>CM064328.1:64789895-69589895 GCA_032595735.1 Pelochelys cantorii
TTTGATCAGGTCTCAGGAAGTATAACACTAGTCCTGGTAACCCCATTAAAAAGACGTTGCAACCCACGTTGGGGTCCTGATCCCCAGTTTGAGAACCATGGTAATCTAACCTTTATTAGTGAGGGAAAAAAAACAGAGTAGCTTAGAACTCTCAATCAATGCCTGTAACTGTTTCCATAGCTTCACACTGACAAACACTCTAGACATCACTCTAAAGCAATGCCCACTTTGAAAAAGGTGCTAATGGGCCACTCCGGTTTGTTTACTTACGGGCTACACAGCCACAGAGCCTCTTAGCTTCCATTGGTTACAGTTCCCCCATTTGCAGCCAAAGGGAGCCATGGGAAGCAACAGCCCGAGCCACACCGCTTCCACAGCTCCTCTTGGCTGTGGAGCTCTTCTGTAAACAACGCGAGTGGCCCGTCAGCAACTCTCTCAAAGTGGGCCCATGGCCCACTTTGAAAAACACTGCTTTAGAGTGATGTCTGGGGTGACTGTGTATGCTGGTTATGTTCTTTTGTGGGAAGCTGTGTTGATTTGTGTCTGGGAGGATTATACTGGAATATGTGTGTTGCTTTGTAAAGGAAACAGTTGGGCAAAATATTCCATCTACAGTCTCCTTCATACAACCAATGAAAATGTTGCTTACAATTCCACTGTAGAGAAATGGTGGTAATTGTCTGAGTAACCTCTGACATAACATGATCCAGAACTCTTGGCATGACTGAGATACCTACCTTACAACAACTGTACACCAAGAGTAATTTGTTAAATTCTGTCATTTTGAGTGAGTGTAACTGGACAGACCATGAATCCCAACCTGATAAGAGTCTGACGAAAAAGATCCCCCTCAGCAATGCTCATAGCTGTGTCTATTACTTCACATTGACAGTATATATATCTTAAGCTTCAAAGTGTAACACAATGACATGCCTGCAACTCTGTGGTATAGATTTCACCATAAGAAAGTCCAGAACCTACAAATATATACAATATTTAGACGTGCAATCAAAGAATGTCACCATAATCTTTGCATGATAATTACTTAACATCTTAATAAAAATGTGTTTTTTTATTCAGTAATACCCACTGAAGCATTACAACTACTTTATATTTGCACTCCCCTAATTATTTAGTATCAAGGAATATTGCTCTTTCTTCAAACTTCGCATAGATTGATTTTTGCTGAAGGGACAGAGCTGATTGTAATGGCTGAGTGATCTACACTCTTATGAAAATGCAACTTTAAGCTTAAGATTTTTAAGTTTACTTTTTTAGGCCTCATGATTTTTGAAAGGGATCATTCAAAAACAACATGTACATTGCAACTGGAGAAGAACTCTGTTTCTAGAGGCTCAAAATAGGGGAGCACCAGTCCCAGCAGACCCTTCCTATTCATTAAATAGTAGTGCTCAGAGTTAACATCTGGGTTCATAAGCAAATACATTTGAATTAGCATGTTTTACAATTTAGGCTTACTAGAAGTATGATTATTTACAACTAATTTGTACTGTATTTACAAGTTGCCTCCCTAAAATCTGAGAAATCACAGCCAACTTCAACTGGACACTTTGAGAATCGTGGGGCTGCAGCAGGAAGGGACTCTGCCTGAAGGTTCTGCTGGGCTGCTGGCGGAAGGTGCCTAGGTAAGTGCCTCCTGGACAGAGCCTATATCTAGCAGCCCATCCCCTTCCACATCCCACCCACTTCCCAACTCCCTGCCCCAGGTCATTACCCCAGTGTTTCCCAAACAGGGTTCCGCGGACCATCATCAGGGGTTCCGCGAGAAATCGCGGAATAAATAACGCTGGGCGGGGCCGGGAGCATCTGTCACACCCTTCACCTCCCACCCTGGCGCTCAGCTGACTTCTGCACCACTCAACCGGGCCACCGCACGGGACCAAGCAGCGCAAGAGGGTGAGGACAGCTATTTGGGCTCTGCGAGTGAGAGGCAGGAGGGGGAGAAGAGAAAGTGAGAGGCAGGAGGAGGAGAAGAGAAAGAGAGTGAGAGGCAGGAGGAGGAGAAGAGAAAGAGACAGGAAAAATGCTCCAATTTTTCTTCTTACAATGTAAGCTGACATACATACATATATATATATATATATATGTATGTATATATAAACCCAGCTCTTTACAAATAAATTTTCTTGAAAAAATTTGGCAGTAATTGAATTGCGCTCCCCGCTGTCAACTTTTTCTGGCCAAGCAAACGTTTTCACAGGTATGGGTTCCTCGGGATATGAAAAATTATTTTAAGGGTTCCTCCGTGGGAAAAAGGTTGGGAATCACTGCATTACCCAAACACTCTGCAACTTCCACCCCAGGTTACAACTTCCTCCCAGGCCCTGCAAGACCTCGTATAGCCTTCCCCCAAGCCTAAATTCTTAGCTGTGCCCACACTGGCTGTTGCGGCCAAAAACTCAAACCCTCTGCACTCCTCTTCCAGAATCCTCTGTACTCCCCTCAGAATCCTCTTCTGCACCCATACCCACTCCTGGCCCCTGCATCCCAATCCCATGCCATAACCCCCACCCTTCATCCAAACTCACTCCTAGACCCCACACTCTCTTCTGCACCCCTACCCCAAGTCCCCTTCTGCACCCAACCTCCATCTCCGACCACACACACCCTCCACAGAAAAGTGTGGACCTTGACCACTTACCAAAATCTTGGAGTGCCCCCCCATCAAAATTATTGCCCACTCTGACCTAAGAGTTACTCTAATCAATGGATATGAAAGACTGAACAATTCACTAATTTTGTGTGTCTTTGTTACTCTGACAATCATATGCTAAACAATTGCAGTTTCTCAATCTCTTGTTTTGAACCAAAATAGTAATAAGTAGGAATGTAAAATCCAGTTTAATCAGTTAACCCGGGGTGGGCAATAATTTTGAGGGGTGGGGGTGTGCCACTCCAAGAATTTGGTAAGTGGTCACGGGCCACACTCTTTAATTGTATTAATGGAGGAGGTGCAGAGTCTGGGATGGAGGTTGGATGCAGAAGGGAGGTTGGGGTAAGGGATTGGGGTGCAGGATCCGTGACCTGGAGCAGAGATCTGGGAAGGGATTTTGACTGGTGTAGGAGTGCTGACATTTGGGTTGTGACCTGGGAGAGAGTATGTGTGCAGGACAGGATTCTGGTCTGGGGGTGGGATGTAGGGTCTGGGAGGGGGCTGTAACCTGGGGCAGGAGTGCAGGAGGTGATGCAGGGTCTGGGAAGGTGTATGGGGGCTGGAGCGGGGGTCAGAAGGTTTGGGTTACATGGGAGTAGAGTGCAGTGCAGAAGGTTGGGGGAGGGAAGGGCTGGAGTGTCAGAAGCAGGCTCTGGCTGGGAGATGCTTACAGGGTGGCTTCCAGCCAGCAGCCCAGCAGGTTCCTTAGCTAAGGTCCCTGCCTTCCACGCTCCTGTATCTGCTCCGAGCAGCTGCAGGGGCCATAATTACTGCTCTGAACTGAATGCTGTGAGCCTTGAGGGATGAGGGGCAGGAGTATTTTGAATGCTGTCTGTCCTGCAAACAGGCAGCTGCTATCAGCCAGAAACCGGCTATTGGGGGTGATGACAGTGTAAGAAGCCACTCTTCCTCCCTCAGGCTCTCAGCATTCAGAGCTGAATACATGGCCCCACAGATGCATACGCAGCCCTGCAGCCAGCTTTTATGAGTGCCAAGCAGGGGCGGGGAAGGCCTGGAGCCGGCTGAGGCTCCTGCAGGCCGGATCCAGTCCATGGGCCATATTTTGCCCCGCCCTAAATTAACCAGTTAAACATTATGTTTTAACTGGTTAACCACTTAAATAAAAGGTGGGCAGGGGGGCCTGGCTAGGCTGGAGTACCCCCGCACTTATGATGCAGGGGGGCTGCTCCAGCCCATCCTATTACACCCTGCTCTGGCTAACCCACTCAGGTGGCTGCTCCAACTCGGCTCTCTGCACCACAATGTGGCCAGGGAGCTGCTTTAGCCCATCTGGACTGTCCAACTATTAAGTATCACCCTTACTGGTGATGCTTACTGGTTAACCTCTTCACATCTCTAGAAATAAATGCTTTGTTCAGTCTTTCATATCCATTTATGCAGTATGAAATCTAGAGAAATGTGTTGCTTACTCTTGAGGCAATACATTTCAGATATTTAATAAAAATATAGGCAGTTACTCTGTACAGTGTAAGTACCACTGATTTATTGGTTAAACTTTAGAGAATACTCTGATGACCAGTTGGTTACACAAGAATTCACTCCTCTCTCCCAGGAAGAAAAAAAAAAGTAGAGTATTGTGTAACTGATAAGGGGCCTTTTGAAGAAATCACACATCTGCCTACTCCATTCCCCCCTCTCTATCACTTGCACTCTTCCCCCTCCCCTCCGGCCAGGGAGTCAGGTGCAGGAAGGGGTGAAGTAAAGCTCTGGCAGTTTCTGTGCAGGAGGGGATTCAAGGTTGGGGCAAACTGTTGGGATGTGGGAGAGGGTTGAGAATAGAGTGCTAGCTGCAGAAGGAGGGTCAGGGCTGGGCCACTGGTGCAGCAGGGAAGCTCCAGCCAGGAGGCAATTAGCATAGGCTGCTGGCCTGCTGTGATCCCATGCCAATCCCAGAAGCGGCTGGATGCAGATTCATTTCTGTGTCCCCCTGTAGAGGAGAGATGGACAGCATACTCCAGCACTGTCCTCAACTACCATTGGTCAGGAACCAGCCAATGGAAGCTGCAGATGCAGGCAGCTTGCAGAGACACACTGCCCCCTTCCCTGCAACAGGAACACACAGACAAACCTGGAGCCAGCAGGCAGCCTGTCCGAGCCCTGCTGCGCTGCTAGACTTTAGAGCCCGGAGATTACAACAAACTGGCTGAGGTTCCAGAATCGACCAGTCAATCACAATTAACGGGATGGTGACTCCTGTTCTATAGAATGAAGTACAGGGTACTATCAGAGCCTGGATACATGGTTAAAAAGAGTCTGTTGATTCATTCCACTCCCCTGCCCCACCTTTTGACGTCAGTTAAAACAGTGAGGGCGGGGAGGAGGGGGGAAAAAACGAGAACAGGATGTCAAACAGTATTAACAAAATAGACATGTAAATAACTGCCTCTACTGTACAAACATGTTTATTAACTTCCCATACTACTCTGAACTGTACTTCAGACAGGTGTTCTTATGGCTGCAGTTGAGATCTGGAATACAGGAGGGATAAACTGAAAAAAAATACTGAAGCAGGGCCAATGAGAACTTTGGGGCAGTAAATGACAGCTGCAAACAATCCAATCTTAAACAATTCCAATTGTGCATAATGTCACCATCTAAAGATTTTTATTATTCTGTTTTACCTAGCCATTCTATCGTCTTAGATCTCAAACAGCAGGACTGGTAGCACAGATAATACCGGAAATGAAGAAGGATGGGAATAAGGAAAACTGCAAGATATCCAATTTAAACCCAAGTAGAAAATATATGAAAGCATGAAATACTACAATGCAAAATCCTTCTGTTCATGTTTAAAATGCTCAAAAGCTTTACCAATCATCACTGAAGTAGCAAAAAAGGAAGGTTACTCACCTTGTGCAGTAACTTGAGTTCTTTGAGATGTGTCCCCGTGGGTGCTCCACTTAGGTGTGTCAGCGCCAGCCCGGAGACCTTTGGTAGCAGTCCCCCAGCCGCCAGCGCATGCTGCGCTACTGCACAATTGCTCAGAATGATAGTTACACACACACCGGCGGCTGTTCCCTCCGTTCCTTCTCTTCGCTGGACTGCGTTAGCCCGGAGCAGAGGGTGGGTGTGGAGCACCCATGGGGACACATCTCGAAGAACTCCAGTTACTGCACAAGGTGAGTAACCTTCCCTTCTTCGACAGTCCCCGTGGGTGCTCTACTTAGATGACTACACAGCATTGTTCCTGGTTGGCAGTAGGCACTCCGTGACGCAGGACCAGATGTTGGACAGGACCATATGTCCAAATCAAGTGCCTGAGTCCTGAAAGGTCTGAATTGCGTAATGCTGTGCAAAGATATTGGCCGAAGCCCATACCATTTTTTTCTTCTTTCCTTTTGATGCTGTTAGAGAGACTAAGTGCAACCAATGCCGGCTGCAGTTGAGAGGGAACTGAGGGAACGGCTGCTGGCGCATGTGTAATTGTCGTTCTGAGCGATTGTGCAATAGCGCAGCAGGCACTGGCAGCCAGGGGACTGCTGCCAAAGATCTCCAAGTCATGTGTACAGCAGCACTGACACCTAAGTGGAGCAACCATGGGGACCTTTGAAGAAGAATGTTGTCTTAAGAGAGCAATCACACCAACAATTTACATGTAGGCACCATAGTACGGCTTCAAAATGTATTTAGATAAGCACTCATTTCACATGGTTTCACCTGACACTACTTGGGATGTTAAATATCAGTTAACTAATAGTTTATTAACTTCACGAATCGGTTACTCGACTGTTCTATAGTCCCCAGGGTTGGAGCTGGCAGCCAGTGCGCTCCCACCCCACTCCCAACAAGCACCCTGCAACTCCGTGCTGCCGCTTCTATATCAGAGGCAGCAGCGCGGGGTGCCAGATGGGAGCCGGTTCGCAAGGAGAGCCAGTTTAAAAACCAGCTCCCTTTGCAGACTGGTTACCTGTCACCCCACGCTGTTGCCTCCAATACAGAGGCAGCAACGCAGGGTGGCAACAAGCCCCTCTCCTGGGGGAGAAGGGGAAAGAGGAGGGTCCTGAGCTCCTGGACTTGGAGTGAGCTGAAACTGAGCCAGGCTGCCTACCCACCTGGCTCCTAATACACTTTAAATGCAGAGTTGCAACAGGGGGAGGTCCCAGACCCAGCGGAAGCTAGAACTAAGCCAGGCTGCTGGCCAGCCTGCTAAAAATTTACTGGCAGGGGGAAGGAGGAGGAGAAGGGAGAAATGGGTGTAATATATAGCATTAACTGCTTATTGGTTAATCGACTATACTATATTACATCCCTAGACAGTGCAGAGGTAAGTGGATCTTTAGGTGACCAGCTCATTTCTCCCAATTTGCTCCCATGACTTTCAAATTTGACCTGGATAAGTGGACGTGCATCCAATTCAGGCATTACTGAACTTAAAGTCTAAACTCTCCAGGGCAGCAATTTTATTTTCTTGTGTGTTTGTACAACACTTGACAAAATGTGACCCCAATTCTGACCAGGTCTGGCCTTTGGGCTATACTGTGATCAACCAATAATTCCTCTAACTATTCTAATACATCCTACAGAAGTGAAATGAGATATTAATACACTTAATCATACTTGCTACATAACTTCAATATAATAATTTTATTAAAAAAAAACACATTTGCATAATAAAAAACCAGTACACCAGAGACACACATCTATACTTACATTTGATTTTTAGCCGCTTGTCTCTGAGCTTTCCGTTCTTTTCTTTTTTGATCTGGAGGCTTAGCAAACACAATTTCAATATTTTCTCCTTCTAAATCTTTGCCATTCATTTCTTCCATTGCCTGAAGGAAGTAACCAAATTTTAGATATACTTCTTAGGGCATTCAGGGACACACTTTAAAAGGAAAAAAGAATAGAGGGTTTACTAAAAACAGTATCACCCAGAATTAGCCTTGATTGTATATCTGAAAAATCAGACTGCAGATGGTTTCAAAGACTTACTAAAGATTGCTACAGGGAGAGGGAGAAAATTATTCTCCTTAACTTCTGGACAGGACAAGATGCAATGGGTTTAAACTGCAGCAAGTGAGATTAAGGTTGGACATAAGGAAAAACTTCCTAACTTTCAGGCTGTTTAAGCACTGGAATAAATTTCCTAGGGACAGGAGGTTATGGAATCTCCATCACTGGAGATTTTTAAGAGCAGGATAGATCAATACCTGTCAGGGATGGCCAGTTTTTTCAATGAGAGCCACTCCAAGATTTTGGTAAGTGGTCAAGGCCCACACTTTTCAATGAAGGGGGTGTGGGGTCTGAGACAGAGACTGGGATGCAGAAGGGAGCTCAGGGTAGGGGGTTGGGATGCAGCAGGGAATGTGGGGTCTGGAAGGGTGTTTGAGTGAAGGGAGGGAGTTATGACCTGGGGCAAGGGATAAGGGTGCAGGAGAGGATTCTGGCTTTGGGGGAGGGGTACACTGGGTTTAGGTGGTGACCTGGGACAGGAGATTGGGGTGCAGGGTCTGGGTGCAGGAGAGGATTCTAGCCGGGGGGTGGAGGGGGGCGAGGAATGGAGTGCAGGAGAGGCTGGGGTGCCAGAGGCAGGCTCTCGCCAAGGAGCACTTACCTACACGGCTCCAGGCCAGCAACCCAGCGGGACCCTCAGGCAAGCTTCCCTGCTTGCCAGCAGCCACAATCCACTCAAAGTGTCTGGCTGTTCCATGTGGCTCTCTGAGCTGTAGGATGGGGGGTTATTTCCAGCCAACAGTAGCTGAGAGATTGTGCTGGGGCAGGAGCAGAACGTGAAATCTCCCCCTTCCTCTTCCGCATGGTTCAAAGAGCCACAAGGAACAGACAGCCGCTTTGAGCGGCTAGAGCTGCTCCATGCTGCAAGGATGGGCTGGATTCAGCCAGCAGGCTGGATCTAGCTTGCTCTGGTTTAGATGGTGCATGGTCCTGCCATGAGTGCAGGGGACTGGACTTGATAATCTCTCGAGGTTCCTTCCAGTTCTAGGACTCTATAAAGCTTGGTTTTCAAAACCAAGACAGCCTTAACTGTTCTTAAAAAATTCTTCCCCTCACAACCGTGGACATACTACTGCATCCTCTACAAATAGCATACCACAATTCAGCTCTGGGATCTCATATTTACAACAACAGGGCAGGAAGAGGGCTTAGATTCAAGTGAAAAAATATTTGTATACAAGGAAGCACTCCTACAGCACAAGACAAATCTTGGTTTTGCTCTTTTGTTTTATTTATAAATGTCTTCTTACTGATTAGGTGCATAAGGAAATCTGCACCTCAGCCTCATTTAACAGAAATGGACATGATGAAAGTTTCCCACCAAATTTTTATAAATGAGTATCAAGAGGGGGATCTGAGTTAGCCTACCACTTCCAAGGATCTTTTGGATTCCATAGGAGACCCTGCCTTGGGAAGATGCACGCATGATAGGGATTCTTACTCCATTAACCCAAGTTTCTTCACCAAACTATCTGGACAAGTGGAAAAAGCTGCAAACCTGTGTATCATCTTCCACTTCACCCAAAGGTGTAGAAAACTAATAAGTGACTGACAGAATTTGTTCATTCTACCCAATGAGGAAGAAACACAAAAGGAAAGGGATGAAACAAATGAGTTATTCCTGAATTTCTCCTTGGGAAAATAGATCCACAAGGTGGAAGGAAGGAAAGGAGAGAGTTAACACTTGGATATCCCTGTCACCAAAAAAGGAAAGTTAACTCTGTTCCTAGGAAGATAGGTTTTTCGCTTTGTGTTTCAGTGCTGTCATTCCTAACAAAATTTTTCAATGATTCTCAAGTATCACAACTGGTCTTTT
Organism: Pelochelys cantorii; assembly: GCA_032595735.1. Taxonomy (NCBI): domain Eukaryota; kingdom Metazoa; phylum Chordata; order Testudines; family Trionychidae; genus Pelochelys; species Pelochelys cantorii. The sequence goes on from CM064328.1 coordinate 64,799,360, forward strand.
ATGGTCCTTATGTTTGATTGTAAGTTGATGAGAAAGTTCTGGCATCCCACTCATCCTTTGCACAGGTCATTAGCTCAAAAGAGAATCTTCTATTTTTGACAGGAAAATAGTCACCAATATTAACAGCAATGTACACAATGCATAGCCCTTCAGTGAATGTATGTAGTGTAGAACATTCTATGAAAAGATCAACATGTAACTTCATTTTATGCTGTTATTAGTTAACAATATTTCACATCAATGATCTTTCAACCTTTTTACGTCCAAGACCACTTTTTGAATGTAAGAGCTACCCAGCATTTATCCCACCCTTTTCCTGAAGCTCTGCCCCACTCACTCCAGCCCCTAGCCACGTGCCAAGCTCATTCACTTCCACTGAGCTGGGGCAGGGCGTTGGGATTAAGGATGTAAAATCGCATTTAAAAACTGGGTAACCGGTTAACCCTTTATATCCCGTGTTGGGATGCAGGAGGGGGCACTGGGTGCTGGCTGAGATGGGGTCAAGGGTTCACAGTGCAGAACAGAATTCTTGGTGCTGGCTTGTGGCTTCCCGCCGGCAGCACTTACCATGGGCAACTCCAGGCTGGTGGCCCAGCAAAGCTAAGGCAGGCTTCTTGCCTGCTCTAGCCTCATGCCACTCCCAGAAGGGGCCAACACACCCCTATAGTCCCAAGGTGGGAGGTACATAGCTTTGTGCTACACTTCTCTGCTGGCATGCCTCAGTTCTTACTGCCTGGGAATGAAGGGGCAGTGCTTGCAGGCAGAAGCAGAATGCCAAGACCTGTATTCTTGTCACCACCCCTGGTTGGGGCCACGCTGGCCACTTACAGGAGTGATGTCAGGTCAGGACAGCCAAGTAGCCTGCCTTAGCGGCAGCCCCACTCCACCCCCAAGAGATCACAAATGACTGGGAGAGTGTCCCCATGTTTGACTAGTCCATCACCATCAACTGGTTGGTGACCACTGTCTTAAATCATTCTTCATACGGATATTTTAAGAAAAAGTTTCCACTTTTATAAATTCTAATTAGTCGTAACTTCTATGCACATATCAAAATTAAAATCCTTTTAACCTACCTTTACAGCACCATCCCGTTCATCAAAATGAATGAAGGCATAATCTTTTAGTTTCTTCACTCGCTCTAGTTTTCCAAATTGACTGAAGGCCTTTTCTAGAATCTCTTCTGTTACAGTATTGGCAAGGTTGCGTACAAATAACACTTTCACCTAAAAGACAACAGAAGTCAAGTTTCAGTATACAAGTTTTGTCTAATATAATTAATCAGTTCAAAAATATTTTAAAAAATGATTAATTCTATTTATATGCAACATACTACAATGAATTTAGGAAATCAGTTGCTGACTTTATATTTGAATAAAATGATTTAATGTTACTAAACAATCAGTGTTGTAACTGAAAAAAAATCCTATCAGTAAGTTTTGCCTCAAAGGAACTTTTTAAAATTATTTAGAAGAGTAGAGTTAGCTAAGGACAGTAATATGTAGAAATTAACTATTCAAATTATTAGAGTTGAAGCACCCATCAATATCTAATCACTCAGCATGCCTTCTCTGCTTAGACAATTTGCCTCTACCAGGTGTTCTGAAGCTACATCAAATACTGTTGGTTAGAATACACTTTTATTGTCTCTGACAAAAGGAAAAAGAACAGAGGTAACCTGAAATGCAAAGCTTGAGGCTTAGCAATATCATCTGGTAGAGGAGAAAGTTATAAACTGTCTAGTCTATATTAGAGCACCCAGTCAGCTATGTTGTGCAGAATTCAATGAAGCACCAAACGCATCCACGCAAGCTACCCTCAAATTGGTTTAAGATATGCCCTTGCAGCCTAGTGTGGATGTACTAATGCGTGGGCTATCAACACTGACACCTGTCAAAGAAAACACCTGTCAGATAAAGCTTCCTCAATCCATAGGTCACTTTTGCTTGCAGCTGAGTTATCTTCTCTATCCTCACCGATCAGAACCATTAACAATGCCAGACCACAGTGTCTTCTCTCTGCCCACAAATACTACTCAGCCAAGTCCACAAGTTTTCTATCAAAAATCCATCTGCAGAGAAATGGCTAATATAAATTGTATATCAAGGCCCTCTTCCCAGTGGTATACTAGCTCAGGCTACACCACTCAAGGTACATCTAAACTACATCCCTTTTTCAATAAAGGGATGTAAATTAGACGTATCAAAATTGTAAATGAAGCCGGGATTTTAATTTCCTGTGCTTCATTTGCATAATGGCGGCCACAGCTTTTTTTCCCTCGAAAAGCCGCTTTTCTTAAAAAACCGCAGTCAAGTCGGGGATCTTTCAAAACGAGGCATTTCTGTCAAGATCTCCGTCTTGACTGCAGTTTTTCCCCCGAAAAGCAGCTTTTCGGAAAAAAGCCGCGACCGCCATTATGCAAATGAAGCGCATGAAATTCAAATCCCGGCTTCATTTACAATTTCGATATGTCTAATTTACAGCCCTTTATTGAAAAGGGGATGTAGTTTTTAGATGTACCCTCTGTGATGTACAGAGTTCTGATCAGTGAAACTACAGCAGAGAGAGCACAGCTGATGGCCATACTTCAGAATCCCTCAGATACTAGCTCCCTTTCCCTTTGGCTTCTCCAGAGCAGATGGAGGAACCAAGGAGAGCAGGCTATGGGACTGACAGGATCACAGATATTGGCAGTAGCACCAGCCGATTCTCTTTCTCTGAATTACAAGTTTATCAGGATGAAAAGTGGAAAAGACTGTGTGTTTATGTGCGGTATCTTAAGGGAGCATGAATAGGCAGAAACTACAGCCTCAGACAGGGATCTATAGGCAAATCCTTGTCTAAAGGCCTGCAGAGAAAAATATATGGGAGCTATGGGGGATGAGGGGCAAGGGAGGCATAGGGTTATAAGAATTACAGCATTGGGTCAGAACCAGTGGGCCATCTTCTCCAGTATTCTGTCCTCCACAATAGCCAAATAGCAGCAGCTACAGAGGAAAATGAAAAAACCTCACACTAGGCAATAACTGAATAATCTACTTCAAAGTAAGTTATTTTAACCCACATTAGTTAACAGTCTGTCTTATGCTCTGACCGGAAGAGCTTGTCTTTTCCAGAATCTTTTTTTAAACTAACTCCTCTGGATATTCCTATTATCCAAGTATTTTATAATCCCAATCAACTCTTTACCTCAATGATCTTTTGTTGCAATGAATTTTAGAGTCTGATTTTTCCATGTGGAAAAGGCATTTGCTTTTAAATTTGGTGCCATTCAATCTAATTGAACATTCCTCTATTATTTATTATGAGAAAGGGTGAACAGCAATGGACTTAGCAGACTGGCTGTATGGATTCACTGGCTACCATAGGTAGACAGTCCACATTACCAGGGCTTGACAAGCGGCGGCGAGCCCCGCTCTCCAGCCGCACGGTTTGGCGCGCTGCACATGCGCAGATCGTGCTGCGGCGCCGTGCCAGCTTAAAATCTACTTGTCCCAGGCAAGTAGATTGACTAATTTGTCGAGCCCTGCACATTACCCATCAAATTGGTCAACCCCAGCGCCCACATTTCCAATCTTAGATGTACATTACATCAATTATTGCCTCTCCAAAAAGGAGCCAAAGCTTTCAGTAATTAAGACGTTTTTCAATGAATTGTAAGGAAACAGCTGGTTTACATTTTCTCCAGCATGAACACTTTTTATTCCCTAATGCCTCAGATCTGTTCAAATTGTGGACTATGTACATAATCAACAAACCTGATCTGTGGAAAGGACATACTAATGCGATAGTTCTTCAAACAGAGGTACGTTAACTGATGTACATATTTGTCTAGTTTTACAAGTCTACATAAAAAGACTACTGAAATCAGTACCAACTAAAATGTAAATGACTTAAACTGCTATATTTACTGTATATTGAAATGCAAGTTATATTAATAAAATTTCATAATTATTTAATGATAAATTAAAGTATTTTTTCAATAATTGTGCTATAAGATTTTTGTATTTTTGTTTCATTTTGTAAGCAGGTAGATTCATGAAAGAGGCATAGTAGTCTAAAAAGATTGAGAACATTGCATTAATCGACAGGTCTGTTTAGGCATAAGGAAGTCAAAACAAGCCAGACTTCTCAGATGACATGTCTTCCCTCTGAGTTGAAATGGGAGAGAAAAAATAAACTCACTTTTAGGTATTACTTCATTATGGCCAAACAAAGTTATGAGCCATGGACCCAATGCCACATGACTGTGTCCAACATCTCAAAGACACTGCTTAGGTTAACTGGTTGCTTAAACTGCCAGCTCTGATTGGATCTTACAAAGTACATAATTCATACATAAATGTTTCATTTAACCAGTTAATTGATTAAATGGAGTTGGGTAGGTCTGCTCCAGCCTCCACCAGTTAACCATTAAACCTGGGCTACTCAACACGCAGCCCGCAGCCCACAGCCCATTTGTTTGCAGCCCACAGTGTGGTTTGGGTTTACGTGGGGCTCAACATAAGGCCTATAGGTGGGATCCTTTGAACATGGCCTCCACTGGGAACGCGCTCCATAATGGCAAGGCGTCTCCCAGGTGGAGAGAACTGAAATACACAAGATGGACTGGCTGGAACAGACGGGTACAGGGTGTCGGTGTTTCTAGCCCCCAGGGAGGAGGTGCTGGGAGCGCCAGGGCATTGCGCGAAGTTCTGGCTACTTGCCTTGTGGGAAGAGCCTGAGAAGTGCTGACTGGCTCGCACTGGCCACGTTTGATTCCGGTGCCATGAGCGGGTAGCACTGCCTCCATCCCGCATGGAGCGATGGACTCCCACGTGGGGACGTCAGCCCTGCTGGGAATCGAGGACGGGGCTCCTGGGCACCTGTCCTTTTTCGCCTCTTGTGTCTCGCCTGATTTGCCCAGCTCCCCGCCCCACCACAGGTTGGAATGCTCTGGCTTGGAAACTTTTCTTTTTACAGTAAAATCACTCCAAGAAATGCATAACCTGAAGCTTCAAGCTAAACACCCAAAACACTGGTATACAATTTTCTTTTTAATAAGAAGCATTAAAAATGGCAACAAAGAAGAGAGACACTTGTTGAATGAACACAGGATTTTCAACCCTGTTTGGGAGATAGAATTTGCTTTTGCAGAGATAGAAGACACACTGGGTTTCCATTTTTGTCAAACACTATCTCTGCATTAAAGAAAGCAAACTTGCAACGGCACCATGAATCTTGAAGCTATTTGCATATATTTGCATGTATATGCAACCACATTTAAGTTGCAGCCCACAGCATGTGCTGTGAGAGTATCATTGTAGCCCACAGGGCTTCCAAAGTTGAGTAGCCCTGTGGCAAATCATTCACATTGCTAGCACCTATGACAGTCACTACTGAACTGCCTTTTAATTTTGTCTGCACTATGGTATGCAGGGATATTAAAATTAAATGAATCAACTAACTGAATAGTTGATAAGGGCGTTTCCACTTTGAAATGTAATAAAAGCCCACCCAGCTGCTGTTGCATTTTAAAGGCAGAAGTGCCACTGCTTCTGCCTTTGAAATGTACAAGAGCCCCAACAGGGGCTCTTGTGCATTTCAAAGATTGAAACACTGCATGGAGCCTGGGGCCAGCAGGGGACTCCATCAAAGGGTCTCTCTTCCATGCAGTTTAAAATGTGTAATCTCCATTCACAAGTCTCTTGATCCACTGCGCTAAATCTATAGCACTCCTGATCTGCTCTTTTCCTTTATCCTTTCTATATCCTAGTATCCTCCTACCCCATTCAAAATTGTAAGTAGTTTTAGTTTAGTCAAAATCACTTATATGTGGAATGGGGCAGGGAACCAAGATACATTGCTCCCTCTTATATTGCCCACCACCGCAGCTCTGCTCCAGAAGCTTGCTACCCAGTTCTTTCTTCCCATCCATGTTCCCATCACTTCACTTACCAGCAGGAGTCCCCCTCACCAATGATCACAGAAAAAGTTAGATGGACCAGGGATCATCTTTTGTGAGGGAGAAGCTGTCTTATTGAGGAAGTGCTATTTTGCAGGCAAACAATTTGCAAGACTCCCCATTCCCTGCGTTTGATTGATTACATCACTGGGCAAGAAAGAATGGGGGGATTAAAGTTGGCAGGTAAAACATTCTATGCTTCTGCTAGTAAAGCAGCTATATGACTAACCCCATTTGGCTCACCAAAAAGGAGATCCCAGCCAAGACACCTTACTAAGTCCATCGAACTAGAACTCCTACTAGTCAGCCAGCCATCTCAGGTCAGAGAAAGGCAAATGGGATAGTGAGAAAAAGTAACATAGAAAAGGGCTGTCTAGAAACTCTTGTGCTAGCGATTGGGCAAAAGAACCAGACAGACAGGACCGGGCAACATCTGAGAATACAAGTTTTCAGGTAAGACTCAATTCACCTGCTTTGGCAAAATGTACATCAGAATAAAGAACAGCTCTACTGTTATAATAATGATCCCCAAACCTCGTATGAAGAACCTAGGCTATGTGAACTTTGTACTCCAGAATGTTGCCACTATTGCGTTAGAGATTCTGAAAAAATATACCACCACAAAAACAAACCACCACCATTGTCTTCTAAGAGAAGTAACTGCTTGATTTGTGAAAGGATAGTTTCCTGGAGTCTGACAAGGATTTAGAAAATTCAGGTGTATATTCTTTGAACTAGTACCAGTTCAAGAATTTCAGATATGAAGTTCTACATTTAAGAGAATTAAGCCTTTTTTACAGACTGATCCAAATATTCCCACTGATTCCTTTCAATCAAGTACTTAGTGTGAAGTCACAAAGCAACACTATTAGAGAACAGGTATATTACAGGAATCATGGAAGTTATACATAGATTTTCAGCATTGGCAGGAAACAAAAACAAAGAATAATTTAACCCCCCCAAGTAGTAGAGAATTCTACTTACCATTGAAATTCCTTTTAAGACTGTAAGAGTTCCTTTTAATATTTTCAAATGTTTTAGAATGCACTCACATCTTTACAACCCTTGAAGTGGTATTTCAATATAGTACTAATACCAGAAACATGGGCATCGAGTATGTTAGGTTGGGAAAGGCTTTGCCTTCCCAAACCACCAGCCTGGCCCCACCCACACTCCGCCCCCACAACACCTACTGTAGGCACTGGGGAGGGGTGGGGGTGGAGGAGTGTTGCTGCCCCCAGTGCCCATCTTCCCCGTGTCCAGAGCCGGAAAGGCTAGGGCACATACTCCTACCCACCCTTCTTTTCTTCCCCTCCCCACAGTGGTGGGGGCACACACACACCCTGCTGCCTGCCTCCCTGAAGTGGTGGGGTGGAGGGGTAGCTTGGCTCCCGTGGGGCAAGGCCTCAGCAGAAGGGGCAAGGCTGGCAGGCTTGCCTCCCCCAGTCCTACCTTCAACGGTCACCCATGACTAAATATTACCTTTGACAATTTAAGTGATGAGGGTAAAATTATATTTCTCAGTTGCTTTATTACCTTTGCCATAACTTCAGGATCTGGATCTTCTATAGGGTCAGCCCATTCAACTGTAACAACATTTCCCCAGACTTTCACTTTTCCACTCATTAACCTACGTCTGGCCTGAGCAGCAGTTTTGTGATCTTCATATTCAAGGAAACAAAAGCCCCTGTTCTTTTTCTTGTCATCAGGTTGATGATACAATATGACATCTGTGAGACCCTCTGTGAAATTAAGGAAAGTATTTAATTTGGTTTCTACTGAGGTTTTATACTACAAAGCAAAGGAATGATCCTACATAAGGAAATAAGTATATATTACAAGCCAATGTGAAAGCAGGGATAAGATTCAAAGATTGGTGTGAACACACACCGAGATACATTTCTGTACTTACATAAAAACTTCTATTGCATACCACTGCAGCATCTAAGCAGCAATGGACAGAATTATTTCTGTTCCATAAAAAGTAACGTGTGTTTAGAAGACTTCTGAAAGCCTTCCTTCACATTGTTCTTTTTGGGTGCCTTTATGCAGAAGTAACCCTATAGCATTAAAGTCAGCCAGTAACTTTAATCTACTATTGCCAAGGACTCTAAAGCACAGAACTCTCTCCACACTGGTTAAATGTTGCTTATATAAAAGATCAATATGTCCTTTGATACTGAAGGAATTTTGGTGAGTTGGGGAGCAATGCCTTTCTCTGAAAGAAATGTTCCTTATATATCTGACAGTTATTCAGTAGGTTAAATAGGTATATAATCGAAGGTTTAGTTATAGAGATTCAAATAAAGTATGTATTATTCAAAGAGACAACAATGGTTTAGGCAATGATACATTATTACTGTTTCTTTCAAAAGGGAGAAATCTGAAAACTTAGTTTTGTGCTGGGTGTTTTATAGTTTAAAAGATCATCATTCAACATCAATCAAAAGATGATGAAAAAAAATCCTATAAATGATCACTCACATTTATTTTACCCAATTCCCAATATACTTACTAACTTACCTGTTACTTTACTAAATTCTTCAACAATCTGTTCCTTGGTTTTACTCTTAGGAATAGAGCCAACAAAAAGCCTATTATTGGCAACAGAGATGCATACACCAATGTGTTTTCCCGAACGAATTTCATGATTATTGTACTGAAAGAAAAACAGACAATGGCAAGTTATTACCAAGCTTTCACTCTTTCCCGCTCAAAGCATCTACTGCAGATATTTTATTTCCCTATAACTGTAATCAATAGTGAAGTATTAAGCCCTTCAGAGGCCTGACATGTGCATGCAACAGGTGTAACTACCACACTTGCAATACATTCATATTCTTTGCCAGTGGTCACCAGTTTGAGCCAACAACTATCTTTCCCCGTTTTAGCTCCAGAATCAAGCTTTACTTCCTGAAGAAACTTTCTGGCTCAGATGTCACAAGATGATGGCCTATGCAAAATTACAGCAGTTGGGGCTTGTTCTACCTAAAGTATTGACAATAAAGGTACTGCCTCCAGCCACACTATAGAGAAAACTTCCCCTGGTCACCAACTATAAGCTCTTCTTAAACTGAACTAGGCACATAAAAGCAGGTATTCTCAAGTGCACATCAACAAAAACTTCAACAAAGTTGGGGTCCAAAAAAAGCCTACTCCAGAAACAACTATGGCTCTCATAGAGGTATTATGTGTACATAGCTTGACCTCTCCACCAAATCAGACAGCAGCTTCTGGAAAAAAAACTGTTTGTTGAAGATAAGCATGGAAATGTAAGGGCCAGATTACGTTACAGACAACATTGTTAACTTACTCAGTGTAGTGTTATAAAAAGCAAGACTAAACTATGTTATCTTAAATTATAGCCCCCTCAACATTTCAAATTGAACTTGGGAACAATGTTTAGACTCAGTTTATACACATTACTAGCTTTTTTACATTTTTAAATAATATCCAGGGCTTGAATCATTTAATTGGTGAATAGGAAATTATCACAAGCTGGTGAATAAATATCAATTTCAATAGAATTTAAGTTAATTAAAATATCTTTAGAATCACAGATATTGAGGTAACCAAACATGATTTATATAAATCCATGTAGCGTCTTTCTGAATCTGAAAAAGGCTCAGGTTACTCAAACAGCAGCAGCAGAATATTTGTAAAGTTCCCATCAGTTTTGCTATTTACTACATAGAAGTCTATAGGCAACAGTGAAGTGGATGTTCTCATTTGTCTCACTTTTGTTCGAATTTTCCAAAGCTTAACAAAAGAGGCTTTGAGGAGGAGGTGGGGAAGGATATGCCCCAAAGAATCAAGAGACAGGCTCCGAGACAGGAGGGAGACAAAACTTCTTTCCATGAAGTGGCCGACGAGTGCATGGGGTTCTAAACAGTCATAACCTGTGAATAGTAGGAGAGAGTATGCCACTGAGCAGCCTCCTATTTTCATCACTAAAGATGACATAGAGGCTTCTCACAAGGCACAGTGCCCAGATCTTACTGGTATGCCCACAATACTATACTGTTTGAACTGGCTTCTAGGTAGTAAACACTGGTATGTTTTTCCAAATCATAATTTACCCAGCCAAATGCAGCTGACACCTTATACAAAACCAACTAATTCCAAAGTACTTGTTATTAGTATCTTCTCTTATACCCATTGTCAAGAATGGCATATTGTCATGTCACAGTACTTAAGTGGAAAGATTTCCCTGACAACATCAAATATATATTTTTCCTTTTATTTCTCCAGTCCACCCTTGTCAGGAACAATTTAAATGGCATATGGTTCTTTAAACTATGTCTGATTATATACACATCTCAGATGGAAAACTTCATGCTTCTGAACCATTAGAGAACCTTTATAAACAAGGCAAGGAGGATCAAGTCCAAGCCTAGCCACCTATCTTTGCATCATATCAGCTTAATACATCATCATCAGCATAGATAGCCCTCCAGATCTACAAGTGTATTGCATTTAAAGACACCATCCATTTGAAGTTAAGTTTCCAACTACAAATTGTATACCTACTGTTAAGTAACTTCTAAAATTCAATATTTGCATATTTCCAATTTACTTGCAGCATCTGATAGCACTAAACTTTGTCAGTTTTCATAGTTTTGCTGTTGGGATCAGCTGCATCACGCTGGTGCAGTAATCTGGAGACAGCTCATGCAACAGGGTGTATAACAGCAAAGCTGAAACCAGAAAGGCAACAAGCAGGAGTGTGCTTGGACAAAGCAGATTTATCCCAAGCATGTTGTTTGGTGTTGTCTTTGAGCCCACCAAAACCCTTTATAAAAAACAAAGCATGAAGGCAGAAAAATAACTTATGTTTTTAAGGGAATTTATGAGTTGGGACACGATTTAAAATGTAGTCTATCAAAAGAATAATGCAATGGTTCCCGACCGGCAGCAGGCCACAAACCCATGCCTGCCAGGCTGCGGCACACTGCCAGGCCATGGCCCGCTCACTAGGGTTCCCCACACAGCAGCAGGGTGCTGGGGCAGCCAGGCTCCACATGGTGCTTGGCCCCAGCTGAGTGCCGTGATAGCCAGACCCCTGCTGAGTGCCACAGCAGGTGGGCTCTACACAGCGCTTAGCGCTGCCACTTGCACTCAGTTAGGGCCCAGCTGCCACAGCCCTCAACTAGGACCAAGTGCCATGTAGAGCCCAGATGCCAGGGTGCTCAGCAGGGGCCCAGCCCACTACAGGCTCCACGCAGCCCTCCCGACACACACTGTGCTCAGCTGGCGACTGGGAGGCAGCAGCAGGGCTAGGTGAGGGGAGCAGGATAGTCACAGGGGCTCTGATGGTGGGGGAGGGATCTAAGAAGCGGGGAGGGCTGACTCAGAGGCACTGTGACATCCAGGATGGGGAGCTGGAACTGGGGGCGCTCTGGGGTTGGGGCTAGTAGTGAGGGAGCTAAGGGGACAGGGCTGGCACTGGGGACAGGGTTAATATTGGGGACTGGGGCCTAGCACAGGGGGGACCTGAGGTGATTGGGTGCAATGGAGCTCTGGAAATAGGAGGCTACAACTGAGGCATTTGAGACGGGGGGGCTGGCACGGAGGGTAGTGGAGGGATGAGGGGCTCTAGGGGTCAGGGCTTTTTACACCAGGGACTGGCAAACCTATTTACAAACTTTTGGTGGATCGGTAAAATTTTATTTGCATATTTGAATATTCACTATTTGCATAATGAACATGTAAATCAAATTGTTGCCAGTCTGCCAAAAGTTTGTGAATGGGTTTGCCGGTCCCTGGTATAAAAAAAAAGGTTGGGAACCACTGGGTTTAATGCATTTTACTCCCTATGAGTGTCCCAATAGACAAAGCTGGCAATCTAGTATCTGGGCAGCATGCATAGTTCAGACCCAGATCTCACAAGGCTGACAAGAACTAGAACCTCCCTGGAGATGTCATGCAATGCTGCCCAGGGAATATTTAGTATTGGGTGGCCTGAGATTTGTGTTCAGCCTTGAACTGGGGGTAGAGAAGCATAGTCAGGACACCTAGCCCAAAGTAGGGGTATTTATTGGGAGAAGAAACATTATAGATGAGGTGGAAAACCTTTTTTTGGGTCGGGAGCCGCTGAGCCACAGAAAAATCAGTTGGGGATGCACACAAGTGAGAAGGAAAAAAAAAAAAAACCACAACCACACTCACTGATATGGCCCCTGACTGAGGAGAAAGACACTCCCCAGATTCCCCTCATACACCAAAGCCTTGGGGGGGCCCAGGCTAGTAGATGATGTGTGCTCTCACCACATGGGGGAACTGCAGAGGGCTGGGGCACCAGTGAGGACTCCCCAATGCTGGGGGGGGAGCCCTGAGCCTTGGGGGCTGGATGTGGCCCCTAGGCCTTAGGTTCCCCACCCCTGCTGTAGATGGTTCAGTATTCATGCTGCACATTTGAAATACTGAAGTCCAACTTTCTCACAATACTTACAATCTTATGTTCTTTCTGCAGATTTTAGTAATCTCTCCAAGGAGTTTTGAACAATAGACACAGAATAGTTTGCTACTGGCAACAACCTAAGGCCTTTCATAAAATCCAGTATCTTAAGAACAGTTACCTACCTTACAATAAATGTAGTTCAATATATTTTGTCCATGTGGATCCCACTATCAACACACAAAGTGTGTGCATAACATATAGTAGTGGGATCCAAAAACCTAATTTAAGAAACTCATTTGAAAGAAAACAATCCAAAGTAATCCTCCTCAAATACCTCCTCTTGTTCAACAAATGGGGCATCAAGGATTATTTTACTGCTAATTTGAACTTTTGATACAAGTAAAAGAATTTGCCATACTAGGTCATGCCAGCAACGTGTCTGGTGCAGAAGCCTGTTTCTGATTGTGGCACCGTTTTGGATTGTTACTGACCGTACTACTTGAAAGTCCATTATGGGCATAACCTGTTCATAAGGGAATTCTGTAATTACTTACTAATAATGATTGTAGTAATTATTTATGGGTTAGGAAATTATCTCATAAAAGAAACAAAAAACTTACCAGTTTAACAGCCTCCTGAGCTGCCTCTTTAGTACAGAAAGTGACAAAAGCATATCCTCTATTCAGACCAGTTAGTGGATCCATCATTAAGCGCAGATCCCAGATAGGCCCAGCTTTGTCAAATAATGGAACAAGCTCATCTTCAAATAAGTCTCTTGGAATCTTGCCCACAAATATCTAAGTAACAAACATATTCACATCCATTTTTAAAATGATGTTAAAGAACAGTCCATTTAAACCCTGTATAAAAATGTCTCCCTCTTACCTCTGTACCAACAGAAGGCTGTTGTCCTGAATACACAGAATCTGGAGGAGGACCACCATACTTCCTCTGCCCAGTAGTCACATCGAGTGTGTAGCCTGTTCTTTCCAAGAGTGCCTTCAAGAAAAAAGTTGAATGTCTTATGTCACATTCAATTCCCAATTTATTCAAGACTAAGACCGTAACATGTAACCATAAGAACATAATAGCCAAAGGTACGTCTCAGTACCCTGTGTTCCAACAGTGGCCACTGCCCGATGCTTTGGAGGGAGATAACTGAACAAAGAAGTGTTATCAAGTGACCCAATCCATCCACTTTCATCCAATTCCGGCTTCTAGTAATCAAAAGTTTAGGGACACCCAGGACAAGGGTTTCTGTCCCTTTCATCTTGGCAAACAGCCATTGATGGACCTACCCTCCACAAATTTATAGGAGCTGCCATACTAAGTCAAGTCAAACCAAAGGTCCATCCAGCCCCGTATCCTGTGTCTTTCAACATTGGCCAATGCCAGGTGCTTCAGAGTGAATGACAGAACAGGTAATCCATCAAGTGATTCATTCCTAGCTTCCCTTTCCCAAATTCTGGCAACAGACTAGGGACTCCTTCAGAACATTGTTTTGCATCCCTGCCCATCCTAACAGCTATTGATGGACTCCATGATTTTGTCTACTTTTTTTGAACCTTACTATAGTCTTGACCTTCACAACATCCTCTGGCAATGAGTTCCACAGGTTGACTGTGTATTGTGTGAAGAAATGCTTCCTTTTGTTTATTTTAAACATGCTACCTATTAATTCCATTTGATGACCCCTAGTTCTTGTGTTGAGTGTTATTTATTCATCATATTTACTTTCTCCACATCAGTCATTTTATAGACCTGTATGATATTCCCCCCCCACCCCAAAGTCATCTCTCTTTCAAGCTGAGAAGTCCCAGTCTTACTAATTTTTCTTCCTATGAAAGATGTTCTATACCCTGATCACTTTTGCTGCCCTTTTCTGTACCTTTTCCGATTCTAATATATCTTTTCTGATGCAGAGACCAGATCTGTACACAGTATTCACAATGTGCATATGCCACCTCATTCTTTTTTGAACACAATTATACTTTTGGCCTTCACAACATACCCTGGCAATAAGTTTCCACAAGCTGGGCACTATGCAAAAAAGAACCTCCTTATATTTTAAATCTGTTACATACAAGTTTAATTGGGTGATCCAATGATTTTATTGGTTCATGTAGTATGTGAAGGGGTAAATATTCATTTTCTCATTTCATGATACCTTTCTTTGGCATCTATGTCTATTTCCATAGTGACATTAGTGCTTTGAAACTTTCAATACACTGAAGATTTATATGCACATGAAACTCGAACCACTGAGAAGTGTAACCATAGTGAATATTTTAATATGATTAATGCTGTTGGGTTAATCCTGATTTGTTAGCTCCAAGAAACAGGCAAGGTGCATTTTCATTAGACCCAGGAAATTTCATTTTCACTATAACAATGAAACCAAGTCAAATAAATGGACACTCATTTTTCTGTCAGACATTTCAATACCCAGATTCACTTTGTTATAGATTTCATAATCCTGGACATGCACCTACGTATTCCCATCGTCTCGATGAGACTAGTCACACAACACATTAAAGCACACATGACCATTTGTAGGATTGGAGCATTAGTTCACCTGTCAAATGCAGATACTACTTCCTTTCTCCCATCCTTTGTCTTGTCAGTTTAGTTTACAAGCTCTCTAGGACAGGGCATCTATTCTAAATATATGTACAGAACCCAAGCAAAAGCAACTGACCTGTGGCTTGAACATCTGGATATTAATGTTATAGAAATACCAAAGAGAGCACAAATATAGCTTAATATGTAATATTTTAATATGGTATGTCAAGTCTCCATATGGACCAACATTGTTATTAAAGTGATTAGCAGTAACTTCAGTTTCTCATTACAGAAATAATATTCCCACAATTTCCTTGAGGAAAAAGGACACTAAATAAACTTAGTTATAATCAAGAGTAGTGGTCACCAACCAATAGCTTGGGATCTACCAGTAGATCTTGAAGCCTCTGATAGGTGATCCTGACTGGTCTGGCCTAGGAATGTTAAATATCAGTTAATTGAACGGTTGAGTAATGGAGGAACCTCATGAATTTGTATCAGTTAGTCGACTATTCAATAGTCCTTGGCGGTGGGGCCAGCAGCCACTATAACAGAGGTAGCAGTGTAGGGTATCAGGCTGCCTGTCGCCTAGTGCTGTTCCCTCTGAAAAAGAGGCAGCAACATGGAGTGGCAGCAGCCCCTGTCCAAGGGGGGCGAGGGATCTGAGCTCCTGAACCCGGTGTGAACCGGAACTAAGCTGGGCTGCCTGCCTACCTGGCTCCTAATACACTTTAAATGCAGAGGAGCAGCAGGGGTAGATCCCTGATCCGGTGTGAACCAGAACTGAGCTGGGCTGCTGGTCAGGCTGCTAAAAAATTTAATGGCTGGGGGGGGGGGGGGGGGGAGGGAAGAATGCATGTATTCTATAGAATTAACTTATAAGTTTTTGCTTATCAGTTAATTGACTACACTATTAGATCCCTAGTTTGGCCAGGAAGCTATCAAGCATTGCCACTTCACTTGCCCCTCCACCCACTGTCATGCTGTTTCTGCCCTTTGTCTTGGAGCTGCCCCCCCTGGGAGCCTCCTGCTTACTGTGCAGGGTACGGGAGGGAGAAGGGGGGTGGCTGATGTCAGGGTGTCCCTCCCGCTCCCCCCCACCCCGGTACCCTATCTCCACAGAGAGATGATGGAGGGAGCTTGGCAATGCAAATCTGTCTGAGAGAGAGAGAGAGAGAGAGAGAGAGAGAGAGACACACACACACACACACCCCTCCCAACCCAACCCATACGTGGGGGATTGTTGTTACTTCTTTTACTGCTTGCAAAGTGTGTTGTTTTTGGTTTTTGACAGGTCTGTGCCTTGCATAACTTTCATTTCTCTCTTATGCTTAAATTTAATTCTTTGAGTAGTGAGTTCTAAAATGCCTAACCTGTCGAAGCTGGAGTCATTATCCCTGTGGTAACTGCTGCTCCTGGAAGTGGCTGGCATGTCCCTGCAGCCCCTGAGAAAGTCAGAGCAGGGAGTCTCCATATGCTGTGCTTGCTTGCAGACACCACTCCTGCAGCTCCCATTGATCAATAACAGACAACCATGGCAAATAGAAGCTGTGGGCTCAGTGTTTGTAGATGAGGGGCAGCACATGGCACAATGAAGCCATTGCTGTACATGCCAGCTGCTTTCAGGAGTGGTGCAAGGCCAGGGCAGGAGTAAGCCTGCCTTAACCCCACTGCTCCACCACCCAGAAGCAGTCTCAGTTAAATGGTGCCCAGCTAGAGCCTGCTTCCTGAATCCGTCCCGTACCTAAACCACCTCCTACACCCAACCTCCTATCCCAGATGTGAGTCCCACAGCACTCAAACTTCCACAGCTTGCACCATGAAATCCCTCCTGGACCCCAATCCACCACCCTGGGCTAAGCCCGGAGCCCCTCCCACACTCCAAACTCCTTGGCCAGAGACCAGAGCCAGCATCCCAAACCCCTACCCCAGCCTGGTGAAAATGAGTGAGGATGGGAGAGGAAGGAGGATGGAGTGAGCAGTGTGAGGCCTTGAAGAAGGGGTAGAGCAGTGGCAGCACCTCAAAAAAAGGGCAAGAAGGAAGTGGGATAAGGGTATTTGGGTTTGAGGTAGATCTTACATTGCACTTAAATTGAAAAAGTGAACCTGTGTTTAAAAAGGTTGGAGACCAATGATCAAGAGCAATATTTTCACAACTGGAGCCATGTGTAATATGATTTTGAATAGCACGGCACTGGCCTGCTGTAACCATGAACAGGAGAAGTATTACTCCAAGAAAATTAATGTAATTGATCCTTAAACTGCTGACAAACCATAGCCTGAGAAACTATAAATACAAGTCAATTTTAAGAAATGGTGATAGAAAAAACTGTAAGGGCTTACTGGGATTTATAATTAAGGCACTCAGATCACAGCCTGTTTTTTTCCCGATTTTAAAGCTGATGTAAATACAGGTTGAACCTCCTCAGTCTAGCACAGTTGGAACCTGAGCAGTCCCAAATGAGAGAATTTACCACACCAGGTGAGGTCTCAGACACTGGCCCTCAAGTCCATACCTGTTTCTGGCAGGCTGCTGCAACAGGCACCTTGCCTTGCTCCCCTCCCCAACCTTGCTGGGCTGCTTGCCGAGCTGGTGCTGGCTCCCTGGGTGGCACAGTCCCTGACCCTGTTCTCCAGGAAGCTGCTGGAGCACTCCAGCTTTGGCCCCACAGTACTATGGGCTGCTGGAAGTTGCTGCAGGGCTCTGGCCAGACTGCCGACTCTGTTGCCTCAGCTGGCCATTAGGCTCCTGGGATTTCTGGTCCAGGTGTATCCTGCTGGACTACTGATGTTGCTGGACCAGATAGTGCCAATTTTCAGAGATAGAACCTGTACAAAGTTCTGAGAAGTACCTAGTACTGGTAATATTAGACCATACAAGTTCATCATTCTACATTCATACAAAAACCTAGAGAGAACATAATGGCCATACTGGGTCAAACCAAAGGTCCATCCAGCCCAGTATGCTGTCTGCCGACAGTGGCCAATGCCAGGCACTCCAGAAGAAGTGAACCGAAGCGATCCCTCTCCTGCCATCCATCTCTACCCTCTGACAAACAGAGGCTAGGGACACCATTCCTTATTCATACTGGCTAACAGCCATTAATGGACTTAACCTCCATGAATTTATTTAGTTCTCTTTTAAACCCTGTTATAGTCCTAGCCTTCACAGCCTCCTCAGGCAAGGAGTTCCGCAGGTTGACTGTGTGAAGAAAAACTTCCTTTTAGTTGTTTTAAACCTGCTGCCCATTAATTTCATTTGGTGGCCCCTAGTTCTTATACTATGGCAACAAGTAAATAACTTTTCTTTATTCACTTTCTCCACACCACTCATGATTTTATATACCTCTATCATGTCTCCCCTTTTCTAAGATGAAAAGTCCTAATCTCTATAATCTCTCTTCATATGGGACTCGTTCCAAACCCTCAATCATTTTACTTGCCCTTTTCTGAACTTTTTCTAATGCCAATATACCTTTTTTGAGATGAAACCACCACATCTGTACACAGTATTCAAGATGTGGGCGTACCATGGATTTGTATAAAGGCAATAAACTATTCTCTTTCTAACCATCCATTTGGCACCCTTGGTAAAGCTTAACTTCTAGTTTGAGTTCATTACTATCAAGGGTCCTTCGACATCAATAGTTAATTTTTCTGATGTCTTTTACTACAGAGCATCTTTGGGATACTGAAACTGTTTTGGAAATATAAGTTTAGCTTCAGATTGTGACACCTACAACTGGACTAACTCACAAACACACTAGGTGTGTCTAAAAAGCAACAACACTATTGCTACCTTATTTAGATTTATTCTTAATTAAAAACAAGATGCATGATTTCATCTTTCTATTCCAAAAAAATCCCATATTTCTGACTTGAGTAACAGAACTGCTTGGAAACATTTGGCCCAAATTATGAAAGGGTAGATTACAATACTTTTTAACCTAGAAGAAGAATGCCTAATATATAACCTAAGCAAATTATACATACACTGGATTTACAGAATCTGCTGTTTAAGTAAACATATAGATAAAAAGTTTCTAGCCCAAAATGCAAATAAGGTATTTGTGATTTGAGGATGTTAAGAGGCAGGTAACTGGGTCAACATATAGTCAATACAAATTGTATTGACTACACAATTAGTAGACAAGGGAAAGCGCTCAGAAGGAGCTACACCCGATGTGGCTCTGCAGTTTAATGTACTAAGAGCCGGGCGCACAAGCAGCCCGGTTCCTACTACATTTAAACTGCAGAGCCGCAGCAGGGATAGCTCCTGGACTCGGCATGAGCCGGGACTGAGCCGGGCTCACTCAGTCCCGGCTTGCACCAGGTCCAGCAGTCCCTGTCCACCAGCGAGCTGCTGAAGCAACCTCCCCTGGCCCCTATGCACTGCTGCCTCTGATAGGAGCACCGCTGAGACAGTGCTGGGGGGAACCAGCTTTTAAGCTGGCTCCCGCCACCACCTGCTTCCCCTCCCCCTTGCTGCCTCTGATACAGGCAGAAAGTGGGGGGTAACGTGCGCAGATGACTCAAGCACTCTTTTACACCCTTATTGTAATTACCAGATTCATGAATGATCTGAAAAAACAGTATTTACTAGACAAAGCACAGTTATTGGATGAATTAAAAAGTCAGACCTGGAAATTTTTTTAAAAGGGTCACTATCATCATATACTTTACAACTTCAGATACATACTTTAATTTTTGCCTCATCTGGTCCTTTGCTAGAGTCTGCCACCTTGGTCCCCTGTTTTTCTCTCTGTCTATATGTCTTCATGACTCCACATAAAAAGGCACTTTTGTTCTGAAAGAGAGTTGAAAATTTTCATATTTGTAGATCTGAAGCTGAGCACCCAATTTGTTTTTCAAGTGATATTTGATCCTAGCTGCACAAAAGTTATACATCAAAACACAGATCACTGATAAAACTTAAATACAGTTCTTGCCAATCTAGTAGCATTTTGTTCTTCAAGTTATATACTAAATTGCTTAACATTACCTGCACATGTGAAAGATCACTGTCTTTAAATTGCTGAAGTACTGCCAATGCACCTTCTTCATTAAATTCCTTTAAAGCTTCAATAGCTCTTTCATCTAGATCACTGTGTGCAACTAGCCCTAGGGAAAAGAAAAAATTACTAATTATATTTGAGCAGCAATCTCTGTTTAACCATATTCATCAAATTTCAGTGATCCAAAATCATTGAGTTTGTGTAACAAGTAAAAAGCTCATATTACACAACCTTCCATTCCTCCCCAACTCATCTGCAAGAATTATTTCCATTTCCCCATTAAGAATAAAATCAAAAGATTTTTCCTGAAACACTTAATGTATTTGTATCAGAGGAGTATCAGTGTTAGTCTATAAGGTGCCATAGGACTTCTCGTTGTTTATGCAGATTCAGACTAACAGATTTATTGGAACATAAGCTTTCCTAGACAAAGACCCATTTCGTGCATCTGACAAAGTGGGTCTTTGCCCACAAAAGCTTATGCTCCAATATATCTTAGGCTATAAGGTGCCACAGGCCTTTTCATTGTTATTGTATTTGTGAACCTATTTAATACCACAAGGCATCCAAATATTACATGGGACAACATTATTTTCATTACCTGACCTGAACACAGAAAAATTTTTAAAGAGATTTTAGAAGTACCACAGTACCTTGGTATATTTTGAAAAAAAGCCATCAAGCTCAAAGACACTTAAACACTCAAACTGCTATCACAATCAAGATCAAATACAGCTTAAGCAGCACAACCTTTGCATCTAGGACTCCAAATACTAAGTCACAGAGTATCATCTAAAACAAGAGAATACAGCAATTCAGTTACTGAAAAGTTACTTACAACTACTAATATGCACCAACCACATCACCTGCTCCTGCTAAGAGCAGCTGTTACCTACACCAGCTGTTGCTATTGTCTTATACCTATCCATCTGGTTTGTCTACCTCCTCCTTTCCTTCCTTCCCACTACAAGTGACTTTAATCATAGGTCCCAGACTTATCCATTGGGAATAAATCAGTTACAAGTATTTAATAAAACACTCCATAAACCAGTACAAAAAGATACAACTGCAGTCCCCATACTTTTGGAAACCACAAAAAGTTGCTATTTTAGCCCAAAGCCAGAGGAGTCCAATAAAAAACCAAAAGTGTGATTTTGCAAGTTTTACATCTTACCTGCAACGTAAATTTCATCTAGTTTTTCAGCAACTTTCTGTGGTAAACCAGCATCAAGCAATGTCTGGAAATGCTCAGAATGGGTAACTGCAGCAGAAGTATCCATGGGCTCTTCAGTACCATTCCCATTAACATGTTCAGTAGCCATGTTTCGAGATATCTGTTCAAACGCAATAAGCATCATAATTAAGCTAGAAATCTTCAAGCAGAACAATTCAAGTGACAATACATGCAATGCCTACTCTATGCTTCCAAAAATCTCAGACCACTCCCCTGCTATTTTGATTTCAAAAGATCCACAAAAATCCTCAAAAGAAATCACTAACGCAAAAGAATACCCTAGCACCACAGCCTATAAGAAGTGGGGTAGACTTCACTGCAGATTTTACACAAGCCAGCCAGCCAGACACTCTGACTCACCCCTCTCTGTCTCTAACACTCCCTAAGAAGCCCTGAACAAGTTAGAAATGGAGCAAGACGCCAATGGCGGGGGAGGTAGGGAGAAGGGAGGAAGAGCAAACCTGCCACATGCAGCAGCCCCTACCGCGCGATACAGTCACTGACACTCACTGCTGCTTCCACCTCGATCGCCTATTTCAAGCCCGCCATCTCTCAGAGAGACTCACGGGCCATCCCGCCTAGCCGTGCACGGGGGTCGGGGTCCATCCCGCCTCCGCTACAGGCTCCGCGGAGCAGGCAGGAGGAACAAAGCGCTTCCCAGTCCGCACCCACCCACGGGGGCGGCGGTAGCCGCCATGAGCCCAATAGAAACACGTGCTCTGCTGCGCGTTCAGATGTCCTACAACTTCCTCCACTGACCGACTTCTCCCTCCCTTCCCCTCCCTCACTCAGAGGAGCAGCCTCACCCCTCAGCCCCAGCCATCCCCACCGCTCACCCCAGCCCCCGAGCCTGCCACTGCAACACCCCGGGCCCGATCTCGCCACTCCACCGGAGCTCGCCGCGCCTCCTTACGCCGCGCCTCCCCCGGCTCTGGAACAATGCGCCGGCCCGGCTCCCACGCCACGCTGGGCAGCGCCGCCGCCCGACCCCGCACTCTGCGAGCCCCAAGCACGCGAGGCTCGATCCCGCACGCGGGGCCCCGAGGCCGCAGCCAAGTGGCCCCTCGGCCGGCGGGCCCGGCCCACGCCTCCTGACAATGAATGGAGCTGCCGGCCCGGCGCTGCCGGCAGGACAATGAGGCGACAGCCACGCGCCCCGCCCGCTGCGGGGCCTAGAGCGCGGCCACCAGCTCGGGCCGCCCGCCCCCCACCCGGCAAAAGCGGCCACGAAAGCAGCCAGCTCCCCCGCCCATCCTGCAGCAGCTGGCAGCCGGGCCCCTGCTCCCCGGAGCTGCTCACGCGGCCTGGGCTCCGCGTGTTACTCCGCGCCCGCCCGACTCCATTTTCCAGGGAGCCGGCTCCCCTCGCTCTGCCTCTCCCCGCGCCCGAAACCCCAAGGCCCGCTCCCGCCCCACTCGTGGGGCGGCTGCTGCTGCTGTTACCCAGAGGGAGCCCCAACCGCGGATCCAGCCTGCCCGCCCGCCGCGGCCTGGTGTCTGACCTGTCGCTGGGGAGAAGGGGGGGGGGCGAAGGCCGGGCGACGAGGCTCGCGGCGCGGCTGGCGGCTCGGCGTGCGGAGGAGCTGCCCCTCTCCGCTCCCGCGGCGTGTCCGGACAGTGTGCTGGAGCTGGCGTAAAATGGCGGCCGCTCGAGCGCTCACGCCGCTGCTGGCACCAACCCCAGCCCCTTCCACTCGGCTCGGGGAGGGGGGGAGAAAGAGGCGCCGCGCGCGCTGGCTCAGCCCCAAACCCGGGGTCTCCCAAGCAGCTCCGCAAGGGTTATCGCCTCGCCCCGCCCGCTGAGCTGCCAGCGCGCGCGCGCGCCCGCCTGCCTGTCCCTCCTGTTCTCCCTCCAGCCCCCGCCCCCCGCCGTAAGTTCTCGGGAGAAGGGCGGTCTGAGGCTGTTCCCCTTCCGCCCGGCCTGAGGGTGCGAACAAGCCGCCCTTCCCCCTCCTCACCCGGCGTCCCGCCGCTGCTCTCCTGCCTCCGTGCGCCGCCCTGCCTAGCCCCCTGCATGCCTGCAAGCCCGCCCGCCCGCCAGCGAGGGAAGGAAGGCAGGAAGGAAGGCAGGCGCCGGCAACGCGCAACCTGCCGGGCCTCGCCGTGCAGCGGGGTTGTAAAGCGCAGCCCTCCGCGTCCTGCTGGCCTCCGCGCCGCGCGGGTGTGACTGACCGCGCCCGGCGGCGGCGGGACTCAGGGCTCGCGGGAAGGGGGCGCAACACGGGCGCTTTGTGTGCTCGCTGGCTGTGCTGCGTTGGGCGCCTGAGAGCTCCGGAGGTGTTGTCTCCTCGCTCTGGGGCTGGAGAGAAACGACTCGCTTAACTTAGGTTTACTGTGAAAATCGAAATAACTAGCTCCCTTTTACTGGTGGGGCGTCCCTCGTGCTTCACTATTTCTGACTCCAAAGAGCTGGATCCTGCAATTGGCTGCGTTGGCAGATACCTCCGCATGCCTGGATGCCAATTACCATCGTCTGGATAACCAGCAGGGGGCTTCCTGCATAGTTTCAACTCCAGGATGGGGCCAAATTCGGAAAGTTTGTCTATCTACTTTGTGGTGGTTTCAGACTGAGATCCTGCAACCCATTAGTTTGTAAGGACACTAAAAATCCAGAAGAGATTTATGGGAGATGCATGTTTTGTACCTAGAGCTTAAAAGATTTCAGTGACAGACTTTTATTTCATATAGGACACTGAAACCCCAGAGTAGGTGGAATATGAGAGGATTTTATGCTTTTATGATGGTTAAGTGAAACTGTAGTGGAGTAAGTGGGGAAGAATCTTAAAGTTCAGAGAATGGTCACATATAGTATTCTTCCTGAAGTGTTGATTGAAACTAACATACATCAGGGTCTCTAACATTTCACACCAAAGCCATTTTGAGCATGGCCCGTTGTGTGTAGAGCCCTGCAAATCCACAGATATGCACTTTATATTTGCAGGTATCTGCCTCTGCAGATAGCCATAGCTTATTTGTGCAGATATGGATGCAGATACACATTTTGTATCTAGAACCCTTGTAAATTTGCGGATGTCTGCTTTATATTTGCAGGTATCAGCATCCACAGATATCATTGTAGATATCCACAGCTTACTGCAGATGTGGATACAAAATTTTGTATCTGTGCAGGGCTCTACCTTATGTGCCTGTTGAGGCACTGATGAAAGATGGCATAGGCAACTTTTTTCCTTTTTTTGTTTTTTAATAGTGTTGAATCGTGGGGGTGAGAGTGAATAGATTGTCAAAGGAGGTGAGGTGTTTATACATTTCAGGGCTGGCACAATAAAGGTATGTGAAGTGTGTGAGGTAAAGGGGCACATGTGTCAATGTTGAGAGAATAGAAGGCTACATGGGGTGGTTTTCAGAAGTTTTCCTGGTTTTGCTCAATTAATGTTCTGCCGGCGGTTGACATATCACAAGTAACCTTAAGTCTGTACTAACTTTTTTTTTTTGCTGTTTAATTTAATATAGAATTAGTAGAACAATTAGGTCTAATCTTTCTGTACTACGCTCCCATGAACATCAACTGGAGTGCTACAATTTGCAAAGTAACAGGACAAACAGCCCCCCACATCAATGCTGTGATACCTCTTACCTGAACCTCATTAAGAGCTGTCACTAACCTATTATAGTTCATGTTATATAATGTTCTACACAAATTTAGCATCAGCTCACTTTTATGATTTAAAATGTAAATAAATTATGAAAGTGCAGTAACAAAGTCATGTCAGGCATCACAGAAACGTGTTGGAATTACAACAATCAGTGGGACAATGTAATAGCAGTAGGGGCTGTGGATATAAGAGGCAGGGGAAGGTATTGCATTCCCTAGCCACTAGCCTAGCCTCACCCATACTCCACCCCCAGAACACCTACAGTAGGCATACTGGGGGCAGAATGTTGCTGCCTCTGAGCACCCGCCCTCCCCATGTTTCAGGGGCCAGGGTCTGGGGTTGCACACCTCCTGCCCACTCCGTGGTGCTCTGGGGGGGGGGGAGAAGCTGGGCCAGAAGGGGCAAGGGTAAGGGTGGGGCTGGGGGCTTGTCTCCCCCAGCTCTACTTTCACCCACAGCCCAGGAATATCACAGTACAAAATATACAGGAATGACTGTATGGAAGACTGGCACTGTATGAAAAAGAAAGCACATCCAAATATAGTAAACATTTTCAGTTACTCAAACTGCACCATAGAATCTCTATGAATAGTAACTCCATGCTTGAATAATAAGAGTATACCAGTAGGACTATAGCACTGATCAACTGATTAGGATAATGATTATATATGACTGGGTACATGTCACGTCAGGATGGGAAGCAGAAATAAAGTTTCTAAATACCATTACTGACTGCTTCTTGAGCAGCTAGTCCTGGAATCCACAAGGAGAGAGAAAATTCTTGATTTTTTTTTTTAAAAGAGCACAGGATCTGGTCCAAGAGGAGAGTACAGCTGAACCACTTGGTAAGAGGGACTAGGGATGTTAAAACGTGTTTATTTTTGTAAACTGCTGAAATTTCCAGCAGTTATACATTTACACACGGGGCAGGTAGGAGCAGTAGAGGTGGCAATGCAGGGGGCAGGCAGTGGTGTTGCGGGAGCCAACATGCATGAGGAGCCAGCTTAAAAGCTTTGGGGGAGGACAGTTGGCTCAGCAGGAGCTGACTTGAAAGCTGGCTCCCTGCATGTACCGGTTCCTGCTTGCACCCCCACCCTGCACTACTGCTTTTATATCAGCTTTTAAGCTGGCTCCCCACAAGCACCAGCTCCTTCCTACCTCCCCCATGCTGCTGCCTCTCACAGGCCGCGGCTCCTTCAGCTGCTGCCTCTGATACAGAGGTAGTGGGGCTGGGGGCTGCATGTAACCGAGAAGGCTCATCGGTTAACCATATACACAGGTACATGTTCACATCCCTAATAGGGACTGTAATATTCTTAGATTTACACCCTTGTCAGGTGGAAAATACCAGAGAAGACAAGAACAGCATTATTTAACTTCAGAAAGGAGAATTACACAAAATGTGAAGAAGCTGGTTATATTGTAGTTAAAAGGAACACTCACAAGAGTGAAATGCTGCAAACTGCATGGAAAAAAATTCCAAAACACCATATTAGAGTGTCAAGTTAAATAAATACTCAAATTTAAAAGAATAGTAAGAGAACCAAACAAATATCACCATGGTTAAACATCAGAATAAATGACGTGATTAGAGGAAAAAAAGGCACCCTTCAAAAATTGAAAGTCAAATGCTACTGAGGGAAATAGGAGCATAAACTCTGGGAAGTCAACGGTAAAAGTATAATTACGCAGGCCAAAAAAATGTTGAAAAGGAACTAGCAACAAATTCAAAAAACAATAGCAAAAAACATTAAGTATATTAGAAGCAGGAAGCCTGCCAAACAATCAGTGAGACCATTGGACAACTGAGGTGTTAAAGGAGCACTCAAGGAAGACAAGACCATTGCAGAGAAACTAAATGAGTTCTTTGCATCAGTAGGCAACTTATGGCTCACGAGCCAAATACAGCTCAGTAGGGAGCCAAATATAGCTCACAGCTGGAGCTCAACCCCGTCTTACCCCCCCCATCCCCTGTAATAGGGAGCCCGTGCTGGCGCTCCAGCCTCTCGCCCTGCCAGTGCTGGCTCCTGGCGCGCGGGGGGGGAAAGACCTGAGCCTCACTGTGCGATCGGGGCATGCTACTGCTCCCCCTTCTCTGGCTGGGGAAACAGCACTGCATGGACAGGCTGACTAGAGGCTTTCCCCGCTGCTCCCATTGGCTAGAATCCATCCAATGGGAGCAGCAGGAGGCCATGCCTGGGAGTGGCATGGAGCACAAAAACAAGTGCCTGCCCCCACCCTGTCATGCCCAGACCTCACACCCCCACCTTGCTCCTGCACCATCCCCCTGGCAAGACACTTAAACCCGCCCTGATCCTGCACCCTCCTGTTGGCCAGAGACCCTACCACGAGCCTGCTCCTGCACCCTCCCCCTTGCCATACACCCTACATGCCACCCACACCTCATACCCTCACCCCCTCCAGTATCCCATCTCCCACCCAGATCTTACACCTCCATCCCTATGCCACTCACTGGCAGTCCTGTCCCACACACTGAACTCCTCATTTTTGGCTTACCCCAGAGCCTAGGGTGCCCCACAAAATCCAGTCACCCTGGAACCCCAGAATTAATCTGGTTGAGGCGTTGAACCACAGCCCTCCCTGCCCTTTCCCCCCGCCCCATGGGAGTGAGATGTCTCAGTTAGGAGCCACGTCGGTGAGGAGTGGGGAGTTTTGGTGGGTTTTTAAAAAAAAAAATTTGGCTTCTCACTCGTGTTGTCCCCCCACTAATTTTTCTGTGGATCAGTGGCCACCAACCCAAAAAAGTTCCAAATCCCTGCCATAAATAAAGACAAGTGTTGAAACCTTTTGTATTTTACTTTATTGAAAATGAAGTTTGGTAAACTAACATGAGAAAGTTAAAGTGTATTATCTGTTAATAATTTCAAATAAAGTTTCCTTACTGGTTAAATTAAACTGTTCTCCCTAGCTGCAGCACTAGCAAAATGGCTCAGGTATAATTATATAATTAACGGCGAGTTTCCATTAGGAGCTGGTGGTCCGCGAAAAAGTTTGCATTGAGCTGGGTGGGACTTGGGTCAAAAAATCTGAGAACCACTGCTCTTTTGTCATTCCCCATATACACTTAACTTTTTAAATTAAAATGAAAAATTAATTTAAAAATTTAAAACACGTAAAATGGGCCAAATGGAGTACTCTGCTCATTTAAAGAGCTGGCTCATGGTGTGCTGTAAGTAATGCTTGTGCACTCCCAGCCAGGATAGAGGAGCTGGCAGCAGCAGATGCCTCTAACTGGCTGCGGCAGCCTGGCTCCAGCCCCCATCTGACTGCTGCAGTCTGTCCCCAGCTGTCATGCTCCTGGGGCAGACCCCAAGGCCCAACCACAGCAGCCTCACGACTGCTGCAACAGCCTGGCCATGGTGGCCTGGCTTGGGCTCCAGCCACCTGGCCAACAAGGCCCCAATCGGAGCGCAGCCCCTGTCTGGCTGCAGTGTCCTGGCCCTGATCCTGGGGCAAGCCCTGTGGTCTGGCCCCCATCTAACCTCAGGAAGGGCTGGGAGCAGCCCCCCTCCTGATGCAGCATGAGTAGGAGGGGAGGCCATGATCCAGCTGCAGCAATCTTGGCCCTAGCCCTCATCCAGTCACTGCTGCCCAAGTGCAGCAGCCCAGCCCTAGCCAGGTAAGGTAATCCAGCCCCAGGCCCCCCCACATACTGTACTTCCCAATCCTAGAGCCTTGCCCTGCCTCCTAAACCTCCCACACACCCCTGCCCTTAGCCCCTCATTCACTTAAACCCTGACTCCTCCACAAACTGCACTCTCCCAGCAGCAGAAGTCCCATTAAACAAAGTCTGTGAGTACAATATTTAATTTATGCTATTATTAATCATCATGTCAATTATCAATAATATTAAGCTGTATATTGTCAGTCATGCAAATGGGCATGCTTATCCTGGCTCTTCACTTGTTCTGAATTTTGATGTAGTTTGGCTCTTTGGTTTGAAAAGGTTGCTGAGCCCTACTTTAGAGGATGTTAGGGAGATTCCCACACCTGAGACATTCTTTTTAGGTGCTAATCAGAGGAATTGTCCCAGATAAAGTTGTTGTTAGAACAGGTTTTGGAACAAATTGTTATATTAAACAGTAATAAGTCACCAGATGGGATTCACCCACGATTTCTGAAGGAACTCAAATATAAATTGCAGATCTACTCATTGTGGTATGTAGCCTATCACTTAAATCAGCTTTTGTACCAGCTAACTGGATGATAGCTAATGTTATGCCAAGTTTTTTAAAAAACTCCAGAGATGATCCTAGCAATTACAGGCAAGTAAGCCTAACTTCAGTATCAGGCAAATTGGTTGAAACTACAGTAAACAACAGAATTCTCAGACATATAGAGGAACACAATTTTTTAGGGAAGAGTAAACACAGCTTTTGTATAGGGAAATTATACTTCCCAATTATAACTGGTTACAAACAGAAAACAGAGGTGAAAAATAAAGTCAGTTTTTGGAATGGAGAAAGGTAAATAATGGTCTCTCCAGGGATCTGTCCTGGGTCCAGTGCTATTCAATATATTCACAAATGATCTGGAAAAAGTAGAAAACAATGAAGTGGAAAAGTCTGCAGCTGATACAAAATTACTAAAGGGTAGTTAATCCAAAACAGACTGTGAAGAGTTACAAAACTCGGTGCCTGGGCAATAAAATGGCAGATGAAATTCAGTGCTGATAAACGAAAAGTAATGCACGTTAGGGATATCAACGTGTAGTCAACTACACAACTAAATCGGTTAATCCTGTCGACTTCAGAGGCAGCAAGGGGCATGAGATGGGAGCTGGTGCCTGTAGAAAGCTGGCTTAAAAGCCAGCTACCTATGAGCACCAGATCCTGTGGAGTTGCCTGATCCCCTCACTCCTGTGCTGCTACTGCCTCTAACAGAGAGGCAACAGCATTGGGGCGGGGGGAAGGTTAGGCAGCTCCACGGAGCCCACTTCCCACGCACATCGGCTCCGAGGCAGCCACCTGCCTCCCCACCCCAGACTGCTACCTTTCTGAGTCCATGACAGGCCCAGGCTCACCTTTTGATCAAGTACAGTTCAGCTTTTGATCAAGTACAATGTGCCATTCTCTCAGCTTGCTAGAGATCACAGTTGGCATTGGGGCTGGAGCAATTGGAGCTTTGCCCCTATGTGCTTTCTTTTTATGGTGGGTAGCTTAGGTAGCCAGTAGGGATGTAGGCAAGTAGTCGACTATCCGATATGCCTAAGTGTATCAGTTAAACTAGTCTCAACTATATATTCAATATGATGGGGACTAATTTCGCTACAACTGCTCAAGAGAAAGATCTTGGAGTTATTGTGGATAGTTCTCTGAAAGTGTGCAGTGGCAGTCAAAAAAAGTAAATAGAATGTTAGGAGTCATTAAAAAAGGGATAGAGAATAAGACAGAAAAAATCTTATTGCCTCTATATAAAACCATGGTACTCCCACATCTTGAATACTGCATACAGATGTGGTCACCTCATCTCAAAAAAGATATATTGGCATTGGAAAAGGTTCAGAAAAGGGCAACAAAAATGATTAGGGGTTTGGAACGGGTCCCATATGAAGAGAGTTAAAAAGACTTGGACTTTTCAACTTAGAAAAGAGGAGACTAAGGGGGGATATGATAGAGGTCTATAAAATCATGTCTGGTATGGAAAAAGTGAATAAAGAAAAGTTATTTACTTATTCCCACAATAAAAGAACTAGGGTCACCAAATGAAATTAATAGGCAACAGGTTTAAAACAAACAAAAGGAAGTTATTCTTCACTCAGCGCACAGTCAACCTGTGGAACTCCTTGCTAGAGGATGCGGTGAAGGCTAGAACTTTAACAGGGTTCAAAAAAGAGCTAGAGAGATTCATGGAGGTTAGGTCCATCAATGGCTATTAGCCAGGATGGCTAGAAATGGTATCCCTAGCATCTGTTTCTCTGGTGGTAGGTGACAGGGAAGGGATCACATAAGGATTACCTGTTGTGTTCTCTCCCTCTGGGGCATTTGGCATTGGCCACTGTTGGCAGACAGGATATTGAGTTAGATGGACCTTTGGTCTGACCCAGTATAGCTGTTCTTATGTTAGTTGACTACCTGCATTTCCCCCCCTTGCAGCCTCTGTATCAGAGGCAGCAATGGGAGGGAAGGAGGAGCCGGTGCTGTGGGGAGCCGGCTTAAAAGCCAGTTCTTCCCAGCACCGTCTCCGCAGTGCTGCTTGCCCGTCCCCCATGCTGCTGCCTCTATCAGAGACAGCAGAGCAGGGGAGGGGGAGATATGGGAGGCTGCCACAAAGCAGCCTCTGCCCATGGTGAATCTGGGCCCACCGTGGGCAGAGGCTATTCCGGCAGAAGCCCCTATCCACTGGGACCCACAGCTGACAGGGGCTGTTGCTGGAGCAGTCTCTGTCCACGGCCAACCCTGGCCGCCGCAGACAGAAGCTGCCCCCACTCACTCCTCCCCCACAGCTTCTGCCCCACACTGCTGGTCCCTGGGAGTGGGGCCAGACTGCACTGTCTGCCAGCTCCATCCCCAGGGACTATAGAATAGTCAACTAACCTCTAAGAATTCATGTAGTTAGTCGATTATTCTATTACATGATAGCTAACATCCCTAGTAGCCATAAGACTTTGGGACCTGTATGTGAAGACTCACCAACTTATTTTTATGTCTATACGTGTCCCTTACTCTCAAGAGAAGCCGGAGACAATGAGTCTATGGATCTTTCCAAACTGGCCTCTGCTCCAAAACTCATGCTTATAGGTGCACCATATGAAGACTGTGACTGAAGTACAGAGGAGATCTATCTGACCTGGAGCTGACTGACGTCTCATGTCTTTCTCAGTTAGGTACTTCTTCAGTCAGAGCTCTCGTCTGTTTTGAGTATGGGGTGGGAATGAGCAACAAATACCAGGTCACTGCTAACTGAGAAGGAGCTAGTAGGACATGAGACAGAGTTTTTAAATACTGGGATACTCTTGTTCCCAAAGGGAGGGGCAGGTAGAGAGACTCACAAAGTGAAGAAACACTAATCTACGCTACCTAGATTTTACAGAACATTAACAAACCATGTGAAACTATATTTACAGAGATTAAGACAATGCGTGGGTAACTCTGGACACAAAGGACTCCAACTCAGGCCATGTGAAGGTAAGAAGGAACTGGAGAGGCATTGGTCCACACCTTGCCCTGAGTACTGAGTATGAGATCAGGATGCAGGCACTGACCAACAGATGCTACCTGCTAGAATTTTCCATCTTGAGCATATGGTGTGAATGCATGTTCATGGGTAGAATATACATCTTGAAGAAGAATCATAGTTTCCACCCTAGAAGAGGGAAGAAATATGGCCTAACACCTGAAAACCACAAAGAGGATAGAGGTACAGCTAGCTTTGCAACCCTGATATCCTTATCTTCCTGTTCACTCACCTTTTGAGCTTCTCTTGTGTGGTGAGGCTTTTTGTTCTCTTTCAAGTGACTAATTAGCATAATTTATGGAAGCAAATTTTGGTCATTAGTAAACTGGTCATCATTTGAAACTGAATCTAGAGATAACAGGTTCTCTCTTCCATTACCAATCTATCCCTTCAGCCAATGAGATCAGGTAACACAATCCCCAAAGGAACTCATGCAGGCAAATGAGCAAAACAAAGTTAAGTTAATGTTCCTTCATGAATCTGTAAATCACAGCTTGTTGAAAAAGAAACATTTCACAAAAATTTTCAAAGAAGTTAAAATGTTTGTTTTGTTTAGATCTTTTTTTTTAACTAAATTTTTTTACTGAAAATGTTCACCTTTTCATCTTTCCTTTTGCCCTTTCCCACCTTTCCAAATTTGCCTCTGTAAAATGGGAGTCTGGGGAAGGCTAAAAGCAGGAGAAAGAGGGGAAAGTTTTCAGTTTTAGTTGAGTAAAATTTGCTTAACATTTTCCATGAAACTCCAAGAAGTTAGGAGTTGAGGGATGGAAGAAGTATGGTAGAGGTAGTGCTGGGACAGAATGAGATTCAGCGGGTCCGAAGACTGAAGCAGAGGATGAAAAGCATAATTAGGACAGGAAGGAAATTATTTAGACCACAAAGCGAAAGAGTAGTGAGACCCAAAGAAGGGTAGATTCTGTCTAAGAGGCAGTGGGAAAGAAGACTCAAGAAGAGAAATTACTAGGAGGCAAGAAGTGAAGAGACCAAAAGAAGGGAAAGAACCTCTTTCCGTTTGCTCTTCAACAAGAACTGAACAGCCTTCAGTTGGGGACAAAAGACTCCAAATATGGTCCTTCTAAGAGAAGGAAGGAAAGTTTGAGACACACATGATGGTAGAAAACCCCTGGTGGGAAGGGAAAGGGGGTCAAGAAAGAAGGCAGCTTTGACTAGGATTGAGGCCAGAGGAAGGGGACTCAAAGGAAGGAATTAGGATGAAAGAGAAAAGATAGCAGGAGAGCCCAAATATAGGCAGATATAAAAGGAAAGAAAGACAAGCAACAGAACTGTGAATAGAACAAGATGATACTAGAGACACAGTAACTTAAGATGCAGATCTACTTTGAAAAGAGACTATTCAGAACAGAGGATGCTAGCTGAGTAGAGAAGACAACACTGGCTGCTCTGTGGGAAAGAGACTGTCTGCTTACCACCTCAGGCAGTAGATGGTGGTCCACTCTCCCATCCAGTTCCACGTCTATTGAGGTCAAGAAGTGGTATGCTGTATTGGCAAAAGGAGAAGGGGAGCAGTCCCCGATATCTGAGGAAGAGGAGCCAACCTGCCTCCAAGACTGGGAGACTCATGGGTCCCCATATCCAAGAGGAGACGTAGCATCGTGTGGACTGCCTTCTGAGAAGGGAGGAGACATGATGTCCTGAGAGGTGTGCTGTGTTGCATAAAGGTTTTTCAGACTCATCTATCCCTGTGACCACTGCTTACCCACGAGGGCATTAATGATATGGCCAGGTATAAATCTGAGCAATCAATAGTGATGCCAGGGCTATGGGAGCAAGGGAGAAGTTGGGGCAGAAGTGTTCTCATCAATCTCCCTGGTCAAGGGCAAAGGGACTCACATCCTAGAGATGAATGCACAGCTGCACAAGTAGTTTCAACAGGATTTCAGACACCAAATTGACAACCAAGTGAATAGGTCTTTAAACTACAGTGATGATACTCCACACCATGCTTTATGAAATTGACTTATGGATACAAATATGCATAACTCAAAGATTCTTTGGACAAAATACCTGCTGGATCTATATACCTTATTTCAGGGGTTCTCAAACTTTGTGATACTGCGACCCCCCTCTAAGTTGCTTGCGCCCCACAGTTTGAGAAACACGGCCTTATTTGATATCTGTATCACTCTTGAATGTTAGAGATATGGGGTAGGAAATAATTTATAGTTTTAAATGTGCAAATGAAAGCCATCAAGGATGTTCCCAGTGCTCAGACGCCTCAGTGTCTGAGTGATCCTTTGTCCTTTAAGTCTAAGCAATGGTTCGTCTTAGGAAGACATGTAATCACCCCAACTCATAGGGTCTGACAAGGTAATTTTCCATGGAAGGTGGGCGAGAACACAAGTTTCCGTCCAAAGTGAAATCTATAAAACAATGTCCCTGTGTCTGGCATGACACACCCAAGGATATAGCCAGGAACTCCAGAGAGAAAAGATCTTCCCTCGCGCTTGGAGGTTTAGCTGAAATAAGAACAGTTTTAGGGTAAGTTTGCAATAAACTTTAATGTATTAGAACTAGCTATACGATTTCTTTTATTTTAAATTTGTAATTTACTTTGTCTGTTTTCATTTGCAGCCACTTAAATTCTACTGTTTGTACTTAATAAAATTACTTTTATTTACTATCAAGCCAAGTAAATAATTGTTACCTGGGGAAGCAATCAGGTGTACATCCTCCTTTTATTGTTAACGGGGGCTTGCCTGAATGGTTTATCTGGGGGGCTCTGATCCCATTTAGGGGAAGTTTCCTGGATTTTGTGCCTGAAACTGCTTTCTCCTCAGACCTTAAGTGATTCATGTCTGCATTGCTCTTTGGGGGGGAGGGGTGGTGATCTCAGCTCTGTGCCTTGGCTGGAGGAGACCAGATCTGGCCCAGCAGGACAGGGTGATGAGAAGACCCAGAGAGCAAGGAGGCAAGTGTCAGTGGCTTTATCAGCACACTGGGAACAAGCCCCAAGGCTGTGACTGCACCCCATCACAACTATGTTCAAAGGAGGAAGTTGGCAAAAGACCACAATTAAGTCTAAAAACTTGATCTTAACAGAGGGCTAGTTGCTGGTGTTGGGGGTAGAAAGCTAAAGTAGGGTCATAGGAGTGACAAAAGGGAAAACAGTGGATGAATCTGCTTTACATCTTAGATGTCTATAACACATTCATAGAATATGGGCAAAAAAAAGGAAGAAATGGATGTCTTAGTACTCAAGCTAAATTATGATTTAAATAGGACCACTGAGACTTGGTGGGATACATCTCATAACTGGACTATTATTATAGAAAGATATAACTTGTTCAGGAAGGACACGCTGAGAAAAAATGGAGGTACTGCATTATACATCAGGAATATATAAACTTGTTCTAAGATCCAGATGATTGGAGACAAATCAGCTGAAAGGTTCTTGGTGAAGATAAAAGGGGGGAAATGGGTGATGCCATAGTAAGAGTCTACTGTAGACCACCAAATCACAAGGACGTGGATGAGGGTTTTCTGCCAAATAACAGAAATAACCCAAACACAAGTTCTGCTAGTAGAAGGGGGCATTAACTACCCATCTGTTAAGAAAGTAATATGTATAGACTGGAGATTAATGTTGGTGAAATTGTGGTGACAAAGATTTCATGCATGTATGCAGGACATATGCAGTGACTGGAAAATACTGAATGCAATCTGTAACCAAATGTCACAAATTGTTGGATACTTATTACCAAATGATCCTTTGGTAATACTCCTGGGGCACCCTAGTGGAAATAGTCACACAAAAGGACATGAAAAAATCATCTTTCACTTGCTAGTAGTTGGTCCAATACTGGTAGCCTTTTATAGAAAAAAAAAAATAGCCCAACCATTGAGGAATGGTTAAAAATATGGGAAGTTGTTATGGAAAAACTACCAGTAATACCCCAATTACATATCCATCAAAACAGACAGATAATACTTAGATATTTTATCATCTTTTATTGTAGTATTGTACTACACCTACTACATTCACGTGGTATTGCTTGGGTCCTTACCTCAAATAAGTTTTGATTTTCTTAATTTAAATAATTGTTCTGGGGTGGAAGGGTTCAGTATGCAGGCTGCCCCAGGAAGAGAGCACAACCCCAGCCCTCTTGTCACCACAGCAGCTTGGGTGGGACCAGGTGAGAAGCACCTGTCCATGGATGCTGCAGATTAAGCGGCTGATGCTGGGAGAGGGGTGAATGTACAAATAGAAACACAAACTCTCTGAAATATATAGTAGATAGCTGTCCTTTTCTCCACCCCTGCCGCCTGCTGGCCCAATGGGGTTGTAGTTGTCCTGGTCCCCATCTCTGGCCCCTTGCTGCCGTGAGGTCATTCTATAGTATAACTCCCTTCTACCAGGCCCCTTCTTTCCATTTTATGAGAAAATCAAATTCCAGGCACATCCCATTGTCTTAGCACAGTGGTCTCCAACCTTTTTAAGCACCAGATCACTTTTTTAATTTAAGTGCAACCCAGGATTTACATCAAACCCAAATACCCTTGCCCCACCTCCTTTGTGCCTCTTCTCCAAGGTCCTGCCCCTACTCACTCCATCCTTCTTCCTTTCATCAGGCCAGGGGCAGAGGGTTGGGGCATAGGCTCTGCTTTTGGGCTAAGGGATTTGTAGTGTGAGGGGGGGCTCTGAGCTAACCCTGGGGCAGGGAGTTGGGGTGCAGCGGGGGGGGGGGGGGTCAGGGTGCAGGCTCTGTGAGAGTTTGGATCCAGGTGGCTCATGACTAGGACAGGGGGCTAGGGTGCAGAAAGAGGTTCATGACTGGGGCAGGGGTTCAGAGCTGGCTCCAGCTGGAGATTGCTTACCTCATGTGGCTCCTGGGTGGTGGTGCAGTGGGGCTGAGGCAGGCTCATCCCTGCCCTGGCCCTGCACCACTTTCAAAAGTGGCCAGCAAATTCCCTCCATCTCAAGCCCTGTTGTGCCTCCCTGTCCCCCCGCCCCCCACACATTCTGTGATGATAGAATATAGGGTGGGAGAGGGGCAATCTGATATCAACACCCCCTCCTCTCCCTTCCCTGCTCTGAACAGCAAGCAGGAGGCTCTCCAAGATGGGGGGAGGCAGCTCCAAGGCAAAGGGGAGCTGCACAGCAGTGGGGGGAGGGGCAGCTGAAGTGCCAGCATTTGATAGCCCCTTATCCAACCAGTCAGGATCACCTGTCAGAGGCTCCAAGATCTACCAGTAGATCCCGATCTACTGGTTGGTGACCACTGTCTTAGCACAACCAAACCCTTACCTTGCTTTAATTTATAATAAAAGGAAGCTGCATACAAAATTTGGTGGTCCTGGCTCTTACCATTTAAGAGGAATTCTTGAAGAAACGGACTCACAGACAGATGTACATTTCTAAAAGATGATGTATTCCCACCATGCTATTTTTGTGGGTACTTCTCATAATGGAACCACACAAAAAATAGGATCATGGTGTTATAAAATATACTATACAATTTTATATCAAGATTTCAAAGAAAAAAATGATTATTAAACTGTTCAGCAGCTGTTCTTCAAGATGTGTTGAACGTGGTCTGTGACCCCACTGAGAGCACAACAGCTGACACTTTACTTTCCATTGGACTTTTTAACAAATAAATCTACTGCTGGAAGATGTATGTGGCCACATCTGAGTGAAGAGACTTGTAAACAATCTGCTTTGGTGGTCAGCCAGGTCATCTTGTACCCTTGGTGGGTAAGATGCTCCTAGATCAATTGAGCTGGCACTACAGAATAGTTATTTCTTGACAGACTTGAGAAAAGTAAGTTTTCTGCTCCTTGTAGTGGTTAAACATTGCCATCCTATTGTCTGAGGACTAACAAGCTGCTTCTCCTGATCTGTGATAGAAATACTTGATTCAGGAGGCCCCCAACTTGCAACACTATCCGTTCCTGGGGAAGTGTCGCAAGTTGGGGGTGTGTAACTCAAGCCCTCATTTATGATAGATGCCATGCGCTGTCGTAAACGCGGGCCGAGGACTTAAGTCAGGGGGTTTCAGCCCCTTCCGCACTTATAAATGATTGTAAGTGGGGGGAGGAGTTGGAATTCAGGTGGTCGCATGTGGGAGGCCTCCTGTACATTAGTCTGACAGTTTTCAGTTCTTTGACACTGATGTGTAAAGATTAAGTCCTTTACGGACCACAGTTTCTGTGTTTAGAGAACCTAAGTAGGCTCTCCATCCAGAGCAGAAGCATCTATCATGAGTATGAGAGTCACTTGTGCATGGTAAATGGAATGCCTACACATATTTTGGCTAGATTTGTCCATCAATTTAGGAATGTGTGGACCTGGGAGGATCTAACTAATGCCTGCCAGCTCTGCAGAATTCTGTGGTACAGTCCTGTGTATTGAATATAGGTGCAAAAGGCCATGTGACCAAAAGCCTGTTTCATGCTGTTGTGACTGGCTGATCTTTTAAATCAGTAACAATTGATAGGATAGCCTGGAACCTGAAGTCTGGCTTCAGATAAGTCTAGTATCGCCTATAAACTCTATGGCTACGTCTAGACTGCCCCCTCTTGTGCAAGAAAATATGCAAATGAGGCAAAGTGGCGAATATTGCCGCACCGCATTTGCATAATTAATGAGCCACCATTTTGCGCAAGGGGCTTTTGCGGGGAAAAAGGAGCTGTCTACACCGCTCCTTTTTGCGCAAAACCCCCTTCTTGCGCAAGAGCTGTTCTTCCTGAAAAAAAGCAGAATGGCTCTTGCGTAAGAGGGGATTTTGCACAAAAAGGATCCGTGTAGATGGTTCCTTTTTGCACAAAATGGCGGCTCATTAAGTATGCAAATGAGGTGCAGTGATACTCACTGCTTCACCTCATTTGCATATTTTCTTGCACAAGAGGGGGCAGTCTAGATGTAGCCTATGGTTTTTACCAAGAAGAGAGGTTTTTGTGTTGAGTTTTGAACATTGACTGGATTAGGGCAACACTGTTCTTTACTTGCAGTTAGGAATGCCCCCTGACAATCCTGAAATTGTAGCACGATTGTCACATGAAAGCAGGCATCTTTTAAGTAAAGGGTGACTTATTCCCTAAAATTCATGGAAGAGATAATAGAAGCTATGGGACCATGAAAATTCTGTGTTTTGAATCTGACAACACAGGTCTCAAATTAGTTTTGAAACCCCATCCCCTCCTTGCTTCTGGGATTAGGAAGTATTGAGAGTAAAACCCTTCTGAGAACATATGGAAACTCCTTACCAAGTGAAGGAGCAATTGTACCTCCTAGATAAGGAGTTTCTCAGGAGAATGGTTGCTCAAGAGAGACAATGAGGGAATTTGGGAGGGTAGAAGAAAACTGGAGAATATATGTAGGGGAGCCTAGATGGCCCTACCTTGACAAGCAAAACCAGCAGGAAGATCTATGCCTGTAACCCGTTGGACCTCTTTTTTGACAAGTCCTATGAAGGAGGTGTATTTGCTGTGTCTGATAGTTTCTCAATAGGACAGCTGTGTGCAGGCCTACAGACTTAAACACAGCTTTCCCTAAGTCTGGAGCTTGCTGTCAATCTGGTCTGAGATCAAAGAATGATCTTCAAATAGCAAGTCCTGGATAGCATTCCAGACTTCTTAGGGAACATCAGAAGATGGCAATCAGGCTGATCTCTGAATGACAACTGTGAAGCCAAACTTCTGCCTCATGTTCTCTGAGAGCAACTCTCAGAACTTTTCCCTGGAACCCCCCAAATTAAAAATTTTACTGTTCCAACAGAATCTATATTGGTTAGCAATACACAGTTTCAGGCTCCTGTTGAGTGAGTATTTCTACTGAACAAACCTACCATCTGACTATCTTTTGATTTGGGGATGGCAGGTTGGTGTCCCTGTTCTGCTTTCACTAGCCACTGTAATGACTCATGAGCCTAGATGTAGGTGAGTAGAAAGATACCCTCCCAAGGCTTTGAATACACAGTGCCTTTTTTCCACCTTTTCAGCGATGGGAGACAAAGGTGTGTCTAGGTTCTAATATTGCCTTGTTAATTGGCAGAACTACCCTCGAAGAACCCACAAATGACAAAATGCTCACCAGGCAATGTAAGCACTCCCATACCTCCTCAAGTCTGCACCACTCTTGTTAACACCTGATAAACTTTAAAAAGCATCAGAAGGGAATGAAGTTGTCCTAGACCAGTGTTTCCCAAACTTTTCAGCATCACGCCCCCTTTTTGATTTTTGAGAAACCCTCACATTCCCCCTCCCAAAAAAATAGCAAAACTTGGGGTGGGATTGACCGTGTGTGTGTGTGGGGGGGGAGGGTTGGGTCACCTCGCACCCCCCCTGGGGGCATGCCCCGTTTGGGACCCCCATCCTAGACAAAAGTTTTTGTCTAGTGGACCCTGGGCGCTAGCCTTTTGGAGCAGACTCTGCCCTTCTACACAAAGGCACTGAGTACACATGGTGTAGGGAAGATCTAGAAGCTGTGGAAAATCCTAAGGGTTCCAAAACAGTCATTGCCATGGAGCAAGGCCCTATGACTCTGCTCATATTCCCATGTGAGATCCCATTGAAAGGAGATGAAGAGCTGGAGCCAACTGTGCTGACTTGGGCACCAGTTTGGGGACATGATTAGGTTTGAGGTGTACACTACTCCACACAATAGATTAAGGTGATTTCTCCCTGCCCAGTACCTTTTTTGGAAGCTTTGCATTTCCTTAGTATGGGCAAGGGAGAAAAGTGTCAGAATTCCACTAAAATGGTGGGTGCACATCTCAATGAAGTTATTGATAGAACTAAGCATTGTGTCAAGTGCAATGGCTCCCTGAGCACAAGCTCCATAAGCAGGAATTTCAGCCTTGCCTCCCTATTCCCAGATCTGGTCCTTTCCAAGTGCTACCACAAAAGACTTCAAGCAACTAGTATATGTGGATCACTCACTAGCATAGGGATGGAGCAAGCAACACCCAGCTTGAAACCCAGTGAGCAGGGTACACCATGGTATTGTGAATAGGGGGAGGGGGAAAAAAGCCACATGCAAAAACCTTTAACAGCTAAAACTTGGGAGTCACCAAGAATGAATGTACAGGTGCAGCCACTCAAGGAACAGACTACAGTCCTGCATGTGTTTCATGGAGTGGACATGTGTGATACCCTCCTATTTCCCTTTAAGTGGAGTTAGGGCAAGAACTGAGGAAGGCTAGGAGTTACTCCTCTTGTGCCTAAAGTCTCAGCAGGGTAGCTGTTAGAATCTCGCTTTCACAGGCAAAACACTTCTTCAGATGAGCTGGTAGCTGGGATATGGTAGAAGAGGAAGCTTGAGCTGCCCAACAGGGATCACTGAGCACACTTTAACACCTCCCAGAATGCACTTATGCAGTCACTTGAAAAACCCTTATTCTAGGTTAAGGAAGGCTAGAAGACCTCACTGTGGTAATAAATGGACAAAACTAGTGTTCCCTGCGAGTTGAGCACTTGGGCAGCTCCCCAGGAGAGATTCATGCGCTGCCCAGCTGACTGGCAGAGCACCCACAGCTAGCAGCATGTTTCTAAGGGTGGTTCACCTCTGCATGTGCCTTAGTGCACATAACATTTATTCTACACAGGGATAGGGAAACTAGAGGGAACACTAGCCAAAACACCTGTCCTACCAAGTTGAAGATAGTGTTTTTAGTATTTTCAATCTAGTTACTGTTATTCATTGCTTGTAACAGCCATACTGCATCAAGCCCAAAGGTCCAGCTAGACCTGTATCCTGCTGTTGACAACCTCTTTAATTTACCCAAAAGTGGGAATACCAGTTGCTCTTCACAATGGTGTTACTTTGTTGCTCTACATATTCATGCATGCACACATTCAGTGATTTCACCTGACTTTCCTAGTTTCACTTGGCTTAAAGTATTTTGAAACTAAAGTTAAATCAGGAGATTCTTCTATTATCCAAACCAACTAAATTTTTTTGGGTAGTGAACATTTTACTATCTGTATCTTCTCAGGTTGAGAAGAACCTTCCTCTGGCATGTGTATACAAAAAGCAATAGGAATATTCAGTATTTTTTTTTTTGGTAAGAGAAAAGGTGCCAGTACTCCAGGCTCAAAGTTGAGCCAAAAAAAGCCACACCAGGGGCTGAAATGCAGTCATGGTCCCTTTAAGAACCATGCATCCCAGGCAGGCTTCCATCAAGCTGCCTCTGGAAACAGGTGCCAGTATGCCCTTCCAAGGGGACTGTTAATAAAAAAAAAAAAGCAGTGGGGCTATTCACGCTGCATGGCACTAGTCAATGTGCAGAAGGGTGACAGAATCTGGCTCTCATTGAGTACCCATGTAATTCATAAAGCATAATAGCAGTAACAAGGCTCAGGACCTAAGCTTCTATTAAGAGTGGGATCAGGTGATTAGATCAGTACTTATATGTAAGAGCTTAACTTTAAGTATCTGGAATTCTGTATTTTCTTATGAAGGATACCTGAACAATTTTTGCCTCTAATATCCTTTTCAGTATTTGCATTGTGAAAAGTTGAGAGAGTCTGCTTTGTCAGAAGAGCCTCCATTCACCTCCTAAGAATCTAAGCATAGTGTCCTGTCATAGGATTTTTGCAATTAAGTTTCTCACGTAGCTGATCTGCTATATT
The DNA here is from genome assembly GCA_032595735.1 of Pelochelys cantorii. Lineage (NCBI taxonomy): Eukaryota > Metazoa > Chordata > Testudines > Trionychidae > Pelochelys > Pelochelys cantorii. The sequence goes on from CM064328.1 coordinate 64,841,918, forward strand.
ATTCCACTTGAAAATGTATATTCCTATTGATTAACTTACTCTTGCCCACTAAGTTTAGTGCCTAACCCACCCTTAAGCTTATGTGAAGATGTGCAAAGGAAGATTAGGTCTGTTCTTTGCTTTAAGGGAGGCAAATAATGCAAGTTTCAGGAATGCTAATAGTATTTCCCCAAATGGAAGAGTCAGAGTCAAAGCAGACAGGATATACAAGTTACACATTTTAAGGTACAGCAGACTGGTAACAACTGTTTAAATATAGTTGCTTTTAAAGACACAGGTTACTAAAAGTTAAAGTTTATGTGCATATTTGATTAGAGTAAAATAGTTATCTACAAGTGTCTATTGCTCTATATTTTAACAAAATTGCATACTGTTCCTAGAGAATGGAAGAAATGTGTGCAAGGATTTGAATTTTGCTTTCTTAATCTTCTGTTTCTAGGCATTACTTCCACCAGATGTTAAACGGATTCATCTAGTAAATCTGCATCATTTCTTATTGATTCCACATGCAGTTTCCATGATACAAGACAGATTTGATTTCATTAGAGTGGAGTCTTTACTTGGTATCTGAGTATCTTCAGGTGTCATACTTCCTTCCAGTGATACCATCCATACTTGTCAGGGGATACAAAAATTCCACCCTCCTCACTAAAAAGGGAAAACAAACCATCTTACATGAGAAACTGAATCCACAAATGAAATAGAATAAACCCCAGTAAACTACAATTTAATTCATATTTGAAAGTGCAATACTTTGTATAAATTCATAGATTTAAGTTAAGAAACCCAAACAGTGCAATATGATCAGCCCATAGTAGGCCCGCTGATATTTTAGAGTGATCTCTACAGATTAGAGGAACAGCATTAATTAGTTCCAAGGCTTATTAAGGATACTGTCACATGAAAGGTTTTGGGAAGAGAAGGGATCTCTTTCCAATTCAAGGTAAGTTGTGGAAAAACAGTAAATTATGATACACTAGGCAAGTTCAGTTAAATTAAGTTAAAATACTGTCACAGCTCTAGTGTTAAAAGCATTATGAATCATGAAGAATCATGGTTGTCTAATCTCAGAAGCCAGATCCGTATTGAGTTTTTCATCAAGGAATCAGGTTCGGGATAGCATCATCACTGATCAGACAAGAATTACACATACTTCAATCAACTTTTTAGAATACATACCTTCTAATACTGTGTCAGCCTTCAGAGATGTCTGCAATAAGACAAGTTACACAGAAATTCAGTGAAATTAAATACCAAGGGTTAACATTTATTAGTTTAGAGAAGTGTCTCCCTAGAGCAACTGTGTTGATGAGCTTTCCCACTGTGCTACCTGCCCAGATGCACTTTTAACACACACACACACACACGAGTTCACAGCACAGGAAATTAGGATTATGTAATTGTGTAAACTTGGGCCAAATCATCATCATGCTGCCTCTTAACATCCTGACCTTATATCCACAAAGACCCAATCTCATTTCCATTGTGATGACATTTTAGGACTATTTGCCCTATGATTAGAAACATCAAAAATGAAACAGTATTACAGATCTGTGATACATTAGGACTATTTGCCCTATGATTAGAAACATCAAAAATGAAACAGTATTACAGATCTGGTACAGGATTGCAGATTTAGAAATATTTTACCCAACATCCAAACCGCTAGACTAAGTAGAGAAGTTGAATCACTTAAACTCTCAAATACCACTTAGGCTAGGATTTTAAAAAGGTCTCTTCTTCACTAATGGGGGTGTTCTGAGAAAAGTAGGGATCAAATCCAATAATTCCCAGGTTTGCTAAAAGAATCCTGCAAGCCATAAAAGCCTTGGCTTATCGGTTAATTTTGTTAACTTCATGCACGCATTCCCTTCCTTGCTGCCTCTGCATCGAGGGTGGGGGGAGAGAAGGGGAGGCCACTGCAAAGCAGCCTCTTTCTGCAGCGAGCAGCCTCCATCCACAGGGAGTTTGGATCTACCATAGACAGGGGCTGCTGCCACCCTAGGAGTGGGGCTTGAGCACACTGGCTGCTGGCCCTGCCCCCCAGGGACTATAGAAGTCAAGTAACCAATAAGAATTTATGCAGTTACTCAAGTATTCAATTACTCAATATTCAATATCCCTAGTGGCAACATACCCTTTAAATGTCCAAGTAGTGCACCACAAAGCAGAGTTGTAACTAAGTACATTGTTCTGAACTACAGTGGTCTCATCTCAGAAGCCAGATCCGTATAAAATTTCTCGTCAGCAAATCAGGTTCGGGATAGTTTCATCACTGATAGACCACTTTAAAATCCAGAAACATTGGTATACTGGAACAATACACATGTTCATTTTGGAATTAAAATGCAAAATTAAGTAGTATTGTAGAATGAAGTTATTTGTAAACAAGTTGTATGCCTTGAACAGTGCTCTTTAGCCATTTGGACCAGACCCCTTTACCCTGAAGGTATTGCAACTTAATTTAATGCAATTGAAAAGTTGCAAGTATACCTGTATTAGTACCAGAGTTGCAAGCAGATGTAGCTCTCAACTGTGCTGTCAGTTATTCATTATTCACTGGATATTTGCTAGAGAGTCACACTAGAAAGAATAAAGTACCATTTTAATTGTTACTAACAAATATTGAGTAATACAGCATTTGGAAAGCAACCACAATAATTAATTTCCACTTCCTGAAAATGATTGATGGAAAGCACTAATAGGTCAACTTTGTTTTCACCCTGAAAAAAGTCTGAGAACACTATTTCTATCCTGAGATAGACAATTCAAATTGAAAATGAGATGGTTGTAAAGCCTAGGGTGGCCACTCCACAAATTGATGTGGTTCACTATCTCCCACACTACTGATCTATACTTCCAAGGACTTAAAGCAATTTCCTCAACTATTTAGCTAAATATGAATTCAATCCAATTAAATTAAAGCCTAAATTTTTTTTGCTAATCCACTTATCCCCATCTTAGTATTTATTCCTCCCACTTGATCATTCACAAAGCAAACATACTTGTGTCTCGAATATTCAGGAACATCCACAATTGTGGATCATATACTCTTCTAGAGCTGCTGTTTTCATCAAGGGCTGGAGATTAAAAAATAGCAAATGCGAGTTTTAATATAGGGATGCAATAAGACTGTTAGAACAAGTACCATAAAAACTGAACTTCCCCAAAGAATTCATAATGCAAGTCACAAAGCTTCTGCTGATTTATGTAATAAATAGTTTACATCTAAAAAATGTTGATACCTGAGCATCTATTATGCCAACTTTAATTATGTGATGTGGGACTTCTGAAAAGCCAACAGACAAGACATGCACTCAGATCCAAATCTTACAAACACTTATGCATATAAATAACTACGGGTGTATACACACAGGAAGACTTAGCTCAATTTGCTTAACTCACTTTGAGTTATGTCAATTTGTAGCTTATTTAGAAACTGGGACTGTCTATACCGTGCTTATTTCAAAATAGAGCACCCTTCCCCCAACTTTGCCTTACTACTCATTGTATGAGGAGTATCTGAGTAGTACTCCTCATACAATGAGTAAAGTCTGAGTAAGAAGTCCTCCACTTGACAGTATTTTGACATTTCAGAATAACTGCACGCTATGTAGACCTGGACTAAGTTATTTCGAAATAATGTTGCTGAGTAGACATTCCCTTAGTTTCTCACATGCTCATAATTAAAGCCTTAATCCTTCAAGTACCACAGGTAACAGCTACATAGCTTAACATGTGGTTAATTCACATATTCCCCAATGGCATGTCTAATACCACAGCAGAGCTGCAGACACCTCTGTAGTTCAGACAATAGTACAATGACAGACATTTCCCAGTTCTGTAAAAAGTCCATTCCCTGAAAAGCAGTAACCAACTCAATAAGAATGCTTATGTCAACCTGTCTACAGTGGGGGCTTGCTCAACCTAGTTACCATGCCTAAACAGTGGAATTTTTCACCACCCCTGAGCAATGTGGCAAGTTGACCTAAGCTTCATCTGTAAAACAGGTCTAAAACCAAGTAGAACAGTGCAAAGACAAACAGGTGCTCCAAAGTCCAGAATATAGGATATGGTGTTGGTGACAGTGTAACCCACAAATAGTGTGGTTCACTATCCCATGTAGTGGCACTTAAACCACTTACAGTGAGGGATGAGAACAAAGAAGTTCTACAGCCTAAGCTGAGAGTCAGCTGGCTTTATAACTCAAGTGTAGAGCAGTGGCCACCAACCAGTAGATCAGATCTACTGCTAGATTTTGAGAGCCTCTGACAGGTGATCCTGGCCAGGAAGCTATCAAGCACTGGCACTTCAGTTGCCCCTCCACCCACTGTCATGCTGCTCCTGCCCTCTGCCTTGGAACTGCCCCACTGGGAGCCTCCTGCTTGCTGTGCAAAGTGTTGGAGTGAGAAGAGGGCCCTGATATCAGGGTGCCCCTCTTCCCCCAACTCCTGTACCCTATCTCCACAGATCGACAATGAAGGAGGGAGCTTGGCAATGCAAGTCTGTCTCACACACCATGTCTGTCATTCACAACACACACTGTCCCTCACTCATCTCCCAACCCAACATGTACATGGGGGATTGTTACTTTTACTACTACTGCTGCTCCTGAAGTGGTTGGCATGTCTCTGTAGCCCCTGAGAAAGGCAGAGCAGGGGGTCTCCATATGCTGTCCTTGCCTGCAGACACCACTCCTGCAGCTCCCATTGATCAACAACAGGAACTGTGGCAAATAGAACTGTAGGCTCAGTGCATGTATGAGGGGCAGCACATGAAGCCATTGCTGTACATGCCAACTGCTTTCAGGAGTAAGTCTGCCTTAACCCCACCACCCAGAAATAGTCTACTACACAGTGCCCAGCCAGTGCCTGCTTCCTGAATCCCTGTCCCAGCCCTGAACCTCATGTACCCCACCCTCCTGCACCCAAACTCCTTTCCAGAGCTTGCACTCTGAAACCCCTCCTGAACCCCAATCCCCCACCCCGGGCTAAGCAGAGCCCCTCCCACACTCCAAACCCCTTGGCTCAACACCAGAGCCTGTTCCCCATCCCCTGCCTGGTGAAAGTAAGTGAAGATGGGAGAAAAAGGGATATGGAGTGAGCAGGATGATGCATCAGAGCAGGGGCGGGAAAGTCTGAGGTAGATCCTACACTGCACTTAAACTGAAAACGTTATCTCGTGGTTAAAATTGGGAGCCCATTGCAACAGAGGCTCCTATACTAAGTTCCACAGGTCCCAGGTTCACATCCGCCAGTGATGGTTACAAGAGCACAAGAAAAAGTGCTTTCATCTATTGAGAACAAGTAAATAGAAGCAGTAAGATATCAGAGCTGAAAAATGGAAGAGCATGTGGCATGAATTAGCTAGCTTTAATTTTCTGTAGCTATTTTCCATCAGCCCTACTCAGTAAAAGTGTCAAAGTAGTTGACTCTGGCACATGTCCTATGAGGTAATTAACTTTCAAATAGATTAAGGTATGCAGAGTGTTATAGGAAATGGACGCATGTTGGAGTGTTCAAATCCTGACCAACCCCAAAAACACATGGAACGTTCCAGCCCAAATTCAAAACATTCATACCTTAGTTTTTCTGCACAACTTCCAGGATATCACTACAGAGTTTATAGCCATAGCTCCTAGAACAAATAATATTATGACAGAAGTAGTTATAAAATATATGGATATCATGAATAGCTTTCATACCCATCAAGGAAATGTATATAACTGCAGCTTCCCAAGGAAAAAAAAAAAATGTTGGGAGGACTTGGCAGTATTTGGCTACTTCACAAAATAAAGAACCAAACCAGTGGGCACTAGTGTTCCATTCGTCTGAAAAAGTGGGTTATGCCCAAGAAAGCTCATACTATCTATATTTTTAGTAGTCTCCAAAGTGCTACAGAACCATTCATTGTTTTTTAATTTAATCAAAACAGATGCAGATTTGTTTGAATCTGAAAAAAATTAATATGCTTTGTTCAGGATCTGAATTTCCTTAGGATCACTGGTTCAGGTTATTGCCTGGAAAAGATGGACCTTTATGTGTTCATGTAACTTCTCTTGGATGTAGTCTCAAATCACTAGAGTTAAGATTAATTTGTAATATTTCCCAGCTGACTGTGTCAGCCCCTAAGTTACACTGGGTGGGACTGATGCCTCTGCAAGTGCCCTAACAGAGGATTTAAATATGAAGTACTTCAACCACCACGAGAAGTAGGGATAAGGTGATCCGCGCAGCACCCATTCACAGCCGCGGAGCCATGCTTCAAGCAGGTATGCCTCCACGTAACCTCACATCCCGGCGGCCCCCACCCCACCCCAGCGTGCATTGCGACATGAGGTGGCGGCTCAGAGGAGCGATGCATCCTGGGACTTGTAGTCCTTGAGTGCCTCATCCGTCCGCCGCCATGAGTCACACAACCCGACCCCGCAGCTGCGGCAAGCCCGCGCCGAACGCTTCCCCCTACCCCAGGGGGAACGCAGCACAGCCCCTGACGGAGGCCTGAAACGAGTTGCGGTTCGCCCGAGAGCAGCGACTCAGCCAACCCAACCCTGCCCCCCGCACCGAACACCCCAAACTCACCCCCCCCCCCCCCAACCGACCTGCTCCGAATCTCCGCAGGAAAAGGAAGAGACAAGCCCACGAAAATCCTTATATAGCAGCTGCCTAAACCAGAGCGAGGCCGACTCCTCTCCTCCCCGCCCATTGGGCAGAGCGCCTGGGGCGGAGTTTTGTGCGGGAGCGTTCGAGTCACGTCACGTCACGTCATTGTGCAGTGGAGGCCGCGCCTCTCGCTTCCCGGGCGCGCGAGTCACAGCGGCGCGGGAGGGTTTAGCTCAGAAAACGCGACAGCTGGCGCGCGCAGGGGGTGGGGTTCCAGGGCTTAGCAGCCCAGAGCTTGGCGTGGTTCAGTGTGCAGCCCTAGAGATGAGTGCTGTGTTGTGCCACAGTGTGTCCTTCCTAGAAGCTGGGCTCATAAAAGCTACGATTACCTGACCTCCACCAACTTCCGACTCTCAAAATTAAAACATGCAAGAGAAAAAATCTCTTGTTAAACAGAAACTAATTTGGGCATTGTCTAATTCGGGGGGGGGGGGGTGAGGAACTTTTTTTGGGTCAGGGCCACTGACCCACAGAAAAAAATCAATCGCAGGCTGCATACAAGTGAGAAGCCTTGACTAGGAAGTAGAAAGACGCTCCTCACATCCATCTCACACCAGAGCCTGGGGGAGGGGGGCAGACTTTGTGTGCTCTAGCCCTGCAAATGGGTGGCAGGAGGGCTGGAGCACCCATATGGGCTCCCCAATGCTAAGCCTCAGGGAGCAGATCCAGGCAAGCCAGGGGCCACATCTGGCCCCCAGACCTGAGGTTCCCCATGCCTGGTCTAATTAATACTCATCTTACAAGGGTCAGAATGGTTTGTCAGGGTCCTCAATGGGGAAACAAGCAGGTGTAAGGTAGGGATGTTAAATATTGGTTAATTGAATAGTCGAGTAACCTCATGAATTCTTATTGGTTAAACGACTATTGTATAATACCAGGGGTCAGGGTGGGCCGCCAGTGTTCTCCAGCCCCACTCCCGAGGACTTCCCTGCCACTCTGCACTCAGTTCCGACTCGCGCCAGGTCAGGGAGCTCAAATCTCCCACCAGACAGGGGCTGCTGCCACTCTATGCTACTGCCTTTGTATGAGAGGCAGCAGCACAGGATGCCAGGCGAGAGCTGGTCTGTGAGCTTAAAAACCAGCTCCCCTTGAGGACCTGTTGCCCTGTGCTGGCTCTGATACAAAGGCAGCAGCATATGGTGGCAGCATCCCCTGTCGGGCGGGGGGGGGGGGGGCAGGATTTCTGAGCTCCCAGACCTGGTATGAGTCGGAATTGAGCCGGGCTGCCTGCCTGTCCAGCTCCTAATACACTTTAAATGTAGAGCTGCAGTGGTGGTCCTGGAACCATCACAAGCCAGGACTGTTCCAAGCCGGGCTGTTGGCCAGCTTGCTAAAAAAATTTACTGGCGAGGGGAGGGGGAGGGTGTATGTGTGGGAAATGAGTATAGGCTATAGCAGGCATGTCAAACTCAAAGCCTACTGAAGGCCACGCAAATGAAAACCGATAGCTTTCAGGGCCACCAAAGAAAATGTACTTTTATCGGAAACTCGTAATTATTTATTATTATAGACTGTTTTAGGTATATTTTATAATATTTTTTCAGGTCTTGTTTTAATATAATATAATAATTTGATGTGTAAAATTGTTATTTGCTCATATAAAATAATTTTTAATTTAAATATAAATTTAAGGTACTTTTTAATTTTTTATATGATACATAACTTACTTTGTTGAAATAAAAACAAGTATAGACCATGGTTAATCAAATAAAACACACTTCTTTGAAAATTTCAGATACTTTGTAAGTATGAGATTTTGCATAAACATATAATTATTCATTCAATTGCAAAAATCAACATATTTATTGATATAAAATTTACATTTTGTGATTTTATTTGGGAATAAATAAATAAACAACAAAATATGAACAAAATATCCCTCTCCTCTCCCCCAGAGCCAGGCACTCCCATACCCCCATTCTAACCCAATTCCCCTCCGCTCCCCCAGAGCCCCCCTGCACTAACCCAATGCCTCCCCCCTTACCCAGAGCCAGGCACTCCCCAGACCCCCCTAACGCAATGCCTCCCTCCCCCCCAGAGCCAGGCACCTCCAGCCCCCCCAACCTAATGCCTCACTTCTCCCCCAGAGTCAGGCACCCCCAACCTAATGTCTCCCTCTTCCCCCAGAACCAGGTACCCCCAGCTCCCCCTAACCTAATGCCTCCTTCCTTCCCCAGACCCAGGCACCCCCAACCTAATTCCTCCCCCTCCCCCAGAGCCAGACATCCCCAAACCCCCCTAACCTAATGCCTCCCCCTTCCCACAGAGCCAGGCACCCCCAACCTAATGCTTCCTCCCTTCCCCAGAGCCAGGCACCCCCTAACCTAATGCCTCCCCTCTCCCCCAGAGCCAGGCACCCCCAACCTAATGTCTCCCCCTTCCCCCAGAACCAGGTACCCGCAGCTCCCCTTAACCTAATGCCTCCTTCCTTCCCCAGACCCAGGCACCCCCAACCTAATGCCTCCTCCCTCCCCCAGAGCCAGGCACCCCCCACGCACCCCTAATCCAATGCTTCCCCCTTCCCCCAGTGTCAGGCACTCCCAGCCCCCCCAACCTAATTCCTCCCCCTCCCCCAGAGCCAGACACCTCCAAACCTCCCTAACCTAATGCCTCCCCCTTCCCACAGAGCCAGGCACCCCCAACCTAATGCCTCCGCTCTCCCCCAGAGCCAGGCACCCCCAAACTAATGCCTCCTCCCTCCCCCAGAGCCAGGCACTCGCAGTCCCCCCAGTCTAATGCCTGGGTCCCGGAGCTGCCGCCTTCACTTCCACATGTCTTCCTCAGGCACTGGGGCGGTGTGAGCACAGCAGCCAGCTGTGAGCAGGCACTTGATGCCTGTGCAGAGCAGTCGTCCGGCCATGAGCACATGAGCAGAGTGCCCAGCGCAGAGTGGTTTGGCCGGCCGTGAGCACACGCTGGGTGCTGTGCGCAGAGCAGCCCCGGCTATGAGCAGTCGCTGGAGTGCCGAGCGTAGAGCGGCCCAGCCGGCCGTGAGCACATGCTGGGCACCGTGTGCAGAGCGGCCAGCTGTGATCTGCACTCGGCCACGTGCTCCAAGTGGCCAGCAGGCCGCACTTAATTCTTTTATAAAAATGTAGCGGCAAAAAATTTAGATTGGGCTACATGCGTCCCGCCAGATGCCTGTTTGACATGCCTGGCCTATAGCATTAACCTATAAGCTTTTGCTTATCGGTTAATCGGCTACACTATTACATCCGTCATGTAAGGTGGGAGGACAAAGGAAGCAATAGCTCCAAGGACTGGCATTTAAACGGGCCTCGGGCTCTGGGCTGCTAGTCTTATGACCTGTCCGTGGTGGCACCATTTCAGATTTGGATGAGGGAGGCAGCTTTAACCATGATTCCATTCCTGAGGCTATAAGCCACCTGAACACTTCTTTTTTTTTTTCAACAGGTGATAACTGACAGGAACAGTGGTCCTAATTCTTATATGAAGAAAAAAAATACAACAAATACCTATTAAAGTAATATTTTAAAGTCATATTTTAGTTGTACATTTAGAACAATCAACAGCAAGATATTTTTATCCCAAATCTTGACATTTCAGTTTTCGAGCCTTAACACAAGTTGAATACTTTGTACACTATCTTTAGTAGAGATAAATAAAATCTGCTTGTTTTATGGTACCAGCGTGACAAGGGAGTTTCACATAATCGACGTAGTCCAAGTACCTTCTGGTCTAGCTGCTGCTGTGCCTTAACACACAGCTCATGATGTTTGTAACTACTGCTAAAGAAGATGTACAGTTTCTGGACAAATGCAAGGACTTCCTGACATTTAGTGATGTTGAAACATGTATCTGCAATAACAAGATTAAGTCTGTGAGCACGGCAGTGCACATCTATGGCATGTGTTATCCTCTCCTGCTTGTGAACTTGCACTACTGTTAAATGCCTACTTCGCACAGAAGCTCCATCATAACACTCAGCAACTGTGTGTGGATAGGGGGTAGCTCAGGGTTCAGGGAAGGATTAGCTAGCATCTATGTGTGGATAGACAGCTAGCTCAGGGAGAAGGCAGGTGGTAGCTAGGGGCTGTGAAAGTTGCTTTATGTTTGGAACTGAGTGAATGTTGTTTTAACAAACTATGAACATCTTTCAATTTCTTAAACCCATGCTCAATGAATGTTCTATTGCTGAATTGTTCTCCTGGTCCAAGTTTGTTTTGAGAAGCAAAGTGATGGCATAGAAAGCAAAAAAACAGAATCTTTTACTACTCAGTATTCAGTGAAGGGGTACAAAAAAATCCCAGCTACAGTTGAAACACTGACCATTTGTACAAGGGTATTGTCAGGGCTGTTCCCCACTCTGGGACTCTGAGTGCTGAAGGTAGGGGCCCGCAAAGACCTTAAATATCTTTCCTCTATAGGCTTTGCTTTAAAAAAAAACTCCCCAGAGTCACAGATGCACTGGGTCTGAGAAAAAAACCCAAAAAGCTGCTGCCATCAAGTGATTTCACTCTAAAAAACAGGAGGGAACACTTGAATTCCTTCCCTGGGTACCCCATGCTCTTTTACCCCAAAGAGCTTGAAAAAAAGAAAAGACAGAAACAAGCTGCAGCCTCTGGTAGCTGACCGCCCAGTCTTAGGCAAGCAAATACACACACAGACTGCCTGTTACTTTCTGGGACACAAGAATCAAATCATCACCTTAAAAAATGTGATTTCTATTAACAAACAGAAGATATAGTTGATAAAACATACTGGATTGCTAGGTATACAGAGCAACTAACTAAAACAAATTAAAACACAGAGAAAATATCTGGGAACAACTCTTAGATAATGAATGGGGGAGGGAAAGCATGGATTCACCCAGAGAAGTTTAAACCAAACAACCAAAATAAAGAAAAATACCCTGATTGCAACTAGATACACTTTTCCCTCTACTCATGATACATGCTGATCTGTACTTCAAGGTCCAGTTCACTCCCATGTCCAATATTTTTTATAAGCATGGCAATTCTGATCCCTGCGTCTGCTCTTTCCAGCCCTTTTCTTAGAAATCCCCACAAAGGAAGAGCAGACCAGGTATCTATATCCAATTCAGATTTCAGCACTGTATCCCCATTGAATCTTCTGGCCCCCTGCCAGCACCCTTGAGTTTAACCCCTAAGTCACTGGTGCTGGCCAGCACTCCTCATATTCATCACAGGTATGAATCCATGTGAGGCTGTACTGGTTGTTCCTCTTTGTGCAGTGAAATATCTGTGGCTGTGAAGATTTTATTTTTCCTGTGATGAACAGGTAAACTTTGTTTAACACAATCTTCTGTCCCTGCTGTTGACGTCAGAGCACGCAGGACATCCTCTGATAGCATAGTTGGTGGCCATTGATATACTGGAACATGGATCACTATCCAGTCTGTTTTTCTATGTTGAATGCAGGGCAGGGTTCCTTGAGGAATCATTTACACATTTCATTTTCAAGACTGTTACTTCATTGTCACAATTTTTGTTGGCATCACCAGGGTCTTTCTTTTTTAAAATGATAATATATTCCTCTGTTGTGATGGTCCAGGTGCCATTGTACTCTGGAAAAAGTTAACTTTTAAGCATAAAAACAAAATTATATAATAAGAATAGTGTAGCTTTTATTTTACTGCTATATTTGCATTTAATTAGATATATTTCTAAGGCAACCGTGCAGTATCTTTCAATGAGACAGTGAATACTTGTGCAATTAATGAAACAAAAACATCAAACCACTATGAAAAAAATAAAACCGTGGCTAACTGATTTTACTTTATTTCCTTCTTTTTTCAATTAAATGGAAGGTTTGGAAATTATACTTCCTCCTACTCTGGCTTGGTTAAAAAAAAAAAAAGACCAAATAATGACACACAGTTTAAAAAAAAACCACTTACCAGAGAGGACAGAAATCCCTCTCTTCCCCCCGCCCCCCAGCCCTCAGCCTCAGCACTGGAGACCAGGGGAAGAGAGCCTGGGCAGGAAGTGCAGCCCCCCACAGCGCCCATCAACCTTGAGGAGTATCTGCTGGACAGCCAGCACAACCCCCACCACTCCAGGCAGCACTAAGAAGCTGCCACCACTGGCTGGCTAGCCCCCCACATCTCCCAGTCCCCGCCCTAATTCATGCACCCCCACACTTGTCCTGAGCCCGCACAAGGACCTGAGCAATGCTGAGTAAATCCTCTAGTAGGACTGGGGATAATGGATTCTGTATGCAGACTTCCCCAGGCAGAGAGGACAACCCCAGCCCTCTGTCATCACAGCAGCTTGGGGCCAGGTGAGAAGCACCTGTCCATGGGGGGGGGGGGAGAGACAGACAAACAGACACACATACTCTCTGAGGGTATGTCTACACTAGTCCCCTAGTTCAAACTAGGGTAGCTAATGTAGGCATTCGAACTTGCAAATGAAGCCCGGGATTTAAATATCCCAGGCTTCATTTGCATGTTCCCGGGTGGGTGCCATTTTTAAATGCCCCGTAGTTCGAACTGACTGCCCGCGGCTACACATGGCCGTCAGAAGTTAATCTGAACTAAGTCCTTAGTTCGGATTAACTGTTACTCCTTCTGCAATGAGGTGTAACAGTTAATCCGAACTAAGGATTTAGTTCGGATTAATTTCTTAATCCCGGGCTTCATTTGCAAGTTCGAATGCCTACATTAGCCACCCTAGTTCGAACTGGGGGCTAGTGTAGACATACCCTGAAATATATAGTAGATAGCTGTCCCTTTCTCCATGCCCTCTGCTGCCCTAATGGGGTGATAGCTGTCCTGATCCCCATCTCTGGCCAATTGCTGCCCTCATGTGGTCATTTTGCAGTATAATTCCCTCCTGCCAGACCTCTCCCTTTCCATTGTCTGAGAAGCAATCGAATTCCACGCACATCCCATTATCCTGGCACAACCACACCCTGACCTTGTTTTAAGTTACAAAAAGAGGAGCTGAATGCCAAATTTGGTGTTCCTGGATCTTACCATTTAGGAAGAGTTCTTGAACAAATGGATTTACAGATGGACAGATGCACTTTCTAAAATATATAGTAAGAAGAAGATAACAACAAAGGATTGGAAAGAGGTTTCTATTGTGCTGCTCTAAGGATCTGAGAGTATAAACATCACCTCCATGAAATTTACTGAGGGTACTCAAGCTTGTGAGACTCTGCCACCCTCAGAAATATTAAAGAATAAGTAAACAGGAGCTAAGATTACTTACCAGCTGGAAGAGAAGGAAAACATACAGCACAGCAGACACACAGCTATAAAATGTCTGGCTGCTTCCAGCAACATTTGTTTGTATTTGCACATGTAAAAGACCAGCAGCTCCTTAAAAGGTGCTCTGGGAAAAAGTTCTAGAATTAAAAAGTGCTATTGCAGCTTTGCTGAGGAATCAACATTTGTGTATAACAGTCTATATGACACCTACCTGGTAGCCTGACCCAAATCCCATTGTAGTCGAAGGAAAGACTCTCACAGACAAGTGGGACTAACTGGAAGAATAGATGGCCACCCTGGAGTATTGCCATTCCCCCAAAAATAGGAGAGTTTGAAAAAATGGGAAAGTTTCTAAAGTCTAATTTAAGCAATGGTTGCAGTGTGACAGCTTATGTTTGTTTCTTGATTGCAGGGAAAGACCCCAGGTGGTGATTCTTTAGCTCTGCTGCTCTTGTAGTGAAGCACTGAAAAAACCAAAGCTGGGCTAACTTGAATGTGGATGGGACAGCAGCCCTCTCCCTGAGCAGCCCTGTGTCTATTGGTGTCACAAGGGGTTTGCTCCTCCCAGCCTTTGGATGGTAGCAACCTGTGAGAATGAGGGCAGATCATGATGAAATCTGCAGAAATCATCTGAGCTTCTTTCCCCACCAACCACTCCTGCCTGCTTGTCTCAATGAATTTTAAAAAGGTTCTGCAGAAGCTCCCAGCCCTGCTATTGCCTCTGCCAGATACACCTCTGCATTCCTATTGATAGAGCAAAAAATAGCCAGCCCAGGAAGAAGAGGGAGAGATGAATGAACTACCTTTTCAATCAGTGTAGCTGGGAGAGAGGGGCAGAGAGCCTGGAGAAGAACAGCAGCATGGGTAGCTTTTGGCTGGCTAGTGAGGGGAGAAGCATAAGCCAAGGGAGGCAAGCAAGCAATATGACTGCTCACCTTTGTGTTTTGCATTTGCTGCTGCAGTTTTGTTCTTTCTGAGAATGGAGCCTGTATCTCAGGAGCTATGAAGAGACAGTGTTCTGTGGTGGTAGGAAACTTGGGGGGAGGGCTCCCTTGTCTGGGTGGCACTGAGGGGTGGCTTGGGGAGGCATGGTGCAGTCCAGCAGGTGAGGGCTGACTGCCTCTAGCACCACCCCTTCTGCCAGAGGTCCCTCCCCTTCCAGGTGGTCAGAGTCAACCCCTCCACACACACACATTTCTCAGGGCCTGGGGAAGTCTGTCTCCAGCCCAGGTCAGTGTTATGGCAGAGTTTTCAGCTACAGCAGCCTCTGTGATGAAAGATCATAAAGATCATAAAGTTTTACTCAACAACTGCACAGTCAAATTCTTGTGATTTTTTTTATAATGTGAAAAAAGGGACAGTCGTACTGAAATGCTCAGAAGATGATAGTCACTTTGGCTACTTAAATTGCTGAAACTGCTCCTACTTTGTGTTTTTACATAGCTGTGTGATCATATTACCCATGATTGGACGATGAATACACATTTTCTTGTTGATCAACTTTGTATTTTTCTTGAAGACACAGAGAGAGGGTGAACTCTTAGGTAATAGCGCAACCTCGTGTAGCATAGTTAAGACAATGGGAATGGAAATAGACTTAAGATATATTTTCAGTAATTTTGCTGGTTCTTGTATATTTTTCATAGTAGCTATGAGAACAATGAGGTATGTGCCTGGGTTTCTTTCAGTCTATGAACTGTGTACTCTGTCTTGATGGTCCATGTTATGGAGACATTACAATTTTAAGGCATGTGTTGCAGGCTTTTTATTATAATACTTGCATTCTTTAATATTTTATATACTAGCTGAAATAAGCACATGAATGCGAACTGGCCAAAGAGAGGACTATCTCCCTAAATAAACATCACTAAGACCAACAGTTTAAAATTCATGTTCCTAAAATTAGACATGTAAATCCATTATCTTCAGCAGGGGTCTCAAACTCCCAGCCTGAGGGCCAGTCTGAGCTAGATCAATTGTGCACTCTAGCCCAGGATTCCTGTCCTCCCCCAGCACACAGCTTTGGGGATCACCCCCCCACCATCCCCACATGCCATGTGGCACCAGCAGCCAAGGGTGGTTGCGCCAAGTCCCACTTGTGATCTCCAAAGCTCCGTGCTTGAGGGACAGAGTGCCATGGGAGGGAGAGGGCAGAGGAATGGTGGGAAGGGGTGGGGCTTAGGGGCAGATAATGGACAGATCCCCCCAGCCCACCCAGAGTCCTGGGCCAGATTGAGCAATCCCTCTGGCTGGGACTGGTGCACAGGCCAGGAGTTTGAGACCCTGGGTTTTCTGTTTT
Source organism: Pelochelys cantorii (assembly GCA_032595735.1). Classification (NCBI taxonomy): domain Eukaryota; kingdom Metazoa; phylum Chordata; order Testudines; family Trionychidae; genus Pelochelys; species Pelochelys cantorii. The sequence continues at coordinate 64,858,077 of CM064328.1, forward strand.
AAAATTGCAGAGAATTTTCTTTCAAACACAAGAGGGCACTCATCTTTCACTTGTAAAGTATGCAGCAAATTTGAAAATTAAATGCATTATGGAGATGCATAAAGGGACTGAGGTGCTGTGACAGTAAGCCTTATGATACCTAACTTGTGACATTTTAGATGCCTACAAGAATAGCACCATGATTTATAAGAACAGCCATATTGGGTCAGACCAAAGGTCCATCTAGCCCAGTATCCTGTCTGCTGACAGTGGCCAATGCCAGATGCCCCAGAGGGAGTGAACAGAATAGGTAATCATCAAGTGATCCACTCCTTGTCACACATTCCTAGCTTCTGACAAACAGAGGCTGGGAACACCATTCCTGCCCATCCTGGCTAATAGGTCCATTGACAGACCTATCCTCCATAAATTTACCTAGTTCGTTTTTGAACCCCATTAAAGTCCTGGTCTTCACAACTCTGGTAAGGAGTTCCACAGGTTGGCTGTTTGGTATGTGAAGAAAAACTTCCTTTTGTTTGCCTGCTACCTATTAATTTAATTTGTTGACCCTTAGTTCTTGTGTTATGGGAACAAGTAAATACGTTTTCCTTATTTACTTTCTCCACTCCAGTCATGATTTTATAGACCTCTATGATATCCCCCTGTAGTCGGCTCTTTTCCAAGCTGAATTTCTCTTCATATGGCAGCTGTTCCAAACCCCTACTCACTTCTGTTGCCCTTTTCTGAACTTTTTCCAATGCCAAGATATCTTGTTTTGAGATAAGAAGACCACATCTGTACACAGAATCCAAGTAGTCGTCCATGAATTTATTTATATAGCAGCAGTAATATATTTCCTGTCTTTTTTCTATGCTTTTCTTAATTATTCCTAACATTCTGTTTGCTTTTTTTGGCTCCTGCTGCACATTGGATGTTTTCAGAGAACTATCCACAATGACTCCAAGTTCCTTCTCTCTCGTGAGTGCTAACAGCTAATTTAGTACCCATCATTTTATACATATAGTTGGGATTATGTTTTCCAATATGCATTACTTTGTATTTATTAACACTGAAATTCATCTGTCATTTTGTTGCCCATTCACCTAGTTGTGTGAGATCATTTTGAAGCTCTTCACATAAAGCCTGAGTTAGGCTACATCTAGACTGCAGGCTTCTTTTGAAGAGATCTTCCAAAAAAACTTCTTCTGAAAAAGAGCGTCCACGTTCCCAAAGTGCATCGAAAAAGCGATCTGCTTTTCCAAAATATAACATCCACAGTGAATGGATGCTATCTCGCATTTAAGCTGCAATTATTATGGACAGAGTGGCCACCAGGGCACCTGTGCTTTTTCCTCTTTCCTCTTCTTTTGAAAGAACTCCCTCTTCTCTGTCCACACACGCCTTTTTCCGAAAGAGCTCTTTCGGAAAAAGGCTTCTTCCTCATAGAAAGAGGTTGACCAATGTTGGAAAAACTCCTCTGTTCTTTTGATTTTTTTTTTTTGAAAGAACACGATTGCAGTGTGGATGTAAGTGAAGTTTTTTCAGAAAAATGGACATAGCTTTAGATACCAAGCCTCCATATACAATAAATAGTGAGAGATAGCCACCTACAATTCACAAAAGCCAGCATACTAAAACAGAACACTACCTAAACTAGCCAGTAGGATATGCTGACGAAAGGGATTTGTCCTAAGCCCTCCTCCTCTCCTATAGTCAGGTGTTTAAGTCCAGGCTATTGGGAACTACCAAGCTCTGCTTGCAATTCTCAGCCATGAACTCTGGCCTGGAGGTAGCCAAGTAAGGGATTTCCTGAAAGTGGTGGGAGGGGGCCTGAGGAAAAGGAAGAGTTCCCTCAACTTTAAGCACAGGTCTTAGGTAGGGTCTTTAGCCAGAGTGGGAATGAACCATGGGTTCCCCTTCTGCTTGATGAGGAGAAGGAATCAGAACACTGCTCAAGTGATCACCCTAACCTTTGAGGTAGGGGACAGCTTGAAGTGGAGCTCCTTCAGTATCTCCTGTTGAAGCTTTTCCACTGTGTTTTTAAGTATCCAGTACAATAAATGAAAACTCAGAAATATAAATTAGAATTTTTTGTTTTTAAATGCAAGTCAGAAACACAAACAATAATGCTAATTTGTCATTTTACAGGGAATATAACATTTATAAGCCTAATATTAGTTACTCTAGAAAAAACGCAAAGTACCAATTTAACTTATTGTACCTTCTATTGTGTTTCATTCCTTGTACCTGAAAAGAGAATTCCATTAATGCCAACATTGATCCAGGTCACTGTTCTCTAGGGTATGCGTGCCTTCCCACAACACAAAACCAGAAGAGGTGAGCTGTAATGAGTTGCAAAGCTAATACCAATTTTTCCAGTTGCCCAGGAATCACAGACATTTCCTGTCGTAACCCCCAGATTTCAAAGAGCAACTCACCAATGCTAAGCACCAAAGGATATATTCGTAAAAGTCCTAGGGTATGTCTACACTTGCACCCTAGTTCGAACTAGGGATGCAAATGTAGGCATTCGAAATAGTCAGTGAAGCGGGGATTTAAATATCCCATGCTTCATTAGCATGATCTCACCGGCATGTTACTCCAATCAACAGCTGTTTCGAAAGTGAAAGTGTGCTCTGGGATGAGTTAATTCGAACCAAACCCCTTGGGTCGAACTAATGTTACTCCTCAAAAAATGAGGAGTAGGGTGCAAGTGTAGACATACCCCTAGTGTCTCACTTGGTTCAGTGCCTCACCAGCAGACTCAGAAACTTGAGTGTGGCTCATGTTACCATTTGCAATGTGGATGCTCTCACTGAAGTTAGCCTAACTCAAGGTAACCCTGTAGTGAAGAAATAGCTATGTAGATAGAGTGTCTTTTCCTTTTTTTTGTGTGCATTTTCTACAACTATTGAACTATCTTATATGGTTTGAATTTTAATATGCCTTAGAATGTGTTCCTCTATGCATTTTTCACACCACCATCATACACATTACATGCCATAGGCTTCCAGCTGAGATGCTGAATAATTTTAGAAGTAGCCCCATAACATGTAATGCAGGTATCAAGGACGATCAGTGCTTATGCCCCCATAGTAACAAGATGGCATTGTGTTTTTGTTACATTGCTGTGTTTGAAATGTAATATGCACAGGAGAATGCTCTCAAGTGTTTACAGACACTTGAATGTAGTTTTAGAGAGTATGACTTGCCCTCTGCTGCTAAAGGTATCAAAAACATTGATAACAATGAGATATTTATGTCAGAGCAGATTTTAGGCCTGAGTCTTGTATTTTGATTTATGATTTTTCAGGTTTCAAAATTCTGTGTTCTTCTATTTCCATATAAGAACTGCCTCACACAGACAAGCAGAGAGCCTATTTAGTACAGTTTACTGTTTCCAATATAGTGATCATATGAATAACTTATTTGCAGCCCACTTTAAAATGTTGACATTAAAAAATTATATCTGAAGCTGAACAAAGACATTAAGGGTAAGTCCACACAACATTGCAAAAGCCATAATAAGCTACACAACTTGAGCTATGTCAATTACATAGCTTAATACTTTGTTTATGAGGGAGTGTCTCTAAATCATAGCCTTCTACAAACATCTCTCTGAAATTACTACAGACAAAATACTACAGATTTGAACATAGCATCCATGCCCCAAACTAAATAGTCAACAGTAGGAAGTAACCCAGGACAGTGACTGTAGTGTCCTCTCTGAGAGCTCCCCAAAACTTAGGGTTTAACTTATACAGAGCTCTGGGCTGGGACCTGGTAGAGTGGGAGGGCCCAGGATCCTATACTACTTTGCCTTAAAGCGGGAGTGGGGAACCCAAGGGCTGGGGGCTGGATGTGGCTCCCGGCTTGCCTGAATGAAGCCCCTGAAGCTCGGCCCCCCCCCCCACTGGCACTCCTGTCCCCTGCCTCCCCACCGTAGGGCTGGAGCACATAAAATCTCCCCATGCAAGGGGAATATGGGAAGTGTCTTTCTCCTTCTCAGTCGGAGGTCACATCAGTAAGGGTTGTTTTTTTTTTGCTTCTCACTTGTGCAAAAAAACCCTGCACAACCCCTGACTGATTTTTCTGTGGGTCAATGCCCCCAAAGCCAAAAAATGGTTCCTCACCCCTGCCTTAAAGACTAAGGCACCTCAGCCACAGAAATAGGGGGCAGGAAGTCCAGCTCTGCAAACACTAGGCTGACTGGCTCTCCACCTCTGTAAGATGCCTACACACCTTTTAAGAATCTGGGTTTTAATATCTCTATTCTCAGGTTACCTATGGTGGTAGGATATATGTGCCCCACAGAGTGAACACGTGAAGCTTAATTGTTTAACTAATACTTATAAACTGTTGTGAGATACTTGAAAAGATAATGCTATGTTAATTATTATTCATTGACTAATAACTTTGTATTATGTTTGTTTCAAAACACTTCAGTCAGAACTGGAGCTTCACTGGGATAAGTATTATATAAACACAAAAGATGTATTTCTTATGCCACAATGTACAATCAACTGTGGAATTCATTGCTACCAGGTTTACAGGTCAGCAGCTTAACAGGGTTTAAAGATCAAGGGAATATCAAGAATTATATTAGGATAAATAGAATTTTAAAGACAGGAATATAAACCCTCATATTAAAATTTACAAGCTGGTACAGTTATGAAGAAGCTTCCTGTGTGCTAGATAGTTTGACAGAGTTCTTTGCTTCATGTAAGAAAAAATGGCTAATGCTTTATTTTAGCCTATGTAACAATGTGCACCTTGGTGATTTACAAAGTGAGCCAAATTCATCCCTAGTGTAAACCCAAAGCAGCAAGCATACATTAGAGGTGAATTTGCCCAAGATGTCTATGAATAATTATCATTCTGTGGTCCCTCTAGCCCCGTTAACCAGAATGCTTCCTTTTCCTAGATGTAGTATATACCCTCAGCTAGACCTACTCAAACAAAATTCTTCTCAACAACGAAACTAGAAAAGAAAAAGATTTTTCAAAGGTTTGCAAAACGGTGAAATGATTTGTGGTATCCATTTTTCTTCTTGAAAGTACAAGGCTGTTTTTACAAATGGAAAACATTTTATTCCCAAATGCATCTTTTCTTTTCATGATGCTAGTTTCTTTTTGATGCATGCAGACAATCGGATTACACAACACTGTAAAGATCTAAATGAAGGCTAATTCATTATTTCAAATAAAAAAACTTTTCATAAACCCATTTAAAAAATTGTGACAGAAATGATACATTCCTAAAACAGAAACAAAGAGCTATAAATATCTCATGGTCGTTTTTATCTTGGGGACTACCTCTGTAATGCCAGTTATCCATTGACAGATCCAAGGAGACACATTAAATCTTGAAAGAATTGTCTCAAGGTGAAACAGCTTTATAACTGTAAAAACACCTAAGGTCAACCTAATCAGAGTTACTTGATCTAGACACCTCTGTAAAGTTAATTATTACTGTTTTGTGCAGCTGGCTGAAGAAAGTATAGATTGAACTACCTACTTAGATCAATATAGATTTGTCTTCTAATCTTGAAAATATGTCTGATTTTTATTTTGCGCTAGCAGATGTATCCGGCATTGCTCAGGTCTGTAACTGAAAGAATTCCTTTTTTGGGGGAAAAAAAATGAAAAATATACATGCATTATTTCAATGATTGTATATTTAAAAAATGAAAGCTGGAGTGAGAATTCAAGGATGAGGAGGGGCAGGGGGTAGGTGGCTTAGGTTAGGGGGTTGGGAGGTTTGGGAGCAGGGGGAGAAGGTGCTGAAGTCAAGGCAGGTGGGAAGTGCAGGACTCAGGGCAGGGGACTCAGGACTCGGAAGAAGGGGAGGGTTTACTGGGGAAGCCCAGGGTGTTGAGGGTGGTGCTGCTTCGTCAGTGACTCCTCCCAGGGGGCTGGGGCAGCACTCCCCTACCAGCAGACCCCCCCCAGTTGCCCTCCCCCGCGACCTGCAGGCTGTCTAGGAGGGACCAAGCTCCAGAGGCTGCCACCCTCACAGCCTGCAGACTGTTGGGGGAAACCAGGCTCCGGAGGCTGCTGCCTCCTCCAGCACCTCCTCCTCATGGCCTGCAGGCTCTGTGTGTTGGGGGACCAGGCTCTGTATGCTGCCACCCCCTTCAGAACTCCCTCTTCCATGGCCTGAAGGCTATCTGGGGGGAGGTGAGGCTATGGGGGCTGCCCCCTCCTGCAGCAACGCGCCCTCACGGCAAGACCTGCAGGCTGTCTGCAGGGGATGAGTCTCTGGAGGCAGCCCTGCCAGGGACTCTCCTGCAGCCTACAGGCTCCTGGGGGGGAGGGGGGAAGGCTACGGGGGCTGCCCCCAGCCTCCATTGTCCCCCCCCCCACCGGCAGCTTGCAGGTTGTATAGGGAGGGGCCAGGCTCTGGGGGCTGTTCTCTCTCCAACGCCCCCTACCCCACGACCTGCAGGCTCTCCACAGGGTGAGGTAGGCTCCAGGTTTGGGACAGGGGGGCTCATTACTGGTGTTCTGGCAGGCAGGATGGCAGAACTCCAACGCTGCTGGCCACTCTCTTGGTGCTGCAGCTGCCCCCACTGGCCAGTCTCAGTATCACATTCCTCTGTGCCCCTCCCTTTCACATTCCTGCCCCCTCCCTTTCCATGTTATGGGAAATAGTCCCATTCCTGGCACTTCATGTTTTCCAGGCACAACCAAACCCTGAGCTTGTTTTAAATTAGGATAAGAGGAAGCTCCATAACAAATTTGGTGCTCTTAACTCTTATGGTTTAGGAGGAGTTCTTGAACACCCTACTTGTATAGTTTCCCCCATATGGCTGAGTAGAATTGAGGCTGTTTAAATGTCAATATATATATATAATAAACTTTAAAAACAACAAATAGTCTGGTAGCACTTTAAAGACTAACAAAACATGTAGATGGTATCATGAGCTTTTGAGGACACAGCCCACTTCTTCAGATGCCTAGAGTGTTGGATATCCAGAACTAAAATAAATAGGGGGGGAGTGAGGAAAAAGGAAAAAAATGGGAGGGGGGGAACAAGAAGAGGTAGTGGATATAAAAATATAATACATAGATAGATAGATAGATATCAGATTATCTGATTTTGAAACAGTTATTTTCTTGACAAAATAGAATACAGCATTATTAAACGATTAGACTTCTTTTTCAGTTACTAGAAAAAGAAATATAGATGAATACGTAGAGGGTGCAATTACCTATTCATACTAGTTCTTTCATAAATGTGTTAATATTTGTTCATCTTTATTGATTTTTAGTATTATCAGTTTTTGTCACCTCTAGGGGGCAGTTTAACACAAGCTATATAATAGTTAGCAGTTTGGCTAGACATCTAGAATAGGCAGGGATGGGAGGGTACAGTGGAAAACTAACTGTTTTTGCAGCAGATGCTGAAGAATTTATTTCTCCTTTAAAGGAGTTCATCAAGCCAAAGTTAGTTTCTGGGGCTTCTGGTTCATGAAAGCTCTGCAATAGGTCTCCTGGATTATGAAGGCACAAAAGCTGATCCATATTTGCAGGGAGATGTCAGTCTTTCTCAATAGCTCCAGAAAAACACACTAGGCTTTCTGAAATTCCCCCTTCTCAACAATAGAGATCTTTCAGCCTGGTGTGGCAATCATGCTCTTGGAGATTGTAATGGGATTTCACAGGGCCATAAGTAAAATTATTAATTATTATGATTTATTTAATATTTACACATACAGTGCTCTGTCTTGAAAAGCCTTATGCATGTGATTAGCTTTACTTACATGTGTAATGTTAGTTCTGTGTGAAGTATTTGGAGAATTAGATCTTAAATTCTGTAATCCCTTGAAAGATCCTTCTAAATTATTTAACACTGGCTCCTTGTGATAGTGGTCTAAACAGTTTACTGTTCATTTGGCAATCATATCTGTGTGCTTGAAGAATGGTTCGGGAAATAATTCTAATTATTATAACTCCACAATTCTTTAGATGAACTAATTAAATTCAACCTGTATTAACTCATAAGGAGGGAAGATTTCTGCCAGGTAAACTCAATTTAGTGACAAAAATAAATGCTCTGATGCATTCACACTGATTTGAAATCAAGTTTGCTGATAAATACATAATGTGATATCTGGGACACAGAGTGCCATGGAACATTACACATTTAACAAACAAATGTGGTAAAGAGACCTGGTTATTAGCAAAGTGATGAACAATCTTTGAGAATTACATTATGCTCTCAATAACTGTCATGAGGAACAAACTGAACTAAAACCTGATCTTTTACACTTGGGGTGTGTCTAGACTACTGGGTTTTTTCAAAAAGAGTGGCCTTTTTTCGAAAAAACTTCCCCCGTGTTTAGACTGCTGCCATGTTCTTTCGAAAGTAAATTGAAAGAATGTGGCAGTTTTTTCGACTGCGGAAAACCTCGTCAGTTTGTAATGCAAACTGTGCTTTTTCGAAAGAGAGCATCCAGACTGCCTGGGTGCTCTCTTTCAAAAAAGCGGCTTGCTTTTTCGAAAGTACTGCTTGTAGTGTAGATGCTCTTTTTCAAAAGAGGCTTGCAGTCTAGATGTAGTCTTGGAAAAAACACCCTGCTTGTATAGTTTCCTCTGTATGGCTGAGTAGAATTGAGGCTGTTTAAATGTCAATAGTTTAGAGATCAGTCATTTTATAAAAATGTTTACTGTATATACTTGATTATAAGCCAAATTTTTGTGATAAAAATGACGCTGCAAAGAGCAGTGGTCGATTTATGAACAGGTCATTGCATTTTACTTCTTTTTTTTTAACTGAGGGGAGGTCAGCAAACTTTTAAAATACAGCAGAGTCTGCAGCATGGTCAGTTCCCAGCTCAGCAGGGCAAACCACTGGTGCACTGGGATGTTTTAAGCACCTGAAGTGTCTGCAGGCACAGGGCCCTTTAGCTCCTAGTGGCTGTTGTTCACTGTTTCAAGTCAATGGGAATGGCTGGAAGTGGCAGCCAGCACATCCCTTGGCCCATGCTGCTTCCCACAACTCCCATTGGCTGGAAACTGCAAACAGCAGCCAATGGGAGCTGAGAAGCTCCATGCCTGCAGACGCTCCCAAGTACACAAACATCCCGGCACTCCAGCAGTTTGTCTTGCTGGGCTGGGAACTGGCCATGCTGCGAACTCTGCTGTATTTTAAAAGTTGGAGACAAAAGAAACACACAAGATTTAGTAGATTTATTTTAAAGCAATTTAACAAAATACCTGTTATAACAACTGAACAAATGTGTATTCACATACCTTCAAAATTATAATTCATGTTTTAACATCTCATATCATTCTAATGCAGTGGTCCCCAACCTTTCGGGGCTGACGGGCGCCCGGGGGCGGGGCCGCTCACGTGCCGGCACTGCACATGTGCCGCGTGCCTGGGGCAGGGGCTGCCCACGCGCCCTGCGCCAGCACCACACATGTGCCGCGTGCCCGGGGTAGGGGCCGCACATGCACCACACGCCCAGGGCCAGCACCGCGCAAGTGCCGCGCGCTGGGGGGGGGGGGGGGGGACCGGCCCAGATGATTCGGCGGGTGCACATAAATGCCCCGACGGGCGCCATGGCGCCCACAGGCACTGCGTTGGGGACCACTGTTCTAATGCACTTATTTAAAGTCCTATAACCCTTCAAACTCTGAATCAGTCTCCAATTCACTAAATAGTTCATTAAACTCAGCTTCATTTATAACTGCTCCTGCATTGTCAATGTAAGTGTCAGCAATGTCATCCTCAGACTCTGATTCCTTATCATCAGCCTCCACTGTGTCGTCAGCAAATATGGCATCGTCTTCTGATCCATTAAGTGCATTGCTGATACAGCATTTTCTAAATCATTTTTCTATCCTTTTTTCCAAGGGAATGGACTCTCATGCACCCTTGACCCACTGGGCAACCAAACTGATTTCGGGTTTCATAAGATTCCTGCCTTTTGTCAACTTCACCATGCCTGAGCACATCTTTTCATACCACATTTTGCGTAGCCTGTTTTTAAAGGGTTTGTTCAGGCAGACATCAAGTGGTTGTAGAACAGAAGTTAAACCTCCAGGTATTACGGCCTAAGTAGTTTTCATTTTTTGGCCACATGTTTCACCTCATCCATCCTGTGTGCCCTGAACATTTCCCAAACAAGCATAGACGGTTTCTTGAGATGTGCTCCTGGTCTCTTATTCCATACTTTTCCCAGCCATTCAGTAGTCCCACTGTCATCTCTTTTCATGTGCATGTACAATGATACCCACAGGAAATTTCACGGGTTTAGGCAAGGTTTTTCTTTTAAAAATAATAACAGGATGGAGCTTTGATCCATTGGCCAAACATGATAAAAGCACTATAAAATGGATTTTTTCATGGCCAGTGGTTTTAATTAAAACTGTTTTTTTACCAAAACCAGTTACTGTTCTGTTGCTTGGGAGATCAAATGCCATCCATGTTTCATCCATATTTCCTATGTGTGACAGCTCAAATGCATATTCCTTTTGATGTTTTATAATAAACTGTTGGAAAGATTACATTTTTTCTTCCAGGTCTCGCAGCAGCTTTTGTGATAACGTTGTTTGTTACCAAAGACAGGGACCATGATGGTTCATGAAGCAAGTACACCAACCTGTTGATACAACAAACACTGATGGCTTTTCTGACTTGTATTTGTCATTTTTTGAAATTTGCAGAGCATGCAGACAAGTTCCAGTTCTAGAGATAAGGTACCCATTTTGTCGACATTCAACAACCCAATCATTGAGATCTTTCTCCAGCCCAGCCATTGTTCATTGTAAATAGTAGTATGAAAATCTTAGAAAATAATGTATAGATTTTATAGAACTTTATAGAGGAATGTCATTTGCTTAATCACTGTCAAATGATAATTGTTCATTGTTTATTTCAAAGAAGCCCTGCAGATTGGCAACGTCTGTAGTAATAACAGGCTATTTAAATTTTATTAAAGATTTCATCAATTCTATGCATTATATTCTCAGATTGCCTAGAGACTTAGGAGTCCCAGTGGTCAACATGAATGAAGAGATCAAATTATACAGTAGCAGACTAATATCAGTGCCATAGTGCTATCATTCATTGTATTTTTCTGATTATCTTGTAAGGTCTAGCATTTTGTGAAGTGGAAGGGTCAAATTTCATGTGGATATAATTTAAATAAAAATACAATTTTTAAAAAGAAGAAAGTCCTGAACTGCATCTACAACAGGGGTCAGTAAACTCTGATTGCCAGCCTGTTAGGGTAAGCTGTTGGCCTGCTGGGAGATTTGTTTGCTTGCAGAGTCTGCAGGCATGGAACCTCTCAGCTCCCACTTACTACTGTTTTCTGTTCTCAGCCAATGAGAGCTTCAGGAAGCAGCGTGGGTTGAGGGGTGTGCTGGCTGCCACTTCTTGCCACTCCTGTTGGCCAGAAACAGCAAACCACAGACACTGGGAGCAGCAAAACTCCATGCCTGCAGACTCTCCAGGTAAACAAAATATTCTGACATGCCAGTGACTTATGCTGACAAGCTGGGACCGGAAGTTTGCAAACAGCCAATATTGAGTCGGCTTATGAACAGGTCATTGCATTTTTAACATTTTTTTTCTTTAACTTGGGAGTGTCGGCTTATGAACAAACAGGCTTATGATTGTTCTAACAATGAATTTCTTATTTTTCAAATGTATTCCTTATTTCCAGTCTGAGTTTGTCTCGTTTCAACTTCTAGCCATTGGCTCATGATAGAACTGTCCCTGTCAGAATGAAGAGATCATTATTAAATATAGTTCCCCATGTATGTCTCAAACCTTATTCATCACTCCATAACATTCTCTTTGTTAAGATACATAGATTGAGCTCCTTGAGTCTATCACTATGAGCAAGGCTTTCTAATCCTTTCTAATTCTTTAATCATTGCTGTGCCTCTTCTCTGAATCCTTTCCAACATCCTTCTTTAACTGTGGACACCAGAACAGGACACAACATTCTAGCAATGGTTGCACCAATGCTAAATATAGAAGTAAAATAACCTGTCTACTTCTTCCTGAAATTCCTCTGTTTGTGCATCCCAGGATCACATTAGCTGTTTTGACCAGATCAACACACTGAAACTCATGTGCCACTGATTATTTTTCACAATCACCTTATCTTTCAGAGCCACTGCTTCCCAGGATAGAGTTACCCATCCTGTATGTACTGCCTGCATTCTTTGTTCCTAGAAGCATAGATTTGCATTTAGCAGTATTAAAACACATACATTTCCTTGTGCCCAGTTTTCTTGAAGTTTCAGCTCCTGGGGTCATATGAATGCAACAATCTCTGGGTTTTTTTTAAATGAAAGCTAAGTTTCCAGCCCTTGTGATTGCAGAGATATACTTGAAAACATGAATCCTAAGGCTTCAAAAGCCAGAAGGCAAATACAGATTTTCAAATATATTTTGAATATCACATATTTTAATGCCTTTGAGGATGGTGTTTAAACCCCATACTGGCACAAGTAGGGTTAAAGGCCCACGTGACTACAACCCACTGAACCTTGAAAGCCTGCTATACATGGAGGAGTTGCTTTAAAAGGGAACCAGACAGCTTGGGGATGACGGCAGCGAAGATAGAATTGTGTTGGTTCATTTAGCACCCCGATACTTTGACGCCATGTTGCTATGCTTAAAATGGCAGGGAGGGCTATAATGGACAAAAGCCAGCTGCACACAAGGCTGACATTGGTTCCAGTAAGCAACACACTTCCCATAAAAAGGATGTATTTGCCTCAAAAAGAAAATACCTGCAATTCCTGCTCACTTGCCACAATTGTCTTCATGCCTTCCTTCTTGGGGTAGTGTTCATATACTAATGTCTGGCACTGGGTGGCAGCACTTAACCTCGGATATACAGCATATCAAGGCCATCATTCATCTCTTTGCCATTTTTCATAATGATTGAGGATTGCCAGAGCACATGGGCAACTACAATGGGACTCTTACTTTCCTTTCCAGTTTTTGTATCTGAGCTTTTTCCTTGTTTTACACTGAAAAGTAATTATTAGTAACATCCATCCATCTCCATTTCCAGTGGAAGTTTGATAGCTAGGGAAGGGAGTTCTATAAACTATAGACTTTTTTCCCTTTCACTACAGTCTGGGGTTGGAGTTTATAGTTTAGTTGGAGTTCCAACAAATAACGTAGGTAGGGAGAGGAGTAAGTAGTTACAGTAATTCTCTCATTTTTTCTATTGATCTGTACAGTTCATCTAGGTTTTGTTTTTCTTCTGATTATACAATTTCACCTATTCTCATCATCTTTGTTTACCTTTGTAGTCCCCTTACTAAAGGTGCCTCTGCTTATTTTCTGGGAAGACCCTGTGTGTGGCAATCCGGCCTTGTAGACTACAATTCCCATGAACCCTTGGGAAAAACAGGAAGGAAGTGACTCTTGTGTGGGAGTTCTAGAGTCTTTCCATGTGCATGAAAAGAGAGGCCTAGCAGTCTGGGACTCTGCCATTGGATTTTGGAACAGAAGGGGAGCCAGGCTGCTGTGGAGGAGTTTGATCCAGTCCAGGGGCTGTTAGAGTACAGCTACAGACTGGGACTAGATGCCTTTGGAACTGGGATCTAGCAGGCTGCTTCTGATAGGCACAGCATGAGGCTGTAAGTAATTGGGCCTTGTTGGGAAAGTGCTGCCTGGGACAGAGCTGCTGCCTAGCTTGGACCCTCATACACACTTTCTACAGAGAATCTCCACTACAGCTGCAATTCTTCAAGCGTGCCCACTCAAGCAAGAGTCTGGGACTCTGAGTCCAGGAGTGTGCACACTCTGGGGTGGGATCAATATTGGCAGTGCAAATGCTAGATATATATGTTCCAATTATTGTTGTGCACTTTGTTAATGCTATTCATTGTTAATCTGTTAAGCCCTGTTTAAGTTAAATAAAGATTGTTTATTTTAATGTAATCTATTAGATGTATATGATTTGTAGTTGTTGTTCTGGAATTAGATCCAGATTATAGCTGGAATGAGTATATTCCTGGAGGCTTTCAAGGCACACCAGTAAGTGTGTACAAGGCCAGCCAGGTGGAGGCACTGCCATTGTACATTCTTTATACGTAAGGGACTGCAGCAAGGGGGTGGATAGGTTTTCCCCAACCAAACAACATCACCACTAGGGTACTCAGGATCTCTTTTTATGTCAACACCATCAGGCGCCCTGGCACACCTGTGAGTGCGACCTGCTCCCGAGTAACCCAGGAGGAAAAAGGGGGTTACACCTTCTTTTACCAATTATATAAAGGGGAAGAAATACAATTATCACCAGCAATTTCCTATAGTTGAAATCTTGTCTCCACCCTCTCATTTGTCCTGGCATTGATATCATGGGCCCAAGTACTCTAAAGACTTGAATCTTTAGAAGGACTTGAGCTAAGTGTCACGTTTGGAACAGAAGATGAAACCAAGTTGTCTGTTTGATTGCAAGCATCACACAAATATAATAGCGTCACGCAGATATAGGCATTGCTAATTGTCTGTATGTACACCACATTGTGCGCTGCATCTCACAATAGATCAACTTGTTCTTTGTTAATAATGCTGTGCTGAGTGAGATTTTAGTGTACTCTTCTTAGAAATAGTACAGAGAACTCAGTGTAACAGAACTAGTTCCTCTGCAACAAGAGTTGCAATTTTAGAAGTGGAGCAGTGTAAATTAAAAGCCTGATTCAGTAACAATTTCCAGACTTCCTAATGGCCTTAGAAGCCATTTAAGTTTTTTCATTTGTTTTTCCATACAAAAGCCACACATTTTTCATTTAAGGCAGAGCTGGTAAAAAAACGTTTTGATTATTTCCTTTTTGTTGGAGAATGCCAATTTGTCCAAACTGAAACATTTTGTAGAACTGTATCAGGTTTTTAGTCAAAACTTTCATTGGAAAAGTTCTCCCAGGTCTGGGATAGAATTTCTCACCTTCCTTGTGTCCTTCTCCCCACTACCCATCAAAAGTTATAGAGCTGCAGACTACCCGTAGTCAGTAGCTCTCAGTGGTTAAGACACACTCACCTGGGATATGGGATACCTACGTTCTAGTGCCCCGTTCACTTGTCTTTTTAGCTGTTCTGAAGCTGGGATTTTTTTGTGTTCATTCATATACAATTTCTGAATGGCTGAATTTTCATTCCACATCAGAAGAAAACAAACTTTCAATACCTCAAATTGTTCATGGAACAGAAATTAGGGATGTCCATGTGTAGTTGACTATACGGTTAACTGATTAATCTTGTTGGCTACACACATTTTCCCCCACTTGCTGCCTCTGTATCAGAGGCAGCAAGGGAGGGGAGAGCAGGAGCTGGTGCTGGGGAGAATTGGCTTAAAAGGGGGGAGGGCAGGGGAGACTGTGCATCCCACAGAATAGCTTCTGTCCATGGTGAGCCTGGGCCTGCCATGGGCAGAGGCTGCTTTGCAGCATCAGCCCCTGTCCATGGCGGGGTCCAAGCTCGCAACGGACACAGGCTACTCCACGTACTGTGGAGCAGCGTCTGTCCATGGGGATCTTGGACCCCCCCATGGACAGGGGCTGCTGCTACCCCACACTGCTGCCTCTGTATCAGAAGCAGCTGCGCGGGGTGGCAGGCAGCCAGTCTGTGTGGGGAGCTGGTTTTTAAACTGGCTCCCCTCACGGACTGGCTCCCCCTGCCATCCCACACTGATACAGAGGCAGTAGTGCGGGGTAACAGGGGGTCCCCGGGAGCAATTAGTCGCTCCACCTCCAGGGACTATCGAATAGTCGTGTAACCTCTAAGATTTCATGTGGTTACATGACTGTTCAATTACCCAATATCTAACATCCCCTACAGAAATCTTGATTTATGGCCACATATAAGGTCCTATTTTTTTAATAGTGATAGAGATGCAGCCGTGTTAGTCTGGTGTAGCTGAAACAAAAACCAGGACTATGTAGCACTTTAAAGACTAACAGGATGGTTTATTAGGTGATGAGCTTTCGTGGGCCAGACCCACTTCCTCAGATCAAATAGTGGAAGAAAATTGGCACTATTTTTTTAACTGTTTGATAGTTGTCTTTTGTATCTGATGCTGTGGCAGATAACTGGATTAAGTATACTTTGTGTCTTGTTGCTCTTTATTGTAATATGCTTTACCGTGGGGCATAGTTAAACATTCACATCACACGCCCCATCAGTACATGGCCCATCCTGGGAAAGCTAATGATGTGACCAGCGGGCCACATTCAGTGATGAATCCTGGTCACGTGCACCTGAAGCACATTGCATGTGTGCTAACAAGAAGATGCTTCATTGACTATAGCAGTATATTCTTTAACAGCTGTATTGTATTATTGTGAAGGTGTTATATATAACAAACTTTTAACATACCTCATTAATAACTTTTTAAAAACACTTTCTATAGTGAGTGAAAAATCTCTTTTTAGTCCAAATCCTTTGCTGGTGTAAATTGATGTGGCACCGTTGACACAGAGATACATCAGTTTACAACAGTTGAGGATGTGGCCCTTTAATTTAATATGCTGGTGTAGAGGCTTTTTAAATACGTCTAATACAGCAGAGCTACTCAACTCATGGCCCATGGGCCGCATGCAGCCCACAACCTGTTTGTTTGCAGCCTGCGGTGAAGTTTGGGTTTCATTGGGGCTCAACATGCGGCCTGCGGGTGGGAACCAAAACAAAAAAGTAGTCAATATAATATTCTTCTGTTGATATGCATTTTAGTAGTTAAATTCCTGGACTGTCATTGCTCATTAATAGTGCTGTCATATGGGTGGAAATCGGGTAAATATTGCATTTTATTAATATCAGCAGAACTGATTTAAATGGGGCCTGCATGTTGTGTAGTCTTGTCTTAATCTTTGTATTCATGCCCATCAGTGTGAAAGAAGCTATTTGCATATATATTTGCATGTATCTGCAACCACACTTAAGTTGCGGCCCTCAGTATGTGCTGTGAGTATCATTGTGGCCCCCGGAGTTTCCAAAGCTGAGTAGCCCTGTAATACAGTGTTCTAGGACTTGTTTTATTTAAAATCATCAGTTTAAAAATCAGACAACTATACATGTGATTATGTGTGCAAATCTGATTCTGCATTTGCATAATTACCTGACCTTTTATTCCTAAAACTATTTTAGCAATATAAACTTCTTCCAGCTATTTAATAAATTAATGCCCTTCTTGAATTGCTCTAATTAATCTCTGCATTCTACATGATTGCTTACTTAAACAAGGAAATATTTCCAATTCTAATGACAAATCTATTTTTCATGTTGCTGCCTTTTCTTTCTATTGCAAATACTGACATTCCGCCCATCCAAGAATGCATTCCTTTCCAGCAAAGCATGTGCATATCTTAAATGCATGCTTAATTTTCTCCTTCTAAGGGGTTTCTCTCCCGTAACCCCTTGCTCCATGCCACCTATACCACCCCCCCATCCTAGATCCTTGGCTGAAGAGTCACCAGCCCTTGGGCCAATCCGGCTCGACACGCAGAGGCAGCTCCCTCCCGCGAGAATTGCTCACGAGCGAGGGTAGGGGGACCTGAGCCCGCCCCCTCTCACCAGTCCCAGCCCAGGGCCCTAAGGACCAATACCCACTCGGTTTGGTCCAACTGGTGCAGCTCCGGCCACAATGCACCAGTCCTCGGGCTTTTAATACAGGTGCCCTGCCCTGGGCTACTTCCTACCCCCTTCAGGTCTAGGCGACTCTGCTCCAGGCGTCTCCCTCGCCTCGGTGACCCTGGCCTGACCTAACCTCCATTCTCCCTCTCCCCATCCACTCAAGTGCCCCCCTTTATCCTTCCTGCCAGGTGTCCCCACCTCCGGCCCCTCCCCTCTGTCCTTATGTGACCCCGCACGCCGACCTTTAGCTCCACCCCTGGCCCTGCCACACGTCCCCCACCGCTCCCGGCTGCAGCCGCCGGCGGCTTCGCCACCTCCCGGCCGCCGCCGCAGCCCAGCTGAGCCGTGGCTGCCGAGCAAGCGGCACAGGTGGGCAGCTTTACGCCCGATTCCCCATGCAGGACGGGGATCGGCGTGCGCGGAGTGCGGGGCGGGCCCACGCTGCCGGCGTGGGAGTCAGCCGCCCTGTCACACTCCTCAACATACACTAAAGTGCTTTTCTGCTCTGGCAGCCTACGGGCACATCTACACTGCACACTTATTTCAGAATAAGCTATTTCAGAGGAAATAATCCAAAACAGCTTATTTTGAAATAATGCATCTACACTGCAAATGCCCATTAAAATAGCGCTGAACTATTTCGAAATAGAGCGTCCACACTCATTGGACACTGAATTGCATTTAAGGCCACCTGGAAGCACTTCAGGCAGGGCATCAGGACAGCACTCTCTTCCTGGAGCTGCTGCCTGAGGCTATCTGAGGCTCAAGCTTAAAGGGTCCCCTCTGTACAGCTGTGTCTCAGGTTCTTCTTCTTTGCTACCTCATTGAGGGACAGCAAAGCCTTTTCTTTGCCTGCTGTAGTTGCCCTTGTGGACACCTCAGCTCTCTAGCCATGGAGCCCGATCTGCCTCCGAGTAGTCAATGACTCTTATATGTCTTGGTGCACCTCCTGCTGCAGTTTCTGCAGGCTGCCTTCCAGGCCCTCCAGGAACAAGACCCCCAGCTCATTGTGGAGCAATTCCTCACCTCTCTCTGGGTGCTGCTCATGCAGCTCGACCCCACCCACCCTTCCCTGTACATCGTGCATCGCTACTTCTGGCAACTGGACACCAGTTCCGACTGGTGGGATTGGCTCATCCTGGAGCTGTGGGACCACCAGAAGTGGCTCCAGAATTTCTGTATGTGGAAGGCCACCTTTCTGGAGCTGTGTGAGTGGCTCGCCTCTACATCCAGCGATGGGACACCCACATGAAACCCGCCATTCCCCCTCCAGAAGTGGGTTGCCATTGCCATCTAGAAGCTTGCCACGCCAGACAGCTACTGATCATCGGGAACCAGTTCGGCGTGGGGAGATCAACCGTCGTGGTCATGGTCATGCAGGTATGGCACTCTCGTGCTATTGTCCCAGGAAGTTGGTGAATTGAATTGCAGGAGTGGGGTTCCCTAGGGAAGGGGACTGGTAGTGGGGAGGGCAGGTGTAAGCCCCCTCCCCAGGAGATTTTTCAGTCCTGCCTTCATAAACCCCTAACAGGGGATGGGGCAAGTTGGGGTTGCTCCTGGTGTGAGGGGTTGGGTTTAGGGGGCCTTCCAAGTGCCCTGGCAGCCCTGTGATTCTCTGTTTGTTTGTTTCCTTCTACAGGTGGTGAGGGCCATCAACACCATCCTACTGCGCAAAGTCATCAACCTGAGCAACATGGACCCCATCATTGCCATCTTTGCCGCCATGGGCTTCCCCAACTGCTTCCCCACATCCCGGGGACAAGCAGGCATGGGAAGGTGCTGGCTAGACCAGGAGCCTGCGAATGGGAGGAGGGTCACGGGGCAGCTGGGCTTCCCTCCATGCTGCACACATACTGGGTCTAGTAGTGGCAGCTTCCCACAGGGAGAAGACTTGTATCTCTGCCTGCTGGTGGAGAGGAGGGCAGGGAATTGGGGGGAGGTATGTGTGAGCAGCAGTTGGTCCTCAGCCTCGCCATGCTGTCCCCAGGAGCAGATGCTGCTTCAAGAATGTGGGCATGCCCATGTACGGCACTCCTGAGAGTGTGTGTGTATTTGTGTGTGTGTGTCTCCTTGCCTCCAGCCTCCTTCCAGTGATGGCTTGTCGTGGAAGGGTGTCCCACCCCGGTGTCGGGAGTAAGTCAGATCTCTCCAGACACTCTGTGAGCCAGAGCACAATGGTCCTCTGTTGCTGCCTTCTGTGGCTGTGTGTCCCGGACTGGCGCTCCACATGCACCCATATGCACAGGCTGCTGTGGGATTCCCAGGTCAAGAAGGTCAAGCAAGGAGCACGCAGCTGCCCCTCGCTGCCCACCACCTCCAAATGTGTGTCTAGGGAAGGTAATGGCACTCACCTGAGGGGTCTTCTCCAGCTTCGGATGATGCCCTGGAGACATCCTGGGTGGGGGGTACTGGCTCCAGGGCGAGCATGACCTCTTGACTGGCAGGCACTGAGCTGGTGCTGGCCTCGTCTGGCTCCCCCCCTTCTTCTTTTCCTTCTCCTTCTCACTGGCTCTGTCCCTCAGGGGGGCGATGACGGGTGTCTGCAGTCTGAGTCCACAATGAGGGGGGAGAGATTGACCCACCCCCTAGGATGTGGTGGAGATGGGTATAGTAAGGGCAGACCTGTAGTGCCACCCCAGAATGGGAGCTGCACTCCCTGGCCTTGACATAGGCCTGCCTAAGCTCTTACTTTCATGTGCACCTACTCCTGGGTGTGTATGTGGCCCTTGGTGGCCAGGCTGTCAGCCATCCAGCCATAGACATCTTCATTCTTGAATCTGGTGCGGAGAGTCTGGAGGTTTGTCTCCTCTCCCCAGACCTTGATGAGGTCCAGGATCTCCGCACCAGACCAGGAAGGTGCATGCCTCTTTTGTCCCTGGGCAGGGTCCTGGGAGCTGGCTCCCTAAGAACAGGGGGGCTCAGTGGGAGCAATGGCAAAAAACCCATGAACACTGCAGTTCACCAAAGAACAGAACCAGATACAGTAACAACTCCTGCACAGGCTGGTGAGTGCTAGTGAGAGAACTGGGAATCAGTTGTTCAGCCTGGTGTAATGCCAGTTACTAGTTTGTGTTTTAATATATGCATGATTGTAATGGTTAAATTAGAGAGTGTTAGCTAGATTCTAAATGCAACTGTTTAATGAAGGCATTTCATATTTCAGCATGGAATCAGGGCACCTAAAATAGTGTCAGCCTCAAACAACGATTGCATCTTGAGTACCCATCTTTATATCTCTTTCATGCCCTTTTTGGTATTTGATGGGAATACACAATTTAGAGGGAATAACTGACTTTATACCTATATGTAAGAAAGGTGTGGATGGGAGGGGGAGTAATCTGTGTACTTTTACAGACCTGTTAAGCTAATGTTTGCTCTAAAAACTTGCTCACTACCAATTGAGAAGGAAAGAAAAATGTATGGAGGTAACACGGATGGAATACAATATGGGCTTATAAAGGGTAGATTGTCCCAGGTAGTTTTCTTCCCCTCAAAGATGGAAATCAACTTTTTTTTTTCAAAGTACAGTAGGTCTAATGTACTTGGAATTCAGTAAAACATTTCACTTGGTACCACATGGGAAACTATTAAATTAAGAAGGTGGGGATAAATTAAAGAGTTGTAAGGTGGTTAAGGAACTGACCAGAGGGGAGAAGGAAACAGGTTGTGCTAAAAAAATAACCTACTGGATGGGAGGGAGATTACTAGGGGAGATCCTGAAGGATTGGACCAATCTTCATAAACCTATTTTTATTAAAGATTTTAGCACAAAATGAAGTGTGCTAACTTGCTGACAGAAAGCTGAGAGACCTTACTACAGAAGAGGATTGGAATATTATACAGGAAGAGCTGAATGACCATGAAGACTGGAGTGACAGAAATGGGATGAAATTTGTTAGTACAAAGTGCAGTCTTGCACTTATTATCTTATAATAGCTTATGTTACAAACTGGGCACTCATCATTTGAAAGTTACAGAGAAGGGCAGAGATCTAGATGTTCCCTCTAATTCAGGGTTGGGGAACCTAAGATTCAGGGGCCAGATCCAGCCTCCTGCTTGCTTGGATCTGGCCCTCAAGGCTCCTCCTCTCCGCCTCCTCAGCACTGGACAGCCAGCACCTCAGCCCACTGCTGCACCCCCTCTCTGTTCCTGCACCCTACCTCCAGCCGAGCCCTCCCTTCCCCAGCTAGCTCCTGCATTCTGCTACCCTCTCAAGCCCACTTCCTGGCAGCTCCCTCCCACACACTGAGCCCCTCATTTTTGGCCCCATCCCAGAGCATAGGAGGGCCCACAACATTTACTAGCCTGCCCCCCAAGGTCTGGTGTGTGAAGGCAGTGTGGGGAGTGTTTTTCTGCTTCTCAGTTGGGGGGCCATGTCAGTGAAGGGTGTTTGGTTTTTGTTGCTTCTCACTTTTGAGTGGCTCCTAACTGATTTTTCTGAGAGTCAATGTCCCCGGACTGAAAAAGCTTCCCCAACCCTGCTCTAATTTTTTCCATCCTTGTACAGGATAATTTTGTTATGTGTATTGAGGCATGTGCAAATGTGCTCCACTACCCAGAAGCCAAACCTAGCTGTGAGCCCTTTGCAAATCAGCTGAGCCACATTTGAATTTTTCCTGAGTGGCTGCACAAGTGCCCAGGTTACAGGGATCACTGCTGTGAAGGGTTATAGTCATCCATGTCCAGGAAAGGTACATTTAAACTTGAACAGGTGTGGAGAAGAGCAACTAGGGATCACAGAATTGGAAGGTCCACTGTGTATGAGGAAACAAAGAGCTTGGCTTGTTTAGCATTGCAAAAAAGACTGAGTGGGGATACAACTGCTCTCTCTAAATATATTGAGGGAGTAAACACCAGGGAGGGAGAAAAGCTATTTAAGCTAAAGGACAATGTTGGTATGCAAACAAATAGGTATAAACTGGCCATGAACAAATTCAAGCTGAAAATTAGAAGGTGTCTAGCCATCAGAAGACTGAGTTCTGGAACGGCCTCCCAGTAGGAGCTGAAGGCAAACAAGACACAAATCAGCATTGCTGTAAGCTGAGCCAGGATATAAAAGGTGACAGAAGATAAGCTTTGTCCACCCCCTGAATCCAGGGATAAGCAAGCTCAGGGTAGCCTGCGGACTGGACAGTTTGTCTTTAGAGCACAGCACTTCTGCATCTAATAAACCTCACTGGTTGCCTTTGCTTTCCTTTTGACTTTTTCCCGTCTCCTCTCCCTGCCACCCATTTCAATGAAACAAACTACACAGGCACTTGCAGGCTGCATATAGGTTTAATAGTATTAGTTAAGCACGCAGCACATTGAAATTGAAAAATGTTATATAAGTTCTAAGTATAACCTAGGAGGGTTACATTATTATAGATGGGGCTGATCGTATGTCCTATTAAGGTAGCTCAACACTTCCTATTATAAGACTTTGTATTTGCAAAACTCTGTTTGGGCCAAAATTTCCGATGCTATGTTTTTGCCTCAAGTGGCAGAGGCTTATATGGTGGGTCTGCATGAAGTGTCAATATTATGCCATATGATGGAATTTGAGTGACTTTAAAAAAACCTTGACAAATAACACACTACTCTTAAAAGAGCGCTAAGGTTGCAAAGTCACACTTTCAAAAATTAGGAAGTGCAAAAATTAAGGTTTCCTGTGCCACCTCTTAGTATGATAATATGATCATATAATTAAAGACTATGTTTTCCTACAGAAGCTGCCTCATTCAGGGCACAGGATAGACATATTCTGCAGATGAATCTAATGATGTCGTGAAGAAAGCTGTTTTCAGGACCCGCTTCTTCATTTATTGTAGAATGTAAGCATGATGTTAAGACAGTTAACTGAATGCTTCCTTGAATAACTAGATTCTGTCCCTGCCTATGCCACGGACAGGGGGGCTGACAGGACCACAGGCCCCCTGAACAAGATGGGGGAGGCCTGGATCTGCACCCCAGAAAGGGCAGGGCCTTGGGCAGAAGGGGCGGGGTTGGGGCAGCCTCCCCTAGATCTCAGAGCCATGCAAAGTTTGCGGAGTGGTGCTCTAGTATCAATTTAAAGGGTCTGGGGCTCTGCCTGCTGCTACTGCTGCTGCTGCTGCAGTGACAGTGTATGGGAGCTGTGGATCCTTTTGAATCACCAGGCCCTGGGGCAATTGCCCACTTTGTCCCACACGTTGGTGGGCCTGGCTACAGACCTTCTCTGTGCGAGTTACATTACTTAAGCCAAATTTTTCATAGCTAGTGACTATTTGCACATGCCTTATTTTGTGGTTGCCTGTCCTGAGATCCAGCCTCTGACTTGCAGAAGTGTTGTTAACTGTAACTGAAGTCAATGGGAGCTGTGTTTTGAACATAGAAAGTGCTATATAATGCTAAGTACTCTGAAAAATCAGCTTTTAGGCATTTCAAATTGGCCACTCAAAATTAATGGACACTTCTGACCCTAGTCTGTTTGTTCTTTAGTTCCCCATCTGTAAAATGGTGCCAGCCCATCACTGCACAGGGGTTTTGTGAAGATATGTTAATCTTTTTAAAGTGTTCAGATAATATGGTGATGAATGGCAGAAAAAAGCCCACAAGGAAATCAATAATACTGACCTCAGAACAGGGTGTGAATAGTGTTAAGTAAATAAGACATGGCACCATTTATTGAACAAAATACAGAGTAGCTGCTCACTTAAGTGAGAATTATCCTTCCTCTGCACTGAATGTCAGGGGTACTTTGAAGCTTTAATTCTGCATTTATTAACTTTTGAGTGCTTGTCTCTGCAACATTAGCCACGCACAGATTGAGAGAACTAATTACTAGTATTAGACTTTTCCTAGTGCTTTCAGTTTGGGGTCTCCTGAAATATATAGTTCATCAACTGACTCCAACTTCTGTTGGAAGGCAGGCATTTAGTAGATGTTGCTTACTCAGATGCACATTGCTCTAAAATAGTAGGGCAGAGGCTTTCTTCACAATCCTACTCAAATGGGGTTGTTCGTGTCAGAGAAGTATTAGTTCCCAATAGTTCAGGTATTTCATCCTGTAAGCACCTGCCTGCTGTGCCTACTATTTTCATTAGTCTTTCCTCATGATTGCTGCTTGCATCTTGGCAGCACTATTCATAGGCATCCTTCAGCCCAAAGCCTGTGACCTTCTCTCCAGGTCAGATGCCTTTTTACTTATGTCTCATTCCAGTGGCCAGAACTTTATTTCCCTACCCCTCAGAACAGCGTGCAGGAGTTACCTCAGGCTAAGTCTTCACTGCCACTTTACTCTGCTGCAACTCTCTGGCTCAGGGACCTGAAAAAAAACCCCCAACAACCCTCCTCTAAATACAGCAAGTTACAGTGGTGTAAAGTGCCAGTGTAAATTGGGCTATAGTGCTGGGAGCCATGTTCAGTCAGTGCAGTGCAGCCATCCACTATTGAGGAGAACTGGATCAACATCAAGGAAGCAACCTACAAAACTGCTGTCGAAATACTAGGTTTCCAAAAATGCAAATACAAGGACTGGTTTGACAAGTGCGATGAATGAGTCAGACAAGGAAAAGTCAGCCTTCATCACACATGTGGGGCTGTATGAATTTAATGTTCTATCTTTCGGGCTGCACAATGCTCCCACACCTTCCAAAGACTTGTAGATAATCTGCAAGCTGGATTTGGCCTATTTGGACGATGTGGCTGTATTCTCTGATTCATGGGCAGGTGTGCTGCCTGCTCTGAGGTTTGCTTGCAGGAGTACAGAAATTGACTTTAATGGCCCTTAAAGTCGACGGAACAGGCTTAATGGTATGGACTCACTGTCTAGAAAATTGACCTCCTGTATCTAAGTTTGATCTAAACTCCCAGTGTAGACCAAAGCATAAATCATTAAAAGCAGGGACAGGTGGGGGGACCTCAGAACATACATAGCATTACATCAACAGGCAGAGGCAGTGGGGATCTGCAGCAAGTGGTAGCAGTGGCATTACTCCACTTGTA
The DNA here is from genome assembly GCA_032595735.1 of Pelochelys cantorii. Taxonomy (NCBI): domain Eukaryota; kingdom Metazoa; phylum Chordata; order Testudines; family Trionychidae; genus Pelochelys; species Pelochelys cantorii. The sequence goes on from CM064328.1 coordinate 64,883,634, forward strand.
TCCACTCCAGGAGTGGGAGGTGACCTTACAAGAGTGCATCCTTGAATTCTGGCTTTGCTGACCTGACGTAACAAACTGAGGCCAATGTAGCAGAGGAAAAGGGATGGGGTGTGTCTGAATTTTCACACCAAAAGGTGGGAGACTGAGGACACTGCCCAAGATATTATGGGTGAGTGTTTACTTGATGTCTCCATATTTTTTAAATAATTATTATTATGTTTTCTCCAATTAAAGCTGAATTCCTTGTTATACCAACACAATACTTGCATTGAAATATTACCTCAGAGGTGCCCAGTGTGGGAGTACAACACAATCCAAGTGAAAGGAAATACACTTTACCTCCTGTCACTGAGGTGTAGGGAGTTAAAGGACCCTGCACCCCCATCTGCGGTCAGAGGAGAACAGCCAGCCAGCAGGTAGAACAGAAGGTTAATTAGGCAACAGGGCCACAGTGTAGAACAGACTTGTTAGCACAATAACCAGGACAGCCAGTACAATCCATCTTGGGGAGGAGGCTCAGAGCCAAGGCCCCTGACTTCCTCCCTGAACCCCAACACATCCAAGACTAACTCATGCACCCAGCAGCCTGGTCCCAGCTTTGCAACCAGGCCCCTCCTCCATCTTTTGTCCTGCTTCCCAGGCAAAAGGTATCACCTGGTCACACCTCCTGCCAAGCTCAGGTTACAAAGGCCATTGGCAATTGTGTACAAGACAGAGGCTGGGGTAGCCGCCCTCGGAAAGCCACACCCAAAATTCCCATCACCATCTAGGTATTGGTGCAGTGCCCTGGGAAACACACACACAATGTTATTATAGGAGAGTAGAACTCACATGCAACATAACAAAGTAAATAAAAGCCCCAGTTCATCACACCTCTGCAATAGGCTTAATGCAGAATTGTATTCATAAGAGCATAACATTTTCTACCTAGATTCTGAATGGACAAATAGTTGCTCGAAATGAACCATCTTAAACTGGCAGCTGATGACTCTCACTGCAATGACAGTATCTCTATTCTGCCATATATTTTTCTGTGAAGGCAGAGAAAACTTTATCCATAAGGTTAAATTATTCTCTTCTGTACAAAAGATGGTCCTAATTAACTTTACTAAAATTAGCTTTGAAGAAATTGATTTGGCATCCTTTTTGATCAGTGCATTTGTCTTTATCTGGCTTCCACAGTTGCAATAATAATGGCAAAAATAAGTAGGATAAATATTTTGTTGACTCTGACTTTATATGTAAGATGGGTATTATGAAAAGAAGAAGCTGACTTGGTTAAAAAGGTTGTCTGTATGGATATCCTAGCAAAAGTATTGGCCAATAAGTCAAAAATATAACTGGAGTATTTAATAACAAGTCACCTTTTTATGAATGTTTATTAGAATGTGCATACTCTACACAAACACACACACTTTAAAGTCAATATAATGTCATTACTGACTCTCTTCTGAAGCATATAAAACAGATTGCTATCAGTGAAATGTGATCCAGCGATTATAGCTTTCAATTACCGCAAATACCTTTAGCGACACTGAATTGAAATTTCCAGCACAATTTTAGCTTAGCTGTCTGAATGAAAGAAAGGGTTGATCTAAAATGTAGCTCTGAATCATTAATATAGAATGGATACTAAAAGTTATCAGAGCTGTGCCCAAGCACCATAGAATCTGGAGAGCCAGAGCAACCTTTTGCTGATTGGAAAGGCTAAATCAGCATTTATTTCAGATGTTTCTGACACAATACATGGATATCACATGCTCTAAGTGTCAAGAACCTCACCAGGAATGAACAGACTTGCCAAAAAATTTCAGGTGCTTACTGTTGCTAAGGAAACTGTGCAGTAGCTGGGTTTTTTTCCGGGCGCTGTGGTTTGAAATGCAGGACTGAACCCTCAAAGTGGGGAGATAAGGAAAGGGCAGAAAAAAAAAAAAAGAAGAAACGTACAGCCACTTTCCACTAGCTTTTTAAAACTTGTACTGGACAAAATAGCCTCCCTAAACAGGCACTCAGCTTCTATAGTGATGGAATAGAATAAAAAATATTAATCAAAATGGGGATTCTTTTGCTTTCTTTTATCTACAATTTAAGTCCCAAAGCTCAAGCTATATACACCTGCCTGGAGCTGCTCTGATCACCATACTCTGTCCATGTACGTTGCTGAATGACTTTTCAGGCCGAGAATTTGAGCTGCAGTTGAGAAGCATTTAGTGCTGTTGAATAGTAGGTTGTTATGGGTAGCTTACATCACCTTTCTCCTAGAGCCAGGCAGGTCCCTGACATGAAATTAGAGTATTTTGAGGGTTGCTTTAATCTCTGCCAGCTATTATAGCAGTCAGGGATTGCCAGCATAACCTATGGATTCCTGTCCAAGCTTCATTTCCCCAGATATGCCCCCAGAACTGGCAGCTGACAGTTAACAATCAAGCTACTTTACACCTATTGTAGAGATGTATCCTATTACAGGTATCCATAATGGCCAGGACTAAGACCTCCAATTCATTCCACAGAGGCCCCAGTGCAGCTGTAGGACTGTACAGACTTTTGTCCATGTCTGCTTGGCCTCAATTCAAAATGGCAGGAGATAAAAGGCTTATTTTCCAATCCCCTGACTCTTGTTCATCTGAACTGTGTGTATATGCTTTAAAATCTAGTGTAATTGCTCCCCAACAATTTAAGAGGACTTTTATTTCCTTTTTATGCATGTTGAATACCGTCATAGGATTTAATAGGTCTCAAGAGTTTATAGAAGCATATATAGTAAATATTCTGTTGACTCTCCATGTCACCCAGGCCAGGTGAGCCTTATTAGCTCTAATCCAGAATATAAAAGCACTTGAATCTGTGGGACAAAGGCAAAAAACAAAGGTTCTGCATGAACCAACTTTAGAAAAAGATAAGCTTTGTAATATGCCCTTGTAGGAAACGTATTAATATTCAGATTCATAGAGAAAACCCCCAACAAGGTGAGAAGTTTAGAGTCCAGTCAGCATGCATATTACATAGTTTTGATCCAACAAAATTCTTATGCACATGTTTAATCAAGGATATGTGCATTGAGTGCAGTGAGAGTACTCAAGTGCTTAAAATTATGTCAAGTAGGTGACATTCCCTCCATGCTCCTATGTTTTCATTAACATATGCGCTAGGGTAGAGTGTGTATCATTGCTTATTTCTAAATAAAAAAATAGTTTCTTTAAATTACACAATGCAATATTTCATTGTGTACCGCGAGCCCAACCCTGTGTCAATACTTGGGATAACTTGCCCTCCATGGAAACTTAGCCCTTTCTTGGGTAGAATGACAAGGCTGAGTAACTTTTGCTCCAGTCAGAGGTGGAGACCTGAAGAACACATTTCAAATATTTTAATTTAAAATGCAAGAGAAGCAAATTGCTAAAATAAAGAGAAATTCGTAATTGTAAAAAAAATTGTTCATACCACAAGAATTAAGGGTCACCAAATGAAATTAATAGGTAGCAGGTTTAAAACAAACAAAAGTTTTTCTTCACACAATGCAATCATCCTGTGGAACTCTTTGCCAGAGGATATTGTGAAGGTCAAGACTTTAATGGGGTTCAAAAAAGAACTAGATAAATTCAGGGAGTATATTTCCATCTATGACTATTACCCAGAATGGGCAGGGATGGTGTCTCTAGCCTCTGTTTGCCAGGGGCTGAGAGTGAGCAGCCACGGATGGATCACTTGATGATTACCTGTTCTGTTCATTTCCTTTGGGGCACCTGGCCACTCTCAGAAGACAGGATACTGGGTTGAATAGACCTTAGGTCTGACCCAGTATGGCTGATCTTACATTCTCACCCTTTTATGGAGGAAAATGTCTGTAAACCATAGACTTGGAACTATTGAGTTTAGTGGTGAGCTTTTGTTATGGCAGGAATCTGCTTATAAAGATTTAATCAGAAAACCAGGTGCAGAGTGCTAGGATTTTATTTTCTTCGGTGCTTGAAAAGATTAACCTTTCTTTTCCTATAGGCTTATGGATGAACGGCAGTAAATGAGACTTGCACCAATGTCTCCAAGAAGTAAGGAGCCATGTTCAAACATGTCTAGACAAAGACTCCCATTTCTGGGACAAATTCCCAGCAATTGGGATAGGCTGAACACTCTTGCTGCCAAATAGGCCAGACCCCTTGCAAAGTAAGAGATCAAATAGAAAAGAAAAAAAAAGTAATAATGCTTTGCCCACAAACCTAAGCCCAACCCTGTGTCAATACTTGGGATAACTTGCCCTCCATGGAAACTTAGCCCTTTCTTGGGTAGAATGACAAGGCTGAGTAACTTTTGCTCCAGTCAGAGGTGGAGACCTGAAGAACACATTTTTTCCAACTGAAACTATGGGGACCACTTTAAGAAGAAGGTAATTATAAGTGGTCAAAGCTTAATTTGTGAGGAGCAGCCTGCAAGGTTTCAGAGATTCCATCCTTTGCTGCAGCCCACAGAGTAGTCTCCCTGTCCTACCTTAGAACCTGCCCAATGTCTGGCCAAATTATGACGGCTAAATTTATCCCTGATAGAACTACACTGTTTTAGTATGTTACATCAGGGATGAATTTTGCATAAGTGGCAAAGGGGATTAAAATTTTGAAATTAGACACGCTTGCCAGGCATCTTGCCGTTTTTATGGTGATATTGATTCTATATTTCCAACACCCTTGTGATTCAGTGACAAAATAAGATGGACCAGACTGTAAAATTAAATGTTAAAAACTTGAGCTCATGGTTTGCTCCTATCTGGAGTTGAATAGTCATTTAAATATGTAAAATTACAAGGGGCAGGCTACAGTAATCAGCTCTCAGTGTCTCCAGGACTAAGCCGTGCCTTTTCCAACCAGCCCTCAGAGCAGAAGCGTAGCAAGCGTGTTATGCGCCCAGGGGCAAAGGAAAAATTTGTGCCCTCTGCTACCCTTGCCACTGTGTGGCAGGGCCCCAAACCTGACACATGGCTGAGCCCAAATCTGGGAGGAGGGGGGGAGCTTGTACCGTCTCTTCCCCCACCCCCTCCAGTTTGGAGCCGGGCCCCTGCACGCACTAACCCTCCCGCGAAGATGGAGGAGGATCGGACTGGGGGTGGAGAGGCAGGGAGGAGGCTCCAGCTGGAGGCGGCGGGCAGAGAAGGAGCAGGCGAGCTGAAAGATGACAGGGGAATGGTGGGGGACTAAATTGGCGCCCCTAGCGTGGTTCCCAGGGACAACTGCCCCTCCCCGTCCCCCTTCACTACACCACTGCCTCAGAGCTGCCTTCACCATGTTGTGTGGGGTTCTACCAGCTATTTAAAGGGTTCAGGACCCCAGAGCCTTTTAAATTGCTGGGCCCCATGGCAACTGCTCCCTTTTCTGCCCCTTGGTAGTGGTCCTGGTTTTGGCTATTAGCTTAGTATCTACTGTCAGATGCCTATTTATTCAGTAGTGCATCTCTGTCAGACCAACAACAGGAAAAGACCCAACCAAACAGATGCTTACGTCCATTAAGACCAAATTATTGTCTTAATGTGAGAACTCTTCGTTTTAAAGGTCATATAATGACACTGATAAATGTAATGCATATGGTGCATCAGCAAGAGATACTAGAACTATATTCATCTAATCTGTAGCCCTAGTTATTGCATCATTCTGGTTTGGAAAGGCTGTTCTCGCTGATAGGAGACAATAAGTTCTTTAATCTTAGTCATAAATACCGTTTGAGATAAAGCTGTTAGCTTGTGTTGAGTATCAGCTCAGTTTGTTATTTGAACTGAAATTAGTTCCCTGAAGCCACACATCTCTTTCTAATCAAGTGGTTTTTTGCTTTGCTGTAGACGAAACTGTGATCCCAGAAGCCAAACACCAGAGATCAATCCTGTGCACTGTCGAAGAAACTGTCTACATTCTTGTTTATTCATTTAAAATTTCCCTTTTCAGAAGAACCAGAGATGCTAGCCACTTTCTCTTGTACACTTTTATATCCTCTGATAGCTGTTAAGATTTGAAGGGTGCCATTTTTTTATTTTCATAAGTTTTCTGTATGGGATTTTGCACCTATACCACTTGTGCACAAAAGGTCTAAGAGTCTTTTCATTATTGGAGGTTGGAGAAACAACACAACTAGGATAATGAGCCTTGGGTAGTGTATGAAGCTTTACACACAACTCAAGGATTTTGTGCTATTATTTTAATGCAATTCTTCAATATTGTATTATGCCAAATAACTCATCTCACTTGAGGCAATCCCTAGACTGATCCTAAACCATGATTTGGAGGAGGGCTACAGTTGTCTGAGCCCATTTTTTCCCCATGTAAAAGTCAAAGAATCTGATTTCTTACACTGGTTCCACTTAGCAGTAGTTGATAGAGCTGGTCAGGCAACTGTTTTTTCATCCCATGAGAATTTGAGAGTTTGAAAAGTTTTCCTTTACAAATTGGGATGGATGGTCACAACTAATGTTCCCTCTAATTTTCTTATGTCCATGTGCAGAATGACTTTTGTTATGTGAACCAATATGAAGATGACACAACAAAAGTCCTTCTGTATATGGACAATATGTGGCGAAGGTGGGCTAAGGTGTTGGGGTGGGAGAGCTGGGGTATGAGGTGAAGGTCCTGGCTGGGTGTGAAGGCTCTAGGATGGGGCTGGTGATGAAGGGTTTGAGGTGCAGTCTGTACCCCAGCCCTCTCTCACTGAAGCAGCTCAAGCCAGGTGAAAGGCATTATTGTACTGTCCTGCCAGTTCCAGTGGGATGTCCCACAGACAGAGCAGGTCCAGGGCAGCTCTGTGTAAGTTACAGATGTGGCCAAGGCACCTCTCCCCTGATAGTGGCAGGTTGTGCTTGGGATCAAGGTCCCTATCATGGAGTCCCTGCCACAGCCCCAAGCCCCTGTGCTGGGCTATTTAATAGGCAGCAGCCACACAGATTAGAGCAGTAGTCAGCAACCTTTCAGAAATGGCATGCCAAGACTTAACTTACTCCCTTCTGTTTATGGATTTGCGTGCCACTGATTCTTTTTAAAGTCAATAATAGTCCTTGTAATGGGTCCACCCGTTGGTGAGCACCCCACTGCGGCCAAGTGGCACTGTGCAGGGCCCCTCTCTGGTTGTCAGGTTGCCCTCAAAATCCTGGAACCAGGGCCTGACTAGCCCTGTCCATGGTGCTAGTAAGTCTCTGCTTGTGGCTGGTCTTTGGCCACTGGGTCTGGGCCTTACCCGAACCTAGGTTCAGCTCACACTGGGAGCTAGCTGTAGTGCAGGGTATAGACCTGGCTGGGCCGAGCTCCTGAAGGGAACTTCCAGCCCCCAGCCCTGCAGCTTCTTTTATACCCCTCTGCTGGGTCCTGATTGGCTGCCGCAGACACAGCCACTCTATAGTGCCTGGAGGACCTCTTCTTTGCTCCTGCTGGGATGGGGTGCAGCAATGCTGCTAGCCTCTTGTAGGGGGCATTGGGGCCTAGTCCAGCCCATCACAGTCCTCCTTACATTTTAGCAGCTTCATTAATTTCTTTTGGGAGCCTAAAGCATGCACTGCATCCTCCTTCACCTCCCCCGCCATATCCCTGTGCCCTCAGCGCACACACCGGCAGAGCAGCAGTGCTGGGACTCATGGCCCCTTGGGAGCAGTGCTGGGGCGAGGAGAGGCTGGGAGGGCAGAGCCACTTCTCTGCCTGGCCCAGCCCTTTGCCTGGGGCTCACCCCTCACCTGCAGGCTGCTCCAGGGCTAGGGCAAGCAGAGCCCAGGGCTGGCTGGCTGCAGTGCACTGGGGAAAGGTCTCGTTGCCTGTGGGGAGCAGCCATGGCTTAACCCAGGCCCTGGTATCCCATGGAGGTGGCAGCAGCAGTGTGTGACGGTTGCGCCACTCTGATCTGCAGAGCAGCCCCAGCCCTGCCCCCCCCCAGGGCAGGAGGAAGAGCCTGTAGTAAGTGGCAGGGGGTGTTAATCCTCTAGCTCCCGGGAGCTGCATGCCCAGGCCAGGCAGGGGCAGCCCAAGGGCCGCGGAGCCCAGCACAGTATCGTGCCACCCGCTCTGCTTGCCTGGCTCGTACGCTGTGCAGCACGGCGACCACGAGGCGAGAGCCGTAGCACAGGCTCCCCACTGTGTGGGGGAGGGGGTCTGCGCTTGAGCTGCAGACAACCTAGGAGGTGGCTGTGTGCCACTCAAAACCATCTTGAGTGCCACTTATGGTACATGTGCCGTGTGTTATCGACTCCTGTCTTAGGGGGAACTGAGGTCACAACAGTGAGTTTTGGTGCACAACACTCCTGCCCTCCCCAGTTTCAGTTTGGGGCAATTGAAACACTTTGTTTTAGAAACAATGTTCCAATTTTTCAAAAGCAGATTATTTAACTTTTTAACGTTTAGAAATTACCAAAAATAAAATCAAACTATAAAGTAACTAAGATTTCTAAATAAAAAGTTGCTTCAAACAAAACATCTAAATGTTTCATTCAAAAAATGTCAAAGTAAGTGTGTGTATAGATTTTTAAAACTTTTTCCATTTTTTCCCAATATGAACGATTTGAAGCTTATATGTTCCAATTTCAATGAATCAGCCTTTTCTGTGTGTGTGGGGGAGAAACATTTAATTAATTCCTTACCTGCTCTCATAGTAAATGGAATTACACTGGTGTGAGCTCATAATCAGGTAACTGATTCCTCCTTCTTTCATTTCCATGAAATGCATAAAATTCTAGCTGGAGAGAGCTGTATTACTTATACAATCTTTGATGCCACTTTGTTCTATACAGCTGTGGCAGACGCAGCTATCAGAGTATATCTTCTCCCTCCAATTCATCCCTATTTTAGAGTTGAAGAGAATCCTCTTAGGAAGGAAACAGAATGTGCTACTGAAACTGTTCAAGTTCATTACCTCTAGACAACTAGGGAAGATGACAACATTGTTGAAGATAAGTTTATGGGTTTTCTTGCAACTCAATATCAAAACACAAGCTTTCCAGCACTGATATTTTACTTATCCACATATATGTCACCTTTTCAATGAAGAATGGCGACTAGAACTGATCAGGATTAGCAGGAACAATATAGGCTTCTATCCAGTGAACCACCTATCTCAGTAAGCAGAGGAACTGATACATATCTGCATATATTTGTACAACTTCAAAGACCAGGTTTTAGTTTAATGAATGATCACTTTTGTTTTTGGGAGGGGGGGGGGGATGGCTGGTCTCTTGCAGGCTATCCTCCCCAGTCTTCAGCTGCATGCAGCTATCTTACTACAATAGCTCAAACTGCTTCCAGGCCTCAGCAAGGGCTCACTTGAAATGGCCTAGCCTAACTTTAAAAAGACAGCTCCCTTGGATTTATTGTGTAATTGGGTACATCTGTTTACAAGACAGATAAACAAGTACTCAGAGCTTCTACTAAAAGCATGTAAGGCCATTGCTAAAACCCTTCCCTCAGTGAATAGGTACTATTTAAATATAAATCAATAATAAAACTGACGTAGTGGAATTTTTCATACATAAAAGTCTCAGCTCACTTAGGCTACGTCTTGACTGCAGGGTTTTTGCACAAGAAGCTTTGGTCGGAAGAGATCTTTCAGAAAAACTTCTTGCGCAAGAGCGCGTCCACACACAAAAGCGCATTGAAAAAGCGATGCGCTTTTGCGAAAGAGAGCATCCAGACTGATGGGATGCTCTCTTGCATGAAAGGCCACCGAGAACCACTTCAGCCAGGGCTTTAGGTCACCAGTTGCTTCTGAGGGCTGGTGCTGGAGCCTTACAGAGACATGTGCTTAAAGGGACCCCCCTGGACAGCCGTTTCTCTGCTTCTGCTGCCTGCTTGCAGACCTCTTTGAGGGACAGCAAAGCTTCAGTAGTGCCTGCTGTGGTTGCCCTGTTCTTTTTGGGGGCGCCACAGCTTTTTCCTGTGTGTACCACGGAGCCGGAGCTGCCTCTGGGCAGGCGATGGCCCCACATGGCCATCCTGCAGTTCCTGCAGCATTTGCTGCCAGCTGCCTTCCTCTTCATGGAGGACCTGGACCCTGAGCTCCTCCTGGGGACCCTCTCCGTGGCTGCGGAGAAATTGTCCAGGAGCAGGATTATAATTTATTAAATTTTAGACACTAGAAATTTTTATTTGTGCTTGTTTGTAACCATCTTCTATTATCTCTGCTTAGTATGGCTTGTTCTTTGCTGTTAAAAACCTTATCTTTTATCATAAAGTCATCTCAGCGCTGTTATATTAAAATAAGCCATCCACTCTCAGGTGAGTCAATAGGCTAGTCTATATTATCTCTTCGGAGACAGTGGATTTGCTAAATTTCTGTCAATGTGCAGTGAGAGGAACTCGACTCTATGAAGAGACATTTCTGCGGAGCTCTGTAATGGAATTCACTGAATATTACCTGCAAGGCAAGGTTTAGACTGGCAGAGTCTCAGAATTTGCTAGTCCATCAGGCAGAGAAGTGTCGCATGCATCTTAATTCCAGCAAAGCTCTTTGTTGCTAAGGCAGGCAGGTAACAATGGTTATGGTTTGGGGCTTCCTGCACAAACATGCCCTTGTTCTTTAAAATGTATACTATGAAATTTCAGACATTTTAAAGAACATTAATGCTTTAGAATGCACAGATGTAAAAATAAGATAATGTAAAATAAAAAGATGGCTACCTCAGTCTTTCAGATGCACAAACATTATTTCAGATTTTGGCTGTATGATCACTATATTCTGGAAGAGTAGAACATTTCCTTAATATGAGGAGTATGCAGAACACCAACAGGCAGAATTGAACCTGGAACCGATGGAGCTTAATGCATGAACCTCTACTGCTTGAGCAAAAAGCCAGCTGACTATTAGTTAAGAATGTAGAACAGACTCATTATTCTCTCTGGAAGTGGTCCAGTTCCACTAGATGAGACAGAACACCAAACCCAGAAGATGTGTAGGTTACATATGCTGTTCCAGAAGATTTCAAGAAAAACTTAAAGGCTGAACAAGGCTTTTCTTTGTTGAGTCCAGAAGATGATTGTTCAGAAAGGGAAGCTAAGCTTGCACTTGCAGCTTTTAATTATTTCAATAGGAATCAATATCAGAAAAAAATAGGGCCTCTTTTTATGCAAAAAAGAGATGAGTTGTGCATGAATCCTCAAAATTACACCCAAAATGCTGATCTGGGAATCTAAGACATTTGACTGAGATACATAGTTCAGGGAATTTATTGGTCTCAGTATCCATGGTTGGCTGAGGATCATGACTATGTTACAGGAAGAGAACCCCTCTACTGAATCAACCTTGTCAATTGGGCTGTAGAATGTTGATCCTAAGATATGACTGTGAGTGGGTTCGACATCCCTTATGGCAATGTAAAAGGTAGGACATGATTTGGCCCAGAGACACCAGCTCTATGGGTACTCTGGGCCACCCACCAATCAGCTGTATGGCAAGCCCCACTGGTCATCTCCTCCCCCTTCTCCCCAGTGTCTCCTGTCTGCTGCTGATCAGGTGCTGGGAGTGGGGGGGTGGGGGGGGGAGGAGGAGGAGGAGGAGTGGAGGCCAGAAGAGTGGAGCATGCTTAGAGGAAGGGTGGAGCAGGTACAGGAAAGGGCAGGGAAAGGAAGGGGCCTTGCAGGAAGAGGTGGAGTGGGGCGGAGCCTCAGGGTGGAGCAAGGGTGGAGCACCCCAGGGAAATCTTAAAGTTGGTGCCATAACATCTACTGAGATTTGCAGCAGCAACTTGAGCAGAATTAAAGGATATTAATAACTAGATAAAACCCAGCTTGATAGTCTTGATGGGAAATAAGAGATTTTGCCCTGAGGATGTTTACAAGGACAATGCTATTCTTTGTGGTTTGCCCCAATGTGTAAAACATCTTGTGTTTTAGGTCCAATGGCTCAGATGCTCTGCTGCTTTATTCCAGTTTTATACTCATGTAACTCATTTGTTTCAGTAGAGTGAACAAACTGTGGAATTAACAAGAATTGTATGCTATGCTTTGCTGTTCACTCCTTTGGATCTTGCTGCATTTCATCCCCTGATCTTTGTTTATGTGTCACTGTGTCTATTTAGATTGTAAACCTTTCAGAGAAGGGAATATGTTTTTTTGTTTATCTATAAAATGCCTAGCATTTTCAACAATAATAATCACTACAGTATTTTCAGAGCTGCAGTCGTCTTAAGAAGCAGTGTATGTGAAAGAGCCATAAAAAGTTCTGTTTGTTCAATATGTCACTCTCTTTTTCATGTGTAATTCATCAGCATGTATGAGGCTTACAGATTGCCACATGAGCAAGCTGTAAATCTTCATTAAATTCCAGGGGAGACTAAGGCTATGTCTACACTACCAGGTCATTTTGAAATAAGTTATTTTGAAATAATAACTCCCAAAATAACTATTTCAAGATAAGCTTCTTCCTCTTCACAAGCAGGAGTTATTATTTTGAAATAACAAGCCCAATATTTTGAATAAACAGGCTTGGTAGTGTGGACACTTGCCCTGTTATTTTGAAATAACTCCCCAGGGTAGACATGTCCTTAGTTATGACCAAAGGCACTACATAACATTTGGTAATACACAAATGCCAGATCACTTGGTATGTTGCGTGTCATAGAATCATACCTTTTCTGACTGAAAAATTTGACTGCCCAGAGATCATTTCTGGCCAGGAAGATGTGTGAGTGAGCATCTACCTTCAGAGAACAGCATTTATAGCTAAGTCATTTTTGTGCACTTTCTGTAAAGATAGCTGAGCATTTTTGGTTAGGTCTTTCCCCTTTTGCTGGTGCATGATGCCACAGTTCTGGGTCACAACTGGATATTTATGTGTATCTTATCTGTTAGGAATCACACCTGCCCATTTAAAATAATCCTGAAAGCAGTCAACAGTATTCTTCAATTCTAGGAATAAATAAAACCTAATAATTCATTATTGAATACTGCATAATGAAGTCACTAAAATTTGGAGGCTTTCCTGCCTCAACTCAGGACAGACTGGTGCCTGCTCCTTAGTTCCTTTCCTGAAATAGGCACTAACTCTGAACTGCTTATGCCTATTCTTTTTCACTACCTCCCCCCATTTTTCCTTTCTTACAAATCTCCTGACTTTTTCTCCTTCCATCTCTTCCCTTTTCTTTCTTTCCTTAGTTCTGTCACTTTCTTTCTCTTAGTTCTCTTCTTCCCCCACCCCCAACCCTTCTCAATTTTTTCCTTCCGTCCTCCCTTTCCAAACATGGCTCCCTGTCTGTTGCCATAGAGACTGCAGACAGCAGTATTGTGTATTACCATCTAGAGCAAAGGGAAAGATCCCAGGGCCTGAAGTAGGAATGGCAGCTGGAGCAGAGAAATGAAAATAAGTGCTAAGCAAGTCACTGTCTCCCTGCAAATCGAGAACCTTAAATGGTTCTGATTTCCCTATAATTTGGAAATGTTGGCTATAGAGTGGGCTGTCTCTTTAAGAGGATTTGGGCTCAGCCCCATATGTGCCTAGTTCACTGCTTTCCAGGGGATGAGTTTGGGGTTGGATTGGTGGCTAGCTCAGGTGACTGGCACGACATGGTGATAGACAAAGACTTTGAATCTACTCATGCAGAGGACACCTGGGGCTAGAAAAGACCTAAGAGGGAGCTGAGGAAATTAGAGAGACTATTGATACAAGGCTGAAGAGGACCTTCATGGAGGCTCCTGAGGAGACTTACCTGGAGAGGGCCAAGGAAAAAGTTCTCCTAGACCAACCAGAGGGAAATGATAGGCTGAAGCTACCTGCCTGGACTGTATAGTGTAGATGGGTGTTGAAGGGAGTTGTTGGTAGTTCAACGTGGGACTTCCAGAGAAATTGAGTGGAAGTCCTTGCTCTTGTTGCCATGTACCAACCGGGTGTAATGGATTACACAGCCCAATGAAGCTGCAGACAGCATGTGGCCCCATGAGGGAGGTCCTGGTGGCACAAGAGAAGACATAGATTCTGGCTGCAGGATATATTTGTTTTACTGAACTGTGTTTTATTAAAATGGATTGCAGAAGGTTTTTTTTCCCCTTAGCACAGACAATAGTCTAGGACAGTTTGTTGAAAATCCACAAAGGGGGAAAACCAAGGTAGTGGCAGGGACCACTGCCGGATGAGAATATAGTATCACAGATACCTGAAAGGCTGTACCAGAAACTAGAAGAGCTGTGTATGAGAGGAATTTATAGACTCATGTATGCACCTCAGTGCTGATTAGTATTCAGATGCTGGATTTGAATGTCCTTTTAAGGTGACAACACAGTAAAATTTGGATTCCTGCCTTTTATATCATTGTGATAGATGCCTTAGAAATGCTACAGAAATAAATGACTTTTTCCCCCCGAAAATTGGTGCTTTAAAGTTTCTGATACTGCTCTGAAAATGTCTTGAGAAAAGAAGAACATAGGAATTGCCAGATTGGATCAGATGAGTGGTCTGTCTAGTCCAGTACCCTGCCTCCACCAGGGACCAGCACCAGATGTTTCAGAGTAAGATGCAAGAGGTTCTATGAATACATTAGGAGCAAGAGATTGATGATGGAAAGTGTAGGACAGTGGTCACCAACCAGTAGATTGGGATCTACCAGTAGATCTTGGAGCCTCTGACTGGTGATCGACTGGTTTGGCCAGGAAGCTATCAAGCACTGGCACTTCAGTTGCCCCTCCACCCACTGTCATGCTTGCCCTCGGCCTTGGAGCTGCCCTCCTGGGAGACTCCTACTTGCTGTGCAGGGTGTGGGAGGGAGAAGAGGGGGGACACTGATGTGGAGGTGTCCCTCCTCCCTCCACTTCATTACTCCGTCTCCACAGAGTGAAGGGGATGGAGGGAGCCTGGCAATGCAAATCTCTGTCACTCTCACACACTGTTTGTGTCTCTGTCATTCTCACAAACACACATTGTCCTTCGCTCTCATCTCCCAACCCAATACATAGGTGAGGGGTTGTTGTTACTTCTTTTACTGCTTGTCCCTGTAGCCCCTGGGAGAGGCAGAGCACATACTGTCAACATACTATCCTTGCCTGCAGACACCAAACCTGCAGCTCCCATTGATCAGTAAAGGGGAACGGTAGCCAGTAGAAGCTGTGGGCTCAGTGCCTGTAGATGAGGAGCAGCACATGGCACCATGGAGCCATTGTTGTACATGCCAGCTGCTTTCAGGAGTGGTGCAGGGCCAGGGCAGGAGTAAGCCTGCCTTAACTCCACAGCTCCACCACCTAGAAGCCATCTCAGTTAAATGGTGCCCAGCCAGAGCCTGCTTCCTGAACTCCTGTCCCAGCCCTGAACCTCCTCCTGCACCCAACCTCCAGTCCTAGACATGAGTCCCCCTACTCCTTCCCAGAGTTTGCACCCAGAAACCCCTCTTGGACCCCAATCCCGCACCCTGTGCTAAGCCTGGAGCCTGTCCCACACTCCAAACTCTTTGGCCCAAGACCAGAGCCTGCACCCCAACCTCCTACCCCAGCCTAGTGCAAGTGAGTGGGGATGGGGGAGGAAGGGAGACAGAGTGAGCAGGGTGAGGCCCTTGAGAAGGGTGGCTCAGGGTCAGGGCCTCAAAAAAGGGGCAGGAAGGAAGTGGGGCAAGGGTATTTGGGTTTGAGGTAGCTCTTACATTGCACTTAAACTGAAAAAGGGATCTTGTGATTAAAAAGGTTGGAGACCACTAGTGAAGATTCATATTTAACAGGGAAGGAAAGCTCATGAAGTTTAATGCTTATTTCGCTTCAGTATTCACTGAAAATATAAATTGTGATTGGATATTAACAAGGGGAAGGAACAGAAGTTAAAATAGGGAAAGAACACATTCAAAAATATTTAGGTAAGTTGATGTATTCAAATCAAGAAAACCTAATGAAATTCGCCCCAGAATATTTAAGAAACTAGTGAAAGCTATCTCAGAACCATTAGACATTAACTTTGAGACCTCCTGGAGGATAGTGATACCCCAGAGAACAGGAGAAGGACAAACATAGCACCCATCTTTAAAAAGAGGGACAAAGAGGAATCAGGAAACATCTAACGTTAGAAGAAACTATCTAAAGTTGGTACTTGGACAGATGCTGAAACATATTTTTAAACAATCAAATGATAAGCACATAAAAATAATAGGGTGCCTAGTAATAGCCAGCCTGGTTTTGTCAAGAACATATAATTCCAAATCATCCTAATTTCCTTTTTTGACAATGTTACTGGCCAAGCAGATTGGAGGAAGAAGTAGACATTATATCTTGATTTGAGTAAGGCTGTTGACATTCTCATACACAAAGTAGAGAAATACAGATTAGATGAAATTACTATAAGATGGCTGCATAACTGGTTAAAAGGCAATGCTCGTAGTTATCAGTGGTTTATTGTCAAACTGGGAGGATGTCTCTATTTGTGGTGACAAATGGGTCTATCCTCTCTCTCAGGAGTGGGCAATAATTTTTGACGGGGGGGGCCACGCCAAGATTTTTGAAAGTGGTCAAGGGCCGCACTCTTCCATGATATTAATGGAGGATGTGTGGGGTCTGGGATGGAGGTTGGCTGCAGAAGGGAGCTTGGGGTAAGGGAGTGGGGTGCAGGAGGGAGAGGGGTCTGGGAGGAAGTTTGGGTAAAGGAGGCAATTGTGACCTAGGGCAGGGGATTGGGGGCAGGGGTTTGATTTGTGACCTAGGGGAGGAGACTGGGAGTTTGGGTTGTGACTTAAGGTAGGAGGGGATTGTGATCTGGGGCAGGGGATGAGGGTTTGGGTTGTGACTAAGGTAGGAGGGGATTGTGATCTGGGGCAGGGGACTAGGGTGCCAGATCTGGGAGGGGGTATGGGTATGTTGAATAGGGGGGCGGAGGGTTGTGGAAGAGAGGGGCTTGGGGGCCAGAGGCAGGCTCTGGCCAAGAGACTTACTGTATTTTAGTGAATATAACCCGCGGGTTATATTCGTTTTTACAAACCCCGCACCTCCCTCCCCCGCGGGCTATACTCGTGCGTGGGGTATACAGGTTTTTCTTTTACTGAAAGGAAGACAATACTGACTCTTCCTTGAGGAAAGCAGCATATTTTAATTTAATAATAGAGACAGTTATGAACAAATGAATGGAAAAGCGGTGTTGTTCAAAGGGGTTATATACCCCTTACTGCTTGGCCTTATCAGCTGCGGCTCATAAACAGTTGATTACAGGTGCTCTGCATTACCATCATCAGCTGCGGCTCATTAACAGGTGATTACAGGTGCTCTGCATTACCATCATCAGCTGCGGCTCATTAACAGGTGATTACAGGTGCTTTGTACTACCATTATCCACGAAGTCTCTCCTGCGGGATATACTCGTGCGCGGGTTATCCAGGTTTTTTTTTACTCAGATAGCAAAAACCACAGGGTATATTTGGGTGCGGGGTATATTTGCTAAAATACGGTACCAGCCAGACGCTCAACCAGCCTCCCTGCCTGCAGAGCTAAATACTTGCAGATCTTAAAACATTTCTCAGCCAGCCTGACCTGTGGCTGCACAGGCTGCAGAGTCATGTGCTTGTGTGAATAACTGAACTGGAGGGGAGATGGCATGGTGCTTTGTGTGCTGCCTGTTATTCAGACAGGCTGCTCCCATTGGCTAGTTTCTACCAGAAATTGGCCAATGGGATTGTGCTGGGGGCAGAGGCAGCACCTGAAGCGTCCCCCCCGCAATCACAGTTTTGAAAGAGAAATGGCCCCACAATCGCTTTTCTGAGCAGCATGTGGGGCTGCGGGACAAGCAGGGGAGCTCCCTGCTGCGTCCGTGGGCCGGATCGGGTGGCTTATATTAATATCAATTAATAAAATAATACTATTAAAATATTAATATTTTCATGTCTTGAATAGCAGAGTGGAGAGTCTGTTTTATAAAATTTACAGGTGACACCAAGTTGGGATGGTGTCACTGCCAGGGTCGCCAGGTGCCCGGTATTGACCCGGACAGTCCGGTATTTTCACCTCCTGTCCAGTAAAAAAAATTCAGAAAATACCAGACACCCAAAATGTCCGATATTTTCTGATTTTTTCCTGGCCGGGAGGCGAAAATACCGGGTGCTTACCTGGTTCTGCAGGGGCACTATCTGGCCTGGAGCAGGAAGACAAGATGGCGGATGGTCACCGGCAGCCTGTGAGGGCCAAAAAGCCTCAAAAGCATTTCTTAAAGGGGCCATGCTGTTTCTTCAAAAAAATTTTGTATTTATTTATTTTTCTCAACAACTTTGGTCTCCCCCTTTTTTTTCTCAACAGAATTTTTTCCCCAGGGTTTTTTTTTGGGGGGGGGGAAGAGGGGATGTTCAGTATTTTTGGTTAAACCATCTGGCAACCCTACACTGCCTCTTGGGGTGATCCCTCCTGGGGCCTCAGCTTATTCTGATGGATGCTCCTTAGTTTGCTCTCAGCCAGGTCAATTCCTTTCACCTTCAATTAAGTCTGGCAGGCTCTCTCTTTTTGGGCTTACAGTCTTTCTTCTGGCTTATTTCTTGAAGTCAGCTTGGTGCAGGGCTTTGCAATCTTGCTGTCCCAGGTCCTTCTGCCTCCTTTCCCTTCTCTGCACTCTTCCCCTTTCTAGCAGGCCTTCAGTTCTCTGTTGGTTGCAGTGGTGAGTGCTTGCCTCCATGATTAGTAGCTCTGGCAGCTGTAAGGGACTGTGATCAGGCTGCTTGCTTGCAAACAGGAGAGAGATTCTTCCCCTCATTACAGATGGGCTGAAAGCATTCTGAAGCACGGGAGGAGAATTCAAAACAACCTTAACAAATTGGAGAATTGGTCTAAAATCAACAAAATTAAATTCAATAAAAATAAATGCAAACTATTACACTTAGGAAGGAAAAATCAAATGCACAACTACAAAACAGGGAATAACTTGGTAGGCAGTATTACTGCTAAAAACCTCAGGCATTATAGTGAATTGTAAATTGAATATAAGTCAACAATGTGATGCAGTTGCAAAAAGGCTACATTTTTGAGTGCATTAACAAATGTGTGGCATGTAATTGTCCTGCTCTACTCAGCACTAGTGAGGTCTCAGATGGAGTACTGGTCTAGTTTCAGAGACCACGCTTCAGGAAATATAAGGATAAATTGGAGAAAGGTCTGCAGGAGATCAACAAAAGTGATAAAAATTTAGAAAATCTTACCTGTGAGGGAAGGTTAAAACTGAGCATATTTAGTCTTGAAAAAAGAAGACTGAGGGGAGATCTGATAATCTTAAAAGTATGTTAAAGGCTGCTGTAAAGAAAACAATGACTTGATTGTTCTCCAGGTACACTGAAGTTAAGACAAAAAGTAATGGGTTTAGTTTGCAGCCAGGGTTATTCAGGTTAGATATTAGGAAAAAAATGTCTAACCATAAGGATAACTAAGCACTGGAATAGGCTTCAAAGGGAAGTTGGAGAATCCCTGACATGAAAGATTTTTCAAACAGGTTAAACAAACAGGTATTTAATCAGGGATGATCTAGATATAGCTTGGGCAGGGAACTATACTAGGTGACCTCAAGTCCCCTCCAGCTTTACATTTCTATTGTATGATTAGTTTACCTTTTTGTCTTGTTGTAAAGTTTTCCCATGTTATACTGAGTGGCTCTGGATTTTATTTAGGCTTTACAGCTAGCAAATGTACAGAAAAATGAATTGCGATATCTGAAGCTGACTAATGGCATAAAGAGACTTTTATATAAGATATAATTTAGTAGATAATAAAAGTGTGGCTCTACATCTTTTATATTGTACAAGCAGTAGTTCTTCCAGCTGCTAAATTACTCCAAATGTTCAAGTATTTCTTTTTTAAAAATTAATGCCTTGGAACAATAAGTGACGAATAAAAATATTTTCTGGTGTTAAAACAGATAAATCACATATTTTAATTAGAACTGCATTTTCTATCTTTGGCTGTGAACAGTCAGTGACAGATGAACAATGTCCCTCCGCACATCCTCCCAAAAAGAGAGACAGAAAATTCCAGTGACTATCTTTTTAAGCTGGTGAGCAATATTATCTACAAGCAATTAATTTAAAATGAGTTATAGGCTTTAATGCGATCACTTGATGAACCTGTTATAATAGACGAACCAGAATACATTTCCTCTCTGTATACAGTGGCTTTTAATGGAAGAGCTGTATGTGCCCATTGAACACTGGGACACTTTGGAATAGTAGGTAAGTAGGATACCACATTACAAATGGGTAAACTTAAGCACAGAAGTTAAACAATTTGCACAAGATCGTACAGTGAGTCAGTCATTGGCAGAGCCAGAAACAGCATATGAGGGCCCATAATATTCTGGGGGCATCTCCTCCAGATTACTGACCAAGACTCTGGCCCCGGAGAATCCATTCTAAATTTTATACTTAAACCAGTGCATTACGGTACAGGATTTAAGGAGTTTAGTTTTGTGTGCACACTTGCATATTAGAGAAATGATCAATAAAGCTCCTAGTTGATCTACCTTACTTTACAAAAGTGGTTTGTGCAGTTAGGCCAAATTCAAATGCTGATCTTTTAAGCATTTTTAGAATCTTTAGTTTCCAGCTTTCTCTCTTGTACCATTTCAATATTTTTAATGAGTTTGTTCTTGGCTTTTACACCTCCTGTCCTCCCACACACACTTTTTTACTGTCTCCAAAATGCCACTCTGAATACTGTAAATACAATGGTATCTTCTGAATCAAAATATAAGAATAAGAATCTATTGTTGAGCTGATGTTGTTGAAAAAATCAATAGTGGTGACATGAAGTAGCACTGAAGTAGAGTGCTGTGGATTCTTAGCAACTGTAGTTAATTAAGCTATCAGTTTTTAGTAAGTATCAGGATAATTTGAGTATCTTTTTTGACCATTTGTGACCCTGGAGTCTTTCTCCTTAATGATATAAGTGATGTGAAGGAACATACTGTAGAGTGTCATTAGTGAACACTTGAGAGGCCAGCCTTTACTCTTAGAATGGGAGATCATTCATAATACATGTAGGCCATCAGTTTCATTGTCAGAAATCTGGAATTTACTTAAGATTGGTAGAGAAAATAGTAAGATTAATTGTGTGTGACTGCTCGTGCAGAGCTTGACAGTTCATAATGTACTGTAATATGCTCCCTAATAAAGTATTTCTGTGCCTATGTATATTAAGGCACTCTGCTTATTTTCATAGAAATGGCATGGCAATAACACATGTGCACTGGACACAGGGTGGTTTGAGGGCAACTTTCCTGGCTATTTTGGAAAAGAGAATGATGTGATCTTAATTTGATCTGTAAAGGGAGATGATTTAGTGACTTTGAAACCTGACCTTTGGGAAGTGTGCCTGCTTGATATCTTTTCTGCTCTTCACTACTGAAACAATGCTTTGGTCTCTCCTGGCTCTGGTAGTGTAGCCATATCAGTCCCAGGATATTAGAGAAAGATAAGGTGGATGAGGTAATATCTTTTACTGGACCAACTTCCATTGGTGAGAGAGAGAAGCTTATCAGCTTTTCTTGAAATTTATACAGAGCTTTGGGTAGCTCGTAAGCTTGTCTCCCTGACCAACAGAAGTTGGTCTAATACAAGATGTTACCTTGCCCACCATGTCACAGCCTTTCCTGGTGACCACTATTTCTTGAAATACCACCTGCATTAGTGCTACATTTACCTAAGTTCCCTTTCAGCTATTGAAATACTAATTTGCTGACACAGAAACATCACTTCCAGATGTATCACCTCTGAGAATTTCATCATACCTGGTGAATGAAAGCACGTGCAGGTAAATTCTCAGTATTAATGCCTATATCGTTGATCTAAGTACAAAAGATGATACCTGTATTTACATTATCTCCTTGTTGGGCTGTTCTGACCATATGTAGGTCCCTTATTGAGATTACAGGAAGCTTATATAGTCACAATCCCACCACCCAGCAGCCTTTCTACCTCTGGAAATGGAGGGATGGGGAGGGCTATGGCCTGCTAGCCTAATCTGGGATGAGTGTAGACTATTTTCTTTGTCCTGTTAAATTGCATTCTACTACTTCCCCTGAACAATATCAATGAGCCCAAGGTATTTTTTCTAAAATACATTTTAAAACTCTAAAATATTTGAAAATAGCTTTAACGTGGTCACAGTTTGGACATACTGGTCAAACTCTCTGCTAGTGTCCACTGAAGTCAGTGGAATTTTGCCAATGGTAATCATTTACATTCATATTAGCTGAGCACTGGCCCATTATGCAGCTTCAAACTAACATATCACGCATAAAAAATGCAATGTGATGGTGCTTGTGTTGGCAGTCCTTTCACCTTGCAGGGGTTCTCAAACTGGGAGCTGTGAGCTGTCAGCCTCCACTCTCAAACCCCACCTTGTGTCCAGAATTTATAATAGTGTTAAACATTGACGGTCGGTAATGTGGACAAGGCTGGAACTGTGCCGCGGCAGCCTGACCGGGGAAGGCCAGAACCATGGCACGGCAGCCCAGCTCTCCCTGGTCACTGGGGAAGGCTGGAACCACGGCACAGCAGCCCAGCTCAGGAACCTGACTGCCGGGGGTGAGGGCGATGGGACCACAGCAGGACAGCTTGGCTTTCCCCAGCTCCAGGGGAGGGCCTGACTGGGGACATCGCGATAGCCCCGGCTCTCCACATGGCCAGGCAGGATCAGGCTGGGGAGTGGGTGGACTTGGCTCCAGGGGCAGGGCCTTGGGTGGAAAGGGCGAGGCTGGGTCTTGCCTCCCCCAGCTGGGCTTTCACCGGTCAGCCATAGTGCTAAATGTATAAAAATGTGTTTAATTTATAAGGGGAGGGATCACAGTCAGAGGCTTGTTGTGTGAAAGGGGTTACAAATACAAACATTTGAGAACCACTGAGGGAATATGGGTTCAGATACTGGAATTTAGAAAATACTGTTTAAGAAAAAAGTAAAAGAGAGAGGACTTTAAGGGGGAAGTACATATGGAACATAAGAGGTGTGGAAAAATAATTCTCTGCCTCATTTTTACTTTCTGCCCAAATAGCTGCAAATTCTATCTATAAACATAGTAGAAAAGGAATTTGAAACATGAATAAATTGTTGCACACAGATTAGGCATTTTGCAGGTAAGTGAAAAAGAGTGCTGGAAAGAGACTCATCTGGATTTATTTTGGATCTAAATGTCTGCCAAAGAAAAAGAATAATGCGCAAAAGGCTGAAGTGATAAGATTAGGAAATAACCTCCATTCCCCAGAGCGCTAAACAGGATTGGCTGATACTGATGCATAGAGGCAAGGCTGTTGTTGGAATTAAATATGATATACAGAGTGAGCATTACAAATGCTTCTGCAGTTTGTTTAACTTGGATCTTGACAAACAGTATTTAAGAGACTTTATACCAGTAAGGATATGGCTAGACTACAAGTTTTTGTCAGAAAAAGGTACGCAAAATGCACACCGCATTTTGCGTACCTTTTCGATTCTTTTGTCGGAAGAAGCTTTTCTGACATTTGGCCTGTCTAGACTGGGCCAAATGTTGGAAAAAACCCGTCTTTTGGAAACCCCTTCTTCCTTGTAGAATGAGGAATACAGGAGCTTTGGAAATAATGCGTTTGCTCTTCCACTTTTTTTTGTGGAAGAGCAAACGCGTTCCCTGGACGTGGCAGAGTTTGAAAACCCCCTGCAGTCTAGCTTTACCCTAAGTGAGGTTACTTCTGCACGAGAAGCAAGTTCTCAAAATATGGATACTTGTCCAGAAAGCCACTAAACACATAGGCAGTGATTCTCATTTACTATAATAAGACCTTTCACATTACTCCAGGCCCTGGTCTAAACTAGGACATTATTCTGAAATAACCCTCCCCCCCAAGTTCAAATTTATAAGCGGTGCATCCACTCTACTGCAGTGGAATTCAAACTCCGTACTCCTGCTTTTCACAAGGAGTAATGCTAATTCTGAAATAGTAATTTCAAAACAACAGTAGTGTGGATGCTCTGGTGCTGCTAATTCAAACTTATTGGCCTCTCGGAGGCCTCCCACAGCTCACCAGAGTGCTTCTTTGGTCTCTAGTCTGAGGCAGCGCATCCACATTAATGGAGCTTGCCTCAGACTAATTTCGATACTTCCCCGTAGCGAGGACACGCTAGTTTGAATTTGTTAAATTGGGAGTTCTTAAGTCGAATTTAGAAATAGTTTCCTAGTATAGACATGGCCTGGCATTGTAAAGGGGCCTTAACTTGAATGTAAATGTAATTTGCTCCCACGTTAGGACCCCTTTACACTGGCAGAGTGGTGGAAAAGGAGAATTAGCCCTATGGAATTGAGGAAAGCCCTGCAGATGTAATAAAAGGGCACCATCTTGCATTCACCAAACTCTGTAATAATGTAAGAGCTATATAGAGGTTCTAATTAAGAGTTTTAAACTTCCTTGAATTAGATACAATAAGTATATTTGCACAACTGAACAGTTTGTGTGGCAGGAAAAAAAGGCACCTCCATGAACAAACTAGTTGAGAATGATGCTTTCACTTTTCTGCTAGATGTTCCTCTTCTTCATTCTCTTGCTTTTATAGAACTTGACAACGGCACAGCGGAAACCAATACAATCCATGTTTGACATGATGATTATGTTTACGTAAATAACAACAAATGGTGCCAGTTCAGATATTTTGTACAAAGGGGCAAATTCCAGTCCCTGCCCCCTCCCCCTGCAGTGATGTTATTCCAGTCCCCACTGATCCCTCCTCCTGCAGAAACAGCAAGGGGGGGGGGGCGCAGCAGGAGCCAGTGCTGGGAGGAGCCAGCTTAAAAGCCATTTTCCCCCAGCACTGTCTCCACGGGGGGCAGGGGAGGCAGAGGCACAGCAGGGGATATGGTGCAAGCTATCTCTGCTTGTGCTGGGTGCCAGACACTGCGCCTCTGTTTTTTAAATGGTTCCAGGCTCTTACTACATTTAAAAAGCAGAGCTGCAGCGAATCCCCTTATCAACTAATCAACTAATGGAAATTCCAGTGGAATACTTGGTTAGCTTCCTAATTGCTATTTAACATCCTTAAGGTGACCCACTCTCAGGAGGATTTTAAGTGATCATTAATCAGCAGGAGAGTTGCAATAAGGGATTCATAATGCTATAAGAGGGCTGAGCAAACATCACACAGTAGGGGATCACTCAACTCCATGACTCAGCAAAGCCACACAGGATGTATCTGGGCTAGTGTTTTCCAGGCATATGGACTGAGGATATAAAGCAGTGGACAGTGGCATCATGCTTTTGCTTTTCTCCTCCTCCACCTATGCTGGAAGCATCAACAATGCTGGCAAGACAAAGACTTGAACTGAGGAGACTGGTCCCAGACTTAAAGGGAAGCTTATGTAATAAAAACTGAAACCTATTTACAACACCCCGTGGGGTGAGGAAAAACTTCTTGATCCAAATATCACTTAATCAAATAAGGTTTAAGATTTACACTATGTGCTTATCTTTTATTTTCTGTAATAACTACTCTGACTTTTTTCACCTATCATTTATAATCACTTAAAATGATCTTTCTGTAGTTAATAAATCTGTATATTTTACCTAACCAATATGTTTGGTTGAAGTGCTTGGGAAATCTCAGCTCAGGTTAAAAAGGCCAGTGTGAATCCTCTCCACAATGAGGAGAGGCAGACTGGGTAATGAATTTAGCTTGGTCATGCTTCTGACCAAAACAAGACAATACAAGTCTGGGGACTTGGGAGAGTTGCTGGTGCTTTTCTCTGTGTGATTCATGAGTGGCTCAGGGAGCATTCATGCAATTTAGATGAGTGTGAGGCTCCATGTGCTGTTGTACTGAGTGATAAAAGTGCCTGGCAGGGGTTGCTGCTTGTTGATGGCAAATCATTGTGCAAGACAGTCCACGTTGGAGAGTGAAGGGCACACAGAGGTTCCCACCAGTCCCAGATGTTCACAACCCCACTTTTCTGCTTCCCAAAAGGTCAGGTCTCATGCCAGAGCTGCTATCTTTATCTCAAGTGCATTCGGCACAGATGTAATTGATTTAGACAAACAGTTTCAGCTACTATTTTTCATGTTCATCTTCATATCTTATCTGAAATATATATCTAGGCTTGGTATACTTCAATTTTTATTTTTTAGAAGTGTGACAATTAATATCTGTATATTTTAAGCAATTTTTAAAAAATTGTATTTATTTAAATTTTTCCAGTTGATGAAAAATATGGGGCAGGGATCGGGCAATTATTTTAAAACAGTAGACTTTGCGATTAAAAAAGGGTCTTTTTTGTTAATCATTAAAGCAAATGTTCAACAACATGCGTCCAAATATACAAAATAAACATCCATTAATTCAGTGATTCTCAACCAAGGATACACATAACCCTAAGGATACACAGAAATCTTCCAATAGGTACATCAGGGGGATATAATCTACATATTTGCCTAGTTTTACAATAGGTTACATAAAAAGCACTACTGAAGTCAGTATAAACAAAAAATTTCTTACACACAAATAGCTTGTTTATTTTGCTCTATATACTATACATTTCAGAATAAGAGCACTATTTATATTCAATCTATTTTATTTTATAATTATACAGTAAAAATAAGAAAGTAAGCAATCTGTCAGTAATAGTGTGTTGTGACACTTATTCTTATGTTTTATTTTGTAAACAAGTAGTTGAA
This sequence comes from Pelochelys cantorii, assembly GCA_032595735.1. Classification (NCBI taxonomy): domain Eukaryota; kingdom Metazoa; phylum Chordata; order Testudines; family Trionychidae; genus Pelochelys; species Pelochelys cantorii. Next base: position 64,910,182 of record CM064328.1, read on the forward strand.
ACAAGTAGTAGATGAAATTTGGGGTATGCAAGACAGTTGTCTGAATAGATTGACAACCAATGATTTAATCAATAAATCATACCAGTTTTTACTATTCATTTTCTAGTCCATTTGTAACATGCCTAATTCCAAAGTCTGAATCTCTGGATTTTTATTCTAATAAGTTCTCAAGAAGCATTATTCTCACTTTGCCTATTTGTACATTTTTTAAATGATGGAAATACTTTTTACTGGCTTGTATGTTTGTGGTGAAATCATGTTTACTAACTCTTATTGATAAAAATTTAAATCCTTCTAAGCCTATAGATATCTTTCCCCATTCCTTTGTTCTCTACCTATAACACTTTCACATCTTAATTTACCTGGCTGGAGGTGTTAGTCTGAGTCAAATCCAATCTGATTTTCAAAACACAGGACTGCTGTAATTCTTAAAATTAATTCTACATTATTTCAGATATGAATCATGAATTGATGAACTACATTGTAACAAAAAGGATGTGACAATCATTACCTGTGTATTCAACCAAATACTAATTTAACTAAATATGCTTGATATCTAAAAGATGTAATTTTAAAATTATGAATAGTGACAGGAGGAATTTAGAAAGTTTGCCTTTCCTGAAATAATTCAATTTTTCCATTGTTAAAATCTTTCAGAAACACACCATGAGAGGGTGCAGTCACAGAAGACCCCCTTGGAGTGTGCTTGCTTTCTGGGGCTCCCACCACTCTGTCCTGCTGGACCAGATTCTCTTTTCTCCCCCAGACAAGGCATAGATTTGGGGTAACTGCCCCCCCCAAAGAGCAATGCAGACACTGAACCACTTCAGCTCTCAGTTTTAGGGCACAAACCCCAAGGGAACCAACTCCCAAAAGGGTCAAACCCCAAACAAATCCGTCTTTCTCTGTGTAAGAGTTTTACATAGAAAGAGAGCAAAAATCCCCACGAGCTTTCTATCAGTGAAAGAATACGCACACTGATTGCTCCTCTCAGGTAATAATTATTTACACTAGGCTTGATAGTAAACAAAAGTGTTTTATTAAGCACAAACAGTGTGATTTAAGTGGTTGCAAATGAAAACAAACAGATCAAAGCAAGTTACAGAATTAAATTTAAAAAACCCTCATAGCTAGTGCTGATACACTAAAGCTTATTGCAAACGTACCCTAAAGCCTGTTCTCATTTCAGGCATTCTTTCAAGTCAAAGATGATCTTTTTCTCTGACTTGGGTCCCCAGCTCTCCATTTGGGTGTGGCCCACCAGCCAAAGACAAAGGGGCTGATGACTTCCCATTGTTTTTATAGACTCCGCATGGGCTGGAATCTTTTGTTCTCTATTCCCCCCTTCCATGGAAAATTACCCGGTCAAAGTGCTATTGGGGTACCAGGTGGTATGGTCACATGTCTTCTTAGAACCAACCACTTATTAGACTTACAGGACAAACAAAGCTGTTCTCAAGCAGTTAAGTTGATCAACCAGTTGTTAACACTTCCCGAGTGCCATTGATGGTTCTCATTTGCGCATTTAAAACCATGAACAATCCCATAGTTCATATTTCTATCTTTACATACAGGAATGATACCTGCACCAAAATAAGACATACAGATCCAGCAGATTGTAACATAAAAATTGATAGATTACATCAACTATTTTGTCCAAAGCATCAAGTTATGAATATTTAAATTCATAAACCAATTTAATAAAGTATGGGGGGAGGATTATCACACACATAATCCCGAACTGAGAGTGGGAGCTGTCCTGTCCTGTATGGTCCCCACTGAGTCTGAAAGCTGCAGTGAGACTGTCATTTTAAAGGGAATTCCTATCCACTCACTAACCAAGAATCAGAACCTTGGACTGGGACTCCATGCCAGGAGCCAGAGATCCATATGTGGATGGCCCCCGCAATGCAGAGATCTCTGAGGCATTATAGAGCCCTGTTTTGTTTTTTAAAATTCTGGCAACATATTTTTGTAGTGAAATTTTCAAAAGTACTCAGCCCTTGTTCCAGCAACATAAAGCAACTGAATCAGCCAGTGCACGCTGGCTGTTTTGTCCAGAGTGACACAGAACATCCAGGGTGTACCAGAGAAATTGTCCTTGACTATTAAAATTTAAAAAAAAATATTGTTTAAGGGAGATATCATTAAAGTTATTCCTGGTTGGAGGGAAAGTTACAATAACCCTATATTTATCCTATGCTCAATTTTAATGCCATGTTGACATTCTTTTCTGAAATTATATATATAAATAAAAATAATACTTAGCTCTTGTCTAATCCTCTGAATATCCATATGAGAGAGATGATTCTCCTTTTACAGGTTGGGAAGAAGATGACAGAGGCTACATGATTTGCCTAAGACATACAGTAAGCGGACGTAAAAGGGACTGGGAATCAGGTATCCCTGATCTCCAGCCCTGAGAACACACTGATATCCACACCATGTGGATATACAAATAACATGAGGCAATATTCTTCATCAATCATCTGGCGTTTATTTCACCAGCAGAGTCAAATTCTGCCTTGTGTGTCATGGAGAAGAGGTTATAGATACTATTTCTGTCCATGTCAGCAGAGAAACTTTCCTATCTGGTGCTTGAGTGCAGTAGGGGAATGTGGCTTCTGAATTTCCTGGTACCCCATGGGATAAAGGGTCATGACCTACTGGCTTGGGGGAGTGACTAAGTCCTTAGCTAGCCACCAGCATTCTGTGATTGACCTCATGCGTAGGTGGGGTCACATCTGATTATTTCTCGAGCAGCAATAAGTCTTACCACTCCATATATTCCTTCTGGCCATCTTTTCCAGGCCAGAGGACTGGGAATCTACAATCTGGATCGTCTGCTCTATTCAGCTCCTTCCATTAAAAGTAACATTGCAGCATTAATACCTTAATAATCTAAATGTAATATCAAATTTGTTTAGAATATTAATTACAAAGAGCCAGCTATATAGATTCTTCTGGCTTTTCTTTAATGGTTGCTTGCAGTTGGGTTGGGATGGGAAGTATGGAAGAATTATTCTGTGTGCATGTGGATGATGGGGGAAAGAGGATGGGATCAACTGGGTTGTTGGCAGCAACCGTTCTTAAACTCTGTAAATTAGTTCAGTGGGTGGGAAAGGTGTGATATTCATTCATATATGTTTAAAATATTTTGGAAAATCTCCCATAGTATAAGGTAAAGAGAGTTTGCTTTCACAGTTATCATTTTAACATGGTTTTGGAAGGACTTTTAGGAAATAGTTACAATCAAGCTGGAATTGGGCTGTTTTCAAGCTGTTTCACTAGAATTTCTATTAAACAGCATGTATGTTTCTGTATGTTATAATTTCCAGATATAGCAAACTCATATTAATTCATGAGAATTCCAGAGCCAAAAAGTAACACAGGGACCCAGGCCCCTATTTAATTCTCCATGTTCCATGGGGACTTGAATCCAAATTCAAACCATGTTGAAACTTGAGTGACTTGAGGCCCGGATCAAGTAAAGTACTTGAACATTTGCATCATTTAATCACAAGCAGTTCCACTGATTTCAAGTGGGCTAGTCACATGTTTAAGAGTTTTGCTGGATGGGGGCCTATGTTTGGCCTATGAACTGAGAAATCTCACTGGCCTCATACCAGTCAGAATTCCAACAGCTCATGTTAAACACAGCAGATAAAGGTGAAATGTACTGCACTTTAGAAGCATCAGAACACCTGACACGTGTTCAGTAAAAAGTCATTCATGGGAAAAAAAATGTTGCATTGTTCTGGTAGAGGAAACGGTAGCATATTATCCAGGAGAGCAGGCTTTTGAGATAAATGACTTTTTCTCCCAGTGGAGAATAAGATATAATGCACATTCAACACACTTAGGTTTATTTATTGATGATTTTAACCAGAATTCATATATATGTCAAGAAAAATCCTAAGGCAAACATGTTATAAATGTAAAATCAAACAGTATAAGCTATAGTAAAACCAAAAATTGAAAACTATCTTCAGAAATGGTTAGTTCTTGGAGCAAAAGTCAGAAATCCTTACTCATGCTCGTGCAAATTCCCACTGAATAAGGGCATAGTAAAAGAAAAAAATAATTAAACTAGGGGGTTATGCTCACCAACTCCCCCTCTTGCAGCGGGGAGGCAACCCCGGCTCTCCCCCAGCCATGGGTGAGGGCCAGGCTGCAGCTGCTCCAGACTGGGTTCCTTCTTCCTCCCTGCCTCCCTGGCCGTGCCAGCCCGGGCTCCTTCTCTCCTCCCCTGTGCCAGCCCGGGTCCCTTCCCCTGCCACCAGCCTGGGCCCCTTCTCCACCATTTCAAGACCAGCCCTCAGTGTCCAAGGAAGGCCAGGCCGTGGTGCACCAGGCCAGGCCAGACCTGCCTCTGCCCTGCCTCTGGCGAAGGCTGGGCCAAGGTGCATCTACCCGGTTCTCCAGATGGCCACCAGAGAGAGCCGGACTGGCAGTGGGTGGAACTTTGCTCCAGGGACGGGGCCTTGAGTGGAAGGGGTGGGACTTTACTCACCCGTGCCTACTCCCCAGCCTGTGGACACTGTGACGTGATGATATCACTTGTCACGTTGTCATTCCACAGGAAAATTTGTGTTATATATATATATATATATATAAAATGGAGAGAAGAGATATGAACTTCAAGCGCCTGGTCCATAGTTTGCAGTTAAATAGCTTAATGTTGTGTTTCAGAGCAGAAATATTTGCTAAAATGTGACAGGTGGGCGTTAATTTATTCCAGAAACTGCTATCAGATCTATAAAATTAAGGGCTTTCTAGGACTAATATGAGTCACCTTGTGTTTTCCATATGCCCCCTAGTGGCTTATCTATAGGCTGGTGCTGAATAAAGCATTAATTGGAGTAAGAGTTTGCATTACAGCAGTTGTACACAAAGAGAATGGGCTGTACAATGCAGGTTAAGGGTCTATATCATGAATTACTTATGGGAACTAATAAATATTAGACATAGCCACATATGCTAGTCATCATAGTTATGTGCACAAATGCTATGATAGTGAGGACAACATGAGTATCATGCGAGGTAGATATTGGGGTTTTTATTTTGCTTTGGCTCTCAGTAGAGGATATTTCCCTAGTTCCAGTACTTTTGAGCTTACCTTCCAGATGATTAGCCTTTAGAACCAAGAACATACTGCTAAAGTGATGGGTGGGAGTACAGCAGAGAAATCAAACCTTTGGAGTGTTCCCAGTATTTTGCAACTCTCTTTTTACACAACTGGTACTCTTTCTCTGATTGTGAAAAGAAGAGCTGGTGTTAAAGACCATTTTTTCCTTCTTGCCAGGGTCACTCAACCCAGGTCCTGAGATGTTGATTGCAGTTGTATAAATAGAAGAATGAGTAGTTTAGCAGAATGATATAGAGCAGCTGGTCTCATGTTGTAAAATAGAGTTCTACCAGAGTCATTGTCACATAGGAAACAAAGGAATGCATTCTATCAAGCTGGTAGAATTTGGGACATTTAGGAAAAAGCATGCTATTTAGGGAGCCTACATTTTATGCAATAAATTAGCAAATCAGGACACAATTCAGTAACACTTTTTGTCCCTTTTGGATTAATACAGAAATAACTTAATGCCATTGAACATATATCTTGTGGCAGGTTACAATACTTTTTACCACTAATTATTTTTATAGTTTGAAATGAATTTTATACACTACTTCTTTCCTTGAATTAATTTTGCAAACTCAAATGAGAGAAAAAGACTAAGAACATAAGACAATGGGTCAGACCAATGATCTAGCTAGCTCAGTATCCTGTCTCTGACTGTGGCCAGTAGCAGAGCTTCAGGGGGAGAGTACAGAACAGAGCAACTTTGTAAGATCTACCCTTCATCCCCTTCTAGTTTCCAACAGTCAGAGATTTATGGTTGCCCCAAGCATGGGATTATGTCCAGAATCTGATATGGAAAACAACTCATGCATTGAAAGTAATGCATTGCATGATATCATTTGGTACGTTTTATTAACATAAGCCATCTCACCTATTCTAAAGTGAAAGATGCTTTGTAAATTGAGCAGGAAATTTGAATATTTTGCTGAGCAAAGAAAGTGAAAGTGTGGTACTGTTAACCTTATCTTTGTAACAAATACTTGAATTTTTAGAAAGGAAAACATGGGGTGAAATCCTAGCTCAACTGAATTCAATGGAATTGTGCCACTGCCCTCAATGGGGTCAGAATTTCACCCAAGAGCTTCCAATGTATGCAGAAAACCAACTTTACCACTACGACTGAAAGCAATTCATACAAATTTCTATTACAACTAAAAGAAATTGAGTTAAATCCATATTTGAATGAGTTCTGCCTTCAAGCAAGAACTTCTCCTCCCAACCCTCTTGAAACTGTTATTTATAACTCTTAGAATTATGAGTGTGCTTTTGACATCAGTGGGAACAATGACTGTACATTGATAATCTGTAACTTAATTAGCAAGCTGCTGCAGCTAATTCATATTTAATGAAAAATACTGTTGCTAAATTTTCATTCCATCTTCTGATCTGTTGAACAAAAGGCATTTCAAAAATATTTCTGATGTATGCAGATTTGATTGAATTTGTTAAAATAAAATTTCTTTTATGTGAATGTCACTTTGTAACTGTTAGCCTGGTTTCCATGCAATCCATTTTTATGTATTACAGTGGATTCCTTATCCTACTCTGAGCCTGTTCAAGATAGTTGCTGTTAAGTTATGCACATTTGCGCAGCCTGCCCTATTGCTGACTTTTTTGTTCTTTTTTTTGCCTTCCCTAATCAAGAAATCACATATAGAATGCAACCAACTGCTTTTCCATATATAAGGACTGAAATCTTGTCCTGTTGAAGTCAGCAGCAAAATTCTCTCTGAAGTCAATAGCACCACAATTTTACCCCAAAGTGCTGAAAATAGATTACTGCAGTTCTAATGTTTTGAACCACCTGACTGCAAACATCTGTTTCGACCATAAGGATTTTGAGCTTTAAGGCCTCTGCATTTCTGAAATATTATGGCTACAAATTTAAAGGGAAAAAGTAGTTACAAATGCATTTTTATTATTGGCCCTCAAGAATTCTGTCACATACATCATTAAAAGAACAAAAACAAAATGCAACCCTGTAAATTGCATGAAATGCTTACTTGAAACCAAAATTATATATGCTTTTATACCTAGGAATTTAAACTTGTTTAATTTGACTTGTGCTAGAAAGTTTAATCAATGAAAATTGAATTTAAAATATTTTAGGTGTAACAGATTGTTAATGGATGGAAATTTAAGTATAATTAAAAACAAAATTCCTTAGAACACTGTGGTGGGCAAATCCCCAAGTACTTAAGATTCAAGCACATTCTCTAATGTATATAAAATATAGGTTGAACACCTCTCTAGTCCATCAACTTTGGGACTTGACTGGTGCCAAACCAGAGAATTTGCCAAACCATGGAAGGTCAATATTGTGTAGCAACAATACCAACACTTCCACTGCTTACTTAGAAAACATTTAGGGGTAAATTAGAGCTAAATAACAGCACGGCATGCTGAGAGCCAGGACTGGTGGCTATAAATAAACTTTATGGGACCATGGGAAATTTGGCAATACCCATGATCATTGAACATCTGGCTAATTAAAATCACATCCAACCACAGACGTTGCCAGACCAGAGAGTGCCGGATTAGAGAGGTTCAATCTGTATTTCAAATATGGAAAAGTAGGACGGGCGCTTGTGATACATCAAATTCTCACCATATAGTCAAGCAGAAGTTTGCCCAGAAGTTTTAGCAAAGTGGGGACTTTAACCAGAAATAAACAAGCTTTACCTACAGCCATCATAGTAAAGCATTAGAAGGTAAGCAGAGCTTACAACATTTCTGTTACATATACTTTTCTAGTGAAGAAGCTTTGCACTTCAGATGGATTGTAAAATAATGCTATCAAGGGACCCAATTATTTTGGAAACATTCTTTTAACAGGCAACAACTGAAAAGCACAAGAGGAAAAAACTGTAGAGGTTTGCACTGATTGAATAAACCTAAAATTGACAATGCAGCATCCAGCTGGGAAAAGGCCTTAAACATTATAGGAAAGCTAGAAGAATGTCAGGATGTATTTATTTAGTTTTATAAGCCATATCACTGCTTATAATTTAGCTAAGCTATAAAACAAAATATGGTATACAGTATACTATGGACAAAATTGACAGGAAAAGAACATTAAGGTTGTAATGTTTAGCACTAATATGTTAAGTAGTGCCAGAATTACAGTTGATTGTGCAACCATTATTTGTCTCATGAGTGTATATGCATTATGAAACTGTCTTTTTTTAGGAGGGAACTTATTTTTTTCCAAAGGAGCTTGTGCACAGGATGGATGGTGGTCATTTAATGAGCAGCTATTCAATACTTTGTTTTCTCCTCATTGTTCAATATTTCACCCCATGTCTTGGTTCCTGTGCTCTATTCAAATTCTGCTGTGAAGACAGAAAAACCCATGAGGAAACTGATAATTTGGTGACACTCATCACTATAATATCAAAGTGCTTTTAAAACTGTAGTTAATATATTTTCACAACATCCATGGGAGTTGAAGGGATGGATAGTATTCTCCCCATTGTAGATACAGGGAACTAAAGAACAGAGAAATTAAAGTTAATTTTGGGTACCCAATGTGAGGCTCCTACAGCCCCATTTTTTCAGAATACTTAGCTTGATATGAAACTTTGAGCATATAAAGCACAGCTTTTGTTGATTTCAGTTGCAGACATGCACGATAAACACTTCCCCAATTAACACCCAGACCCAAAGTCCCAGAAGACAAGGAACACACAATTAATTACCAACTGTCAAAAGTATGATTTTTAAGTGACTTGATTAGCACTACACAGGAACTCTGCATCAAATACAGGGATATGAGTCAATTCTCCAGGGAGAGGAGTCAAATTATCCTATTCAACTGTCTTAAAGATAAGACCATCCTTTCTCTCACTACAAAACCTTGCCTCATTCATTATATTCCTAAATTCTGCAAAAATCAAGAGCACTTTTACTACCCAAACCCCATTCATTCCCGGAGCTGATACATTTTTATGCACTCAGTGAGGCAGGGGTCCTATGGAAAACATAGTATGGGATTATATAATTAAAGTTTGTATCACAATGGGTATGCACAAAAGAGGAGATGGTGGTAGTGAATTAAGGGTGCTTAATTACCAGTGAGCTTCACTTATATTTGTTGACAGCAAAGGAATTGAGAGATTCAGCCTCTTGGGTTCCATTCACAGATAGTTTCTGTTCTCTTCAAACTAGCCTCCATCTACCTCCAATCTGTCTCAGTCCTAATCCTAGCTCATCCTGTCTAGCCATTCCTGTTCTACACTTCTCAGGATTCTCATCTCAGTCCCAGATTCCTCATCCACCATAAAGAATATCTGAAATGCATTATGTTGCATAATTTCATATAAAATATTATATTTTTAGATATTAGTGTTTTACGGTCTTGATTTTAAAAAAGTTGAATGAAATTACTGGGAGGAGAAAGAAGAATACACCATTGTGTTAATGGCTGGAGTTATTCTGGTGGTAATTTCATACATTAATTAAACACTACAATAACAAGGATCACTTAGAGTTAGATGCATTGTTAGACTAATACAAAAGCTTGCAAGAATTAGAAAGGCAATTGCTGGCTGGTAAATTTCTCCATTTTGATATTTGCAATTTAATAGCTGCTCATTGTAACAGTGACAGACTGTTTTAGAAAATGAATTTGCAAAGAGCTTCACTTTGAGTTTTCTGTCAAAACTGTAATTAGCACTCGGTTTCAGTGCTGCATTCAAAACCAAGCGGTCTCCTGCTTCAGGAGTTTTAGCAAGGGCCCCTCTGTGTACAGGCACCATCATATGATCTAAACAGGACAGATTCAAATTTATGGGTAAATCCATCTTCAGATTAGTGCCAAGATTCATGCAGCAGGTTGAACAAATACAGTAAGATCTTTCACAAAAAGCTTTCCAGCAGAGAGCTGTATGATTCTGCACTGATTTGCAGGGGCTGGTGCAAATATAATCTGTCAATAGTTACTGGCATGATAGGGCATATCTACCATTTGAGGCCCCTGCTGCAGACACCCCAGTCCTACCACACCCTGCTCAAGAAAAGCAGTCCTACCACACCTTCAGACCTGCCTAGAAAGGCTGCAAGGAAACAGCCCAGCCTCTCCTCGGCCTTTCTCCTGGGGAAGGAAGGAAGGAAGGAAGGAGGGAATCAGTCCCAGGCTTCTCCTGGCCACAGCGCACCAGAGAAGGGAGGCCTCTGCTTTCCACTAGCAGGCTAGAGCACAGGGGAGGGAGGCTGGCAGCACACTGCTTCTGCCTTTCCCAGACCAGGTGGAATCAGCCCCATGGCAGACCATGAAGGATCATGGGAGATTGTGTGTGCATTCACACCCGTCACACACACCCTGCGTATGGGCCTGCTCAGACAATCCCATAAAATCTCTTTGCTGATCTCCTCCCCTTGCAAGCTCCTTTCTCAAACAAGGGTGGCCATTATTCACACTACTCTCACTACAGGCACCTCAGCCAGCTCTAGGCACAGCTAGAGTTGCCAGATGGTTTAACCAAAAATACCGACCCCCCACCCCCCCCAAAAAAACCACTGTTGTGGAAAAAAAAGGGGAGAGACCAAAGTTGTTGAGAAAAAAAACAAAAAACAGCATGGCCCCTTGGCTCCCATAGAACCACCAACAATCTCGGAGGTTCCTTGCTTGGTCAAAGCCCCAGCAGGCTCTCAACAGCAGCTTCTGGCTCCCTCTCAACAGTTTAACTGCAGCTCCTGGTAGGAAGAGAAATCCACAAAATCAAGCTCCGCTCCTCTCCAAAACAGAGCTCACACCACATGCTCTCCCTGCATTCCCTGGAAAAGGACATCTCCTTTCTGCAAGGCATCATGGGAGCTGAAATCACCAAAGCTGAATTGCAGCACACAGGTTCTTCTTAACTGGAGAATTCCCAATTAACTTCAGAGGCCCCTGTAATAAAGGGTGTCTACAGATGCACACCTATAAATCCATGCAATTGGAAACTATTAGGATGCAATTTAATAAGATGGAAATTGCATTACTTTTATCCTTGCTCGTTTCTTATACTGTAATTTATTTTACATTTTCTCTTGTTTCTCTTTCCCCAAACTCTTTAAACTGTGGTACTGGAAACACAATGACAGGAATTTATTTGTAAAATATCTGTTTATTATAGAAAATTCTTTTTTCCCTACCAATTTCTTCCCCTCTTTATAAACCCCGAAATGCAGAACTGCCTCATTGTCCATCAGTACCTACAGAAATGTATAGACCTTGGCAAATATTATTCAGTGTTCAACAAATTTTATTCTGCTGTTCTAAAAAAAGAAGCAACTATAACAGTCTAGACCACAAGCTGAGCTCAAAATCGATCCAATTACCATATAGTTTTAGCAGACGAATCTGTCAGTCTCAATGCATGACGCTACTCTTATCCAAACTGATTGAAATTAAAATGCAGTGTAAAATTTGTTGGATCCTCTATTAAATTCTTTAGTAAACTCCAAATATATTTATATTGACCCTTTCCCCTCTATTTGCTGATTTTATACCATCTAAATGCTTATTACTCATAGTTTTCTATGGCAATAACAGTGTGTGAAATCAGACATTTTTAATTGAACACTTGCAAAATCAGCTCACTACATATCACATGGATACAATGTGTTGTCTTTCTGGTGATTTGTGTTGCGTAGATGATTGTAGGAGTCAAGTGACATGAAAATAACTGTTTGTCCAGGTGAAACTACATTAAGAATTAACCTCCTTGTTAACAAAATGTTGACAGGATAGCATTAGCATTTGACACTGGTGGGCAGCTTAAGAATACTGTTCAAACTAAAAAACAAAAGGAATATAAATTCCAGATTTGTTTCCTTCAAAGAAAATATACTACTTGTGAGTGGCGTGAGTAATAGCATTGGCTCAGTTTATCCACAGAACAGATAGAGTAGTATCACTGCAAACTTCTCCACACTGTGTTGCCAAGTAGTTGCTTCAATTCTGACTTGGAAGGACACCTTTTATGGATTAGGAAGGGTGGTCAGTGTCCAGCATCCATTCCACTGTGTTGGGATTGTTAAGAAGTGTGCCACTTGTGATATTTTTGCTTGTGAATACCTGTTCCATAGGAGCCAAGGGGTGGGCGTTATGTGGTTATATGGGCCTATGGTACCTGGGCTCTCGGGGCCTGGCTTCACTAAAGTTTGGACTTGGGTCTCTGCCCTGGTCCCACTGGCCACCCCATGCACCTCCCTTGGTGCATCCCCAGCTCTGCCTGCTGCCCCTGGATGATTTTAAAAGGCCCAGGGCCACCTGCCACTTGCCGCCACCACCAGCAGTGCAAGAGGGATGAGTTAGCTTCCCGCCTGCCAGCTCCATGAGGCTGCTGGCATGTGTGGCCCCTGGGCAGGAGGAGGATGTCTCTATGCATTGCCCCTTTTCTGAGTGTTCTTACAGCCAATGGGAGCTGCATGGACCCCCTTCAGTCCCCTCTCACTTAGGAGTAACTGTCAGGTGATGTCTACACTGCCATTTTTTTTCAGCAGAAGATATGCAGATCGCACTCTCATTTGCATATCTTCTGCCGATCCTTTTTGCAGAAGAGGTTTTGCTGCTAAAAAGCCCTGTGTAGATGGCATAAGGATCTTGCACAAAACAGGGTTTTGGCACAAAAAAACCCCATCCACACAGTTTTTTTGCGCAAAACCCCTTGCGCAAAAAGAAAGGGCAGAAAATATGCTAATGAGATAATCACTTATGCTAATGAGTTCCTCATTAGCATGTTTTCTGCCAAAAAAAACTGGCAGTGTAGACGAAGCTTGGGTGTTTTCCCTTTGACTGTAATAGGGCTAGAATTTTACCCAAGATAGAAGTGGATTAATATTTATTAGGGGCCTGGGCACAAAGAACATTTGGGCCCCCCAGTTCCTGAGATGCCAGTACTTGGGAGTGTAGGGGAGCCATGCTTGCCCACTTTTTAATATTGGTGTAGTAATCTCATGCAGGTGTGAAGTACTGATGGCATGGCCATAGTTTGGGAGGGGCAGAGGGTATTGCCCCTCCCCATACCACAAGCTTCAGGCCAGAGATGTTTCACATGGTTGCTGCCTCAGGCACAAAGCCCAGATGGCAGCAGGGACAGCTTGTCACTAGGAGCAGGAGGAACTCAGTGGTGGGGCAGTGAAAGCCAGGTGCAGGCGCTGAGTGAGCCCAGGTGGAGTGCACCAGCTGCTGAGGCCAGGCCAGTAGCAGCAAGAGCTATGCTAGAGGACCCCTCCCTCCCTGTGACCTTCCTGGGGCTCCCTGTGACCTCCCAGGTAGGGCAGGGTCTCCTCTCCCCGCAGAGTGTGTCTGTAGGCCCTAAAGAGGGCAGACTAGAACCCCACCCTGGTTTCCACCACCAGCAGCAGCAGCAGCATTCCCTGAGGCAGGGCCGGCCCACAACATTTTGGCACCTGAGGCGGGGAGCTCAAATGACACCCCCTCTTTAGAGCAGAGAGAATACATATGCACCAGCAGCAGACACAATTTTCTACACTTTGGGTCCTAGTGGCGCCCCCTCACAGTCTGGCACCTGAGGCGGCTGCCTCAGTTCGCCTCATGGTAAGGCCAGCCCTGCCCTGAGGGAAGGACACAGGTGGGGGCTGCTCTCAGGCACCTTGCCCTACCCAGGCCAGATGAAGAGTCTGGACTCCCTACAGCAGGCCAGGCTTCCTGCATTTCTCTTACTCTTGGCCAGTTCCAGCATCTAGCCTGGCCAGGGGACATGGCATTGGAGTAGGGGGTAGAAGTAAGCATAGGAGCAGGGGAAAGGACCAAAGTTCCGGCACTGATGCCCCCCCCCCCCCACACACACTTCTACCCATGTTGTGGTGCTCCTGTGGGGGCTCCACATAGGCTGGGTGCCCTGGGCCAGGCATCAATCCACTACTGCTGGAAGATTATCCAAGTGTGAAATTAAAATATACAAACAAGATTAAACTCCATGGGATTCTTGATTGACCTTGATTGACCTGGGTAACACCCACTAGGCAGCTAGTTGTAAAGGGCCTATTGAAGGTAATTTGCTTATCCCCCACCTAGTGAGCCTGCCTGAGGATGCCCCAAACAGCCTGTGAATAATGTGCTATGAATCAGCATGGTGTGCAATGCCATGGCCACAGTACATGACACTGAACTCAATTTTGGTAACAATATTTCCCCCCAAACTGGGCTGGAACTTAGTTTAAAACAAAGGGTCCCTGCCATAGGGAGGGACTATATAGGGTGAGAAATGACCACAACTCAATACCTGAAAGCTCTGAAAGATGAAGCACTTGGAACAGGGGCAGGGAACCCAGGATGTTAATCAACTGCAGTCTGTGCCTTAAGAATCTGCAAGCCTGCTTGTATCATCAGTCTGGGTGAGAAATTGCTAAATCAAATCCTATCTATCTAAATACACTTATGCTAAGGAAGCATCAGGCCAACTCTTCAAGCAGCTTTATGGCTGCACATCAGTACTCTAGGTGCTGGGACAGGAAGTTTAATGACCATGAATCTTCCTCTCCTTCTCCCACTCACTTCTGTGTTCATTTTAGCATTTATCTAGTCAGTTTAGAATGTAAACTCTTTGGGGCAGGAACTCTGCCTTTTAGCTTGTTTAATGTCCATTAGAAATACTGATGTCCTGATTGACAAATAAAAATATACATACATGCACTGTTTGTGCTCGAAAAATCAGTCAAGATGCTCATCATTTTCCTAACAAGCAGTATTAGCATGTAGTAAAGTGAACAATCAATACATTTAAGTAGGCTTGTTAAGAGATGGAGCCATGATGTAATAAAAAAGTAGGCTGCCATACACCTTAGGGCATTCTTATTGGAATATTGACAAAGGTCAAATAAGAGGGAGTCAGTTACTGGTTAATTGGCATTATTTTACCAATCAATTGACTAGCTTGCCATGCCTATTTAGTAAAGTATCTTTTATTTAATATATACAGGAGGGAAGCCAAGAGTATCAGACATAAAGAGCCTGAAATACTAAATAGGAATATGCATAATGGTTAACTGCTTATATAGATATTGTTACTGTATACTTGCCATTCAAGACTAGCTCTTGCTTTCATAAGATTATCATAAAGGTGTGGTTAGACATTATGTTGTGATATCTTTGAAAGAAAACAATGTTTGTAATTTCAGAGAAAGAAAAACACAGGAATAATTTTGGAGTGAACTTATTAGTCACCCTGAAGTGCTGACAATTTAGACTTGTAAACTAAAGCAGTGAATTTAGGGAAATGAACAGATTAAGAGAATTAATTAGGAACCCTAAAGGAAATACTTGCTTTAAAGACAAAAAGGCTTGACTGTTTTCTTTACAGGGAACACCAAGTGCTTGCTCTAAACATAAACAAACCACAGTAAAGTAAATGACATGCTTATAACAGATCAAGTAGAATATAAAATAAGATATCATTCCTTTCTTATTATATATGATTCTCACAGCAAAATGACTGATGAGGTATTATTATTTTATCAGCTAGTAATTAGTTGATAACATAGTAAAGCATCCTGATTGGTTAACAACTTAGATTGGTTAATAATTCAGTCACACAGTGTTTCAATAGCATATGCTGCAAAAAGCCGCAGGAAACACATTAAAGAGCCACTTTAGGCTTGGGAACCTTAGTCTGAGGCCAAATCTACATTGGCAAGTTACTGTGCAGTAAATCAGCTCCCAGCACTGTAACTCCCAAGGCATCTACACTGGCAAGGCATTAAGTATGCATTAACTCTGCAGTTGCCGCATTCCCTCTGGGGCACCTGGCGTTGGCCACGGTCGGCAGACAGGATACTGGGCTGGATGGACCTTTAGTCTGACCCATTATGGCCATTCTTATGTTCTTATTCTAGGTCAGTGGTTCCCAAACTTTTTGGCATTCATGCCCCCCTTTCTGATTTTTGAAAAACCCTCACGTTCCCCCCCCCCCAAAATAGCAGCAGCAAAACTTGTTGAGCAAAAAGAAAAAAAGAAGGAACTGAGTGGGGCAGCAAAACTTGATGGGGGGGGGGGAGGCTGCATCGCCTCACGCCCCCCCCGGAATTTCTTCACACCCCCCAGTTTGGGAACCCATGTTCTAGGTAAACCACCTTCACAAGAAGTGTAGCGCTTGCTGCACTCTGAATACAGCTCAGTGGGCAATGTGGACACTTGAATTGATTGCTGGGTCTGACTGCCCTCCAGAAATGGCCCATAATCCCTCAAATCCACTGTGCTCTTTGCTTGTGGAACTCATCTGTTTGCCCTGCAAGCATGCACATATCCTCTTTCAGATCTCTGATAGTCTGCTTGCTGTCCATTCAGATTAAATGTTCCTGTTGTTGAACACAGATGCAGGCATCTGTTTCTGTGAGAAAGTGAGAGGCTGTGCAAAGAGCCAGGGAAGGCTGAGATGTTGGGGTTTCCCCTTCCCCTGCTTCATACGTGTTATTTCCTACTGCTGTCTGAACTTACAACACAGCATGCTGACATCCCCCAAAACACACTCCCTGACCCACTCGCTCCCTTTCCTCCACACTTCAGTTTGAAAGTAGCTGTCAATGTAGCAGGATGACCATGGAGCAGTGGGATTTGGAAACCTGCATCATGTGATGCTGACTGCTGCATGCAACACTGCAAACCCTTCCCAGAGCACCCTGCAGTAAGTTGCACAGTGGGATAGCTACCACAATGCACTGCTCTCAGTGGTGTTGCAAAAGCTGCTAATGTGGACATGTTCCACCATCACAAGGAGCACAGTGTAGACACTCAACAGTGGTTTCCCTGCAGCACTCTGTGAGCAGTGCTGTAACTACCTGTGCTTTACGTCTGCCAGTGTAAATAGAGCCTGAGTTTCACTGATACAAAACATGACACAAACTATTTTCAACAGCAAATTAGGCAGCTGTA
This sequence comes from Pelochelys cantorii, assembly GCA_032595735.1. NCBI lineage: Eukaryota > Metazoa > Chordata > Testudines > Trionychidae > Pelochelys > Pelochelys cantorii. The sequence goes on from CM064328.1 coordinate 64,927,194, forward strand.
CAGACTGAGAGAGGGAGCTAGGTGGATGACTAACTTTGTTCTGATCTGAAATCTTGTTAGGAGGTGAGTAAAAAACACATTGAAACTGATAAGTGTGAATTCACCCTTCAGTTAACAACTACAAGCCTAAGCACTAAGCTAAGACTAAAGGCATGTGTGATGTGGTGGAAGGAGTTAACAGGACTCAGACAGGCTAAAGGCATGTCTTCATTATGGGCTGGATTGATGTGGCAATGATTGATCCAGCAGGGGTTGATTTAAATTGATTGCCAATTGCTCTTCCATCCACTCTGATACTCCACCTCAATGAGAAGCGCAAGGAGAGTTAATGGGAGAATGCCCCCAGTTGACAAACCACAGCAAAAATACAGTGGTATGTAGTTCTAAATACATCAACTTCAGCTATGCAAATCACATAGCTGAAGTTGCATAACTTAGATCAATTTCCTGCAGTAGTGTAGACCAGCCCTAAGTAATTTAATAGGCCATACCTGAGGGAGTTATGCTTGAGAATGGAGCCTAGCTGGATAGGAGCAGGCAGGGTCGGTATCAAGTCAGAAAGTTTGCAATGGAAAGGATGTTGCAGTGTAGACATCTACAGTTACTTTCTTGGTTTAAAGAGGGAAAGGAGGAAATCTAGGGCAATAGTAAAAGCCTTGAGGGAAAGGTTTACCCAGAAGAGTGTTGGATAAGGAAGTCTGATAGAAGTGGAGCTCAGAGAAATGGCAGCATGGTTTAGGATAGAGCAAACAGTGGGTGCTGTCTGTAAGGTCCTTAGGCTAGAACCTCCAGTAGTGGGGTGGACCTAGTTTCCCTACCAGCCACCGGGGATGTAGCATTGCTTTGAATTAGAGGAGTGTGCAGAGCAACACTGGGCCAGCCAATAGGGGGAAGGAGTGAATCACAGAGTTATCTGGCTGGAAGGCCTGCCATGAAGAGAGAGTGAGTGAGACCACAGAATGAGAAATGGAAGGGTGGGAGCATCGGACTGGTCATGAGCTGATCCACAAGGAAGTACCCCAGTAGTGACCCCAATTATAGTATGTGTAAACTCACCCAGGGTTTTTTGGCTGAGGGATGTGTGTATTTGTGTGTAAGGAGTCCCCCTGCTAGGATACTGATCCATGACTGGGGCTCTTAGAAATTATTGCAATACAAATAATAAATATTAACAACGTAGCCCATAACCAATCCCTGAGTTTCCCTAGTATAAATGTAAAATATAAAAAAGATAGCAATCACTGACAATGATACAATTGAAATGGTCTTCATAATCAAATAACATGTAAAATTAACTGGCATTATACACACAATTTACATTAAAAGAATAGTAATGTTGCAAAGTCAAGCATGCAAAAATTAAGGGGCTATTAAGGTATTCATAGATTTCACGGCCATCAGTACATGTGAGCCCTATTTGAACTTAAAAGTAGCCATTCTTCTACAAAGGAATTTTAATTACAGAGGGAGACAGCTGAACTGGAATTCAATTACATATGCAACACTATCAACTTGAGCTTGAATAAAGATATTAACTGGTTAATGCACTACAAAGGCAATTTCCCCTACCTTTGATATTTGCATTTACACATCAAAAGCTATGAATGGGATACATACAGCCTGACTCAATTATCATCATTAACAATGGTCCTACAATAGACAGGTAACTGATTTTGCTATTATACATACTCTGGATTCTGTAATTTACACTCCAATTCATCTGATGAAGTGGGTTTTTCCCATGAAAGCTCATGATATAATATATTTGTTAGTCTCTAAGTTCCACAAGACTTCTTGTTGTTTTTACAGCTTCTCCTGTTTCTCCCAAAGATGGAAAATTACAGATATCAAGTTTGCTCATGATGATGCAGCCTAAATCCATACAAAGTCTATAACTACATGATAGCTACCATCGTGGGCTACCCCGGGAACTGACTCAGGGATCTCCAAAGCTGAAAGCAAGAGGCTAAAAACAAGAGGCTGTCCAAAATAATTTCTACAGAGAGGCGCTGTAACAGTCTCAAATGCCTTGTGTATCTGGAGTACATAACGCTCACTGACCAATGGGTTATACAGTTCCTGTGGATACAGAGAGCTCATGCTGAGTATTTGAGACTCAGGGCAGTTTCAAAACCACATATGCCACCACCTATGTGACAGCTTCTGTCTTGGTAGCATAAGTCTTTTCCATTGAGCTAGAGCTAAGTTATGTAGCCGGGGCAGTAATAAACTCACATCCTTTGTATATTAGTTACAGAGAGGAGTGTAACAGACACATCTGTTGGTTGCAGACAGAAAGAAGAATTTAGGCCTTAGTGCTGTCTAACTTTCAGGAGTATTAAATTCATTTAAGAAGAAAAAGAAATAAAAATAGACTAAATCCTACAAAGTAAGATGAAATTGTCAGAAAATTAGGTCAGGGCATTTTTGTTGTCCATATTGGTTCCACATCTAATTTCTCCATTGACTTTAAGTAAGATCTTCCTAAACATGCATTTTGGTGACCTTAGTTTTAATCAAAACGTTTTCTCCAAGCTATGTCAACTCCAACTTTTAGTTGCCCTTCATAGATGGCCCTGGGATTATCCCTGTTGCCTTTTCTGTGTAGCTTCAATTTTTTAATAATGTGGTATTCCAGCCTGAATAAGTTTTCCCCACTGCTTTTATAAAATCATCTTTCCTTTGGCTGATATTTGAATGGGCATGATGCCATCTTAGCTTTTTCAATCACATCACATATAGATGAATATGTTTACAGAAGAAATTATTGTCTTCCCTTCTCCCCCACCCTCCATGTCTTCTTTCAGGAGCTATTAGAACTTTTTAAAAGAGCTACATTAAATTCTATTTTCTATGTGCTCCTTTAGCCACATGCTGGTCTTGGAAATCATCATATTGTTCACCCATTTCTCCCCCGATATAGGTAAGGGACCAGATTCTTGGCTGACATAGACTGACATGAATTCATTTGAATTTATGGGAGTGACACCAATTTATACCAGCTGAAGGTCTGTCTCATTATGTAATTTATAACAGCACAGTGTGAAATGCCACCTCTCTCTCTCTTTTTTTTTTTTTTTTGGCAAGGTGTGTGTTTAGAAGGACACTGTCATTGTTAACATACTCATTAATGAACCAACTATAAGGAATTTAAAAAAATCATCCTGATTTTTCTCCATGTGTTGTCACCCCCATACATACAATGCCCAGGGGTCATCTGCAGTGACTGCAGATTGGTGTGCAGGTTTCCCCCTTTTTCTTGCTCTTATACAAGAGGGACCGGAACTCTTATTTCACTGGTGGTTGGGGTTTTTTTTTTCCCATTCTGGAGGCTTCAGGGAAAACCAGGAGTACTCACTACTAGCCAGTATCTTAAATCATGAGTGACCAGGGACTGCTGTTGATTCATAGTCTCATATAGTACACATGCTGGCAGGAAAGTAGCATGGTACTTTCCCATAGAGGTACAATGAAAAACTGCAAAGTCTTAGGCTATGTCTACACTACAGCCTATGTCAACAAAAGCTTATGTCACTCAGGGATGCAAATATTCCACCCTTTTGAGTGATAAAAGTTACAGCAATATTTAATGCTGATGAAAAATGCTCTATAATGTTGCCCAATATTCCCCATTTTAAAACTGTTTTCAGTTGTTTATAAGTCAGAGAAATGTTAACTATTGGGGATGAACTATTCCAAGGCAGGTGTCTACATCAGTATGATAGGTTATTTTGTTTTAAATTTAAACTCCCCCTGCCCATGCCTCCATTAAGAAGTCTTATGACTTTTTAAAATATCTCTAGTGTCCAATGCTTTCAAGGAGTGACTTCAAATTTGGCACATTTTGGGCATTATCTCAGGAATGTTTGTTTCAACATCTGTATGAAAATCTTCCCAAACTTGGCCAAATAAAAAGTTTACACTTTGTACATACCCCGTAGAGTCTTCTTTGATTTTAGCAGCTAAAATATCCAAAGATTCCACTTTACTGAGAATGCTTGAGCCAGTCCCAGCTCCTAATGCTGACTAGGCAACTGACTAAGCATCCTAGAGAGCAACTCAGCATGTCCAGTCCCTCACAATTTGTATTTTGAGACTGGACTGCACATGTACTATCCCTGCCAAGCAACTCAGCATGCTCCAGCCAAGAGCTATAGTGGGGATATTAGTTTTACCCCACAATTGCTGCTCCAGACTGGGTGGGGCTGGGCACCAGAACTGCAAGTAGAGATTCCAAGCTTTCAATGATTCTCCTGCTGGCATAATGAATTGTCTGTGATTGAGTAAAGAGGGGCCAGCTGGGGAAAGAGATTGGGACAAGGAGCGTGGGAGGGGGACATTTTGGAGCAGATGGAGGAAAGGGGCCAAGTGTTGGTGGAAGAATTTGTGGCCACTAGGAAACACTTCCCTGCAGAGCTTAGAATAGAATCCAAGGTTTCACTGTCTCACCATTCCTCTACTGTCAGTAAGTATCTCTGAAACCCACTGGCAAAGCATGTGTCTCATCTCGTCTAGTACTGAGGTCCCCATTGATACAATAGTCAGTCATCAATTACTTCACTGACTCAAGTGGCAGAGGTTTCTGTGGCAAATCTAAAGGTTCCCAGCTGGCTGATGCATCATGTAGATGTCAATATGCTGCCTCACTTTAAAAAAAAAAAATGAAACCCAGGAAATTATATGCAGAACTATCTTTAAAAGAATATTAAGGTTGCAAAGTCAATCATTCAAAGAGAAGTTTGCTGGACCATTACTGTTGATTTTAGAAAAGTCTTGGGCCCCGGGGAAGTTCCAAAATAAAGCTAATATTGTGCCAGTTTTTTAAAAAGGGCAAATGGAATGACCCAGGTAATTAGAGGCCTATTAGCCTGACATTAGTCATGGGCAAGATAATGGAATGGCTGATATGGGAATTTAATTAATAGAGAATTAAAAACTAAGATAATAAATGCAAATCAACATAATTTTATTGAAAATAATCCTGTCAAACTAACTTGTAATCTTTTCTTTATGAAATTGACAAGTTTGATTAATAAATGCAATAGTGATGATTTAATACACTTAAACTTCTGTAAGACATTTGACACGGTACCACACAACATTTTGATTAAAAACCTGGAATGACATAAAATTAACATGACACTTATTAAAAGTATTAAAAACTGGTGAACTCATAGGTCTCAAAATATAATTATAAACAGGAAATTGTCCAATGGGTGTGTTTCCAGTGTGGTCCTAGAGGGATGGCTTTAACATTTTATCAATGACCTGGAAGAAAACATAAAATAATCATTGAAAGTTGGCAGGTGACAAAAATTGGGGAGTGGCAAATAGTGAAGAGGACAGGCCACAGATTCAGAATGGTCTGGATGGTTTGGTAAACTGGGCTCAAGCAAACAAAATTCATTTTTATACAGCCTCTATGTTAGTTGGTAGCAATCTTCATGAGATTCCCCTATTAGTACCAGTTGTGATAGTGGCACTTGTCACATACTCTTGCAATGTTGATGAACATTAAAGTTCCCTATTTCTGTTTCTGTTTTAGGTAGCGCTGATTAATTGCATTTCTTCATGCATCTCATATGTATCTCTAGTACAACAAAACATTGTTAGGGTTAGGAAAGATGATCCTGAAGTCTGCTTAGCCTTGAGCTAAACTATCTTTGCCTCTGCTAATGTATATGATATTATATCATGAACAAGAGTAGAGATATAGGATCGGCTCCTATTGTGGTGGTAGAATGGGGGGGAAAGAGGGCAGGCTTTCTCGAAGCAAAGAAAATCTATAACGGCAGCCAAACTTTCTCTTTTGTCTTTTGAATAAAATGTTGACAGAAAATGTCTTCAGTAAAATACTCAGAACTGACCAGTGGAATGACCAGTCAAGGGGCTGAATCAGGGACTACTGGGAAATAGAACTGTAAACCTACCACTAGGAAATGAACAAAGGGAGGGAGAAGGAAACAATGCTGAAGCAAACATGGTGGAAGGTTAAAAGGATCTCAATTTTAAAGGGTTTGACATTTAAAGGGGTGTCATGGTGCCTTCCCCACTCTGGCACAATAAATGCAGAAGTGGAGACCAGCAAGTGTACCCCAAAACCTTATCTACCAGGCTTTGGTATAAAACTTCCCCCCAAAATCTTAAAACCTAGATTTTGGGAGTAAACTTCCACTGCCACCACCCAAATTAATAAAGAAAACCAGGGGAGAGACCATTTGGGAAAATCTCACCCCTAAAGTAAAAAGCAGGACACCACCATTAACCAATACCAGGTTAATAAAAAGAAAAGAGAAAACTTTTATTAGTCCCACACTATTCCTGTTGCAAGCATAATAACTAGATGGAAAAGTAACAAATAATATACTCATGGAGGAACTCCATGGGCCTAGAACTTAGTTGCAAAGAAAAGCCAAAACATTGTTTAAGTGTGCACAGACAGCAGATCCCATACCCAAACCAAAAAACAAGAAAACCTAACGGATTTATCTAAACTTTACCCTACTTACATAAAGTGAAGAATTGTTTCTTGGAGAGAGACAGACATGTTTGTTTCTCTCTGTAGCTGCAGAGAAACTCTCAGAGCCCAAGGAGGGAAAAAACCAAATTCCTTTGTCCCAGTTTGAAAGTCCTACCTACATTCCTATTGGCCACTCCACCTGATTAGGTGTAGTTAACCCCTTAGTCCCCAGGCTGCTGGCTAACCCTCATAATCATGACAAGGGGCATGACACCTGACAATGCCCAACTCTCCAGTAAGGCAATGTTGCAGTAGCAGGAATACCCTCAAGTGAGTCATTTTATTTAATGCATATTTGTTAGGGGCTTTCCCTTCACTGCATCCTGGTTTTTTCATGCAGACAGAAAGTAGTAAGACCAGAAGTCTGAAATGCAGGCAGTGTGATGTTTATTGCGGTTAGTTTCAAGCAAGGATTTCCGTAGCTCTGACGCTGCAGAGCCTTTACTCATATCCCTGTCCCACCCACTCCTAGCAGGCCCAAATATACCTGCAGTTGATGCCTCTTGTCCTACCACATACAACTTATGGTCATGTTCCGTTTGGAGAGTCATGCACCTGGAGGCTTGGAACCACCTCTCTTGTGTCTCATGCGAGGGGGAAGGAGTGAGGTTGTGTTCTGGCCTGGGCCAGAGCTTTCTTTAGCTTTTGCTTAATCTTCCCTCCTCATCCTTTGTTGACCCCCTAACAGGGTGCTTGTTTTTGGCTTGAGAGAGGAGCCAGGCAGCCTTCAAGTGTATGCTAATATATTACATCCCACCATATCCAGTAACATTTTTAACTCTCCTTTTTCTCACTGTGCTGTAAGCCCCATCCGGTTGAGGGAAATGCAACACACAGTGTCTTTGTAAGGCTATATGAGTATCAAAAGTCAAACCCAAAATTCTATCTCAGGCTAACACACAGGCCTACATACTAGCAATGATCATCACTCCAGTTTCAAGGACGACACTGATAGTCACAGTTTGTATTAATGGGTCTTCACATGGCTCTACAGACCAATTCAGGGAGGACATTTATCACACCAAGCTATTTGCTCATTTGTGCCAGTTAAGCAGCGTGTTGTTGCCATACCTGGCATTGTGCTTCCAGCTGAGCAACACAGTTCTTCTCAAAGTTATGGACACCCACCCTGTAACCCAGTGCCATATGATGTGGTCAGCTGCAAATGCTTGAAGATAGAGTCAGAAATGATCATGTTGTGTCAATTGTGTTTCAGAGTATTTTTCAATGCTTACATGAAGAAGCACCTATTGATGGATCTTTTGACATATACATGCAAATATACAATAGGAGTAAATCAAGCAATCTCTCCTTACCTCCAAACCCAGAAAATAGCCAACCACACAATGAAAATCAAGCTCAAGCCAAATCACAACCACCCACAACTATTAGATTATCTTATATGCTTCCCTAAGGAATGGGGAAGTATGTCTGAGTAGTTAACAGACTTGGGTCTTGAGGAGTGAATTCCAGAGTCAAGCCTCTTTCACAGCTCAAGTCCTTCCATCAGTTTTCTGTCAAATTTTGCCCTGAAATGTTTGTCTGCAACTCACATTGACAAAATGCCTGCCAGTCAAAGAGAGTTGCAGGTACATATCAAGTGGCCATGATACTGCAAGGCTCCTGCTGTGTCTTAACTGATAAGTAGCTTCTGGAATAAATCACATAGATGCAATATATAGTTTTAAAGTAAGATTCCACAGACCACTAGCTCACTGAACACAGCATGCACTTTCTGTATTTGTAGCTGAGTTTTCCAAAACTTGGAATGGACTAATGTGACCTGGCTCTTATGCTCAGTACTCTAAAGCAGTGGTTCCCAATCTGTGGTCCACAGACCCCTGGTGGTCTGTGATGGTACTGCAAGGGGTCCATGGAAAGTGGGCCCGATCTTTTCTTTTCTTTTCTTTTCTTTTCCTTCTCCCCCAGGGAGGGAGGACTGTGAAATTTTAATAGATTGAAAAGGGGTCCATATGCTCAAGAAGGTTGGGAACCACTGCTCTAAAGACTGCTGCAGATTATGGAATAGATTCTCTCCAAATATTACATCCCTCCCTTTCCCCCACAAACTTCAGATTAACTATGGTTATTAAATTTACCACTTCGAAATACTTTAACCTTATAAATAAAATGCAACAAACTTAAAATAAAAGAAGCAATGTAAAGAGGTTGGAGATCAATCAACATAGCCACAAAAGCATAATCAGTTATGTTATAAAGTCCTTCAAATGCACTGGGGGTTGACAACTACTTCTTGGCAGGTAATGGTGACTTTCTGCCTCTGGACAACCCGGGCACTGGCCCACTGACCCACACTGGAGAGTGTAGAAGGGGTTCAGTCTCTGTAAGGTAGTTGTTGTTGTGATCATTTTCATCATTTTATTGTGGACTGAGAATGTAATGAGTGCCAAGAAGTGGTTTAATTTGAGACACATTTTGTGTAACTGTATGGGATCCTCTCTGAGCAATGACTATCATGCCCTTCACCACCATTATCTTGCAAGGATATAAAGTCACAGAGAGTTTTGTGCAAGTCTGAAAATTTCTGACAAGAATTACATCTCCCACATTGAAATATCTGGTCTTGGCATAACTGCACAGGACAGCATATTTGTTTTCACTATGAGCTTTGCTTCATGGTCATGTTGTTGTAAAGGTTCATCATCTGCTCTTATCTTAACTTTTGACAATTTTCTTCTTAATTGTCTGCTGAAAAGGGTAGTGGCAAGCATAATGCCAGTTGGACAGTTCAACAATTATGTAGGAAACAACAACAAAAAACCCCCTCCTTTTTCATATCAAGTCTGTCTGCTGCAGTAATTCTTAGTGCTTTCCAAAGTGTTCACATAAACCTCTCAACTTCTCCATTGGCTTGTGGCCAATGCAGAGCAAGTTTATGATGTTTGAAACCAATATGCTCAGCAAATTGAGTGAATTGAAAGGAAGGTAGGATCATTGTCAGTTTTAATAATAGCAGGTACTCCGGAAGCTGACAAAATGTTATCTAATTTGGGAATAATAGCCTTGTCACAGGTAGCACTGATTACTTCATCTTCTAGGAAATGAGAATAGTCATCTATATAATAACCAGGAAATATTTTCCTTTAGGGAGATCACAAAAATCCATTCTCACTTCTGTTCATTGGGATGCGGGCAGAGGAGATAAATGCACTGGAGGCGTGTGATTTTTGTGGAATTGATTCTTGGCATAGTTTGCAAAACTTAATGAGAGTTTTCAGTAAGTCTGTCAATCCCAGAGCATCAGACTTTTCTTTGAGCATGTGTTTTGTTTTTACCCGTCTCTGATGGCCTTTGTGAGCAAAATCAATCAGTCCACAACAAATGTGGAATAATAAGTCTCATATCATAGAACAGGACACTAAGTTCACCTTTAACATCGGCAAAGGACTGTAGAACAGCCTGTTGCAGAAGTCAAATATTGTAGGCTATGCAGACATTCCTTCTATTGACCACTCTGACATGAGTGATTCTGATGGCCATTTGGAGACATGTGTTGGACACTGTCCCTCTTTTAATATGTTGTAATAAAAGCTTTAGGAATAGGGTGTGAGAGGAGGAAGCTTGCTTGTGCTTCTGCTTCCTCTGTAGTGTTGTGATTGTCAGTTGTTTTAGAAACAGGGTGCCTGGAGTAGCAGTCAGTGGGGTTATCCTTTCCAGATAACATTGTAGTTTGAGCAAGTCAGTGTGAGCAAGCGGGCAAAAAGAGTTGAACATAAGTTCAAGGGATGTTATGATCAGTTGGAATCATGTTAATGTTACCCTCCAAAATTCCCACTGGAGACCACCCAGGGTTACACTAGCATGGGTTTATTGTTTGAGGAATTAGCACTCCACTGTATGCACTACAAAAATAGAGCTGCCACCAAAGGTTTAAACTAAAGAGGGAACCAGCTATTGCTCTCTCACACACACAAACAAACAAGCACACACACACCTCTATTCATTCAGATGTAAGCAGGGTCAGGATAAGCTCTACCCTGACATCTGGTGGTGAACTGGGGTGAGTGGGGCAAAGAGACTTCAGGGGCTGATCTCATTTGCATAGATACACCCAATGTGCATAGACACACCCACCCCACCTAGTATGTGCTCACAGCAGCCCAAATGGTCACTTTGGCCACTGTGGGATCCCCAGTCTCTCTGTTATTGAGGCAGGGGGGATAAAAGTGTTGTTACCCTGATTATGTGAATCAAGGACAATGGAATGGTGGAATTGTTTATGACAGAGGGATTCGCCATAAACTAAGTAGCACTCGCTAGACAAGGGGTATGGGTTCCAAACCCAGTTAAGTTGAGAGAGGCTGGGGACAGGTTTTTGTACCTGGTGGGGCTGGGGCCTGAAACAGCACTGATTGCACTCCTTCCTCTGGCTACTGTGGAATATCAGAATTAATTTGGATTCCATTAGGAGTCCAGTTGTGAGCTGCTGAGTTTGACTTCACTGTGGGCCAGTGGTGCAGTAGCACTGAGGCTCTTCTATTAAGCACTGAAATTGCTGTGGGGTGCCTGGTGCTATACTGCAGAACAGCTGAAATCACTGTTGCTGTGGGGAGCCTGGTGCTATGCTGAGCTACTAGCAGAGCAGCTTGCAGGGACAACCAACAAGCACAGGCGGACAGTAGAGCGGTTTGCGGGGATGACCAGCGGGTGCAGGTGGACAGCAGAGTGGTTTGCGGGGATGACCGGCGGCCGGCAGGAGCGGCAGCAGCCAGCCAGTGGAGCAGCTGCAGGAACAACCAGCTGGCGGCCCAGGGCGTGGACCGAGATGGCTGGTGGAGCCGGACAGTTCGTGGGACAGCTGAGGCGGCTCACTGGACAACAGGTGGAGTGTGGTGGAGTGACTTGCGTTGACGGCGGCAGCAGAAACCTACGGAGAGGCGGAGCCATCAGTGGACCACGTAAGGTGTATCAATCCCCGCCCCCTCCAGGTTGGGAGGGTAAAACCCTGCCGGGTGAACTTTTGAACCCTGGGGCGGCACTGACCCAGGTCAGAGACTTTTGGGGTGTTGGACTTTGGGACTTTGGGTGATTTTTTGGGTTGCTGGACTCAAGAGACTCTTGGGCTGTGTCTAGACTGGCGCAATCTTGCGCCAGAGCTATGCAAATGAGGCTCAGCGTGGAATATCGCCGAGCCTCATTTGCATAACTAATGAGCCGCCATTTTTGCAGAAGAGGCTCTTGCGCAAGATGGAGCTGTCTACACTGCCCCGTCTTGCGCAAGAAAAACCCTCTTGCGCAAAGCCGTTATGCTGATTATTTTCAGGCATAACGGCTTTGCGCAAGAGGGTTTTTCTTGCGCAAGACGAGGCAGTGTAGACAGCTCCATCTTGCGCAAGAGCCTCTTCCGCAAAAATGGCAGCTCAGTTATGCAAATGAGGCTCGGCGATATTCCACGCTGAGCCTCATTTGCATAGCTCTGGCGCAAGATCGCGCCAGTCTAGACACAGCCTTGGGTGTTGGACTTTTGGGAGATTCGTGGCTGGGGGGTGGGTCTTTGCTCATGTTTGGTCTATGAATCCGAGTTGTGGTGTTTTCCCAATTTAATGCTGATGTCGGTTACCTCATGTTATTAAAGGTTTGCTGCTATACTGAGGCTCTGTGCTTGTGAGAGGGGAAGAATTGCCTCTTTGAGGTGCCCAGAGGTGTATGTAAGATTTCCCAGGTCACTGGGTGGGGGCTCGAGCCGGTGTTGTATTACCTTGTTGGGAGGAGACCCCTAGATACTGAACCCGGCCCTTGCTGCTATTAACTCGGCCTGCCAGAAAGGTTACACACTCATTTGCACACATTCATTTCTGCCCTCAGGCACTCACACAGGCATATGGGTTGCAGAAGGAGCCAAGGCATGTAGATTCTGGAGGGTATGTCTGCTCATCATGGCTGGGGAAGCTAGGTCAGGAAAGAGACTTGTTGTAGAGAGGAGTTTCTCAGGAGCAAGGGAAGAAAGAGAGAGTCTTACATGTGCTCCCTCTCCTTTATATTGTGTCTGTATGGCCCTTGTGACTCATCCATCTCATCACCAGGGAGCATGTCCAGACTTTCCTTTATCCAGCAAAGCAGCAGTCTCTGATGACTCATCACCATGTGCTCCAGCCTTAGCCTTGCAGTTTCAAACACAAACACACACGTACACACTCATCACTTAGGGGAGAATGCTATTTAGAGCAAGTTACAAGCAAGGTGGCTGAGAGTTATAAAGGTTACAAAGTTGCAGCTTACAGTAAGTTTCTGAGAGTTACAAAGATGACAAAGTTTTACAAAGATTACAGCAAGTTGCAGGGTTTAACGAAGGTTACAATGAGTTGCAGTTTAAAACCTTAGACCTTACAGTTTAGTGTATTTCCAGAAAATGCATGTGTAAAATCAAGTAAGCTCAGGCGGAGGCTTTTTATGCAACAGACATGACATCCATAAATGAAAATGGGAATATTCCCATGGTACTGCAATAGTTTCTCTTCTGTCTGTGAATATTGTTCAGTAGGAGAAAGAGCCTTGCTAGCATAAACAGTGTGTTCAGTCTCACTCCCTGGTCAATCGATGTGAGAACTGTTCCTTAAGCGGGCTGACACCTACTAGGAATTCAGTTTTCTTTCTGGAATGAGAATATGACATGACTACATCACTGGGAAGGGATTTCTGTAGTTTCTCCAATCCATTTTGATGTTCACCTCATCAAATCCATATTTGATTTTTTTTTCTGACAAGAACTTTCATACACCATGTGACAGTGGCCTCAGAATGAATCTGCCACAGTAATTTGCAAGCCTGTTACCCTGGGACGCAGTAACGAATAATTTCCCAAATCCAATTAGAAGGACACGCCCTGACCTATGATAAAAGTGACAGATATCCCAGGTCCCAGAAGAAGAGATTGCCCGAGGCCGATTACTCGTGGCCGTATCTATCACCAGCGCGTGGTTTTCCGAATAAAACTCCAAGTCTCAGTTTGGGGCCAAACCATATATTGTAAATTTGGAATACAGAACTGAACAGAATATGACAACTCTCTATAAAAACCTCCCTATCCCTGAAGACAAAACAGATAGTAAAGACCCCTAAACATTAGGACTATACATGACATCCAAAAAGGCACAGATCAGCTAGGAGCTCACGACCTCTATGTCTTGGCTAATTGGAAGCCGTGACAGAGGAACAGTGAGGAGACCCTCGATGTTCTTCAGGATCTGGTCCTTCGGCAGGCGGTGGACGGACAGTGGATTATTGTTCGAAGGCCTTCCGCTCTCCGAGGGTAATCCAATGGGATCCAAAGGTTTTCCCAGGAATTCTCCACGGGAATATAAACCCCACAGATATATCCCCCTCCACTCACATACGAACTGTGCTATCCACTCTCACCCCCTTACACTCCCTCACTCAGCTATCATTCATACAAAACAGTGAGAGACACTCCACAGAACCCACACACACACTCCGGAACCCGAACAGAACTGGGAACCCGAACCAATGTTGGCTAGGGTATATAAGCACCTTTAGGCGGGAAAACCCCAATGGTGCTGAGTGCACTCTTTTGCGGGTGGTGTGCATAATAATTCGAGCCGTGTGCAGCTGTTTTGAGCCGGGTGCAACGGCCTGGGACGGGATGCAAAACACTAGTACCGTGTGCAATCACTCAGAAAAGGCGGGAAACCTCTAAATTGACACCCTCCCTTAGTTCGGACTGAGAAACAGTAGTTCGAACTACTGACTGGGTTCCATGCACACAACCACTAACTGGCAAAACTAAGGTTACAGCCCTGGTGGGTTGTGAACACCAGCGAGGTTTGTGGACATGTTGGCCTTGTGAATGTCCTTCACTTTCTTAGGATCTGCTGAGATGCCATCTGTGGAGAGCGTGCAACCAAAAGTTCTAATGTGGGTTATTGTGATCGCATCTGTCTGGGTTTAACATGAGCTTCTGCTCCGCTTTAAAAAACAGCTGCTTGCTGAGTACATGCTCTTCAGATGCCATGCCAAATACTAATATGTAAGCAACTCATATTAAGAATTACAGGGATTTCAGCTGGTATCTCTCCTATGGTCTTGTGAAATATTTCTGTGCCTAAAGAAATGCCAAAACTGAGTCTCTTATAGCAGAGTAGACCTACATGTGTTGTGAAGTTTGTGATGTACCTTGACTCAGGATGTAGTTGAAGCTGATAATATCTTTATGTGAGATCAAGTGTGGAGGAGAATTTTGCACCCTTCATATCTGCAGCAATGTCTCCCACCAAGGGGGTGATGTGTCTATCATGCTTGAGAACCTATTTGGGAAATGCAGATCCATGCAAATTTGGATTTTGCCTGCTTGCTTTAGTTCCTGTGCCACTACTATAAGGGGGACCCATGGTGCATGACCTTCTACTCATCGGTGGTGTCAAGCTCTTCCAGGTGTGCTGCTTCTTCTACCTGCCTTTTTACATGGAAAGGAAGGTGTCAGTGCCATTGAGCTGTGGGATGATTAATTTAATAAATGTACAGTCTTATTTGGTGTCCCTTCAACTTTCTTACTCCTGGAACATATCCTCATGAAATTGAAGGAGTTGGTTTAGCCTGTTAGGTGGTACATTTGGATCATCTGAATCAGTCATAGTGCACTTGCTGTGTTATAACTAATCAGTGTATCTGTGCATTTAGTCAACACAAGTATCAAAATAACAGACCTGTCCTTAAATAAAAAATGAGCTGTGAACACACCACTCATTGTCAGTAGGTCTGGATTGCCATAGGCATACAGTTTTACTGCTGTCAGTTGTAAAAGTGGTTTTTGTGGCATGACATCGTATGTTGAGCCATCATATTCACCAGTGTCAATTAAAACTTCAGTCTCATATCATTGTTGAACATCGTCTCATCCATGCATTGAGACTCTGAAGCTCTGCCTGCCTACCTGGTCCTGAACGTGGAACTAGAAGCATTTCAGAGAACGCTACCATAGAGGTCCTGGATTTCAATCTCTTTCCTAGCAGCCTAAATTTGTCCTCCAGAACCTCTCTCCTACCCTTCCCTATGTCATTGGTACCTACTTGTACCATGACCACTGGCTCCTCCCCAGCACTACGCATAAGACTATCTCGATGTCTCAAGAGATCCTCATAAGACTATCTAGATGTCTTGAGAGATCTTATGTTTTTATGTGCGCCTCACTTCCTGCAAAGTGTAGGAGCACAGCATATGTTGTGATAGGCATATTCCTTCAGTTCAATATATAGATTTCCTAAGCTTTCATGCCAGTGTTCCCATATGGGTCCCAGAGTACAATGAGATTCATGGACAGGAAACCCAGGGAAGTCTGGGAACTTTTTTTATAAGTTAAAACGGCAGAATAACAAAGTATACAGTGTAGTTCTGGGAGATAAGGTGGACGCTTGACAGATTTGTTGTCACAAAACCTTGGTTAGCAACGTTCTGTGTACATGTGGGGCTAAAGCAGAACCCACCGGTGCACAGGGCCAGCAGCTGGGACCCCAGGTTCGGAGTCAGCAACAGAGCCCCCATAGCATGGGATGACAGCTGGGTCCCTGGGCACAGGGCCAGCAGCAGAGCTCACGGTGCACAGAGAAGCAGCCGGGACCCTCAGTGTTAGACTGGGAGCCCGGGGGTGCTGTGGCACCTCCCCCCCCGCACTCTTAGTTCCCCGATCTATCCACCTTTATCACCAATTTTGTGTCCTGAGTGGGAGCTTCTGGAGTGAATCACACGGGTGCAATATAGAGTTGTAAAATAAGCTTCTTCAGACCATTGATTTAATCCTTTAGCTCACAGAACACAACTTGCATGTGTTTGTATCTAACTCAAAACCAAAACCAAAATCTGGAATGGACTATTGTGGCATGATGGCTATGCTCTGTCCTCTCAAGGACTGGCACAGATCACAGAACGGATTCTTCACAAACATGATAGCTCCTAATTAATACCAGATAGTAGGTGAAATTTTTATTTATCTCCAAAACTTATATATAAAGCTTTTTCAACGTGCTGTGTTAGTTTTGGGTTAGGTTTGCAATTGCCTTTTACTTTCCTTGACTTGTGCCAACTATGCTAAAACAAAATGCTGTCAGTTGTCAAGGGAAAGTAATTACACTGAAATGAGTTCTTTCCGGTTTAGCAGTATCCTCAGAATGAGCCAAATTCCTCTGTAGTGTAAGCAGATGTAACTCCCATTGTCTTCAGTAAGCAATGGACTCTTTCACACAGCTACTGAATTTGATCCAGAGGTCTGTCTCTCTTCTCACAGATATAATAAAAATGAAATAAAGTAGTCTATTTCACTTGTCTGCCTAAGTATCTGTGATGCCCAGGAAATATAAAACTCATAACACTCAATTAGTTCTCTCACCTCTCTTCCTGTTCTTCCCTTTTTTATGGTCAAGCTCCTCCTGAGTCCAAGAAAATGCCCAGAGAGTGAGAGAGTGAAGATGTTCATCTCCTTCCAAGTGTTACCTTAGAGTTTTGTTAGTTCTTTTCTCTCCTATATTAGGTATATCCAGGTAGCTCAATGACATGCTTTCAGATGGCCCTTCAGCCTAAACAAGACTTGGCAAAATAAATAAATAAATAACCTAAAACCAAAACCAAACAAACAACCCCCCCAAAACAAAACAAAACAAAACAAAACAAAACAAAACAAAACAAAAAACTCCCAAACCAACCAACCAACCAAAACAAAAACAAACAACAACAAAAATCAACCCATGAATGTGCTGACAAGTTTAAAGGAACTTGTTGGCTAAAGTCAAGTCCCTTGTGACAGCACCTCCATCTGACTAGAAGTCTACCAACCTTTGATCTTTACTATTTTCTGTGTAGACATGCATGCACAGAGAAAGCTGATCAACTGTAGTAGCTATTTATGGTATTCTGTCATCAGACACACCCTTTCTGTCCTCATGAGCACTCAAAAATCCAGTGGACTTGTTCCCTTATGTCCCACCTCAAGTGTCCTGCCACATGGACTTCAGACCCCTGTTCCAGACCCGGAGTTCTTAATATAGTCTCCCTGTAATTAATGCAGGTGGTTTGAAGTAAAAATGTTTATAATATTTTATATTAAGTATATGTCTAGATCAAGATCTCAGGCCATGCAAGCCATTAGGTGTATGTTTAACTGGAAGTCTGTAAGTAGTGTCACTGATGTCCAATGACAGTTTTGCCATTGATTTCACTGCTCAGAAGTGCTCGTTTATAAAGGATTTGGAGTGCTGCACAAAAAGATTTAATTAAAATAAAAGACTATTTAATCACGGGCATCATTTTAACACCATTAGTAGTCTCATTTGCTGTCTCAGGGTCTTGGTTCCTAAAAGCCTGACATTAATCAGGATTTTCTCTCCATTCGCTGCTTACATATTCTATCTGCTTATCAGTCCTTAGTGTCCTCTTCTTTTAATATTGTTGTTGAATCTTTTTGAGTAGCACTCCAAAATTCTTCATTGTATTTTGGACCTGATCCAAAGCTCAATGAAATCAATACAAAGACTTCTACTGAACGTGGCAGGCTTTGGATGAGGCCCTTTAAAAGTAAAAATGTCTTATAGTTAAAGATGAGTCAAAGCTTTATGCCAGATTGTGCCCTTGATGCAGAAGAGTGATTTATAGAATTGTATATGCATATTAAAGCCACCATACGATCCTTTTTTGTTTTTAATGTGAAAAACATGTTCTTTGCTGACGTCACTGGTGCACTTGTTCCATTTAACTATTTTCCAAAATTTATCCTTTTGCACAATTCCATTTTTGTAAGTTTTTTTTAAATGGTAATTTTATTTCCTCTGGGCCTTATTTAATTTCATGAGATTTTCCAAGTCACTTGCTACAAAAACCTTTCTGATTTCTTGAGATATACTGTCTCAATAATATTTATTCTGTTTCCTTTTTCTTCCTCTTATGATTATTCTCTTGGGCATTGATGTAGCAAATATATTACATTCTCTCATCCTTGCCTGCAATTCCATCATTTCTCACCTCCTTTTGTCCCTGCTTTCTTCAGTTTTGCAGATCCCCTATGCATTCTGAAAATAATTTCTGTACAATTGTTGGCCCAAGTGATCAGCCAGCATTCAGGCCCTTGCTAGGTTAGGTTCATTAAGAGGAGGAACTAATTAGAGGCAGGTATTTATTTGGTGCAATCCTATTTATTCACAAAGAATGTACAGAACATTCTGTTTCCCTGAATACAGCAGGAACAAACAGTGGCAGACAGTTCTTTGCACATAATTTCTGTGCCTGCTTTTCCAGTCATTGCTGTGTCCCCCAAAGCCATATGTCTGTCCTCCAGCTCATGACCACACTCATGACTGCTTCTCTCTTTCTGGTTCCTATGTTCTGGCTTTTTGGTTGCTTTCTGCCTCTGGAAAAGTAAGGAAAATTTATTTACTTATTCACACAATATAAGAACAAAGGGTCACCAAATGAAATTAATAGGCTGCAAGTTTAAAACAAACAAAAGGAAGTTTTTCTTCACTCAGTGCACAGTCAACTTGTGGAACTCCTTGCCAGAGGATGTGGTGAAGGCTAGGACATTAACAGTGTTCAAAAAAGAGCTAGATAGATTCATGGAAGTTAGGTCCATCAATGGCTATTGGCCAGGATGGGTAGGAATGGTATCCCTAGCCTCTGTTTCTCTGGAGGTGGGTGACAGGGGAGGGATCATGTGAGGATTACCTGTTGTGTTTCCTCCCTCTGGGACATCTGGTATTGGCCACTGTTGGCAGACAGAATACTGGGCAGGATGGACTTTTGGTCTGACCCAGTATGGCCATTCTTAAGTTCTTATCACTCAAACAGACATACAACTACTAACCAGACAATGCTCCAGTGCCAGTGGTTTCAATCAGTCTTGAGGGTAATCCCTGGGCACAGATGCTTTAGCTTCAACTCAGGTTTGCCATGTTGTGCCTTTGGTAGTGGCTTCTGGTGTTTCAGCTTTGTAGATCAAGGGCAATTCATTGCCCCTTCATGTGCCTGAATGTAGGGTTTTTATTACATCCCTTGACTTTGCTGAGGTTATGTCTATGCTACCATTTTGGTCACCACAAATTATGTCAATATTAAGCTGCCAGAGTTAGTGTATCACTAGTGTGTGTGTGCGTACCTAGTTCTTTGCATTGACATTTCACATACTTACCAGTACTCATCAGGAGTGCTTGTGTCAATGCACAGTGCAGTGCACAATGGGTAGGCATCCCAGCATGCAACCTGCCACCATTCAGCACAATGTCTTTTGGAAAGTTATGGCAATGCAAGGTGGAGCAAAAATGAGTCACTCAGGAGTGACTGGGAGAAAGGCGTAAACTTCCCAGCATGTCCTATGATGTCATAGGACCATAAATGTTGTGCCTATTAAAAAAATCGCTTATCATCCATCATCTTTGACAGAAATATGGAGTCTGTACCACTCTGCACTATTGGTATATGTGTTGCAAGAACAGGATGTGTGATCTTCTGCAGAGCTATAAGAAGAACTGAATCAGCAGGGAACATCACTATTTCTTGGAGGACAGATTGCTGTGGGATATAGCAAGTCCCAATTCATGGGAGTTAGTGAGGTATTCAAGGAGCAGCTGCAAATAGTGGAGCAATGCTTCTGGGCCTGAGAAAAGAGCACTGACTGGTCGGGTCTCATCATAATGCAGGCTTGGGAGGGCAAGCAGTGGCTGCAGAAATTTTGGATGTGCAAGTACACATTCCAGGATATGTTGGCTGAGCTCTCCTAAGCCATCCACTAGATGGACACCAGAATGAGGGCTGCACTGACAAAGGAGAAACAAGTGGTGGTCACACTATGGAAATTTGCAATGACAAAGTTACCGCCAGGATGGGGGGCACAGATGAAGAGACTGGTTGCTGAATTTGAACAGCCAGACAGAACATAAGAACAGCTATGCTGGGTCAAACCAAAGACCCAGCTATCCTAGTATTCTATCTTCTAACAGTGGCCAATCCCAGGTGCTCCAGAGGGAATGAACAGAATGGGTAATTATCAAGTGATCCATCCCCTGTTGCCCAGTCCCAGCTTCTGACAAACAGAGGCTAAGGACACCATTACTGCCCATCCTGGCTAATAACCATTGGTGGACCTAGTCTCCATGAATCTAAATCTTTTTTGAACCCTCTTATTGTCTTGTTCTTCATAACATCTTCTGGCAAGGAGTTCCACAGGCTGAATGTGCATTGTTTGGAGAAGTACTTTCTCTGCTTTGTTTTAAACCTGCTACCTATTAATTTCATTTGGTGACCTCTACTTCTTGTATTATGGGAAGGAATAAAAACTCTTCTTTCTCCATGTCAGTCATAATTTTATAGACCTCTAACATATCCCCCTTTAGTTGTCTCTTTTCCAAGCTGAAATGAGGGCTATTAGAAGAGCTATATAGTTCAGGGAAAGAGCACTGAAGAGTTAGTCACTGTAATGCATTGTGGCGTACTGTGCTTTACATGGCCCTATTGTTTTGGGGCCTGTTAGGAATTGTGTGGTGCTCAGTGTATAGCTATGAATATAGCACTGACACTACATCTATTAATTTTGTGGTGCATGGTGTACATGTACGATTATTACATTGTTTGTCACTGATCCTGGGAGTTGCGTCACATTTTAATGTGACAAATAAGTGGGTGGTTTCAGAACTGTTAGGCACTCTGCAGCATATATTGTGAACTAATGAAGACAAATTATTTCCCAAAGAATAGAATTTTATTCAGTAACAAAACCAGTGCAAAGAAAACTCTGGGCAATTTAAAAGCAAATGTAAGGAAAAGATAATACATTAATGGAACAGAACTTGAACAAGGGGAAAGAACATTCATGCAGATTTTAGCTACACATACAGCAGCAGTGGCTTTCATAGATCAGGGTAAGTAAAGCTATGGTAGTCTTGAAGGTCCCCTGAGTTGAATGATAGGGGTGCCATGTAAAATGTACAGGGTGTGCGTTGAGTGAAATCTCCGTGTACTGCAGGGAAGTAAGCCCATGATTTTTAAGCCTGTAGGTCCATAAGTATCTGCAGCATTTGTGTTTGCTGCTGGAAAATACCCATTGCGTCCTGGTGCATCTTCCTCTCCTTTTACTACTGGGACTTTCTCTTGACAGTCCTTTCCTTCTTCAAGCTGTCTGCAATATTCATTGGCCATGTCCTGCGCTCATCGTCACATGCAGCATTGGCTTTCAGGACCTCATTGAACATGTTATAATGAGTCATATTCTTTCTCATCTTTATCTGGGTCACCTGGTCTGTGAATGTGCACAGGGAACCTCTCGAAGTTGCAATGGCAGTAGCTGACGATAAAAAACATAGAATTACCATTGGCAATGTAGTCAAAAGAGAAAGTGAAATTTCAGCAGAACTCCCTTTCCTTGTTTCCCTAAAGTTTTAAATAAGTGCTTGTTGACACTTGTGAGTGAGCGTGCTTAACCATGGCCTTCTCAGCAGCATGAGTCCTAGGGGTATATCCGCACTGCGGAGCTGTTTGGGGATACCAGAAGTATCCCAAAATAGGTATTCCATGTCTATTGAAGCAGCCCGTTATTTTGAACTAGATTTTGAAATAACGGGCAGCTTATTTCAACATCCCAGTAACCCTTGTTCCACAAGGGTTAAGGGGAATTTCGGAATAGCAAGTTATTTTGAAATTTGGCACTGTGTAGACAGCCCAAATTACAAAATAAGCTATTTTGAAATAGCATAGAAAAAAGCTATGCAATTTACGTAGCACAAATTGCATAGCTTATTTTGAGCTAAGGGTGCTGTGTAGACGCACCCCTGGTGAGAATGGTCTGCCAGGGAAGAAAAATGAGGAAGGAATTGCTCAGTTGCATGAAACTATGAATACAGGGCAATGGTGTTCAGATCTCTTGGGGACCCTCAGACTAAGATCTCCAAAGGGCTCCATACCGCCATTTGAAATGTTTAAGGCTCATAAATGAAAAAAAAGTTGAAAATTACTGGTTTGGGGACATGGCAATGAATAGTGGCACCATTTTCCACAGGATGGGGTTATTTTAGTTGATATCTCACTTTTGGTGGTAATAAAGGCAGAGAAAGCACAGCTACTGCTGGCATCTTAAAGCTGCCTGGGCCCATATTCTGCTGGTCTGTGTAACTGCAGTGGTGTCTGCCAAAGTTATCACTGACTGGTGTGGGAAAGTTTCCTACCATGGAGAGAGAAATAAGGCTGCCATCACTAGCCACCTTTGGGAGATGACTGCAGAATATCTCCACTGAAGTTTCATCAAGCTCTCTCATGTGGATTAAAGGGATGTGCTTGTGTACATAAACAAACTTCTCCTAACTCTACAGGGAAATGAAAACCAGGTATCTTTACCTCATTTACTGTGAGCAAATTAATGAAAAGTCAATAGCTTTGTCCTGCTATGTGGGGGTTGCCACCAGTACATCATTGTAATAAGAAATACAATTACAGACAGAGGTTCTTTTCCCTTCAACAGTCTCACCCGTTATTGACTGCTGAGACTGACTGGACTTCAGTGGAGTAAAAAAGTAGGTCCTGGCTTGCAGTATAGTTAGATACCCAATCGCATGTCCCCCATCCTCTTCCTCAGCTGCTTCCTCCTCCTCCTTGCTGTTTGTATCTGATTCCTGTGACTTGGGAAGCATAGATGCTGGAACTAGGAAGGCAGGAGATGCACCCATGGCTTGAAATTGTTTCCATTATATACAGGGTTTACAGTTTGGTTCAATGTCTGTCATCACCCTTGTTCAATGTCTGTCACCACCACCAAACTGGTCCAGCATGCCTCTTCAGAAGAGTCCACAGTGTTGTGCAGGGGAGGGGACTCTCCTGCACCTCTTCTCTGTCCCCTCCTATGTAAACTACTCATAGATGTCCTCATTTCTATAGCTGGTCCACAGCTGTGTTGCATAGCTCCTTCGCCACAGAAATCCAGGAGATCCAATATCTTGTCCTCTCCAAGATAGAGTGTGTCTGGAGCATGTGCTGGGAAGTGGACATTACAGGGAATGCTCAGAGGACTTAGGTTTTGGTGTATGATCATGACAAGGGCAAGGCCTGCAGAGGGGAGTGCTTGTGTTGCCAAAGGTTGGTAGTGTCAGGCTACATCTAGGCTACGTCTACACTGGCATGATTTTGCACAAGAACTCTTTTGTGGAAGAGTTCTTGTGCAAAAACTCTTCCAGAAGAGAGCGTCTACACTGGCATGTGCCTTTGCACAAGAGATGTGCTTTTGTGCAAGAGCATCCAAGCCAGTGTAGACGCTCTCTTGTGCAAGAAAGCTCTGATGGCCATTTTAACCATAGGGCTTTCTTGCGCAAGAAATTCATGTTGCCTGTCTACACTGGCCTCTTGCAGAAGAACAGTTGCATAAGAGGGCTTATTCCTGAGTGGGAGCATCATAGTTCTTGCGCAAGAAGCACTGATTTCATACATTAGAACATCAGTGTTCTTGCGCAAGAACTCGTGGCCAGTGTAGACAGGCAGCAAGTTTTTGTGCAAGATCACGCCAATGTAGACACAGCCCTAGATTGCAAGTTTCTTTTGGAAGAAGCTTTTCCAGAAGAGATTTTCCAGAAAAACTTCTTTCAAAAGAGTGTCCACACAGCAAGCGATCTGCTTTTTCAAAATATAGCATCCACATTGATTGGACGCTACCTCGCATTTAAGTTGTGATTAGTATGGATGGAGTGGCCATGAGAGCACCTGTGCTTTTTCCTGGAGGCCTCTTCTTTCGAAAAAAAGATGGCCCTCTTCCCCATCCACACATGCCTTTTCCTGAAAGAGCTCTTTTGGAAAAAGGCTTCTTCCTCGTAGAAAGAGGTTTACTGCTGTTGGAAAAACCGCTGCGTTCTTTCGACTTTCTGTCGAAAGAACGCCATTGCAGTGTGGACGTAAGTGTAGTTTTTCTGGAAAAATGGCAGGTTTTTTCCAGAAACACTCTGCAGTGTAGACATACCCTGAGGGAGCTGGTCCACAGCAGACACAGCCAAGACTTCCTCACTCTATGGGCAGGAAGTAGTGAGATGGCTTACAACTTGCGTGATGTATGGGAAGTGTCACACTCAGATAGCTATCTATATCTGTGGAAGGCTATGAGGGGAGAAGAAAGGAGAGAAATCACATTATATAAATGCATGCAGATAACAGCACATTTTCAAGGATCAGGTCAAGTCAAGAAAAAAAAGATTCTCTTCCTGCTCAGAATGTGAAGGGAAGTCAAATTTAACTCTCCTGGTAATATCTCTAAAACATATTTGTGTGTGTGTGAGAAAGAACAGTTAAATTACAACTCAGGAAGATGCAATTTAGGCAGGACTGTGAGGCTACATCTTCACTGAAGAGCTATTTTGGGATACTAGAAGTATCCTGAAATAGCTATTTCACGTCTTTTGAACAAGCCTGTTATTTCGAAGGGTTTGCTATTCCAATGTCCCAGTAAACCTTGTTCTACAAGGAGTAAGGGACGTTTCAGAATAGCGCTCTATTTTGAAATAAGCTATTTTGAAATTAACTCAAAATAAGCTACATAATTTATGTAGCTCAAATTGCATAGCTTATTTTGAGCTCCTGCTGCAGTGTAGACACACCCTGAATGGCCCTTATCACAGCATGCAGGGGGAAAGAATCACAGTGTGGAGGAGAAAAAGGCCTGCCATAGGCCATGCGGATGATTGAAGAGAGAGTAGGCAGGGGCACAGAATGGGCAGAGCTTCAGTATTGGCCCTAATGTGCTGACCAGCTTCAGTCACAATTTTCTGGGCAACACAACTGTGCAACACCTCTTCCTCAGGGCAAGATGTAAAGTTGCCATCCGGCCCTGGGTAAGAATGTAGGTAACCTTAGGCACAGGCTAGTTTTCAAGAAACACAAATTTGTATGTCAATAATAGATTTTTTTTTCAAAAAGCAGGTAAGCCTCTCTGGGTATGTCTACACTACAGCATTATTTCGAAATATCTAATTTCGAAATAGTTAATTCAAAATAGCTTATTTCGAAATAATGCGTCTACACACAAAATGCATTTTGAAATAGCGTTTTGCTATTTTGAAATAGCGCGTCCACACTGAGTGGACACTGAATCACATTTAAGGCTGGCTGGAACCAGTTCCAGCAGGGCACCGGGTCAGGACTTACGGTTCGGGGCTGCTGCCTGAGGCTAACTGAGGTCTGTGCTTAAAGAGCCCCCCCTCAGACAGCTGGTTCTCAGGTTTCCCTGCTTGCTTTCCTACCTCGCTGAGGGACAGCAAAGTATTTTTGTCTCCGCATGCTCTGGTTGCCCTCACTCGGGACATCACAGCACTCTGCAACATGGAGGCAGAGCTGCCCCTGGGCTTCTCTTGGACTCGTTGCTGTGAGCCTGGCTGCACTTTCTGCAGGCTGCCATCCAGGAGGTCCATCGGGGGGCTGTCAGTATCCAGGAGGCCCTGCAGGAGAGTTTCCATCCTGAGGAGCACTAACAGTCTCCCTGGTCTGCCCCACTGGGGGCTTGTGCCTCATTCCTCCCTCACGTCCTTCCACTTACCCCTCCCTAACCCCCTTCCTGATGTAAAATAAAATACACATATTGTCATAAATACAAACTCTCTTTATTTAACAAAATGGGCTGGGGTGGGGGGAATGAAACTCTGGTGAGACTGGGGAAAGGAGGCGGGAGAAGGGAGAGAGAGGGTGGGAGAGGGAAGGTGGAAACCTGGGAGGAGGGAGCTGGAAGGGGGAAGCAAGGGGAAGAAGGGGGAGGGGAAGTTCAGGGCTCAGGGTTGGGGGTCTCGCTGGGCCAACTGTCTCCCAGCACCGCGGGTGCGGGGGCCTCGGTGTCCCTAGGGGGATGGGGATGGGATGCAGGGTGGAGAGGGGTGGAGGGTGTGGAGGTGGTGGAGGGAGAAGTGGGTGTGGGAGGAGGAGTGGTAGCTGGGGAGGCAGCAGGTGCTGGAGCGGCAGGAGGCAGCACGCTCTGCACCAGTGTCTGCAGGTGCTGGCAGATGGCAACAGCCCTGGGCAAGCTGCTCCCGCCAGAGCTGCAGGTCTTCTTGCACTCAGTGCTGGAGGGTGCGGTGCAGGACTCGCAGTGCCCCCAAGTGCTGCTGCTGGTACCCCTCCACTGCACGGGTGGGCCTGCGGAGCCCTTGGGTGCGGGAGCATGTCGCGGGCGGGGTGGTGCACCCTGCACGCGCAACCGGTGCGGCTGTGGAGAAATAAGAGAAGGGTCAGTTCTCCCTGGGGACACAGTGGGTGAAGCCCAGCCCCCCTCTACAAGGTGAGGATGACCGTGCCCTGCACCATCAGAGCGAATGTGCTTGCACAGAGGCCATGGTTGGAATGTCCTGCTATCCCCGGGAGTGGGAGCTGCCCCGAGACCACACCCATGCCCCTGTGGTGTATATAGTGTGTGTGTGTGTGTGGGGGGGGGGGAGATGTCCCCTGCCTCTGTGTAGAGTGGCCTTGTGGAGGAAGGGTGTCCGAGTCAGGAGAATGTCATGTCTCTTCACACATGCGTGTGGCTAACAGAGTAAGGCCCCTGTGTGGCAGCCAGCTGGGGCCACATGCCCAGGGGTGGCACGGCACATGCTCGCACGTGCACGGGTTGCTGCATGATCCATGGACAGCAAGGCCCACACACACACAGTCCCTGGTTTCTGTCCCCGCCTTTCCCCCTGCATTAAGGGGGTAGTGATGGCACTCACCAGTTGTTGCCTCCCTGGCCTTGGATGACACCGGTGATAGGCCCACTGGGGTGGCTCGGGTGCCCTGGCTGCTCAGCACCCTCTGCCTGGTCTACTGCGGCTCCTGTCTCTCCTCCTCCTCCTCCCCGATGCCCTGGTCAGGGCCCTCTGCTGCAGGGTTGATGATCACCTGGGGGGCACGGCCCATCCCACCCCCTGGATGCGGTCCAGGGCATTGTGTCCGGTATTTTTTCTAAACCTACCTGGTAACCCTAACTACACATGTCCAAAAGCACTTAAATCCCATTTTCAAGATTGACATAGATTCTTAGGGGCCTCAGTGAAAGGCAGTGGGACTCCCAAGTGCCTCAGTCACTTTTGAAAATGGAAAAGGAGTTTTTAAAAAAATTCCTCTCTTTTCCTAGTGTGTGCTGTTACACAGGATCAGACTAGAACTTGGTGATCCCATCTGACCTCAAAATCCGGATCCTAGATGGTTCTGTCCGGCCTTAAAATCTCTGACTCATGGGTGTTACTGCAATAATAATATTTACTGTCTGGCTGCTTTAACAACCAACAACTGTAAATTCAGCTAGTCATTAAATCCCATC
Source organism: Pelochelys cantorii (assembly GCA_032595735.1). Classification (NCBI taxonomy): domain Eukaryota; kingdom Metazoa; phylum Chordata; order Testudines; family Trionychidae; genus Pelochelys; species Pelochelys cantorii. Next base: position 64,954,973 of record CM064328.1, read on the forward strand.
AACAGAACATCCATTAAAACAAATTGATCCTTTTTTTGCTTTTCTCTTCTTTAGTTTCACATGTACTTTGTTTTACACATTTAAACTCCTCTCAAACAGGGTATGATTTTGTTAACCACTGATTTCAAGATCACACAAAACATAACTGAATTAAAACAAACCTCTTCCCTGTGGAGTGGAGGTTACAACCTAGCTCAGCTGGGGGTCTCAAGCTTAGCAGACACCTCCTTCTAATGTTGCTGCTGCTGCTTCTCCTCTCACCTTCAGCCTTCTGGCCCTGGCCCTTTGGCTAGAGGGAGTCAACCAGGAAATCCCTCTTGCCATGCTCCTTGCTTTCAGCATTTCCCCTGGGAAACATCTTCTGGCTTTGGCAACTCTCATCTGCCTTTTTCCTTACTGACTCTGCCCTGACTCACTAGGTCCCTCCTTATAGTCCAAAGTGCTAACTAAACATTTTAACCGGCCAAATGGCAGACCCTTTTCTGGCACCAGGGAGCTGGACCTAGTTAACTTACAGAAGCCGGTCACTCTGTGTCAGAGTTACATCTGGCAAGGGGCATCAAAGGCAACAGGAAGAGTTTTTCTAAGTACATTAAGAGAGAGACAAAGGAAAAGCATAGATTCATATTTATTGGGGGAAGGAGAGCTAATCTACTATATCTTTGGGAGCTTGTGCATCTGTCTATATGTCCATCTGAGGCTGCTTGTTTAAGAAATCCTAAATTGTAAGAGCCAGCTCCCCTGCCTCCCCAACAGCCCCGGAGAGCCATGGAGCAGTCACCAGTCAGGCAGCACAGCCTCTGCTGCCCCGGATGGCCTGGGGAGAGGTCCCCACCACCTTGACAGCCACGGAAAACCACAGAGCAGCCAGGCAGTAGCCTGGGCATCCGGGCAGCGCAGCTCCTGCTGCCTTGGGTTGGCTTCAAGGAGCAGACACCAGCCAGGCAGCATAGCCGGCTGCTCCCACTCCCTGCCCTGACTCCTGCACCCCACCCCATTTCCTGAGTCCCCCCCCCCCATGCCTCCCAACCCCTTGCCCTGACTCCTGCATCCCCCACCCCCTGCTCTGAGCCCCCCACCCCTTGCCCTGACTCCTGTATTCCCCCTCCACTGAGTCCCCCGACACTTCTGAACCCACTGCCCTGATTCCTGCACTTCCCACCCCCATCTTCTCCCAAGTCTCCCCTACACCTCTGAACTCCCTGCCCTATCTCTTGCACCTCCTACACCCCAGTCCCCTGAATGACCTGAGCAATGCCGGGTAAATCTTCTAGTAATAACACCAAGATGTCTGTGTGGTTTAATGCTTGTTTTGCATCACGCTTCACTGAAAAGGTTAACTGTGACCAGATAATTAACACAGTTAATATTGATAGCAAGGAGGAAAGGAAACAAGCCAGAATAAGGAAAGAACAAATTAAAAATATTTTGTTAAGTTAGATGAATATTTAGTCAAGTCAGCAGGGCCTGATAAACGTCACTCTAGGGCACTTTAGGAACTAGCTGGAGCAAGCTCAGAACGGTGAGTGATTATCTTTCAGAATTTATGGAGGGTGGGTGAGATTATGGAGGACTGGAGAAAGGAAAACATAGGGAACAAAGAGAGCTTGGCAAATTATAGACCAATCAGCCTAACTGTGATATTAGGAGAGATGTTGGGACAACCAATTAAACCATTAATTTGTAAGCACTCAGACAATTAGTAGCCATCACGGGCTAGCTAAGAATGAATTATGACAAACCAACCTGATTTCCTTATTTGACAGGATTACTGGCCTAATGGATGAAGTGGGGGCAGGGGGAAGCTGTAACACGATTCATTTTGATTGTAGTAAAGTTTTGACACAGTCCCACAGGACATTTGCTCATAAGCAAAATAAGGAAATGTTATTAAGATTAAATTACTATAAAGGAGGTGCACAACTGGTTGAAAGAGTAGGTGTCAGTGGTTCACTGTCAAACTGGGAGGAGGATGTATCTAATAGGGTTCTGAAAAGGTCTGTCTTGGGCCCAGTACTATTCAATATTTTCATTAATAGCTTGGGTAATGGAGTGGACAGTATGATTATAAAATTTGCAGATGACATCAAGCTATAAAGGGTTGCAAGCACTTTGGAGGACAGGGTTAAAATTCCACATGACCATGGAGAATGGGTCTGAAATCAACAAGATTACTTTAAATAAAGACAAGAGCAAAATAAAAAAGAGGGGGAGGGGAGAATGGCTGGCTACAGGGTTGTGGTGAAGAGGATTTGGAAGTTAGAGCAGCTCACAAACTGAGCCAGCAGCAATGTCATATAGTTGTGAAAAGGCAAACATCATTCCAGAGTATATTAACAGGTAAGTAAGATATGGGACCTACCTGACCTCTGAGGAAAGATTAAAAAAACCCTGAGGATGTTTAGTCTTGAGGAAAGAAGATTAAGGGAACACCTGATAACAATCTTAGTACATATATTTAAGGGCTAGTATAGAATCAGAAATGTAGGGCTGGAACTGACCTGAAGAAATCATTAACTCCATCCTCTTGAGCTGAGGCTCAAATAAGCCTAGAGAGTGATAACTATTTTTTCTCTGTATTCACTGAGGGCAGGAAAAGAAGTAATCAAATTAATCTGCAGCAAGGGAGATTTCTAATGAAAAGGACAGTTAAGCTCTGGAATAGGCTTCCACGGGAAGTTTACAATCCCCATCGCTGGAAGTTTATAAGAACAATTTAGACAGACCCCAGTCAGGGATGATTTAGGTATACTTGGTCTTGCCTCAGCATAAGGTAGGCTGAGGGAATGGACTAAACAACCTTTTGAGAGCTCTTCCATCCCTACATTTCTATGTGTTAACTAACACAGCTGTAAATTGTAATGTAGGCAGGATCCAAAATGCTTAACCCTAGAAATCTAGAGAAACTGAGTGAAACTGCTGTGCTTTCTGAATCGCTCCCTCCTCCTCAGTTCTATGATGTTCTTAAAACTGTCCATTACTCTGGACTTTTCCTGTATTCCTTAGCACAGTATCTATGACAAGATGCATCCCTTATTCATTCAATATACTGGCACTCCTTCCTTTCTTTATAGTGACTGCCTGAATAAAATCAGTTTATCTTCTGTTCTACTTAACACAGCTCATGCTTTAATGATAGCATACATTTGCTGGGAACATTCATTTTAGCTGTCAGTAATACATTGATAATGTCAAGCCCATTCAACAAAATGATAGTGAAAACAGATATGTAGGATAATCCATGTTTGGTGTTGCAACATGAGTAGTAGACTGGAGAGAGTCCTTAATGGCTTAATTGACATCATGATGTCTGTAAAACAATAGCTCAGTGTAAGACATAAAGCAATCTACTGCTCAGAAAAGCTATTTCCATTCAATATTTCCACTACAGGAAATGATGGTGACCTCCTTGTAATTGAGAACATGCAAATAGAAACTCCCTTTTAACTCTGAGATATCTGTTTTCTGAGCTGCCCTCTAGCCTCTGTTGCAGCTTTTCAAATGAGAAGAAATTAAAGTGTTCAATATTCAAATTAAAATTTCCTATAGAAATTAACCAGAATAATATACAGTATCTGAAAATGTAGCCATGGGAATGGATTACTTATGTGGTGCCATGGCATGTCACAATGCAAATAAAGACTGTCTCCTATCCTGAAGAATTTAGTATGAGGGCTTGTCTACATATGAGTTGCTTCAATCTAACTTCAACTGGTTAAAAATTTAGTCGCAAACCCCTTTGTGGACTCTCTTATATTGGTTTAAAACTGTTTATATCAGTTTGGGTTTTTGCCTGTGCATTGACTGATGCAAATCAAAGCAATATTATTTTGCCAGTTTAGATTGATTTAAGAGTGTCCGCATACAAAGTTCCACCGGTTAAACTAAATCAGTATAATATCACAGGTATAGTTAAACAATTTGGTGTGCAGGCCAGGCCTAAGTTAAGACAACAACCGACCTGAGGAAACAACCACACAAACTAGGGAAGAAGGCGAAAATAGGAGATAATTCAAATGTCTGGAGCACAGCAAAATAAAAACACAAATCCTTCTCTGACCTTTTTTCTGTAGTGAATAAGCCTCCTTGAAGAAACAGATTTGAGGAAGGAGATTTAAGGTAGAAGAGAGGAAGCAAAATGGATGGAGTTAGGAAAAGGGAACTCAGGGACAGCAATAAAGGAGAGGTAGAGGTAAGTATGAGAAGTGAGGGGTGATTAGTCAGCCTTCAGGGTCTTGCAGATAGTTTCTGTCAAAAAGATAATTTGATAATGGAGTCAGATTTTTCTGATGCAAAAAATGTACATAAAGTCTTGTTTCTTGAGCACAGTAGGAATCAGAAGAAAGTTTTCTTGTTCAATGTTGTAAGCCTTTCTTTACAGCTGTCACTCTGCCCAAAAAGTTCTTTGTCTTAGCTTTCTCATATTCTCCCTATGATGTGACACAGGGATGCCCATTTGTGATCAATATAGCAATTTGTTTGAACAAACATTTTGTAGTTATAGAAACCTGAGTGCTTTGATTAAATATAAAGAGACATTTCAGGCATTCCAAAGGAGGTTCTTGGGTTACAGGGATATCACATGAAAAATAGGACTCTCCTGTACAAATTGGAATGGAAGGTGTTTTTGGTGCTAGGAGGACAAACACATTCAATTTCCTTCTATGACAGGGTCATTGACTTAGTGGACAGGAAGAGGGAAACAGTAGATGTGACATAGCTGGACTTTAGTAAGGCTTTTCACATAGCCCCACAGGGTATTCTGATAAGCAAAGTAGGGAAATATGGTCTATATGAAATTACTATAAGGTGGATGTATGAATTGTTGAAAGTCTGTATTCAAAAAGTAGTTACTTATGGTTTGCTCTCAAACTGGGTGGGCATATCAAGTATGGGACTATAGAAGTCTGTCCTATATCCAGTACTATTCAGTATTTTCACTGATTACTTCCACGATGGAATAGAGCGTATGCTTATAAAATTTGCCGATGGCACTAAGCTGGGAGGGATTGCAAACACTTTGGAAGACAGAATTAAAATTTAAAATGATCTTGATAAATTGGAGAATTGGTTTGAAATCAGTAAGATGAAATTCAATAAAAAGAAGGGTAAATTATTACATTTTGGAAGGAAAAATAAAATGCATAAATAAAAATGGGAGTAATTGGCTAGACAGCAATACTAAAGAAAACAATCTGGGGGTTTCAGTGGATCAAAAATTCAACATGAGTCAATAGTATGATGCTGAGGCAAAAAAGGAAAAGTAATTCTAAGATATATTAACAAGTGCCGTATGTAAAGACATGGGAGGTAACTGTCCCACTCTATTCAGCACTGGTGAGGTCTCAGAAGGAACAGAAGGCAGTGAGATTTGAGGGGTTTTTTAGATCCTGGTGCTGGTCATTCCAAACATCAGAAGTGGCCCTTTAAAAAGCTGTGTCTTCTGACAAAGCATGCTTTACTGTTGCAGTAGACATGCTGTTTTCTATTGTTAAATTAAATAGAAGTGTTAAGAAATTACACGATGCAAAGATTTAATGAAGAATGCAAAACATTTTTAGATTCAATAAGGTTTTCTCGTGCCTATTCTGTTGAATTGGAGCTGTTTTCTGGCTGCAGTTGTTCAGGTGCACTGATGGGAAAAGGCAAAAAGGACACAAATCACAAGCAAAATGGTTACCTAGCCCTCTACATGGTAGGCATGGCTTATGTCTAACATAGTCTGTAATGTTCCTTGACTCCATGATGTCATGGCCACTTGAGTTGAGACAATGCAGCTAAACCTCTGCAACCTCCGTAATATGCTTGGTTATCCATGCTGCTGAGTTTAGGCCTAGCATAAGTAGTGCTGCAATCCCCTGGTGTCAGCTGTGTCTGTCCTGTGTGGGCAGAAAGGGTTAGGAAATCTCTACTTGTCCAGTAGAACTGTACTGCCTCAGACAAGTTTGAAAGCAATTGGTTGTCAATGGGCCTACTCTCCTGAGTAAAGTTAGGCACATGCAGAATTGCTTTCAGGAACAAGGCCTAAGTCTTTAGTAATAGGTTTAACCTTGATGACCGAGATATGTGTGAGGAACATACATTGTTATCAGGTGGCCAACAAACAAACTTTTGTTTCTTATCAATTAATGTACAATTTTGACATGTTGCACAACAGCATAAAGACAATGCTATGCAAAGAATTCCCTCGAGAGAGATATTGCTGTAGGCATAATTATGTTTGAGCATTTACAGCTCTGTACTGCTGAATGCAATAATTATCTCTAGTATAGAGCAAGTCTGGTAATGACTGTCTCCTGTTTTCCCATATGAAACATGCTCAGAAGTACACGAAGAACAGATGTGCCTGTACAGTAAGGGACAGTACCTGACTGGCCATCACAGAGAATAAGTTACCTGGCCCTGACAGCAATTGAACTGGCAAAAAAATTGTCCCATGCTAGAGTTTTCCATGGGAATATGCTGCTGTGGCACAACTGAAAACATTCTGTGGGAATGTATTGACTGGCAGGCTAGCTGGCCAGCCTACCTACAGGGGTTTCCTGACAGCCTGCCTGGCTTCCTGGCTTCCTAGCAGCCTTTCTGGTGGGATCTCAGGCTCTCCAGGATGCTCTGCTCCTCCACTGGCCAGCTCTTGAGGTGCCTGTGCTGGTGGTTGATAGATGGAGCTGTCTAGCAAGCTGACCAGGCAGCCAATCAGTTGGCTTGCTGGCCTGGAAATTTTCAAAAACTTCCATTCTGGTTCTTGCAAAACATAATTGTTTGAAAATTTCTGTGCTGAAGAAACTTTCACTTTCCATCTTTTTTTTTTCTAGTTCTGAATGAATTTTTTGGAGGGAAAAGCAAATGGGATGGAAATTCTGTGTTCCACACAGCTCTGCCTGCAATCAAGACTAGTTGTTGAAAATAAATATAGAACTCTAAATTGACAGTAAAACATATATCAGTGCTAATTGCCAAAGGATTACAAAAAGGCATTTTCTCTCTTAGCATCATTATTTAAACAATAAAGATAAACAGAAATAATTATTTTCCTAGAACAGTTGCCAGAGTTGCAATAATTAAGAAAATTAAGTGCCACTAGAGGTGCTCAGAAAAACAATCAGCCAAAAGAGAAGAGGTTTAGTTGCTATTAATACCATCTACTTGAGTAAGAAAGGGAGGGAGTAAAGGTATGAACCTTTCACACAGGTAGTCAGATTATTTAAATTAGTAAGGGTACGTCTACACTTGCACCCTAGTTCGAACTAGGGATGCAAATGTAGGTGACCGAAATTGCTAATGAAGCGGGGATTTAAATATCCCACGCTTCATTAGCATGATCTCGCTGGCGCGTTACTCCGCTCAACAGCTGTTTTGAAAGTGAAAGTGTGCGCCGGGACCCGTTAGTTCAAACCAAACCCCTTGGTTTGAACTGATGTTACTACTCATTTTTTGAGGAGTAATGTTAGTTCGAACCAAGGGGTTCGGTTCGAACTAACACATCCCGGCACGCACTTTCACTTTTGAAACAGCTGTTGAGTGGAGTAACGCGCCGGCGAGATCATGCTAATGAAACGCGGGATATTTAAATCCCTGCTTCATTAGCAATTTCGGTTGCCTACATTTGCATCCCCAGTTCGAACTAGGGTGCAAGTGTAGATGTACCCTAAGATAAGTCCTGAGGCAGCAAAGAAAATAAATAATTGACTGGATCTGGCCACAACTGGAATAATTTCCTCCCGATGGCTCAGATATTGTGGTGATGAAGGCTATGTTGATATTCTGAGGAACAGCTAGACAGACCACAGATACAATAAACCTTTGACCAAGATTTGAGGTTTAGACAAGTTTAGTATTCTATTTATTTATAATAGTTGTAGTTATTCAGACTAAGGGTACATCTACACAGCAGCCTTATTTCAGAATAACTGTAGTTATTCCAAAATAACAAAGAGCGTGTTTACACAGCAAGCCATTATTTCGAAATAACGTTGAGCTGGAGGATTTCTCACTCTGACTCCTGTAACCTTCGTTTTATGAGGAGTAAGGGAAGTCAAAGGAAGAGTGTTTGTCCTTCAGCTTCCTGCTGTGTAGACAGCGCCAAAAGCCGAAATAAGCTATTTTGACTTAAACTGCGCAATTGATGTAGCTCAAGTTGTGCAGCTTAATTTGACTTTTGCCCTGCTATATAGATGTTCCCTAAGAGAAGTATAATTTTATCTCATGCTTCTAGGTGTACATTCTTCACTGCAAGGATCAGGAAGGAATCAAAACTCCTTCACATGGCATAATTCCGTCATGGAATTGTGCATCCTGGTTTCTGTTATTGTTTCTCTATGTGTGTGTTATGTTTTCTTTTACCACCTGATGCAGGGTTAAGTCCTAATCCTACTGAAGGCTCCAAGTGGGGAGACCTAATAACCACACAGAATCCGAATGACATCATTGGAGACATGTCCACTCAGAACTCTTAGCTAGGATTGGAGCTTTGGACCTTGACTTATGCTGCAAATGGATACAATTGGATGAACAATTTTGTCTGCTCAGATGTGGAAATATTAAGGGGGGGGGAATTTTCAAAAGCACCTAAGTCACATTTTCAGAAGGAACTAAAGCCTAGATCTTAAAAGATATGGCACTTAGACACCTTATGAAATTTTCAAAAATACCTGTGCAAATCAAAGTTAGGCACATACATGAAGACCTCATTTGGTCCCAGTCCACATCTTTAGATGCTTACATACACTTAAAATTTTTGTCCCCATGCTTCTAAGCCACATGGATAATTTTGAAAATTTTACTCTAGTTTCCTAAGAAATTTTGGGCCTACTGTAGGGAGGGCAAAATGATTTAAAATCTGCATAAGCTATATGAATATGCATATTAAAAAAATTTATGATCCAAAATGTAAAATAAACCAGATGGGAAACAAAGAGAAGAATACTGTTTGAGCTTGTAGTATAATGTGTAGTACTGTAGTACAATGTGATTATAACAATTTGTCATTAACACACCAAATTGCTTCTGATGTAACTTTATGCAAACTTACAGTTGAAATGATTGTGACCTTTCATTTTGGTAGCTGCTTGCATTTTGTATGACAAATATAAGACATACTATTGGCTTTATTAGGTAATAGGGTGAGAGGAATTATTTATGTGCATGTGTGTGCACTGTAGTTGGTCCTGGGACGTTTCCCTAACTCTTGTCAGGGATTGTCAAGAGGGTACTTGGTCTAGCCATGAGTGCAGGGAACTGGACTTGATGACCTCTTGAGGTCCCTTCCAGTCCTATGATTCTATAATTTCCAACAGAAAGTGAGAACCCAGACTTTCTTTCCAGGTTTCAGAGAATTAAGTAAAACAGAACGTTTGTCAGCATGTTGAAACAAGCCCATCAGCAAGTGTTTTCCATTGTGTAATAAGACATTTACAGATGACTGCAGAGCTGATGGCTGTGTACTCACTTATTATTCCTTTGAGACAGCCACTTACAGAGAAACTTTCTGATTCCTCTCAAGATGGTACAGCCTGTGTGCAAGGGTAAAATCTCCTTTGTAAAGTGAAGTATGCATAATAAGAAACAATGTGTATAAATAGGAATCAACTAACTTGTCTCTGTCTAAGGAGAATTGTTAAAAGATTATGCATGTGACTTTTAAAGGCGTCTGGACCACAAGGATCAGTTACTGAGCATTCCCTCATGGCCACACACTCTGTGGCACTCTGCCTGTTTTCACCCTCTTCAGGGCCCTTTAAGATCTCAGCATTCAAAGGTGGTTCAGACAATCCCTACAAGAGAACCCATTTATTTAGTTCTTTGGTATATATGGCCCCATAAACCTCAAACTCAGTTTAGTGCCTCTAATTCAGGGGTGGGCAATAATTTTGGAAGGGGGAGTCACTTCAAATATTTCAGAAGTAGCTGCGGGCCGACCCGGAAGGGGCAGGGCCTTGAGTGGAAGGGGCGGGGTTGAGAACTACTCTTCTGGGTATGGTGACCTTATTTTCGGAATCTGTTGCAGCTAGTAAGAACAGTTTAATTTAAATTATGAAACAGGTTAAGCTTTTTAACTTTCTCATGTTAGTTTATCAAACTTCATTTTAAATAAAGTAAAATAGTATGTCCAACACAAAAGGTTTCAATGTTTTCATAATTTATGGCAGGGGTGGGGAATCCTTTTTGGGTTGGGAGTCACTGACCCACAAAAACATCACTTGGGGACCATACAAGTGAGATGCAAAAAGACTTCACCCAAACCCCCCAGTGCTCACTGATGTGGCCCCAACTAAGATACCTCACTCTTCTGGTGCCCCAGCCTCACGGGGTGAGGGGAGGGGAGGGACTGAGGTTCAGGGCTTTCCATAGACCAGATTTACTTTTCTGGGGTTCCAGAGTTACTGAATTTTATGAACCTCCTTAGGCTCTGGGGTAGGGACAAAAATGACGGGTACAGTGCAGGAGACAGGGCTGCCAGCAAGTAGGATAGGGTTGGGGTGCAGGATCTGGGAGGGAGCTGGGATGCAGAAGCAGGCTGGGAGTAGGGTGCCTGGCCAGGTGGAGGGAGCAGGAACAAAGGAAGGGGAAGTTTGTGCCCAGGAGAGAGGGTGCAAGACCAAGGGAGGATGTTGGAGCAAGCTGAGGGTGCTGGGTCTTGGGGGGAGGAAGTGAGGAGATTAGGGTGTGCGTGGGGGGGCATCTGGGCATAAGGGGGAACCTTACCCGGCTTCGTGCCTCCTCGCAGCAACAGATGCAGCCATGCTGTCCCAGCCATCCCAGAGGGAGGCCCTGCTACCACGGTGGCCATGAATCCAAGGCTGGCCCTGGATGCCGGAGGCGCTGTGGCCACATGGGCTCAGAGGCTGGAGGCACCACTGCCATGGCCATGCAGCCACGGGTCAGCCCTAGAGGTGCTGTTGCCATGGCCAAGTGGCCCGGGGCTGGCTCCAAAGGTGCCACTACTGTGGCCACAGGCCGGCCCTGGAAGCCATGCGGCCTGGGGCCGGCCCAGGAGTTGCACTACCATGGCCACACGTCCTGGGGCTGGCCCCAGGACCATGTGGCCATAGCAGTGACACCTCTGGCCTCTGGGGCTGGCCCTGGGCTGCGTGGCCATGGTAGTGCTTCCAGGGCCAGCCCCAGGCCATGGCAGCTGTGCCTCAGGGGCCAGCCCCAGGCTGCAGCACCTCTGGCTTCTGAGGCGGCCTGGGGTCATGTGGCCACGGTGCCTCCGGGGCTGGCTTCAGGCCATGTGGCTGAGGCAGCGGCCCCTCCAGCTTCCGGGGCGGCCTGTGGTCATGGTAGTGGTGCCTCTGGGGCTGGCTCCGGACCGCATGGCCACGGCAATGGCACCTCCACCCTCCAGGGCTGGCCCTGCATCGCATGGCTAAGATGCCGCTGAAGACCTTCAGCCCCAGCGCTACCTCTTCAGCAGCTGCATGGGAGGAGAAGGGCCGGGGCTGAGTTCCTTCCCCCACGGCATGCATGCCACAGGTTGGGCACCCCATTAGGGGCCAGGGCCTGGAACTGCCTCATGGGCTGGATCAAAGCCCTCGGCAGGCCGGATCCAGCCCACTGAGAGGCTTTTGCCCACCCCTGCCATAGGGGATGAACCCCAGGGCCCAGACCCTTACAACAGGGAAGCAAGAAAATAGAGAAGGACTATACCATGTCCTGTAGACACTGGGATGACACAAGGGAAGACACAAGAATGCCGGTAATTGGATTCCAGGAACCTCTGGAACAGGTAAGTGGACTTCCCTCGATCTTCTGTCTTCTATCTTCCGTTCTTGACAGACTGTCCTGCATGTAGTATGCAGACACTCCCTATCTGGTTTTGTGCGTGGATGTAAGTTAAACGGTCCCTTCTAGATGTTTTCTTCCCTGACTCTAGCTCTCAGCAAGGCTGGTTCACTGTTCAAGGTCTCGGTGCCCCACTGGGATGACCTGTGTGTACAGCATCCAGAGATACAGAGCCCTGTCAGAGTGACAGATACTCTCCTATATGCTTTCCAGTTGCTGTGGCATTTCATATTCCCACCTTTTCTTCTGTTTTGGCGCCAAACTGGAAAAAGGGTGCCAAAAGCCTGGAGAAGAAGGGGCACCAAGATGGAGACCAGGTTGTCCTTTTGCCAATTCAAGATGGAGATTCAACCAAAATAACAACCATATAAATCAAACGTGTTTAACCCATTTCTTGATGATGCCCTGCGTAGGATGTCCTTCAGTGTGCTGACCGTATGCTATGTCCCCATCCTCCTAACAATGTGCTTTCCTGTTGAGTTAAAATGCAAATGAAGTGTCCTTTGTGTTGGCTTCCCAATACCTGATTCACAACAGGTACCTAGGCAGATGGGTAAATCCAGATTCCTTTGTCAGGGACAGGGGGGAGGATTTGTTTATCAATACTTTTAGGTTACATTTTAAATCTATTCTTAGTATACCCTTGCAACAGGTCAGTTGCAGATGAGCTCTTCATGCTGAGCAAACAGAAATCTACTTTCAAAAATTCATGGGCGTATAGGAGGTGGTGTGTGTACCTTTGCATCTGGTTATCAGGGAGCAGAGTTCAAAATGGAGACCAGAGTGATTATGGTGGAGCATTTTCAGACACCTCCTGGAGGCCACTAAAGTCAACATAAACAGCACAGCATTTGTGCTGATACTCTGTCGCTCTAACTATGCCTCTTATGGAGGTGGAGTTAAGTCAGTGTAGTGGGCGTTAAATTGGCAGGAGCATAGGCAATGAGTTCTACGGGCCCGGGGGGCATGTGCTTCACCAACATTCAGAGCACAAGGGTCTGGCTCCACCAATGTTCAGGCTTGGGCCTCTTCCCCAGCCCCTCCTGCCACCCCCATGTGCCTCTCACCAAGCATCCCTGCAATGTGGGCAGCAGCTAGCTGCTGGTCCCCACCTCCCTCCCTCAGCTGGGACCACAATCTCCTCCGCCTGGAGAAGCCCTGAGTGACCCCCTCCCACCTAGCTGGGTGAGCCCGAGGTCAGAACAGCTGCACCATGCTGACCCAATATGCTCTGGGGAAAATATGCAGCATCTCTTGATACAACAATGCTTGTCCCCAGAGCAGGCAAAGCTGCCAAAGCAGCAGCCATGGTCACCCAGTCCCCTGTGAATAACCCAGGCCCCTGGGCAATTGCCCCCTTCTCTCCGCAACAGCAGGCCTGGCTGGCGGGGGGAGGGGAAGGGAGGGGAGCCCAGCAGCTAGCTGCTGCCTACGTTGCAGGGATGCTTGGTGAGAGGCAAACAGAGCTGGTGGGGAGAAGGCTGGGGAGAGTCCTCCTCTCACCCCTGGTGGGGAGAGGGCTGGCCCTGTGGAAGCCTGCCTGCACTCCAAACTCCTCAGTCACAGCCTCCTCCCAGAGCCAGACCTCTAGCCAGAGTCCTCACTCCTCTGCACCCCAATCCTCTGCCCCAGTCCTGACCCTCTCCTGCACTCTGAATCCCTCATCCCTGGCCCCGCCCCACAGCCATCACCCCTGCATCCCAACCCTCTGTCCTAGCCCTGAGCCCCCTCCTACATTTCAAACCCTTCATAACTAAGGCTACGTCTATACTACAAGCCTCTTGCTGAAGAGCAAATGCAAATAGAGTGCTCATTTGCATAGGTCACCTCTCATTTGCATTTCCTCTTCCTTCCCTTATGCACAAGAGGTTTTTGTGCAAAAAAGCGCTATGTAGACGGCGCCTTTTTGTGCAAAAACCCCTTTTGCGTAAGAGCCATTCTTCCTATGAGATCTGGCTCCTAAGTGGGGAGACCATGGGGCTCCATGCACTATGGAGCGTCATGCTCCTTCCCTAGAAGCTGGATCTGGTGGCCGCTTCCAGGGTGCAGAATGGTGTCCTGGGAGAGGCGGGCACCAGGCAACCTGCCTTAGTGCCACTGACGGGAGCTCCCCAACTCACAGCCACCTGCTGTACCCCAAATCCGTACCCCTACCCCAAAGCCCACACCCCTAGTCTAGAGCCTGTATCCCACCCTGCACCCCAAATCTCAACCCAGAGCCATCACCCTCTTCTGCACCCCAAGCCTCAGCCCTAAACCCCTCCCCAAACCTAGAGCCACCTATTAAATCCCAAACCCCTCATCCCCAGACCTATCCCAAACCCTTCCTGCAAACCAAACCCCTGCCTCAACTCTCAGCTCCCTCTTGTATTCCAAATTCCTGAGCCCTACCCCCCTCATCTCCAGAGCCCTTTCATCCCAACTCTCTGTCCCAGGCCTGAGCCCCTCATCCCCGGCCCCACCCTAGAGCCTGCATCCCCAGCTGGAGCCCTCACACCCCTGCACCCAACCTTTGCCCCAGGCCTGAGCCCCCTCCCACACTCTGGACCCTTTGGCATAACCCCTGCCACATGAATTTTGTTATGTACACTGATATAAAGACAATATGTCACATATCACCTCCTTGTCATACATCACTTCATTCTGCTCAAGGGTGAGAAAATTTAGAGGGAACACTGGTTGTCAGGCTTATGTTAGTAGATTAGAATTGTTTCCTGTCAATTGTTTAAACAGGTCAGTTCTGGCAAATTTTAATACTGTAGTTCAACTGATGACAATTGTTTTACAGCCTTTCCTTAAAAAAAATAAAGTGATTTGTCTTGCTTGTAAAAGTTGTCAGCTTGCTGGGGATGTTTTATATGCATGTAGAAGAGTTACATGCATGCTGGCAGTACAACTGTCCCCAGTGCCCATCGAATGCACCTGAAACCCTGTTCTGGAGACACCATTTCTAGAGACAAAAGGCTAGTTCAGGCTCTATGTCCATTGGCCTCTCTCCTGAGAGTGTCAATAAGTGCAAATAACAACGGAAGATTTTATTAATGTAGGAATAAGACTAGCACCATGGATTTATTTTATACCTGATGCTAAACAGTCATCAGATGGCCATAACTTGCAGTCATTATTGACTTGGCCAGATTTGAATAGATAAAATAAAGATGAAAACTCCAGACTTTTTTTTTCCAATCCATGAGTCACCCAGTCTTTACAATCTGTACACATTTGGAGGTATTTCAGAAAGTGACTGTAGGGATTCTGTGCCTTCCCTCTTTCAAAGGTCTCTTTGTTTCTTTTCAATGGAAGAGTTTCTTTTCTTTTAAGGTTTGCGTACAGTTTTGTTCTCTTAATTGTTCTCATTTCTTCACTTTTACAACATGCTCTACACATTATCTGCTGCAGATGGTAATTCTACAGTAAATCTGTTTGCTTCAATTAACTTTTACTGCTTATAAGAGATGAAACCATGTAGGTCATAATTAGTGTTCCAATTACGCAGTTCTCCAGTCTGTGTATTGATATATGGTAGCATTCTTACACTGTTTTTACAAAGACCTCCCTATTTATATGGTGTTTTTCTTACTGAGCTGCGGTAATGCAGGTTTCCATTAGTCATCAAGGTCATCTCACTTCTGAAAAGTACAATGTTAGGGTATTATTATAGACTTCAAGAGCATCCTTATCTGTTGTGTGCAGAATCAAAGCACGCTGCTGGTTCTGAACTGTGTATGCTATGTTGCTGAGAGAATTCAAAACAATGGCCCCATTTTCTACAACATTCTCCCCAAGGTTGAGAGCTGATGGTGATTTCAGAGAACCTGCTCTCATGACAGAACTTACATTTATTTCTGCTACACAATCTCAGCATGGGTATGTCTACACTACAGCACTAATTCGAACTAACTAAATTTGAATTAGTTAATTCGAATTAAGCATCTAGACCTAAAAACTAATTTGAATTAGCGTTTTGCCAGTTCGGAATATCATGTCCACATTGAGTAGACCCTGAACCGAAGTTAAGGCTGGCCGGAACCAGTGCTGGCAGGGCATCAGGTTAGGACTTAGAGTGTGGAGCTGCTGCCTGAGGCTAGCTGAGGGCTGTGCTTAAAGGGACCTGACCCCCACCCCGGAAAGACAGTTCTCAGGGTTTCCCTCTTGCTTGTCTACCTCGATGAGGGACAGCAAAGCAGTCCTGTCTTGGAGTGACCTGAGTGCCCTCACTTGGCACATCACAGCATTCGGCCATCAGCCCGGCTGCACTTGCCACAGGCTGCCATCCAGGGGTGTCAATCGGGGGGGCTGTCAGGATCCAGGAGGCCCTGCAGGAGAGCTTCCACCCCGAGGAGCCCGCAGAGCCACTGCAGTCCTCCCCATCGGGGGCTCGTGCCCCATTCCTCCCTCACCTCCTTCCACTTACCCCTCCCTAGCCCCCATTCGTGATGTAAAAAATAAAGGACATGTGTGTTCAAAAATAGAAACTCTCTTTATTTAACAAAACTGTTGGGGAAGGGGGATTAACCTCTGGGGAGACTGGGAAAAGGAGGTGGGAGAGGGGAAGAGAGAGGGTGGGAGAGGGTAGGGGGAAACCTGGGAGGAGAGAGCTGGAAGGGGGAAGCCAGGGGAAGAAGGAGGAGGGGAAGTATAAAACTATGGTATGCCATATCTTCAGTACTGTGTACAGATGTGGTCTCCTCACTTCAAAAAAGATATTTTGGCCTTGGAAAGGGTTCAGAAAAGGGCAACTACAATGATTAGGGGTTTGGAACAGGTCCCATATGAAGAGAAGCTAAAGGGACTGGGACTTTTCAGCTTAGAAAAGAGGAGACTGAGGGGGGATATGATAGAGGTCTATAAAAGCATGAGTGGTGTGGAGAGGGTGAATAAAGAAAAGTTCTTCATTAGTTCCCATAATAGAAGGACTAGAGGACACCAAATGAAATGAATGGACAGCAGGTTTAAAACTAATAAGCAAAAGTTCTTCTTCACACAGCACATAGTCAACCTGTGGAACTCCTTGCCACAGGAGGCTGTGAAGGCTAGAACTATAACAGAGTTTAAAGAGAAGTTAGATAAATTCATGGAGGTTGGGTCCATGGAGTGCTATTAGCCAGGGGGTAGGAACGGTGTCCCTGGCCTCTGTTTGTGGAAGGCTGGAGATGGATGGCATGAGACAAATCGCTTGGTCATTGTCTTCGGTCCATCCCCTCCGGGGTACCTGGTGCTGGCCGCTGTCGGCAGACAGGCTACTGGGCTAGATGGACCTTTGGTCTGACCCAGTACGGCCGTTCTTATGTTCTAAGCTCAGGGCTCAGGGTCCAGGGTCTCACTGGACCAACTTGATTTTCACGCATACCTGCTCCTGGGTTCGCATGTGGCCTTTGGTGGCCAGGCTGGCAGCTATCCTGCCTGAGACAGCCGCATTCCTGTGCCTAGTGCAGAGGTCGTGGACGTTGGAGGCCTCCCCCCAAACCTTGATGAGGTCCACGATCTCTGCACTAGACCAGGTGGGCGCCCACCTCTTGTGGCCCCGGGCAGGCTCCTGGGAGCCGCCAACTTGGTCCTGGGAAGAGGCGGAGGGCTGGGTGGCAGCGGGTGGCTGGCTCATGCCGTGCCAGATGCAGGGTCTGCTGGCTGGGTGCTGGCAGGCTTGCAACTGGCACGAGCACTGTAGCCAGACTGTGCCCCTTTAAGGGCTCCGGGGCCGGGAGAGGGGCAGAAAAGTTTCCCTGGTTTGGCCCAGAGTGGCCACCAGGGCAAGCTGGGAAGGGCTAGCCTCCAACTAGTTCGAATTAAGTGGCTACACAGCCCTTAATTCGAACTACTTAATTCAAACTAGGCGTTAGTCCTCGTAGAATGAGGTTTACCTAGTTCGAATTAAGCGCTCCGCTAGTTCGAATTAAGTTCGAACTAGCGGTTTGTACGTATAGACACTATGAAAGTTAATTCGAACTAACGGCTGTTAGTTCGAGTTAACTTTGTAGTGAAGACATACCCCATGATAGTTTCCCTCTCTGCACTTTATTAGATAATATATACTGCAGCCGTCTTCTAAATTACTAGCTAACTTTGGCACATATTTGTATCATGGCGGTGCCCAGATCAGGATTATTTTAGATCCTGTTGGTCTGGGTGCTGCCCAAACAACACAAGGAGACACAAGCCTGCTCTATACTACAAAGTCAGGTCAGCATAAGCTGTTTTGTGTTGACATTCTGTCAGTCGGTGGTCAGGGCAGTGAGTGGTGTGTGTGTATTATACACCCGAGACTTCAACTGCTAGGACTGGGGTCCCTTAGCAGCGGGCAACCTGGAGGAGGTTGACGGGCGCCCCAAGAAGTTTACAGGGAGAGCTTATTACACCTCAGATTTTGACTGCTAGGATACACGATCCATTCGCAGTGGGCAGCCTGGGGCGGCTGAGAGATGCCCCAACGGATCTGTCCCCTGGAAGCGACATGATCCAACGCTCAAGCTCTCCCTATATCTGTCCCTTATGACCGGCTGGAGTTCTTTTAAAATTGTGCTTGGTTCTCTTACAGCAACTGAAGGAGTCAGGTCACAGCTTAAACAGTTACTATTTTATTGTTACAGGGTAAACTTAGCTGTTAAATGCTACTACTGTGTTACAGATAAACACAGCCACTACAAAGGACAGGACAGAAATTACACTAATAAGTCACTTACAGGTACCATGAAACCCTTTTGGTTCTCTGAGCTCTTATTAAATGCATGCAAAATAGACACCTAGCAGGTATATATTCTCACCCCTGTGTTCCAGACTTGGCGTGGCCAGCGTCTTTCTCTCAATCCCTCGGGAAGAAGGAGGGCGAGGTTGGGCGTCCCACAGACCTCGAGAGACAACCAATACCTGCCAGCAGGTGTAGATGATTGGAGCTCAAATGGGGTGGGCTACTAAACCCCTCTTTATACCCCTTGGGTCACGTAGGCTTCTTCCTGGTCTCAAGTGGCCAATTAGGAAAAATGGCTTTGAACGCCAAGTTTCCCATGAAGGGTGCAAAGCATAATTCACACCTGGGAAAATGCAGACAATGGGCACCTCTGGTATGTGATGGGCGAAGATTCCTCTCCTGGGACAGTGCAGGCGTGTCAATTACTGGTACTAGCCATCAGGGCAGCAGGAGGCCCCCGGGTCGTCAGCTAGCCCATTTACTGTCTGGTTTCTGTTTATGGTAGAGTCAGGGACAGGCAGCACACCTGCGTTCCCAGGGCATCAAAGGCTGACTGCCTTTCTCTTGGTCTCTGGGGGGAAAACAAGATGGGGTTCATGTCTGGCTACACCTACCTGTGCATGTGTCTGTACTTAAATTTGTCTCCCATGGATGTAAGCGCCCTATCACAGCTACACAGAACACGACCTCCCTCAGCAGCACTGAGCCATGCTTGATACACTGATGTTGACGCAACATGAGTAAAGACACTGAGTTATTCATGTCAACCCTGACAGTCCTCCAGTCATTGTCCCACAATGCCTGACCCTGACTGCTCTGGTCACCATTGTGAACTCTGCTGCCCAGGGTCACAGAGACTGTAAAGGCCCATGAATTTTTGAAATGCCATTTTTCCTCATTTTCCAGCTTGGTGAGCACACCTAGTAGCTCTCCACTGTTGCGTGCTACTGCTCAGCTGACCATGCTGGCTTCATGCTCCATATGCACTCTGGCTTGGAGTAGGCAGGGGACATTGGCTCTCCTGGGGCTCTGAGGAGAAGAAGCTGTGCGGACACAGCTATGGACCAGCCACAGAAATGTGGACATCTACAGGCAGGTGGCTCTGGAGATTCAGGAGAAGTGTACAACAGGAAGTAGAAGCAATATTATGTGAAAGAGAAGGATCTGTGGCAAGTATATCAGAAGGCCAGTCAGTCTGATGCCAGACCAGCCACAGACCTGCTGCTTTTACAATTTACTTCATGCCATTCTTGGGGGAGATCCCACAACCATCCCACACACCACTGAGGAGCCCGAGTCAGAGACCCAGGACATGGAAGAGGATGGGGGATATGGTACAGAGGGTGCAGCTGTGTGACAAGCCAGGAACTGGGTTTGACTCCACCAATGTCCAGTCAGTCCTGGCAGTTGAGCATGGGTGAGCCCAGTGCAGGGAAGGAACCTTGAGTATGTTTTTATTTATGTTTCTCATTACCATGATGTACTTACTGATCACGCCCCCAACTTAACAGGACATAGCTTTTGACTTTCCATTAACTTACTCATGTAAGCAGGGTCTGAAACAATGCTTTCATTACAGCTAGCTGGAATGGGAAAGAAATTCTGGGTGTGTTTATGTAAATACAGTTTGACCTGCTTCGCTTAGTTGTGTCAGATATTTGGCTGATACAGTGCTGTTTTGCTCATTGCAATCATCTTGGCTGGTGTTGGTTCACAAGCTGTGTTAATGCAGGAATGGTGAGATGTGATCAACAAACCTTGCTGTTATTGGGGGAATGTGGAAAAGTCAGACTGCGTTTAACTCAGTTCAAAAGGAGAGAGACTGTCAATGTAAAGAACGTCACATGGACAAAGGCCCCTCTGCCAAAGTTCTGTGAAGTTAACCAGGGGAGGTCAGGACTCTGAATCAGGTCTTCCAGGTGTGAGCTATAAGACTGGTTCAACCTGTTTCTCCCCCCGGTTTTGGTTATGAATTTTGTTTGTGGTGTTTTCCCAAATTAATGCCACATTACTTCCCTCCCTTTTTATTAAAAGTTTCTTTTCCACACTCAGACTTTGTACTTGTGAGTGTGGAAGCATTGCCTCTCAGTGGCACCTAGGGGTGTTGTGTGAATTCCCCAGGTTACTGGGTGGGGCTTCAGCCAGTTCTGTGTTGGATGGATGGAGAGGAACCCTAGATATTGAACCTGGCCCTGGCTGCTGCTGGCGCTACCTAGCAGAAGGGTTACATTCGTACTAGAACAGACAGTACACCAAAGACAGGCAGTGCTGGTATTTGCTTTTCATTTCCCTCTGGAGTTAGGCAGGGGTGGGGGGTAATGAGGATGAGTTTGTTGATGTACACACAGATACCCCTTGAATCCTCGAGAAATGTCAGCGACACTTCCATGGAGGTGCCCTGCAATTCTCTGCTGCCTTCCATGGTCGAGTGCTTTCTATGCCCATCAGTGATAACTTTAGCAGGCACCATTGTAGCACACAGGCTAGAAGCACACAGGCCCAGCCAGCTTCAGGATGCCAGCAGCAGCTGTCCTTTCTCTGTCCCTTAGTTACCCTCTGGAGTGAGATATCAGCTAAAATCACCACTGCCTGTGGAAAATGGTGGCAGCATTTAGTGCCAGCACCCTATACTCATAGTTTCATATAACCAATCAATCCCCTCCTTGTTTCCCTTCCGCCGGCAGGCCATGCAATCCAGGGTTGGTGCTGTGAGTGATGTTGTGTGGAAGCATTCTGAAGCAGAAGTGTCAGTAAGAATGTCTTGTTTAAGACATTTTGGGGGCAAAGGGAGGGAGTTCTGAAGCTTAACTTTCCCTTTCCATTGTGACTACACAGACAGTGGTACCTCTGTGTGTTCTATCTGTAGCTGCTGTCGCTGCAGCCTTGCAGGGTTTCCCCTCCACATCTGCAGCACACCTGAGGCGGAAGAACATGACTCAGAGTGACATGTTCAATGAGATCCTGTATGCAGTGCTACATCAGACCGTGAGAAAAGGGCTTGGAGGATGAATATTGCAGACAGTCTGGAAGAGGAAAGAGTGGGCAGGAAAAAGGCCCAGGAGTCCCAGCAGGGAAAAGAGAGGAAGATGAATCAGGACATAATGGGGTTTCTCTGGCAGTAAATACAGATGCTAACGGCTCTTGTGGACCTGCAGGTTCAAGAATCATGGGCTTGCCTCCCTTTGCAGTCTATGGAGAACTTCATTTCAGCACTTCCTTACATCCCTGCTCAATGTTCCACATGACCTGAGGAGCCACACTCCTAACCATTCCGCCCCATGAGACATTCAGGACAACTACACATTAACCCAGACCTGTGAAATCTATTGTTGCTGTATGGGTAGCCAAAATGGACATTTATGTTCTTTCTGCTTGTTCAAGTTTTGTTCCATTAATTCACTATGTTTTTAATGTGTTTGCTTTTAAATTGCCCAGATTTTAGTTTGCACTGGCTTTGTTACTGAATAAAATTCTGTTATTTGAAAAATAATTTGTCTGTATTAGTTAATAACATATGCTGCAGAGTGCTTAGCACTACTGACAGCACCCACTTACTTGCCCCCACAGTGGATTTTTCAACTCCAGAATGATTTCCCACTGACTGGTTGAAATTGGGCATTGCAAATTTCTACAGTGTAATCACCACTCCTCCACTGTCAGTGAAGCTTTCATTCTGGTGTCCCTGTGCGGGAATGAGCTTTGCTCACACATCTAAGAACGTGGCCTTGTCCATCTGAAAGTTCTGCAGCCACTCCTCACCATCCCAAGCCTGTATTAGGACAAGAGCCCTCCATTGAGTGCTTGTTTCCTGGGCCTGGAAGTGGTGCTTCTCTATTTGGAGCTACTCTGTGACAGTCACCAACAGTTTTGAATTAGTTCTCACTATGTCTCACAGCAATTTGTCCTCCATGAAATCATCATGTTCCTCTCTGATTTAGTTCCTCTTGAGGCTCTGTGAATACCAGAAGATTGTGCATCTGGTGCTTGCAACACTTAAGACAGTAGTGCAGAGCTACCCAGGCTCCGTGGTTCTGGAGATGGCAGAGCGTGAGAAGAACCACTTGGGTTGATGGGATTTTTTAAAAAGGTGCAAAAACTATGAGCTATCGATAACATCATGAGATGGAGACAACAGCATTATAGAAAATTGTCCTCTTGCTCCTACTCAACTCTGTGCAACTCATTTCCACCCCATCATGCATTGCTAAAATGTCCCAAAAGACAGCACACTGGAAGTGGTGGATTGCACAGTGGGACACCTATCCAGGGTGCACTGCAATGTGCATCCGTATAAGTACTCCCAGTGAGTCCCTCCGATGCTGATGCAAGGAGTCAACTAGGCACATGCACAGGTGATACACTAACTGCAATGGTTTTATGCCAACATAACTTGCATCAGCAAAAATGTATAGCATAGATATGCCTGTGGTCCCTGCTCTAGGGAATTTGTAATCTACTATAAGAAAAAAGAAAATAAGTAGGGGTAGCAAATAATAGTGGGAAATTGGGAAGGAGGAAAAGGGTAATAATGGTAAGATCATATGGTTGTATAGGCTAATTATAATTCTCATCCTGAACCTGAGTGTACATGGGCATAGGTGTCTTCCTCCCACATGGAGCAGATCGAAAGACTGGAGTCTATGTGAATAGCTATTTAATTCATATTTTAAAAATTGCATAGTTTCATTAATTTTTTTGTATCAGCCAATCCCACTGGCTATTGTTTGGGAGAGCATTCCTTGCAGAAGAAGAAAGTGCAAAAGTATTTCTTGAAGAAATAGAAACTATGAGCAGTTGGAGCTGGCAGAGGGGGGATGAGGAGAGGTGCTAAAAGGAGTGGATGAATGATAAAATGGGGGACAGAACTGTGTAAAGTCTTGAAACCAAAGACAAGAGGCTTGATGTGATAGGGAAGTGGAAGTCAGAGGAGAGACTGAAGAATGGGTGAGATGGATGTGACAAGAACAAGAAAGGAAGACAATTTTAGCAACTGTGTTTAGAAAGGACCAGAGGGTGCTCTTGGTCTGTTAGTTATTAACATGGACAAGTTTAGTTTAACACGTCACAAAAGTGTTCATTCACAGCTGTGTGTTAACACTTACAGTACTGTCGTGGGGCCACCCCTCCCGAGGGGCAGGCCGCCCGCCTCCGGGGCATAGTTCGGACCCCTCCGGCCGAGACCCAGAAGTAAAACTGCCCCTTTCTTAGGGGAATTACTGCCCCCTGGCCTAGTCCCAAAAGTACACAGCCCCCCTCTTAGGGGAACTACGGCCCACTGGCCTAGTCCAAAAGTACACAGGCCCTGAGGCCTAGTCCTCTATGCGAACCCCTTCTCACTGGGGGTCCGTGTGGCGGGGGTAGGGGGGCCCGGGCCCTCCCTCTCCACCGGGCCCCGACCCAGGGCCCTATCAGTGGCGGGCAGCTCCCACCACTGGCTCAGCGGGGGTTCCTTCCCGTAACGCGCCGAGCCCTCCGGGTGCCCTCCGGCTCCCTGCCCTGGGTCACTTCCTACCCCCTTCCCCTGGTCGGCAGTGGTCCCACCTGTTGGCATTAGCCAGATGTCCGTGGCCGATCCTTCCAACTCGGCGTCTGCGGTCGCTGTGGCGGGTCCGACGCCGGGGTCCCATATGGTTGGCCGGCGGCTCCAACGTCGGGGCCGAGCCCTGCTTTGGTCCTGCAGTGGCAGGCCTGGTGACTCCCTCTCTCGCTGACGAGTCGGCGGCCCTGGAGGTTGGGCCCTAGCTCCTGCCCCGTCGGCTGCCCGCCCCGACTGAATAGGATTGCAGTCCTTTATACCTGGGGCCTCCTTGGAGCAAGCCCAGTATGGCGGCGTGGGTGGGGCCCTCCGGGTGGGGCCCTCCCCGCCCCCGGAGCCAGGTGGTTTCCTGGGGCTAGAGTGCGGGGTGGGGCCATCCCGTCACACACCCTTCCCCTTAAGTGGGTGTCTGTCCTCTCGCTGGTCTCCGTCCCCCCTTCCTCTACTCGGGAAAAGAAATCAGCGTTAGTGTGAGTCTTCCCCGGGCGATGGACTACACTGAAATTATAGGGCTGCAGAGACAGATACCATCGCATCAGCCGGGGGTTAGTCTCCTTCATGCTATTTAGCCACTTCAGGGGGGCATGGTCCATTACCGCCTGAAACGTATTTCCCAATAAATAGTACCGCAGAGCATCTATAGCGCACTTTACTGCCAGCGCCTCCTTTTCTATGGTGGCATAGTTCTGCTCTCGCGGGAAGAGCTTACGGCTCAGGTATACTACTGGGTGCTCCCCTCCCTCTGTCTGCTGGGACAGCACCGCTCCTAAGCCCCTTTCTGAGGCATCCGTCTGCAGCAGAAAGGGCCTTGAGAAATCCGGGTGGAACAAGACGGGGGCGTTAGTAAGCTTGGCTTTCAGGATCCTGAAGGCCTCCTCGCACTCGGCTGACCACCGGACTTTATTCGGCTGGGCGTTTTTGGTGAGGTCTGATACGGGGGCTGCAATGTTCGCAAAATTAGGGATAAACCGGTGATAGTACCCAGCGAGTCCCAAGAATTGGAGTACCTGCCTTTTCGTTGTGGGGGCCTCGCACTCCTGTACTGCTTTCACCTTGTCTATCAACGGTCGTACCATCCCCTGTCTGATGGTGTATCCTAAGTAGGTCACGTCCCGTCGGTGCAGCTGACACTTTCGCGGATTGGCTGTCAGGCCGGCCTCCTTCAGGGTCTTCAATACCGCTTCTAGGTGTTGTACATGGATCTCCCATGTCGGGCTATATATCACCACATCGTCTATATATGCAGCTGCGTGGGAGTGGTGGGGCTGTAATAACCGGTCCATCAGTTGCTGGAACGTGGCTGCAGCCCCATGTAGTCCGAACGGCATAGTCACAAACTGGAACAGACCAAAAGGCGTAGGGAAGGCCGTCTTCTCCTTAGAGGCTGGCGTCAGGGGAATCTGCCAATATCCCTTCGTCATATCTAAGATGGAGAAGTATTCCACCTGGTCAAGCTGGTCTAATAACTCCCCGACTCGAGGCATTGGGTAGGCATCGAACCGTGAGATGGCATTGACTTTGCGGAAATCGATGCAAAATCGCGTCGTGCCGTCCGATTTCGGGACGAGAACAATCGGGCTCCTCCACTTGCTGCGGGATTCTTCCACCACTCCCATCTCTAGCATCACTTGGAGTTCCTTCTGGACTGTCTCCCACATTTTCCGGAATAGGGGCCGATGTTGGTCTCGCACTTTATGGCCCAGGTGGGTAGCGATATGGTGATGTATGGCACTGGTCCGGCCGGGCTGAGAGGCAAAAAACCGTATGAATTTCTGGACCACCTGCTGTAACTCGCTCCATTGTCCCGGGCTCAGTTCCTCACTCACCGCGACTTGCGCAGGTCCCTGGACGTCTTCTACTGTAGGCCCAAGTTTGGGATCCGGGGGGGGGGGGGTACGGGGTGACCAGGAGCCCCTCGGCCGTTTTCCATTCCTTCAGGAGGTTGATGTGGTATAATCGTACCTCTTTCCTCCTTCCCGGCAGCCTCACTTCATAATCCATGGTCCCTACTCGCCATACCACTTCAAAGGGGCCCTGCCATCGGGCGAGCAGCTTGGATTCTCAGGACGGCAGTAGGACGAGTACGTGGTCCCCTGGTTCAAAAGAGCGGAGTTTGGCCCCTCGATTGTAATACCGGGCCTGGGTCTCCTGTGCCTGCAAGAGGTTAGCCTTGGCAAATTCCCCTACCTTCTGCAGGTGCTCCCGCAGTTGTAATACGTAGGGTACTGTTCCTTGGACTCTGGATTCCTGCTCCTCCCAACTTTCTTTCAGCAGGTCGAGTACCCCCCTCGGCTGGCGCCCATATAGGAGTTCAAACGGGGAGAACCCCATTGACGCCTGGGGGACCTCCTGAACGGCGAACAACAGGGCCGGTAGGAGCTTGTCCCCGTGCCAGGGGGTCTTCCGTCACAAATTTGCGTAGCATTGTCTTTAGGGTTTGATTGAAGCGTTCCACCAGGCCATCTGTCTGGGGATGGTAAACCGTCGTTCTCAGGGGGTGGATGTTCAACAACCGTGACAGCTCAGCCATCAGTCGGGATAACACATTGGTCACCTGGTCAGTCAGGACCTCTTTGGGTATCCTCACTCGTGCAAATAGTTTGAAAAGTTCCTCTGCGAGGGTGTGGGCGGTGGTGTTGCGTAGTGGCACCGCTTCTGGGTAATGCGTGGCATAGTCCACCACCACCATGATATATTGGCACCCCGAGCTGGCCTTCTCTAGGGGTCCCACCAGGTCCAATCCGATCCTTTCAAACGGGATCCCCACCACTGGTAGTGCCACCAGCGGGGCCTTCGCCACTCCCTTCTGGCTAGTGAGCTGGCATTTAGGACAGGACTCACAAAAGTCCCATACTGCGCGGTGTATGCCTGGCCAAAAAAACCTCATCCCTATCCGTTGCAGAGTCTTTTCTCGTTCTAGATGGCCGGCCCATGGGAGTCGGTGGGCCAGCTGGAGTACGGCCTTCCTGTATTTGGTCGGGACCAGGAGTTGCCATATGTCCTCCCCTGTTTGGGGGTGCCGGACTACCCTATATAGCTGATCCGTTCTTACCAGAAACCGCGGGCCTTGAGGCTTGCAGGGACCCTGGCTCACCTCCTCGCCGGGTTCCTGCACCTGCTCCCATGCTCGGCTCAATGTTTGGTCTTCTCTTTGTTCCCTCATGAAGTCGCCATCTACTTCTAGGGTTTCAAATTTGTCCTCCCAGGCTGGGTGATCCCCTCTGGTCGGGGCAGGTCCATTGTTTGGCTCGGGGTCAGCCTCCCCTCCCTCCCTAGACTCTTGCCTTGGGCGGCCTCTTCCAGGTCGGGTGGGGAGGGACCAGACCCTGGTGCCAGCCGCTGGCCCCATTCTCGCAGCACCCTGTCTAAGCCCCTCCAGTCTCGGCCTAATATCACAGGGTAGGCTAATGTTGGGACCAACCCCACACTGTAGACCCCGGCATCCTGGCCATCATATAACTGCACCCATGCCGTCGGGTATGCTCATACATCCCCGTGTACGCACAACAACTGAATGGTGGCTCCCGCTGGCTCTGGGTCGGGTATTAGGTCCGCCCTAACCAAAGTCTGGCTGCACCCCGAGTCCGCCAGCGCCACCGTGGGGGTCCCCTCTACCCGGAGTCTCACTACCATTTTGGGGACGTCCGTTTGCCCCGTTCCGGACTCTGCGGTTAGCACTTGCCCAAAAGGGCAGACCATGCAGGGCTCCTCCCATCCGGGCCCCCTTTTTGGTCCCTCCCTTCGCTGGGCCCACAGCTGGCCCACGACCTCCCGCTCCCAGTGGTTCTGTCGCTCTTTTAGCCCCACCAGCTGCTGCTGCAGCTCGGTCAGGCACTCCTCTTGCTGCTGTTGCCAGGTCGACAATCGCTCCCTCCATTTCCTGGGCTCTTTTCCCCCTAGTCTATCAATCCCCCTTGACAGCCCCTTCGCCCGGGGTGGGGTCGACTGCCTGCATTCTCCACCACGTGTTGCGGGGCTGCCCCTCCCGAGGGGCGGGTCGCCTGCCTCCGGGGCATAGTTCGGACTCCTCCGGCCGAGACCCAAAAGTAAACTGCCTCTTTCTTAGGGGAACTACAGCCCACTGGCCTAGTCCAAAAGTACACAGGCCCTGAGGCCTAGTCCTCTATGTGAACCCCTTCTCACTGGGGGTCCGTGTGGCGGGGGTAGGAGGGCCCGGGCCCTCCCTCTCCACCGGGCCCCGACCCAGGGCCCTATCAGTGGCGGGCAGCTCCCACCACTGGCTCAGCGGGGGTTCCTTCCCGTAACGCGCCGAGCCCTCCGGGTGCCCTCCGGCTCCCTGCCCTGGGTCACTTCCTACCCCCTTCCCCTGGTCGGCAGTGGTCCCACCTGTTGGCATTAGCCAGATGTCCGTGGCCGATCCTTCCAACTCGGCGTCTGGGGTTGCTGTGGCGGGTCCGACGCCGGGGTCCCGTATGGCTGGCCGGCGGCTCCAACGTCGGGGCCGAGCCCTGCTTTGGTCCTGCGGTGGCAGGCCTGGCGACTCCCTCTCTCGCTGACGAGTCGGCGGCCCTGGAGGTTGGGCCCTAGCTCCTGCCCCGTCGGCTGCCCGCCCCGACTGAATAGGATTGCAGTCCTTTATACCTGGGGCCTCCTTGGAGCATGCCCAGTAGGGCGGCGTGGGTGGGGCCCTCCCCACCCCCGGAGCCAGGTGGTTTCCTGGGGCTAGAGTGCGGGGCGGGGCCACCCCGTCACAAGTACAAATAAATATCTGAACTATGCAGAACTGCTCAAGGAGGGAGACCCATAAAAATACTTCCAAATGCAGGAATTTTGGGTACACAAGCTCAGTTATTGACCTACTGCAATAATATTCCACTGAAAAATGGTAGCCATTGCTAGGTGTTGAAGTATTTTGTAATTATATTTTAATTTTAAAAAAATGACCAGAGCACAAACCATGCATAGGGAGAAGAGGACACACAAAGTGAATGTATAGTGAAAGAGAATTGGAATAACTGCCTAGAGAAATTATATATGTACAAAATTCCACCAATAAGGACAAAAATGATTTTGGGTATTATAAAGGATTTACTTTAATTTGGCAGTGTAGTGCTTTGTCATTTTTTCCATATTCTAAGAATGGAGGTCAAACTGCATAAAATGTAGATGACTCAATTGTTCCCATTTTATCTTAGTTAACTACTCCATTATTAAAGTGTCCCACACCCTTCAAAACCAAGCAACATCTTTCTTTTTTCCAACAGATTCTTTATTTTTCCAGTTTTCTGCAGCAAATGGGCATCCAAGTATGTTCTGCATCTTTATTGGCTTGCTACCCCTCACCAGAAGGGCTGGAACCACCACAACTATAAACAAGTTGGAACTACTAAGTTGGATTCTGATTGATCTCCCATACCAGTGTAAATCAAAAGTAACTCCATTAAAGTCAATGGAGTTAAACTGGTATGTTAAAGAGGGGCCAGTCCTCTTCAGTGTAAATCCTGAGATTTGTAGCCAACAGTGTTGTACCTGAGGGCTTTCCTCTCAGATGTAAATGAAAGCTCCTTGTCCTGATGAGCTTTCCAATATGCAGCAGAGTTATGCATCTAGAGTACTGAGAAGCAGCAAAGGATGAGTTACCACTGGCCCATCACTTTGCTTTTCATCTCTTTGCTATCAGACAGATAAAAGATGCTGGTGCCCTTTGCCAGAGTTTGGCTACTGTTTGAGGTAATTTTTTCCCCTTCCATAGTTATTTCCACCTTTTCATAACTTTCCCCTCTTTTGTTCTGTTTCTCATTTTATGACTTTTCTGTACAGGTTAGAGATTATGTGTTTCATGTGAGTCTTCAAATTTATTTCAAAGTCTTTCAAACAATTAGCCTTGGATCCTGAGACTTGAAAAACAGTTATTAGTCCCAGTAAGCCTCTTAAATCATTCTACATGGACTTAGAGGATAAGTGTGATGCTTCACCTGAGATACAGGGAACCTTGAAATTGGCACCAATGTGAAGTTGTTGTGTTGTGGTGTCTTAATCTATCATTTTTCCATTATACATAAATTCCATAAACCTTTTAATTCATTTACAAAAATACCGTCTGAATTTCCAGATAGTTTTTTTTAAATTTTTCTCTCCTGGGAGTTTTAAGGAGAGGGGGTCAGGCTAGCTTTATGTCTTACAAACCCACAGGCTTTGAATGTAAATTTCAAACAGATGACAACCCTTTAGGCAGTCTCTGCTGTCCCTTTGAAATATTAATGCACCTTTGGGAGTGTCTGGAAGTTGTCTGTGTTCAGTATTTATCCAATGTTTGAAGACACCCAGGATATAACATATTAGTGAACAAAATGCATCCACCAAAACTACTCATCACATTCTTTAGCTGCAAGTCCTCCCTCTGATACTATTCTATACAATGTTATCTGAGAAATCCTAAGTAATTACTGTTGCCTCAGATAATATGTGTAATATTGGCATCACCGCTAGTATTTTGAAGTGATCTTCATCAAGAGAGTTAACAACAGAAAGCAAGTTTTTTGATATCTAGCTCATTTTTATTTCTACATTTCATTTTAGGAATAATATGGGGACATTTTCCCAATTAATGAGGTTTTTAAGGGATTTATGAATAAATGAAAGTCTCTTTAAGTGATGAGTGAGTTGTGCTAGAGATACCTATCAACATCTAAAATTTGAATATACATTGTAATGGGATACACTCACCTCTTACAAGCACCACCCAGCTGAGTGTATATTCCTGCACACTCGCTCTCTCTCTCTCTGGTGTGTTGTTGATGGCTCAGCCCTCTAGCCAAGTCAAATGCAGTCTGTGATGAAAGCTAAAGCAAACCTCTTCTGGGATACAAGTCCAACAAGGGCTTCTCTCAGGGCATATTTATACACCAGGGCTAAAATTGAATTAAGCTACGCAACTTGAGCTACATCAATTGGGTAGCTTAAGTCGAAATAGCTTAATGTGGCTTTAGGCACAGTCCACACAGCAGGAAATTCAAGGAAGAACACGCTTCCTTTGACTTTCCTGACTCCTCGTAAAATGAGAGTTACAGACATGAAGGGAGGGAGAGCTTAGTGGTTTGAGCATTGGCCTATTAGATACAGGGTTATGAGCTTGATACTTGAGAGGCCACATAGGGATCTGGGGTAAATCTGTCAGGGATAGTACTTGGTCCTGCTGTGAGGGCAGGAGACTGGATTTGATGACCTCTCAAGGTCTCTTCCAGCTCTGTGAGATAGGTATAGGAGTAAGAAGTCCTCCAGCTCAACATTATTTTGAAATAAAGGCTTGTAGTGTACACGCACACTATGTTATTTTGGAATAACATCAGTTATTCCAAAATAACACTGCTGTGTAGATGTACCCTCAGTGTCCTCTATTGTCTTTCAGTTTGTTCCGGCTTCAGACTAGAACGGTGCCCCAGGGCTCCTTCCATGGAGGCAATGTCTTTACCTCTTAGGGCCTTTCTGGCCACAACTTCCAGGTGGGCTGATATATTTCATTTCCACATCTGGGGTATCTCAAAGTCCAGGCCTCTTCCTCTGGTGGTTCATAAGGGTTGGGCAGGGGACCTAGGCCCACCCTCTACTCCATATCCCTGCCCAGGGCCAGTGTCCCTGTACATAGCAACTGTCTGCAGTGTCCCTTTAACTGAATTGTAGCCTATAATTCCTTGGGTCACTTTTCCAGGGCTCCAGCATATTCTTCACCCTTATCTCAGGGCCTTGTCCCAGTAGCCAGCCCAGAGCACCATCTGTTTTCCTCCAGCTCCAGCAAAGAATAGCTTTTGCTCTGGCCAGGCAGCAATTTTTATACTGGTCTGCTGCACGCTGACTAGCTGCTTCACACACAGCCGCTCTAAGCAGCTCAGAGGACCTCGCTACTGCCCTTTTCTGGAGTGGGATTTAGCAAGACCACAAGGCCTCCAGTAGGGGCCTCAGGGCCTAGTACTCCCCATCATATAGATGTTTCTAGAATTTAGGGCTGAATCCAAGGTCCATTGCTTTGAGGTTCATATAAAGCACTTTCAGTCCTGTGACTGTGCTAAAGTTTATAATTTCTTGAACAACACTGGTTTTACAGGATTTGTGATCAGAGATCATCAGTAGGCCATAATCTGTGCAGTATTTTATCACACCCCTAACTAGTAATTTTTCATAATCACCTTAAAATTTGTAGCAATTTTGTTACTAATTAGGACTAAGCAAAATTAGTGAAAGTTCTATCAAAAAATTCCTTGTGAATTTTTTCCCCAGTAATCTCCAAAATGATAAATGCTGCTATGATTTGTATATAATTAGAGCAATACCCCCATTGTCTCTTATCTTGAACAATCTCAGAATTATCTTGTATAATGTCCTATTTTAATCTCTCTTTCTGTCTTTCTTCTATTGCTTAAGTGGCTATTAGGGATAAATGCTCATGAACAGCTTACCTGGATGGTGCTGAAAGTAGCATTTAAGAACATAAAAACATCCATAATGGACTGGACCTGTTGACCAGTTAGCCAGATATCCTGTCTTCTGACAAGAGGTAGCTTCAGAGGGAATGAACAGAACAGGTCTCCCAGATGGACAACCCTCCGCAGCAGGATTGAGTTGATGGCCCTCACCATCTGCAGAAGGAGACAAAGAAACACACAAAACAGAGAATGAGAGAGGGGGTGCCTGACCCCTTGGGAGGTGCCCACCCTGCTCCCCTCCTCTGCCCCCCCCAAACACCCCAGGAGCCACCTCCTATGAGGCCCCCCCCCAGCAGCAGGGCTGTGTGAGAGTGGGATGGCACAAGCCCCCAAGGACAGGGCTCTCCCCCCACCCCACCCCCCACAGCCTCCAGTCCCTTTTCCCGAGGGTCCCCCTTACGCAACACTCTCCCCACCCCCCTGCAGGGACTGCAGCCTGAGGGCTCCTTACCTCCATGAGGAGAGCCCCAATGGTGTACTTCCCCATGCCGAACTGGTTGCCCACTGACTAGTAGCTAGCTGGTGGCGAGCTTACAGAGGGCGTTTGCTGCGCAAATTGCATAGCTTATTTCAAGTTCATTTCAAAATAGCTTATTTTGAAATTTGGTACTGTCTACACAGCACTTATTTCTAAATAAATTGCTATTCCGAAACGTCCCTTATTCCTCATGGAATGAGGTTTACAGGGACATCAGAATAGTAAGCCCATTATATTTTGAAAAGATGTGGAATAGCTATTTTGGGATACCTCTGGTATTCCGAAATAGCGCTGCAGTGTAGACGTAGCCTCATATGTACAAAATTAAATGAATTGGGGTATGTCTACACTACCACCCTAGTTCGAACTAGGGTGGCTAATGTAGGCATCCGAAGTTGCAAATGAAGCCCGGGATTTAAATATCCCGGACTTCATTTGCATCTTGCCGGGCGGGCGCCATTTTTAAATCCCCTTAGGTCGAACTCCGTGCCCGCGGCTACACGCAGCACGGAGTAGGTAGTTCGAATTAGGTTCTCTAATTCGAACTACCGTTACTACTTGTGGAACGAGGTGTACCGGTAGTTCGAATTCGAGATCCTAATTCGAACTACCTACTCCATGCCGCGTGTAGCCGTGGGCACGGAGTTCGACCTAAGGGGATTTAAAAATGGCGCCTACCAGGCAAGATGCAAATGAAGCCCGGGATATTTAAATCCCGGGCTTCATTTGCAACTTTGAATGCCTACATTAGCCACCCTAGTTCGAACTAGGGTGGTAGTGTAGACATACCCTTGGTGAATAAGTGGCAGATGAAATTTAATATTGATAAATGCAAAGCAATGCACGTGGGGAAACAATCCCAACTATACATACAAAATGATGGAGTTTAAATTAGCTGTTACCACTCAAGAAAGATATCTTGGTGTGACTATAATTCTCTGAAAACCATCTGCTTTGTGTACAGCATCAGTAAAAAAAAAAACTAACAATGTTAGGAACCATTAAGAAAGGAACACATTCAAAAACAGAAACTATCACAGTGCATTATATAAACCCATGATCCACCAACTCCTTGAATATTGTGTGCAGTTCTGGTCACTCTATCTGTTAAAAAAAAAAAAGAATTGGAAAAGGTGTAGAGAAGGGTAATAAAAATGATAAGGGGTACAGAATAGCTTCCCTGTGAGGAAAGATTAAAAAGACTGGAACTGTTCAGCTTAGAAAAGAGATGACTCAGGAGGATATGATAGAGGTGTATATAATTAAAAGTATGGAAAAAGTGAATAGGGTAATATTTTTTTACCACGTCACCTAACACAAGAACTAGGAGTCACCTAATAAAGTTAATAGGCAGCAGGTTTAATAGAAACAATAGGAAGTACTTCTACACACATCTCACAGTTGCCTGCAGAACTTATTGCCATGG
Source organism: Pelochelys cantorii (assembly GCA_032595735.1). NCBI lineage: Eukaryota > Metazoa > Chordata > Testudines > Trionychidae > Pelochelys > Pelochelys cantorii. The sequence continues at coordinate 64,989,323 of CM064328.1, forward strand.
AATGTTATAAAAGTCAAAAATATAACTGGGTGTAACCTGCACACCTAGGCTACGTCTAGACTGCAGGCTTCTTGCACAAGAAGCTTTTTTCGGAAGAGATCTTCCAAAAAAACTTATTGCGCAAGAGCGCGTCTACTCACAAAAGCACATAGAAAAAGCGATGCACTTTTAAAAAAGAGAGCATCCAGACTGATTGGAAGCTCTCTCGCATAAAAGGCCACCTGGAACTGCTTCAGCCAGGGCTTTAGGTCACCAGTTGCTTCCAAGTGCTAGTGCCGGCACCTTGCAGAAACACACGCTTAAAGGGCTCCGCCTGGACAGCCGTTTCTCTGCTTCTGCTGCATGCTTGCCTACATCCTCAAGGGACAGCAAAGCTCTCGCAGTGCCTGCTGTGATTGCCCTGTTCTTTTTTGGATGTTCTTTGTTCTTTGTGCCATGGAGCCGGAGCTGCCCCTGGGCATGCGATGGCCCCACACGGCCATGCTGCAGTTTTTGCAGCATATTCTGCCAGCTGCCTTCCTGATCCTGCATGACCTGGACCCTGAGCTTATTCTGGGGCCCCTCTCCGTGGCTGCAGCTGCTCCACTCTCGCAACTGCACCCCACTGTGGAGAGGCGTTTTTGGAGGCTCCACACCAGTTCGGACTGGTGGGACCGGCTGGTCATGGAGTGGTGGGACGACCAGCAGTGGCTCCAAAACTTCTGCATGCAGAAGGCCACCTTTTTGGAGCTATGTGCCTGGCTCACCCCTGCCCTCCAGAGACGCAACACCCACCTGTGGTTGGATTTGCTGCCTGGGGCTACTAGGGATGCAGAGAGGAAGCCAGGGTAAGCAAAGGCAGTAGGTCCAAACCCCTTTGCCAATGGTGAGTGGCCATTTCAGACTGCAGTGGGCGTACCATGTGGGTGTACCATGGATTTATGTAGAGGCAATAAGATATTCTGTCTTATTCTCTATCCCTTTATTCATGATTTCTAACATTCTGTTTGTTTTTTTTGACTGCCACTGCACATTGGAGTGGATGTTTTCAGAGAACTATTCTCAGTCACTCCAAGATCTCTCTCTTCAGTAGTAACAGGTAAATTAGTCCCCACCATATTGTATGTATAGTTGGGATCATGTTTTCCAATATGCATTACTTTACATTTATCAACATTAAAATTCACCTACCACTTTGTTGCCCAATCACCTGGTTTTGTAAAATGAAAGCAGTAGCAGCTCTCAACTTTCCAGACTATTGTACTTCTTTCAGGAGCCTGAATTGTATTGCATACTCCAAGCTTTACCTCATTAAAAAAACTACTTGCTTCTAAAATCAAACATAAAAATACAAGTATCACAGCACTCTAGTACTGCAAAACTGCTTATTTTCTCACTTTTTCCATATAATATAAATCAATTGGAATATAAATATTGTACTGACATTTCAGTGTACAGTGTGTATATACAGCAGTATAAACAAATCATTGCATGATATTTAAGTTTGCACTGACTTTGCTACTGCTTTTTATGTAACCCATGGTAAAACTTGGCAAATATCTAGATGAGTTGATGTACTCCTTGGAAGACCTCTGCATATCCCCAGGGGCATGTATAACTGGTTGACAGCCAGTGGAGGCTGTCATCTTAAATTAGAAGTTAATGTGAGCAGCAGGTGCTTAGCCCTTATGAACACCAGACCAACAATATGCAGAAACTTGTTTACACACAAATGCAATAGCTCTTGATGACACAGTTTAGACTAGCTGTTGCCTACACCATGACACTTCACTGACAACCATTTCAATCACCTGTCTTAGTAGCTAGTGGAAGTTAAAATAGTGAAAATGTAGACCCATGGAGAAATAAAAGGAAATTACATTTCTCAAAGTCCCCATCCCATTTTAGCTTTGTTGGCTTGCTTCAGGTGAGGTGAGTCATGTGCAAATATCTCAAACCAAAGGCTATTTTTCTTTGTTTCTCACTGTATATTTCATCTGCGATTGCATTTGCAAACTTGTAACTGTTGGAGTGTTTTGTGTGTCTTATTTAGAATCACAGAGCTGGAAAGGACCTCAGGAGGTCATCAAGTCCAGCCCCCTGCCCAAGGCAGGACCAATATCTTTACCTCTTCACTCTATCATCTGATTTTTAAATAGTTTTGGTTGTGTATTGTGCATTTTGGGGGCATGCTCCTTGTTATCAATCTCACGTAAGAGTCCTTCATTCTGAGCTGAGCCATATTCTAAGACGGGGTGGAAAAAGGATTAGCCCTTGGCGGACCCCCACATCTCACTATTTACCTGTGCCTCTGTAGGTACAGGGAGGTTCACAGATCGCCATTCCTGGCCAATGGGAGCTGCAATGGCCCACACCTGCAGAGGTACAGGTAAATATAGCAGCAGCGGCCCACCAGGGGCTAACCCTGATAAACCACCGCTGTTTTGTTGTCCGTCCCTCTTCTGTCATCTGAGTGAATGCAAAATGGTTCTCTGTAGCAGTCAAGAGCAAGTCTTGCCTGTGTGATTTTTATGCAACATCTCTCAGTTCCTCTTAATCTCAGGAACAATTTGGTTTGGTTAGACTCGCTGCAAATATCAGATGCTACAGTAATGCTCCCTAGGTAATTAGGATCTGCGGGTACGTCTACACAGCAGGGCAAAACTCAGATTAAGCTACGCAACTTGAGCTATGTCAATTGCATAGCTGAAGTCAAAATAGCTTAATTCTGCTGCGTAGACAGCATCAAAAGCCGAAAGTCAAAGGAAGACTTCTCTTACTCCTCGTGAAATGAGGGTTACAGGAGTCGGAGTAAGAAGTCTTCCAGCGCTCCATGATTTTGAAATAAAGGCTTGTAGTGCAGACACGCTTTTATGCTGCCGTGTAGATATAGCCTGAGTGCATCCATCACTCATTCATTTAAAGGGCTTTTTTACTAATTTAAAATTGTGTGTCCCACAACTTGTGGCTCAGAAAACACAATGAGTGCAGATAACTCTTCTGAACAACCAAGTGAGCCATGTTTGTGCAGGCTTTGTCTGATCTTCTTTTATCCCTCTCCTTGCTGGAGCAGGTTACAGCACCACCACACCCCCTCAACAACAAGGCTTTGAAAAAAGCCTTCCCCCATAAGGTGACTTTGCTCAGACATCCAGTCAGTTTGCAGAAGGAAACTAGAGATTACCTAGAGTCTATACTCCTCTCTTCTCCCCTTGCCCATCCAACCTTGGGTCCTGGCCCCCTTCTCTGGGACCTACTTTCCTTCTGTTTCAGTCAAAGCACATCAACCCAACCCAAAATAACTTCATCGCCAAACGTTTGTCAAACCTAGAGTTAGCTGACAAAATTCCCTTTAAAAACTTATTTTGAAGAAATTTAAGTTTTTACCTAAAGGAACACGTTTGTAGAAGATGTTGTCTTTTATTTAAAAAAAAAAAAGTTTTTCATTTGGAAAACCATCTTTCCCCTTCACAGTTTTGAAGATTTTTTTAAAAAAATCAATATAAAATACACAAATATTTTAATTTAACATAAATGTCTCAGAAACTTTTATGATCATTATTCCTTCCAATCATTCTTGTGTCTTGTTGAAGGGGGGGACTCGCTTGAAGCTCATATCAGTCTGTGCTTTCCTTGACTCTTTGAGGTGCATTGCTGAGTAAGGCTAAAAGATAATCCTATGTACTATACATTTTCCAGGGACACTTCAGTCTCTCTCTGGGCCTCAGAAGTTCCCACAGACTTCCTGTTCTCATGCCCCCTGAGTCTAAGCACTTGTTCTGCTACTGTTCATAACTTCCGTACTGGGGCAGACCAATGGTCTACCCAGCCCAATATTTTGTCTTCCATCAGCAGATGTTGCAAGATGGAAGGAACAGAGCAGGGCAATTTATCGAGCAATCCAGCCCCTCTCATCCAGTTCTAGTTTCTGGCAGTTGGAGGTTTAGGGACACCCAGGCTATGTCTATACTGTAGGCTTCTTGTGCAAGAACAGCTGTTCTTGCGCAAAAACTTGCAGAGCATCCACACTACAAGCCCGTTCTTGTGCAAGAAAGTTTACAGTAGAGGGGGCTTTTTGCGCAAGAGTTAGTTCTCTCCCCATGAGGAATAAGCCTTTTTGCGCAAGAGCTCTTGCGCAAAAAGGCTAGTGTGTACCGGAACAGGGGTTTCTTGCACAAGAGCGCATCCACACTGCCATGGACACTCTTGCACAAAAGAACATCTCTTGCGCAAAAGCATATGGCAGTGTGGACGCACTCTTGTGCAAGAACTTTTGCGCAAGAACTCTTGTGCAAAAAGTTCTTGTGCAAGAAGCCTACAGTGTAGACATAGCCCCAGTGCATAGGATTGCATCCCTGACTATTTTGGCTAATAGTGATTGATTGGCCCCTTGTTTCTTAAACTGTGTTCTGCGGAACACTGGTATTCCGTGGAGAACTCACAGGTGTGCTGCAACCGTTTGAGGAAAAATAATGGCCACTAGAGCCGCTGAGACACAGCGGGTGCTGCGAAGGGTGGAAGAGGTGAGCAAGTGATGACGCAGTGGTGACGCAGCTGGAAATGGGGTGGGGCTACCTGCATTCCTCCTCAAGTGCTTCCGCGCGAAGGGCAGAAGAGGCGAGCGAATGATGACACGGCAGGAAATGAGGCCAGGCTACCCGCGTTTCTCCTCATGTGTTTCTGCGCCTGGCTTGCAATTGCCTGGGAAAGTTCCATGCCTCAGTTGCACCCCTTGCCAGAGGGGAGGACCATTGCAGGGCCAGCAGCAGAGCCAACTCTGATTGGCTGTCTCCGCTGCACCTACTAGGGGAGAGAACTGCCCTGCAGCGGCCACCCCAACCGGGTCTTTGCACTGCTGCCTTTAGCCCTCACTTGTTACCCGGGACAGCTGAGGGGGGCCAGATACAATGTTCCTTCTTTGTTGGACAACTTTTTTTTTATTTAATGGATAGCGATTGACAGGTTATATCTGGGATACTTAGATTAAAAAAGATGTTTCACTTTTCAAAAGATAATTAAAATGATACTTAAATTATCATTGGGCAGTGAGCGAATATTGTTGTTGTCAATAAAAGTGTCGTCTGGTGTTCAAGGGGCAAGGTGTGTGTGTGTGCGTGTGGTGGTTTTTTTTTTTTTTTGCTCAACCAAAAACTTTTGGTGCTCCTCATAAAAAAAAAATTCTTGTTTGGTGTTCCTCGGTCTTAAAAAGTTTAAGAAACACTGGATTAGCCTATCCTCCATGAATTTATCTAGTTCTTCTTTTGAATCCAGTTTTATTTTTGGCCTTCACCACATCCCCTGGCAATGAGTTCCACAGGTTTTCTCTGCATCCTGTGGAAAAAATATTTCTTTACATATGTTTTATTTACTGCCTAGTAATTGCATTTGATGACCACTGATTCTTGTGTTATGTAAAAGTGTAACACCTCCTTATTCACATTCTCCATACCATTCATGATATTATAGACCTCTATATCATATCCCTCTTAGTTGTCTAAACTGAACAGGACCCAGTCTTTTCAATTTCTCCTCATATGGAAACTCTTCTCTACTCCTGATAATTTTTGTTGCCCTTTTCAGTGCCTCTTTCCACTACAATACAGGTTTTTTGAAGTGTTACAGCTAGGCCTGCACACAGTACTCAAGGTATGGGTGTGCCACAGATGTACGTAGTATCATTATGATCTTTTCTGTATTATCTATCCCTTTCCTAATGGTGCTTAACAAATACATTAACAATATGCCTGTCAAAAATATTAATATGTAAACTGTCAGGATTCCACACCTCTTGTTATCCATCTGCTGCAGACTGCACATAGCTTCAGTGGGTTAATATATATGAAAGGTTTTCTTTATAGCAGTAAATTTAGATCCCACAAATGCTGAAGAACCTCATGGGAGTAACCACCCTCAGATTCCTCCTCCATAGATCTGCCATTAGGGAACGTGCTGCATTACCACAGTCCTTATGATAGCATCTGCTGTTCCATCCATTATCACTGAACAGTGAAAAATACTTTTCACGCTTCCTGCCACAGACTTGTGATGCTTTAGAGCCTTTTGTGTGATATCAGCATAAGGATTTCATTAACAGTTTTGAGATATTCATTTGTATTCAAATTGTTATAATCCTGCTTTGAGTTCTGGCTCATCAAATAAAGGCGTTTTTGTTAAAACTGCATTTTTATTCATGTGACCAAGTACAGTTAATCCTCGAGCAGGCAAATATTAAGAAGAGGAAAGAATTCTGATGAATGCAAATAGAGCATCTCAGATAGCACTCCTCTGCTTTCTTTGCATGGCAAACTAAAATCACCAGTGTTCTGTCCCCTTTCAGTGGCAGTGTTGTTCTTTGTGCATACCCACAGAGTGAAGAATGGATTTGGCCTTTTCCTCCTGAAAAAAATACATAATGAGATGTTCTCTCTCTCTCTCTGTCTGATGCTGCCAGTGCTTGACTCGGCATGTGTGGGACACAGAAGGAAGCTGATCCCCTCCCCCCCCCCCCGCCCACAGGCTCCTGGCCTGGCTGGCACCTTTCCATGCGTGCTTGTCCCTGGGCTGTGGGTGTAGCAATGCTCCCTTGGGACATCTGTGCCACTGTTGGAAAGTTCACATGTCCTTGCTTGAAGCACGTCTGCATCATCTGAACTGAGACCTTTGGTGTCAGCTCAGAGATTAGGGCTAGGCTCCTGCGATGACTGCCCTTGTAATGTTTCTTCAAAGCTGGACTGGCTGTGAGCTTGGCCTCCCACGCTATCTTCATGACTCTGGAGGATCCACAGGAGGAAGAGAACCTGGGAGGACCAAATGAGGGAGTAGATGGCCTGCCTCCAGTCCCCATCTGAGGGCTTGAAGAGGAGCACCAGGAGTGGGCCACTGACCAGGAGCAGCAGAAAGTCGCCTGGGACCAGCTGGCATGCAAGCATGAACTCTTCCCTCACCTTGGTGATGGAGCACATGGCCTTGTGCATGGAGCAGGCTACCAGCCACCTCCCCGCTACCCGCCTCCCCCCCCCATGGCTTCTGCTCCTAGCCCCACCAGGGACTGCCGGGGTCCTAGAACATAGGGCAGTGGGATCTCTCTGGCAGCCAAAGCCTCCTGAGCAACCCGAGGAAGGCACCAGTCCCAGCCCTATCCCTGAGCTCCCCTCCCCCTCTTGTTCCCCCATTCCAGGTTCTTTTCTCAGTCCTTCCCCTGTTGTATATCCGCGCAATAAAAAGGCTTGTTTTTTCACAAAGGCTTTTTTTATTTGCTCTGCAGGGGAGGGGGAGCCTTACACTGTGACCACACAGGTTATGTGGCTGGCTGTATTCCCACCACATTCTAAGGTAGGTCATGAGCATTCTAAAACCCGCACAAAGCTATTTACTTGCCCCTGGGTCATGAGTCTGACTCTGAAAGAACATCATGATTGCTCTACTTGACTTGAAATCGGAGTAGATCAAAGCACATTGGAGAATTGTTAGTGTGCAGCATCCAGGTCCATATGGACAGGCTAGTGAGGGGGTAGATTTACACTGCAGCTTGCCACAAACCACATGTTTGTGTAGATAAGCCATCAGTATTAAATCGTATGTTTCCAGTCTATAAATCTACTACTGAAAAACTTATCAGGATTGGTTAGTGTTGCCTTTTTGAGTTTTACATGGGATGGTTTTCTAGAACCTAACTAGACTTGAATTGGATGAGAAGAAGTTTTATTAAATCCACAGTTTCCAATTTGTATTATCTGGCAGGGAATGAACAATGAAATATCTGAACCAGATCTGGTCTAATGAGAGTTACTTTCTCTTTTCTTTAATGAGCTGGTTAGGTTCCTTTACTGCCCTACCATTTGTGCTATTACTATTAGAGGATCAAAACTCTCTTTTTATCACATAGCTAGCATGAGCTATGCATACATTTTCATTCTCCATTTTGATTTGGAAAATGGGCAAATTAGTTTAACAAGCTAATAGTACATGCAGACAGTAATAAACATCTGTTCATGAATTTTAAACTGAACACAAAAATCTGAAAATATCCTGCTTATCACTATATACAATATGCATGGACTAATTTTTTGTCACTAAATACAAAGTCCTGGCTAACCATTAATTGTAACAATACAGAGTACCTGTCTCTTCTGCTGAATATTTTTGGTGCTAATGGCTACATTTGGGCTACTTATGTGAATCCACACATGGCATACAACCTGCGCACTGCGGGAGGGGACCTTCTTGATAACTCTTAGCCCAGTGGTTAGAGTACTTACCTGGGAGTGGGAGACCCCCAGTTCAAGTTCCCTCTTCAAATCCCTTCTCTTTAGGTGCAGTGGGATCTGCCACCCCTCAGGTGAATGCATGAACTGCTGGGCAATGGGCCATTCTGATGCAGAGCTCTCCCAGACTTTCCTGTTGGAGCTGTTGCACTGTGGATAAATACTGAAAGTCATTGGGCCAGAATAAGAGAGTGCCCAGACGTAAGGCTAACACTGTAGCCGGATGGTGAGAGCACTTACCCAGGAAATAGGAGACCCACAGACCAGTCACCCTGTCTGATAACTCCTCATCTTAAACCAGGACTCTCCCATTTGAGTGCCCTGATCACTCAGCTACAAGTTATGAGGGAGGTTTTCTCTTTAAAAATGCCTTGGGGCTATATCTACAGTGCAGTTAAACCCCTACAGCTGGCTGTGTCGGCTGCCTCTGGCTCATGGGTCAGGCTCTAGGGTTGTTTTCAGACATTCCAACTTGGGCTGAAGCCTGGGCTCTGGGATTCTGTGAAGGAGGAATTTGCTTCTGGAGCTGACAACAGTCAAGTGTTGACAGTCCCCACTGACTGTAGTTGCTCCTCCCATCCCCCGTAATGTGAAGTATCTACACTGAATATTTTTCTACCCTTGTCGTCGTTACACTCTTTGGGCATCCTTGTTGGATGACTATAGAACATACTATGTGCTGCTGCACCTGCAAAAAAAAGTATCTGTGAACAAAAAACCCAACGTTTTGAAACACACCTATGGCAATAAAACGACACAAATTAATAAAGCAGGACTGACTGTAAGGCCATATACCATATGAATGATATTTTCAGTGTGCTTTATGTGGTTACTGGAAGCACAATAAACTTGAACAGATTGTGAGTACTACTTGTCCCTTCAGCCTGAAATAAAATATTCCCTGGAATATCCTTGGAGGAAATACACTGCAATCTGATGTACATTAAAGTATTGCTAAAGATTGATTTATTGTTTAGGTGTTGACCCTAAATACTGTGAACTCCATCCTAAATATGCCACCAATCATGACAAATTAGCATTTCAAATAGATTTTTTTTTAGAAAACAATAATTTATAATTTAGGGTGGGCAAAGTAGTTCATTAGGAACAAAAACCTATCCAGACAGCAGCCCAATTCTTCATCTCAACCAAACTTCAGTGCTGTAAAATGAATCCATGTAATGGCACACAAGGAATGGGGAAATGCATTCTCATATTGGTATGTAGCAGTATATGGGGACATACTCTAAAAACCCGAGTGACTCTTGAGCTATCTGAAATTTAAGTAATTCACTGCGGGAATCTACATTTCGAAACTATCAGTAATGCTGCGCACTACTGATTTTTCAAAAGTGACTAATGAATTTGGGTGCCTTCATTTTTCTTGGGTGTCCAATTTGAGACACCTTGAAAGGAGTCTCAGAAAATAAGTGATTAATAATTTGAAGCTCAGGACACTTTCTGATGTATAGAGTTGTGCACTCAAAATCCTATGTCACTCCTGAAAAATCTTGATTTAGATCAATGTAAGGGGTAAGTGTCTTACCCAGTAGCCTCTGACTTGAGGTTATTCTTGGCATCATGAACTTACAGGATCTGTGCTATGCCCTCACAGTCTCCTGGGACGCATTAGTTGAATCAAACCCCTTGGTTTGAACTAACGTTACTCCTCATTTTTTGAGGAATAATGTTAGTTCAAACCAAGGGGTTTGATTCGAACTAACGCGTCCCAGAGCACACTTCCTGGTTCGAATCAGCTGGCGAGCGGAATAGCGCGTGGGCGAGATTATGCTAATGAAGTGCGGGATATTTAAATCGCCGCTTCATTAGCAATTTTGGTCGGCTACATTTGCATCCCTAGTTCGAACTAGGGAGTAAGTGTAGACGTACCCTTAGTTTACCCATTACAAACCATTTTCACTGAAAACTGCTCAGGCATTCTCAATGCATGTATCAAGTCCCCTCTCAGGACTTGTCTGATCTGTAGGACTGCAGGGTTGTGACTAGCAGTGCACACCAAAGTTTTTGTGGCTGCTGCAGGCCAAAATGAAAAGGTTCCTAGCTTGCATTAATGTAGTCTTCTAATGGGAACAGCTGATCTTGTTTGTACCCACAGCATCCACATGGGGGAGTTACAGTGCAGTACTTTGGTGTGCACTGCTATTTCCCCCCCCATAATCTGGTTTACAGGCGGGTGAGATAAAGCCTCAGTGGCCATGGCATAGTCTAGAGGCTACTTGTAATGAAGGAAAGCTTCAGAAGGGTAGCCGAGTTAGTCTGTAACAGGAAAAACTTAAAAAACAACAAATAGTCTAGTAGCACTTTAAAGACTAACAAAAAATGTAGATGGTATCATGAGCTTTCGTGGGTACACCCCACTTCTTCAGATGACAGTATTAGAAGTCCAGATTCAAGAATAAATAAGGGAAGGGGAGAGAGAGGGAGAAGGAAAAAAGAAAAAAAAAAAGAGAAAAAAGGAGGGGAAGAAAAAAGAGAAACAGTGAGTAGATACAAAAGAGAGGACTATGCAGCACTTTAAAGACTAACAAGATGGTTTATTAGGTGATGAGCTTTCATGGGCCAGACCCACTTCCTCAGATCAAATTGTGGAAGAAAATTGGCATTACCATGTATACCAAAGGGATACAATCAAAAAAAAGTGAACACATATAAAATTGACAAGTCAGATTTTAGAATGGTGAGGGGGGGAGGTTAGTGTCTATGAGATAATGATATTAGGGGTGATAATTGGGGAAGCTATCTTTGTAATGGGTAAGGTAGTTAGCATCTTTGTTAAGGTAGATAGTTAAAGTAGATAGGTAAAGTAGATAGTTCAAATAGTTACAAGAGGCTGATAAGACCAATTAGCACCTCCATTGTTAGGCTAGCTGGTTAAGTCTTTAGGATGTGGAAGACAGTTTGAGAGCCAGCTGATATCTGGGTTCATACCATTTGCATAATAATTAAACTTGAGAATGAAGTTAAGTTCCAGCCCTTCCCTGTGTATTTGGCTTGTGGAATTGGCCTGAAACAAAATGGTGACTTGAAGATCCATTAATGAGTGTCCAGGCAGATTAAAGTGTTCTCCAACAGATTTTTGTGTATTGCCTTTTCAGATATCTGATTTGTGTCCATTAACTCTTTCCTGTAGAGACTGTCCAGTTTGGCCAATATACATTGCAGTGGGGCATTGCTGGCATTTGAAGGCATAGATCACATTTGTGGATGTGCAGTTAAATGAGCCTCTGATTTGGTGTCTGATGTGGTTGGGTCCAGTGATGAAATCACTGGTGTAGATGTGTGGGCAGAATTGGCACTGGGGCTGATTGCAGGGGTGAGTTCCTGGATGATTCTGAGAGTGAGAGGCCTTGGGGGAAAGGCCAGTTCTCGCTTACAGACAATCCCTTGACCTCAAACAAATTCTTTCCCGTATCCACATAACACACCTCCATCATAACCACCCAGGAACCTAGCTTCTTCCTCTTTTCCAGTGCTTGCTATTTTATTCTCCATTTCAGGTGTTGATGTATGACAGTTCATTGACTGATTGATAAACTGACTGATTTAGTCTCACCCGTGTGGAAGTGAATATTGTCAGAGCTTCTTGCCTTACCTTTGAATTCAATGTCTGGAGAACTATATTCAGTGAGAAGAAACAGCTTGACCAAAGAATAAACTCATTCAAAATGCATTCTCAGAAACTTTTTTAATGAGGCTAGGAAAAGATAAACAGTTATAGACCAGATGTACAGGTTGTCAGTGCAATCCCTCAGTATTAGGTGTCCTCCTACACACTATGTCAGAAACAAGTACGATCATCTGACTCAAGTCTTTTGCAGTGCAATGCAAAATCCTATGAATCAATTCTTTACATTTTGTATCATGATATCATGTAGCAAGAATGATTGAGACTAGCTGGTCTTTCAATAGCTGCTCATACGGTGTTATGATTGCAAGCAGGAGGCATAAGAAGATACTGAATTTATTTGTACAATGTGTCCTTAGCTCTTATTAAAGACATAATATTAGATTCTTTACTAGTAACAGAAATGTGCTATCTATGTCTAGACCACCGTTTCTCAAAGTGATGTATGAAACCACTTTGAGAAAGCTGCTAACTAGCTGCGCTGGTGTGTTTATTTACCAGCGCTGCAGCCACAGAGCCTCGCGGCTCACATTGGCTCTGTAGAACCTTGTTTTCATGGGCCATTTCGAGGAACACTGGTCCAGACTCATAAAAGAAAAAAAAACCCAACCTCATGAGGCCCAATCCAAAGCCCATTTGAGTTGATGGAAAGATTCTCAGTGACCTCAGTGGGTTTTGGATCTGGCACATAAAGATTACTTCAGTACTAACCTGATCTCTTCTTTCCCCTTCCATTTTTCTTTTTAATTCTCTTCCTATTATTTTATCAGAAATATTCTATATATTTTTAATAATAACAACTTCTAAATCATTCAGATATATCTAGGCCCTTTTAAAACATAACTTTGGTAGATTCGGTGTTAAATTAGTGCATTAATGGAGGTCAGTACCTGTATATTTTCCAAAGGCTCTCACTTTAAAATGATTATGGATCAGATAAAAAGATGTCCAATTGCTACCATTTGTGCCTACAGCTGGTTGTAGGAATAACCCGGGAAAAAATCTTGTTTTGTTTGTTTGTGAGGGCAAAATTATGCCTGCAAATATTTAAAGTGCTGATAAAAATCAAGTCTTTGAAATCTGCTTCTTGGTTAAAGTAATTTTCCTTTAACACACAAAAGGAAAATCTTCAATATAATTTATTTCATGTATTCAATAGAGACTGCTCAGTATTCCCTACACAAGAGCTTAATTGCTGAAGACTTAGCTAGGTGGTATCTGGGGAATAGAGAACTCATGGTAATGACACATGCTGTTAGTTTCACTTTCTCCTTCTGGCATGCAGTATTCCAAGTTTAAAGTCTCAAAGTGACAGGAAAAATAATCTCAGCAGCAAGATCAGAGAAAAACAAAAACCCAACATTCAAAACAAGAATGTTGTTTAGCCTCTGAATTTGAAATGGGCATGCCAAGTGAAGAGCCCAGGAAAGATGATGAAGAGAAGAAATCTGTACTGTTTAAGGGACATACAGTGCAATACATTATTAGTAATTGTGCTTTGGTTCCAATTTCACAGACACACCCCAGTCAGACAAGTATTGAAATAAAATGCTCTCAGACAAAAGTGAGTGCTTTAGAATGGTTCATCTCAAATTATATAACCGGTACTTAATCTGAGCTTGGGCCTGCCAAGGTGGATCCCAGCTACCTCTAGGCTTGGCAGTTCAGAGCCCTGGTACCAAGGGGCTTGCTGCACAAGTTATGAATGTAAAGAACACTGCTTGAACCCTGGTTCCTCTCATTACAAACTAAGCACTGTATACAGTACACAGTTTGGAGAACACTGAGGATGTCTTCTTGCACCAGTTTCTCCCTGCAGAAGTGCTCTAAACTTTAATCCCAGAGAAGCACTCTAGCACTTGAAAGTCCATTTGCAGTCAACAGGGCCATTAGGTCTCTTAGTGCAGACTTTCCCTGCTGGGAAAATACCATGTGAGGAAACAAGATGTAATGTAGTTTGGTGAACAGAAAAGGAAACCATCTGTATGTGAAATGAGTACAGACAGGAGAAGGAGGGATTCTGAGAGGAAAAGGAAAGCTTGGTAATATTACTGCTTAGGGCCCAGTTTTGCTCTATTACTATTATTATTAATCAGAAGGGTAGATGCCCATAGATACAAAATCAACATTCCATAAAACCACTTGCAAAGGCTCTTCCCCTAATTAGAAACATGAAATGAACATAGAGGGGGGAAAAGCCTACAAACAAGAATATGTTCATCACAGAAATGAGCAAGAGAGATTTCTCCTGTTGCATGATTGGCAGAAAAATGCTGTCTGGCCTTACATGCCTAATGCTTTCTTCTATTCTGAATGAACTACTACTGCCTGCCCTTTCAGAGAATGTCTATTTCAGCTGAATCTGAGCAAGAGAGAGCAATCACAGAGGGGAAGACAAAGGTCTCTATGAATATGTATAATAAAGCAGACCAGGAAAAAATGTTGATCTTTGCAGAGGGATTCCTTTCCTGGTAAATCCTTGATATTGGTTTTGCCTAAAGTATTATGGCTACAATAGTTAGGCTACAAAGAATTACAGAAAAAATTGTTATAAAGACACCCCCATTTTGCACATTCAATACTGAAACCTGCATATCTCAAAAGGATAAGCACCTTGGCATTTTCATAAAAATAGTGCCTTAAATGAGCACTCCGAAATTTCTGAGTAGAAGCACTAAAATAAGTGTAAGTACCTATGAAAGGGGCAAATTCTGCTCTCAGATCTAGGTATAGTACTGAAGAGTCACAAACCTGGAAGTACCTGGCTATGAATATACAAAAGCTTCAGAGGGGTAGTCTAGTTAGTCTGTAACAGGAAAAACTTAAAAAACAACAAATAGTCTGGTAGCACTTTAAAGACTAACATAATATGTAGATGGTGTGGGCTGTGCCCACAAAAGCTCATGATACCATCTACATATTTTGTTAGCCTTTAAAATGCTACCAGACTATTTGTTGTTTTTTATGAATATACAATTAGGACCTTGGACTTAAACCGATTACTCAAGGGGCTGAGTCCCAGTTTAGCCAAGCACTTAACATGCATAAGCATTATTTATTTCAATGGAACTACTAATGGTCTTAAAGTTAAACCCATGATTAATAGCTTGGCTTAACAGGATTGGATTTAGTCTTGTGGGTAAGCTAAGTATGTGCCAAAGTGCTTTATTTTATTGGGTCCTTATTGCACTCTACAGACAGGCTGAAATCCTGCCCCCATTGGAATCAATGTCAAAACTTCCATTAATTTCAGTGGAGCCAGAATCTCACCCATGACCTCCAAGGGTTGCTGATAAGCCAACTGATTCAATGCAAGGTTTTGCAGTTTGTTGTAGATCTTTCATTTTCTAGGCACAAGGCGACTGAGCAATCATCTCTCCCTCATCTACTACAAGGGCAGTAGAAATCAGCTGGGATGTCTGTGTTCTCTGCTTTGAGGCTTCACTTGATCTTCACACTGGTTTCCTTCAGTGCCTGGTACAAGATCTTTCTATTTTGGCCAGGAAATATTTGTCCATTTTGTCTCCATTTCCCCTCTCATGCTGCTGCTCTTTGGAACTTATTTTTGTTGAGCATCTTGTGCACTGGTTCCTTTATGCACCAGTCCATTTGGGTTGATATTTGTGCTACTGTGTACGCTGGCACAAATACCATTTAGATGGATGTTTTACAAGTAATAATTTTAAAAAATCTACCTATTTACACATGTACATAATTAGGATTCATTTAAAACTTCTTTCTTTCTGGGTCTCTGTTCTGCATTTTCTACAAATCATGTTACTATAGAGCATATTTGACTTTGAATATATTTGTAATCTTTTAATTTTAAACAGTCATCTTGCAATCTTGCTTTTTCCAGTGCTACTTCATTTACCAGGGGTGAAAAGCAAACTCTTGTAGCTAATGTATGAGAATGCGCCAGAAGCGGAGAGTGGACAACAGGAGATGGATCATGTGATGATTGCCTGTTCTGCTCATTCCCTCTGAACTATCTGTCACTGGTCATGGTCGGAAGACAAAGCAATGGTCTAGACTGAGGGACCACTGATCTGACCCACTGTGACTGTTTTTCTGTTCTTAATTAAGATGCACCCCAATGATTAAATATTACTACTGTGGCCATGAGATGGAACAGCAGCAGTAAAGTGACATTTAAAGAAGTACAAAAATAATAATGTCAAACTCACTAGCTTTTTGGCTCAGCGTATTGTGTTCTATCTGTAGAATTTTATGCAGAATGTTTTACACCTTGTCAATCATCTGTGCATCATGTTATGAAGGAAGCTGTTCTGACTCAATCTAATCTAATCATATGTTTTCACTGCAACGGTAGACAGCAGACTCACTGACCCTGGAACACTGGGAATTGAGTTTCAATTTGCCTCTGAAATATTTGAAGTGCTTCCCAGACTTGCTGAAACTCGTGATATTTTCATGCATGCTTGTACTGAAATGGATGTGGAAACAGGTGTAGCTCATGCTGTGAAGTGCCTATTGTGCCTAGGTTTCAGGCTCTGCCATTTTAACATCTTCTAGCTCCTTTTTCTGAAGGAAAAGTCATGTATAAAAAGTGCTATGATCACTACACGTACAAAAGATGACCACTAAGAACCTGGTCCTGCAAATTGCTGAACATCCTCAACTCCCAGCAATTTCCCAGTTGAGGGAGGTTCTAGAGTCTTCAGGGGAGGCATTCTGCCTTGTACTGTCAGAAATCCACCGGACCAATTCATTCACTAAGGAGCTGAAGAGTTTTCTTGCTTTAACCTTATTCAGTCCATTACCTGCTGCTAAGCGAACATTGTGACTACAAATAGGAACCTAACTTAAAGGATCCATGTAGTCTCTTGAACTCCTAATTTACATGATTATTCTTTGGGACTATAAACTGGCCATAGCATTGAGGTTAAGGTCCAATACTTATTTATTATGAGGCTAAAATATCTGTAGTAATATCCAATTTTAATAAATAGAAAATAACACAACATTTGCAGGAGTAGGGTAGCTGCAGTCAGCACCATAATTCTCTTGTGGCTGTTTCAAGAAAGTTAGACAAAGTGCCTCTGTACTTTAACAAGGATCTACAGTAGGGAAGTTTTCAAATAAGTACATTTTCTTTAAACAAGACTCAGTTCCTCTATGCTCATATTTGATTTCTCTATCAAGATTTGTATTTTTAAGTCTTGCCCTGTCTGAGATCAAGTACTAACAAAAAGCGCTAAGTTTCCTTTCGGAAAGACATCGGAGGAGGATATGTGATTTGATGATGAAAATGCTGTCAGAACAATGGAAGCTGATAATGCACAAGAAGTATAATTCTATGACTTGGGAGCAGATTCTCACTCTGGTGTCAAAGTTTGATTTGGCATACTGCTGGCAATAAATGCAATTCATTTTATTTTTCTTTGCACTCTGTTGTGTAGTGCTATTGCCCAGACATGTGCTTATTGGCTTTCTAGGCATTTTCCTGTTTTTAAGAAGTGTTTGAATTTCACCTTGACTATTTTATCTTCAAAACATCCTCACCTCTTTAATACTAGTTTTGAGAGAATACAATTTTTCATAGCAATGTATACAACTGCTACAATGGTGGATTAGGCAAAACCTCATTGAAGCTAGAGAGTGTAACATCAACCCTTCATTCATTGCATAAAATGCAAGCATGCTTCTTTATAGAACAGATAGATGAAACTGTAGGACACATAGAAGGCTGGAGTAAAACTTGAGCCATATAGTCCAAAGAGATTCCTAGGGGGTCTGATAAGAACATAAGAATGGCCGTACTGGGTCAGACCAAAGGTCCATCTAGCCCAGTAGCCTGTCTGCCGACAGTGGCCAGCACCAGGTGCCCCAGAGAGGGTGGACCGAAGACAATGATCAAGTGATTTGTCTCCTGCCATTCCTCTCCAGCCTCTGACAAACAGAGGCCAAGGACACCATTTTATCCCCTGGCTAATAGCCTTTTATGGACCTAACCTCCCTGAAATTATCTAGCTTCTCTTTAAACTCTATTATAGTCCTAGCCTTCACAGCCTCCTCTGGCAAGGAGTTCCACAGGCTGACTACACGCTGTGTGAAGAAGAACTTTCTTTTATTAGTTTTAAACCTGCTACCCATTAATTTCATTTGGTGTCCTCTAGTTCTTCTATTTAGGGAACTAATAAATAACTTTTCTTTATCGGCCCTCTCCACACCACTCATGATTTTATATATCTCTATCATATCCCCCCTCAGTCTCCTCTTTTCTAAACTGAAAAGTCCCAACCCACTGATAAAAGCAGAGGGTTGATTGGATTGCAGCTATGTATCTCTATGCGTGCGTGAGAGAGAGAGATACCAAGAAAGCAGCTGTAAGCCAAAGATAGCTGAGAAGGACTTGTAGTATGACCACGAGGAAAAAAACTTGAGAACTTTTGGCTAGAGTGCTGATTGGAAATAGTCTTGCAACTGTAAGCAAGAAAACTGTCTCTTGCTGTTTTGATTCTTGCTGTGTTCAGAGAAACAGGACTTAGTATTTCATGTGTAAATAATGATAATTGCATCCAAGAAATACTTGACCCCATTATTAATTTCTCCTCCAGAGAGAAACACCCTCCAGTACTCCAAATTTTGGCACTCAGGCCAAAAGGAGCACCACAATTGTCTACATTCAGTTTGTATACTAGAACTGATTAAAACTTTGGCAGATCTCTTTTGTGTGTATCTATCAACATTGATGTAGAGCTCTGTGTGTGTGTGTGTGTGTGTACACAGCCCTATTTTTATACTATGTATTTACATTTATTTTACTTTCTAATTTTGACGTGCTAGTCACTAGCATATGATATGCTAGTCACTATTTAAAAATATTTACTGAAGTCTGTGAGGGAAATTCAATCATTCTCTAGAGGAAATTTCAGTAGTCACTGGACCTAAATGCAGCATATTATTTTTCATTAAAATGTAGATTTAGCTAAAATATTTTGTATCCTTTATATATAATAAAGCCTCGATTTAACAGTGCTCTTTATTTGTGCAAACATACTGTCACGGAAATCCAGACTCAGGGTTGGAAGGAGAGAAACACTTTTATTAAGACACAGCTGTGGGAAGTTTCAAAAGGAAGACTTCAAAAATCAAATGTCCGCAGTAACCTTATATACATCCACGATTACACACAAAATAGAATAGACATTAAGCTAGTAACAGCGTTATGATTGGCTTAATGCTCGGAGCTCCCCTATCTCAGTATGCATAGATAAACTTAGTTACATGAGTGTTAGTCTCATCCTTGAAGCAGAAAAGCTAGATCAGGCTGGTTTCAGTAGGTTCACTATCTCTCACACACAATGCAAGGTCACGTTCAGTCAGTTGCATACACATTCCACATTGTTCCTTTCAACAACATACATTTTCCTTCTCAATACATAGCTATGGTTCATAGGAGTTTCTGCTGCTAGTGAACTCACTGAAATGAAGTTTGTTCTGTGGAACGACTGCTATTTGTGTGTCACTGTAGGTATGAGCCAAACTGAGCTATTTTATGCTCGTAAGCCAAGACAGTGGCAAAAATGATTACATTCTTAGCAATTGGCTGAAGCTTGACAGTAACATTTTATGGAGTTTGACACTTTCTGATTAGAACAATAATATTTGTCTGTTGTACCCCATTCTAGTTTTCCCATTTTAGACTTCAAGCTCTCTGGTCAGGGGGTGTATCATGCATCATGTTTAGGAAATGCCTATCATATTGCGAGTGCTGACACTATATAAATAATAATGAAGCAAGTTATGGCCTTGTTTACTTCTGTGTAATCCTACTGGCAGTGTTGCATGGGTGTCAGTGAATGCAGATTGAGCGATAGCCTGGAAATTATGCAGAATTCCTGAAGAATGTCTGGCAGATGTGTGTGTTGTTTTGTTTGTTTTCTTTTCAATCCTAGAATAAAGACCTTTGAATAAGATATTTTAAAAAAGCGAGCCCGAGGTAAAATTGGAAAATGGGATTTAGAGTCTAAATCACCTTGACAAAGCAATTTAGGTGCTTATTGGGATTCTCAAAAGTGCCTAAGCAGGTTAGGCACATAGCAAACATTTATAAAACTCTTGGTGTTGAACTTGCACGAGGTGTGTACGAGGACTGCTTGCAGTAGGAATGCAGAGTGAGAGAACCCTTCCCTATGACAGGGTTCTTGGTCAAATGACATGGGTGTGACATCTGGGTGCTATCTGGATTGATGCACAGCTATATATCCTCAGTTGCCCAACTTAGGGTGTCTTTTACACTGCTGTGCTGTGAAAGCTACCATTCCTGGTCGGCTCCACACAGGCTCCAACATGGAAATCACTCCCAGCTACAGTGTATGAATATTATAGCCAGCTACTCATGAATTACGCTGCAGGGCAACATCAGCAAATGTCCAGTCCTAGACTTTCCCCCCAGAAATATGCATCTTGTATTGCCCAGCATACTCCTGATCAACAGAAGCTCCTGTACAGCTCTTCATTTATTAAGGGAAAATAATAAGCACAACTCTTGTTATCCCAGTTAGTTTCCCAAACACTTCAAGCCTCACCACACACTGATTTAGATGAAACAACTAAGCACATTTATCAACTACAAACAGATTTTACATGATTACAAGTGATGAGACATATAAATCATAATTGACTGCAAAGAAATAAAAGGTAAAATGCAACTAATAGCTATCTTAACAAGCTAAGTGACCACAACACAAAGGTTTCTCTCACGGTATGTGCCAGCAGTCTTGCTGGCCTAACCTATCAAATGGGATCTTCCACCAAAATTGCAGTCCAGTGCTGCTTCCTTTGTTCTTCAGGTGCTGATGACACCATGGGTAGAGAGCAAGAGAGATGATAGGGGATGTCTGCCCTCTGCTCTTATAGCCCTTCCTCTTGTTATCTCCAGCTGCCATTCAGGAGACAGAAAGGGTATGTCTACACTAGCCCCCTAGTTCGAACTAGGGAGGCTAATGTAGGCATTCAAAGTTGCAAATCAAGCCCGGGATCTAAATATCCCACGCTTGATTTGCATCTTCCCGGCCGGTCGCTATTTTTTGAAATTTACAAGTCCGGACTAACTGCCCGCGTCTACACGCGGCAGGGACCCGGTAGTTCGAAATAAAGCCCTATTTCGAGCTACCTGTTAAACCTCATTCCAGGAGGAATAACAGGTAGTTCAAACTAGGGCTTTATTTCGAACTACTGGGTCCCTGCCGCGTGTAGACGCGGGCAGTTAGTCCGGACTTGTAAATTTCAAAAATGGCGACCGGCCGGGAAGATGCAAATCAAGTGCGGGATATTTAAATCCCAGGCTTGATTTGCAACTTTGAATGCCTACATTAGCCTCCCTAGTTCGAACTAGGGGGCTAGTGTAGACATACCCAAAGTCTGTGTGGCCAGGAACCTTCTTTTTTGTCAAAATGTAGAAGATCTTTTGCCTGAACCTTCTCTCCTGCCAAAGAGTGGCCACTTAATCTGGGGGAAGGGGGTCCTTTTGATACTTGGTTGGGGCCCTGGGTAGCCTTTAGCTCTGGGGAACTTCTTTCTGACTGCCCTTCAGAACATGTTGGAACATGTCTTGATTATATTATACAGTATGAAATGATATATACAGTGTTGCCACATGTAGTTTACCAGAACAATAATGATCCACAAATAATGGGTTTTCAAATGATATCTTATACAGTATGATTTGTACAAAATTTAACATACCTTGTAAATGGGGTGACCATAAGGATACAGATTGTCACAACGGGATTCAGACTTCTCCCAGAGGATGTGTTGCTGATAGTGCTGTGGCCCTAGTAACGTAGGAGAAATACTGAATGATCACCCAAAGAACAGTTTAAGGAATACCACGTAACAGGGATGTTCACTAGAAAATTATCTTCTCTTCAAGGTTGAAATGTAAAGGCAAAAATAACTCCAAAAGGAGCAGAAACCCAATTACTCATTTATTAGTGCTCTAAATTAAAAACTCAGCCATATGCTCTGACACCTCAGCATGCCATGCCCTGTAACTCACTCTTTACTGCCTCTGCCATTCCAGACCAAATGTATAAACCTGGGGCCAAGTTCTGCAGTAGGCACTAACCCTGTTATATCATTGATGCAAATAAAGGAGGGAGGCAGTCATTAGGGAAAAGCTCTTGTATGAGGAGTTCTGGGTGCAACTGTTGCAGTGGTGCTATGATACCTTACCAGTGTCTGGCATAAATGTGTGTGAAGACAGAGGGCATAGCTGGGCCACAGCAAGGCAACTCTAATATATACTGGTTGTGATGGCAGGAGGGAGGGCAGGCAGTCAGGCAATCTACACTGGCTGGGGCTAGAATACAGAAGGAACAAAGGAGGCTTACAACTACTTCTGCCCTTTTTCACAGCTCTGATCATATGATGATCCCTCTTAGTCCCAGTTATATTATGGCCAGATTCTAATACCATTATATGCATGATATTACCTTTCTCTACAAATAAGCCTATTGATTTGAATGGCACTTCATATTACATCATACAGGGGATCACAGTCCATTCCTTGGAGACGACATCTGTCTCCTTCACCATAATCTAGCATGATATCGACATTCCCTAGGTGCACTGGAGCTGACCATGCCAATGGGGAAATCAATATAGTCAGGAAATGATATTCCTGACAGCTGTCATGCAACAACTGATTGCTAGATGGAAGAGCTTCTACAGAATTCATACATTGCAAGCCAGTTGCTTCTATAGCTCCTTTCAAACTTGATTGTGTATTTGCAGTACAGAAACGCTGAACTATTGCTAAATAAAACTTATTGGTGTCCTCAGATGAACTTTATAATTACTGTTAATCCAATAGCAACATTATACTCCAGTGGAAAAGTGAAGGGTTAGGTTCTATTCCCACTTATTTCTGTGCAATTGTTATTTAGAGAAATAGAACTAGCAGAATCTTGTTTGGGGGATAAGGCAATATGCCGTGTTTATTGTGAATGCAGAATCCATTTATTGTCCCTAGCTACAAAAGTATCCACCACACCACACGAGGCATACCAGAGAGGTCGACAAAGGCTTCCCTTGTCGACCGCGCCGCGTCTAGACTGCCGCGCTATGCTGGATCAGCTGACTGTCGGCACAGCGCGGTGGCCATTTTTATTTTAATGAAGCGGGGATTATTTAATTCCCCGCTTCTTTGACTATGCCGAGTAAACTACTTTACATGGCTCCGTCGACGGAGCCATGTAGTCTAGACGTACCCATAGAGATGAATGTGTGTGTGATAGCAGAAAATCAGAGGCTTTGATGGGTCATTGGGTAGGTTTAACCCTATTTTTCACCTAAAATATTCCTCATTATCCAGATATATTCTTTTGCCAGATCAGTTGTTCATGGAAATCTTTTGTGGATTTATTATTCAGACATACCTATGCACATGCTGCCTCTATTTAGGACTTCAGCACCAGACGTTTTAATTAGCAATTTATGACATTCTCAAAACTCCTTTGAGTAGCATCCAGTTAGGAATTCCTAGCTAAGTCTACTCTGGCACTTTACAGTGCTGTCACTTTCTGGCTCAGGGCTGTGAATCAGCTGTTCCCCTCCCCCAGCTCAGGAAGTTACTGCATTGTAAAGCACTAGTGTGAACCAGGCTACAGCGTTGGGAATCATGCTCCCAGTGCTATTAGCTACTTTTCTCATGGAGGAGGTTTACACAGAGCACTGGGAGAGCTCTCTCTCAGCACTCGTGCCATGGCCACACTTGCAGTTTAAAGTGCTGCCAGGCTGAGCATTAGACTTTTATGTGTAGACAAAGCTCCTCCTTTTAGTGAGAGAGTGAGCCTGGTAGAAACACATTATATCTGTCTGTGAATATCCTGTGTAAGGATTTCTGCATACTTCTCCGTTAAATAATCGACACCTCAGAGGACAGATCTGGGAACTAACTTGGATACTTTTCATGACATTTCAGTTTCCATAGGCATCATTGTTAGAAAATCCCTGCCTGAGAAGTATTACTGCTGTAATGAACCCATATTACTTTTTGGCATTTTAAAAAAATATTATATTGGCTCATTCCTTCAGAAAATAAGGTTTGCAGAACAAGGGTTTTAGTCATAGAGCAGTTTACCCGTTGCCTAGCAATGTGTATACCTGGATTAAAAAGACAGATCTATGTAGCACTTTAAAGACTAACAAGATGGTTTATAGGTGATGAGCTTTCGTGGGCCAGACCCACTTCCTCAGATCAATATGTGGAAGAAAATCGGCACAACCACCTATGTACCAAAGTGATACAATCAAAAAAACGAACGCATGTGAAATTGACAAATCAAATTTTAGAACAGAGTGGGGGTGGGGGGGGGAAGGTTAGTTTCTGTGAGGTAATGACATTAGGGGTGATAATTGGGGAAGCTATCTTTGTAATGGGTGAGATAATTAGAGTCTTTGTTTAAACCCATACATAAAGTGTCAAATTTAAGCATGAATGACAATTCTGAAGCTTCACGTTGAAGTCTGGAGTTAAAGTCTCTTTGAAGCAATATGCATGTTTTAAGGTCATTGAGAGAATGATCAGTCTGGCTGAAATGGCAAGCAACAGCTTTCTCTCTGAGAGAGTGTCTTATGTCTGTTTTGTGTGCATTGATTCTTTGGCAAAGTGTCTGAGATGTTTGTCCAATGTACATAGCGGACGGACACTTTCGGCACATGATGGCATAAATTATATTTCTGGATGAACAGGAATATGTGTTCTTGATCTTGTAACTGGCATGGTTAGGTCCAGCAATGGTGTCAGCAGAGTAAATATGTGGACAAAGCTGGCAGCGGGGTTTGTTGCAAGGGAAAGTTCCAGGGTTGGTATTAGTGTGTTATGTCCTGTGGTTGTTGGTAAGAATCATCCTGAGGTTAGGTGGTTGTCTATAGGAGACTATGGGTCTGTCTCTCAGAGCCTCTCAGAGAGTAATATCCTGTTCCAGTATAGGTTGTAGTTTATTGATAATGCGTTGGACGGGTTTAAGTTGGGGGCTATAGGTGATGACAAGGGGTGTTCTATTGTTGGTTTTCTTGGGCCTGTCTTGAAGTAGATGGTTTCTGGGTATTCGTCTGGCTCTTTCAATTTGTTTTTTTATTTCTCCGGGTGGGTAATTGAGGTTTAAAAATGCTTGGTAGAGATCCTGAAGTTTCTGGTCTCTGTCAGTGGGTTTAGAGCAGATGCGATTGTATCTAACGGCTTGGCTATAGACGATGGATCGTATGGTGTGTCCTGGATGGGAGCTGGAGGCATGTAGGTAACTGTATGAGTCAGTGGGTTTTCTGTAGAGAGTGGTGTCTAATTTACCGTTGGTGATTTGTACTGTGGTGTCCAGGAAATGGATCTCTCGTGTAGAATGGTCCAGGCTGAGATTGATGGTGGGATGTAGGTTGTTAAAGTCTCTGTGGAATGTATCCAGTGTTTCTTGGCCGTGGGTCCAGATCATAAAGATGTCATCGATGTAGCGTAAGTAGAGAAGGGGTAAAAGGGGACGGGATCTGAGGAAACGTTGTTCTAAGTCAGCCATAAAGATGTTAGTGTACTGTGGGGCCATGCGGGTACCCATGGCTGTGCCACTGATCTGGAGGTATAAGTTGTCACCAAATTGGAAATAATTGTGGGTGAGAACAAAGTTACACAGGTCTGCTACCAGATTGGCAGTGGTATCCTCTGGGATAGTGTTTCTAATTGCTTGTAATCCGTCTTCATGTGGGATGTTGGTGTAGAGAGCTTCTACATCCATGGTAGCAAGGATGGCGTTATCAGGGAGGTTATCGATGTTTTGTAGTTTTCTCGGGAAGTCAGTAGTATCTCGGAGATATCTGGGAGTGTTGGTTGCATAGGGTTTCATAAGAGAGTCTATATAGCTGGATAATCCAGTAGTGAGCGTGCCGATACCTGAGATGATGAGGCGTCCGGGGTGTCCAGGTTTATGGATTTTGGGAAGCAGATAGAACAATCCACATATTGTTCCACATAGAAGAATCCACATATTCTTCCACATATTGATCTGAGGAAGTGGGTCTGGCCCACGAAAGCTCATCACCTATAAACCATCTTGTTAGTCTTTAAAGTGCTACATAGTTCTGTCTTTTGTTTCAGCTACACCAGACTAACCCGGCTGCATCTCTATCACTATAAACCATCTTGTTAGTCTTTAAAGTGCTACATAGTTCTGTCTTTTGTTTCAGCTACACCAGACTAACACGGCTGCATCTCTATCACTATTATACCTGTATTAGAAATAGAAAAATAATAATACCCGCCTGGATGGCTGACCTAGCACAAACAAGCTTTTTCTGGAGCCTTTCTGTATTTCTCCCTCACTCTGAGTTGTGCTTGTATTGTGAAGATTCCATTCTTTGTGTTATAAATTCCTAAATAAAGTTCCTGCCATAGAAATAAGGCGCTTCGGACAACTTTAGTAACGTACCATTAAGACTTTCAGCTCTCACTAGACTTGTTGCTATGCATTCTCTGCATGACTGTCTTTATTCACGTTATCTCATCCAAGCCACGTGCTATTCTGTTTCTCAGCAGAGTGTGGTGAAGGCACAGGCTAGAAACTTTGAAATTCTTAGTTCATTTGGTGCTGTCAAATAGACCAGATAATGTGGTGAATATGACAGACTCTCCATTTATGGTCCATTTGTGGTTTGATCCAGTTTGTCCTCTTCAGATATGCAAATGCCTGCTTCTTAGATCTGATGGGCCTACAGACAATTGTTTTGCAGATGTCCACATCTTCCTTCCTGGGTGGAAATCCTGGCCTCAGTGAGGTCAATGCCAAGATTTCAAAAGGATAACGATTTTATTTCTGTTGTTTTCTGCCTCTCTCTAGGGGGCATTCACAAACCCCTTTTGGCTCCTTTCATCTCTGATGTGCTTAGGATAGTTAATAACTCTCCACTCTAACAACACTATCCAGGCTCTCTCAGGTACTAAAAGATGTTTCCCTATTGTTGCATAACTTCTGAATGAGCTGATCTTTTGACTGCAAGTCATAGAGGTAAAAGTTGGGGGAACTGGATAATAAGTCCATCCAATTGAGGCTTAAACAATTTTCATCTTTATTTTTGCAATTTCAGATAATTATTGGCACCTGTAGTGTCTGGGCGTATCATTTTATGGCAGACAAATGACAGATGCTGTGCAGTGTCCCCCTCACCAGGCAGCCCTTAGCTACCCAGAGAACACTGCGTGCCACTCTGGCAGCAATTTAGAGGGCCTGGAATTCTGGCTACTGTCACTGCCACAGTAGCAGTGGCAGTGGCCAGTAACCCCAGGACCTTTAGAATCGCTGGGCCCTGGGGCAACTGCCATATCCCATCTCTGGGTCTTTTGCCATATCCCATCTGCGGGCCTGAGTTCAAGTTACCATATTCTGGGGCACCAGGGAGTCCTTTCACCTCCCCTGATGGCTACTGCCTTCTCTGGTGCTTTGGTGTGGTTCTTCAGTCTCATCCTTTGGATTCCAGTTCAGTGATTCTCCAGTTTGGACCTATTTTCATTTGCATCTTTTATACATTACAGATTACTTCATCTTTATCCAGCTGGATTTTAACACATCAACCCTCTGGGTTTTAAGTAACCTGTACATTTCACATTGCATAAGAACAGCCATACTGGGTCAGACCAAAGGTCCATCTAGTCCCATTATCCTGTCTGCCAACAGTGGCCAACACCAGATGCCCCAGAGGGAGAGAACACAACAGATAATCATCACGTGATCCCTCTCCTGTCATACATTTCCAGACAAACAGAGGCTAAGGACACCATTCCTACACATCCTGGCCAATAGCCATTGATGGACCTAATCTCCAGGAATCTATCTAGCTCTTTTTTGAATCCTGTTAAAGTCCTAGTCTTCACAACATCCTCTGGCAAGGAGTTCCACAGGTTGATTGCATGCTGAGTGAAGAAAAACTTCCTTTTGTTTGTTTTAAACCTGCGGCCTATTAATTGCATTTGGTGACTCCTGGTTCTTATATTCTGGGAATAAGTAAATAACTTCCTTATTCACTTTTTCCAGACCAGTCATGATTTTATAGACCTTTATCATATGCCCCCTTAGTCTCCTCTTTTCTAAGATGAAAAGTCCCAGTCTTTTTAATCTCTATTGATACGGGAACTATTCTAAACCCCTAATAATTTTTGTTGCCCTTTTCTGAACCCAACTTCTATATTTTTTTTCCTGCTGATATTGGAGTATCTGGGCCATGTTGTTTTATGTCATCCTGACCTAGGCCTTTTCAGAAAAAGGGATTTTATTATGAGTTTGTGTGTTTTTTAATCTCAAAACATGCAACACAATATTACATTCATTTGTCAGCAATCATATCATTTTAAGCAGATCAGCAATTGTATGTAAAAGAATTGGCAAAAACACAATTATGTCAGCCAAGACTTGGCCGAAGTGTTACCTCATCTGTGCTCATTCACTGCCCATGATTACAATCTTTACGATATGACTAGCAACTCTTTTAATGTTCCCATTTGGCAATTGCTTGTTTTTATATTTCAATATTATAAGTCAGCATATGTTATCCCTTTAATCTATTTGGGGAGGGGAGTTTGGAGAGCATGCTGATTCTTTAAGGTCAACATTTTTATCTTATTTAAACATGTTGTTTTTATTCAAAGTCCAGTTTTGTTTATGAATCATCACACATAAACTTCATTAGAAATTTCCCTGGAAATGAATGTTGAGAGGTGTCTCAGTTTTAGGGACTTGATATAATTGCTTTTAATGGTGTCCAACAAAGCAATACTTTGTCGTTTCAGCTGCCTGCTTCCCGAATGGTGCAATACAGAGAACTCTTTGCAAATAACTCTCTGCAATACAGAACAATACAGATAACTCTTTCTCCCCTTTCATTGCTTATGTTTTGAGGTTTGCTTAAAATTTCTTCTCTCAGTTTTAATGGTTTGCTTTTTAATTCTGATTTGTTCATTGTAAGGGCCAGAGCATTTTCCTTTGCCAGCATATAGGCTCCCTTGGCTTAATTTTTCTCTCTGGCTGTGTAAATCTGGAGCAATTCCATTGTTGCCAATCGTGTTGCACATGTTTTACATTGGTGTAAGTGGTAGAAAAATCAGGTCCTTTGAATGGTAATGTTCCTAAACTTATCCAAATAGGGTATTTTGTGCTAGTTTGGAATACAATACTGAAAAGGAATAAAAAGAAAACCAATCGAATCAGTGGCAAGCACATTTTGAACAGCAATTCTTCAGATATCCTCACAGATCCTCAAAAATCCTACCGTTGATATTCTGTAGGGTAATATCTGATTTGTTTCTCCTAGATTTTTTTTTTCTTTTCCAGAACTTTTAACTCTTGAGCCCAAGGTGAAATAGTTCAGAAAAGCTCCAGCCAAACTGAAATATATAGTGGAGGAGGAAATGCTTTTAATTTTAAAAATCCAGTTTAAAATACAGAATGTGGTACAACTTAATTGCATGTAGTTTTTTCCCTATATGCATCTCAATGTACATAGCTAAAATAATGGAAATGATACTATATGAATTTGGGGACACCCCACAATATATCCCCTTTTATACTCTGAAAAAGAAAAATCCTAAATGCAGGATTTTTTGTTTTGAATCCTACATTTGCACATGCTTCTGTAGTCCCTGAATGGCTGTGCATTGTTTGTTTAATCTTCTAGACTTAACACAGCCATTCTTCAATTTCAATTACATTCTTTCACAATACATTTAATTTAAGAGTCCAGTAAATTCCACATAGGGTTTTCCAGACATAGCCTCCAGAAATTAAATTAGGCTTGTCATACATCCAACACACACTGCCCCAATTTAAGTTTACAGTATAAAAAGCCATTGAAACTTATTTTCTAGTGCACCTCTTCCATATGCCAAGAGGGGGGGGGGGGAAGCTTTTCCCTTTCTAGATTCATTTCAGCTACAAATATGCCTCATTGTCCTCTCAGTCACAATTCTCCTCCCTGAATTGGTGGTGCTCAACAAGGAGGGTGTCCATGTGGGGAATAAATCACTCAAATGTTTTAAAGGGACCAAGGCCATGATGGGGGTCTGGCGGGTTAGGACAACTTTGACTGGAATGGAGAAGAATAGGAAATACAATAGAGATGTATGGGCTAATGATAGAGGAAGTCAGGTGGACACTCTTACATTTTCCCCTAAAACTATCAGAAAGCATTCAAAAATTAAATGCTGGCCAGTGGAAAATACGGTAGAGAGAAGTAAAATGTTTTTCATGCAACACAAAAGTAACAAACTTAATTAATGATGCTTGGATACTACCGAAGGAGATCTTCGTAATATATTTAAAGATGGATTTAGAGAAGAAGAATCTGAAATGTCACTAGCTGAGAGAAAAAAAATTATAAAGATTGTCAGTCTAGAAGTTTCAGGTTGCACATAGTTTAATAGCAAGTAGGAAAAAATTACATTCCTCATTCAACCCCCTGTAGTAT
This sequence comes from Pelochelys cantorii, assembly GCA_032595735.1. Lineage (NCBI taxonomy): Eukaryota > Metazoa > Chordata > Testudines > Trionychidae > Pelochelys > Pelochelys cantorii. The sequence continues at coordinate 65,019,683 of CM064328.1, forward strand.
CACACAGCTGACACACCTTGTCATGAAAGTCTTATCTGGGTCTTGTTTACTTAGGGCACATCTACACTGCACGCTTATTTCGAAATAGCGTGTCTACACAGCAAATGCCCATCTAAATAGCACCGAGCTATTTCAAAATAGAGGGTCCACGCTCATGGGATACTGAATTGCATTTAAGGCCACCCGGAATCACTTCAGGCAAGGGTGCCATTTCAGGAGTGGGGGGGAAGCAGCCGTGAGCTCCGGGATGAGGATAGCTTTCCATCCTGTCCCTGGATGCTCAGGGAGTGAGGGGAAAGTGCTTGCATTTTGTGCATTCCTCTCACACATAGCTGGTGAGCTCCCTACCCTCCAGAAATGGTGCCCTTGCTTCAGGCAGGACATCAGGACAGCACTCTCCTCCTGGAGCTGCTGCCTGAGGCTACCTGAGGCTCAAGCTTAAAGGGACCCCCTGTACAACTGTGCCTCAGGTTCTTCTCCTTTGCCTACCTCATTGAGAGACAGCAAAGTCTTTTCTCTGCCTACTCTGGTTGCTCTTGTGGACACCTCAGCTCTCCTGCCACGGAGCCGCACCTGCCTCCCAGCAGTCGACAACTCTTATATGTCTTGGTGCACCTCCGGCTGCAGTTTCTGTCGACTGCCTTCCAGGCCCTGCAGGAATGGGACCCCCAACTCATTGTGGGGCAATTCCTCTCCTCTCTCTGGGCACTGCTCATTCAGCTCAACCCCTCTGCCCTCCCCTGCACATCGTTCCACAGGTTGACTGTGTGCTGCATAAAAAAACCCATCCTTTTGTTGGCTTTAAACCTGCTACTTATTATTTTCATCTGGTGACCCCTATTTCTTATGTTATGGGAACAAGTAAATAACTTTTCCTTATTCACGTTCTCCATACCTGTCATGATTTTATAGACCACTGTCATATGCCTCCTTAGTCTCTTCTTTTCTAAGCTGAAAAGTCCAAGTCTTTTTAATCTCTCTTCATATGGCACCTGTTCCAACCCCCTAATAATTTTTGTTGCCATTTTTCCAAACCAGTTTTCTATCAAGTACAGGTTGAACCTCTCAAGCCCTGATCCGGTATGATTTTATTTAGCCAGATGTCCACTTATCAATAGTGTGGCCAAGTTTTCTATGGTCCCATAAAGTTTGTTTACAGCCACCAGTCCTGGCTCTCAGTGTTCTGTGCTATTATATAGCTCTAATTTACCCCTAAATATCCTCTAAAAGCCCAGTACGCAGTGGAAGTGTTGGTAATGCTGCTAGACAACACTTACCATCTGCGGTTCGGCAATTCTCTGGTTTAGCACCAGTCAGGTCTTGAGGGTGACGGACAAGAGAGGTTCAACCTGTACACAATATTGCCAAATGAAGTTAGGTGTGATCTTATGTGTACCTCTAAATTGTTTGGCATTGACCATTGTTGGATAGGCTACCAGCCTTGATGAGTGATTTGATCTGATCCAGAAAGGCAATTAACAAGTTCTTGAATGAGGAGTTTGTTAAAAATGGGTTTTTTTTACTTCACCAGATTGTAGACGTTTTGACACTACTTGTTCCTAATTAACCAGTTTGTAAGAACATTCTTACCAAACCAGCATCTTTGTGGTTCTATGGTTGTATGTTGTACGATAGCATCTTCTTCTTTTGAAAAGCGTGGCAAGCTACTTACAGAAGTTTGGCTGCTCTGCAATGTACTCTGTGGGGGAGACAGGCGTAGGGGCGAGTTATGGTTCAGTGTTAGATAGATATCCAAAATATTCCTTTATAATGGTTTTGTGAAGATTAAGATTTTTAAAGTTGAGAAGTAAGATGTTCATGGAATTGGTGTAATTTAATACTTACATGGGAAAAATTCAGTTTTACCTGGGCTTTATAAAGCATGTATCCTGCAAGCCTAATCATGTTAAGCACCAATTCTTGATTGGCAGATTACACAGTAACTCTTACCAGAGGCTGGTGGGTACTGTATCTGACATGTCACATTTCACTTCATTTTTCCATTAGGTCAGACTATACCTGACCTGGGTTTTCTGGGGTTGTCTACACTTTGAGTTAGTATACGTCAAACCAGAGTGTGAATCTGTAGTGGACTAGACTGCTACATGCTAATTGGCTGTGTACACACTTCTACGGGGTGCTAAAAGTTCTGTAGTGAACATTGATTTTCTGTTCTTTTAAAGGGGAGTATGTCAAAGTGCACCATGGAACTAATGCCTAGTAGCAAGATTCACACAGCCAGTTAGGCTAAGGACAAATGCAGCACAGGTCTGAGATGTAGCAGTGAAGGAGAGAGGAGGTGAGTGAGGATAGGTTGGGTGGATGGAGGCACCAGAGTATATAGAAAAATAATAGATGTACAGCAGTGTATGGAGATGAATAGGATGCAGGGCTGTTGGAGTTGTGCCTCTGGAAGGTAGAGAGGATGGGTGGGAGAGCATTGTAAGGGGTACAGGCTGGGATGGGTATGTGTGGGGGCAGGCCAGGATGGGACCAGAGAGGAATATGAAGAAAGGGAGAGTTGGGACAGGGAAGGATGCAGTGAGGGGGTTGGAGTGCAGCCCTTGTAGATGGGGATACATATATACCTTGAGCTCCTGGGTTCTGGCACAGGGGCGACAGACAAGGCACACACTGCAGCTCAAGCCCAGCTACATGAGTGTGAGGAGCAGAGGGCTGGGCAGCAGTGGGGGAGGCGCACACCATGCAAACCTTCAACAGCCACCCACAGAGTGTTCATAAGTGGGTTTAGTTCCTCCCCTTTCCTGACCCAGCCAATGGCAGAGGTGCCTGAGGGCAAGAGGAAGGGACAGAACTCAGATTAGGAGCTGGACATGCCAGCTGCTTCCCGACCCGGAAGCCACATGGTGTCGCACCGCGCAGGCAGCTTGCCAGCCCTGCTGTGTGGTGCAGCACTATCACCCACCAACCAATCAATGGCCTGGTCAGTGATGCTGACCAGAGCCACCAGAATCCCTTTTAGACCATGGATTCTGGTTCAGAAGAGGACACGTGGTCACCTTGAAGTCTGCATGAAAAAATGAATTTCTGCTTTCTTCACCATGCTCACTCCTAACTGAGATATGTCCTTGGTGCTGAATATACTTAACCCTTTTTACAAAGGCCTTGCCTACACACACACAGAAAGGCTTGTCATAATAGCTACACAGGCACACATTCCCAGCAGAGGCATAATTTATACAAACAAAAACATTCTTTTGCTGGCATGCCATAAACCAGTTTCATGAATGGAATAAGCTATACTGGCAAAAGGATTTTGGAGGCGGGGGGTGGCAGTAAAACTGAATCTAGACTAGGGAGTTTGCCAACATAGCAATGCCACTTATGGGTGTGATTTCCCCTGCCCCACACCTTTGCACTTACACTGTAGGTCAGGCCCAAGAGAGGCTGCAGAAACTATTGCTGAAAGCACTTGTCCCACTTGGATGATGTTAGACAAGTTGGTGTAAAGATACAAGCCAACCATCTTGAAGAAAGACCAGAAGAGGCTGGATTGTTCTATGAAATAATTCTGCCAATTAAAGCTGGAAACAGGAACCAGAAACAGAGGTGATAAGAATATTTTTATTTTGAATATTTGAATATATAGATGAAAAGGAGGGGTGAAGCAGGATCTGCAGCAGGGGGAAGGAGAAGCAAGTGCATGTTTTAAAATTACTTTCTTTAAAACATTGCCAATTGTCTTTATGCAGTGTCTAACAAAGAACAGCAGCAGCCTCTTGCAGCAATGTGAAGCCTGACGATTGCAAGTTTAATGATTTCCAGCTTTTGAAAAGAGAATTTGCACAACAGATTTTCTAAGATGTCATATCAGTCTAAATTCTGTGACTTCAAATAATTTCATGCACTAAAGGTTGCTAATCTAAAGCGTGCCTTTGCTGTAGTTAGCTTCAGATTCAGGGAGTAGAAGATTCTCTTCAGCCCCTGTCCTCCCTTATTCTCCAGCCCACATACAATCTTGACTCTCTTGCTTTGTCTTATTTATCCCTTCAGTTTTCTGTGTTCTATGTTTTTCCTCATCTATGCTCTTCCCTTACCTTGTCCCAATTGTCTAATTTTTTCTTCTCTCAGCCTACCCCCCATCCCCTTCTGTTCCATGTCTCCCTATTCACTGCCATGCACATCTCCTCATTTTATACAAATCCATTGTTACTTTCACAAAATTCTCTGTCATTCACATACGCTAGGTGCACCCACCCTGACCTGTTCCTAGGGCCCTCACCCTTCTGTGGACTCAGGTATAACCTTATACTCTGTGGCTTTGCGGGGTCTTTTACCAGTGAAAGAGCCTTATACACTAATATCCTACTTGATCACTATTTATTAATCATCAAAAACAGAATGCACATACCAGACATACAGCGCTCCCTGCTCCCAGTGAGACAGATGAACTTGTCTTGATCAGGTCCATCAGGGGGACTCCATTTCAGCATGGTGTCAGTGGCACAGGATTGAGGTCTGGCAGCTCTGATTTTGGAGCTGTGTCCTGGAGTTGATTCTCCAAGAACTTCCTTTTGGGTTCTAGTCTATATAGTGAAACTGGAGTCGTGCTTAGCTCTACCGTAACCAATTATTTTATTATACTTTTATTTACCAGTCCTAATATACTGTAACAGAATGATCTAACCAATCATACCCCACCACCTTAATTGATGTACACCTAGCAAAAATAATTGTAGGTGGGTACACATTCAAAATTTTGGGGCTGAAAATATATCCTCTATCAAATAGATCTATACATCAGATTGGGTGCTTTTCAGAGAAAGATACAATGACCTCCTTAATATTGAAAACATGAAATATTGCCAAGTTTTGCAGCTATTATAGGATTAAAACTTTATTTATTGCTGCTTACAAGTGCTTTACACAGCTGAAGACAATCAGGCTGATTAAATCTACATCCCATTGCATTAATGTTGGGTAAAAAAGGTTTTGTCCACGCATGGAGAATGTGGTAGCCTAATGTGCTGAAAAGCATGGGATGGGCTAGAGTCTAAAGTAAGAAAAGGTATGGACAATTTAAGCAGATTACTGAATTTTACCCAGCTGATGAGAAGTCAAATAGATCCAATGGTTACTCCACCATATAGAAGCAGATAATTTCACTGTACTCCATCAAATACTGTTATCTGATCATTGGAGATCTTGGATAGGGGGAAAACAAATTATGTAGCTATTAATACCTTTGCTTCTGTGAGATGGGGATGGCAACACTGGCTATGCATGTTACTAGAATTTAGTAAATCTCACAGATTATCTCAAAAGGCTTTTAGCAGAGCTCCAGTAGAGCTCCCTCTGGCAGGACACTCACCAAGTTGTGGTTGGATCACAGTATGCTGGACCTGTGAGCTCAGAAGTTTCACTTGGTCTGAATAGACTGCAACACTGTCTCTTCTTTTGGTCTCTCTGAGTGTGTCTATAATGCAGTTAAAACTCTATGGCTGGCCCATGCCAGTTGACACAGGCTTTGGCTAAGGGGCTGTTTAATTGCAGTATAGATGCTTGCCCTCAGGCTGGAGACTTGGCTCTATAACCCTGTGAGATGGGAGGGTCCCAGATATTGAGCTGTAGTCCTAGTCTAAACATCTATACTGTAACTAAACAGCCCCCTAGCCTGTGCCCAGTAAACCTGAAAAGCTGGCACAGGCCTGTCATGAGTGTAACTGCAATGTAGACATACACTCTGGCTCACTTTCTGGTTGCCAGGATCAGTACCAACCTCCATGTTCCCCAGTGCCTTAAGCACACCCTGCCCCAGAGTTCCAATCCTTTCTAAGGCACCCTTAGGATAGCTTAAAGCAAAAGACTAGCAGACTTTGTAACAGGTCCCTAAGCCCAATTATTCATTTCTTTAGATACACAACAACTACACAGATCCACCCAAAACAATAAATAAGTTCACCTACACACATTTCCCTGCCTCAGTCTCCTGACCTCCTTTGGGCTTAGGTCAGAGCCTCCCATCTGCACATTGTTTCTCTGCCAAATCATGGCACCTTTCTCTCCATTGCAACCAGTTACCTTCTTCCTAGGGATGCCAGTTCTCCCGACCAGGCAAGTTAGCAATCCTGCTTCTTAAGTTAGACAACAACCCTGGACTCTGAAAGCATGCCCACGTCCCTCCCTCAGGCCCAAACTAGCTAGGGATCTGAGTCTCCTTCTCAGCCTTTGCAGTATCACAGGGCTGCTCCAGCATCTAGTCTCTTTGTTCCACTGCTGGGGAAAATGCTGTGACTCTAGATCCCAGGCCCCTTCAAAGATATTGGAGAAAAATGGGTTACCCTAGGTTTCAGTCATCGCATTTTCCTAAGTTGCTTCCACTTGAATGGGAACAGTTCATATTAATAACGCCATTGTTAGCCTGTGCTCCTAGCCCTTGGAACTTCAGTCCAACATGGAGGCAAAGAGGCAACAGCTTCACGTTCAAAATGGAGTCTTCAGTATGACCATAGACAAATGTAGACGCTCCTCAATGTCAGACAAAATTTGTACACTTTACACAGTTTCATTAGCGAAGTGTGGGGAAAAATACCAGTTGGCCATGTGAAGGAAGACTAATAACCTGACTGGTTAGTGAAGAATAGTTATGTAATTAGTTAATCTGGGTTGAATCTAAAATGATAAACAAATAAATAAGGACCTAAGGATATGAGGATGGAGTCAGGCTATTCTCAATAGTGGCAGATGACAGTACAAAAAGCCATGGTCTCAAATTGCAATGGGAAAGGTCGAAGTTGGATACTAGGAAAAACTATTTCATTGGGAGGGTGGTGAAGAACTGGAATGGGTTGCCAGGGAGTGGAATCTTGGTCCTGCTTTGAGCAGAGAGTTGGACTAGATGACCTCCTGAGGTCTCTTCTGACCCCAGTTTTCTATTTAATCCCCAGTCCTTTCTGAGGCAAAACTTCCATTGAAATTAAAATATAAAATTTTAGATGCATATCAGTTTTTCAAACTGTCTTTCTTCTATCCCATGGTGAGTGCTCTCTTTCTGAAGCTGTGGTTTTATATGAGCAAGACTTGATGTTATAATGCATTAGACTAAGGACTTAGTGGTGACAACATCCAAGAAGTATTGTTCTTACATGAAATTATAACTGCAAATTTTGGAAAGTATGATTATTAAATGTTGTGACTAATGAGTTTCAATTTCTGCAAGTCAATACAGGTTGAACCTCTCAAATCCGGACTTTCTGGTCCAGTAACATCCATAGTCCTGCTGGACCAGAATGATGCTGGACCAGACATCCCGGGAGGCTGAAAGCAGGAGCCATCCCTGAGTCTGGTGGCCAGAAATCCCCACCTCCAGAGAACCCCAGTGGGAGTGGGGCCAGCGACAGGGTGGGAAGCCCCAGCAGGAGTGGGACTGGTGGCCAGCAGGGGAGCATTGGCTTCCTCTGGTCTGGCAAACTCTCTGGTTCAGGACTGCACAGGTTCCGAGGGTGCTGGATATGGGAGGTCCAACCTGTAATAATAGTAGCAAATATTTTTATGATCTTTGATGCTCCAACGCCCCAACTGGGATTGGGGCCCAATTGGGCTAGATGTTGTAGAGACAGACTGGACAGATTACTTGCTCATTTTATATACTTTTGGGTTTGTTTGTGTGCATTTGCTGTTGATGCACTGATTATCAGAATGCTGATGCTGAACTTCCCAAATGAATATTTTCTAACTGAAAATTCTGTACTATTTGCAGGACAGAAAAGAGTGGAAAAAATGGGAATGTTTATTTTAATAAACAAAAACATTATGGACTAATTCCTGCCTTATATTCTTCTTCTCTTCTTCCTCCTCCTTATCCCATTTGAGGTTGGGTTATCATGCAAGTATATTAGCCTGACTGAGGCAACAATGAGATCCACTTGCTTATTGTATTCTGTGATGCAATCCATCCATTGTATCCTCAGATTTTCTCAGGGTCTCTTTTCCACCATCTTCTCCTACTAAATATACCATTTTGAATTGTTGAATATATGGTGTTCAGTCTCAAAGGGGAAATAAGGGAAAAGAGACAAAACATCAGATGCCAGTGAAATTTTCCTACCTTTAAGAACCAAGTGATTTTCATTAACATACATATCAGACTTGAATCACATCTATTATGCAAATATTTGCATGTATACAAGCCCATGTGTGCATGCAAGTGCTCTACATAGACAAAACCGGTGAATGTGCAAATGGCATTCATGTTCACAGTAACAAAGGGCAATTGAGAACCTAAAGACTAAGAGCCAGAGTCCTGCAACCTGTGCATGCTGAGTGGTACCTTATTTTGCAAATAGTTCCAGCGAGAGTAATGACATTCCTTCAGGAATAAGGTACTCTTCACTGTGACTAAGGATGGTAGAATTTGGCTTGAAAATGTCCTTCACTTCTGAGAAGAAACTAATATCTGACTAAAATAAACTTTGTTACTAATTTCTTATTAAGACCTGAACTACTGTTTCTGCATTCCCCAGGCTTTTAAAATAGATCAATGAATAGGCCAAAACAGTGGAAGAAATAGTAAGAGTCCTTCATTAATGCCAAGTCTAAGGAAATTAAAAGTCAATGGTTTTCTCTTGCAGATTTATTTCTTAATCCCTATAAAGCTGATTGAATGACATTAAAGTTCCCTTGCTCCCAAGAGACAATTTGGCTCATGTCTAGGTAACATTGTGAACAACCACATTTTCCTGTCATGGTACAAGTGTGTATTTATTGGATTATCAGAGGAGAAACCTAAAGCAAATCTACAGATCTGAGCATACCTGAAATTTGGGGGTAGGGACTGGAAGTCCCATCCAAAAAGGAATGGCTCTTCTGCTAAGCTTAATTAAACTCTTCATTCAACTATACTCACTCTCACTTTTGGGTCTGAAGGGAAGGGGATGTTAGATAGAATCAATGGTGTCCTCTACTATGCATATTCTACTACGTATATAATGTGGAATGTAAGATGCTACAGGTACTTCCTGTTATAGGCATAGGAAAATGAGATTGATCTCCCAGGCACCACAGAGGTGAACGTGACCTTAAGAGTCATCCCTGTCTGTTACACATCTAGCTACAAGGCCTGTCATGTTGTGTCCATGAAAGAAAGTGATGTGATTGAAGTGTTTCAACAGAAATATTTTACACACTGTATGACTGGTAGCTATTTGGTGCCTTTTTGTTTTAATGCTAACAGTTAGGGTTACCATAGTAAGGAAAGCCCCCATTTCTGTGAAGACTTATGTGTACTTGCTAAAGCTCACACATTGTAACTACTCACAGTGCAGAAAGTTCAGTACATGCGGAAGTCTTTCCAGGTTTGGTGCCTTAATTTATTACAATTATTTTAAAATATTTTCCTTTAGACCTTGCCAAGCAAATAGCTAACTTAAAACTGAATTTTGAAAACTTGTGTATACAGCTACTGTAACACATTTATCCTGATTATATTTTTGCTCTCCTTAAGTTTGATAACAGAATGGGTTTTCCCACTGTGTATTTTTGTTCAGTCAAGCGTGGTTTTAAAACAACATCTGATGTGCACAAAACAATTTCACTTGGTCTATTACATAATATTATGCTATTAACTTAGTAAATATAAACATCTGGACATTTTTTCCTACAGCGTGATTCCAAAGTTATAGTATTTTTCAAACAAATATTCATTAAACAGCTATTGCGATTTAGCAATCTAACCTTGGGAACTGCACATTTTCAGAGATATTAAAAATTGTTTCCATTTCATTGTTTCGCAAGCAACTCATCACCATCAACAACTTTTGGCAGCCCAAGAAATGCAAGACCTCATAGACTCATAGACTTTAACGTCAGAAGGGACCATTATGATAATCTAGTCTGATCCCCTGCACAACGCAGGCCACAGAATCTCACCCACCCACTCCTGGAATAATCCTCTCACCTATATCTCAGATACTGAAGTCCTCAAATGATGGTTTGAAGACCCAAAGATACAGAGAATCCTCCAGCAAGTGATCCGTGCCCCATGCTACAGAGGAAGGTGAAAAACCTCCAGGGCCTCAGCCAATCTACCCTGGAGGAAAATTCCTTCCCGACCCCAAATATGGAGATCAGCTGAACCCTGAGCATATGGGCAAGACTCACCAGCCAGACACCCAGGAAAAAGTTCTCTTTAGTAACTCCTATCATCCCACCATTGGCCTATTTACCACCGATAGTGAAAGGTCAATTAGTTGCCAAGATCATGTTTTCCCATCAAACCATCCCCTTCATAAACCCATCTAGCTTAATCTTGAAGCCAGATAGGTCTTTTGCCCCCACTACTTCCCTTGGATGGCTGTTCCAGAACTTCACTCCTCTAATGGTTAGAAACCTTCATCTAATTTCAAGTCTAAACTTCCTGATAGCCAGTTTATATCCATTTGTTCTTGTGTCCACATTGATATTGAGCTTAAATAATTCCTCTCCCTCCCTGGTATTTATCCCTCTAATATATTTAAAGAGAGCAATCATGTCTCCCCTCAGCCTTCTTTTGGTTAAGGTAAACAAGCAAAGCTCCTTGAGTCTCCTTTCATAAGACAGGTTTTCCATTCCTCGAATCATCCTAGTGGCCCTTCTTTGTACCTGTTCCAGTTTGAATTCATCCTTCTTTAACATGGGAGACCAGAACTGCACACAGTATTCCAAATGAGGTCTCACCAATGCCTTGTATAACGGCACTAACACCTCCTTATCTCTACTGGACATACCTCGCCTAATGCATCCCAAGACCATATTAGCCTTTTTCATGGCCATGTCACGTTGGCGGCTCATAGTCATCCTGTGATCAACCAGGACTCCGAGGTCCTTCTCCTCTTCTGTCACTTCCAACTGATGTGTCCCCAACTTATAACTAAAATTCTTGTTATTAATCCGTAAGTGCATAATCTTACTCTTCTCACTATTAAATTTCATCCTATTACTATTACTCCAATTTATAAGATCATCCAGATCTTCCTGTATATCCCGATCCTTAACTGAATTGGCAATACCTCCCAGCTTTGTGTCATCCGCAAACTTTATTAGCACACTCCCACTATGGGTGCCGAGGTCAGTAATAAAAAGATTAAATAAGATTGGTCCCAAAACTGATCCCTGAGGAACTCCACGAGTAACCTCCCTCCAACCTGACAGTTCACCATTCAGTATGACCCACTGTAGTCTCCCCTTTAACCATTTGCTTATCCACCTCTCAATTTTCATATTAATACCCATATTTTCCAGTTTAACCAATAATTCCCCATGAGGTACTGTATCAAATGCCTTACTGAAATCGACCTCAGATACATTTGCACATAATTCACCCACACTTCAGCACAGCAGTATTTAAACTAATAAAACAGTACAGTTTGAAATGTCTGCTGTGGCGAGACAACCCACAAAATGTCCCACCGTCAGCCTGCAATACATCTTATTTGGCATGCTGCATGCACTTACATGAGGCTGGTAGAAAGAGCCTAGCGAATCTATTTGTTTTTCCACTGAAACAAAACATTCTCCAACCAATAGCTAATGTCTCCTTTGCTGGAAATGTCCATTCTTGGTTCCCAGATGATTTACTGAGTACAGCACTGGTATGTCAATCAGACCTAACCAAGCAGAATTTGGGTCTAAACTAATAGCATGGTACAATGTTCAACCACATCTAGTGAAGACAGGAATGCAGAGAATGAGAGGAAGTGAGGAGATGCAAGTGCTCAGAGTTGAACCTTGGTGTCCTCTTTTGGCTGGTTTCACTTTAAAGCTGTTCTGTGTCATGCAGAAAGAGATGATCTGAGCCCCTTCCCACCCATTGCACAGCAGCATGTTGTGTTGTGAGAGACAGAAGGTGGGCAGTCCAAGCAAACCCATAGAATCCTAGAAGTTGTGATAATGCTTCCAACCCACTGATCTGTGAAAAGATCAGAGCTTTTCTATTCCTTGGAGTCTAAAGATGGTATCATAGGCAGTGTTCCCTGTAAGCTGAGTGCTTGGGTGACTGCTGAGGAGAGATTCAAATGCTACCCAGCTGATTAACAGAGTACCCATAGTGCCCATGGCTGGCAGCATGTGTTTCTACTGGTGGTGCACATCCCTGGGGAGTGAGTGATTGAGTGGTACCTCTGCCTCTACTCACTGTTTGTTGCTGTGTCTACCAGCGCTGCTGCCACTCTGGCTTTGTCTGCAATACCCAGCTTTTAGCAACATGGCTGTGTAGCTAAAAATCACCAACAAACAGCTACAGTGTAAATGCCATATGCTGGCATTTTTGCAGACAAATTTCCACCCCCCATGAGCAGCAGTGGCTTTGTTGGCAAGAATGCTCTCCTGTGAACAAAGGAGCACTTACACTGCCACTTGCTGTGGTAAAACTTTTTTGTCTTTGAGTGGGGAGGCTTTTTTAAGTACCCATGAACCACAAAAGTGTTGCTGATCTCTTGGCAGTGTACGGAAAGCCTCTAGCTGCAATGCTGCATTCTGAGATTCTGCCACTTAGCCCAGATCATTGTGGTTTCACCACGAAGAGGGGAACCTCTCTGCTGCTCCCTCTACACTGTCGTTTCACCACAGCACTGTCTCTGTACCAGAGACAAGGTTCAGCTTATCAGTGATCACTGAAAGAGAGCCAAGATACTCCACTGAGTCTAGTCAGAGCTGTCTTTCAATATTGGAGGGAAAGGACCAAATGGTTTCTAGGATCCAGATCTACAATACCAGGTAGGAATCTCTGCCCTACCACTCCCTTTCCCTTACCTTTGGCACCATTGTGCCCTGTGTAGCATTTGAGGTTTCAGGGTGATGCCCTCTCCTACAATTAGGGCACATTAAGTACAGTTTTAGTGCTCATACTATCAGGATAGCAACCCTTAATTACCTCTGCACTACCACAAGACTAACATGGATCTTAACCCCAAACACCCAAAATTAATGACATTAGCAGAGCAGGTTAGTCTGCTAATCACCTAAGAAAAGAGGGAGAGGTAGAAACGTTGGAAGGCAGGGATAGGGTCCAGAGTGACATAGAGAAATTAGAGGATTGGGCCAAAAGAAATCTGCTGAGGTTCAACAAGGTCAAGTGCAGAGTCCTGCACTTGGGACGGAAGAATCCCAAGCATTGTTACAGGCTGTGGACCGATTGGCTAGGTAGCAGTTCAGCAGAAAAGGACCTGAGGATTACAGTGGATGAGAAGCTGGATATGAGTCAACAGTGTGCTCTTGTAGCCAAGAAGGCTAATGGCATATTAGGACGCATTAGGAGGAGCATTGCCAGCAGATCTAGAGAAGTGATTATTCCCCTTTATTCGGCACTAGTGAGGCCACATCTGGTGTACTGCGTCCAATTCTGCCCCCCCCCGCACTACAGAAAGGATGTGGATGCATTGGAGAGTGACCAGCGGAGGCCAACCAAAATGATTAGGGGGCTAGAGCACATCACCTATGGGGAGAGGCTGAGGAATTTGGGCTTATTTAGTCTGCAGAACTAAGGGGGGGATTTGATAGCAGCCTTCAACTTCCTGAAGGGAGGTTCCAAAGAGGATAGAGAGAGGCTGTTCTCAGTAGTGATGGATGGCAGAACAAGGAGCAATGGTCTCAAGTTACTGTGGGAGAGGTCTAGGTTGGATATTTGGAAAAACTATTTCACTAGGAGGGTGGTGAAGTACTGGAATGGGTTACCTAGTGTGGAAGAAAACAAGTCCACACTCAGTGTTTGTAAGCAACAAGTCAGAGGCAGTTTATTTTGAGCAATTGCAAGGGAAGACTGTGGTCGGACCGGGGGACCGAGGGTGGCCCCCCTTCCTTAGACAGATCTTCAACATACAAGCAGTATAAGACAAGTATATATACTCTCCCATTACATACATCAACGGCTAACGGTTATCTCTCTGCCCACACAATTCCCTTCAGATGCTACTTTATCTCAAGGTTCCTGCTGGAGTCAACATTCCATCCTTATCGCTAAAGTGAGGCGAAGAAAGTTTCTCTTACAATTCTCGCTCTTGCTTTGTTAGGCCTCAGGGTTAGCATGTCTCTTGCTTTATTCCTACCAACTCTAAGATGGCTGCACACAAATCCCCTTTTTCCCTTTCCCTGCTTCCACACTAGGAAGATGGTAGAACTTCTATCCCAAGATGTTTTTAAGTCCCAGCTTGACAAAGCCCTGGCTAGGATGATTTAGTTGGGGTTGGTCCTGCTTTGGGCAGGGGGCTGGACTCGATGACCTCCTGATGTCTCTTCCAGCCCTATGATTCTAAAAGCAGGTATGTCTATGCAAATATATTCTGCTCCTCCAGTTTGTCACTTGAAGGCAGAGAAGAGTTCATTCAGACCACTGCTTCCATCACACCAGCTTTGATGTGCCTGGCTGATACCAAGGCTTAAAGGTAACATTGATAGAAATGGTTTTTAAAAAAGCCATAGCTGTAAACCTAGGCCATAATGAGAGGAACAGCTGGGAATTGCCCTTAAATTCTCATTAAGATGTTAGGGGGCATAAAGGTACAGGAACTCCCTGCAAAACCCGCTGGGTATGTCTACATTACAGGACAAATTCGAATTAAGATACGCAACTTCAGCTACGTTAATAGCATAATTGAAATAGCTTACCTCGGCTTTTGGCGCTGTCTACACTGCAGGAAGTCGAAGGAAGAATACTTTTTCTTCGACTTCCCTTACTCCTTGTGAAATGAGGGTTACCAGCATCGACTGAAGTGCCCCTCTCACTTTGAATTAGCTGTGTTAACTAGACCCACTAATTCGAACCCTGGAAGATCAACAGTGGCAGCTTCGATCTTCCTCTGTAGTGTAGCTGTACCCTTTATGGGCTATTGTAGGGTCCTCTACCTTCATTTCCCAACTGGCAGTAACAGGATCTCTAATGGCCCAAGGCAAGGAGAAAGCAGCGGGTTGTGCCCATGAAAGCTCATGATGCCATCTACATTTTTTGTTAGCCTCCAAGGAGCTGCAGGATCATTCTTTTTTTTTGTGTCTTAACAAAACAATATGTCCTCTTTGTACCGCACAAGAGCAGCAATGCCAAACAGTTCAGAAGCTCCTCACCACAAACTCTGATTTGGAGCCACCATATTTAATGTCCATAATACCCAGTCTCCTAGATCCTGAAATAATGTTGCCTGCCTACATGACTTTTATTTCCTCTCTTCCTGTGTATATAGCCAGAGGTAAGGTGGGGTGAACCTCCTCGATTACACCCCAGGGTCTCTCAGCTATAGACTGCAGTCTGTCCCTTAAACCAGTGGCATACTACTTCAGTCAGTCATAATCAATGGACTGAACAATTATGAAACAATGTTGCTCACAAAAATTTCCATGCTGTTATGCACCGAGGGTGTGTATTCTCTCAGTTGATCATACGAAACAGGTCCCTTGGGTGCAAAAAGCTGCATTTTGACAAATTATATAAAGTTTAACATAAAAAAGCAGTTTTGAGATTTTGAAGCTGATAAGGATTTTCATTTTCAGAGCAGAACTTTCATTGTTTTCCAATAGTCCAGTGCTTGCTTCTTGATTTTTCAGAAATGGATGCTGACTTTGTGCACACTTTCTTGTGCCTGCACCAATTGTGCAGTGAACAATTGCTGATGCATTTTATTGCACTTAGCTAACTACTGGATTGCAACTATAAATAATTATTAATCATTTAGCATCTGGAATGGGCTAGTGCTTACCTGACAGGTTAGAGTCCCATTCCTGCCCTGAAGATTTTACAATCTGAAAACCAGTAAAGACAAACAAAAAAGAAACAGGTAGAGAGGAGAACTGGAACTGCAGATTCCTGTGTTTACATTGGTGTCTCGGTATGTTTTGTAGTGTGTGGTATTTAAAGGTTGGGACTTTCAAGGTATTTTATGAGAATTAGTTGTCCTAATTTTGAATTTCAGTGGGATTTGAGTGGCCAGCTCCCAGTGTCCTTTAAAAATCCCATTCCTAAATGCTCCCAATGTTTGTATCTCCCACAGTTATTTGAGGATGCCAAAGCAGAGGCTGCATTGGGCCCACACAAAAATCCTGGCCTTCATTTTATGTTATATTAAGAATGACCTTCACTACAGAAGAAAACTTTTATTTTGTTATTTTAAAATATCTGAGTAAGTCTAGTAAGGCTAATCTGAATATGATTACACAGACTCAGTTTTTTCCATGTACTTTCACATTTCAAACTTTCTTTCAAAGCCTGTAATTATTACTACTCTAATTATACTGCCATTTAAATACCTTTATATCAATTTTAGAATAATCAGGTACATGAATATAAAGTACTTTCTTTATGATACTATTTTCCTCAATACCTGACCCTGTAGAGAGAAAAATGGTCTCTACCATGTTATTACAATTACATCAAGAGACAATAGCTCAGTGAATGATATAAACCTCTGAACACTGTTCTTTAGAAAATCATTGGCTTCCTTAGTGCTTTTTTTCCCCACAGGCAAAAGCTAGTATATTGCTTGAGGGGATATAAATGTGACATCAGTGAAAAGTCCAACAAACAAACCTAGAACTTTCAAATGGCACTGGTTGGGAACTTTCAGACAAAGAGGGGTGGTGGTGATGGGTTTTTTTGGGAAAATGTCAGTTTATCAAAACAAATGTTGTATGAAAACATGTAAAAGTCAGTGAAAGACAGGACTGGTGGGAAAAAGGCAAAGAGTGTGTGAGAGAGGCTAATAGTTAGGGTGTGCCTCTGGTGTGTGGGTAACTTAGGTTCAAGTCTGACTGAACTGTGTTCTGACTGATTTGGTGTGCTAACTACTGGATCATAGAGTCACTCTCAAAGCCTGGGTCAGGTTAGCATCAGTCTCTTCATGTAATTTTATTTGCTTATCTAATTTCCCAATAATTAACTATACCATCATATTTAACTTTCTTCAAAGGGTATAGTCTGATAATATTGCTGTGTATTCTCAATCATGTTTTAACCCAGATTGTTTTTCACTGATGCAGGAAATTACCCCTACACATTTTTATAGGTGTCATGCATTACAGTTTATATATAAAAAAGTGCACTTACTTTTGGGTCTTCTGATTAAAGGCAAAGGTATAAGGTATGCATTTCCTAATTGCATTCAGGGCTTGCTTTCATCTTATCACATAATGTTGATGGAGTATATTTACAGTTACTGAATGCTGCAGCTTCTTAAGCATTTAATCATTCCTAAAGTAATTTTATTGCCTTCCATTTCTCCAACATTTTCCATAAATAGATCTATATATAATACTCCCTACGGGCCACATCTTCAGCTGGTATAAATAGGTGTAGCTCCATTGAAGTCAATGCACCTGTATTAATTTACACATATTCCTATGTCTACACTGGCAGCTTCTGGAAGAACTCTTTTGCGGAAGAGTTCTTGTGCAAAAATCTCTTCCACAAGAGAGCGTCTACACTGGCATGTGCTTTTACACAAGAGATGTGCTTTTGCACAAGAGCATCCATGCCAGTGTAGATGCTCTCTTCCACAAGAAAGCTCTGATGGCCATTAACCATAGGGGCTTCTTGTGCAAGAAATTCATGTTGCCTGTCTACACTTGCCTCTTCTGGAAGAGCTCTTGCGCAAGAGGGCTTATTCCTCATGGGGAGAGGAATAACTCTTCCGGAAGAAGCCCTGTTTTACAACACTATACTGTAAATTTACTTCTGGAAGAACGCTCGTGCAGTGTAGACAGCCAGCAAGTTTTTGCAGAAGAATGGCTGTTCTTCCGGAAGAAGCTGCCAGTGTAGACGTAGCCTAACTGTGGGAGAGCCAATACTTTGGGGGGCCAAATAAAGAGCCTGATTGTGTGGACTGGGTATTTATTGACCAAACTCTTTTATTTCTTCAAGCAATTATTAAAATGAAAAACAACTGGTAGAGACTAATACAAAATGTCTTACCTATATTGCAACAGGCTGATAGACAGACTCTGCAGTATCTGTTTTCTTGTGTAACCATCATCATATTAACGTTCCAGGGACCTACTCTGTTTCTTGCTCTTTTGCCTTTCAGTACAAAGGGAGAAATCCTAGCCCTGTTGAAGTCATGGGGAATTTGCTCATTAATGCCAACAGAGTAAGAATTTTACCCAAAGTCTGCATGGAGAAATATGAAAAAATATCCAGAAAGTGAATTATTAATACTTCATTCAGAAATTTGTCATCTCCTGGTTGGCAAATACATTCCCTGGGGGAAAAAAAAGTGTCTTTCTACAGACAGAAACATTGACCTGAGCTGAGCCCAAATAATGGTGGTCATAGTTTTCACTGTCATGGTGCCTGTCATCCAAGGATCTTAGTTTTCACCTGTTTGCACCTGGCTCCTCATAAGAGCAAAGTGTTATTGAAGCAGTCTTTTGAGTGCCCTAATTATGCCAGCTGGTACACTTTGAGTGAGAGAACATATACAATGCTTCTTATACCAGCAATAAATTGTTCATCAGTAACTTCCTAGGAAAGAGAATGATAGGATTACAGAGTTAGAAAGGATCACAAGGGTCAGCTAAAACAAAAGACAGGACTATGCAGCACTTTAAAGACTAACAAGATGGTTTATTAGGTGATGAGCTTTTGTGGGCCAGACCCACTTCCTCAGATCAAATACACGAAAACTCATCACCTAATAAACCATCTTGTTAGTCTTTAAAGTGCTGCATAGTCCTGTCTTTTGTTTCAGCTAGACCAGACTAACATGACTACATCTCTATTACTAAGGGTCAGCTAGTCTACCTTCCTGTCAGGATGCAGAATAACAGTCATATTCTGGAGTTAACAAGCAAAATCAGTTGTTACCTTATCTGCTTTTTTAAATGGAAGCTGAGATATACCGTTTACACACATGCTCTCTTTTGCTTGTTCTCTCATGGGTTTGTTTCTCAGGTAACAAGCTCCTGTCACAGCTCCTTCCCCTTTGCCTAGCATTGGCCACACTCCTTGCCTATCACCTGGCCCTCCAAGACCTTTGCAATTTCATCTACACACCTTTATTCCTGCAGGAATTCTGCAGTTTATAGATATAAAGTTGCCATAGTGCTGAACAGAGAGGCTTCAGCACCTATCAATATGCTCATAGCAAGTGCTGGATTTCAATATGTCTTAAGTATAGAACACTCACAATCAATCTGAAAACTAGTCTAAGATTTTAAATGGTTGATGTTTTTGCTGCTGTGGTCTCCCTCATGCAGCTAGTGCCACTGAAATCAATGGCATTGCTAAAGATCAGGATACTTGTGGCAGCACTGCAGTTTCAACATTTCAAATGGAAATGTTTATGGCTGCAGATTCAGCATGATGCACGGATGAAAGGATATTTGGGGGCTTAACAATAACTAGAATTAGCATGGGAAACAAAGCACAGCAAACAGGTAGAATTTGCAGAGGTGCATAGCTAGGTGTGGGAGTGTATTTTTAATGCTTGCTTGAACATGCAGGTATCTGTGGTCCTACTGGCACTTGCTGTGATCTTAAGGACCAACCTGCACCCACCAGCTGTTGAGTTGTGATGCTTCAGGAGCCAAGCAGGGACCGAATGGTGACATAGCCAGGAACCTGTGTAATCTCGGCTTCTTCCTCAATGCTCCAGGTAAAATAAATGGCATAAGCTTGTTTCCTGGCATAGGTTACTCTCCACCCCCAACCTCCACGTCCATTTCCTGCCTAGTTGAGCTGTACCAGCCGGCACATTGAGGGAAGGAAGGAAGAACAATGTTCTGACCACTCTCCAGGCCTCCCTGCTAACTCTTCACGCACCTGGGAAGACAGGGGGAGGGCATGGCCCGATGGTGGCTGCTTTCCTCTCTGTGGTACCACCTGCAATACAGATAGCAAATGAGCACAGGGGAACAAGTGGGTTCTTGACTCATGATCATGCAACAAAGGTCAGGCTCTGGCCTTATCCATCAATGAACTCTAGGGAGAGTGAAGTGGCTGAGTGAAAACTGGAAGTATGTAAAAGCCTGTAATGGAGAAAAGGACAGGACCCAAACTGATCAGGATAAACAGTATTTCCATTTTAAAACTGTTGGCTACAGCGTAGTGGAAAATTGCAGAAATTCACTCTCATCAAGAAAGTGACACTGCAGCCTCGTGATAAATTACAATTCTCTTGGGTCTGCTCTAGGAGATGACTAAATTTCCATTCTTGCAGAGACCGCCAGAGGAGAATTTTTTTCCTGCTATAATTGAGAGAAGTACTTGAGAGGAAGGATGGCCTTGTGGATAAGGCATTGGATGGTGGGCTCAGGAGATCTGTATTCAACTCTCAACTGACTTCCTGTGTGACCTTGGGCAAGTAATTTAAACTCTCTGTAGCTCATGTAGAATAGGGATAATGAAACTTCCTTTCTGCCCTGTTTTGTCTGTTTATCTACAATGTAAGTTCCTCAGATTAGGGATTGTCTTTTGCTAAGTGTTGTACTGAGCCTAGTACAATGAGGCCCTGATTTCCATAAGGGCTTCTTAGGCACAATAACAATAAATAATTAATACAATTTTTTCTTCTGATTTTCTAATATTTGAGCCTGATTCTTATTTCAGTACACCTTTGTATATTGGTGTAATTTCACTGGCTTTAATGGAGCTGGCCTATATTTACACAAGTATAACAAAGAGCAGAATCTGGCCCTTTCTATGTATTGATAATGAATTTCTCCTGTTTGCAGTGATCTAGCCTAGACAAAATTAATGTCTTAAGTAATTGTTAGCTATTGCTCCACTGTGGATATGGATAACATTCTTAAAGCATTTTTTGATGCTTTCATTGTACAAGTAAATGGTGGTAGTGCTACAAACATCTGGAAGTGTTTTTTTTTAATATTATGAAGATTTTATGATGAGTATGGCATCAGGCAAATTATTTCAATGGACTGCCACAACAGAGTCAAATGGACAATAACTCTTAGAATGATGCAATTAAGGCAGCATTTGAAAATTAAAATAATGGTTTTCATATTTGCTGAGATCAAATGTCAGGTCTCAGGCAACTTATTTAGCAAGCACCAGGTTTAGCAATAATTACTTGAAAAAAACCTCCCCAAAATTTGACAACTCCAGAGATCTCCTATAAAGAGAATTGTGTCCTCATCTTAGAGACAGCATATTTTTATTTTAAGGTATCAGATTGCTGTATTATCTACTGGAGAAACAAAAGGACAGAGGGGTGGGAGGGTTACAAGTTCCCTAGCAGTCTAAGGCACTTATTAAGTCTTTGAAAACAATATCCACCCATTAACACTCTGTCACGAATCTGAATTAAAATAAATAATCTAAATTCTTTAGGCAAATGTTTTAGCTAAATGCCATAATCTAAATCTACATAGGCTTAGTTTAAAGCGTGACTTCACCTGGAAAAAAAGTGTATTTTAAACCTGTATTAGCTAACCCATGTTAAAATCATACTGATGACAAGGCACTGTAGTTTTCTCTGCCCCGTAACTGTTTAAGGTAAACCTGAGGTGACAAGATTGTATCCTCACCAGAAGTGCTTGCATCAATTGCGTTGTCAGTGTGGGACATTGTGGGATGGCTCCTGAAGGCCAATTACAGTGTAAATCAGGCTCTAATTACATCCATTGTAATTACATCCATTGACTTGCCACCACTCCAGGAGGAGGTGTTACTGAAATCAGTGTAGAGAGGGGCTTACTTTGGTGGGAGCCAAATTTAAGTAAAGACACTTTCACAGCTAGATTGAAGCAAGGCAGCACATGACAACCTAACCTAGTAGTGCAGATCAGGCCTAAAACCTTCAAAATAATGAAATAAAAGAAGATTTTGTATAGCTTTAGGGGACATTTTCCCATTCTCGTTTCATGTGCAGATTTCCTGTCTCTATCTATGTGGTCACCAGCCAGTCATAGAACATGCAATGCCTGCACTTAAAGTCTTGGCTGATAATTGCAGATCATTTTGAAAAGGCTTTGTAATGTATTTATTTGTATAATTTAAAGCCTGTGCATGTACGATGATACCTGTCCTAAATAACTGACAGACTGGTTGCTTAACATATGTTGGCTTCTAATGTAGGTGGCTAGAACTGCTCTCTGTCATTATACATTTATTGACAAAAAATGTACATTTATAATTCAAGCTAATTATCTTGATGTAAAATCCTAGTGGAAACAAGACATTGTAGTTTTTAACCTCCCTGTAGCTAATGAAGATAAATCCTAGGTGATGGGGGCAGTGTTGACTTTGACTAGTTCCATCAAATTACAAACTACCTGTGTCTTGTCTCTACTAGGATCACACAGCAAGATGGATAAGTTAGCTTATTCCTGTAAAAACACACTTCTTTCTGGCAGAAATGGCAGTCTGAATATTGTACTATTTTGGGATTGGTTTTTCAGACTAGTGCTTACCTAACAAAGGTGGCCTCTTTTACAAGTTTCACTGTGTTCCACAAACAAATTCCCATCTATTTCAAAACACAGGTTCACCTCCAAATGACAATGAGCCAATTTCCGAATCAGTTATATGGGTTAAATGCAGTGCAACTCCATTGACTTCACAGACGCTAGCTCCCCTATCTTTTATTTTGAAGTATCTCTTTATTTGACTATGACTACATTAGAGGAATTTGTATGTAAAGCCTCTGCTATTGATGTATGGCACTGGTATAAAACAGAGTGACACCGATGAAGCTTGCTTTGTTAACACTGTGGTCATTAAATTCGTGCAAATGTTTCTAGAGTGGCCATGGACTCAAAATAATTGGAAAAGGTTAGCAAGAGAAACCATTAAAAAGAAAAAAGTGACTGAAATTATATATTAACGTTTGTTTCTTACAAAGGTATCTAAGGAGAGGTGGATTAATATTAGCTGAGGTAATGGTTTTATAAAGTCTCATGGTCTCATAAGACTATACCAAAAGCAAATACTTATCAACTTTTTAATTTTTTTAAATAGTAAGATTTTCTGTAACAATGTGTGGTCCTGTAATATTCAATTTATTCCAACAAATTGTCAATGATCTGTTGGGATGCTTGTTATAATTGTATTTCTGAAGTTTGGCACGACAATCCTGACCTTTCCTTCTGTTTTATACTTGCTTCCAGATCTCTGTGTGCTTTTTTTTAAACCCAAAGAGCATATTGGTTAGCTAAAGAAGGGAACATAATAATGAATCATTGGAATTCAAAAGTAGTTCTCATCTTAAGCTAAAAATAGATGAACAAAAGATCTATCACAGAGTACAGTAAAATATCTTTATGGTGATCTGCAAAGGGTATCTATCAATTAGGACTGTGCCCACTCTGTGATAAGTAGTTTTGTTTTTAATCCTGCTGGATTTTTTTTTAACCTCAGGAACATCATACCTGATCTTCCCTGATTTTGCTGACGGACCTCCTGCTGCCTCAGAGCGTGTTTATTGTGAGCTCTCCTTCCACTGTGGGCTGCTGAATATTTTAACAGCAGTAGCCTTTATCCAAAATGTTAATTAGTCACTGAGTATAAATGAGGGCTATTTAAAAAAAATCCTTCTCTCGGGTGTTCATTTTTCACTATCTTGGCTTTTATGATGCTGCCTTGTCACATCCATACTTAGGTGCATCTGCATGAGTATCTCCTACAGTAGAGTCATTCAGGGAAACAAACTGAATTTCAAATGGGAAAACAACCGTTTTAAAAATAAAATATTTCCTTCCTGCTCCATGTATTACAAAGAAGAAAAGAAAAGTAAGGCCACCTTTCAATGAGACTATAGTATAGGTGTGGCCTAAATCTAAACACATTTACTATAGCTCTTGTCTCAACTTGGAGCATGTTTTTCCAAACAAATCTAATTTGGGTTCTATCCCTCAGAGCAGTGGTCCCCAATGCAGTGCCCGCGGGTGATGTCATCTGCCAGGGCATTTATGTGCACCCGCTGAACAATCTGGGCTGGCACCTGCCCCGGGCACGTGGCACATGCCCGTGCCGGCCCCAGGCTCGAGGTGCATGGACGGCCTCTCCCCCGGGCGTGTGGCGCATGCATGGCCCCACCTCCGGGTGTGCAGCGCATGCGTGGCCCCGCCCCCGGATGCGTGGCACGTGAGCAGCCTCGCCCCCGGGTGCCCGGCAGCCCCAAAAGGTTGGGGACCACTGCCTTAGAGCAAGCAATCCTTTCTGCAAGTGCGGGTTCTTCCTCTGGAGATTAGGGTTTTCATATGTTTGTCTTTAAAAATCAAGGAGACCTTTTTGGATCTTACTCTGCTCTCTATTCTGGGCGGGTGGGGAAGAAAGGTAAGTAGTGTGGCCAAGCCTGTTAAAAGGAATTTCGGGCCCCAGGACAACATATCAATGGGTCTCCTGTCCCCCTCCTTTGGAGGGAGCCACAAACTACCCCCTTCCTGCTCAGAGAAACCCCAAGCACCACCCCTCAATCAGAGGACCCTCTGGTTGCTTGCTGCCCAATCACCACCTGTTTGGAGGTGCACCTCCCACCCTCCATCTCCTTTTTTCTCCCTCCCCACCTCCCCCCCCGCAGCCCCAGCTCTACTTCCCAGAAGTCCTGTACCCACCCTTGACTCCTTACTCTCCTCTGCCCCTATCTACCCCTGCCTGCTGCACCCTCTGCTTTTTGCCTTACCAGCCCAGTTCCTCCACCCCTCTTAGCCATCACTTCCTGCAGTCCCATGCCTGGCTTTGTCCCCAGAGCTCAGCTCCCTCCTTCCCTTCCCAGCCTGGCTCCCCACCTCCATTCTCATCCTGGCTCTCCCCACCCTGCTCACTCAGCCCTCCTCCTCCTGCCCTGCTGCTCCACGGACCTGGGCTGGGGTTCAGAGCAGCCTCCCCTCTGCACTGTCACCCCTCTCCCCTGGCTCTGCTGATTTGAACAGCTTAAAGTGGAAGGGAGCTCCTGGCCCCCTCCTATTCTGCTGTTCTGTGGACCGCTCCCCAGGCTCCCTTAATTCCACTGGAACTCTGGAAATTGCTCCCTTTTCCTCCCTGTCAGCAGGCCTGAGTATGGCTAAGTAGACGGAGCACAAGGCAGAGAGACAGACTTGGGTCTTTGCTATGCCACTGGTTTGCTGTCACCTGGGGAAAACCATTTCATCTCCATGTACCTTCTTCCCACACTGCAAAATGGAGAATGATAGTTGCTTCCTTTGTGAAGTGCGAAGAGCTCTATGAATGAATTGTGCAATATGTCAGAGATAGGTATTAATTCACTACAGCCACTTTTTGTTTTGCTTCTGAAACCTTTTGGGGGCAAAAGATTTTCTTTAAAAATATTTGAATCCTTGCATTTGAAAAAAAATATGCACAGACCTATATTTTAAAAGAGAGGCAACTGAAGCTAGGTAACTAAATCCATAGGTAGGACAGGGACTGATTTTTAAAAGTGCTCTGTACTATGTTGGGGTGAGGTCACAGATGACCTTTTGGGGGTGATTTCCAGGGTGCTGACAAAGCCACTGCCACCCTCCTTTTTTCTCTCTGGCTCTGGGGTTTCTTGCTGCCCTGTGTTGCTGGGCCAGCTCCCTGGTCTCCCCCAGCCAAGGCACAGAGCTGAGAAAAATCACGGTTCCCCGCCCCCCGCCCCCCCCAGAAGCAGTGCAGACACTGAATCTCTTCAGGTCCAAGGAATATGCAGTTTTGGGCCCAACTCCCCAAATGGGATCAAAACCCCAAATGAATTATTTGGGTAAGCCCCCTTTAACAATGGAAGGGGGAATGTACACACTGATTGCCCCTCCAGGTAATAATTATTTACACAGCATTTGATAAAAAATAAAAGTGATTTTATTAAGTACAAGCAATAGGATGTAAGTGGTAATAAGTGAGAATAGGCAGAGCAAAGTAGATTTTAAACTCAAAATAACACTAAAACATCAGTACAAACTTATTACAAACTTACTACAAACTCACCCTAAAATGTTTTTTTTCCTGGCCAAGCCTTCCAAACCAGGGAAGTCTCCTTTTCCCTGGGGTCTCTGGTTCCCTCCCTTGGGTGTGCCACACCAGCCAGCCAAAAGACCCCTACTTTCCTATTGGTTTTTAAAGGTTCTCTTTTTCCATGGGATGTCACCTGGCCAGTTGGGGTGGACATGTGACTTCCCCAGACCAACCACTGCTAAGACTTAAAGGACAAAAGAGATTGTTTAACAGTTGGTTATCAAAACATTGAGGGTAACACCCATGCTGGCTTTCATTCACACATTTAAAAACCATAAAGCCCTCCACACTTTATATGTCTAATTTCACACACAAGAATGATACATACACCAAAATAAGATAAACAGATCCAGTGGATCATGACATGAGCTTTGATAGGTTGCATGAAGGAATTTGTCCAAAGAACTTTTGAGTTATGTGCATTTGTGTCCATAAGTCTATTTCACAAAGCATGGGGAGAGGGTCCGTCACACCATGTTCACCTACACTGAAATCTGTGAGAGTAACTACATTTTAGTAAATCAGGCTACCTTCTGAAGTGCCAAAAAAGGGATCCATTTTAGAAATGGCCACCACATTTAGTAATAATGTGAGAATTTTTTTCTTGCATTTTTATGGCAAAAGTAATGCCATAGAATTCTAGAGATTAGAAACAAACGGAGCCTCTGCATATGGATTTTTGCACCACATCAGTCCATCTTCACTGGGAGTTTGTGCCAGTGTCACATTTAAAAATCCCTAGTATAAATAAGACTTTACAGACTGAATATACATAATTTGATGTAGTTTGCCTTTTTATGATTTAAAGATTTTTTAAAAATATTTTCTTAAACTTGATTGACAATGTCTTCAGGTCTGGGGAAAGCGAGTAGTTCAAAATCTTGTCTGTCTCTCTCAGCAGCAGAAGTTGGTCCAATAATAGATGTTACTTCACCCACCTTGTCCCTCTCTTTCATAACTTGGGACCAAAACAGCTACAATTACACTGTATGCTCCTCGATAGGCAGTTTACTTCTGTGTATATATGTAATAGATTCCAATTACAGCTGTATCTGTTAATGATTCTGTAGCTAAAGTCATGTCAGCATTTCTATTGCAAACTCAATTTTTCACGTTAAAAGCAAGAAAAACTGCTTTGGATCAAAATTAATTTCATTAACTCAGCCTATTCCTCTTTGCCTGTACAATTAAAAATAAATTTGTCCCAAGGGGGAAGGAGTAGAATAGTTTAGTGAGCTAAGATCTTCTTGCAATCCTGTATCTATCAAGTTTTAGTCAATTTTGGTCAACTATTTTAAACTAGCCAATTAGCCCGTCATAAGACGGGATTTTCAGGTCTCTCCTCCACGTTGGTCTTCTCTCCTGAGCCTCCGGTCTCTCGCTCTGTCTCTCTCTCCTCCTCCTACTGCCTCCCCCCCTCTCTCTCAGCTCTCCTCCGCCTCCTGCCTCTCTTGCCTTCTGCCTCTCTCTCCGTCTCTTTCTTTCTCTTCTCCCCCTCCTGCCTCTCACTCTCCCTTTCTCTTCTCCTTCTCCTCCGGCCTCTCTCTCCCCTCCGTCTCTCCCTGCCCCCCTTCCGCTACCCCTCCCCCTCCCACCGTGGTGCTCGACTGAGTGCTGCCTGCTCAGCTGGGCCGCTGCGAGGGAGGGGGGGCGGGGCGGTGACGAACACGGCTGGGGGCGGGGCCGTGTACATCACCGCCCCACCCTGCCCCCCTTCCCCTCCCACCGTGGTGCTCGACTGAGTGCTGCGCGCTCAGCCGGGCCGCTGTGGGGGAGCCCAAACGGCCACTTGCGCCGCTGGCTCCCCTGTGGTGGCCCGGCTGAGGGGTGCAGCACTCAGCTGAGCACCACGGTGGGAGGGGAACGGGGGCGGGGCGGTGATGTACACGGCCAGGGGGCAGGGCCGTGTACATCAGCGTTACAGACTCACAGACATTGGGCTACTATATATATGATGTAATTGGGATATTAATATGAGCAATAGGCCAAAAGCATGTGACCACAAAGAATGAGATCCCACAGGAAAGAAGAGTTGTGTTAAACTCATAGTGACCCTTTGAAAATACCAGTGTTACCCTGAAATAACAGAAATAAAACATGGTTAACTGAGTACCAGGTGCATTGTCTATGTAAGAAATGCTTTCAACTGTTTGGTAATGATATCACTGTTTGTTAAAAGCTATATAAAAGTAAACCCTTTAAGATTCATTATTAATGAAAAAGTTGGAGCTGACCAATATGAATGTAAGCATCCCTAGGTTTAACCCATTTGTAAGTTTCTTGATCAAATGCTTATAAATGTTTCGTTACTGTTTGGCTGTAGAAAATTTCTTAATATTTAGGCTTTTTAGACATGTTTAGAGCAATCACATAAATACTTTTGGTCCTTGGATGTAATAAAGAAATTTATAGTTAAATAGGCGTGATGTTAATATCCTGCATAAATAATAATAATCCCAACACAAATCTTATATTTTAAATAATACACTGCAATGTAATAAAATACAGCATCCTGGGGAAAGTATTAATGCTGTGTGGTCTGGATTTTTTTTGGTCCTTATTTGGAAAAATGTCCTCATTATCAAGTGCAGGATCAGGTTCACATGTAAAGGGTATGGGGGAAAGTGAGTGGGGAGAAGAATATTATACCTAGGATGTCATGACTTCTAATGAAAATCCTTACACTAATAATAACGTGGGTTTTAAAACACCTCTATGTTCACAGCAGTGGGCCCTTTGAGACTGTAGAATTTCTCAATGGATCAAATCCTGATCAGAGAATCACTTTGTCTAATTGCTGCCAGCCTAATATGTAGAAGGTCTATTCCAGTGGTTTCCAACCTTTTTGAGCACACAGACCCCCTTTCAAGCTATTAAAATTGTATGGACTCCCAAACAATATAGCAGTTTTCAAACATTCCATTATTTGTTAATCATTTGAAATGCATAATAGTTCATGTTATCTAAACAAATATAGTAGTAATGAGAGATAATACGGAGTGTCCACATTGAAATGTAACAACTTTGAAGCGCCATATATTTTTACTGAATAAAATTTTAGAGGATCCACTCATCCATTTTTGCTAGCGGCCCAGTTAAACCCTTCCCACCACTCTAATAGCTTTTCAATGGTTAGAGCGTATTCACGTAACATGATCATTTCAAAAAAGAGAAAAAATGGTAAAAAGTGACTGACTCATTTATGAGCTGACTCCAGAGGACAGTTGCAGCTTGTCAGCTTCAGCATCAGCTGAGGGATGTACAGACTGAAGGGCATGGAGCTTCCAGTGGCTACTGTTCACTGTTCACTGTTCACAGCCAATGGGAGCTGAGAGGCACTGTGCCTGCAAGCAAACAAACTCAGATTCTGCAAGCAAACAAATGCCCCAGCAGAGTATAGCAGAGTCCGCAGCACTTCCCAGGGTCACTTTCCAGCCCAGCATGGTAAACCACTGGCGCGCTGGGTCTTTTTATCCACATGGAGTGTCTGTAGGGTTGGAGCCTGTCAGTTCCTAGTCCCTGCCTTTCACAGTTCTGGGTCAAAGGGAGCGGTGGGAAGTGGCCGCCAGCATGTCCCTTAGCCTGTGCTGCTTCCTTGGTTCCCACCCCTCCGTTCCCTGCCTATCCACAGAGGATATGACTGGGGCAGCTCCTGCCCCAGCATTCAACCGTTGACTGGGCACAGAGCCCTGGGCGGTGACATGATTCACGGTGATTTTATTGATTTATGTATTTATTATAATGAATTAATGGGGTAAGAATGAATAGGAACAAGTGTGGATGTGGTATGATTGTGGTGTGGACAGAAGAGGCTGAAGGCAAAGAGGCAAAACATCAAGAGACCCGATTGAGCAAAGTAACTATGGAATAAACAACATGAAAAAAGCAAGACTAAGGAGAATGACTGTTTGTGTGATACCCAAAGGAAAATCCAATGCAGCAGTTTTGGAGGAAAAGTTTTACACAGCAGTTTCTCAGTGAATCATCAACAGAGCTACTGATCTGAAGTGTATAAGGGTCCTTCCTGCTGGGGCATCAGTGGAGACGAATCAACAGAGAAGCTGAGGCAGCGTGTGCACCGCCAGATCTCCAGCCTCTTCCAACTACTATCAGGGTTAGAACATAAGAACATAAGAACATAAGAATGGCCGTACTGGGTCAGACCAAAGGTCCATCTAGCCCAGTAGCCTGTCTGCCGACAGTGGCCAGCACCAGGTGCCCCAGAGAGGGTGGACCGAAGACAATGATCAAGCGATTTGTCTCCTGCCATCCCTCTCCAGCCTCTGACAAACAGAGGCCAAGGACACCATTTTATCCCCTGGCTAATAGCCTTTTATGGACCTAACCTCCATGAAATTATCTAGCTTCTCTTTAAACTCTATTATAGTCCTAGCCTTCACAGCCTCCTCTGGCAAGGAGTTCCACAGGCTGACTACACGCTGTGTGAAGAAGAACTTTCTTTTATTAGTTTTAAACCTGCTACCCATTAATTTCATTTGGTGTCCTCTAGTTCTTTTATTTAGGGAACTAATAAATAACTTCTCTTTATCGGCCCTCTCCACACCACTCATGATTTTATATACCTCTATCATATCCCCCCTCAGTCTCCTCTTTTCTAAACTGAAAAGTCCCAGTCGCTTTAACCTCTCCTCATATGGGACCCGTTCCAAACCCCTAATCATTTTAGTTGCCCTTTTCTGAACCCTTTCCAAGGCCTAAATATCTTTTTTGAGGTGAGGAGACCACATCTGTACACAGTATTCAAGATGTGGGCGTACCATAGTTTTATACAGGGGCAGTAAGATATTCTGGGTCTTATTTTCTATCCCTTTCTTAATAATTCCTAGCATCCTATTTGCCTTTTTGACTGCCGCTGCACACTGCGTGGAAGTTTTCAGAGAACTGTCCACGATAACTCCAATATCTCTTTCCTGATTTGTCGTAGCCAAATTAGCCCCCATCATACTGTACGTATAGTTGGGGTTATTTTTCCCGATGTGAATTACTTTACACTTATCCACATTAAATTTCATTTGCCATTTTGTTGCCCAATCACTCAGTTTGGTGAGATCTTCTTGGAGTCCCTCACAGTCTGCTTCTGTCTTGACTATCCTAAACAGTTTAGTATCATCTGCAAACTTTACCACCTCACTGCTTACCCCTTCTCCAGATCATTTATGAATAAGTTGAACAGGATTGGTCCTAGGACCGACCCTTGGGGGACACCACTAGTTACCCCTCTCCATTCTGAAAATTTACCATTTATTCCTACCCTTTGTTTCCTGTCTTTTAACCAGTTCTCAATCCAAGAAAGGACATTCCCTCTTATCCCATGGCCATGTAATTTACACAAGAGCCTTTGACCTTGTCAAAGGCTTTCTGAAAATCTAAGTATACTATATCTACTGGATCCCCCTTGTCCGCATGTTCGTTAAACCCTTCAAAGAACTCTAATAGATTAGTAAGACAGGATTTCCCTTTACAGAAACCATGTTGACTTTTGCCCAACAAATTATGTTCTTCTACATGCTTCACAATTTTATTCTTTACTATTGTTTCGACTAATTTGCCCAGTACTGAAGTTAGACTTACCGGTCTGTAATTGCCTGGATCGCCTCTGGAGCCCTTTTTAAATATTGGTGTCACGTTAGCTACCTTCCAGTCATTAGGTACAGAAGCTGATTTAAGGGATAGGTTACAAACCTCAGATAATAGTTCAGCAATTTCCCATTTGAGTTCTTTTAGAACCCTTGGATGAATGCCATCCGGTCCCGGAGATTTGTTAACATTAAGTTTTTCTATTTGTTCCAAAACCTCCTCTAATGACACTTCAATCCGGGACAGTTCCTCAGATTCATCACCCACAAAGGACGGTGCAGATTTGGGAATCTCCTCAACGTCCTCAGCCGTGAAGACTGAAGCAAAGAAATCATTTAGTTTCTCCGCAATGGCTTTATCGTCCTTGATTGCGCCTTTTATAGTTCGATCGTCTAGGGGACCCTCAGGTTTTTTAGCAGGCTTCCTGCTTCTAATGTACTTAAAAAACATTTTGTTATTTCTTTTTGAGTTTTTGGCTAGCTGTTCCTCAAAATCTTTTTTTGCTTTTCTTATTACATTTTTACACTTGATTTGACAGTGTTTATGTTCCTTTCTATTTATCTCAGTAGGATTGGACTTCCACTTCTTAAAAGATGCCTTTTTGTCCCTCACTGCTTCTTTTACATGGTGGTTAAGCCACGGTGACACTTTTTTAGGTCTCTTGCTATGTTTTTTAATTTGGGGTATACATTTAAGTTGGGCCTCTCTTATGGTGTCTTTAAAAAGTTTCCATGCAGCTTGCAGGGATTTGGCTCTAGTCACTGTGCCTTTTAATTTCTGTTTAACTAGCCTCCTCATTTTTGTGAATTCCCCTTTTTGAAATTAAATGCCAGGGTGCTGGACTGCTGAGGTGTTCTACCCACCACAGTAATGTTGAATGTTATTATATTATGGTCACTATTCCCAAGCGGTCCTGTAACGGTTATTTCCTGGACCTGATCCTGCGCTCCACTCAGGACTAAATCGAGAATTGCCTCTACCCTTGTGGGTTCCTGCACCAGCTGCTCCAAGAAGCAGTCATTTAGGCCATTGAGAAATTTTATCTCCGCTTCTCTTCCTGAGGTGACATGTACCCAGTCAATATGGGGATAATTAAAATCCCCCATTATTATAGAGTTCTTTATTCTGGTAGCCTCTTTAATCTCCCTCAGCATTTCAATGTCAGTATCACCGTCCTGGTCAGGTGGTCGGTAATATATCCCTACTGCTAATTTCTTATTATTGGAGCATGGAATTACTATCCATAGCGATTCTATTGAACATGTTGATTCATTTAATATTTTTATTTCATTTGATTCTACATTATCTTTCACATACAGTGCCACTCCACCACCCACCCGGCCTGCTCTATCCTTTCGATATATTTTATATCCCGGTATGATTGTGTCCCACAGATTTTCCTCATTCCACCAGGTTTCAGTGATGCCTATTATGTCAATCTCCTCATTTAATATTAGGTACTCTAGTTCACCCATCTTATTAGTCAGACTCGTAGCATTTGTGTAGAAGCACTTTAAAAATTTGCCACTGCTTATTTGTCTGCCCTTCCCTGGTGCATTGGATTCCTTTGTATGCGGTTGTTTGTCTGCTCTGGCCCATCGTTTGCCCTCTCCCCTCCTCTCTTTCTGACTACAGCTTAGAGACTCTCTATCAATGGATTCTCCTCTAAGAGAAGTCTCCCTCCAATTTACGTGCATCTCCGCATCAATCGGCTTTCCCCCATCTCTTAGTTTAAAAACTGCTCTACAGGCTTTTTAATGTTTAGTGCCAGCAGTCTGTTTCCACCCTGGTTTAGGTGGAGCCCATCCTTCCTGTATAGGCTCCCTCTCTCCCAAAAGTGTCCCCAGTTCCTAATAAATCCAAAACCCTCTTCCCTACACCATCGTCTCATCCATGCATTGAGACTCTGAAGCTCTGCCTGCCTACCTGGCCCTGCGCGTGGAACTGGAAGCATTTCCGAGAATGCCACCATAGAGGTCCTGGATTTTAGTCTTTTTCCTAGCAGCCTAAATTTGGCCTCCAGGACATCTCTCCTACCCTTCCCTACATCATTGGTACCTACATGTACCATGACCACCGGCTCCTCCCCAGCACTACGCATAAGTCTATCTAGATGCCTCGAGAGATCCGCAACCTTCGCACCAGGCAGGCAAGTGACCATATGGTTCTCCCGGTCATCACAAACCCAACTATCTATGTTTCTAACAATCGAATCACCCACGACTAACACCTGCCTCTTCCTAACTGGCATTCCCTCCCCCTCAGAGGTATCCTCAGTGTGAGAGGATACCGCAACATCCTCTGGGAGGAGGGTCCCAACTTTGGGATGGTTTCCCTCTGCTCCCATTGAATGCTCTGTTTCCTTGAGACTTTCATCCTCCTTAAGAGCACTGGGGCTCTCAGACTGGAGGTGGGACAGTACTACAATGTCCCGGAAAGTCTCATCAACATATCTCTCTACCTCCCTTAGCTCCTCCAGTTCAGCCAGCCTGGCCTCCAAAGCCCGAACCCGGTCTCTGAGGGTCAGGAACTCCTTGCAACGGGTGCACACATACGCCACCCGCCCACAGGGCAGGTAATCATACATGTTACACTCGACGCAATAAACAGGATAGCCCCCACTCTGCTGCTGGGCTTCTGTCTCCATTTTTCTAATGAATAAGTTTAAGCAGAAACTGGGATTCTTTTTAAACCTCTGGAATATAGATTATTATAAGAGTTGTTTTTAAGAAGGTCAGAAGTCCCTAGTGCCCTCTAACCTCCCCCTCTAAACTCCCTCTCCAAACTCCCTGTTAGCTGTTCCTGTTCACAAGTTCCCTGGTCGCTGAGTCACAGGCTTATATAGCTCTGGTAGCCCCTCCCCCTGACTGAGGCTCAGCCAATTAACAGAGGCTTCTAGATTTCAAATCTTTTAGAAGCTCCTTCAAACAAACAAACCAACCAACCAACCAAACACACAAACACAAGCTCAGCACACAGCAAATAACTCCCCCCCACACAAACACACACTCCAGACAGCCACTTACCACAAGGGTCCCGCTTTTACTCCTCTTTTACCTGGAGAACTCCCTCTCCAAACTCCGTTAGCTGTTCCTGTTCGCGTTTCCCTCACACTTGTGTGAGTATGCTTGAAAAGGAGAATAGACTATCTCGCAATTACATATAAGCGATCTTAACATCTTTTTCTGTTGATATATATATGGAATAAAATCAATATAAGGATACTACTCTCGTTGTGCCCTCAATCCTTCGTCTCTCCTCCATAAGATCCCTGAAGTGGTCTGATTACCCACACCCAAAGGGACAGATTTGTAAGTTTTGATGGAGAATTGCGGAGAGGGGGAATTTGCCAAAGTTGGGGTTGGCAACTGAAAGTAGTATAATGAGCTCATTTTGGAAATGAGGCAAAACAGGGGATGCCCTGTTGCCTAAAGGTTTGGGAAACACTCCTGAACCCAATGCTGATGTGGCGCTGGTTCGGGGAGTAAAACCACCACAATCTGCATGGATGGGCTCGCTCAGTTCAGTGGGTCCCTCCCCTTGGGAATCATGAGATATAGTTATGCAAGAGAAGCACCATACAGCAGATTTGGAAGAATTGTTTGTAGTATATGTGTCCAGTACTAAAGTTAACAGAGCGCCAGAAGCAGGCAGGAGCAGTAAGTTTAGCATATATCGTGCTTCAGGAATTTGTTCAAAGAAATCAGCAATGGCAAGAGGAATACCAAGCTTTCGAGGATAGATATCAGGAACAACAGGAGCGCTTAAAGCAATCTATTAGCCAGAATGAACACCAGGCAGTAGTTTGTAGTCAGCACCAAGAGCAATTGGCAGAGGTTTGTGGGGAGCTGAGGAATGTAGAGTTTGAATTTAAAAGCTTGCAGAAGCAATCTAAGTTGGTGCCAGGGTTACAAAATCTGGTAAGATCTTTAACCCTTCAGGTTAGCTCATTGACCAAAAATACTTGCATTCAACACAAAAAACAAATTAAACATTTAAAAGAACAGTTAGCTGCCACTAATCTACAGGTCGCTTGTATATGAGAAGGTTCTGAAGAACCTTGAGAAGACTCTGACTGGGAAGGTGAAACGCACCAGAGTTCCAATTATAACCTGGTAGCAGCTATTACAGAACAATCACTTTCCCTCTCAATAGCAGAGAGAGGAACAATTACTACTAAGGTACCACATATAAGCCCTGCTCGAATCCATTCCATTGCTGCCCAAATAGGACCCCCTTGCCCAAATAATGTCCTGGAATGGGTGACTAAGGTATATCAAACCAGCCAAATCCATAATATGGACCACAAGGAATGGGGTGTTATGATTCCACTCACTAGCCCCTCAAGGGACAAGGA
Source organism: Pelochelys cantorii (assembly GCA_032595735.1). Lineage (NCBI taxonomy): Eukaryota > Metazoa > Chordata > Testudines > Trionychidae > Pelochelys > Pelochelys cantorii. Next base: position 65,055,502 of record CM064328.1, read on the forward strand.
ATTGAGTTGTTATAGCAGGGGGAAATCAGAATTTTCATGTCACCTTGGCCATTACTGTGGAATGATTCCCATCCCGTTCCATTAAACAATAGATCTTAACTATGAAATAGGTACTTGGACAACCCTTGTCCGACTTTATGGTAAAATTGCACTAGCATGGATTTTTCAGAGGACTTAAACCTCTAAATAAAGCCCAGACTTTAAACCAGGTTGCCTGGATGACAGCGGAACTCAAGGAAATGGCAGATGGATTAGTGCCGTGGTATAAAAATTGCCTGGGGTTGTGGCAGCCCGGATTTGCTGGTGGATCAGGTGCAGAGGCAATATGGGGATCCTCCCCCTCTGAAATGGGCAAAAATGGGAGAGAGTGTTGAGACAATAACATATAGTAATAAAACCAATTGGGATCAGGATGGAATAAGAACAGGATGAGGAAGGGGAAGGAATTCCACAGGGGAGGTAAGAGGGGAAGACTGCACCCCAGACAGACGATCTAAGGAAGGAGAGGACGTATGTGAGAATGCATTACAGGACAGTGAGATCTGGAAACTCCTAGTCACAGACCAACACACAGGCAGCGTGTGTGATATAGTCATCTTGCTCGAGGACTGAGGTAGGTCGAGCATCTCGGCTGCTGCACCCATGACTGAACAGTGCTCTTTAGGACCTCATCCCCACATGGGGAGAGGCTAGAAAAAGTGCCCCAAAAATGGTCCTGCCTCTTTTCCTCCTGGCTCGATAGCTGCATCCAACAGGATCACCACCCCAGTGGGTGAAAATGTAAGAAACTTTTCAACTTTGGAACCTGGAATGTATGTACCCTGATGGACAACTCAGACAGTATATATATTTTTGTTAGTCTTTAAGGTGTCACAGGACTACTCATTCTCTCTCTGCCTGTTTGTGGTGCGTCTTTGCTGACTCAGCCATCTGAACAAGTCAGACACTGTCTGTGAGATAAAAGAAAAGCAACCCCCTTTTGGGATACAGGTCTAACAGGTCCCTCTCACTGTGCTCTGTAATGTCTCTCAATTTGTCCCTGCTTCAGAACAAAGCAGTATCCTTCTGTTTATACCTGTATAACCATATCAGTTTAAATTCACATCTTAGGTTATACTGAGAAACCTTACCCCATGTAGACAAGGCTTACAGCCTATTCCTGCAACGAATAGAGTGCAATTGTACTGCTATGCTTGTATAGAGTCCCACTGGAGTGAAACCTGGGCAATTATGAGACAAAATATATGAGAATGTTTAAAAGTCTTGGGATGAAATGCTGACACAAGTGAAATCAATAGTAAAATTCTGATTGACTTGAATGGAGCCAGGATTTCATCTTTTGTGTTTTGTTTCTTTTAATTCAGAAATTTGACAATCGAGAGCAAAGATTTCAGTAAAAAGTTGAGAGAACTTCTATTCCAGTTCCTTAAAGTCTCAAAGGGCCATGTTAGTCTGTAACTTTAAAACATCAACTAGTCCCGTGGCACCTTAGAGAATAACCAAAATATATAGAATCATGAGCTTTCCTGGGTAAAACTCACTTCATCAGATGATTGTGCTTTTACCCACAAAAGCTCATGATTCTATATATGTTTGTTAGTCTCCTGTTCCTTAGTTCCCAAAAGAGACCAATAGCAAAATCCAAGGAAGACAAAAAATCTACTGTTCTTGATATGTAAAAGCAAAAACCTATCATTTCCATTTTGTTTTTAAAAATGTATGTAAACACCTGAAAAGTCACAAACCAGCAATCTAGGGTGCAAATCTAATTTTGCTCTTCTTTGCAAGTCTTCTTTAAATTCTGTAAAGTGCTCCCAGATCCACAGAGGTGCCCCAGAAATACAGAAAAGACCATAAGAATGGCCACACTGAGGCAGACCAGTAGTCTGTCTAGGCCAGCATCCTATCTTCTGACAGTGGCAGATGCTTCAGAAGGAGTGAACAGAACATGGCAATCTCCTGTTATCCAGTCCCAGCTTCTGGCAGTTAGAGGTTTAGGGATACCCAATGCGGGAGGTTGCATCCCTGACCATCTTGACTAATAGCCGTTGATGGACCTCTCTTCCATGGACTTATATCATTGTTTTTTGAACCCACTTACACTTTTGGCCTTCACAACATCCATTGGCGATGGGTTCCAAAGGTTGGCTGTGCATTATGTAAAGAAGTGCTTCCTTATATTTCTTTTAACCCTGCTGCTTATGAGTTTCATTAGTTGACTTTGTTTCTTGTGTTATGTAAAGGGGTAAATAATACTTCTGATTTCACTTTCTGTAGACCATTCATTTTTTTTACATACTTCTATCCACCACCTTAGTCATTTCTTTTTCTAAGCTGAACAGTTCCAATCTTTTTAATTGTAATAAACCCTATTTATCTCTAGTGTGAAAACTGACCATTTATTGGTACCATTTATTTTGTTTTCACCAGTTGCTGGTCCATAAAAGAATCTTCACTCTTAACTCATGACTTGCTTAGTTTGTTTAAGAGCATTTGGTGTGGGAGTTTGTCAAAGAATTTCTGAAAATGCAAGTACATTATATCCACTGGACTAACCTTGTCCACGTGTTTATTGACTCCTTGAAAGAATTCTAATTGATTGCTACAGCATGATTTCCCTTTACAAAAGCCCTGGTGACTCTTCCTAACAAGTTGTATCCAGATCTGTTCTTTACTGTAGTTTTGATCAGTTTGCCTAGTACTAAAGGTACGCTTGTAATTGCCAGGATCACCATCGGTGCCTTTTTTAAAAAAGTCAGTGTTACATTAGTCATCCTCCAGTCATCAGGTACAGACCCTGGCTTAAACGATAGGTTACATACCACAGTTAGTAGTTCTGCAATTTCATATTTGAGTTCCTTGAGGACTCTTGGATGAATACCATGTCATCCTTTATTACTCTTGAATTTATCAATTTGTTCTAATATCTTCTCTACTGACAGCTCAGTCTGGGACAGTTCCTCGGAATTCTCACCTAGAAAGAATGGCTCAGATGTGGGACTCTCCCTCACATCCTCTGTAGTCAACACCAATGTGATGAATTAATTTAGTTTCTCAGCAGTGTTTGGGTCTTCCTTGAGTACGCCTTCAGTGCTGTGATCATCTGGTGGGCCCACTGACTGTTCAACAGGCTTCTGATGTACTTAAACTTTTTTTTTTGCTGTTAGCAAAAGACTCAAAAACTAATTGCTCTTTAAATTATTTTGGCCTGCCTAATTATACTTTTACACTTGACTTGTCAGAGTTTATGCTTCTTTCTGTTTTCCTTGGTAGGATTTGATTTCCAATTTTAAAGTCTGAATTTTGCCTCTAAGTGCCTCTTTTACTCTGTTTTACTTACACAAAGTAATGCAGAGTGTATTAATATACTCCTTGTCTGGTCTCTGAGAACTAGATTATCAACTAATAATAGAATTTGACAAATTAATGGTCCTCATCATTCATTCCAGTCACTTGTTTTTACCCTCCTGACTTATGACCATATACAGACATTCTGCAACTTGAAAGCTTCTACAAAAGGGCATCGGTCATTTCTTCACCGCAGGAATGGCATCCTCCACTAATTTGCCAATTGCTTTTCAAAACCTCCCTTTGTGAAGGCATTATTATTTAGCTTTATTCTGGCCTTCAGCAGATTTAATTAGCACTGCAGATTTGCCTTCAGCTGACTTCAGCTGTGAAATGTGTAGTGTTCAGAATATGGATAACATAGGGTAAACAATCTAAATGTTCTCTGAAAGTTTTTAAGTTACGTCAATAAAGACTGAATGGCTTTACTTTCTATCTTACAGTCTTACAGAAGTGAAATTAAAAGTACCTTTCACTAAAAATACACAAGGCTGACACTCTGTGGGTGTGCTTGAGGTGTTAGAAGGCTCAAGGAGCTCCAACAACTGGTAAAAACCATCTGGAATTGGCCTATGATGACAGACACATGTATATGACAGATGTGCTGCCCACTAACAATTTCATTGCTCACAGCCTATATGCTTACAGCAAAGAAATTGCTACTGGACAGCTTTTTTAGAAAAAGGAAAACAGCTATAACGGATTTTTAAAAAACACTTTGGTTCCAGCTCTTTCTCTTTTGTTTACCAGACATAAGACCATGCCTCAACCTCTACCAGTACAAAGCCATTTAGTATCTGAATAACATACTACAAACAAACGTCATTAGCATCTCTAGGTGTGAGGTGTGTATAGCTATGATCCTCCCACCACCCTCTGATGTAATGGCAGGAGCCAGCAGAGGAGTTTGGAGTGAGTGTAGCCTATATATTTCAGATGCATACAGTAAGGTGCAGCATACTAAACTTCTTTGATGCTCTTAGAGCCATTATAACTCCCCATTGTACTACTATAGGGCGTTTAAACCTCATGTGTGTAACCATCGATCTCCTGTAAAGATGGCTGTAAGAAACAATACACATAGCAGTGAAGACCTCAATCCACATAGTTCCTACTTGCTATAAAGGAGTGTAACTGAGAGAGAGAGAGAGGTTATGTCTAGACTGCAGAGTTTTTGCACAAAAAGGTGTGTATGGATGGGGAACCGTCTCTTTTTGCACAAAAAACCCCTATCGAAAAAAGCACAGGTGTCCTGGTGGCCATTCTGTGAATAGCTACCAGCGCTTTCTTTCGAGAGAGCATCCATGCAGTCTGGATGCTCTCTTGCACAAAAGTGCATCACTTTTTCGATGTGCTTTTCCAGTGTGGACACTCTCTTGCGCAAGAAGTTTATGCAGAAGCTGTCTTCCACAAAAAGCTTCTTGCATAAGAAGCCTGTAGTGTAGACATAGCCAGAGAGAGAGAGAAGCACACACAGAGGAAGCTGCAGAAATAGCCTGGACAAGCACAAGTCATCCTGGGTTAGCCCAGGCTGTGTCTAGACTACACCTCTCTGTCGACAGAGGGATGAAAATCAAGCACGTTGAAATTGCTAATGAAGCAGGGATTTAAATATCCTGTGCTTCATTAGCATAAACATCTCTCTATCTATTAGTCCTTTGGGCTCCTAATGGACCATAGGGCCTCCGCAATCATTCTCCATTTCTTGTGATCCTTAGCGATAGTCTTGATTTGATCCCATGTTAAGCCAGCTGCTTTTACTTCATCCAGGCAGCTTTGTCGCCATGTTTGTTTGGGACATCCCCTTTTCCTCTTTCTCTTTGGATTCCATTCTAACACTTGTCTTGTGATACATTCCTCAAAGTCCTTACACAAAATGTGGCCTGCCCATCGCCATTTTCTTTTCTTAATCTGGACCTCCATTGGTTTCTGATTTGTTCTGGTCCACAAGGTTTCATTTGGTACTCTATCGTACCACTTTAGCTGAAGAATGTGTCTAAGGCATTTATTGACAAATGTCTGAATTTTTTAGTGTTGCTCTGGACAATGTGCCATGCCTCCGAGCCATACAGCAACACTGATTTCACATTGGAATTGAATGTACGTAGTTTAGTTCTTATTGAAATGGCTCTTGTACCCCAGACTGGTCGTAGTATGGCAAAAGCTTGTTGCGCCTTTCTTATTCTTGCACTGATGTCCTCTTCAGTTCCCCCATTCTTGCTGATAACACTCCCCAAGTATACAAACTGATCTACCTCTTGCACTGCTTTTCCTTCAATTGTAATTTCACCTTCCTGTCTGTTGTTAATGCACATCAACTTGGTCTTCTCTTGACTAATCTTGAGGCCCACTCGCTTAGCTGTTTCCTGTAGGGCATCTGTCTCCTTTTGCATATGCTCTAATTTGTCTGCAGGCAGGGCTAAGTCATCTGCAAACTCTAGATCTTCAAGTTTCCTAGTCTGAGTCCATTGGAGTCCCCTTCCTGAGTCAGCATATGCTGTTTTTGTGACCCAGTCTAGGACAATCAGGAAGAGTAATGGTGAAAGAAGGCAGCCTTGGCGTACACCTGTTGTGACCTGGAATTTTTCCGACAATTTTCCATCATGGATGACATGGCAAGAGTATTCTTCATACAGTTTCTTGATGACGATAATCAGTTTGCCTGGAACGCTGTAATGTTGCATGATGATCATAAACATGGCCGCCGCTTTTTTCGAAATGGAGCTTTTTAAAAAAAACCTGCAGTCTAGACATGGATCTGTCGACAATAAACCTTTTTTCGACAGATCCTGTAAACCTCATTTTTTGAGGAATACAGGATCTGTGGAAAAAGAGTTTATTTTCGACAGATCTGTGTCTAGACTGCCTTTTTTTTCGAAAAAGCTCCGTTTAGAAAAAAAGCGGCAGCCATGTTTATGCTAATGAAGCGCAGGATATTTAAATCCCTGCTTCATTAGCAATTTCGACATGCTTGATTTGCATCCCTCTGTCAACAGAGGGATGCAGTCTAGATGTAATCCCAGGCTTTTGAGTCTAAAAGAGTTTTGGGGCCATAAGAAAGGAAAATATCTCCTTTTTGGCTCTCCCTTTGTCCATTTGTTGTAAAATAAAGAAGATTGCATCAAATGTCTCTGGATCCATCATCAACTTCTATCTGGAACAGCCCCTGAATTTTTAGCTAGTTGCCCTGTGCAAAAAGATGTAGTAAAGCACAAAGATACCCACTCAGTCCATTTAACAGGATCTGCTAGGATGGATCAAACCACCATAAACTACTATATCACATTTATGAAGCACATTTTTTTCTTGGTGTAACTCCACTGACTTCACTGAGTTTACATCAGGACTCAATCGGATATGCTATCAGTCTTTATAGTTCATCTATTCAGATAAGATCATTCAAATTGATGAGTATGAAGATTATAATATAGGACTCACTTCATCTGTTTAAAAAATAATCAAAGCCAGTGTATTACGAATTTGTAACATTTTCAATCAGTTAGCCTCTATTGTCCATAATTTTTTTCAATATCTATTTCAGTTTGAGAGGTCAGTTTGTCCCCCATCTGATCCTGTCTGATGGACAGAATTTGACTACAGGTTCTGTTCATTGTTTGAAGCAACAAAATACTGTTATGGCTGTAGACCACTCATAAACTGTGACTATGAGAAGCCATTACCAACAGAACAGGAATGAGGAAAAAGGAGAATAGCAAAATAAGAAAGAAAATAACCCTCTAAGTCAGGATGTAAGTCTCACTATTTTTAAAAGAAATAATTCAATCCATGCAATTTCTCTCTGGTAGTCAAAACAAAAAATGTTATCTAAAATTATTCATATTTTGTTATGACTGAATGACTGAGGGAAGGAATAAAATCCTTCCTGGGAGTGAACAGCCTTTATCATCAAAGTCATTGTGCATTGTCTTAGCAAGGGTGCTTACTAGCTATACAATCATGGTGATGCAGTAGTTTCCAGACAATCATTTCTGCTTAACATGTTCACTGTTATAACTCTGATGTGACTATTTTCGTACATTCAATTTTAATGAGAACTGGAAAATAATTTTTTTAACCCCCAGCCTGAAATAGTAGTCTGCAAAAATACATGTTTATTTGTTTTCCATGAGTCATAACACTGGGTGCATGACTCTTAAGGGCTTTTATTTTTTCCTACCTAAAAAGCTGTTAGGAAAATATCTTTCTTCAGCACATATTGCATTTTTTTTACAAAATTGTTTGAAACAATAACACTTGAAGATTTATGCTTTTTAAAAAAATGTTTAAGAGATGTAAAAGCTTTTAAAACTAAATTAATGTGTCTCAATGTCCAGACAACAGTATGGTGAGTGAGCCTAATCTTAGCAACACATGAGAACTCTAACAGGTAAATATAGCTCTATGACTATCATTGAATAGAGCAGTAGCAAGGAAGAGGCACTTCTCACCTGGCCCCAAACAGTGGCAGTGAGAGTGGGCTGGGGTAGAACTCTCTCCCTGAGGAAGCCTGAATACTAAGCCCTTTAGCCCCAGCCTCACCCTAGAGCAATGATTTAAATGAAAACAAAAATTGAGTTAAGGACATGAACAGCTCTGTGTAAATCTTCTAGTATACAATATAAAATGTTCAATAGTGTGTTTCTAAAATCCTGCATCAGATTTTATACTGAAACAACCACAAAGGTTGATGAAATAACCTGAGTCAGGAAAAATACATCACATTACAAATATACAAGAATGTTTTTTCACAAGATCAGTTTCCAAACTTCCCATTGGAAACATAAACTATCTGTCCATCATTAGTAGTTCTGGCTTATTAATCTTTTAAACCCCTTTTTGGAGAGGTTTGGAATCTCAGCACAAATCATTTTAAGGTGTTACCGGTTCAGTGTCTCCTGTGAATTCATGGCATTTAAATTTTCCAGTTGAGTTTTAACAGGAGTGTCTTTTAGTTTATCAAGAATTTTTCTGGGTGAAACTCATTCATTTTTTACCTAGAAAGCACAGGTATGAATGATAAAGGACTTGTATCTACAGCTCAATTGAAACAGTTTTCCCGTATCATAAAAATTTTAGATTTCAGAAATTCTTCCCATCCTAAATCAAGATGAAAAGTAACACTTTTTTAAACTTTTCATGAACTGAAAATAAAAATTAATAAAAAAGACAGGTTAGCTCAAGTTAAACATTTCCATCATTTTGATATGTTTCGACTTTCTTAATTTTTAAAATAAATTTGTATTATCTGCTTTAATTTTTCAATGAAAAGATTTTAACCAGAAATCTGAAGTTTTGTTTAGAAAAAGTTGAAATGGGACAAGTCAGTGATTCTGAAACTTTTTTTTCTTAAAAAAAAAAAAAAAGCTCAGTTGAGAAATTTGTCAAAATCAGATAAAAAGTTTTGGTTCTGATCAACTGGCATTTTTCTATCTATGAGGAAAAGTTTCATCAAAAATTCCCAATCGGTGCTACTTGTATCTATGGCCCAAGCAGTGTTAGTGTTGACTAGACGGATGAGTTCTTTAGATCCTGCTCCCACTGAAATTAATGGCAAGTGTTCTACCTGTGCAGAATCAGGACCTTAAAGTGATTGCTCAGAGGGAGGAACGGCAGCAAAGTTAACAACTGCACTAAAGCTTGCTTGCTTAGGGTCAGACACTATCCTTTTCCTATCATGCTTTTCTTCACCCACTTCATTGCAAGAAAGACATCCACTTAACAAGTAGTTTCATCTCTAAAAAGAAAATTCTAATTTTTAAAATAAATAACTTTTGAATATGTAAATAAATATTTATTTTCTTAAAAATAGCTGATCTGAATCCTGAAATGGCCAATAAAAATTAGCCAGTATAAAATACATGTTTTGTAGGTTAGTAAAGTATAAGGAGTGTATAAGAACAAGAGGTTCACAAATTTCTGCTAAAGCAAGGGTGCGGTAATGAGATTTCCAGTTGGAGACAATCAGAGAAAGAGTGGATGGACACAGTGTGCAGAACACAGAGCAATGGGACGATATGGGAGTGACAGAATGAGGACACTATCAATGCAATGTGTGGCCGAGGCCAAGAAGACAAACAGGTTATTGGGATGTATAAACTGTGGAACAGAATGCCAGTTAGAAAATTATTGTCAGAAGGTTTTGTTATGCACCATTTGGATGACTGTGCTTAATTTTTGACCTCTCTACTCTAGAAGAGATGTTGTGAAGATGAAAAAGGTCAAAAGGACAGCAACAGAAATAATACATTAGCTAGGAAGGTCAATTCATGAAGAAAGGTTATAAAACTGCAGAGACAACTGACAGGAGATTATGTCTGGAAATATCATGATGCTAACTAAGGAGAATAGGGAAACCAGATATAAATATGCTCGCTTGGATGGCTGTGTCTCACTCCCTCTTAAAAGTAAGAAGGTTGGATAAAATCAGTCAGTACAGACTTCTTCAAAGAGAAAAGAACCTTGGCATGGCTGCAGGTGATTCAGACTTGTGAGGCTTGGGTTGTTGGGTGAGAAATTTGCATACAGATGTTTGGGGTTGGGCTTGAGTCTGAGCTCATGATCCCTCTTGCTTTTGGGGCCCCCAGAGTCCAGCCTGAGCCCAAAAGTCTACATAGCAGTCTTGCAGCCCCACACAGCCTAAGGCCTAGTCAGCTGATCCAGGCCAACCACGGGTGTTTAATTGCTATGTAGACATACAATGTTTTCCTAAGTATAACCCAGTGTCTACAACCAGCAGTCCTGTGGCATTTGATCCCTGGTCTACACTAGGGAGTTATTTTGAAATAACAAGTGGAGCGTCCACACTACCAAGTCCGTTGTTTCAAAATAACAGGCTGGTTATTTTGAAATAGTAACTCCTGCTTCCCATGAGGAATAATGCCCATTTCAAAAGAGTTATTTTGAAATAGCGGTAGTTGGACACTCTACTGCTGCTATTTCAAAATAATTATTCCCCAGAGTCATTCATAGTAATTACTCCCCAGTGCTTCGTGGGGCTCTAAACTGAGATAGCATGTTCACATAGAGGGAGCCTGCCTCGGACTAATTTTGAGGCTTCCCTGTAGGGACAACACACTATTTAAAAATAGTTATTTAGGGAGTTATTATTTTGAAATGAAATAATTTCCTAGTGTAGACATGCCCTTAGAGACTAACAAAAGTATATATAGTACCATGACTAGTCGTTTTTAAAGTTACAGACTAACGTGGATACCCCCTCTAAGACTTTTTAACCAGTGTTACAGTGAGAGTTAAAATGATCCCAGAGTAGTACAAGGGCTGATATTGTCCAACTATAGAGATTCATTAGTTCACAACTGTAACTATTTTTAAAGGCCAGACAGCTTATCTAAATCCACACATTGATATCTCCAGACAGCAGAAATAAACTACATTAAACACATGATTAATTTCTGACCCGAAAGAAACTCCATCCACGATGTGTCTGTCTACAATTGGAGCCAGGGTGTGATTCCCAGCTTCCATCTCCTCTCATTGAGCTAGCATGCTAAAAAAAAAAAAAAAAAATGGTGGTGCCACAGTGACGCAGGCAGCAGTGAGCAACAGCACAGTATAGCCATGCTGAGTACAACTCATGGGGTTCAATGGGTTTATACTCTGCAGAGCTAGTTTGTGCTGATGCTGATGCCTATGTTACTCAGCTACACTACTATATTTACTGTGTTGGCTTAAAGGCAGCTATTGTAGTATGGCAATGTGTGCTGGGAATCACACCCCCAGCTCCAAGGGTAGACATACCTATGGGTTTCTGTTCTATTGCCAGTAGCATAATGATCTGAAAAGGTCAGGAAACACATAGGATGAACCCCCTGGGGAGTGATTGGTTTATGGTGCACTCCTTGTTCTCCATTTCATATGCAGTTGTCTCATTGCTCCATCACCAGTGACTGACATCTCAGCTCTTTTATTCTGTTGGCTGGATCTGCATCACTCCATGACCCAGCCTGTATAACTAGTCATTTGAGTAGATAATTTAGCCCCTGGAGGATCTCAGAACTACTTATCCTGGTTTTAAAAATCCAATATTCTAAATATCCAAGATTATTTTTCACATTCCTCACTCTCTCCCTGAGAAATAACAAAAAAAACTGTAACTATTATTATGTAGGTGCTGTGAAAGCTTTATGCTCTGTTGATGATGTGTCACACACAAGATCAACATAATCTTATCTATGTTGTAATAATTACCTTGGTATCCGAATGTGAATAGAGCACAAAACTACATGGAGCACTGGCAGATGTAGGGGACTTGGAGGTGAATTTCTCAGGAGAGGAGAAATTGGTGATGTGGAACAGTATAACGTGTTTGTTTTATAGGCATATATGTCTTTGACCAGAGGTGATAATAAACAGAATTCAGGCAACTTCTGTTTCAATAGTCTCAGTCCAAACACTGCTGCTCAGTTGTGCCTAGAAAGCAATTCTCCCCCAAGAAATGACTCCTTAGAGAGATTAATGCAAAGGAAAAACTCTCTTGTTATTTTCAACAACATGCCCCACAAAAGTAACTGCATCACAAAACAAACATCAGTACAGCATTTCTGTTAACTGCTGGTGGCCCCATCCTCTACATCTTAACAATGAAAGTGAAAAGGAACCAGATAGCGAAAACAGAGCAACATTAGTTTGTTTCATTAAAACCAAAGAGAAACAAAGATCTATGTTTGCTCATGGAAGACTAAATGGAACAGAAAAAAGAAAAAAAAGTAGAGTGTTTTCATACATGTAAGATTGTTTACAAAGAATGCAAACTTTAAAACTAAATAAAAACTATGCTTAGAGGTGCCTTGACCGTGTGCCTTTAAATAAAACCAGTGACTCGTATACCTATCTTTTAAATAAAACACTGTTACTTTTCTGATATATGTGCATCCCCTTTTGTTGCCATGTGCTTTAATCTGTGGTCATCATACACCTGTTCAGTACAATAGAATGTATTCTATCTTCGTATATGACTTCTCTCAAACTCATAATTCTGCAGTTTTTGGAGGCAAGACTGATGGTGCATATAAAGTTAGGATCAAGCCTAGCTAGAGGATTGATGAACTCAATCTTTAGGTTATAAAAAAGCATGAATGCGCTGCTGCCTTTTCAGTAGTAAATCACCAAGACTTCTATAATGTTCCCTTCCATGGAAAAATCCACAGAAAGGGCAGGACCAGATGAAGGCAATCTAAGATTTTAGGCACATCAAAACATTTGGCCCCCTCTTGATGCCATCCCCAGGGCATGGCCACTTTCCAGCACTGTGGCTCCAAAGTACAGTTAAACAAGATGTCTGGTTTCTAACAGCCATCATTCGATATAATGCTTCTGAGCATGCAGAAGTGTAGTCCTAATAGTGTAGTCCTAATGTGTCTCATTTGCTTTCCATGACCACTCATCAGTCATTTGTTATTACATTACTGCTTTCACCACCTCTGCCTCCCATTGAATAGCCGGATTTCAAGATCATTGTCATTCAGATATATTAACTTTCATTTTGCAAACTGAATTTCCTTTAACTAAATTGTGCTCCATTTTTAATCTTTAGATCCCTTTGTACTATTTCTCTGTCCTTAGTAGTGTATAAATAATTCCTAGTTCATTATTAGCTCAAAATTTCATTAATATGATCTTCACTCATATGAATATGAATAATATGAATATTAAGACCAAGCCTGATATAGATCCCTGAGGTCTCCTACTGGACAACCCGCCCCACAACTAGATATTGTAATGTTCATCGTTATGGTCCTTCAGACAATATTAAACGTAGGCATCATGGTTTATAACCAAGCCAATTTGAATTAAATTTTAGAGTAAGATTTCATGAGAGTACATACCAACACCACCTCTCAGTTCAGGGTCCGAAAGCACTTTTTAATGTGAATGAATTGAGCCATATCAAGGACTTGTAAAATTGGGAATTTTACAGGTGGGAAATTAAGCTATAGAAAAACTAAAATGGACTTTTCCAAGGTCACACACCAAGTCTGGGGGGACATGTGACTAGAACCCAGCTCTTCTGACTCAGACATTTTAACCATAGGGCCCCGTACTTCCATAAAATCAAAATACAGGCTTCTTGCTTCATCCACTGCTACTTGGACACTCACTATGAGAAGGGATGGGGGAGGGGCAGGGAAGTCAGCCACACTCGTCAGAACTCCTCATAGGCCATTTTGTCCACTAGACTGAGTTGGCCTCTCTGGATTTGCTCTGCAACTTCATGAGATAAACCTTCCCTTTATTCCCTGTGATTTTTCCAAATGCTGGAGAGTGGTTTTAGGATGTATAACTGAAGAATAACTGTCCTCCTGAACCTCATGATCAGGATGCTTTTTTACCTCATTTTGATTTTACGTGATAGCCTGCATGTCAAGCTGTGGGAGATACCGTAGTTCTCAAAGGTATCAAGTGCTGTTAATGCAATGGTGATGTTTGACAGCTTTCCACCTGTCTTCTCTGGCAACAATGCAACTTTGAGATTTAACTTTAAATTTAGTAAATTGGTGGCTAATCTGTCTGTCCTGCCTTATCTAACAGTCTGTTTGCTTTGGATCAATTGACATAAATACTGTGTCAAAGTCAGTCCCACTCTTGGGTCCCAAGCCCCTATTCAGTCCATAATCCCACAGTTTAGGTACCGCAGCACAGTTCTCACTTGCCCTTTCTAGCGTGTGGGCTTCTGTCCCTTGGCTAAGAAGGGCGTTGGGGCAGATATCCTGGTCAGACTGGGCTGGGTAACCCGTAGGTGGGAAAGACTGGCTTCTTGGGGAATGGAGCCCAAACACTCCCTGTTGTAGTCCTCACCTTCCCCGCTGTCTCTGACAATGCTGATGTTTTCTTTATCAGCTTCTCTGATTCTTGCCTTATCAGCTATGGCAAGGTCTAGACTACACTCTTTTATCAAAAAAAGCTACACAAATTGCACTCCGCAATTTGCATACCTTTTTCCGACTGCTTTTCCAAAAGAGGCTTTTCCACCATTTGGGCCTGTCTAGATGGGGCCAAATGGCAGAAAAGCCTGCTCTTTCGGCAGAGCCCTTATACCTCATAGAACGAGGTATACAGGGCTCCCTGAAAGGGTGCATTTGCTCTTCTTAAAAAAAGGCGAAAGAGCAAACACGTTCCCTTGATGCAGTGGAATTTTCCCAGGATATCTCCGGTATCCCGGAAAAATCTGCCAGTCTAGACACACCCTGAAACTCCTCTCTACCTCCCTCCAAACTCCTCTTCCACTCTCCCCTGTATTCCAGCAGGGAGGGCTTTTTAAAAGGCCTGTGGCAGCCTGAAGTGAAATAAGCTGGCTCTTAATTGGTTTATAGCAGCCCTGTTCTGCTGTTCTCACTCTGTCCATGATAACTCTGGGTCGGCTGCTCCTGGCTGCCCTGAAGTAGGCTCTGGCTAATTAGGAGGGGGTTTTCTGATTTTTAGAGCTGCCTCTCTCTCCATCTAATCTAGCCCTTTAGCCTGACTTCGTGACATATCCCCCTTCCCTGCTCAATATTATGGTGTTGGGCTACTTGGGACGGTCAGCAGTGCACAAGTAAATTTACATCTGCGTTACCATGTTTGATTCTGGCCCTATGTTGTACTTGGAAGTGAAATGGTTGTAGAGACAGGAACCACCCTGTTATTTTCGCGTTCCTGTCTTTGTTCCAATACATCCAGTGCAGGGGCGCATGGTCCAGAACAAGGGTGAATTTTCATCCAAGTAGATAATATTGCAAGCTCTTCATGGCCCACTTCACCACGAGGCACTCTTTTTCAATAATGGCATAGTTTCTTTCCCTTGGGAGGAGCTGCCAGCTCAGGTATAGGACGGGCTACTCTTCCTCGCCGACCATTTGGGATAGTATGGCACTCAATCCAACTTCAGAGGCATCGGTCTGGAGTAAGAATTCCCTCTTGAAGTCAGGGGCTATGAGCACTGGGTCACTGTACAGAGCTGTTTTTAGGTTGACAAATGTCTTCTCTGCCTCAGGGATCCATTTCACCACATCGGAGCTGTGGACTCTCATTAGGTCTGTCAGGGGACACGTCCTGAAAGCAAAGTGGGGATAAACCTCCGATAGTACCCCACTAGTCCCAAGAATGCCTGGAGCTGCTTCTTTCAGACCAGCTAGGGACAGTTCTGTATTGCTGCCACCTTATTCAGCTGGGGCCTCACTATGTCCCTTCCCATGATATACCCCAGATATTTGGCCTCTGCTAGCCACATCGCACACTTTGCCAGGTTTGCAGTGAGGCCAGCTTTCCTCAAGGTATCCAATACAGTCTCCACCTTCTCCAGATGTGTGTGCCAGTCAGGCTATGTATGATGACATCAGCGAGCTAAGCAGCTGTGTATGTATGGTGGGGACGGAGTAGCATATCCATAAGCTGTTGGGATGTCACAGGGGCCCTGTAGCCAGCCAGAGTAAGTCTCAGGTCTGACACTGGTCTCTCAAGGTACAAAATACGCCACACAGGTATCTGTCAAACACAAGGGCTACCTCTAGACTGGCATGATTTTCCGCAAATGCTTTTAACGGAAAAGTTTTTCTGTTAAAAGCATTTGCGGAAAAGTGTATCTAGATTGGCACGGACGCTTTTGCGCAAAAGCACTTTTTGCGGAAAAGCGTCCGTGCCAATCTAGACGCGATTTTGCGCAAGAAAGCCCCGATCGCCATTTTCGCCATCAGGGCTTTTTTGCGCAAAACGGTTCTCAGCTGTCTACACTGGCCCTCTTGTGCAAAAGCATTTGCGCAAGAGGGCTTTTTCCCGAACGGGAGAGTCATTGTATTTGCACAAGAACACTGATGATCATACATTAGATCGTCAGTGTTCTTGCGCAAATTCAAGTGGCCAGTGTAGACAGCAGGCAAGTTTTTCTGCAAAAGCAGCTGCTTTTGCGGAAAAACTTGCCAGTCTAGACACAGCCAAGTAGTTTATTTCCTGACAGCTAACAGCTGTGCCCCATAAATGGAAGAACAATATAACAAAGAAGCGGCATATCTTACGTCCCTTCCTGCAAGCCTGGGACCCCGGGTCGGCTGCGGACGAAGTAGGAGGTTGTCTCAGCTTCTGAGGCGCCGGTACCCAAAGCCCATCAGTGAGGTCTGATTTGCTAGGCTCTGAAGCAGCCTTAAATATGGTTTTCCTGCCTTGTTTGGCAGTTTGGAAATTTCCAGGGGTTACTCATTACATGCTGATGTAGAGCTTAGCTGTTAGTTATCGATCTGGTTCTGTTCTGGATCTACTTGTTCTTTGGCCCTGTTTATGTGATCAGTACGTTAGGGTAAACAGAATTGTTTATGCGTTCTTGCCCTTTACCCTTATCTCATACTTGTTCCTGCTATACTGGCAACAATGCTTATCTTAAGTGGTATATGTTCCCAAAGACTTGTTTCTGGCTCATCAGATGTACGGAAAAGGGAAAGGGGGGAAAGAATGCAGGCCTTACCACCCCTAAACTAGCACGTACAAAGTTCTTCCGCAATTGACCACTACACAGGCCCTGTGTAGCTCGAATAGGAGGACGGTGTATTGATATAAGCCCTCAGGTGTGGAAAATGCCATCTTCTCTCTGGCTTATGGCACAAGCACCAATAAGGCTGGTAACTATGACACCAGCTGCAGGACGTGTGTGTGTGTGAATGCATATGCTGTATTTGCAATAAACATGGCAGATTGCCTTTCCCCCCTTTTCCTGTGTGCTTCTTAGAAGCACAACAAAGGGAGAATTCAGCCTATTCCCTCCATGTACACAAACCCCTCATATAGGTGAGATCGGCAGTTGCCCTACACCTCCTTCCGATGGCGTGTAGCACCATGAGTACACAGAGAGCAGAGCTTGCAGTTGTTGGTCATGCTGGAGGCCACAAAGGAAGAAAGCTCCTTTGCCCACACCTATGCACCCATATATGGCAAGCTGTGGTCCTGGCCTGTAGAGTTCCTTTATTATACATCAAGGCTATGTCTACACTGCAGGCTTTTTGCGCAAGAACAGTTGTTCTTGCGCAAAAACTTGCAGAGTTTCTACACTGCATGCGCGTTCTTGCACAAGTAAATTTACAGTAAAGCGTTTGA
The DNA here is from genome assembly GCA_032595735.1 of Pelochelys cantorii. Taxonomy (NCBI): domain Eukaryota; kingdom Metazoa; phylum Chordata; order Testudines; family Trionychidae; genus Pelochelys; species Pelochelys cantorii. The sequence continues at coordinate 65,072,926 of CM064328.1, forward strand.
AAACAGGGCTTTTTCCGGGAGAGTTATTCCTCTCCCCATGAGGAATAAGCCCTTTTGCACAAGAGCTCTTCCATAAGAAGGCAATGTAGACAGGCAACATGAATTTCTTGCGCAAGAAAGTCCTATGGCAGAATGGCCATCAGAGCTTTCTTGAGCAAGAGAGCACATGGCAGTGTGGACGCGCTCTTGCACAACATCTCTTGTGCAAAAGCACATGGCAGTGTGGACGCGCTCTTGTGGAAGACCTTCTGCACAAGAACTCTTGCGCAAAACAGTTCTTGCGCAAGAAGCCTGCAATGTAGACACAGCCCAAGTATGTGCAGGGTATCAGATTATGTGTGGAATTTTCAAAGTCTCCTGGGGGATCTGTATGCTCTGTCCTAATATTTTAGGTGGCTTTGAAATCCTCATTCTGTGTGCTTGTCAGCAGGATTGTAGGTGTAGCTATGGAATGTGCATTGTGCTTAGTATTAAAATGAAAGAAGATAAATGGGAACTTATAAAAGATAGGCAGGGTAGAAGCCATCAGGACCAAACCAGACGGCACTGATGACACAACACTATAAAGCAATAATATCAGCTGTCACTAATGATGAGAGATCAAAGTTTTACCTGTTCAGAAGTTAGCAAAAAGCATACTGCAATGACCATTGTCTATCCCCATGAGAGATTCTGAATCTGTTATAATACAACCCAGACTAGAATAAATGTGTGTATTTTCTTTTTTTTTGAGAAACAACAAAAAACAAAAGCCAAATTACTTTCACACCTTCTATGATGCTTTTCTTGCAGTCCCCGAACTGTGAGCCACTGTATTACCCAGCCTCAGCCTCAGCAAGTGCAAATTTAGCTGCTGCTAAGCTCTGTGTCAGCTCTTTCATGAGGGTAGGCTATACTGCATGGGGTTTTCAAAAGAAGGTATGCAAACTGTGCTTGCATTTGCATAGCTTCTTCTGATTCTTTTCCCGGAAGAGGTTTTTCCAATATCTGGCCCGTCTACATGGGGCCAAGTGTCGGAAAAAAAACCCCTCTTTCGAAAGTCCCCTTATTCGAAAGGTTTACAGGGGCTTTTGAAAGAGGGATTTTTTCTGACATTTGGCCCCATGCAGATGGGCCAAATATCAGAAAAACCTCTTCCAGGAAAAGAATGGAAGAAGATATGCAAATGTAGCACGATTTGCATACCTTCTTTCAAAAAAACCCCCTGCAGTGTAGCCGTATCATGCACCAGCTTGTCTGCCTCGCCAACAAACTCAACAGTACTGTGCCTTCCGGGCAGCAACCAGTGAACCCCAATTCTTGACACATGTCTCTGCAATGGCCAATCGCTCACAGAAGTTCTGAAGTTTGCTGCTTACAGACAGTATGCACAATAGCCTGTTGGGTAGGCTCAGAACGCACTCTCCAGTTCAATATGCAGCACTGAGCTGGCTTGGTAATAAAACAAGAATATGTTTACTAACAAAGAATAGAGATTTAAGTGAGAATACGTAAGAATGAAAGAGACAGGTATGGTTACAAGTCAAACAAACTGCATCCCAGTAACTAAAACATCATTTCAGTAAGTCAATCTTTGTCTAAGCAGCCTTCTCACCTGTAGTCAGTTTTCAGCTGCTCTTGCAACCAACGTCAAGAGGATCCACTTTTCATGAATTCAAAGAGTGCTGCTGTGCCATTTTTTCCCTTTAGGTGATGAATGATTCAATGTCTCTTTGCCCCCCTTATAATATCCCACAATTCATTATATCTGTTTCAAGACCCATAAAGGCTTCCTGGCAGTGCAAACTTTATCCCTTGTCATGATTGTTAAGTGATCATCTCTTTCCCCCAACATACTGGATAGTAAAGGCTTTTACAGTATCTGTCTAGGGAGCACCACAATAATAATAGAAAGATAAGATAAAACAGACCCCCTGAACATAGTTTAATTTATGTCTGTACCTGCCTCAGCACTCTCAAATTCAGTCCTGACATCCATGAGTCCAGCTCCCATTTAGATCATTGTAAATTACTTCATATATAATTAACTTACTCCACAGTTTAAATCACTATTGAATTTGGCCCTATGTCTGACACGCTCAAGTTACAGGAATAAGTAACTGCTGCTTAAGATATTAGTTCATCAGCTGTTCACTGTAGCCGATTTCTTCTGCCTTAGGAATTTTTCCAGATTCTTCATTCTGGAACACAGCTTTAAGGAAGAGATTAAAGTAAATAACATCCTGTTCTTTCTCATATGTCTCTTGGAAGACACCAATTTTTATTATGCAAATTAAGGATGGTCTTGTCCTCTTGGTATGAGAAGTCCTCAGTTACATGGCCCAAAAGGATGAGAATAGTAAACACAACACGATGAGGAGTCCGAGGCTACGGCTACACTATGAGTTTTTCTGCAAGAGGTAATGCAAATGATGCGTGGATTAGCATTTTCCCATGCTTTGTTTGCATACTCTCTTTCATTCTGTTTTTGCACTAGGGGTTTTTGCGCAAAAACCCCTAGCACAAAAACGGAACGAAAGAGAGTATGCAAATGAAGCACGGGAAAATGCTAATCCATGCTTCATTTGCATTGCCTCTTGCGGAAAAACTCATAGTGTAGACGAACTCCTACAGTAGTATTACTATTATAGCGATAGTGCCCCCATTACACCTCTTAGCCCTGGTCTACACTAGGGAGTTATTTCAAAATAGCTCCTTTAAGGTCGAATTTATTAGCAGAGCATCCACACTACCAAACCCATTATTTCAAAATAACGGGCTGCTTATTTCAAAATCTGTACTCCCACTTTTCTTGGGGGAATAACGCTAATTTTCAAAATAGTTATTTTGAAATAGCATTAGTGTGGGTGCTCTGGTACGGCTATTTCAAAATAACTGCTCCCCAGAGTAATTTGAACTAATTACTTCCTAATGTTCCCTGGGGCTCTAAGTCGAGGCAGTGTGTCCACAATAACGGAGCCTGCCTCGGACTAATTTCTAGGCTTCCCCATTGTGTAGACATGCTATTTTGATTTTGTTACTTTGGGAGTTATTAAATAGATGTTAGTTATTTCAAAATAGTTTCCTACTGCAGACATCCCCTTAGTGGTTAGAGCACTTACCCAGGAAGTGGGAGGCCTGGGGTCAATTCTCTCTTCTCCTGATGGGGAGAAGAGATTTGCTGTTGGGTCTCTCAAAGCAGTGCCTAACCTACTGGTCTATGGGGTATTCTGGGGCAGGGCTCTCAGTTTCTTCTAATTAAGTGAGCAATAGAGCATGGGGACTGGAATTTAAGTCTCCTCCTCACTGGTGAGCACTATAATCAGTGAGCTGCAGAGTCACTCACTCTTCACTGCCTAATGACCTAATTATGCATACACAATAGCTTCTACAGAAGAAGCAGACAGACCCGTGCCATGGTCTATCCTATCCTGGAATGGGATGGAGACCCAAGTTCAAATCCCTGCTCCACATTAGGCAGAGGGAAGAATTACCCTGGCCTCCCACGTTCTAAGTGAGTGGTCTGACCTCTGGGCTAACAGTTATAAAGGCCATTATGTGTGGGTGTAGGTGTGCCTAGAGCATACGTATGGGATCAGGCAAGGGGAGCACATGGTGTGAAGATAGTTTGGGGCTGAGGTCTAAGACTGAAGCTCATACTTAGTGTCAGAAGCTCATACTCACTATCAGAAACTTAGGCAATCAGGAAACCATAACAATGGAAATTTAGGTTCCAATAGAGTTAGAACAACACCTGAGCAAGGGATTTGAGGGTCTCAGTCACAGCCGAATATTGGATTTAGGCACCTAAGGTGGCAGTTAGGTGCCTAAGTCCTTTTTGGATTTATTCCTTAGATTTAATTTGATCTACTAACATGTATAAAAACTACAACCTGCCTTGTTCCTTGTCTTCACTAGGATTTTACCTCATGTTAGCATCTACCTGTTAGTTAACATAAGAATAAGAATGCACCTTTTCCCCTAATGAAGACAAGGTCGTGGATTCAAAGACAATCATGCACTTCATTAAAGCTAATGTCGTGTTGTGCACCCTCCTTCAGGCTCAACAAAAGCTCCATCAAACCCCTCTCCGAAGTAAGGGTAACTGCAAATAATGGAGGCTGTAGATCATATGCCAAGCCAGAACTAAACCATGTGGACTGAGGGTTTTTCTGGTGGAAAACTCAGGGGCTCAGATATTGGAGGCAGAAACACCTGAAGGAGGAGTTGTAAGTATGACTGTGGTAGGGTGCAAAGAGACATAGCTTCCTGAACACAAAACTCACTGGGTTGGCAGAATTCAGAACTTCCAAGCAGGGAAACTGTCTGCTGCTTCACTGTGTTTGGGGAATAGGACTGAGTACATTTCTTGTAGTGCTGAGCTTTTTGCTAGTTGGTTTTGTTGAACTATCCAAAAAAAGTCATTTCTAGTCAATTCAGCTTTAGACTACATTTTCCTGTTGCATCTCATGGCCTCATGGGAGCTTTTGTTCAGGTTGCCTCATGTTCCCTTTGTCCTCAATAGGCCAGGTTCACTGGCAGAACTACATCTCCCATTATTCCCCACATGGCTTAGACAGAGGAAAGACTGAGTTGCATCATGGAACATTTGTAAATCCAGGAAGCCTCGTCCAGAGCAGAGAATGGGACCAAACTACAACACTCCATAAAGCAATGCACCACAATAGGTAAATGGAATGTAATCTTGTACAGTACCAAAAAAGAAGTGTTTGGGATTTGATCAACATTTTGATCTGGGTTGAATTGACCCCAAAATGATGTATTTTGTTTTGGTTTTCCTGACTGGAAAAAAAAACCAGCAAAAAATAATTTCCCAAAGAGGATTTTGATTTCACTAATACTGCATTTTCCATGGGAAAAATCATTGCCACAGTATTCCCAATGGGTTCTAATCTTTTGTAAATACACAGCAACACTCCAATAATATAACTAAGTCATGGTATTAACTTTTCATCTTAATGGCAACAACTCTGCAGGGCCCTGAACTTTGGCTAATTGCTCAGGCTTAAGGGGCAGCAATATTACATCAGCCATGAGCTAGCATTTCTTTTCTAATTGATATCTGCAGACATTCTTTCCGTATTCATGTGGTGTTTAGAAAATAAAAGTGCTAGAGAAAATAAGATAGTTGCTGTATAGATTTTTTTTTCAAAAGAATGTTGCAAATCATTATCTCTAGCTAATGACAAAAATTGTATTGCAAAAACACGTAATTTAATTTACATATCTAGAATGGGTGACATTTTGTTGTTGCTGTATATAGTGTAAAAGGATATATTGTGAATGAAGTTGTATCAACATGATGAATAGGCTCAACTACCTGCTGGAATATAAATCTGCTCTTTAGACTTTGTGAGAGAATGTATATGAACTACATGTTGAACTTCTGTAATCTAGGACTTCCTAGACTGGCAACATCCATCATCTGGCAGCACCATGGGTGTTCAAGGACCAGAGAGCCCCAGTGGAGGGTTGGCGGCTGCGCCCCCCACTGCTGGGCTGCCTGGCACACTGCAATGAGGCAGCCAGGCACAACCTGGCGGGGCCAGGAGCTCAGCACTCCACAGCAGGGCTGCTCTGTGGGGCCAGGAGCCTGGTGCAGAGGGAAGGAGGTGAGGGGACCGGCAGGGCACCAAGGTAGGTGGCAAGGGGGAGTCGGCCAGGAAGCCAGCAGCTGATCCAGGGCTGGAGGAAGCTAGTAGCAGGGGAGCCAGATATGACCTCCCCAGGTCCAGCAAAATCCCTCATTAGAGACCGATCAGGTCCTGAGGGTGACAGACCAGGGAGGTCCAACCTGTATAAAAATGCTACTCATTTTGTCCCTTAAGAACGTTTTAGATTATCTTCCAAGGGATGTGTTTGCCAGTGTAATTCTCTCTGCTCTTTTCCAAGGCAAATAGTGTTCCAGAGGGACTTCGTTATAGCTCTTATAGGACCACACTGTTCTCTCACTGAGGTCACTAATTGCAGAGGGAGCAAGATGTCACCCATAATGATTAGCTATATTTCAGAATACATGCCTAGAAATGACCAAGATATTCAAAATCCTTCTCCCTATTTCTCTTTATAGGTACCTTGCATTACCCCCTGCCCTTCAACAAAATGCTGCTCAATTGTTACCTCACAGAAAGCAAGAATATAAATCCCCTCTTTAAACTGTGTGTGATTTTTCAGGTAGAAAGATTTAATTTGAGGCAAATAATCATGACCATCAGGAAATTGATGTATTCTAACTGATGCATGTAGTTAAGGATAGGTGGGTATCAACCTTTGCATGTAGCTGAGGGAAACCCCTTTCCTGGTAAACTATTTCAATTAAGTGAAGATACCCAAAAAGCAGAGCAGTCCAGGGAGTGCAGACAGCAAATCTACTCATATGTACTGCTGGCATCTTTATCAGTCAGTGTATTCGCTATGAGTGCATCTAGACTGCAGGGTTTTTTTGGAAAAATGGTCGTTTTTCCGAAAAAACTTCACTTATGTCCACACTGCTATTGCGTTCTTTCAAAAGAAAATCGAAAGAATGCATGGAAAGAGCTCTTTCAGAAAAAGGCTTGTGTGGATGCAGAAGAGGGAGCGTTCAATGAGTGTGGATGCTCTCTTTTGAAAAAGCAGATTGGTTTTTCGATGCACATTTGAAGTGTGGATGTTCTGTTTTGGAAGAAGCTTTTTTGGAAGATCTCTCCTGGAAAAGCTTATTTCGAAAGAAGCTTGCAGTCTAAACATATTAAACATTTCTTTTTCTACATAACAATGCAGTGGCATTGAACTTTAAGGACAGGATGCAATAGGTATGAAATGAGCATAAATTTACTATAAAATTATGATATCACAGAAAAATAAATGGAAACAACTAATTCTGATACAAAAAATCTGGAATATCAATCCTGATCTCTAAGCCTCAGAAAGGTAGGAATTCAACCCTCTTCTTAAGGAACTACTGGTCTGGTCACCATTGACCTTCCAAGCATGGGTTCACCTCTCAGAGGAAAAATTCCCAGTATGCTTCTTTGATAGCTGTTCACCAAGGTGGTGATTTTGTCTCAGACTGTTTATTGCAAATTACCCCTCCTCCTCTACCAGTTGGTAAGAGGTTTTCCCTATCTCTCATTCCTGAGATAACACTTCCATGCCTAGATGTCATGTCTAATTTCACCAAGGTCTGTAAAACCTCTTACACTTTTCAGATTTAATTCCAAACAAGAAATTACAAAATTTATCTTTTTTTTTAAAATCAGTAGAAACTCCTCAACCCATTTCTTATCAAACTAAGTCGCGTTGATTAAAAAGTAACTCTTTAGAAGTGCAAGCCACCTGAAATTCCCGCTGACTTCACAGTTTGGCCCTACAGATCTTCAGTTTTATATCAAGTTGCAAGTGATCAGAAATTAATTCTAACATTATATATGCCTGTTACTTAATGTAACACAGGTGATTGCTTCTCAGGCATGCCCTTGGGACTAGAGAACACTCTACAGAAGTGATTCTCAACCCCAAGTACATAGGGGTCTTCAAGTAGGTGCACCAACTCATCTAGATATTTGCCTATTTTTACAACAGGTTACATACAAAGCCCTAGAGAAGTCAGTACAGACTACAAGTTCATACAGACAAAGACTTGTTTATACCACTCTCTATATATCCTGAATATAAGTACAATATTTAGATTCCAATTGATTTATTTTATAATGATATGGCAAAAATGAGCAAGTATGAATTTTTTCAGTAATCCAGTGAGCCGTGACACTTGTATTTTCATGACTCATTTTATAAGCAAGTATTTTTTAAGTGAGGTGAAGCTTGACTTACACAAGACAAATCAGATTCCTGCCAGGGATACAGTAATCTGGAAAGGTTGAGAGCCACTGCTTAACTACATCCTGTTTCTGTCTCCCCCTCTCCTCTTCAAGGCCATTTAAGAACTCACAGTTGAGAAGGAATTCAAACAATCCCTCCCTCCACCCCAAGAAAGTCCCATTTATTTAGTCCTCTGTGTACATAACTGGTCCCAACTCCACCTCAGGTCTCTCTCCCAGTACAGCAAAACAACAAAGTCTTTGAAAAGAGAATATAAACTCTTACAGTCTTTATCCCAATTTCTGTTGAGCACAGCCTCCCTAACTCTCTATCTGCTTCCCAGTACCTCCTGCCTGTAGCTGGTCATTCTCCAAAGGGTCCCCCACCGAGGCCATGCCACAGGAATCTCCTCCTGACTATATTCTGCAGTTTCCCAAATCTCTCCCCTTCCCAGCAATCTTCTGCTTCTTTGATATTTCAGTCAGCTGATTTCCTCTGAGGTGGCACTCATCTTGAACTCTAAGTTGGCTTAGCTCCAGGCTCTCCATCCCATGGAGCAAGCCACCCTATTACAAATCACCGGGGGAAACACTAATGTTAAAACTCTCTCTTACTGTTGGACTTTGATATTAAGGGAAGTTTTGAACACAGATGACTTAAGTGTTTATGTAACCCACACACCTAGGCTATGTCTACACTGGCGGCTTCTTGAGCAAGAACATCTTTCGCAAGGGTTCTTGTGCAAGAAAACGTCCACACTGCCATATGCGAGCTGTGCTTTTATGCAAGAGTGCCCATGGCAGTGTGGATGCTCTCTTGAGCAAGAAAGCTCCGATGGTCATTTTAGCCATAGGGCTTTCTTGCACAAGAAACCCCTGCCGAGCGTCCACACTGCCCTCTTGCGCAAGAGCCCCTGCGCAAGAGGGCTTACACCTGTTAAAAAAGAGCGTAGCTCTTGCACAAGAAGCCCTCTCTTACCACGTGGTACTGTAAATCTTCTTGCGCAAGAGCAGGCGGGCAGTGTGGATGCTTTCTGGAAGAACGGCCGTTCTTGCGCAATAATCCACCAGTGTAGACATAGCCCTAGTGTGGTTCACTGTCCCATGCAGTGGCACTTAGACCACTTACAGCGAGAGATAAGATTAAGGGAGCTCTATACCCCAAACTATGAGACAGCTGGCTTTATAGCTTAAGCTGTAGAGGCTTCTACATGAAGCTCCAGAAGTCCCAGGTTTAAATCTGCCTGGTGGTTATGTTTACTCAAGACCAAATTCTTCCTCTTGTCAGAACTGAAAATGCATATCCCAGCCTGACTTAATTAGCTTCATTAATACTGGTCCTACAATTGACAGGTATAGGAGCATAAGAACATAAGAATGGCCGTACTGGGTCAGACCAAAGGTCCATCTAGCCCAGTATCCTGTCTGCCGACAGTGGCCAGCACCCAGAGAGGGTGGACCGAAGACAATGATGAAGCGATTTGTCTCCTGCCATCCCTCTCCAGCCTCTGACAAACAGAGGCCAAGGACACCATTTTATCCCCTGGCTAATAGCCTTTTATGGACCTAACCTCCATGAAATTATCTAGCTTCTCTTTAAACTCTATTATAGTCCTAGCCTTCACAGCCTCCTCTGGCAAGGAGTTCCACAGGCTGACTACACGCTGTGTGAAGAAGAACTTTCTTTTATTAGTTTTAAACCTGCTACCCATTAATTTCATTTGGTGTCCTCTAGTTCTTCTATTTAGGGAACTAATAAATAACTTCTCTTTATCGGCCCTCTCCACACCACTCATGATTTTATATACCTCTATCATATCCCCCCTCAGTCTCCTCTTTTCTAAACTGAAAAGTCCCAGTCGCTTTAACCTCTCCTCATATGGGACCCGTTCCAAACCCCTAATCATTTTAGTTGCCCTTTTCTGAACCCTTTCCAAGGCCAAAATATCTTTTTTGAGGTGAGGAGACCACATCTGTACACAGTATTCAAGATGTGGGCGTACCATAGTTTTATACAGGGGCAGTAAGATATTCTGGGTCTTATTTTCTATCCCTTTCTTAATAATTCCTAGCATCCTATTTGCCTTTTTGACCGCCACTGCACACTGCGTGGAAGTTTTCAGAGAACTGTCCACGATAACTCCAAGATCTCTTTCCTGATTTGTCATAGCCAAATTAGCCCCCATCATACTGTACGTATAGTTGGGGTTATTTTTCCCGATGTGCATTACTTTACACTTATCCACATTAAATTTCATTTGCCATTTTGTTGCCCAATCACTCAGTTTGGTGAGATCTTCTTGGAGTCCCTCACAGTCTGCTTCTGTCTTGACTATCCTAAACAGTTTGGTATCATCTGCAAACTTTACCACCTCACTGCTTACCCCTTTCTCCAGATCATTTATGAATAAGTTGAACAGGATTGGTCCTAGGAGCGATGGGTATATTAGGCAGGGGAAGGCATTGCCTTCCCAAACCGTCAGCCTGGCCACACTCATACACTGCCCCCAGAATGCCTACTGTAGGCGTACTGGGGGGGGGTGGAGTGTTGCTGCCCCCGAGCACCCGCCCTCCCCATGCTCCGGGGTCAGGGGGGCTGCGGCTATGCGCTGTCCCACTTCCCATAGCGCTGGTGGTGGGGAGGCTTGGCTTGGCTCCTGTGGAGGGTGGAGCCTGGGCAGAATAGATGGGATTGGGGGTGGGGTTCGGGGCTTGCCTTCCCCAGCCCTACCTTCACCCACCACCCATGCGCAGGTAACTTCTTTTGCAGTTATATATACCCTGGATTCTATAACTTCCACTCTGTCTCATCTGATGAAGTGGGTTTAACCCATGAAAGCTTATGCCCTAATATATTTGTTTGTCTCTAAGGTGCCACAGGACTGCTCATTGTTTTTAAAGTTACAGACTAACGTAGCTACTCCTCTGAGACTTCTTTCCTCATAGTTACATTGTCCTTTTCTATACTATGTCAGACCTGAGTATTGTGATTTATGTGTATTCTCATTAAAAAACATCCCAAAGAAAATGCCATGTTTTTCTCTCTCTCCTTTGATTTTTCTCCTTTTTCTCATGGTTGTTAATCACAGTTGCGAGTCTCTTCTTTTCTTTGATTGGCAATATATAAGTGTTTCACAAGTGTAAATGCTGTGTAATTTACTCTAGCTGGAATTAAATGACAGGTTCTCTCCATCAAAAAGATATTACTTCCACAGTTGTTTTTCACCTCCTAATGAAGAAAATTTACTACAGGTTGAACCTCCTAAATGCGAGATTCCCTGGTCTGGCAACATTGGATCACGGATGTTGCTGGACCAGAGAGCCACAGTGCCTAGAAATGCAAGTCAGTTGGAAGTCCAGCAGCAGGTACCCCAATCATCGGGACTGGTGAGCCCCATCCTGGGGGTGGGGGGCAGCTGGGCACGGCAAAGTGGGGCAGTCCCAGAGCCCAGACCTGGAGCGGCAGCAGCAGGGTAGCCAAGGAGCCCCAACCTGACATGGAAACAGCGGGGCAGCTGTGGAGCCCTGACCCCAACAGAAGCAGGGCTGTGGCGGCTGGGGAGCTCTGTCCACGGAGAGCCCCCAGCCAACTGGCAGAAGCAGGCCAGAGCCGAGCCCGAGCCCTGTAGCAGCAGGGCTGGAGCAGAGCCAGCCGGAGGGAGAGGAAGTGTCCTGGGAGACCGGTAGCAGGAGACCTCCCCGCATCCAGCAAATTCCCTCATTCAGGACGGGAAAGGTCCTGAGGGTACCAGACCAGAGAGGTCCAACCTGTAGCAGGTCCTGTACTTGTTTCCATTATAAAGGAATGAGCAGGGGGAAATTCTGTAAAATGTCATCCCGATGACTTATACTAACAAACTAATGCATCATTTCTAGTTGGAACATCAGAAACAGGTGCTGTTGCAGTTGTGCATATTCTAAAAGCATTTTGTGTTCCTATTGTATTAAGCAAAATAGGGGTTGACATCACGGTATATTTTAAATGTACAGTTTGTTCTAGTAGTGTAAGGTTGTGTTTGACTAAACAGTGATGAAAGGGGCTTTTAACTGGGGAAACACCTACAGTAATTTCCACTGTGTATAAGATTAAGTCAAAACTATATGCAAAATAGAAGCATCTGCTTATTTACCACCATATTCATGCACAAATAACCCCAATATTTATGTCAGAGAGAGAATATTGTCTCCTTTTGGAGGCATGCCAGAGAACTTCCCATAATCTAAAGACACAGATTTTCATGATGCTTTAATTGGTACCATCTCCTCTATTTCAAATGTGCTTTTTAAACATTAAGAAAAAGCTAAAGTGAGTCACAAGAAAAAGCCTCTCTCTGTTAGGTGACCCTCTGGTCCAGACTGATAATTACTATCTGACGTCTGTCCCAATAATAATTATCTTGACAAAATATGAACTTATTCAAGTTGGCAGTCTCAAGCTAGTGGATCAATGTCTAGGTATCTCTAGGGTCGCATCTAGATCTGTGCTCTTCAGGACAGGGACTAAGAGTCGCTTGAGTAGACATAGCTGTGCTGGTTCTCACTGAGCTAGCACACTCCATATAAAAGTGAGGACAGGCTACCTGTCCCAAGTATGCAAATAGGGTCCTGAACAGGAGTCACGGCCACACTTTTATTTTTAGCATGTTAGCTCGAGCAGAGTTAGCCTGGGTGTGTCTACTCCAGCTGGAAATTACACAGTTCCATTTCAGTAGACATGTCCAGACTCTTACACTGCATTGGGGATACATCTAGCCCAGATAGACGGCTATAACTAACGAACACAAGCTATGTTTATGCAGGACACACTCCATTCATCCAAAACGTTAAAAGCATTACGGTAAGTTGCTACTGAGAAAAACCTGTTTATTCCTCTCCACATTCATATTGCCTGCAATGCAGCTGATAACACTCTTCAACACTCCCATAAGGCTTTCACTTCCGTCTTCAGCAGGTCCAGGCAAATGCATACATAAAAGCAACACATACCCTGTAGAATTAAATAGGTCTTGGCTAAAGAAAATATATGGTTTGCAGTTAGTGATTGTGGAAAGGCCTTGAAAGATGGTATGGTTGATGAGGAATACTGATGTGTGTTGAACCAGTATCACCTGAAACTGGACAAATCATGGTTTTAGCTAAGATAGTAAGAGTCAATGTGACATCACTTGTTTGTTGCACTCTAAGGGTATGTCTACACTACAGAGGGCTTTTTTCCCAGAAAAACGGCCATTTTTCCGAAAAAATTTTAATTATGTCCATACTGTAATCATGTTCTTTCAAAAGAAAATCGAAAGAACAGAGGGCTTTATCCAGCATTGGTAAACCTCTTTCTACGAGGAAGAAGCCTTTTTCCGAAAGAGCTCTTTCGGAAAAAGGCATGTGTAGAAGGGAAAGAGGGAGATCTTTTGGAAGAAGAGGAAAGAAGAAAAAGCACAAGTGCCCTGGTGGCTACTCCGTCCATAGTAATCACAGCTTAAATGCAAGATGGCGTCCATTCAGTGTGGATACTATCTTTTGAAAAAACAGATTGCTTTTTCAATGCATTTTGGCAGTATGGCCGTGCTCTTTCGGAAGAAGTTTTTTCAGAAGATCTCTTCCGGAAAAGCTTCTTCCGAAAGAAGCCTGCAGTCTAGATGTAGCCTATAACAGAACCTGCCTTGCTAGTATTCATAACATGCTGGAGCAAGCCAGGATGAGAGGGTTGCCCCGAGGACTGATCCTTTTATATGTATTCTAATCAACTGCTTCTGAATGTGGGTGGCTGTAGTAATTGCTTAGTATTTAAGCTTTTAGACGTGTTTAGTGCAATTGTGCAATTACCTGTTAGCCTTTAGATTTAATAAAGGAATTTAGTTAAATTGATATTTGTGGTAATACTCTGCATAAAACAATGATAGTAATAAACTCCCAATGTACCTACCCCAGCTTAAACAAACATGCCTCTAACACTAAACCTTCCCCATGACTAGGCATGCTTTCATAGAAATCATGTCTGCAGATCAGCATATCTCACTGTCATGCATTCAATGTATTTGGAATGTCATTCTCTTTAAGCCTGCTGACTGGAGCAGGCTGAAACTCAGGGTTTCTGCCTAGCAATATACTGGTATTTTGTTCTGAATCAGAACAAAAGCATTTTTTCCCTAAATTTCTTGTAAATTGGCAATCCCCCCGCCAAATTTGTGTTGACAACACTGACACATCGTGTTTCTGAATTGAAATATGCTCCCCAGGACTGGCAGTTGCTGACTGAAATTGACATCTTGTCAGCAGCTGCCAAGAGTCCCAGGATCTGTGGCTGCAGGGCAGCCCTCCCAGTGTAGACTTCTTTGGGACCCCACGCCCCAGTCTCAAGTCCCCTCGAGTGGTTGCAAGAGCCTCCCCCCAAAAACTCGTGTTCCTTGCCCTGGAGCCCCACTTCGTAATCTCCTGTCCCTTGCCTCAAGAGCCTCCCAACCTCATCCTCATGCCAACTGCTCCTGAGCCGCCCCTCACCCTGACCGCATGTCCTCCCCACCCCCCCGTCCTTCAAGACCAGTAACTGGGCCCTCTCTAGCTCCCATCCTCACCCCAATCAGCCTTTTTCCCTCCCTGGACCACTTCCAGTTACCAGCTTTGCCACATCCCAGCCTCCTCCTGTCATTGGGAGGGCTGTTATCTGGAGTCTCCTTGGTCCCTCCTGCTACTTCGAACCTCCTTCCTGACCTTTGGCTCTCCCAGCCCCCAAAGGGGCATTGCACCACTAGCTGGATCACAGTCCAACAGTTTATCCTCCTGGCTCTGAGCTCAAAAGTACTCAGACATATTCACACCCAACTAATGCCCATTCCTCTTCCCCTGCCCCTGCTGCCCCATCTCTGTTACTTGGCTCAGTTGGAGGCATAGAGGAACATTTAGGGGAGAGGGTTAGCAGCAACACCAGGTGGTTCAGGATAGACCTGTGCATCCCATTTTCGGTTTAGGGAAATAAGATAAATCTAACTTGGTGGGCAGGACAGGTAGGGGGCTGGCAGGTGATTGGGGAACATGGAGGGGTGATTGGGGAGGGTAACTACATCTTGACTAAGAAAATGGGACCCTGACTACCTTTGGCCCTAGCCCCTGCTGTTTTAAGCTGGGAAATCTTTCAGCCCACACAACTCCGCTTTGACCAGTCTAGTGTCTTGGATAATGGCCACCCACTGTTTCAGCTGCAAAATGGGGCTTGAATTCTCTTTCTGTTGAACCTAAAAAAAGAGTGTATCTACACAAAGGCTTTTGCTAGTATGTGATATAAAAAAAATCACACTTCTAACTGACTTTATTATTGCAACTGTATCCTGTGCAGGCCTGGTCCAAGTCTCAATTGAAATATATCAGAACCTTTAAATGGATGTTTTAAAAGAAGCCTGACTACTCAATAAATAGTTAGAAAAACAATTTGGTTCTCTCTGAATTCAATTTCAGAAAGTTCTCTGAGATTTAATTATTCACTGTAGAGACACAGAACATTAGGTATCGCTGTATTCAGAGAATGAAACATAAATCAGAATTATTCTTATAACAGATGTAAATTAAATGTTATATGACTGACTGCTTTATCTATTGGGAGCTTTTACATGTTACCTATAGAATGGGATTGCTGGGGGAAACCCTGTAAATAAACAGAGGGCCAGCTGGAAGATTCCATTTTGTCACCTTTCATGGTAAGTGTGCTTTTATAGTTGCTAAAGGGGACCTGACTCGGGGTGTGTCTAGACTACAGGGGTTTTTTTTCAAAAAGATTGCCTGGGTGCTCTCTTTCGAAAAAGCGGCTTGCTTTTTCGAAAGTACTGGTTGTAGTCTAGATGCTCTTTTTTGAAAGAGGCTTTTTCGAAAGTATCTTTTGAAAAAGCCTCTTTTGAAAGATGCTTGCAGTCTAGACGTAGCCCGGTCTTACCAACTCACCAACATTTTGGTCTCAGAGCTGTAGCTCCTTTTCATTAAATCCAGATACAATACGTTCTGTGTTTTCCCATGCTTCACAGAGGTGAGAAAATGAATGGGAGTGAATTCATGGATACAGCCCTGAAACATCTGTTAATGTCTTGCTATTGAATGACCTGAACTTCGTCATTTGGTCCATGGCCTTGGATCCTTGGTTATTAGATCCTTAACCATAAAAAACAGATTACTGTTGCATATTTAAAGGCTTAAAAATCAGGAAAAGTCAAAGATGAGACTGGATGTGAAGCTTGAACTTTGCCTCTTGGTACAGGTGTGAAGGTGCTAAGTGTATACAAACTGGTATGCAGATTTCCTAATTCATGCACCAAAGGGCATCAGTGGTAATCTAGAGTCAACATGGATCCAGCAAAAAACTAGAGACAGGAAATCCTGAGTTCTGGTTCCACCTCAACTACGAAATGGATCTTTTTTCATAGATTTTAAGGCCAGAAGGGACCATTGCATCATTTAGTCCGACTACAGTGTAACACAGGGCATAGAATTTGACCCAAGTGCCCTATATTGAACCCAATAACTTGTTTGGCTAAAGCATATCGTCCAGAAAGGCACGCAAACTTGATTTAGACAGAGAATTGGCTATTTCCCTTTGAAGTTTGTTCCAATGGTTTAATCATCCTCAATGCTAAAAAATTGTGCCATAGTTCTAATCTGAATTTTTCTGACTTCAGCCTCCAGTCACTGTTTCTCGTTATGCATTTCTCCATAAAACTATAGAAATCTTTAGTACCCAATATTCAGTGCTCTCCTTACCCATGCTCAGAATACGCAATTGTGTAGGGCACCTGAAAATTGGATCTTAATGTCTTCTGACCCACCTCTTCCTATCCCTGTTCTGTGTCTCTGCTTCCTCCGGAGAGGATCTAGTTAATTTACAAGTGAAAAAACCCACCAGATCTATTAGCAGAACATTGAACCTGTGAAAGAGCCATTCAAGTGGTAATGAAGCAATTTAACAGGCATTTGCCAACCCCAGGTATGTACTGACAGTATCTGAATTTACTGTGTCACTCTACAGGACCATAGTTTAAAATTTGCTTTGAAATATTTCATTAGTGCGTTGCTGAAGATTATAAAATCACACCTCTAAAAAATCATCATTCAAAATCTCCTCCCCCCATTGGGCATAGGGGCACCAGTTTAATAGTATTGCATGGGGCCCCAAAAATCCTAAGTTCGGCCCTGCCAGTATTCACTCTAAACTGTGATAAAGTCGCTTTGTAATCTTGCTTCTGATAACTTCAACTTTAACACTTTGCATTTCACTCAGGCTATTTAGCTATGTCCCCCAGTGCCCTCTTACAGAAGAGAAAATGAGATTTAGAAAGGTTGTTTGGCTGTGATCACACAGAAAGCCACTGTAAGAATTAGAGTGAAGGGCTCCAAGTCCATACAAAAACCACTAGCCCATAGTTCTTTCGACTTTCCACAAAAAACATTGTAATGGTTCTGTGTTTCATCATTTCCATTTACAAAGTAGGACTGTGTATGAGGAGAACTGAGGATTTATTACAATTTCAAAGAGCCACACAAACACGAAAGAGCTATGCAACTCTTATTTACTTGGTATGCTTCCAGCCTTTTAGCACTCAGGGAGCCTGGGATGACGGTAGCTGAGAAGATTTTCAGACCGTGAAAGGAGTGGCAGTTTGGAAGGTCAATGATATCTTTGGCAAAAGAATTTTCTGCTGTGAGAGAAAATGAGCAAGTGCCCAGGATATCAGTTGAGTTTGCAGGCTCAGTTAGCAAGTATTGATTTAATGCTCTACACTTAAGTTTAAATATACTCTATCTTCCTGTAGAGACACGTTCAAATACCTGCACAGGGTCAGCTCAACCATCATTCTTTCCAAAGTCAATAAACTGAGCTCCAGGCATAGCACTATACTTTTTCATACAAAGCTTGAAAATACTCAAGTCCTGTCTGTACTATTAAGAAGTTGAAGAGTCAATGAGTGTTGTAAAAGCAGTGATTTGCTTAGGGGCACTGAACAAAATTTCTCTCCCACTTACCTGGAACTGTAAGACCCTTGCCTGTGCACTTATTAGCTGTCAGCCTCTACGAATTCACTTGTGTTGTTTGTTTATAATTCCGGAAGCACATTGGGATGAAGGACACTTAGTGTTCTTCATTTTCGGTTTTTACAGATTTTCACCGATAAATTGCCTGACTTTTTTTTATTAAAGGAGTTCAGTTTTTTACTGATTTACACCCATTTGTCCATCTACTCAACATTGTGGGGAGAAGTTATTTTTGTTAAACATGAAAGCTTAATTGTTGTGTCCTGCAGCTCTGAGACTGAAGCAGTTCTGCAGTATAAATCACAGAACACACACATGGTAGAGGTTGGAAAATCAAACAATACTGTGCTATGATTGGTTCATAAGGAAACACTGCCCGTCTGTTTCTTTGCATCTGTTTAGGGCAGCACTGAATTTAAACCAACAGTCCTCCACAGATAAAGATAAGGTAAAAAAGTAAATATGTGGTGAAGACACAAATCTGTGCCTGAATACCAAAAAGAAAATCCATGCTTAAAAATTTTCAAGAGAAGTCAGGACGGAAGTGAAGAAGATGCATTGTGTTGTAAGTTCTGCAGCAAGAAAGTCAGTGCTCATGCTGACAAAATAAAGGAGCATGTCAAAAGCAAGCAACACAAGAAACTTGAAGAAGCAAGTGAGCTTTGGGATAAACAGTCAGTATCAGGCGCTTTCACCAGGGTTTTAATGAGAAAGAGGATGCAGCATGATTGTGTCAATGAATTTGTACATGTTTCACCAAACAACCACTGTTAATTGCACAGGGTCCTATTCGTGACTTTCTGTGACAATAGTCTCTGACAGCAAAAACCCGTAAGCACATAAGAATGGCCATACTGGGTCAGACCAAAGGTCCATCTAGCCCAGTGTCCTGTCTGCCGACAGTGGCCAATGACAGATGCCCCAGAGCGAGTGAACAGCTCTGTCATCCATTTCGAGCCCCTGACAAAGAGAGGGTAGGGACACCATTTTTACCCGTTCTGGCTAATAGCCATTGATGGACCTAACCTCCATGAATAACATTGATGGACCTAAGCTCCCCTACCTAATGCAGACAACTTCACTTGTAAGTATCTGATAGGAAATGGTGATGCCTTAGTATCTAAACTGATGAAATGAATTGATGGAAATGTGGTGTCAGTCTGATTTTTGACACGTCTCCTGCTTTGGACCATGCAGTTGTGGCCTTTTGTTTTTGTTTGTTGAGTTCAAAGCAAATAAACCCACTTTGTTTTATACTGATGTGACATCGATCCCCTCTGCTGTTGTGTCAATGCAGCATTAACTGACGTGTTTCAGACGTGCCAACTAACTTAGGAAAACATGGGCACAGCCAACACAAATTTCATCCTGATTTTAATGTTTTGAAAATAAACACCCAAAAATTCCTGGATTTTTTTCTTTACAAATGAAAACTGACAGTGTGACTGCTAAGGATACTATATACATGCTTACCATTATTTAATTATGGCATAGTGAATAAAAATAGCAGTTTGAGAAGGAAGTCGTCCAGGAAAATGATTTAATCAAACAGTGAATGGCAATAATGGCTCTTAACTTTGCCAGTAAATCCCTCCTAATGAAATAGTAGTTGAAATAGTAGCTAGGGGCCAGCTTATGGACCCCTTCACTCATGCTGCTGAGCACACATACAAGTAGTTTCTCTGCAATCAATGGGACTATGCATGTGAGCAACTGAGCATCATAGTCAATAGGGAATTTACAAACTGTCCCCAAGGGTATCGCTACACTGCACTGGAAGCCCAGAATTGGTAGAACTCATATCTGCAGACTCTGGGTTTGTTAACCTAGGGCATGTGCTCCTACACATATTTTTAGCCCCAGGTTGGGAGTTGTTGAACCCTGGATTCCAACTGGGGGCTCCAGTGTCTACACTGAATTTATGCAGCCTGAATCCAACCAACCACATCACAGACTTTGCAGCACTCTCCCAAAATGTGGCCATTCCAGCCCCTTTGTTCATGGTGCAGTAAGGGAAAACTAGATTGTCCATCACACTTGACAAATAAAGTTGGCCCATGGGATTGTGTGATACTTTTGGTAGACTTCTTTTGGTAGACTCCTAGAGGCCAAATCTAGTGTGGTTTCATCTATACTGCAAAGCAATAGAGCTTGAAACCTGGTTCCTGGCTTGTTTTGGAGTGCTTACTTTGTTTTAGATCCTATGGTGAGGGATCTTGTCATAGGCTTCCAGTACAATTAAGTATTCCATATCCACTTGTTTGCTGACCCCCTCAAAACCTTCTAATGGATTTGTGGGGCATGATTTCCCCTTACAAGAGTAATGTTGATGCTTCCCCATCATATCATGTTAATCTGTGTGCCTGGTAATTCTGTTTTTTACTGAAGTTTGAACCAGTTTGTCTGGTATGGAAGTTAGGTTTGCTGTCCTATAATTGCCAGGATCACCTCTGGAGTCTTTTTTCTTTTAAATCAGTGTCACATTAGCTATTTGCAAGTTATCTGGTACAAAAACTGATTCAAAAGATAGGTTATGCACCACATTCATCTGAAGAAGTGGGTTGTGCCCATGAAACCTCATGATACCATCTACATGTGGTGTTAGTCTCTAAGGTGCTGCAAGACTATTTGTTGTTTTTTAAGTTTTACCACAGTTAGTAGTTATTCAAATTCATATTTGAATTTCTTCAGAACTCCTGGGTGAACTCCATGTGGTCCTGGTGATTAAGTACTGTTTAATGTATCCATTGTTTTCAAAAAGTCCTCTTAACACCTCAGTCTGGGATAGTTCCTCAGATTTGTCACCTAAAATTAATGGCTCAAATGTAGGAATCTCTCTCACATCCACTTCAGTCAAGACCTATGCAAAACATTTATTTCGCTTCTCTGAAAAGTCCTTCTTTAGTCTGGAGTGCTTCTTTAGTACCTTGATCGCCCACTGGCTGTTAAGCAGCCTTCCTGCTTCTGATGTGCTTTTAAACAGTTTTGCTGTTAGCTTTTGTGGGTTTTGCTAACTGCTCTTCAAAACTTTTTTGGCCTAATTATAGTTTTATTTCTTTCCAGAATGTATTCTCTTTTTTATTTTCCTCAGTGGGATTTGACTTCTGAATTTTAAAAGAATTTTTTTTGCCTCTAACCACCTCTTTTACTCTATTGTTTAGTCATGATGGCATTTTTTTTGTTCTCTTACTATTGTTTTATTTATTTATTTAATTTTGATTATTCAGGCACGGAATTTCTATCCATAGACATTCTATGGTACTGTTTTACTCATTTGACTCTGTTTTCTTTCCCATATAGTGCCATTTCCCTATGATCATGGCCTACTCACTGATTCCTATGTACTTTGTAATACCTGGTACCCTAATATTACTGTGTCCCATTTATCATCATTATTCCACCAAGTTCCTGTGATGTCTATTATATCAATATCCTCATGTAATACCTCACACTCAAGTTGACATATCTTAGTATTTACACTTCCTGCATTACTATATAAGCACTAATAAAATTTGCCAATATTTAGTCTCCTGACTTCTTGGGATGTAACTGAGTGGGTCTTTTTTTTTTTTTTTTGGTCTTTTCTCTTAATTTCTTATCAGTACGTTACCAACTTCTGTTCTCTTGCTTTTACTAGGACATAGTGTATCCCCTTTAATAACTACTCACATAAAGGATTTGTCTGATCAAACCACATGCTCCTCTGTGCCTGTTGGCTTTTCTCCAGGGCTTGGTTAAAATTCCTCTACGATCTTTTTAGTTTTACGTGCCAGCACTCTGGTTCCATTTTGGTTTTGGTGGAGCCTATCATTCCTGTATAGGTCCTCCTTTCCCCAAATGTTCCCCAGTTCCTAATAAACCTAAAATCACTCCTCCAAACACCATTGTTTTTATCCACATATCTGTAATTCTGCCTGTCTTACTGGTGCTGCATGTGGAATTGGAGCCATTTCAGAGAAGGCTACCACAAAGGTCCTGAATTTTAATCTCTTTTTTTTTTTAACCAGAATACATTTGGTTTCCTGGACATTTCTCCTACCGTTCCCTGTGTCATTGGTGCCCAAATGCTCCAGGACCACCAGCTCCCCTCCAGCATTGCCCATAAGTCTCAAGAGACTTGCAACCTTTGCTCCCAGCAAGAAATTCATCATGCAGTTCTCCAGTCACCACATACCCAGCTATTTATATTCTTAATATTCAAATTCCCCATTACTATTACCTGTCTCTTCCTAATATCTGAAGTTCTCTGTCTCAGAGAGATATCATCAGAATAACAGGATACCATGACCTCATCCAGAAGCATGGTCCCAACTATGGAGTCATTTTCCTTTGCTCCAGTTTGATGTTCTCCTTCTCAATTGCACAGAGGCTGTCAGACTGTGGATTGGACCACACTACTGTATCCTGGAAAGTTTAATCTATGTACCTCCCTATCTCCCTTAGCTCCTCCAAATCAGCCACTCTGGTCTTGAGGGCCTGTATTCAGTCTAAGGGCCATGAGTTACTTGCACCAAATGCACACACATACCACCTGCCTACAAGATGGATGAATGCCACCTGGACATTGGATAGCTCCTACTCTGCTGCTGGACTTTTATTTTTACTCTTGCGGGGTTGTTGTAGGGATCAAAGCAGAGATGGGCAACCTAGGCTAGTGAGTGAGTCACATGAGTAGTCCTCCTTCATCTCAGTGGACCACAAGATTGTCATTCCCAAGACGGTCTTCCAGGATAGGGTAGATTTGCCAATTGCGCATGTGTACCTGGAATTTGTGGGGTGTGCCAATTGAACCATGCCAGTGCTTTGATTGGCTGCAGAGGGAGTGTGTGGCTCTGACCGTCAGTGTTGTGTGCGATGAGCACGCGCCTCACCTCACATGCGTGTCACTTTAGTCATGCCGGTAGGAAAAAACGTACATGGATGGAAACCAGAGGAATCTGGCAAACGTGTGCATGGGCAACAGTAAACAAAATGTCTGGTGGACCACACACAGAATGCTGATGAGCCACATACTGCCCACAGGCCACAGGTTATCCATCACTGGATCAAAGGATGGCAGGCTAGAGCCTAGTTAGGAAGCTCTCAGCTAAACCACTTTGGTCAAAATTTTCTGAAACAATTCAGATACAAGCAGTCAGTCAATATGAAAAATGTCAGTCTGAATAGCTGAGGGTTGGCAAATTATAAACAACTGAAAACAGGGTTTTACAATGGGAAATGTAAGACAATCTTAATAATAGGTGGCAGTACTTGCTCTAGCTATAAGAATCATCAATAGTACTACAGCATTTTATCAATAGTACTATAGCTATGGAATGAGTTCCCAGAGTTTCTCTATCTAACCATTGATAGGGCATGCTGCAGACCCTCTCTTTCACAAAGCTTTCCCACAATAGTCAGACTGAAAACTTAAAAGACATCTATCTATTCAATGAAAGCAGAGTCACTTACACCAAGAAAAGAAGAGCTCCGGTTTGCCTGGTAAGCTCTTAGGTTCTGTGTGGATGGAGACCGTACAAAACCCTTTGGCAGGCAGCAAAGGGTGCTACATGGCTATTTTAAGAAACTAGGTGCACTTTTCAGAAGAGCAGATTCATATCTAATGTGAACTACTTGTTCTCAGCAATCATGCATCTGCTCTGTGTTGTATTTAAAATCTTTAAGTGCAGAACTTAATGCAAAATTATATGGTGGATTTTAATGCATTAAGTCAACTCCAGCTCACCTTACCCGACAGAGCTACATGTCTGAATATGAAGAACAGGCTTTTGTCCATTTTACATGAAAGTTCTTGGTGAGATTTATTTCATTAGCTTATTATCAACATATCTTTTGGATTGGTTTGGATCCCTCTCAAAAAGTCATAAGATAATGTTGGTCCAAGGAGCCATTTTGAAATTGTCTCAGAAACAAAGGGAAAGAGTTGGTTAGAAACAAGACATGCTGTTGCTATTCATTTTAGCGATGATCTAACTCCTTAACATGCTACTTATATTTCCTCAACACCCACTATCTCATACATTACACACAATAGTTAGTAAGAAAAGTTTCATCAGATAATGCTGCAGTCTGATTGAATTTATCGAGTCACTAGCATTTAGTTATCTCACTCTATAAGGAGGAGGGGTGGGGGAGTAGCCTTTTAAGAAGATCTAGTGTGCATAATCATTAGGCTGTAGGTTTCATGTAAACTAGCTATGTAAGAAACTGCATATATTTAACAGTCATCAGAAATTAAAAGAAAATCATCTCATGCCTCTTTAAGGTTTATGAAAATCTCAGACATAACATTTTGCCCTTCTGAGTAATCTGTCCATTTTAATGGTCATCATGGTTGGCTTGTCTTGCATTAACAGCTCTTTTATAAATACTGCTGGATTTGTCACTTTACACACAATAATTATGCCGTTGTAATGTCAATCACACTGAGCTTGTGACCAAAAGTCTATTTAGAACAGGTTTTGTGCTCTAGAAGCAATATAATCTAACAACCAGTTAAAAACATGGATCAAAAAGAAAGCATGACATTAACAAGACACGCAGCTACCTCAACTATACTCCAGCACAAATAGGTCATAGAATCACAGAATCATAGAACACTAGAACTGGAAGGGACCTCGAGAGATCATTGAATCCAATCCCCTGCCCTCATGGCAGGACCGAGTACTGTCTAGACCATCCCTGATAAATGTCTATCTAACCTGCTCTTAAATATCTCCAGAGATGGAGATTCCACAACCTCCCTAGGCAACTTATTCCAGTGTTTAACCACCCTGACAGTTAGGAAGTTTTTCCTAACGTCCAACCTAAACTTCCCTTGTTTCAGTTTAAGCCCATTGCTTCTTGTCCTATCCTCGGAGGCCAAAGAGAACAATTTTTCTCCCTCATCCTTATGACACGCTTTTAGATACCTGAAAATCGCTATCATGTCCCCTCTCAGTCTTCTCTTTTCCAAACTAAACAAGCCCAATTCTTTCAGTCTTCCTTCATAGGTCATGTTCTCTAGACCTTTAATCATTCTTGTTGTTCTTCTCTGGACCTTCTCCAATTTCTCCACATTTTTCTTGAAATGCGATGCCCAGAACTGGACACAATACTCCAACTGAGGCCTAATCAGCACAGAGTGGAACAGAAAAATGGCTTCTCGTCTCTTGCTCACAACACTCCTGTTAATGTGTAGACGCAGGCAGTTACTCCGGGCTAGTGAATTTCAAACATGGCGACTGGCCGGGAACATGCAAATCAAGCGCGGGATATTTAAATCCTGGGTTTGATTTGCAACTTCGGTATGCTTCATTTGCCTCCCTACTTTGAAGTAGGGGGCAAGTGTAGACATATCCAGAGAGAGAGGGAGAGAGAGAGAAAGAACTCTAGTGTTAGAGAGAAAATAAATGTGTACTTTCTTGGCATAAACACTGACTATACCTATGTTGGCAGGCAGAAACCAATTGTACGTGCCTATAAACCACCTCCTGCTGAAGGAAAGTCCCCACGAGGTTGGAATCCCAGGCAAGACAAGGGTCGTGACAAAGACAGGGTTAATACATGGGTATATTATATGTTTGTAAGGCTGTGTCTACACAGCAGCGTTATCAAAATAACAAATGTTATTCCGAAATAACGAAGATCGTGTCTACACAGCAAGCCATTATTTCTTACTTTGACTTCTGTAACCCTCATTTCACAAGGAGTAAGGGAAATTGAAGGAAGAGTGTTCTTCCTTCGACTTCCTGCTGTGTAGACAGCGCCAAAAACCAAAATAAGTTATTTCTACTTCAGCTATTCAATTGACATAGCTGAAGTTGCGTAGCTTAATTTGACTTTTGCCCCGCTGTGTAGATGTGCCCTAACAGAATATGAACTGATGTAATAATCCCACCTCATGGCTCATTGTTTTAAAATGTATTAAATAATGACAATTAAGTACTTATAGGTGTGTGTATTTTATTTATATAAATAAATATATGTATATTATAAGATTGGTCTTACAAAGTTAGCTTTCCAAGGATAGGTCTACACTTTGGGGGAAGCTTGGCTTAAAGTGGGCAATTCCAGCTATATAAATAACATAGCTGGAGTCCAAGTACCTTAAGCAGAGCTAGGGCACCACACTCATTGTGGGAGGTCAATGGGAGAAACACTCTCATCAACCTCCCTTACTCCTTCTGGCAGTGAAGAGTACCGGCATTGATGGGGGCACCCTCAGCGTTCGATTTAGCATGTCCCCATTAGACCCGCTAAATCGACGTCAGAAGATTGACTTCCACAGCACTGACCTTCCCAGTAATATAGATGTGCCCTTAGCTAATGAATCAGTCACATAATATGGCATAGTAGTAAGACCAAACTTTTACTTTGAAATGTATATTCCTTATAACTTATAAGTGCTAACGAGATTGATTGATTTATCAGCTGGCCCTATTTACTTAGTCTAGATGCAGAATTAAATTCCCCCCATATCGGTCTTTACTGCAATACTATTGTCATGGGTTTTGTAGTAATAGATTTTTTGGCAATCTCATTACTGTTAGAGAAAAATAACTCACCAACAATCATGTTTTTTTAATAAGCATATTCACAATATTGGCTCCTCCATTGCAAATAAGGCAATTGATACTATTGCTTTGTGGCTCAATGTTAGCTCCTTTTCTCCCTAATTATCTCCCTAATTATCTCCTGAGAATATTATGTAAGAATTATAAATTATTAAAATATAAAGCTCCAAAACTTGCATACCAATTTGACCTTCTCATGGATTCCAATTGAGACAAGAAGAACTGCAGACCAAGAGGATAGTTACTCCTCAAACACTTTAAAAATATGCAGTGGCACTATTATTATTGCCTAATAATCCATAGTCTTTTTCTTCTCCTGAAAGAATTAGAAGTTAGTGTGTAAAGATAAAATTTAGTCTTAGTCTACGTAGCAGTGTGAGTATGATTCTACTAGAAAACAGTTATGCAAAAATAGTTTCTGGGGTTCTTTTTCTTAATCTCCCACTGATTTCTATATAAAAAATGTTTAAGTCATGCATTAGTTCCTGCAGCAGTCTTACAACTTTTTGGCACTATCCAAAATGGCTGCCTTCCTCTATTATTTTCAATGAGACTGAAGCTAGACTGCCCTCAACAAAGATGGTCTTTGTTTACTTAACGTCTTTTAACACAGAAGTGAGACTTATCTTAAAAATGGCTGCTTATACTTGTCACAGGCAGGAGATAGGGAAGTGTGCGAAGGTATCAGTGGAATCCTGGGATCAGAGACTGATTGACAGAGGACCAGGAAAATATTACGTGGTGAGGGAAGGCAAATGCCATAATTTTTGAATTCATGCAAATGTTGGGTGAAATTTGTAGTCATTGCCAATTACTAAGTTTAACTAGCTGAAAGCTTTAATAAGATAATTTTAGCACAATACATTAGCACTTTAATCAAGTCTAAAACAGATAGATCAGTGTAGTATAATAATCAGTTACCCTGTTCTGGGGTTCAAGTAGACTGTTCCTATCATCTGATCCATGCTGCCACAATTTGGTGTAAATCATGCATTGTTCCATTCCCATTAAACACATATCTTTATACCTTGTCTTGTAACATCAGGCAGTCATCAATTATTAAAACTGTCTTATCTATAAATACTCTACTCTGAATATATTTTCATACACACTAACCCCAAATCCTTTTAATTGATACACTTTTTAGTTAGCCTGCTAAAACTCTGATTGGTACCTTCTGATCTATTGTCTTCTAGCCATTACTATCCTCCTCTTTACTCAATCCAGCTGCCTTATCATTTCTTTCATGTATTTCATTATTTCTTACAACAGTTGTCATATTCTTACGTATCTGCTTCTTGCGGCCTTGGAGTTACTGTTCGAGTAACTCTGAGTCATTATCCATCCTCCTGATCCTTACCTATCAGCTCCCTGACTTTGCTAAAGTCTGTACAGATCAACTTAATTCTGGCATTTCCTAAATTGTGAGTGCTTGAGTTTGCAACCATAATAATGTTCTTTTAATGCCGGTTCTTGTGTGTAATATGTATATGTGCTTTGTGTGTACATATAAAGTAAGAAATTAACAACACATATACCTGACATCACCGTACTTATTTTATTTGTAGGCTACTGTTCCGTTCCCTTTTTTCTCCATCTGTTTTGTCATCTTAAATTGTAAATTCTTTGGACAGGAACCTATTTCATTTTTATTTTGAATCAATAATCCAACCTTATTCTGAACAGATGGACACCATCACTTTGAATGACAGTATGAAAAGCATAGTCATCTTTCCTGAGAAATACGTCTACCAATATGTTAAGTTAAATAATGTCTGCCTCTGGAATGCTATAGGCCACTAGAGAGTATTGCCTGGGTGTCATACAGTTAGCATTCTACCGGCTAATAAGTGTTGGATTCCCGCCATGCATTTTGTGAGAAATTCTGTGAGTGGTATTGGGGCGTAAGAGGCTTATGATCGCTTAAGAATTACGTAAGTGTTTTGCAGTGCATTTTGCAGAGTTCCTGGTATCCATTCCCACAATTTGAAGATGTGGAACACATGTGAGAGTTGACAGTAGTGTGTAACCAGCATCTAATTCATACTAGCACAAATACTTAAAAGAACACCATTGTGTCTCCGAAAAACACCTATTATCTCACAACTTTCAAAAAATCTTAAAGTTTGTTTGGAGGCATAAATAAGTGAAAAATTATAATGCTTACCTTTAAAGTAATTATAAAGCTTGGTTTTTCAAGCAATGATCCATTGTCACGGTAAACAAAAGAGAAATGTAATTACTTTCTAAATGATTCTCAAAGCTATTGAAACCGCAGGTGTTAGCACATTTTGTATAGACATAGACATTTTTCACAAAAGCAAACTCTAGCTGTTATCAAAATCAATTATGCTGCAATAAGACTATATGGATGCTTTTTTAATATCATGTGATCACTTGAAAGAGTAAATATGCATTGGTAAAAGTTAACCAGTTTGCCACACTAACTGGTCTGGAATGTTTTATTTTGAATGGTGCAAACTAAGCATGAAGTACTTTGAAATGCTATTGATTTTGTACAGTTTGGATATGTTTTCCTTTATACAGTACAAATATAAGATGAATTTTATAAAATATAGCATCCTATCTGGTGTTTTAGGGAAATGAGATTCAAGCATTGAAACAAAAGTCTTTTGTTTACACTTAAGGGAGCTTATTTGTTAAATAAAATGTCTCAAACCTATCCCCCCTCCCCACCAGATACTTTTATCTATATTTATGTGGTTCTGCTCTAGGGCAGTTTTGTAAAATACCTGGCTTGGTAATTCAGGGCCTGCTCTAAAGGTTACTATACTTACAAGGGGTATACACTGATGGCTTGTCAGACAAGTCCTTGAAGAATGGTGGCTGTGGTGACTTTTGTCCAGTGGCTTCATGGAGAGAGTACAGAAAGGAGCATTTAGTTCGGGAT
Source organism: Pelochelys cantorii (assembly GCA_032595735.1). Classification (NCBI taxonomy): domain Eukaryota; kingdom Metazoa; phylum Chordata; order Testudines; family Trionychidae; genus Pelochelys; species Pelochelys cantorii. Next base: position 65,102,193 of record CM064328.1, read on the forward strand.
AAACCAGCTCAAATTATATGGCTGAAATGAAAGCTGTTCTCATGGCACTGCAAGAAATAAACAGAAGAGATATAGATCTGGATGTTATGTTTGTAGACTGGCAGATGACAATCCTCAGTTCCTTTAGAAAAAAACAGAATGCTGTCCACAATGCAATTGTATAAGGGGTCTCCGCAGATCAGAGAACAAGGCAGTGAATTCAGTGGATTCCATCACATGTTAATATATATGGAAGTGATGTACTTCATGATCTAGCCGAAGTTGGAAGGTCAGAAACTCAGATAGGAATTACTATGGTCACAGTAATTGATGCTGTATCAAGGAAAACATTAGCTGAAATAAACAGCTGAATAAAAAAAGATTCACTGAATGATATGAAATGATCTTGGACAATGACATCCACTATCATGAGATGTGGACAGGGTACCATACAGGAATAAAAATCAACAGAGATTTGTTCACAGTGTACCCCCCTCCACAAAATGTTACAGAAGCAGGCTTTAACACCTCACCATGATTTTGGATGTAACATTGTAAGGAAAGTGATGCTTTTCAGATTTGACACCGTGGATCAAGCCCTTACAAAGGCCTCAGTAAAAGTCACCAAATTCATTCTTGAACTTTATGGGCCTGTTACGATTCTTGTGAGACAAGATGTCTTTCTATTGATTTCAGGGCGGTATAAGATAGACCCTAAGTGCTTCCCACCTCACAAAATATGAATCCGTACTGTATCAGTTTGTAATTAAATCTGAGGCTGATACCTCTCTCAGTTTACTTCCTCTGCAATAGGAATATGGTGGTTCACTGTTAAGTTGATAGGACAGATCAAGGGGAGCCCAACAGGGATCAGCTCTGGGTCTGGGTCTGTTCAATATCTTCAACAATTATTTAGATAATGGCATACAGAATATACTTATAAAGTTTGCAGGTGATACCAAGCCAGGAGGGGTTGCAAGTGCTTTGGAGAATAGAATTATAATTCAACATGATCTGGACAAACTGGAAAAATGGTCTGAGGTAAACAGAATGAAATTCAATAAGGGCAAATGTAAAGTACTCCATTTAGGAAGGAACAATGAGTTGCGCACATACAAAACGAAAAATGACAGCTGAAGAAGGAGCACTGTGGAACAAGATCTGGGGGTCTAAGTGGATCACAAGCTAAATATGGGACAATAGTGTGATACTGTTACAAAAACGCAAACATCATTCTAGGATGTATTAGCAGGAGTGCTGTAAGAAAAACACAAAAAATAATTCTTCTGCTCTACTCCATGCTGATTACAGAATTGGAGTATTCATGTCCAGTTCTGGGTGCCACATTTCAGGAAAGATGTTGACAAATTGGATAAAATCCACAGAAGAGCAAGAAAATGCTTAAAGATGAAAACATGACTTATGAAGGAAGATTGAAAAAAATTGACTTGTTTAGTCTAGAGAAGAGGAGATTGAGAAGGGTTATAAGTTTTAAAGGAGGAGGGAAAAATTGTTCTTCAATTTGAGAATAGGATAAGAAATGGTGGGTTTAAATTTCAGCTACAAAGATTTAGTTTGGACATTGGGGCTATGTCTACACAGCAACGTTATTTTGGAATAACTGACATTATTCCAAAATAACACAGTCCATGTCCACACAGCAAGCAGTTATTTCGACATAATGTCAAAATAACGTCTAGCTGGAGGACTTCTTACTCCAACTCCTGTAATTTTCATCTTACAAGGAGTAAGGGAAGTCAGAGGAAGAGTGCTCTAACTCAGACTTCCTGCTGTGTAGATAGTGCCAAAAGCCAAAATAAGCTATTTTGATTTAAGCTATTCAATTGACTTTGCTCAGTTGCGTAGCTTATTTCGGCTTTAGTCCTGCTGTGTAGATGTGCCCTAGGAAAAGCTTCCTAACTGTCAGGGTGGTTAAGCAGTGGAATAAATCGCCTAGGGAGACTGTGGAATCTCCATCATTAGAGATTTTTAAGAGCAGATTAGATGAACATCTATCAAAGATAGTCCAGATTGTGTTTGGTCCTTCCATGAGTGCAGGGGACTGGACTTAATGACCTCTTGAGGTCCTTTCTAGTCCCATGAGACAATGAATATCAGTAACTGTCTGTCATTCCTACCTAGACACAATTACAGACATAGTGGAGACACCATCAAGGTGCACTGTGATTGTCAGCAACAAATTGGTTGATGGGGTCCACAAGACCACCTAGATGGGTCTGTTCAGCAAGCATTTTCAGAGAAGGGTCTATAGCTTTGGAGCTTATTTTCACTGGATTTGAAATGAAGCCTTCTGAGCTGTGGAACAGATACAGAATTCAGCTCTTAAGGCTTGTCTACACAAAGAAGAGATTCCAGAATAAGATAGGATGGGAATTTAAAGCTGTTCCAGAATATCTTCCCAGGTAGACAGCCTTATTCCAGAATAAATGTGCTACAGAAAACAGTCCCTCTTATTCTGGAATAAGAATGTCCACATAGGGAGCTAGTCTGGAATAGCTTTTTTGGTCATCAGAATGGTTAGGCTGGGTCAGATCAATGTTCCATGTATCTCAGTATCCTGTCTTCCAACAGTGGCCAATGTAAAATGCTTCAGAGAAAATTACAGAACAGGACAATTAGTAAGTGATTCATCTTCTGTCCCAACATCTGGCAGTCAGAGGTGTAGGAACTCCCAGAGAATGGGAGTTGCATCCCTGACCATCTTGGCTAATAGCCATGGATAGACCTGTCCTTTGTCAACTTATTTAATTCATTTTTGAACCCAGTTATAGTTACGGCCTTCATGTCATCCCTGACAATGAATTCAACAGGTTGACTGTGCTTTGTAAAAGTACTTCCTTTTATTTGTTTTAAACCTGCTCCCTCTTAATTTCATTGGGTGATGAGGAGGAGACATTTTCAACATGTAGAGAGGCCCCATCCCAAACTCCTCTGGGCCTTAGTTAGATGTTCCAAATATGGGAGGGGAGGGAAATGGAGGATAATCCCTGTACAGGAGAACATCTCTGAGGCTACGTCTAGACTGTGGCGCTATTTTGGGATACCAGAGGTATTCTGAAACAGCTATTCCACATCTTTTAAACAAGTCCTTTATATCGAAATAGATTTTGAAATAACGGGCATGCTATTCAGATGTCCCTGTAACACTCATTCCACCAGGGTTGAGGGACATTTTGGAATAGCACTCTATTTCAAAATTAGATCAAAATAAGATATACAATTTGTGTAGCTCAAATTGAGTATCTTATTTCAACCTAGGGGTGCAGTGTAGATGCACCCTAAGAGTGTCCAGACACAGATTGTGATAGACACTTTGAAAATATATTAATAATAGTTATTAAACAAAAATTGCATCCTCTCAATCACAGCTGGATATTAAGAAGTCTGCATCCGAGACAAAACAAAACAAAACTTGTATAAAAAATAGTAATATTGGTGCATTTCAGTGTAGTTGCTTTGCAGAGGTGGCTTTTAGTTAGAGAGGTGCTACTGTAATTTCTCACCTCAGCCCATCTAACTCTTTGCGAGCAGTAAACAGGAGACAAACATTCATGCTTGCCTTGGCACAGACAGGATCTTGTGTAAATGATCATAGCAACAATTACTGAGATGATGCATACTGTGTCTAGCCCACTATCTCTCTTTCTTTCTCTCTCTCACACACACATCCCTCTATTCCAGCTAAGGCAGATTGAATCCCTAAGTCCTCTTTAGAAGGAAGTGTATGTAGGGGTCCATGATGGTGTACACTTAACCTGCACAGGACAGCAAGGGGTTAACCCTACACGGTGGGCTGAGGAAGCCACACCCCCTTCACCCTACTAGGCATGCTCTAAATGTGGCAGTACAAAAGACAGCAGCTCAGTTGAGGCAGATTGCTGAGGTGGAAAGATGTATACCCAGCCAAGGCTCAGTAGAAGCTTGGATCCGTGGAAGCAAGAGGCCCTGTAGCCCAGGCAGATGTCAAGGTAACCACAGAGGATTTGGACATGCCAGAGGAGAGGCAGACCACAGAGGAGCCTAGAGGAAAAAGAGGCACCCAGACCACAGCAGCCAGAGTGACAGTAAGAAGCAGTCCAGGGGAACCTGACAGCAAATCAGGGTGTGTCTACACATCAAAGTTAATTCAAAATAACAGCCGTTATTTTGAATGAACTTTAATAGCATCTATACAGGCAAACCGCTATTTCAAAATAAATTTGAAATAGCGGGGCGCTTATTTCAAATTTGGTAAACCTCATTCTACGAGGAATAATGCCAAATTCAAAATAGCTAATTTGAAATAAGCGCTGTGTAGACGCTTATTTTGAAATAGGGGGCCTCCAGCCCTTCCCAGTTTCCCCTGGTGGCCACTCTGGGCCAAACCAGGAAAACTCCTCTCCTCTCCCCCAGCCCCGGAGCCCTTAAAGGGGTGGACTCTGGCCACAGTGCACGTGCTGGAGCCAGGCCTGCCAGCAGTCGCTGCTCCTGACCCAGAGCCGGGCAGCCAGAGCCAGCCAGTGGTCCCCCGCCCAGTCCCCCACCTCCCAGGAGCTAGCCAGGGGCCGGAGATGGCGGGCACCCTCCTGGACTAGTGCGGAGATCGTGGACCTCATTGAGGTTTGGGGGGAGGCCTCCAATGTCCATGATCTCCACACTAGACAGAGGAACGCCACCGTGTATGGCCACATAGCTGCCACTATGGCCACTAAAGGCCACATGTGCACCCGAGAGCAGATGCGCATGAAAATTAAAGAGCTGCAGCAGGCGTATGCCAGGGCCACTCAGGGCAGCTCCTCAACAGAGGCAGACACCTGCCCCTATTTTGATGCCTTGGACCGCATCATGGGGGGGCGGGACGGTCCGTGCCACCCCGGGGGACAGCGAGCCGGGAGCGGAGGGCCCTGACCAGGGCGCGGAGGAGGAGCCGCAGGAGCCGCCACAGAGGGTGCCACATCGACAGGACCCCCGAGCTGTCCCAGCAGCGGAGTCACCAGGGTCATCCGGGGAGGCCACACCAGGTGAGTGCCATCACTGTCCCCTTCCCGAGGGGGGGGCGGGGAAGGAGACTAGGGACCGCGCGTGTGGGCCTTGCTTACCACGGATCGCACAGCAACCTGTGCACATGCGAGCACGTGCCGTGCCACCCCTGGGCAGGTGGCTCCAGCTGTGTGCCACACAGGGGCCGTGGCCTGATAGCCACACAGGTATGTGAAGAGACATGACATGCTCCTGACTCCGGGGCGGGACACAGCAGGACGCCCTCCCTTCACAAGCCCCCTCTACACAGAGGCAGGGGACATCTCCCCCCCACCTTGGCTGCATTATACACAGCACAGGGGCATGGGTGAGTTCTCGGGGCAGCTCCCACTCCCGGGGATAACCGGACATTCCGACCATGGCCTCTGTGCAAGCACAGCAGCTCTGGCAGTGCAGGGCACGGTCATCCTCACCTCGCAGAGGGGGGCTGGGCTTCACCCACTGCATCCCCAGGGAGAACTGACCCTTCTCTTCTTTCTCCACAGCCGCACCAGCTGCGCATGCAGTGCGCACCACCCCACCTGGGACATCCTCCCGCACCCGAGGGCTCAGCAGGTCCACTGCAACACTGCAGGGGTACTGAGACCAGCAGCTGGGGGCCCTGCGAGCCCTGCACCGCACCATGGAGCAGAGGGTGCAGGACGACCGGGAGTTCTGGCGGGAGCTGCTTGCCCATTGTGCGGCCACTGGGTCAGGGGCAGTGACTGCTGGCAGGCCTGGCTCTGGCACGTGCACTGTGGCCAGAGTCCACCCCTTTAAGGGCTCTGGGGCTGGGAGAGAGGAGAGGAGTTTTCCTGGTTTGGCCCAGGGTGGCCACCAGGGGAAACTGGGAAGAGCTGGAGGCCCCATATTTCAAAATAAGCATCTACACAGCGCTTATTTTGAATCAGCTATTTTGAATTTGGCATTATTCCTCGTAGAATGAGGTTTACCAAATTTGAAATAAGCGCCCCGCTATTTCGAATTTATTTTGAAATAGCGGTTTGCCTGTATAGCTGCTATTAAAGTTAATTCGAAATAACGGCTGTTATTTTGAATTAACTTTGATGTGTAGACATATCCTCAGTGAGTGACTTGAAGCCCTGAGTCAGCATGTTTTGGAAGGAGTTTTTCCCTGCTGGCTCAGTGGCCATTATCAGGGTCTTAGGCTGGGGTCTAGTGGAGAGGGAGGGCCTGGACCTCCTCCCCCCACTGGGGGTGCAATCATCGCCTTTTTGTGTCTGATTCTGGCCATTATACATTTCTGCCCTACAAGGAGGGGCAGATTTCCTGGCACTGGGCCACTGGAACTTACAATCTGCAGACAAGGGTGAATGTATTGATTCTGGACACTGGGCTGTATCACCCACAGCAAAGGGCAAGTATAGGAACTCAGGCTGGGGGAAATATAGATGTAAGACACATGCCTCATTTCTATTCCCCAATGGAGACAGTCACACTCACCCCACACAGGCTGGGGGCTTACTTCTGCCCATCTCTGTCACTTAGGTCACTCAGGAATGGTTAAATTTGGGTTCACTGATTTGCATCTTTCCCTCTGGTAACACACCAAACATGACACATACAGCAGGTAACATCTCCAGTGCCAGTCTGCCAAGTTGATTGTTTCCTGTAGATGACAGGTATCTAGCCATGTCTGCAAGGAAACTCAAGCAAGCCATTGTTTTCTCGAGGCTCTCCCAAAATAATCATAAGGCTTTGGGCTCCCCTTTCCCGAACCTCTAAACCCCTGGTCCTAAGCTGTCCCAAGCTATCCTTCCTTCCAGGGTGCTTGTAAGTGTCTCTAAAACATTGGTCCCCACTAAGTTTCCCAAGCATCCCAGTTTCCCAGGTTCCCCTTGCTCAGGGATGCAATGAGGGGGGAATTGTTGAGAATTTCTTACAAGTAATAAATGTAGCCCACAGTTCTTCTCCAGGCACTCCACAAATGTGTGCACTTACAGTATTTCCTCACACTGGTTCGCGCAAAGCAAACTTTTCTCATGATGGGTGCCTGAGTTTATGCAATTATATGCCCATTTGCAAGCTAACATTTCTTTGCCTTTGTTAGAGAACCTTGGGAGGTACATGAATGTAGCAGGTGGCTGAGACTGTTATGAAAAGCAGAAGGAAGACTAGGGAAGTAACTCCTCTTTCCTTCCTTTTCCCAGTGTCACTGACTCTAAGTGCTGTGTGAAGCCTGAATTTCCTGGAATTATATGCAGATCTCGTTGTCTTCTGTGAGAATGAGATGTGTGTCAGTCGGAAATGACAGCGTTGCCTGAAGCTAAGCCTTAGAGGAAGGATTATGACCTGCCCTCCCTTCCCTCCCCCTCCCGTTAACGGAGAAAGTTGAATAACTACATATAGAGTGAGTCAAAACTCAGGATTTCCATTCTGGGAGCTAAATGGTCTCTTCAAAATGTTTGTTACAATTTGGAACCAAATCAAATATTTTCAATATTTTTCACAAAACAGATTTTTTTAGAAAATCAGTTTTTTAATTTTAAAATTCTGCAACAAAATGCTCTAAATCAAAAAGGGTTTTTTCATTTAGAAATATTGTTTCTTCTATGAATTGCTGACATTTTTCTACATGTTTAGATGAAAATGTTCTGACCAGCTGTACTTCTATAATGGATCCAGTGCAATAGCTCCAAATATCATGCTCCTTAGGAGATACATTTACGTAGACTCATTTGTGACTATTATTTTTCTCAGTAGAATTGAATAGCTGGAGAAAGGTTTCTCTCAGAATGTTAGAGGAACTTTCTGAGCCATGTGCTTAGCCTGCTGACCAAAGTTTTTCCCAGTATTTCCTGGTCTGTCTGTATCTGTCTGTTGTCTCTTGTCTCATATAGATTGTAAGGTCTTTGGGGGAAGGCACCATCTTTTTATTCTGTGTTGGTACAGGAACTATCACAATGAGGGCCTGGTGCATGACTGGGACTCCAAGGCGCTACTACAATACAAATGCAAATAATAATAGCCCCCCTCTCTAATACTCTGTTTTTTGCTGGTGTGTCCACACGTATACATGCTTAAAGTTTGCTGTGAGCAGAGTCTCCTTCCCCATGCAGCTAGAAATTATGGTCAATGTTTCCCCTACATATAAAATACAAATGGGTTTCTACTGCTATGCTTTTACCACCATGTGCCTTATTATGGCTCTGTAATTCTGAACAGACTGCCTTTTACTGAAGAGAACACAGATGAGAATAGTAATTGAGATCAGCATTTGGATGGAGGTAGGGACTGTGACTGATACTGCAAAGTTCAAGCAGCGCATCCAAGAAATGCATAATCAGGAAACACTCTACTGTAGCCTGGGCTAGAGTGTAATGTATTGATGCTAGGGTCAGTGTTATGTGCTATACTGTTCAGCTGGCTTTTCAGATGTGCTGTGTCACTATGTAGGTGGCATGTCTCAGTCAATAAACTAAACCAATCACTTACAAGGAGGTATACAATGCATAGCACAGAATGCAACTTTTCTCCTTCATTGGGAGCTGATTCTAATCAGGGAGCTCTCTCACAGATGAAATTCCATCTTATTCTGGAATAAAATGATCTGTGCATAAAAGGCAATCGGCATATGCCGATCACAACCAGCCTGCACAGAGTGGAGGATCAGCTGAACCACAAACACACCCCTTCTTCCTATGACCACACAAAGGGCTCTTCATGTGGGAAGAGGTCCGACCATGAGTCGCAAGAGTAGAGTGGGGAGCATCCCTCTCACATTCCAGGGGAAATCCACGCAAAAGGTAATATAGCCCCAGAGGTTATTTTTGTAAGGAGCATCTGCAGGAGACCCTCCTTTAAAGGGGTTTCCCAGAGCCACCACCTGCATGGGGCTCCCCAGCTCCATGGCTTCAGGGGCTAGGGGTTTTGCTTGGATGTTCATATGTCTCTGGAGGATTACTGAGCAGAGATCAGGAGAACTGTGGGATTTCAAAATGTTGCTTGTCTTTTTTGCATAGGGCAATGATGGGCAATAGACCTCTGCTCCAATGGAGTCCAGAGGAAATACAATGAAGTGCTTGGTGACAATGAAATATTCCGGGGAGGGGCCCTAACCCCACACTGTAGTGGAAATCGTTAGAATCACAAATGTTCTGACTATAACCCATTTATTTGATGTTTACTTTCTATGGGCATTCACACAGTCACATTTTAGACATATAAATGCCCTGGGAAATTTAATTTTAAGCTTGGGTATTCACACCTGAAGTGGTACATTTTATATGGGATAGAACACTGCTTGAATTCCCAAAATCCCTAGCCAAATCTTGGATACAGAAGTAATTAAATGAGACAGGCGGGTACACCCTTTGCAACTAAGATTCATATGAACACATAATTATTTTGTGCCACTATCTGCAGTTGTGACACTGTAGATCAGAAACTGCAATGTATTTGGTGTAATTTGGATGTATTGGACACTTCTCGACACAGCAAAGGGATGGGTTTCATAAAACCCTTCTCAAAACCCCTGGCTGAAGGCAATTAAAAGAGACAGGCAAGCATCTGACAACGACCTTTGCAATGAGGAGTGCGCATGCAATTCTCAGTCTGAATGTGATTAGCAAAAATTAAACTTCGCATCTACCTAATAAATATTACAGGAAACTCATTTCTAGAAATGATGCCCCAGGGAGACTTGTCTTGTCAGGAAAAAAAAGTTAAATTAACATTTGATCACTTTCCCTGAACGATGAAAAACACTAGGGGCAGCTTCTAGCCCTGCTTCTTATTGTAAGAGTTCTGCTCATCCAATTGTGACATTTTGGGGCTCACCCAGACCAGGAAGGAGGTCGGCTATGGCTCAGAGTTCTGATGCCAGTAGCAAGCTTAAAAACATAAAGGAAACCACCTGGAAACCACCAGCATAGTTATTCCTTGCAGGATGACACAAACAGTCTTCCCAGTCCTGAGTTTACCCAGATCCATCTACCCCCAGTTCTTAACTACCAGACACTTAGACTTTTCCCTTCTGGTTCATCACCCCCAAAGGAGTGAAACCCACCCTCCACTATCAGTCCTTTTGCTCCCACAGACATCACACAGCTTGCACAACAGAGACCTGGTTGGCCTAAAAATAAACAAAAAGCTTAATAAAAGAATCAGAGGTTTGAAGATGCAATAGGCAAGAACAGCAAACACATATGTAAGCAGGGGAATGGTCCCGCTATTGTGGGGAACTTTCCTGGCTTCTATACTACCCTGGTGAAATGGACCAGCGAAAGGATCTGAGTCCCCGCTCCCACTTCTTTCACCCCACGGCCTCCCTGACCCTGAGGGCTCCCCTTCCACTCTCCTGAGTAGCAGAGTCCTTGAAACCCCAACAAGGCTGGGCCCAGATTTCCTGGGGCTTAATCCCCGACCTTGTAGTCACTTGGGGCAGGGGCTAGGGTGTCCCCACTCCGGACACACTGCATGCTTTCTTGGCCCAGTGATCATTTCATAGAGTTCAAAGGAAATACAATTTATTAAACATCAACTGATTAAAGAGAAAAGAATAAGAAAAAATGAGAGAGGTTAAATGAGAACACTCAGTCCTGCTCTGTAGCATGGGGACATCACAAACAGCAAGCAGTCTGCAGAGTGTAAAGACAGTTCACAGTCTGTTCCTTATAGGTCCCAGGGCTCTCTCTGAGGCCCTGGCTGTGCTGCAGGGGGGCTGCAGGCTGGACCCGCTTGCTCTGGCAGTGACCACATGGCCTCAGGCTCTAGGTGGCAGGACTCCTCTCCCAGTCTGGCCCGCAGGGCCTCTTGGCTGGTGGTGTCTCTCTGCCCAGAGCCTCTCCCCCCACATTGCTGGTCCCAGCTGCTCACCACACCCAGCTGCAGGCTGTGCTGCTTTGCCAGTCTCCAGCTCCTTGTGTTGCTTCTCTGTCCCCTTTGGCTCTCTGATCACTGTCAGTCTGCTGCTCAACACGGGGTCTGCGCTCCTTGGGCTGTGTGTGCCTGGCTCTGTTGCTGCAGGACTGCCTCTCCCCACAGCTTACTCCTCTTAGCTCTCTCTTAGCTCTCTCTCTTTGCTCAGAGAGACCCAGAAAATCCCAGCTCCCATGGAGGATAGGGCCCGGCCTCTTACTTTTCTCACTGGCCTGTCCAACCTGTCAATCAGGCCGCGCTGGAGTGTTGGCTGCTTTCCATTGTCTCTGGGGTCTGTCAGTCTCAGGGCCCTTCCTTTTATGATACTGGGAGCTGGCGAACTAAAAACTCCCACGGAGTTTTAGTAAGGGGCTAACAGTCCCCTTACACATACAAATTACACAGAAAATAAACATAAAGATGCAATCTCAGGCTTTGCACTTCCACATTAACTAAATTCCCTTTTCTAACACAGTTACCTATTGCCACTGAACAGTTTCCCAGCATGCCCTCTATTACACAGAGAATCAAGAGTATCACAATCAGTGCCCACTTATATCTTGGCTTTCAGTTTCTGTATAAAAATCCCAGACCCAAGTCTGTTTATAAAAGGTATTTTCTCTTGTCATTGTGACGCATCATTATTCCAGGTGGGGAGAATTCCTTCCTGTCTTAGTTTTCTATTCCTAGTGTTTTCTTTTCTGTTTCAAGTTGTTTCAGTGTTTTCCAGATTAACTGTGATGGTCTGCCACTATCTCTTTCTAGCTGGATCAGAGATGGGTGCTTGTAGTTGTTTTTGTGTAAACTAATGTGGGAGGTGCCATGCTCCCACCCACACTATGAGTAGAGCTCTTACAATTTCATTGCCATGAAAAACACATGTGAAATAAAACCTTCTTCATGAAATCTGATGTCTCCTTGTTCCTAGAATTGCCCCAGCAAAGGGGGCTTCTATCTCTGACAGGGCAGGGGATGGACAGTGTTTGTCCCTCCCCTACACACTGCTCTGGGAATGGGGTGAGGGATCAGACCAGACCCACCTTCCCGGCTGCAGGATGCTCTCTTGTGACTGGGCAGCAGCCTGAGTTCCTGCAGCTAGAGGAGGCAATGGGATCAGATCTTCCTTGTGCAGCTTGGAGCTCCTCAAGTGTCATTTGCTGCAGTAAAGTGTGAGTAAATCCTGTCAAGGTTCACATGACCTTTCTTTATCTTATTGAAACAAGCTAATAATTGCATCTGGAAGGGCGGGGGGGGGGGGGACATGGTGTACAATGACCCTTTTCCCTGCAGTTGTGAAATGATGGGGGCAAGAAGCAAGTGTGGGACAAGGGTACGGAGGTACCCAGGAGCAACCATGGCCAGAACTAGCAGCCAGGAGCACAAGGGAGATCAGACCCACCTCTACCTCTTGGAACTCCTCAGGAAGCTCTGTGGTTGCTATCTTCAGAGTCCAGCTCTGAAGGCAGCACAGAAGTGACGGTGGCAATCCCATAACCCCCCTACAAAAGGTTTGCAACCCCCCAATCTCCTTTTGGGTCCAGAACCCACAGTTACAATAACATGAAATTTTAGGTTTAAACAGCTGAAAACATGAAATGTATCAATTTTCAAATCCTTTGACCATGAATTTGGCCATAACAGAGCTATGAGATATATTTGAAATTGTAGTACAAATCATGAGCATAGTATTTAGTGTACATCTGTAGATTCATAACCACAGTCCGTACACATATCTTATACGAGCTTTCAAATAAGATTTTATCAGACATATTTTTAGGCACAATTATATGGTATACAACCATTTGGTTCAATTGCTTACTCTTCGAGGTTCAGATGCTCCATTATCCCCTTGGTACCCTGACTGTCATGCCAATCAAGGAATGTGACTTGTCTCATGAGTTACAGACAACCAATGGGCATAAAGAGCAATGAAACCTGAACATGACCAATCTTGGTAATAAAAAAAATCTTGAAAGAAATTCCTTAAATTCAAATATTAAAACCTCTCAGACTAGATCCACTCCACTCCATGGGCAGCAAAAAATAGGCTAAATGCACAGGGTAAATTATTTGTTGGAAATTAGGCACTAGGCTCTAAACTTTTTTCTTCTTTTAAAATGCTAAAAATGTACTGTCCTGTTTTCATTCTGAAATTTGAATGGAAATGAAAAATTGGGGTCAATACAAGGAAAACACACTGGATTTAAACATATAATTATGTTCTGTAAGTGCACTTACTTTATACAAACATTCATCTAATATGTTTGACATAGTAGCAATGAGATCAGCTGAACCTATCCAGAAGAAAGAAGCTTTAATTAAAACTTTACTTTACTAAGCACCCAAATTAACAAAGAAATAGCATGAAATAGATTTGATCTTGGATCCTCTCCTCAAAATACTTTGAGAAGTAGTTAACCTTGAGATGTCTGTCATCTGTCTCCCGTTTAACTGGGGAATGAATTAGGAATATGAGATAGTTGCAGGATGGGATTTTTCTAACAAGTAAATAAGCAGTGTTGCCCATTCTCATGAGTCTCACAATATTTAGGGTGAAATACTGACCCCATTAAAGTCGGTGGCAAAACTACCATTGACTTCAATAAGATTTCACCATTGTTCTTAAAGCCAGTTGCTGGAGTGAAAAAATTACTTGGAGAACCTTTGGGTTTGTGGGTGTTTTTTTTAAGTATCTTTCTAGTCCTCATGGCTGCAGAGAAAAACGTGACTTCAGGAAGCAAATTAGAAGCCAGGAGGCAAATTAAAAGAATCTATAATGTATTATTTTTGGAAAAAAATCTCATGATTTTAAGCTAGTCTCATGACTTTTTGAAAACTGTCATGGTCTTTGAATACATATGTAACCCCTCCTGTTGGCTAGCCCAGGAACTACACATAGATGTACAAGATGTTTTAATAACTGCAGCGACGTTGATTGACCGGAATTAGCCTTGAAAAAATGTGTTCATTTTAAATTAATTTATGAATACAAGACTTGATTCTGAATTTAAAAAACTTGCTCTATTGGGACTCTGCCATTAACTGAAAATGCCAGTAAGTGAGATATGAATGTCACCACAAAACTGGGAAGGAAATGGAGCTGAAAAAAATGTCTCCTTTAACTGGCATACATGCGCACAGTTTAATTTGGAAGCATAATCAGCAGCAGGTAAGGTAGAGTTCTATTCTAGTCTATAGAAGTTTTTATACCATGTTCCTCACTGTACTATCTGAGGACCTTCCAGTAATTCATTAAGCTACATGACTGAGTATCTGTCATGTTTGTGCTCTCATCCTTTCTCCACTGCACAAGCAAAATTTTGCTAAGGAGGTGGGGAGCCCAGGTTAACTGTCATCTCCTTGCTGAGCTGCCATCTCCCCTTTTGGGGAAAGTGTGGAACTAGAAGTGGTGGAAGAAGCAATGTGAGGAAATGGTGGCCCAGGGTTCTCAGAACTGGGGTGCTGGATCCAGAGCCAGAGTCCAGAGTCCCAGGAGGAGACTTCAAGCTGCAAGTCACTTTAGAGTACTTTCCTGTGCTCAACTTTCCTCTGTCTTGCTCAGGTTCAGCTCCATCCAGATGTTGTTCTTCATCCAACACCTGCTCTGATCAAACCACTGGTCCATCTTGATGATAGTGACATAGTTGTATATGGTGAAGGTAGAGTTGTGTATCATCTGCATGTAGGCAGCATTTGAGTTCATGACATTTGGGCAGTTCGCCTAATGGATGCATGTAGTTGTTGAAAAGAACTGGAGAGAGAAGTAATCCTTGTGGACCTCCGTAAGTGAGAGTTCTAGTGGTGGCGATGCAATTTCCTATGACTACACATCCATCCCTCCAGGAACGATTCAAGCCATTTTAATGCGTTACCCTGGTCCTCTGCCACCTCTCTCATGTGAGACAGTAGAATTCCATAATCCAGCTAGAGGGAGATCCATGATGATGAGAATGAATGCCTGTCCTCTGTCCAGTGACAGAAGATCATATATCAATGCTGATAAGGCAATTTGGGTTCCATGTCCTGATCTAAATCCAGATTATACTGAATCTAGAATGTTAGTTTCAGTTAGATGAGCTTGTAGCTAGCCTTTTGCTAGTTTCTCTAAGAGCTTGTCAGGTTTCACATTGGTCAGTAATTGTCTAGGACTGAAGTATCCAGGGTGGGTTTCTTCAATGTTGGTCAGACTATAGCATGTTAGAAAGAGGAATATTCCTTTTTTGAATGAAGCACTAGCACAGTATGCTTCGGATTTTACATATGGGGAACTGAGTCACAGAGACTTTAAGGTTAAAAGTATCCATTGGTTTTCGGTATTCTGTTTGAGGAATATAGGCACTGATTTTTCAGAATGCTTTGCATTATATATGTTCAGTGAACAGCTTCCACTGACTTCAATTGCAGCTGTGAGGGCTCAGCACTTCTACAAATCAGATTCCAGAGTCTTGTATGAGGTACCCAGAAAATGAGAGCACATAATTGGTGGCCACCTGGAAAAAAGTTTCCTTTAAGTGACTTGCCTACTAACATCACATAGGAACTATGAGGCAGAAACCGGGATAGAATCAAATTCTCCAGGGCAGTGTTCAATGGCCTTAACCATGAAACTATCCTTTCTTTTCCTCAAATCTCCTGCAATCCCTCTGCAATTACAAGGTTAGTCTGGTTTCTCCCCTGTAGCTCTTGGCTGCAGCATGCTTAATTGCTCTGTAGTGATGGCAAGTGTGTATTTGGTCAGCAGTGCAGGTGTGAGCAGACAAAGCATCTTTAGTTGCTCTGTGGAGAAGGCTTGCAAGTATGGTCTAGCCACACACGATAACTCTGAGAGGATGGAGACAATTTGGTCACTGTGAATCTGGTACATGTGTAGTCTGGGCAGCACCAGGAGCTGACCAGAGGCTCAAGCGCCCTCAGTGAGTATGGAATCTGTGGGGAATTTAGCTACTAAAATGGAAGAAGTCTTTACTGAGCATGTGTGAACTGCATTTTTTCAAAGGCTTCTAATGTGGCGAAATTTGGGCACACCTGTGTAGGGATGACACAGTGTATTTCCCTACTACAAAGGCAACGTCCCTGCCAAACTTCAAGCCCCTGCTCTAAAGCATGGAGATGCCTGAGCTTTGCAAAGATAAAGTTGCCAGATTTTTCCACATGCGCAAAACAACATATTGGTGCCTGAGCCTTGTTCTCAGAACTAGATGAACTGTTTTGGTTGACATTTTCCTGAAAACATTCAGCCTGAAGCAGAGACCTGACATGGAATATGTCATGTTACCAACCCCAGAAACATACTGTATGACAGATACTTTATTTTAGAGCTGGTTCAGTAACCACTGCCCATGCTGAGTAATACTTAATCCATCCAAATTGTCCATTGAATTTATTGGAACTATTCATAAAGGTAAGTGCTATTCAGTGTGAAAAGAGATGCAGAACGGGGTCCTTAATTAATATCTGGAGATAATTCAATACTAGTTACTAAATTAAATTAAACACATTTTCAAAGTAACTGCTTGAGCTCATCATGTGTGAGGAAAACCCTCCAATGCTTTCCAATGTTAATTCAGGATAACACATTTTGTGAAGGAGATAGTTTCTGGGAAGTAAAAGGGGGGCGGTAAAGAATAGTAGGACTGACCTCTCTTATCACAAGATGCAAACTCTCTTAAACCTTGAATGAATGTGTGGGATAGGAGCAGGATCAGATTCTGAAACCAGATCTTGCCCTTAACTCTCATTGATGCATTCAGTGATATGTGACCGTGTGGCATGCTTTCAATGAAAGGCACAATGAAAGCTGGCTAGCTGGCTGTGATATGCCATAGTGTAGGAGGCCTTCATAAGCTACAAAACCCCTGTGCAATATGCCTGAGAAGTACACCACATGCCACAGAATGTTGCAGTCCCCTCCATTTGTCTTCCCTTGAACTTGCTGCTTTTAAAGGAATTAAACTGAGGGCTGTCTAGTCTGTACAAGTTCTATGTTACAATCACTAACAGATCATAATGTGTATAATAACAACAGCACTTAGCATTTCCATAGCACTCTACCTGTTCAAAGCACTTTGCAAATATGTGCATTACTTAAGGACTATGGCCCATGTTATTTTCATGCTGCATTTAGTAAAGGGTGAGGCTTAGGCATACACTCCAGCTGGGGCATGGCAGCCATCTGAGACACAATGCATGGCAGGGTTAATTAATTGTTTGTATTCCAGTTAATGCCTCTAAGCTTCATCCAAGATGAGAACTCCCTTATGCTTGGCACTGTGCATGCATTTAATAAGAGACAGGACTAAAATGTTTACACTCTAACTAGATAAAACATAAGTCTAGGAGCAGTTTAGCTCTGGAATAGATTTCCAAAGGAGGCTGTGGAATCCCCATCATTAGAGGTTGGACAAACTCCTGCCAGGGATGGTCAAGGGTTACTAGCCTCTCCCAGCACAGGGGGCTGGACTAGAAGACCTCTTCAAGTCCCTTTCAGCCCCACACTTCTGTGATTCTTTAGAGGGTTTGTCACGTTATTGGGTTTTAATAGGAGTAGGCAGATCATTGTCGCACCCACTAAATTGCAAATTTGGTGCAAAGTGGGCCATGTGAGGTGTCAAATGGAAGCTTATGCTGTGCTGACTCTGTCTAGGCTACTCATGTACTTGCACACAGAAGATGAAAATGGTTTTCCCTCACGTGGGCAAGATTATAAAAGTATCATGAGAGTGCCTCCATCTTGTCTTCACTCCTGCTCCTGATTCCAGAAGCACCACTGGTTAGGACAGAGGGCCCAGAAGGATTTGTCGACCCATCCTACTATAGGAGTACACCAGAGACTTTTAAATTGTCAGTTTGTTACATCCCTGCTAACAGCCTGCATCAAGAACTTGGTGACTGATGTATGTAATGTATTCTCTCTGACAATCTCACTCTCAACCTTTTCTTTCTTTTATTAATAAACCTATAGATTTTAGGTTCTCAAGGATTGGCACAGAGTGCTCTTTTAGTTAAGATCTGAGGTATAAATTGACCTGGGACAGTGGCTGGTTCTTTGGGACTGGAAGTTCCTGTTCAGAGTTGGTGAGATTGGTTTTATAACCTCTCACCTATGTGGTGCTGGTTGTGGCACAGGGAACACTAGGGTGTCTAAGGGGCTTTGCTTGTGAGTTTTCTTGCTGGCCAGATTGGCAGCTGAAGTGCTCTATGTGACTGGTTTGTCGCCTTATAGGGAAGAACCCCCCGGCTTGGGCTGTAAGTAGCCCTGGTTCTGAGCAATTTGCCCTTATTTGACCCTTTCAGCGGTTCCAACAGACCAACTCAATATATTACAGGGTTATTATCCCCGTTTTGCTGACAGGCAACTGAAGCTCAGAGAGGTAAGTGATTCTACTAAGGCTACATAGAAAGCCAGCATCCGAGTTGGGTGTTAAACCAGACCTCCTGTGTCTCAATCTGGGGCTAGATCCTCAGCTGCATAATATAAATCAGCATAATGTCTGTGAACCGGTGGAGCTGTGCTGATTTTCACCAGCTCAAGGTCAGGCCCTTCTGCATCTTAACTGCAAGATCATCCTTTCCAGGACCCTAAGAGGTTGCTCTGGCCTACCTGAGGGTGCCTAGAGCATAGCAGCATTCTGGCTATGCCCTAATCTGAAGATCATGAAGGGGATTGGCACAGATTTACTAAATCAGCTCTACAGCAGATGGACTATCTCCTTATACTTCAGGAATTGTTAGGGAGCCAGTGTCCTGGCCTTTGTGCATCTGGAAC
This sequence comes from Pelochelys cantorii, assembly GCA_032595735.1. Classification (NCBI taxonomy): domain Eukaryota; kingdom Metazoa; phylum Chordata; order Testudines; family Trionychidae; genus Pelochelys; species Pelochelys cantorii. Next base: position 65,120,836 of record CM064328.1, read on the forward strand.
AATGCACAAAGATAAGACTCTGGCTTTGGAGTTAGGATGTGATCAGCAAAAATTAAAATGAATCGAAGCAGGTCAAATGATCTGTCCCATGGTTTTTTATTTTTTTCATCCAATTTTTTCCATGTCTGATTATTTTGGTACTGGGTCTAGATGGTACTGGGTCCTGCCATGAGGGCAAGGGACTGGACTCGATGACCTCTCGAGGTCCCTTCCAGTTCTAGTGTTCTATGAGCCTACATTTTGGCTAAACCTTTATTATATAATTTTACCTGAAAAGCTATTTGATGGCAGAGCTAAAGTGAAGACTAATTTGTCATGGCAGTCTGGAATGCAGGAATGTATTGTTAAACTATAATAACCCCAGAGTGGGAAATCTAATTAGTGAAAGATTAAAGATGTTTCAGGCAGGCCTATTAGCTCAACTATTTACTTGCTCATAATAAAAGCCTGCTAATATATGGAAGAGGAAACGAATGACTCATGTATTTAAAATCTTGTAGGCATTGTAATGGTCTAACAACGAACAAATTGGCAAAGATTTTATTTGCAGATCTTGCTTTTTTAAAATTTTAGAAATAAGTGTAACTGGTGTTGGAGAGGGAAGGCATTGAGTTCGCTTCTGTTTCCTTCATTTTTAGTGAAATGTTCAGCTCCCTAACGACTTTCCTGACAACTATAAGTAAACTACTCTAACTCAAGGCACTGTTCTGAAGTCCTTCAGCCACTACCTCTTAAAAGCTTTCTTTTATGTTAGAGTATCTAATAGAGGGGAGGTCGTGTTGATATTGATAGAAGATCATAATTAAGGCTAAGACTTAGTCATGTGTATTTTTAGTAAAAGTCATGGGCTGTGAATTTTTGCTTTTGCCCATGATCTGTCCATGACTTACAGCTGATCAAATCTTAACTGCTTTGTGGGGAGGGTCAGGGACCAGTGGAATCAGCTGCTGGGTGCCGTGGAGGCTGCCCACGCATCACTGCTCCTGCCACCTTCAGAACTGCTGCTCAGGTGGTCCCTGGGGCCTGCTGCCTGGAGCTACCTGAGCAGTGGCCAGTGCAGATGGCTCCAGAACAGCTGCAGCAGCACTGGTACGACCATCCCCAAGACCACTGCTCAGGCAGTCCCCAGGGCCAGCTGCCTTGGGCCACTTGAGCTGGTGTGGTCTGTCCAGTGCCACTGCAGCTAGCTCCAGGGCCACCTGAGCAGCTGGCTGCAGGGCTGATCCAAAAGTGGCTGATGTGGCTGTCGCTGAGGTCACCCAAACAGCTGAGCTGGGAAGCCCTGATGCCAGCCATGCCAGCCACTGCCGAAGTCACTGAGATCCTTTACTTCCATGACAGAAATAGAGCCCTAATCATAATAGCCTGGTAGTTTGCCACCATCAGTCCCCGTCCCTAAGTAATATTCATTCTGGTCAAGAAGATAAATTCATTATTATTGTTACTAATAGCTGAAAGTCCATGCTGTCACACATATGGAAATGAAGCCAAGTAATCTGTCATCTATGTAGTTTCCCTCATACAGCCAATGAAATTGTTGTATGCAGATTAGCTGTAAAGAAAGCCTGGTGATTGGCTGTTGCTGTTGCCAGTGATCTAGGACTCTCGGCATGGCACAGATACATGCCTGACTCTAGCTGTGCACTGCCTGGGTGTAATTCATAAAGGCAATATTTCAAAGACCTTAAAAACTGGATAATAACAGCCTGAGAATCCCAGTGATGACTGAACCTGGCAAGAGCCTAAACAGCAAGAGCTCTCAGCCAAACTCGTAGCTGTTTGCATCACGTCACACTTACTCAACAGATTTCTAGGCTTTACAGTGACTGTCATTGTATAAATTATTTCTTATTTATATTGTAGCAGCATGAAGGAGCTCCAGTCAGGGGCCTAGATCCTATTGTGGTAGGATGCTGTAGAAACCCAGAACAAAAAAGATGATCCTTGCCCTAAAGAGACAGTTTGAGCATATGTAAAAGACAACAGGTAGATACAGACAGATGGTGGGACACAAAACAAAACAATGGTCAGACACAACACAAAACAACAATAGCCTACATACTGTCAAAATTTTTGTGGGTATCTGGGCAAAGTAGAGGTTTTTAGGAAGGGACCTGAAGGATAATGAAGTAGCTTGCAAAGGCTTGCAGGGAACTTTTGGGATCTCCCAAGAGTGAAGAGCAGGTTAAGACAGGGCCAGGAGTTGTATTTTCAAACAAGAACGAAGGGGGAAGGGGTAGAGAAAGAGGGGTGGTTGAAAGCTGTCATCATTGGACTAAAGAGTTAGAAAACATGTCTGAGACTGAGCTCCTTGAATCTATCCCTCTATTTAGCCCAACAAAGAGAAAATTAGGAGGTAATTTGATTGAAGTATGTATTCACTTACATGGGAAACAAATTTTAATAATGGGCTCTTCAGCCTAACAAAGAAGGAGCTGAATGACCAGGAGCTGAAGCTAAACAAATTCATACTGGAAACAAGATGTAAATTTTTAATCGTGAGAGTAATTAACGATTGGAACAATTTACCGAGGGTTGTGGTGGATTGTCCATCACTACAATTTTTAAATCATAATTGGATAGTGTTTTCTTAAAGGTATGTTCTAAGAATTATTCTAGGGAAGTTTCTGTGGTCTGTATCACACAGGAGGTTAGACTAGATGATCACAGTGGTTCCTTCTGGCCTGAGAATCTGGGAATCTTTCCAGCCTTCTTCACTGTTGGGGGTGAGTGAGAAGTCCTAGAACCATTTGGCTTATCTAGAGACAAGCTGACTCCCACCATGGAGAGTGAACTGGAGTTGGTAGAAAGCGGAGCAGAGAATCAATAGTCCCCATGAGTCACATTCCTGTGTGGTATCTGATTTGCCTTGAAAAGGTTCATTCACTTCACAGGGTGTGATGCGTGTGTGCTTCAAGCCCTTGTTATGGGTGAATGCCTTTAGGCTACATCCAGGATCTCTGAAGGTGATTCAGACTGTGGTTCTGTGAAGAACCAAAATTGTTTTGGTGGTGAGTAATCACAAGAAAAAACAATGAGCATTCAGAGGATGAAGAACTAATGATTCTAGCTTCAGCTTCTGCACGGTCCTCTGAGAGTATGTCTACACTGCAATTAGACACCCATGGCTGGCACAGGCCATCTGACTTGGGCTCGCCAGGCTGTCTAATTGCAGTATAGACTTCTGGGTTCAGACTGTAGCCTGAGCTCTGGGACTCTCTGTCTTTACAGTGTCCTAGAGCTCAAACTACAGCCTGAACTCAGAAGTCTATGCTGTAATTAAACAGCCAGAGCCCCAGAAGTCCAAGTCAGCTAGCATGGGTCAGTCTAATTTCAATGTAGATGCATCCTGAGAAGGCACCTGGAGCCATACCTTTATAAGCCCCCCTTGTCTCTGGAACAAACACATGCCTGGTGAGGCTCTTAGTACTTGATTCACATTTGACTCCCATGCTGGAAGGGCATAACAAGAGGGGTTCCACAGGGGTCTGTTTTGGGACCAGTTCAATATTTTCATCAACAAAGTAGATATTGGCAGAGTATGCTTATTAAGTTTGAAGATGATACCAAGCTGGGAGGGGTTGCAACTGCTTTGGAGGATACAGTCATAATTCAAAATGATCTGGAGAAACAGAAAAAATGATCTTAGGTAAATAGGATGAAGATTAATAAGAACAAATGCAAAGTACTCCTCTTAGGAAGGAACAATCTGTTTCACGCGTACAGAATGGGAAGTGACTATCTAGGAAGGAGTACTGCAGAAAGGGATGTAGGGGTTATAGTGGACCACAATCTAAATACGAGTCAACAGTGTGACACTGTTGCAAAAAAAGCAAACATCATTCTGGGATGCATTAACAGGAGTGTTGTGAGAAAGACACAAGAAGTAATTCTCTTCTACTCTGCACCGATTAGGCCTCAGTTGGAGTATTGTGTCCAGTTCTGGGCACCACATTTCAAGAAAGATGTGGAGAAATTAGAGAAGATGCAGAGAAGAGCATCAAAAATGATTAAAGGTCTAGAGAACATGAGGTATGAGGTGAGACTGAAGGAATTGGGCTTGTTTAGTTTGGAAAAGAGAAGACTAAGAAGGGACATGATATCGGTTTTCAGGTATCTAAAAGGTTGTTATAAGGAGGATGAAGAAAAATTATTCCCCCTAACCGCTGATGATAGGACAAGAAGCAATGGTCTTAAATTGCAGCAAGGGAGGTTTAGGTTGGACATTAGGAAAAGCTTCCCGTCAGGGTGATTAAACACTGGAATAAATTGCCTAGGGAGGTTGTGGAAGCTCTAACACTGGAGATATTTAAGAGCAGGTTAGACAAACACCTGTCAGGGATGATATAGATGGTGCTTGGTCCTGCCATGTCGGCAGGGGACTGGACTTGATGCTGTCTCGAGGTCCCTTCCAGTTCTAGTGTTCTATGATTCTATGATTTAACTCTCCTAAATTACAGTAAAATAGTAGTAAAAATATTACAACTCAGTACTCCAGAAGATGAATCATGGAGTCATCCTGCCACAATTTGAGCCTTTGCTTCCAAGGAGATGAGGTATCGACTAAGACTACTAAGCTATCACACATGAGAATATGAAGTGGATGGTGGAAGATGGAGTGTGTATTGTCATTAGTTGTCCTGAATTTGTTTTCTGAATTGTGGCTTGTCTCTGTGAAACTTAGCAACTATCTTCAGTGACCTGGGTCTCGTGTTGAAGTGCTTGGTGTTATGTTGCTGTAATTCCTATCATAATAGCTCTTGGGTACTGTACCAAATATCAAACTGTCATGTAAATCACTCATAGAATCCTTGTATGTTGGGTAAATTAACCAGAATGGAAATGTCCTCTGGCTTTCTTCTTTGATGTAGGGGTTCTAACCTACATGGCCTGTACTAGCAAGTGAGGAAATATTGATTCCACTGACAGCTTAACACATCCTTACAGGGAGCCCTTATGGAAGAAACCATTGCTTAATGTTAGTAATCTCTAGTGCTCTATTGTGTGGAAGATTATTAAGATGTTTCTGGTGAGGCAAATCTGTTGGCATTTGAAGTCTTCAGATGTCCTTTCAACCCCATTTTAGGTTTACATATGGCATCGAGACAGCACTGCTCTTATTGTCCTGTCAAAAATCTGATGCACACCTTGCATCATCTTGTATCAAATAACAAAAAGTTTCCTGAGCAAAGTGAACTGAATCCTGCTTTTGCAGCCCAGCCAAAGCCAGTGGGAGTTCCAGGTATGTAAGGTGTCACAGCTCAGGGCCAGCTACACCTGTAACACCTTTCTTTGGTCTCTGAGTGTATTCCTTGAAGTGTCAAGCTGTGTGAGTGGAATCCCATGACCCTGCCCAGGCTACAGTCCCTTATGCACTACTTGTGAGTACTCAGCAGCCCAGCCTCTGGTGACTGGTGTTCCCCCAGCTCCAAACCCTTGTTTTCCCTCTAGCAAAAGTGATTCATTATACAGCCAAAGTTCTCTGCCCTGTGTTTCTGGCACCTGATTAACTGCCTACTCCAGCTACAGACTGCAAGCTGGTGGCCAGTGGTAGCAATGGCTAATCAGTCTAAAAGCACGGGAAAGGCCTCCTGACTGTTATCCAGTCACCAGGAGCAGCTCAAATAATAAGAGCAGTGCAATGTGCCTACCTAATGTCAGGGTGACAGGGTTGGGGCTAAACTTTAAAGTTGTTGATTCTCTGCATTGTTTTCTTACTGTCAGCAAATAAAGGGGTATCTCAAACTATTCCTTGCATATGTGCAACAAACTCCTGCTTGAATTAACTCATGTAATCCTATAGCAAACACCATAATAACAATAGAACACATAATATTAACAAAATGTTACACAGAACACTCATGTCCTTCACATAAGTTGTGATGGATCAAGCCCAAACTTCTTAATATTCTCTTAGGGTATGTCTACACTACAAAGGTAATTCAAAATAACAGCAGTTATTTCGAATTAACTTTAATAGCATCTACACAGCCAAACCGCTCTTTTGAAATAAATTCGAAATAGTGGAGCCCTTATTTCAAATGTGGTAAACCTCATTCTACAAGGAATAACACCAAATTCAAAATAGCTAATTCGAAATAAGTGCTGTGTAGACACTTATTTCAAATTAGGGGGCCTCCTGGCCTTCCCAGGGAGCCCTGGTGGCCACTCTGGGTACAACCAGGAAAACTTCTCTGCTCCCCCCCAACTCTGGAGCCCTTAAAGGGGCAGACTGTGGCCACAGTGCCTGTGCCAGTCGCAAGCCTGCCAGCACACAGCCAGCAGACTGTGCACCTGGCACAGCATGAGCCAGCAACCCGCTGCCACCCAGCCCTCCACCACTCCCCAGGACCAGGCTGGTGGCTCCCAGGAGCCTGCCAGGGGCCGCAAAAGGCGGGCGCCTCCCTGGTCTAGTGAGGAGATCGTGGGCCTCATTGAGGTTTGGGGGAGGAATGTAAGGCACAATGCCCCAGTGGGGCACGCCAGGGGGACTTCAGTCCTCGTCCGCCTGGAAGCTCTCCCTCAGGGCTTCCCAATTGTGGACAGCCCCCCGAAGGGCCTCCTGGCTGGCAGCCGTGCGGGGCTATGCATACTGGCCAGCCAGGCAGTCAGCCTCTTCCATCCAGGCTGGCGGGAAAGCCTCCCCCTTCCTTTCGCACAAATTGTGGAGCACACAGCACGCTGCCACCATGTGCAGAATATTGTGCTGGGAGAGGTCGAGGCGGGTGAGGGGGCATCTAAATCATTCTTTCAGTCGGCTGAAGGCCCCCCTCGACCACAATGTGGGCCCTGCTGAGCCTGGCATTAAAGGCCTGCCAGGAGGGGTTGAGGTGTCCCGTGTAGGGCTTCATGAGCCAGGGCTGTAGGGGGTAGGCCGCATTCCCCACGAGGCACACTGGCACGTTCACCTCCCCAACCCTGATGTGGCGGTTAGGGAAGAAAGTCCCAGCGTGCAGCCTCTGGCACACGTAGGAGCTGTGGTACACCCAGGCGTCGTGTGCGTTGCCAGACCAGCCCACATTGATGTCTGTGAACTGGCCCCGGTGGTCAGACACGGCCTGCAGGATCATGGAGAAGTACCCCTTCCTGTTGATGTAGAGGGAGGCCTGGTGGTCCAGGGCATGGATGGGGATGTGCGTCCCATCAATTGCCCCCCCCGCAGTTGGGGAAGCCCAGGGCACCGAACCCCTGGATGACCGCATCCAGGTCGGTGAGGCAGATGACTCTGCGGAGCAGCACCCTCTTGATGGCCTTCACCACCTGCAGAGAGACACACAAAACCGAGGGTCACTGGGGTGCCTGTTTGGCTGAGAGTGTTCGTTCCCCACCACTGCCCCACACCCCACTCCCAGGAGCAAACCCCACTGGCCACCGCAGGAAGTCTGTAGCGCGTCTGGGACAGACCAAACTCTCCCGGGGAGGGCACTGACACTACCTCCTCCCCCTGTTTTCCCTGGGGCAGCCCATGTCCTCCTTGCAGCCCTCCCTCCTGGCCCAGTGGCCGGTGAGTGCCGTACCTGTATGAGCACCGCTGCGACGGTGGATCTCCCCACGCCGAATTGGTTCCCCACGGATCGGTAGCTATCCGGCGTGGAGAGCTTCCAGAGGGTGATGGCCACCCGCTTGTGGAGGGGAATGGCGGGCCTCATGCATGTCTCCCGTCGCCGCAGAGCAGGGGCGAGCCACTTGCAGAGCTCGAGGAAAGTGTCCTTCTTCATCCTGAAATTCTGGGTCCACTGTTGGTCTCCCCAGCGCTCCAGGACTATGCGGTCCCACCAGTCGCTGCTGGTGTCCAGACGCCAGATGCAACGGGGCACGCTGGCATCCGGTTGTTGCTCCTCCAGGGCCCCCTAGGGGGGGCAGGAGGAAGGCCAGGGGGCTGGCCTGCAGCAGAAGGTGTCAGGCAGCCTCCAGCAATTGCTGCCAGGCTTGCAGCAAGAGGTTCAACATGAGCACCAGAATGCCCAGGGGTGGCTCTGGCTCCATGGTGCCGAGTGCTGCGGTGTCCCAAATGAGAGCGACCAAAGCAGGTGGAGAAGAAAACGCTTTGCTGTCCCTTGGCGAGATAGGCAAGCAAGCAGGAAAGCTGAAAACCTGCTGTCCAGGAGGGTCCCTTTAAGCACGAGCCTCAGATAGCCTCAGACAGCAGCCACACAAAGCAACTACTGACCTGATGCCCTGCTGGAACCGGTTTCAGCTGCCCTTAAATGCGATCCAGCATCCAATCAGTGTGGATGCGCTATTTCGAAATAGCAAAATGCTATTTCGAATTAGTTTTTGGGTCTAGATGCGTTATTTCGAATTAGCTTATTTCGAATTAACTAATTCGAAATAAGTTAATTCGAAATAGCGCTGTAGTGTAGACATACCCTCTCATTCTCCAAGATGTTTCATGAATAAATCATCCATGTTATTATCATCCATTAATTTAATCATAGAAATTTAAATCCCTAACTTCATTCCTCTGCAATATTTTGCAAACAGCTGAAAATGTTGTTGAACGATGTCTGAAATTAGCTTAAGGATCTGAAATAAGAGATTGTGTAAACTTAGAGACTGGTTCGGATTAAATTTATTTTCTGCTAAAACACAGTAGAAATATTATTGTTTTATGTTTTAATCATATATATAATAGGCAATGATGGAAGGATGCATGCATGGATAGATTAGAGACATCAGTACCTTTTTCACAAAAGTGGCCAAATCCTGGAGCCCTCATCTCAGTCCACAGGTTTTCAGTGAAAGTTTTGTATCAGTAAGGACTGTGGGGTTTGGCCGAAGCGGAGTCTTCTGAAACTTGCCCCATCCATTGCTCCAATTCTTATTATTTATTTATTGCCACAGTCCCCGAATGTGCCTCGCTCTATTCGTCACCTACTGGACAAACAAAATGCTACTCGAGGAGGCTCCACAGCCATCGCAAGTTGTTTTCTTATTTTTTCTTCTCTGACCTCACTTCTGAGATCAGTTGCAGTGTGTCTTCCTTTCCCGATTCAAGATTTCACATCTGGCTCACCAATGAACATCATGAGAGGTGGTCCAAGCTGTTGAAAAGTAGCATTGATATCAGGGCCGGCCCACAACATTTTGGCACCTGAGGCGGGGAGCTCAAATGATGCCCCTATGTCTCCTCACTTGGGCCGAAACTTTGAAAGGTCTCAATTCTGCCTTCTTCCTGTTCTTTGTGCCCTCCTTCCTCCAGCACAGCATTCCACCATCTCCGTGAATCTAGAGCAGAGAGAATACATATGCAGCAGCAACAGACACAATTTTCTAAACTCTACGTCCTAGTGGCGCCCCCTCCACAGTCTGGCACCTGGGGTGGCCACCTCAGTTCACCTCGTGGTAAGGCCAGCCCTGATTGATATGGTCTGCTCTATAATAGATCACAAAGGGATCATGATTATGTTCATTGCAAGAAATCTTGGTCTCATTTGCTTGATGTTAGCAGTATGATATTGACACGCTTTACATGAGATTTTACGGGAGTCATTGCCTACTGGTGACTGTCCTTGTACTTTCTGAACCCATGCACTACTACTATTTTGTCCAATTGTAACCTATGGCAGAGAGCCTCGACTTCATGTTCTCCATGGAGCATGTCGACATCCCACAGCCAGCTCCTAGGATATAGAAATTTTACATTAGGAGCAAGTTATTTGTTAGGCTCATAGACAAAGATATGCTGGAGCTGGTTTTCCAAAGTCCTGTAGAATTGAGATCAGTTGATTGACATGATGCCTTTTGCATTTGTGTTCAGCGCGATGCCCTGAAATTTCATTGCAACTTCGGCTTATCGAGCAAGCCTCTCTTACTCCCCTTATTTCTAACACTCTGCTGAGCACACAAATCTGCCTGTGAATTTTGTCTTGTGCACTTTGGATGTTGATTTCCCTGGACTGTAGCACAAGTGACAGTGCCATCAACTCTTGTAGAGCATCAGAAAATAAGGTCAGGTTGAGTACAAACAATGCAGATGTCAGGATTTTCTGGAGTCTGCTGAACATGTCTTTTTACCTTGTGCTTCCACTCAACTGCTGGAAGTGGAGAAAGAGACGTAGGTACAGGAAGTAAAGGTGAGGGTTTATGCCCAGTGTGGCCTCAAGCCTGGGTCTGGCCACCAGCCTGCGTCTGTGAGCCCCGCTGCTACCTGGGGTCCTGGCCACCAGTCCCATGACCTCAGGCTCCAGGGTCCTGGGCATAGCTCCTGGCCATGGGCTGGGGCTTTGCAGCCTCCCCCAGCTGTGGTCCCAGCTCAGGGAAGTAAGGGACATGGACAGGGATGAGGGAGTAGAAAAAGAGCACAGTAATTCTTTTAGGCCACATGCACCACATGGCTATTTGATGTAATCCTCCACATTCCCAGAACAACACCCAATATTCAAGACTTCTACGTGCAATGTTGCTGCATTTTCTAGAGGGTCCCTTGTGTTTTTAGGGAAGGCTTAGTGCAGAGAGTACAGTTTGTCTAAAAGCGTGTGAAAGTGGTTGACTCCTTAAACATCCTGCATGATGTCAAGAACAGAGTTCCAATTGGTAGGCAGAGCAGTGCCAGACAATTACCTTCAGAAAATGTAGCTATCTCGGAGTAGCCACTCTGCTTTTCTGACCTAGCACGAGTGCAGCTCCATCACAAGCAAGAGCCACCAAGTGCTCCTTCAATAAGCCTCTGCATCCAACTTTTGCAGCGATGGTTGAGGCATCAGTGGTTGGAAGCTCAAACACATTTGCAGAGGTCTCCATTTCCTCTGTGGCAAATGTATGTGGACAATCAGCATGGAAGCTCAAAGTAGTTGGCTAATCAATCATTGCTGTGAGTTTGCACCTCCGAGATATTATATTGTTAAATATTCTTTCTTCATTCCCTCTGCAATGCGTTGCCAGATGACAATGCAGGTGATGGCTGAATGCAGAATTTGCCCCATAGTTAGTCCATTTAACTTCTGCAGATCAGTTTCTATTCCCAAATTGTAGGTAGGATAATTTTGTTTTGCCAGTTTGTACACAGTATGGAATGCTCTGCACGTAGCCGCAATATGCTGTGACTGCCCTTGCACTTGACATGCTATCCATTTATCTTCCTCTGCCTCATGCCAAATACTTTTTGTGGCTTTCTGACTCTGTAAGATTGTGTACTCATAGATCTTTTCCCTCAGAGACTTCATTTGTTTTAATTTGCTGTCCCTAGAATTTGAAATATCAGAATTAGCCCAGGCTTTAACAATCTTCAAACCATAACTGCTGCTCACAACTCTGAGAGACTGTACATTTGCATAGACGCTGCAACCCAGCTTACCTGTTCTAACATTTAGCCATGTTTTTTTTTCCTTTGGGGTTTTGCCGAAATCTTTTTGGTTGGCTGCCAGACCAATGCAGCGATAGGTCATTCATTCCAGTTGGTGCTGTTTTTGCTCGTCTGGGAAGCTCTGCACTGTACTGCAGTGCCACTAACTCCCCTGCTGTCTTTCACACCTGTTTGCTATTTCTTGTGGGAAAAAAAAGTAATTTTTTTACTCATTGGGAACATGAGCATTGTATACAAAAAACAACCACACACAAACCAGGTGTGATTACCCCATGATCTTCTTCCTCCTTTATTACATCAGAAAGATGTGCTTGTTTATATTCTGTGTCTGCCACCCATATCCATGATCTGCCAGACTACCAAGCGTTCCTGCTGCTCTCCTTATATAGTACGTACGTATGTTAATTTGTCATAATTACCTCAAAATAAGTTGTACAAGACTCACAAAAATAAATTGCCACATAATTATTTTTATTAAATCTGCATTTTGTATTATTTGCACCAGGGCTTTTTAACCTTTTTCTTTCAGATGTTCCCCCCTCTCCTTCCCGCCACCTATAAAATCTCCAAGGTCCATCTGGGAGGGGTGAGACGCTGAGCTCCAGATTCATGGGGATTGCTGTGGACCCCCTGGAAACTGGCTCATGGTCCCACTAGAGGGCTGCGGACTCTCCATTGAGAACTGCTTTTTTATACCATGCCACAGCATCCAAGTGTAGTCAAGGTTAGAAAAATGTTTACTTAGAGCTTCCCTTCTGAACAACTCTGGCTGAATTTAAGCCCAGCCCTAGAAGCCCCAGTCGTATTGTACAGACACATAACAAGTCAGTCTTCTCCCTGAGGAGTTTATTACTGATTTCCATTTCCCCATAGGAATGAAGTAGAGACACAAGTATTACTTTAACACCAGTTCAGTTTAGATTCAGACTGACAAAATAATTTCCACTTGTCACTATGATTCAATTCTCTGTGATGCTCTCTTTAAGTGTTCCTCTAAGCACAAAAAAAAAAAAAAAAATCTAGTTTGTTTCTACAACAGCCACCTGATTTTTTGATTTTTTTGATTCTACATAATGTAGGCCTGGAGGGCATCTTGAGCCCTTCCCTGTGCCAAGGCAGGTATACCTAGACCATTCCTGACAGGTTCAGCCTGTTCTTATAACCCTCCAATGATGGGGGTGCCACAACATCCCTTGGAGGCCTGTTCCAGTACTTAACTGTCCTTATAGTTATCCCCTGATGTCTAACCCAAATACCCCTTGCTGCAGACTAAGCCCATTTGTACTTCTCCTACCTTCAGTGAATATGGAGAACAATTGATCACTGTCCCCTTTATAGCAGCCTTTAACATATTTGAAGACTTTCTTACTAGATAACACCTAAGCAGGGCTGGCTCAAGCCATTCCTGTGCCCCGGGCAGCGGGCGCGCAACACATTCACATGCGTGGCCCCGCCCCCGGCGCGCTGCGCACCTTACAGCTGCAATCGGGCACGCGGCGCCTGATTGCAGCTGTAAGGGGCGCCGCACAGCCCCTGGCCCTGGGCGCGCAGCACCTGATGGCAGTTGTAAGGGGTGCCGCGCGGCCCCCAGCCCCAGGCGCGTGGCGCCTGATGGCAGCTCTAAGGGGCGCCATGCGGCCGAGCACATGGCGCCCCTTACAGCTGCCATCAGGCGCCCTGTAGATTGGCGCCCCGGGCAGTTGCCCGGCTAGCCCCCCCCTTAATCCGGCCCTGCACCTAAGTCTGCCTTTCTCTATTCTACACATGCCCATTTTTTTAACCTGTCGTCATGGGTCAGTTTTAGAAAACCTATCATTTTTTATTGCTCTCCTCTCTGCTTTCAAATTTGTCCACATCTTTGCAAAAGTGTGGCATCAAGAATTGGACATAGCACTCCAGCTGAGGCCTCGCTTCTGCCAACTACAGCAGGACAATTATCTCTTTTATCTTACACACAACAGTCCTGTTAATACACTCCAGAATGATGATAGCCTTTTTCACAGCTGCACCACCATGTTCAATTTGTGATCCACTATAACCCTCCGTGACCCAATCTGGCAAAAGAGCACAGAGGGATGCATAGAGGTTACAGATATTTTCCAAGTAGTTTGGGAGTAGCAAATTTGCCAGTAGGCTTCAGAGAGATTTCTAATAAAAGCTTATGTCACTCTGATCCTCATAACTGTTGTGAACTGTATGTCACCTTTGTCTGGCTTGTCCTTGTCTGGCTCTCCATGAACTCAAGTCAACACCACACTATTCCATGTTGTTGCAAGCACCGTCTTTCCATTTCAAGCCAAAAAGTTTTATCATGGGATTGACACAGCATGTTTTCAGTCAGTCCAGTGGTTTCTGAGGATCCAGTCACTAATGCGGGTTGTCCATCTATTGCCCACTCTGCAGATTACATGCCTCACCCATCTCCACTTTGCATCATATAACACTTTTACTCTATATACAGATGATATGTAAGGAACTGTGTACATGTATTGAAAGTCTGTCACCAACCAAAAAGAAAAACAGGTTTTCTTCCAGATAGGAGATTAAGGTGTGTATATCTGTTGAAATGTAAATTAAGCATAGTAAGCCAACACGATGGCAATCCCATTTAAATATGGACTCAACATGAAAGAAGCACCACACCTCTCATAAGGGTAGGAATTTTAACCCTGATGTTCAGGCCAAATTCCAGTGCTGGCAATTTAATTCTATTTACCTGAATTCCCTCGGCAATTTTAATTGGATATGATATTCTTCATTTACTGTGTTAAAGTCTTGAGTAGCATTGCTGTGCACTGTCGAATAGCTCCCGTATTTCATCTAAAAGGTTGCTTGCATTTCAGTGGTGGTTAATCCTACATTAGCTGAACCCTGGTTCACTGGATAGTTCGATTATTTGAAAATTAGATTTATCCCCCGTTACCTGAAGTTTTCAGACATTGCTGAGGTTTGTCCTGTCTACACATTACCCATCACCTAGCTTTCATTGTCTGTCTCCGTACTATGGAGTTGCTATTATCACTTTTTCTGCTTCACTGTTGGTAGAAGCAGAAGAGATAAGATTCTCAGCAGCTGATGATGATGTACACACAGTGTCATGAAGATCAATTCTGGACAGGGGTGAATAGTAGGAAGGATCCTGAGCAGGTCACGGTGCTTAAAATACTGGCAGTCAGTAGTGCCTTGTGAGTTCTTAATCTCCCTGTATTCACCACTAGTGGAGCTGTAAACTGGTGGCAAGCAATAGTGGAAAATGTAATAAAAAATGTTCTATTTTAGACAAAGCCTGTTGTTTTTGTGAGGTTTAAATTAGTTAACGTTGGTAAAATTGATTTGAGATGTTCAGATGGAAAGCATTACAGAAATGCAAAGTACCATTAGACTCTGTCTGGTTCTTGCTGTATATCATTTAACTGTTAAAGGATCCTTCACAAATTCATTAGATTACAGTCTTCACTTTGATTCCTGCCTGAGGAAACTGCCTTACATTTTCTCCGTCTGCTACATAATTATCATACGCACTATTCAAAACAATACGTTTGCAGAGAACTTTTTATCCTCACAATTATCTGAAGCAACAGTATTTATGTCCCCTTGTTTGATAGCATGGGAAAGGACAAATCTGCCAGAACCTTCCTCTGAAATATGCTGAATGGAGAATAAGTAGCTGCCTGAAACAATATTTATCAAGATGATTATTGTCACTCTTCTCAAAACAGGTTTTCCTGGAAATTCACTTGGTATGAAAATATTTTTTTAAAAGGCTCAAAGCATGATGCTACTCTGAAAAGTGATCCTGGACTGAGCAAGCAGAGAACCTGACCTGCTGAGCTTGCAAGTACTAATATATCATTATTGTTATTTTCTCACTGTTGGTCCTGAAAGTACTTCCTTTGTTTTTAGAGGCCTGCTGTTTTCTTTATGCCTACTCCTGCATAACCACCAGAATCCCTGGTCCAACTGAGTTCTACCTAAGGTATTTCTAGGACAACCATCACCCATTATTTTCAGATAAACACCTTGAGGGAGATTCAGCAGATGGAATTTAATTAATATTTCAGACAACACACAAGCCAGAATAGAATCTGGCTGGTGCCCACAGTGCTGGATGGGCTCTGGAGTGCTAACAGCAGGAAACAGTAGTTAAACTCATATTTTATGTCACCAAAGGGAGATATGACTAGGAATAAATGCGAGAAGTTCTTTTGCTACAGAAATGCCTTTGAAGGGATCATTTTTTTCTCATCAGAACTGTACTGTAAGAGGCTGGCATTTGCTGTAAATATCTGGAATCTGAAAACTGCCACGATAAAAAGTTCTCAGAAGTTGAAGGGGCAATCAGTCAATCCAAGTTGCAGGAACTAGAATGTTTAAAGATCAGTGATATGGTCTGTAATTTTATAATGTAACTAAATAGAAGAATAGAGATATAAGAATAGGACACTACAGCATATGCTTGGGAAGTCCCACATCATACCGGCCCAAAACGTGGGTAGTTCTGATTTCAGAATGCACTGAGATCCGCCTTCGGGGTCTTTTGTGGTATGCTTTTTCTACCTCCTTGGTATGATGCTGCCTTGCTGCAGTGGCCAAGTGGTGACAGGAATCCACTCTGCAATTGCTAGCATTAAGCACCTTTTATTCTTGTAAAATAATCATTAGGCTAGACTGTTTTCTGGAAATGTTCTGAATAGGAAATAAGTTCATAGGAAATGAGTTAAATGCTTTTCACTGTGCTGGTAAATACAGAACATAGTTCTTTCTGAATCAGACTAATATAGCAGGCCTTGTCTTGTACACAGGTGTGAATTATTGCTGAAAAAACAGCCTCATAGGAGTTCTTTGCTTAATAAGCAGTATCCAAATGTATATCTGAAGGACTACAATATTTTCCTTTTCAAGAAAGTGCTACGGCTTTTTATTTAGAGAGAAGAGATGTGGCGCTTCCTCAGACAACAGAGCTGTTTTTGCTGCTGAGCTAAAATATATACAAATGCTTTGAACAGTAAATTCAAGGGATACATACATTACTAATGGATGTTTAGTTGCTGAAAACATTAGAAGAACTGAACATATCTTAAAATGTAGGAAATTACTACAACTAAGACGTATTGGCAGCAATTATAACAGCAGTATGTGTGTTCATTTAAAAAAACAACCCAGGAATGGTCATTTTAAAAATAACACCCTAAAAAGCTGAATTTTATATTTGCTTTTTCCATTTGTAGGACACCTTCATAGAAGAAATGAAATGTCTTCTCTTTGACTTGGCTGGGCATTCTTCTGCTGACAGGGAAACCATGTCTCCTGGGTGGTGGCATGAAGAGGTGTGTGCGGGGACAAGAGGGCTGGAGCACCACCCTGGAGAAAGCAGAAGCAGCTACCCTGGAGGGAGCTGACAGGAAGAGCCAAGGGCAGTTTGAGTTTCTTGGGACAGAAAGAGGCTGGGGCTCTGAGGCAGGATAAGAAACCAGTTCCTGGAGAGAACGAGAGCGTCACAGCATTGGGAATGGGACCATGCAGTCATCAATACAACTGCTAGTGGAACACTTTTGGGGATCGCCTGCCATATCGGTCATGGCTCTTCTCGGAGAACACACCATCTTCTTCCTCCTTCAGGCTGCTGCAGAGAGGATAGATCCAACACCTGTCCCTACCCCCAGTGATGGAGAGGATCATGCTGGACATACAATACAAAATCCTTTGCTAGCACCTGAAAGCCCACAGAAGGGGAATCCCCAAGAGCATGCATAAGGGGACAGTGCCCATAGCCCAGCCTGTGTATGTCCCCCAAACCTCAAGTAGGAGGCATTCCCATGTGCCTCCCTCTCCATACAGTGTTCTACAGTTGTACCCCATTTGTCAGGACAAGGGGAAAGGCAAGGGAATGATTCTACAGACAAAATGTTTGAACATTGCTCAGGGAATATGGCCCATATTTTTCATTGGCAGGTCTTGTTTAAAACCCATTCCAGTTTAGTACTATGTTCCATGTGTGTCTCATTAAATAAAAGTTACTATTTGCTTCATTTGAATGTGCACCTTTTTTTCTGAGTACGATCAATGGAATATTTCTCACCTGTTTAAGATGGGTCAACGGAAGCACAGCATATAACCATCAGTTCTATAGCTCTCTGGTGCCATAATAATGCAGTGATTTCTCTGTCCCTTCCATGACTCCTTACAGCTCCCCACCCTCATCATGAATTTCCTGATATTTTGAGAAAAACAAATCCTGTATTCCTGACAATGAGCTACAAGCTCAAATAATTGTTACCGTCCAAAGCACCAGTTTGGCAGAAAAGGACGTGGGGATTACAGTGGATGAAAAGCTGGATATGAGTCAACAGTGTGCCCTTGTAGCCAAGAAGGCTAATGGCATATTAGTGTGCATTAAGAGGAGTATTTCCAGCAGATCTGGGGAAGTGATTATTCCCCGTTATTCGGCACATATGAGGCCACATCTGGAGTATTGTGTCCAGTTCTGGGCACATGCTTTGCTAGATTTGGGCTCCTCTATTCCAGAAATATACTGACAATGTGAAAATTCACTGAAACATAACAAAAATGATCAATGACTGTTCGCAGTGCAGTCATTTGAAAGACATGCTTTAGGGTTTTCTCTGTTTCAAATGCAACTTCCTAAAATTCACAAGCTATTATTAAAAATAACACATTTTAAATAACAGAAAAAATCGTAGTCTATCTCCGCTGCCTATAATCACAATGTGACAATCAAGTCAAGACCTATTATTTATATAGAACACATTACAAGAGGAGGTAAAGTACTGTATGTTCCTGAATGTGGATATGTTTAATCCCCATGCATCTTTGTTCAAGACATTATAAACACTAGAAACAAAACATTCTGGATAACGATAAATGACATAAAATAGAATGAAAGGCATTTGGTGTGAATGATTACTTTAAATAAATTATATGCATGGCTCTGAGGCTCAGAAGTCATTTGGGAAGAATTGTTTTGAAAGTAGCTGCAGGACTCTCATTCCTAGCCTGTGCCAGTGAGGGAACAGGAGGCTTGCAAAGCTGATGCTCTTGCTCTTGATGGAAAGTTCTGCCTGAATTTTGATTATTCCTGATTGTCAACAAATGCAGAAATATAACAGAAAGATCAGAGAGCTCACTGGAAGGTGACTGCAGTAATACCAGATGAGGAAGAAAAGTGTCTTTGGAGAAAATACAACAAACCCAATAAATGCAAGATGAGATTTATTTGGTTTGGATACATCTTTCTGGCAACTTTTGGAGACCCCATTGGAAATGTAACTAGAGACAATTTGGTCCTGTGATGAATCAAAAATGGTAGTGCTTCATTTGTGTGGCATTATTGGCATCCAGGACTCAGATTTATTGCGTATTTATCAGAGCCCCGCTGATGACAGAAAAATAAAACCAGCTTATCTGAAACTCTGATGAATAGCAATCTTCCCCTGTGCAAAATAGTTATCCAACTTTCAGAAGACAAATTAAAACCTGGACTTTATGCCTAGAAGCCTGGAATGTAAACAGCTGGCAACCTGGAATTGCAGGGGAGACTGTTCATCTGTAACTATTAATTAGCCTGTCAGTGATAAAGTACCTGTCATTTGAGTTACATGTGTTTCTGCCACCTTTTTCACATTACCTTTGTACTCATTGGAATTAATTTTCAATATCTTCCTAAAGACAATGTGCAGAATTAATCTCAGTGCAATGGGCCTCTATGGGCGTGTCTATACAGCAAAGTTATTTCAGAATAACGGCTGTTATTCAGAAATAACTATGTGAGCATCTACACAGCAATTCTGTTATTTCAAAATAATTTCAAAATAACGGATGGCTTAATCTGACTTCTGTAAACCTCATTCTACGAAGAATAACGCCTATTCTGAAATGGCTATTTCGAAATAAGGCGTGTGTAGATGCTCCACTGCTGCTATTTCGAAATTGCCCCTCATCAGGGCCATTCTAAGTTACCCCTCCTGGGGCTCTAAATCGAGATAGCACGTCTACATTAGGGAAACCCGCCTTGGACTAATTTTGAGGCTTCCCTGCAGACACTCTATTTTGAAATAAGATATTCCGAAATAGCTTATTCCAAAATAACTGTTTCATTCAGACAAGACTACAGTTTTTCCACTAGTTTTTCCAGGCCAATTCTTATTCCATTGAAGACAATGACCAGTCCCCTATGGATGACAAAGAGCCCAGATCTCCACACTGTGTGAATAGCCAGAACAAGCCGACAGGAATGATGCTTTAAGGTAGTACAACAAATGAACCTGAGGGAGATATGTGTTTTAAATACCTTTTAAAAATCTGATCCTAAGTGACTATTGCTTATTGTTCTGTTAAGAAGGGACATTGTAGAGTCTCTACCAAAGGGAGGTAGAGGTGAGATAAACCTCAATAGGGCAATTTTATTTGGTCTTGTCTGTGACAAAGCGTCATGTGATGCTCTTAATAATAGTATTAAGTACAAATACATGGTTTGGAGGGTGATTTTCAGAGGAGCTGCGTGTGTGTAGCTCCTATTGGCTTCCACCCAATGTGTGGGTGCCGAGTACTCCTGAAAACGAATGAATGAAAGTTATATTATTTTCCTATAAATGAATGGTGTTATGTCTTTAAATTGTCTGGCTTGATTAACAAGCCTAAGAGTCTATGACGCCAGAAATTTCAATTGCACATTTGAAGGAACACATTCAAATTAATGTCCTGATCTATAAAAATTAAGAATAACCTTGAATTTATATTCAGATCTTATTTTAACAGAATTTTCGTCCTTTATTCATAACTAAAGATGGTTCTGGTCAGAAATCTAAAGAAACATTTTCTGTATTCAGGTTTTAAGCACATTTGTCATCATGACCCGAATCTATTTTTTACAAGCCAACATGGTAAGAATCTACCCAAACTTTTGAGCACAAATAGAGAAACTTACCTGCTTTTTCTCTGTTTGAAACAAGGATTTTATCTAGTACATGAACACACGCAGGGTGAAATTAGGCATTAAGTTACACTTAGAAATACACTTTAAATATCCAACAACATTTTTTATTGTAAACCCCAGAGAAAATACTTGCAAAGACAAACAGAACAGAAGAAAATTTGATTAAACCAGTGAATGCATTATGCACATTCACATGCAATTGATACTACTGTAAACTGAATGATTGCTTTGAGGCAAAGGCAATCTATCGTTTTTTGTCAAGATCTAAATTTCCTGGTCAAGATATAGTCAAGGTTCAGACCCGCATCCAACTATCCTCCTGCAGCTCCTAATTACCCACACCCCAGCCACCCGGTCCCCAGCCATCTTGCCCAGAGAGTAAAGTGGCCATATTTCCCTAAACTGACAATAGAGTGCATGGGGCTAGCCTGAGCCACATGGCATTGCTGCTTGTCCCCAACAATGTTCCTCCATGCCCCCAATTGAGCCAGGTAGCAGAGATGAAGTGGGGGGAAAGGAGTGGGTATGGACTGGGATCATGGGTGGTTGGTAACTTAGGCAAAGGAAGGCACTGAGTTCCCAAAACTGCCTATCCTCTCTGCTGGCCTCCCGGAACAGCAGGGGCCACAGTGCAACAGACCATATCTCTGGCCACCCAGTGGGGCAAGGGTCATGATGCGGCAGCCCTGCTCTCCAACTGGCCAGGAAGGATTGGGTGGTTGCCCCAGGTGCTCTGGCCTCTTGGGAAGGGTGGGACCATGCCACCCACTGGGATGGGAGACACTAAGAGGGTGGGGGGGGCAATAACCTGGGGTGGAGGCCAAGCTTGGCTTCTCCAGCGGGAGAGTTTTGGAAGGAGCAAGGGCCTTGGCTGGAAGGGGAGAGGCTGGGGCTTGCCTTCCCCAGCTGGGCCTTCCCCCACCACTCATGGCTGGGATCTGGGCTGCAAAGCAGGTGTGAATGTGTGTGAGTACTTTGGAGCTTGGATATCCAGCTAGCGGTTCAATGGCCCTCGCTGTTAAAAATGTACCCCTTCTGCCCAGTCTGAATTTGACTAGCTGCAACTCCAGCCATTTGATTATGTTATACCTTTACTGCCAGATTGAAGAGCCTCTATTGTCAAATATTTGTTCTCCGTGTGGGTACTTAAAGATTGTGAACATGCCAATCTGTAAAGTTCTCTTTGTTAAATTGAACAGATTGAGCTCCTGCACTCCATCACTGTATGGCATGTTTTCTGTCTTATGGGTCCCTTTTCACTTTATCAAACTCTTTCTTAAGCTGTGGGCACCAAAACTGGACATAGTATTCCAGCAGTAGCTGCACCAGTAGCAAATACAGAGATAAAATAACCTCTCTACTCCTACTTAAATTTTGCCTGCTTATGCAATCAAATGTCTGAGGCATGAACATGGGTGAGAATGAACTAACTCATGCTCAATCCCTGAAAGGAAGAGCTAATATTAGGAGGATGGAATTGCAAGTCTAAAAGGCATGGTGTGATAGTGGAACCAGCCTCATTAGTAAGAGGATTTGTCCCTCCTTTGTCAAGGAGATTCACAATCATGGAAATCTTCTAGATCACTTACGGAATTAAGAACGGCCATACTGGGTCAAACCAAAGGTCCATCTAGCCCAGTATCCTCTCTTTCAAGAATGGCCAATGCCAGGTGCCCCAGAGGGAATGAACAGAACAGGGAATCTTCAAGTGATCCTTTCTTACTGACTCTCCAGCTACATATAGACTGCATTGGTAAATCGGAAAAAGATATGCAATTTGCGGTATGCAAATTGCGTATCTTTTTCCAATTTACTTTCAAAAGAGGCTTTTCTGAAATTTGGTGCATCTACGTGGCACCAAATTTCAGAAAAAAGTGCTCTTTTGACACATCCCTTCTTCCTTGTAGAACGAGGTTTACAGGCATAGCGAAAGCGCACGTCTGCTTTTTTGAATTTTTTTCAGCAAAGTAGATGCATTCTTTGATACCTCTGGTATCTCGGAAAAACACTGCAGTCTAGATGTAGCCTCATTCCCAGTTTCTTGCAAACCAAGGCTAGGGATGTCATCCCTGCCTGATAGTCTCCATGAACTTATCTAATTCTTTTTTGAACCCTGTTATAGTCCTGGCCTTGACAACATCGTCTGGCATGGAGTTCCCCATGTTGACTGTGCTTCTGTGAAAAAAATACTTCTTTTTGTTTATTTTATATATGCTGCCTATCAATGTTATTTGGTGACCCCCTAAGTCTTGTGTTATGAGAAATAACACTTCCTTATTTACTTTCTTTATACTAGTTATGGTTTTATGGACCTCTATCATAGTCCCCCTTAGTCATCAATTTTCCAAGCTGAAAAGCCCCAGTCTCTTTAATCTCTCTTTATATGGCAGCAGTTCCATACCCCTAATTATTTTGTTGCCTTTTTATGAACCTTTCCTAATTCCATCCCATCTCCAGAAGGGATGCAGAAAGAAAATTTCTAAGTGCTAAATAGCGGGGTCCCCCAAAAATCTGTACTAGGACCAGTGGTCTTTAACATATTCATAAATGATCAGAAAAAGGTGAACTGTGAGGTGACAAAACTTGCAGATGTCACAAATTTACTCAAGTAATTAAGTCCAAAGCAGACTGCAAAGAATTACAAAGAGATCTCACAAAGCTGGGGGGTTGAACAACAAAATGGTAAATAACATTCAGTGTAGGTCAGTGCAAAGTAATGCACATGGGAAAATATAAACCCAACTATGCACACAAAATGACAGAGTCTAAATTAGCTGTTACCACTCAAGAAAGACTCTAGAGTCATTATGGATAGTTCTCTGAAAACATCTGCTAAATGTGCAGCAGCAGATAAAAAAGCCAAAAGAATGTTAGGAACCATTAAGAAAATATAATAATAATACTATAAGATGCCCACACTCTGACAACTGCATGGAGTTCTCATCACCCCATTTCAAAAAGATATATTAGAAGTGGAAAAAGGTGCAGAGAAGCAACAAAATGACTTGAGGCGTGGAACAGCTTCCAGGGGCAAAGAGACTAAAAACCCCGAGACTGTTCAACCTGGAAAAGAGACTAATGAAGAGTATATGATAAAAGTTTATAAGATCACGAATGTTGTGGCAAAAGTGAATCTGGAAGTCTTATTTATCCCTCCACAGAACAAATGAACCACGTGCTCACCCAGGGCATGTCTAGACACCAGCGTTATTTCAAAATAACAGAGTGATCCTGTTATTTCAAAATCATTTTGAAATAACACAGCAAGCCTGTTATTTCAAAATCATTTTGAAATAACAGGTATCTTATTCAGAATTCTGTAACCCTCATTCTGTGAGGAATAACACCTGTTCCAAAATAGTTGTTTCAAAATAAGGTGTGTGTAGAAGGGGCAGATGGAGTTATTTCAAAATAACTGGCCTCCAGGGCTTCCCACAGGTGCCCTGCTGGCCACTCTGTCCACACTCATCAGAGATCTATAGTTCCCCTTCCCCTGCAGTCCTTAAAGCCTCAGCCACAGGGGAAAGGGCTTGTGGCACAAATCAGATCCTGCCAGCCCTGTTCCACACAGCAGCAGCCTTCACTGCCTTCCCTGCTGTCATGGCAGACACCAGCATGCCTCCTGAGCCCTCCACAGCTGCTAGCAGTGCTGCAGGCAGCTTCCAAGCCCCTGCCCGGGGCAAAAGAGCTGGACCCCATCCTGGTCTGGTGCGGAGAACCTGGATCTCATTGAGATCTGGGGAGAGGAGGCAAACCTCCAGGATCTCCACACCACACGTAGGAATGCAGAGATCTATGGCTGGGTGGCTGACTGCTGCTCAGATGCCCTGCCCAAAGTGCTTCTGGAGGGCTTGAAATGCTATTGAGGCTCTAATGCATGTGGATGCACTATATCAAAATAGCTCTGCACTATTTCAATTGGTATTTGCTGTGTAGACGCGCTATTTCAGAATAAGCTATTTGAAATAAGCTGTGCAGTGTGGACATACCCCCCCCCCCCATGAAATGGATAGACAGCAGATTTAAAACCAACCAAGAATAATTTTGTGTCACAACACATGCGGAACTCATTGTGCCAGGGGATGTTGTGAAGGCCCAATATAACTGGGTTCAAAAAGAGTTAGGTAAGTTCTTGGAGGACAAGTTCATCAATGGGTATTAGTCCAAGATAATCAGGGACACAATTCCCTGCGGGTATATCTACACTACAGCGTTATTTTGAAATATCTTATTTCGAAATAGTTAATTTGAAATAAGATATTTCAAAATAACGCATCTACACGCAAAATGCATTTCGAAATAGCGCGTCCACACTGATTGGATGCTGAATCGCATTTAAGGCCAGCTGAAACCGGTTCCAGCAGGGCATCAGGTCAGTAGTTGCTTTGTGTGGCTGCTGCCTGAGGCTATCTGAGGCTTGTGCTTAAAGGGACCCCCCTTGGACAGCCGGTTCTCAGCTTTCCTTGCTTGCCTACCTCGCTGAGGGACGGCAAAGCATTTTTGTCTCTGCTTGCTTTAGTTGCCCTGACTCAGGACACCACAGCACTCAGCACCATGGAGCCAGAGCTGCCCCTGGGCACTCTGGTGCTCATTTTGGATGTCTTGCAGCAAGCCTGGCAGCAATTTCTGGAGTCTGCCTCACAGCATCTGCGGCAGCCCGACCCCCAGGCCCTCTTCTGGACCTCCTGGGGGACAAGGAGGAGCAGCACCGTGCCTGGACACCAGCGTGCCCTGCCACATCTGGCGTCTGGACACCAGCAGCGACTGGTGGGACCACATAGTCCTGGAGCGCTGGGGAGACCAACAATGGACCCAGAACTTCAGAATGAAGAAGGACACCTTCCTCAAGCTCTGTGAGTGGCTCGCCCCTGCTCTGCGGTGACGGAACACGCACATGAGGCCCACCATTCCCCTCCAGAAGCGTGTGGCCATCGCCCTCTGGAAGCTCTCCACGCTGGATAGCTACCAATCCGTCAGCAACCGGTTGGTGTGGGGAGATCCACCGTCGGAGCAGTGCTCCTGCAGCTATGTCAGTATCCAGCCATTGTGCCTGGAGGGGGGATGAGAAGGAGGGGATGGGCTGCCCCAGGGAAAAGGGGGGGAAGTGATGCAAGTCCCCTCCCCGGGAGGGTTTGTTCTGTCCCAGCCGCACTACGGACTACCCGCGGTGCCCAGGATTGCAGGGGGGGTTGCTCCTGTGGAGTGGGGGCACGGGGCAGTGGCGGGGAAGGAGCACTCTCGGCCACCCTGGCACCCCAGTGACTCTCGGTTTTGTGTGTCCCTCTGCAGGTGGTCAAGGCCATCAATAGAGTGCTGCTCCGCAGAGTCATCTGCCTCACTGATGTGGACTGGTCATCGAGGGCTTTGGCGCCCTGGGGGGGGGCAATTGACAGGACACACACCCCTATCCGTGCCCCAGAACACTAGGCCTCCCTGTACATAAACCAGAAGGGATACTTCTTGGTCATCCTGCAGGCTGTGTCTGACCACTGGGGCCACTTCCTGGACATTAACGTGGGCTGGTCCAGCAAAGCACACAATGCGCGGGTTTACCGCAACTCCTCCGTGTGCCAGAGGCCTCATGCCAGGACTTTCTTCCCTGACTGCCACATTAGGGTCAGGGACGTGGACATGCCTGTGTGCCTGGTGGGGGATGCGGCTACCCACTATAACCCTGGCTCATGAAGCCCTACATGGGATACCTCAACCCCTTCCGGCAGGCCTTTATTGCCAGGCTCAGCAGGGCCCGCATCATGGTGGAGGGTGCCTTCAGCCGGCTGAAGGTCCGATTTAGATGCCTCCTCACCTGCCTGTGCTACCCACACAAATTCCTCTATCCCTTCCACACTGTAGGGACACACACCTTTACCCAGTTCCTAGGGCTCAAGGTGCAACACTGTGAATTTACACACCCACCCTTACCCAATTCCTAGGGCTCAGGGTGTAAAAACCCTCAGGTTGGCAGGATCTTTAGCCACTTGAAAGAGCCTCACACAGTAATATCCTTATCCTCTATTTATTGACAAATCCCAAACAAGCAGAATACGCATGCTAAGCACACAGTGTCATGTTCACCAATCCTGATAAAAGGCAGGCAGACTTCCCCTGTTGGTCAGGCAATATCAGTCTCTCTGGTCTTAGGCTGTGTCTCGGAGGTGAGTTCTTCTTTTCCAGGTCTTCCCCCCTCCTCCTGGTCCTCTTCCAGCCTTTTCTTCCTTCTGATCTTCCTCTTTTCCTCCTTGAACCCCAGTTTATATAATGAAACCTGAGTCTTGCTTAGCTATACCTTAACCAATTATTTTAGTATAATTTTACGAACCAATCATAACAAAATTACCTAACCAATCATACCCCACCACCTTAATTGATTTACACCTAGCAAAATTAATTATACAGCAGACAGAAACAGTTACAAACCAGACAGAGATCACACAGTCAAACAATAGGAAAGTGTAGTGACAGTGCTCATAGGATGAGGATTCCACAACATCCTCTATTGATAAACAGTTTCTTGCCAGACAGCTTTACCCATCTTGAGATCTGTTTTTTTTTATCTGGTGACAGTGGGGGAGCTATCAGGGCAATGTCCTTCCTCACAACCTGGTGTGACACTTTGTAATACAATTTAGATGGAATTGTGAGTATGTGACTCCAGGCCTTAAAGTAATGACTGCTACTCTTCAGTCTGGCTGCAGAAGGCAGCTTTGGTTCAGGCCTAGCACAGGCCTTCCAACATGGCTACAAAAAAGCCATATTGTTACACCTGGACCTCTCCAAAAGGAATATTCTGCACGTGGTGGCGGCATGCTGTGTGCTGCACAATTTGTGCGAAAGGAAGGGGGTGGCTTTCCTGCCAGCCTGGATGGCAGAGGCCGACTACTTGGCTGGCCTGTATGCACAGCCCCGCACAGCTGCCAGCTGGGAGGCCCATCAGGGGGCTGTCGGTATCCAGGAGGCCCTGCGGGAGAGCTTCCAGTGAAGTCTCCCTGGCGTGCCCCACTGGGGCCTTGTGCCTTATTCCACCCTCACGTCCTTCCACTTTCCCCTCCCTAACCCCCCTTCCTGATGTAAAATAAACACGTGTGTTATCAAAAACAAACTCTGTTTATTGAACATAACTGGGGTGGGGGGGAATGAGGGTGGGAGAGGGGAGGAGAGAGGGTGGGAGAGGGGAGGGGTAAACTTGGGAGGAGGGAGCTGGAAGGGGAAGGCAAGGGGAGGAAGGGGGAGGAGAAGCTCAGGGTTGGGGGTCTTGCTGGTCCACCTGTCTCTCAGCACTGCGGGTGCAGGGGCCTCGGTGCCCCCGGGGGGGGGGGAGCAGGTATAGGGGGGGAGGAAGAGGTGGGAGGGGGAGCAGGGGTGGAAGGAGGAGCGATAGCTGGGGCAGCAGCAGGGGCTGGAGCAGCAGGAGGCACCAATCTGTGCACCAGGGTCTGCAAGTGGTCACAGATGGCACGGTCCTGGGCAAGCAGCTCCCACCAGCTCTCCCGCCACAGCTGCAGGTCTTCATGCACCCAGTGCTCCAGGATGCGGACCTGCCTTCACAGGAGCCCCAGGTGCTGCCGCTGGTACTCCTCCTGGTTCCGGGTCAGCCTGCTGAGTGCCCGGGTGTGGGAGGCTGTCCTGGGCGGGGTGGTGCGCCCTGCACTCACAGCTGCTGCGGCTGTGGAGAAACAAGAGAAGTGGTCAGTTATCCCTGGGGACACAGTAGGTGAATCCCAGCCCCCCTCTGCAAGGCGAGGACGGCAGGTCTCCGCACCATCAGAGCCAATGTGCTTGCACACAGGCCATGTTTGGCATGTCCTGCTATCCCCGGGAGTGTGAGCTGGCCCGGGACTGCACCCATGCCCCTGTGCTGTATATAGTGTGGGGATGGGGGGGGAAGGGAGATGTGCCCTGCCTCTGCATAGAGGGGGCTTGTGGAGGGAGGGCATCATGCAGTGTCTCTCCCCGGGGTCAGGAGCATGTCATGTGCCTTCATACATACACGTGTGTGGGTAACAGGCCAGGGCCCCTGTGTGGCGGCCAGCTGGGGCCACATGCCCAGGGTGGCACGGCACTTGCATAGGTTGCTGTGTGCTCCATGGTCAGCAAGGCCCACATGCGCGGTTCCCCCCCCCCCCCAGCCCTGCATAAGGGGACAGTGATGGCACTCACATGTCGAGGCCTTCCCGGCCTCGGATGACACCAGGGACATGGCTGCTGTGATGCCTCGGGGGTCCTGGGTGAGTGCCATGCTCCCTCAGGGCTCCTGCAACTCCTGGCCATCGTCGTCCTCCTCCTCCTCCTCTGTGCCCTGCTCAGGGCCCTCTGCCCCAGGGTCAATGACCATCTGGGGAGCACAGATCGTCTGACCCCCCAGGATGCGGTCCAGGGCATCATAAAAGGGGCAGGGGTCTGGGTCAGCCCCTGGTTGGGAGCTCCCCCCCGTGGCCCTGGCATAGACCTGCTGCAGCTCTTTGATTTTCATGCGCACCTGCTCCTGGGTGCACATGTGGCTTTTGGTGGCCAGGCTGCCAGCCATTTCTGCATCTAGTGTGGAGATCATGGACATTGGAGTCCTCCCCACAAACCTCAATCAGGTCCATGACCTTCGCATTAGACCAAGAAGGCGCCTGCCATTTGTGGC
The DNA here is from genome assembly GCA_032595735.1 of Pelochelys cantorii. Lineage (NCBI taxonomy): Eukaryota > Metazoa > Chordata > Testudines > Trionychidae > Pelochelys > Pelochelys cantorii. Next base: position 65,149,723 of record CM064328.1, read on the forward strand.
CCCTGGCAGGCTCCTGGGAGCTGCCAGCCTGCTCCTGGGGAGCAGTGGAGGTCTGGGAGCCAGTGGGTTGCTGGCTTATGCTGGGCCAGGGGCAGCGACTTCTGGCTCTGTGCTGGCAGGCTTGCAGCTGGCGCAGGCACTGTGGCCAGAGTCTACCCCTCTAAGGGCTCTGGGGCTGGGGAGGAGCAGAAGAGTTTTCCTGGTGTGGCCCAGAATGGCACCAGAGCACTCTGGGAAGGTCTGGAGGCCCCCTATTTTGAAATAAGCATCTACACAGTGCTTATTTCAATTTAGCTATTTCGAATTTGGTGTTATTCCTCATGGAATGAGGTTTACCAAATTCAAAATAAGTGCTCCACTATTTCAATTTAATTTCTAAATAGTGATTTGGCTGTGTAGACACTAGTAAAGTTATTTCGAAATAACGGCTGTTATTTCAAAATAACTTTGCTGTGTAGACATACCCTGCCTGAATATCCCCCTAAATCTCTGACAGCAAGAAGCTTGGACAGGATGAATGGGGATGCATCACTCAATAAATTGCCCTGTTCTGTTCATTGTCCTGTTCTATTCATTCCCTCTGAAACATTTGGCACCGACCTCTCTGTCAGAAGACAGGAAAGTGGGCTAGATTGACCTCCAGTCCGACTCAGGATGACCATTCTTATATACTTTTATCCTTCTAGTCTCTGCTCCTGCATCTTTCTTTTCCTTTTCCCTTCATTCCTCATCTCCTTTCTTCATGTAAACATCAAAGAGAAAAGAAATTAAAATAATTGTCCATATTGACACCAAGAAGAAGTGTTTTGCAAGTGCCACCACTTAAAGGATATGTATAATGTTGAACTAGCAGGCCCGAGAAATACAGTAAAAGCTGTGTTATCCAGCACTTTACCAACTGGAAAACTATTACAGGTTGGACCTCCCTGGTCCTGCACTGGCGGGACGTGACCAGTCCTGAATGAGAGAATTTGCCAGACCAGGGGAGGTCTCCTGCCACTGGCCCTTGAACCCATCGCCTGCTGCCTTGCCCTTCCACACCCCCAATTTGGCTGGGCTGCTTGCCCAGCTACTGCCAGCTCCCTAGGCAGCATATGTTCTGGCTCCTGCCATGGGGCTCTGGCCCCACATATCCAGGGGCAGTCATGGGGCTCCGGCCCTGGCCCCACACTCCAAAGGGTAGCCACAGGACTCCAACACAAGCCCCAAGCTCCAGGAGGCAGCTGCGGAGCTCTGACCCTGGCCCCGTGCTCCAGCCTGGCTCTGCTGCAGGGCTTGACTCTAGCCACATGCTCTTGGGGGCTTCCGCGGTTCCCTGGCCCCACACTCCTGGGGGTGGGGGTGCCAGGAGACTCCAGCACCATGCTGTCTCAGGGCTGCTGGAGGCTGTTGTTCCCAAGCTTCTTGGGGCTGCTGGAGGCTGTTGCAGAGCTCCGGCCCCGGTCTCGCACTATCCCCAGCTAGGTTGCCAAACATGTTGCCCCAATCCAAGCTGGCCATTCTGCCCTTAGGCTCCCGAGCTCTCTGGTCTGGGAACATCTCTGGTCCTGCCGGATGATGAATGTTGCTGGATTAGAGAATGCTGACTTTGGAGGTATAACCTGTAACCAGCATTTCCAATGTCTCCCAATCATTCTACAGTGCAGTACCACTACTGAATTACTGAATACCTTTGTGCTATTTTAGACCATCTTTGTTTTATTGGACTCTAATTCTCTGAAAATTGGTATTCCATTGGTTATAAAAATAACTTCTATTTTTAACCAGATTTTGTGACTAACCAGCACCTGCATTCCCTCAACATGCTGAATAACAAAGCTTTTTCTGTACGTATTGCGAAGGACTATGAATTCCTAAAGAGGATTTTGGGCACATTGCAAGTAGTCATGTCATGGTCTTCACACAGTAGCTGTTGCTGGGAAACCATTTATTTGGCACCTGTGTATTCAACACATCTGCCTTTTTTGTATTGTCTCTTGGCACGGCATATTTGTCATAAGGGAGTTACATTTTTTAAAAGATAGTATAAACGCTTTAAGAGGGAAATATTCCACTTAAGGAATGAATATATTTCTCCAACTGCTTTGATGTTCCCACATACTATACTGATGTCCCTGCAATTATCTCCCCTCCCTCCCAGATCTTAATGAGATCTAACTACTTGAATGGAAAGGAAGCAGATTCTCAAAAAGTGTTTTAGCTTTGCTAAGAGCTAGGATACTTCTGGTTCTCGTGCAACTCTCCCATTGACATCAATAGATGTTTTTCTTCTTTTTTTGTTTGTTCACTTTTTTGAGGGCAGAGGGGAGGACATGGTAATCAAGGGAAGGATAGTGCTTTGAATTTGCTATTTGTCAAATGAATTTTCTCCACACAGACACGTTCCCATTGATTACTCTTGTTTTTTTACTATTATTTTACACTGCCTCAGTGATCTGGCTACACTGGGAAAAGCTGTTCACACTTGAAGTCAAACTTTTCCAAGTTGGTTGTTTATAAAAGATTTGTAAAGTGAAAGTTGTGTTTAACTGAAAACATCATAATTTCAGCCGGTGCTCAGGGTGATGCCCTGTTTTGCATTTCTTAGATTTATCCCATCAGCGAGCTGGCACAACATGCGGCCCAGTTATGTTGATACATCATATTATGCAATTAAACTTCACATCTTTATGAAACATTAATACTATGTATATTCTTGGCTGGAGCTCCCTGGCTGCTGCTGAGGTCGGAGCTCCCTGGTCAGTGGGGCCAGGGAGCTCTGCTGGGGCTAGTACTCCCTGCTGTGTGGCCCCCCCCCTACACTGGGCTCCCAGCTGAGTCACCAGTGCCCCGTATGGTGCTCCTGTCCTGCCACCAAACCTCCCTCTTCCTGGGCTGTATGGTCCGGGAACATCAGTGGTCCCTGCTGGACCATGGACGTTACTGGACCAGGGAGTCCAGGTTAAGAGGGGTACAACCTGTAACAAAATGCTTAAAAAGAACATTAAGCATGTCTGATTACAGCACTGTCTTCCATACCCCTCAACCTCCTTCAAAAGCAGGCCTGATAACTCAGTACCTCCTTCGGAATTCTAATCAAACCATGATTCAGTCACAGCATAATATTCAGGGGAAGGGGGAAAAGGTGTGCAAAGACTCAGTTCAAAGGGCAGAAAGGGTGCTTAATTCTTTGAATCAACCTCGCTGTCCTATGCCCTGGTCCTTTGCCTATTGCTCATAATACTCCATACTAGCTTGACACCACTGTACCACATTCTCGCTGGCTCTGCCATGCTCTCCTTCCCACTATATCACCAAGTTTAGGGTTCAAAAAAGAACGAGATAAGTTCATGGAGGGTATGTCCATTGACAGCTTTTAGCCAGGATTCACAGGGATGGTGTCCCTAGCCTCTGTTTGCCAGAAGCTGGGAATGGACGACAGGGGAAGGATCACTTGATGATTACTGTTCTGTTCATTCCTTCTGGGGCACCTGTCATTGGCCACTGACCATAAACAGAACACTGGGTTAGATGGACATTTGGCCTGACCCAGTGTGGCCATTTTTATGTCTTAAGTCCCCATTGTTTCTGCCTTACTATTTACGTTCCCCTCTCCCCTCCAGGCTCTCAGCCTGGCACTCCCCACCCCGCCTCACCCCCCTGCTTATCAGTGCTCTTACACTGTGGCCAGATCGACACTGCAGACTTGCACTGCTACAACTACATCTGCTCAGGGGTGTGAAAAAGCCACACCCCAGCACAACACAGTTGTACTGATATAATGCCCCAGTGTGGACAGCACTATTTCGATAGGCAGGCTTGTCCCTTTGAAATAGCAGCCAACTCTCGCAGAGGTGTATTATCTACTCTGATGGGCAAAGCTCTCCCGTCAGCATAGTAGCATCTTCACTGAAGTGATACTGCAGTGCAACTGCAGTGCCACAGGAAGTTAAGTGTAGACCTGCTCTGTGTGGTTGTGGTAGTCCCTGCTGCCTTCCTACACATGGGAGAGGATCAGGTGAACAGGACCAAAGCATTATCTGTGAGGAGAGCAGGAATTTGTCAGTGTAATCCATTTCCCGTTGGTCCTCTGCTTTCTCTCAGGCTATGTCTAAGAGAAGCAGAAGAAGCTACTGAGGCTATGTCTACACTATGAGTTTTCTCGGCAAAAAATATGCTAATGACGGACTCCAGCATAAGTCGCAATCTCATTTGCATATTTTCTGCCGATCCGTTTTTGTGCTAGGGGTTTTTGCGCAAAAACAAGCAGTGTGGACGTTTTCTTTTTGTGCAAAAACACCTTTTTCCGCAAGTTTGGTATACCTCCTTTTCTGGCTCAGCATTAATTAACCAGTTGAATGTTTAATAACGACAACACAACCTAATATATGAAAGAAAAATTCCCTCGCTCACATCAGTTTGGCTGTGTGTGCTATTGCTGCCAGAAGTTTTTCTAATATTTCTGTCATGTCCATTATTTCCTGATGGCCTCCCCAAAGAAATACTTCATAACAGCAATGCTGGGCAGAGGAGGTGGTTATCAAGTAATTCCTTACTTATAAAAGCCTTTAAATAAAATTGTCATCCCATTGCTTGTTGGCATCCATTCTTCTGAAAGCCAGCACATAGAGGCACTGTAGGGAGCACACAAACTAGTTTTAAAAATTGCAGCATTAAAATATAGGGGGGTTTCAGTTTGTGACTTTATAACATTTTTCTGAGAAAAGCTACATTCTGTATGTACTGAGTCATTTGGGTAGAATGTGTTTAGGATGCACAGCACAGAAAGTTACAGAGGAAAAAGGCTAGGCCTGCAAAATTGACTTTAAGCCAGTTTACCACCTACCAGATTTTAAATTGCCCAGGGACCTGATCTGGTCCTTGATTAGGGTTGCCAGATGCTTTAACCAAAGATACCGAACCCCCCCCCCCAAAAAAAAACACTGGGAAAAAATTCTGCTGAGAAAAAAAAGGGGGAGACCAAAGTTGTTGAGCAGAAAAAAAAAAAGACCCCCAACAGCAATTATTAAGCAAAAAAAAAAAAAAATTTTTTTTAATAAAAAATCAGCATGATCCCTTTAAGAAGAGGCTTTTGTGCCAGTGGTCATTTTGTTTTTCTGCCAGACACAAGACAAGACCCCGCGGAACCAGGTAAGCAGGCAGGTGGGGGGCCCAGGGCTGGGCACAGTTGCCGAGTGTATCGTAGGGTTGCCAGGTGTCTGGTATTTTCACCTCCTGGCAGGGAAAAAAAATCAGAAAATACCGGACATTTTAGGTGTCTGGTATTTTCTGAATTTTTTTACCGGACAGGAGGCAAAAATACTGGACTGTCCGGGTCAATACCGGACACCTGGCAACCCTATACTTGATGTAAGTTTAAGCAGCCCCAAGGGAAAGTCTATGGCAATAGCATACTATATAGAGAGCCCTAGGTTGTCCCTTTGCAGCCCATGGCATAGGAGAAAGCTAGGTGTTATGTCAGGAGTGGGAAGTAGAGGAGTTGCAACTAACTGCCTCCCATCCCCTAGCCCTTCCCCAGGCAAAACCCTTTGCCAGAAGCTGTGAGGTGTCAGAGAGCTATCTACACTATGTACCCCTCCTGCTCTAGGGGAAATTTTCTGGTGCGGTTTCCTCCACCTGTAGTAAGCAGTCTTAGCAAGGGACAGAATCTTCCCCAGTGTCTGAACACAGGAAGCCCAATTCCACACAAATCTGAATTAGTGTATTTCCAGTCCAGTAGGTAGGTGGCTTTGCTCTGAAAGTCTATTTTTTGTTGTTTGCTCTTTTAGGCCCTGACCAGGAAAGCATCCACATGCAGGACAGGTGTACACATTCTTAAAGTCATTCTTAAAGCCAAATGCATGCTTAAGCACTGTCCCGAGAAGGAATGGATTTAAGGACCTGTGTAGGTATTTTCTTGAATCAGGGCCTGACCCTTAACTTTCTTAGCCCTTCTGTAGCCGATTATACCTGTGCTCAGCAAATGTGAAATGTCTGCATGATGATCATTTGGATATCTGTATACGCTACAGTGAATGCCTGCTCATTTTGGCATTGCATATGGACATAGCATTGTAGAGAACCACCACTTTTGTTTTCCTATTTAAGCCTTGCTCAGTGCTTCCAACTGCTTGCAGTTTGTTACTTGCAGACAAAAGAGTAGTCTTCAAAGGAGAGGTAGATAAGCTTCTTGAGATAAAAGAAGAATCCCACTGAGCACTGAGTCCTTGACCAAATCTTTATGGAAGTTTGAAAAAGTGTAATTAATTATTTTCCTCCCTCTGCCCCCTCCATGGCTGTCTATTTTTAATTTCTTTTCAGAAGTGGGAGCAACTATGCCAAAATACAAAGCCTGTTTCTCTGAGATTTGCAACCCTATTTTGTAGACTCAGGAAGTCCAAATAGTTTGTATAAGCTTTGTAGTGCACATACTTGTAGATGCTTATCTGACTCAAGTCTCCAAACATGGTGAGATTTCACTCACAGCGGTAAATCAAAAGAGCCTGAAGAGCTAACACTTAACTGTTGTATAAGCACTGCAGACAATTATGAACTCACTTTTTGCTCGAGCTTTCAGTTGTTATGGAAAAAAGCAGACCCTGTTATCGAAAATGTGTGAAATACATTTTGCTTATAAGCCTAGGAGATGATGAGTACATTCAGAATATCAATAAAGCTGAGTGAGGGTTTATGTAGAGCTGTGTAACGAGCAACTGAAAATATGCTTCTTTCGTGGAGAGCTTCTGTGTCTATTTTTCAGAATTAATGTAGATGGATTTGAAATCTAAAGAAGCTTTAATTTCTAAACAATACTTTGTAAGGCATATAATATTTCCAGATTCAGTTCAAATTATTCAAATAAGATGTCATGATATAAACGGTGATTTAGAAAGGTTTCATCTATATAGCAATTATGCCTCCACTTTAAAAGAAATATCATTTCACTCAAAATAGATGTAATATAATATATATGACAACTGTACATAATTCTATGACACATGCTCAGTACTGTCATCGAGACAACCTGTTGCTAAAAACGCCCTATGTCTCAGCATTGAGCTCCAGGGTGCTAACTCGTAAAATCAATATTAAAAATGAAGAGACATATTAACCCTTTAAAATATCTTTGTGATATGATAAAACCACATTCAGCTTCATCCCCATTACAAAATCCAACTAATCAGTCATATAGATGATTAACCTTGATACCGTGCTAAAGTGAGCCATAAAAAATAACTAGCTCTTCCTTCAGGTCCCTTCTAGATTTACTGTTTTAAACTTGTCTGCAAACTATTATTCAAAACCAAACAACTCACAATAACTTCTTACTTATCAATATGGGTATGCTTCCTTCCTACTTGTAGGAACTATCACTATGAATAAAGTTACTTGAGTGTTTGCAGCCAATGTATTCAAGTTAATGAGGCTCCAGCCATGTAGGCCAGCTTGCAAGACTAGGGCCCAAGACTTCAAGCTCTTCTGCTTAGGGAATCAGCCTTCCTTTATTTTGTACAGTGCCATCCATAACTATGAAGCTAAATATATATTTAAAAAAATCTAGACCACGTTGTTAGAATAAGTGAATTGCTGTTTTCTAGTTAGGGATTTCATTGAAGAGTTTTAAAAGTCTTGTACACAGAGGTGCAAGATACCCATATGGAAGCCCAGTGACAATGGGGCTCTGTGCAGGTGAAGCAATCTGCCCAGGTATTGTAAATTTTACATGTTTGGGGCTTCCTTGGCTTCATCCATCTCACAAACTAGAACGTAAGCCAGGGTGACAGCTCTGCAGCCTTGCCCATGAGTCAGGTGACAATGGATTTCCATCCCAACCAGGACCCCTACAAACAGTCTGTTTACTCATTCTGTATGCAGCTTTCTTAAATGCAACTCCACATGGTATAAGTATAAAATTGAGCAAATTCAAGGATATCCTCACATACAAAGTGAACAATTTGAAGCATATTTATTGTCAACAAATAATATCTTAATTAAAGGCTTTTATAGCTTGTCATCTTATATAAAAGAAGAAGAACGAGGTACAGGAACACTGCCTCTCCATTATGAAACCATCTGTTTAAAAATACAAACAAACACAAAAAGCTGCTTACCCTCTTTCATGGCTCTGTATTTTAGTCACAGATTTGATTGGATGGTTGAGTAGCTGTTCCGAGAGCCGATATATGTTTTTTCTCTAAGGCTAGTATTCTAAAATCTAAGCTCTTGCTCTTGCTGTCTTTCACATAGGAATTAACTCTCTTTTCCTTATGTTCCTGAAGAAAACCTTCTGAACCAAGTGAAAATAGACTTAAACTGCAGACATCCCAAAACAACAGCTCTGGTATTCTCCTATTAATCTCAATAAGACATTAACAGTGAAGCCTAATGAAAACTTACCGGTAAGTCTGTGGTTCTATTCCACTGCTCACCAAAGTTCACAAGAAAGAAGAGGGATGATTGTGTTACAAAGATTGGCACAATCTACTACAAATGGCAGTTCATATTGGTGGTCCCAGTGGCCAAACAGAGTGTGACAGTGTCCCATTACTACTCTTTAGTTTCATTTTGATATTTGATTAACAACTTCTTTATAAATTGCAACCTTCCTCATGAAAACCTGCCCTAAAAAGCCCCAAAATGCAAGCATCTAAATATGCTGTTTTAATAAGAGAAAGATTAAAACAAAAAGAAAACACCAGATAAGCAGCCAAAAGTTAAACAATGCCTTTGTCACATACTATAGCTTTGAACTTCAAACAGATTCATGAACTTTTACAGATAGCCATCATAATAATATTTCGCAGACAAATCACTTTGGCCCTAAAACGGAATAATAATCCATCTCCAAAAATGGCAAAAATAAGCTTTAAGCAATTACCTAACAAGAATGCCTGCATGTGGTATTGACAACAGAATGTACAGTCATGACCTTTTCATTCAACCCTTGAAGAAAGTTTATTTCCTAAAATGTGTCCATGTACATGGGCAAATATCCCAGTCACTCTGTTGATTGCAGTCATTTAAAATAAAAAACAAAATAATTTTTGAAGGTTAGTTTGGCCTTTGGATGATCTTTCTATTTTTCAATTGACCTTCTTTTCCTTTTTTTTTTTATGGTGGGAGGGGTTTTGTTTGTTTGTTTAAGATGGACTACAGCATTTTAAAAGAGTTCCAAGTGACTTTTCTTTTCTCTGTTTTGTAATTTTCCACGTGAATACTTCAGGAGAAAGATACATTGTTTCTTCATTTCATTACTGTTTCTTTTCCTTACCTTTTATTCTATGAATAACACAGACCCTGTGGAACACTTTAACAGTCGAGCTGGTGAGAAATTCCATTATTTTGAAGGGGGGGAAAAGAAAACCTCCAAAATCTGATCCCCCATTCTCCCCCCCCCCCAAAATTACAAAATTTCCAATGAAGTGGAATTTTAGGAAAAAATCATTTTGGGTCAGTCAACATATTTCATTCTGAGTCTGACATTTAAAAAATTGTGTTATGATTTATAATATAAAATAAAATACAATTTGAAAGAAAAAATTGAAATTTTCTGTTCAGAGAAGTTCAAAATGAAATGTTTACCCCTATCAAGATGCCTTGGTTTTGATTTCTTTCCCAATGAAATTTTGTTGAAATTAGCCTGGTCCCACTCAAAGTTTCAATTTTCACAAACATTTTCCAGCTACATAAAGTTCCATCAGAATTTTTTTGACCAGCTCGACTGAAGATTCTTCCAAAATCTATTGAAAAAAATACAAGTAATAAAATTAAGTCAGCATTTTGAACTAGTTAATGCAAGCAATGAGTAAACACTTTAGTAAAGGTCTGTCACCAGAATGCTGTAATAGCATTTTGGATTTTTGGGGCAGAAGGGGATTGAGTATTTTATGAATTGAAAACTATATTTTTCCTCAAGATTTTTGCACATTAGAGGGATAATTTCTCCTTAAAGGGTACAAGTCTTAGGATGGGTAGACACTTTTAATGAAGTTGTGTATAGATCCACCTTTTACTAACTAGCTGTTTCCCAAGTGAGAAGAAGAGAGGGTGGTAGGATTATATTTAACTTAAAGAACATTAGAATGGCAGTACTGGGTCAAACCAAAAGTCCATCTTGCCTACTATTCTGTCGTCTGACAGTGGCCAAGGCCAAGTGCCCTAGAGGGAACGAACAGAACAGGTAATCATCAAGTGACCCATTCCCAGGTTCTAGCAAACAGAGGCTACCATTCCTACCCATCATAGCTAATAACCACTGATGGACCTATCCTCAATGAATTTATCTACTTTTTTTTTTTGAGTCTGGTTATAGTCTTGGCCTTCACAACATCCTCTGGCAAGGAGTTCCAGATTGACTGTGTGTTATGTGAAGAAATACTTCCTTTTGTTTGTTTTAAATCTACTGCTTAATAATTTCATTTAGTGACCCACAGTTGTTGTATTATGAAAAGGAGTAAAAAATACTTTCTTATCTACTTTCTCCACCTCCCAGTGAAGGATTCATTCCACCTTCTGCTAGTGAATCTATTAAGATACCACTGTACTCCACAAGAAATTGTAGCAGGTTCTTATGTCAGCAGAAAAAATTAAAACGGAAATTGTTGCAACTATAGCATCCTTAAATAGCTCAGGAATCTGCCTGCAAGGCAAATAAATGACTTTTTTTTGAAGCAGTAACATGTACACATACAATCCAAAAAGTGTTCAGTTTCACTCTTTGCACACAAGATACACCTTCCTACCTTTTAATGAGATCATAAGGTTTTTGAAGGAAAATTATTAGACAATACAAAATCCATCCAAATTAATGATGGTGATGGTTCATTATTTATAGCATTATATGACGCTCAGCTGTGTAATTCATAAGGGCAGTTTTGTAACATCATAAACTGATATGGAAATAGCACAAGTAACTTCAGAACAGCAGCAGAATCACTAATATTTGTTGATAGTCAGAATCAAGCACTATGTGGTACATACAGTAGCTAGGGGGCAATTTTAGAGATATTTTGACATCTAAAGATGCTGGTAGGTGTCTCATGAGACTTTCAAAAGTATCTTGGCTTCTAACTCTGATATTTAGTTGCCTAAACACTTTACAAATATGACGCTCATTACCCCAGATAAGAACATAAGAAAGGCCATACTGGGTCAGACCAAAGATCTACTAGCCTACTATCCTGTCTGCCGGCAGTTGCCAAATTAGTTACCCTATGGGCTATTTATAATTAGATTATCACATAAGAGTACTGGTGTTGGAACATTTTATTAGTGATGGTAAAAGCCATTAAATAAAACTGTAAAGCCTGTATATGAGGGTAATTGCTTCCAGCCCACGGGTGCTGCCACCCCACCAGCACCCATACTTCCAGCATAACAGATTCTCTAACTCTTCTGTGCACACCATGTGAAAATGCTTATTGAAAAACATCCTGTAATGTATTAAAGGAACTGGGGGCTCACTTTATATATAGCATATGAAGTAGAGTGGAGCTGGATCTCAGTGTAATTAATTGGACTATGAGAAGTCCTGTGGGCACCTTATAGACTTAGGATATGTCTACACTACAGAGCTATTTCGAATTAACTTATTTCCAATTAGTTAATTCAAAATAAGCTAATTCGAAATAACGCATCTAGACCCAAAAACTAATTCGAAATAGCGTTTTGCTATTTTGAAATAGCGCATCCACACTGATTGGACGCTGGATCGCATTTAAGGGCAGCTGAAACCGGTTCCAGCAGGGCATCAGGTCAGTAGTTGCTTTGTGTGGCTGCTGTCTGAGGCTATCTGAGGCTCGTGTTTAAAGGGACCCCCCAGACAGCTGGTTCTCAGCTTTCCTGCTTGCTTGCCTATCTCGCCGAGGGACAGCAAAGTGTTTTCCTCTCCTTCTGCTTCGGTCACTCTCCTTTGGGACACCACTGCAGTCGGCACCATGGAGCCAGAGCCGCCCTTGGGCATTCTGGTGCTCATGCTGTACGTCTTGCTGCAAGCCTGGCAGCAATTGCTGGAGGCTGCCTGGCACCTTCTGCTGCAGGCCAGCCCCCTGGCCCTCCCGCTGCTCTCCCTGGGGGCCCTGGAGGAGCGGTGCCTGGATGCCAGCGTGCCCCGCCACATGTGGCATCTGGACACCAGCAGCGACTGGTGGGACCACATAGTCCTGGAGCACTGGGGAGACCAACAGTGGACCCAGAACTTCAGGATGAAGAAAGACAACTTCCTGGAGCTCTGCGAGTGGCTCGCCCCTGCTCTGCAGTGACGGGACACACGCATGAGGCCCGCCATTCCCCTCCACAAGTGGGTGGCCATCACCCTCTGGAAGCTCTCCACGCCGGATAGCTACCGATCTGTCAAGAACCAGTTCGGCGTGGGGAGATCCACCTTCGGAGCAGTGCTCATGCAGGAACGGCACTCACTGGCCACTGGGCCAGGACGGGGGGCTGTAAGGAGGACGTGGGCTTCCCCGGGGAAAACACGGGGGAGGTGGTGTAAGTGCCCTCCCCGGGAGGGGTCAGTCTGTCCCAGACGTGCTACAGACCACCCGCGGTGGCCAGGATTGCAGCAGGGTTTGCTCCTGGGAGTGGGGTGTGGGGCAGTGGTGGGGAAAGAACACTCTCAGCCAAACGGGAACCCCAGTGACCCTTGGTTTTGTGTGTCTATCTGCAGGTGGTGAAGGCCATCAACAGGGTGCTGCTCCGCAGAGTTGTCCACCTCACCGACCTGGACGTGGTCATCCAGGGGTTCGGCGCCCTGGGCTTCCCCAACTGTGGGGGGGGGGCAATTGACGGGACGCACATCCCCATCCATGCCCTGGACCACCAGGCCTCCCTCTACATTAACCGCAAGGGGTACTTCTCTGTGATCCTGCAGGCTGTGTCTGACCACTGGGGCCAGTTCACAGACATCAATGTGGGCTGGTCCAGCAAGGCGCACGACACGCGGGTGTACCACAGCTCCTCCGTGTGCCAGAGGCTACACGCCAGGACTTTCTTCCCCGACAGCCACATCAGGGTCGGGGAGGTGAACATGCCAGTGTGCCTCGTGGGGGATGCGGCCTACCCCCTACAGCCCTGGCTCATGAAGCCCTACACGGGACACCTCAACCCCTCCAGGCAGGCCTTCAATGCCAGGCTCAGCAGGGCCCGCGTTGTGGTCAAGGGGGCCTTCGGCCGACTGAAAGCACGGTTTATGTGCCTCCTCACTCGCCTCAACCTCTCCCAGCACAATATTCTGCACATGGTGGCAGCGTGCTGTGTGCTCCACAATTTGTGCGAAAGGAAGGGGAGGCTTTCCCGCCAGCCTGGATGGCAGAGGCTGACTGCCTGGCTGGACAGTATGCATAGCCCCGCACAGCTGCCAGCCAGGAGGCCCTTCGGGGGGCTGTCCGCATCCGGGAAGCCCTGCGGAAGAGCTTCCAGGCGGACGAGGACTGAAGTCCCTCTGGCGTGACCCACTGGGGCCTGGGGGCCTTACATTCTTCCCCACCTCCTTCCCCTTTCCCCTCCCTAACCCCCCCTTCCTGATCTACACCTGTGTTGCCATAAAAAACTCTCTTTATTTCACATAACTCGGGTGGGGGGAGGGTAGGAATGAGGGGAGGAGAGGGGAGGGGGGAAACCTGGGAGGAGGGAGTTGGAAGAGGGAGGCAAGGGGAGGAAGGGGGAGGGGAAGCTCAGGGTTGGGGATCTTGCTGGCTCTCCCGTCTTGCAGTACTGCGCGTGCGGGGGTGTTCCCGGGGGGGAGTGGGTATGGAGGGTGGGGCAGGAGGGATGGGGGGTGCAGAAGAAGCGGGAGGGGGAGTAGGGGTGGGAGGAGGAGCGATAAGTGGGGTGGCCGCAGGGGCTGGAGCAGCAGGAGGCAGCAATCGGTCCACCAGGGCCTGTAGGTGCTCGCGGAGGGCACAGCCCTGCTCCCGGAGCTCCCTCAAGCTTTCCCGCCACAGCTGCAGGTCCTCTTGCAACCACTGGCTGTGGACCTGCTGTCCCTGCAACCGCAGCTGCTGCCTCTGGAACTCCTCCTGGTTGCAGGTGCGCCTGCTGGCCCGGGTTCGGGTGGATGGTCCAGGCGGGGTGGTGCGTCCTGCACTCGCAGGTGCTGCGGCTGCAGTGAAACAAGAGAAGTGGTCAGTTCTTCCTGGGGACACAGTGGGTGAAACCCAGCCCCCCTCTGCAAGGCGAGGACGGCAGGTCTCCGCACCATCACGTCCTGCTATCCCCGGGACTGTGAGCTGGCCCAGGACTGCACCCCAGCCCCTGTGCTGCCTATAGTGTGGTGTGTGTGGGGGAGGAAGGGGAGATGTGCCCTGCCTCTGTGTAGAGGGGGCATCTGGAGGGAGGGCTGTGTGCAGTGTCTCTCCCCGGGGTAAGGTCCCTGGGCTCCCCCTCCCCCCCACCCCGCATAAGGGGACCGTGATGTCACTCACATGTGGAGGCCTCCCTGGCCTCAGATGAGGCTGCTGATTGGCTCTCTGGGATGGCTCGGGGGTCCTGGTTGCAGGGCAGGCTCCCTGCAGGCTCCTGGCTGCCGTTGTCCTCCTCCTCCTCTTCCCCTGTGTCAGGGGCAGGACCCTCTGCCCTGGGGTCAATGATGACCGGGGGGCATGGACCGTCTGACCCCCCAGGATGTGGTCCAGAGCCTCATAGTAGGGGCAGGCCTCCGGGTCAGCCCCTGGTTGGGAGGCCCAGGCGTAGGCCTGCCACAGCTCCTTCATCTTGTTCCGCACCTGCTCTTGGCTACACATGTGGCCTCTGGTGGCCAGGCTGGCAGCCATGCGGCTGTAGACGGCCGCATTCCTGCACCTAGTGCGGAGATCGTGGGCATTGGAGGCCTCCCCCCAGACCTCAATGAGGTCCACGATCTCCACACTTGACCAGGAAGGTGCCCGCCTTTTGCGGACCCTGGCAGGCTCCTGGGAGCCGCCAGCCTGGTCCTGGGGAGCGGTGGAGGGCTGGGTGGCAGCGGGTTGCTGGCCCATGCTGTGCCAGGTGCACAGTCTGCTGGCTGTGTGCTGGCAGGCTGGCAACTGGCACAGGCACTGTGGCCAGAGTCTGCCCCTTTAAGGGCTCCGGGGTTGGGGCGGGAGTAGACGAGTTTTCCTGGTTGTGCCCAGAGTGGCCACCAGGGCTCCCTGGGAAAGGCTGGAGGCCCCCTAATTCGAAATAAGTGTCTACACAGCACTGATTTCAAATTAGCTATTTCGAATTAGGTGTTATTCCTCGTAGAATGAGATTTACCTAATTCGAAATAAGGGCTCCGCTATTTCGAATTTATTTCGAAATAATGGTTTTTAAGTGTAGACAGCTATTAAAGTTAATTCGAAATAACGTCTGTTATTTCAAATTAACTCTGTAGTGTAGACATACCCTAACAGATTTATTGGATCATAAGCTTTCATGGGCAAAGACCCACTTCATCAGATGCATAACCGGACTGTAATAGTTAAAATGACTAGGAAGAGGTTTTGTTGATTTAATTGAAAATAAAAAGGGAAAGGCTTCCTGCTTGGGACTGATAGGGTATGTCTACACATCAAAGTTAATTTGGAATCACAGCCATTATGCCGAATTAACTTCCATAGCGTCTACACAAGCAAACCGCTATTTCGAATTAAATTCGAAATAGCGGGGCGCTTAATTTGAGATAGTTCAACCTCATTCTATGAGGAATAATGCCTAACTCAAATTAGCTAATTCAGAATAAGCACTGTGTAGATGCTTATTCTGAAATAGGGGGCCTCTAGCCTTCCCAGTTTCCCCTGGTGGCCACTCTGGGCCAAACCAGGAAAACTCTTCTCCCCCCCCCCCCCCCCCCCAGCCCCGGAGCCCTTAAAGGGACAGACTCTGGCCACAGTGCCTGTGCCAGCTCCAAGCCTGCAGGCCCAGAGCCAGCAGTCGCTGCCCCGACCCAGTGGCCCCAAAACATGAGCCAGCAAGCCCCTGGCAACCAGCCCTCCACTGTGCCCCAGGAGCAGTCTGCCAGCTCCCAGGAGCACCTTCCTGGTCCAGGGCGGAGATCAGGGTGGACCATATTCAGGTTTGGGGGGATGCCCCCAACATCCATGATCTCCGCACTAGACAGAGGAACGCAGCTGTCTATGGCAGGATAGCTGACAGCCTGGCCACCAAAGGCCACATGCAAACCCAGGAGCAGGTTTGCATGAAAATCAAGTTGGTCCGGCAAGACCCCCAACCCTGAGCTTCTCCTCCCCCTTCTTCCCCTTGCCTCCCCCTTCCAGCTCCCTCCTCCCAGGTTTCTCCCTCCCCTCTCCCACCCTCATTCCCACCCCAGTTTCGGTCAATAAAGAGAGTTTGTTTTTGGCAAGAAATATGTTTTTATTTGACATCAGGAAGGGGGGTTAGGGAGGGGTAAGTGGAAGGAGGGAGGAATGAGGCACAAGCCCCCAGTGGGGCACACCAGGGAGGTTCTTAGTGCTCTTCAGGGTCGAAGCTCTCCTACACGGCATCCTGGATACTGACAGCCCCCCGATGGACCTCCAGGATGGCAGCCTGCAGAAAGTGCAGCGAGGCTCGCGGCAACATGTCCATGAGAAGCACCAGAGTGCCCAGGGGCAGCTCCGGCTCCATGTTGCAGAGTGCTGTGGTGTCCCGAGGGAGGGCAACCAGAGCATGCAGAGACACAAATGCTTTGCTGTCCCTCATCGAGGCAGGCAAGAAAGCAGGGACACCTGAGAACCGGCTGCCCGGGAGGCGGGGGTGAAGGGTGTCCCTTTAAGCACAGGCGTCAGATAGCCTCAGGCAGCAGCCACACACAGATGCTCCTGACCTGATTCCCTGCCTGACCTGGTTATGGCTGGCCTTAAATCTGAGTCTGTGTCCAGTCAGTGTGGATGCAGTATTTCAAATTAGCAGAATGCTAATTCGAACTGCATTTTGTGTGTAGACGCGTTAATTCGAATTAGCTTAATTCGAATTAACGTAACTCGAATTAACGCTGTAGTGTAGATATACCCAACATGAATAGCAGAGCCTCTCACTCTTAGGTCATGGAGAGGAATTGAACTAAGGATGAGTAGTGACTGGGAATTGGAGAATTGGTCTGAAACCTACAAGATGAAATAAATTGAAGATAAGGGCCAAGGTCTGCACATAGGAAGGAAAAATCTAATGCACAAATACAAAATGGAAAATAGTGGGCTAGGTGGTGGTACTGCTGAAAAGGTGTGAGGATTACTGTAGATGATCAATTGAATATGAGTCAACAGTTATAAAAAAAGGCCAGTACTATTCTGGAGTGTATGAACAAGAGTGTTTTTACGTAAGACACTGAAGGTAATTGTCGCATTCTAATTGGCACTGGTGAGGCCTCAGCTGACTCCAGTTCAGGGCACCGCATTATAGGGCAGAGGTAGAAAAACTGGAGAGCAACCGCAAAAGATCAACAAAAATGATAAAAGCTTTAGAAAACCTGACCTATGAGGAAGGGCATACAAACACTGGGCATGCTTAGTCTTGAGAAAAGAAGACTAAGGCAAGATTTGTGAATGGTCTTCAAATACGTCAAGCAAGGGCTCTTACAAAGAAGAGAAGGATCAACTGTTGTCCAAATCTGCTGAAGGTAGGACAAGAAATAATGGACTTAGTCTGCATCAGGGAAAATTTAGGTTAGATATTAGGATATTCTAACTTGAAGAGTAGTTAAGCTCTGGAACAGGGATCCATGAAGGTTGTGGAACCCCCATCATTGGAGGGTTTCAAGAACAGGTTGGGCAAACACCTGGCAGGGATAGTCTAGATTTACTCACCACAAGCAGCAGGACTTGATGACTTCTCAAAGTCTCTTCTACCCCTTACATTTCTATGAGTCTATGAAAGCCATTTCTATCTTGTAGCTGCTCACTGATCTAAGGTATCCACTAAGGTGACATAATATATGTGAGAAAATGTTGCCAATTATTTTCCTTCTGAATCTGTAGAAATGGTTGGTAAATCTGCAGGGATCATAATCAAATGCACTGAAAATAAATAAAACTCTGGGCTAGATGGTGACATTACAATCTCTGCAGTATAAGAGGTTAAGTGTTGATAAACTGCCTCAGGAGTAACCTAAAAGCAAGACTGTGATTCACAGATTATTGCCCCGTGGTCCACGGAGGAAGTAAATCGTGGTGAGCAGGTACATGCAACATAGCACAACACAGGCTCCCTGACACACTGATGCAGGTGTGCCTCTGGGCACAGCGGCAGGGAGGTAGAACTGAAACTTCACCCACAACTCTTCGGGCCACCTTCGTAAAGAAGGATGTGCATCGCCCTTTTCTTCTTCTGCTCTGCTCTCTGTGATGTGTCACACTGGTGGGGCTCCCTGAATCCCTTCATTTCCAGATACGTTTCACACACACATGCACGCACACCACTAACTCTCTAGATGTCTGACAGCGCAGTCAGATGTAGTTTTCTGTATCTATTAAACTTGCACACGCACATTTCTAGAGGAAGAATCCTTCTGCATGGACAAATTATCACCATTTCTTTGTCTACAGGTTGAACCTCTCAAATCTGGGGCTCTCTGGTCCGGCAACATCTGTGGGCTGGAAGAAAGGACCATGGATGCTGTTGAACAAGAAAGCCCTAGAGCCGCAGAGCACAAGTCATCTGGGAGTTCCGTGGGTGCTGGGGAGCCCCAGCTGGGCTGGCAGGGGTTGGTCCTGCGGTGGGTGGGGAATCCAGCCCTGCAGAGCCCCAGGCCAGGGAGCCCCTGCAGCAGATGAAAGGAATCCCAAGCCCTGGACAGGAAGCCAGGCGGGAGCTGAGCTGGCAGTGGATGTGGAGAATCCCCAGCCAGGAACCCGGTGGAAATGGAGCCGGCAGCAGCCAGGGGAGATCCCAGCCTGAGGCGGCTGACCCTGGGAGCCCTGGCATGGGCCTGGCAGTGGGAAAGGAAGCCCAGGGTTTGGGTATGGCCACATCCCAGAGGGGTGCCTTGACCTGCCCTGGTCTGGCAAACTCCATGGTTTGACACCACTCCTTTCCCAAAGATGCCAGGTCAGGGATTTCCAACCTGTAGCATCAACAGTGTGGTACGCACTTTACAGAGTATACACTTTACAGATATAAAGAGAGAGCTTCTGCCCAAAGACTTTCCAATCAACTTAACATCCATAAAATAAAAAGCAAAGGCAGGAGGGAGAGGGCGGGAAGCAAGTAAAAACCTGTGCAAATAAGTGAGGGAAATTTTGAAGTGTTGAGGGATCTCTCTGTGCTGAGTTTATCATTTGACTTGCACTCTTTCAATAGTTAATGTTTCTCTCTGATGGGGGAGGTGGTTCCTTATTTCTACTGCAGTAGCATCTCAGAGCCCCAGTCATAGACCAGGACCCCATTTTACAAAATGCTGCGGCCACATAGAGCAGACAGTTTCTGCTGCAAAGAGCTTGCCATCTATATGCAGGCGGACAGTTCAGATGCCATTTGAAAGAGATGTGCTTTAAGGAGGGATTGGAAGGAGGAGAGGATGCATCCGTGTGTAGGGATTCTCTGGATGTTTTTTCAGTACTTCAGACTCATCATTAGCCTACATAGGTCAACACAGACTTAGGCTCTTCTAAACACCATTGAGCAGCACCGAGTTGCACCAGGTGAATTCAGATGGATCTCAGGGTCTGGCTGAGGGGACTCTAGGTATATAAAGGACTATAGTATTTTAAAGCACAGAGAAAAGTGCACAGTATCTAGCATGAGACCCTCTATGCTGATTAGGGCCTCTCCATGCTGTTTCAGTACAAATACTATATGATATAACAAAAAGTTGGGCAACATAAAGTAATCACACCGGAAGCAGTGGCGGGGCAGGGCTGGACAAAGCGGGACTATGTCAAAGAGTAAGATTTTGTATTAGGTTCTGAATGACTAGGAAGGCACTGAATGTTTGTGAAGAGCGGTTTAATGTTGTTTTGATGGAGCATACCGCTAAGGGAATAAACATCTGAACCTGGGACAAGCTCATGCTTGGAGAATTGACACAAAAGAAGAGGAGGACACCCCAGTGTGACACTTGCTGGGGGTATCCACAGGGTTTTGAGGCACCACACAACCACCTGTGCTTAGCATAAGGAATTCTGGTCTATGCTTGTTGTGGATCACCCTGACTCCACTTGCCTGTGGCAACACAAGCACTCCCTTCAGAGTCTCCACAGGCCTCGCTGCCTCAGTACAGGTTAGAATAGCCAAGCAAACCACACTTGTGCAGTCTTTAAGACTTACACCTATCAGGACAAATGAATTCCAGGTGCAACTCCAATGGCTTCAAAGAAGCTTCCTCCCAAGGTAAATTTGGCCCAGGAATTCTTTTGCGGTACATTTTTATGTAAATGCACTTTTTCTTTTCATTATAGTAGCAGGCAGAATTTCTGCACAAACAATGGAGGCCTTTGTCAGAGAAGTGCCATGACACATGGCAACAGTAAAATAAAGAGTGGTTTATCAATTACTCTGTAGCCAAGGAGGGCTTTTTTAATTTTGTCCTTTGTTCCCATTTATATTTCAGTTTAGCTGCCCACCTATGCTAATAAAGTGTCTGTTAAAGCATTATTATTTACAGTGACAAAAGTATCTTTCTATCTTCTCTCCTTCAAAAAAACCATTGTTTAGACTTTGATCAAAGGTAAGGTACATCGTAGGCACATCCATGAAGCATAGGCAATCACTGCTTCTATTTGACCTCTTCTCTAATCATTCTATCACCATCAAGCCCCATCCAGCATAAATTATAGACCTTCTGCGGAGCAAGAGGGAGCCAGTGTGGGAATTGTCACTTTACATTCTGGCCTACACTTCATAGTTAGGTTGACATACTTTATCTTGCCATGACTTAATTGTGCTTATCCCTACATTTTATCTTTCTCTAATGTAAGTGCCCCACTACGGTGATGCAGAGCACCACCTTCAGAAGCAGCACCGAGTAATGGTTGATGTATTAAGGTTGACACCTTGTAACTGTCAACACTGTATAACCTAAGTCAACCCTAACAATCCAGTGGTCTTATGCTGACATAACTTGTATCAGTCAGTTTGCAGGGTAGACAGGGCCTGATGGTGGCAATTCCTTACCACTGGTCATGTTGGAGGACCCTGCCTCTAGCTCAAGAATCCTAAAACCAGCCACCTTCACAGCTCCAAGAAACGATTCTGTCATTCTGATTTCAGTAGGTTACAGCCTTGTCGTCAGCAGGAGGTTTCTCGAGGTCCAATCAAGGTGAACTGCTTAGAGACAGGGCTAGCTACAGCCCAAGATTGGAATCTTCCACTATAAGGCACAACAAATGACTCACAAAGAGCATTTCCATTTATCTCACTGGCTAGCAAGAAGTCATACAAGCAATTCCCTTCAAACACTCCCGTTCTCCTGTGCCACCACCAGTACTATTCCTTATACAGAGGAGAAGTTATGAAAACCAATGTCACCAAATCAAAACAGGGTTCTCTGATCCCAAAATACAAGCCACATTCCCACAACAATTTATAACTCACATCTGATTCAAAAGATCATGTTGTTAGCCAGTCCTTTAGGGTGTATCTACACTGCACCCGTAGTTCGAAATAAGATATGCAATTTGAGCTATGTAAATAAAATAGTGTTTCCATTTATAAAGACATAAAGATGCATACAGTTTGAGTGAGCTTGGAAGCTGGAATTACAGAGCTCAAGTGAAGGCATCTTCTCTCCATCAATATGAAGTTACTAATGGGGTATTACTGGCCTGCCCAACCACATAGGATAGGCTTAGCCAAGGCACCCAGAAGACCTATTATGCAACCTACAATAACATTTAAATGATACTTAATAAAACTAAAACCAAGACAAAAAAGAGCTATTTAAACCCTGCCTCTCCAGGATTAATGATTGTTAGGCTAGAGCAAAACATTTCACCTTAATGTTAATCAAAAAGTTTACATATACGAAATAAGACCAAGTGATGCATGATTGGTAAACATGAAATTAGGCAAAATTTGTATCATTTGGGTTGGGCAATAAAAGAGTATCATAGTTGTGAGGTAAATATTTCTCACAATTCGTTCATTCTCTTTTGAAACTATTTACATTCAGAACGTTATGTGAAAAGAAAAATGTCATTTTGATCTTCCTTGAGAAAAACATAAGACTGCATTTGAATTCTTGGGCCAGCTTGGTTTTGTTTTTTCTCTTTTGAGGGATGAGATGTTATAAGAGAAATTTGGCTGAAGATTTTTTCCTTTGCCTTGCTCTCTGCCAAACCCAAAGTTTGAAAAAATGATTGCTGCTTGAATTTTCTTGTGAAGTACCAGATTACAGCATGGTATTAGAAACAAACAATAAGTGGAAGCACGACATGTATTTTTCTTGTTCAATTCTACAATCAAGCTGTGTGTGTAAGATAAGCCTCAGAATACCTTGTTCTCATTTGATAGTGTAAAATACTACAATTATTGTAATTTAAACCGAAACCAATATGCTTCACTAGCTAGAACATATATTAATATATTCTCTGGTTTAAAAACAGTCAGCAAGTCTTACAGCTGGGATTACTAAGATGGTCATGGTGCTGTAGGACTGGAGCAGACCAAGAACACAGCTTAGCAGCAGAGGCATCGGCAGCAATGGCAGGCAGAGCCAGCAGCAAGGAGAAGGGGAAATAAAAAAGATAATGACAATGTAGAAGCAACAGCAAGGCAGATGCATCAATGGCCTTTCCGTGACTGTGCCAGAATGCACATGTGGACTCTGAGGGTGTGTCTAGACTACAGGGTTTTTTCAAAAAAGGTGGACTTTTTTCAAAAAAAACTTCCCCTGTGTCTAGACTGCTGCTGTGTTCTTTCGAAAGTAAATCGAAAGAACACGGCAGTTTTTTCAACTGCGGAAAACCTCGTTTTATGAGGAATAATGCCTTTTTTCGAAAGTGCTCTTTCGAAAAATGGCGCTATGTAATGTAAACTTTCCCACCGGCAAGGAGGGAACCCACAGCTAGTGTGCAGCTGAGGCAAACAAGTAAGGCATGGTCTCTTGAGGAGCATTACATGACAATACCTCTAAGGCTGCTCAACACTGTACAAGCAATAGGACCAGCCAAAAAAAATCAGGCCCAGGATCAGAGAGTTGTAAACAGCTCCTTTGTGGCTGCTCCCTGAGCTGCATTTCATGCTTACTATTTGCAGTTGAGGATTCATCCCCAAATGCTGGTGTGTAACATGGGGGGAGGGCAGAGCATCCCATTAGTTTGTCTAATACAAGCAGTGAAAGGAGCATGGCTAGCCCATCCACCTGTGTGCATGCATGCACATGCTCCCATGAGCAGCAAGCTCTGGACAGCCTCAGCTGCAGCAGGGTTGGTCCTGATCAGTCTGGTACAGCTGTGAATTTGTTGTGGCAGTAAGCTGGAATTTTTGTCACTCCATTACTTTTTCAGTGTAACTAATAATCTTAGGCTCCTACTGCAGAAGCTGTAATGACAGCCATGTCATTCAGAGAGACAGACTCACTGTTCATACACAACCTGTTATGGTTTCTTTGCCAGCAACTAAAATGTTGTTTCATATTCTGTTCAGAATCTCATGATAGTAGCTTTGGAATATCCATTTACCAGCTGCCTGGGTTTGTTCTAATGCTTGGATTCCATCGCATCATTGCTGCAGTTTGGGCCCTGAAGTCTTGCCAAAGATAAAACCCAAAAAGCCTGATTGGGATTGAAGAGCCAAAACTTGCCGGCACTTTCCCCACAAAACTCGGATGGCTTTTTGGCAATGCCACTGGGGAGCAAATTATCACACATGCCCATGCAGGAGATGCAGCCCAGTTTATGTCCTTAGCTCTGAGTCCCGCTGCTGTGATTCATTTTACTGCCTGTCACCATTGTAGCACCAGCCAACTTGAGGCACCTAAAAATGTGCTTTCTCTTCTGTCATTTGACACTTTCTAGGGTTCTCACTGACTAGCTCTGGGAGCAAACAGCTTGTCATGATGAGCTGCATAATTTTTTTCTTTCTTCACTTCACTTGTGCTCACACACCATTCTGTGACTAATCGACTGCATTTGAGTACTGGCAGGAAGGTTCGCTATAAGGGGGGTTCTAAGTAAAAGGTGTAGGATAGACGCAAAAGGCAAATTCTGAATCCATAATGGTGAGGATTCACTTCAGCAACCTGATTCAAAGGGTTATGCTTCATTATCATTTTCACCATAAAAAAGGGATCTCTGAAGTTTCTCATAAAAAGTCACTGTAATCTCAGCCACTACTGCCCACCATAAATATTTCCAAATCATAGAAAGACACGGTTCCTCCCCTGAAGAGCTAAAAGCTTATTTAAGACAAGACTCAACAAGCCAGTGCAAGAAACCATAGGGGAGAGGGAAGGAGGGAGGTCAAAGTTACATGTAATAAGATCACATAGCTACAGAGAAGATAATGAAGTATACTGGCCCTTAAAGACTAACAGGGACCATAAAACAGGAGAGATCCCAGAAGCCTGGAAAAGGGCAAATATAGTGCCCATCTATAAAAGGGGAAATAAGGACAACCTAGGGAATTAAAGATCTATCAGCTTAACTTCTGTACCAGGAAAGATAATGGAGCAAATAATTAAGGAATCCATTTGCAAACATCTAGACGATAAGGTTATAGATAATAGCGTTGATTTGTAAAGAACAAATAATGTCAAACTAACCTGATAGCTTTCTTTGACAGGATAAAGAAGCCTTGGGCATAAGGGAAAAGCAGTAGATGTGCTATATGTAGACTTTAATATGGTATTTGATAAAGTCTTTCATGACCTTCTCATTCACAAACTAGAGAAATACAATCTAGATGGAGCTACTATACAGCGGGTGCATAACTGGTTGGATAACCGTTCCTGGGGAGTAGTTATCAATGGTTCACAGCAGCGTTCCTTTTAAGCTGTGTGCTTGTGCGGCCACTCAGGAGAGATTCAAATGCCGACTGCTGATTAGCAGAGCACCCATAGCGAGGTTCTTTGTTTCTACTGGTGGTCCTCATTTGCACATGCCTTAGTATATATAAAAATTGATTCCACACAAGGATGGAAAAAGTCTGCACATGGATGGAGAAGATGAGAGAGAACATTGCTTCACAGTCATTCTGGAAGGGCATAATGAGAGGGGTTCTGCAGGGGTCAGTTCTGAAACCAGTTCTGTTCAATATCTTCATAAATTATTTAGATGATGACACAGAGAGCACACTTAAAAAGTTTGTGGATGATACCAAACTGGGAAGGGTTGCAAATGCTTTGGAGGATAAGGTGAAAATTCAAAATGATCTGGACAAACTGGAGAAATGCTCTGAGGTAAATAGGATGAAATTCAATAAGAATAAATGCAAAGTTCTCCCCTTACAAAGGAACTATGAGTTGCACACCTACAAAATGGGAAATTGCTGTCTAGAAAAGAGTACTGCAAGAAGGGATCTAGGGGTCATCATGGATCACAAGCTAGATATGAGTCAACTCTGACACTGTAGCAAAAAAAGGAAACGTCATTTTGGGGGTGCATTAACAGGGTGTTGTAAGCAAGACATAAGAAGTAATTTTCCCACTCTACTCGGCAATGATTAGGCCTCAGCTGGAGTATTGTATCCAGTTCTGGGTGCTGCATTTCAGGAAGGACTGTTGACAAATTGGAGAAAATCCAAAGAGCAACAAAAATGATTAAGGTCTAGAAAACTTGACCCATGAGGGAAGATTGGAAATATTGGGTTTGTTTAGTCTGGAAAAGAGAAAACTGAGAGATGACATGATAACAATTTTCAAGTATTAAAAGGCTGTTACAATCAGGAGGAAGAAAAAAATATTCTTAACCTATGATGATAGGATAAGAAGCAATGGGCTTAAATTGCAGCAAGGAAGGTTTAGGTTGGACATTAGGAAAAACTTCCTGTTGGGGTGGTTCCACACTGGAATAAATTGCTTAGAGAGGTTATGGAATCTCAATCATTGGAAATATTTAAGAGCAGGTTAGACAAACACGTCAGGGATGATCTAGATGGTGCTTGGTCCTACCATGAGTGTAGGGGACTGGACTTGATGACCTCTCAATGTTCTTTCAAGTTCTATTATTCTGTGATTATTACTATTCTATAATTATAATTAAGGATGTTGAAATAAATACAGGCCTAGAAATGACCTTATAGCAGGAAGAGAGGAAACCATGTTGGGGAGTTTGTTGGTCAGGAAAATCAAGATATTGTCATTTAAGGACCCTGCCCCAGGATCCATGTTACATAGTGTGGGGCAGGGTTCCCCTCTCTCCAAACGAACTGGGGAGAAGCACAATAAAGAAGGGCAATATATGTGCTGTCTTCTCCCTCAAAACAGAGAGAAGAAAGCCAGAGTTAGACAGCTGAGCATCTGCTGGGATGAACAGTGTTGTCGACACTGGGAAGACCAGTTTGATGCAGAAAAAGAGCTTCATTGTGGCGGAAGAACTGGAGATGAGTACAAACACTTGTGCTGCTGTGATGGACTTCATGTTTGGGCCGCTGAGCGCTATTTTGAGTTGCTTTCAGCTACTAATCCCATCCTAGGCAGTGATTGGTGTTGATCTGATGAAACACTGGAGGATCCATATGGGCCCCAAAGAGGGGGAGCCGAGAGAGGGTGTGTGTGGCAGAGGTACCTTTTGCCATTAGGGAGCACTAATAAATGATTACCCAGTTATCACAATATTTGTGGATGAACTGAGAATCCCAAATACTTTAAAAAACTTTTTAATATAAATAAATATCAACAATCCTCCCAGACGGTCACCAGATGGTGATTTTCTGGAGGCACCACAGTACAAGTGGGTCTTGTGAGAGAGGTGAAGGACAGTGTAGTGCAAAAGATAAATGAACAATGAGGCTTTTAAGCCAGGTATCACTGATGTGGCAAAGTGCGGGGGGCGGGGCAATAAAAGACAAGAGCAGATTGTCTAATAAAATAATCAACCCCCAGGAACTTTTGTATATCTCTTCTATAAATTTGTGGGATTTTTTTCTTTTTGCCATGATGAAGCCATGCTGTTCCCCTTTTTCTCTTTTAAATAATGCCATGAAAAGTGATCATCCTCAATTATGTTTATCCAATCAGGAAATAGAATCATACAACTCAAAACCACATGAATACTGAATACAACTAACTGCTTGCAACCAAGATACAGGCCAAAAATTATTCACCAAATGATTCTGCAAATAATGAATAAATATGAGAACTGTACAGTCTATTTACTGACAGTACAGGAATAGAAAAGTAGTGAGAATCACCAAATTATCACTACAAGTTATTGACACAGTTTTATATGCTCCAGAAACATAGAGACATTGTAGTTCAATCAAGTTCATAAAAAGCTTTTACCTTCTCTCTTTTTCAGGCTCATTATATTTCCCTCTTACTTAAATACAGTGCCTTCCTTCCTGTACAGATACAGTCAGACCTTTTCCCCTGTTAGCTCTCTTGTACAGATACAGAGCCTGAAATTGCTTGTGACATGTGGATCACATTTTAGGAGTAGATAACTGAATCTAAGTTTGTGATGCTGACTGTTAATTAAGGTGTGCACATGAGTTATATGACATTGATCTGAGCAATGCCCTTGAGAGAAAATAGCTCTGATGTCTCCCAGCACCCGCGCTTGTCAAAGGGTATGTCTACACTGTCATCAACGCACTGCCATTCAAGGTGGACTGACTACAGCAGACAGACCTGGGCTACCTTTGACCTAGCAGCTAGGTCACACACCAATAGCAGATATTTGCTCTCCCCCCCGCCCCCAAAAAATTCAAGGGGCCCAGATTATTGTCAGGCTAAAAATATATACAACGTTATTAAATGTTAAGCAGCAGGGTGGGGAGTCTTCATGGTTTAAATAAATTTTAAATCACACAAAATAGTGACAGTAGACAAATGTTACTTGTCCAAGGGTCTAGCTAGCCCCAGGGCTCCTGGAAGGTTGTCTGTTTATTAAATAGTGACATTCAGGGGCCACAAAATACCCACTTACAGGCCTCCCAATAACAGGATCCTAGAACTGACCCTGTTTGCTGCTATTGTTATTTGAGCTAGGTAGATCAAAGCTAGTTTGGCTATGTCTACACCCGTTGCACTCACACCTTGGATTGCAGTGTAGACTTCCCCAGAGCTGTAGAACTGTGAGGTTAGTCTCTAAATCAAGTCTCATGCAGGACTGGACTACATAGTTTACTATATTACCAGACTTCTCTTTTCACATACACATATTAAACACATCCTTTGGCCTTGACTTTTCTAGGTGCCCAGGTATTCCTGTGTTTAGGTGCTAGCACACTAGAGCTCCACAGACATGGGAACTAGAGATGCGGCGGGTGTTGCAGATCCTGCAGGCTCCTAGACTAGCTCCCAGGGTCCCTGCTGCCACCCTGTACACTGGGCTTTGGCTGACAGCCCCAGGCACTGGGTTCTCCGTGTGCACTGGGGGCTCTGCTGGTAGCCCTGTGGTATGGGCAGTGGCCAAGAACCCAGCATCCAGGGTCTTGACTGCTGGCCTGACATGCTGGGGCTTTGCCCTCAGCCTCAGCTGGGAATGGGGTGGACAGAGGTAAGGGGGCTTAGCATCCCCACTTTTTAAAATATTCCCACGCCACTGTAAGGCTCTTATTCTGATTAAGACCTCTGACTGGTACTGCAATGGGAACAAATATTCCAATAAAGTAGCAGCCTGATTTCTAGCAAAAAAAAAAAAAAGAAAGGCTATCTCCTGAGCTCAGATCCCTATATTTGTCTTTGATCAATCGATACACAGTTCTGAGCAAGATGAATGTTCACAAAGCAAAATTAGTTTCTGTAATGGAGTCAAGCTGGTTTTGAATCAGGTAGTATTCTTTGAGAGTGGCATGGAATTTAGCTGGAAACTGAGTGCATAATTAGCAACTTATTATGTTAAATTATTATATTAATTACTCTCCAGTTAAGTATGTGCCTTTTTATTAATATTTATCATACAGTGTTGGTATACACAGTGCTGAGAGGTGAAACATGCCAAACAAACAACAGGTTACAGCAAACTTACAAGCAGACTCTTTTTTTGAGGAAGAATGCATTAATCTATTTGGAACCTGACTGTCTGGTGTACAGTAGAGGACACCTCAGGAAAATCAACTCACTGAATGCATGAAAAACCAGGATCTTTCAAAGTTATAATAGCACAAGTTCAGTGACTACCTTTTTAACTATTAGAATATACCTAACACCCCTATTTCTTCAGGCATGTCAATAGTGCTTTATTAGTTGCTTCCTATGCTCTACCACCAAGCAGTAGACCCAACTAGCAAGTTAAACAGGAATAGCAGTTTCCTCTTGGACCTAGTCTACACTAGAGTGGAAGGTTGACTTAAGATTCGCAACTTCAACTACATTAATTATGTAGCTGGTGTTGACGTATCTTAAGTCACCATCCACACAGTGGGTGTTCGATGGGAGCAAATGCTCCGGTCGGCTTCCCTTACGCCTCATGAGGAGCAGGAGTACCGGTGCTGATGGGATCACCCTCTGAGTTTGATTTAGCGGGTCTTCACCAGACCTGCTACATCAAACCCCAGAAGGTTGACTGTGGCAACATCAATCTTGATCTTTCATGTAGCGTAGACATGGCTTTAGAGACCATCCAGAGTTCAGGAAAGACAAACCATGATTAAGATTATATTTTAAATTGTTTTCCAAATTCTCTTTTATATATAATTTTATTATTTTTAGTCAATAATTAAGTTATTATGATTAATGGCTGGCGTTATTATGTTACTGTCAGGTACAGCGAAGCTGAGCCGGTGAGAGTGCAGTCACAGGAAGTGCAATAAATAAGTGTGTAATGGTTGCTTTGCATAAAGAAGAGTTCATTGTCCCCTTTTTATTTGTGTTTGTTTTGTTAAGCCATTAATGTTTCCCATACCTGCAAATGGACCATATAACCTATAATAAATTGCTCAGATGGAGGAAAATGAAACAAACAAAACAAGGTCTCCCTGAAGGAGACCATGTGTTGCTCTTGTAACCACCTTGGGTGGACTCACAATGCTGTCCCCTCACCAAAACAGGCATGGCATCTCATATTTAAAGGGCCTGGCCTGGAAACTAGCAGCAGTAAATTTCCTCTGCATTTACATGGCTTACCCATTTCTAGTTACCTAGAAAAATCCATTCAAGGAGATGTGAAAATAATGATGGTTTTGGATTTTTTCTGCTGTGTACTGCTTTGTGTTATTGAGATGTCGAGGAGGGCAAATAATGATCATAGAATCATAGAGTTGGAAGGGACCTCAGGTGGACATCAAGTCCAGCCTCAGCACTCCATTGATCTCTTCTACCAAGGCTTTTCACTCCCATGATAAACATGATGTATGTGGAATTCCTTCCCTATTCTGATCTGCCAACTCTCTTCATCCAAATGCCCCCGGTACACTCCATTCTGGTATGATACTTCCAAGTGAGTTACTGATCATTTTATTAACAACAAAAAATCTGCAACCATCCTGGTCATTACAATCTCAGGACTCATCAGTGGGATCTTTGTATTCTGTTTGCCTTATTAGAGTGTAAACTCCGAACTGTCTATATTTGGTATGAACACAGTATAATACTGAATGGTATCATTCAGTAATGATACTTCAATGGTAATGGTACTTTTTTACTTGCATCACGGAACAAGTAAAGAAGAGGCTCCATTGTCCCTCCTACACACTTTGCACACCCACACAAGCCGTGGCTTAGGTTGGAAGCAGATTAGGACAGAAACTGGAAGACAATGCAATCATAGACTTCAAAAGGGACAGGACTTCACCCGGTTTTGTATAAATTAAGTGTCATCAACTTTTATGGCACTATAAATATAAGGCATTTCCCAGACAAAAAGCTCACTGCAAAGTTTGACGACTTAGCAAGGAAGAGTCAATTTTTTAAATAATATAAATAAATAAATAGATAAATAAATAAATTATAATTCAACAGAGAATATTTAGCTGATCAGAATTTCTTTGTGTTCATGCAGGGCCCAGTTCTGCTATCCATATTCATGTGAGCATAATTTCAGTCATGAATATTCCCATTTACTCTTATGTTACACACTCTTATGTTACACACTAATACTCACATAACTAAGGCTATGCAAAAGCGGCTGCTAATTAATTACGCAAATGAAGTGCAGCGAATTCCATGCCACACTTCATTTGCATAAGCTTTTCTGGAAGAAGGCTACAGTGTAGCCATAGCCTAAGGCAGGATAGAGTTGGGGCCAAAATATCTGTTCAAAAGTTAATATCCCTAAAGTGAATATACTGTTGTGTTTACCACATGTGTGAAATATTAGTGTGTAACATAGAATCAAAGAATCATAAGACTGGAAGGGACCTCAAAAGGTCATCTAGTCCAGTCTTCTGTACTCATGGCATATCTAGACCATGCCTGACAGGTGTTTGTCTAACTCATAGGCAGGCAAAATATGGACCTTCAGATCCAGCCTGCCACAATCCTTTCGGCTGCCACCATCTGATGGCCCAGCAGAACCCTAATGCAAGCTCCTAGCTTGCTGCACCTCTGTACACAATTCAAAGCAACTGACTGTTGGGGCTCTGTGCATCTGTGGGCCCCCCAGGGGTGGGCTCTGCACACTGCCCCGCCCCCAGCACAATCTTGCAGCTTCCATTGGCTGGAAACTGGCCAATGGAGATGCCTGAGCTGTGCTTGCATTCCTGCATTCCTTCTTGTCCTATGCTCAGAGGTTAAGGAGAACAATTTTTCTCCCTCTTCTTTGTAACAACCTTTTATGTACTTGAAAACTGTTATCATGTCCCCTCCCCTCAGTGTTTTCGTCTCCAAACTAAACAAACATTTTTTTCATCTGTAATACATACACAGGGCTCGACAAATACACTCGCCCACTTGCCCGTGGTGAGTAGATTTTACCAGCTGGCAAGTGCAGGGGCGGACTGGCCCGGTGGGCTGTTGTGACGTGCTGGCCGAAGCCCGCACTACGGGTGGTGCGGCCCCATCTGTTCCACTGGCCGGCGGAGGAGCGGAGCGCTGCCAGGAAGGGGGAAATGCGGCGATTCTTGCCACCGGGCTGCCTGCGTGCAGCTCCGGCGTGAGGAGGCAGGGCGCGAGCCAGAGGCTGGGATGCCAGGATGCTGGCGTGACATGGCCCCGCTGATTTTAAAGGGCCGCGGCAGCTCGGCTCTGGCCGCGTGTCCCCAGGAGCTGGCTGCGGCGCGCAGCGCAGCCAGGCCCTGCCCCGTCAGCTCCAGTCCTGCCACAGCCCCAGCCCCCCTTTGTCTCCGCGCCTCCCATTCCCCATGCCGCCCCTGCACACCGGACCCCCTGCTCTCCCTCTTCCCTGCGACTCTCTGGCTCTGCGCTGCCCTTGCACCCTGCTCCCCCCGATCCCTGCTCCCCCAGCTCTGTGCTGCCCATTCCCTGCACTGCTCCTAGACCCTGATCCCTCTGCCCCTCCTGTTCCCTGCGTCTCATTCCCCGTGCCTCCACCGCACCCTGCTGCCCCCGATCCCTGTGTCCCTCTGGCCCTGTGCCTCCCGTTCCCTGTGCCACCCCTGTACCCCCTCACTGTTCCCTGCACCCCTCTGGCTCTGTGCTGTCCCTGCACCCTGCTCCCCCTGTGTGTCAGGAGTGATGGGTGCTTGTCCATGGGGAGGGGCTGGACAGGGCAGGGAAAAGGCTGCTGTGACTCAGCAGCGAGTGAAAGGGGGAGTTCACTTGAAGCACCTTTGCCTTTATGGAAAAAAACGAACGAAAATGCTATTTGCTATTGAAAGGGCTAAAATGCCGGGACAAAAATGAAAACAAACAAAAAAAAAAAACCATTGCAAAATGCAAACGTGTAAAAGATGACAAAAAAGCAAGGGGTGTGTGTGTGGCCAAAAAATGTTTTGCTTGGGGCAGCAAAAAACCTAGAGCTGGCCCTGGGGGAGGGGAAGGGGCTGGGCTGGGTTGGGCTGTGGGGAGGGGAGGGGAGGGGAGAAATATGGGGAAGGGGCTTGTGCTGAGGGGAGGGGAGGAGAGGAGGTCAGGAGAAGAAGAAGAAAGGGGAAGGCAGCAAGGGACAGGGTGCAGGAGAGACAAATCCCAGAGGGCCAAGTGCAGACAATGAGGAAAAGGGCAGGAGGGAAGGTGTCAGTGGGAGGGAGGAACAGGGTGATGCTGGGAGAGGAGAGGGTAAGGGCATTGGGGGCTAGAGGGGAGAGGGGGAGCTGCTGGGAGAAGGCTTGAAAGAAGGGGTGGGCATGAGGAAGGCGGGGATGGAGCAAGGCATGTGTGAGGGCACAGGGGCATGAGAGGAATGGGGGCAGAGGGTGGTGAGGGGGTGGGTATCAGGGAAAAAGAGGGCAAAGGGGGCAGGGGCAGTGAGGGAAGGGGGAGGCACCAGGAGGGTGCAGGTGCCAAGGGATTCTGGGAGTGAAGCAGAAGGGCAGACACCTGCAGGGGAGGCACGAGCACCAGAGGAGAGAGGCAGGGCAAGTGTGTAGAGGGAGGTGTTAGGAGAGGGGATGAGGAGGGGTAGCTCACATGATCAGAGTGGGGCTACTGGAGAAGTGGGCACGAGGGGGGGGAGAGAAGGGCTGATGGAGGGGGGCAGGTCTCAGGAAGGCTGAGGGCAGTGAGAAGGGCAGGAGTCAGGACAGCAGAGGAGGGTGAAGGTTTGGGGGGCAGCAGGCACCAGGGGAGCTGATGGAGCAAGGGGAGGAGACATGGCAGCAGAGGGAAAAGGTAGAGGTTTATAAGATATTTATTAATAACGTGGGTGATATTTATTAATAACTTATGAGTAATTACTGTTCTTATTCTTATTAGGAATTTATGCCATTAAAAAAACACTTGTTGTGGGGGAGGGTGGCAAGTCCCTTTTTTGTTTGGCGAGTAGGGTTTTCCAGAATTTGTCGAGACCTGGACATACATATGTAAACACAATCTTCCGTGTCAGTAACATAGTCACCAGAAAGAAAACAAAACACAGTTAATCCATAATACATCTACCCTGTCCACCCTTAAAATTCCATTTCTGCAAGGCTGCTTACAGAGGACTTGTTCTAGTAGACTCGTACCATCTCTATGCCTACTTGTTGTTCCTGTTCCCCAGATTTCTATCAGTCCATTCTTAGACTGTGAGCATCTTGGGGCAGGGACCATCCCCTTCTTCAATGTCCAGAAAGTGTCTAGGGCAGCAGTGGGCAACCTGTGACCTAGGGGTCACATGCCACCCATTGGGATTCGATGTGTGTCCCATAAGACATTTTGTTTACTGTTGCCCATATGCAGGGTTGTCAGATTCTGCTAGTTTCCACCATGTAGGTTTTTTTTGGGGGGGAAGGGGGATTCTCTACAGATATTCCTAAGTGACACACACTTAAAGCAAGGGCACATGAAGTGAGATCCGTGCTGACTGCACACAACGTTGACTGTGAGAGCTGTGTGCTCCATCTGCATCCCATCAAAGCACTGCTACGGTTCAGTTGGCACACCCCACAAAGTCCAGGTACACAAGTGCAGTGAGCAAAGCTACCCTGTCCTGGGAGACAATCTTAGTCCTGACAGTTGTGCAGACACTTAAGGTACGTCTACACTGCAGAGTTTTTTCAGAAAAACAGCCGTTTTTCTGAAAAAAACTACACTTAAGTCCATACTGCAATCGCATTCTTTTGGAAAAAAATTGAAAGAACAGAGGGGTTTTTCCGACATTGGTAAGCCTCTTTCTATGAGGAAGAAGACTTTTTCCAAAAGAGCTCTTTTGGAAAAAGGCATGTGTGGACAGGGAAGAGGGAGTTCTTTTGAAAGAAGAAGAAAAAGGAAAAAGCACAGGTGCCCTGGTGGCCACTCGTCCATAGTAATCATAGCTTAAATGCGAGATAGCATCCATTAAGTGTGGACACTCTCTTTCAAAAAAGCAGATCGCTTTTTTCATGCTTCTTTCAGAAGGAGTTTTTTTGGAAAATCTCTTCTGGAAAACCTTCTTCTGAAAGAAGCCTGCAGTTTAGACATAGCCTTAGATGAAAGAGGGCCACTCATGTGGCCCACTCACTAGCCTAGGTTGCCCATCGCTAGTATAACATGTCATGAGTGTTATCACAAACACATAGTAAATGCTGGAAAACAGTAACTGCAGTCTCTTGGGAATGCAGTGTTCAGTAGTTACTATCTTTCTCTTGGGTTATCTAATAATTATTCATCCATTATGTTGTGTTTCAGAAAGTATTTCTTGAGAGTACAACACTGGAGAACTGAAAATTTGTCTTATACCACACATTGTATAGCCCTCCTGCGATGCATTGTACTCCTTAGCACCTCATTAAAGCCATTTTAAAATGAGTAATGTATTTTTCTCTCTCATTAAGGAAAACATCAATACTTATTTAACTGCTATTACATACTTCCATTATCATTTTCTAAATAGTGCATTACCAGTAATTGATTGAAGCTTTATAGCCATGTCTACATCATATCCATTATTCAAAGAGATTCTGGAAGCATCTGACTTAATTGCACACATACAGTATCATGAAAAAGACTTACAAGAATCCATCTGATGGAAAAATCTTTTTTGACATTAATAATTACTCTCTAGTAGAGTGAATTACTTCACCAGCAGCTACTTGCGCAAGCATACAAAGAAGTGTACCTTAGGGTAGCTTACTGAATAAAAATGGAATACAAACTGATAGAGGCCTTGGGATATAGCTTATAATTTACCAATATATCTTGCTATGAAGTTACTTAAATATTACTACAAATTTTCTCAAATTCTTTTAAGTTCAAATCAGTGTCTTGATTCTGCAAATGGTTTTGAGAAGATGAATGGTCCAAAGGACTGGTAATACTTTTTTAACCCACAGGTCAGCAATTCAATTCCAGTTCAGGCTGGTGGTGACCAGAAAAGGACAAATAAGCCGATAATCAGATTCCAAGGTCTAAATATTCTGATTACATTTTGATTCCTTCGTCCAAATATCAAACCCAAATATCAGTCAGATACCTCCCTGGGACCGTCTCTAAGTGTCTTTATATGCCATGGACTCTCTGCCCCTGCCACCATGAGCAAGGATGGGGAGGCCCTTGTCTTCTTAGCTGCAGAAGACAGACAGCTGGCCTTCTTCTCATGTTTTCAGTCTTAACATGTCTGACAGAAGTCCACCACTTTCTCCTTGTTGGGAAGTGACCCAGGGGTTCACCCCGTTAAGGGGTGGCTCTGCCGCGAGTCGGTTCCCACTTTACTCTAGCCCTGGGGCGGGGAGGGTGTCAGGACGGCAGGGCCAATGCCCCCTTCCCCGCGTTCCCCGTCCCTGGGTGAACTTCCCCCTACTAGGGTTCACTCAGTGGTCCCAGGCAGACCCCTGACCCAATTCCATGGTCCACCATTTACTACAGTTCCCAGTCCTTGCCCCTTGGCCACCCCCAGGGTCCTCAGTTCGGACCTATACACAGTACGTACACAGTAATCAGTCTCGTGGCTAACAAATCCACCTGTCTCCACAGTCTCCCTCCTGCCCCTCTGGGTCCAGGCCCAGGGCCCTAAAGGTAGGGGCAGCCGCCACTACCTGGCTGGTGGGGGCAATCCCTGAAACCCGCCATCCACTCAGGCTTCAGGCCCACCCTGGGCCTCTTCCTACCCGCACCTGGACTCACCGCTCGTGGTGTCTTCCCTGGGCTGTTCTCTCCCCAGTCGGTCACACCTGGTTGCGTCCGTGGATCCTCCCAGTGTCTGGGTGGTTAGGACACCACCTGAGGCTAGTGCTCGCCCCTCTGGCCCTCCTCCATGCTCGGCCCCTTTGAGGCCGACTGCGACCTGCCCGGCAGCGACTGGTGAGGGCGGGACTCTCCCATCCTCCATAGGGCAAGCCGGCGTCCTCCTGGTCAGCGGCCTGACTCCTCCTCCCTGCTCTCCACGCCGCCAGTGTTTAAAATGCCCAGCACACAGCTCGAGCATGCACCGCAGTGGCACAGGGGTGGGGTTGGCCGGCTGCGCCACTCTGCTCTGGCTCCAACCCAGTGGCGGGGTCTTTGCGCTCCGTCACACTCCTCAACACATAAAATGTCTTCAGGCTTGTCGACTCTCAACCTTTCTTCCTCAGCAACAGTTCAAAAAACTTTTACCTCACTGAAACGTAGGTGTTTCAGATGACCAAACAGCACAACCGCTTACTAACAAGAACAAATTTACTATTTGATTTGCACAACTCATTTAATAACTAAAGTTGCAGTTCTTTGGAGATCTATCGGTTGGTGGCCTCAGGCCACTTCCCAGTGGGTAGTTAGTAACAACACGTTTGGGGATTCAACCCAGTGAGAGGCTGTGTAACAGCTTGTCCTGAAACCTTGAGTGACTTGAAATGCTCCTCTGCTGCAACACCATGTGGACATTCTGAGCCAGCATACAAGCATGCACTGAGTATCCATGTATTGAATACCTCTGATTCAGCAACTCTGACTCTACCACCCAGCTTGTCACACTATAATCACACACTCTCAGTCCCAAATTTCCCCAGAGGTATCTGCCCTGAAATGCACAATGGTCTCCTGGAACATTCAGAGGAGTAATAAAGTCCACTGCTCTTTGAAAGAGACAAAAGCACAAAAGTGTGTTGCTTTACCTGGAGTTAATCACTCAGTATCAAATACAGCACTGGGTTGATTCCAAGTGAAAGTAACACTTATTTATTTAATCAAAAGGAGAGAGGTGTTCAGCCAGTATAATTATAAGAGATAAAGTCAGAAATGATTGCAAAGAAAGATGAAAATGATTGCTAGTGACTAAGATTTACCTTGAATAAATGCTGTCATTTTGTTATGATTTTTATCACTCCCTTCCAGCAGGAAGGCTGTCCACCCTCTTGGTCAGGATCTCCCACAAACTACAAAGTACTTGGTTCCTTTGCCTTCTTGGGTGAAAGATAATGTGGGGTTCTTTGTTCCTCTCTTTTATAGTCCAATGACCTTTAAATGAATCCTTCTCTAAGTTCAGTGTTCCTGCTGCTCAGAAAAGTGCCAGGTCTTCTGATGGAAAAGGTTCCATGCTGGTTTCTTCCCCTCTGGTGAGTTCTACTATTCAAATCGATCTATCCCTACAGCCTCTAATATGCCAATGAATGGCCACTTGACTGTCACTGCCAATTAATTGGATTGTACCTTGACAGAGTCATCAACCTCTCCTTTGTCTGGAAAAGCCTGTTTACCCACTCCTCATATTTGTCTGGTTCAAACACAGCGTAATCCATATTTCCTTCAGTTTTATACTCCTTTGGTCATTTATACACAGTGCAAGAATATTAATTATCAGGCTGTTATTTGTTTTCCAAAGGACCTTATACGACACCTTGTCATAATCTGTATCTACATAAGTGAATTGGGATACAAGGAGCTGGTCAAGCCAATCTTACTGCCAGATACCAATGAGCCTCTTGCCCTCTGGCACTGGGATTCTCTTAGGGTGTGTCTAGACTACATGGCTCCATCGACAGAGCCATGTAAACTATTTTACCCGGCATAGGCAAAGAAGCGGGGATTTAAATAATCCCCGCTTCATTAAAATAAACATGGCCGCTGCACTGTGTCGGATCAGCTGATCGTTGGCACAGCGCGGCAGCCATGTTTATTTTAATGAAGCGGGGATTATTTCAATCCCCGCTTCTTTGTCTATGCCGGGTAAACTAGTTTACATGGCTCCATCGACAGAGCCATGTAGTCTAGACATACCCTTACAGTAGTTTGTTCTTTTGTGTCATTACTATCACCCAAACTGGCACCTCTCTTGGTGGCTTCTAAGTAGAGGCCATCAAACCTCTGGACTGGAAACCCTGTCATGTTTAAAGGTGGTTTCTCAAGGTCAGGCCTGAAGTACACTGGTGCAGGAGGGTAGGAAAAAAGCTTGTACTGCTGAACACCTCTCTTTGGCAAAAGAGAGGACTCCAGTCTCCAGAGATGTCAGACTGGTACCTCTCTCAAGCCTTAAATTCACTTCAAAACAAAATGTTAATACACTTACGTAGTAATGAAGCTAGAAGGAAGAAAACCCATTGCACAGTCACTACAGAGCCCATGCACTGCCTACACCAAGTCTACTGCTGCCAACCTTCTATTATTATTTGTATTACCATAGTGCCTTTCCTGCATGAGATCTTGTTTTCACTGTGAGAGAATGGATGACTGAGTCTGAGAGAGGGAATGCAAGGACTGCTGTCAGGAACTGCTCAGTTGGTCACCAAAAGTCTGACAATCAAATAGTGGAGGAACTACATTGAGCAATGGAACAAGGGAAAGCTTCTCAGATTCCAGGCAGTTGTGGTCCTCGCTAAAATGAGATCCTGGTTCTATAATTGGCTGCCCAGAGACAGGGTGCCCCCCATATGGAGCCAATTGGTCCCAGATTCTAAAATCCTGTGAGCTTTAATAATCTAAGGGCTGGTCTATACTATAAGTTAGATAGGTTTAAATATATCCCTGAAAGCTATGAAAAATGTCACAGCTTCTGTGATGTACCTAAGTCACAGGTTTGACACTGCTATGTTGATGAGAAAATTTTTCTGTCATCCTAGGCTCCGCCTCTCAGGGAGATAGATTCTCTACAATGACAGAAGAATCCTTCTGTGACTTTAGTAAGTGTCTATGCTACAGTGTCACAGCTGCAGTTGTGCCACTTAGGCTATGTCTAGACTACAATGTTTTATCGGAGAAAGATACGCAAATTACACTCCACAATCTGTGTACCTTTTTTTGATAGTTTTGTCTTTTCCTAAATTTGGCCCGTCTACACGGGCCAAATTTCAGAAAAACCTCTCTTTCGGAAGAGCCCTTCTTCCTCGTGGAATGAGGAAGACAGGGCTTCTGAAAGAGCATGTCTGCTCTTCACAAAAAAAAAGTGGCAGAACAGATGCATTCCCTGGAAAAATCCCATAGTCCAGACATAGCCTATAGCATTTCTAATAGAGACATACCCTAAAATGTTATGTACAGTGGGGGAGAGATTAAGAAAAAAATAAATTAGCCTCTTCCTTTAACAACGTTCACTGAAAGTTATGCTTATACAATTTATTATGCCAGAGTACTGTAATCATTACATTTCTGCCGTAAATACAATTTTATCATAGCTTTAATGATATTCAAATGTAACTATTTTCAGTATAAACATATTATACTATATATCTGTAAAGTTGTACTGATTTTTTTTAACTAATCTCTGCCTGATTATATGAAACGGTATCATCTTTCTCCGAACTGAATTTTACTAGTGGCATTATTTTCACGCTCCATAATAGTTCATGTCATTTTACGAGCACAATCAGATTTCAACTATTTGTTAAAATCTGTATTAAAAATACTGCCTACGTCAGATAAACTTTCATGAGGAAAGAATATTAGCAAAACCTCCTGCCACTGATGTAGTCTGCAGCCAGCTACAATGATGTGAAAGATCAACAGGTCAACCATAACCCCTTTTTGCTCCAGAGGGAAATAAAGGAGTTGTAATTGTGTGCAGTAGAATTGTCAGTTGACCTTATGTTTCCATTCAATATGTTCTTTAATTCGAAGATCTTAGTGTGGAGGAAAAAAGGGAGACCAAATAAATGAATAAAAGAATTGTTAATTTAAAATAAAAGATATGTACAATTACCTTAGAAATGGATGCAGTGTCCGGGTTCCCTGTCAAAACCACAGCAAGGGGATTAATGAAGTTTATATGAATACAAAAGATAATATTTCTCTATGAAAATAGCGCAAATTTGTGGTGTTAAAGAATATTTTATATGAATCTAGTGTTTTAGAAGCTCTCTGCACATACTCAGAAAGGCCTAATCTTGTCAAACATCTGCTCTCTGAGAAACAAGTACTTCCAAGGGGCAACTCTGATTGCATACAGGGCTTTTGGGCCCAGAAGAAAGAAATATATTGTAAGTAGCTTCTAGCTAGACACACACCTGAGCTTCCAGCCGTAGGGTGATATTTTCCCCATTTATTATGAATAATAATTACCTGTATTACAGTGGCACCTAAAGGCCCCAACCAAGATTGAGTCCCACTGTGCTAGGCACTGTACATAGGAGAAACTAGCAAAGGGACCTCAAATACTGTGAGTTTCCAATTCTCTGTTTTTGGAAGATCAGCTTCCTAAATTTGAAGATGTCCTGATAAGATGCTTGCAGATCTAGTGACACTTATAGTCCAGGGGGCCACAATACTTCCCTGCGCTGCTGGCATTCATGACGACACAGCCCCTGCAGTGTCCATGTGACCATGGCCTCATTTTTGCAATGGAGAGGGGTACTGTGAAAATACTGAGGGGGGCTACTCAGGGGCTAGAGCAATGGATGTGGGATGGAGTGCAGCTTCCCCTCCCGCACTAAAACCAGCAAAGGAGCTCTCCTTTTGTGGCTAGTGCAGTCAAACCTCTTCCCTCTGTTTCAATCTGCTTTAAAGACTGGACCCATAAAAGCAGGCACCAAGGGACAGATTTTTAAAGGTATTCAGTCACCTAAAGATGTAGGTAGATACTGGAGCTGGTCGAAAATATTCTGACAAAACGTTTACCCAGAGAGTTAGGTGCCCAGTATGGTTTTGAATGCCTACATGTATGTTTAGACACATAATACTTTTAAAAATTTGGCCCGTAAACTCCTGGGATTATTTGATAGTGTCTTTCCCAAACAAACCTGATCCATGAAACATAATCTCCAATGCACAGTGAAATGACTCCACAGATTTAGGTCTGGAGGGGAAATGGAGAGTCCCTCTACCCTCATCACTTCTCAGGCCAGCTTTGGTTCTTTTCTCTTCTGTATAGATTCTTTTACTACTCTGTGCAATCCACTTGCAGAAACAAGGAGGCAACTGAGCCCAAGTAAGGTATTTTAGTCAGTGTTGCTTGAAACTATCATATCATCTTCTTAACTGGGAATAATGTACATTGAATATATTTGTAAGTCTGCTGAAACATCAGACTCTCTCTAAATGATTATTCTCTAACGGGTTATCCTGTACTGTTGTTACCAAAAATGTTTTATCCCAAATGTATTACTTTTACTAGAGCTGTTGTGGGGAGTGCTCTGTTTAATGTCTCCAAGAGGTACATTACAAACGTAGCATTTGCAGCTTGCATGATAGTAAAGAGAAAGGCATACACGGGCATGAATATGAACTTGTTCCAATATATGCAGCATAATGCTTTAATGCTGCAATCTTTTTGGTATTTTAGGTCAACCAAACAGGGGAAAATGTGGTCTTCCTGTTACTTGGCAGTGACTGACTTTTGGCAGCTCATTTGACCACTGAGCCTCAGTTTTACCACTTGTATAATGGGATGACTTATTTGAAGAGTACAGAAAAGCGTGTCTGTGAACAGACATTCAAAGTGCGAACTGTTTTTCAGTTCACCCAGGCTTGTAGTTCACCAGGCTTGTAGTTATTTTTATTCACTATTCCAACAAACAGCTTTTAGACAGCTTTTAGACTGCATAGGAAATGGCTGTCCATGTGAATTCCTGTATTATCAGGCAGACAAAGATGTTTGTGTAAAAACAAAGCTATTTTATATTTGCCATTAACTATTTATTACTTGGTCCATGTATATAAATTTTCCAGTCAGGGAGCAGAAAATACCACATGATTTTCTTGACCATTCATATATCACAAACAAATAGTGAATACTCAAAATAAATATTTGATGAGCAATTTGCAGCTAAACCACAGACTGGGAATTATTCATCCTAACTATTCTTGTATCTATTGGTATGTCCATACTGCATGCTAATTTCAAAATATACTATTCTGGAATAGTTATTCTGGATTAATTTATTTCGA
Organism: Pelochelys cantorii; assembly: GCA_032595735.1. Lineage (NCBI taxonomy): Eukaryota > Metazoa > Chordata > Testudines > Trionychidae > Pelochelys > Pelochelys cantorii. The sequence continues at coordinate 65,192,501 of CM064328.1, forward strand.
AATAGTGCATCTACCCTCAAAATTAGTTCAAGGCAGGCTTCCCTAATGTAGCCATGCTATCTCAATTTACAGCCCCAGGAGGCACTGGGGAGGAATACCTTAGAATGGCCCTGGTGAAGGGCTATTTCAAAATAGCAGCAGTGGAGTGCCTACACACACCTTATTTCAAAATAGGTATTTTGGAATAGGATTTATTCCTTGTAGAATGAGGTTTACAGATTTTGGAATAAGCCGTCCGTTATTTTGCAATTATTTCAACATAATGCAATGGCTGTGTAGATGCTCGCATTGTTATTTCAAAATAACACTAATTATCTCGAAATAATGGTGCTGTGTAGATGCACCCTATGTGAATAAGTCACATATCAGTCATAGAAATCATGATAGGTTCATGAACAATCTAAGAACAGAAAAAGGGCCACATTTATCATATAATTATTCAGAAGAATAATTTGACCAGCTCTAAGTATGGGAGCAACATCTTCCTGCATTACAAGATTGGGTTGATTTACTTTAATAAATATTCATAAGAGTGCTTTGAAATCCTCAGATAGAAGGCACTATATAAGTGAAAGGTATTTTGATCACACAGACTTTGTGCTGTAATACAGAAAATTGTTCCCCCTTTTTTTTACCCTAGGAGTCTTAGGTTTAAAAACCGGATGCCAGTTCAATGCTCATATATCTACAGTATATTTATCAGGCTATACATGCTGTAAGCTCCATTTGGAGTGTAAGATGTATTTCAGAATCTATTTTATGAAAAGGAGAAGCATTATATTAAGTGCATAATAATTATAACTGGAAATGATGGGAATGAATTAAAACAATATAGAAGCATTCTTCTAATGCTACTGTAACATTTATGCAGAACGTCAAACCCCGTGACTCTAAACTGCTTCACAAATTATACATCTAAACCTCCCCTGAAATGCACTCCTTTCTGGGGTGGAAGAAGACAACCAACTGGCACCCACTTCACACTATCCAACACCAGGAAGATGGAGAAGTTTGGACACCTCCGCTCCTGCAATAATACTGTGGAAATGTTATTGTCTTCAGAGATCTGTCAATATGTCATCGAAGACCTTTGGTGTCAAGTCACAAGGTCAGGGCCCAACAGGGTTGTGGATTTGCTTCAAGACAGAGTCATTTAGGGATAGTTGTTTTTATTAATCTCACTATGTCACTATTACAATCTTAATACCGCCAGATGGTTACACGGCTACTGCAAAGTAATACGCCAATAAGCACAGGCAGTGCAATGCATAAAAGAGTAACAGGCACTTGGAAATGTTTATGCCCCTTCAGTCTGCAGGAAGTCCTGTTCCGGTCACCTCACACCAGGCTGCAGTGTATGTGGCTCCAGCTGGGGGAGACCCAGGGCACCCTTCGAGGTTTAGGTTCCTGGTGAGACTCAATGAGCCCCGGACTCCCTACACTAGTTATGCTACAATTGTTTACTGAGTGCACACGTACCTGGCTTAATACCATTCTTATCACTTTCATGAGCTGAGACTGAGGTCAAACTTGTTTACTACTCAGTAGTTTCCCAGCTCAAGGCATGGCTTAAAGCTGATAAAGCCCAGCTGCTAATTGGGCTTGCAGGGTCCCAGGCTATGCTAAGGTGGGTACAGCAGGGATGGAAATTTCCATCCCAGCCCTGCTAAGCTGCAGGAGCCACATATGACTTTTATGTGACATTCAGTACACAGTGAACTGCATTGAACTCTGTTTACATCCTTTGAAAGGACCAAGGGCTGAGTTTGACCCCACTGCAATTCAAACCTGTGTGTTCAGCAGTCTCTATTTTCCTAACCTAATACTTGGACTGTTAAACTCTTTGGAAATACATTGAAGCAATATTTGGGGATACACTGATAGCAATAGTGGGCTACTATGGGCCCTATCCTATATGTTCTCCGCATACAGAATTCCCACTCACTTCAGCTTCTTCCTCACCATCATCCAACCCACATCATGTTTCCCCTACCATTTTTCTGGCTCCTAACAACCACCTTGCTCTTCTCTTTCCCTCCCCTTTTCATACCTTTTCTCACTTGTAATTATGTTATGTCTGAACTCAGAGGGCAGTCTTTGTGTCTTTCTGAGAAATGCCGAGCACATGTTAGGCATTCTGACAATAAGGATTGCTCATGTAGTACATTTTCCAACACTGTGCTTACTATTCCTTTGCCAAAGCAATTTTGAAGGTAATTATTTTGCAATGTCATATCCAGCTGGGCAGAGCTACAGTTACATGTGCCCTGCTGGTATGTCATCCCATTTGCCTCACCAGCTCCGTCAAAGGCTTTAGACAGCTGTTGAATAACACTGGGGAAAAGAGAGACCCTCATGGGATTCCAGGGGGTGGGCACTGGCAGTGAAGGAACAGTTTCCCGTTGTCACCCTCTGGATTCAGACTGAGAGATAGGATCTGAATTGTGTCAGGGCACTTTCATTTACCTACTCTATAATGCAGGCTCTTGGCTGGAGCAAGGGGTTCCAGGTTATGGTCTTACCATTCTGCCCCCCCATTGCACAACCATTAAGCTCAAAGGAAAGGCTTAGCTGTCACTGTGCCCAGCTCTTCTTGGGTGCCCATGTTGGGCCAGGAGTAATCTTTCCCTAAGACATAATATACCATCTGAAAAAGCAAGGTCTGGAAGGAAATGCTGAGCTTTAGTTACTGACAGTTTTAGCTAGAATAAAGTGAGCTCTTGAGCATCTTCAGATGAGGAAAGCTGTCAGTTGCATTCAGTGGGATTCACTCAGCACTCTTTAGTCATTAGGAAGCTGTCTAGCTTTTAGACATCTTTCACCTAACTCAGAGATCTAAATGCAGAGTACTAAATGCAGCACTCAGGGTATGAAGATTTTAACACTTGCCAGAAAAAGTAGGATCTAAAACCCAATGGATGGATTGAAAGTGAGATAGGAACATAAGTGCTGTTATCGGAAATGGAAAATGTGATTCCAATATATTTCATGTTTAACGAAAATGGTATGTGTTTTCCACATTTCAAAAAAATTCAAAGTTTCTTTCAGCATGAAAAAATCAGACATCTTTATTTCGAATATAAAGATTTTAGGAAAGAACAGAATGGGCAAAGCTTTTATATACCTCTGGTAGAACACCATGTAGGAATGATTCTATCAGCCTGGACAGGATGGAACAGGAATTACTAAGATAACGGCGAGGAAGCAGTCCAGTCTGATTCTGGCAGTGTGGTTCCAATAGCCACATTTATGGGACATTAGATTTACTCGGCATTCTTGAACAAACAGACTCACACATAGACGGATACAGTCATGGTCAAGCCAGGTGAGGATATCAGAAAGGGAGGATCACGCACCAAGTTATAGAGAGAAAGTAATAGTAAAGTCAGGGACAAACTAGGGTCAAAAGGTCATGTGTAGGCCTACTGCAAGCAAAGTCTGGAGTAGAAGCAAGCAGGCCATCTACATTGCTCTCGGATTAGGATGGCTTCCTTGTTTAAATACAGCATAAGACAATCCATGGCCTGAGAGAGGCCGCCACTCATTCTCTGCTGGGTGGTACATCCTGCAGAGCCTCACTTCATAGGGTCCTCCAGCCAAAGCCCAGCCCAAACTTCTAGTGTCAGTTTAGAAGGATCTTTAGCCCCAGACCCCAGTCTCCCAGGCTCTGACACCCACCCCATACTAGTGATTCCAGCTTTTGATAGTGTCTCCCATAAATGACTTTCACCCTCTTTCCTGCTGCCCTTTATGCATGGAAGGGCTTCCCCTAAACGATGAGTCTGAGCCATTGGGATTAGGAAGAGGGTCACATATGCTGAAATGGCTTTTCAATAGTGTTCCACTATATTAGATGTGGTTCTCTACATGGCAGCCAAGGGCTTGGGATACCTAAAGGAAGTTGTGTTTGGTTTCTGGTTTACCAGTGTGGTACTGCAGAAGCTCTTTTATCCATGGCTCGGTGAATCTAATTATGAAGTAAATCACCAAGTATTTGGGGGTTTTGGGGTGTGTCTAGCCTACTTCTTGCAATCTGCCTTGACTGGGGCATTCTCAGTGTGCTCCATCCTGGTCACCACCATGCCCTCCTGTCACAGTTATCCTTGTTCTCTCTTCCCTATTCTCTCTGTCTGTTACTGCAGCTTCTTGTGTCATGTCCTAATGGATACTGTAAGCTTTTGAGGACAGGACCATAGGCACTAACTCCAGTGGTGCTCTGAGGCAGGAACACCCATAGGGAAAAATTAGTGGGTGCTGAGCACCCGGCAGCACCAAGCTCCTCCATTTCTTTCCCATGCCTCTCACCTGCTGGTGGCCCTGCTGACCAACTCCTCCCCCACCCTCCCAGCACTTCCAGAGCACCCAAACAGCTGATTCACAGCTTTCAGGAAGCTCCAGCAGGGAGAGGGAGTAGCAGGGATGGGGTGTACTCAGGGGAGGAGGCAAGAAAGAAGAGGGGGGGCAGGAACTTGGTGAAAGGGTGGAATGGAGGTGGGGATGTGGTGTAGGGGCAGGGCTTGGGAAAGCAGTTGAATGGGGGTGGGGTCTGGGCTGGAAGAAGGGGGTCGAGCACTTCCCGACTAGAGGGAAAGTCGGCACTTATGACCAGGACTGTATCATACTATGCAAATGTATAGTTCCCAGCACAACATGTGTGCCATCCACTTGGGGTGTAAATATTTATAATAAAGATAATAAATACTACTAGTAGTTGTTGTTTTTGATTTTGTACACCAGGAACATATGGGCCAAATGATGGTGAGATTGAGCTTCTAATAACATTCTTGGTGCATCCCTTGGATCATCCTTTCAGTTCTGCAACAAGCCACAGAAGAGTGAGTGAGGAGGGGATGTGTGAGTGAATAGTCATTAAAATTTCCTGCCTTTCCTTCCATAATAAAAGACAATGGGAGTGCAATAAATGGATTCCCAGTTTCAGAAGGCTCAGATCCACTGGGAAATTTTAGAGTGACAATATTCTAATGCGTATGAAATTACAGAAAGAATGCCAATAGATGAGGTTGGGAGCAGGGAGGGTAAAAAGGGAGAACTTCTAACATTCAGCTGACACTTAAAAGAGACAAAGGAAAGAACTTAGGGTATGTCTAAACTACATGGCTCCGTCGATGGAGCCATGTAGATTAAGTTTCTAGACATAGGAAAATGAAGCGGCGATTTAAATGATCGCCGCTTCATTTACATCAAAATGGCTGCCGCGCTGTGCCAATCAGCTGTTTGGTGGCACAGCGCGGTAGTCTGGATGCTCCATGGTCGACAAGGGAAGCCCTTGTCGACCGCCCCATTATGCCTCGTGGAATGAGGTTTACTGGGGCGGTCAACAAGGGCTTCCCTTGTTGACCACGGAGCGTCCAGACTACCGCGCTGTGCCGCCAAACAGCTGATCGGCACAGTGCGGCAGCCATTTTGATGTAAATGAAGAGGCGATTATTTAAATCACCGCTTCATTTCCCTTTTTCGAGTACACTAATCTACATGGCTCCGTCGACGGAGCCATGTAGTCTAGACGTACCCTAATTGGGCTGAGGCACAGGTAGGAAGCACATTCCAAAGGAATGGTAACAGGTTACCAACATATTCCCCATAGATACCTGTGTTTGTACCTCTATATAAAAATGTATCTTACAGGGGCTGTCCTTGTCCAGTATAGAGGGCAGTGGGATCTCCCAGGGTATGTCTACACTACCACCCTAGTTCGAACTAGGGTGGTTAATGTAGGCATTCGAAGTTGCAAATGAAGCCCGGGATTTAAATATCCCGGGCTTCATTTGCATCTTGCCGGGCGGGCGCCATTTTTAAATCCCCTTAGGTCGAACTCCGTGCCCGCGGCTACACGCGGCACGGAGTAGGTAAGTCGAATTAGGATCTCTAATTCGAACTACCGGTACACCTCGTTCCACGAGGAGTAACAGTAGTTCGAATTAGAGATCCTAATTCGAACTACCTACTCCGTGCCACGTGTAGCCGCGGGCACGGAGTTCGACCTAAGGGGATTTAAAAATGGCGCCCGCCCGGCAAGATGCAAATGAAGCCCGGGATATTTAAATCCCGGGCTTCATTTGCAACTTCGAATGCCTACATTAACCACCCTAGTTCGAACTAGGGTGGTAGTGTAGACATACCCCCACTGACTAAACTAAATCCATTGTAATGAACATATCTGTGTTAGCATAACTGTAATAATCTAATCCAGGGAAGTTAGGACAGTGAAAGATAGGGATGGCCTGGTGCCTTCCATCCTTATCTGATTATGTGGTCTTTGGGGGCTTTCTTGGAGTCTGCTGTACAGGCTATCTGCGCAGAGCCAGTACAACATATAGAAGGGCTCCGCATTCAGCTGAATAGTTATCATCATTGGACAGAGAAAAATACCTGTCAGGACACCACACCGGAGACTTCTAACCCACATTGACTTTAACTCAGAAGTAGGTTTGGTGCAAATATATTGAAAATTACTAAAAGCCTAATATCACTGAGTGAGCAGGGCTGGAAATACAATTTTTCCAGAAGCTTCAAGGAGGGATATTTTGAACATAAAAAAGATGTAGGATTTTTTATGATATTATGTCCTTCACTTTGAAAGCCTCAGCTGAGGATAAAGCTAGTCTCCTTGACAACAAAATACAGCCTTTTATGCAATGGAATTGTGCTGTAATATTCATCATAAATTCCAACACACTGTCACTGGACAAAGGATAGTTAGTAAACAAAGGCAAACTAGGTATTACATTAGTCATGGCAACAATTTCTTTTACTTCCTTCCATAGACATGGATTAGCTATAGCAATAAAATAGGGAATTCAGCAGGCATTACAGTATATATTTTTCAGAAACTATACAGAATAAAGCACCATTTTTCTTTATCTCAGATCCTTCCACTCTTTCGAGCTAGAAAAAACTAATTTTTTACTTGTTCTCTTTTGGATCAAGAATGATAGGTCACATAGGATGCATCGACACTGCAGGGCTTAACTCAATATAAGCTACGCAAATTGAGCTACATCAATTGCGTTGCTTATTTCGAAATAGCTTATTTCGAAACTGGGAGCGTCTACACAGCACTTATTTTGAAAGAGAGCACTCTTCCTCCAACTTGCCTTATTCCTTGTACAATGAGGGTTACAGGAGTCGGAGTAAGAAGTCCTCCAGATTGACAGTATTTTGACATTATTTTGAAATAACTGCCTGCTCTGTAGACGCAGATTAAATTATTTTGAAATAACACTAGTTATTTTGAAATAATGTTGCTGTGTAGACGTACCCTATAGATACCTCAGTCAAGTGATCTTTCACATTCATCTTAAAGTAGGAATAAAGTCCATGGGACAAAACATTTGTGAGATTAGGTGTTGGTGATTAGGTGTTGGCTGTTCATCAGGCAATTAACTCCTCCCAGTTGGTCATTAGTTTTAACATGATCCAGCAGAATGAGCAGGAGGGTCAGGAAGCAGGAAAATTCTAACTTCTTATCCCAGCCCTAATTTTCAATTACTTTCATTTCTCTGAGTCAGTTCCCCATGTATAAAATGGTGATAACATTAACTCACAGGACTGTAGTGACGATTACTTAATTAACATTTTTACAAATGCTTTGTACAAGTAAAGTGCTATATAAATACAAGGTAATACTGTAATCACTAAGTAATGGCCCTTCACCTCAATCACATTATTGGGAAAGTGCAGTAATGTGATGAATACTCAAGAAATTATCAGCCTAAATATTCTAACTGTTTCAACAGTTCTTAGTTCTCTTTTGGAATGCCTTTTTATGAGTATAAAACAGGGTGGAGCACAAGGCTACATATTGTGTGTAGGGTGGGGGGAAAAGGTTCCCCCCAAAATTAAACCCTGCCCCTTATTGCAGATTGCTCTGGGGTGAAACAAGTTTTTGACCCTTAAGTAACTGATATTCATGGGCAGTGAGTGAAGCTTCTTTTTGGGGAGGCTAGACTCTTGCCCCACCTCTTCTGGCTGAAGCCACACACCCCACTCACTGCTCACAGCCCACATGTCCCCGCTTCCATTACACGCCACCTCTTTTGGTGTATATTTTTAACCACATTTTGAATGCACTGAGGCTATCAGAATTTCTGTCCTCATTTGAAACAGCCATGCCTGTTGCCCAGAAATACTCACTTCTGTATTATGGTGTTGAGTTTGGTACACAGATCAAGGTAGGTGGAACACTTTATGCGTATTTTCAAACTATGGTACATTTTTATGGATACATAGAGCCATAATGCCAGAGGAGATCACTGTGATCATGTAATCTAATCTTCAGCATAACATAGGCTACAGGCCTCCCCTGAATTAATTACAGTTTCAAGTCGAGTAATTAACGAGAACATATATCTTTTAGAAAAACACCCAGTCTTGATTTTGAAATGTCCAGTGATGGAGAATCCACCACAAGCCGTTGGTAAAGTGATCCAATGGTTAAGTACTCTCAGGGTATGTCTAGACTACATGGCTCCATCGACGGAGCCATGTAGATGAGTTTACTAGCCATAGGAAAATGAAGCGGCAATTTAAATAATCGCCTCTTCATTTACATCAAAATGGCTGCCGCACTGTGCCGATCAGCTGTTTGGCAGCACAGCGGGGCAGTCTGGACGCGCCGCGGTTGACAAGGGAAGCCTTTGTCAATCACTCCGTTATGCCTTGTGAAAAGAGGTTTACCAGAGCGGTCGACAAAGGCTTCCTTTGTCAACCGCAGTGCTTTCAGACTGTCCTGCTGGGCCACCAAACAGCTGACTGGCACAGTGCAGCGGCCATTTTGATGTAAATGAAGCAGCGATTATTTAAATCACCACTTCATTTTCCTATGTCTAGTAAACTCATCTACATGGCTCCGTCGACAGAGCCATGTCATCTAGACTTACCCTCAGTGTTAAAAACTTGAACCTTGTTTCTAATTCAACTTTGTCTAGCTTCAACTTCTAGCTATCAGATCTGGTTATACCTTTTATCTTTTGGATCTAACAGCCCATTATCAAATAGGTGTTCTCCATGTAGATATTTCTGGTTGCCACTTTGCCTTCTTGTTGACAAACTAAACACATTGAGCTCCTTGTGTTTATCTGAATCCCCTCCAATTTATCAACATCCTTCTTGAACTGTGAACACCAGAACTGAGCACCAGTGCTAAACAGAGAGACAAAAATGACATCTGTACTCCTACTGAAGATTCCCCTGTTTATTCATTCAAGGATGACATTAGCCCTTTTGAACTCAGCTTTGCATCAGGAGCTGATCTTCAGCCAATTATCCACTGACTCTAAAAGATATACTTTATTTCAAAAAGGAATTAATTCAGGGATGTCTTATGTCAGGATGTCAGACAAGATGATCACAATGGTCCTTTCTGGTTTTATACTCTACACATCTATGGATCTGCTTGGTTGGAGACACATGTAAGGGAAATGTTAGCTCCTTACTAAAACTCAGTGGAGTTTTTTGGCTGGCTAGCCCCAGTACCAAAAGAAAGGGGAGGGTCACTGAGAAATCAGGACCCTGAGACTGAAAGTGCCCAGGAACAATGGGAAGAGGCCAATGTTCTAGGTCATCCTGATTGACAGGGTGGGCAGGCTAATGAGGGAATCAGCAGGCCAGGGGAGTCCCATCCTCCATAGGAGCTGGATATGCCTGGGTCAGACTGAGTGGGGCAGAGCTAAGGAGACAACATGTGCCCAAGCTGAGCTGGGGAGGAGAGCCATGGCAGCCAGAGAGAGACAGAGCACAGCTCAGAAGCAGATCTATGCTGGGAGGAGGAGAGTTGCAACCACAGACTCTGAGAAACAACAAAGAGAGCAGATCCTGACACAGCCTAGAAGCAGATGTATGCTGGGAGGAGGGTTGCAACCACAGAGACAGAGGGGCCAGAGAAGCAGCCCAGGAGATGGAGGCATCACAGCAGAGAGTGGAGCTGGGGCTGGAGCAGCCTAGAGCTGGGTATGGTAAGTAGCATAGGAGACTCTGGACAGGGGGCCAATTGCTGGGAGACACCGCCAGTCAAGAGGCTTTACAAGGGGATCGTAACCCTGACTGGGGGGGCTGACACTGGGAAACAGCGTCCTGGTTCCTACAAGGAACAGACTGTGAACTGTTCTTATATTTCAGAGACACTATCTGTGAAGTCTCCATGCCATAGAGTGGAGTGATGTGTTTTCCATTCACTTTTTCATTTTTTCCTTATTCTTTTTTAAAATTCATTGCTGTTTAATAAATTACATTTGCTTTGAACTGTATGTAATCATCAGTGGGTCAGGGAAGCATTCAGTGTGAAGAGAGTACTCTGGATGGAGGACAGCCTAGTCCCTGCCCTAGATGACCACAACAAGATTAGGGGTTGAGGCCTTAGGAATCCTGGGGTCAGCCTTGTTGGGGTTACAAGGACTCTGCCACACAGGAGACTGGAAAGGGAGCCCTTGAGGTCAAGGAAGCCTGTGGGTAAAGGAAATGGGAGCAGGGACTCATCCTTTCACTAGCCCATTACGTAAGAACATAAGAATGGACATATTGGGTCAGACCAAAGGTCCATCTAGCCCATTATTCTGTCTGCTGACAGTGGGCAATACCAGATGCCCCAGAGAGAGTGAACACAACAGGTAATCATCACATGATCCCTCTCCTGTCATCCATTTCCAGACAAACAGAGGCTAAGGACACCATTCCTACCCATCCTGGCTAATAGCCATTGATGGACCTAACCTCCATCAATTTATCTAGCTCTTTTTTGAACCGTGTTAAAGTCCTAGTCTTCACAACATCCTCTGGCAAGGAGTTCTATTGGTTGACTGTGAGTTATGTGAAGAAAAAATTCCTTTTGTTTGTTTTCAACTGGGGTAATGTAGAAGTCAGGGAAGCTCCCCTCAATAGCGGGACCATTGCACTGCTTATACACAACCAGCTTCACTAGGCCATGTTATCACTCAACATAATAGCAGGTGGTGCTACCCACCCAAACTGAGTTACCTGAGTGTTGTATCTAAGTCACTCAAGATAGCCAACTTCCCCATTTCCCCTGTTTTGCACACCTGCAGAGCTATATACCCTGACTTACATCTGTTTATTTTAATCACATTTGTTGCTGTTCTTAAGCTACTGTAATTAATTACATCTCAAATGTCTGTAACTAGAGATGGGACAAAATTGAACACAGGAACTGAATCTCTTCTCCCCTGAATTTTACGCTCTACACAGATGTATGTACAAGCCCATTAGATCAAATGGGAACCAACAATATATTTTTTACAAAATCCATTTGTAGAGTGGCACTATACTGTATAGACCCATATTTTAGATATTCTCCAAGCTCTGGAGATACCCGAAACCGGGCTGGTAAAATTTGGATTAACAAAAACAGCAAGAAAAGGAAAAATGAAAAAAATCCTGGAATTTTCACAGAATGTCACCCAAAGGAAGTTCACACCCTCACACACACATTGTTCATCTCTGCACACTAACTTTCCCATTCTTGTACCTGAAAAGAATTTGTCATTTATGAGTATTCAAAGCAGTGCAATGTCTCTTTCATGTTTAGTTACCTAGAATTATATTTAGGTCTATCATTAAGTAGCCTAGCATAGCCAAATAAACATCACAGATTTTTCAAGCTCTGTTAGACACGAGTTTGGCAGATCATTTATCTGCCTCTATTTTGATCGCTTTTGCTTACCACCCCCATTGCATCTGAAGGTTCTGGCCATACTTCGAAACTTTCTCCTGTTGTGTGTGTACCTCAGACAAGTGGAGAGAGAAACTTTAGTAATGTTGTTTTGAAGCTTTTTTTTTAAAGCTTACCCAGACAGTTATGAAGACATTCGTAAATCTGATTCAGACCTGACTGTACCTTGGACTGAGTGTGTAGCAGATGCCCTGGATATGTGCCTCTCTCTTACTGTTGGCGTGAAATCAGTGCAGCTGTGCTTGGGCTAGCACTGGTGGAATAGCTAGTGTAATCTGGGAATGGATGTTTTTTCTCTGTATCACCTAGTCATGAGTAGTGTCTGATGATGGGTAAACGTGTCTATTCCTACTCTATACTAATGCCTCCATCATTGCTTGAATGTGTGGAGCAGAGCTGGCATTAAACCAGCAATTAGAAAATTGCAAAAAACAAACAGGCAGGATTGTCTAATAGATAAAACAAAAAACTAGGCAGGTTGGCAACCTGGTATCTAATCCAGCTCTTCCAGTGACTTCCTATATGACTTTCAGCAAGAAATTTTATCTCCTTTCATTTCCCCAACTGTAAAATGGGGAACGAATGCTTAAATGACAAGGATATTGTCAAGCTTAATAAGCTACGTTGTAAAGTGCTTATGTAACACTGACAGATGGCACCAAACCTGGGACCTGTGGCGCTTAGTACATGAGGCTCTACTGCATGAGCTAAAAGCCAGCTGTTGATCAGTTAACACTATAGAGCAGACTCATTATTCTCTCTGCAAGTGGGGTCAGTGCCACTAGATGGGACAGTGCATGACATCCAGAAGGGTTACACTTAGAATATGAAAAGGTTGAAGGGTGTTTAGTTTTGCCAGCATATGATATAGAGGCTGAATAGCCAGTTGAAATTTCAACAAGCATTCCCATCTGATGCTTGTGCAGCATTCGACTGACTGTAGTCCGGTTTCAGGAAGAAGAGATTGAAGTGTTCATGATAAGGTAGAAAATATAATGCATCTAAAAATTCATAGAAGTGTTATGTACTAATAACCACATTTGTGATTTGTATATTAAAGCTGAAAATAATATGTCCATACTTCTCCCTGTATGGGGCGGTAGGATTGTGTGTTGAGCATGCACTTTGCTCATTTTGTATTTTCCCCAGGCATTAATTTTTCTCTAGTTTGAATGTTGGGTTTCTGTCCTTTTTCTGATCTGCCATTTTCTCTGTCTTACCTCCCTTCTCTTTTCTCCTTCATTTTCCTTCCAGTTTTGTTCTCTTCACTCCCCGCCTGTTCCTCCATTATTTTATCCCCTTGGCTGGCCAGCATGTAAAATATTGTGGTAACAAGATGTTTCATAGAATCATAGAATACTAGGACTGGAAGGGACCTCGAGAGGTCATCGAGTCCAGTCCCCTGCCCTCATGGCAGGACCAAATACTGTCTAGACCATCCCTGATAGACATTTATCTAACCTACTCTTAAATATCTCCAGAGATGGAGATTCCACAACCTCCCTGGGCAATTTATTCCAGTGTTTGACTACCCTGACAGTTAGGAACTTTTTCCTAATGTCCAACCTAAACCTTCCTTGTTGCAGTTTAAGCCCATTGCTTCTTGTTCTATCCTCAGAGGCCAAGATGAACAAGTTTTCTCCCTCCTCCTTATGACACCCTTTTAGGTACCTGAAAACTGCTATCATGTCCCCCCCTCAATCTTCTCTTTTCTAAACTAAACAAACCCAATTCTTTCAGCCTTCCTTCATAGGTCATGTTCTCTAGACCTTTAATCATTCTTGTTGCTCTTCTCTGGACCCTCTCCAATTTCTCCACATCCTTCTTGAAATGCGGTGCCCAGAACTGGACACAATACTCCAACTGAGGCCTAACTAGCGCAGAGTAGAGCGGAAGAATGACTTCTCGTGTCTTGCTCACAACACACCTGTTAATGCATCCCAGAATCATGTTTGCTTTTTTTGCAACAGCATCACACTGCTGACTCATATTCAGCTTGTGGTCCACTATAACCCCTAGATCCCTTTCTGCCGTACTCCTTCCTCGACAGTCACTTCCCATTCTGTATGTGTGAAACTGATTGTTCCTTCCTAAGTGGAGCACTTTGCATTTGTCTTTATTAAACTTCATCCTGTTTACCTCAGAACATTTCTCCAATTTGTCCAGATCATTTTGAATTATGACCCTATCCTCCAGATTAGTCGCAACCCCTCCCAGCTTGGTATCATCTGCAAACTTAATAAGAATACTTTCTATGCCAATATCTAATCGTTGATGAAGATATTGAAGAGAGCCGGTCCCAAAACAGACCCCTGCGGAACCCCACTTGTTATACCTTTCCAGCAGGATTGTGAACCATTAATAACTACTCTCTGAGTACGGTTATCCAGCCAGTTATGCACCCACCTTATAGTAGCCCCATCTAAGTTGTATTTGCCTAGTTTATTGATAAGAATATCATGTGAGACCGTATCAAACGCCTTACTAAAGTCTAGGTATACCACATCCACCACTTCTCCCTTATCCACAAGACTCGTTATCCTATCAAAGAAAGCTATCAGATTGGTTTGACACGATTTGTTCTTTACAAATCCATGCTGGCTGTTCCCTAACACCTTGCCACCTTCCAGGTGTTTACAGATGATTTCCTTAATTACCTGCTCCATTATCTTCCCTGGCACAGAGGTTAAACTAACTGGTCTGTAGTTTCCTGGGTTGTTCTTATTTCCCTTTTTATAAATGGGCACTATATTTGCCCTTTTCCAGTCTTCTGGAATCTCTCCTGTCTCCCATGATTTTCCAAAGAGGATAGCTAGAGGCTCAGATACCTCCTCTATCAGCTCCTTGAGTATTCTAGGATGCATTTTGTCAGGCCCTGGTGACTTGCAGGCATCTAACTTTTCTAGGTGATTTTTCACTTGTTCTTTTTTTATTTTATCTTTTAAACCTACCCCCTTCCCACTAGCATTCCCTATGTTAGGCATTCCTTCAGACTTCTCGGTGAAGACCGAAACAAAGACATCATTAAGCATCTCTGCCATTTCCAAGTTTCCTGTTACTGTTTCTCCCTCCTCACTGACCAGTGGGCCTACCCTGTCCTTGGTCTTCCTCTTGCTTCTAATGTATTTATAAAAAGTCTTCTTGTTTCCCTTTATTCCCATAGCTAGTTTGAGCTCATTTTGTGCCTTTGCCTTTCTAATCTTGCCTCTGCATTCCTGTGTTGTTTGCCTATATTCTTCCTTTGTAATTTGGCCTAGTTTCCATTTTTTATAGGACTCCTTTTTTATTTTTAGACCTCGTGTTTAAGCCAAGGCGGTCTTTTGCCATATTTTCTATCTTTCCGACACAGCAGAATAGCTTCCTTTTGGGCCCTTAACAATGTCCCTTTGAAAAACTGCCAACTCTCCTCAGCTGTTTTTCCCCTCAGTCTTGATTCTCATGGAACCTTACCTATCAGCTCTCTGAGCTTACCAAAATCTGCCTTCCTGAAATCCATTGTCTCTATTTTGCTGTTCTCCCTTCTACCCTTCCTTAGAATTGTGAACTCTATGATTTCATGATCACTTTCACCCAAGCTGCCATCCACTTTCAAATTCTCAACCAGTTCCTCCCTATTTGTTAGGATCAAATCTAGAACAGCTTCCCCCCGGTAGCTTTTTCAACCTTCTGAAATAAAAAGCTGTCTCCAATGCAGTTCAAGAACTTATTAGATAGTCTGTGCCCCGTTATGTTATTTTCCCAACATATATCTGGATAGTTGAAGTCCCCCATCACCACCAAATCTTGGGCTTTGGATGGTATTGTTAGTTGTTTAAAAAAAGCCTCATCCACTTCTTCTACCTGGGTAGGTGGCCTGTAGTAGACTCCTAGCATGACATCACCCTTGTTTTTAATCACTTTTAGCCTAACCCAGAGACTCTCAACACTTCTGTCTCCAATGTCCATCTCCACCTCACTCCAAGTGTGTTCATTTTTAATATATAAGGCAACACCTCCTCCTTTTTTCCCCTGTCTATCCTTCCTGAGCAAGCTGTACCCTTCTATACAAACATTCCAATCATGTGTATTATCCCACCAAGTTTCTGTGATGCCAACAATGTCATAATTGTACTTATTTATTAGCACTTCCAGTTCCTCCTGCTTATTACCCATACTTCTCGCATTTGTATATAGGCATCTAAGATACTGATTTGACCTTGCCTCCCAGTTTTGCCCTGATCCTCCTTTCTCTCTGCCATTATAGCCCATGCTCCCTCCCATTTCCAACCCATCTCCAGGTCTCCATGTTCTCCGCTTACCTGTGGGCTTTGCTCACCTGTCCCCGTCGAACCTAGTTTAAAGCCCTCCTCACTAGGTTAGCCAGTCTGTGTCCAAATAGGGTCTTCCCCCTCCTCGAAAGGTGAACACCATCTCTGCCCATCTCTCAATATATGATTGAGAATAGAGTGTGAAAATCTAATCTTCTGGCATTTTTACCAGAAAAACTCTTCCTTTGCTTGTATGTTTCAGAAGAAAATTGTACTGGATAGGGACCAAGCAGTACAGTGAAGGGGAGGAGAGCCTCAGGAGTTTCACTCCTTCCTAGGCTTACAGTGGGGGTATCAGCATAATTTGTATATACATGGATCTCAAGCACAGGTACTCCACTTAGGCTTGGAAGGTGGGACTAGGAGAAGCCAGTGGGGAGAGGAAAGAGAGCATGTGCATTTGGGAAGTTAAAGTGGCAGTTTTTACCTCAGATGTTGGGTTATCCCTGTAGATTCAGTGGGGGAGCCTGACTTTTTGCATAGCTTCATTTTCAAAAGTGCTGAGTATCTACTTCTGTGATCAAGCCAATAGTCTTTGGAGGGAAGCCATTGCTGATAGTTCAAATATGCACATAGTGAGGGATGTATGTGCAAGGAGAATTTATGAATATAACTCTGACAAAAATTTGGGAGTCATGGTGGATAATGAGCTGGAACATGAGCTGACACTGGAACACTGTGGCTATAAGGGGCAATATGATCCTAGTTTATGTAACAAGGGGACTCTTTAAGTAGGAGCAGAGAGGTTACTTGATCTCTGCATTTGGCACCGATGCAACCATCACTGGAACACTATGTTCAGTTCTGGATCCCACTATTCAAGAAGGATATTAATAAATTGGAGAAGGTACAAAGAAGAGCCATTTGAATGATTAAAGGATTAGAAAACAGTCCTTATAGTGATAGATTCAATGAACTCAATTGGTTTAGCTTAACAGAGAGAAGATTAAGAAATGACTTGATTACAGTCTATAAGTACCTAGCTTGGGAACAAAAATGTGATAATAGAGGTGTGACTTGGGTCCCAGGGAGCCACATTAGAGTTACCTATTTAGGGTGAACTACAAAGAATGGGGCAGACAATCCCCAAAGGTGGCGGATATTCCAATACTTATATTTGCCAAGCTAACATATATCAGATTCTATGATAGCTTAGGGTATGTCTACACTAGCTCGTTAATTCGAGCTAGGTAGGCAAATCAGGCAACCGGAGTTGCAAATGAAGCCCGGGATTTAAATATCCTGGGCTTTATTTGCATGTTCCCATCCGGCCGCCATTTTTAAATACCCCTTAGTCTGAACGAACTGCCCGCGGCTACACACTGCAGTTTAAAGTTAATCCGAACTAAGTCCTTAGTTCGGATTAACTGTTACTCCTCATTCCCGGGCTTCATTTGCAACTCCGGTTGTCTGATTTGCCTACCTAGCTCGAATTAATGAGCTAGTGTAGACATATCCTTACTGATTACCATGAAGCCAACACTACAGTAGCTTTATAGCAAGCCAGCCTTAGGCCTCCACCCAAGTCAAATTTGATGAGGATTACTGAAAATCTTAAGAAAGTTCTACCAATCCCAAGGTATCGGACACATTATCCCCTCCCCAGGTTAACTGAATATTTTAGAACTTATCCAGATATGCTTATAGGCAATTCTTATTAACTAAACTAGCATTTAAAAAGAAGAGAGAGAGAAAGTATTGAGTAAAAGATCACTATACACACACACACACACAAGAGTTCAGTTTTGAGATCAGGTTCCTAGTAGATATGGTGAGCTTTGTAGTTGCAAAGAGATTATAATTCAATGGCAATATTCAGGGTAAATCCAGTTTAGAGGACTGGAGAGCTCAGTCTTGTAACTCAAACTTCCCCTGATGAAGCTTAAGCAGATCTGAGGAGGAAAAAAAGGATCAGGACTGAGGGGGTTTTTATGCAGTGCCAGGCATTCTCTTGACAGGCAGGAGTCCATAACTGAACTAAAGGCAATTATGGAGACTTCCAAATAGTCCTATTTCCCAAACATCCCCAGTAATTAACTATACAGATTAACATAAGGCATCTGCCCATTTTCTGTCATTCACAGATGATTTGCTATACACTTCAAAGAGAGAATAATATAGTATAGACAGGAACTGTTTGTTAACTCTAAAAATATTATATGTAAACACACAAAAATACAATCATTATCTACCAGTATGTCCCTAAAGGTTGAATTTGGTCATTTATCCTTCAGGATGCTTAACCCTTTCTGGCCATGTGTCACAAAAGAGCACTTCAGTCTATCAGACAAAGATATAACAAGAGCCAATGGCTGAAATTTGAAGTCGTAAGCAAGGAGAAAATCAAAACACCAATAGATCAAATACTTCAAGTGTTTCTCTGTTCTCCCCTTATCTTGATCTGTGATAGGATCTATCATCTGAGGAAGGAGATGTCCCACTTTACCTAATAAGTGTGGTGCAAAGGATGAGGAGACAAAAGATGTGTTCAAAACAGGTAAACAATGTATTAGAATCTAATTACACAATTGGGATATAGGGGGAAATATAAACAAATACCAGATCAAGCAAAACCCCCAGCAACAGTGACTGCAACAAAGTTTGACGCTTAGGCCCAAAATACGCCTCCCTGACAAAAGAATAATCAAAATCCCCAATATACGTACACAGATCCATATCCTATTGATATTCAGTTGCCCTCTATGGATAGGTCAGATGGAAGTGTACGGTGGAACCAGGACCTTCTACTCTTGGGCCATGGCAGCCACTGGGAAGGAATACTGCCTCAGCTGCAAGATGATAACCACTGTTGCAGGATCTGGAGCTGTGAAGGATGGATGGTCAGGAACTTCTGTTAGCAGGTAAGTGATGGTATTGTTGGCTGATGTCACAGAGAGCTTCAGTCCTCAATCCTGGAGACCACACAAAATCCCAATGGCATATAGCTGCCTCCTGTATGGACACGCCTTGTGGCAATGTTGCCCAGTTCCTTATATAGAATAAAAGGCCAGAGAATTCTCAGGTGATGTGAGTTATAAGTAAGTTCAACTCGTTTGAACCAGCATTTCACACCAGGCCTTTGATGCTCTCATTTCCCACCTTTTTAAGAACAAAATGGAGTCTTATGGTAGTTACCATTTTGATTACTCAACTCCATATTATACAAGCATCATAATACGTAATCATGGGGGGGGGCTAAAGGCAAGCAACACAACCCACATAGGCACTATTAATAATAAATATATAAGCTCCCCAACAAAGATAAACAAATTGAGACTAGAACAAGGTGTGATTTTTTTAACAATGAGAGTAATTAACCACTGAAACAATTTATCAATTTTTGTGGTGGACTCTCCATCATTGGAAATTTTTAAATCAAGAAAGGAAGGTTTTCAAAAAGTTATGCTCTAGTTCAAGCAGAGCTATTTGTCTTGAAATAGGCCCTCCGACTTTCCTGAATTCATTCCTGTTTTTTCCAGGTCAGACTACATAACTACAATGGTCCCTTCTGGCATTGTAGTCTACAAATGCATATACGATGTGAATATAATCACTAGATTTAACTGGCATTGCCTGGGTTCTTAACTCAACTACATTTGTTTTTCTTCATTTAAATCATTGTTCTGGGGTGGGGCTGAGGTTAGGGGTTCAGTATGCAGGCTGCCCCAGGGAAAGAAGACTACACCAGTCCTCTCTCACCATCGCACCTTGGGGGCAGGTGAGAAGTGCCTCTCTGCAGTTGGCACATCCAGAGGAAGGCTGCCTGTGACAGACACGCAGACAAACAGACACACAAACAGAAAACCTCTCTGAACTATATAGGAGTTATAGCTGTTCCAATCCCCATCTCTGGCCCTTTGCTGCTCCCTGTGGTCATTCTACAGTATAACTGTCCTCCTATCAGACCCCTTCCTTTTCATTTTCTAAGAAACAATTGAATTGCAGGCACATCCCATTGTCCTGGCACAACCAAACCTTTTCCTTGCTTCAAGTTATGATGAGAGGAAGTTGCAAATCAAATATGGTGGTCCTAGCTCTTACCGTTTAGAAGGAGTTCTAGAACAAATGGACTCACAGATGGATGGACGGACAGATGTACATTTCTAAAATATATAGTAATATTTTTTTTAATTAAAAAACAATGAATGGTCCTGCAGCACCTTAGGACCATTTGTTGTTTTTTAATTTTTTTTCAGTTAACAGACTAACACAGCTACCCCTCTGAGACTATAGTAATATTTGTATATGACTCACCAAACTGTATGCCAAGTGCATATTTAAGGTGCATGCACTGAATGTGCATGCTTGTTTAAGGAATACAGTTTGAACTGGTGACCATTCAACTGAATTTTATAGCAGGGTGGGAGCAAGTATGGAAAAGAGAGGCGGGTTGTGTGTATATATGTTATGTTTATGCCCACATGCACACACTGAACCACTCAGACTTTCAGTCATTTCATTGGGTGGAATTCTGAGGGATGCTCATAATATTGTCTTTGAGCTTCTCCTCTTGTCAGTCCAGTTTTGACTCACTCATGTATAATCCAGGCTAGATTATTTCATGTTGTTGGCTTTCAACAAACATCTTGCTCACCTGAATGTATGCCAATAAGCAATTAGATAGGATTGTGAATACCAGTGAAGAAAATCAGTAGCTATTCTTCCTGAGAGCATTCACATAGTTTTGTTGTATTCCCTGTGCTCTATTACAGACTTTGCAAGCATTTAATAGTGGAATTTTTAAGATGAGAATATTGACCATCAATTTGATATGCAAACTTCATATTAAATGAGTTTGTTGCCAAGGATACATGACATCTTCATCATCACTCCTGGTGGAAATTTACCAGATGTTAAAATGCGACAGACTACAGAAAGCAGTCACATTTCATGCCGTGTGTTAAGTTCCATCTATCAGATTTCATTCAGGTACAATTGAAATTCTTGTGGCTCAAACCGGGTAAATGATGTAATAAGCAATGAATGCCTGCTCTTAACATCTGTTTAGCTGTTTATTGTAGAGAAATTATGATACCCTTGATAAGTCAATCAGAAGGTAAAATACTACATCTTTAATCCAATAAAATATCCCAGTCAGTAAGTTTGCCACTGAAAAGAATGAAAGGTGTGTCCTGTAAATTACCAGGCAGTTGAAAACAAACTTATAATACATTAACTTAGATTAACATAATGTCATTCAGCTAATTCAGCATTTCCCAAGTAGACAAATTACCTTCGTGTGTAACCCCCCCCCAAAAAAATATGTGAAGTCATCTGTTTGTACATCACGTAGCAAAAACATTTGATTCAGTAAACCAAAATTTACTTTGGCAAATATGTTCATTTTCATATACAGTGAAACTTGCTCAACAGGACACTCATTAGGCAACCTCTTCTCTTAAGAGATTAATGCAAAATGTCTTCATATAGACAAAGTACAATTTGTGTGACAGGCTACTCCAAGCTGGCTTGATTCAAGAAGGCTTCTTGTGAGTGGATAGACTTCAAAAGCTTGGATGGTGAGTGATGGAGGGGTTAGTTGTAAAGAAAAAAATGATTTTGGCAAGCAAAAGCATTAGATTGGATTTCCTTCAGCAGTCCTCGAAGCAAATATAATGTATGGCTTACTTCAAGCAGATTAAAGAAATATACATCATTTGGGTCTCACGAAAAACAACTCACTGCTATATTTACAGAGACAAGGTGGATGAGATCCAATAAATAATATTACCCCACGCGCTTTGTCCCTCTAATATCTGGGACTGACATGGGACCAAAACCACTGCATTCTGCTGTAACGTCATGAATGAGGAATTAGATGCTTAACCTACTATATATTTGAGAGAATTTCTGTGTGTCTGTCTTTGAGTCTGTTTGTTCAAGAACTCCTCCTAAATGGTAAGAGCTAGGATCACCACATTTGGTATGCAGCTTCCTCTTATCCTAACTTAAAGTAAGGTGATGGTTTGGGTGTGCCAGGAGAATGGGATTCTCATCAGATGGAAAGGGAGAGCTCTGATAGCAAGGACAGTTATACTCTGGACTGACCACAGGGAGGCAGCAAGTTTGAGGAACAATTATACCCCAGAATGACTACAGGGGGCAGCAAGTGCCCCGGCCCAGAGAGCAGCCACCAGCTTGTCAACGCTGCCCCCACCACCCTGGGTTGGCCATGGGGAGTATCCCACTGCCGGCCAGCAGGGCCCCCGCTGCCTGGGCCGGCTCCAGGGAACAGCTGCCAGCTGCCTTCACCACCTGTCCTGAGCCCTCCACCCTGCATCCCACACCGCCTTCCCAGAGCACCCGTATACCTCCCAACCCTCTGCCCTAAGTTCCTCATACATCCCAAATCCCCGCCCTTACCCCTACACCCCCACATCCTCACCCTCTGCCCGGAACCCCCCCAACCCCTGTCCTGAGACCTCCATACTCCCAAACTCCTGCCCTGACTCCTGCACCCTGCACCCCCTGCCCTGAGCCCCTCCTCAGCCCAACCCTGACTCCCACATCCCTAGCCCGCTGCCCTGAGCCCCCCACATCCTGAAGGCCCTGCCCTGACACCCCCCATGCCCCTCAGACCTCTGTCCTGAAGGTCCTGAGCAACGTCAGGTAAATCTTCTAGTAATAAATAAACAGAAATCATTAATGTGATGGAATGTTTAAGATGTAGACATGCCTTATTGAATAATTATGTCATCTTAGCATTGCAGCCCTCAGCCTTCCATTTTTAATAGCCCAATTTTTGTCTGTTGATGATCCTGATTGCTGGGGTATGCCTGAACCATAGTTAGGCACATGCTTAAGTTTCACAAGGTTAAAGTGCCAATTTCAGAGAGCCAAGGGAGGGACATAGGGACAGTTCATGTAGTTAAAGTTATACGCAAAACTAAGCCTTTCCAGGATTAGGGCTTGGGACTCATCATAAGTGCCTCAGAGCAGGACTTATGACTTTACTTGTTTCTAAAAGAAATGTTTCTGGCATGGTCACTAGATTGACCGTGGTTTCAAACAGTATTGAGCTGTGGTCAACCAAGTGAGACTGATGCAGTGAGAATGTAGATGCTCCATGATCTGTGCAGACCCTAACAGTCTTCCAACAGCTGTCCCACAATGCCCTGCTCCTTTCAACAGTGACTGCTCTGATTACCATTGTGAATGGCTGCCCAAGGGTCACCGAAACCGGACACCACCATCCCCTTTAAAAAACACACTGCTTATTTTTGAAATACATTTTCCTGAATGCCCAGGTTGGCAGCCCACCTAATTGCTTTCCCTTGTGTGCAGCTGCTCCACTAATTATGCCAGCTCCATGCCCTTGACATGCTTCTGTCTGGAGTAGAGAGGAAATATTACATCTCCTGGGCCTGTGGGGAGAAGATGCTGTTAAAGCCATATAGCCATGGACATCTACAAAAAGGGATGCAGGTGAAGGGGTATATGACAAGGATCAGCAGCAGTCCCATATGAAAATGAAAGAACTGCACCAGGAATACCAGAAGCCAAGCCCTGCACAAACCATCTGGGGCTCAACCTCACACCTGGCGCTTTTTGCAATGAGAGATGTGGCAGAGACCCCGCCACCATCCCACCAGACACCATGGATGCCTCAAAAAAGTCCAAGACAAAGACACCTACCATGAACAGCAAGGAGGGGGTAGGTGTGGTGGTGTCGTGCCAACCATGCAATAAGCCAGAACCTGTTGAGACTTCCCCACAATCTAGCCAGTCTCACCAGCAGAGCATGGATAAGCCCAGTGAAGGAGAAGGGGCTCAGGTACGTGTGTGAATGCTTTTCCTCTTACAGCATTTACATTTAAAGATGGCACCCAGCCCAGCCCCAAGTTAACAAGACATAGCTATCATTGTCTCATTGTTTAACAAGAAAAGGTAGTGCAACTAACAGAAGTAGAATCAGTGTATGCTTTGCAATCTCTTGTAGGGTTAGGTGGGGTTGGGAGCACATGAAGCAGTTTGTTTACTTAGATAGGGATGTCCCTGGTATCTTTCTGCAAGATCTTGATAAAACTTTTATGGAGACATTCTGCAGTCCTCTTCCAAAAGTTTCTAGGGATGGCTGCCTTCTTCTGTGGTAGGATGTATCCCCATGTCACTCTGCCAGGAGCTCAGCTGGTACCATCACACTGAACTGCCTAGCAGCAAATAGGCCTGGACAACTTTGGGATGTCAGTAGCAGCTGAGCCCTCTGTGTCTTTTTTACCCTCAGGAGTGAAATATCACCTACAATCACGTGTAGAAAATTCTGCCAACATTTGGTGTTGTTGCCCTATACTCATACCGATAGAATAGGAACCAAAATAGTACTGTTTCAGAATATGCAAATTCCTTCTCCCCCTCCCCTGCCCGCCTTGACCCTGGAAGGCCAGGCTCCCCAGGATGGAGCTGCGGTGTTGGGCCATGCAGAGAGCTTTCAAAGCTGAGTGTCAATAAGCATATTTTAGTCTGTAAAAGAGAAGACTGAGAGGGCACATGATAGCAGCTTTCAAGTACATAAAAGGGTGTTACAAGGAGGAGGGAGAAAAAATATTCTCTTTAACCTCTGAGGATAAGACAAGAAGCAATAGGCTTAAATTGCAGCAAGGGAGGTTTAGGCTGGACATTAGGAAAAACTTCCTAACTGTCAGGTGGTTAAATTGCCTAGGGAGGTTGTGTAAGCTTCATCACTGGAGCTATTTAAGGGCTGGTTAGATAAACATCTATATGGGACTCTGTTCTGGGCACAAGGATTGTTAGGAAGAGATGGGATCCACCTAACCAAGAGAGGAAAGAGTATCTTTGCAGGCAGGCTTGCAAACCTAGTGAGGAGGGCTTTAAACTAGGTTTGTTGGGGGATGGTGACCAAAGCCCTGAGATAAGTGAGGAAGTCGGACACCAGGAAGAATCACTAGGAGGAACGAGCAACAAAGGAGGACCCCTGATTCGGATGGAGAAGGCAGGGCGATCAACTGGTTATCTAAGGTGTTTGTACACCAGTGCGAGAAGCCTGGGAAACAAACAGAAAAAATTAGAAGCCCTGGCCCAGTTAAAGAACTATGATTTGATTGGAATAATGGAGACTTGGTGGGATGACTCACATGACTGCAGCACTGTCATGGAAGGGTATAAACTGTTCAGGAAGAACAAGCGGGGGAAAAAAGGAGGAGCTGCATTGTATATAAGAGAACAGTATGATTGCTCAGAGCTCCAGTGCTTAGAGGGAGAAAAGACTGTTGAGAGTCTATGGGTTAAATTTAGAGGTGGAAGCAACAGGGGTGATGTTGTGGTTGGTGTCTGCTATAGACCACCGGATCAGGTGGATGAGGTAGACGAAGCTTTCTTTGGACAACTGAGAGAAGTTTCCAGATCACAGGCCCTGGTTCTCATGGGTGACTTTAATCACCCTGAGATTGGGAGACCAATACAGATCCAGACAATCCAGGAAGTTTTTGGAGAATGTTGGGGATAACTTCTTAGTACAAGTGCTGAAGGAACCGACCAGGGGCCATGTGCAGCTTGACCTGCTGCTCACAAACAGGGAGGAACTACAGCCTCTCCTTGAGTTATGAACGAGTTACGGACCAAACACTTGGCCATAACTCGAAATGTTCGTAACTCGGACCCCATTAAGTTACACTGTGATCACGCTGTTCGTAAGTGCAGGTCACGTTCGTAACTCGGGGACCACCTTTACGACCGCTCAATGGGAGTTTTGGTCGTAAATGCAAACAGTCGTAAATCGACCATTCGCAACTCAGGGACTGGCTGTAGTAGGGGAAGTAGAGGTGAGTGACAACCTGGGAAGCAATGATCATGAGATGGTAGATTTCAGGATCCTGACCAAAGGCAGAAAGGAGAGTAGCAAAATACACACCCTGGACTTCAGAACAGCAGACTTTGACTCCTCCAGAGAACCGATGGGCAGGATCCCCTGGGATGCTTACATGAAGGGGAAAGGAGTCCAGGAGAACTGTAAGTATTTTAAAGAAGCCTTATTAAAGGCACAGGAAGAAACCATCCCGATGCGCAGCAAGAAAAGCACATATGGTAGGTGACCAGATTGGCTTACCGGGCATCCATGGTGAGCTTAAACACAAAAAGGAAGCTTACAAGAAGTGGAAACTTGGACTGATGACTAGGGAGGAGTATAAATATATTGCTCAAGAATGCTGGGGAGTTATCAGGAAGGCGAAAGCGCGCTGGCAAGGGATGTCAAGGGTAACAAGACAGGTTTCTACAGGCATGTTAGCAATAAGAGGGTGATCAGAGAGGGTGTGGGGACCTTATTGGATGAGGGAGGTAACCTAGTGACAGATGATGTGGGAAAAGCTGAAGTACTCAATGCTTTCTTTGCCTCTGTCTTCACAGACAAGGTCATCTCCCAGACAAATGCACTAGGCAACGCAGTATGGGAAGGAGGTGGACAGCCCTCGGTGGGGAAAGAACAAGTTAGGAACTATTTAGAAAAGCAAAACATATACAAATCCATGGGCCTGGATTTAATGCATCCGAGGGTACTGAGGGAGTTGGCAAATGTCATTGCAGAGCCTTTGGCCATTATCTTTGAAAACTCATGGAGATCGAGAGAGATCCCAGATGAGTGGAAAAAGGCAAATGTAGTGTCCATCTTTAAAAAATGGAAGACGGACAATCCAGAAACTACAGACCAGTCAGCCTTACCTCAGTCCCCAGAAAAACCATGAAGGGGATCCTCAAGGAATCCATTTTGAAGCACTTGGAAGAGGGGAAAGTGATCGGGAATAGTCAACATGGATTCACCAAGGGCTAGTTGTGCCTGACCAATCTGATTAGCTTCTATTATGAGGTAACTGGCTCTGTGGATATGGGAAAGTCAGTTGATGTGATATACCTTGACTTTAGCAAAGCTTTTGATATCGTCTCCCACAATATTCTTGCCAGCAAGTTAAGGGAATATGGATTGGATACATGGACAGTAAGATAGATAGAAAGCTGGCTAGACTGTCAGGCCCAATGGCTCGATGTCAGGTTGGCAGTTGGTTTCTAGCGGAGTGCCCCAAGGATCTGTTCTTGGACCGGTTTTGTTCAACATCTTTATTAATGACCTGGACGAGGGGATGGATTGCACCCTCAGCAAGTTTGCAGATGACACTAAGCTAGGGGGAGAAGTAGATATGCTGGAGGGCAGGGATAGGGTCCAGAGTGACCGGGACAGATTAGAGGATTGGGCCAAAAGAAATCTGATGAGGTTCAACAAGGACAAGTGCAGAGTCCTGCACTTGAGTAGGAAGAATCCCAAGCATTGTTACAGGCTGGGGACTGAATGGCTAAGTAGCAGTTTAGCACAAAAGGACCTGGGGATTACAGTGGATGAGAAGCTGGATATGAGTCAACAGTGTACCCTTGTAGCCAAGAAGGCTAATGGCATACTAGGGTGCATTAGGAGGAGCATTGCCAGCAGATCCAGAGAAGTGATTATTCCCCTTTATTCGTCTCTGGTGAGGCCACATCTGGAATATTGTGTCCAGTTCTGGGTCCCTGTGATGGGGTGCTACTGCCCCGCACTTTAAACCCCCCCATGCCAGCCATGTACGGGACACAGCGAGCCAGGGTCGGCACATGCGCAGCATGCTCTCATGCCACCAGACAGCTGTACGGGGCAGCGCCCGGGGAAACAGCGCAGGCAGGCGGCGGGAGAGTGACTTGGGAGAGGCGGCAGGATCTGGTGGAGGGCAGATGAGGGCGGCGTCCACTGGGGACAGTGGAGGACGCCGAGCTGGAGCGCGAGCAATTTAAAGGGGAGGTAGGAGGAGGCGGTAGAAGGGAGAACAAGAGAGCCAGGTAAGGGGAGAGGAAGCAGCCCAGGGCAGGGCATTTGCATATTGCCTGCGGGCTGGCGTGTTTCTGCAGGAATCCCCACCAGCCAGACAGAACCACATCAGATCTGAGTCCTTAGGGCCCTGGGCTGGGTCCATGAGTGAGGGTGGACCCGGACCACCCCTTTCTCTGCTGCCCAAAGCTGCATTACTGGACTACGTCCCATCCTGATTTAAACTAGTTCAAATCACGATTGAGAAAGATTCGTACTGAACAGAAACGGCGCGGGTTGAACTTCGGGACTCACTAAATGGGTGGTGGTTAGGGTGGATAAATAAAAACACTGGGTGACAAACATTACAGCCCCCCACTATAGAAAGGATGTGGACGCATTGGAGAGGGTCCAGTGGAGGGCGACCAAAATGATTAGGGGGTTGGAGTGCATGACCTATGAGGAAAGACTGAGGGATTTGGGTTTATTTAGTCTGCAGAAGAGAAGAGTGAGGGGGGATTTGATAGCAGCCTTCAACTTCCTGAAGGGAGGTTCCAAAGAGGATGGAGAAAAGCTGTTCACAGTTGTGACGAATGGCAGAACAAGGAGCAATGGTCTCAAGTTACAGTGGGGGAGGTCTAGGTTGGATATTAGGAAAAACTGTTTCACTAGGAGGGTGGTGAAGCACTGGAATGGGTTACCTAGGGAGGTGGTGGAATTTCCACCCTAGAAGTGTTTAAGGGTATGTCTAGACTGCATCCCTCTGTCGGCAGAGGGATGCAGCTTAGGCAGGTCGACATTGCAAATGAAGCGGGGATTTAAATATCCCGCACCTAATTTGCATAAAAATGGCTGCCATTTTTGCCGACTCAGCACTTTGTCGGCAAAAAGCGGCAGTCTAGAGGGGGATCTGTCGAGAAAGAAAGCCTTGCAGGAGGCATAAAGGATCTGTCAAAAAAGTCTTTCTTTCTCGACAGATCCCCCCTCTAGACTGACGCTTTTTGCCCACAAAGTGCTGAGTCGGCAAAAACGGTGGCCATTTTTATGTAAATTAGGCATGGGATATTTAAATCCCCGCTTCATCTGCAATGTTGACCTTCCTAATCTGCATCCCTCTGCCGACAGAGGGATGCAGTCTAGACATACCCTAAGTCTCGGCTTGACGAAGCGCTGGCTGGGTTGATTTAGTTGGGATTGGTCCTGCCTTGGGCAGGGGGCTGGCATTGATGACCTCCTGAGGTCTCGTCCAGCTCTATGATTCTATGATTCTAAATGGTGCTTGGTTTTGCCATGAGTGAAGGGGACTGGACTTGATGACTTCTCGAGGTCCCTTCCAGTTTTAGTGTTCTATGGTTCTATATTTCAATTCAAATTTTTATGAGAGTAAGGGTGCATCTACATAGCACCCTAAACTCAAAATAAGATATGCAATTTGTGCTATGCAAATTGCATATCTTATCTCGAATCTATTTCGAAATGCGCTATTTCAAGCCATCCTTTAACCCTCGTGTAACGAGGTTTACCGGGATGGCGAAATAGCGTGCCCATTATTTCAAAAAATATTTTGACGTAATGGGCAGCTTTTGTAGATGCAGGGCAGCTATTTCGGGCTACCTCTGGTAGCCTGAAATAGCCATGCAATGTAGAGGTACCCTAACTTGTCTGTCCCTATTAATTGTAACAGTAACGCCGTAACCCTGGCACTAGCAACTGCTGGGGTTTCAACCAAGAGGGTAATGCTAGGGCCTGTAGCTGTGATGGAGCAGCATAGGACACTTTCCTGGGGAGCGAGATAGTCAATGGGAGAGCAGCTCGAACTGGGGAGGAGGGAGCAGTCTGAGTTGTTCCAAAGGGGCAGGTGAATGGCGTTAGGAAAGAAGGAGGTGAAAAGAGAATGAGCTGGGGTGAAAAGGAAATGTGCTGAGGAAGCCAGACCTTGGCAAGCCATGTGCAAGGAATCCAGCCCCAAGAGGCATTGTGCACCTGACCGGTGAGGTTGACTGTTAGAACATTGACAGAGGAGATACAGGAGAATGGCTGTGGGTCTCCAGCTGAGAAGCTATCATCTGCAAGCAGACCTGTTGGAAAGAGTTATGGTAATCATAGCATCAAACTGAAAGAGCCTTGGGAGACAAGACAAGTGGGGTGGAGCTGGATTTTGCAGCCATGGAAAGGAAGAGCTGAGTTCTTCTTGGACTGACAGTGTTGTTGAAAAAACTTATTTTATTCTGATAGCAGTTTACAGTTTATTATTTCCCTAAGTATTTAATGTTTCTGTATATTATATTCTCCTACTCAGATTATTGACCCTGCTAAATTTCTAGGTTTTTCCTTTATAAAGTTTAGCATTTAAGGTTATCATCAGTCCTTGGTTTGCCTCTGCCTCTCCTCACAGTAGCACAGCCTGTCCAAGGCATGAATCACTGCATTAAAGCCATGGAACCTGCTTTATTTTATCAGCAGTTGTGGTTGTTGTGGCTTTGAGGGGCACCTGTTCTACACCCTTAGAACACCTGACCCAGATGAGGAGAAAGAAGAGTACTAGGGAGGACATATTGAATTAGATCTTTCAGGCCAAAGAGCAAACAGGAGAAAGGACAGGAAGATTTACCAGCATATAAACAGGGCTTGTCACACAGCAAACACAAATGTTTCAGCCCCTGGTTGACCTACATGTCCAACAATCATGGATTCACTGCTCTTTGCAGTCCTTGCAGAACTCCATGGTAGCCACACCTATATCATCACCTCCAACAATCCACATGACATCATAGGCAGCAAGCTTACCCCTACCACACCACACAGGGGGACAGCAAAGGAATCCATAGTTTCACATATACACGCCTGTGAGAAGCATAGCTGGTGTATGTGTAGCCCACACGGACTACATTTTTGAACCGAAATGGACAGATGCCTTTTCTGCCTTTTTAATTTTAAAATTTAATTCTGTTAATTTATGCTAAGAATTTTAAAAGGCAATGAGATACAAAATTTTTACACAGGGTTTTCCTACACAGGTTTTTTAAGTTAGTTGTGGTTAAAAAGTAAAAAATATTCAACGTCATGTTTCATTTCTATTTAGAAGATGTCATTTCAAAATGATATTCACTCCAGATGAAGAACAAAAATCAGTTTTGGTTCAAAACTCATTGAACTTTGTTTTCTTTATAGGGAGGAGTTTTCAGTTCATCCTCCAAATTTAAAAACAATTGCTCAACTCTAATGGCAATTCTTATGTTGATTCCTGCAACTTTGTCCTATAAAGCCTTTTTACCTCTCACTTCTCCCTCCTCAGTTTGTTCAAAATGCAGTCATTAAAGTTTTCTTTCTCTCCCACCATTCTGATCACATCATCCCTTTGGGACCATTACCAAAAGATACGCAGCAGTGACTGGGAAAAGAGCACTAAAGTATAGTTGCTAAATGAAAGTGCTGTTAAGTGTTATATCAAAACCTTTCTTCCACTTTTGCTCTCTGTTGTCTCAGTCCTGCACTCCTGTGAGGTGCTGAAGTAACTTCTATAGGAGTGCTTAGAACTTTGCACTGTCAAGTCCCTCGTGAAGTTGGGGAACACGGAGTAAAATGAACCATACTCTCTAGCAACCCCCAGCACTCTGGGGGTGTGTCTAGACTACAGGGTTTTGTTGACAAAAGTGGACTTTTGTCAACAAAACTATACCTGCGTCTACACTACCACCAAGTTCTGTTGACATAACATCGACAGAACTCAGCAGTTTTGTCGACGGCGGTAAACCTCATTCTACGAGGAATAACGTCTTTTGTCAACAGAGTTCTGTCAACAGAAAGCGTTATTGCATCTACACTGTCCTTTGCATCTACACTGTCATGTCAACAAAGCAGCTTGCTTTGTCGACAGAACTGGCTGTAGTCTAGACACTCTTTGTCGACAGAAGCTTTGTTGACAGTATCTGTCGACAAAACTTCTGTCAACAAAAGCCTGTAGTCTAGATGTACCCTAGCTGAAACAACATGCAGGGGTGAAAAAGAACAGCTGCTTCTTGCATTATTTTGCCAGACGCAGGCTTTCAGTACCAGCTCTCAATACAAACAGGCAAAAAGCAACTGAAAAAAAAGTAATGGAAATTATTTTTACTGAAAGCTAGTTTTAAAAAATACATGAGATGTTGTTTTAAGGACTTTATGACTGGTAGTATAAACAAGGGCAAAAGAAATAATGATGTTACTATAACTAAAATATTGTTTGAGAGAATATATTTGTTTATGAGAATAAATGAACAGTTATAGAAATGTGTCACCCACCAACAGTTTTCAAACACTGCATATCATTTTTAATGTGAGAATACAAAATAAACAACACTGACAATTCTTTTCAGATGGACCCTGGGTGAAATGGATGGATGAATTTAATGGTTTGGTAAATGCAAGAGTAAGCCAATTGAAAAGTATTTTTGCTTTGAAAGTAGATTTAGCTCATGAAAGAAAAATATTTTACAAATGTGCACTATCCTAGAAAACGATCCCTCACTTTCACAGGCCTGGGAGACAGGGCAATCCTCGCCTTTAGACAAACCACAACCTGAAACAAATACATGCCAGCAGCCACACATAACACCTCAGACACACTCACCCAGGAACCTACTCCTGCAACAAACCCCTTTGTCACTCTGTCCACACATCTATACAAGCAACACCGTCACAGGACCTAAGCACATAAGCCACAACATCAGGGGCTCATACAACTGCACATCATCTATGTGATATATGCCATCAAGTGCCAGCATTACGCCTCTGCCATGCATATTGGCCAAACTAGACAGTCTCTATGACAAAGGATAAATGGGCACAATTCAGACATCAGAAATGGTAACACATATAAACCTGTATGGGAATATTTTAACCGCTCTGGTCACTCAATTATGGATTTAAATGTAGCCATTCTCCTACAATTCATGTGATGAAGTGGGTTTTGCCCACAAAAGTTCACGATTCTATATATTTTGATTAGTCTCCAACATGCCACAGACCTCTTGTTGTTTTTAAAGTTACAGTAAAACCAAAGACTGAGCAGGAGAAGGATTTGGAGACCCTGAAAGTATTGACCAAAAACTAAATGTGCTCTCAGAGAGGTAAGGAGGCTAGAGAGAAGGATTTGTGCGCAGGTTGTGGCATTTTTGTATGGATCTCTGACTCTCTAGGGTTCTCCATGAACCAAGTGTGGGTAAGTTTAGGAAACTACTTTGCAAAAGTCTGAGTTCCTTGCTGTATCGGCTGTGTGACCAATAGTATTCATGAGGGCAGAACACTGGGAAAAGGAATTGGTATGTTTGCAGCATACAAATAGAAAAATTAAATAAAAACCCAAGGTGCTCTTTCTGGAAGAGTGTAGAGTCTTAAATAATTGTTACTTAATTTCTTAAAATCCAAAACCTTAACATACACAAGAAGCAGAGAAAGAGAGAAAGAGAGAGAGAGAGCAGGCTGCACCCTAAAGCAGAGAGGTACAATTCACCTCACCTTACTGTAGCTTGGCTTTTTTCAGACTGGCTGCTCAAGACCCAGATTGCATGCTCTTCTGCTAAGCCTCCTAACCTGCAATCCAGGAAATCCCTTCCAATTAAAGTCATAGCTTGCAATTTTAATAGTTTTCAATACCCAATGTGCTTAAGCTACTGGAGAGAGTTGAAGTGAACAGGGAGCCTGAGCATCAAGAGACATTGCCTGTATTCTGCTCAGACTGAATGGGCTTAGAAGCACACAGGATCCAGTATTGCATCCAAATACAGCAACCTTGTGAATGTCCAGAAAGGAGAGCTTGAACCATTTTATGACAACCAGCTTTCAAGAGGGAAGGAAGACACAAAAGGAATTCTAATGTGTGAGGAATGTTTAATGGGAATAGTAAAGCACATTGATATGTGTCAGAAAGACACTTTTAAACCCCTTTCTGATGTGTGTGAGGGGGAAGAGAAGTTGAGATAACATGTGTATTGTGTCTGACACCTTTAGTTAGTTTTTAAAGGTATATTGGTGCCTACTGTAAGAAATAAAGTTTTCAGTACACTTTCCTGGTGCATGACATTTCTGGAAAATCATCCACTACACAAACAGTCTTATCCCCATCTCTCACTTCATATCTTGGTTTTCTTTATGGTCTGATTCTGTGCCCATTAAAATCAATGTCAAATCTCCCATTGACTTCCATTCTGCAAGATCAAAGGATTATTGCCTACTGCACTGCTACACCAAGTTCTTCAGAAGTATTTGAAATACAATTCTTGCTAAAATGGTTTGCATTTAATGATTTCCTGCAGCTATTTTCCCACTTTTTAAGCCTTACAGCGATCTTTAAGGGCTACATAGTTAATGATTTGGAAGATACAATTTTGTGTCAGAAGGATAGAAAAGGAATACAAAAAAACCTTACTTTTTTTCAGAACAGATAGAAATGCACACAACAGTGAGTTACAAAAAGCAAGTGATGTTTTGCCTTAGCTTCGATTTCAGTATTATCAATGGTAGGAGACATGTTACCTGGTAGCAGGAAAATTTGAAAAACTGCCAGAATGTTAAACCTAACACACAGAGAGAGGCTATCTGTTAGCAGTAGCCAAAGCTGACATGATACTTAGAGAAGCTGAATTATTTGGATTTACCCTTTCCCCTTATTTATATTGAAGATAAACCAGCCATTTTCTGACTTCATTTTGAAGCTTACGGAGAAATAGTGCAAATATCAAGTATCATTAATTGATCAAAAATTAAAATTCCATTCCATGTCAAATTCTGACATTTTCAGTTATGTTTTGTTCTGAACCAAACCAAAACAGAATTTCAAAAATTTCCATAGAATGAAAGATTCTGAAAAATTTTGATTCATGATTACTGAAATGTATCATGCTAAGGCAAAAACACTTGGTTTTAATAATATCAAACCAATATAAAATACATTAAATACAATAAAACATGGTAAATATGTGTATAAATATATTATATTAAATATTAATTCTCATTTTGACATATTAAAACAGTCAAAACAAAACATCTCATTTTATCTAAAATCAACACATGCCCCCAACTAATCTGTTTAGATTAAATCATTTTTTGACAGCAAGCTGTTTCATCAGAAATTTTTTGACCAGCTTTAATAATTAGAAGAGCATAAGAACAGTCACACTGGGACAGGCCAATAGTCCATCTAGTTCAGTATCCTGTCTTTCAGCAGTGGTCAATACCAGGTGTTGCAGAGGGAATGAACAGAACAGGCAATTATCAAGTCTGTCATCCATTCCCAACTTCTGGAAAACAGAGGCTAGGGACAGTCAGAGCAGAGAGTTGCTCCTCTGACTATGTTGGTTAATAGCTGTTGCTGGATCTATCATCCAAGAGCTAGCTATTTTTAACTCCATTGTAGTTTTGTCCTTCACAGCATTCCTTGGCAATGAGTTCTACAGGTTGTTTGTGCACTTTGTGAAGTAGTACTTCCTTTTGTTTGTTTTAAACCTTCTGCCTATGAATTTATCTGGTGACCCCTAGTTGTTGTTTTATGAGAGGAGGTAAATAACACTTCCGTCACTCCATTCATGATTTGATAGACCTCTATCATATCCCCCCCAGTTATCTCTTTTCCAAGTTGATATGTTCCAGTCCCTTTAATCTCTCCTCACATGGAAGATATTCCATGATATCCATAATCATTTGTGTTGCCCCTCTCTTTGGAAAACATGAGAGGCTGGTAGGTTTACAAGTATCAGGAGACTCACTGGGATGAACCAAACAGAATAAAAAGAAAACTGACCCTAATTTAGCTTTCCTTTCCCCTTTTCCCCTTCCTCCAGAATGAAATCTGACTCAGATCTAAGTTCAGAGAAATTTCTCCCCCCTTTATTTAAGAATGATCTCAATTATTGTCACCCCCCTCTGCTTCTGGTGCCAGGTGCCACAGAGAGGCCCAGCAGGAGGAGGATGAATACACTTTTCATGTGTATGGGCAAAAGGAGGTCAGCCACTGCAGTAGAAAGGCCTGTCTTTGAACCATGCTGTGGCCTAAAACCTGACAGCGGGATCCAAGATGATGACAGGTGATGATGGAGGCTGTTTTCTCTAACTCCTCAGTTAGTATCTAATCTCCTGTTACTCTACAAGCTAACACCAAACAAAAAGAAAGACAAAGCAGTGAAAAGACAAATTAAACTGCAGAGAAAGGTGGCATCAAGACAAGGAAGCAGTGAGTGGAAATATGAAAGAAAAAATGTTAAAGTTTGACTTATATTTTTGTTCCTCTGTACAGAGAGCAGAGAGTTAGTTTCACTCCAACTTGGGGTAAGCAAAGGCTATTACTGGACACAAGTAAGATGTAGAATGGGCATATATGAGGAGACAGGTGCTTAACTGTAATCACCAGGCTAATAAAGGACTTATCTGTGTGCCCTTCTTAGGCCTTCTGTGCAAAAAGAGTAACTTTGTGTTTACATATTTCTGTAATGCAGGACTGGCGTTTTCTACCATGCTTATCATTTTCAACCCTGCAATTATACAGTTTACTCCACTGTGCAAGTTTAAACCTTGTACTAATGGTAATATTAAAGATTTAGCTCCCTGATTTTTAATCATTTCTTCATTAACATGATGCTTGCAATTACTTCATTTTTCTTTTATGTGAGCCTATGTGTTTTAGGCAGATTCAGCTGCCAAACAATATTTCACAATTGTAACAGTGCAAAAGACTAAACTCCCTGCACTGACTGCCAACCTGTGTGGCTAAACAGGTTCATGTGAGTATTGTCACACTGATATGTGAGGGTTGTAGCTGTAGCACAACAACAGAGTTAAAAACAAGTCACAGCAGCCACAGAGATATGCTTTGGCTGGGGCACAGAACTAGTGCAGCTTGCTTTCATTTCCCCCCTCCTGTTGTCCTCAAACACCAATATTTTCAAAGTACCGAAGGAGCTTGGGATACTAAGTTCCATTTTCAAAAGTGATGTAAGCAAGCAGGGACAACATTTTAAACGTATGATCCTAGAGATGCAAACAGACACTTTGGAAAGGCACACTTCAGGCTGGTGGTCTGCACATTAAATGCTGAATCTGCATAGCTGCACTAATAGCATTTTAGTGACAATGTGGCTATTTCAACAGGAGAGTTTCTCCCATCAGAGTAAGTAAGCCACCTCCCTAAGAGATGGTAGCTGCATAAACAGGAGAAGTTCTCCCTTCAGCATAGTATTGGGGTTAGATCGGTATAATTGCATTGCGGAGGGGTATGGATTTTATAATGCAAAAATGGCCTATGTGAATTTTCAAAACTGCACCCAAGCACTTTTGGAAATTCTTCCAGACACCTAAATACCTTTTAAAATGTAGCCTGTAAGAGCCTAACATCAGGTCTACACTTCAAGTCAGAATAAACTGCTTTGCTCTCCCATTGGCATAGACACATCTTCACTTAAATGCTACAGCAACACAGCTGCATATGTGGGCAAACCCTCAGTCACACTGACTTAAGGTTCGTAAATCCAATTTTTCAAATGTGTGTCAGGCACTTATGCTCCTAAGTCACAGGTGCTTTTGAAAATTGTACCCTGAGTCCTTTCTTTAGCTTTTCCTCCATTTTCCTCCAGCCGAATGACTATTCACATTCCGTTAGGTTGCCATCCTGCTTCACAGCATGGCCCAGATCTCTTCCTTTCCTGCTTGGCAGCACTTAGCAATGCCTGGCAACATAACGCAGCTGCTAATTCCTTAACTTAGACCTATCTTCCTAATAGACAGAGAATGTGTTTTTCTCCACTTCCATTTATTTTGTGGATGCATGTTATCTTTTTGAATGTTATGAAGATAAATAACATACGCTAACTAAAGCACTCCTCATATTCAGAATTTTAAAATCACCTCATTGCATCCAAGTTGTCTTGCCATTTTAACAGCCAGTGCTTTGCATGAGTTTGCTAAGTATTACTTATTAGTATTCTTTTATACTTTCTAACTCCTGAACTGGACTAGGTCATAACAAATCAAGTAGATCAGAATAATTAATTTAACTATTTCTAGAAGAGCCTTTTGATTATTGGTGTATTGATGGAATTTTAATCTCCAGTTGAAATAATTAATTTTTGGTCCACTATATACACAAAACTGAATGCAGCCAGCAGTTAGAAATACAGGCAAGAATATTTTGATTGAAATCTGAATATTCCCATTGACAAATTCTAATTACAGTGGCATCACTGGCA
Source organism: Pelochelys cantorii (assembly GCA_032595735.1). Taxonomy (NCBI): domain Eukaryota; kingdom Metazoa; phylum Chordata; order Testudines; family Trionychidae; genus Pelochelys; species Pelochelys cantorii. Next base: position 65,230,508 of record CM064328.1, read on the forward strand.
TTGCTACAACTAAAATCTATCAGCATTTCTTATATAAATAGACTGTAGGTAATCATAGATTTATAAATTCTCAGTAATCATCTGCAATGAATTAGAACTTGACATTTTGTCTTTGCCTATTTATATATTTGAAAGAGTTTAGCAAACTATATTTACATTGAACATTGAAGAAGAATTCAACTGCAACTTTTTAAAAATTGAAATGTTATTGTAAATTCCTTTTGCATTAAAAAAAACCCTTTTGCATTCGCCATTTAACTTGCTGTGGCTGTGCTCCAGCTAGTTTTATCTTGTGTGTGTACATGTTTTTCTTGTATCCTTAGCCTTTTATGTGCTTATTTTTCACAACAAAGAGAATTGCAACTTAAAGAGCCTAAGTCTCATGTCGCTATCACCTCTCTGCCTTTCCATCCACAGCCAAAATCTTGTAGTTTGTTATTAATTTGTACTATCTGCTGTTAGAGTCCTCAACTGAAATTGGGGCCCTGTTATGCCAACTGCTGTCAGAAGGACAAAGTGGATGACGTTAATAGCTTTTATTGGACCAAATTCTTGATGATACAAGCTTTTAAGTCCACATGGAGCTCTTCTTCAGCTCTGGGAAAGATACTCAAAGTGTCACAGCTAAATACAAGGTAGAACAGATTGAATTGTGTGTAAACTACTTATGCTAAACAAGAGACAATTCCATGTGAGGTGGCCTGTCAATACCTGTCCAGCCATAGGATGAAAAAAGCTGGGAGGAATGTTTATAGTAGGTTATAGATTGTTTTAATAAGACATAAATGTTATGGTCTCTGTTCAGTAATGCTCCCTTGACATGTGATAACTATGTAGCTCATGGAGCTAGGCTTTAGACCCTGTTGATCTGGGCTGGGATGCTTGCTCCCATATGCTCCAAAAGATTGTTTAGAGATACTCCTAGAGCCAAAGATTGCTTGAAAATTCAGGGTATCTGCTGAGAACCCAAAGGGCAAAGAAAATCTGAGTTTTCTCCTGCGTTATATCAGCACAGTGGCTATAGCCAAAGACTAATTCTACATTTTATTATACACTGGTCTCCGGTAACAAACCAATTAAGATTATTTTCCATTACTAGAGGCTAGCACCACAGGTACAAAGATTAAATGCTGTCACAACAAAGGGGAAACCTGAAGAGACACTTTTCACTATTTAACAGCAGATAGGGGATAATGCAGCATAAAACCACTGGAGGCCATGTCAGTGCCATTTAGCAATGTAGATGCCAAACACACACTTTTACCAAGGGAAAGAATTGTGAACTAATGTTTTGGGATTTTTTTCCCCTCCTCCTTGTGCCTCCTGTTTAATAAAAAACTTGGCAGATTTCTCCCACTCAGCTAGACCCTCCTGATGCAAGCTGTCATTTTACTGGGAGAATATAACCAAGCAGCACATTGATACTAATGAGTAGAGAGATGGCTGTTCTGCCTATAACCATAGCTATTAAATGATCTGAGCACCAAGTGCACTTTGGAGACATCACATTAAAGTAGACGTACAATTTCTCTCCTTCTCTGACAGGGCTCTTGCTGACAAGCACTGACTCAGTAAGGGAGCAGAGTAGAATTGTTTACATGATCTGATCATGAGTGATCAGTCAGAGAAACTCCTTGTAGTTGGTGGAAATATTGTTCAAGCAAGGTAGCCATGAGCAATAGGCTACAGATTCAGCAGGAAACCTTTTAAAACTAAAATTAAGTGCGAAAGCTTTGCCTTGGGAGTATTCTAAACACTCTAGATTTGAAAAATAATAGGTATATGAGTATTTTGATTTACCTCTGAAAAGATGCTAAAAATGCCAACTTTTTTCTCTACTAAGGCATCTGCAAAATTTTTCATAGAGATTTGCTTTATAAACTTTTTTTCACCCACAAATTGTGCAAGTTGAAACTCTCTAAACTGGGACTTTCTGGTCTAGCAACGTGCGTGCTCTGGCATGGATGTTGCAGGGCCAGAGAGTCCTGGTGGAGGGACAGCAGCAGGAAGCCCTGTGGGGCTGGCAGGGCAGCAAACTGCCTGCAGTGAGCTGCCGGTGCAGCAGGGCTGCCCAGTGAGGCTGGGAAACCCTTGGTGTGCGGCTTCCCAGCAGGTCCAGGAGCCATGGCAGTGGTGGCTGCTAAGCAGGATTGGCAGGGCAGCAGGGCCGACATCAGGTAGGAAGCCATCCAGGAAACTGGTGGGCCAGGCCAGGGCTGAGGTGAGTAGCGACGGAGGGCAGAAATGACCTCCCCTGGTCTGGCAAAATTCTTCATCTGGGACTAGTTGGGTCCCAAGGGTGCCAGACCAAGGAGCTGCAATTGAGAACACTTCGACCACTACATAATATACCCAATACAAGGACAGAATCAGACAGACAGACATGAGATTAACTGTAATTATACATAAATGTACCCACAATTGTTTGCAGGCAAATTTGGGAGTCCAGGGTGTTTTTTAATTGGTCCTGCGGGGTATATTTCCATAAATATATGGCCTTTAATTTTGCCCATCTTCCCATAAAATGTGCACATGAAAGTCTAAAACTTGCACAGAAATATATTGGGAAGGTGGGCATTTATCTCCATAATTTGCCTATCCATGCAGGGAAATGCAATTACACACACAAGTGATTTAATTACCAAAGTCTGGGCATGTGAAATAAAAAATGTCCTTCTAGAGCACTGAAATTTTGCTGAGTCTGTTTTTTGCTGATTAGCTTCCAAACTTGTAGCCACAAGAAGTCGGCAGGTGAGGCGCAGCTCACTAACAACAGGGTTACAGCAGTAGCATGATGTTTATTGTGTATGCTCCAGTGCCTGTGAGATATAAACTGCTGAATGCTTTGAAGTATAAGCTCTGTGGAATCAATACTTTGAGCTGTCTGGGGAGCAGAGATAATCTCCCCTTTTCATTGATCTCAGCCCTGGTTTCCTGCTCCTCTTGTTTTAAAGGAAATCTCTTTCCATTATTCCCCGAAGCATGTACCTCACTTCAGGGTACATTCCTTCTTGTCACCACTTTTCCCCTTTGCAGTCTTACACCCATTCCTCACAACAGGCATGGGAGGGGAAACATGGGATGGTCACACACTGCTCTGCCCTCTGATTCCAGCTGCAAGTCCCAAAAACAAGATCTGCAACACATACACATGTGGGCACACAAGACTGGAACCTGACACTACTTCCTTACCCGCAAAGAGCAAGAGCTGAGATTCCAGCTGGCATGCTGAGAGCCTGGGGAAGAGGAAACCCCTCACTTTGCTGACAATCTTCTTATGCCACTCTCTAGCCAACTACCACAACACTACCTAGTGGGAGGAAAAGTCACTGAAGGATATATTCAACTGATGGGCAATTGTACCAGGGTTCACTCACCACTCTGGTGCCTCCTTGTGGCCCATAAATGAATTAATTCTGATAGCCAGTGTGCCCTACTCTGGTGGTGCTCTGCCTATCACCCCTTCTGTTCCTGGACCCACATACCTCCAAGGATCACAGTGTCCTCTTCAGTGAAATAGCCCTCCAGCCGTGCCTCACTCTGTGCTCCCCCTGTCCAGCTACTTCTCCCAGCATCAACTGCAGTCTATGGTCTAACCACTTGCCCACTAGCAAGTGAAATGGGGAGGCTTCCATCAGCTACTCTAGGTATAGCTTAGGGATCATGCAGGGAACCACTGTGTGGGGCATCCCCTCTGATTCATCAGTAGACTTCCCTGGCCACTTCCTCACAGCCTCAGCACCCTCTTTACCCTTGCCTCAGAGCTTCAGCCTGCAGATCTTTGTAGCCTGCCAAAGCTGCCTTCAGCTCTCCAGGTCTCTGCCTATACCACTTCTCTGTCTAGGGTGCTAGTTGCCTTCAGCCTGCAAGGCAGACAGCCTTTCTACCTCCTCAAGCTCCAGGGAGTGACTTAAGCTTATCTGTCCTATTGCTGTTCATATAGGGACCTGCTTGTTCCCTCAGCCCTTCTCTGATTGGCTGCTTCTTTGGACTCTATTAACCCCTTAGTTTCCAGGGAGTGGGCAGATGCCCAATCCCAGCAATAAAGGGAACAAAGGGAAAGTATTCTGCAAGTTCTGTTTTTGTAAGTTATTTTAAAAAATGTTCTAACCTGTGTTAAACTATACAACTGCTATATAATTATTAAAACTATAAAATTATTTATGTTCAGTTTCTGAACTCAGTTACACCAGCTAAATGTACAGTGATAATAGCTATCAGCTATTCATTTATATCTGTGTGTATGTGTAAATTAACAATCCCACCTTGTGTCTAGTTGCCCTGTGTAAACATATTCATATGACTTGTTCCCCCACTCATCCTCCCTCCCCCAATCCCTGCCAATTGTTTCCCACATCCATTATGGAATGTTCAGTTAAATGAGGTTGTATGTTCTTCAGGACAGAAACTGCCTTTAGTGGTGGGCTTCCACATTGACCACAAAAAACCGGACCCCAATATCATGATGCTACTGCTAACTATGATAGTAAAGGAACTCCCCTGCCTTCAGTCAAAGATGGTATTACCAAAAATTTGGTCCTAAGCTTCTGCTTCTGTGAGTCCATCTCTTAGCTGAAAGTACTTTGAAAAATACATTAAAATAAATGGAAAGTTTGTAATAGAGACCATTGGAAGCATTTCTTTGGTCCATGGGAATCAGATTGCAATGAAGTCTCCTTGCCTCCTCCACTGAGCACTCAGAGAAGTCACTAGAAGAGGCTAAAGACATTTCTGCAGTCTTCCCCTTGTTCATGAAATCAAAGGTATGTATTATAATAGATGAGGAAATAAAAGATGACAGAGAGAAAGACAAACTGGTGCTTTCTGAAAGAGGCTAAGAGGACAGATATATTTTCTGTTCCGTTCCTGTTAATATAAGTTTTCTCCCTATGATATATTCTTGTTTAGTTTGTTCAGTCTAAATTTAAACATTCAGAACAAAGGAACCACTTGCCAGGGGAGATGATTCAAGACTAGTGGTTCTCATTGCTAGAAAATATTTCTGATTTCTAACCTAAATTTCCTTTAGCTCTCTCTGGGTGCATCTAGACTGCACTTGTAAGTCGAAATAAGATTGAGCTACACAAATTGCGTATCTTATTTTGATATAATTTTGAAATAAACCGCTATTCCAAAATGTCCCTTAACCCTCGTGGAATAAGGCTTACAGGGACATTGGAATAGTGATCCCATTATTTCAAAATCTATTTCAAAATAATAGGCAGGTTCAAAAGACACGGAATAGCTATTTTGGGATACCTCTGGTATCTCGAAATAGCACCGCAGTATAGACATACCCTCTCACTCATTACTGTTCACTCACCTTAAATAATTTTGCACTCTTTCGTGTATGAAACAGTACATCTTTATCCTCATTTATCCTAGCTGTAATACCTCTTTAGTCTTTTTCATCTATCTTCACTTCAATTAATTCAAACCTTTAATTTTTATTGGTTTTTTTCCCTGAACTCCATCCTATTTCTCTTCATCTGTCTAGTAATTGCACAAAACTGAATGCTGTATTTTAGGAGCTCTCACAATCCTACGGAAAGGGGACTAATTTAATCTTCGCTGGATTACACTCCTGTGTGCCTGCTTTATTGGCCGAGGCATTTACCACAAAGTGGGGACAGATGACAATACCAGTGTTCCTCCTCTCCCCAGGCAGGGCAGCTTTATTTTAGTCAATGCTGTATAGAAGGATGCTTCCATCCTTTTCACAGATGAATTGGCCTGTTCCTTCCCAGGCTGGTACTTTCTACTTTCTGGCTGTGCCTCTGCCTGCCCCATGTTTGTGTCTCCCCAAGATGTCTTCCAGTCAGTTCCCCAAAAACTCAGCTTGACTCCAGTCTTGTCATTCAGGTACCTTTATCTGGCATACAGCAAAGCTATACTAGTTGATTGGGCTCAGGCATAGGGGGTGGATTTGGGCATGCCATACCTCCACAGTTACATAGAACACCTTTCCCTTTATACACATTTACACATTCCATTGCATTGACTATAGATTGCATCACATTGTTTTGGGGTTGGCTTGGTTATGTTGTAGGAACCAACAGCTGTACAGTACAATCAATCCACACACTGCCCATGTATAATTTACTCTTTACCTCAAATTTATATTTCAAATGTACTTTACCTAATGTTATCTTGTCCACTACAAATGGTTCTCTGGGTGTCCCCTTCTCTTAGCTAGTACAGACATTTTGTATCCAGCTTGTGAATCAATTGCCTCCCTAATCCTGTTTCCCAAGAAATGAGGCCTCATACATGTCCAATTGCTCATCTCAAGCTGGGAGGACCCGGGTAATACAGTTGTGACCTTGTTCCTGTCAGCATTACTATCAATATGGCTGCCAATGATGCAATCCAAGGAGTGTACTGAGTCCAGAAACTATAGTCTCAGAGCTCCATGCTGTGATGCCTCCATTGATGAAGCAAACACTGCACCACTGCCCCACTTTTTTACCCCACTGCAATGCAGCTCATGGTGCTATATAATTTGCCATCCACTGTCAAATCTGTTTAACATTACTGTTTTCTAAACACTTATCCAAAAATTACATATTAATATTCTGAAGCCCTTTTCCTGAGCTACATTGGTAACAGAGAGAGGAGAATTAGGCCTCTTGTTGCCAAGTTATAAAATCACCATTTCTCAGCTAGTGTAAATTAGAAGACTCATTAATGTCGATGGATCTGCATCAGTTTATGCTAGCTGAGGATTGCAGCCATACTTTACTAATTATGACCACACATTGGACTTCACCTTTCTACTTATACCTCACTGGCTCTCTAGCTACCAAGAAATGCCAGACCTAGGGTTCATTACTGCAATTATAAACTGTGAAAATAGAAGCATGAAAAAGAAACTCTGCATGTTGCCATGGATTTAGTATCTTGTTTATAGTACCCGTCTGTTCCTTACAGGAAGGCCAGTATAGTAACGACTGAGTTTATAATAGATTAGAACATTTACCCGGTGTTGCTCAGGTCCTTAACTCAAGTCATTTTTGTTTTTCTTCATTTAAATCATTGCTCTGGGATGGGGATGGAGATGGGGATGAGGGGCTCAGTATACAGGCTTACCTGGGGAGAGAGGATAACCCCAGCCCTCTCTCATCATAGCAGCTTGGGACCAGATGAGAAACATTTCTCCAGCTCCAGTGGCCACTGCCAGGGGAGGGGTGCATGTCCCCTGGTTGGGGCAGATCCAGGTTTGTCTGTCCACTGTGCTCCCCAGCCAAAGTGAGGAATGCAGCAAACCATGCACTTTCCCCTTGCTCCCTCATGAAGGGGAACAACCAACAATGTCCCTGTACGAATCAGGAGGGAGAAGCTTCAGGCCCCCTTCTCCCACCTTCCCTAAAGGTCGTTCGGGGATTGAGTCTCAGGTTTGGGTCAGTCTTGGACCGAGGGTGGAGGCTTGCCCCCAGTTAGCTCTTTTTCACCAGCCTGGTGATTCTGTCTCTTTTCTCGATGGTTTTATGAGAAGCAATCCCATTCTAAGCACATCTCATTTTCCTGGCACAACCAAACCCTTACCTTGTTTTAGTTATGGTAAGAGGAAGCTGTATACCAAATTTCCTAGCTCTTACACTTACAGACAGACATACTTCCTAAAATATATAGTAGATTGAATGACATTATTAAATAAACTACAGTGCTCTGCTTTTTTTCTTTTTGGAAATACAAAGTACTCTATAGTACAGTATTTTCATTCCATTTGTTTGCAGCTAACAATTTTAATAAACAGTAATTTTTGCTAAAATTATAAAATTGGTATAGATACTGTGAAAATAATTTATTGTAACCACCTTTAAGTATATTGCTACATTCCAACTTGAGACATTCAGGACTAAATTGGTGATCTTAATGTAAAATCCAGATAAATGTGTTTGGAGAATACCATTTTTTAAAATAAAGCAATCTATGCTATTAGAGAACTTTTCCACACAATTGCAGAGACCTATTTATTCATGTGATGTGCTGTTGCATGATATGAAAGCTGCAAGTAGTATCTAAAGAATGTGTAATGAGTATAAATGTGATTATTATTCTTGAAAAATATGTAGATTTTGAAAATCTGTCCCAATCCTGCTATGTAAAAGAATGTATTCCATTATTAATAACTGAAACAGATTCATATGAGAAAAGGATGCACATCAAATGGGTATAAAAATGCCTTGTTTATGGGGAATCTTTCTATCTTTTGTTAACTGGGACAGGCTTGTTCCTGCAAGCCTTCCTCCCAGGGAACTATCATTGACTTTAATGGGAGCTCCATTCAGGGAGGGCTGGAAAGAACACACTTCAGATAGGTGTTTTAACTCATACTTCCTATACTGCTTATTCTTGAACTCTTTATTTTTCTTTTTGTATTCATCTCTGTCTCTCCTTTTGCTTCTTCTCTTTACCTTCACAGTCATTGAAAAAATTAGTTTTTCTAGCAGCAGCTTTTTAGGCTCCTGCCCTGCACACGTGACCCCTAAACCAATGTGCAGTTCCACTGGCTATCCTGGAGCACTGCACATCCATGCAGATCCCCTTTTTACTCCATGATAAGTACTAACAATTTATCTATGTTTTCTTAAAAACTCTGATTTGTTTAATTTTAACATCTATATTTATAATAACACCAACTATAATTGTCATTTTCCCTACTGTAAAGAAACAGTTACATGCAGATTCTCAAAGAGAGGATTAAGCTGTCGTTAATGGCTACTTTCATACATCAGTGCCACAGCTAGAGAAGTTGAACTTGCTCTTTTAAATGTCAAATAATAAATCAGCCATGAAAAGGAATATTAGAAACAAGAGATTTATCATGCTGTTGCAAACAGGACTTGTCCTAGCTTCTTAGAGTTTGACTTTGCAACTGTAATAGTGTTCTTTTAGCCCAGCTGTGTGTGTGTCTCTTCCTAGGCTTTTAAGAAAGCAAACTGAAAAAACAAACTCCATTCTATGGCTTCCTATTGATATCCACATGGGTCATCAGCAGGTTGGAACCTTTAGATCCATGCCTCAGATCTCTACTACAGGTATTTGCTGACAGCAGGAGAATGGTGAGTCTCAGAAACCTTGCGTTCTCGTCCAAGTTTGGGCTGGGATCATTCTCTAGCGGGCACAGACACTTCTGTGCCCCCTCCAACCTATCCCAGTACTGTCTCTTCCCACCTTTGGCTCCTCATTCCAGTTTCATTCTCCTTACTTAGCCAATTGCAGTCTCTATTCTGTAGAAACTTTTACTCCATGCTAATCTCTGCAGTGTTTAAGCATCTACAAGTACTGCATTAAGCAGTGTGACTACACATCAGTTTCATGTTTGTTCTTTTATTCTCCCCAAAAGGAGAAGCATGTGTAGTGTACAGTCTTGTTTCGGTCGGGGTTTATGAGTTTTAGTTGTTAGATATACTTTTTTCAGTATGTTTATATTAGAGAAAGCAAGGTTAAAGAAATGCATCCTGTATATGGCTGCAGATACCTCCAAGTATTTTACTCTACCTACCAGCATCACCTTTGTCTAGCAGTCACTTGTTCTTACTAAATCAACCAGTCGTGGTGGTGGTGGTGTGGTTGTATGTGGTGAAGGAAACGTAGAACGATGTGTTATCTGCATATTGATGTCATTCGAGTCCATACTATCTGACCAGTTCACATAGTGGTTGCAGGTAGATGTTGATGAGGACTGGAGAGATACTTGATCCCTGTGGAACCCCACAGCTAAGAGGTCTGGTGGTGGAGATGTATTTTCTCATCAATGTTTTGCGTATATCCCCCCCAGGAAGGACCTGAACTATTTTAGGGCATTCCCCTGTAATTCTGGCACCTCTCTCAGGTAAGGCAGCAATATCTCATGGTCCACGGTGTTGAATGCTGCACAGGGGTCCAGAAAGATAAGATAGATGTCTTGATGGCAGAGGTCAGGCTTCTTCTCCAAGTCCCATGCTCCTTGCCCAACTCAACTTCCAGTCCCAGTTTCCTGCTCCCTCACTGCCAGCTGCTAGCCTGTTCCCTCCCATACACACACACCCTTCCACTTACCTCTAGATCTGGCTCTTGACCCCTCTCTTTTTTAATCTTCCTTCCTCCTCCATGCTATCTGGGCCCAGCAAGGAGGTCAGAGGGAGCACAGGGTCCCTGCTTTCAGGTGCCCAGACTCAGTATGGCTCACAACAGCCAGATTGGCAATTTTAGGGAAGGTCTCATTCATCCCCAGGCTGGAGCATGCTCAGTACAACAGACTCTTTCAGGACTTTGGCTGCTAAAATTCTATTGAGCCACATGCAAACTGCAATTTTTCAAAGGCGTGCAACTTAACCAAATTTGGATGGATTTTCACAAGAACAGAAAAGGGTACATTTCTAGCCTGCCTGGCTGCCAAATTTCAAGTCCTTGATCCACAACATGGGGCGAGCTAGAGCTTCTCAAGAAAATTTCACCAGAATTAACATGGGCAGAATGAATTTTTCCCCCTGGCCTCGTCCTTAGAAGCATTTGGGCTAAACTTTTCTAAAACATTCAAAACGAGGCAGACACCCAGGATAGAAAGTTTCAGCCTAAACGGTTAAAGATTGGCAAAGTTCTAAGCAAGTGAATACAGGAACAGATAATGAGACGTGTCAGATCATTTTAACAAGTTCCACTACTGGTGCTGCCTATAATTTGTATAGTCACCTTCTTGCTGATGCCTAAATTCCTGTGCATAGATGAATGCCAACTAACAGGATACTAATAAAGAAATGAAGCAACATCCCTATCTTAAGGGAAAGAGCAGAGCCACAAGATGGGGTGTGATGCAGCATCCCTTATCTAAAAGTAAGATATTTAATGCGCAGATTATACAACTGAACTCTACAAAATGTTTAAAGGGCTGTCAGCCAAAATGCTGATGAAATGTCAAAGGAAAAAATTGGCCGCTATGCTTTAAGCCACATCATAAATCTTATCTGAATCTCAGAAGTGAAAATAAAATTTAATCAGTCAGTATTATGATCAGAGGCTGCTATGTTAAATACAATGCTCTGTTTACGTGTCAGTGGTTAAAGTGTTTAGTCTCAGATTAGGCTCCTCAATCTCTGTTTATCCATAAATCACCTGCCTGCTGCAGCCAGAGTGGATAATTCATATGACCCAACCTATCTAGTCTCATGGGAGATCAACATGGTTAAATATTCCAGTTTTCCTAGAACAGTGTTTTTTAAACTGTAGTACATGGTCCAATGAGAATCCACAGACTATGTCTAAGATTTCCAAAGGGGTCTGCACCTCCATTCAAAAAATTTTAGGGGTCCACAAGAAAAATGTCCTAGAACATTGAACCCTCTGTAAAATAATCACATCTGAATTTCTGGCACGGTGGCTCAGCTATTTCCGCTGATATCTGCCTGGTGAAAAAGGCAATTGGAAGTGGGGTTAAAAGCCTCTCCAATATTAACTATTGCAAATGTTATTTATAAAAGCTATGGATGGGATTCAGCAGGAAGGAACCTGGGATGCAAGAGGAGGTGATTCCATTGTTAAAACCTTTCACCTCTGCTGCGATGTGCACATATTTCAGCAGCTGTTTCCTGCGGTATCACTAGTCAAAAGGTAATTAGGTGGTAGGCTGTGATGTGGTTTATTCAGATCCATTTGGGGACTGTGCTTCATGGACATACTTGGTCCAGAACCTCCTCCAGCGCTCAAGGGGTAAAGGGGAAGATTAAAAACAAAGGAAATTTGTTCTCAAGAGGCATGCTGGTTCTTAGTGTCCTTATGTGGCTCATAGGTCATAGAAAAAAAATAACCTTGATTTACTTAAACAGCATTCTGTTTGAACATGACAACATAAACAATTTCATGCTGAGCAATTATGGCCAAGCTACAGCCCTGTCACTCTCTGCTCTCTTCGACTTCCACAGACACAGCATTACAATACACAGAGGAAGTTAGATGGTTAAAAACATACTAAATAGAAGCAAAAGGATTTTTAACCACTGAAAACAGGCAAAAGGTAACCAGTGTTGAAGCAAAAGACTTCTCTGTGTTTAGGCGGCTAACAACCATCTGCTAATACAAATCAATCCTAGTATCTTTATACCCTTAACCAAACAAGTCTGACGTCAGGGCATCCAATTACAGAAATTATCAATTAAACTCAAGAGAGAAGACTGTTATCAGCAAGAAGAAACAGGTATAGGGGGTGAGAGCTTCAGCTCAAAACAGCTCAATTAACGCATTCCAATAGCTCATCCTTCTGGCCTTTCTTACATCGGTGAAGGAGAGTTCAATCTCTAGTGTACGTGTAGAAACAAGAAACTTAAATGGCTTCTGTTATATGAAGTGGCTTCTAGCTAAATATGAAATGGCTTCCACACCAGGCAACACCCTACTACAGACAAACCCCTGTTCATATCCTGAAACAGACTGAACCCTTGGCTCATCATCACTGGCTGGGACACGATGGAGAGGGAGGGCCTGGGTCCCCCTACACCCTCCGTAGCTAGCCTATGTGGGTGAAGTTTTCCTAAAGGCCTCTGGACTAGGCCACTGGGCTGTATTACTCCTATTAGAATAGTCTTGTGGATGGACTCTGGCTGCTAGGCCATATTGCCCCTAGTAAACAGGGCTTGGCAGGGGCATAGCGAGGGGGAGCAGTTGACCCTGGACACCATGCTAGGGCGAGCACAGGGAGAACGATGCAGGTGGGTCTGGGACCACCCAGCCCTGCTGCAGCAGCCACAGCCACATAAGACCCACCCACGCCGTTCTCCCTGCACTCGCCCTAGCATGGCACCCAGGGGCAACTGTCCCCCCCCCCCCCCGCTCTCGCTACGCCACTGGGGCTGGGTATGGACTCTGGCCACTAGGCCGTATTACCCCTAGTAAAGGGAACTTGCATATGGACTAGGCTGTTGGGCCATATTACCCCTAGTAACGGGACTTGCAGGTAGATTTCGGCCACTAGGCCGTGTTACCCCTAGTGAAGGGGATTCAACTCGAGGGGCCTCCAAGCATCAGTTACCCCTCTGCAGGGGTAAATAGTGAGGTAGCAAAATTTGCAGATGATACTAAACTGCTCAAGATAGTTAAGACTAAAGCAGACTGTGAAGAGCTTCAAAAAGATCTTACAAAACTAGGTGATTGGGCAACAAAATGGCAAATGAATTTTAATGTTGATAAATTTAAAGTAATGCACATTGGAGATCTTGGAGTCATTGTGGATAGTTCTCTGAAAACAGCCACTCAATGTGCAGTGGAAGTCAAAAAAGCCAACAGAATGTTAGGAATCTTTAAAAAAGGGATAGAGAATAATGCTACGTCTAGACTGCAGGCTTCTTTCAGAAGAATCTTTTCTGGAAGAGATCTTCTGAAAAAACTTCTTCTGAAAGGGAGCATCCACACTGACAAAGCGCATCAAAAAAGTGATCTGCTTTTTCAAAAGATAGCGTCCACGCTGGACGCTATCTCTCATTTAAGCTGTGATTACTATGGGCGGAGTAGCCACCAGGGCACCTGTGCTTTTTCTTCTTTCCTCTTCTTTTGAAAGAACTCCCTCTTCCCCATCCACATATGCCTTTTTCCGAAAGAGCTCTTTGGGAAAAAGGCTTCTTCCTCCTAGAAAGAGGTTTAGCAATGTCGGGAAAACCCCTCTGTTCTTTCGATTTTGTTTTTTGAAAGAAGGCAATTGCAGTGTGGACATGACTGGAGTTTTTTCGGAAAAACAGATGTTTTTCTGAAAAAACTCTGTGGTGTAGGTATAGCCTAACACAGAGAGCATCTTATTGCCTCTATATAAAGCCATGATACTCCCACATCTTGAATACTGCATACAGAGGTGGTTGCCTCATCTCAAAAAATATATATTGGCATTGGTGTAGGGTAAACTGAGGCAGTCCATGGTATTTCGCTAAGAGACAGTCCTGAAACACAGCACAGGCAGTTAATATGACCCTGGTTGCCCTGGCAACTACATTCCAAGGGGCCTCACCAGATAAGGCCGTCTGGTACCAAAGCAACCTTGTTAATGTTAGTGAGTGTGATATGTTCTAATTGTTTTCCTTTAATCCTAGATAATGGGCCCAGGACCCAAGGATCACGCCAGCTCAAGGAGGCATCATCCTCCCGTAGATGCATCATAACTTATATAGACAAAAGTTGCCATTGAATTGTCTGTTTGTTTGTGTTGGCTTACTTAGCTTGTTAGGAATAACTACCTGTATTATTGATAAGATGTTTAATTGGCAATGGGTGGAGATGCTGTGTAACCTTCGTAGTTTATTGGCTTACGTGCTTATTTCGTCTTGCTGCTAGAACCTATTGAATTGCTTCCCCTCCATCCATCAGCCCCCCCCCCATATAACGTATTGTACTGTTTTGCTTAACCAATGTGCTCCGGCTTAAACCCTGGTTGACACTCCACCAGCTTTGTGTGTGTAATAAATCCTCTGACTTGTTTTCACCGCATCCAGAGTGTCCAGACTTATTCCCAACAATTGGAAAAGGTTCAGAAAAGGGAGTTTGGAATGCATGCCATATGAAAAGAGATTAAAAAGACTGGGACTTTTCATCTTAAAAAAGAGGAGATGAAGGGGGATTATAGCGGTCTATAAAATTATAACATAAGAACTAGGGGTCACCAAATGAAATTAATAGGTAGCAGTTTTAAAACAAATAAAAGGAAGTTTTTCTTCATGCAGCACATAGTCAACCTGTGGAACTCCTTGCCAGAGGATGTTGTGAAGACCCCGACTTCAACAGGGTTCAAAAAGGAACTAGATATATTCATTGAGGTTAGGTTCATCAATGCTTATTAGCAGAATGGGTAGTAATGCTGTCCCTAGCCTCTGTTTATCAGAGGCTGGAAATGGATAACAGGGGAGGGATCACTTGATGATTACCTGTTTCTGTTCACTCCCTCTGGGGTATCTGGCACTGGCCAGTGTCAGAAGCCAGGATACTGGGCTAGATCAGTGGTTCTCAAAGCCTGGTCTAGGGACAACTAGTGGTCCGCAGCCACCTTACAGGTGGTCTGCGGCTTGAGCTCAGCCCTCTCCTCCTCCCCTATGCATCGGGGAGCTCACTCCGGCTTTATGAGCAGAGGGGAGGAGGTGCAAAGGTTCCCCCCTCTCCTAGCGGGGTAGGGGAGGAAGAGGCTCAGACAGGGAGAAGCTGCAAGTGGAAACTAGTAGGGGGTGTTTCCAGCCGCACGGGCAAGCAGATTTCCCTGACATGCTCTGTGGGTTTCACTCTGGCAGTGCAGGGCTCAGCTCAGATTCTTCCCATCAGCTCATTAAGGGCTGCAGCATGGGGTGGGGAATGTAAAAGGGCTACAGCACTGACTGGGCCATGCAGAAGGCAAAAGCTGGGGGCAGGAGCGCTACATGTGCACCTCGGGGCAGGCTCTTGCTGCCCTTCCACCTTTCCCCGGCAGGCACAGTGAGTGGGCTGCAGCTCAGGCTTGCAAACAGTGCTCAGCAGGGGCCTGGAAAGTTTCCACTCCCTTTGCTTTGCAGTTCAGATTCCTTTGCACACACTGGCTGGTGGGTCTAAACCTGGTGGGTAGGGGGAGCATCCTTCTTGCAAAAAGGCAGCGAGGGATGGTGGTTGAGGTGGGAGAGGGGTGCACCAGATTATTTGCAAAATCTGGTGCGTTTGGTAGGAGCGGGTCCCAAAGCAGCAGGCTTATCCAGGGCTAGGGAGTCTGCAGCGATGCAAGGGAGCAAGCCTTGCAGATGGAACGGGTGGAAAGGAACCGGCTGCTGTGCTGTGAATTGCCCCATGCTGGTGGAGCTGCAGGGCCCTGGGTTTTCCCCAGCTGGGTTACTCTGGGGACAGCACTGCTCCTTTCAGCCAGGTGAGCTCAGCATAGCACCAGGGCTGAGCCTGACTCTTAAGAAAGGGCCCCCTCTAGCCACTCTGAGGCTGCAATGCCCAAAGGAGGAAGGGGAAGAAAAGGGAGGAGAGGGGAGATGAGGCAGCAAGATGCCTGATTTACTTGGGGTTGGTTCTGCTTGGAGCAGGGGGTGGGACCAGAAGGCTTCCTAGGGTCTCTATCAACCCTCCTCTTCTATGGTTCTATGTCCTCAAGGCTGGAGCAGCTGTGCAGACTCCCGGATGTGTGAGAAAGGAGAGAGGCTGAGTTCCCCCTGCCCCCCGGCCGAGGAATGGCAGCACAGTGACACGCTGTCAGGAGGCAATGGGAGCAGCGGGAGGTGGTGCTTGGGAGCAATGGGGGTGCGAAGCCAGGTAAGTGCCCCCCTCATACCCAACCCCCTGTGCCCCAATTCCCCCTCATCTACCCCCACTGAGACCTTGCAACCCCAGCTTGCTCTGACACCCTCCCTCCTAGCCAGACTTTGCACCCTCACCTCCTCCTCCACCTCATCTCCTATGCAGATCCTGTACCCCCATTCCTATTCCATTCACTGGAAGCCCTGCCTCGCACACGGAACCCCTCATTTTTGTTCCCACCCCAGAGCCTAAGGGAGTCCACAAAATCCACCAACTCCAGAACCATAGGAAAAGTAAATCTGGCCTACGGGAAGCCATGAACCTCAGTCCTCCCTGTCCCTTCCCTTCTGTGGGGCTAGAGCCCCCGGATGAGTGAGGTGTCTCATTTGGGAGCCACATCAGTGAGGGTTGGGGGATATTGAAGGGGGTTTTTTGCTTCTCACTTGTGTGGTCCCCAAATGATTTTTCTGTGGGTCAGTGGCCCTGACCCAAAAAAGGTTCCCCACCCCTGCCATTAAAACAGAAAACCTTTTGTGTTGGGCATAAATTAATATTTTATTTTCTTTAAAATGAAGTTTGATAAACTAACATGAGAAAGTTAAAACACTTAATCTGTTTAAATTAAACCATTCTCCCTAGCTGTAGCACTAGCAAAATGGCTCGGGCATAATTATTTAATTAACTATGAGTTTCCATTAGCAACTGGTGGTCCACGGAAAGGTTTACATCAAGCCAGGTGGTCCACAGGCCAAAAAGTTTGAGAACTATTAGGTTAGATGGACTTTTTGTCTGACCCAGTATGGCCATTCTTATGTTCTTATATTCATTAGAATGCACAGCCTCCACAAGGCAGCAGGTGGGAGATTGTGCAAGTCTGAAGTATGGCAAGAACCTCTCCTTCACCTTGTTAATAGCATGGTCTCTGGCAAATGATGGCATGGAGCTGATGATTTCTGAAGGGTAACCCTTCCATTCCTTAGCTAGTATTGTGGCCATTATAAGGTAACAATGACAATACTTAGTACTTATGTAACACTTTCCACCTATAGATTTCTAGGGTATAATAGAGTTAATAGCATGGGAATTATTCACAGATATGGAGGACGCACTAGATGCCAGACTGTCATAAGCTGTGGCATGCATTGACAGGAGTGTATAACCTCATAATGCTCTCTTTCATTTCTAATTTCCATGAGGAGGTCAACAGAGCCAGGGAAAACCCCCGGGGAAGAAGAAAGCAGAGATGCCGAAGGTATTGGAAATATGGAGCAGCATCAGGTAGCATATATTCATAATAGAAATTTCTTGTACAACAGATTTGCTTGAATTCTTTCAATACAGTTTAGCCTGATTGCACACAAGAGTCCATTTCCATTTAAATTACTCCTAGCAGTGGGTGATCGCTTGTTTTATGTAAAGCACTCCATAATAAAAGAATAACAATAGATTAAACAGACTAGATCCAGAAAACTGGGTGATGATCAGGGCTCATAAAGCTTTAGAAATTCATGCAAATCCTCCTGCCTGGTTTGTATACTAGAGAATCCACTGGTACCAATAAGAGGAGGGGGAAGGGAGGAATCACCTTTTTTACATCAATTTTCATCCACTGCGAAGATTCATTGTCACTCGGCAGGGCTCTCCCCAGCTTCCAAACACACCCCACCCCCAAGTCTTCTTTAAATAGGTTTCCAACAACAGACAGTTCTTCAGCTCACCCTTCTCAGACAGCTCCTGTCTCCTTCTGGCACACAAGCCCCAGAGCTACCTTCCCATGCACCCTGTTTCTCATTCCAGGGCTCTACCACAGGAGTTAGCCCCTTTAGGATACCATTTGTAGCCCTGACCCCTTTAATTTGTCTCAATTAGGCTTACCTGCTCTGACATGGAGGGACTGGGCCTCATCTACTCATACAGACAGCTACCCTGTAACATACTTCATCCTTTTTAAGGAAAAATCTTAAATTTTTTTGCCCCCTTTTGACCTGAAGGACACTTCCAGGTGTTCTCATCTGCCGTGGAAAAATCCATTTCCCACATAGATTTTTCACAAACAAGCCTTACAATACTCCAGGGGCCCACCTCCAAAGTAGACCCCCACATTTTCCCAATCCAACGAAAATATTCCTTGCATTCATTTAACATAGCATGAGTATTCCATAAAACATTTTACGTTGGGTCCATGGGACTGCAACATAACACAAAGCACAGTGGACAAACCCCTAAATCCAATCCTTCTGAGTCCTATGCAGTGGGGTCAGAGTCACACACTGGGAACAGTCAGTTTACAATTTCATCTTTTCTGCTGAGACTTCTGGGTGCCTGCATCCCAAGGCTTTTCATTCTCTCCACCTAAATCAGTCTCAAAATCATTCACCATGAGGATTAAACATCTTCTGTCTTGCTGGGTGAACTGAAGGTCTGTCATCAGTTACTCTTTCTTGTGCCTAAGGTCCCATAAATTCCTATTCCACAATGTCTAATAGACAGCTACCATGTGGCACTCCTCATGGTGCATATCCCCATCTCTAGGAAGTTCCCACATGCAGATCCATGTGTGTATGTATTTGTGACTCTTGTACATAAAATTACATACACATTACACATAGGCAACAGGCTATTGTGGGGTGGCATAAACATGTATTTGGCATGAGTTTGGGATAGCCACATGACTTACTAGTAGTAAAAAAGTGCTAAAAAGAAGTCAAGTGTCTAATAGGATTTGTTCTATGTGAACCCATTATTCAGATTTTATGGTATTTTATTCTATATGATTATAAACTGTTATTTCAGTATTTGTTTCCATTTGGAAGGAACAGACACACTGTAGAATCCATCAACTGGAATAGCCCAGTAAACAACCTATTCATTGGCAGAAAGGGTTGATGCAAAGTCCAACGGATCTATGGGAATTCTTGGGCAATGGATCAAGCTTTTAAAAAACATGTCATAAAAACTTGTCTGAAAAATGTACAAGAAATTACATATGGTATTGAATGAAAGTACAGAAGTAAAAATGTTATTCACTGTATATCATCTTCACTTAATTTTCTTTTAAGCCTATATTTAGGTCCCTCTGTGTTAAAGAAACATACCTTAGAATTATATATCTATTTAGCACCTAATTAAACACCATGACTTAACCACTTGGCACTGCCAGTGGGAATGTTTCCTAATATAGTCCAAATTAATTGGACAAAATAAATCAAGGCTAATCTCAGTGGAATGGAAGTGAGAGTTGCTAGTCTGGAAACTGGCCTGGGGAGAGAATGGAGACAAAAGTTGTGCTGCAGGATAGACATGAAATGTAGGGGGAAAAAAAGACCAGGAAGAGAGAAGGTGGTAGATGTGGAGAATGGTGAGAGGATAAATAACCTGAGGATCAGAAATCTTTCTGAACAAATGCAGAGAGAGGATCCAATGTCATTTCTAAAGCAGGCTATTTATACCTTCCTGGATCTAGGAGCAGACCAAACAATAGAGATAGACAGAACTCACAGAGTAGAATTTCAAGAGATGTGATTTCACAACTTCACTATTCTGTGCAAAAAGAGCAAACCTGAATAAGAGCAATAGAGCACCCCATAGTACCACTGGATTGGGGAGCATAAAAAATTGATCTTCCAGAAAATGGAAGCCACCAAAAGAAAATAGCTAGCTGAAATCAGAGCCACATTAAGGGAAGATCAAATAAGGTACATTCCCAGTAGCTATGGATATACTTTTTTAGACATCATAATTTGAATCAAGTGGGTGCTTCCCAATGAATTTGATTATCCACTGCCTTATGGCAATCTGAACACTCCTATCATTGAAGATGCCAATGGACTATAAAAATGCACAAATCAAGAAAAAGAAATAATGGAGAAGATATGTCTGAGATTCAATGCAAAAAACGTAAAGTCATGCTAATGGGGATTATAGGGACAGAAACCAAAATTGAAGAAGAGAAATGGAAGAACATGAACAACTTTACATATACTGGAAGTACCATTAGTCAAGACAATACCAGTTCCAAGGAAATAAGAAGAATTTGAAAGGCATATTTCTCATTTGGAAGACCCAGACTTCTGGCAACTCAAAAACATCTCCCTCAAGACAAAACTAAACATGTACAAAACAATTGTTACTGCCATCATAACATATAGCAGTGAGACATGGCAACTTACACAAAAAAAGATACACAAAAGCTGGATACATTTAATCAAAAATGTCTGAGAAGAATATTGGGAATATTTTATAGAGATAGGAAAACAAATGAAGAAGTTAGAAAAATTACTTGGCAAGGCATTCTTTCACAAATAATCTACAAAAGAAGACATTGGTTATTGGGGCATGTGTTGAGAATGGAAAAAGAATGCTTACATACCGCCCTTGAAAGGAAGCCAGAAAAAAGAAAAGAGGAAGACTGTGAATTAACAGTTGTGGCTGCCAGCAAGCACCTCAACATGAAATAAGAAGATTTGGAGAAAAGGGCAGTTGACAGGCAAGGATGGTAAATGTGGATAGCCTAATGTGCAGCAAAGCATAGGATGGACTAAGGTCTAAGGTAAGATAAGATATAGATGGGATTTCACTTTTAAGCATCTGTTCAGCCACAGGGGACAGATATGATACAAGATAAAAAAGAGAGGATTAGGAACCTTAAGAGATTAAACCTAATAGAAGGGAGTCCAGATTCTCATAGAAATGCAGGGCTGGAAGGGACCTCGAGAGACCATCAAGTCCAGCCCTTTGTAACGAAGCAAAATTAAGTAAACCTAGGGATCCTCAAAATCTGTTTGCCATGGGAAAATGCAGAATTTGCATTTTTCAGAGAATCTTTAGTTTTTACATTTTGTGAAAAAAATAAAAACATATTAACTACTAAAGCAGTGTTTCTCAAAGTGGTCGGCAAAACCATTTTGAGAAACCTGGTAACTGGCTGCACCTGTTTGTTTATTTACCAGCTCTGCAGCTCCTGTTAGTTCAGTTTTACTGTTTGCAGCCAAGAGGAGCTGCAGGAAGGGGCGTGGATCAGGACACCACTTCCCAAGTTTCCCCTTGGCTGCAAATGGCAAAATGGAGCCAATAGGAGCTGCGAGGCTCCTTGGCTGTGACGCTGGTTAATAAACAAACTGACGTAGCCAGTTAACAGGTTTCTCAAAGTGGTTTCACAGACCACTTTGAGAAACACTGTACTAGAGGATTTACCTGGCATTGCTCCGGTCCTTAACTGAAATAATTCTTGTTTCTCTTCATTTAAATCATTGTACTGGCATAGGGCAGGGGATGAGGGGTTCAGTATGCAGGCTGCCCCAGGGAGAGAGGACAACCTCTCACTGCAGCAGGCTGGGGCCAGGTGAGAAGCACCTGGGGGAGGGGTGCATGTCCCCCAGCTGGGGGAGAGACAGACAGACACACAAACAAAAACTTTCAAATATATAGTAAATAGCTGTCCCTTTCTCCATCCCTGTCCCCCGCTGTCCCAATTGGGTTATAACTGTCCCAGTTCCCATCTCTGGCCCCTTCCCTCCCTTCTCCCGTGGTCATTCTACAGTACAACTCTTCCTCCCTTTCTGATTTATGGGAAACAATCACATTCCAGGCACATCCCATTGTCCTGACACAACCAAACCCTGACCTTGCTTTAAGTTATGATAAGAGGAAGCTGCATATCAAAAATTTGGTGGTTGTAGTTCTTACTGTTTAGGAGTTCTTGAACAAACAGACAGATGGACAGACACACACACACACACACACACACACACACACACACACATATTCTCTCAAATATATTGTAGATTAGAAGACTTACCCAGCAGTTCCCAGGTCTGGGTCCACCCCCGGGTGGCAGGGGCTGCACGCCCCCCACCCCCATTGGCTTCTCTCTAGAAGCAGCCCAGGGTGGCAGGAGCCACATGGCATAATGGCTCACAGGAAGCCTGGAGTGGCTTGGGCCATGTGGCTGCCAGCAGCTGTGACCTGGGGCAGGTCAGTATGGTAAGGACTGTGCTGCTGGCCAACGTCTGTTCCATGAGGCTGGGGCACTTGCTGCTCCCCTGTGGTCATTCATGAGTATAACTGTCCCTGCTATCACACCGTTCCCTCTCTGTTTGAAGGGAAACAATCACATTTCATGTACATTCCATTGTCCTGGCACAACCAACCACTGACCTTGCTTTAAGTTATGATAAGAGGAAGCTGCATATCAAAATTTGGTGGTCCTAGCTCTTAATGTTTCGGAGGAGTTCTTGAACAAACAGACACACAGATGGATGGACAGACACATAGACCAATAGATACACAAATTCTCTGAACTATATAGTAGATTAACTAAATGTTACTGAAATTATGAGCGTTAGTTATTCAGTGTGCACAGCTTCACTCTCTTGTGGTTGATTTTGAATGTATTTTAAATTTACATAGCTAAACATACTCCAGTCAACTGCTTCCAGCTTATAGAGGTTACTCCACAGCACGTAGGGGTTCATGTTTTAATGCATTTCAAATTTCACATCATCCTCCAGACGTATAATTAAAGTTATAAAAAGATGCCAAAATCTTTAAAAATCACCCCTACAGACCACGTCACTGAATTTGGCAAGAACACGTTGATCGTAATGTGCTGTCTGTAGCATATGCAGAAAGGCTGCAGATTATATTCAAAAGATAGACAATCATAAAACACATGCAAATCGCTAAATATAAACTGAATGAAAAAAAACAAAAAACAAGAGACTGAAACAGCAGGGCCATCTACAACAGTAAAGAAATAATGCACTGTGATTGGATCCTTCTATTCATTTTATTTTATTATAAGACTTGTGGCACTGGTAGACTTCAAACTAGCTTTAAAATTGTAAATATAGCAATAAAACATTATGTTCAACTGGTACCTATATATTGTGGCTGGGAAACTAAAGTTCAGAATTTCATTTTAATCATGGAAAAGCACAGATTTTTTTTTAATCAAAGAATTGAGGAAGGGGATTATCATGGAAAACTAGCATACCTGATCATTACTGACAACTATTTCTTCAATCTGTTCTTTAAAACTGACAATGATGGGGATTTTACAACCTCCCTTGGAAGCCTGTTCCAGAACTTAAACTATCTATACAGTTTGGGTATGTCTACACTACAAAGTTAATTCGAACTAACAGCCGTTAGTTCGAATTAACTTTCATAGCGTCTATATATACAAACCGCTAGTTCGAACTTAATTTGAACTAGCGGAGCGCTTAATTTGAACTAGGTAAACCTCATTCTACGAGGACTAATGCCTAGTTCGAATTAAGTAGTTCGAATTAAGGGCTGTGTAGCCACTTAATTCGAACTAGTTGGAGGCTAGCCCTTCCCAGCTTGCCCTGGTGGCCACTCTGGGCCAAACCAGGGAAACTTTTCTGCCCCCCTCCCGGCCCCAGAGTCCTTAAAGGGGCACGGTCTGGCTACAGTGCTCATGCCAGTTGCAAGCCTGCCAGCACCCAGCCAGCAGACCCTGCACCTGGCACGGCATGAGCCAGCCGCCCGCTGCCACCCAGCCCTCCGCCTCTTCCCAGGACCAGGCTGGCGGCTCCCAGGAGCCTGCCTGGGGCCGCAAGAGGCGGGCGCCCGCCTGGTCTAGTGCAGAGATCGTGGACCTCATCGAGGTTTGGGGGGAAGCCTCCAACGTCCACAATCTCCACACTAGACACAGGAACGGAGCCTGCCAGCCTGGCCACCAGAGGCCACATGCGGACCCGGGAGCAGGTCCGCTGTAAAATTAAAGACCTGCGGCAGTCCTACTCCAGGGCCTCCCAGCCAGGGGCCGACCCGGAGGCCTGCCCCCACTTTGAGGCCCTGGACCGCATCCTGGGGGCTCACGCAGTCCATGCCCTCCAGGTGGTGATCGACCCTGGGGCAGAGGGACCCGTCCCTGACACCGAGGAGGAGGAGGAGGAGGATGCCGAGAGCCAGGAGCCTGCAGGGAGCCTGCCCAGGACCCAGGACCCCCAAGGCATCCCACAGAGCACATCGGCTGTGTCGTCCGAGGCCAAGGAGGGCTCCACATGTGAGTGCCATCATGCTCCCCTTATGTGTACGGGGGGATGGGGGGAAAGGGAGCCCAGGGACTGTGCTCCTGGGCCTTGCCCACCATAGAGCAGCAGCTGGGTGTCATGCAGGGGCTCTGGCCCATTCCCCACACGCCGACCTCGCCTTGCACAGGGGGGCTGGGTTTCACCCACTGTGTCCCCAGGGAGAACTGACCACTGCTCTTGTTTCACCACATCCGCAGCACCTGGGACTGCAAGGCACACCACCCCTCCTGGAACAGCCACCCACACCCGGGCCAGCAGGCCCACCAGGAACCTCGAGGACTACCACCGGCGGCACCTGCGGCTACTGGAGCACCAGCTCCGCACCCAGGACCACTGGGTCCTGGAGGACCTGCGGCTGCAGCAGTGGAGCTTGGAGGCGCTGGAGGAGCAGGGCCGTGCCCTCAGAGGCCACCTCCAGACCTTGGTGGACAGGTTCCTGCCTCCTCCTGCTCCGGCCCCCACGGCCGCCCCAGCTCTCGCTCCTCCTCCCACCCCTGCTCCCCTTGCCGCTTCCTCCACACCCCCCGTCCCTCCTGCCCCACCCTCCACACCCACTCCCCCCCTACACCCCCACACCCGCAGTGCTGCGAGACGGGAGAGCCAGCAGGACCCCCAACCCTGAGCTTTCCCTTCCTTTCCTCCCCTTCCTCCCCCTTCCAGATCCCTCCTCCCAGGTTTCCCCCTCCCCTGTCCCACCCTCATTTCTCCCTCCCCCCACCCCAGTTATGTAAAATAAAAAGAGATTGTTGTTTTCAAAACAGGTGTCTTTATTTAACATTAGGAAGGGGGGTTAGGGAGGGGAAAGGGGAAGGAGGGGAGGGTGGAAGAAGGCCCCAATGGGGCATGCAGGGAGAGTTCAGTCCTCCTCCTCCACCAGGAAGCTCTCCCGCAGGGCTTCCCATATCTGGACGGCCCCCTGCTGGGCCTCCCGGATGGCGGCGGTGTGAGGCTGAGTGTAGTGGCCAGCCATGCACTCAGCCTCAGCCATCCAGGCTGTCAAGAAAGCCTCCCCCTTCCGCTCACACAAATTGTGCAGCACACAACACGCTGCCACCACCAGAGGGATATTGTGCTCGGCGAGGTCGAGGCAAGTGAGGAGGCACCTAAATCTGTCTTTCAGTCGTCTGAAGGCCCCTTCGACCACAATGCGGGCCCTGGTGAGCCTGGCATTGAAGGCCTGGTGGAAGGCGTTGAGGTGCCCCGTGTACGGCTTCATCAGCCAGGGCTGTAGGGAATAGGCCGCATCCCCCACCAGGCAGATGGGCATGTCCATGTCCCCGACCCTGATGTGGTGGTCGGGGAATAAGGTCCCGGCCTGCAGCCTCTGGCACACGGAGGAGTTGCGGAACACCCTGGTGTCATGTGCCTTGCCGGACCAGCCCACATTAATGTCCATGAACTGGCCCCGGTGGTCAGACACCGCCTGCAGGAGGACGGAGAAGTACCCCTTGCGGTTGATGTACTGGGAGGCCTGGTGTTCCGGGGCACGGATGGGGATGTGCGTCCCGTCGATGGCCCCACCGCAGTTGGGGAAGCCAAGGGCGCCGAACCCCTGGATGACGGCTTCCGAATCGGCGAGGTGGACCACCCTGCGGAGCAGCACCCTGTTGATGACCTTGACCACCTGCAGAGAGACACAGCAAACCACGAATCACTGGGGCACCCAGGTGGCTGGGAGTGTTCATTCCCTGGCACTGCCCCGTGCCCCACTCCCAGAAGCAACCCCTGCTGTGATCCTGGCCACCGCGGGCGGCGTATAGTACGGCCGGGACAGACCAAACCCTCCTGTGCGGGGCACTGTCACCTCCTCCCCCACCCCCGTTTTCTCTGGGGCAGCCCATTCCCTCCTTGCAGCCCCCTCCCCCCCGGCCCAGTGGCCGGTGAGTGCCGTACGTGCATGAGCACTGCTCCGACGGTGGATCTCCCCACGCCGAACTGGTTCCCGACGGATCGGTAGCTGCCCGGTGTGGAGAGCTTCCAGAGGGCGATGGCCACACACTTCTGGAGGGGGATGGTGGGCCTCATGCGAGTGTCCCATCGCTGCAGAGCAGGGGCGAGCCACTCGCAGAACTCCAGGAAGGTGTCCTTCTTCATCCTGAAGTTCTGGGTCCACTGTCTGTCTCCCCAGCGCTCCAGGACGATGCGGTCCCACCAGTCGCTGCTGGTGTCCAGATGCCAGATGCGGCGGGGCACGCTGGCATCCGGACACTGCTGCGGCTCCTCCACAGCCCCCAGGGAGGCCAGGTGGAGAGGCAGGGGGCTGACGTGCACCAGGTGGTGCCAGGCAGCTTCCAGCCATTGCTGGCAGGCTTGCAGCAGCAAGTCCAAAAACTGTACCAGAATGACCAGAGCAAGCTCTGGCTCCATGTTGCCAACTACGGCGGCGTCCCCAATGGGAACCACCGACACAGGCAGGCACAGAGGAAAACGCTTTGCTGTCCCTCAGCGAGGTAGGCAAGCAAGAGGAGAAGCTGAGAACCGGCTGTCCAGGGGAGTCCCTTTAAGCACGAGCCTCAGATAGCCTCAGACAGCAGCCACACAAAGCAACTACTGACCTGATGCCCTGCCCGGAACCAGTTTCAGCTGCCCTTAAATGCGACCCAGTGTCCAATCAGTGTGGACGCGCTAGTTCGAATTAGCAAAACGCTAATTCGAATCAGTTTTGGGGTCTAGATGCATTAGTTCGAATTAGCTTAGTTCGAATTAACTAATTCGAACTAAGTTAGTTCGAATTAGCGCTATAGTGTAGACATACCCTTAGAAAGTTATTTCTAATATCTAACCTAAATCTCTCTTGCTGCAAATTAAGACCATTATTTCTTCTCTTACCTTCAGTGGATAGAGATCACACTCCTCTTGATAACAGGTCTTAACATACCTGAAGACTGTTAGGAGATGTATAAATATCTTACTGGCATGGCTTATTGGAGTGGATCAGTTTACTTGCACTGCTTTGGCCACTTTCTTAATGGTACACTATACCAGCTTACTTTCATCTCTGCTAAGGAAAGAGACCTCAGGTCATGGCCCCACACCCCAATGGCTAAGACTGGATGAAAACTGAAGGACTGCTTGAACACTAGCTCAGAAAGGGTTGTGGGACTATTTAATGAATGAGCCTGGGGAGGACTATGGGAAGACATTGACCAACCCAGGTGTAGTAGGATAGGTCCGCTATTAGACTTGCACCTTGGAAGAGATTTATCTGTTTGCTGATTCACATACTGAGCATTGTGATTGGCGAGAAAGATTACTGCAAAGCAAAGTGGGCGGGGGGAGGAGAGGACAAACACTCATGAAAGATGAGTGTTACCCCATTCCAGAGCCAAATACATTTTTAGTTTACAGAACGCAAATGGATATTTCATGATGAAAAATACTTTAGCTTTAAGTGAGTGGAGATCTTACCAATGGCATAAATGCACTTTCAATTAAAAAAAACTCTAAAAAAATCAGACAATTAAAAGAATCCAGTAATTAAAATTAGTGCTTTAGAAATTTGTATAAACAAACATTAAAGGCAGACATGTCAACCAGGAAACAATTTACATCTCTTTGATTGTGGCTAATACTGTTTAATTCTATACCTCAAATATCAAAGGCCTTAACAGTAGTTTAAAAAGAAAAAAAAAAGCTTTTTAAACTGTTCAAATAGAAACCTCAGATTTATACTTCCTACAATGCACTTTAAGAAGGACCATGATAAATGCGTCAATGGTAACTGATTCCACACTCATGTTTCTCTAGATGGAGCATCTGATAAAAGAGGAGTAGCAGTTGTTATTCCCAAACATGTGCCTTTCTCATTAAAAGATAAACTTATAGATAATGAATACAAATGTCTAGCATTCTATCACCAATTGTACTTTTAATAATAATGCTAGGAAATGTTTATGTCTCTAATCAAGGTCAAATGCCTTTTTTTAGAAAATTCTCTCAGATATTAGAAGATTTTAGAGAGGCAGTTATAACTGTGTTCTAGACCAGAGGTTGGATAAGTCAGGCAGCAGAATAATAAAGATTAGAAAATCAGGAACAGAATTAATCTCCCTAATGAACAGGCATGTTTTCAGAGACTCTTGAAGGTGTCCTACTCTAAAAGAAAAAATACTACTTCTTTTCAATACCCCCATTGAATATGTACAAGGATTAATGTGATTCTCATGTCCAAATCTTTGCTTAATATAGCAATGTCAGGTTAGCATGGCCGCATCTCCTTGTGAGATCACACACCTGTAT
Organism: Pelochelys cantorii; assembly: GCA_032595735.1. Classification (NCBI taxonomy): domain Eukaryota; kingdom Metazoa; phylum Chordata; order Testudines; family Trionychidae; genus Pelochelys; species Pelochelys cantorii. Next base: position 65,259,022 of record CM064328.1, read on the forward strand.
CTATCTTATCTGAAACTTGGGAGACACACCTAAAACTAAAAAATTAAACATCCCCTTTCAATATGACCAGAAAAAGCTCAAGATAGCCGAGGAAATTGTCACAAAATTATTTCCTTTTCCAAACACTCTCAATTCTAGCCCTAGGAAGTCCATGACAAACAGATTCACTTGGGGAAATAAGAAACTTGGGGAGGGTTAAGCAATCTATATGACAAAGCTATGGCAAAATGGAGGGTTTACTTTACCAAATATTAAGCACTATTATACAGCTAGTCAATTCAGAAACCTAATGTACTGCTTGTACCTTGTGCCATGGCTTGTACATCAAAACCTAATAATCACTAGGTGAAGACTGCACATCTGTGGGCTTCTTCTAATAAACTCCACATGATCCCAAGATAAAATAAATCCTATAGGCCAAAATCAATGGACCTATCTGTTGTTGCTTATGAAAGCAATAATAGAAACTTGGGACAATTTATTTAGAAAGTGAAACCCATACCCATCATCTTTAACGTCTATAATAGATCACATAGAATTTAACCCCAATAAAGGCATATTAAAGTTTTGCCAACTGTTTAGAGATAAGAGAGACAAGGTGGCTGAGGTAGCATTTTTTATTGGACCAATTTCTGCAGATAATAAAGACAAGTTTTCGAGCTTCACAGAGCTCTTCTTCAGTTCTGGGAAAGGTAACTAGTGTGTCACAGCTAAATAGAAGGTGGGACAGATTGCTAAGCATGAGGCATCAATATATGTTTCAAAAAACAACTTAAAAGGATGTGGCCTCTTTGCAGTGACAGAACAAAGGATGCTTAGTATGTTACGAATTGTTATAATGAGCCACAGAACCAACGTCTCTGTTAAGACCATGACTCCTAGAGTATGTCTACACTATAGAGAAGATCGAAGATGCCACTGTTGAACTTCCAGGGTTTGAATTAGTGGTTTAGTGAAGACATGATAATTTGAACTGAGAGGAGCACTCCAGTCGATGCCGGTAACCCTGCTTCCATGAGGAGTAAGGGAAATTAAAGGGAGGGTGTGCTCCCTTCGACTTCCCACAGCATGGACGGCGACAAAAGTCAAGTTAAGGTACTTCGACTTCAGCTACGCAAGTAACATAGCTGAAGTTGTGTATCTTAAATTGACTTTATTCTGTAGTGTAGACAAACCCTCCTAGTGTTTAGCAGACTTATGAATTTAAGTGGTCTTGTTTGTCTTTGAAGGAGTTGTACCAATTTCCTATGAGAACAAGGACTGATAGGTAAAAAGTGTTCATCATGGGTGATAGTTTTTTTTGTCTTTTTATCATTTTTATGTGAGTTCATTGGAGTGCATAGTGATTGTCTGATTTCACCCATGTAGATAGAAGTTGTTGTGACACTTGTTGGACTGGGTGAAGTACACCACATGTGATAGGAATGTGTAAGCCCCGTGGATATTCAATGTTTGTTGTAGGGGTATTGATCATTGTAGTAAAGAAGATATGTCTACTGGTTTCGCATCTGTTGTTCTGACAGGGTCTGGCGCCACTGTGAGTTAGTGTGTCCTGGTCTGTGAGGTGCTTGTGTAAACCACACACTTGCCGAAGGTGGTGTATTGTCCCACCTAATGGCATTTAGACTACATATAGAGAGAAAGAATAAGTCTGCTCTACAGACTCAGCTGGCTTTTAGCTCAAGCTATAGAGGTTCATCCACTAAGCTCCAGAGGTCCCAGGTTTAGTTCCATCTATTGGCATTACATTTGCTTCTGATCATGCACTTGGAAGGCCTGGGCTGTTGTTTGAAGATCATAAGGAGACCACATCCTGGAATAACATCTTTCCCAGTTCCCCCATCAAACATGGGTTGTAATTGGCTGAAACTCTCTTGTATGGATTATAATGTGGGGTGACAATTAGGCCTCTGTCATCAGAAGGGTGGTGTGACAGGGCGTCTGCCTTGCATTGCCCCTTTTAGGGCAAAACCCAGCCCTGAGTGAGGGCTGAAAGCAAAGCCCCTGCTGAGGCAAGTATTGCTAATTAGGGCCCAGCTGGGGGCTATATAAAGAAGGGCTCCTGGAGGGAGACAGGAGGACTTACTCTGGCTGGAGAACCAGCGTGAGCTGGCTGCCTGGGAAGTAGGAGGCTTCCTGGAGGAGGAGCAGTGCTGGGGAAGCAAGGTGGTACTGGGGAACCTCTTGCCAGGCAAGCTCCCAGGCTGCAGGACCTGAAGCAAGACCTGAGGCTACTAAGGCTTTAGAGAGGCATCCAGAGTAGGCAAAGGCAGCTGCTCCACATCCCCTTGCCAATGCTGAGTGATCATTTCAGACTGCAGTTTGCTCCTGAGGTAAGGGGCTAGATGAAGATCTGGCAGTGGATCACTGAGGCAAGGAGGGTATAGGAGATTGAGGGTTCCCTAGAGGGGAAGTAGGTGTTCCCTGGGAGGAGAACAGGGTGTTCCTTGAGAGGGGAGGACCCTGGAGTACAGAGACAGATAAACACACACACCTAGAAGGGGATTGAGAGACATTGGAGTGGGCACTGCCGGAGGGCAGTGTCCTGAAGAAGACACCACAGTCCAAGAGTGATGCGGGTTCAGACTGGAGAGTGAAGTGAGGACATGGAGAGACACCACCCAGAGGGATGCATTTAGCAAGCAAACAAAAGCTAATTCCCAGGGCTACCGCAGGAGGCACCATGGCGGGTGGTATTTTTGTGTGGAAGCAGGTCCTCTTGCTGTATTTAGGTGGCCCATTCAATGATGCAATCTAGTGAAGACAATTTTGTGTGTGTTCAGGTGTGTATCTCAGACTCTTTCTTCAGAGCATAGTTTGTGGTACCTTATTGCCTGGCTGTAGATAACAGATTTCTTGGTATGTTTTGTGTGCATTGTGCAGTGTCTGTCACACCCTGGCAGAAGGATTATAACAATACTGGAGAGGCTGTGTGAGAGCCAGCCAATTAGGAAAGGGCTTATAGAGACAGCCAATGAGGAAACAGTTTAGAGAGACAGACAGTCAGGGCCAGGTTGGGACATTAGGAAAAACTTCCTAAGTGTCAGGGTGGTTAAACACTAGAATAAACACTAGAATAAATTGCCTAGGAAGGTATATCAATAAATTGCCTAGGAAGGTTGTGGAATCTCCATCACTGAAGATATTTAAGAGCAGGTTAGACAGACAACTGTCAGGGATAATCTAGACAGTGCTTGGTCCTGCCATGAGGCAGGGGACTGGACTCGATGACCTCTCGAGGTGCCTTCCAGTTCTAGTGTTCTATATAAGAAGGGGTTCTGAACAGAGCAGCTTCAGTCACTCCCTTGAGTTTGAGGAGGGAGAACTGGCTGCCCTTAAGGAGGGAGAAGAAACAGCCCCATAGACAGAATAGTGCTGGATCAGGTAACAGGAGCATGAGTGACCTCCCAGCTGACTGCTGCCAGACTATGGCTCCAATATAAGGGCGGAGAAGGTGCTAAAGCTGCAGAGAAATGGCCCAGAGAAGCAGACAGTGAGAGTGGTAGGTGATGCTGTGCGTGGCTGCAAGCTAGATGGTCTCTAGGCCAGGACCCAGTTCTCTCCTCCCCCTCTTGTCCTCACTTGCCACTGAGGGGAGTGGCTAGACACAGAACTGCAGCCTGCTACTCAGGCAACTAGCTGGCCAGAGGCATGCCAGCACTCCAGAAGGGGGGAGAGAATGGAACGAGGTACAGCCAGAAGGCTGTTTCCAGAAGAGGACACTGCAGTCCTGAGATTAACAAGGGTGCTGATGACAGAAATGATGATAGCAAAATGCCACTAGATGAAGGCGCACCAATGAACCAGAGCTAATTCATAGGACAGCCAACTGGAGGTGCCATGGTGGTGAGTGACAGCCTATTACAGTGTGGTTACTGTATTTGTGGAGGTAAGTCTGGTCATTTGAGAGTTTCTTGTACATAATTGTCTGTAGGTTTTCATTGCTGAAGCAGATCATGGCATCTAGGAAGTTGATGCTGGTTTGGGAGTTTTCTAGGGACATGGATAGATGATGGTTGAAGTTGTGGTGGAAATCAATAAAGAAATTTAAGTTGTCTTCTTCTGAGAATGAAAATCTTATCACTGTAGCTCAGATATGCCATTGTCTTATGAAAAGATAAAAAATTGGCACAGGCATAGACACAAATAGGAGAGAAAAGCTTAATGCTGCATAGAGTTGATAGGACAGCTAAAAAACAGGTTGCACAACTAAATGTAAGAAAAGCAAAAGTTTGGGCTTAAACATGAGATGAACAAGACTGAAGAAAAATATGAATAGTAGGAAAGTATCAACCACCGTATGTGATCAATATTGCTAATTTGAAGAGAGTGACTGCTAGTAGGTCTTGTCAATACAGCTTTAGGAATTTTCTTATGACAATTTATAGTTGTATATTTTTGTATATACTGAGTTTATCTCTACTTAAGTTGTAAAACAAGTTTGTTTAAAATTATGTTATAAATGGATCTGTTAGCAAATAAAACTTTCCAAAAAGCAACAGTCATTCCCATTCATTCATTATCATTTGGCCAAAAATGTTATTTGAAAGACATCTGCTTTATGCTGAAACCACATTAGCAGAGCATCATGTAGTGGAGTCTGTAAATTCTACATGTATCTCATGGCTATACAAGTACTATACCTGACAAAATTATAGTGGGAAGTCACCAAAATGAGTGAAGGTTTTGTGGGAGTTATTTCAAAACGATAGCTATATAGTGCTTTTCATCCCAGAGTAGTTAAACTATGGCCCTACTTCTACATACACTTACACATGTGCATAAAGTTATGCACAGGAATATCTATTTCATTGAACTCTCTGTGAAACTGATCTTGCTTTTTTACTATTCCCAACTGTGTCTTTTCTGTTGCTTTCAAGCTTCAAATTCAATCAGAGAAAGCATCTGCTTCTTCAATGTTTTCAGTTTTCTAAACTTACTTTAAAAATACAATTAGATATTTAGAATTATAAAGTTTTAATCTATCATTCTTTATGTATTCATCTGTGATCTAGGTGTGTGAAAGTCACTGCAGAGAATTTCTGCTACATTCTCAGGACATCACTGAACTATTAAAAAATACTTACAGAAACTTAAAAGCTATCTGTCATTTTAATCTTTTTGGAATAGATTGCAATGTACATATTTTAATTCAAATCTATTTTCCCCTGTGAAATAGTCTAACTCTGCATACTGGCAGATGTTTTGTCTGATGTATTAGAACCTGCTCCTAATATACACTGTAATTGAGTAAAATCAATATACATTTTGAAAGAATTTGTAGCAAGTGTGTAGTTTGCACATTGCTCATTTTTGTGGTTTTTTTAAATGAATTTTCTTTCCAGCATCTAAGGCTATTGTCTACATTACAAGGGCCTGGCAGGTAGCAGCTTTCTGGGGCTGCTCAAAGCCATGAGCCACACGGGCGGCCTCTGCCACCCACCCCGGGAGGAAGGCCTCCCGCTTGCACTCCACTAGATTGTGGAGCACACAGCAGGCCAACACCACCTTGGGGATATTCTGCTCCCCAACATCCAGGTGGGTGAGGAGGCAGCGGAAGCGTCCTTTGAGGTGCCTGAATGCACACTCCACCTGCATGCAGGATCTGTTGAGGCATGCATTGAAAATGTTCTTGGCTGCGTCGAGCTGGCCGGTGTAGGGGCGCATCCAGCCAGGGCATTAGTGGGTATGCAGCATCCCCCACTATGCACACTGGCATCGTGTGCTCACCCACCGGAAACTCCCGGCAGGGGAAAAAGGTGCCCACCTCCAGCTAGGCACACAGGCTGGAGTTCCTGAAAATGTGGGCATCATGTGCACTGGCTGACCACCTCACGTAAATGTTTGTGAAGTGGCCACGGTGGTCCACCAGGGCCTGCAGGACTACCGAGAAGTAGCCCTTCCGGTTCACAAACTGGGCCACTTGATAGTCCAGGGCCCGGATGGGGATGTGCATGCTGTTGATGGCTCCCCCGCAGTTGGGGAACCCCAGGACAGCAAAGCCACTCACGGTCCAGGTCCTCCACACAGACGACTCTTCGCAGCAGCAGGGAGTTGATAGCCCAAACGACCTGCAGAAGGAGACAAAAAAAAAACACACAGAGAATGGGAGAGGGGTTGTGTGATCTCAGTTGGATGTGCCCACTCTCGCCCCCTCCCCTGGACCCCCATACTCCCAGGAGCCTCCCCTGTGAGTCTGTGCCCCCCCTCAGCAGGGCTGTGTGAGGCCGAGAAGGCACAAGCCCCTGGGGCCAGGGCTTTCCCACCACCCCCAGTCCACCCCATACAGTCCCCAGCTCCCCTGTCCTGAGGGTCTCCCTTATGCAACACCCCCCCCCCCCCCCCGGTCAGCCTGTGATCTCCTTACCTGCATCAGAATGGCCCCGACAGTGGACTTCCCCACCCCAAACTGGTTAGCCACCAAGCAGTAGCTGTCTGGGGTGACCAGCTTCCATAGTGTGATTGTGACCCGCTTCTGGAGTGGGATGGCAGGCCGCAGGTGTGTGTCACGTCGTTGGAGGGCGGCTGTGAACCAGGCACAGCACTTCTGGAAGGTGGCCTTGCGTATCCAGAAGTTCTAGACCCATTGCTGGTCATCCCACCTCTCCAAAACCAGCCAGTCCCACTAGTCCAAGCTGGTCTCCAGAATCTTCTCTGTATGGTGGGGTGCGGCAGCCAGAGTGGAGCACCTGCAGCCAGACAGAGGCTGATGAAAAGGATCTTGGGGTTCACCTCCAGCTAGAACAGGAATGCTGCTTGAAGCAGGCACTGCAGGGAGTGCAGCATGGCCATGGGGGTCCTTCTCATGTCCAGGGGCAGCTCTGGCTCCATAGCACACAAGGGAGAGGAGGAAAAAGCTGTGGTATCCCCAGAAAAGCACAGAGCACACACAGCAGGCACTGCTGAAGTTTTGCTTTCCCAAAGAGGCTAGCAAGCTGGCAGCAGAAACAGAGAAGCGGCTGTCCAAGGGGGTCCCTTTAAGTGCGTGCCTCTGGAGGGCTCCAGCAATAGCACTCAAGAGCAACTGATGACCTAAAGCCTGGCTAGATCTGGTTCCAGGGGGCTTTATATGCAAAAGTGCTTCCATAGTGTGGACGCTCTCTTGTGCAAAAGCACATCAATTTTGCGATGTGCTTTTGAGGTGTGGACACACTTTTGCACAAGAAATTTTTGTGGAAAAGATCTACAAAAAGCTTCTTGCGCAAAAAGCCTGTAGTGTAGACATAGCCTAATTGTCATCATGCAGCAGAAGTTCATAGCTGAAATCCCTCACAATTTACACTAGTGCCATACAAAGATTAGGACTGGTTCTTTGTTTATTTTAGCATATCCTAAAATGTAGTTATAATGTATGACATTGTAAGTAATTATAGTGAATAAACTGTATAGTCAGTTGCTTGACCATACTTTGGTTCATTATGAATATACTCAAGAAATCAAATAATCAGCATCAGTCAGGTTTATGAAAATGGTCTAGGGAAAAGGTTCTATAACAATACCAGTCTCCAGGGAGCTGTCCCAGGCAGCAATGTTACATTTACCCTAAGGTAAATGCTCCTCAAGTTACACATTTCAAAGGGTGTTATTAATATTATTTTACAAGTTATGCATCTTCTTAGAGATCTAAAACCCAACCCATCAGTTTTTCCAGTTCTCTAACATGTTGTTCTGTTCCTTCCTTATCTTTGTTTTGGTTACTATTATTCCAGGTACTGGTCCTAACTTGTACTGATATATTATGAATGTATTTTGAATTTGACCTGTTTCCTATCCACATATGCCTTATAATATGCCATATAATACTTCAGCAAATGCAAAGAGTTATGGGATACTTATCATAAGTGAACAGGATTATGATATAGACCAGATCATTGCCGCAATATTTGTGCTTAATATTATTGGTGCTTAATGTATACTAACATATAGATAGATAGGCTGCCATCTTACCTGCCATCACACTGGTAAGTAGCCCCCCCCCACCCCAAACCCTTGCCCCCACTCCCAGCCCTTTGCCACAGCACTTGGGGGGAGTGAAAAAAGGCCCCTGGTGGCTAGGAAGGGCTGTAGGGAGAGAAAAGGCCCATGCCCGCTGGGACCTCCCCGACCCTGAGCCCTTCCTCAGCCCCCAAACCACAGTTTAGCATCCCCCACATCCAACCTTTTGCTCCCCACCGCCTCAGCTGCATATTTCCAAGGACCTACCCTAACTCCTGCATGCACACACCCCACTGTCAGCCTCTTGCCCTGAAGGACCCAAGCAACTCCAGATAAGTGTGTGTGTGTGAGAAGCAGCTGGGCTGGAGCAGCACACCCGTTTAATCCATTAACTGGTTAAATTTAACATTTAACCAGTTAATTAATTAAATGGAATTTTACATCCCTAATATAATATATATAAAATAATAATAATATAATATATTACGGATGTAAAATTCCATTTAATTAGTTAACTGGTTAAATGTTAAATTTAACCAGTTAACTGATTAAACGTTAAATTTAACCAGTTAACTGATTAAACAGGGGTCAGGGGGGAACCTGCACTAAAATGCTCCAGCCCAGCTACTTCTGACGCCACGCTGGTCCCACACAGCCACAGAAGTGGCAGGGTGGGGGGAAGGGCTGCAGGCTCCCAGTCCTCACAGGCTGGGAACTGAGAGCCGGCCAGCAGCCCTACCCCCCTGTACAGGATCTTCAAGTCCTTGGTGTGTTCCTGGCACTGGGCAGGCATCTGCTCATTGACCACCTTCTTCTGCCTCCATGAAATTTCCCAGCACAGACATGGCTTTCTGGGAGTTATACGTGGACAACAGAGAGGTTACAGCACCACTTTGTATATGAAGACGTGTAGTTGCTAGTGCAGCCATCACCAAAGATAATCACTAATACTTCCTCTAACGGCATATACTGGATATTATACTGTAATCTTACATATATTTTGGTTTAACTGTAGTAAGCATGATCCAAGTCTACAGCTCCAAATACGTACAAAAAAGGATGCTAGTTTGTTAATTGGTTTGTGGTGCAGTGAGTGGTGGACAGTAAATTATTGAATGCTGAGGGTTCACTATTTCTAGATCATTCTTTTACATGAGATAACAGAAAACTTCTCCCACTGCAGAAAACTCAACTGAATCCTGGGATCATTCTGTCTAAAAAGATGCGACAACACAGGAACATAAGGACTACCAAACTGAGTAACATCTGAGGTCCATCTAGTTCAGTATTCTGTGTTTGACTGTGGATACCAGGTATTTCTGGGGTAGGTTCAAGATGCTCTGAAGTGGACATTTGAGTTAATTTCCAACTGCTGAAGAAAAAAGAGAGTAAGCATTTGGGGGTCACATAGTACAGTTACCATATTCACACATGCTGTATGTAAAAATTATGTGTACATGCATATCACATTGAAAACTGTAGATATTTTATACCATCATTTCTTTATCCCTTCTTCAGCAAGTGCCATCTTTCAGAATTTGGGTTTAGCTTACTAGCTCAACATTACTCTTGTTCACTGGGAAATTGTAAAGGGGTTTGGTTGGTTGCTAAGTTACTGACTTATTTGATATACAGTTAAGTTCCACTGGATTTTAATAACCTTTAATAACTAATGATTACAGCAATCAGTTACAAGGAGGCTATAGTATGTTAATCTGTGAACATATATTAAAACATTAATAAGGGCCAATGAAAATAAGACTGAATGAGTCAGGAGATTGGTACTTGGGTAGAGGATATTCGGGCTTTCAGAAAAGTTTATATTTATATTACTATTTTATTTGGTTTTGGTATTGCCCTCAATGCGCTAGCCACCGAAATAAACTGTTTGTCTCAATGCTGTTTAGAGTATAATTTAATATAGGATATAACAGTACTCTGATATCCTTGTTTATGGAGCCAGCGGACTGAATGAGTATGGAGACCAGACAAGCCTTTTGTCTGGAAGTGGTCCCACGTAGTCGGGGTTTAGGCACAAACACTTGTTGGAGAAGAAGGAACAACCATTAACACAGAAGAAGGGACTGGACTAGAAAAGAACAATACAAAAAAGAGAGAAAAAGTTTGTGTGTACAATCATATAGTCTCCTTGATAGATTTTACCAGCTGAGAATGACATTCTAATTCATATGTTGTATGCCAAAGCAACTGTGTGGGCAAGATTAGCATAAACCCAAGTAAAGAAGATATCACATCTTCCATATCCTTCATGTCTGACATGGAAGACCTCCAAGCAATCACTGAATGAAGCTTGAATCCAAGCAATCTTATCTGTCAAAGAGATTTCCCTTCAGAATGAGAATACTGTGCATCTAAAAGGTGACTCCGCTTCACCTTGACAAAAACTAAAGCTATGTCTACACTACCAAGCTATTTCGAAATAATAACTCCCGAAATAACTGTTTTGAAATAAGCTTATTACTCTTCACAAGCAGGAGCTATTATTTTGAAATAACAAGCCCATTATTTTGAAATAACAGGCTTGGTAGTGTGGATGCTCGCCTTGTTATTTCAAAATAAGAGGAGTTATTTCGAAATAACTCCTTGCATAGACATGCCCCAAGTGAGCACTGAAACTAAAGCAGATCAGGGTTAGGGTACATTACCAGAGCTTTGCCAAAACCACCCATTTCATGTATGGTCCTCATTACTCTAGTCCAGTATCTGACACCCTCACAATAATGCTTCATACTCTCAACAACCATTTGAGGCAGGGAAGTGCTATTACCCTCATTGTACACAACTAGAACTGAGGCACACAGACTGAGCAATTTATCCAACGTCAGATCAAGAGACTCAGACTCAGCTATGTCATGTCCTATCCTAACAGCCTAACCACTGGAGCATTCTTCTTCTGTACATAGGGATAAAAATGAATATTTATAGCTGTCTTTCCAACACCTTTCATAACAACTGAAATTCATGTAATCTTTACAGACTAAGAAAGGATAATTACAAGACTTTGTTGGTTTAAAATGCTTTCCTTGACAGTCGTTGTGAGACGCTCTTACCCATATAGCTCCGAGTGACTTGATATTTGTTCCTTTCACTGAAATTCCACTGTCTGGGTAGAAATCCTTCCTTGAATACTTTATTCGCTTAACATTGCTTTTGCTAAACCAGGGAGGTTCTAAATTCTATTACAATAATATTTGTAATGCCCACCACTTTGAGACATTTGTATTGAAGGCTCTACATAAGTAAATGATGAATGAATCCACACATCATCCTATAAAGCAGTTAGACTGAACTGAGTGGAAATCACTTATTCTAACCATATCTGAGATATGACTTAGGAGGGAGGGTAGGATGCGTGAATCATTACTTGGTATGATGGTAAAGAGAGAAATGGTATTATGAAGTTATATGATACGCTGTCTCACATCCCAGTAAGTATCTAAATAAGTATTATCCTTTAAATAGATTCTTATATGTTTTTAGATAGTACCTAAGGGCTCCCAACTGAGATTGGGTCCCCAATATACTATGCACTATGAAAGAAACATTCCTAATTCCCAAAAGTTTACAATCTAACTAGACAAGACAGAAAGTGCTGTGAAAAGTACTGAACGTTAATCTCGCTAGCTATGAGGCTAAGGATATAAAGAATGTGAAAGAATATTTTCCAGTTTAATGAAAACAAATTGCACAGCGGGATTTGCTTCTCTGCTCCCACTTGCTGTCACAGGTAGAAAAGCCATCTGAGTTGGATGCTTGCTTATTTGGGAATTGTTTAGTTATAGAGGTGCTCCGTGAAAGAAAGGAACCAGTTCTCAGACAGTAGAGGAGCCATGGTTGCAGGGCCAGCTGCACCTCTGACAGAGCCAGAACTAATCACAGGCTGACTATTGCGTAAGGCCCTGAGCAGCTCAGGGGGCCCCCCATTCACTTTTTCAGTATGTGTGTGGGGGCAGAAGGATTTAGTGCCACCAATTGGCTAGCACTGCCTCTGACCCCATCCATAGACTCTGGTGCACTCCCTCACGTCTCACACCTTCACCTGTCAGGGTGGAATCTCACAATTCTCCCACAGCCTGCAATACCCTGTGTATCAACCTTTCTTACCCTGCAGGACTGAATGGCAGTCTGTGACCCCTGCATTACAGTGACCCAAAGCAGCTGTCTTAAAACAAAGACATAGTTTATTTAACTAGAGTACCAAAGCACAGTTTATGATAAAAAGGATTTTAAAACAAAAGGTCTGTTCTCAGAGGTGGGTTGGCCCTTTTACATGAAGCAGGTCCAGCTCCCCAATTCTAGATTCCAGTCACTGAATGGCATTCTCAAAACAAAGTAGAGTCCATAGCTTGCCCCAGACATCTTCTCCCATCTGTGACTCTCGCAGATTTCTCTGAGGTACTAACTTCTCCCACCCCTTCCATGCATACTGGCCTGACAGTAAAAAGAATGCTCTGGTACCATATCTTCTGTTTGAAATAAGCATGACATTTCCAAACATTATTATGCATATAAAGAGCAGAACATCTCTAATACTGTTTCAGCTTTCCCCCAGACTTCATTTGGCAGTATACCACTGAGATAGGTTTATATTTCAGACAATATGCTTGTGAAATAGAACAAGTAGAACCCAGAGCTGTTTATCAAAAGATATATTCTGCCTATAGCTACATAAATATTGCTCACCTTAACTTCAGTAGCAGCCGCACATAAGTAACTATGGGCTAACTATAGTCCTATAGTGTTGTTATAAAACCCTTCAACAATTTACTCCTTTATATCCATCAACACATGATAATTTACATCACAAATTCAGATACATCAACTTGAAACAGGTCCTGTAATGGTAAAAAAATCACTGGGTCAGAAGAGTAAACCTAAATGACTAGACACAGAGGCTGCGTCTAGACTGGCATGATTTTCCGCAAATGCTTTTAACGGAAAAGTTTTTCCGTTAAAAGCATTTGCGGAAAAGAGCATCTAGATTGGCACGGACGCTTTTGCGCAAAAGCACTTTTTGCGGAAAAGCGTCTGTGCCACTCTAGACGCGGATTTGCGCAAGAAAGACCCGATCGCCATTTTCGCCATCAGGGCTTTTTTGCGCAAAACGGTTCTCAGCTGTCTACACTGGCCCTCTTGCGCAAAAGCATTTGCGCAAGAGGGCTTTTTCCCGAATGAGAGAGTCATTGTATTTGTGCAAGAACACTGATGATCATACATTAGATCGTCAGCGTTCTTGCGCAAATTCAAGCGGCCAGTGTAGACAGCTGGCAAGTTTTTGCGCAAAAGCAGCTGCTTTTGTGCAAGAACTTGCCAGTCTAGACGCAGCCATAAAGTAATAGGAAATTGATCAAACTACAAACACACAGATAGAAAATAAATGAAAAGAGCCCCAAAATCATTTTTTAGAAAACTGAACAGGAACAAAAATATGCTGAGTCAAACAAAGCAAGCATTATTCATTGATTCAATTAGAAAGTAAAAGGGCATTTTGTTCCAGGTACAGTTTTTATTTTTATCAATGATGAATAACAATTATTTTCTTATCAAACATATTATTTTTGTAGCTATTACAAGTTCAGCTATGCTACCTAATGTTCTTATTAATTTGATCTTTCCTCTGTCTTTTAAAACAAGGGTGACTTTGCTCATTTCCTTTTACTCTGCCAACTCTCTAAGGCTACATCTACACTGCAACACTATTTTGGGATACCGGAGTATCCCGAAATATCTATCTTGCATCTTTAATAGCAAGCCTGTTATTCTGGGCTCGCTATTCTGATGTCCCTATAAACCTCATTCCATGAGGAGTAAGGGACATTTCAGAATAGTGGGTTATTTCAAAATTTGGTGCTGTGTAGACAGCCCAAATTATGAAATAAGCTATTTCAAAATAAGATTGAAATAAGATATGCAATTTGTGTAGCTCAAATTGAGTATGTTATTTCAAACTACAGTGCAGTGTGGATGTAGCCCTACTGAACTGCTGTCTTTGCCAATGATATCATTTTATATCTAGACCTGCCCTTTTTGGAGTATTAGGAGTAGCTGCATATATACCATTTTTAGATGGTAAAACTGGAAAGTATGCAGCCACAAATTAGCTCAATTCAGCAGAAGACAATTGCCAGATCAGAGTTTCCAGAATGTGAGGGGCGGGCCCAGTTTTCTGTTTGTGTTGTTCGGCATTAAAAGCAACACTTCTTCTCATTTTGATGGCTCAATTGACAAATTCCTGGTTTGTGACCAAAATTTGTCAGGATCCAGATGCCAGATCCGAGTAGTTGTGGGTCTTCTGTGCAGAGAGGGTCCACATGTTTAAGACGCAGTAGGAATGGCTAGAGTAGGGGTAGCCAACCTGTGACTCCAGAGCCATATGCGGCTTTTCAGAAGTTAATATGTGGTTCCTTCCATAGGCACCAATGCCAGGACTGAAGCTACTGGTACTAACTTTCCAATGTGCCAGGGGGTGCTCTCTGCTCAATCCCCGCTCTGTCCCAGGCCTTGCCCCCACTCCACTCCTTTTTCTAGGGCCCCAACCCCTTACCCCAGCCTGCCATGCCCTTGCTCCTCCCTTCACCCCTAGCCTCCTGTAAGCCTCAAAACAGGCACTGGGTGGGGAAGGGAAGGGGAGGTGCTTCTGTGCAGGGCTGCCCACAGGTGAGAAGTGCTGTGGGTAGGGGGAGCTGATGGGGAGCTGCCACCGTCTTACTGTGTCCCTTTGGCCATGTGCATTGGTAAATTCTGGCTTCTTTTCAGGCTCCTGTAGGCCACCCCTGGACTAGAGACAAGGTTGTTCCTTAGGCAAGCGAATTGAGGGGCTAGAGGTCACAAGCTAGCAGGACCCAGTCATGGCTCTGGTGGAACTATAACTCTACCCCTTGGGCTAAAAGCCAGCTGAGGCTGCAGCACACTCCTTTCTCTCTGCAAGTGGTCTCAGTGCCACTACATAGACAATGAACCACCCCCAGGAGGTGTGCGGGCTACACTGGGACTTTGCAGCTCTGTGGCATATGTGTCCAGAACCCCTAGCTGGAAGAAGAGGGGCTGGCGGGGACACTGGTCTGCGTTTAAGCAGTGACTTTGGGGAAGGGGCAGCCCCAGAGTGGCCAGGGTCCAGCTGACACAACCAGAGCTTCCCGTGGGGGGACTGGAGCAGCTGGGCATGCTATTGGCTTAAACGATGGCAGTTAGGGGTCGGGCGGGGGCTTTTACCTCCCCACCCCCCCCCCCTCCACTCCGCCCAAGATCTCTCTCGCTGCGCGGCAGCTCCCAGGTTGAACAAGCGGGAGTTTCGCATTCCCTGGTGGCTTCAGCGATTAAGGCGGGACTGGCCCTGCCGCGCACCTCCCACCCAGCCCCCTATTGCATGGGACGCGCTGCCCCCTACTGGCCGCGGCGGGACTGGCTGCAGCTGGTACCCTGGCAGTTCCCCGAGCAGCTCGAGAGAAGTCAGAGCCGCGGCTCTCCCCAGCCCGCTCCCGCGCGCACATCCCTGCGCTCCCTCTTGCCTCCCGCTGCGCCTTTGCCGCCTTGCGCCCACCCATCTCTGCGCCCCTCCCCCGGGCTGCTTTCCACACCCTCGCTGGGATCCGCGCGCACCGTGTGTCCCGGCACCATTGCTACCTCCCAAGTGAACGGACCCGGCTTCCAGCCCCTAACTCAGCGGCTGGGCTGGACCCGCAGCAGCATGAGGAGACCCTTGGAGGTTCTGCCTGGCGGGCTCTGGTTTTGGGAGACTTGAACTGAAATCAGCCACGATCCGACGGGGGCGCCTGGGGGAGAGGGAGAGGCAGGGTCCCTGGCCAGCAGCGCCGAGCATGGTGTTGGGATGAATAAAAGCAGCGCGGCTCGAGCCACACTGGGGCCTGGAAGCGCCGGGGATTTCCGAAGGTGAGTGACTCGCGGCGCAGGAGCTTGTGTACCAGCGCTCAGGCGACTGTAAAACAGCCTCTCAGCTCGTGGCTTAACCACTTGCTGCAGCTCCCTACAGTCAGGCGGGGCAGGCCAGGTGCTGGGGAGACTGGGGCATAACGCACGTCACTTATATCACTTGCTGGGAAGTTCCCCCTGTGCCTCCCCTCGTGTGTTGATTTGCGAGGCAGCCGGAGTAGCGGGATGAATCTGCAACGAGACGGAGAAAATGCTCCTGGGAGCGGTGGGGACGCCGCTCACTGGCCGGGAGAGACGCCCCGGGAGCGGAAAGGGCTTGTCTCTTTGCCCCTCTAAAATACGTGGCCCGGGGAGGCGGCGGCGAAATGATGCTGGGTTTGTAACGCCGGGAACCAGAAAGAGCCCGATAACTCAGAGCGAAGGGGGCCCGCTGAGGTCCCCCCAGCCACGCAGCAGTGGGCTGCCCCGCCAGTCTCACCGTGCAGTAGCGCGCTAGGGCACAGGTGGGAAGGGTGGCGGGTCAGCTGCCTCGGGGGCCTGTCGCTGAACAGCGCCCCTGCCGCGGGCGTGGGTCTGAGAGAATTCTCACAAGGGAAGGTTGGGGAAATGGTGCGCTGGGTCTGTATCAGGGATCTCCCTACACACGCCCCCATGGGGGTGTATACCCCCCTGAATTTCCCCAACACCCCCCCCCAGTTTTGTGAACTATGGTGCCATACAGCCCACCTTCACCCTCACGGTGTCACCCCTCATCGGCCCTGCCCTGACACCCCTCCTTGTAAATTCGAACCCCCCCCCCTAATTTCAATTCCTGGGGAAAGCTATTGGTCTGTATTCACAACAGGGAACGTCTGCATGATACACTGGGGCAGGCGCGTTCTACGCTGCACTGGTGTGTTTATCGCATAGTCTATGCTTAGGGCTTCACACCCTCGTGTGTCCTAAGAACGGCAGAGAAAATCCACAGCGTCTATGTTGACGGTTTGCTGCAACCGCTGTCCATGCAGCCAGGCTGGCAAGACTGGCCCATGCGTGCCTGCTCTTTAGTTTAGTGATAGAGATGCAGCGGTGTTAGTCTGGTGTAGCTGAAACAAAAGACAGAACTATGTAGCACTTTAAAGACTAACAAGATGGTTTATTAGGTGATGAGCTTTCTGTGGGCCAGACCCACTTCCTCAGATCAATATGTGGAAGAAAATCGGCACAACCATATATACCAAAGTGATACAATCAAAAAAATGAATGCCTGTGAAATTGACAAATCAAATTTTAGAACAGAGTGGGGGTGAGGGGGAAGGTTAGTTTCTGTCATTACCTCACAGAAACTAACCTTCCCCCCTCACCCCCACTCTGTTCTAAAATTTGATTTGTCAATTTCACACGCGTTCATTTTTTTGATTGTATCACTTTGGTATATATGGTTGTGCCGATTTTCTTCCACATTTGATCTGAGGAAGTGGGTCTGGCCCACAAAAGCTCATCACCTAATAAACCATCTTGTTAGTCTTTAAAGTGCTACATAGTTCTGTCTTTTGCTCTTTAGTTTGTCTATGAAGAGCTTCTGACTGCACGGAGTCAGAATTCAGGTCCTGGTTCGGCAAAGCACTTTCTTACGTGTATGTTCAACTTCAAGCATGTGAGCAGATCTATTGAAGTCAATGGGGCTTAAGCACGTGCTTTCTGGTCCATTTTTTTTTTTTTTTTTGCCTGTCTTTCTTCGTCTTCATAGCCCTTCAAGGGGATGATATGGCTCATAAAGTGCTTCAAGCAATGGCATCAGAATTATTACTGGTGCGCATTATTCAGCTATTTCACTTTTGTCGTCTAGGTCCCGATGCTGATAGAGATGTGGAATTAAAGAAAAACTGCCATTTCTTTTTAAAAAATCGATTAATCCCTTCATCTAGGTATTTGACTAGGCAAGCCACCACTTTAGAATAAAATTATTTAAAATGGAGTAAAAACTGCTCACAGGAAATTGCAGTACAGCCTGCTGGCTAACAGTGGTTTCCTAGTTGGTGGTCTCCAATATTTTGCCAGTAAAGAAGTATTTTGCAGCAGCTAAATGGCTACACAGAGAGAATTTGACAGTGGTTTCAAAGGAGTTATGTCAGTATTATCCTCTTCTGGTGTATTTTCCCTAATCCCTTGGTGTGAATAATAAAGCCATTCATACAGCATGGAGCAAAATTCCATAAGCAGTACTTTTTGTGTGCCTTGCCACCTTATATGAATTGTATCTGTTATCTGGTTTTGTGCCCATTCCAAATAGAAGAGTGTCTACGTTCTGTCTGGAGGACCATGCTCCTGACCACTCCCTGGGAAAGAAAACCTTTTCTCCATCTCCACTACTACATGGTTTCTTGATGTCAACAAGAAAAAACAATAGTCTCTTGCAGTTTTTCCTGCATGATCTATCCCAATAAATCCCTTACATGGTAAAATTAATCTTTGCAACAGCCATACAAATAAATTATTGCTGGACATACATTAATGCCAACAACCTAACTACCTAACAGCTAATTTTAAAGGGATACTATGAAAGCTGACAGGTGCAAAATGGAAACATTTTTTTCTAACTTGGATTTAAAAAAGAAAGCTAAGAGCTCCTCTCAATTTAAAATGGGAACATTATTAAACTGACTTCATTTTTTCTTGCGTTAAGAGGGTGGGACAGTAGAAGGCCAGATATCTGGGGTTCAGAATACGTTTGCGCTCATTTTCAAGTCTTACCCCACTTTTCCCAGTTGCTCCATTTAGGGAAGCAGACAAGATATTAAAAATCAGAAGTACTACAAACGGAAACAAAAACAATCTAATTGAAGGCATTTCTCAGGGAGGTAAAAAAATCCAGGTGAGAAATAAAAGTAGCTCAGCCATATTCACTAGTAGCATTAGCATGTGCCACTTTTTCACCCAGGTTCCTGTAAGCTTCTCACACATATTTAGGTACTTGTATCAAAATGGCCTTCAGCAATTATGCATAAATTGTCAGTGCAAGAGTCGGGTTTTATGTACTGGCCTTTGAAGAACCTTACTAGTGACAGCAACAAGTTGTCATTCTGGGTTAGATGCTAGATACTATCTTAAGCCATTCCCAGAGAGAAGAAAGCATCTATGTACATTATGACTATATATGTATTACAGGATTAATTAATGCAGCATGAACTTTAAAGAGATGATGAAAATTTAGAGGCTCCAAGTTTCATTTATTTTGGAATTGTTATACTCTGATAGGGAAAAGCCTTTGAATTTTAGAGGAAATTTGGAACGTGCAAGGAATGTAGAATTGGACCCTAAATAGCTGCTACCAGATTCCCTCAGGATCTGTGGGAGGCTAAGGCTTCAAGGCCCTATATGCTGGCAGCCTCCTCTTTCCCCCAGCAGTGTAGTTCCATTGAGCCATGCTGCTAAGAACTCCTCCTTGGCATGAATTTAGTTAGCCGCATATCCACTTATCATGGGTGTGGTCACGTTTCCCATGGCCCCATAAACTTTATTTCCAGGCACCAGGCCTGGCTTTCGGTGTTTTATGCTGTTATATAGGTAGAATTTACCCCTAAATGTCTTCTAAGAGCTCAGTAAGCAGTGAAAGTGTTGATAATGCTGCTAGACAATATTGATCTCCCATGGTGCAGCAAACTCTCTGGTTCAAAAACCAGATCATCCTGGTCCCCAGGATGCCAAATTAGACAGGTTCAACCTGTACAGCCTTCCACCTGAAAGAACATCTATCACAAAGCTGGAAGTGGGACAATGTGCATGTCCCCTTTGACCTGACTCCATCCTTTTTTTTTTTAAATGTAGCTTGGACCTTACAGTAAGCTATCAACAGTGTAAAGAGTAAAAAGAGGAGTAGATAGGGCCTTAGCAGCCTCTTTTGCAGAGATGAGACTGGGTACAGATAGAGGACAAATCCATGGATTTAATGCATCCAGAGGTGCTGAGGGAGCTAGCTGATATGATTACAGAGCCATTGGCCATTATCTTTGAAAACTCGTGGTGATCAGGGAAGGTCCCAGATGATTGGAAAAAGCCAAATGTAGTGCCCATCTTTTAAAAAGGGAAGAAGGACAAGCT
The DNA here is from genome assembly GCA_032595735.1 of Pelochelys cantorii. Classification (NCBI taxonomy): domain Eukaryota; kingdom Metazoa; phylum Chordata; order Testudines; family Trionychidae; genus Pelochelys; species Pelochelys cantorii. The sequence goes on from CM064328.1 coordinate 65,278,948, forward strand.
GGGGAACTACAGACCAGTCAGCCTCACCTCAGTCCCCAGAAAAATCATGGAAGGGATCCTTAAGGAATCCATTTTGAAGCCCTCGAAAGAGAGGAAAGTGATCAGGAATAGCCAACATATATTCACCAAGGGCAAGTCAGGTCTGACCAACCTGATTGACTTCTGTGACAAGGTAACTGGCTCTGTGGACATGGAGAAGGCAGTGGAAGTGATATACCTTGACTTCAGCAAAGCTTTAGATATGGTCTCCCAAAGTATTCTTGCTAGCAAGTTAAACAAGTATGGATTGGATAAATGGACTGTAAGATGGATAGAAAGCTGGTTAGATGGTCTGGCTCAAGGCATAGTGATCAACAGCTCAATGTCTGGTTGGCCGTCAGTGTCAAGAGGAGCACCCCAAAGTTCAGTTCTGGGGCCGGTTTTGTTCAACATCTTTATTAATGACCTGGATGAGGGGATAGATTGCACCCTCAGCAAGTTTGCAGATGACACTAAGCTAGGGGGAAAGGTAGATATGCTGGAGGGTAGGGGCAGAATGACTTAGACAAATTGGAGGTTTGGGCCAAAAGAAATTGGATGAGGTTCAACAAGAACAAGTGCAGAGTTCTGCATTTGGGATGGAAGAATTCCAAGCACTGCTACAGGCTGGGAACCAACTGGCTAAGCAGCAGTTCAGCAGAAAAGGACCTGGATATTTCAGTGGATGAGAAGCTGGATTTTAGCCAACAGTGTGCCTTTGTAGCCAAGAAGACTAACGGTATATTGGGGCGCATTAGTAGGAGCACTGCCAGCAGATCTAGGGAAGTGATTATTCCTCTTTATCTGGCACTGGTGAGGCCACAACTGGAATATTGAGTCCAATTCTGGGGGCCCCACTACAGAAAGAATGTGGACACACTGGAGAGGGTCAGGGGAGGACAACCAAAATGATTAGGGCAGGAGTGGCCAACCCATTCTGGGCAAAGAGCCAAGATAGCAGTGGATCCAGTGCAAAGAGCCAGGGCAAAGTTGTTGAGCAAAAAAAATTAAAATTAAAATTAAAAAATTAAAAAGACTCTGCCCCTTTAAGAAACCACATTTAAATGTGTTTTGAGGCTTTTTGGCCACAGCAGGTGCCTGCCGTCTACCGCCATTTTTATTTCTGCAGCTTTCATGGCTGCGCTGGATGGCTCCCCTGCCCAGGTCAGCACAGGGAGCCAGGAGGAGAGGGCCGTTTTTGGTGGCGCAGGGGCAGCTTTTGAGCCACGGGGGATGGGGCTTCACAAGCCGCACTCAGGGGAGGGAACAGCTGCATGCGGCTTGCAAGCCTCTGGTTGGCCACAGCTGGATTAGAGGGCTGGAGCACAAGACGTACGAAGAGAGGCTGAGGGATTTGGACTTATTTAGTCTACAGAAGAGTTATGGAGGGATTTGATAGCAGCCTTTGACTACCTGAAAGAGGGTTCCAAAGTGGTGGAGAGAGGCTGTTCTCATGGTGATAGGTGACAGAATGAGGAGCAATGGTCTCAAGTTGCAGTGAGGGCGCTCTAGGTTGGATATTAGGAAAAAAACTATTTCTCTAGGAGGGTGGTGAAGCACTGGAATGGAATCACCATCCCTAGAGGTGTTTAAGTCCTGGCTTGACAAAGCCCTGTCTGGGATGATTTAGTTAGGATTGCTCCTGCTTTTCCATGACCTCCTGAGGTCTCTTCCAGCCCTAAGATTCTATGACTCTATAATCTCTCCATGAGAAGATCAGAATGGCTCAAAAGTGCTGCTTCCATGGCATTTCCATGCCATTTCAGAAAAGCTGCCAAAACTCCCAATATATTTAGGGGAGGAGGCCTTAAAAACATTTCTCTGTGCCCCTTTTTTTCCCTTAGCAGTATTCACTTTGCAGAATTTAAACAGGAATGTTAACAAATTTCTCCAAAGTGCTCACTCTTTGAAAATTGTTTATCAGCTTTTTATCTTGCGGCCAGTGGTGTGCTTTTTGGCCCCCAGGTCTCCCTGGTCCACTCCCCACTGGTGGGTTTTTTTTTTTTTTTTTGCTTTACAAATTTCCCTCCAGGCTGTAGGCGTTCCTCAAAATTCTTCCGAGTTTAAAAGGGTTCCGTGGCCAAATAAAATTGGGAAACACTGTTCTAGAGTAATCCGTGTCTCCTTTATTCTGTCACACAGATCATTTGGTGTGATGGTGAGTGATGGAAAATGTCAGCTTCTTCCAGAAAAGCTGTTTCACACTGTTCATGGGATGTACAAGCATGAAATTCAAAATCTGTCCTGAAAAATAGTTTCAGGACATCTGATCACTTGGGATCTATCACTACATCTCCCAGAGGACATACAAATGAAATTGTAAGGTGTTTGGGGAAAGGACTGTGTTATTTCTTTGCCATTGTACAGCACCTAGCCCTACGGGGCCTGATCCAGTGGTCTTAGACTCTTTCTCCTCAGAATAACCATCCATAGCCATAGGTACAGCTTCAGCAGGGCATTTAACACATGCTTAACTTTAAGCATCTGACTAGCCCTGTTGATTTCACCTAGAACCACTTGCACACTTAAAGTCAAATACTTGCATAGGTGCTTGTCGAATTGGGGCCACAGTACAGCAAAGGTTGGACCCAAAACTCAGTGAAGTCAAGGGGAGTCTTTCCATTATTGTCTGTAGGCTTTGGGTCAGAGTCCAAGAGAATATATTGGAGTGACAAGGTGAATTGCTCAGCACCTCTGAAAATCATCCCCCTTGTACTGAGATGCCTTAATATGAACTCAGGCACCTAACATTAGGTCTCAAGTTTAAAATATTGTCTAAAGTGACTTGGCCCATATTACCCCATAAATCCAATGACAAAGTTGTGAACAAACAACAAGTCTACTTAATCCATCAGACCTCATTGGTCGCCAACTAAAAGTGAACTTGGGTGGCCACAAATGAAATTCATCATCCATGGTTGACTATTGAGATCTAATATTCTTCCATTTACATTTTGAAGAATAGTTTTATGTTGTTCCATTTTCTTGTTCCTTTGCTCTTATAAATGTAAATGTTATGGTAAAGAGTTAGTGTGTGGAAATTAAAGGCATCATAGTTCCCTGCTCCTTACCGCTGACAAGAGAATTGAACAGACTTACCTACAACTAAAATTTTGGAGTAACTTGCGGGTTGTCATAAATTGTGGGGTGAAAACAGAGCAGTCATGTTATTTTGTCTGCCATGGACTGAGTAGCAGCAGGACTCTGAGATTTTGTAATGATAATCCACACTACTGAAACCTCCTCTTTATGTGTTTTATAGACAAACATCTCATTCAAAAGTCACATTAACAGGCCTCCAATTTATGGAAAGTTATAGCAAATCCTTAGTCAGATAATAAAGACCCAGTTCAGTAAAGTGACTGATTAATGTTCTGTGCTGCCCATTCCTGGAACAGAGCTGGACTGGCACTGGCACTGCATGGTGCAGTATCGAATGTGATTTTCATCAGTGTCTCTGTGGACCTTTGTTCCATTTTTTTCCTACAGTTACAATTGGGGCAGTAGACACCGGTTATTTCAGACCACCTTTAATGGAGGTTTAATATAAAGATTGGAACAACATCTTTTAATATAATACAACATCATAATGGACAAAGCTATAGCAAGACATAATAAAATGAGAATCTGAGCAGTATAATGGCAAAATTTGCTCTCTTTTATGTTTGGTCCCTGCACCAATTTCCCAAGTGCAAATGGATTGATCACTTTTGCTTTGATTGAGGAGAGGCATTGTCTACTCAAAAGGAAAGAAAACAGACAAGAAAATCCAACAGGTATTTGAATGAATCACAAAAAGGAAACCTTTCAAAATGATGCAGTCCTTGATGACATCGAAGTCCAAGTACATAGAAACAAAAAAAGGGGCATGTTCAGATGAAACCAGAGCTGGAATATCCCATGAAGTGCACATGTACCACATCACAGGAGCCCTTCTAAACTTTGAAGATATTTCTACGAATTTACTAAACTTTGAAACAAAACAATTTGATCAAAACACAGAATATGAAAATCATCAGAATTTTGCATGTGATCATGCAGGAATCAGGAAAACTGACTTCTACAAGAATGAGATCAGCAAGGAAACCAGTCCTGTTTATAAGATGGTATGAAAACAACTACCAGTCTTGCAGATTCTTCCAAAGTGAGTACTCATAGGAAGTCAGGATCCCAATGGAGTATTAGGGTTGGTACAACTGTTCCTGCTTTCAATAAATATTGTTAATGTAATAAAAGCACACAAAACATCACAACTGGTCTCCTGAGGTGTCTAGATTTTCAGTTACAGATGATCAGCCTTTTGGCCTAGATACACTTTGGTCACTGCCTTTCTTACCGAAGGAAAAATTAAATAGGTAAAGATTCCACCATAGTGAGGATAGCATTACTCTGTGTCAATAATTGCTGAAGCATTCCTAATTCTCAAGAAGGAGTTCTGGCTCAATATATCACCAGACTGGAAGCTCACTGAAGTGCTTTAGAACATGGGTGTATCACCTGCATGCAGGTATTAAACTACACCACAGGAGGAATTGTTGGGTAGTGTCCACAAATACTGGAATACAGTTTTAACTTGGCAATTTGTAAACAGGTGCATGGATCTTGCTGACAAAGTACTGCTAGCAAAAAGTTGAACAAATTATTCTACACAGGCTCCTCAAGAATAAGAAAATACATCAGCTGCTTCCTCCACATCTATCTTGTGTTTCACTAGTCCCCTCGATATACTGCAGCACAGATTTTGTGCAGCGCAAAATGCAAAGGTAGTTTTGCACCCTCCTGATTTGGGCTGCTGCAGAGTTTGGCACCCAGAGTATTTTATAGAAAACTGTCCCCAGCCGCTTATGGGCAGAAGCACCACCAATACTAACTGCAACATTACACATTGTCTTTCCCCCTTCTCCCACCAGCAGATCTCTCCTCACCCAGTCTCTATTCCTGATACATTCCCATGCCAGTGGCTTTGTTAGACAACATAAGATGCTGTGTGCAAAGGTTGAAGCAAGGGGATTTCTCCCTTGGCCAGATCCAAGGCTTTAGAAATACAAAAGGGCTATATCAGGCGAGGAATGATTTTCTGTGTGTCCTGTCACATTTTGCAATAAATATAATCACTTATTTTCCAGTCTAAATCAGGGACTCTCAACCTTTGCAGACTACTGTACCTGTTGCAGCACTCTGATTTGGCTGGCATACCCCAAGTTTCACCTCACTTAAAAACTACTTGCTTACAAAATCGGACATAAAAATACCGAGATGTCATAGTGCACTATTACAGAAAAATTACTAACTTTGTCATTAGCTTTGGGGGTAGCCGAGTTAGTCTGTAACTGGAACAACTTAAAAAACAACGAATAGTCTAGCAGAACCTTAAAGACTAACAAAACATGTAGATGGTATCATGAGCTTTGTTGGGCACAACCTACTTCTTCAGATGAATGGAGTATAACTTTGTCATGTTTATCATATAATTATAACATAAATCAATTGGAATATAAATATTGCACTTGCAGCTCAGTGTATTTGTATATACAGCCGTATAAACCAGTCATTGTCGGTATCATATTTTAGTGTGCACTGACTTTATTAGTGCTTTCTATATAACCTGTGGTAAAACTAAGCAAGTATCTAGATGAGCTGATGTACCCTCGGAAGACTCTACCACTGGTTAAGAACCATTGGTTTAAAGGGCTTATTAATATAGCATATGAAACTGCTCATCATGACTTATTGTATTGAACTTAATGTGGTGGCCAAAGGTTCTCGCATGAGGGGTTTCAAATGCACTTTAAAATGTGGCTCATTGGTCTATGAAAAGTGACTGCTCCCTGTATCAGTTATCAGCTGGTGGTGAAGCTTCACTTCTGTGTACAGCTTGTGCCTCTCCAGGAAAGGGTTAAACCACTCTTCACTAAATTCAGGAAAAAGTGAAGCAGCTCCAACAATAAGGTGGGGGGGGGGGAATAAGGAGTCTCATGGCCAGCAAATTCTGGGAAAGATCTTTGCTGGTCATGCCTGAAGAACGTACAAAGGACAAGACATGAGCCTGAACTGTCAGGCTATGTCTACACTGCACTGCACAATTGTTCTTGTGCAAAAACTTGCAAAGTGTCTACACAGCACACATGTTCTTGTGCAAGTAAATTTACAGTAAAGCATCAGAAAAGAGGGCTTCTTGTGCAAGAGTTATTCCTATCCCCATGAGGAATAAACCCACTTGCGCAAGAAGGCTGTGTGGATGGGCAACAGGGGTTTCTTGCACAAGAAACCTCTATGGCTAAAATGGCCTTCAGAGCTTTCTTGCGCAAGAGAGCATCCACACTGCCATGGACGCTCTTGAGCAAAAGCACATCTCTTGCGCAAAAGCACATGGCAGTGTGGACACACTCTTGCACAAGAACTCTTATGCAAAACAGTTTTTGCACAAGAAGCCTGCAGTGTAGACATAGCCTCAGTGTGCAGCACAGCCTCTGGAAAGCTGCTGCAACATGAACCGTAAGACAGTACTGGCTTAACAGAAGGCCAGCGTGTCTCTGGTGATTCCTCGAAACAAAATGTTCCCTGTGACATTTCCCAGATTGTAAAGGATGCGATTCACTAGCCCCCACAAACCCTCTGTTCTGTGCGTGCCCCACTGACAATAAGAGAGCTCACCCATCAGACAGGCAGCAATTCACTAGCCCGCCCCCCACTGCTAGGTCACAGGAATAATGAGAATACTCACTCTTCAGACAGGGTATAGATTCACGAAGCCCCTATTTTTCATCTATGATCAGATGAGTAGGATGTTTAGTACTTCTCCATGTGGGAAGTGATTCTTGGATTAATTGCACAGGGTTGCAAGTGACTTGGAGTTTTACCAATTACACTGATGTAGTCATAACCCCCAAGAGATATTTATTCTGGCATAAAAGAGCTTTTTGCAGCTTCACTTAAACCCCTTCCCATCGGACATAAACTAAACTGAAAAGACCACTTTTATACATGGGGAGGAGAATGCACTCACTGCTAGCACACCTCCTCCTGGCTGGGTGTAGAGTAGCATATTCCTTGTATGCACACCCTGGTGATAGCTGACCCAGCCCTGCAGTTGTCTGCCTGTTCTCCTGACACAACCCTCCTCTCATATCATGTTTGGTCCCCGTACAAAGGCCACCCCCAAAGTCGTGGTCGGTGGTCGATTTTTATTACATGTCTTCCCTACTAACAAGCCCCCACGGACCAACCTTACAATACAGTTCCCTCCTTTCGACTTGGATGGCTGCCGTGCCAGGCCGCACGGCTGCACCGTCCAGCATTATGCCCACCAGCGGCAGGGTAGGGAGGCTCGGGCCCGCCCACTCTCCCGAGCCCCAGCCCAGGGCCCTAAGGCAGAGGGAAAAACAACTTCCCGCCTGTCCGCAGATGGGCCCTGCCCACCTCCAGGAAGCTTCTTGCCTGTGGGCCCCTCCTGGCCCATGCGCTTGCTCCCAAGTCATCTGGAGGGTAGGGTCACAGCCTTGCTGTGTCAGGAAGTCCCCCTCATCAAACGCCAAGTCAATCGAGGTCAGTTGCTCGGCGGCAGTGGCTCTCGGTCCAAGTGTAGTGCAGCGGACCTCATCCCCTTGAGCCACCGACGGGACGCTGCCTTCTCCCCCTGGTCCCTTCCTGCCTGGCCCGGCCCGGCCCCACAACTGTACTAAGCACTTGAACCCGGGCTAATCTCTCCCCAGCAAGGCGGGGTGGGTAAGTCGGGGGGCCACCGCGACCTTGCAAACTGCCTCCTCCCACCCATCGTTAATTCGGACTTGGACCATGGGGAAGGAGCCTACATCCCCATTCACGCAACATATCCAGATCCTCCCCCGTTGGCGGTAGGTGTGCCCCCACCACGTCCATCCTCACCATCATTTGCCCACGCCCCGAATCCATTATTGCTTCGACCGACTTCCCATTTATCGTCACCCATCAGGTGACTGGCCGTTGGGCCGGTTTGTCCCGCAGAACACCCACCTGGGTCGGTTGTCCATAGGTGCAGTCCATGAGGGGGCAATCCTGGCAAAAATGCCCCTCCTTCCCGCACTGGTAACAGGCCCCTCGGGCTGGTGGGGCTCCCTTCGGACGGGCTCCTGGTTCCTCTCTGGCTGGCTTTACTCCGCCGGTCACAGGGTTGGGGTTCTGCCACACCAGGGCTAACCTCCTTTCTGGCCCTGACCCTGGGGTTGGGGTCTGTCCATCCCTTCCTTGCGGGGGAGGCGGGTGTTTGAAAGCCACTGGGACCGGGTGGCTTTCCCTTCCCTTCCGTGCCTTCGGCGGCTGTGAACCGCTCCATCAGGGTCACTGCTTCTTCTAGGGCATCGGGAAGATGCCGGTGGACCCATCATTGGCCCTCGGGGGGAAGGATCTGTACGTACTGTTCCAGGATCACCTTGTCGGTGACCTGCCCCGTCGTCTTATTCTCCAGTTCCAGCCATCTTCTTCCTGCCTCTTTAACCCGGTGGGCGACGGCGCATGGCGTCTCGCCCAAGCCGTACCGGGACTCCCAGAACTGCTGCCAGTAGGACTCCGGGGTGACACCCAGCTGGTCCAGTATCACCTCCTTGACCTTAAAATAGCATAGGGCCTCCTTCGCCATCATGCCCCGGTAGGCCATCTGCACAGGTCCGGACAGGTCTGGGGCCAGCAGGGTGGCCCAGTGCTCCTGCAGCCATTGGGCCGCGGTCGCCACCCTTTCAAAGGTTACGAGGAAGGCTTCTGGGTCATCTTGGGGGCCCAGCTTAGATAGCGGTATCGGCAGCTGAGTCCCCATATTCAGTCCTTCATCTCCGGCGAGTGGCCCTTCTCCTTCACTGCATGGGCCCCCCAGCCCTTGAGTGGTCTCGCACATTTCCCGGACCAGCTGCCTCTGTTGTTCCTGAAACTGTGCAGCTAATTGTTGTAACAGTTGAGTTTGCTGCTGTTGCTGCTGCTGCTGTCTCTGGCTGTCCATCAGTCATTCTAGCAGTTTGTTAACCTCCATCTCTAGGTCACCTTGCGAAACAAAATCACGCTCAAATTTCTTAATCCCTTTTCTCCCACTTCCCTAGCCCTTCTGCAGGGCCAGGGACCTTACCCACATTCTCCACCACATGTACAAAGGCCACCCCCAAAGTCATGGTTGGTGGTCGATTTTTATTACGTCTTCCCTATTACCAAGCCCCCACGGGCCAACCTTACAATACAGTTCCCTCCTTTTGACTTGGATGGCTGCCGTGCCAGGCCGCACGGCTGCACCGTCCAGTGTTACACCCACCAGCGGTGGTGTAGGGAGGCTCAGGCCCGCCCACTCTCCCGAGCCCCAGCCCAGGGCCCTAAGGCAGGGGGAAAAACGACCTCCCGCCTGCATTCGGATGGGGTGCAAGCCCCTAAACTCACCCGCATTCGGGGTCCTCAGCCCAGCCCTGGGCCACTTCCTACCCTGCCTGCGGTCCCACTCAATTTGGCTGGCGCGGGGTCACAGCTCACCCCAGCTGGTTACCGGAATACGCAGCCCTCCTCCTCTATGCTTGTCATGCCTGCCTTCCCTGTGGCCGGCCCAGGACTCACCCCCCTCTCGGCGGCCTCCTGGCCACTTTTGAACGCCCTGCTGGCCCAGCGGGTGACCTCATCGGCCGGCGCCAGTGTTGTGATGCCGGCCGGTGCTGGGGTGACATCATCAGCGGGGGACGCCCCTCAGGCACGTCGTGTGCCCTCGGCGCTTGGCCCGGCGGTGTGCAGGGCCGATCTGCCCCATCACAGTCCCACCCCCACTGGTGTAAGCAATGCAGTAAACTAAACTCAACAAAATATAACTTCAGCCCATTTAGACTCGCTCCCCCACAGACTATTCATCCTTTCCCAAGTGCTGGAGGGTTGGTCCTCCTGCTCTTGCACAGAGTAATACCTCTCAGGGCTTTCTCCCCGGTGGCCCAGCTCCAAATTCAGCACACCTTCTCCTCACATTGTCAGGGGGCTCAGCACCCCTTTTCCAATGACCATTAGGGGAATCCACATCTTTCCTCTCCTCTGGGTTCCCTCTAGTAAGCAGATCCTTCTGCCTTCTCACTGCCGGCCTGGACTTCTTCCTACCTTGGCCTTTCCTCAGGCCCTTTCCTACAGCTCCTCCTTGGGTTTACTGTACCTCCATCTCTCTCTAGGCCAGGGGTGGGGAACCAAAGCCCCAGGTGCCAGATGCAGCCCCCAGTTTGCCTGGATTTGGCCCCTGAGGCCCAGGGTTCCCCTCAGCATTGGGGAGCCCACACTGGTGAGGGGTGGGGGCTTTTGTCTGTTTCTCACTCATTTGCAGTCCCCAACTGGCTTTTCTGTGGGTCAGTGGCCCCTGACCTAAAAAAGGTTCCCCACCTCTGCTCGAGGCCCTTCCTCCACTCTGTAGCACTCAAAGCAGAACTGCAGGTTTCCTCCCTTCTCTCCCTAAAGACCCCTTCTCATCTGAGTTTCATCCCTTTATGCTCCTTCCCCCCCCCCACTCCCGGCTGGGCATTGTCTTCACCTGGGCCTGGCCCACCTCCAGTACAATCAGGTGCTTGCTAGCTGCAGTTAACCCTTTTAGTGCTACTATGGGGTGTGCACCCTCAGATACAACAGCACAACTGTAGCATTTGGAAATCACAACTTAGGTTAAACTGAAAAAAGCTACCTAGCGTGGACAAGGCAAAAGATTGCTTCAAACTAAGATAAGGATGGGTGAGGGCAATCCATCTAAGATAACTGGGCAGCTCATTGTTTTTCTCAGTTCATGTGACAGTGACTGCAATGCTGTAAGCTCAGCTGGCTCAGGGGAGGAGATGTGAACTGGGACTCACACCCTGAGCTTGTAGTGCATACATCACCATCGAGGGCATCGCAGAACTTCATATCCATTTTCCCATGGAAGCTAATCAGTTATTGTAAGTACCACACAAAATAATGCAAAAACTTTAGCATGGTTACCACATGGTAGGCCAGTCAATATTTCCTCAAGTGTGTGTCCCATAGCCTACTACTGCTATGTGACTAACATGTTATGTGACTGTTACGTGATTAAAATATATCACAGGCACTCTATCTCCCTGGCATATAAGAATGCCATTAGGGAAGTAGCAAGAACTACCCAGCAAGAGAGGGGAGGACAGCAAAAAGGGAAGGAGTAGATGAGCACAGACTGAGGTAATCTTATCTCTGCATTTCCTGATCTCCATGGGTTTACAAATGTAATACTGTAGATTGTAGGATTGAATTCACCACTGGAGGGAGGAACCTCTCCAAAGGCACTGCATGTTCCAGAACAACTTTTCTACCCACAAAAGCCTTTTTTAGCAATTTATTCCTGAGGCTGTACTTTTTCAAGAGTTACCAATTCACCCTAGTATTGAAACCGAGTTTCAGCCTCAGTATGTTGAAACGTAATATTGTTAAAAGTGGGTTTGTCTCTAAGGGGTTTTATTGCAGGAAGTGCATTCAACAATAAATTGGCAACTAATTTATTTGTTTGTTTACTGGTATGCTCATTGTTATTATAGCATGCAGCAGTTACACTGCATATAGCATGATTCACGGTATTTTATTTTCTAGGCTTATGGCAAAAGGTTGTTGAACCAGGTGTTTCAACGTGCTCTTTAAAAGGAAATTTCTGTGAAAAGAACTGTGTAAAAATGGCAACTTTTTATTCCAACCAGACAGCACCCTGAGGGTATTCAAAGGGGTGTTGACCTTTTGAAAGAAAAATAAATGTTGATTTTTTAAATTCCTCTTGCACTGCAGATACAACACAGCCAAGAGAGAGTAAGCTGGATTCTAGCCCATCTTATGCATCAACAGAATTGTTTTCTCAGTTCTAATCAGTTACAGCTGGGTAAACCCACTGCCAAAAAACAAGGCTGTACAGGTGTCATTGAGGACACACTAATGTATGATTTTCAGAACCCAGGACCTTTACAGGGTAGGTAGTAAGAAAAAAAATCTCTTCCTGTAAACTGTGCACATTTGATATGGAAATAAGTGAAAGACAAATATAGAACCTGGGATGCTGCCCTTATCAGAATTAGTCAAATAGAAAAATTATCCAGGGGAAAAAGGCAACATTTGCAACAAATGATTGAGCTGGCTCTTATCTTTATAGTTACTTTCCAGAGTAAGATTATTCTTTCAGAGTTTGAAAAATGAATGAAAGTAACAATAAATTTATTTCTATTAAATTAAAAATCTTAATTAATAGTGACCTGGTGCTCATTTTGTGCTCTTATGAAATTTAAAATTCATATCATGTAATAATATAATATACTAGGAGATTTACCAGCCTTGCTCAGGTCCTTAACTTAAGTCATTTTTATGTTTTGGAAAATTAAATGAAAATGTACATGCTTCATTTAAGTCATTGTGGGTGAGGCTGGGGATGACAGGTTCAGTATACAGGTTGCCCCCAGAGAATCCCAGGCCTGTCTCACTGAAGCAGCTTGGGGCCAGGTGAGAAATGCCTTTCCGTGGTTGCTGCAGCTGCAGCGAGTACTGCCAGGGAAGGGTGCATGTCCCCTGGCTGGGGCAGGTTCAGTTCATCTGCTTTCTGTACTCCCCGGTCATAGTGAGGTATGCATCAAAGTGAGTACTTTTCCCCAACTCCCTGACAAAGGGGAACAGCCAGCAATGTCCCATACGAATCTGGCAGGGAGAGCTTCAGTCCACACTTCTGTCCTTAAAGAGCACAGCGGGGTGGGAGTTTTGGGGCGGGGCAGTCAGCCCCTTTCACCTGCTTGGTGATTCTGTCTCTCTTCTGTATGGTTTGCTGAGAAGCAGTCCCATTCCAGGCACATCCCGTTTTCCTGGAACAAGCAAATTTGTACCTGGCTTTAAGTCATGATAAGAGTAAGCTGTATATCGAGTTTAGTGGTCCTAGCTCTTACCATTTAGAAGGACTTCTTGAACAGATGGACAGACAGACAGTCTCTCAAATATATATTAGATGTGGGTAGGAATAAATCATAGAGGCGCGCCACAGGGATGTGGTTTCTAAGACACATGAAGGTGTTGTGCGTTAATTTGTCTTTGTAGACCCTGCTGGTGTGCTTTAATGTAGCGTTTAAACTACTATTACATTGGGGCTACGTCTAGACTGCCTCCTCTTGCGCAAGATAATATGCAAATAAGGTGAAGCGGTGAATATCGCTGTGCCTCATTTGCATACTTAATGAGCCGCCATTTTGTGCAAAGGGCTTTTGCGCAAAAAGGAGCCGTCTCAGGGCCACGGACGCTCCTGGACCAGACAGCCTGGGAGCCTAAGGACAGGAGGGCCAGCCTGGTGGGGCATCAAGATCGGCAGCCTGGCCTCCAGAGTCCCAAGGCAGCGTCCAGGAGCATGAGGCTGGGGCCGTAGTCCTGTGGCTGCCCCCAACTGTGCAGGACTGGAGCCCTGTGGCAGAAGCCGGAGACTGTGCTGGCCAGGGAGCTAGCAGTAGCTGGGCAAGCACCCCAGCGAGGTTGCGAGAGGGAAGGGGAGGCAGGGTTATCTGCTTGGGCAGCCTGTCAGCCACAGGTGATGTGCTTAGGGGCTGGGGGAAGGAGACCTCCCCTGGACCAGCAAATTCTCTCATTCAGGACCGGTCAGGTCTCGATAATGCTGGACCAGAGAGGTCCAACCTGTACTACACCAGTGGATATAGTGTACTTAGATTTCTAGAAAGTGTTTGACAAGGACCTTCAGCAAAGGCTTTTAAGTAAAGTTAGTTGTCATGGGATAAGAGGGAAGGTCCTCTCGTGGACTGATAACTGGGTAAAAGAAAGGAAACAAGGGGTAGGAATAGATGGTCAGTTTTCAGAATGGAGAGAGGTAACAAGTGATTTCCAGCAGGAGTCTGTACTGGGACCAATCCTATTCAACATATTCATAAATGATCTGGAGAATGGAGCAAACAGTGAGGTAGCTGATAATAAACCGCTCAAGGTAGTTAAGTCCAAAGCAGACTATGAAGAGCTTCAAAAGGATTTCTCAAAACCAGGTGACAGGACAACAAAATGGCTGATGAATTTTAATGTTGATAAATGCAAAATAATGCATATTGGAAAACATAATCCCAACTATACGTATAAAATGATGGGGACTAAATTAGTTACAACTACTCAAGAGAGAGATCTTGGAGTCATTGTGGCTAGTTCTCTGAAAATATCCACTCAATGTGCAGCAGCAGTCAAAAAAACAAACAGAATGTTAGGAGTCATTTTTAAAAAGGGATAGAGAATAAGACAGAGAATATCTTATTGCCTCTATATAAATCCAGAGTATGCCCACATCTTGAATACTGAGTGCAGATGTGGCCATCTCTTTTCAAAAAAGATACCTTGCCATTGGAAAAAATTCAGAAAAGGGCAACAAAAATGATTAGGAGTTTGGAACAGCGATGATATGAGGAGAGATTAATAAAGCCGAGACTTTTCATCTTAGAAAGGAGGAGAATAAGAGGTGATATGATAGAGATCTATAAAATCATGACCAACGTAGAGAAGGTAAAGAAAGAAAAGTTACTTAATTGTTCCCATAAAACAAGAACTAGGAGTTACCAAATGAAATTAATAGGTATCAGGTTTAAAACAAACAAAAGGAAGTATTTCTTCACACAATGCATAGTCAACCTGTGGAACTCCTTGCTAGTGGACATTGTGAAGACTAGGATTTTAACATGGTTAAAAAAAAGAACTAGATGAATTCCTGCAGAATAGGTCCATCAATGGCTATTAGCCAGGATGGGTAGGATTGGTGTCCCTAGTCTCAGTTTGTCAGAAACTGGGAATGGATGACAGGAGAGGGATCATATGATGATTACCTATTTTGTTCATTCCATCTGAGGCACATGGCATTGGCCACTGTCAGAAGACTGGATACTGGGCTAGATAGACCTTTGGTCTGATCCATTATGGCTGTTCTTATGTTCTTATGTACAATACAAATTATTATTATTAACATTTTTACATGTCAATGTTTTAATTGGATTTGATTTAAATATGCACAAGGAACTTTTGGCAAAGGAAAAGGAGTAAAAAAGGTCTCATGTAGAATTTGATGATAGAATCATAGAAGATTAGGTTGGAAGACACCTCAGGAGGTCATCCAGTCCAACCCCCTGCTCAAAGCAGGACCAATCCTAACTAAATCATTCCAGCCAGGGACTACATCATTCTAGTCAGGGCCTTGGGTCAGCTCAAACAACATATCTGTATTTATGGTTGTTTCGTGGTGGTGGGAGAGTTTTATGGTGGTATGGTAGCCAGAAAATCTGATTGTGGTGTACTGGAAGTTAACTTTTCCATCATGGCAGTAATGTTCAGGATAATGTAGCCCAGTACTGCATCTTGTGAGAAACTAGGTAAGACAGTAACAAGTACACAGTATACATGTAACTTTAACCAAAATATATATGGGCAAATGAAAAATTTACATGTAATCACTGTTGTAAAATGAGCTGGGACAAGATGCCTTATATTCCATAATGCGGATGTTCTGTAGATTTAGATATGTGTTTCTGAGTCACCGATTTTCAGCGTGAAAGAGAACAAAACTCGTAAAGCTTGAATAAAACAAAAGGGTTTTGCTTTAAGTCAACGCTGCATGAGGCATTGTTTTTTAATTTCACAGCATGATGCAACTCACAGGCAGTGTTTTAAAGCTGTAATTCACAAATGCAATCCATTCTACATGGATCTCTCTGATGATTATGGTCAGAAAAAAAGTAGAAATCCAAAAAGGCGCTATGTAATGCAAACTGTGCTTTTTCGAAAGAGAGCATCCAGCATGCCTGGGTGCTGTCTTTCAAAAAAGTGACTTGCTTTTTCAAAAGTACTGGTTGTAGTCTAGACGCTCTTTTTCGAAAGAGGCTTTTTCAAAAGTATCTTTCAAAAAAGCCTCTTTCGAAAGAGGCTTGCAGTCTAGACATAGCCTTTCTTTCAAAAAGCCCTGTTTGTGTTCAAGAACGTCTTTTTTCAAAAGAGTTCTTTTGAAAAAAGGCATTCTTCCTCGTAAGTTTACCGCTGTCAAAAAAACCGCCATGTTCTTTTGATTTAATTTCGAAAGAATGCTACGGCAGTCTAGACGCAGGTGAAGGGGTTGTTTTTTTTGTTTTTGTTTTTTTTTTTTTCCGAAAAAAGGCCACATTTTTAAAAAAAAACTCTGTAGTCGAGACATACCCCTAGACTGAAAAGTCCATTATTAAATATTCCTCGTGTAGGTACTTAAAGACTGTAAACAAGTCTTACCTTAACCTTCTCTTTATTAAATTATAGACTGAGCTCCTTGGCTATGTCTACACTACGAGTTTTCTTGGTAAAAAATTTGCATATTTTCTGCTGATCCATTTTTGGGCTGGGGTTTTTGCGCAAAAACAAGCAGTGTGGACGTTTTCTTTTTGCGCAAAACCCCCTTTTTCCACGATCTTGTGGGAAAGGGGATTTTAGCGCAAAAAGAAAACATCCACACTGCTTGTTTTTGGCAAAAACCCCAGCCCAAAAACGGATCCGCAGAAAATATGCAAATGAGATGGCAACTCATGCAAATGAGACCCTCATTAGCATATTTTTGCCAAGAAAACTTGTAGTGTAGACGTAGCCCTTGAGTCTATTGCTACATGGCATGTTTTCTAATCCTCTAAACATTCTTGTGGCTTTGCTCTGCACCCTCTCTATTATCTGTAGACCCTTCTTGAATTTTGAGCACCAGAGCTGGACAGAGTGTTCCAGCAGCAGTCACACTAGTGCCAAATATGACATAACCTCTTTATTCCTACTTGAAATTCCCCTCTTTAGGCATCCCAGGATCACATTAGCTCTTTTGGCCACACCATCCCACCCGGAGCTCATGTTCAGGTGATTATCTACCTTGCCCCCAGATCTGTTTCATAGACACTGCTTCCAAGGACAAAGTCCCACATCTAGTAAGTATAGCCTCTGTTATCTGTTCCCATGTTTACCAATGGTCATGGTGAATTCTCCGTCATTAACCATTTTTAAATCACAATGGTATTTTTATTCTAAAAGAAAAGCTCTAATAAATATTTTGGAGACATTCTATGATCTGCATTATATGGGAGGTCAGAATGGGTTATCACAATGATCCCTTCTGGCCTTAGACTCTCTGAATCTATCATCACATACTTTTAGAATTTGGGTACACTTACTACATTGTATTTACACTGAGCTTACTCCAGTCATATTGGTCCTGTATCAGTTATCTGAGTTTAGTAGAAATTTAAAAGAATCAAAGAGAGTAAATATAGTTTAATTACATTGGCAATTGGGCACGCGTAAAAAGTGTATTTACATGGGGACTATCACTAAAAGTAGTAATCTCTAGCATCAAAATGAATTTTAAATCATCCCACTATAATTGAAGTAATTATAGTCACTGTATTACAAACGAAATATCTTTAGGTGTTGACAACTTCAGTTATGCTCTGATGAGAGTTCATGGGATCAGGTGGCCTTCGCTAGCAATAGCAAAGCTCCAGCAAAAATAGCAGCTACCCTCTTGTATATATTTTTACATTTATAAAAACTTTAATTTACAGAGCTGCCCTTCCCATTTATTTTACAATATTGTTTTCATTAAGAATGTTGTTGGGCACTATACTGCGGAGAGTATTTTAAAGTCTTTGCCATATTACTGCATAAGTGTGAGCTAAGGTAACTCCATTAAACTCTACATAGTTCTACCAGCCCGACAATAAGTCCTTTCAAAGGGGTAATAGCAAATGAAGGGGGAAATGTGTTGCATTCCCCAAAGTATGGAATGTAGCCTGTGAACCTGTAACCTATATTCCTTTCCATATACTTTACCTTTTCACTATATTTTAGCAGTAATGCAAGGGCTAACAGGGGATTTTGCCCTGTAAGAAGTTAGCTTCAGTAGTGTTATAAGTAAAGGTTAATACTTACTTATAAGTAAGGGCTAATCTATATCCCATTTATAGATTTTAGAAGTTGTGAAAGGGTTTGTGGTGAAATCTTCAGTTGGGTCAGAACACACATAATGACCAGACTGTGTGATAGTATATGAGTATTTATCTTGTGAGATCTAAAAGGGTCCAAAATGTAATGACCCAGCCAAATTGACATCCTGATCAAGGAAACAGAAGGCATTGGTACCTGGCCTCAAGTTCCCATTTTTCCCACTTCAGGGAATTTGTCCAGCAGGGCATCAGATGACCTTATCATGCATATTCAAAAGGATGCCCCAATTTAATCATCCAATCAAATATTTGTACCCACAAAAATCTCAGGGTGCAAAAACCTGGTTTTGGCTTTAAGTGGTTGGATAAAGGTGAAATAAAAGGGCCCATAGCAGTAGTTGTGCAGCAGGAATTCTCTTCCTCATTTAGGATTTTACTTTCTCAGTAAAGAGCTTTCTGTATGAGGTTTGTCCACCTCAAACTCTTTTCTTTACTTATTCTTTCTAAGTTTCCTCTGCTATTATCATACTTCACCTTTCACCGAGATCCTTGTTCCACCAGCAGAGAGAGGCTGGTCCTCCACTCTCAGGTTCTCCAGGAGTGTGTATGTGAGTATGGTACTATACTAGATAATTGTAACCATGTACAGTACTTAGATAAATTACAATTGTAAACTCAGGCTTCATTTATGCTACCCTACAGGGTGATTGAATCCATTTGCGTGATCCTTGCTGTATGTTTTATATTGTTTGCAATCTTAATACCAATCAAAATAAAAATTGTTTTATTTTGGTACTACCCTCAGTGTAAGCGCGACTGTTGTGGTTCCCCAGATCTGCCTCCAGAAATAGAGCCTCATAGCTCTCAACCTCTGTGACTGAGGTGGGGGACAAACCTAGAATTTTCTAGTCAGATTAGGTGAGCCATACTCATATCAATACCTTATTCTTAACCTTAGGCTACAGAAATAAGTTCTACATGCAAATTCTTGCAGCCCTATATGTGCAGCAACATCCATTTTTGCCTCTACTCCTGTGGCAAACTGCATTTGTATACAGACATTCTGGTCTATCTTAACTTTTTTGTGTCAACCCCCACTGTATCTGAATGCCTGTTTGTCAGCAGGGATTGGAACCTTTGGCAATGAGAGCATACGTCTTTAATATCTGAGCTAAAGGTAAACTCATTAGTAACAAATCTGCTTCAACCTTTTTAATGGTATTTTCCTCTCCTTTGGCTTCTTAGAGTGCAGCTACACTGCGGGGCTTAACTTGAAATAAGCTACGCAAATTGAGCTACGTCAATTGTGTATTTTATTTTGAAATAGCTTATTTTGAAATAGGGAGCATCTACACAGAACTTATTTCAAAATAAAGCACTCTTCCTCCGACTTCCCTTATTCCTCGTACAATGAGGGTTACAGGACTCAGAGTAAGAAGTCCTCCAGCTTGACAGTATTTTGACACTATTTCGAAATAACTGCCTGCTATGTAGACACGGACTAAATTATTTTGGAATAGTGCTAGTTATTTTGAAATAGTGTTGCAGCGTAGATGTTCCCTTAGTGATGTATTTCCCCTCTCATTTTCCAGTATGTCCTTTTTGGTGTGTATTATCACAGAGAGTAGAACCATACTCTTCATGCACCATCATTGGCTTCATTGGGATATAATATTGTTCAGGGTAAAAAAAATATGACCCTTTACCAATATAATAGAGTCAGCATTTTTATTTGTATAAGTGTCACTTTTCCTCTTTCAGTATAATCTAAAGCCATTCTATGAGGTAGCTGTGTTATTTTATCCAACAGAACTTAGACAGATATATACTAAGGTTTAATCCAACACTCAGTGCAGTTGGTGAGAGTCTTTCCATTGATTTCAAAGTGTTTTGGATCATGCTCTAGCACAGTGATACTCAGATTCCAGGCTGTCCTTGGGAATACACAGCATACATGGCTCTATAGGGCACCCGGAAATTTGGGACAGCACATAAGAGCAGGTCGTCTTCCACGCACCCAGTGCACACTGCAGTCTCCTTAGGCAGAAGTTGTATTCACAGAGCTGAATGTGCCAGCGCAGCACATTTTGTGTGAGGGAGAGGGCATGGTAGTGTTCGTGGGGATCTGTGACTCACTGCCACCATGAGGTGGGCCGGGCAGCTCAGTACCCTTTGCTACTTCATCCCTTCCTTCCAGGTTGTGAGCACGGGTTGCCGCAGCATCTGCTGCATATGGAATCTGGTGTGTGTCAGCAATAGGAGGAGTGTCTTCTGGGGCACCACTTTAATACAAAGCTCTGGATGGGTTGATATAGCTGGGATTGGTCCTGCTTTTGGCAGGGGTCTGGACTTGATGACCTCCTGAGGTCTCTTCCAACCCTATGATTCTATGATGCTATTAATAATACTGCATAGGGCTACATAAATCCTAAGGACCCTGCCCAGACAGAGGCTGGGAAGCGTAAGTGGATCTTTAACGTGTCTCCTGTGGCTCTTTGCAGCACACCATATTAAAACACTGTGTTATTTCATTTTTAACCAGTCTAAGTTATTAACCAATCAAGATGCTTTTACTGTGTATATTAACCACTTATAGTTGATAAAACAATAATACTTGGTCAGTCATTTTGCTCCGTGAATTATATATATTTGCATTAAATGTTTTCTACTGTTTAAATATGATTGTATATATTATTTGTGTTAATGAAACAATGAATTCACACTACTACTATAGCTCTTTTTTATTTCTAATTTGGCTCCTGAACCATTGAGGTTTGAGTATCACTTCACTGGCACATTTGTTTATATAGGCTTAGCAGAATTTGATTTTTTAACATTTTAATTAATACAATTCATGTTTATTTTAAGTACTTTTTATTTATATCTATTTAAATTTTCAGTATCAGGAAAGAGTCAGGTAATAATTATTTAATGCCAGAAGATTTTAAGATTTAAAAAGGTAGAGCTTTAGAACCATTAAAACACAAGCTGTCAACATTAACATCATATGTCAAAATATACAAAGTAAATATCCTTAGATCAAACCCTAAATAGTTCTCAAACAGAATTTTTCTTACTTAGCCTATCAGTAATTTTAAATTATTTTAATTATTATTGAGAGAAATAATTTTTCTTTGGTTTGTGTGTATGGCGAAATCAACATTTTGTCAATTTATCAATAAAAATCTAATCCTTCCAGGCTTATTTATTTAGTTATAATGAGACGCATTAGCCTGTCTAATTTATACAGTTGGGCTTTTAAGAATGAGAGAACCATAGTTGTGCATTGAACAACAACATGTATAGGTCTAATACGTCATGTGTTAAAATAGTCTTTCAGACTGCTGACAGACACAGAATTGTAATGATATTATAAAGAAACAAACACTGACTTTAAAAACAAGACATACACTGTGACATAGAGCTTGTACAAAATGATAGTCTCCATGTAAAATCTAAGTAGGACCATTTCCCCAGAGCTGAATAAATGACATTCACTGGTTCTGAGGTAAATATTTATGTGTTCAACATGTCTCTAAGTAGCAGATAAGAAGTGGAAAATGCATTCACAAGAGAAGGCTCCCACATTAAATATCTATATGTCATCACTATTTTGCCCACAAAGGCTAAATGCATCTGGAGGATTTGGAATAGCAGAATATGATACATGTATTTTATTAATTGGTGGAAGGGTGATCACCCATCCCGAATCAGATGAGCCCAAAAATGCAGAGTTCAAGTTACAATGAAAGACAGAATGACTCTGAGCAGCATTTTGTCCCAGACTCCTTGCAGTGCCATAGCCTCCGACCCCCTTGTTACAATGTCCTAACCATGCTCCTCCTCCTCCCTGAGGCCCCAACTTCTGGCCAGGCCAGAAGTTGGAGCTGGGCCATGGTAAGAGTCGCCCAGAGAGCCCAGGTCATGCTGTAGAGCCAGGGACTCTCTACCTGCCTTGGGTGGCATGTCCTGTGGGGCAGGGACATGGGGCGTGGGCTGCTTTTGGACACCCTAGAATCACATTCACGGCTGGTGGAGGGTCTGAAGCTCCCCACAGTAACCTAGGCTCTCTGGACAGCTCCTGCTTCCAGCCTGACCAGGAGGTATAGCTTGGGAGAAGAGAAAGAATGGGGGGCTTGGGCGAAAGAGGAGGAGCAGGTCTGGACCGTGGAGGGGGCAGAGCTTCTGCGTTTGTCCCGCTTTTGCCTTTTCAAAGGCGGTTACCCTACGTGGTGACTTAAGTTGAAAATAACTGATGTCATGCTAGCTCCCACCGCTAATGACATGATCCTAGCATACAATCTCAGCTCCAGTGTAAGGACCCAATCCTGAAAACATTTGTGGTAAAATGTTCAAAGGTGCCTGAGTGACTGAGAAGCCTATACTACAGTAACTTTCCGTGAGACTTGTTCTCGTCAGTGTTTAAATCTTTTTTGAAAATTGGACTTAAAGGGATCTTTTGAAAAAGTCACCATTAGTACTGGCAGCAGTGCTTACCAATGGGAGTCAACAGTCAACCACACTCATAATCAGTACATCTGGTAGTGATTGAGTCGTCATCTGGTACCAGAAGCGTATGAAGTTTAATTCATTTATGCAAAGAGCCCTGAAAACTTTGGATGGAATAATGTGTAAGAGAAGACCACTTTTCATGATAAAAACTTGTTCCACCTAGTAACTCTTGCTCGACCTGATTTGGCTTCCAGAGAGTTTAATCTGAGAGGTGCCTTTCAAAGAACTAGAGGGGGAAACTATGTTTTCAAAAATGCCCCACTGATGTGGCTTAGTCATGGGCTGATTGTTGATGAACCACATTTGCTTTTAGAAGAGAAGAATAGCTCTTTTATATATTTTTTCTGCCATCCATGGTTGTCCTTCCACCTAGGATCTCTCTCACTGCATCCCAACATATATTGGTTGAGGCCCAAGTAGGTGCTTTGCCTTGGCAAATAGAAAGCACCTGGATCACTTTGTCCCATCAGAAAGGCTCCCAAAAGTAGGAAAACAAATCTAAAAATTGTACTATTCTATTCTGTATGGGTTCTTACATCATTCTCATAACTGTAGTATCTGAGCGCTCTCCAGAAGTGACTTGCACCCATCATGAATGGTTTGATTGTACTAAAGTTGTTGTACAGGTTCAGCCTCTTCCTCACCTCCACAATGGTCCTCTCTGAATGAAGAAGAAAAAAATGGCCTCAAAGTCCAAAAAATTGGAAACAAGAGCCCCAGAGGAGTTTATTTCTTCCAAATTACTTAGACAACAGGTTGTGCAGAAATAGCAAATATTCTTCATTTGTCTTCCTGAAAATATCAACATGGAAATAAGTGTTTGTGTGTACCTTTCAAAGCTTTGTTCAGCAATAGAACCATTAGTGAGTGGAAACAGCCCCTTTTCACTCAAAGTTACCCTTGTTTTTTACCTTAAAAAGAGGTCCCCTGGGTAGTTCCTGGATCTGTTTACATCATGAACTAGAGCACTTTTCCAGAGAACAAAGATCAAGGAAAGTCAGCAACACCCTGGCTATGTGTGGCTAATATAAAAACATATTGACTAGGCAGTTTCTTTTTTCTTGGAAATAATAGCTGCTGCCACAGAGTGTCCTCTGTTATTTTTGAAAGCACAGACATTTGTAATATCCTTCACTTCGGGAGAAAGCTCTCTGGGGTAGGTAATAGATGGATATGCTCCTTTATCCTGTGTCTGGGTGACTGACAGATTCCGTCACATCCAGACACTGCAGTAAAGAGTTTTAGCCCCATCCCTTGTAAAAATTAATAAGTACTAATTTCCGGGAAAGGAAGTTGACAGGAAAGGAAATTTCATCTCTCTCTTTTTGGTACATGAGCCAAACACACATTGACAGCACTGTAAGTTACATGTGCTCACTGAAGAGAAAATAAACCCTTTCATATTTGCATCCTCATTCTGCAATTTAAACATATTAGAAAACTGTCCCTTAACCACTCTGCTCCAGACAGATCAGTCAAATATAGTCTCCTGATCAGCTCTGTAAGTAATAAAGATGACACGCTCTCTTTCTCTCTATGAATTACACTAAGGGAGTTCAGAACTTAGCTGTCAGCTCGCTCATTATCTGAGCTGTCCTCCCACCAGTATTTCAGCTGATTGCAGATCTTAGTCAAATATTCAATGAATAGGGTGAATGGAATTTTGAACCGGAGGAGGAAAGATTATGAAAAGCCCTGAGGACCTGCGAATCCTCAGTATATTATGTCTCATTTTATTGGCTTGATGAGTGTTTCTTTTTTCTTTTCTTTTCTTTTCTTTTCTTTTCTTTTCTTTTCTTTTCTTTTCTTTTCTTTTCTTCTTCTATATAGTCAAATAAAAGTGAAAAATGCAGTGTAAATATATTGTGAATCAACAAGGCAAAAATAACTGCAGATCTTGTATATTTTGAAATGTCAGGTTTTCCACAAAAACTATGTAGTATTTCTTCTCATGTGAGCACCTGCACTGCTCAAAGCACAGATTCTGTTCCTCATCAACATCTTCATGGAGGTTAGGTCCATCAATATTTACTAGCCAGGATGAGTAGGAATGGTGCCCGTAGGCTCTGTTTGTCAGAGGCTGGAAATGGATAACAAGAGAGGGATCACCTGATGATTACCTATTCTGTTCACTCCTTCTGGGGCACCTGACATTGGCCACTGTCAGAAAGCAGGATCCTGGGCTAGACGGACCTTTGGTCTGGCCTAGTATGGCTGTTCTTATGTTCTTTTACATTCACAAGTTTTCTGTGAAGGATATTTACTTTTGTTTGTTTTAAGAAATAATGTTTCAGCATTGCAAACATACAATCTTGCACAATTTTGTAAATTTCAAGAAAAATATTGCTAAACCGAAGTTAAACTTTTAGGTAAATTAAAACTTAAGGAATGCATCTTAATAATATGGTATAGTTAAACACACACACTCAAATAACTGCAAGATGGGAAGTTTAAGAAAGATAATACTTTAATAATCAAAGATGGGCTGTAGAGAAATGTGAAGTTAGGGTAACACAATCACCTTAACTTAAGGTTTTGTTTTAAAAGATAATATTAACAGTGTAACAAATTCATGGCTACCTAAAATTTGACAGCTGTCAGTACTTTACACAATGACCATTCAGTACTTGTTTGAAGAAGCTGGAATAGAAACAAGATCTTGTGGCTCAGAAAAATCATAGGCCTCCATCACTTGATCTGAAAGATCTTAAAAGCTCATAGGTTTCAGTAGTATAGGACTTATCACACAACTGATCTTTGTTAATTCTGTCCAGTAGATGCCACAAACTTCATCTGTATATTACAAAAGAAAAGATTACATGGAACAACTTTTTTTGTTTTTAGTTTGAATACTGTATTCCTCTTTGGTGTTTGCTGCCTAACCACTACAGCAGTGGTGGTTCATGAGAGAGAACATTGACTAAACAATAAGTGAAAAGTAAACAAATATTTTCTATGGTGTGAAATAAGTTAGATTTTTAAATATTCAAATTCAACAGCCTAAGGTGTTATCAAGAGAGGTACAGAATTATTTTAAATGATTTTCAATCTGACAATCACTCATCCGCTGTACTGGAAATGTGGATATTTTACCATCTGTGAAGAATTGTATCTGGTACACACAACATGAAATGTGTCGTTCATGTTAGTTTGGGCACGTCTACGCTGCAGGGCTAAACTCGAAATAAGTTACGCAACTTGAGCTACACTAATTGCGTAGCTTAAGTCGAAATAGCTTATTTCTACTTTTGGTGTTGTCTACACAACAGTAATTTCAAAATTATTTCAAATGTATTTCAAAATAATAGGCTTGCTGTGTAGACGTGCACTACGTTATTTCCGAAATAACGCTGTTGTGCAGACATAGCCTGAGTGTCAAACAGCAGCTCATCACTGTCTGACAAGCTTGCCTGAGATTTATTAAAGTTTTCTTAACAGAGCTGTGCAAAAATGAATACTTATCTGTGAATGATAATTGTGCTGCTACACTAATTGTTCTTTCTCATTTGTTTGGGCCAAGACCTACCTGGGAAAAGTTTACCTTTTATCATGGCATTCTGAAAATAT
Source organism: Pelochelys cantorii (assembly GCA_032595735.1). Lineage (NCBI taxonomy): Eukaryota > Metazoa > Chordata > Testudines > Trionychidae > Pelochelys > Pelochelys cantorii. The sequence continues at coordinate 65,304,966 of CM064328.1, forward strand.
CTCTCTAAAACTGGTATTATGCCTTGTGAATTGCCTTGTATATTGTCTTTCAATGACTCCAGATCAGATTTATTCAGGCTAGGTTTACACACAGACTTGCACCAGTCTAATTACATGTGGTTTTTATACCAATTTAGTTAAGCGAATTCAATACTCTGTGTGGATATTCCTGAATCAATTTAAACTTAGTTTACATCAATTTAGATTAAAGTGATTCTTTAGCAAATGCAGCTAAATCACTGGAAGCCTGGTTAAATCGATTAAAAGTCTCCATGTAGGCCTTTTATATCAGTTTATGTAAATCAATTTTTAAATAACAGTTTGCATGCAGATCAGCCCACAGTTTTTAAAAAGATAATTTCTAATTTCCAGACCTGTGGATGTGCTTGGGATCTCAGTTCTTTGTCTTTTTAGCATCATCTCCAAAAAGATTTTGTAACTGCAAACATTCATAAATTTGTTAATAATGGGAAAAAAATCCAGCCCACCTTCTCCTCGGGGAGTTAGCTTTTCAGGACTAAGAGGAGTTACACATATTAACAACCTGGCTTTTGTCAGAAAAGTAAACAAATATGAGCTTGAATACATGTGTTCAACTAAAAGGGGGACAATTTTATATACGCAATTTTTTAACATAATTTCTGTTTAAAGATTTTTGTTTCAAATAAAAATACACTGATGTGCATACAGTATGTGCATACAGACCTATACAAAGCAGATGTGTATTGTTTTTAAAAGTTTGCACATATAACAAACTGTGGCTGCGTGTACATACCACCTTTGTCAGCAAGGACGGAAACCAGAATTTTCACTCTCAAAATCATAGACAAATACTACCACTTCAGATAAGGGAAAACTCCTTGGCTGTGCAGTCACAGAAATCAACCACTAAAGGAAGATGTACTCACAAGGATTAGGCCAGTGTGTAAATAGTCCAGCTAGACAATCTTGCCCAAGCATATGAGGTCAACTGAAGTTCAAACCCTGTCTGAGGTGCTTTATTTTTTTAAGTGAGCCATAGCCACATATGCACATGCTCGTTAGTAGGTTTAAACCTGGAGCCTTCAGCACCAGAAATACAGGCCTGCTACTTTGGCACCATAGTAGAGCTTTATTTTTTAATGTTGAAGATCCAGGCTCAGTCCCCATTGAGAGCCATGCTGTCTATGTGTTTAGCCACAGTTTGCTATATATGTACCCTAGGTCCATGTAAACTGATTTGTATCCATCCAACATTGATATAAACAATTAAAGTGGTGTTTGAAAATAGAGAGGGGCAGATACAGTATGGCAAATGACTACAATTCAAATTCAAGGAGCAAATTAAAGTGTGGCAAGGATATCTCTTTAAAAAGAGGGCTTATCATAAGACCTTTGGTGCAGGACCATGGACAGAAATGAAGCAACAAATGTAAGATGGTAGGTCTGTGGAATAAAATTGACAAACGCTGTGCATCACATTGCCACTCAAGAATGAAATTTTGTAAATACTGCAAAACTTGCCTAGGCTCTACTATGTGTTCCATTAGTCATTGAAATTAAAACATCAATAATCTGCATTAATGTAATGTATTGCAGTGGTTTTCAAACTTTTTCCCTCATGACCCAGTTGAAGAAAATTGTTGATGCCCGTTGTGGCGGCACGTCAGGAATCCCCCCAATCCTGCACCCTGGTAGCAGCAAGATGAGACTCCGCCAGCCAGTAGAATAGAGAGGGTTTATTGCTTCTCCAGGATACAGCACAGCATAGACATGATGTGGACATAAGAAGTCAGGGGCTGGCAGCCCTAGACTCCTTGGGGCAGAGGTGAATAGGCCCCTCAACTCCCAGCACTCTCCTTAGTCTCTTCTCTTCATGGTTTCCCTGCAAAAAACTGCCTCGCTCCCAAGCCCTGCCCCCCAGCCAGGTGGCCGTCTCCGCCTCCCTTCCTTTGTCTCTCCCCCTGGGAAGAGCCTTGTCATCTGCTCAGGCTGGGACTAGGTGTCTGAGCCAATACACATGTGGGTGAGTCAGTGGGATTCACACATCACAGCGCAGGGGAACCCCGGGTTACAGAGCAGACAGCACCCCCACTACGTCACGCGCATGACCAAACACAATTACATCTTTTGACTAGAGTGAGGGCTATGGTGTGGGGCCAGGATGGAGTTGTTATGTGGAGGGAAGGAGAGGGCTTGATCTGGGTGTGCAGGCTCTGAGGCGGGGTAGGATGAGGTTTTTGAAGTATAATAGGGGGTTTCAGGCTGGGGGGAAGGGCAGAGGGGTTCAGGGTATAAGAGGAGGCTCTGGGCTAGAGTTGAGGTGGGTTTCAGGGTAGGTGTAGGCCCCATCTGGGGGTGCAGGCTCTGGGGTGGGATGGGATCGACATGTTTGGAGTGTAGGAGGGGGCTCTGGGTTTAGGGAGGCTCAGGGCCAAGTCAGGGGGTTTGTGCTCAGGGTTTAGGCTTAAGGTGCTAAGGCGAGCTTCCTGCCTTTCCTGGACTGCACTTTGTCCCGGAAGTAGCCAGCAGCAGATCTGATCCATACACAGATGTGCTCTGCATGCTGCTTTCACCCACAGGCCACCAGTCAGTTCACCAGTTTGCACCCTACAAAATGTAACTTGAGGGTTAGGCCCTGAGGTTTACTATGACTTGTGCAAATCTTAGTGTGTTTTGCTGCTGACTTGAATAAAAGTAGGTTTGAGCCTTCAACCCTAACCCTGTGTCTCCATAACTGAGCTAGACATCTCATGAACACAGGCTCTTGTAAATTTCTAATACATTTCATTGATCTAGTACAAAAATAGCCTCCCTATTTATTATTCTCATGCACTTTTACTCTCCACTAATGAAAACCATAACAGACCCTCTCACAGCTTGACTTCAGTTCTCTATGGTATTGCAGCCCCCAAATCTCACACTATAAGGAAGGTAGGACTAAGATGCAAGTTGACAGGTTTAGTTTGCTTTACAGCCCTGACTATCCCCATTATCCTAGCTGTTGCACAAAGCTTTTCCAATACTATTTTGTTCAATAAGAAGGAAAATACCCTATATTGTGCTGTCAATTAAAACAACTTTGGTAAAATGACTCCTGCACCATGCAACTTTATGGAAGTCTAAAGAAGTACTGATACCCTAGAATACATTTTAAAAATCAACTGCCTTTAGTTAACGTAAGCAATATGACTGGCAACTAAAAAGCAAACTAAGATCAGTGTGGGTTTTTTTCTGAAACAAAACATTTCTCTGAATTTCTCGTTTACAGGAATTTTTTTGAAATGGTTTTGTTCTGATTTGGAATGAAACTGAATTTCAAAGTATCATTTTTTATGAACTGGAAATTCCAAGTTTTGCCAGTTCCACTACTGAGATTTAATTAACATTTTACAGCACTTTGAAAAATACAGTGTTATATAAGTGCGAAGTATTATTTTCCACAAGATACCACATTTTTAGCACAGGCAGCAATATTTTCTTCCCATTCACAACTGCAGCCTCAAAAAGGCCAGTAGGCTTAAGTACTCAAATCAAGTCATGTTGTAAGGAAAGTGCTTACACTTCAAATTGATCTATTGCTACCAAGGGAGCAGAGATATATAATTAATTTGTTTACTGTGGACTCAAAACCAAGAGACAATTTTAAAAGAAAAAAAAAACAAGGGAATCTGGAGAGTTGTCTCTCTAGAGAGCTCCCATGACAAAATGTGCTCATCTGAGAAGATGGCAACTTTGGGGAGCTCTGAATATATGAACCGCTTTCAGACAATATAGTGGGATAGATTCTCCATTCTCCTGCTCCTGGTGCAGCCACTTCATCAGTGCAAAGGTGAGTATACAAAGCTACCAAATTAGAATGGTAATGCACTTCACAGTGTTTTAAATGAACCCAACATGCAGAGCAATGGAGAATCTGGATGACTGCATCAAAGCAAGTAAAAAAGAATTTTAGAAAACTTAGACTGACTCCAAGCCAAGAACCACCAGGAGTGGGAAAAGATACATATCTGACAAGGCATTGTGATTTGGGGGGAGAACCGGGATTGGTTTGTAAAAGTGATTGAGACATGGAGCATGGAGACTGGAAGAGTGAGCCAGGTGTACGGAGATTGGATGAGGCTAGCCAGGAGGCCAGTTGAGGCATGCCTGGGATTTTGTGGCTGCCAGCTGAGCCCAAGAGGACTAGGCTTGGTTGTGTTTACGTTGCTGTGAGACTTTGGGTAAAATACTCCTCAAAATGATCTGGCTGGAGGGCCAAGATATTCTTCTGGACAGAGTAGGCCAAACGACAGGGAGAAAAACCAAGGCAAAAGTTGCTGCAGCACCATAGCTGGCCAGCTTGGAAGGGAGGTGTTAGAGCTTCAACTTTGCTAGAGTCTTCTAGAAAATGCTCCCCTCTAGAGCCTGCAATGGAACCCCTCCGACTCACCATTCCTCTGCTGTCAGCGAACATCAGTGAAACCCACTGGTAAAGTGTTGGTCTCATTCCCCACTAGGGCTAGTCCATTTAGAGAACCAGAAAATTTACCTGGTGTTGCTTGGGTCCTTAATTCAATTAATTTTTTTCTTTATTTAAATCATTTCTTTGGGATGGGGCTGGGTGAGGGGTTCAGTATGCAGGCTGCTCTGGGGAGAGAGGACAACCCCAGTCCTCTCTCACTGCAGCAGTGTGGGGCCAAGTAAGAAGTGCCTGTCGATGGCTGCTCACAGTGCTCCCCAGACAGAGTGAGGAATGAAGTAAACTGTGCACTTTCCCATTGCTCCCTGACAAAGGGGAACAGCCGGCAATGTTCCCGTTCACATAGGGGGAGGAAGCGAGTTACAGCCCCCACCCCTCCCCCCCAATCAAGGGCTCTTGGAATTGGGAGTTTCAGAGCTGGGACAGTCCCAGACTGGGGGTAGGCACAAAAAGTCTCAAAAAGTTTAAGAAACACTGCATTAGCTCAAGTGGCAGAGGTCTGTGTGGTGGCTCTAAAAGCTCCCACCCTGTTGATGACCTATGCAGGTTTCAATATGACGGATTTTCTGTTTTATCAATTTGCTTTTATAAAACTTAGGAAATTACACAGAAAAAAAAAAGCTTATGTTAAAACAAAATTATTCAGGTTGCAAAGTCAAACACTCACAAGATAAGAAATACCAGAACTAGGGTCACTTGCACAACCTTTATTTGGCCCACCTGTGCAAATGCACTGTGACAGTCTTTAACTACCTGATCACTTGTTGTTTTTTCTATAGGAACCCTGATTAATTTAGTGCATAGGATGGGCCTACTCTGGGGAGGAATCTGAGCTGTGTAGTAAATGAGGCTGCTTGTTGTTTAACACCTTTGTCATTTGTTGCAGATGTGGGAAGGTGTGTAGTAAATGAAACAGGACATTGCAGAAGGGCAATCTTATAATAAAGTCAGTTGTATGCAGGCCTGGTAAATCGATTCTATTCCTGCTGCTTGCACACATTTCCTATATGTTGCAAGTCAAGTCACGGAGGCCACACTTTTCATAGGTGGTTACTAATTTTGTGTTCCTCATTTTCTGGGTCCTCATGAGAGCCTAGAATTTGATTTACAGAAGTGCTGAGCACTCCCAGCTTCCACAAAATTCAGTAGAAACTGTGATTGAATATATGAAGCTCTGTAGAATGCTAAGTGCTCTGAAAAAAAAATCAGGTTTCTGGTGTCTCATATAAGGCACCCAAAATTAGTAGAAACTTTTGACCTTGATCTGTCTCTGCTCCCTTTATGATAGAGATAATAGAACCCTGACCCATCGTGGAGATAAATTCATGTTTATGAAGCTCTTGGTTACTAGAGTAATGGGCACCATAAGGAAATTAATAATTCTGTCTCCAGAGCAGGGTTTTAATAGTATGCAGTAAAATAGGCCTGGGGCTGCCCATTGAACACTACAGAGAAAATGAAATATTGACTAGCTTATCATTAAGTGAGAATGGTACATTTTATATACTCTGAACGAGGCAATGGTTCTATGGACCATATCATTCAGGCCATATCGTAATGCATACACAATGCATACACAAAAGGGAGAGGCAATGAGGTTGCACAGGCAAACTTCATTCTGGCTTTTTCTAATGAGTGACTTTCATTTTTCAACCTTAATCCTGCTCTTTGAATGTAGCTATTTGTGAATAATATTTATTTCTGTTATTTCTCATGTGCTCAAAGTTCATTCCAATCATTGAGTGCAGGTAGTGGAAACAGCTTTCACAGCTATGGATTTTGACATGAATGAATCAGAACATTGTTGGCCAGAAACTGGCATCTCAGCCTGCTTGTTCTTAAGTACCCGCAGATTTATGCTTTACTGAGAGAGGCAGTTGTGGTTTGGTTTGGAGGTTTTGTGGGGGGAGGGATTGTTTGTTTGTTTGTTCTGCTCAGTCTTTTTAGTTACTACAGTGGTTTCTAGGAGGCAAATCCAATCCTGTTCAGCAGCAGGACATAAACAACCCAATTGCTGATGTGCATGCGGCAGTATGTTGTGTTCTAATGAGAGCATTTGCATATGTGCCTATTTAACTAGGATAGCTTACTTATGGAAATTATAGTAAGCAAGAAAAGAATGTGCTTTTAAAGGCGTCTATTAACATAAGACATGAGAATGGCCATACTGGGTCAGACCAAAGGTCCATCTAGCCCAGTATCCTGTCTGCCGACAGTGGCCAATGTCAGGTGCCCCAGAGGGAATGAACAGAACAGGTAATCATCGAATGATCCATCCCCTGTTGCCCATTCCCAGCTTCTGACAAACAGAGGCTACAGACACCATCCCTGCCCATGTTGGCTCATAGCCATTGAGGACCTATCCTCCATGAACTTACCTAGGTTTTTTTTAACTCTGTAAGGGTAAGGCTACACAAGCTCGTTAGTTCGAGCTAGGTAGTCTAATGAGGGCAACCGGAGTTGCAAATGAAGCCCGGGATTTAAATATCCCGGGCTTCATTTGCATCTTCCTGGGCGCCGCCATTTTTAAATCCCCCTTAGTCCGAACTCCCTGGGCACAGACTAGGTAGTTCGAATTAGGATCTTTAATTCGAACTACCTAGTCCGTGCCGCATGCAGCCGCGGGCACGGAGTTCGGACTAAGGGGGATTTAAAAATGGCGGCGCCCGGGAAGATGCAAATGAAGCCCGGGATATTTAAATCTCGGGCTTCATTTGCAACTCCGGTTGCCCTCATTAGACTACCTAGCTCGAACTAACGAGCTAGTGTAGCCTTACCCTAATAGTCTTGCCCTTTACAACATCCTCTGGCAAGGAGTTCTACAAATTGCCTGTGTGTTGTGTAAAAAAAAATACTTCCTTTTGATTGTTTTAAACCTACTCCCTATTAATTTCATTTGGTGAACCTTGGTACTTCTGTTATGAGGAGTAAATAACAATTCCTTATTTACTTTCTCCACACCTAGCATGATTTTACAAATCTCTATCATATCCCCCTTTAGTCATTTTTTTTTTCCAAACTGAAAAGTTCCCTCTTATTGCTCTCGCCTCATACGGCAGCCATCCCAACCTCCCAGTCATTTTTGTTGCCCTTTTCTGAACCCTTTCCAATTTCCTTATAAATCTTTTTTGAGTTGGGTGCCACATATGTGCAGTTTTCAAGATGTGGGTGTAGCATGGATTTATACAGAAGCAATATGATATTTTCCAATATTCTGTTCACTTTTTTGATTGCTGCTGCACATTGAGTGGATATATTCAGAGAACTATTCATAGTGTCTCCAAAATCTCTTTCTTTAGAGGTAATGCCTAATTTAGACCCTATCATTGTATATGTATAGTTGGGATTGTTTTCTAATGTGTATTACTTTGCATTTATCAACATTGGATTGCATCTGCCATTTTGCTGCCCAGTCACCCAGTTTTGTGACATTCTTTTGTTGCTCTTCACTGTCTATTTGGGACTTAACCATCTTCAGTAGTTTGTATCATCTGCAATTTTTGCCACTTCACTGTTTAGCCCTTTTTCTGGATCATGAATGAATATTCGGAATAGGACTGGTTCCAGTACAGACCCCTGAAGGACACCAGTCCATGCTGAAAACAGACCATTTATTCCTACCCTTTGTTTCCTATCTTTTAACCAGTTATCAGTCCATGAGGGGGGACCTTCCTTCTTATCCCTTGACAGCTTAGATTGCTTAAGAACCTTTGGTGAGGGATCTTGTCAAAGGCTTTCTGGAAATCTATGTACATTGTATCCACTGTATCCCCCCTTGTCCTTGTGCTGGCTAAGGTCAAGTGTAGTAATTGGAGCAGCAAAGTCACTTTTTAAAGACTTCATGGGAATCTAGAGCTGCCGACTGCAGCTGTTGCTAAATGCAAGCTCACTCCTGCACATCATGAGCGGTGTTCCCTCTAAAGTGTGCACCTGCACGGCCGCACATAAAAAATTCTCCACTTACCCATCTACTGGAATCTCGAGAGGTGTGCTGCTTACCGGGAGCTCGAATTCAGGATGTGACTGAGAGGCTTACCAAGCTGATCAAACCTTTGGATCGCTACCCCTTCCTGCTTCTCCACGTGGGAACTAACGATACGGCCAAGAATGACCTTGAGCGGGTTACTGCGGATTATGTAGCGCTGGGAAGAAGGACCCAAGAATCTGGAGCGCAAGTGGTGTTCTCGTCCATCCTCCCTGTTGAAGGGAAAGGACTGGGCAGGGATCGTCGGATTGAGGAAGTAAATGCGTGGTTGAGCAGGTGGTGTCGCAGAGAGGGCTTTGGTTTCTTCGACCATGGGATTCTGTTCTGGGCACAAGGATTGTTAGGAAGAGATGGGATCCACCTAACGAAGAGAGGAAGGAGCATCTTCACAGGCAGGCTTGCAAACCTAGTGAGGAGGGCTTTAAACTAGATTCGTTGGGGGACGGTGACCAACACCCTGAGGGGAGTGGGAAAGTCAGATACCAGGAAGGAATACAAAGAGGAATGAGCAAGAAAGGAGGACCCCTGATTCAAATGGAGAAGATGGGATGATCAACTGGTTATCTGAGATGTTTGTACACTAATGTGAGAAGCCTGGGCAACAAACAGGAAGAACTGGAGGCCCTGGCTCAGCCCAAGAAATATGATTTAATTGGGATAACAGAGACTTAGTGGGATGACTCGCATGACTGGAGCGCTGTCATGGAAGGGTATAGACTGTTCAGGAAGAACAGGCAGGGGAGAAAGGGAGGAGGAGTTGCACTATACGTAAGAGAGCACTATGATTGCTCTGAAATCCAGTATATAGAGGGAGAAAAACCTGTTGAAAGTCTATGGGTTAAGTTTAGAGGTGCAAACAACAGCAGTGATGTTGTGGTTGGTGTCTACTACAGGCCACCGAATCAGGTGGATGAGGTAGATGAGGCTTTCTTTGGACAACTGAGAGAAGCTTCCGGACCACAGGCCCTGGTTCTCATAGGGGACTTTAATCACCCTGACATCTGTTGGGAAACCAATACGGCAGTACACAGGCAATCCAGGAAATTTTTGGAGAATGTTGGGGATAACTTCTTGGTACAAGTGCTGAAGGATCTGACCAGGGGCCGTGCACAGCTTGACCTTCTGCTCACAAACAGGGAGGAACTAATAGGGGAAGTAGAGGTGGGTGACAACCTGGGAAGCAGTGATCATGAGATGGGAGATTTCAGGATTCTGACCAAAGGAAGAAAAGAGAGTAGTAAAATACACACCTTGGACTTCAGAAAAGCAGATTTTGACTCCCTCAGAGACCTGATGGGCAGAATCCCCCGGGATGCTAACATGAAGGGGAAAGGAGTCCAGGACAGCTGGCAGTATTTTAAAGAAGCCTTATTGAAGGCACAGAAAGAAACCATCCCGATGCGTAGCAAGAGAGGCAAACATGGTCAGAGACCGGATTGGCTTACAGGGGAAATCCTTGGTGAACTTAAGCGCAAAAAAGAAGCTTACAAAAAGTGGAAACTTGGACAAACGACCAGGGAGGGGTTTAAATGTATAGCTCGAGAATGCCGGGAGGTTATCAGGAAGGCAAAAACGCAAATGGAATTGCGACTGGCTAAGAATGTGAAGGATAACAAGAAAGGTTTCTACAGGCATGTTAACAAGAAGAAGGTGATCAGAGAGGGTGTGCAGCCCCTACTGGATGAATGAGGTAACCTAGTGACAGATGATGTGGGGAAAGCTGAAGTACTCAATGCTTTCTTTGCCTCTGTATTCACGGACAAGGTGGGCTCCCGGACTAATGCGCTAAGTGACGCAAGATGGGATGAAGATCGACAGCCCTTCGTGGGTAAAGAACAGGTTAGGAACTATTTAGAAAAGCTAAACGTACACAAATCCATGGGTCCGGACTTAATGCATCCGAGGGTACTGAGGGAGTTGGCAAATGTCATTGAGGAGCCTTTGGCCATTATCTTTGAAAAGTTGTGGAGATCGGGAGAGATCCCGGATGATTGAAAAAAGGCAAATGTAGTGCCCATCTTCAAAAAAGGCAAGAAGGATGATCCAGGGAACTATAGGCCGGTCAGTCTTACCTCGGTTCCTGGAAAAATCATGGAAGGGATCCTTAAGGAATCCATTTTGAGGCACTTGGAGGAGAGGAAAGTGACTAGGAATAGTCAGCATGGATTCACAAAGGGCAAGTCGTGCCTGACCAATCTGATTAGCTTCTATGATGAGATAACTGGCTCTGTGGACATGGGAAAGTCAGTGGATGTGATATACCTTGACTTTAGCAAGGCTTTTGATACGGTCTCCCACCATATTCTTGCCAGCAAGTTAAGGGAATGTAGATTGGATAAATGGACAGTAAGATGGATAGAAAACTGGCTAGAAGGCCGGGCCCAGCGGGTAGTGATCAATGGCTCGATGTCAGAATGGCGGTTGGTCTCTAGCGGAGTGCCCCAAGATTCTGTTCTAGGGCCAGTTTTGTTGAATATCTTTATTAATGACCTGGATGAGGAGATGGATTGCACCCTCAGCAAGTTTGCAGATGACACTAAGCTAGAGGGAGAGGTAGATACGCTGGAGGGCCAGGATAGAGTCCAGAGTGACTTAGACAAATTGGAGGATTGGGCCACAAGAAATCTGATGAGGTTCAACAAGGACAAGTTCAGAGTCCTTCACTTGGGACAGAAGAACCCCAAGCATTGTTACAGGCTGGGGACCAACCAGCTAAGTAGTAGTTCTGCAGAAAAGGACCTGGGGGTTACAGTGGATGAGAAGCTGGATATGAGTCAACAGTGTGCCCTTGTAGCCAAGAAGGCTAATGGCATATTAGGTTGCATTAAGAGGAGCATTGCCAGCAGATCCAGAGATGTCATTATTCCCCTTTATTCGGCTCTGGTGAGGCCACATCTGGAGTATTGTGTCCAGTTCTGGGCCCCCCACTACAAAAAGGATGTGGACGCATTGGAGAGGGTCCAGCGGAGGGCAACCAAAATGATTAGGGGGGCTGGAGCATATAACCTATGAGGAGAGGCTGAGGGAGTTGGGTCTGTTTAGTGTGCAGAAGCGAAGAGTGAGGGGGGATTTGATAGCAGCCTTCAACTTCCTGAAGGGAAGTTCCAAAGAGGATGGAGAAAGGCTGTTCTCAGTAGTGACAGATGGCAGAACAAGGAGCAATGGTCTTAAGTTGTGGTGGGAGAGGTCCAGGTTGGATATTAGGAAAAAGTATTTCACTAGGAGAGTGGTGAAGCACTGGAATGGGTTACCTAGGGAAGTAGTGGAGTCTCCATCCCTAGAGGTGTTTAAGTCTCAGCTTGACAAAGCCCTGACTGGGTTGATCTAGTTGGGATTGGTCCTGCCTAGAGCAGGGGGCTGGACTTGATGACCTCCTGAGGTCTCTTTCAGCTCTATGGTTCTATGATTCTATGATTCTGAGCTGCGCAGCAGCTTTCACCTTCCTGCTGGATTTTGAAGGTGAATGGCTGGGCTGCTTCCGCTGCTGGAGCTGCATGGCGGGCGGGGCTGGGAACGGGCCCAGGCCCATTGCTCTGGCAGCTGGGGCTGTGTTGGGGGCTGGCTGTTCTGGGGGCTGCCAGGGATGAGGCCACATGGCAGATGGGTGGTTGGTGCCAGGGTTTGGGTCATGGGCAGGTGAGGTGCTGCTGCCAGGGTTTGTGGCCACGTGGCAGGCAGGCGTGTTACTGCTGCTGGGGTTTGGGCCACAGGTGAGTAGGCAGGCGGCTGCTGCCCGGATTTGGGTTGCAGGTGGTGGGCAGGTTGCTGCCACTAGGGTTCAGGTCATGGGCAGGTTGGTTGGTTGCTGCTGCCAGGGTTTAGGCCACGTGGCAGGTGGGTTACTGCCACCAGGTGTTGGGGCCGCAGGTGGGCAGACTACTGCCGCCGGGGTTTGAGGCCATGTGGTGGGCAGGTTACTGCCACTGGAGATTGGGGCGATGTGGTGGGCAGGTTATTGCCACTGGGGTTTGGGCCATGTGGTGGGCAGGGTGCTGCTGCTGACGTTTGGGGTTGCGGGAGGGTTGCTGTCCAGAGGCTGAGGCAGCAGCCACATGGTAGGCAGCAGACTGCTCTGGGGCCAGGACTGTGTGGTTCAAACACGGGGTGTGGAGGAGAAAAGACAGAATGAGATATAGTGAGAACAAAATCAGCATTTCTTCAGTCTTGAGTGGGACAGATTCTGCTCTCACACAGCTGTAAATCAGCAATAGTAATAAAACAGGTGTGCAAACAAATGTTTACACTTCTTTTAAAAAAAGAACAGATGAATACAATAACATTTTGGGAGCTGTTTTACTACAGCACTAGCTTTGGAGCTTACTCTGCATATTTATATTCTGATGCATTAGAAATGGAATCACTCTGTTTTGAACTGCCCTTGCAGACTAAAATGTAGGGGTTTTACAGCTATTGGTGGTATGCTCAAGGTACCTGATATTAGACTTCATTCTCCCATATTTGTACTGAAATAAAAGAATCTTTAAAAATGGAAGGAAAAAGAGATTTGCAATAGTAATCATAAGCAGCAGAATATGGAAAATCTAAAAATTCTTCAGTATTGCACAAAGCAAACCACAGCCCATCTAAAATATACGTATCTGTACTGCTCTTAGCTTTAAAAAGAGTGTTAGGGTGAGGGGAAAGGTTGTCTGATTTTGAACCAGAAACAAGAAGCTGCTGGTTGTGCTTCTAGTGGAAACAATAACAGCACAGGTAGGAGGAATGCTGTGCAACTCTTCCTTTGTATTCTTTCTCAAAACATTAATTAATCTGAAATTATTACTTGCTTGGTGCTCTCTGTGAAACTACTGACAGTGAAATTTTTAATACTAAATGAATCTAATACTGTTGTCAAATGCATTCTTCATCTCCCAGTGCTGGTACAAATATTATTTACCAGCTTACCATAAGCTTCTTGTGCTTTTGCCATAAATTACATGTGTCATTAATAGTACCCATTTCTGGTTACTCTTCCCAATACAGTCCAGAAGACATATTCCACTTTCTTCTATAGATATAGCAAGTAAAAGAAATCTTGTATCACAATAGTGTAATTTTGAGTCTGCATTTTCCTTTGGAAGACCCAATGAATTAACTGTAGATGCACACTGATAATAAATAGTTCTCCTCAGCTGGTGATTTATCTGGCTAGGATACTGTAGTAGTTCTGAAAAGCTGCAATTTTCAGGCTGCTGCAGCTTAGTTGTCTGTCAGCAGGCTTGGCTATGTTTGCACTGGCCACTGAACCACAAAGCTTAAATCCTTCAGAGGCGTTACCCCTCACCTCCAAAGGCAAAAGTTTTGCAGTGGCAAGTACCAGTGTGATCAGTATGTAATGGGCAGGAGCAGGGGCGGATGAGAGTTGTGCGGGGCCCAGAGCAGCACAATTTTGCGCATGCGTGCCGATGCGCACCGACGCCCGTTGCGTATTCACACCGGTGCTGGTGCGGGGCCTATTGAAGCGCGGGGCCCGGGGCAGCCGCCCTGCTTGCCCTGCCCTATATCCGCCGCTGGGCAGGAGCACTCTCCTGATGACAATATGATTGCTGATCCTTGGAGGTGGAAGTATTTTGTCAGCAAAAGAGCTGATAAACAGCAGCTACACTGCCTGAATTTTAGTGGCATGTACGTGTTGCTGCCGATTCCAGAAGCTAGTGCCCTACCAGGCCCATCAATGGGGGACGGGGGAGAGGTCAGTTTCTCTTTGACTCAGTGATTCTAAAGGGTCTAGGGCCATTGCTGTCACAGTATGAGCAGTGTTGCAGTGTGCTTATTCTTGGCCTCCTATGATTCTATGGAACTGTGGAAAGTGCAGATTTAAAGCAGCCTTGTGGCTAATCTAACATACTGAAAACTTTGCAGTATTAATTTTCTTTTTATTTGACTTAATATTAAATAAACACTTAAAGCCGTGCACTTTGTTAATTATCTCTTGTTTATAATTTGGGTGCCATGGTGGCACACATTCGAGCAAGTGCACATGACCTCAATATTAGTGCACAAGACAAAACTCACCCCGCTCATGAATGGAAAATCTTAGAGGGAACACTGATCGTGAGTGCCCAAAATTCTCACTGACACCAATCAGTCTGGATGTACAAGAAATACGGGGTAGGTCCACAATCTGGAATTTTCATCTGAACTTTTTCAAAATAAAAAGATACAAAATTTGTTTCAAAATAATGTCTTTTGAGATTTCTTCATGCTTGTCATCTCACTGGCCTGTGTGACAGTGTGAACAACTTGATGTGAACCTCCAAGCAAAGGCATATGCTTTTTTGTGTCTCTCCTCCAAAGGTATGCACAGTAGGATATGTCAAATGTCAGCAATAATTACACAAAACTGCATAGCCTCTTAGCAACATTAATGTACTGTGTGAAGCTGAATATTTCTTATGAAATTTTAAACATTTGTTTGAAGGCTGCTTATTATAAAATAATCTGGGTATTTTTAAATGTGTTGTTTCCACAATATTAAAGACAGACATTTGAACGTGAAAAATGCATTGAAATCTACGAAAGCTAGTAAACATTAGCTGAAATGGGCTTTTGTTTTAAACAGATATGCAGAAGTAAAGTTTATTAAGACAGCAATTAAAATAATAGGATAGATTTTCTCTCCTCATAATGTTTTGGAATTTGATTTGCAAAGAAATAAAAGAACTGGATCCTCAGAGGATATAAATTGGCACAGATCTAATGAAGTCAATAAGATTACCCCAGTTTACCCCAGCCCAAATGTATTCTTTGGGACTAAACAGTAGCAGGAAAAGTGAATAGTGGGGAGGGAGAGAAGGAGAAGGGGGGAGAAGAGGGTAAAAAAAGAAGTAAATGACCAACATTCTTGTTTGTGGCAATAACATTAGAAGACAAGGATTTGAGAAAAGAAAATAGTTTGATTTTCCTACCCTGATTAACTAATATAATTTTTATCTTCTAGGAAAACTGGATGCTCTGACTTTAGGAAAATTGGATGATTTGAACTGATCGAGTGAAAATGGCACACAAGGAAGTTAACATCTGAAGCATCTGCACACTTTTCTCAAATGGAGGGATTTTACATGGGAGCAATTAACATCTAGAAGTGACAGCCTTTTTCCTTGTGTATCCTGGAGTGGGGTGGGGAAATGAATTTCACAAACTGCACAACGGAAGCCAATGTGGCTGTCAAACCCAAAACAGTCACTGAAAAGATGCTTATTACTGTAACCTTGGCCATAATCACAACCTTGACAATGTTGCTGAACTCTGGTGTAATTGCAGCAATTGGTACAACCAAGAAACTACACCAGCCTGCAAATTACTTAATATGTTCACTAGCTGTGACAGACCTGCTGGTTGCTATTTTAGTCATGCCCTTGAGTATTACATACATAGTGATGGATACATGGACTCTGGGATACTTTATCTGTGAGATATGGCTTAGCGTTGACATGACCTGTTGCACATGTTCAATTCTTCATCTTTGCGTCATTGCTCTGGATAGATACTGGGCGATCACAGATGCTATTGAATATGCCAGGAAAAGAACAGCAAAAAGGGCTGGGCTTATGATAGTCACTGTATGGGCTATCTCCATTTTCATTTCAATGCCACCTTTGTTTTGGAGAAATCATCACAGCATCAGTATTCCCAGCGAGTGTCGTATTCAACATGATCATGTGATCTACACTATTTACTCCACTTTTGGGGCATTTTATATCCCCTTGACACTAATCCTGATCCTCTATTACAGAATTTATCATGCTGCCAAGAGTCTATATCAAAAACGTGGGTCAAGCCGCCACCTTAGCAACAGGAGCACGGACAGCCAAAATTCATTTGCCAGCTGTAAGCTCACGCAGACGTTCTGCGTGTCAGACTTCTCTACGTCTGACCCAACCACAGAATTTGATAAAATAAATGCATCAGTAAGAATTCCTCCTTTTGATAATGATCTGGAGCTGGCCGGTGACCGTCAGCAGATTTCCAGTACACGGGAACGAAAGGCTGCTCGCATCCTGGGACTGATCTTAGGGGCTTTCATTTTGTCTTGGTTGCCATTTTTTATTAAGGAGCTTATTGTGGGCCTGAGCGTTTGCACCGTATCTGCAGAAGTTGCTGACTTTTTGACATGGCTTGGTTATGTCAATTCCCTTATCAATCCTCTGCTCTACACTAGTTTTAATGAAGATTTTAAGCTGGCCTTTAAAAAGCTTATTAGGTGTTGGGAAAATGCTTAAAAGCACCCAAAGGTACATATGATGTGACTCCCTGGCCTTAAAAATGAATGAAATGAGCTGAGTTTAGCAACATTCTACTTGGTAAAGGGGATTTTTGTGTTTGTCTTTATGCTTGACTTCTCTTTGGCCTGTAACTTGTTTTTCTGTTTTCTACCTCTTGTGTTATTACGGTACACAGTTTTAAATAAATTTTATTATACTGAGCCACAGAATTCTTGAAAAAACCCTAAAAAAAATTCATTTTAAAATATTTTATTTAAGAAACAATTTTAAAAATACATATTTATAAAACAAATGATTGATTAATTTGCACTATGACATGGAGGCTTATTTTATATATATATATATATATATATATATATATATCCACATCCACATAAGTACTTATCTGGTAAAGGATAAACTGAGCTGCTAATCATAGCACCTAATGAGTACAAACTGAACTGTAAATTTGTAATACGGAGAAAACTACCATTCATTCAGAAGGAAAATAACCACAATTATTAGCTTGGTTTATTTCCAAATAAACCTGCTCAGAACGCATTCTGCTTTCCTTACACAACTGCTAATCTGGTAAATCTCTCTTTCCTTTTCTGAATCACCTTAGACATTGTGGGGAACAGGAGACATGTATATAGCAATCCTCTGAGCCATGGCTGTAAGGTCACATGCCTCCTGATTCCCTCCTTGAACTTGTGTACTGTGCCCCGAAGCAAAGAGGTCCTTGCTAATAGACCAAAATGTCCAATAATCTGCTCAGATACCTTGGGATGCAGACAACACTATCACTTGTTTGATCAGCTAGTCTGCTTGGACACCCAGCTTCCCATTTACATGCAGGGCTCAAAGGGACAGTAAGTTCTCCACCCATAAACAGAGAAGATAAAAGCCACTGCCGAGATATTGTTGGCTATCGGTAGCACATTTTGGGCACTAATGCCATTGAGGCATCTCTGACTTCTCTGAACTTGGAACAATTGCTACTTTGCTGGAACTCCCTTCTTGTCCAGTTTGGACTTGGCCCCCTTGATGGGGCATTGGTTGTCCCGCAATGATTTCTGACTCTGAAAATTATCCTGCAGCTGCTAAAGCAGGGACCTTGAAACTTCTTGGCCCTGGCACCATGGAGTCAGACTATTATTCCTGGGCTTGACTCCCTCCAGGCAGGGTTGCTAATCACATGCCTCTGTGCCCAGGAAGCCATTTTGTCCACTGTTTATCCCTGGGGCTCACACATCAAAGAAGGGTTCACAATGCTTTCCATACAAATGGGCTCCAGAGATTCCCCTTTGGCAGAGGGGCATACCTTGGCCATTGTGTCCATACTCCCTCCTCAGCTGACTGTGATTGTGGGCATTCTCCTCCAGTTAAAATTACTACTAGAGGGAACCTTTCCAACATTGTAACACAGGGGCAAATATAGCCTGTTTTAAATTCCACGTACATGTGCACCTCTCTCTGCCATGAGAAAGAGAGGGGAAAGAGACTGAAGTGGTTTCACTGAGGAGGGGCACTTCAACAGGAAAGAACCCAGAGCATCACATAGGCTGTTAGCATAAGAGGCTAACCTACCACTACTACCTCCAGAATTTGAAGAACCTTGCTTCTTACATAACAGTAATTTCTTGATTTAAAGGTGACCTGGACTGCTATATGCCTAATGAGAGAAGTAGTGCTAAAAGAATAGAAAATATACTAATATCACTTTACAGGCAGCTATGGCAGGTATACAGAAGCCTTCTGAAATGGATAGGAAAGCTGTAAAATCCAAGCACTGTACAATATTCATTTCTTTTCATTGCATACTCTTCCCTTCAGCAACTACCACTCAAATTACCAATTAGTGTTAGGTTTACAGATTTTATTTAATTTTAATTCTCAGAGATAATTAACAGTAAAACAGATGGAAATATAACTCACATTTTCGTGTTAAATAATGGTTTAACATTCATTGCCAGCTGACTACAGAGTTTCTAATTAAGTCATCAGCTAAACACAGAACTAAATTTTCTAACAAACGATGAAGACACCAAATTGATGTAGACATCCCCTGTACATTTTCCCCCACAAAAAAACAAAGCTGAACACTGTTTATTTACAACAGTTAAACTGAGCTCTTAACTTGATTGGAAACTACTCGATGCAAATAAAAACATTCATTAACATGGCACCACTAGCTGGCAACTTCATTTTACTGGTTTCAGTCTCAGTGGATTTATAGAGGGATGGAGCACAACTGAAAAGTTTTTGCTTCATGATCTCTGCAGCTATTGCATCAGGTACCTCCCTCCAGTTCCATCCAGGAGGCTCTCCAGTCAGGTGTCCAGCCTTGACACATCCCTGAAATTGCTCTTATCAAGATGTTTAACGGTCACTTCATTGACAAATCCCATTCTACATTCATCCTCACTGATCTCTTTGCTGCTCTTCACACTATCAATCACATCCATCTTCCTTCAAAACCACGTCCTTTTAGTTTCATTCTACTGTCATGGATGGTTCTCTTCCTACCTCTCGTGTGATTCTTTCCATACCTTTTTTGTTGGATCCTCTCCCATTTGTCTGTTCTGCTCTCTGAAGGGATCACACAAAGATCTGTCCTTGGCCCCTTCCTCTTTGCTGCTTGCCAAGGCAGAGTTTCAGGTGAGGCAGCAGCCGTGCGTACTAGGACGTGGCTTGCTTTTCATCCGTTCCCTGGACTCTCCGGGAGCGAGGGGAAAGTACTTGCATTCCGTGATTAACTCCTCTTCCCTCTCCCTTCACCAGCCAGGAGTGAGAAGCATGCAGGGAATCCAGCTACTTTCCCCTTGCTCCCTGATAGTCCAGGGAACAGGAAGAAAAGCAAGACTCATCCTGGCACGCACGGGTACTGCCCCCGCTCCCAAAACTCCGCCCTTGTTGCCTACACTTTGCTTTGGGTGATCTCTGTCGACACAGCTTCAATGGCTTTCTTTATAGCACCAAATCACAAATCTACCTTTCCACTCCCAGCTCTTTCTAACAAGTCCCGTTTCTCTCTCACGTTTCCTCCTGGATGCCTCTCTGCCAACCTAAATTTAACATGGGCCAAAAAAGTCTGATTTTTCTGCCAAGTCCTTCCCAACACCCCCAGTATTTTCCATTGTTAACAGTACTGCAGTATAACAGTCATTCAGACCTGCTCAGGTATACAGAAAAAAGCCAATTACTGATTAACTCAAAGTAGCCATAATATAAACATTAGTCCTCTTGATCTTATGCCCCTGTCTAGACCAGGCTAGGACAGGGTTCTGGCTTCACACAAAACTAGCCCCTGGCCTAAAAGAAGCAGTCATCCCTTTTAACTGACCTGCTGGACTCTGGTTGGAGTCTGTCTGCTCCCAGCCCTTCTAGGCATGGGAGGACCAACTCTCACCATTCTGCCTAGAGCTCATTATGGAAGGCCTCTCTAGGCAATCTCTGGAGAGCCAAACTCATGACTCTTCTCTTTTAGCAATACATCTTTTTATGGAGGGGTACACCTAAGTGTCAGATCATTTGGCAGGGGTAGCAAACACCTGGGTACACTACATCACACAATAATATATTGGAGTAGGTTACAGAGCATGAGAGTTATCATGCTGATCTTCAAGTTGACAGAGAAGTGATGACGACCTTGGATTTTTAAGAGACAGTTAAAAAAAGAATCCCGGTCCCAAAAAGCTTGAAATATAGAAGACTAATTGTAAATATTTCATTACCAATCCCCTGAGGCACCCAGCCCCCTCTCCATCTTAGCCATCAAACTCTATTTTTTCCATCTACAAGTAGCCTTTTTCCTGTACATGTAACAAAGAGTGAAGCAAGCTACAGCCAGAATCACTGGGTTTATTTTGACACTAGATGTTAAGAGAACAAGTATTTTTAGTCATTCTATTTCCTGCTTTTACAGACTATTCCATTTTGTCTGTATTTAGTTTCCATTAACCAAAAGCAAACAGTACTACAGTGTTGAGGGGAAATACAATCTTTCAGTACAAGCGGAGAGATTGCTTGTCTGCTTTGTGTAGTCTGTTTAATCACTTCAAATGTCAATGTCAGGTATACTGGTTTAGTTCACATTTTACACATCTAAATGATCTGTAGGAAGAATTATCTTAAATTGCTTTATTGCTTTAGTGGACATAGTAGATCTAGTGATATCTTTTATTAGACTAGCCAATAATTTACAAGCATGTATTACATAAGAATCCAGGTGAAAACAATATTCCTTTTGTAATTACTATCACCTCTACTCCTGAGGCCCACTCATTTTTAAAAAAAAAATTATTTAGGTGGCTAATTGCTAATTCATCAGCTGAAAAGTTATTCTTTAAGGTGCCTACAAATTATGGTAAAGATGAACATGTGACACTGACATATACTTGTTTTTCCACAGGTGCTTTTTTACATATTACACGATTGTCTGATGTGCTAAAAATATTCCTTCCCCGCCCACCCACCCACAATCTAATACTACGCTGCAAAACACATTTCAAGATGAATTAGGAATGAGGTGTCCAAACACATCAACAAACTCTTGGGAATGAGTCAGTAAGATTTAACATAATTTAGACTGTGTTTTAGTCCAACTCTGTAATTCAGCAGGGCTCACTACTTAGTCATTGTGGATTTAATCCAATGCTCACTGAAGTGACTAGAAAGAATCCCGTAGACCTCAGTGATCCTTATCAAGACTTGGAAGCACAGATTCTCAATTATGCCATCTCCCACCCTACATTTTGCATGCGCAAGATCTTGAGATGACACAGCTGCCTTGAATCAGTTGATTTACATCTGTGGACGATCTTGCCCAGTAGTGGTTGGAATTTACTTCTTAAATATTTCTACAACTGTTACTCTGGGTAAAAATACAACCACCATCTCATTGAAAACAACATGTGGTGGATGACAATATGAACCCTTATTTTTATTCTCTAAAGAAATTAGTTCTTTCATATCTTCCCCTCTTAATCAATGTTCACACTACTCTGATTCTTTGATTTTCATACACTCCTAACTTTTAAGAGGAATAACCATTATTAATTATTTGCATTACAGTAGCACTTATGAAGGACCAGGACTGCACTGTGCTATCACATGCTAGCTAATCCCTATCTTCTTCCTATTGTAGCTACAGGGTAATACCATGCAGCTTCATTTCAGGAGGTTAGGATCCTGAACCCAAACTGTACTGTGGTGTTGCTGTGCACATCCCAGCATATCATCGTTTTCTGGAAAATTACACTATTTCAGCAGTAGTTAAATGATAGCCATGTACAGTATGTGATTTGTAAAATGCTTTGAGAGGCTCTCAAACTCAAACCTAGTTTGGAATCTTTTGCTTTTTTCCATGTGCACAGGTTGGTTTCACACAACCACAAAACACACCCGACCACAGAACACCGCAGTTATCACTGAGCAGGTAATCGTAACACGTTTCATCCCACTCCACTCACCAGCATCATACTGGAGAGAGAGTGTTAACATACAGAACAGCTACCTCATGCTTTTGCAAGTAATTTGTCATGCAGGAAGTTACTTCAATTAGGCACGAGGGCCCATGTTCTTAGGGTACTCGCATCTTCTCAAGTACTGGATTTTATGACAATAAATGGACATTTTTGGATTTGATGAGTAAAAATAAAAAGACTGTGTCCTTCCAACTGCACTTTATGAACTACATTTCTTTCCTCAATTTAGAAATAAAATCCACCTTGGGGAGTTGGAGGGGAGAGTTGCCTTGTAAGCCATTGTTTTGTACTTAAGATGACAGTTTAAATTGGAATGGCACAATTGCCAGTGATCAGTTTTCAAAAAAGCACAAAGAAATTCATCCAAGACATCACAGGGTACAAGTCTAAATTACTGGCAATAAACAGAGGTGACCTTTTCATGAGTCTAACAAGAAGTTATTGTTTCCTTTCCGGATTATCCACAATAACTTGCTTAGAGCAATAAAATGTTCCAGGCAACTGACTCTTTTGTGACACAACCAGAAATAATATCTCACTCATTTATAACTGCAGCAATCTGACAAGCTGCTGGGGTGCATGGATAAGCCCAGACAGGCTTACATTTCTGCTATAAAACAAATCAGCCTAACACACTCTATTTGAGACTTTTTCCCATTAGATTCAAATTTACTGGCCTCTGTTCAGGCGTTCCTTTTACTTATATTCATTTTTAATGCTATCCATCATTTTGTTATTCCCACACCTATACTCGAGGAATACAATAGTTATTGCTTCCCTTTTATTTTATGTTATAAGGACATATTCTTTTTTTCTTTTGTTCCAGATGTCAGAATTACTTTTTATGACTAGGCATTTAATTTGAAGCAGTCAGGGGAAGGTGAGGGAGAGAAGCCTTCATCTAAATATGGATTTGGTTGCAGATATTTACCTAGTATTGTAGAAGTGGTTCCCAGGCACGGAGATTTTATCTGGCCCTTATATGCAAATCACAGATCACAATCCTTTGATTATGCCACAGCTGTTGTCCTCCCCTCTGGTAAGGGATGGTGTATCTGAACCTGCTGTGTTTTCACTAAGGATCAGTAAAAGATTGTGTTCTGTCCTAAACTTTAGAAGAATAGCACATTTCCCCTCTTTCTTCCTCTTCAAAACAACTTGTAAACAGCTAGCCAAGCATGTTAGTGCTATGTGGCCTGGCCTCCCAACTGTCAATCCATATCTAAGGCAATAGCAAGTTTTCCTTTATTTCATAGTTAAAAAAGAAAAGTCATTAATTTTTGGAAAAACACTAACTCTGCCTTCCCTCCTGCCCCCAAAGAGCTGAATTCTCCTGTTTTATTTTCTTCAGGGTGTGATAATCAATAAAGCATCTCTTCCCATCATCCTTACGGCCCCCATTACTGTAGTATCTGAGCACCTCACAATCATCAATGAATTCACCCGTACAACACTCCTGTGAGGTATGGAAGAGCCATTATTTCCACTTGATGCCAGGGAAGTGAGGCACAGAGTGACTAAGATCACATGGGAGGTCTGGGATGGAACAAGGAACTGAACGCAGGTCAGCACCTTACCTCTTAGGGCAGCTTTCTGCTTTCTATTGTAAGCTTCCATCCTCAGAGTCTTTAGCCTTTACCACAGGAAGTTCCCATCTTGGACATTACCCTGGAGAATTGACGCTAGGGGCCGGATGTTGACATAGGGGCTCTGCAGCTAGCTGTTTCCGGTCTGCTGGCCCTTCTGCTCCTGCACCATAGTACGACAGACTAGAAAAGGGAGACCGGAGGAGCCAGGAGAGTAAGAAGAGGCAGCTGCCAGCTGTAGAGATGAAGCAGTTGTAATGGCCCCTGGTTGAAGAAGGCTAGAGGCACAGAATTCTAATACTGGTTGGACCTCACTAGAACTTGCCAGACCAGAAATGGTCCCCTGCCACCGGCCCCCTGAGCCTGCCATCCCTCCTCAGCTCCAGCTCCTTCGGCCACGCTGACAGACGGGCCACATGGTTGCTTCAGACTTGCTGCCATAGTTACTACTCCTGCCCACTCCCAGCCCAGCAGCACGCAGCACTGGCCCTGCTACCACAGCATCAGCCCCAATGCTGGCTGGCACACGTTCCCAGTCGGGCTGCCGACCTGCCACAGCCCAAGACAGGCTTCCCATCCTGGGTTGCTCTGGCCCAGCCTTGCTGCCAGCCAGGCTGCCACGGCTCTGTCCTCACTGCCAGGCTGGCACGCAGCCCCTCTCGGGTTACCGCAGCACAATTCCATTGCCGGGCTGGCACACACAGGCTGCCTGCCAGACCATGGATGTTGCCGGATGAGACAGTCCCAGTTTAGGGAGGTGCAACCTGTACAACACTGTCTCTGCCGGGGTGCTGCAGCAGAGCTCCTTTTGATGATAGTATTGGATCTCCATGAGCTCCCACAATGCTTTCCTGACTACTGCTGTGTGGGGGAATCCCTCACTGAATTCCTATTCGTTAGGCATATAAATCCGCACGTGCCAATGGGGCAATAGCAAACCATCCCACTCCCATTGTAAAAGGCCTTTGCTATACGGACCACTCACATTCGGAGCTCATTCTTCGGTCTCCCCTAAACTAGGACAATAAAACCTGCTCTTCCCTATCCCTCAGAGAAAAACATAACAGAATGGGGGACTTAGACTTTTTTTTAAAAGGCAAGTATGTGAAATTCTCTGTTCCCATTGATTCTGTCTGGAAACAAGCCATTCCCGTACTACAAAGCCCATCACCAGTTTGTTCAGACCAGAGGGATAATTGACAATACAAAATAGTATGTTAAAACTACTGAGAGTAAACACAAGCCTTACACAGTAACTCAAAGCAGACAATGGCAATGCCAGCTAATATTCCATATTGAGTCAATTACAAGGTTGCACTGACAACAGTTAAGGAAAGAATCAATAACATCTACTGCAAATCAGAACCATTAATCCCAGCGTGCAACAGCTGGGGCTTGGTCATGTGATTTTAACAGGCTTCACATCAGTGACCAAGATGCATGACAGCAGCCAAAACACACACACACGAGGGCAAATCTTCAGCCCAGGGGCCAGCCTCTGTTGTTGGTGTAAATGTAGGGAAAGGAGAAGAATGGAATTCTCACTATCAAGTAAGAGAGCAACAACAGATACACTCGACCGTTGTTCCTGCAGCCCTGAAGTGGAGATGGCCTCATGGCCCCTCCACTGCATGGGAAGGATGGATATGACAGAGTCTGCGTGGCAGTAGCATTCTCCAGACTTTTTCCTGGTCTGCAGCATGTGAAGTGGGACATGAAGAACCTGCCATGGGACTGTGCTTTGCTCCAAGGATGTGCACTCCCAACGTAAGCCCCAAATTCTTGTCACCATGATCTGTAGTAAAGCTGTGACACACCAGTCTTTATTTCCAGGGCCCAATCACACGATGTAAGTCAGCACTACAAAAGATTTAGTACGTCTGGCACATGGCAGGGGACTGTATGGACTGTTTCTAGTAGCTACTTTACATCTTCCCTTGTTTTTCCCTCCCACTCTCTTTTCCAAAACCAAATACAAATAAAACAATGTAATTCAGCGGTTCTCAGCTTTTTTCTTTCTGAGGTGCCCCAAACATGCTATAAAAACCCCATGACCCAGCAGTGCCACAACTCTTTTTCTTTATATAAAAGCTGGGGCTGGTATGAAGGGGTACCAAGCAGGGCCATTGCCCAGGGCTCCACTCCACAGGGAGCATTGCAAACTAACATGCTCAGGTTTTGTCGTAAGTCCCAGGTGGTGGGGCTCGCAGCCCTGGACTACATTCCTGTGCAGCAGGACTTTTGCTTTCTGCCCTGGGCTGTAGCATGTCCAACACCAGCCTCACCCCAGGTCCTTGGTTGAGAATCACTAGTGGTAATTGACCTTGATAGTGATCAAGAACAACAATCACATATTAGCGGCGACAGTTAACAAAACACACAAATGAAGGCATGTAGGCTGGCAGTGTAGGCCAAGGGTGGGCAATAATTTTTGATGGGAGGCCACTCCAAGATTTTGCAAAGTGGTCGAGGGCTGCTCTCTTTCATGATATTAATGGAGGTGCAGGATCTGGGATGGAGGTTGGGTGCAGAAGGGAGCACGGGGTAAGGGATTAGGGTGCAGGAGGGAGCGTGGAGTCTGGGAAGGAATTTGGGTGAAGAAGGCAGTTGTGACCTAGGGCGGGGGACTGTGCTGCAGGAGTTTGGAATGTGAGCGAGGGCAGGAGGGGCAGAGGATTGAGGTGCCGGATCTTGGCGGGGATATGGGTACAGGAGGGGGGCAGAGGGTTTGGGTTATGTGGGGTAGGAAGGCGGGAGTGGGGGAGCAGAGGGTGTGGAAGGGAGGAGCTGGAGTGCCAGAGCCAGGCTCTGGCCGGGAGACTTACCTGGGTGACTCTCAGCCCAGCAGGGTTCTCAGGCAGCCTGCCTGCCTCACCCCGTGCATGGGTGAATAACTATGAGCTGGGGGATGATGCTTTGTGTGCTGCCTGTTTTTCAAACAGTAGCTCCCATTGGCCAGAAAGTGGCCAATGGAATTGTGCTGGGAGTGGGGGCAATTCATAAAGCCTTCCCCCCTCCCCTCCCCTCCCGGCTCACAGTAATGAAAGAGAAATGCCCGGCAGCCGCTTTTCTGAGCAGCGTGCAGACGGGGTGAGGCAAGCAGGGAGCTTGCCTGGGGCTAGGGCTGCATCTGCAGGCCAGATCCAGTGGCTTGGCAGGCCGGGTCCAGCCTATGGGCCATATTTTGCCCAGGCCTAGTGTACGCTCTCTGAACCCCCTTGAGAGACTATTCTTAGCATATAGACGTGCCTACCACCTCCAACTGAACTGGGGGCCCATTGTTCTGGGCACTGTACATACATATATACACACAGAGAGAGAAAAAGCAGGAGACACTCCTACCCCAAATTTAAGTAGACAAGACAGAGAGAGGAAATATTATTAAACCCATTTTTCAGGTAGGAAACTGAGCCTCGGATATTAAATGACTTTCTCATCCTCACACATGAAGTATGTGGCAGAGCACAGCAATTAATCTGAACCCTGATGTACTGCAGTGCCATAAGCCCAAGGAAAGACTGTCTCACATAGGAGAGGATTATCTCTCCCCTTACTGAATCTGTCAATAACGGCTCTGTTGGAACCTCAAGAGCTTTCTGGTAACTTGTTTCTGAGGTGGCTTGCTGAACCCCTGGGAGGATCGGCCTCCAAGAGACAGTTTGTGCTTCTCTACATTTTGTCTATTGTCAATGACTGTGTGGACTTGTGTCATTTCTCTCAACATAAGGAGGTAGTATTCTGGATCTTCTCAACAACAACAAAAAACGCCACCATTCTCCATCATTTTGTTTAGATGGCTTCTGTGCTTCCTGTAGGAACTATACCTAGGCAAAGCTACAACATTTGAATTGCTGTGGGAGATAGAGCTGCTATCTTCACAGGTTGCCAGACTCTTTGTCAAACAGTCACTCCCACTGAAAAGCGGGAGAGAATATTGTATTTCAAGTATTCTTGTCACAGCAACTATATCAGGGTCTATTGTCTGTTTCTCAAGGTGCTTGTTAGACATTGAAAGCCATTTTCTGATTGAAACGAACAATTTAGCCCTATGAGATATTAAAAATCGCTCAAAGAAACCTCTTTCAACTACCTTTTTGAAAAAGCATCTCTAAAGTGCACCTATTAATTCACACTTCCAGCAGCCCTCTACAAATATGCATCTATTGGGTTTCTTCACTTGCAAATAAGTAGAGATGCACCTGCTCATTTTGCTCACACAAAATGATTATGAAGGAGGTTACTGTCATTACCCCCATTGTACAACTAGAGAAACTGAGGCATGGGACAATGAAGTTACTTGCGTAGGGTCACCAGCAGGCCAGTGACTAAGAACAACAAAAGTTTCAGTCCAATGCTCTATACACAGAGTGACTCTTTTTTGCACTAGCAAAATATTATGATATGCCTTTAAGAAAAAATGTTTTGGATGGTTACATGCTTCAATTCATTTGAAAAGTTATTAAAACAATATATGCCCTGAGTGATTCATAACATGCCAAGTACAAATGTAAAATGTGTCATGTTAAATAATTATCAAATTTAAGGTACAAAATAAATTTATTATAAATCAAGACTAAATTGGCTAACCTTATCCAGTGTGGAAACCCATTGACATCAATTGCTTTGCATAACTTGGCCCAAAAAATCATTAAAATCCAGACTCGTTTTGCAATTGACTTTAACAAACAATTTGAAATTTGTCTGTCTGCTTTATAGTCTAATGTATTAAAATTTCTAGTGGTATTCCAGAAAATGTTATGCTTCCACAATCAATATATGAAGTATGTTTACCTTCTGATCCGCATTACTAAAAAATAACTTGTCAGCTAGCTTCTGTTCCAGCTGGCTAAGATAAAAATGCTTCTGCTGTCCAAGTTGTCTCACCAGGCTCCGCACACTGAGAATAGGCACTTGCTCTGCAATTAGAAAGCATTCTGGCTTGTTTAAAAAGCTTTCAAACTGTCACTCTATTTGAAATAAATTTTGGGAGTTTAACACACCAAAAGAAAGTGTATGGCTTGCTGTAGTTTCCATCACTATGCACAACAAGGAGCAAACAGTGGGCTGCATAGAGAAAGGATATCTGGATCTTCTGAATTAATACACAGCCTGCGAAAACCCTTGCATTGACATGTATGTGAGCCTGTCTGGTATTCTTTTAAACTCAGCAGGCTGCTTGACAGGCCTGGTCTCTAACTATTTTTGAGGAGAAATATGTTAGTGTTACAAAAAGTGTCAGGTGTCAGCTGCAGGAGGGAAAAAATCTGCTAATTGTTAGCTAAAACCAAATTTTAATCCTGTCATGGCTCAAGATGAGCCAAACCAATTTGACACATCCATGGGTACTTCTACTGGCTAAGTCTGTGTATCTTCATCACTGTCCAATGCTGCATGGAATGATAGCACTGCTCAGGTGTGTGAGGAAAACTGTCTCTCTAGTTACTGGCCCACAGAGGATACAAGTCTTAATATTGCAGCTACTCATGGAGAATTCCCTTCAGTGCATATGACAGGCACTTGTGATTCTGGAGCTGAAAATACTGGTTCTATACCTGTCAGCACATGTGTCAGGTTTAAAAGATCGTGATGTCTTTATCTGTGTAGCACATGGAACTGTTATCAGTCATTGCTGTGGTTTGTTTGGTTTTCCCTGTCATCTCAGGAATGACAAAAGCCTCAAAAATGCTGATTTGAGGGTGCCATGGATGTTCAGATTACTTCTTGAAAGCACAAGATTCCTAAGAAAACAACTGAAGTTTGCCAACAGCAAAATGCAAGTCTATGAAGATTAGGGGTGTGTTTTTGTTCTGATTCCAGGCCAATATTTTGCGGAGTCCTGTTCTAGGTAAGGCATTAGCTTTGCTGTGGCTTTTAGTTTAATTAGCTTTTAAAAGATGTTATATATTATTGTCTGTATAGCACAGGCCACAGATTTCAATTACCATTTGATGGCTCACGAGAAATAACATGGAGGTCTCAAGTCAAGTTCCAGTTCAGTTCAATACTACATGGTATCACCCCAACAAGTGGAACTTATATTGGCAGCCTCAATAGACCTATCAAGGACTAACTGGGTATGAAGACAACAAAGCTTTTCTATGGTTCACACATCACAAAATATGATTTTTATGAAAAGGAATATGACTATTTTGTGTCTACAAAGCAGTGAGTCTTCCAGAATAATTTTGCTTGGTCACACTACAATAAATGATGAGACTGTAATTAAAACATCATTTAAATATTTATGTTAAACAATAATGGGCTTATTTTAGTTCATCTTTCCTGCAATTAGGCTAATATAAGATTCACGGGTGCGATGAAGATTATGTTGAAAAGCACTATTGAAATATTTTAAAATAATATTTAGCACTTAAATTGTAATGTACACACATTAATTAATTAATCCTTGTATTGCCATTGGGATGTGAGTTAATGGATATGGTGATCCCTATTTTATTTAGGGGGAAAAACAAAAGACAGAGTTTTAGTGACATGTCCACAATTACACAGATGTAGTAACAGAATCAGTGTTAGGGTGCAGAAATTCCTTGTTCTTCGCTCTATAATTCAATCCAGGAGACTATACTGCCTCCTAAATACAATTATACTATGACCATAAAGTAATATGCATACTTAAGCACTCATAAAAAAGCTTTATAACTGTTTAAATATATATAACTGAATCACAGAAAGCTTGAGTGACTTCTTCAAGGTCAGACATGCAATTTACAGAAGGACTATGAATCAAACCCAGATCTCCTGAGTTGCCTAGAAGTTAGGAGTCAGGGATGGAGATGTATCAAAAGCATTTCCTAAATCTTGACCTTGAAAAAGGATTCTACAGGAGTGGGTTCTTGCTCCAACACAGAGAATCATTGAAGTCAGAGGGACTTTGCACGTGCATAAATATGTCATGTTTGCATTTCCCTCTGAGAGGGTAATGTGCAGAAGACTGCGCGATATACTCCAAAAATACTGTAGGAGCAGGAAAAGAAAAAGAGGGAGGGCAAATCACATACTGTATCATGTAATTTTCATAGCAGTGTATTCTATCATAATAATAATGGAAGACAAATTACTCTAAAGCAGAGAACTGAGGCTGTCAGCTGCGTACCTTTTCAAATCCCTATAGTCACAGAAAGTTATTTAAAGAGAAATAGCCCCTTCAGACAAACTGCTCAGATGCCAACAAATTACTACCCAAAAGCCGGTTTTCTAGTTATGTTTTTTAAAACAAAGTGTTTGAAAAACTTTCCCTGACTAAAGAGCTTATATTGTGGTGTATGAGAAAAATTTCATCTAGCACTTGCCACAGCCTTTCCCTCAGTCACGCACAAATATTCCCCGACCCTCATTTCTTCAGCATACTCATGTGCAGACCCGTAAGCTGGAAAACAGAGTGACTCCCTGTGGGAATAAAGAAAGGTGAGAATAATCATTTATAGAAAGGGAAAGAGCCACCTAGCATGCAGTGAATGTATCAGCCCACTAGGAAGAATGATTGGGGTCAATACATTCACTGCATGCTAGGTGGCTCATAAAACTAAGATTATGGGCCACCTATTGTTAAGCGAAGGACTTGACCACCTTGAGAAAAGAACTTACCTGTGACTAAACAACAGTGCCTATACCAGTTCAGTTGTGGGTGCACCTGCTTTTTCTGCCAGTCTGGACACCATAGCTTGTATTTTTTATTAATGGCAGCTATTGAATGTCTTTAAAAAGAGGGGAAGCAATGTTCTTTATTGCCGTGTACAAAAGTAAACCATTGTCTACAGCAGGTGGAAAGGCATTGTAAACAGGTAGTTGAAACTCCTATAGATTGTGGTGCAAATACAAGACCCTGCATCCACATACAACCACTGTCCAAAATGTAGTGCAAACATTGGGCCAGACTCTGGTCTGATTTGTGCCACTACATAAGGGAGTATGGAGCCATAAGGCTACCTGCAATTCAGATAGCAGCATGGAAAGAGTAGTCCTTTGTGACAGTTCTCAGGGTACCTACAACTACACAGATGTGACCTTGTCACTATCCCCACTTCCTGCCTGAGGGAGACTTGTTTGTACTTAATTGACTGTCAGCTCTCTGACATTGTCGGCCTGTTAGCTATCCCAATAACCTCCTCCGAGTTATGCCAGCTGTTACTTTGCCTCACAAGTTAACTGTAGAGTCCTCCAGGTTCCAAGACCCTTTGAAGCATTCCCTTGTCATGGCTAGCCCATTATCTACTGAACGCTCTTGGAAATCCCAGGTCTGCTGGGGAACAGTGTACACAGCATCTGCCATGGGTCAACTCAGGATCAGCTCCTTGCTTAATATCACAGCACTGAGATACCTATTCTCTATATATGTGAATTTATAAACAATAAGTTTATTATCAAAATATTCAAGAATCAAGAGACAGTGGCTAAGGATACTGGAGACAAAAGATTTATATATAAAACAAATTCATAAAATGCTGTCTAGAGACTAAACTTACCTACTAGGTTTACCTTCTGTTTAATTAATTTTTAATCTCATTCAAATGTTGCTTCCTATGTGCAGAATGTAGTATGTCTTTGTTCCCCGATATAGTCCAGTAAACCTTTCAAGTGTATCTCCAAATAAAATTCTCTTCCCCCACTGTGTGCTTTTTCCTGTTGACTTCATATCTCACTGTTGACTTTGTATGTAAATGTGCCTCCATATGTTAGCTTACAATACTTAATTTATATGCTGACAAAGAGACAGGTCAAATAAATATCTTTTGTCTGACAGGAAACCTTTTTCTCTCCCTTTGCTATGATACAGAACCTAAGAACCTATTTCCATTATAGATACATAACTCCTTATATAGTATCTGTACATACATTGCACAACGATAACAATTACCAGTGTGAGCCCAGCTTTCACTGAAGACCTTACATGACATTCCCGAGTGAGCCAGCTTCTATATGCTGGAATCAGGATAATCTCATAACCCCCTTGCTAGTTGGTATTATGGGGATACACATAAGTACATTATGTAAAGATCTAAAGGTGCAGGTTTAGCACTGTGGCCATGGGCATCCTAGGTTGCTGACACACTCGTATTGCTACCAAAGGAAATGGGCAAAGAAGCATCTCACCAATCCTGAAAGGTCAGGTCTCACAGGAAGTCCTAGCAGAGCACCGAAGGCCTGTGGCAGCCTTATTGGCTCATTCCCCCTGCTTAAGCCAGGAAGTGACCTGGCTGGCTGTCTAAACAACTGTGCAGGCCCACTCTTCTTGCAGCAGTGACTGACCCTGCTCTTGCCTGCCTCCTGCCTTCTAAATCCAACTCTGTCCCTGACTCCTGCTCTGTTCCTGATGGGCTCCTGTATCGCCTCTGCCCTAACTCTTTGTTCCTGCTCTGTGTCTGATCCTTGGTTGACTTCTGGTTCCTGTCCTGATGCCTCACTCCCAGGGAACATAAACGTCTTCTTGGTGGGAGGGGCAGAGGTAGACTAGACAGAAAATTGGAGGGGATGTGGCCCCCTCATCATGAGGCCCCACCCACTCCACTGCCCTTCTCTCTCCTCAGGTAAGTTCCATCCCCACCTCCTCCTCTCCCTCCCCCTGTCATGTTGGAAGATAGAAACTGGAGCTGGGAAGTGTTGTTATGCTTAAACAAAGCACACGAGATCTTTTATAGGGGAAAAGGCAGTACACTGCATTTATTGAGAATACAACAGTAGCATATGCTTTTCAATCACTCACAAGCACAAATACCATACACACAATCCCGCCAGATGATGTTATAGTTACCAGTCCAGAGTCTGAATCAATCTAGTGGCCAGCCAGATCGATCACAGAGGGGGAGCTGGGCTTTGTTGGTCTCGATCCGATGGTCTCCTGGAGTTGGTGGCAAGACAAACCCAAAGTTCCATAGCAAAGCATCCTGCTTTTATAATCCTCTTTCCCTGTTGAAGTCTACGGATTTTGCTGTGTCAGTCTGTGACCAGTTAATGTTTTTTTTTTTTTATGTTGACATTCCAGACATCTCCAAGAGGTCATCCTGTCCTGGATTGTTAATCAGTTGTTTTTAGGGATGCCTTCACCTTTAGAGCCATCAATCTTGCCCCTTCCTTAATCATGATGCGCGCTGATGATTTTTCTGACGCCGGTAAGTTTGTTTTTCACAGTCTGTCTTCACCCCACATTTTCCCCCTTCTCTCTTGACCATCTGGCTCTAACGACGACCTTCACACCTTATCTCATTCACGCAGACTTTCACAGAGATACAAACAGCAGAGTTTTATATTGAACAAAAGCAACAGCATTATAAATTGCCTTACTAAATCTTGTAATCAAAACAATTCACACTGAAGGCTCAGGCCTTCAGTATTGCTAATCTAATTAACATAGATACAATACCAAAATCCTGTCTCTTTACTTACTAAACTTTAAAAGAAATGTATATTTAACTAAAAGGTCTGTCCAGGATGAAATTAAGTCCTACATTACTACATTATTAAACCTAAGATACAAATATAATACTCATACTCCAACAGTGTAGAGTGGCTGCTGCACTGGCATGTCCCATCTCTTCCTCCTGCTGGTGCCCAGGTCTCCAGCTGCTCCTCAAGTCCCCACTGCCCTTCTGCTGGTCACAGCCAGTAACAGCTGCCAGGGCATGGGGACTGGACTAGCCGAGCTCTTGGGAAGCAGTGACTGTGGGAGGCAGGCTCAGGAGCTCAGGCCAGAGCAAGTCAGTCTAGATCTCTGTGGAGATCCCTGAACCCTCCCCCGGCCCTGGCAGCACACCCTCTCAGGTGGGGACATGGGCCTGGGGCCACTTTCTGGCCCACTCATTCC
Organism: Pelochelys cantorii; assembly: GCA_032595735.1. Taxonomy (NCBI): domain Eukaryota; kingdom Metazoa; phylum Chordata; order Testudines; family Trionychidae; genus Pelochelys; species Pelochelys cantorii. The sequence continues at coordinate 65,339,490 of CM064328.1, forward strand.
CCGGCTAGGCTTACTCCTTCACTGCTGGTGGCAAAGGTGCTGCCTTCAGAGCAGGGCACCCAGTCAGCAGCCACCACTCCCTCTGCTCTGCCTTCAGAGTTGAGCAGCTAGAGAGCAGCAGCTGCTACAGGGTGGCAGTGGTGGGGGTATGGTGAGGCTAAGGCAAATTTGGGGGTGGCTGTAGCCCCCTTTCTTGTTTTTCCCTCCTCCAGTGCCACCTCTGCTCACTCCTGACCATCGAGTACCATTCCTGACTCTGACTCTAGCCCGATTTTTGGCATCCAACCCTGGCTCTGATCTTCAGCTTTATTCCTGGTTCTGAATCCTGGCTCTACCTCTGCCTCTGGTATTTGGCAACTGACTGTTTATGATCTGGACAACCACCCCACCTACTGGACACCTACTTCTGCTGTGGCCAATAGGCAACACTACCTACGTCCCAGTTCCTCACAAGCTGCGTAGACTGTTTGGACTCTCTCCTTACAGCGCCAGAAAGGAGGACATGGGTCTGCCACTACCCAGCACCATTACACTAGTACCCCCCCAAAAAAGTTAACCAACTCCAGACCAGAAATCTAGCATTGCGGATGTGTGACTCAGAGTGGGACCTTGGGGGAAGGGATGGACTGGGGGGCAGGAGTGGGGCTGGAGCAGAGTAGCTTGGGTCAAGGAGCAGGTGGGATCAGAATGTGGGTGGAGTGGGGGTTGAGCACCCCGGGGAAAATTAGGAGCTCTCCCTGTGTCCAAAGCACAAACAATCATCAGAAGTGTAGGAGACTTTTTAATGAGTGCCATGTGCTCTTATTACACTGTCCTCCTCAAATAGCTGGAAAAGATTAGAGGGAACACTGGCGCTGGGATACACATTCACCTCCTTCCAGATCAGAAAAGCTCCAGGAAAACAATGAACCCAGGTATGGTAATTGGAAGCCAACTTGGGCACCATTTATTTTCCCATCTCAGTGCTACCTTCCAATTGACCACCCAGAAGTAAACTGAGACCAAAAGGGTTTCCCTGAATTTCCAAGTTCCAACAGAGGTGGGAATCCTCTAGCCACCTCCTTCTCAGTGGGCTCTGATCAACTCCAGGCTGGAGACAATTTTACTGATGGCAAGACAGCCCACACCTTGTTCCCTCTCATCATCTGCCCATTTGGCAAGACTGTCTACCACCCAGTTCCTAGCACATTAATTCTTTGGGGTAGGATTTAAAAAAAAGACATTGAGATTTTTATGGATTATCTTGAATATTCTGTTTATTTCAAATGCCATGTTCATATGTGTGTGCTTTATCCAAATTCTGAATTAATTACAGTACTTCAGTTGGAAGAAAGACTAATATAGACACATTATTCTCCAGGGACAGTTAAGATTTCTTTACATTACAGAGCTCTATAATGAACTGGCAGAGTGAATATCAAAAACTCCACATGTGGTGATCATACACACTGCTTTTATGAACCTCTTTGTAGAGAAAAGCTCCCAAGTGAATGTTCAATCTGTCAATCTAAGTGCACATTGAAAGCCTCTGAAATCTGGCCTTCTCTAAGAACATCTGCTTTTTCTGTGCTAATATTTATCAGCCACACTCAATGCAACTCACATTTCCAAAACTGAGACTAGTGAATTGGAACTGAGACATCCATTCATTATATTGTATCTGAAATCCTAATATTCTTACAGAGACTAAATCAAGCTGCTATATACAATATGCTCTCTCAGGGTTTGTCTTCACAGCAAAATTAACTTGAGTTCTAACTCCAGTGTTACCTCTAGTCCAATCACCCACACACAAAAATCTCTAGTTTGAGTGTGGTGGCACTTTAAACTCAAGCTACATTGCCTGTCAGGGGATACGGGCTGAAAAACAAGTGTGAATGACACACAAACAACTATGTGCGGTGTGGTTGTAGCTAGAGTCCACTTGAATGTTGATAGTGTCCCAAGTGCCTTCCCAAAAATTTTCCCAGGGCCTTTTTTTTTTCTATTTGCCCACTTCCTGTTTCCAGATTGGATGTTACCTCCACACAGTACAAATCAACCTCTTTGGTGTTCATATACCTCTAACCCTTGTATAGCTTTCCTGTTGCACTTGTTCACATCAGATGGCATCTGGGAGAGCGTGCACCTAGTTGCACTGAGATTGACACCAAAGTTCTGATGGACCTTGGGATGAGGGCAGCAAAAACTGTGATGGCTTATCTCCCTGGAAATCCTCTTCTGGAGTATACTGAAATGACTGCTGCCTGCCCAGAGACTCATCACTCTCCAGCCCGACAGCCAAAGAAGGTTAGGCAGGGATGCTCAGCATTCTGGTTTTCTGTCTGCTTGGCTACCAGGATAGAAGAGATGCAGGTAGGTGGAAAGCCAGGCTTTCAGTAGCTTCCAGTAGCCTGGCTCCCAGTAGCCTGCCTGAACGGGTCTTGTCAGTTTCACTTTTTGCTGAAGGTGGGCAGCCAGCAAATCCTATTTCAGTTCTCCCAAAACTGAACTTTTCTAGAAATCATTACCTGGCCTTTTTGTCTTGATTCAGGATGAAATTTTGTTCTAAATACATGACATTTTTCACAAGAAGGGATTTTAATTTTCCATCCAGCTCTATTTGACACCAACACCTTCTCCTTAAGCAGGGTACAGCATCTAGCTAGCCAATTCCCAATTCCCAACTTCCACAGGAATGAAGGAGTTGCTACTGTGGATCAGACCAGCAGTCCATCTAATCTGGTAGGTTGTTCCTGACGGAGGCCAGGACAAGATGCTACAGAGTACAATGCAAGTAACAAAAATAGGCTACTGTGGAATAACTCGCTCTTTCTTCCTAGTCTCAGGATTGGTTCACGTGCTAATGCAAGAGAGTTTATATGCCTCATATCATTTACTTATGTTACGTAACTGTGGAGATGTTTATTATCCATATTGTTTCTTTAAATCTCCTTTCTGAAGCTCTGACCTTGATAATATCTTGTGAAGATGAGTTCCACAGATTAATTAAATGATGTGCAAGTATTTCCTTTTATCGGTATTAAATTTGTTGCCTTTCCATTTTATTGAATGTCTTATAATGAGCATAGGTCTTGTATTATGAGACCCAGTAAACAAGAACACATGACCTTCCATAAATCATACATTATCTGTCATTCTCTCTTCTCTCTCAAATAAACATTCCTAATCTTTTCAGTCTATCCTCATATGGTGGTTCTTTCATTCGTCTGATAATTTTCATCACTTTCCTTTTAAGGCCTTTTATATCCTTTTGGAGCTAGGGTACTGTGTTCATTTCTTGTCACCCTACACTATGAAGTATGTCCATCACTACTCTATACATAAAACAGTATTAACAGCAACTACATCCATCCTCCACCATCCACAAATGGAGGTCAAGTGCAAGGGGAATAGCAACTAGCGGGAATTAAAGGCTGCCTTGAATTATCTGGTTTTCAAAGCTCCACAGTCAAATGGTTTGGGCCTGTACTTAGAGAAAGAAAACAAAAATAATTTTTTTTCTCTACATAGTAGCAGCATACCCTTCACCCCTCACACTTTTGGGATTTAATTTTATATTGTGCCTAATTAACTGCTAAAATAATAATTAAATCAGCTAGAATTTCCCCATGGTATCCTTCCTAATTAACCCAGTGCTAAATAACTGACATTAATTTGTCACATCTTTACAGTTACTTGAAAACAATCTCTGTGAAACAAATGGCAGGAGTAATGATATAATCTATTTCTGAAATTGAAAGAGACCCAAAAATTACAGTCCAACCTTCATTTATGGTGTCACAACAGAAGAATGAACACAACTGAAGACCTCACTAGAATAATTTACAACTTATTTAATTTGCAGTACATTAGTTCATTAACATGTTGCACTGGTTGTGAAAGTCATGTGCATAAAATTCACACTGGAGTTGTGACGCCCTCTCCAGCAAGAAAGTGGGAAATATTTCTTAATTTTAAAAATGCTGATGTAGCTATAATGTGATCACATGACACACAAGTTTCCCACAAGTTTCCCAGCTTTTCCATGGAACCTCAATACTGACCCTTGATACGTAAGAAATTCCAATCAGAGGCTGACAAAATGCCAAATTGTGGGATAATTTTCTAGCCAGGATAAACATCTGTTCAAGACTAGATGTCTGAATCCTGTTTTGTGCCTTATGTAGCCATTTAGGCCTGAATTCTGTAAAGCACCTAAACACATGCTTTAATCCATCATTGTTTAGCTAAACAAAGGGTTCTCCTTAAGATTTATGGGGTCTTATCAGTATTATTAAACTGGTACACCTTTGCCCGATGGCAGACAGAAGGGGAGCAGTTTTTTAGAGGTGTGATTTTATAATCTTCAGCAACACACTAATGGAATATTTTAAAGCAAATTTTAAACAAAGGCCCTGTGGATTAACACAGTAAATTCAGAAACTGACGGTATGTATCTCGAGTTGACAAATGCCTGTTAAATGGTTTCATTATCACTTGCATGGCTCTTTCACAGGTTCCATATTCTGCTAATAGGTCAGGCAGGTTTTTTCACTTTTAAGTTACCTAGATCCTTTTCAGAGGAAGTAGAGCCAGATGCCCTGCTCAACCATCTATTCTGTGTATGGGTAAGGCTGGCTCTGGCTAACCACTTATTCACATGCTCAACTTCAAGCATTTGTTTAAAGCCCACTGAAGCAAGGATTACATTGGGGGGAGGGAGGGACTGCTGACACCTATGCAAACTAAACACAAAATGTGTATAAAATGCTACCCCTCTGATTTGGGAGCACTTACACATACTTTATCCATTTAAATGATTACACGAGGGAAAAATGCAGTGTTTTGCTGAATTAAAGACTGCAGGATTTGGCCTTCGCAACTGAGGGCAAGATATGTGTCCATGTCTCTAGGGATGAAAAGATAATACATTATCAATTATGTCATTTAGGCTCAATTAGGAGTCGTATTATCTTACCCTTGTTATATATTTTTGGCATTCCATCAGTGTCCCCAATTTATTAAGAGATGACCATACACATATGGAGGTACAGGTCCTACCCTTACAATCTAAAAAAACAAGGAACATGCAAAGCATCAGAGAAAGAGATACAGCCAAAATATGATCAAGCTTTTCATATACTCTCTGGATTATACACTTTGGGAGGAGGGGCTGCTTTCTCTTAAAGGAAATATTTCTGACTGCCTCTCAATGCCTATTATTAGCTAGATAACTTTCTAGTACAGGTTGTACCTCCCTTAACAGGGACTACCTGGTCCGGTAACTTCTGTGGTGGTGACTCAGCCGGGAGCTCAGTGTGTGGAGGAAAGGAGGATGGGCAGCATGGCAGGGAGTTCTGGCCCCGGCAGAGCTCCCTGACCCCAGTGGCCAGGGAGCTCTAGCCTGGCTACAGCTGTGGGCCTCTGGCCCCGGCCAGGGAGCTCCAATCCCAGCAGCAGCTAGGGAGCTCTGGCCTTGTCCCCAGCTGTGGAACTCAGGCTGTTTTCTGGCTCCAGAAGCCGGGGAACTCCAGCCCCAACCCCAGAGGCAGTCAGGGAGCTCTGGCCCAGGCTGTGAAGCTCCTCAACCATCTTCCCTGCATGAAATAGCAGCCAGAATGAAGAAGAAAAGATTAAGATCAAAATCCAAGTTAATTCATCACACCAGTCCTTCAAAAAAAACCCAAAAAACTGAACAGGTGTTTCTCCACATGTGACAAGAGATAACACGTAATAGGTGGGATCTGCCTAATCAGTTGACACATATGCAGGAACAGTAAGGAAAAAAGCCACTGTGAAAGCAAAGGAATGAGGGAAGTCACCCTAGAGAGTGATATTCCTGCGATCTATGTCCAAAGACAGCATACATGAACAGATTTGCACTGGTAATCTCAAGGTGTATAATGCTGCTATTACTGTCACAACCAGGAGCAAGGTAGTCTGACTTAGTGGTCAGAGCAGAAGTTGGGTGTCAGACCAGCTCAGATGCCAGGAGGTCAGAGTCTCAGAAAGGCCAGAGAGTAGACAGGGAGTCAGACATCAGGAGGCAGGCAAGGTCAGAAACTGGGACTGGATGACCAGTGATAGATCACTAAATCAATTGTCCTGTTCTGTTCCCTGTCCCTGAAGCATCTGGCACCCAGCACTGCCAGAAGGCAGGATACTGGGCTAGGTGGACCATTGATCTGTTCTTATGTGTCTTGTTAAATTAATTTCAAGTACATGAAAGAGCACAAGCTGCTCCTATTGTTAATAAGCAGTGAATACCTAGACAAGATGCCTTTTACAGTACAGGTGGAACCTCTCTGGTCAGTCACCCTCGGAACCTGACCGGTGCTGAAGCAGAGAATTTACCAAGTCATAGTAGGTCAATACTATCTAGCAGCATTACCAGCACTTCCTCTGCTTACTGGGCATTTGGAAGACATGTAGGGGTAAATTAGAGCTAAATAACAGCACAGAACACAGAGCCAGGACTGATGGCTGTGAACAAACTTTATGGAACCATGGGAAGCTTGGCCACACCCATGATAAGTGGACATCCGGCTAACTAAAATCATACCGGACCACGGATGTTGTTGGACCAGAGAGTGCTGGACCAGAGAGGTTCAAGCTGTAGTGCAGTCAGGGGTAATTGTGTGTAGTTTACCCTCTTTTCATTTGGACAACACAACATTTAGGTTAATTTACTTACTTTTTAAAAAATCACTACAGGGCCTTTAGGGTACATTTGCACAGCACAGTCCACAGCAGTGACCCCTCAAGTCTGGACCAGCGGACTCAGGCTGGCAGGACTCACTCTACCACACTAAAAGTAGTTGTGGAGACATTGCCACTCAGGTTGGAACTTGGGCTCTGAAACCTGGAAAAGGAGGCAGGTTTCAGAGCCATTCTAAGTCACAATGTCTACAGAGCTGGGTTTGGCACAAGCCTTGCTATACGTCAAGTCTGCTGATATGGGATCAGAGACTCACTGTCACTGGTTGTGTGGACATGCCCTTAACTGCCAGACATGGGCCATGCACTGAAAAATATATACTGGTTGCTACTGTCTTTAGGAGTCCTATAGTTCATCCAGACTCTCCAAAAGCTCAGGATGATATAGAAGCGCATGTGGATGGCATTTTGAGAAGCCTGACAGCTCCAGCTAAGTAAATAGCAGATTTTTCAGTTCACTGGCAATGTCAAAAAGTCAAAGGCAAGTATAGTTTCTGGACAAATCAAAATCTCAACTCTTCGAAACCTGCAGCAAATTTTAAAGTTGAAAAAACTGTTTCAGATCAAACTAAACATTTTGTTGACTGTAAAATAAAACATTTCATTTTTATTTTGAGCATTTCAAAATGCTTTTGAAATTTTTCAAATAAAATTGAAGGAATTTTTTAGATAAAATGTCACTTGAAACCAAAAAGCCAAAATGGTTCATTTTGAGAATGTTAAAATAAAATGCTCTGATTTTTTTCAGACATTTTCTGTCATTTTTTAAAATAAACAGTTCCGTGAAACTGGCACAAATTCATGAAATGTTTTCATGCTGCTGAATCTGAACTTTTACCCAAAAAGTTTTGATCAAAAAACTGTTTCCCTGCTGTACTGCCAGCCTCACCATAGATATTAGAACTGACTGAAATGGCCACTAATCCTAACCCACAAGCACAAATCGTATGCACGTTTACAAGACATACCAAGGTCAATTACTACAGTATCATGGTCCACCCAGGATGTCTATGCAATGTCTTTGAAACTATGAAACCCCAAATAGGCTGATCTCACAATGAAACTCCAAACCATGCAAAGTTTGAAAGATTTAAGGTTCGTTATAAATATTTCATATTGCTATAATATTGCCAATTTAGAAATACTTTAAACTATAAAAATTCCATCCATTTTTCCATTTAGTGTAGAGGTTTTCAATTTGTGGCTTATGGCCCCCTGAGGATCCACAGACTATGTCTAAGAATCCCAAAGGGGTCTGCACTTCTATCTGAAATTTTTTTAGGGGTCCGCAAATGAAAAAAGATTGAAAACCATGTGTTTAATACTGGATATGGAATAATCTGGAATACAACTGGTCTGCACTGTCACTAGATGGCACTCAAAGTCCATAAATGCTGTACAGAAGCAATGGAAAATGCACCTTCTACAGAAAAAGAAAACAAACATTTAAAGCGTCATGTGCTTTTTTGATTCTCAGTAAAGTTTCACACATTTTCTACATCATATTCACATTGTCACACACCAAAGTAAACAAACGTGGATGACTGAAGACATTCTTTGGGGAAGAAAGCTTTCCTATCAGACTTAACTGAATCTACAGTTGGATAAAAACAGATAGCACAAGAGACTTGCAGGGATCAATATTCTGCTATCTCCTGTCACCTGGGGTATGATTGGCAAGTGGCAGCATTTAGAATTAAGCTGCAGTGGAAGCTTAAATTCCTTGCACAGATCCAGAGGGCAATGTTTGAATTGGGGGAGTTCTACCTTTGTAACCTGTTGTCTCTGGGTATGTCTACACTACAGAGTTGAATTATGTCCACACTGCAATCGCGTTCTTTCGAAAGAAAATCGAAAGAACAGAGGGGTTTTCCTGACATTGGTAAACCTCTTTCTATAAGGAAGAAACCTTGTTCCAAAAGAGCTCTCCCTGCCACAGGCCTGCTCACTCATGGCAGAGCCACAAGCCCCCCGAAACACTCCTGGCGCTCACAGGGAGCAGCACCAGGGCTCCTAGGACCCATCCAGGGGGACCAAGAGGTGGGCATCCTCCTGATCCAGAGCAGAAATCCTGTCCCTCCTCGAGCTGTGGGGCAAGGAGGAGACACTCCAGGATCTCTGCTCCAAGCACCGCAACACCGACATTCATAGCTGGATGGCCAAGTCCCTGGCGGAGCGTGGATACCCACCCCGGACCTCGGAATAGGTCCGGAGTAAGGTCAAAGAGCTCCACCAGGGATACACGAGGGCCAGAGAGTGCAGCTTGTGCTCCAGGGTAGGACCCCCACAAATTCCTTTACTACCAGAAGCTGCACTAAATCCTGGGGGGTAGGGAAGCCATTTCCCCACCCGTGGTGGTGGACTTGGGCCTTGACACGCCCGTTGTCTCCAAGCCGGAGGGCACAGCAGAGGAGGACCAGGGACAGAACAAGGAAGAGAAGGTGGATGACGCAGCCACCATCACGCTCTCCTTAGAGCCAGTTCCCGTGAGCCTGGACATCTCCCAGGCCTTCTCTGATGCTGGAGAGGGAACTTCAGGTGAGTGCTCTCAGTCTGTCACACGCACAGGGTGGGGGAGGCAGGTGCAGAGGGGGAAGGGTGTGGGTGTCGCTCGGCCTGCATGGGCTGGACATCGTGCTGCAGTCCTGTGCGCCACGTGGACTCAGCAGGCAGCCCCTGAGCACGCCCAGGATCCTGCTCCCAGGCTGGGGGAGCCCATGCACACGTCTGGCCCTGGGGGAGAGGGAAAGCCCTCCCCGCACCTGCCATGGCTGGAAGCAGGCCAGCTACAAGGGTGCAGGCATGACCCTAGACATACCAAGGAGTGCCGCACACAGCACATGGGCATGCTTGCACATGCAAGGCAGACAGCACCCGCTCCCATGGGCAGCGCTGCAAGGCACAGGTGTATGTGTAGGCCCCAGGGAGGGCAAGGCTGCTCCAGGCTCCTCTGCCACCCATGAGGGGATCTCACTGTGGCCGGACACTTCCCTTTGCTGGTTGAGAGCAGTATATTTTACATGCCGGCCATCTCAATGGCTGCTTAGAAACACAGTAGCTATATGGTTGCCTGCAATGCCAGAGTTTTAGGGTGAGATTCTGTGCTGCACTGTAGAGGGAGGAAGGGTTCAAGTAGCTGTAAGGCACTTTTGCAGCCCCTTGATCCTGGAAATGTCCCCATCATAACCTAGCTGTGAACGCTTGCTTAAATTACAGTAGCCTTCCCAGACTGCCCTGTGAGCTGTGGCACTGCCTGGCATTTCCTTACCCCTCATGTTAATGCCTCAGCCCTGATATGGCCCGCCAGCCTCCAGCTCCAGCCCCCTCCCTTACATACTTCTTACACCAGGGCTTGAGAGAAGGTCCTCATCACCTGCCTTTTGGGCTGTCTTCCACAGTACCTGCCCATGCAGAATCCTCCCCTGGCCAGATAATGAAGGGCCGTGAGGGCCTATTTAGGCGGCTCAGGCCATTTTACATGGCTGTGGTGCAGTTTGACAGACCCCATACTAACTAATGCCCATCAAGGCATGGAACAGCACTGAGCCAGAGAGGCCTCGTCCTTCACATAAGCAGGGCATGCTCCAGGTGGAGGGACAGTGTAAGAGGACATTGGTAGTGGGTGACCACCTTTTCAAATAGCAAAAGTGGGACACATCCAGGAGCCCTCACCCCATGACCCAGCTCCCTGCTTCTTCTCTTCCTCTGAGGCCCTGCCCCCTGGTCAAACTAGAAGGTGGAGCCAGCTCATAATAAGAGTCTTCCAGGGAGATCTGTCCTCTGTGGGAAGCCCTAGACCCTCTGCAAGCCCTGGTATGGAGCCAGGAGGCCTGAGAGCAGTGAGGGCTGCCAGATGGTTTCAACAAACATACCGGACACACTTGACATTACATCACAATCTACATTACATCTTATTTAGAAAATACCGGACATTTATATTTTCTCATTTCTATTTTCTCAGTTTGTTTCCTGAACAGAAAGCTCAAATACTGGACTGTCCAGTTCAAAACTGGACACCTGGCAACCCTAAGAGCAGCCCCGTCTGTGTCGCCTCTCCCCACCAGACACTTAGAAGAAACCGCCAAGCTGATTATCGCAAAGTTGGAGGGAAATTGATATTTTTTTTAAAATGTTTTAATAAAGCATTACACTACCTCACAAGCCCAGTTTGCTACCCTGACCACTTTACTTCTTGGTTGTACCTCTTTCCCCTTCCATTTGTCTGTTTTTTTAGCTGACAAGCTCTTCAAGCAGAAACCAGCTTTTCCTTTATGTTCGGGAAAATTCAGTAATGACAGAAACATAGGAATTGTCACACTGGATTTGGCCCTAGAGCCATCTAGTCTAGTGTCTAAAGAGAGTGGTGGCTAATACCTGATGTTTCAAGGAAATGTGGGGAAAAAAAATATGCATAGCCATTCATGCTGAGCAGCAGAAGATGGAAAAAAATCATTTCTAATGCCCTCAAGGCCAATTACTCCCTGATGCATGATATATATTTATTCTAATCATTATCTTTGCCTGCACAGCTACAAATGTCACTAATGGTCAGACCATTCTCCAGTTCTTTTACATGTTAAATTCCAGCAGGTTGAGTCTGCTGGCTCCAGCCTTTTTACTCCGAGCCCCTGTCATCTGTAACTCCTTCCTCAGACTTCCAGGAAACTGCTCTGCCTGTATGTCTTTTCAAGATGAAAGTTTAATATTTGGGGCTTTAATTTGTTTGGTGGCTTTGAAGAATTGCTGTGTTACTGTTGTTATTACTGGAAGCCTCCCATGGGAGGGTATTTGCATGATAAAGAAGCTATAAAAGGGTTAGCATAAAAATAAGCAAAATGACAAATGAATGTACAATTACAATTATTCTAATTCAAATGAAATGAAAAAATAAATGGGGGAAAATTAATAACTCTCTCTACATTCTCTTTCCTGGCCTTATCTGGGGCTGTGTATGTGGTCTTGTAACTTGGACTAAGCACATGTGAAAAATCCTGTGAAAGCTACTAGCCCTTATATTCAGTGTTAAAAATGCTGCCTCATCCACTTACTGCCTCTCTGGAGCAAATGAGCAAGGAGAGACGGGGAATGGGTCTTCTGACCTTCTTACCATCTAGCTTACCTCAGACAGCCTGAGTGGCTTATGCTGTTGTAAATTACTAACCAGCCCCCCACTTCTCTGGAGGGAAGAGAAAGCAGAGAAGGAATTATGCCTCAGGTAATGGACTCCTGCTTTACAATGCCCAGCAGGGTCCTGGGTTGGAACCCGATGAAGTGGAAGGGCCAGAATTCCCCTACACCTGTTCTGCTATGCAGGGCTACCATCACAGTCTGTCTACTGGAGGAGGAGGCTTGCCCCAACATAGAGCCACATGGTTAGAGATTTCTAGGCTGCAGAAGTAGCTCCCCTGCCAATGATTGACAGTCTTGGTCTGCCTTCAAAACTGCATGGAACAGAGATCCAGTGCCATCGTTTTGTGACCTCACTACTCCAAGAAAAGAAGTTTTCAGCTAAAGCACATACGTCTGACTAGTCCATGACCACTTCTTCAGGCCACCAATGCTTCATGTGGTCAGGAAAGTGGTAGGGGCACTATCACAGCTCTAATCATCTAAGAATTCCTCTAGGCAGAGAGAACCTTTAGGGCAGGGGTTCTCAAACTTTGTAATACCGCAACCCCCTAAAATTCTAAATGAATTTGTGTGACACCCCCCCCCATCCTCACTGCTCCATGAGTAAAGGGGGAGTTGGGGGCGGCAGGGCTGGCCGGGGGAGATCGGGCAGGGGAACCGGCCGGCGGTAAGCAGGGCTGGCGGGGGGGGGAGTCGGGGGCAGCAGGGCTGGCCGGGGGAGATCTGGCGGGGGAACCGACTGGCGGGAAGCAGGGCTGGTGGGCGGGGGGGTGGGGTTGGGTGCAGCGGGGCTGGCCGGGGGAGATCGGGCTGGGGAACCGGCCGGCGGTAAGCAGGGCTGGCGGGGGGGGGTGGGAGTCGGGGGCAGCAGGGCTGGCTGGGGGAGATCTGGCGGGGGAATCGACTGGCGGGAAGCAGGGCTGGTGGGCAGTTGGGTGCAGCGGGGCTGGCCGGGGGAGATCGGGCAGGGGAACCGGCTGGCGGTAAGCAGAGCTGGTGGGCGGCGGTGGTTGGGTGCAATGGGGCTGGCCAGGGGACATCGGGAGGAGGAGGGGAGAACTGGCCTCCAGAAGCAGGGCTGGCGGGGCAGCAGGGCTGGCTGGGGAAGATTGGGAGGAGAAGTGGGGGAGAACCGGCTGGGAGGGAGTCGGGGGGAGCACGAATCGGCCGGCAGGGAGTGGGACTGACCCGGGCACATGCAGATCCCAGGGCGCTGCCCATCCCGTGCACAGTGCCGGCGAAGCGCGAGTGAGTTCGGCTGCGGCTCCACCATGCACTGGAACAGTGCTCAGGAGCAAGTACAGGGCGTCCCCTCCTCCCCAAGACATCACACGCAACCAGAGGCTCTGAGCACTGATCGCACCCCGCCTCCCAGCCACTCCCCCCGCCCCCGCCAGGCTTCCATCGGGCGCCCAGCCGGAAAACTTGAAAATACCAGGCATTGCACATGTCCGGTATTCCTCAATTTTTTTACCAGATTGTCCCAAAAAAACGGACTGTCCTGCGACCCCCCCCTCTCAGTTGCTCGCGAGCCCCAGTTTGAGAAATGCTGCTTTAGGGATTGGCTTCACCAGCTTTAGGGCAGCTTTGTGCTACTGGATTGGGTTCTAGTGGAGCAGCTGGTTGGCATGTCCAGACCTCAAGTCCCTTCATCTGATAACTTAAACAGATTTGAGAAGATTAAAAGAGTCCTGTTGTTGCTCCTTATTTGAAAGGTATGTGGGAGGTCATGGCCATGCCTCCCATTCAGGCCCGGAGGGAGGTCACACCTCCTTCCTGCTGCATCTCTGCAAAGATTGACCTAAAAGGGAGTTAGCAGCCTTGGAGGCCCTGACCCCCCTAGGCAAAGCAGAGCACCAACCCATCTAAGGGCTCAGATCCTTAGACTAAATACAGTCTTTCACCTGACATCCTGACTCGGGCAGATAGTAGTCAAGTGCAGACTTTTTGTCCTAAGGTGGTGGGGCAGCCCTGCCCTGGAACAAGCACAGTATTCAGCCTACAGGATGCATATGCTTTTAAAAAGTACATTAACGGAGGAAAACTTGTTTCATTTGAGGGGAGACATTGTTTGATATTTCTTTGGACTGAACCCAATTGCCATATATTTACATTTACCTAAGCCCATTTCTGGAGTGTGTTCAACTTCTCTTTTGTTGTTTCACTCAGTAACTTACCCTCTGACCAAAACACATGTCCTAAAACCACTAGCTGAAGCAATTCTGTTGGGCTTAATACATAAGATACGGTATCATGTATACACAGAGACATTTACTTCTCTCATTCCCACCCAAAATTCATCTATTAACTGAGTGTTTTATAGAAGAATGTCTGAGGGACTTGGGAAACTGCAGATCACAATAGCAATCAGGAACAACTCTAGAGAGCACCTCAAAAAAAGAGGAAATCCCACAGACCTTAATGAAATGGTTTAACTGTCACTTTTGCTTCATAATGCAATGTGCTTATTCATTGCCTGAAATTATATCCAAACCATGAGTGAAGCAATATTTCCACAAGGAAACTTTTGGTGACACAATCAAAGGTACTTTTATCATTGAGTGAGGCTGTTGCATATGGTTACCTTGTCACTATTTTAATGTCATCATTTAGCTGAGAAATTGGATGGCAAGATGAGGAAAGGAGGTTTCACATGCAATATTGCCAGCCCCACATGTTCAAAAATTGTGAGTCAAGCTCATAAAAAATCATGAGATTGGCACCCTTTTATTTATGCACTGGGGATAGATGCTGATAAGTGATAATGGGTTATTGATTTTAGGACTGTGATCTTTTGGATTTATATAGGTCACTATAATAATCTAAAATAACATTATTTATCTCTGCAGGATGTGACCATGCTTGGTCTTCAGCATTTCTGAGTATTGGCCTGGCTACTTTATCTCTAGTTATAAGCTGTGCTCACGATGACCCAGTTTTACCCTCCATATTCATATATCCTGCTCCGCAGGTAGAGAAGACCTTCCTGGGCTATTTGTGCAAACAAGAGATTATTCTATGTCCTGATTTGGTGAAGTTCTCTGTTATCTTTGGATAATACATCAGGGTATGTCTACACTGCAAAGTTAATTCGAAATAACAGCCGTTATTTCAAATTAACTTTAATAGCGTCTATACATGCAAACCGCTATTCCGAATTTAATTCAAAATAGTGGAGTCCTTAATTCGAATTTGGTAAACCTCATTCTACGAGGAGTAACACCAAATTCAAAATAGCTATTTCGAATTAAGTGCTGTGTAGACACTTAATTCGAAATAGGGGGCCTCCAGCCCTTCCCAGGGAGCCCTGTTGGCCACTCTGGGCACAACCAGGAAAACTTACTCTCCTCTCCCCCAGCCCTGGAGCCATTAAAGGGGTAGACCCTGGCCACAGTGCCTGGGTCAGCTCCAAGCCTACCAACCCAGAGCCAGCAGTGGCCACCGGGGCCCCTGACCCAGTAGCCCCAAAACATGAGCCAGCAAGCCACTGGCAGCCAGCCCTCCACCGCTCTTCAGGAGCAGTCTGCCAGCTCCCAGGAGCCTGCCAGGGGCTCGAGATGGTGGGTGCCTTCCTGGTCCAGGGTGGAGATCATGGACCTTATTCAGGCTTGGGGGGGATGCCCCCAACGTCCATGATCTCCGCACTAGACAGGGGAACGCGGCTGTCTATGGCAGGATAGCTGCCAGCCTGGCCACCAAAGGCCACATGCGAACCCAGGAGCAGGTTAGCATGAAAGTCAAGTTGGTCTGGCGAGACCCCCAACCCTGAGTTCTGAGCTTCTCCTCCCCCTTCTTCCCCTTGCTTCCCCCTGCCAGCTCCCTCCTCCCAGATTTCCCCCTCCCCTCTCCCACCCTCTCTCTTCCCCTCTCCCACCTCCTTTTCCCAGTCTCCCCAGAGGTTCATCCCCCCCCCCCCCAGTTTTGTTCAATAAACCCAGTTTCTATTTTTGAACATACGAGTCTTTTGTTTGACATCAGGAAGGGGGGCTAGGAAGGGGTAAATGGAAGGACGTGAGGGAGGAATGGGGCATGAGCCCCTGGTGGGGAGGACCTGGGAGGCTCTGAGGGCTCCTCGGGGTGGACACTCTCCCTCAGGGCCTCCTGGATCCTGACAGCCCCCCGATGGACCCCCCGGATGGCAGCCTGCAGCAAGTGCAGCCAGGCTGATGGCAACGACCCCACGAGACACACTGGCATGCCTAGGGGCAGCTCTGGCTCCATGTGGCCGAGTGCTGTAGTGTCCCAACTGCGGGCACTCAGGGCACTCCAAGACAGGACTGCTTTGCTGTCCCTCATCGAGGTAGACAAGCAAGCGAGGAACCCTGAGAACTGTCTGTCCGGGGTGGGGGTCGGGTCCCTTTAAGCACGGAGCTCAGTTAGCCTCAGGCAGCAGCCCCACACACTAAGTCCTAACCTGATGCCCTGCCGGCACTGGTTCCGGCCACCCTTAACTTCGGTTCAGGGTCCACTCAGTGTGGACGTGCTATTTCGAAATAGCAAAACGCTATTTCGAAATAGTTTTTGTATATAGATGCGTTATTTCGAATTAGCTTAATTCAAATTAACTATTTCGAATTAAGTTAATTCAAAATAGCACTGTAGTGTAGACATACCCTCACTGATTTAGTCTCCAGCTGAGCCATCTTATATGTAAGGAAATTATGGCTTCTGGAAATGAAGTTCTGGACCAGCCTTCCAACAGAAGTAGTGAACCAATCTAACTAGTTTTCAGAAGGAGCTTGATCAATTTATGAATGAATTTATAGGATTGGATTGCCTGAAAGAGGAGGGTCTTGGACTTCGTGGCCCAGAGGTCCTTTTTGGTGTTATGTTTCTACATTTCCCTCCTTTATTTTCTATTTCTACTTAAAACAATGAGCAGTCCTATGACACCTTAAAGACTACGGGTATGTCTACATTACAGCCGTTAGTTCGAATTAACTTTAATAGCGGCTATACATACAAACCGCTAGTTCGAATTTAATTCGAACTAGCGGAGCGCTTAATTCGAACTAGGTAAACCTCATTCTACGAGGACTAATGCCTAGTTCGAATTAAGTAGTTCGAATTAAGGGCTGTGTAGCCACTTAATTCGAACTAGTTGGCGGCTAGCCCTTCCCAGCTTGCCCTGGTGGCCACTATGGGCCAAACCAGGGAAAGTTTTCTGCCCCCCCTCCCGGCCCTGGAGCCCTTAAAGGGGCACGGTCTGGCTACAGTGCTCGTGCCAGTTGCAAGCCTGCCAGCACCCAGCCAGCAGACCCTGACCTGGCACGGCATGAGCCACCACCCGCTGCCACCCAGCCCTCCGCCTCTTCCCAGGACCAGGCTGGCGGCTCCCAGGAGCCTGCCCGGGGCCACAAGAGGTGGGCACCCGCCTGGTCTAGTGCGGAGATCGTGGACCTCATCAAGGTTTGGGGGAAGGCCTCCAACGTCCACGACCTCTGCAATAGGCACAGGAATGCGGCCGTCTAGGGCAGGATAGCTACCAGCCTGGCCACCAAAGGCCACATGCGAACCCAGGAGCAGGTTTGCATGAAAATCAAGTTGGTCCAGTGAGTCCCCCCCAGCCCTGAGCCCTGAGCTTAGAACATAAGAACGGCCGTACTGGGTCAGACCAAAGGTCCATCTAGCCCAGTAGCCTGTCTGCTGACAGCAGCCAGCACCAGGTACCCCAGAGGGGATGGACCGAAGACAATGACCAAGCGATTTGTCTCGTGCCATCCATCTCCAGCCTTCCACAAACAGAGGCCAGGGACACCGTTCCTATCCCCTGGCTAATAGCACTCCATGGACCCAACCTCCATGAATTTATCTAACTTCTCTTTAAACTCTGTTATAGTTCTAGCCTTCACAGCCTTCTGTGGCAAGGAGTTCCACAGGTTGACTATGTGCTGTGTGAAGAAGAACTTTTGCTTATTAGTTTTAAACCTGCTGTCCATTCATTTCATTTGGTGTCCTCTAGTCCTTCTATTATGGGAACTAATGAAGAACTTTTCTTTATTCACCCTCTCCACACCACTCATGCTTTTATAGACCTCTATCATATCCCCCCTCAGTCTCCTCTTTTCTAAGCTGAAAAGTCCCAGTCTCTTTAGCCTCTCTTCATATGGGACCTGTTCCAAACCCCTAATCATTGTAGTTGCCCTTTTCTGAACCCTTTCCAAGGCCAAAATATTTTTTTTGAGGTGAGGAGACCACATCTGTACACAGTACTGAAGATATGGCGTGCCATAGTTTTAGACTTCCCCTCCTCCTTCTTCCCCTGGCTTCCCCCTTCCAGCTCCCTCCTCCCAGGTTTCCACCTCCCCTCTCCCACCCTCTCTCTTCCCCTCTCCCACCTCCTTTTCCCAGTCTCCCCAGAGGTTAATCCCCCCACCCCCAGTTTTGTTAAATAAAGAGAGTTTCTATTTTTGAACACACATGTCCTTTATTTTTTACATCAGGAAGGGGGGCTAGGGAGGGGTAAGTGGAAGGAGGTGAGGGAAGAATGGGGCACAAGCCCCTGATGGGGAGGACTGGGGTGGCTCTGCGGGCTCCTCGGGGTGGAAGCTCTCCTGCAGGGCCTCCTGGATCCTGACAGGCCCCCAATTGACCCCCCCCAGATGGCAGCCTGCGGCAAGTGCAGCCGGGCTGATGGCCGAGTGCTGTGCTGTGCCGAGTGAGGGCACTCAGGGCACTCCAAGTCAGGACTGCTTTGCTGTCCCTCATCGAGTTAGACAAGCAAGTGGGGAACCCTGAGAACTGTCTGTCCAGGTGGGGGTTGGGTCCCTTTAAGCACAGCCCTCGGCTAGCCTGAGGCAGCAGCTCCACGCTCTAAGTCCTAAGCTGATGCCCTGCCGGCACTGGTTCCAGCCAGCCGTAACTTCGGTTCAGGGTCCACTCAATGTGGACATGCTATTTTGAATTAGCAAAACGCTAATTCGAATTAGTTTTTAGGTCTAGATGCACTAATTCGAATTAGCTTAGTTCGAATTAATTAATTCGAATTAAGTTAGTTCGAATTAGTGCTGTAGTGTAGACATACCCTAACAAATTTATTAGGAAATACGCTTTCATGGGCTACAGCTCACTTCATCAGATGCATGAAGTGGTGCTTCAGTCAGCAGAGATTTATACACACATTCAAGAGATGGGACTGTTACATTGTGCTAATGAAGCTAATTCCATCAAGGTAGATGTGGCCCACTTCCAAAGTTGATAAGAAGATGAGGATATCTTAAAGGGAAAGTTACTTTTTGTAATGAGTTAGCCATTCCCAGTCCCTAGTCAGACCCATTCTGTCAAGTTTTCATATGAATTCCAGCTCAGCAGTTTCACTTGCCAGTTTGGGTTTTTTTTTAAGCTTTTTGCTCACATATGGCAACTTTCAAGTCTGTTACTGTGTGTCCCGGGAAGTTAAACTGCTCTCCCACTGGTTTTTGTATGTTACCATTCTTGATATCTGATTTGTGTCCATTTGTATTCACAGGACTCCTCCTTGTTTTTGCTGAAACAGACTAAGGACCTCTCCGAAACTTATTTCCACTAACAATCCAGCCGAGATTATCCTTATATATAAATTATGAGTGTCTCCCAGTGTGTGACCTTATTCATATCCCAAATGGGTTGGAAACTACTTATCCTCTGATAGGGTTAAATCCATTAACTTTCCAGTGGCAGATAGCAATTGTTTCTCGTGGTTCATGAGATATCAGACTTGAATTCATAATTATTCTGATTTTGTATTGTTTTAATTTCTCTTCGGTTCTTACCTGATTTTAGTAACCATTGTCTCAAAAACTGTAATAGCTAGGATAATGTTTGTACATCATCTGCAACCTTGTAATGCATGAAGTTGTGATTAATCTTTAACCCTCAGGCTTTGTGAGAACACTCTTTTCTAAAGCCCTGAAGGAATGGAAGTTTGGATGGTGAGGGAGAACTAAAATGGTAATTGCAGAGCTACACGAAGGGCCATGTCATTCCAGGAAGGCCAGGTTTAAAGCATTGGTTTCATTCTCATGTATTGCTGTTTCTCAATATTTTTGTGGTTATTAAATGATAATTATGAAAACTTCTCGCTAGAATTCTAAAATTTATTTAGAAAAGGTAAATAAAAGTTACTATTTGCCTTTTGGCCAGTCCCTTCTTGTGGACAGCACAGAACTAGGTAGACACAAGCAAGGAAGTGAGGCTGGCAGAGCAACAGTGTAAGAAGATAAAAGCTAAGCAAGCAGGTGAAACCCCTCCAGCAGTGAACTTCAGAGAGTAGCTCCTGACATGCTATCCATTTCAATTCTTTGAAATCCAACACCTGAAATTAGTGTATTTCAAACCCCAGAAGATTGACTGTGGCTGCTTTGATCTTACCTGTTGTGTAAACATGGACTAAGAGATGGCCTAAGTCAAACCAGGAGGCTTTTTCTTCTAAGACTGGACTTTAACAGCATCCATGACATCTCCAGCTATCTCAGCTAGTGGCGTCTCTTTTCTCCAAAAAGGACAGATATTAGCTTTGATGCCATCTAACAGACTGGTAAAGAGAGTCTGGGGTCCTTCTAACACGCTCTCCAATGAACGGGAAAGGGAAACAAGGGAAGATCTTATTTAATTTTTTACATTCAAATGTTTTAACTATTTTCTTTCTTTTCTGCATCAACAAAATGTTGCTAAGCAGGTTGAGTTCTCTGGACCTTGCTTAAAATGGTTTAATGTTGGACAATGGCTGGGTTATGTTTATATGTTTAGCCTATATATTCCATCTATGTTAGTACAACAGCATCCACATGTACGTCTACAATGTCCTGAGCAATGAGCCTAATGATTGATTGTGCTCCTCACTGGGATGTCAGGGAATGCCATGGGGTATATTTTATAACACTTCAAAATGCCTATAAAAAAAGACTCAAAATGGCCTACCAACTCTAATGCCCCAAGCACCAATGGTAGATGAAAGGGAAATCTGGGGACTCTAGAACAGAAGTAGCCATGAGCACATTAGTGTCTACACAAAGTAGCCAGAACCTCTAATTTTAAATGTCTCTGCCAAAAAACTCACATACAATCAACTAGCTGGACTTCCACTTATTCTCCCTGCTAGAATATGAGTCTGTGGTTTCAAGGAATCTGAACATTTCAAACCAGAGAATTAGATTGCTAAATGTAATGATTTAATGTCTGAACACGGGTTCTAAATCAATGAGTAAGTGCTATTATTTATTTATCTATTATTAAAAAAACCCTCTCCAGATCTAAAAGGCTGATATAAAATATGTCATAAGACACGGGGGTAAGGACCGCATTGTGTATTGTTAAATGTTCTATTGTATTTTTAGATATTGTTCGTATTCAATATTATATTTAAATAAAGTTTATTCACATTGTTTCTTGGAAGTTCTACAATGCCTCTTAGCTTGATTGCTTGGAAGCTGAATGCCAATCAGGTTCTGAGCAGGCCCACCTCACCACCTCCCCTAGCAGTGGGCAGGGCCATTGCACGCTCCCACCAATGGCGAGGAAGTAAGCAGAGCTGACATGACAGACGGGCAGCCAGGCCAAATTGAAATGGCAATACAACCCTAGCACCTGGGTTCCTGGTCCCAGTCCCAGGGTCCACTCTGAGATTTCATGAGTGTGTGAGACAGGATTCACAAACCCGAGACTCACACAACTCAGGTGTGAGACTTGAGCTGCCTGCCAAATCCTGAGCTGTTCCAGAGTCCCCAGCATAATTCAGATGGTTCTGGGGGGCTGTCGTATTACAGCAGTCTCTTGGGGCTGCAGGGTGAAGTGCAGCACTGGCCAGAATCTCCACTGCAGTTATGCTCCAACTTGGCCCTCTCATGCTCACCAGCCCATCCTATGACGGAGCTTGTGAAGGGGTTCTCAGAAGGTGCCTTACGGGTGTCTTCCGCAGTGTCTGCACCAGCGGCAGGCCCACCGATGGGAGTAGAGGGCAAAGTGGGTAAGTGCCCCAGGGCCCAGTGATACAAAAAGACTTGGAGCTCCCGGCCACTTCCGCTGAGCCCCCTGCCTTTTAAATCACTGCTGGAGCACCGCATGGCATGCTTCGGGCAGCACTGAAGGCTGCCTAGTCCTAGCCCTGCCCTTTCTGCCCAAGGCAAGCCCCTTCAGGAGGCGAGGAGCAGGGCACCCTACCCCACACACACTTTGCCCAGGGGCTCAGTGAGGCTATCAGCCCTGCTGACCAGAGGGCTCCTGTATTGGAAAAATGAGACACCTTGACCCCCACCTCGGCCCTTATTGATGGCATAAAGGGCTCGGAGCCAGTGTGAGGTGCTTACACAGAGTGTTTGGGCTTTGTGTGGGCAATAAGCAAGGACTGGGAGAGATGGAATTCATTTATCCTGCCAACTGCAGGCAAGCCACAGAGCTGTAAAGCAATTCCTCTTAACTCATTACCCCAGCCTGTATGCTGGAGGAGTGACTCCCCATCCAGCTAATCCTACATCGCACTTTAGGATCAATGGATTTGCACAGGCACAAGTTCCATGCTCCATCTTAGCCAATCATCACTCCTCTCACGTGCTTGCCCATGTGGGGCTCATGCATTGCTTCTGGAGCTTATATACACCCCACTTCAGCGGTGCACAGAATTCTGAGGGTCCCTTTATGTGGATAGTCTGTTTGTGCCTCTCCCTGTTCTCTGCACTGCTCCACACATGAATGCATCCTGAGTGAGTTGTACCTTAGGAGCATCTGATTTTACATCCAATATAACATGTCTGAGAAGGACCAGTTCAAACGGGATGGGGGAGGGAGGAAAGATGACACAGAAAAAGACTGTTAAATAGGGGTTCTGTGTGACTTCCTATGGCTACGTCTACACTGCACCTCCCTTGTGCAAAAGCCTATGCAAATGAAGCGTGGATTGGCATATTGCTGTGCTTCATTTGCATAATTAATTAGGGGCCGTTTTTGCACAAGAGCCATTCTTCCTCATTTTTCACAGCTCCTTTTTGTGCAAAAGGCTCTTGCGCAAAAACAGCCCCTAATTAATTATGCAAATGAAGCATGGCAATATGCTAAACCACGTTTCATTTGCATAGGCTTTTGCGCAAGAGAGGTGCAGTGTAGATGTAGCCTATATGTTTGAGCTTCCTTGCCCACAATGGAAGTTGTGAAAGGAAAAGGAGGGAAAACAGAAGAATAGACACTTTGCACATTTAAAAAAAAATAAAGAGCTAAGCAAAACCAGAAAAGTGTATTCCCTTCCCCTTTGCATCTGCCCCTCACAAAGTCCTGGAGCTTTTAACCCCTGCAAAAATGTTTTTAGTTTTAAACCATTATGTTGTCTTTTGCCTGAAGAAAACATTGATATTTAATTCACTCTTTATTTAAAAATGGATCAAGTTGTTTTTTTGTCATGCAAAGTGCTATATTTCACTCCTAATGGAAATAATTAAACTCAGTTAAATACGTGATGAAGTAAAGTGGAGATAATCAGACGAACATCTCATCAGACCATAAACTAAAATGCCCTGATCAGAAAACCTAATAATTTAAACAGAGGTGCAATAAAAGCTGAAAACCAAACAACGTCATTCATTGCCATCCTTGGTCACTACCGATGGGACAGGTTTTAAGATTTATGATAGTAGCAGGTACTGCAGTGACAGTCTGTGTGGTTCTCTATCTTCACGTTGTCCTTAAGAGTAATCTTTTGGAAAGAAACACACACAAAATTACAATTAGCTACATGCTAAAAAAAAAGTTCTTCATGCAAAGCACTTTGAAGCCCTTTTTAATCAACTAGATCCTGTACAAATATCTTTGCTGGCAAGGGGGAGCAAAGGGAGCAATTGCACAGGGGCCCGAGTGATTTAAAGGAGCCCAGGGTCCTCTGAGTGCCACCACAGTAGCAGCTGCTGGGAGACACAGCCATGCTTCTGAGTCCCAGCACCTACCTGCAGAGCAGTTTTGCCAGGCCAGTGGTGCACCCTGTTGGACAGTGCTGGGGCAGGAGGGGCCCTGGGCGGCCAGGGGGTGAGTCAGGACAGCAGCCCCCAGCTGCACTGGGCAGGCAGAGCCAAGGGAAGGAGTGGGTCTGTCTGCAGCACCAATCGTTGCAACTTTGTAACCATGTGAGGGAGCGGGCAGGGGAGAGTTGGGCTGGGAATGGTGTGGGGAGGAGCCAGGCTGGGAAGAGAAGGAGGGAGCTGAGCTTTGGGGGGTAGAACTGGGCACAGGACTATAAGGAGCGAGGGCTGAAGGGGATGGAGGAACCTGGCTGAGGAGGCAAAAGGTGGGGACAGAGGTAGGCAGGGATGGCTGGGAAAAGGCGATGAGTGGAGGCGGGGGAGAACAGGACCGCTGTGGGACACAGCTGGGCCGGTGCTGCCTAGGAGGCAAAGAGGGAAGGAGCTGAGTGTAGCAAAGGATAGCTGGGGGAGGTAGAGCTTGGCTGGGAGAGGCTGCAGGGGGCAGAGAGGGGAAAGAACCAACCTGGACAGGGGACCACTGAGGGAAGAGCAGGTTGGCAGTGGTGAGGGAGCAGAGAGGGGAAGGAAGGTGGGAGAGACACCTCCAGGCAGGTGCGGGATGGAGCTGCAACTGACCGGGGGTCCTCTGATTCAGGGGCAACACTCGGAGTGGGAGGGGAGTGGCTTGTGGCTCCGTGAAAGGGAGGGGAATAGGGGGCCTGTGACATGTTGTCCTGGGGCCTGGAATTCCTGTTAGCGGGCCTGGATATAAGTAGTGAAATGGCACCTGAACCCTGCATAGTATAACCCTGGTTTTCTAAAGCTCAGGGCCACCGAGCCTGGAGGCAAGGTTTTCAAAAGTGATTCTGAAGGCCTAACTTGAGACATCTTAGAAGGGCCCGTGTTTCAGAAACTGTCAAGCACCCACTCTCTGAACAATCAGGCCCCTTTCCGGTATCTGAAGGCCCCTTCCCTTCACCCCTCTAATGTGGAGACATTCAGAACAACTAATAATTTAAAAAAATGCTGGCCAAAGTATATTGGCTGATTGGGAGCGTGTGTGATCTGGGTGAGCTAAAGCAGTGGATCTCAACCAGGAGCACTACACACCTCCATGGCCAATATCCAGCCATTGTGGACTCACTGGATTGGTGCCTTACACATGTCCACACCCCTGGGTGATATGGAAATAGGTTACAAATAAACAGGGGTGTTTGGAAAAATAGGCTTCATTGAAGGTAAACTGGTACTGTTTTTCTTTTCCCTTAACATATCACTTCTTGTCTTGGGCAGTCTCTTGCTGCTCAAAAGGATTCCTGCCAATGAAGAGAATAGGCAAGGAAATGACACCAAATAGAGTTAGACACCAATTGTGTGATATTTAGGGAGAGACTGAATGTCAAGGGGAATTGCCAAAAAAAATAACACCATGGGGAAAGAGTACTATAGAAATCATTGCAGTACTATATAAATCACTGGAGCTCCACTGATTTATTCATACCAGCCCCCCATGTTTATCTCATATTAAACATGTTAATTTATTTAAAAGAATAGAAATCAGTTGCTCAGAATGTAAGCATCTAGGATTTTTTTTTCCCACTCAAATGGTGGCTAAATGCCCTTGGGCAGGAACATGTTCTATTCTGTCCCTTGATTTATGCCGTATCATGAAGCAAGCTCAAACAGGTTTCAGTTTTGTCCTCACCTTTGTAAAGGCTTTTGCTACGCAGCATGTTGCCTCTGATGTAATGTTTTTTGGAACCAGCATTGTCTTCTTTGATCTCATGGGAGTGGGATACGCCCGGGAGAAACAACATCCTGTGCACTGGTAAATGGGGGCTCCCGGCTTTGAGAAGAACCTGTTCTCCCCTAGCTTGCATTCTGGACAACCTATCACAAATACATAAGTAACAGAGACAGTAAACAATCGACTGAAATGTTTCCCAATTCATCATAGCCAATTTGAAGTTAGATTCTTATTTGCACGAACAGACACAAAAAAAGTACAACTTGGGTGACATTGCTGGTCATTGCCAGTTATCATTTAACAGAAAAATGGATTTTCCCTGTTGGGGGTTTGGAGCTCTGGAATACTCACCACTTGCAAGGCTATCTTCATGGCATCTTTCCAGCTAAGACTTAAACATTTATTGTTTCCTTTCCACGTTTCTAGTTATTTTTCTTTGCGGGCAGGTTGTAGGTAAGTAAGTACATTCACTTGTCCTTTCTAAAAGCTTGGTAGTGGCTTTAGATAACTAAAGAGTATTATCACAGTATTTTCAGTATTCTTTAGACATTCCCTGTGTTAAGCGATTAAATTGTCTAAGGCAATGAAGAATAGTTTTTAAATTGCATCACTGTAGCCAAGATTTTCAAAAGGGACTCCGTAAAGCAGGGCTACTCAACTTTGGAAGCCTCAGGGGCCACAGCACATGCCGAGGGCCACAACTTAAGTGTGGTTGCATATACATGCAAATATATATGCAAATATATGCAAATAGCTTCTTTCACACTGACAGGCATGAATACAAAGATTAAGGCAAGACTACACAACACACAGGCCCCAATTAAGTCAGTTCTGCTGATATTAATAAAATGCAATATCTACCCGATTTCCATCCATATGACAGCACTTTTAATGAGCAATGACAGTCTAGGAATTTAACTACTAAAATGCCTATCAACAGAAGACCATCATATTGACGACTTTTTTGTTTTTGCTCCCACCCATGGGCTGCAAGCCAATGGTCCACGGGCCGCGTGTGACCGGTGGGCCACATGTTGAGTAGCCCTGCCTCAAAAGAACCTGATTTTCAGAGGGCATATGCTCCTCACTTTTTAAAAGTCAAGCCCCTTTAAACATATTGGGTTGGGCACCCAAAAATTCAGGCACCCATAATCCTTAGTAACAGGAGTATGTGTTTAAATTCAAGCATATGGTTAAGTGCTTTCTTGAGCAGGGATTAACTCAATTATGTGCCAAAAGTTAAGCCTGTGTTTAAGTACGCTGTTGAAATGGGGTCTCATTTGGCATAATCCTCCTTGCCAGTCATGAGTAATATGGTCATCCCAGACTGAGGTCAATGGGTCTTGAATGTGCTTAAAATTGATCTTATGTAGAAGTGTTGTTCTGAATTTAGACCTTGATGAATCAGGGCATACATGTGTCCCATATTGTACAGAAACAAATATTTTACAAATGTTGAAGAGAGTTTTACATTTTTTATTGGGTCTTATTTTTATAATCCTCCCACATAAAGGCCAGAGGCCAGATTCCATGCTGCACACGTATCAAAGAACAGCAGTACAGAGCTCACTACTCAGGGAGTAGCCCAGGTGAGTCCATTTCAGTTCCAGCTGTCTCCTCGGGCTTCCTTATGAACTGCAGCACTGACTGGGATCTCCACAGCACTGAGCTGCATGCTGTAACCTGGCCCTTGACATATCCCTCCCACATTGGTTATGTCCACACTGCACACTAAGCCTGGGCCCTGACTCGTGATTGGGCCAACACCCCTCTTCATTCACACACAAATCAGTCTGACTCAGGTCAGCAAGCACTCAGGACCCAAGCTAGAGGAGGGTTGAGGGAAGGAGGACTGGGACTCAGATTAAATCCCTATTATTCTGCAGTGTTGATGCACCTCAAGCCACAGACCTGAGTCAGAAGGGCTGTACAGTGCAGTTTGGACACGTTAGCACAGTTGTGAGACTCAAGTACAGCAACAGTAAACGCAGGTCTACAATGCAGTGTGGGCGCTCAAGCATGAGCTTGGAAACACCGAGTCCATAAGCCCTGGTCCTGCAGACCTGGGTTTAGTGGGCAATGTAGTCATACCTGTCAGCCCTCCCCTCAACATGGTCTTTACACCAGGGTTTGTGAGTGAGCCCTGGGAGACAGCCTTATTGCTGTCTTCCTCAATGCCTATGCCAGGACTCTTCTAGATGCTCCTAGAGCCTTTTTACATGGTGTCTGCCATTTTACACAGCATAAGGGCCAGAGCAGAGGTAAGGATGTCACCCCTGGTGTGTTAGCATGAAATCAATTGCACAGGACTCAGAGGGAGAGGAAAAAAATGAGAAATTTAAAATACCTCTGAAACTGATTAACATAGGTTTTCTATAAAATATAATGACTTTAAAATCCACTATCCCAAGATCTACTAGGGGTAGACACATATGCTGTATGTTATCATGAGAGGCCATAGCTCTTCCATTTCTAGTGTTATAAAGCTGCCATTTGTAGCCCAGAAGGATCCCAAATAGACTTTCAACTTGCTCTAGTTCAGGAATTAATGTTATCCATCAGTGCCTGAGAGCAATGTCATTTGGGCAAAAAATCTCACATTTCGGAAAAATCCCATGTCTGGGGAAGAAAAAGGAAATATGTGTTATGGGAGGCTGGCATAGGGGGTGTTATTAATAATAACCACTTTAAGCTTCTTAGAGGTTTGGAATAATAGAAATTGCCCTAGTAGAGAAGGATTAGTCAGTAGACTGTAGATGAAGTGGGCAAAAATCTTACGTGTGGGATGGACAGACTGGGTTGGCTTCTCAAAATGAAAAACATGACGTACGACAGAGATTGTATGTACCACATACAAAGCACACACTTGGGTGAATAAAGTTAGCTATGCTGATGGATGCCCTCTCCCATCAATACAGCTGTGTCTAAACTGAAGGTTATGTTGATACAGCTTCCTTAGTCAGGATTGGGGTTTTTTTCCACATCCTTGACCCATGTGGCTATGCCAATGTAACTTTTCAGTCTAGACTAGGCCCAAGTTGCAAGTGATCAAAGAGAATTTTCTGTTTGTCAAACTCTGAGCTAAACATTATAATAAGAGATGTCCTAGAGTTAGATGAAATGTACCTAGTGGCACTTAATGACTATGTTACATATCGCTAAAGCATTATATTTTCATTTCATGTTCATAGTACAGTCTAGCATGCCAAGAAATTTATCTGTTAGATAAGATTTATGACCACAGTATCCAGCAAGTGGAAATTGAATTAATGTTTTTATTGACACACATCTTATGTTTGTATTGTTATTTCTGAATGTTAAAGGAAGCTCACCCTGCATAAGGAACTCGCCATCTGGAAAAGAATGAAGAATATGCAGAAATACGGACAACATGGCAACAGTGACCGCTGCGTACTTCCCATAGTAATCCATGATTCTTCTGCAAAGAACAGACAAAAACAAAGGCTTCAGCTGACACTCTTGCATTCCTGTCACCATCAGATACACGATCAGATACAGAGAGTGTTTAGAATTATGATTAGAAACTGCAGATGTATGGTACTGGTGTTCATTTTACAACTTTATATCACCATCATCATCTTAGAAATAATCGTTTCTCTCTTTGTATCTTTAATACATTTTCTGAGTGTCAGCATAAATATACACTATAAAAGCTATAATTGGTAAATCTTTATGGCAGGTTCAGAAACAAGCAACAGATTTGGGGAACACACAGAAGCAAACGCCTGTCGTCTGACCAGGAGAAGGAATCTTGAGATGATTTTCAATTAAAATAATTGCATAATTAGCGCATGAAATGTCAGGCTAAGGGTTTGGTCCCCACCCCTACTCTGAGCCTTTGGGGGGCAGAGCAATATAAAGGGACCCTCAAAGCCTCATGTCTATTTGGGAGTGATTTCCCCTGATGCAGGCACCCACAGAAGGCCGCTGCATCCTGAGCACCAGAAGCCCAGGCAGAGGTGACCCCCGGGGGGCAAGGCTGAGAGCAGAAGGGTATCAGGCCAGGGAGCACGGAATGGTTCAGTATACAGAGATTCCAGGCAGTGCAGCAGAGAGGTGCTGCCATTAATCAGATAGTCCCCAGGGCTATCCATGTTATACCAGTGGCTTCTCCAGTTGCCAGAGCAGCCCAGCTTTGGAAGGGTGGAAAGGTAGTTTAAAGCCATTGGCACAGGGTGGCTGTGAATGAAGCAGGTTTGGCTCCTTTAGGCTAGATGTTGTCAGTTTGGCCAACTAAGAGGGTGAGGTAGCACTGGAGGATTAAAAAAAGATTCAGGGGAGCTCTGCGGAAAGTCAGTCAGGAAGCTGGAGGAGATCTCTGGGGAAGCTGCTGAGAGCAGAAAGCTCTCTGCAGGCCGTCCCTGGAAGCCAGTGGAGGAACTAGCCTGAGCCTGAGCCAGTGCCAGAAGGCAGAAGAGGGCTAGGAAGCCAGGGGAGGGGCTATCCTGCTGACTTGCTGGACCCAGAGAGCCATGGAAAAGCCTGGAAAGGGCTGAAGGCAGACAGGAGCAGAGGGAGATACCTCCTAGCTCTCAGAGCTGGAGAGTTGAAGCTGGAGGGTCAAAGGTGGCTGACAGCTGGAGGTGAGGTGTGGCGAGTGATGCTGGGCCTCCACATCTATTTGACAGATTGTCTGGACTATGGTTATAGGCAGCGCTTTTTTGGTAAGAAAAAAGATGCTGGTACTCTGGGGCAAACTTGTTGAGCAAAAAAACCAAACAAAAAAACAAACCGTGCTGGGGGCTGAAATGCGGTCGCAGTCCCTTTAAGAGCCACAGCATTGCGATGGGAGCCGGAAAAAATAAACGCTGCACGTCCCAAGCAGGCTTCCGTCAGGAGCCAAGCCGCCCCA
This sequence comes from Pelochelys cantorii, assembly GCA_032595735.1. NCBI lineage: Eukaryota > Metazoa > Chordata > Testudines > Trionychidae > Pelochelys > Pelochelys cantorii. The sequence continues at coordinate 65,369,860 of CM064328.1, forward strand.
GGAAAACAGGTGCCGGTATGCGCAGGGGAAATCTCATTCCCTTTCCCATTCCAGGCAGTACCGTCACAAAAAAAGCACTGGTTATGGGGCTTGGGTTATGCTTTATGTGCACAGGGCTTGCCTGGTGCTTCCCAAGGGCTACTTATACTCAGAAAGGCTGCTTGGACTATTTCTGGGGACTCTGATGGACAGATCCTGAGGGCTTGTCCTCCCTGCTGTGGAGATCAATGCTGTGGTGGTCAATCTTCTGGCATTTGATTTAGCAGGTCTAATAAAGACTCACTAAATTGAATGCTGACAGCACCCCCAATGACTGTGGTACTCTTCGCAGTCGCGAGGAAGTTAATGGGCACATTTCTCCTGTTGACTTCCCGCTGTAGGGCCGCCCCAGAAAATCGATGTAAGGTGTGTTGACTACATCTCCGCAATTGCTGTAGCCAGAATTGTGTGTCTTACATCGATTTTCTCCACCCGTGTAGAAAGCCACAAGAGGGTGCTCCAAACGTGGCTTCCCTGAGACAGGCTGAAATCAATTGCACAGGACCTTAGATGGTGAGCTCTCTCACATGCACAGCACAGAATCTCAACCCAAATGCTTTGCTTATCTAGCCTGTGGTTTGTTTAGGTTTTTTAGAGCTTTCATTGAGCAGGAAACTCTTTGACAAGTACTTTGGGAATTCTTGTATTTTCCTCTGAAGCATCTGCCCCGGGTCACTGCTGGAGATAATGATGGACTAGCTGTACCATGGTCCTTTTCCCACCACAAAATCCAAAGTGACTTTCTCTTGCAGAGCCCAGTCTCAGAGTGAGGGCCATCTGACCTGAAAGGGTCTCACACACTTCTTCACATGTAAGGTGGATTAAAGGTAAGTGTTAAAGTCTTGTGTTTGTTTGCACAATACATATAGAATCTACAATGGGGAACATTTCAGCTATTGTAAATCAGTTGGCCATCTCTAAGCATAGCTAGTGTCTTTGCTATGAAGTCTGCACACTTTCATCTCAGGCCCCAAACTTCCTTGCTGCACAGTCAACCAAAATGTGCCCATTCAGCCCTGCTACCTTTCCTTTTGTTCCAGCCTATTTCAGAAAACAAGCTACAGTGGTAATTACCCATTTTAAAATAACTGTCCTAGAATGGATAGATCCTGACCCTTTCTTTCGAAGTGAATTGAAGTTATTTATATCCTGTGCTGAGATAATGGAGTCCATGGAGAAAAGTATTATATAAAGGAGAGCTAAGTATTAGATTCTACATCTAAAGCAATCTGATCAGATAGTACATAAAGGAAGTGCTCTTTTGGTCTTACAGGGGCCAACCATGACTCAGTTTAAGGATTTTATTTCAAGTCTTTTTACAATTGACACACCCAATAGCTTATAACAATGCATTCTTTATTGTTAGTGTAGACACACCTATCGTGGGTTCTTGGTGACGCCTGCATCTAAATTATTCACACTGAGGTCTGATCCTGCAACTGGATCCTCTAGAACAAACCCTTGCAGCTGCACAGAGCCCCATGGATGTTTTTAGGCTAAGCTCTGGAATAGACGTCTGGGCTAAAAAACCCAGCTGCAGGAGCAGCGTCCAAGCCAGCGAGCTAAATACATACATACATTTTCAAAGAGAAAAACCTTACTGTGCATAGGCAGTGAAAAAAAAACCCATATTCTAAATCAATTAACTTTCTGTACTTAAACTTTTATCAACAAAATTATAATGGTCCTTGAGAAAGGGATCACACCAAAAACTAGCACTGGGACACTCAATTTTAACTAAAGGGGTCTTCTAAAAATATAGAGGCAATCAAAATAACACTACAGCCAAAAATGAAGACATTAAAACCCTTGAACTTCTCATGCAGGTAACTTAAGCATCCCATAACACTCACAGAAGGCACGCACAGCCCTAATAGCAGAAGGGGAGGGGGAAAGAATAGGGGTAGATGGCAGGTAATTAATTGAATAAAGGCTCCAGAAAGGAACAAAAATTAAACAGACAATGTGCAACACACAAATTTGCAGAGTGAAGTGAACTTTGAAGAGCAAATGGTCAAAGACATAAACACAAACAAGAAATTAAAGTATATCAGAAACAGTTCTCAAAATCATGCAGGAAAACACGTAAAAGCCAATTTTATGAGATCAGCATCAGAAAAGGTAGTAGGATGAGATCTTCATGCTGCTCTAGCTCTGTTTAAAAGGGCCAGAGCAGACTCGCCAATAGGGGTGGGGAGGTGGGCAGGCCTGTATGTAAGGGGGCGCAAACGCACCTTTCCATGTTTCCCCAAGCAGGCATGATGGGAGAGTCTGGTGTCAGCCCCTCCCCTACGCCAGCCAGTGAGGGAGGGTCCAGTCCTGTGGCGGTGCCCCTAGGTGGGGCACTGCCGGGCCATGTGCGAACGGCACAACGCACAGGCCACTACGTGCAGCTGAGGTAAAGGAAGCTGCAGGCTGCAGAGCGCAGCTGCCACCACCGGACCAGAGCTCTAGGCACAGGGGCTCCCCTGCCTTACTCTTTGGTAAGATCCCTGCTGCAAGCTGGGGAAGAGGCTGGGCAGAGAGTGGGGCTGGGGCTGCCAAGCTAGGTGGGGAGGCCACTGCCTTTTAGCAACACTTTGGAAACTCCCCTCCCCATGCCAAAGCACAGCCTGTCTCATGCTTTAGGGGAAGGGGGTGGGGTGGGATGGCTGGTGACTTGCTGTTTCTTGCTCTGCCTGTAACTGTAGTTAGTGCAGCTCCCTCCTGCCATCCCCAGCAAAGTGCTGGGGTGCTGCTGCTGCACCCTCCTCTCCCGGCTTGATGTGGTATCCATCATACTCAAAACAGATTTAAATATCACTATGGGGAAAAAAGAGCAGCAGGAAAGAAAACAAAAGGCCACAGCCAAACCTTGCATGAAGAGAGATGCTTTTGTAAAGCTTAGGAAGGCTGTTGCTGAGACAGATAGGAATACAGATGAAACTCGAGAATCAGCGACAGTCTATCAGCAATCAGGGCATGTAGAATCAGGATATGAAGTCAGTGAATTCATGCAGATGAAGAAAGCCATCTACTAGACATGGAAAGAGTGATGAAGACAGACTTTCTGTTGATGATATCGGTACTATTTTGAATGCCACAATGACGAAAGAAGAGATAATCCAAGTTGTTAATTCATTCTCAGCTACTCAAAAATGCCACCCATGGGCAGTTGGTGCAGCTGGGGCTGGGGGAGGCAGGCCCCCTCTGCTGAGGCCCCTAACGATCATCAGTAAACAAAATATCATAACGATTCTATGACTGCTGTAGAACACCTAAAACAGTCTATAATGAAGCCAGAATAAAGCATCCATAACCGTTACAATCATATAAAACAAAAAAGCATAACTCAAAACAAATATATTATCAAGTCGGTATCTGAAGCCATCCTCTTCTGTGGAAAATGATGTATAGTATTACGTGGAGATCATGAAGATGAACAGACTTTAAAGTGTTCAGTAACCTTGGATGCAGATGTAGCAGGCAACTGTGGCAACTTCTTAGCAGCACTGCAAATGGGAGCCAGACACAACCCTATTCTGCATGATCACATACTCAGCATTGGTTTGAATAACCGCAATGCCAAATATACATCACCAAGAATTCAGAATGAACTAATAGACATAATTGGTCATGTTAATATTTGCCAAAAACTACTAGAAGAGATAAAGGCTGCATCTTTCTTCAGTATCATGGCTGATGACGTGTCTAATCTTAACAAAAGAGAGCTGGCATTGTGCGTTCGTTTTGTAGACAAAAGTAAGAATATTCGAGAAGACTTCTTGGCCTTTTTGCCTTTGGAAATAATTACTAGTGAATACGTCTCTAATAGTATTATCAAAACTCTAAAAGAGAACTAAGACTGGATGTGTCAAAAATAAGAGGACAAGGCTATGATGGTGCAGCAAACATGTCAAATGATAATGTCGAGTACAGCCCCGCATAAGGAACTATCACCGAAAGCAGTATACGTACACTGCAGTTCACATTGTCTCAACCTTCTAATTGCTCATTCCTGTTGTTTGCCAACTGTATGAAGCACTATGGACAAGCTGAAGTCTTGCTGCCTGTTTTTCCTGAGCAGTCCAAAGTGTGAAGGTCTGCTTTTGTTCATCATCGGCAAAGAATTACCAGTCACAGGGGAGAGTCACAGGGTCACAAGGCATTGATAGACTTGTGTAGGACAAGGTGGTCAGCAATTCATATTGCATATCAACACATCTACCAAGCACACCTGTCTATTATTACAGCCTGGGAATTAATTGCTCATAGAATTAATTGAGACCAGCATGGAGAAGCCTACCAGAATGTCGAATGGGACCCTAAAAGCAAAGCAGAGACCAATAGTTTGCTTGCGTGTCTTGCGTAATTTGACTTTGTAAATGAAAATGAATGTGGTGATAAAGTTCTCTCATTTGTTAGGTATTACAGTCAAATTACAAAGCAAACAGATATTGTCAGTGCCTACAAGGAGAGTGCTCAGGTTAAAAAAACATACGGCATCAGAAAACATAGATGAGGAATTTGGTAGAATCTATCAGCATGCAGTACGGGTAGCCCATGCTGTCAGTGTGGAGCCTTCAATGCCTTCAATAGTTGGTAGAGAGGTTCACCAGCAAAATGTCACAGCAACACCTCCAGAGGAATACTGCAGAAGAAGTGGCAGTCCTGTTCTTGGCTCATATCACTGCAGAGCTTGAAGGGCAGTTTTCTGATTTAGCTGGTAAGTTTCCTTATCTTTTAGGTTTAATACCATTTCTGTTACGTGGAAATAACTTGCAAACCATTGATGAAGAAATAGAGGCTTCCAGAGATGACCTTCCAGCACCAGTCCTGATTCACGAAGAAATATTTCAGTGGAAAGTCAAATATAGCAACAGGCCAGAAAGTGAAACACTAGATACAGCTGCAAAAGCCATCAAGAAATGTGATGATGTCATATTTACACTCTTGAAGATATGCTGTACTATTCTTATCATGAGTTGTGAATGTGAACACAGCATAAGTGCTCTTCAGAGACTGCACAATTACACACGTGCCTGCATGACACAAAAGTGATTGTCAGATCTTGCACTCATGCACATCCACTATGCAGCCAAAGTGGACTTGGATGAAGTGGTAGATATCTTTGCCCAAAAGTTCCCTAGAAGACTGGAGCTTCAAACTCTTCTTAAAGATGGAAACTAACTATAAACATGTCTTAGACCAGGGCTACTCAACTATGGAAGCCCCGGGGGCCACAATGATACTCACAGCACATGCTGAGGGCTGCAACTTAAGTATGGTTGCATATACATGCAAATATATATGCAAATAGCTTCTTTCACACTGATGGGCACAAATACAAAGATTAAGCCTTAAGCCACGGCGCTGGACCCAAACTTGGTTGGTGTGACCCAGTCAGCACCTCGCAGGCTCTGCCCACAAGGCTAAGCAGCCAGCACTTCCCACAATGCCCCGGTGCTCCCGGCACCTCCTCCCTGGGCGCTTGCATCTTTCATTGCTCATCCTGCCTGGGAGACGCCTCGCCCTGGTGGAGCATGTTCCCAGTGGAGGCCATGTTCAAAGGATCCCACCTGTGGGCCACATGTTCAGCCCTACAAAAACCCAAACCATACCACAGGCTGCGTGTTGAGTAGCTCTGTCTTAGACAATACTGTGAACTTAGTGTCATGAAGAAAAGTTTGCTGTTACCTAAAATCTATTTCACTACTACTAGCCTATATAGAGTCTTAACTGAAAAAGTCTGAAGATGAAGACTGGAATATTTTGGAATATTGTTTTTCACTTACAATATCACAGCAAGATCCCAGAAGGTAATTTCTATAAAACCTCTATTACTGTATACATTTTTAGTTGTATTATAACAAAATCATTTTACCAATCACTGTTCCCACTCAAATTTTTCATTAACTTCTCTTATGCACACTCATTGCATGAGTATTTTGAACTCCTTTATATTTAAAAAAATTGCAGTCCACATTTACCAAAAAACAAGCACACACACTCGTCCCAGAAATCACTGCATATGGGCCTGTTTGGGGCCTGGCAATTCTGGACCTTTAACTCACCACTGCAGCCCATGCCTCATGCCCCAGACCGCACTGAGGGCAGAAGGGGCAGGCACGCTGCAGTCCAAGTGGCACTGAAGGCTGGCTGCTCCCAGACCCACTCCTTCTGCCCGAGACCCTGACCCTTCTGGGAGTGCAGAGCCAGACCCACCCCTTGCCTAGGCGCCTGGCGAGGCTGTCAGTTCCCCAGGTCAGAGTATCATAAAAGGGCTCTACATTCAGTATCTGCCTGGGTAAGGATTCCTCCTAGCCCAGGTATGGCCAAAGAAACTGTAAGGCTGCTTCTTCAAGACCTCTTGGAAGCTCTGGAATAAGTGGTATACCAGGGGTGAGAGATGTAGAAACTGGCCTGGAATTTGGAAGAAGTACAGGTCACAGGAAGGGAAAATTTGGTTTCTGGGGGCTGCTGCCTCCAATCTGTGCACGGGGCTAGAATGCTAGACACAGATGCAGCATTTCTGTAAATAGTATTCTTAATACAGAGCCAGAAACGTGGAGTCCTCTCATGCTATTAACCAGCGTGTGGTACATGAAATATGGTGGCAACTGTCAGCCTACAACAAAAGCATTCTGAGGCCAGAAGCAAATGCAGGCTGTCAATAATAAAAGTCCATGAAACAAGAGACATTATCGTTAGCAGTTTATAGTGGTTGACATACAGGAGTAGCATCTGTGGCTGGGCAGCAGGACGGTGCAAACTGTGGATCTGATCACAGTACAACACCAGAATATCCTCACCATGACAGAGGAAGGAGACCGGTCACCCAACTAACATTCTAACAGAGCATAAGAACATACTTCAAGGAGGTGGACACCTAGAGGGCAAGCTGACATTAGAAATAGACTTGCCAATGCAGGCCATGAGACTAATAAAAAGTAGAATTATATTGGCTTTGATGGATCCTGTATTAGCCTTGATGGGCTCATTGAAGAAGAAAATGGCAAGTCTGCCAGGAGCCACTGTTACACCCGTTGAAACAAGTTCAGGACAGGTCAGCAGGTTAGCAATAGTGATAGACCATTCAGGTACACTGAGGATCTGCATTGACCCAGAGGAAATCAGTACCCATAACAGCCAATGAAGATGTACCACTCAGTTTTACTTGTGCAAAAAATAGGCTCTGGCATACTGAGCTACATGAGCCACCTTTCAACCTGGACCACACCTTTTGGTAGGTACCACTGGCTACAAATGCCTGTTGATGTCCACCCAACTCAGAGGTGTAAATTGAACCAGAGACCAGAGGAACTCACAGGTGTCAAGACAGCACAAGATATTCAGAGAGGTCAGGGAAGAACCACTCCAGGACCATGATATTGAACTGCAACTACTCCTGTTCAGGTGCCAATAGCAGGAAATTAAGCTGAATGCAGACAAGCTGAAGCCAAGGAGAACTGGAGTCTACTACATCAGATATATGCTGATTTCTGTGGTACATGGGAAGTGAGAGATATTAAAAAAATACCCATACCAAAAGATGGGAAGGGAGTCCACTGATTTACAGGGATAGCCGACTGTCTTTCCAGATTCTGTGCACCCTGCGATCCCTTGTCCCAGTTAACACACAATTACAGAGCATGGGATGAGTCAGAGACCCAAGAACAGGCATTTGGAAGAGTACTAAAAATCATAAGCAAGGCACCGGCCCTAAGTACTATAGGCCTGTGGAGCAGGTAGCATTACCATGTGAGACCTCAGATGGGGGTGTAGGAACAGCACTGATGGGCTCCTCGCTTTGCATAGAATTTGCTACCGGAGCCCTGTCAGACCCAGAAATGGGATATGCTCAGACAGCAAAGAAGCTAATGGCTATGCTCTCTTGGAATGGAATGATTCTATCAGTTTCCTTTTGGGCACCAGCTGGACATGCCGTCTAATTACAAGCCATTAGACAGCATCATAAAGAAGCCATTGCTGAGTGCACCCAAGCGACTACAACACATGCTATTGAGATTCCACTGTTATGAGGTGAGAATAAGGTATTGTCCAGAGAAGTCCCAATGGGTGGCAGACACACTGAGCAGACCATACCTTCAAAAGTACAATACAGATGGTTTTGTGGAATAGGAGATTGTCTAGCAACATGCTAGACTACCAGCACTTCTCTGATGGGAAGCTCCAGGCAGCCCAACAAAGCACCAGATAGGATGGGATACTACCAGCAATAAAACTATCAAATTGGAGGATTGGGCCACAAGAAATCTGATGAGGTTCAACAAGGACAAGTGTAGAGTCTTGCACTTGGGATGGAAGAATCCCAAGCATTGTTACAGGCTGGGGACCAACTGGCTAAGTAGCAGTTCTGTAGAAAAGGACCTGGGGGTTACAGTGGATGAGAAGCTGGACATGAGTCAACAGTGTGCCCTTGTAGCCAAGAAGGCTAATGGCATACTAGGTTGCATTAAGAGGAGCATTGCCAGTCGATCCAGAGATGTGATTATTCCTCTTTACTCGGCTCTGGTGAGGCCACATCTAGAGTATTGTGTCCAGTTCTGGGCCCCCAATTACAGGAAGGATGTGGATGCATTGGAGAGTGTCCAGCGGAGGGCAACCAAAATGATTAGGGGGCTGGAGCATATGACTTATGAGGAGAGGCTGAGGGAGTTGGGTCTATTTAGTCTGCAGAAGAGAAGAGTGAGGAGGGATTTGATAGCAGCCTTCAACCTCCTGAAGGGAGGTTCCAAAGAGGCTGGAGAAAAGCTGTTCACAGTAGTGACAGATGGCAGAACAAGGAACAATGGTCTCAAGTTGTGGTGGGAGAGGTCCAGGTTGGATATTAGGAAAAACTATTTCACTAGGAGGGTGGTGAAGCACTGGAATGGGTTACCTAGGGAAGTAGTGGAGTCTCCATCCCTAGAGGTGTTTAAGTCCTGGCTTGAAAAAATCCCTGGCTGGGTTGATTTAATTGGGATTGGTCCTGCCTTGGGCAAGGGGCTGGATTTGATGGCCTTCTAAGGTCTTTTCCAGCTCTATGATTCTATGATTCTAAGACTGGCCAGATTGCAAGAAACAAGTGCCACAGGGACAAGCTGTGTACACAAGAGGGGATTTTGCTTAAAGGGAACCAAGCACTAATCCCACCAGATTTAAGAGCTGACATCAGAAGATGTGTCACATGTGGGAAACATGCTTGAAATGATCCACAGAGTATATCAGCTGGTCAGGTGTAAATGCTCAGTTGAAAACATTGTAGCATACAGTGTGCAAAGGTGGACACAGAGTACCATGATCAACAGCAAGAGGAGATACTACAGCAGTGGCAGCCACAGCCCTATATACATTTGTACAGTGCGTATCATTGGTTCTGAACAGAGATCCAGCAGCCTCTGCCTCCCCTCCCATCCATGCCCCAGACAGCAGAGTTGGCAGCCTTGTGGTAGGGGAGCCAACCCCTGCATAGGGGTAACAAGCTGTGGTGCCTGCCTCCCAGCCCAATGGGGGAGCCCCAGATGGAGACCTGGCACTGCAGACTGGGATGGGAGTCCCAAATGAGGCAGTAATGGGGAGAGGGGGCGTAACCCAGATACTGGGGCTTTCCAAGGGAGCAGGGCTGCTGGGCCCCAAGGGGTGAATGGTACCTCCCTCTGTGCTCTCTGGGTTACTCCCTGCCCTGGCACCAGGCTTGGGGTGTCCCACCACTCCTTTCCTTAGGGCTGGCTGCCTAGCCTTGTACTCTCTGGAATGGAATGTATCTATCATTCATTGATCCAAAACCCCTTTACAGAGCATTAAAGGAAGTTAGTAGCCATCACCAGCCAGCAAATCCCAGGCCTCTAGTACAGCAGCCCCCTCCCTACTGCTGCCCTACCTGGGACAGGGGGCTATGGGAGGTGCTGGAGTCTCTCCTCCCAGCCTGGGACTCCAGCAGTGGCTCTCCCATTGAGCTGGGATGTAGACACCCCAGTCTGTTACCCCCTGTGCAGTTTGGGGCAATTGCTGTGGCATTATGCTCCTTCAACCCAAACCCCTTTTCTCTCCCCCATCGATGATGCTTAAAATGGCAGACAAGAAAAGAAAAAAAATGCAACCATCAGTTTACACTGGCTGACTTCAGTAGCACTGTAAGCTTCCAGTTTAAACACCCACCACCTCCTCTCCCAAAACTAATTATTTTACCTTCCAATTCTCCCAAAACAATAACTCACCATTTCTTTTCCTGATAACGTACAAGAGTTCAGATGCAAGAGCTGAATAAAGTTCTGGGACCAAGTTCTCTTCTCATTTGTATTGGTGCAACACTAAAGGACCTGACCCAATGTTTTCAGGTTAATTGTCACCTATGAGAACTGTGAGTTAAAAGCGAATGTCTAGAAAAATATAACAACTTTTCCTTGTTCATAGTAATGGAAAAAATATTACCTTATTTCAGTGTGTCCAGTGCAGACTGAGTAGTTGATGCAGAATCTGAAAGATGGTTTTAGTATATGTGTGGTGTCTCTGAAGCTTATATGTACCTTTCTATCACTGTGATAAGACGAATTTAACCTTTCTTTTATAGTATTCTCCCGCCTACATATAAGCCATAGGATCAACTGTGCATTCTGCCTAATGACTGAACATTACTTGATGTAATTACCATTACATCATTTTGATTTTATCTCAAACCCACTCTCACAGATGACTTTTTTTTTCATTACACAATGTAAGGAAGGTCAGCTTGCAGGCCCAATGCTCAGTTCACCATGTGTTTTTCCTTGGGGATTTTTATATCTTACCTTTTGCAATTTGCTGCAGTTTTCAGTTCTCTTTAAAAAACAGATTTGCTGAGATTTCCTACAGCTTTATGAACTTTTCAAGGAATTATTTTAAAAGAGCATAAAATATTTCCATATTTGTGATCTTATTTTACTAGAGAATAGTAAAATTAAAAAAAAACCCACACAAGACCACCTATACAAAACAAAATAGTAAGGCTCTGAATTAAATGCCAGGCATAAGGAATTGTTGCCTGATATTTAGATTTCGAGGAAGTAATTAGTACTTTTCCAAAAGAGTCAGGAGCTGGAGAAAAAATTAAAATAGATTGTGCAGAGGAAACAGGTCAAAAAAACTCTGTTGGCAGGAGCAAACCGCTGTCAGCCTAAAATCACTTAACTATAACTTAGATCATAGAAATACTGGTGGTTGGACCAGATCAGGGAGTTGGAAAGTATTTGTGATAGGTTGAAGATCATAGAATGAATGAATGGATGAATGCATTTTTACAGACTAAATACCTTTATAAATCTAGATCTCAGTGCCTGAGACTCTTGAAAAATGAGACTTAGGATCCTAAATCACTTAGGCACTTTTGAAAATTGTACCCTACCTCTAAAATTTGATTCTTAAAATTCTAAATCTCTTGAATTGCATATGTCTGTTTCCATTATATTCATTCCCTGCCCCTCTTTCCATGTCTCTTTATAATAACAAAAAACCTTACTAATTTGACATTTGAAACCTATGGTAAGAAAACAGTTTTAAAATTCCCATAAAAGATAGAAGTATAATAATGTGTAATTTAAAGCAAAAGTAATGACAACTGCAAAGGTTATAGCATATGTGTGACTGAGCCTACTCTCTGTGATGACTTGATACCATGACTGCATAGTAATCAACCGGAAGCTCTATTGGGCATCTCCCTTGAGTCTGAGTACAGTAAAGCTTTTCAATAGACAGACAACTATTTCCATAGTCAGGAGAACACATTGTCTGATGTATTCATTTTTTGACCTTTGTGTACACTGTGGACTGTGGTGTATCATCTGGTAAATAAGACTGGATACAATATGGTTTTTTTTAATTGATGAATTCACTGTAAATTCTACTGCCACTCCACAGAGAAACAAAGATGCCTAGGGCCTGATTCTCCTTTCACTAGAATGAATTAGGAATAATTCTTTTGAAGTCAACAGAATTACACTGGTATAAAAAAAAAGCAAAAAAGCTCTTACTTTTAATAAGGATTTTTTGTTTAGTAAATCCAGATCTCCAACTGAAACATGCTTGACCAAATCTGCTCTCTTACATCCATGAAAGTGAGAGCAGAATTTGACTCATTCTTTTGAGAATGTGACTCTTTTGTTTAATTTATTACACAGTGAAAATTGTAATTATGTAATAAGATTCTCATAACTAATTGCAGATGTAGGTCCTCTATTAAGTTTTTGTTGCAGTCAGGTAGTACTATGATAGAGGTCATATAAGTATCTGGATAGAAAGATATTTGCATTTGTACCCTATTTTACTATCAAATATGCTTTGGGGATTTTTGCCATTTATGAGCAGAAAGGAGCCATATTCTGAGGTGGAGAAAAGGAAAGAATTGCTGGCAAGGGTGACACGTCACATAGTCTGGGGAAGGCTGTGCCACAGCCTGGCCTATCCATGCTCCTCCCCGAGTCATCTCCTGCTTGCCCTTTCCCCTTGGTCTCAGCCCAAGAAGGCTACTCCTCCCTAGGGAAGCCTGCTGGGGCAGGAGCTAGAGCAGCCAGGACTTGGAGTAGCTGGGGCCATCCTACACTTGGGGTCCCCAGGCACTGGGGCTGTGCCACGCAGCACTTGGAGAGAGGGGGGCCTGGAGGTGCTGGGACTGCCTGCCCTCTGTTAGGAGAGGCTGGGGGGCCACATGCCCCCTGCCCTTTGCTCAAGGCCAAGGGAGGCACATGCTGCCTACCCACCCTGCACTAGGTGGAGGGGCACACACCATCCCAGTGCCCTGCTCTCTCTGGCCACTCCATGCACAACTGGTCCACCTACCAAGCACTAGGGGCACCAAAGGGAAGAGCTGCATGTCACCCACTTGGAGCTGGGGAGTGGCAGGTGGGGGAAAGAGTAGCAGGGTGGGGCTGGCTAGGGGCTAGCCTCCCCCAGCTGACTGTTTACCAGCTGCCCACGATTGTGGGACCTTTAAATTCCTATGATTCTACAGTCTTAATTAATTAGATTTGGTCTCTCATTAAGTTACAATTGACAGTGTAGATCGGAGGGCAAGAGGCAAATCCAGCTCACCAAACAACCGGATCTGGCCCACAGGCCTTCCCTCAGGCAGGGAGCATCCCCACACCACTTCAATGTGGGGGAGGGGAAACTTACAAATAGGAGCTGAGAAATTGTGCCAGGAACAGGGGCAGCACGCAAAGCCCCCTCTCCCACAATGCCCAGAGCAGAGACCTCCATGAAACAGCCAGCCATTTTGAGCAACCTGGGGCTGCTGGCAGGCATGAAACCTGCCTCAGGGTCCTGCAGGGCTGCTGACCAGCAGTCACCTAGGTAAGTGCCTCCTGGCCAGAGCCTGCCTCTGGCACTCCACCCCCTCCCGCACTGCAACTGCCTGCCCCAGGTCACCACTCACACCCTCTATACCCCCTCTTCCCCAGGTCACAAGTGCATCCCAGACCCTGCACACCATCCTACACCCCTCCCCCAGGCCAGAATCCTCTCCTGCAGCCATTCCCCATCCTGGACCCTGCACCCAAATCTTCTGCCCCAGGTCACAACCCCCTCCTTCACCGAAACTCCCTCTCAGACCCAACACCCTCTCCTGAACCGTAGTCCCCTCCCCCAAGCTCCCTTCTGCATCCAAGCTCCATCCCAGAATACGTACCTCCTCCATAAAAAAAGTGCCACCTTTGACCACCTATCAAAATCTTGGAGTGACCACCCCCTCAAACATTACTGCCCACCCCTGTTGTAGATATTACACTTCTAGCCTTGGCCCAAACATTTCTTCCTTGCTCTGTACCTGTTTGAATTCTCACTAGAGTCCACCCAATTGTTCCATTTTCCTGATACATAGTTCATATACAAATCACTGGAGTGACAAAATATTTAAACTTGAGCTTGCAGGCATAAGCTCTGTTCCTTTATAGCAACTGCTGAAATAGAACCTACATCTCCCCCATGACTGTAAAAACAAGAGGCATTTAGCTGTGTTTCTAGAGGACAGGGAGGAAGGGGTGAAAGACCATAGCACCTCCAGCTAGCCAGGAACTGGGCAGGATGGAGGAGGAGAGAGATCAGCCAGACACAATTCTTCCCTGCTATGTGTAACCACCTACAAAGCAGAGAACAGCTGACTCCAATTTTATAAGGGCTATTGTTGGGCCTAATTGAGATAGACTCATAGCAAAGGCTTTGTGCACCTGTGGGCTGTTTGAACTCTGCTTGCAGTTATAAAAGCCTTTCTCAATGAGCTCAGGGAGAGATAAAAGCCTGTGAGTGTGTGGATAAGGAAAAAGATAGTCCTTTGAAATATTTCCTCCAGGAGCATTTCTGCTTTTTGCTACAAAGGCATTCCCCAGAAGCCTTTCCCCTGTGGGGCTCTTACCTAGCGAGACATTCACCAGAGGCTTTCTCGTTCCACACCATTTTATAGAAGAATTTAATAACAGTACAATATTTTGAATGGGTTTAAGGTATATTTTATATGTTTGTGCTCTTTGACATTATTTTGCATAGCACTGATTGGTCAGAGCCTTGCAATTTACTCCCTGCTACACTGCAGAATCAGGCTGTCAAAGGGTCTGTGTCTGCAGGGGGCTAGAGAAGATCAGCAGGTGAGCAGTCATTTTCCAATGTGGCAAAGCTCGCTGTTTTCTTTCCCTCCTAGGACATACCTACTTGGACATACCATGGCTTCTTGTTATTTTGAAGGGGCTTCTCCCTTGTATCGCCTTCTATTTGGCTTTCTTTAGGAAAAAGGTACTATTCTTCCTCCCTATGCCTGCCAGCTGCTATCTCTGACCCCTCCCCACACACACACACCCCTGTTTGTAGATCATGTTGGTACTTAGGTATAAGATAATGTGCAGATACTTGTGTACATGCCCAGATGCAGAAACTTAGGCACCTAGAAAATTTTTACAGCAGAAAGTTAGGTACCATGTGAACACAGGTGCTTACTGTGTTGGTAGCAGCCAAATGGGAGTTTTCTGGATTAAAGGGGAGCCTAAAATGAGGACTTAGACACTTAATTTTTCTTGTGGATGTGAACCAGAGTGTGTATCTGTCTCCCTACTGCTTATGGAGTGGGACTGCTGCCTGATCCTGTCCCTTCCCACATCTTGCAGCTCGATGGAGGCATCTTCTTTGTTGCTCAGCAGAAATCTAGGACACCTCTCAGATATTATAAGCAAGGTATGCAACTTACAAGGGCCCTAAATCTCCATGCTCCAGAAAATTAAACTCTTCTGTTTAAAAAACAAAATAAAATAAAACAAAACAACCTTTTAAATCCCTGCTGGAATATAACTATCTGATCACCATCATTCTCCTACAGAGCAAAGACCAAGGAAATGATAAGGATAAGCATTCTTCACTGATGCAGTTCTTGGAAGATTTGACTTTAGAATGGATTTAAGTGATTCTTGTAGAATAAAAATCACCTCAATTTTTAACTTTTTCCAAATTCAGCAAAAATTAAACCTTTCGTGTTTGTGTAGTGAGAAAAGTTGTGCTATTCTTTCACAACCTTAAAACCAGCCTCTCTTTCCTTCCTTGTGATCTCGCAATATACCTTTTGGCTGCTTCTTACATGTGCTGCTTCTCCTATAACCTCACATACATCCCATCACTTTGCAGATCCTGCAGCAGGATCCAACAACTCTGGTAGTAGGATTTTGATTCCCACCCCATTTGTTTCTTGTGTGGGGCACAATGCATTCCTCAGTGCTATGACCATAGAACCTCCCAAATACAGTGGACTGATGTAGCCAGACTATCAGAAGTGATGAAGCCCAGTAGCAGTAAAAGGTCCTGTAGAATGGGCTGAGGTTAGCCCATAGTATACTGGAGAGTAGGGTTACCAGGTGGCTTTAAAAAAAATACTGGACACACTTGATCTCAGATGGGGGGGGGCGAGGGACACTGGCCAGGAGAGGAAAGGGGCTCACCAGGAGGATGTGGGGGGGCGGAAACAGCTCGCGGGAAGCAGGGCTGGCAGGGGGCGGGAGGTCTGGGGCAGCAGGGCTGGCTGGGGGAGATGGGGGGGAGGTTTGGGGGCAGCAGGGCTGGCTGAGGGAGATGGGGGGGAGACCGGCCAGCGGGAAGCAGGGCTAGTCAAGGACAGCAGGGCTGGCCAGGAGAGATCGGGTGGGGGGGGACCAGCTGACGGAAAGCGGGGCTGGCTGGGAGGGGGTCGGGGGGAGCGGGGCTGGCCAGGAGGGGGAGCAGGAGGAGAGAATCAGCCGACGGGGAGCAGGACTGATCTGGGTGCACGCAGATCCCGGGGCGCTGCCTGTCCCGTGCACGGTCTCAGCAAATCATGAGTGAGTCTGGCCCCAAGGATTCCCTCCCTCCCGCCCCCGCCCTCCCTTGCATAGTTGCGTACTGCCTCACTGGTAGATACTCCTAATAATAATAAAACTTACTTAATTAGAAATACTGGACATTTTATGTGTCCGGTATTTTCTTAATTTTTTTTCCTGGACAGAACCCTCAAATACTGGACTGTCCGGTTCAAAACCGGACACCTGGTAACCCTACTGGAGAGTCCCAAGAACAAAGGGAGAAAGATTTGAGTCATGGAGAGGAAAGGAGCTGAGTATTCTTCTATGTTGTAGATGTAAAATCAGATGGGCTAGTTTGGGGGAACTCTGAGGAGAGAGGAAAGAAATGTCCTTCAGTGAGTTCACAAGGAGGAAGCAGACATCTAATGTAGAAAACAGAGATATTATAAAATGGTTCAAAAACATGGATTATTTTCTGAGCCTCTCCACTTTTTTTCAGCTTTTATCTTCACTATTGCAGTTGTTTTCGGGTGTTAAACGAAGGATAAAATGTATCACTTTTTATTTGCTTCACAAAGAGGTCAACCGTGATTCAATGAGCACATGAAAAACAATAGTACATGAAAAAATGGAAGACAGCAATAGGGAGCATTATAAAATGAATAAATAATCCATATTTGGATTAAATATATTACAAAAAAAGCATATGGTATTTCCCAGGTTTATTCACAGAATCCTAGGGCTGGAAGAGACCTCAGGAGGTCATTGAGTCCAGCTCCCTGCCCAAAGCAGGACCAACCCCAACTAAATCATCCCAGCCAGGGCTTTGTCAAGCCGAGACTTAAAAACCCCTAGGGATGGAGATTCCACCACCTCCCTAGGTAACCCATTACAGTACTTCACACCCTCCTAGTGAAATAGTTTTTCTTAATATCCAATCTAGACCTCCTCCACTGTAACTTGAGACCATTGCTCCTTGTTCTGCCATTGTAAGGTGACCAGATGTCCTCCTTTGAGGAGGATAGTCCTCCTTTTGAGGGGCTTGTCCTCCCCAATAATTATGTCCTCCTTTTGTCCTCCTTTGAAAAAAATTGTCCTTCTTGTCCTACTTTGCCAAAAAAAATCCCACGTTCCTTTTTTTGTGCTCGACCAAAAAATACCGGCTGTTGGGTATTTTTTGGGAGACCATCTGGCAACCCTAATATACAGGTATGTTTTTTTTTGTCAACTCAGTGTCCTCCTTTCACGTTTTCAAATTCTGGTCACCTTAGTATCTGTCACTACTGAGAACAGTCTCTCTCCATCCTCTTTGGAACCTCCCTTCAGGAAGTTGAAGGCTGCTATCAAATCCCCCCTCACTCTTCTCTTCTGCAGACTAAATAAGCCCAAATCCCTCAGCTGTCTAATTCAACTTTCTCTTTAATATTCTCACTGAGACAACCTCCTTAGGCCCAGGCCCACTGAAATCAACACAAGTTTTGCCACTGATTTCAAAGGAAATTGGCTCAGATTTTTTAAGATTAGCTATTAGGCCTCTCAAGCTTCAGCCAAATGTTGATTTTTTTCAGAGAGAAAATGACTTTTAATACTTAGTGTGGGTAGAGAATTGACTGTAAAGCCATTTCTGTATTAAAACCAAAGCAGAAGGAAAGAAAAACACCAGTTTGGATCTTAAGAAAAGGCTCCTAAATACTGTAGGTGGTGACATATTAGAAATAGGTACAATTATTATTATTATATTATAGCAAAGGCACCATGCCACCTAAATAATATAGCCCCTGAACTGAAATAAGGTTACAAGGAGTGCCTACAAAATTCAGAACTTGACTCTTCATCTTGCAACTTGCCATGGTCCAAGTGTATAATCATGAGACGTGGCACTTGTTAAGTAAAGATTTACTAATAGTTCAACTCTATTTTCAGGCTTCCCTAAGGAGTGGGTTTATCTGAAATCCCATTCTTCTAAGCAGAATTTGAATACAGTAGGACCTAAGAGTTGTGGATACCTCAGGAATGGAAGTTGTCCGCAACTCTCAAATATCACTACTCTACAGCCAAAATGCTTCTGAAATAAATGTAGTCAAACTTTACTAATTCTGGGTCACTGAGAACAAAAATGATGCTTAAAATTGTTGATTGGCTCTAGTTTTCAAGATATGCTATTGGGTCAGTATATACGACCCTTGACTTGGGAATGGCGGAGGATAAGTGAGTTATAAAGGGAAGGGATCTCAATTTAAACCAGAAATGACTAAAATACATCTTTGACTGGATCTATGAATAAATCTATGACTGGGTTTGGACAGTACTTGCTTTTTAGGCAAAACAATGAATGATGCAATCTGAAGCTGGTATTGCATCATGTTATTCCTAGAAGTCATGGATGATGCAATCATAACGAAGCTTACATCACTCTGCTGAACAAATTGCCCTATATCAGCTCTAGAAATCATACAGTGTCATGCTCTCTTATTTGTCAGTGTTGATTTTGCAAAGGGACACATTTCTGTTTAGCCAAAGTGAGCAGAGATGCCTCGTACTTGTGTGAACAGTGCAGATAACTTCTGCTATGTTTGTGGTGAAGTGACTTTTGCATCACAAAAGCGCAGTATAACCACTATGGTTAAGAAAGCCTATCACCTTTATTTTGGCTGCAAAATTGGAGATCAGGACAAGAGGTGGGCCCCACACATATGCTGCAACACTTGTGCAACAAATCTCTGCCAGTGGTTGAACAGGAAAAGGAAATCTATGCCTTTTGCAGTGCCAATGATTTGGAGAGAGCCAACAGATCATACCAGCAATTGTTACTTCTGCATGGTGCCTCCAGTTGGGAAAGGTGTGTCAAAGAAGAAAAAGTGGACTGTGCATTATCCAAACATTCCATCAGCTATACGCCCAGTACCCCACGGAGAAGGACTGCCGGTTCCTGATGCACCAGAATCATTCTCACTTGAGTCAGACGAGGAAGAGGAAGAGGATGAAACTTCTGGTCCTGAACCATCAATGTCACAGGACCCACATTTTCTCCCATCCTCCTCCTCTGAACCACACCTCATAACACAAGGTGAACTGAATGACCTTGTCAGGGATTTGGAACTACCCAAGAGTAAGGCAGAGCTGTTGGGCTCCAGACTACAGCAGTGGAATCTCCTGGCAGGTGATGTTAGGGTTTCCATGTTCCGTGACCGTCAAAAGGATCTTGTCCCATTCTTCTTCATGGAAGGTGCTCCATTTAATGAATACAAGAGACAAGCCAAGAAGCGCCGAGTAGATACTGAATAGGACTAAACTATGTACATAATAGTTTTTTGCCTTTTGTTTCATAATAAATTTTATTTATATAACCCTTTTGCTGATTTTTAAAGTGTTACATAAACAGGACAGGTGAAATATTATCATGTAAAGCAACCATAAACACGTGAAAAGACCTAGATTTACAATTTATGATTAAAACTCTACTATCTACACAATATACATAGATGTAAAATGTAAAAACTTAAATATCTTGGAAACAGTAGCCAATCAGTTGTTTTAATTGTCATATTTGAATTCAGCACATCAAAATACATAATAAATAGCACATTTTATCTCTGAAGCAGACGACTTCTAAAAAATTGTAGACCAGTGTATTCGTAACTGACCAAAGTGCAGTTCATGCTCCAGATCTAGCAGGTGTCACCAGACCAGGATTCAGCAGCAGCTGAGCTCCCTGCTCAACCCCAGCATGAATTAGCAAGCTTGTTCCCCTGTAGGCAGAGGGGTGTGTGTGTATGTGTGTGTGTGTGTGTGCACTTGCAACACCATGCAGCAAGTTACCCTGCCAGGTGGGGAAGTTGGAGGAAAGCTGCACAGACTCCAGTGCTGGTTCTCCTCTACTGGCTCTGGCTAGCTTGGGGGTGTGGCAGTCCCAGCATCTTGCTGTAAGTGGCTGCCCCACAAGAGGGTGGTGAAAAGGTTTTTTTAGTCTCTGCTGCTGCCTGAATGGTCACTTCCAGTTTCACATGGTATCTGGTTGACTGGTCAGGCTATCGCTCTGGTGTTCATATCGCTGAGGTTCTACTATAGATGATATAATTCCTGACGTGTTCTTAAACAAACAAAAAAAACCCCTGATAATAACATGTTTCAGTTTAACTTCCAAAGTTTTAATTATCAGGTTTCAATTTGACTGCAATATTTTTAACCAGTAAAGGTAACCAGACTTCATGCTACATGTCTGATTCACCTCTAGGGGTCAGGAAGGACTATTTCCCCTGTGTGCCACATTGCTCAGTTAATTGGCTATGTATAGTATAAGGCATTTTAAAATTCTTCTGAAACATCAAGCACTCATCATTAGACAGAGGTGGGATACCAGACCAGATGGATTATTGATCTAATTAGGTATGTCAATGTCTATGTTTCTGTGCTCTACTTCCTGAAGGATTAGAAAGGAACAGATAGGGGTTTGTTTATAACCATGTTGTAATATTTGTAAAACAAAAAAGTCTAATAGAAAAAACATGCATCAAGTATGAACATCTTCCTTTAATTTTTTACTTTACATCTGATAAATAATCATGCACACTCTACAACACAAGGTATTTATATTCATTTTTACTGCCAGTTCAATTAAAACAGAAGTCTGATCAATAATGCAAAGATGTCCAGTTTCTGTAGATAACAATATCAGCAACTCTATTACATACTCAGAGAAAGAAAGAACTGTTGATACAATTAAACAAACTGTCTCCTGTCTAAAATGTCAATAACTTTAAAATTCAGTTATTATATATTTATCCGTTCTTGTTTTAGCAGAGCTTTCTGCTGTGAATCATTTTTAGATTTCATATAACTGAATTTCTAGTTTTAGCAGATGAAAATGGAGAATGTACTAAAGCACCTAAACTGTGACATAAGCAACCTCTGTTAACGATAGTAGAGGAGCACACAAGACAGTCACTAGGAATCATAAACTGTATATTGATGAAAATAGCATATTTGTTATTTTAATAAAATGTTGTTGTTACGGCTGGACTTACCCTTCGCACCATCATCTGGAAAAGTATCTGTGTCAGATCTCCCTCTGGACATTCAACTGAAACGTTAATTGTATAGCAGTAGCACTTAACAGCCCCCAGTCATCGGCCAGGACCTGTCTGCACTAAGTTCTGTGCAAAAACAGAATAATTAGAGGGTCCCTGCCCCCCAAAGAGCTTACAATCTAACACAACATTCTTTTCCATGTTATTCCCTCTGACGGCCCATCATTGTGCACTCTTAAGCAGTTGCCCTGTTCTCTCTGGGTATGTCTACACTTGCGCCCTCTTTCAACAGAGGGATGCAAATGCAGCATTCGAAATTGTAAATGAAGCCGGGATTTCAATATCCCGCACTTCATTTGCATATTTGCATTATGGTACTATTTCGAAAAAGGTCTATTTCGAAATAACAGATGCTGTTAAGATGCGGTTATTTTGAGAGAAAACTGTTTTCTCGAAATAACCCTTATTCTTCATACAATGAGGTTTACCAATTATTTCGAGAGAAGGGTTTTCTCTCGAAATAACCACGTCTTAACAGCGTCTGTTATTTCAAAATAGCGCCATAATGCGAATATGCAAATGAAGCACAGGATATTTAAATCCCGGCTTCATTTACAATTTTTAATGTCTACATTTGCATCCCTCTATCGAAAGAGGGTGCAAGTGTAGACATACCCTCCCAGATGTGAGTGAGGTCTGGCTCTCTTTTTAAATGATAGGCTGTAGCTCAAACCGAAGCTACAGTCTCAAAGCAGAAATTACTGCGGGAGATTTTATGGCCTGTGTTATGCAGAAGGTAAGCCACTATAATAATAATAATCTTTTCTGATCAATGAATCTCAGTGATCATTTTATATTCCCTACTACCACACAAGGATATGTTGAGGCTTAATTTAACTATTGTTATTAATAATTGCTAAGTATGTTGATATCCATGGATGAGAAGTACAGTAAAACTCCAGTGGTCTGGCATCCAATGGTCTGGCACTCCTGATGGTCCAGCACCATCTGGAACCCAGAAGTGCTCCGGGCAGCCGGACAATTGGAGCTGCTCTGCCCCCGGCTTCCCCGATTCAGCCGCTGCTGAAACTGACCAGCGGCTGACTCTAGGAAGCCCCGGGCAGAGCACCCCAGCTGCTCTGCCCTGAGTCAGCCACTGGTCAGTTTCAGCAGCAGCTGACTTGGGGACGCCTGGGGCAGAGCAGCTGGGGTGCTGCCGGGTTGGTCCCGCAGCGCCGAGGGGCGCATCCCCCCCACTCCACCCCAGATCCCTCATAGCCCCCCCTTCCAATAGTCTGGCATATCTGATAATCCGGCACCCCCTGGGTCCTAAAGGTGCCGGATTATCAGAAGTTTACTGTACTATAGATGTTCAAAGTATTCCATTTCTGATTAGTGATGAATCACAAGAAAAGTGGACTAGTTCGTGATGATTAATTCCTGATTGGACAGTATGGTATGCCAAAGTTATCCATCTCCAAAAAGAATGTTTCTGATATAAAAATGTTATATGTACACAATCACATTTCATCAGGAAAGATCACAAAGTGTTACAAAAGCTGTAGTTACAGGATTGATTTCATACATCACTAAAATACACTCACCTCTGGGATGTAAGACAGCTACCAATCTCTGCCACCAACATTATGCAGCTTTTCTTAAGAATATATACAAATTAAACTATGTGGAAAATTTAAGCAGACTATAAATGCCTGAGTTAGATTTATTTTATTTTATTGGGAAACTAGAGCTAAGACCCTTACCAGGAACAAAAATTGCTATTGCACCTAATTTCCCATATAGATTACCTGTTTATAGACATGGCTGTGCAATGGGTGAAACCACCAAGAAAGGGCTAAGAGTTGCCAGCCTGTAACATGACTCAGAGGTGAAAGGATTGAAAGAAGGGGTGGTATGTTATTTCCAGAACAATAAGAGTGAAAGGGAAATATCTCTGGGGATTTCAGCCTGCTTTGCTCTGGGAAGCACTTTGTTTTCTGTTAACTCACAAGTTTTTGTGTGTTTGAATAATAAATTGTGCCATGATTCAGAGGCCTGAAATAGATTCAGGCTTGGCATTTGCACTTTCCTGGGCTTGTGAGACAGCCCAACAGTTTATAGGCTGCCTGACCACTTAAGCCTTTCAGCACAATGGTGAGAAAGATAGAATCCTATTCTTCACTAAATCTTTCTGCAATAGACAACCGTAATTTGTGTCTGTTATATATGTTACTGTTTAGTTAACTAATATAGGTCCAGATTCTTCCTGATCATCCCACAGGTGCATGGAAGAAAAAAAGACAAATTATCTTTCAGAGAACAGCAACACAGCTGAGCTATATTGAAGAATTGGGTCCTTAATTTGCAATTCACTTCGGGTATGTCTACACAGCAAAGTTATTTCGAAATAACAGCCATTATTTCGAAATAACTTTCCTAGCATCTACACAGCCAAACCGCTATTTCGAAATTAAATCGAAATTAAATAAAGCGGAGGGCTTATTTCAAAATTTCACAAGGAACAGCACCAATTTTGAAATTGCTATTTTGAAATAAGTGCTGTGTAGACACTTATATCAAAAGAGGGGGCCTCCAGCCCTTCCCAGGGTGCCCTGGTAGCCACTCTGGGCACAACCAGGAAAACTCCTCTCCCTCCCCCCCTCCCTGGAGCCCTTAAAGGGGTAGAGTCTGGCCACAGTGCCTGTGCCAGCTCCAAGCCTGCCAGCCCAGAGCCAGCAGTCACTGCCCTGACCCAGTGGCCCCAAAACATGAGCCAGCAAGCCACCGGCAGCTAGCCCTCCACCGCTCCCCAGGACCAGTCCCCCAGCTCCCAGGAGCCTGCCAGGGGCTGGAAAAGGAGATCATGGACCTTATTTGGGACGGAGATCATCACGGCCGTCTATAGTAGGATAGCTGCCAGCATGGCCAGCAAAGGCCACATCCGTACCCAGGAGCAGGTGCGGATGAAAATAAAGGAGCTTCGGCAGGCATATGCCAGGGCCACAGGGGGCAGCTCCCAACCAGGGGCAGACCCACACACCTGCCCCTATTTCGATGCCCTGGACCGCATCCTGGGGGGGCGGGACCGTCCGTGCCCCCCAGGTGATCATCAACCCTGGGGCAGAGGGCCCTGACCAGGGCATCGAGGAGGAGGAGGAGGAGAGCCAGGAGCCAGAGGAGGCCATCATCACCACCCAGATGAGCCAGGACCCCCGAGCTGCCCCAGCGGACCTGTTGCCGGTGTCATCTCAGGCCAGGAAGGCAATAGCATGTGAGTGCCATCACTGTCCCCTTATGCGTGGGGGGGCGGGAGCGGGGAGGGAGGACAGAAACCAGAGACTGTGTGTGTGGGCCTTGCTGTCCACGGATCACGCAGCAACCTGTGCATGTGGCACGTGTCCCCAGCTGGCTGCCACACAGGGGCCTTACCCGGTTAGCCACACGTGTGTGAGGAGGCATGACATGCTCCTGACTCCGGGGTGGGACACAGCAGGATGCCCTCCCTCCACAAGGCCACGCTACGCAGAGGCAGGGGACATCTCTCCCCCCCACCCCTACCCCCACTATATACACCACAGGGGCATGGGTGTGGTCTCGAGGCAGCTCCCACTCCCGGGGATAGCAGGACATTCCGACCATGGCCTCTGTGCAAGCACATCGGCTCTGATGATGCAGGGAACGGTCATCCTCACCTTGTAGAGGGGGGCTGGGCTTCACCCACCGTGTCCCCAGGGAGAACTGACTACTTCTTTTGTTTCTTCACAGCCGCACCAGCTGCACCTGCAGGATGCACCACCCCACCCGGGACATGCTCCTGCACCCAAGGCTCCGCAGGCCCACCTGTGCAGTGGAGGGGTACCAACAGCAGCACTTGGGGGCACTGCGAGTCCTGCACCGCACCCTCCAGCACTGGGTGCAAGAAGACCTGCAGCTCCGGCGGGAGCAGCTTGCCCAGGGCTGAGCCATTTGCCAGCACCTGCAGACCCTGGTGCAGAGCGTGCTGCCTCCTGCTGCTCCAGCACCTGCTGCCTCCCCAGCTACCGCTCCTCCTCCCACTCCTTCTCCCCCTCCCACTTCTCCCTCCACCCCCTCCCCACCCCCCCCGGGGATGCTGAGGCCCCCGCACTCGCGGTGCTGGGAGACAGTTGGCCTGGTGAGACCCCCAACCCTGAGCCCTGAGCTTCCCCTCCCCCTTCTTCCCCTTGCTTCCCCCTTCCAGCTCCCTCCTCCTAGGTTTCCTCCCCCTCTCCTCCCTTCTCCCACCTCCTTTCCCCAGTCTCACCAGATTTTCATTCCCCCCCTGACCCAGTTTTGTTAAATAAAGAGAGTTTGTGTTCATGAAAATACGTGTATTTTATTTGACATCAGGAAGGGGGGTTAGGGAGGGGTAAGTGGAAGAACATGAGTGAGGAATGAGGCACAAGCCCCCAGTGGGGCAGACAAGGGAGACTCTTAGTGCTCCTCAGGGTGGAAGCTCTCCCGCAGGGCCTCCTGGATACTGACAGCCCCCCGATGGACCTTCTGGATGGCAGCCTGCAGCAAGTGCAGCCAGGCTCGCAGTGACACGTCCAAGGGAAGCACCAGAGTGCCCAGGGGCAGCCCTGGCTCCATGTTGCAGAGTGCTGTGGTGTCCCGAGTGAGGGCAACCAGAGGGTTGTGTCCCGAGTGAGGGCAACCAGAGCATGCCGAGACAAAAATGCTTTGCTGTCCCTCATCGAGGTAGGCAAGCAAGCAGGGAAACCTGAGAACCGGCTGTCCGGGGGGCGGGGGGAGGGTGGCCCTTTAAGCACAGGCCTTAGAGGGTATGTCTACACAGCAAAGTTAAGCAAAGTTATTTCGAAATAACAACCGTTATTTCGAAATAACTTTACCAGCATCTACACAGCCAAACCGCTATTTTGAAATTAATTCGAAATAGCGGAGGGCTTATTTCGAATTTGGTAAACCTCATTCTACGAGGAATAGCACCAAATTCGAAATAGGTAAATCGAAATAAGTGCTGTGTAGACGCTTATTTTGAAATAGGGGGGCCTCCAGCCCTTCCCAGGGTACCCTGGTGGCCACTCTGGGCACAACCAAGAAAACTCCTCTCCCTCCCGCACTCCCCGGAACTCTTAAAGGGGCAGACTCTGGCCTCACTGCCTGTGCCAGCTCCAAGCCTGCCAGCCCAGAGCCAGCAGTTGCTGCACCTGACCCAGTGGCCCCAAAACATGAGCCAGCAAGCCACTGGCAGCCAGCCCTCCACCGCTCCCCAGGAGCAGTCTGCCAGCTCCCAGGAGCCTGCCAGGGCCTGGAAAAGGCAGGCGCCTGCCTGGTCCCGTGCAGAGATCAGGGACCTAATTCAGGTTTGGGGGGATGCCTCCAACGTCCATGATCTCCGCACTAAATGGAGGAATGCAACCGTCTACAGGTGGAGGGCTGCCAGCCTGGCCACCAAAGGCCACATGCGAACCCAGGAGTAGGTTCGCATGAAAATAAAGGAGCTGCGGCAGGCGTATGCCAGGGCCACAGGGGGCAGCTCCCAACCAGGGGCAGACGCAGACCCTGCCCCTATTTTGATGCTGTGGACCACATCCTGGGGGGAAGGACAGTCCGTGCCCCCTAGGTGGTAATCAGCTCTGGGGCAGAGCATGCTGCCTCCTGCCGCTCCAGCACCTGCTGCCTCCCCAGCTACTGCTCCTCCTCCCACTCCTTCTCCCCCTCCCGCTTCTTCCTCCCCACACTCCCTGGGATGCCGAGGTCCCCACAGCCGCGGTGCTGGGAGACAGTTGGGCTGGCGAGACTCCCAACCCTGAGCCCTGAGCTTCTCCTCCCCCTTCCTCTCCTTGCGTCCCCCGCCAGCTCCCTCCTCCCAGGTTTCCCCCTCCCTTCTCCCACCCTCCCTCCTCCCCCTCCCACCTTCTTTCCCCAGTCTCACCTCAGTTTCATTGCCCCCCCTACCCCAGTTTTGTTCAATAAAGAGGCTTTGTTGTAATTAATACGTGTCTTTTATTGTACAGCAGGAAGGGGGGTTAGGGAGGGGTAAGTGGAAGGACATGAGAGAGGAATGAGGCACAAGCCCCCAGTGGGGCACACCAGGGAGACTGTTACTGCCTGCAGAATGTGCTGCCAGGCTTGCAGCATCAAATCCAGGAGAAGCACCACAGTGCCCAGGGGCGGCTCCGGCTCCATGCTGCAGAGTGCTGTGGTATCCTGAGTGAGAGCAACCAGAGCACACAGAGAAAAAAATGCTTTGCTGTCCCACAGCGAGGTAGGCAAGCAAGCAGGGGAAACGTTAGAACCGGCTGTCTGGGGGTGTTCCTCTAAGCACAGGTCTCAGATACCTTGTGTGGCTGCTGCCTGAGGCTAACTCCTGACCTGATGCCCTGCCAGAACTGGTTCTGGCTGGCCTTAAATGCGATTCAGCATCCTATCAGTGTGGACGCGCTATTTTGAAATAGCAAAACGTTATTTCGAAATGCATTTTGTGTCTAGACTCATTATTTCGAAATAAGCTATTTTGAAATAAATATTTTGAAATAAGATATTTTGAAATAATGATGTAGTGATAGACATACCCTTCTTGATTTAGTGTGCTAGAGAAATGAGCACTGTGTGAATACGGGGCAGGAAATAGAAAGAGCTCAGTCCTCATATTCCACAGTTTTAAATCTATCTGTAGCCAATATAATTGTAGCACCACTGTCCACCCAGTTGCCACTTTTATGCCAATCTCTATATGGATGGGCTTGGCTCAGCGGCACCAGACACAGGCGGATAAGGGCCCTCCCACTTCTTGAAAGTGGATGGGCTCACCTCATCCACTTTTCATGGGAAGAACCTGCCCTAGTCCCCGTCTCTTCCTCACCAGGCCAAGCCAGAGTGGAGCCGGCCAGAGAGCTGAGGCAGCTTTGGAGAGCTGCACTGGATCCCAGGGGCACAGGCAGTGGGCTGCTCTCCTCAGGCCTCCCACACCGTGAGCAGGTGGAGGGTTTACCAGAGCTCCCCATAGCTGCATGCCTGGATTTTATCCAGGCCAGACTGCAGCTCTGAGGCCTCTCACCCTGGCCAAACCTGAGTCATGGAGAACTGTGGGAAGCTTGGATCTCTCTCATTGCCCTGGGCAGAGAGCCTGGGACATTGGCAGGGGGCTGTTTTTCCTCTACTCCACCCCATGCCAGGTGGGCTCTCTAGCTTCCAGCTTGGCCAGGGCCTTGGACTGCGGGGGTGCCTGGGTCCCCATTTCTGGGAGGGCTCCAGCACCCCGCCCCTAATGTGGGTTCATCTGGATCCCACTTTTAACTCAATAGGACATAAACTTTATTCTCTTCCCAGACTACTACAATCACTGTATTCTTCTAATTTTTTTACACTATGAGTTCACATCGAACATGGAGTGGTTCTAGTTACCATTGACATGTTTTTTTATAGCATATCTCTAAACGTTGAATCTAGCTCAATTAGCTTGCAAGCTACTTAACTTCTTTCTGGCCATGTGTTACACCCCACAGGCAGCCCCAGGACTTAAGCTCACCAACAGCAAATGTTACCCTTTCAGTGATTGGCTCCAGACACCTCCCCAAATGGCTTTCCACAGTGATCCTAGGGTTGCCAGACGGTTTCAACAAAAATACCGGACACACCTGACATTACATGACAATCTATATTACATCTTATTTAAAAAATACCGGATGTTTATATTTTCTCATTTATATTTTCTCAATTTGTTTCCCGAACAGAAAGCTCAAATACTGGACTATCTGGTTCAAAACCGGACAACTGGCAATCATAAGTGCTCCCAAGGGCAGGCATCTCACTGAGGATTGTCTTTATTGGTCAAGCTAGCTCTAGTCCCCTAGGCTTTTTCCAATCGATCATTTGAACTCTAACCCTCTTATCAGGCACTGCTGCTCATCTGAGCAGGCGCATTGGTGGCCATCCAGGCCCACTTGCTATGACTCCCCCAAGCCAATAGAGTCCCCTGTTGCTCAAAATAGCATCTCTCCAAGTCTGGGCTTGTCCTGCCATGCTTCTCCCAAGGCCCTCTTGCCTCTCCCTGAGTTACTAGCACAGAGACACCCAGGAACCAAAGTAAGTTCCACAGCACTTACATAACTGTAATTATATATAACAATAATTAATAGCTTAGCTGAATTACAACCTAATTCCAATTATTATTAACTATCTGGAAAGTATTAAGTGTCTGCATGATCCTGTTGTTAAGATCATTTGAGAAAAAGAAGAGACTGACAGATGCTAATTTTTTTCTTAGAAGGACAGTTCTTTAATTGATTTTAGTCCTAACGAAGTTTAATTTTAAACTTGTAAATTCTCCAAAAATCCATTCTTTAATTAAAGAGTAAGTGCTGTAAGTTTTGGGAGAATACATTGTGTTTTGCATAGCAGACGAGTTCAAGTTTTTTCTTTTTAGTGCAAAATAGAATTCAGCCTTCCTTACTTTTAAACAGGCTGCCTGAATAGGGTTATTATATTGCAATCTGGAATACCGAGGGTCATCCTGTCCAAAACCAACAAGATTTAATAATGGTCCATCACAGTGGTATAATTTACCTAGCAGATCAGAGCTGGGGAATGTGTTACACCATGGTAAAAGGTTATTTAATGCTAACCAAGATAACATACATGACATCACGGGGATTTTATTTAATTATAACTACATACCTATGATAATATTACATTGAAAAATATATATAACAACAAAATTCTAGTGGTTCAAATATGTTTGTATAATACACACTCCATAAATAACCACAAAGTGTACTTAAAATATAACCTTCTAACTAAAGAAATATACCTATATTTATCTCTGTATGCACAGGCTTTTATCTTACATATTGTTTTTTATCTTACATGTAGTTCACGTCTGCCCTTTCTCAAATATCTCAATGGGTTCTGTCTAACGAGTTTGAGACTCAAGTGCCTCTTGTGACTTCCAGTCATTTTTATGTGCAAAGGTGCATATTAGACCAGACCTAGTGGTGGTCTTGTTCCAGATCTCTGGGACAACACAAATCAGTGATAGAAGACAACCAGAAATGATGTT
This sequence comes from Pelochelys cantorii, assembly GCA_032595735.1. NCBI lineage: Eukaryota > Metazoa > Chordata > Testudines > Trionychidae > Pelochelys > Pelochelys cantorii. Next base: position 65,400,231 of record CM064328.1, read on the forward strand.
CATCCTGCTTGGTCTCTCAGTTTGTCTCTGCCCTTTCCCCCCACTCTGTTTCTCTGAGCTGGCTCAACAGACTCTCTGTTTCCCTCCATCGGGCTGTGCACTGACTGACTCTGCCTCTAAATTGTCCCCCTGTTCTCCAATTGCCACTTCCTCTCCCTCTCAGAGGGTGAGGTTTCTTCCTCTCCAGAGAACAATGACAATGCATTCACCCTAAACACACCCCAAATCATATACAGGAGTGCCAACAGAATTCCCAGGCCCCTGGGCAATGTGGGGGGAGGGGCTCTGTGCTCCCTGAAGGGGTGAGGCCTCTGGCAGAAGGGGCAGGGCTGGGATCAGCCAGCCCTTATCGCTGCCCAAAGTGCATAATGCCACCTCCCACAACCTTCAAAGCTGCCAGGAGTGCACCGCGTGGCACTCCAGCAGTGATTTAAAGGCCTGGGGCTCTGGCCACCGCCACTCCTGCAGTAGCAGCAGTGGTGACCTGGAGTCCCGGGCTCTTTTGAATTGTCAGACCCCAGAGCAATTGTCCCTTTGCCCCACCCTCTTTGAGGCTCTTTCTCTCAAAGTGTTAGAGCTGCTCATTGACCTGTTGGCCCCGCTTATGCAAGCAATAGGAAGAGGAAGCTATCTGAACAACGGGGCACCACCCTGTTCTAGACTGTGAGCTCCCTGAGCTCCTGGCATAGCATGACTCCTGGCATCTGATTTGTGGATCTGACTTCTAATCTGTCTCTGGGCTCTGACTGCCTGGTATGCTGACCTTGCCTGACTCTGGTTCCTGACTCATGGTTCTGATCTCCAGCTATGCTGACCCCTCCTGACTCTTGTCTTGTGACTGAGGACTCTGACTACTTGGCCACCCACAGCCCGGCCCTGACAGCAACTCCTGTAAGGCACTCAAATCCCCCAACTCCCACTGATTGTGACCTTGATTGTGCAGTTCTTGTCTGTTTATAAAGCACTTAATCATATGCTTAACTCCACTGACACCTAAGCAAGCACATAAGTCTTTGTTGAACAGTGATGGACTTAAGTACACGTGTATATGTTCTGCTGGACGTAGTTCAGGGGGAGTTAAGGAAACTCAGAATTTTAAAGTAGACAAACAACTATCTGTAGAACCAAATTCCACCAAAGGTACCAAGGAGATTATTGGGAATCACATGGCAGGACAGATGGACCAACATTAGTGTCCTCGCAGAAGCTGATTCCTGCACCATCAAGGCAATAATTGCCTGCGGGCAGCTACAATGGTCTGGTCACTTGGTCAGAATGCCTGACACACATTTGCCTAAACAGATTTTCTACGCACAACTGAGGACCGGGGCGAGGTCTTGTGGTGGGCACAGGAAGCACTAAAGAGACGTCCTTTAGAACACCTTGGAAAAGTGCAACATTGATGCTGACACCTGGAAGACACAGGTGGAGGATTGGGTAACCTGGAAGATCACCATCAAGTATGGTGCCTGACACTTTGAGATCGAGCATTGTCTGCATGAAGATGATCAGAGAGCCAGACGTAAGGACCATGCTTGGGCCTGCATCATGGTAATGGAGATAGAGACCTCACATGTAGCCACTGCCAGACAGTGTTCATTGCCAGAACTGGCCTAATTTCTCATCTTTGCACTCATCAGTTATAGGCGTCTAAGCAGAAATCTTACTCAATTCAAGGGATCCCAGAGAGATCATAGAGCACAACGCTAGAACCTAATCCTGTTTCCTTTAATTGCAATGTTTGTTTGGCCAGTTATCTTATTTGAAGCAGGATTAGTCGTACATTTTACCTTCGTCATTTCTGCCTAATGCAGAGTTTGCCTCAGATCTTTTACTATTATGTAATATAATGTGGTTTTTATACAGGAATAGTATGCATAAATCACTGCAAAAGAATTGTTTTCTCAGGATAAAACAAGAGCTACTAAACTGCATGTTCTGGACAAAGGAAATATTTTTCAAAGGTTTGCTTCAAAGGGGATTTAATGGAGGAAGATAATGTTTTTCAGCGTGAATTTCCATTACTATAATACCAGTGGATTAATTGTAAATAAAGCTGAAGCCATGTCTGAGGAAAAATTGCTGCATAAGGAAGGTTGACATAGTGTGGGATGGCTGTCAGATATAGACAGATAGATAGATAGATAGATAGATATAATTTATAATGAATTTTATTAAGCAACAGTTATATTCCCTCAACATTTTTGTTATTCCCATGACTAATTCTCAACTCTGTTATAAGAAGCATTTTCATTTTATTCCAATAAGTCATTTTTAAATCAAGAATTTTATTACATTTCCATCTTTTCATTTTCACTTGCAGTGGGTTGTTTTCCCTGTGCAATGATTTTATCATCTGATTCCAATCAATATTCCTGTAACAGGCAGAACACTCAGCTCATCATCAGTCAAAAGAATGGCAAGGGACTACAGAGCACTTACATCTGCTGAATTTGAAATCTATTCCTCCTCCTCCTATTCCTCCTGAGGTTAGAAAAGGTCACTTTTTTTGTCTGTATTTAGCACTTGGATTTATATTTCACCAAAGACTTCCAGTTAGCAGTATTAATTTGCTGAAAAATTAAGGCATGTACATATTTCTTTAAATAAATATACAGCTATAAAATCCGAACTTGGAGATTTTTATGCTCTATGCCAACCAAGAACTGTGACACTCTGTGAGACAAACTGATTAGGGGAGAACTAAATATCAGATATGGCAACACAGAAAACAGGATGTAAGGCAAAAAAAGGGGACTTTTTCTACTGAGTACATATCTACCAACAAGTGCTTAATATTAACAGGATTTTGGCAGCCATCAGTTTAAAATCAAAATGTTTAATCAGTGGAATGCCCTAAGCCCAGACAAGGGAACCTCCTTGTATAGCTGAAGAGGAACATAGTTTTTACCCTACAAAACGTAAAAAGAATCAACACAGTGATTTTCTGCTTCACTGACTGCACCTTTTGCAAGATACTGAAGAAATGAAACAAAGAATATAATGAACAAAGCAGTATGTCTTAGTCAATATGCACCACATAAAATACACAGTGACTGTTGGTAAATGTTTCAATACACAGCTAGACCCTGATCCTCCAATAGAATCGGCATGGATCGACCGTTGCACATATGTCCAGCTACATTAACTTTAGCCTTCACCTTTCTAATTTTGCCCCTACATACTTATGTTATTTGTTTATATTCATCCTTTGTACTTTGACCTAGTTTTCACTTTTTATAAGACTCCTTTTTAATTTTTAGATCATTCAAGATCTCCTGGTTAAGCCAGTGTGGTCTGTTGCCATACTTCCTATCTTTTGTATACAGTGAAACAGTGTGCTCCTGCACCATTAATAAATGTCCTTTTGAAAAACAGCTAAAAGTCTTCAATTGTTCTTCCTCTTAGGCTACGTCTAGACTGCAGGCTTCTTTCAGAAGAAGCTTTTCCAGAAGAGATCTTCTGAAAAAAATTCTTTCAAAAGAGTGTGTCTACACAGCAAAAGCGCATCAAAAAAGACCATTTGCTTTTTCGAAAGATAGCGTCCACACCGATTGGACGCAATCTCGCATAAAAGGCCACCCGGAACCACTTCAGCCAGGGCATTAGGTCAGCAGTTGCTCCTGAGTGCTGTTGCCTAAGGCCCCCCCCGGACAGCTGTTTCTCAGGTTCTGCTGCATGCTTGCCTACCTCTCCGAGGGACAGCAAAGCTTTAGCAGTGCATGCTCTGGTTGCCCAGCCTTTGGACACCACAGCATTCTTTTTGCCCTGGAGCTGGAGCTACCCCAGGGCATGTGATGGCCCCACACTGTCATGCTGCAGCTTCTGCAGCAGTTTGTGCAGACTGGCTTGACAGTCCTGCCCCAGCTCGACTCGGAGCTCATCAGTGAGACCCTCTGCATGTATGCGGGAGCAATGCCCTTGCACTCTCACCCCACAGTGGAGAGACTATTCTAGAGGCTGGACACCAGTTCCGACTGGTGGGACTGGCTGGTCCTGGAGTGGTGGGACGACCAGCAGTGGCTCAACAGCTTCCGCATGCGGAAGGCCACTTCTGCTTCACTGACTGCACCTTTGCAAGATACGGAAGAAATGAAACAAAGAATGTAATGAACAAAGCAGTATGTCTTAGTCAATATGCACCTCATAAATACACAGTGACTGTCAGTAAATGTTTCACTATATAGCTAAACCCTGATCCTCCAATAAAGGAGGATGTCCTGGCTTGATGGAGCTGTGTGCCTGGCTTGCCCCTGCCCTCCGATGATGGGACACCCATCTGTGGTCCACCATCCCCCTTGAGAAGTGAGTTGCCATCGCCATCTGGAAGCTCACCACCCCAGACAGTTACCAGTTGGTGGCCAACCAGTTCAGCATGGGGAAGTCCACAGTTGGGGCCCTCCTCATGGAGGTAAGGCACTCTCAGGCTGCAGTCCCTGTGGGGGGGAGGGAGTTCTGAAAAGGGGGACCCTAGAGAAAAGGGGGGTGGAGGGAGCGGGGATGCCCTGGGAGTGCAGGGGAAGCCCCGTCCCCAGTGGTTTGTGCCATTCCGCCCTCACACAGCCCTGCTGGGGGAGGTGTGGCCTCACAGGGGGTGGCTCCTGGGGTATTTGGGTGGGGGGAAGAGGGGCAGGTACCTCCCAAGGGCTCAGGCACTCCCTCTTATTCTATGTTTTGTGTGTTTCTTTGTCTCCTTCTGCAGGTTGTGAGGGCAGGGTCATCCACCTCGGAGACCTGGACCCCATCGTCACAGGATTTGCTGCCCTGAGGTTTTCCAACTGCGGGGGAGCGATTGATGGAACCCACATCCCAATCCGCGCACCACATCATCAAGCATCCCAGTACATCCACAGGAAGGGCCATAGTGCTGGTCGACCATCATGGACAGTTTTTGGACATTTTCGTTGGGTGGTCGGGCAGGGCACATAATGCCCATGTATTCAGAAACTCCAGCCTCTACCACAAGCTGAAGGCTAGGACATTCTTCCCCCAGCAGGACTTTTGCGTGGGGGACATGCAGATGCCACTATGCATCATCGGTGACGTGGCCCACCCACTAATGCCATGGCTCATGAAGCCCTACACTGGCCACCTGGATCCTAGCAGAGAACAATTCAATGCGCCCCATCATGCAGGTGGAATGCGCCTTAAGGCACCTGAAGGTGCATGCGGTTCAGGTGCCTCTTGACCCTCCTCATAGTGGGGGAGCACAACATTCCTGAGGTGGTCATGGTGTGTTGTGTTCTTCACAACGTTGTGGAGAGGAAGGGGAAGGCCTTCCTCACAGGGTGGGGAGCAGAAGCCAGCCCCGAAGGGATGGCCTTTGAGCAGCCGCGGACAGCTGCCATCCTTCAGGCCCGTCAGGCTGGGGTGCACATCTGGGAGGCCCTGAGGGAGAGTTTCTCTGAAGGACACCAGTGTTACCGTAAGACAGACCTCCGGAACAACTATATTAAAGTCGTACGCATCCGCTAAGGGATGATATTTTTAGATGCGGAACCCCCTAAACAGTATCTAATCACCTGTAAGTGTATCTCAGAGAAGGCTGGCGCGTAAATAAAAACTCACTCAAAGGTAAAGTTCAACCACAAGACTATATTCTACATATAACAAATTTAACATATCTTGAATGATCATTGAGGGGCAGTCCCCCAACAATCCTATCCCTACTTACAAAGTCTGTCGGCACGAAGGCGATAGATGTGATGCTGGCGACCTTCAACCTTTAGGCTAATTGGAAGCCCTCAGGGAGGAACTGCCAGGCGTCCCTCGGTGGCAGGGTCTTTTGGTCAGGCGACCTCAATCCGTAGGCTAATTGAAAGCCCTTGGAGAGGAACAGCCTGTGCGATCCCTCGAAGAGCAGAGGAAGACTTCGACGACGGTCGGTACACCTTCCATGGATCCCTCTGGTCCTCAGTCCTCTTCCCACTCTTCGGACGCGGCCGGAACAGACGATGGTAGACGACTCTGTCTCTATCCTACACTAAACTTATCCTAAAATAAAAACCCTATCTACGTCGTGATGCGCCCACCGGCCAAGCTCGACGATGGCCGATATGCTTCAACCGACGCAGCCTGCCGGACACACATGATGACGGTCTCTAAGCTAACTAAAATCTAAACTATCTAACTTAAAAGAGAGGAAGCATGAACCTCCCATCCAGCTTTCCTTAACCTAACTTAAAAGAGAGGAAGCATGAACCTTCCGTCCAGCTTTCCTTTCTTAAATTGCTTTACAAGACCTCAACCATTCTTCAAAACCCAGGGCTAAGATAGATCTCATAAACTCTCTTAACCTAGACCCGACGCTACAGGTACCCGACACGACAGGTACGTGTCACAGGCTTATATAAGGTAGGCTTATGAATATGCATAAGACCTACGTTTTAAATTGATTGGCTAAGAAGAATGCAAGTTTTGCATAAGTTTGAATTGATTGGTCAGCAAATGATAACATATTACTATGCATGAGCAACCGATGTTCTAATGAATATTCAGGTATTTTTTAACCTTATCAGGTATCATTCTGATACGTGTGGTACGTGCCAGATAGCAAAGTCAGTATGGTTTCTTTCATTTGATTGACAGCTAGATGTTACATAGGGCAGTTACATAATATTTCCAATGGTAAATGACACGTTGTCCCAATGTTGTTATGATGTTACAACACAACTGATACATACATAACATTTTAGATTATAATAAAGTTGGTACATACAGAGTATTTACAAATACATTATAATTCTGCTACACCAGTAAGTCTCCCCAGGGGGCCCCCCCCATGTCTTTCCCACCACAACACCACCCTTCCCCTCTTCCCTGTACTTTCAATAGAGATACTAGTTTTGTGTGGAACAACAAAAACTCTGTATATTTTTTTTCTAATGAAATAAACTGGGGAGGAGAGAGGCTGAGAACCTGACCATTGCTTTCTCTTTATAACACCTCCACTGGAGGGAGAGGAAGGAGGAGAAAGGATCCTACTCCAGCACATGTAATCAATTCACAGATAGATAGAAGGGCCAGTCCTGCACTTCTGGCAAGGGCACTGTGTGGCATTTTATTAACTGTGTTTGCTACCTACACCCCTTGGGGTAACCGACTGGCAACCCTGGGAGGACCCCTTTGGAATTTATTTGTCAGAGTGGGTTCTGATAGGATTTTGTTTTGTTAATTTGTGCATAGTAACAGATTGGCCTAACAGCTTGGGGTGGGATCAAGATGCAACACGGCACCCTTTTTGAAGCCTTTACTGGGAGTCCCAGCCTGAAAGGGGCAAGCAGCAAAAGGTGTGAACATTTGTAGAGGTGCTCTGCATCCTTTTTCCTATTGGCCCTTTTGGTGAGGATCTGGAGTTGTCTGGTCCCGAAAATCCTGTCACCACTAGACAGAAGTGGTTGGATTTTGGATTTGGTTTAGCAAGCTTCTTGCTGGGAAGTAGGTGGCAGTGGCCGAGCTGACCTCGGCTGTCACTGTCAGTGCACCACTCTACAGCGTTCAGCACAGAGTGATCACCAATTTGTGCTTTATTGGGTGTCACTTCTTTTCTGATGGAGCAGCAGTTTGGAAAGCAGGAGGTGAGCTCTCCTATCATTTTGAAGCTATTGCAGTGGCAAGACTGCACCCATTGATGTTGGACAATCAGGGATTGTGAAAGCAGCTTCCATAAGCCTTTACCCAGTAAGACCCCCACAAGCAGTCTTCACCTGAATACAGTGTACCTGTCAGAGACTGGGGGTAAGCCATTCTTAGGTAACCAGCATGAACCATGTGTTCAGCGTGAAAGGACAGGAGGCACAGAGAAATAAAGTCTCAGTTGACTCTAGTCTTGACTATTTCAGGAAGGGGCAGAATCTCTGGAAGGAGGGCTTCCTTTTGGGGGTGGACTCGCTGAAGAGGTTTACTGAGTTCTGTGAGCGGTATGTCATCTGTAAACCCATCCCAAAGAAAGCAGAGTGGTGAAGTTCCCTCCTGTTCAGCTTAGCCATAGTAAGCCAGGAACTACATCACCTAATACCTCTGCTACAAAAGCAGGTGGCTCAGACCTGAGTATGAAAAACAAAGGGATCAACTGATTCAGCAGCAAGCTGTTGACCTGATGGCCAAAAAGGCCAAAGTGACATTGCTGACCTGGCAGGTCTCCCAACTGGAAGCTTTGTTAAGCTTCAACACAGCGAATGGCCACAACAGGGCAAGCTGCTGAAATAAAAGCTGTTTAAAGTGCAAGAATCTCAAGCCATTGTGCAGCAGCTGTTAAAGGAGGTCTGAAATAAAGCAGTGGGGACTGGCAGCCACAATGAATGCCAGCAGCACATTATGAAGCTGCAAAAACAGCTGCTGAGAGGAATAAAAAGTGCAGTTGGCAGTGACCCTGTCATAACCATGAGGGATAGCAAGCAGCCTGGGGACTAAGGGGTTAACCTAGCCAGCTAGCAGTCAGCTAATAGTAATGCAGGTAAGGATTTCAAACTGAGACAAAGGATTTTTAACTTTTCCCTCCTTTGTCTCTGAGCCAGTTGTTTGCTCTCTAGATACTGAGGGAGACAGAAGACTCTTCATAATGTGTAAGTAGGGTAAAGTCTAGATAAATCCATTAGGTTTTATTGTTTTCTGGTTTGGGAATTTGGATCTGATGTCTGTGCTATTAGAAATGGTTTTTCCTCTGTTTTGCAACTAAGTCCTCCTGAGCCCATGGGAATCCTCCATGAGTATATTAATTGGTGGCTCTTACCATCTAGCCATTCCAACTATGCTTGTAACTGGGGTATTGTTTTAATAATAAATGTTCTTTTTTTTTTAATTAACTTGGTATTGGTTCATTTCTGTGTCCTGGGAAATCTGTCTGTGGGATCTGCATGCCTCTGACGAGGGGACAGCAATCACAGACTGCAACTTGCATTTTCTTTTTCCTTTTCAAGCTCTTTGGAGAAAAGAGCTTCGGGTGCCCTGAGGTGGGTTTCAAGTGTCCACCTGTTTGTGGGTTCAAAAGCACTTGACGGTGGCAGCGGATTCCCCAAGATCCAGGTATTAGGATTTGGAAGGGAGTTTTTGTACCAAAGCCTGTAGAGATCAGGTTTTGGGGTGTTTTGCGGGCCCCCACTTCTGCATTCATTATGCCAGAGCAGGGAACAGCCTTGACAGACTCACTGGCCACATTTCATGAGGTTTATGAGGGGGCACATGCTGACTCTGAAAGCAAGAGTCACCTTGAAGTACTCAGAGGAGGGTCCCTCTTGACTAATACCAACTACCCCTAAGGAAATGAGCCTAAAAGGAAACTAATGAGAGCTTTCCATTGGCACCAGCAGTCACTAAAGTGACTACATATGATGGAAACATAGAGCGGCTCTCAGTTAAGCGGGAAACCAAGACTTACACACCAGAGCAAGCCCAAGCCTTGAGAAAGTGTCTGGAGCCTTGTAATAGGAGTATGCTTTTCAGTTGATTAGCTTGAGTGTTAGTCACACCTAAAAAATTTTGTAATTATATTGAGTGAATGTATGACACCCAAAGAATTTACCGTGCTACCTTATGAAGCCATAATGAACAATAATGTAAACCAAGTTGATTTGCATAGGCATGTGGTTAATATGTATTTTCCCCATGATAATGCTGTGAGTAAGGCATTTAGAGAGAAGAAAGAACTTATGAGTGCCCTGAAAGGTATTTCTTTGTGGAAGAAACTACTATTCTTATTGGCAGGTATAGGACATGATATGCGGGAGAGGGCATCATAACATATGACATCCCTAAATTAAGGAATTTCTATGTGCAGGGACTGAGCCCAACCATCAGGTGAGCCCTAGGTCCAGTGAACACCAGGCATATGAGCCTAAGGGAACCTGAAACAGAAGCTGACAGTTGAGGACATGTTTATCAAATTGGCTGCCTACGACACTGGGCTACAAAAGAGTAATGCATCTGACGTAGCAGCATATACTAGCCAGGTGGATACCTCTGCTGAAAATAGACTTTGAAGGGGCAGCGGTTCCCAAGACCCCTAGGTGGTGGCAGCCATTGCAAATGATTATTAGGGTCATCCAACTGTGAATGTAATTGTCAAAGGGAACTTTGGCACAATTAAGCAAAAAGATTTGATGGATACAGGGGTCTCCACCAGCTTATGTACCAGAGACAATTCAATATTAAAGGACATGCCTATTAAAGAAATTATATAATTAACATCTTCTGATGGGAAAGAGAGTTTAATGCTGTTTAGCCAAGAAATCACCTGTGCATTAGGCCTTTTGTCCATCTGGGGATTCATGGGATTATGGGATCTCAATGGGTGTGGAATTTAGAGCATGGAATTTTTATCAAAATTCAGTGTTGTAATAGATTTGCCAAACCACTTAATTAGCAGGGCTGAAAATGAGAAAGCTGGGAGCCTAAATCCAACAGCACACCAAGTTGCAACCTTAAAGGCATTGGAGAATCTAACAATTCCTATGTGGGAAAAAGATATAGAGTAAATTACCAATCAACATAGGGCTGCTTTTGCTACATCTAAGCTGAGTTATGGGAGAACAGATGCTGCCATTAAAATCAAGGGGCCTGATCCTAAACCTGTATGATTAGTACAGGTTGTCAGGGGAAGCAAAGGAGGGAATACAGCCAATAATGGGGACTCTGATAGAACAAGGGGTTTTAATGGTGTGCAACATCATCTGCAATTCATCTATGTAGCCAGTGAAGAATGCAGACGGCAAATCATGGATATTGACATTAGACTACAGAGTTTTAAATCATGTGATACCCCGATTAGCACAGTGGTTATGTCTCTTATTACATCTGGAGCGTACTGGTTTCACAGTGCTTGACATAGCAAATGCCTTTTTTTTTTTTCTGTTCCACTCCACCCGTCATGCCACTACAAGTTTGCCTTCACCTTTGATGACAAACAGCTAAGTTCACATGAGTGCCACAGGTTCTGCATAATGCTCCAGGTATATGCCACCAACTTGTAGCTGTCAGGTGAAAGAGCCTGTTCTATGCATCAAATATAATCATCAGCTATGTTGATCATATCCTGATAGCCACTAAGACCAGGGAAGAAAATCTAGAAGCCCTAGACAAAGTGCTGGAGAAGGTAAAAACAACTGGTTTTCTTTTATACCCGAGTAAAGCCCAGATGGTCAAGCAGCAAGTAACCTACTTGGGAGTACAATTAGAGCCAAGAGCTGATGCTAGCAGAACTGAATTTATCTCCAAGCTACCAACCCCTATAGACATGAAAACGTTAAGATCTTTCTTCATCTTGTGGGATTCTCTTGAGGATTCATTGAGAATTACAGTGAGAAGGCACACCCTCTTTACAAGCTGGTCAGGAAGAACCAATCATGACAGTGGGGGCCAGGTAAACAGAAAGCTTTTATGCAATTCAAATATCATCTTATGTCAGTACCAGCTCTGGCAGTCCCTGAACCTGGCAAACCGTTCCACCTGCTACTGGCAAATACAAAGACAGCTATCAGTGCAGTCCTCCTTCAGCATAGGACTTCAATAAAACCTATAGCATACAGTTCTAATGTCACCAACAGAAAGTCAATACACTGAACGTGAGCGGGAAGTGTTAGTGCTGGTGTGGGCCCTTTCCCATTGAGAATATATTATCATCATAGCCCTAGTTCTGTTGAAAACAACACATACTCTCAGGGAAGGCCAATTCAGGCAAGGTTAGCCAGCCCCATCTAGCAGGTTGGACCCTAAACTTAATTAAAAAGGAAATCTCTGTGATAAAGGTTAATGGACTTAGTACAACAACATTTGGCACAGGCAACAGAAGTTGTAGCAGTTTTCTATGCATTAGAACATGCCAAGCCTGAACTAAATATCCACTATCTGCAGACTCGAACTGGGTAGTCCAAGCACTTATCAACTGGATGATCCCCTGGAAGCAGAGAGGTATGATCACCTTTGATGACAGACCAGGGGCATACGCATGATTCCTGCAGCACTCCTGGTAGTTAGCCAAATCCAGGAAGGGAAGAGATATTCCTTCTCAAGATTAGAGTCCACATGAGAACGTGGCTGAGATCCCAATCCTAAACAATGTGGCAAAACAAGCTGCAGGCTTAGGCCCTTAGCGTGTATGGGATAAAGCAAGCCCTTAGATAAGTGCAATAATCCCTGCCAACATAGGTGACCATCAAGACATAGTAACTCTCCAACCCAAAGACCCAGGAATACAACTGTTAAAAATAGGAAAGCACCAGTCCTGGACTACCTTTCAGCATGACACTTTAGTGATCATGGCATACAGAACAGCTCCAAATTCCGAGAGTGACTCATTGCCTCTTTTGTTGATAATCACGGTTGTAAGAGAAGAACTGGTCTAGCTAGCCCACAGCCACGGTTTTTTGGTGCTGAGAAGACTTTGAAGCAGTTATTAACTGTGGGATGGAGGTCAACCCTGGAACGAGATGTGGAATATCATATTAACAGTTGCATTAGATGTGCCAATAACAACCCAGATGCAAAAATTAAGATGGGTCCCCTATTACATCAACTTATCATAGGCCCATCGATTATGTTGGGCCATTACCACAAAGCAAAAATAAAAATATGTATTGTCTTCTAATGATAGACTCTACAAAATGGCTTGAAGCTTTTCCCTCAAAGAATTGCACTGCCTCCAACGCTGCTTGGCTGTTGTTAGAACAGATCTTCAGCAGATTTGGTCTCCTACAAGTTATAGACTGGGACCAAGACAGTCATTTCACAGGGGAACTTATGAAACAGCTATGTATAACCCTGGGAATTAAACAACAATTCCATGTAGCAGGGCACCCTCAGGCCTCAGCACTAATAAAAAGACCAAATCAAACCCTTAAGACAGCCCTAAGAAAAGTAATCTCATTAGCTGGCAAGGATTGAGATTGTCAGCTCCTTATCATCCTGATGGCTGTAAGATATACAGTAGGAGCACAGGGGTTCTCTCTGCATGACATTTTTTTTTTTGGGGAGACCCATGGTTATCCTAGAAACTTGGTGGATTCAGGAGGGATGCCCCCAGAGCATTATGCACCTCAAGTTGCCACAGACAATTACATCAAATCTATGCTGGAGACCATAACCTAAGTGTAGCATATAATAGCCCTAACTCTCATGAGCAATATTCAGAAGACGAACAGGCGGCTGAACAACAATCTGAGATCTCAGGAGTGGGAAAATGGAAATCAAGTCATGTTTAAATTCTTCTCTGAGAAAAACATATATTGAGTTCCAGCTGGATCTCTGTGCACAGGATGGAAAAGAACTACTTCCTGGGGGAGGGGGGGAGTATGCATGTGTGCATGCATGTGTGTGCGTGCGTGTGTATAGTTACCTTGAAGTTGACACTGCTTCTGGAGCAGAGGAGACCAAAACTTAGAGTCAAAGAAAACGACTACTGGTTTTGCCAGGCCAATAAAAGTGTTCCTCATGATTGGGGACTGCCTCAGTTCAGCTACAATGAGGACTATTCAAAGACTGCTGAGGAATGTCTGAAGAAATTGGCAGTGGAAGAAGAGGAGTTTTTAGGGGAAGAATACCTGGAATATGAGGAGGACATCACTACCACTGTACAGAAAGAACTTATGTGACAATGAAAACAAAGATTATCACTACGCAGGAGTACCAGAACATCTTACTAAATCCTTCCCTGAGGAAGTTAACCTTGAGGCACCTGAGAGAGAAGTTTCAAGAGGTTTGCATATTGGAAGAAGTTCATATGGAAAAAGGAGCATCTCACGGGGGAACGCCCTTCTAATAAGAGGAGCTTTCTACAGTATCAAAACTAATCTTGTTTTAATCTATGCACATGAATTTGTAGGATAATGTTACCCAGTAATAAGGGAGCCATGTAAGAATAAGTTAGTGGTGACCTTCAGAATAAGTGATAGCAAACCCCTTAAGCCTCCACAAGGTCTAATTCATAAGCTATCTGAAAGCTATGAGAGGGTCATTTATTCAAGTCCCTTCACTGAATGCACTAAAGATATTAGTGATTGGAATTCTACAAAGTGTGTTAAGCTTGGAGCTTCAGCATCTTCCATGATTACTCCAAGACCTACCAACTTCTGTGTCACATTTCTCCATCACAATATCCTCCTAGAAATGATCAAATTATACTTTTTTCCCCACAATTCATGAATATTTAGAAGTAGAACTGTCATGTGCAAAATGTAATGGCATTTGTGATGTTTCCCAAGGAAGTCTGGTCAACTCAAAGTTCTGTAGGTTAAGTGATATTGAAATGCAACACAATGTTTCTTGTACTAGTGTAATAGCTGAAAACATGACCATGATACATTCAGGACTAAGGGTTATCTGAGGACCATTTGAGGTGGAATACCAATTTACCATGTTAATAATGCCACCACCAAAAGTCAGCCAAACAGGCCCACTTGTGATGAAGCAAGATATAAGTAGGACGCTGATGACCAACCCACAATATGACCTTAAAAGGTAATGCTGATCCAAGTGTCCATCATTCCGATGCATGCACCATGTGCCAAATACATGAGTCCACTACTGATGGGATGGAAAGCATGGCTCCAACGCATTCTTCCACCTGTGCCTGGGGCCTAGTTGCACAGAAAGAGGGATTTAATAGACCAGAGGCATGGAGAAATGAGGGCTGGTCTGGGCATTCTGAATGCAACAGATCAAAACTTCCTCACAAAAAGAATACCTGAACTCAGGTACAACGTATTATCTTTATCTGGACCACTAGCTTCAGCATTCACCAGCCTTGCTCCCACCACACTCACTATTATTGAAATCCTCTCGTATTGGCTAAAGATCCAGGGGCAGGACCATTTCCAAATACTAGGGGCCCTAGGAATCCTGCAGTCGAACATCTCAGAAGCATTAGCCTGCGTTTATGTGCAGTAATGGTTCATCACAGTACTTAAGACCATCATGTGGGATAGGTTCAAACATCCATAGAGCTGAAAAAAATTATTTATGATGAAGCTAGTGTTTTTGAAAGAACACACCACAGGTGGTGAAAACTGTTAAACTTCTCCTATATTCCACAAAATGAGACTATTATAATATGTATGCTCACCCTGGAGTCAACCCAGAACAAAGGGAATTGGGATGGTCATATACAACCCAAGTGTGGGATGAGGACACTGTGTGTGTTTAAATCCTCTGGAAGGGTCGTGTCATTATAAGTTGCTTTACAACCGTAATAATAATCACTGTGGCACCATCCAAATAGATTTCCACTGCTATTGTATGAGATGTTTATGTCCTTGTTTTACAGTGTGGCAAGGTCAATCCCACTCTTGGTCCCCAGGTCCCTGTTCAACCCACAGTCTCACTAATAGTTCAGGGTACGTCTACACTAGCCCCCTAGATCGATCTAGGGAGGCTAATGAAGGCGACCGAAATTGCAAATCAAGCCCGGGATTTAAATATCCCGCGCTTGATTTGCATGTTCCCGGCCGGTCGCCATTTTAGAAATTGACTAGCCCGAAGTAACTGCCCGTGTCTACACGCGGCAGTGAAACGGGATTCCGGAATAAAGCCCCTAAATCGAATTAGGTAGTAAACCTCATTCCACGAGGAATACCACCTAATTCGATTTAGGGGCTTTATTCCGGAATCCCGTTTCACTGCTGCGTGTAGACGCGGGCAGTTACTTCGGGCTAGTCAATTTCTAAAATGGCGACCGGCCGGGAACATGCAAATCAAGCGCGGGATATTTAAATCCCGGGCTTGATTTGCAATTTCGGTCGCCTTCATTAGCCTCCCTAGATCAATCTAGGGAGCTAGTGTAGACGTACCCTTAGGTACTGCGGCACAGGCCACTCTTGCCTTGCTGGGTTTGGATTTCTGTCCCTTGGCTAGAAGGGCTTTGTAGGTGCACCCTGGTCTGCCTGGGCTGGGTAAGAAGTCCTTGCCAGCCACCAGCTGAAACGCGCAGGCTACTTGGGGAAGGAAGCCCTTCCCCTTCCCTTTTCTCTAGCAATGCTGACTTCTCTTTATCATCTTCTCATATTCTCTCCTTACCTGCTAGCGTGCGTGCGTGCGTGCGTGCGTGCGTGCGTGCGTGCGTGCGTGCGTGCGTGCGTGGTGCGTTGGTTGTTTCTCTTCCACCCTCCCTCCTTCTCCCAGCAGGGAAAGCTTTTTAAAAGGACCATTGCAGTCTAAAGTGAGATCAGCTGGCCCCAACTGCTTTACAGCAGCACCATCTCAGCTGCTTCCACTCCGCCCATGATAACTCCAGGTCAGCTGCCCCTGACTGCCTTGAAGTAACCCTCTCCTAATTAACCAGGGCCATTTTTGCTTCTTAGAACTGCCTCTCTCTCTCTAATCTAGCCCTCTAGTCCACCGTCACAACAGTTAATGGGTTCTGTGCAACTGAAAACAATGAAATGGGTAATTTGCATTTATGCTTATCAATATCAATGGATGTGATGTCAACATCACTGCACATAGTGTATACAGGCAAATAATCAATGAATTATATATGTTGTATGATGCACTGGAGCCTGTCCATGTAGGAGCCAATTTAGACATCAAAGCCAAGTTTCCAAAGCATAAAAAACTGGTCTCCTACTTAAAGAATCTCAAGGAAGAGGGATGTAAGACTTTTATTTCTGTGCATCATTCTCTAACTGAAATAAAAAAGATCTCTTAAAAAAAAAAAAAAAAAAAGATGAGCTCACCACTTAGCATTGGTGGAAAACTATTTTCCAAAATAACTTCAGTGACATTGATCGGCCTGGGTCATCTTATTGCACTCCATAGTAGTCCATCAGAATAGTCTAGGTCATTATTTTGGTCATTTGTGTGTGTAGGGCCAAGAGGCAACACAAAAGGGCAAAACTACTTTCCTTTAATACAGGGCTTCTCAACATGCAGCCCAGGGGCCGCATGTGGCCCATGGTGTGGTTTGGGTTTACGTGGGGCTCAACACACAGCCTGCAGGTGGGAGCCAAAATAAAAAACTAGTCAATATAATGGTCTTCTGTTGATATGCATTTTAGTAGTTAAATTCCTGGACTGTCATTGCTCATTAAAAGTTCTATTATATGGATGGAAGTAGGGTAAATATTGCATTTTATTAATATCAGCAGAACTGACTTAAATGAGGCCTGTGTGTTGTGTAGTCTTGCCTTAATCTTTGTATTCATGCCTGTCAGTGTGAAAGAAGCTATTTGCATATTTATTTGCATGTATATGCAACCACATTTAAGTTGTGGCCCCCGGGGCTTCCAAAGTTGAGTAGCCGTGCTTTAATACATGTACCCTTCAAATTCTGATCTAACTTATCTGTTCCTCGTAGTTGCATGGTTAATGATGTTAATTTTATTTATAGTGTTTATAATTATCTTCCCTTCTATACTATGTGCAACATGTCACTGTCATATATACAGAGACTATTGGGATTAGCAGACACCAACGGGAGGAGGGAATTAGATTTAGGATGTTTTGTTATGTATGTTCCATTAAATATTCTTAAAATGTTCTATCCTGTTATAATCAAACTAGCCAATTAGCCCGCCATAAGACGGGATTTTCAGGTCTCTCCTCCATGTTGGTCTTCTCTCCTGAGCCTCCGGTCTCTTGCTCCGTCTCTCTCTCTCTCTCTCTCTCTCTCTCTCCTCCTCCTACTGCCTCCCCCTCTCTCTCTCAGCTCTCCTCTGCCTTCTGCCTCTCTCCCTGTCTCTCTCTTTCTGTTCTCCCCCTCCTGCCTCTCACTCTCTCTCCGCTCTCCTCTGTCTCCGTCGGGGATGCATGCTCATCCAGGCCCCACCCCTTGGGCGTGTACGTCACCACCCTGCCACCCCCTTTGCCTCCTGCTGTGGTGCTCAGCTGACTTCTGCACTGCTCAGCCGGGCCGCCGCGCGGGAGCAAGTGGCACAAGCGGCTGTTTGGGCCCCGCGCTCCCCATGCAGCACCCTGTGCTGCATGGGGAGCGCGGACCCCAAACAACCGCTTGTGCTTCTTGCTCCCGCGCGGCGGCCCGGCTGAGCAGCACAAAAGTCAGCCGAGCGTCACGGCGGGAGGCAACAGCGCCACCCAGAGGGAACAGCCAGCGTTTCAGCGTTACAGAGTCACAGACATTGAGCTACTATATATATGATGTTATGACGTTTAAGTTGGTGACTGGGGCAACTAAAATGTAGTCTGTGACCTTGCTGGATCCTCTCATGACCTCCCTGAGCATTCAAAGATTGGCTTAAAACAGATGTCCCGCCAAGTGATCACAGGAGTTCTGTTCTCTTCAGATTTTTCCCACCCTTATGGCTATATAAGGATTGTGTTGCCTTAGCCTCATGGCTGTCCGCCATAGTGACAGCAATGTGCAGGTCTCTCTAGTCTTACCACCTGATGAGGAACAATCCCAGTAATGCCTGCAGAGGAAGAAAGAGGAGGATTACCATGCTTAACATCACACTTACCTGCTCATACCATCATCAGTCTTCTTTTTGACCACCGCTCTGGGACAGAAACATTGTGGGACTCCCCAGTGGTCCTCCCCAAGGGCTCTAAATCAGCATGAGGGTAGGAGGTCCTAGGCGCCTCTACCACTGGGGTTTTCTTACCATTTTAATTACTGAAGCCTGCAGTGGGTTCCTATTTGAAAACATGGGAAGGTGGGTGGGCATAGCCCACCCACATTCTAAAAGCCCCTCCCCCAGCCTTGTGGGAGGGATGACTGGACCCACGTCCAACTGATCACGGGGGACAAATAATGACTAAAGGGTAAGGGGGTGCGGGTCACAGGTTTAAAACGAGGGAACCGGACGGGAACACTGAGTACAGAACCCCAGACAGCGCCCACTGCTCCTCAAAGCTATCGATGGAGCCAGTGGATGCCGCCCAGAGGAACTCTGCCCGGATACGTGAAACCAGGGACAAATGGAAATAGGCCCCACAGTCACAGAGAACCCCCTCGTCCAGCATCCTCCTCCTGGTATTGTAGATGGCAGCTTTTGCTAAGGCCAGGAGGAGGTTGACGAGGAGGTCTTGCGACATTGTGGGGCCATGGATAGGGTGTGCATAAATAAAAAGGTGTGGGGAAAAGTTCAGCCAGGACCTCAATAAGAGGTTCTGGAGGAGCTGGAATAGGGGCTGCAACCTGGCGCATTCTAGATATGCATGCGCCAGGTTGTCCCTCACGCCGCAGAAGGGGCAGGTGTCTGGGATAGGGGTGAACCGCACCAGGTACATGCCCGTGCTCACGGCTCCATGCAGGAGCCGCCAACTGAAGTCCCCGATGGGCCGTGAGATTAAGGTGGAATATACGCTGGTCCATCGGGGTTCCCCACCCTCTATTGGTCTTAAGTAGTCCTGCCACTTGGTGTCTGGGTGGGACACGAGGGTGAGTAAAAGCAGAGTGTGGAGCACGAGCGTGTATAGATGTTCTCTTGGCACAGTTCAGAAACAGACCGGCTGCAAATCCTGTAGCCGGCTGGGAGTCCAGGGGTGGGAAGGCCGGGGGGGGCCCGCAGAACAGGGGCCCGATAACAACGGCCGGAGGGTTTGTAGGAAGGGAGGGGTGAGGCGTACCCTCTCGCAGGGACCGCTGCAGGAAATCGAGAGCGGGCTGTGGCAAAGCCACCTTCACCTCCCAGAGTAGGCGCAGGGGGGTTCGAAGGGTGGAGAGCCCCATGTGCCGAGCAAGCACTCAGGGATCCACCCAGGCTCCCCCGTCGTAGTCCAGAAGGTCTCCTTGGTGGTTTCTGCCAGGATCAACCTCCGGTGCACCGAGGGAGACTCCGCCACCTGCACACACAAGGCTGGATTGTGGAGCAGGGGCTCCGCAAGGAGATCTGCTCCCTTGGTGGCCACAACGGATTTGGTCACCGAGAATAGCTTCCAGGACTGGAGAAGTTCCTGGTAGAATTCCAGCAGCTCTGAGAGGTCTTGCAGAAGACCCCTCGAGTGGATAAAAAAGAGCTGCCGGTCATATCGGAGCCCTCGGAGGAAGGCACACCCCAAAGTGCTCCATGCCAGACTACCTGCACTAAAGAGGAGTCTCTGCAGGGCCTGGAGGCGGAAGGTCCGGACCTGGCTGTGCACGCAGACCAGGCCTTAGGCCCCCTCCTCCAGAGGAAGAGACAGAACGCCTGCAGAGACCCAGTGCAGTCCTGGCCAAAAGAACTCCAGAACTGTCCTCTGGAGCTTGGCCAGGACCTCCGGGGCTGGGGTCAAGGTGTTGAGCTCGTGCCAGAGCATGGACAGGACCAGCTGATTTAGCACCAGCGCCCTCCCACGGAGGGAGAGGCACTGGAGCAGTCCCGTACACCTCCGCAGCCGCTCACCCACCCTGGCCTCCAAACCTTGCCAGTTCTCCGGTGGAGAAGGATGCGTGGCGGATAAATAAACACCCAGATAGAGCAGCGGACCCACGCTCCACCTGATGGCCTGAAGCGTGGGTAGGAGGGAGCCGGCCCGCCACCCATCCCCGACCACCAGGCCAGAGCTCTTGATCCAGTTGACCCAGGCGGAGGAGGCTGCTGAGTAGACGGCTTGGCAGGCCTCCACCCGCGCCAGGTTGCCCGGGTCCGGGACCACTAGGAGCACGTCATCGGCGTACGCCGACAGAACCAGCCGCAGCTCCGGCTCTCGGAGCACCAACCCTGTCAACCTCCTATGGAGGAGACAGAGGAAGGGCTCGATCGCCAGAGCGTACAGCTGGCCTGACAGCAGACACCCCTGACGTACTCCCTGCTCGAAGCTGACCGGCTCGGTCAGGGTCCAGTTGAGCCTGACCAAACACTCTGCGAGGGCATACAGCACCCGGAGAAAACCCACAAAACGGGGCCCGAAGCCAAAGGCCTGCAGAGTGCCCAGGAGATACCCGTGGTTCATCCTGTTGAATGCCTTCTCCTGGTCCAGGGACAGGAGGGCGAACGACAGACCATCCCTACACCCAAGCTCCAAGAGATCCCGGGGCCAAGTACAAATTATCAAAGATGCTACGGCCCGGGACGGTGTAGGTCTGGTCGGGATGGATCAAGTCCGCCAACACGGACCACAGTCTCAGCGAGATGGCTTTTGCTACGACCCTGTAGTCTGTGCTGAGGAGCGAGATGGGACGCCAGTGCCAAAGGTCGCGGAGGTCCCCCTTCTTCGGCAATAAGGCCAGCACGGCTCGCCTGCATGACAGAGGAAGGACCCCGCTCTCCAAGGACTTGGCCCAGACGGTGACAAGGTCTGGGCCGAGGACGTCCCAGAACACATGGAAGAACTCCACGGTCAGCCCGTCCATGCCCGTGGTTTTATTGTTGGGCATGAGACGGAGGGCTTCCGAGAACTTGGCCAGAGTGAGAGGCATCTCTAGCCAAACTTGGTCGCCCACGCTGACCGTTGGGAGCTCGGTCCAGAGCACTTTGCAGGCGTCGGCTTCGGTCGGATCCGGGGAGAACAAACTGACGTAGAAGGCCCTGGCCCTTCCACGCATCTCCGCTGGATCCATGAGGGGGGGTGTCGTCCTCCACCAAAAGGCAGGTGACGTGCTTTTTAGCCCCTCTCTTTTTCTGAAGGGCGTAGAAGAAGCGGGAAGGAGCTGGATGCAAGATCGAAGGCACCCCGGTCCTGGTGTTCCTCCAGGGCCCGGAGTTGCTCCCGCTTCTTCCGGTAAGCCTCGCGGAGGGGCGGATTCTCGGGGTCAGATACCAGGCGCCTCTTAAGCTTCAAAACCTCCCGTTCCAACTGCTCTAGCACCACATCCCTCTGCCGGCTGGCACCCCGGGAGTAGTCGCAGTAGAAGAGCCAGGCGCGCAACTTCCCCATGTCCCACCATCACCGCACCAAGGGAAAGGCGGGCCGCTGCCCCCGCCAGGCTAGCCAGAACTCCCGGAAAGATGCTACGAAGCCCACGTCCTCCAGCAAGCTATTGTTAAAGTGCCAATAGGCCGGCCCCAGCCTCTCCGAACTCAGAGAGGCTTTCACGGCCACCAAATGGTGGTCCATGAATGGGCCAGCTGGATGCTGAAGGAGTGCGCTCGTGCCAGATGGAAACGTGACAAATAAATGCGGGTCTCGCCAGACGTCCACCAGGGAGTGATGGTCCACGATCTCCCTGAGGACGCCTGCTGTGGCCTGGCAGTTCACGAGTCCTGCACGGTCCCGGTCATCAAGGGTGGTGTTGAAATCCCCGCCCAGGACCAGACACTCGCAAGGATGCAGGGTGCCGAGGAAGGTGGCCGCCTGCTGATAAAAGGTGACCTGGTCCGGGCCCGCGTTTGGGGCGTAGACATTGACCAGTTTCAATGTCAGCCCCTCCACACGGGCCCGGACGTGCAGCAGGCGGCCCGGGACAACCTCAGCAGTCTCCAGCACTCGGGCCGTAGGGCAAGAGAAAACATGGTGACCACCCCAGCCAAGCGAGTGCCAATGTGGCTAAAATGCACCCCGTCCCCCCACTCCAGACGCCAGCCAGCCTCGACGGCTGGAGTCGTGTGGGTCTCCTGCAGGAAAATCACCGAGTATGCCCCCTCCCGAAGGAAGGAGAGCACCCAGCTCCTGCGGAGACCCGCCCTACAGCCCCGGGCATTTAATGTTGCGATGGTGCTGTACTTCTGCACAGCAGAGTCGCCGCCCAGACCAAGGCCCACTGGCGGAGGGTCGTCCTCCCCCTGGGTGAGCGGGGTCAGACCCAGGGCCTCAATCTCCTCAAAAATGGAGCTAAGCTCCATCCCCTTGACCCCAGAGCCCTCCCCACCGGCCGCCGAGGCAACAATTACCTCGGCAGTGGCAACGGGGGGCTCAGCTGATCCCGGGACCAAGGGAGCTCCACCTGAGGCCTCCTCATGGATGGGCTCCGCAGGGGGGGCGGCGGCATCCCCCCACGCTGCCACGGCTTCCGCGGCCGGCGCCTCCTGCTGACGCTCGCCGGGGGTGTTCTCGGCAGTGCTGGTCCCCCTCAGGATTTTTTGGAAGGGGGCCTTCCCACCCTCCTCATCAGAGGGGGAAGATTGAGCCCGCGGACCACAGGCTCAGCGCTTCCCCCGAACAAGTGTCCAGCCCTCCGCGGTGGAGGTGGAGGGCTGGTCAGCAGGGGCAAGGCCAGGGGGCGTAGATACTTTTCGAGGGGGTCGGGGAGGCAAGGGAGAGATAGAGGGGGTTAGGGAAACCTCTCCCTGGTGGGAGCCCTCTCCCTCACCCGGAAGTGACCGCACCACCCTCTCCTCCTCGGGCCCCGGGGAGACAGATGGAATGGAGGTGGGGCTTGCCTGCTCACCCGGCACGCCAGAGGGGGTGCCTCTGGCTCCCAAGCGGAGCCGTCAGTTGGAGGAGGGGCGGCCGCGGAGGCCGGACTACCAGGGGGGCTGGCGATGTTAGGGCCGGTGCCCTCCTGGGCCCCGGGGGGGGGCCCAGACACCTCCTCCGACTGGGCCAAGGGGCAGTCCCTCCAGACGTGCCCCATCACCCAGCAGAGGAAGCACCAGATCTCCCCCATTGAATAATGGATCTGGTAGAGGACCCCCTGGTAGGGCACCATGAAGGACCCCTCTAACGCCACCCCGCCACGCACCGCCGGCAGCAGCTGCAAGTGTACCTGCCGGTGGAAGGACAAGATGTGGCGCAGGGCGGGGTCCCTTCAGCCCAACGGGAGAGGGTTAATCGTTGATATTGGCCTCCGCAGGGTGGAGAAGGCAGGCAGCAGGGCAGCATTGGGGAGAAATGGCGGGACCGAGGTGAGGATCACCCGTACGCCCAAGTCCTCCAATGGCTCAAGGGGCACATGCACGCCCCCCACCGCCAGGTCCCTCTCCACCGCCTCCTGGGCGGTGGCCTCCGAGGCAAGAAAGAACACTATACATTTTGGAGGCCACCACCACAGCCGAGGCCCCCACCACCCTTGCCAAGCACTTGTAATGTTGCCCTGACAGAAAGACAAGAAAGATAAGAAAAACGACTTTGGGAGCAGCGTGCTGGCTGGTAAGCCTGGCTTGAAATTGTAAGCAAAGAAACTTCCTCTGTTCATGGAACCAGGAGCTTGTGTACATTCTTTGTAAAAACAAAAGCAGGACTGCATCAAAGGAACACCTGATTCCAACATTAATTTCTCCTCCTAACTGAAACAACCTCCAAGATCCCAAATATTAGCTAACAGCTCAAATCTAAAAGTTTAAAGAAATCATCCCTAATGGCTAAAAAAAAATCAGAAGATGGCTATTAAAAAGACTAAGTCATAGTTTATGGCTAGCTTTGTAACAGCTTTAAAGCCAATATCATGAGAGTCTGACTCAAGACTTTGAAGAGCAGGGGTTAACAATGCACTCCCTTGGTGGGTGGAGCCTAGTAGCTTCCCTCCAGACTGAATAGCAAGGGACCACTCCTTTCCCCTTAGTGGGTGAAGCCATCCCCCCCTCTCCTCTCACCTGAAGAACCAGGGTGGGAAAGGAAGTATATGAGAACAGCCCCAGAACTCAATTGGCGCTGCACCAATGGAAGCTGCAACCCTTACAGGATTCCAAACAGCTAAGCCAACGAGCACCCTATTGAACAAAGAGACAGAAGGCCCCAAGGAGTGAAGTGGCCTCCATCCAACTGCCAGACAGAAAGACAGCCTCTGCTCAGTATAGCAACACAAACAGAGATAGGAAGTAGTCCAGGGGAACCAGACTTTTGTCCAGTTGTGCTCCTAGGAAACAAGTCAGTGTATTTTGCTGATTTTCCCGCTGACTCCACAGTGGGACTTGCTACTGATAGGGCCCTGGGCTGGAACTCTGTGGAGTAGAGTGGACCTGGGTCCCTCTACCCCCTGCCACCCCACCCTTGGGGTAGTTGCTTACTCATTTGCTATAGACTGTGATTGCTCTCTGATTTAGCCAGGAGGATTGGACTATAGACTGCTCATTGCTCTGCCCCACATAG
The DNA here is from genome assembly GCA_032595735.1 of Pelochelys cantorii. NCBI lineage: Eukaryota > Metazoa > Chordata > Testudines > Trionychidae > Pelochelys > Pelochelys cantorii. The sequence continues at coordinate 65,425,062 of CM064328.1, forward strand.
AGATTTAAAGCTATAAACTGTGATTGCTGTCTGCCTTAGCTAGGAGGTTTGAACAAGCAACTGCTTATTGCTCTGCCCCACCCAGAAGGGTAGAGATCTGGACTGTTGCTTTCTATCAGCCCTAGTAAGGAGATGCAGGGTTAACAATTACTTATGCCTCAATATGCCCTTCCAGCTTGACTATGAGCCACTGATAACTATTCTCTAGGAATGGTTTTCCAGCCAGTTATGCACCCCATCTTATGGAAGCTCCAGCTGGGATGTATTTCCCTAATTTGTTTATGATATGGCTATGCAAGACAGTATCAAAAGCCTTACTAAAATCAAGCTATACCACACCTACCACTTCCTCCCCCCTCTGCTAAGGCTTGTTACCCTCTCAAAGAAAGCTATGTTTGATTTGATATTATTTGTTCTTGATAAATCCACACTACTACTTATCAGTACCTTATTATTTTCTAGGTATTTGCAAATGGATTACTTAATTATTTGCTCCATCATTTTTCCAAGTATTGAAGTTAAGATGATTGGTTTGTAATTTCCCCAGGTTGTCTTTATAATATAGTTCTGTAACAGCCCATCATTCACAGAAGATCTCCCCATGAAATTCTAAAAACAGTATACTGCCCATTCCCCTCGAGAACCTTGATTCCCCACAGAAGCTGCTACCAAAGTTCAAGAAAACCAACTTCTCCACAGAAGCTGCTACCAAAGTTCAAGAAAACCAACTGAAAAGTCTTGTGTTACATTTCAAAATGAAGAGAATAGCCCCTAGGAATCCATAATCTTCTAAGAGATTTGGCAAAATTCAAACCACAGAGTGGAGATTCCCTGCTTCTAGGAGAAACTGACACGAGTTCCAAGTATTTCTAGTCTCCCCTGTCATGAGGGAAGGAAGCAATTCTGACCCTTCTCCTACCATATTTCAAAAGAAAGGCCTACAAATCTCAGCAGCCTTGGACGCCACTTCTCAGGATCACAGGAGGCTGAGAGAAAAGGGTAGCCTTGAGCCACCCACTCAAGACTCCAGTCCAGGACCTTAGAAAGTCAGTAGTCTGTCTTCTCTACAAACCACAAACTGTCTTCCCTGAACCACTTCCTCTCTGTCTGTGATTATTTTCTTTTTTCCACGAGTCTGTCTTTGTAGTGCAACCACTGGGATAAGAAATGTGACCACAGAGACTTCCCTCCTCAGTCTTAAATTATTAGGGGCCTACAAAATTCACAATCAATTTTGGTCAATTTCACAGTCATAGGATTTTTTAAAATGGTAAATGTCAGTATTTCAGCTATTTATATATGAAATTTCATGGTGGTGTACTTGTGGGGGTCCTGACCCAAAAAGGAGTTGTAGGGGGTCACCAGGTTATAGGGGAGGTTGCAATACTGCTATTCTTACTTCTGTGTTGCCTTCCCAGCTGAGCAACTATAGGGCGGTGGCTGCTAGCCAGGAGTCCAGTGCTGAAGGCAGAGCCATTGCCAACAGCAATGCAGGATAGCATGATATGGTATGCCGCCCATCTCTGAAATCAGCACAGTAGTAAGGGTGGCAATACTGTGAGGTCATGACCCCCCAGTCTGAGAAACACTGGTCTCTTCCCCCCTCCATGAAATATGTATAGTATAGGGTAAAAGCACAGAAAAGACCAGGTTTCATGTGTCGAGACCAGATTTCATAGTACGTGACTCATGGTTCATAGCAGTGATTTTGGTAGGGTTCTACTCATTGCAAGCGCCATACTGTACTATTTTTCATAGGCACCGAATCTATGGGTGTGCTGGGATTAAACATCCATGGATAAAAAACATACTCCGCTCTCTCTGGCCCCCTCACCCTGCACCTCTCCTGCTCCAGCAGCCCCAATGACCAACTCCTTCCCTCCCTCCAATTGCTTCCAGAGCACCACGAACAGCTGATTCGCAGTATTCAAGCTTCAGGAGGGAAGGGAAAGAGTAGGCACGGGGTGCCCTCAGGTGATGGTGAGGGTGGGGTGAAGCAGGGCAGGGGCAGGAGTTTGGGGGAAGGGTGGAGTGAGGGCAGGGTCTGGAACAGAGTGTGGAGGGGATCATACATCACCTAGTAAGAAGTTGGCACCTATCCTATCATTCCACTGCATTCTCATCTCCTCAGTCCTTGGAGATGGAGGGAGAGTAAAGTGTAACCTCAGCCTAATTCCTGCCCCAACATTCCTCTCTCCTGGCTTATGCAGGCCCAGTACTCTCCTCCTGATAAATGTTCTTCATATAGTCCAAAATGTGTGGAGAGGATACAAATCTTCTCTTTTGCACAACAGGAGTGATTTGCACACGGAGGAGACATGAGCAAGTGAGGGCATGATCTTACTATACACATATGTTTTTCTTTTTGAACAGATATTTTCATAGACTTAAATATAGAAAAATATTTTGGACGGGGGCAAAAATGAGACCTTGATCTGGATTAGGGTTACCAGATGATACAGTAATACAAAAATAATAAATTAATAATAAGCTCTAAATAAATACAGTATTTAATATAGTACTTATACAACAACATATTGCTGTGCTGCATTCACATTTTTTCATTGTGAGCTCATGTCTCATTGCTGTCAACTGTCCTCACCAGATCTTCTGTATTACTGCTTTCTAGCAATAATCTCCCATGTAACTGTTTTGTCTGATAATCCTCACATTTATTATGGCATATTGCAATATTGTTGGGAGTCACATGACAGTGTTATTAAAGAAATCCTACAAATTCTCTTTAGCTGTTAAGCAATTCTCTTTAGCTGATAAGCAATTAAATCTTGGAAAATGTTTATTGTTGGTTGGGGGGAAGCAATTCTTTTTAGAAACTGTGCATATCAGAAGGAAAGCTGGTCCTTGAATATCTACTCATTTATACAGAGCTGCTGCTGCCTGCAGAATATACCCAGGCAATCAGAGAAAGATATTACATTATGTCAAAATATTTTGAGCCAGATTCTCAATTGGCATAAACTGGCATATCTTAATTGAAATGAACAAACCTATACTGAAACCAAATTAGGATCTAACCCTAGAGTGTACTGTGGCATTCATCAAAATGTTGCATTCACAGTGTCAGGATCACTCTTTTTTCATTTTTTTGTTATCCCGTTTGTTATCTCATGCACTGATACCACCTCAATTCTCCATATTGTTAGCGGGAACGCTACAGTTGATTCACATCCTCGTGGGATGGACTAAGGTCCTCACTACTCGGATCTATCACCGGTCGTAATATCAGGAGATTTTAGGCGCAGTCAATAAAAACTGGCAAATGGTTAAAGTTAAACAACAGGACTATATTGTAATACAAATTTAAATAACATACATCGAATAACCACGGAGGGCAGTCCTCCTATGGTTACCCCTAATACTAATTACCAGAGTCCTCGGCGCAAGCAGGACGATGGTGGTGATGCTGGTGACCTCAAGCCTCTGGCTGATTGAGAGCCTCGGGCGAGGAACAACCAGGAGTCCCTCGGTGACAGGGTCGTTGGTCAGGCGACCTCAATCCTTAGGCTAATTTGAAGCCCTTGGAGAGGAACAGCCTGTGCGATCCCTCGAAGCGCTGGGGAAGATTGCGAAGACGGCCGATCTACCTTCCGCAGATGCGTTTGGTCTTCGGTCCTCTTCCCGCTCTTCAGCTGCGGCCGGAGCAGACGATGGACGCTAGACTCTAATAATCCTATCCTATCTAACCTAAAAGAAAACCCTAATCTAATCACCGATGCACCCGTCGAACAGACGCGATGACGGCCGATAAGCGGAACCGCGACGCAGCCTGCCGAACAAACACGATGACGAAAGCTAAACTACTCTAAAATACTAAACTAACTAACTAAACCTAACACTACCTAAAAAGAAAGAAACAAAGCCTTCCGCCCTGTTTAATTCTTAAAGACTGTATTAGACCTCACTCATTCTCTGAACCTAGGACTAAGATTAGGACCTCTCTCACTCTCTTACACTATACCTAACCCGACGCACATATACCCGACGCCACACCAACTGTTGCGTGGTACAGGCTTTTATAATATGGGCTCATGAATATTCATAATATTTTACTTCAAATCAATTGGCTCATTCAAAGATGCTAATTTACATAGCTTTACAATGATTGGCTAAGGAGAATCATAACAAGCGCATACATTATTTTTCAAACTCCAACAGGTAAGTTGGTGGATGTGACCTACGTGAGCTACGTGCCAAAACATTTTGTCATTATGGTAACCTTACAATGATTGACAACCTCATTGATTGACATTTGATCTCAATTCATTCTAATGCTCCCCTTTCTGTTTCCTCGGCATAGGATGTCTAGACAACGCACGAACTCAGGCTTTACATTTTTCATATTTGCTCTTATCAAATTACAATCATAGTAATAATAATAATAATAATATAAAATTCTGCGCGTACAATATGCAGTTGTCAGTGGTTTGGCAAATTCATTCTTTAGAATGCACATTGTCTGAACTATTGAGCTGTATATATTCAAATTTGCAAACTAATTTGTTTTTCCTTTTCTTTTTACTTAACCTAATTCTGACAGGCCAACCTTAAAAATCCCAAAACTGCTAAGAAAATAATACTACAATTTTTGATAACCCAGATATATGGAAGGTAGGATGAGACCAAAAAAACCCTCAAATCCAACAAGAGTTAATTTGAGTTTTATCACAGTGATCATGGCTAGGGTTACCAGATGCTTTCAAAAAAATACCAGATACAGATTCGGGGGGGTGGGGGGGGAGGGAGAGAACGGCCAGGAGGGGAGTGGGGCTGGCCGTGAGGAGGTCAGGGGGAGTGGGCTGGCCAGGGGAGATGGGGGGGGGGTGGGAACCGGCCGGCAGGAAGAAGGGCTGGCCAGGAGGGGGTTGGGGGGAGCGGGGCTGGGGAGATCGGGAGGGGGGAACTGGCAGGCAGGAAGTAGGGCTGGCCGAGAGGGGGTTGGGAGGAGCGGGGCTGGCCAGGGGGACCCAGCCGGCAGGGAATGGGGCTGGCTGGGAGGGGGTCGGGGGGAGCAGGGCTGGACGGGGGCTGAGCCGCGGGGGGGGGGGGGTGGAGCAGAACGGCCAGCGGTCCAGGCGCATGCAGATCCCGGGGTGCTGCCCGTCCCACGCACAGTCCTGGCGGGGCACTTGGGCAAGTCTGGCCCCGGGGATTCCTTCCCGCCCCCGGCAACACCCCGGCCCCACCCCCTCCTCTCTACTGCGTAGTTGCGTACTGCCTGGCTGGTAGACACGCTCACGCAGTGTGAGCGTGTCTACCAGCCAAGCAGTACGCAACTACGTACTGATACTCATGATAATAATAAAACTTAATTAGAAAATACCGGACATTTATATGTCCGGTATTTTCTCAATTTGTTTCCCATACAGAAAGCTCAAATACCAGACTGTCCAGTTCAAAACCAGACACCTGGCAACCCTAATCATGGCTATTTAGGGTTGCCACGATTCAATAACGAGTCCTGTGCTTTTGAGCAATATATAACTCATGCTTAACAAGAAACATTATTTCTTTCCCCCCAGTTTTCTTCCTGGCTGCTTTCTGCTATTCAGTGATATAGCAACAATATGAAATTTATCAGAATTATCCTCATATAACACCCAGCATTTCAGGAATCTGGTGGGTTGAAAATTATCATATGCACATGAGGCAGACTGAAGCACTGAGCAAAAGTTATATAAGGATGGTGACAATATAGGGAAGGTCAGTCCTTCTGACACACTCAAGCTTAACTTTACCCGTGTTAATAGCTCCATTGAACTCAGCTACTCATGTGTGTGAAGTTAAACACATGAATAAGTAAAGGATTAGGGTCTAAAAGCCAATAATTCTGAAATAACTGCACTGGCAATGGGGAATTACTAGTCTTTCTAAATTCATTGTGGAGTTAAAAAAATCCTGCTGAGAATCTGACCTTCTTTCAAAAAGATGCAATGGACTTGAACTTATGAAAGCAAACAAAATATTAACTGAAAGCCACAGTCAAAACTGAACATTTAAAATAAAATTAAAATTAGTTCTTCTTTGTCTGCATAATCTCCTGTATGTTTTATTATCCAGTGTTTAGACTTGCTATTTTCTGTTTCTGGCATGTATGTATTCTTGTAATACAAAGGCAGAATATTCTGTAAATTAAAGTGCCCTTCAAGTCATATCACACTTGACAAAATTAACAGTTTTCACATAAACAACATATCTGACAGAAATATGACTATGGCTTAATTCCAATCCATAGGAAATTTAAAGTGTGGTGGATGTGGCATGTATGTGTGTTTGCATGAGAGAAACAGATAAATGAATTAGATGAGCAGTACAGAGAATTCTGTAACTGGTGGGAAATAACTGCTAGTGAGTATATTCTTGACGATAGTATAACAGAACCTCTGCCTAACCTGAGGACTAGAATGTCTGTATTTTGGAACCTGACTTAAAGGCTGGGGTGCCATTTAGGGAGGCTACGGGTCACTGAAATTTGAATCTGCTTTAGGTCTGCTTAAAGGAGTGGTTGGCAACTTTTTCAAACCAAAGAGCCAAACTACATCAAAATTCAGAACAAGTGGTCAACAAAGCACAGTATAAGAATGCCCATGTGCATGACTGAAAATATACAACTTAATATGACTGATAATTGACTATATGATTAATTATAGCATAAATGAAACATTATACTCACAGACTTTAATGGGACTTCTGCTGCTGCATCTTTCTGCACATTTCTTTGAAGTTTACATCATAACTGGTGAAATCCAGCTTCATGCACACATTCAGCGACGCTGTTCGCTGGCTGGAGAGTTTGGACGTCCAATTTTGACAAAGAAATATAGCGTTGAACACGACATTCGAAAGAAGTAGTACTCTGAAAGTCTCCACCTCCAGGCCCATCATTTGTGCAGTCCCACAAAGATGAATTTTCTGTCTCAACCTATTCATCATGGACATGCAGCCACTAAGAATTGATAAGACAACACAGACTGAAGTGTCAACAATGTGCAAAGAGCACACAGCTCTATTTTCCTTCACTGCACATGATAACTCAACAGTCACTAAAATAGCCCAGTGCTTGGCCAAAAAGCAGCCCATGAATGAACAACAGCTTGGTTATCACAGGGAAACACTGTGAACAGCTTGTAGCTATAATGCAGTCTCCTTTTGTTGGATATACACTTATAACTGGTTAAATCAATCCACAGTAATGTGTATTTCAGAATTCTTTGCTGACAAATAGCAGCACCGGTGAAGAACACCATCACTACTATCTCTAATTGAATAACAGGCTTTGTGACTCCCTGACAAACGATGACCAGACTTCAGTAATACACACCTTCATCACCTCTTGGCTGGACCACACCAATGCAACAGCTTTTAGGAAACTCCAACACAGTAGCACACCTCCTTCTCACCATGAATTACAATGAAAAAATTAATCCTGCCTTTGCTCCTTTATACTGGCTTCCCATAGGGTATCAATTCAAATTCAAGATCTCCATCCTTCAAGGTACTCAATGGTCTGGAGCCAGAACACCTAAAAGACCTCCAGAGATAAGACTGCATTTAACAACTCCACTTCTAAGGCACACTTGAGCTGTACACCTTAATGGTAATAACACATATATGATGAGATGGTGCTTTAGTTGGGATTGGTCCTGCCTAGGGCAGGGGGCTGGACTTGATAACCTCCTGAGGTCTCTTCCAGCTCTACTATTCTATGATTTTATTGGGAGTGGACCCAAAGGTGTGGAATGAACTTCCATAGGACATAAGAATCAACTCACACAGCTGTACTAAGTACAATGTGTGTTTTTTTACCTATATAGCACTGCAGTCGTAAAATAGATAGTAATACATATTTTAAACAAGCCTACAAAATTTTCCTCTGTGCGTTGCAAAGAGACTGTCATGCATAAGAAAAGTTAGTGATGTCACTCAATGCACTTTGAGTGAGCACAGTTAGCACAATGGTGAAGACAGCATAAGTACCAGAGTAGAAGGGAAACACCACATTAAAGCCCGTTTAGGCAAGTTGGAAATAAATCAGTTACAGAGGGGAGCTGCAAAGAAATCTTAGAAGACTCCCTTTCCGACCCTTACCTGGGAAATGGCCATTCACCCAGGAAGCTCCTAAGTGGAGGTTTGTTTTATTCCTCCCTAGGGTGAGTACAGACAGCAAGTATGAAAAGTCAGGGGGGGAATGGAGTGTGTGTGGGCGGGGGGGTAGGAGCTATGTAAGATAAAGCTCCAAATATCAGGCCTGTCTCTAAAAGATCGGGACAGCTGGTCACGCGCCAGGCAATGGTGACTGGAAGGAATGGCTCTGAGGTCTCCCCCCTTTACCTCAGCCGCTAAGTCACGCTGCTGTGGCAGAGGAGGGAGGCCCCACAGCGGCCTAAATCAGCGTCAACCTCCTCTCCCGCCGACCCACCAGCACGTCACGTGACCCGGGGCACTGCAAAGGCAACCAGGCGGACCAGAGCGTCGTCTTTTCTGTTTGCCGCCAAAAGTACATCGGAGAAGGATCACGTGGCAAGGCTGGGCCAGCCCCCTAGGCGCGCGCCGTCGTGTCATGTGACACGACACACCAGCCACTCCTCCCAACCAAAGCCTTCGGCAGTGGGCGAGGGAGCGCGCGCGCGCTTGTGCCTCTCTCCTCCGCACGTGACCCCTCCCCGGAACGTGGCATTGTGTAATCACGTGACCTGAGCGGCGAAGGACGGGGGCGGGGTGCGGACGGGGGGTTGCGTACGCGACGGAGCGGGGTGCGAAGATGGCGGATGAGGAGGCCGAGCAGGAGAGCGGTAGCCTCGGCGGCGGCCTCCTGGAGCTGCAGCGCCTGCGGGAGCGGCTGCTGGAGCTGGAGAGCGGGCTCCGGGAGAGCGCGGAGCCGGCCGTGCAGGCGGCCACCGAGTACTGTCAGCAGCTCTGCCAGGTCAGGCCGCCTGCCCCCTCCCCCGTGTGTGTGTGTGTGTGTGTGTGTGTGTGTGCAGAAGAGAGGACGAGAGCAGCGCCGCCCCCGCCGCGCGCGGGAGGAGGCAGCCGCTTGGCGGTTCGCCCCGCTTGGCGCTGGCTCCGGCCGGCCCGGGCCCTGGTGCAGCGGGAGGCTGCTGCTCATTCTAGGCTCGGATTAGCGGCCCGCCCCGCCCCCCGCCCTGGGAGCTGCTCCCGTCCCGTAATTTCTCGCCCCTCCCTCGGCCGCCGGCCTCTTGCGGTCTCGGGGCCCCTTTGTTGTGCTCTGCGGGCTGGTGTCGCCTCGCCTGGCCTTTGTTCCTGGCGGCGGCGCTAGCGGCCCTGCTGGGAGCAGCAGCGGGGCGGCGAAGGCCTCTCCCCTCCCTGGCAGGGCTCGCGAGCCGGGGGGAGGAGCCGAGACTCCGTTCCGGGGCCCTGTTTACCCTCGGCGAGCTGAGGAGTGCGGGACTGGCGGGCGGAGAGTCCGGCACCGCCCCGGGGCCTCTGTATTGTCCGCCGCCAGGCCGGGCCTGGCCTGCCCTGCCATGGGGGCAGAGGGGGTGCGCGCTCGGCCTCTAGTGGGGCTGCTCTGCTCCCCTCCTGCTCGCGCCCAGAGATTCACATTGCAGTGAGTGGGAGACTGTCGGAGCCCCGTTGTCAGTATTACCATCTCTATCTAATTGGCGCAGGAAAAGCGCTTCCTGTGGCATTGGCTAGTCCTGAAGTAGGAACGGTGCAGGTTGATCCTATTATGTAGTAGCCCTTCTGAACGGGTTTTGTTGTACTACATAGTTAAAATAGTCCCGTATCTCCTGTAAGACAATGCATTTGTCATGTTGATGTTCCTAAAGCATTAATATCAGAAATCTGAGAATATGTCTCCAGAATTCTTTGCAGGATAAAGAACTTCCATTTCTAGTGAGAGCTTTTTTGGAACTTCAGCCACCATCGTGTGGGTAAATTCCTAAACTAGATCTCCCCTGCCCTGTAAAAATTCCACAAGTTTTCTTTGCTCTTTTCCTATTCTTTTAAATATCTTATCACTTTAGGTATCAGTGGACAATATAAAGAGAGATATTCTAAAGTTAACTGATGCTCCCACTAAAGAAAGATTTCATTGTGTTGGACCTACAGAATGCATAAATTCATAATGCCAGTGGGTGAAAAGCACCATGATTCAATGTTACTTTAAACAACTAATTTGAAGAATCTGAAGGTTTTGAGAGTGTCAAACCACAGATTTTTTTTTTTTAAAGAATCTGTACTGTAGTTTTTCACTGGCTTACCCTAATAAACTTCCCATCGCTTTATCTGAACTGTTGATTCCTAAACAAGAGTTCTCAGAAGAGCTGCTGATGCCTAAATGTGTAGTGCCCTCTCCTGTGGAGTTACTTCGTATTAATGGTTATGGTTCAAATAGCATGTTTGGTTGTCTGCATTGGATAAGGGTTGTTAATGGTTTTGTAGAAAATCTGCAGTGCTGGAAGTCTCTTGCGGAATTCATATTTAGTGATACTTCAAAGACAGCTTCTTTCTTGGGTTTTTTTTCAGAATGTTTTGCATGTACAAATAATAAAAAAAATCACATAATTAAAACTTGCAATCTTAATTCTATGCAAAATCTGAAAAGCATGAAGTAATAGTTTGGCTATCACAGTACAATTTCGTACATTTTTTCCCTTCTTAGTATTGTCAAGATTAAAAACTACCTGTGGTATCCAAACTTTTCTCTTATGTTAGAGGCATTTGGACTTGAACAGGCAGGTAGGGTTGAACAGATGCATAGATAATATATCGCATTAATTTGGATGAAATAAGATGGATCATATAATTGTGAAGGGGAACTATAACCATTTTAAGAAATTGTTAGATTAAGAAATAAATGCACTTTTGCACTTATTAGAGTAAAGTATAGCTATAAAATGTGCACTTGTTCATCAGTAGATTCTGAGGTTCCAAGCCAAATAAGGCATTTAGCCGCTCAAGTCATGTTCATGTCAGTGAAAGTTGTATAGTTAATCCCTTAGCTGATTTGAAAATTCCTTTCTGAAACAGTTCAGGTAAATGTTTGCTTGTACCTTGAAAAAATAGGATAGCTTCATTCCAAATTTTATTTTCCTTGTAAGAGTGAAATACGGTGTAAATTCAATTTTGCCATGGTGTCATACCATTTTCATTGTACATGTAAGGTAAACATTTTTGTGTATTCAGTAGTCATTGTCGCATATCCTATCTCATAGAACTGGAAGGGACCATATCCTTTATATGTTTTAATAATTCTAAGAAAAATATATATGGAATATTAGGCTGTACTTTATTATTCTGTGCAGTTCCCAGAAAAGAGTAGTTACTTTATCACTGTACAACTGATGTAATGAAATTCAGTTTTACTCTCGTAGATTCCATATCAACAGTTCAAATTGCATGTAGAGCGACTTTGACTTTCTTAATTACAACTCATTGTCTAAAATACATTCTGTATTTCTTTGGCTTCCAAATAATCATCTGTAACAAAGATACCACAATTAAGGTTTAGTAATAGTTCAATTTTTCAAGTCTATGTGTTTGCTTTCTAAAAATTAAGCTTAATAGCCAGAGGCCTAGTCTCAACTGTTACATGTGGAAGTCCACCTGCATCCACAGTTGTTTCTGCTTCTCCAGTTATTCTTTTTAGGAACATAGGACTTGCCATATCACATCAGGCCAGTAGACCCTTTAGTCCAATATCATGTTACTAGCAGTAGCCTGCACTAGGTGATTTAGAGGAAGGGGTAAGAAAACTTGTAGTGGACAGCCTGAGTAGTTTGCTTAGTGAAAGTGACTAGTAGTAAAAGTGACTAGTCCCTTGTCACTTTCACTAAGCAAACTACTCAGGCTGTTTGGGAAAGTACACTTAAGTAATCTGTATGCAGGCTCAGAAAGACAGATCTGTGTTGGTTCACTTTTTTGAAGGTTACCTTAAATGACAGACTTAATTTTGAATTGAAAACATAGATCCTGCAGTTACTGATGGTTTAGAATGGACAACTCTCCAGAAAACTCTTGTCCTGCTTCTGATTGATATTTTCAAACTTTGGTTTTATTGATAATTTTGGTAATACTTAGTTTTAAAAAAAATCAACTCTCTCTGCTATAGCTGTATAGAGCCAATTACAGCCCCTGACAAGACTGTCAGACCTCTAATCCTGGCCTTTAATGTACTGAAGTATAATCTCCTCTGGGGCACTGACTGCTGTAACCTTGCATCCATTGTTAGTTGAAAATGGGGCTGTTCTATTCTCTGTTCTAGCTGTTTGCTTTGACACACCCTTTCTCCCCTTTCCCGGCTGCTGCCTCCTTTCTACAGCATCTGATATAAATTTCTTGTCCTTACTTTTACTGTCTTTTGCTGTTCAGCTCCACTCTATCTATGAGACTTTTTATTGCCTTTACTCCACTTACATCCAGCCTTAATCTCACCAACTAATCCACTTCTCCCACACCTCTTGTGTGGTATAAAGCTCCTTCAGATCTCTTGTACATCTCTTCTGCTGTACTGCCTACAGAACATAGCCAGCTGTTATCAGACAGACAAATACGGAGCTAAATTTTGTGTAGTCAGTCTCTAAAACTTGCTGCATACCCACGCATTTTTTTGCTTTGTTTATACTAGGAAAATGCATTTTTAGAAAACGTTAACCAAAAGCTTATAGCTAGTAGAATGCTAAATGTGATTGTTCTCTTTAGTGTGAGCAATCATTTTTTTAAGTTAACTAGTTGTGATTAACCTGAGAGGTTCCCTAGCTTGATAGCATAGTAGCAAAATAATTAAAGGATTAGAAGAGCCAGTGAATGATCTATCCAAGTATAATTAGTCAGAAAAAGACCTGTGAAGAATAACATGCTTATCCAACATATCTGCTCCCTATGTGTATTTTGAGTCATATCTGCTTGCTTTAAAAATAATAACTTCAGTATATTAGTAGAATACAGTTGTGCCTAGTAATCTCAGGGATTGGGAATCCCTTGTTCAAGGTGCTGTATAAACCAATAACAAAGAGTATCCCTCCCCCCAAAGATTTACAAATTTAGGTTAGATTATACTTGGAAAATGCATTAGGTTAGAAAAACATGTTAGCCAATCAGGATTAATCATAGTCAGCTACCATGACCTTAAATATGATTGGCATTGTTCACACTAACAGTAATGTTAACATCATGCTCTTTTGGAAATAGTCACTGAATGGAATCACATGGCAATATTACAGTATTATTAGTAATACTTTAATAATTAAAAGTAAGCTAATATGACTTGGAATAAATACACACGCAAAGAGCAAGATTTGTTAAATAAGAACCTGCTGCTAACCAAAACTAAAAAATAGATCATCAGTAAGTTGCTATTCTAATCCTACTTTAATGTCTTTCCATTATGCCATCAAAGCTATCTCTGCCTTTCATAGCAATTTGTTGTTTAAGCATTTACAGAAAGTATTATCAAGTTTTGCTGTACCTAATAGTTTATCCAAACATTCTTTACTTAACTTATACATTTCTCTAAATACACTGTGCCATACTAAAGCACTTCACTTCCATCAGATCTTTCTTATGCCGGGTAGATTTTCTGTGTCTTACTGGCATTGTTTTCCAGTTATTTGCAAACTCATCCATTGGGAACAGACTAAAATAACATTTCAAATCTGGGCCAGAACAATCCAAATAACCTTTTTGGCTGGTGCCCAATGCCTGACTGACAGAATTCTCTTCCCTTCCTACTCTGCTTCTCCATCTGCCAAAGTTCAGTTCTGCAGCACTGCTGTTTCTTTGAGAGGTGAAGGGAAGGACCAGGAGCTCCAGTTCTACGTGAAACATGTCTAAGCATTGTTTGTATTAAGCTGAGATCACTATAGATGTCCATATATTATAACATCACAGTTCATCATACTGTGGTGCATTCCCTAATTTGGTAAAGTCCAAAAGTATTTCCGGAGGGAAACTGTTGACCATGGCATCAGTGGTGTGAACATTCGTGAATTTCTGTGTGACAGGCTGGGAAGCGTAGATGGTTCACACAAATCTTTCAAGGAAATGGTATGCCCCAGAAAAGAGGGTGAAAGTGAACAGTTTGAAATTCAGAGCTACATGGGAAAACGATATGCACTTGAACCTCTTAATCCCACAACCTTGGGAAATACACTGTACCGGATTATGGAGTTTTACGGACCATGGGTGTTTGCCATAATGAAGGAGAGTGGGAGTGTAGAGTCAGGGAGGGAGGATGCAGGAGTATGGTGGGGGTGCAGGGTATGGGAGGGCCTTCAGACTAGCATTTTGCTGTATTGCCATTCCCCAACCTAGGGAGCGCAGGAGAAATGGCAGCACACAGAGCCACTTCCTCCTCTCCTGCCAGGGTCTGCACCACAGATGTTCCCAGATCATGGAAACCCAGATTACAGCAGTTCAAGTGTATTTGATTAAACTTGTAGAGAAGTTGAGACAGTTAGATAGTAGTCTGCATAAAGTGAGGTGGGGTAGGATATTTGAAGCATAAGTCTTAAAACAGATTCTTTGAAAATGGGCTGAACAATGGAAGTTCTTGGTAAATTGTTAATTGTTTTGGTAAAGACTGTTTTTTACACAGTATCTAGCACACTGTGGCCCTGATTTTTATTCGAACCCCTGGGCACTATTGTAATACAGATAAACGCACAGGCTGAGCCCTGTGCTCGCTATGCTCTCCAACTCCCCTCTCTCTGGCCACTTTTGTGGCTAGAGAACATGATGACATTCTATCACCCAGCAGGAAAAACTTTTTTATATATCAAGATAACAGTTGCTTTCGTATAGGGCATTCAACATTTCAGTCCATTGGCAGTCAACATGCATTTTCCCTCGAGATTAGGAACAGAATCAGGAAATCAGACAGTCCATCTTCAGGAATGAGTACATATCAATTTGCCTTAATCAATAATAAATAACCAAATTTTTACATGTCAGTCTCTGGGAAAGGAAAGCATGGAAAATATACAATATCATTTAAATGTTATGGTCACCTAGTGAATTCCTTCCCTCTTCCTGAGCAGGTAGGCTTGATAAGATCAAGATATTTCTCTGATAATGCCTTGAGCTTTTTGTTCATCTGACTCTTAAAGATATCAGTTTGTTTCCTTGTATTCTACGTTTTGGACTGTATTCTGACTTAAGATTTCAGCATATGATTGGATCTTATGAAGTTCAGACTAGAATAATTGATCCTTGGACTTCCAAACCAAAATTCAAGATATTCAATTTATAGACTTTTCAGGAATCCAGGAAAGAATCCACTTCTGATTCCATAAGAATAAGATACACCTTCAGAAATGGTGCTGCACTCAAATATTCTCAAACCATGCTGCAACTTCTTTGACTTTTTTGGGGAGGGACAGTTTGTGTAATCTCCTTGCATAGTTTTCTGGAAAGAAGGGTGCCTTATCACAGCCTCATGTCATCAGCTTCACATAGGTTATGTTTATAGCAGCTCTTCTGTTGATGAAACTTTTGTCAGTCAAAGGTGTTGTGGGGGGAGAAAAAACAATCTCCCTCCAGCTTGTTAGTGGTGCTCTGTGTTGGGGTTATTATGCTGATGAGAGAGCTCTCTTGTCATAGAGTGGCTACAGGGGAGACCTTACAGAGACATAACTCTGTTGCTGTAAAACCTGTAAAATAGACATGGCCTAAAGCAGTGTTCACACTACATCTGCAAACTGAAATCCCATTCAGCATCTAGAACTTGACTTTACTTTAGGTCATATAGAACCAGCCTTTGAACCAGTGTCCACTGTTTCCCTGTTATGTTCTTGATCGTTACATGTGAAGAGTAATTGAAGTGAATATACTGTCCATCAAAGAACCATTACAAGTGGTTTTTTTACCTCCCCCTTCACAAAGTGGTCAAACTCCTCTTGAAGGTGTATTCCCTTATCACATTCATGAAGCTTAACATTTTTATTTATGAAAAACCCAGACCCTAAATGTTCAAAATATATTGCCTAGATGTGAGGAATTATTAACTGTTACTTGGCAGAACAAAAGTATTGAGGAACATACTTGCAGTGTATTCAGAAAAGGAAAAAGGCAATGACTCAATGCTATTCTATCAAGACTTATCTGAGCTATTGTTATGGGAGCATACATGAAAGCAGCATAGCAATTTTTACCTACGTTTACTTGATCAATTTCAGCTTCCTGGGCAAAGAAAATAGAACACTGTGTGGTCAATTTGCAGAGAATTTGGGAAATGACTTTTTATTTAAGTTTTTACCAAAAAGGTTTAACGGTAATTAGATGTCTAACATAGTAAATGCTCATGAAAATGAGGTGTAGGATCAAAGGCTAAAATAGAGAAAGAACAATTTAAAAATTACTTGGGTAAGTTAGATGTCTTCAAGTAATCAAGGTCTGATGAAATACATCCTAGAATGCTCAAGGAGCTTACTGAGGAGATAGCTGAACCGTTAGTGATTCTTTTAAAAGTTATGAAAGATGGAGCAGATTCCAGAGGCCTGGAAAAGAGCAAATATAGAATCCACAAAAAGGAATGGGGAATTATAGATCAATCAGTTTAAATTCAGTACCTGGAAAGATTAGGCAATTAATTAAGGAATCAATCTGCAAACACCAAAAAGATAAGGTGATAAGTAACGGTGAGCATGGATTTATCAAAAATAAATAGTGTTAAATCAACCAAATAGCTTTCTTTGCTAGGGTAATAAGACTTATGGATGGGGAGAAGCAATAGGTGTGATGTATGGTGACTTGGTAATACCTTGGATATCATCTCGTGTGACCTTCTCATTAACAAAATAGGCAGATAAAACCTAGATGGAACTATTATAAGAGAGTTTCTCCAACCACTTATGAACCTTTCCCAGAGAGTAATTCAGTCCTTCACAGTCAAGCTAGAAGGATACATTAGGTGGGGTCCCATGTGGATCAGTTCTGGGTCCAGTTCTTCTCAATATCTTTATGCTATTATCTAAATCATTGATGGAGAATATACTTATAAAGTTTACGAGTGATATCCAGTTGGGAGGAGGAAGGGTTGCAAGTGCTTTGTAGGATACAATTAAAATTCAAAATCATCTGGACAAACTAGAGAAATGGTCTGAAGTAAATAGGATGACATTCAATAAGGACAAATGCAAAGTACTCCACTTTAGGAAGGATCAATCAGTTGCACATCCACAAAATAGGAAGTGACAGCCTAGGACAGAGTACTGCAGAAAGGTATCTGAAGGTCATAGTGGATCACCAACTAAATATGAGTCAAAAGTTAGAGTAGGTGAAATAGATTGTCTGGCAGTGGATGAATTAACATAATAGGCACTCCTGAAACATAGTAGAATTTCAGGAATCAGTGAGATACTGGAACAGCTTGCTACAAACAACACAAAAACAGATAAAGAAATAAGATTAGTGAGATGAAAACTTGAATAGAGATCCCTACAGTCAGTGTGATATGGATTCAAATTTCAAAGCATAAGGATATAAAGATACCAGTTTACACAACTGAACTGATCAGGGGAAAAGGAGACTGAAATCTGAAGATCAAAAGCACTTAAGTGTAACAATGCATGATTTTAGCTACTCATTTCTAAACCGATAGGGTGAAGTTTGGGGGAACAATTTCTCAATGTTTTAAAAAACTGCTGCTTAGAACAGTTAATTCATGGGGATGCAGAAATTTTTTTGTCGTACTTCATGCAAGGTTAGGTTCAAGAATTAATTCTCGTTGAATCACCTCAGCAGTAATAGTGACTGCAATATGATTGCATTTAATAACTTCTGAGATGAATGGTACAAAAACAATTGCTGTTACATGAAAGTTCAGAAAGGGGGATTTAAACAAAAAACCCTACTGCCTTGTATTCTGACCAACTTCCTATATGCTATATAGCATCCTATATGCTATATGTTCTTCTAAGCTCATCTGCCTTCTGTATCCTACATTTCTGGAAAGTGCCATAAACTCTCAAACAACTCACTATGTTTGGCTCAAAAACAGTCCCCCAGTTCACGTATCTGTAAATGGGAGGATTTAACATCATCTTCTCTCCTGTGTACAGACCAAAATATTCAGTCCTCCATCTCCCCATCTTTCTCTTTTACCATGACTTCCCCATCCCAATCCACATGCCTTGCTTTGGGAATGACAGCAATTCTAATGCCAAACTTGTTTTTTTTTTCCACTTCTATTTCCAAACCTCAGTTCCTTGTTCTTCCTCAGAGTCCATGTGACTATGCGTAAGCTTTTTAGGGTATGTTTCCAGTGCAAATAAGTGGTAATTGTAATGCAGATAGACATACCTATGCTCACTTTAATATAGGAAGCGTGGATAACAGTAGTACTGAAAATGTGGCAGCATAGGCATCAATGTGGGCTAGCAACCAGAGTTAGTGTCTGGCTCTCTGTTGGGTTTGTATTTGTGTCACCTCATGCTGCCAGGCCTTCATTGCTACTTTTACCCTTGCTGGCTATGTTAACTAACACAGTGAGTCTATCTGTGCTATCCTTGCACTTGAACTGGAGGTGTAGACATACCTTTAGTCTCCTCGTGCCTCCGTCGTCCTTCTGAAAAAATGAGGATACTAGCATTTCCCCATCACCACAAACCTGTTAATGACCAGCATGCATATATAATCTCTTTTGCTGTAGGATACATGAGCATGAATGGGACTCTACCCATTGCTTCAAGTTGAACTGTGTGTAAACGTTTGGAGCATCCAACCCTTAAGTGTTTTCAGTGCAACCTTTTGCATGGAAAATAAAGATTTAGCTGTGAATTGTTTAATCTTCATGAGCATTAATTTTTCTCTTGAGTCAGATGGCTCTTTGCACAACATCTGCACAAACCTCCTTATGTTGCTGTCTGATATCTTAATCATACCATGAAACATACCTGACCATAGCACTTCTGGGTGTCTTATGTGGGGAACTTATTTTGTAACTGATTAAGTAGTTGCCAGGCACCGAAGTGAAATCACAAAATTGGTAGAATTGTAATTGTTTTTTAAAAGTTTGAAGCGAGACCATCTGCTGTTAGTCTTCTGGAACTATTGAAATGAAAATCTAGCTAGCGAATATGTACAGTAACTAGGGCAGGTTGACAGATTTAGGAGGATTATTCTAAAAAAGGGCTTGATGACTGCTATTCTTTCTTTTCTGGGAGGAGCTAATGGTTACTGATTGACTTTGTTTCCTTGTCTTTTAGCTGTTGTATCTTCGTCAAATATTAAGTATTCTCTGACTTATATAAGAAACGTGATGGAAAAATAAAACTATTCTATTGAGTAACTTGCATAACCTAAGCACTAATGGATTAGTAGGCCTCACATTGTGCCCGCAATTCTGAGAATGAGGGTGTGTCTACACTAAAAAGGTAAGTCAACCTAAATAAGTAATTAGGGCATATCCACACTACCCTTCTTGGTTCCGTGGTGTGTGTCTTCACTAAGAGCATTTTCACAGACCTAAAGGGGCAGCGTAGGGAGCTGAGAGCCAAGTCACTCAGCTCCACTGGCAGCTCCTTGCTTGGAGCTAGGTTTCCTCAGAGGATCCCAAGTTCCTGGCAGGCTGCTCTCTCTCCTCCCCATTCCCTGCAACACTGGGAATGGGGGTGGCCAGGAGCAGGATCTAGCTATGAGCTCTCTAAAGGAGCAGTGGGCCATCTAGGCTCTTTCTGCCTGTCTGTCTTGAAAGTTTCATAGTTCCCACAGTGAAATTGACAAGATAGGTCATCATTGTAGTTAGTGCAGTATCTCTACACAGACACTCTGTGGCACTAACTACATTGATGTAAGCATTATGCCTCGCATTGAAGTGGTGTTACTATGCAGGTGTTGTAGGGCACCTACATGGGCAAGAGGAAGGTTATAGTGTAGATACTGACTAGGGATTTAAAAGAGTAGTCAGTCTGCTACTCGCATTTCCTCCCCTCTTGCTGCCTCTATATCAGAGGCATCAGTGGGGAGAGGGAGGAGCAGGAGATGGTGCTAGGGAGAGCTGGCTTAAATGCTGGTTCCCCCCAGCACCATTTCCATGGTACCACTTGCCCCCCCCCCTTTGCTTCCTCTTTCAGAAGCAGCAGTGAGGGGGCCAGAGGCAGCTGCTCCGGCAGCAGCCCCTGTCCAAGGGGGTGCCAGCAGGGAGCTGGGACCCCCTGAGAACAGGAACTGCTGCCAGAACAACCTCTGTCCGCAGGAGTCCCAGCTTCTTGCTGGAACATTCCCCTCCCCAGAGAAGGACTGCTGGACCTAGCATGAGCCAGGACTGAGCAGGCCCAACTCAGTTCCAGCTCATGCTAAGTCCAGGGGCTGCCTGCGCACCCAGCTCTTAAGAACATAAGAACGGCCATACTGGATCAGACCAACGGTCCATCTAGCCCAGTGGCCAATGCCAGATGCCCCAGAGAGAGGGAACACAACAGGTAATCCTCATGTTATCCCTCCCCTGTCACTCATTTCCAGATAAACAGAGGCTGTGGGCCCCATTCTTACCCACCCTGGCTAATAGCCATTGATGGACCTAACCTCCATGAATCTATCTAGCTCTTTTTTGAATCCTGTTGAAGTCCTAGCCTTCACCACATCTTCTGGCAAGGAGTTCTACAGGTTGACTATGTGCTGAGTGAAGAAAAACTTGCTTTTGTTTGTTTGTTTTTAAACTTGATGCCTATTAACTTCTTTTCCTTATTCACTTTTTCCACACCAGTCATGATTTTATAGACCTCTATCATATCTCCCCTTGTCTCCTCTTTTCTAAGCTGAAAAATCCAAGTCTTTTTAATCTCTCTTCATGTAAGACCCATTCCAAACCCTTCATCATTTTTGTTGCCCTTTTCTGAACTTTTTCCAATGCCAGTATATCTTTTTTGAGATGAGGTGACCACATCTGTACACAGTATTCAGGATGTGGGTTTACCATAGTTTTGTATAGAGGCAATAAGATATTTTTCTGTCTTATTCTCTATCCCTTTTTTAATGATTCTTAAAATCTATTTGCTTTTTTGACTGCCACTGCAAATTGAGTGGCTATTTTCAGAGAACTATCCACAGCGACTCCAGGATCTCTTGAGTAGTTGTAGCCAAATTATTCCCCGTCATATTGTATGTATAGTTGGGATTATTTTTTCCAGTGAGTATTACTTTATATTTATCAACTTTACATTTTATTTGCCATTTTGTTGCCCAATCACTTAGTTTGGTGAGATCTTTTTGAAGGTTTTCAGTCTGCTTTGGTCTTAATTATCTTGAGCAATTTGGTATCATCTGCAAGTTTTGCCACCTCACTGTTTACCCCTTTCTCTAGATAACTTATAAATAAGTTCAATCAGATTGGTCCCAGGACAGACCTCTGGGGGACCCCACTAGTTACCTTTCTCTACTCTGAAAACTTACCATTTATTCCTACCCTTTGTTTCCTGTCTTTTAACCAGTTACCGCTGTATGAAAGGACCTTCCCGCTTATCCCATGACAACTTACTTTACTTAAGAACCATTGGTGAGGGACTTGTAAAAGGCTTTCTGGAAATCTAAATATACTCTTATCTACTGGATCCCTCTTGTCCACATGTTTGTTTGACCCCCTCAAAGAACTCTAGCAGATTAGTGAGGCATGATTTCCCTTTACAGAATCCATATTGACTTCCCCCACCAAATTATGTTCATCTATGTCTGACAATTTTATTCTTTACTATAGTTTCAGCTGATTTGCCTGGTACTGACCTTAGACTTACCAGTCTGTAATTGCCAGGATTACCTCTAGAGCCCTTTTGAAATATTGGCGTGTCATTAGGTACAGAAGCTGATTTAAAGGATAGGTTACAAACCACAGTTAATAGTTCTGCAATTACTACATTTAAACTGCAGAGCCGTGGTGGGGGTAGCTCCTACTGAAAGCATTTCCATATCAACTGCATAAATAGTCGATACAGATTGTATCGGCTACACGATTACCCAGTTACATGCTTCTTAACATCCTTAATACTGATGTAATAAGGTCAATATAAGCTGCCTTAGGATGTTGTAACCAAATGTTGTGAACCAGCCATGAGAAAACAAATTTTATTGATTCCAAAACATTCAAGCTGTTTTTTACAGGAATTAAAAGGTATTTTTACAGAAGAGTGGGTAAATAAGCCGTACTGTTTGTTTTTTGTTAAAAGACCTGATATATTTGAAACTGTTAGTAGGTGTGTTAACTTGTACAGTAGTTTAAAAAAAAGTTGTGTCCACTTTTTTGCCATAGTTTGTGGGTTTTCTGTTTGCATTTTTAATTTTCTTTTGTGGGAAAGGTTTCTCTGGGATTATTACCTGTTTTACCACTACCACTTTTAAAACCTTTATTGTGGCAGACATTCCTGCTGCTAAAAGGATTCTTCTGTGTGAAGGGTAACTTTAGCCAGAGAGCCATTCTTCTTTCTTTCCAGCATCAGACTTCTTGTTCTGCTATCACAAAACACTTTCCTGCTAGACAATGAGAATATAAGCATAGAACCTGACTGCTGCTTGTCCAGTCCTTCACACTTTTGCCACCAAAATTGTAACTGATTTTAGTTAAAGCAGGAGCAGCAAATTCATGAATGCTGTTTTCTTCTCTTTAAGGAAGGCAATTGCAGTGGGAGGAGGCAAGAATAGAAGTTTTAAATATTTTTCCTTTTTTCCCTCCTTTTCATCTATCCCAGGCATCAAATGATTAATAATGAGGCTGCAACAGAAATAACCGAATGGAACTGGTTATTGTCATATTTGGGCTAGGGCATAGTACAGTGGTAGATGAGGCTAAGAAGGGAAATACAATTAAAGCATTGTATTCAGTCAGTTGACTGTAGATTGAGATCTGTATCCCCCTCAGAGTAGAAATATGACCTTTCCATGATGATTAAAGTGTATTGGGTACAGTGATAGTGGAGCGGTACCAACATTATAGTTAAGGTTGGGATTAAATTACCATTTCACAGTCAGTTTTTCTAAGTGCTCTAAAGTCCGCATGGTAACTCAGGCTATGTCTACACTGGAAAGGTTTGTCGACAAAGAGTTTGTCAACATGCAAAAGTCACCAAAACAATAAACTGGTCAAACCTATTTTACTACCACCTATTGTCAACGTGTCATGGCCACATTGTTAGTAATTTTGTCAACAGAGCAAAGCAATGTGGGTAAGCATCCCACAGTGTCTGGCATCACCTTCAGTCGCTAAGCACTGTGGGAATGCACAACATAGCACTGTGCATTTTGTGAACATGAAAAGCATCCTGTCAGCCACCTCTTTTGCTTCCCAGCCCTCCCTGGGCTTTCAGCTTATTTTCGTGCCATTTGAATAACAGTCCTTGCTGCAAACTCCAGCATCTGTTTTGAGAGATCATGGATTTCACAGTTCTCTCCCATGCTGTATTCAGTGTTCTTAGGGCATTTCAGCAGAGGTACTTACGCTATTGATAGCAGAGGATGAAAACTCAGATACAGATGACAATGTGAGTAACAGGGACTTCACCAAATTGGCATTGCATTGAACTGTTACAGATGAACTGTGCCCAGTACACCCTCACTTTTAGGCTAGGGAAATCAGCACTGAGTGGTGGGATCGCACTGTCATGCAAATGTGGGATGAAGATCAGTGGGTAC
This sequence comes from Pelochelys cantorii, assembly GCA_032595735.1. Taxonomy (NCBI): domain Eukaryota; kingdom Metazoa; phylum Chordata; order Testudines; family Trionychidae; genus Pelochelys; species Pelochelys cantorii. The sequence continues at coordinate 65,448,660 of CM064328.1, forward strand.
AGAACTGTTGGATGCATAAAGCAACCTTCCTAGAGCTGTGCGCTGAGCTGACCCCTGAATTGCGGCACAAAGACATCCGAATGAGAGCTGCTTTCTAGGTAGAGAAGCATATTGCCATTGCTTTGTAGAAGCTGGTGACTCCTGATTGCTACCGTTCAGTTGCAAATCAGTTTGGAGTGGGAAAGTCTACATCAGGGCATCACTCATGCAAGTATGCAGGGCAATAAATCACATTTTGCTGCATAAGGTTGTGACTCTGGGAAATGCGGGTGATATAATGGCTGGCTTTGCTGGCCTGGGCTTTTCAACCTGTGGTGGGGCAATAAATGGCGCACACATTCCCATTGTAGTACCACCCCCACCTTGCCTCAATGTACATCAGTCATAAAGGGTAGTTTACCATGGTGCTTCAGGAGTTTGTGGATCACCATGAGTGGTCTGGAAAGATGCATGATACACGCATCTTCAGGAACAGTGGCCTGTTCAGAAAGCTGCATGGTGGGACTTTCTTTCCAGACTAGAAAATTACAGTGGGGATATGGAAATACCTATAGTGATCTAGGTGATGTGGCTTACTCCTTACAGCCCTGGCTCATGGGGCATCTGGACCGCAATAAGGAGCAGTTCAATAACAGGCTAAGCTGATGCCACATGGTTGTTGAATGTGCCTTTGGCAGATTGAAAGGGAGATGGAGGTTTCTCAGTGGCAGGCTGGATTTGTTGGAGGATCATATCCCCAAGGTGGTGGCTGAATGCTGTTGCTTACATAATTTGTGTGAGAGTAAGGGTGTAATGTTTGTCCATGGGTGGAACAAAGAGACATAGTACCTGGACACACAGTTTGAATAGCCAGACACTTGTGCTGTCAGAGGAGCCCATAGGGTGGCCATCCACATCAGGGAGGCTCTGAGGAACCATTTTGATAATGAGGGGTGCTGACATTTCTCTATGTTGGAGTTCTCATCCCACTGCTCATCCTGAGAGAGGCATTCCCATGCAACCCATGGGATATTTCAGACTTTTACTGAGGCCAGAGCAATTGATGTAGGTTGTCACACAAAATAAACTCATGGAAACTTGCATCAGATTTGTCTTTATTGATGTATTTTAATCAGGATATTTGTGGTAAGGGTAAAACCTCACAGTGGTGTTAACATCCAGCTGTAAAAGTCAGAGATGCTTTCAGAGGAAATGGAGTGTGCCGGGGGGGGGGGGGGGGGACCGTCACTTGATTGTGGAAATGAATGTGTGGGTATGGAGGGATGGTTGCTGTGAAAAGCACTGTGTATATGTTGACATTGAGACCTTTGGTTGTGTTCACTCTGCATGTTAAGATACTTCAGCAGCTCATTTTGGTCTTCCATGAGCTTTAGCATCCACTCAGTGGTTTCTGTTCTCATTTCCATCTCCGTTGCTCTCCTTTGCTCCCCTTTCCTTATTTGAACTGTTGAGTGACACAACACATCCTTGACCAGGTCCTCCTTCATCTTCTTGCTTTTTTCCTTAGTTGGTGGAGTCTGTCTGCTTAGGAACGTGCCTGACTTCCAGCCAAGGTCTGGGCTGGAAAAGTAACGATTAACAATGGAGTGACTTTCTATTAATAATAAAGATGATAAAATTTCACTAACATGCACATCTCTGAACAAAGCTTGCCACTCTTCTTTTTACTTTAGAGGCAAACCCAGATCTCTCCAGACCACCTGATCACAGTGAGTTTTAAAGGGGAGGAAGGAGTATCGGACATGGGTCCCCAAGAAAGTACAGTCTATGCTTGTGCAGCAGCTGCACATGGAAACAGTTTATAATAATCCTGCATTTCTCCCCAGACTGACACATCCCTGCAGAAGGTTAACAAGCAAACCTGGGCTCAGCTTCTGCATGTGGGTGGAGGGCAGCCTTGCTCTTTATGCTGCCAAACTCTGTACTGCCTTAGTTTTGGCAGCACAGTCTGAGGAAGTTTGGAAGAGAGAGCAGTGGGGAAATGGCAGCCCTGCCATGGAATCTCCATGAGAAAATTGATAAGTATGTCAGGCAAAGTTTTGACATCATCTCCTAGCAAGATTTTCTTAATATCTGTGTGTACATCAATACTCTGTCTGGACACAGTACAGACACAGGCAGGGCTTACTTAGCCAGCTCTCAGCCTCTGTTTGCTCTTCAGCAGCGACCCCTCTCAACTCCCTGCTGCAATAGCAACTTCCCAAGCCCCCACTCACCCCTCCCCCACCTCACTGGAATACACAGCAGCTTGCTGCCCCGCATGGCCTTCACCCTCCCTCCCCCGCTGCATGAGAGCAACTTACTGCACAGCATGGCCACCAACCAAACTGCTCATCTCCTCCCCCCCCTGCCCCCCCCACTCCCCACCTGCACAGCAACTTACTCTGCATCATTTCCCTTGCTTTGTGACTCTGTGTCTCATCCCTTTCTTCATGCTCCACATATGGCTGCTGGGAGTCCTCACAAATACTTGGGACTTAAGAAAAATTCCTCACTGCCTGATGCACTGGTTGTTGCCAGATTGACCCTAACCCCTTTGTCTGCTTCCACCTCTTCATCAATAACTTGTGTCTCAAGAACAAGTGTTTCTGACTCTGCCGTGGGACATATCTACGTTCTCCTTGGGTGTGAACGTAGGATCCCCTCCCAGGATTGCCTCCAGTTCTTTATAAAACCAGCATGTTGTGAGTACAGCACCAGACCGCTGTTTGCCTCCTTCACATTCTGGTGTGCCTGCCGAAGTTCTTTTTTATCTAAGCTAGCTCTGCATTGTAGGGTGTGTCGCTCATACCCCTTCTCTCCTAGTGATTGAGAAACGTGACCATGTGTCCCAGTCCCTACAGGTCACTCGCCACTATGATTGCACAGATTCTTCACACCACACACTGAAAAGATCAAAAAAGCTCTGTGTTGCTCCAGGCAGGAGAGCATTTTAAGTGATAGCCACACCTTGTTTCCCTGAGAAGACGCCAGGAGGAGCACTACCCAATGTGCCAGACACCAGGGAATGGATGTTTAAAGTTCCCAGGATTTGCAGGTGGGGAGGGTGCATCTGTTTGTGGCTGCAGAGTAGCAGAGTTCAAAGCGCTGGCCAGAGTGACTAATCTGGCATTGTGGGAAACATGCTGCTCTCTCTCAAAAAAACCTACTGTAGAGTACAAACTCCATGATTGTGAACAATAAAGGGAGGGGGAAGAGACAAAAGTCTTGTGCAGCAGTGGAAGATTTTTGTTGTGACTCTTGTGTTGTGATCTGGACGCTGTCTGGGTTTTGTCACCAAAAAGGGTAAGAGCTTTTTCTGGAACTTTTTATCCTGAGAGTTTTAACACCTGATATTTCAGAGTGTTCTAACAGCCACATAAATATTCAGATTTTTACCTTAAGTCCTGCTCCTTGCGTGCTAGGAGCAGTGCTTAGTCTCCTAAGCCAGAGTCTGAGTGTATAACTCCCCAAGATGTTCCTGGGGAAACAATAACTCTTATCACTGCAAGTTGTCTATAAGTAGGAGTCCTAAAGCCTTTATAGTGCAACTTTAGAAATACTTCTAAACTAATCCTTGGTGCTACTCAATAGCTGATCATGGGGACGGTCCATACTTCGCATTTCAGCAGGATCAGTTTCTTAGATTTTCCTTAGCTTTGCACAAAAAAGTTATATCAAATTTGATTGTTAGAAGCAGCTCGCTTTAAAGGGCTATATATCTGGGAACCCCTTTGATCAACTGACACCACATTTTTACCACACACTAGCTTCCCTTGTAGCATATCAGTTTTCAAGACTGTTTCTCTATATGGGTGGATTTTAAAGCACTTAGTCTCCCTAATGAGGAGTTGATTTTAATAATCTCTGTAAGGAGGCCCCTTTGACCAAATAAATGCTATTTACAATACTAACTCCATTCCTGGCCCTGATCTGATACAGTGAGGCAAAAACACCACCACAGCTAAGGTTACATCAGGATTTTTATTTAAAGAGTGAAAAGCTCTGCTAAACTATCTTGAGTTCAAGGTTTTAAATGTTTGTAGCTTGTACACTTACACTACTTTTTTTTTTTAAATAAGCAGTTTAAGAAGGGGGAATTTCATGAAAGGTTTGCAAAGGTTCCTGGATTTTTTTCTGTATTCTCTCTGCTGTAGAAAATTTGCACTTCTGTAGGATTTTGACAATTAATGGTTCTTCAACAGAGTGGAAAAACATTGACATTTTAGTTGTCTGTTTGCATTAGCTTATAACATTTTAAAACTGACTCTTCCAAAACATATGCTTTGGGATAAGACTCTTAAGAGTGATTCCTTGCTCCTTAAGAGTTAGTCTCCAGAAACCAGAGGAAACCTTCAATATGCTAGCCTTAAGTGTTTACATTTTAGCAAAGGATAAGGGGTATTCCCTCATTTTTAGCTCCACACTCGCGGTTCTGCACTTTTTGAAAATAGCTGTGGGCCAATTCTACTTGTCACTTCCATTGCCCACACAGCTTCCCCAGAAAAGTGGTTCTCAATCTTTCCAGACTACTGCACCTTTTTCAGGAGTCTGTTTTGTCTTGCATACCCCAAACTTCACCTCACTTAACCTCCTTGTGTTTATAAAATCAGACATAATAGTACAAAAGTGTCACAGCACATTACTGAAAAATTGCTTGCTTGTTCATTTTTGCCATATAAAATCGATTGGAATACATCACGCTTACAGTTCAGTGTGATACTTGAGCCTGTTTTTCACTTGTAAGCTTTGTCTAAAGGCTAAGCCTCACTGCCCAGGGCTGAAGCATATAACTTAGCATCGCAGGAAGCCCTGTGATATGGGAGCCAGGCAGTTGCTGTGCATGCTACCCCTTAATGCCAGCCCTGCACTTGTGACCACTAGGGATGTTAAGCGAATATTTAATCGAGTAGTCGATAGAATTTTTATCGACTGCTTGATTAGTCAATAGGTAGTCCTGATCAGTCCTGGCTCATGCTGGGTGCAGGATCAAACCTCGCTGCAGCTCTGCGATTTAAAATGTGCCCCCCCCCCCCAGCTCCTACTGCCTTTTAAATTGCAGAGCTGTAGCAAGGTTTGATCCCACACCCAGGAGCAGCCCCTGTGGGGGCGGGGAGGGGGGCAGTTCCCCGCTGGGAACTCCTGCAGACGGGCTGCTTTGTGGCAGCAGCCCTTGGGTGTCTCTCCCCCCCCCCCCCCCAACCTCTGATAGAGGCAACAGCGAGGAAGGAGGACAGGCTACACCACCGAGACACTGCTGGGGGGGGGGGGGGACTGGCTTTTAAGCTGGCTCTCCCCAGCCCTGGCTCCTGCTCCTTCCCCTTTGCTGCCTCTGATATAGAGGCAGAAGGGGTGGGGGGGAACATGAGTAGTCAGCTTAACTACCTGAGAAGCATAGGCTTATTGGGTAGTCAACTACTCCCCTAAGCCTAAACCCATCCCACAGATGCAACCCCCATGTTAAGAAACTCTGGCCTAGATGAGTTGAGCATCCCAATTTTGTACAGAGATCAGAGAAATTCTGAAGGGAGCAGAGATACAGAAAAGAAAGTACAAATGGAAAGGGTGTTTTCGTCTAGTGATGCAATAGTAACATTGCAGAGTTCAGGGTCTGTGCCAGCAGTTCCTGGAGGTGTTGAAGCAGTACACACATGGTTCCTAGGAGGGAGAAGCAGCAATCTAATTCCCTTTCTGTAGCTAAGGAAAACAGAAACCGAGACCTTAGAGCCGTGGTGACCAACATGCTAGCTACTAGCCATGTGGCTATTTAGCTGGTTGAGTGTGGCTAGTTTGCTATCGTAGTGGCCACTAGAATGGTTACTGCTTCCGAACTGGTTGGGCACCATGGCCTTAGAGCAGTGGTGACCAAAGTTTTTCAGTCACTCCCTGCTCCCTTGCTATAATGGAAACTGTCCACTCCTCTTCTTCCCTGGAGTGAGTGAGGCTGGATGGCACTCCTTCCCTGCCCCCCCCGGGGAAGGTTTGACCTGGGTCCCATGACAACCTCCTTCCCTCCAAGAAGCACATGCCCCCACGCTTTGGGGACCACTGCCTTTCAGGACTGTGGAAGTGAAGAAAAAGTGGCATCTCAAATGATCCTTGAAAAAAGGAGGGGAAAGAGGAAGATAACTGGGGGTTTTTTGGTTTTCATCTACTTCTGTTTTTGGTTTTGATAATTTTTGTTACTGTTTTGGAACAAATACTGAAAGCTGATCTCCAGAGATGCATTAAATACAGATGGTTTTGGGGAGAAAATATTTTTTTCTGCATAGCCAATATGTAGATTTCAATCATTTATAACAATATGAATTAGAATCGTTTCAAACCTTTAGATGGTATTATTCCTCGATGAGTATTCCCTCATGTTTGTGTTCATAAACACATAAAGAGATAATAAAGAACAAAAATTGCAAAAATAAAAAAAGCTGACAACATAAAGCCAATAGCCACCTCTCTGAATTCCAATTCCTGAGCTTATAAAGCTAACCTGTCCTATAAACTTGAAATACAGTGGGGGGGGGGGAGAGAATTTTGAGCTCCAAATCAGCGCTTTTATTCAAACTCCTCCTTCACCAAGGAGGAGGAATCAGTCTCCAAAGCTGTCAACTTAGCAGGATGGTATAAATCAAAAGAGAACCCTCTGTATCATCGTCTGTATCCTAACTGGAAACACACCAGAAAAAAAATTAAAAAACAAAGAGTTATTTCATTACCCAAAAAAGAGAAATTGTTACCCAAAGAAGAGGAATTGTTACCTGGACAAAGCAGAGGAGAAGAGAAGGAAAAGATGGGCTAGACTGTTCTCTCCATTTGTTTGGACTATGTTAAATCTGTTAAAGAGCTAGATAAATTCATGGAGGATAAGTCCATCAATGGCTATTAGCTAGGGTGGGTAGGAATGTGTTGCTAGCCTGTTCATCTGGAAATGGATGACAGAAGAAGGATCACATGATGATTACCTGTTGTTAACTCCCTATGGGGCACCTGACATTGGCCACTGTCAGTAGGCAGGATACTAGGCTAGATGGACCTTTGTTTTGACCCAGTATGGCCTTTTTTATGTACTAGAAAAACATGTGGGATAGATGGAAGAATATAATGAAGGATAAGAATTTGGAGGTATAAGTACTTCATTTTCAAAATCCAGAAGGGTTCTGTGCGTGTTCCTCCATTTCTCATTCAAGGTCTTTATAAAGACAACATAGGAAGAAAACACAAGTAGAACACGGAGTCCAAATGGACAGCTTAAAAATCTGTATTCAGACCCAAGGACAAAAAGGGCCCTTCACCTTGTAAAATGTGGGTGCAGCTAAGCCTTTAATAATTAACATCAGAAACAGCTGTTGTTGTTGTTTTTTTTCATAATCTGGTGCTGCCAAATGTCTTTGTACCAAAATTGGTAATTATAAACTGCATCACGACAGCTCTGCCAGTAAATGCTTGTAGTGATAAGGTACAGTGTTTTGGGCTTTGAGTTTTTCTGGGGTTCTCTTGTCTGTGTTTGCCACAAGCTTTTGCAGCAACTGTATCAAATCGTTTTTTACAGAACAAAAACTGAGGGCAAGTCCTCACTGAAAGATCATGGAAAGAAATCTTATTCTCAGATGCTCTATAGTATATCATGCCTCTTCTATTCCACTGTACGTGTAGGATGTTTTTGATCAGTGAATCCACACTTTTGTGTTACATTACTATAGATCTTGAATTACCTCCTGTTAGTCTGATACCGGAAACTCTTTCAAGGTCATGGACAAGCTGTGGAAGTAGAAAAGGATTTCAAAATCTGAGAGAGATCATATTTAGGACAGTCATTTTGAAAAAGTTTCCGAAGTATATGGACTTTGATCATTTTAAGTGCTCGAATGGTGTGAAAATAGATTGTTTATTTAATTTGTGCCACTCTAATGCTTAGAAGCCCTAAGCCTTGACTAGGACTCTTAGCTTAAAAACACAGAACAAAAAACTGTCTCTACTCCAGAGTTTACATTCTAAGAAAAAACAAAACAGAGAGGTGCAGATTGGGGTGAAACAATCAACGGCATTGCTCAGCATGATAGGTAGTGATCTCAACAGTCTAACCATTGCCAAACCCCATACATAGCATAACATTGCAAGGTCCTCTGTTTCTCCACTTCTACCCCATATTGTGGCCTTTGGTAGAGGTGGCAAAGAGGCAGGGGCAGTATCATGGAGCTGCTTTCTTCACTCACTAACAATAGCATGGTGTGTCTCATGTCTTTCCTCCCACCTCCAAATGGGAGCTAGCAGGAACATTCTCCCACCTAAAACAATATGGCAGCAGTGGGGGCAGAGGAGGAACAGGCACAGTATTGTCCCCAGAAGCTGGGATATTACCTGTTTAGAAGGATGAGCTCTGGCTGTGCACTCCCTTCCCCATCTGCTACATCGAGTCCCCTTCTAGGGCTATGTCTAGACTACATCCCTCTTTCAAAAGAGGGATGTAAATTAAGTGGATTGTCGTTTTGAGTTTGCTCTGCAGCTATGAGGTCTAGTAATTTTTTTAAATGAAGACTTAATCGGGCCCTTCATGCCATTAGTAGCTGTGTATCTATGAATGTGTTCAGTACTGGGTATAAAATACTAACTTTTATACAGCAGCAAAGCGTGGTGAATTGTGTGTGTGTGTAAAAAAGTAAAGCAGAATGCCTGTTGCCTGGAGTTATTTGACTCCACAGACAACAAAAGGCAAATAAAATTAGTAGCCTATGGCTAAATTCATTTTTAGGTAATTTTTATAAAGGACTTATCTTAATTACAGATAAGAGGCAGGTGGATGATGTGAGTTAGGAATGTATCAGCATAGTTATGGTTGTCGGGATAAACTTAATTGTTCATTTCTGTGCTGTCTCATTTTTTAAAGTATGTATAGATATAGAAATAGAAAATATAACCTGAACTTTAAATTCTCAGCCGAGGAGGAGGTGGTGGTGGTGGCATTTTTTTAAGAACTACAGTATTAACAAGGAGTTATTAAAGCTTTAGACTGATAGTTTGAAATCTAGTCAATGCTTAAGCATGAGCCAAATCTTTCAGGTACCATGTATCTCCTCCCAATTTGTGACTTACAGCTGCATTTCCTGCCTTTGAAATGTTTGTTTCCTCTTTTTTTTTTTTTTTTTTTTTTTTTGCTTTGTGAAAGATCCAGGAAAAAAGAGGAAACTAACTCTACAGTAGAAATAATTTACACAATGCAATTTCTTTTTTTTTTAAGGGAGTGCTAAATTTGAGCTATGTTACTGAATAACAGATTTATACTTTGTTTTAATTTTAAGTATGTTAGTTATCTCCATTAGCATCTCTGGTCTTGTCATTTATAACTAGCTATCTCTTCACTATTATTTCCAAAAGATTTGCAATATAAAGATTAGCAATTATATTTTGTATTCTAATTATTTTGGGGTTGCCTATAACTTGTCTTTAAAAAAAACTTTCAATATACAGACCTATCATGCAATTTGCTAGGGAGAACAAACAAATTCACCAGCATTACATGGTGTGACTTCTGTTGTGGGTTAACTTATCAGCAAGAAATTGTCTGGTCCTATAGCATAGTGTACTTTTGTAATTTAACTACCCTGTTCTTGGCATGTTGGGTTGCCAGCCAAATATTTCTATACAACTACCAAAAATCCTCTCAACTACTTTTTTTTTTTCTTCCCTGTTTAGGTCTGCCCTGAAGCGCAGAGCCATACTGGTATTCACGCAGTGTTGTATATTCCTCGCATGGCACAAAATTATGTCCACCAGCAGAAAGGAGTCCTAGTGTCTCCCTAACATATTGCTGGTGAAGGAAGCCTAGAGTGTGTGCTGTAATCCACTACAAGGAGTATGCGGAATAATGTTATAAAATAGCATTTCAATCAAGGATACAGAGCTACATATAGAAAGTCCAGTAAATCACCACTTACAGGGCAGATCCTCAGCAGGTATAAGTTGTCTGACTTCAGTGGATCTATGAAGTGAGAGGTACCCACTGAGGATCTGCTCCCATGTCAAAGTTCCTGCTATCATTGGAAGGTAAATAGAATAATATCTGACCTGCAGAAAACAATACAATTATGGCTGAATAACTGCACAGAAATGAGATGGGAAATTGAAAATCCCTGAATTGATTTAGCCATGCACACATCTAGTACTATTAACTCTTAGGTATTCAATTCAGATTTCACCAAAGTTGTGTCATTTCAGGAGACCAGGACAGCCCTTTCTTCCTTCATTGGCCAGTTTTTAAAAATGATTGATATGCATAGTCAAATATATCTACCAGGCCTTTGAAGACGGTAGGACTCAAAGAATTTCTTTCCATGGGAAGGATGTTAGATTGTAGATTTTGAGAGGGGGAAACGCTGTAGTGGCCTTTCCAAGGCCAGTGGGACAAACCCTCACAAGTCCATTTGTCCACAGTGGCATGGTTATTCAAACTTGTGATTCTTGCTTCTATGTTCAGATGAAACTCCAGTATGCAGTAGAGGTCATGCTGTATTGTGCAGTGCACCATTCAGAGCATGCTAAGGGTGAAAATGTCCAAATGGACTCATGAGAGTGAGACATTCCTGGACTTTTAAATGCCATTTTAAATATGGTGATGGTGGGGAGAACAATAATGCCCACCCCTTTTCTTTTTATATATATATATATCTCTTTAGATTGATGCATGAATCTCCCCAGCTGGTTTGGCTGCCATTCTACTGTATTCCAGTACCTGCAAGTTCTAATTGAACTCTCTAGCGTGCTGTATATTATGATAGTGTACAGTCAGTCTCAAAGCGTGTAAAAATGTACTCAGTTGGAGTCAGCCAAAACAATTCTGGTGCTCTTTTTTTTTGGTTGACTGACTTCATAGATTCATAGACACACAGGGCTGGAAAAGGTCTTGACGTCAAGTTGTGCTCTCATGTTGAGGAAAGAATAAGTAAACATAGACAGCCCCCTGACAGGGGTGGGGGGTGTGTGTGTGTGTGTGTGTGTGTGTGTGGTAGTAAAAAATCTCCAATGATGAAGATTCCATAGCCAACTTTTGAAGCTTATTCCAGTACTTACAAATTTAGCTATAAAGCTAGTTAACTCAATTTTTGATCCACTATAACACCCTGGTTCTTTTCGGCATTACTACCATCCAGCTGAGTACTCCCCATTTGTTGCTGTACTTTTTTTTTTCCTTCTTAAAGTGAAGTACTTTGCACTTACCTTTATTGAATTCAGCCCATTTCTCCAATTTTCCAAGATTGTTTTGGATCTAATCCTGTTCTCCAAAGTGCTAACAACCGTCCCAGCTTGTCAGCTGCAAATTTTATAAGCCTACTGTCCACTTGGATTCAAGTCATGAATGAAACTATTGAATGGTACTAGATTCAGGATTGAGACTGTAAGAACCCACTAGATATGCCTTTCCATTTTGCAATTGGTGATCTGCTTTTGATGTAGAAAGGAGCCGGGGGTGGGAAGGCTGCTGGATAATTATACTTCATTTATTTCTTAAATATATATACCATGTTTATAGTCAGAAAACAAAATCATTTTGTCTGAATGCACAAAAAACATTAACTATTAAAGTATAATGCAGGCTGAACTTCTCTACTCCAGGACAGTCTGGTCCAGCAATAATCATGGTCCCGGGGCTGTTGGCCAGGGGGCTGGAGTAGAGCCCTGGTGGGGCAGAGGAGCAGGCATTGACCTCCTCTGATCTGGCAAGTTCCCTGGTTTGTCAGGTCCCAAGGGCGCTGGACCAAGGAGGTCCAACCTGTATATCAGGGCTACTCAACACACGGCCCGTGGGCTACATGTGGTCTGCGGCCCATTTGTTTGCGGCCCGCGTGTGGGAGCCAAACAAAAAAAGTAGTCAGTATAATGGTCTTCTGTTGATATGTGTTTTACAAGTTAAATTCCTGGACTGTCATTGCTCATTAAAAGTGCTGTCATATGGGTGGAAATCAGGAAAATATTGCATTTTATTAATATAAACAGAACTGACTTAAATGGGGCCTGTGTTGTGTAGTCTTGCCTTAATCTTTGTATTCATGCCCGTCAGAGTGAAAAACTATTTGCATATATTCCATGTATATGCAACCACACTTAAGTTACGGCCCTTGGCATGTGCTGTGAGTATCATTGTGGCCACCGGGACTTCCAAAGTTGAGTAGCCCTGTGGTACATGTTTGTAGTTTCTTTATAGTTAATTAACTCAAGTGGCCAAATTAATCTGTTGTGTTTTTGCAGCCAACAAAAATCTTCTCATCTGCTGGACTGAAGCAAAGCATAAGGATTTTCAACCCCAAAGGAGAGGGGAAAAATAATTGAAAAGGGGGTTTTAGTTGGGAGTGGTGCTTTTGACTTAACTAAACTACAGCTTCAATACAGCAGCACTGTAATTTTGAGGAAAGAATGTTGTTCTGTATTCTGTGCTTTCTAATAAACAGTTTTGAAAGTTGAAAAGCACTACAGATCTTATGAGCCTAATAATCTCTGGCTATCCACCCTAGAATGGATCTTGTGAATCCCTTCAAGCTTTTCTTGTAAACATTCTATTTTACTCAAAGCCTGTAGTAGATGCAGAGATTGTTCAGGTATATTTATTTAAATATTTGTTTTCTATAGTTCATACATGGAACACTTCTCAATTTACAAAATGTAAATCTACTTGCTGTTTCCTGGTATAGTGTTTTTCCTTTCACAAGTTGTTATAAGTGAAATAAAATGCTGTTTTAATCCCACATTCAGCAAAATTCATTGTACCTGTGATCTGACTACCTTGGCTGGTGAAAAGCCTGTCCTTTAGGAGAATAGGGTATCTGTATGAGACTTGATGAGTGGAGACCGTTGGGATGGGGTTAAATTGGTGTGATTATACTGAACAGGTATGAATGTAACTTGACATGACATAAACATGGCTGAACAACAGAGGACTCTGGGAGCAGGGCCTCTTTGAGCATACACTCAGTTATAGTGACTGATGGTGGGCTCCATGCTGGAACTTTCCTCATATGAGATTTATTTTGGCCCCATATTTTCTGACCAGTAGGTCCAATATTGATTGTACATGGAATCCAGTGCACATTCCTTGTCAACTCATCAAGTTTAATTCAGTTCACTTCTGCTCAGAGGCCCTGCTCCCAGTGTCCTCTTTTATTCAACCAAATTTGTCATGTCAAGTCACATTGACACCTGTTCAGTATAATCACACCAATTTGTCACCATTCCAACAGAGACATGAGCCCATCTCTCCATGGTCATACCTGCAAAGTGTACAACAGTGATTTAAATAGGCGTTACCAAATAGATCTAGATTTCAAAAGTATGGCATACGGTCAGAGAAATATTGATAATACATTTGGTATGCGGTACTTGGTAACTTGAGACTGATGCATGGAAAGCATTGCTGTGTGTTAAGTCGCAGTGTCAGATTTAAATACTGGATACTTTCAGCAGATTGGTAAAATGTGATGTTCACAGCGAATGAAGGAGAAGAAAGAAATGTGATTCATTAAGCAAACGGTGAATTTACCACATCACTCATTTTGCTTTCATACTTATTTTTCGAAGTAGGAAAACATAAGGTTTGTCTTCACATACAGTGCTACAGCAGCAAAGCTGCACCACTGGCACATTAGCGAAGATGCTACTACACTGATGGGAGAGTTTCCCCATCAACATAGCTAGCATCTCATTGGGAGATGGATTATTTCGATGGGCACTGCTCTCCCGTCGACATATCACAGTCTACATTGGTGGATAGGTTGATATAAATACACTGCTTGGGTTTGGCTTTTTCACTCCTCTGCGTGACATAGCCATACCAATATAAGGCTGTAGTGTAGACATAGGCTTTACTGATGAACACATTTTTATTCTTGATTCCATTTTGTACCAAGAAAAGGAACTGGATTTATCATCTTCTGTACCTCTGATTAGTATTTGAAATTTAATTCCACAACCTCAGTTTCATCTTGCTTTCATTAATCAATGATGATATATCATTGTCACTGCCATTTTAGGTTTTATTTTTTAAAGATCTGCAAGGAGTTTCAATAACTTCCCCCTTATTTCCAACATTTAGAATATTTTAGAACTTCACATTCAAAACTTCATGTTGCTTTTTAAAAATTTGAATAAAAAATAAACTTCTGCCTTGACCTTTATTAGTTTTTGAATCTATAATTTTGTTTTAGTTGTGTGTCTTCACTTGTGTAGTCCTAATGAATTAGATCTTAAAGGGGTAGAGGAGATGAATTGGGTCTATAAAGACTGTTTTTCAAAACTAATTCAAATTAAAGGTCCAGAATAAATGTCAGGTATAGATATATAACGTAGCTGACTTTTATGAGTAATTTTACCCATGAAGTCTCATAAGTCTTTAATCAATATTGTATGTTTCCTTAATATGTAATTACATGCCTGAGAAAAGCAGTTGAGAGTATGAATTTATAATGCATCTGAGCTTTCCCAACATATAAACCAAAATGTCTAAATATCACCTTACCTAGTTTATAGCTATTTTCCTGTGAGTATGCATCTTGTTAAATACTTCAGAAGTAAATTCCAAATTAATTTTTCACCCCCATTATCATAGCTTATATATATGACTTATTAACTTCCATGAAAATATCTATCTAAAATAAATTTTCCTGCAGGATGACAGAATGACATCATCATGTCATTAGTGTCTCCACCCCCCCCACCCTCCCCCAGCCTGCGTTTCACTCCAGACAGGCCCCCTCACTAGCCACCCCAGGCAGCAATTCCCGCCCTTACATCACTCCCCTGCGGGGTGGGGGGAGTCATCTTAGGGCACCACCAGCTCCCACCCCCTGGCCACCTTCCACGCTGACCAGCCTCTTCCCCTGCAACCCTACCGGCTGCAGCCCCTTTTCACGCAGCACCATGCTTTCATTGCTGCAGGCTGGTGGTTTATGGAGAGCTGCTGCCTTTCAGCAGAGCTACTGACCATGCTCATTTACCCTAAATTCTCCCTAAGGTAGTCCTAGAGAGCAGCTCTGTACAAACCACTGGCACAAGCTGAGACCCCGCACCACCAGCCCCCCCCCTCATTCACTGCCCAGCCGAGACCCTCCAAACCCCCTCCCCTATGAGGTTTAAACATCAGTACTGACTTCCTGTGGGGAAGGAGCCCCAAGGCTCCCTGCCTGATCCAGTTTTCAGGGAAGAAGCGGCTGCGCATGCTGCTGCTTTCCTTCCTCCTCTCCCGCCTGGGGGAGCAGCAGTGCAGGGATGCATTCCCTGCAGGCTTTTGCCACCACTCAACAGGGCAGTGTGTGAACGGGGTCTTGGCGGAGGGAGTGGGGTCTTGGCAGGGCGATGAGTGAGGGGGCTGAAGGTACAGGGTCTTGGCTTGGGGAGGGGCGAGGCTGAAGCCCCAGCATAGGCTCCCAGCATGGTCCTGGTCTTGTCACCGCCCTGCCAAGGCTGCGCAGCCCCTGCCCCCTCACTCATGCCCCCTCCTGCTGTGACCACAAACCCGTGGCCCCCTCATTCTTACCCTGTCCTCTCATTCATACCCCCCCACACTCCCAGTCCCTTCATTCACCACCCTGCTGAGCTCCTGCACCCTGAGGCCCCCCCCTCACACCTTTTGCTAAGATCCTGCACTCCCAGCCTGCTCCTGCACCCTTCCTGCTGGCCAGATGCCTATCACTAGTCTGCTGCTTTCCCCTCTCCCCTGGCCAGACATCCTGCTCTCAGCCCGCTCCTGCACCCTCTCTGGGGGTAGGTGTCTGGCCAGGGAGGAGAGGAGGGATGGCGAGTAGCTCTCACTCTCTAGCTGTGAAAGCCACAGCCCCCTACTTTCCTTTATAAAAGGAAAAGTCTATGAATTATGAAGTAATAAAAGGTGGGAAATTCCAAGTCCATTTTGACAATCCCATCTTTAAATATCCATCACTATTTTGATGGACTTGGTACAGTATGTCAGGTATGTTTGCTCTTCCACTAAAAAAAGCGGAAGAACAAATGCAACCCTGGATGCAGAAGAGTTTTTCTGGGATATCTCCAGAATCCTGAAAAACTCCTGCAGTCTAGCCGGACCCTCGCTGGGTTGAGACAGGATGTGTAGTCTCTGGGGTGGGAATGAGGGATTTGGGTGTGGGAAGGGGTGAGAGGTGCAAGCTCTGGGAGGAAATCTGGATGCAGGAAGAGGTGGAGAAGGGGACACTGGCTCGGGGAGGGGGCTCCAGGCCGGGCAGTGTTGGGGTACTAAGCAAGCCACAGGCTGGTGGATGTGAGGGTGCAGGAATTTGGGTTGGGGTGTGTGAGGGGTTCAGGGCAGGGGGTTCCAGTGTATGATAGGCTCAGATCTAGGGTCTGGGGAAGAGGGAATGCAGGAGTGGTTGTGGCCAGCTGGGGGCTTGGCCCCAATTGGGGGTTTGTTGGCCAAGCTTCATTTTTAAATAAAATACTATGTTAAACACAAAACGTTTCTGCATCGTCTTTATTTATGAGAATGGCAGGGAACCTGCCTTGAGTCAGGGGTCACTGATCCATAGAAAAGTCATTTGGGAGCAGGGGACACAGTACTGGGGAGGGGTGCTAGTGGGTTCTGGGGCAGGGAATAGGGTGCCAGTGGGGGCAGGGGAGAGGGGGCAGGGTGCCAGAAGGACAGGTTTCTGCAGCAGGGGACAGGGTGCTGGGGGGGGACAGGTTTCTGCAGAGGAGAGCAGGGGGACAGGTTTCTGTAGAGGGGAAAGCAGGGGGACAGGTTTCTGCAGTAGGGGACAGGGTGCCAGAGGGAACTGGTTTCTGCAGGGGGGGGCAGGGTGCCGGGGGGCAGGTTTCTGCAGAGGGGTGGGGGGGCAAGGGAGAGGGAACAAGGGGGCAGGTGGGCGGGGGACAGGTTTGGGGCAGGGGAGAGGGAATAAGGTTCAGGGGCAGGGAGTCCCCTACACCAGCCACGGAGGGAAGCCTCCCTCCCGCACTCCCTCCGGGCTGAGCTCAGGGCAGCCGGGTGGGAGCAAAGAGAAGCGGCTTCTCTTCGCTCCCACCTGGCTGCCCTGCGCTCAGCCCAGGGAGGCTGCGCCTAGCTCCAGCTGTGCTGGAGCAAGCTTCCCAGGCTGAGCGCAGGGAAGCCGGGCTGGAGCAAGAGAAGCGGCTGCCCGGCCAGCTTGCCATGGCGCTCAGCCAGGGTGCCCCACGCTCCACCAGGCTCAGAGGAGAAGCCACCGATCAGCTGGAGCGCGAGGCAGCCTCTTTCAGCTGAAAGCCACAGCCAGCTGGCTGGGGTGTTTCAGCCCTCCCGACTTCCCAGCTCCCACCATTCCGCACAGCTACTCACCTGTGTTGTTGCTCGGTGAGTAGCTTCTCCTCAAATGAGGAAATCCAATGTAAATGTGCTGCGCAGGCGCACAGTTCAGAGAGGGCTCAAGAGCGACTCTTAGAGCCCCTGAGATCGACCGGTAGATCGATGGTTGGTGACTACAGAGCTAGAGTGTTAAAAACCAGTACTGATTCTCTTCCTCCACTCCTAATACCGCTGTCAAAGAGGCTCAAAAAGTAAGGGACATAGGATTTGCATTTACAAACTGACCTGATACCTTATCTCTAGAAAATATTTAAACAGATCAGTTATAATAAAGTCTATCAAACCATAGTCAACCTGACTACTTGTCCTTGGTTACATGAGGGTGTTTGGAAAGCAACAATTCTTCCAATATCAGTAGGCATAGCCATCTTGGTCATAAATCTGTCTTAGGACTGAATTCAGACTTGAAAAATCAATATGAATTATAACTTCATGCCTGTATTCTCTCTCCTGTTCAGTTAGCTTTCCTCCCTTTCCTTCTGCTCCATTTATTCACTACTTCTCTCATTGTGCCTGTCCTACTGTATCCACTAGTGCTACTAAAAGAGTATAACTACAGAGTGGCAGCAGTAGAGTGAAACATATAATCCAACTCACTTTCACCCTTGTAGTAGGAAAAGGCCATGTCATGGAGCAATGAATCACTACTACTGCAGGCAAAGTAGAAATTATATTTTTTGTTTCCTTTTAAGTAAATGGTGAAAGAACATTAAGACTTAGTCTTCATGGGCCTTTATTGCATGTGTTAAGGAACCTACATTTAAAAAGGCTATTCAAGCTAAAACAGTTCTTAACAATGTTAGTCTGCTAGATTAAGCAACATAATTTAGCCCTATTCACCCAAGTCCTTCAAACTATTAGCCTGCACAGAGCTTGCAGTTCTCAAATAATAAACACCTAGATAAAGACTCTGATTCTGCAGATGTTTACATGTGTGCCTGACTTATGAATAGTCCCACTGTAATCATTGGGCCTAATCATGGTATGAGTGAGTAACATGCAAACCCAACCTTCCAAAAACTTGCTCAGATGACCAACCAAATTAGGCATTTCTAGGCCAATTCACTTTTTTGTGGTGATACTTCTATTAGAAAAAAATCTGAAATAATTCACTTTTTAAACTGCCAAATCTAAGTATTTAGTCCAGTTATGTTTTTAAACAATTCTGGTTGAGGAGTGTGTAAGAAATTTGAAAAGAATGGTCTCGGTTCTGGCAAAGATGAAGTGGGGAGATAGCAAAATCAGACAATAGAAAGTCAATGGTAACTGCATAAAGTTCTTTCAAGATACTGAGTCTGTGTCCTATAACACAGTAGCACTGATAAGTATCTTTAATCCCATCTGTTGGTGTAATTCTCTTTCTCTAAAGGTTATAATCATTTTTAAGCTGGTGATGAGCAATTGAAAATTTACCTGTAGTCATAGCAGCTATTACCCTAAAATTCCAGCTGGCTTTAGAATGGATAAAGGTGTTTTGTTTCTCATACACTGGTCATAGAAAACTATTCTGCACAGCTAGGATACTTTCATAGACAAGGCTAAATCTCGAGAAATCTTCTCTAAAATGAGACTTGTCATGGAATAGAGTTTTGGGATAATGGGGGAAATTTAAAACATTTAAATCTTCACATAAGGTACATTTACATGCACGCTACTGGCAGTAGCCATGAAAACCAAGCTGCATCCATGCTATCTCTATCACTGTTCTCCATGCTATGATGTGTGTGCGTCTATGTGAGCCTCTGGTAGGGGAAAGCAGCTTGGAAAGGGTCTGGCAGTTCTCCACTCTGGGAGCCCTTCCTTGCCATAGCACCATTGGCAGAGTCTTTCAGTTTGGTGGGGAATGATAAGGGGAACAAAGAGGCATTCAGCACAGAATCAAGATGTCAGTATTAAAATTGGTGCACTTGAAGAAATTTTATATGCACTAATGCCAGGCGCCTGGATACTAACCAGGAAAATGGAATTGCTCATATTAGTGAAACCTGATTAAAAGACTTACGGGATTGGAATGCTAAAATCATTAGTTATAACTTATTTAGGCAAAAGGGGAGATGGAGTGACATTGTGTTTTAAAAAAAAATGGCATTCCCCATCTGAGTCAGTGACAACTCAGAAGAAAATGATCTTGTATTCTTCTTGAATAATGTTCGAATAGAAAAAGCTTAATATGAGGTTGATGTCTGCTGCAGACCACTAAGTCACACTATACAGCAGAATGGACAGCTCCCTGAATATCTGTCTTTGTTTCCTACACATAATCTGCTATATATTTAAGAGAATTTGTCTGTTTGATCAAGAATTCCTCATGAATGGTAAGAGCCAGGACCACCATTGGGTATACAGCTTCCCTGTATCATAACTTAAAGCAAGGTAAGGGTTTTGTTGTGCCAGGAAAATGGGATTCTCATAAAATCAGTCAGAAACGAGACAATCACCAAAGCAACTACAGTCCTCAAAACTGGTATAACAGAGCGAATGTTGAAAGAGACTAAACCAAGATGCTCCAGAAAAATAGGCTGAACCTGCAATATGATTGCTTTTCAATAATCTTTACAGAAAAGAGATAAAATGCAGAAATTTGGAGTAGTGTTCTGTTTTCACATACTAAATCAATGCTTAAGGTTTGAAAACTAGAAGAAAATGTTATTGGAAACCAAATTGACTATAACCCTTTTTTTGTTAAAACACAGTGAATTAAGAATTTATGGGGATGACGAAACAAAATACACTTGATGGAATTCTTGAATTAGCATATCAAAAAGGAGTTCCATATCAAGTGTAGGACTAGTTTTAATTCCCCCCACCCCACCACTATGGAGCTCCTTAGCAGCTGCTGAGAAACTCCCCTTCCTGGGGAGCTCCTTCCAGCTGGCAGGAGGTCATGAGAATAAATGATTTTTCCCAACTGGGTTACAAGAAAAAAAAGTTGAAAACCACTGGATGAGACCATCACAACAGTCCCCTCAGTATTCAGATCTGAGAAGCTTAATGAAATTCTGATGGTTTCCTTAAATATGATTAGTTCAGTAGACAAATTTTTATTATAAGTTTAAATGGTAATTAATTCCTGTTAAGCTTTTGCCATCTAGGGAACACCATGCAAATTAGCTTTAAAATAAAAACCTGTATCCTAAAACTTTTCAAGGTGATTAGGCAACAAAATGGCAAATGAATTTTAATGTTGATAAATGCAAATTAATGCAGACTGGAAAAAATAATCCAAACTACACACACACAATCATGAGGACTAATTTTGCTATAACCACTCATTGTGCATAGATCTCTGAAAACATTCACTCAATGTGCAGTGGCAGTCAAAAAAGCAAATAGTGTTAGGAATAATTTGAAAAGGGATAGAGAATAAGACAGCAAATATCTTATTGATAAATCCATGGTATGTTCGCATCTTGAATACTGCATACAGATATGGTTACCTCATCTCAAAAAAGATATATTGGCATTGGAAAGCATTCAGAAAAGAGCGTGTAAAACGATTAGGGGTTAGGAATGGAAGCCCTATGAAGAGATTAAAAAGACTGGAACTTTTCATATTGGAAAAGAGTATAGTAAAGGGGGCTATGATAAAGATCTATAAAATCATGACAGGTATGGAGAAAGTGAAGGAGGAAAAGTTATTTACTTGTTCCTATACCATAAGAACTAGGGGTCACCATATTAAAATAATAGCAGGTTTAAAACACAAGGAAGTTTTTCTTCATGCAATGTACGGTCAACCTGTGGAGCTCCTTGCCAGAGGGTGTTGTGAAGACCAGGACTTTTAAAATGATTTTAAAAAAGAACTAGATAAATTCCTGGAGGTTAGTTTCATCAATACTTAATAGACAGGATGGGTAGGAATGGTGTCCCTAGCCTCTGCTTGTCAGGGGCTGGAAATGGATGACAAGAGAGGGATCACTTGCTGAACACCTGTTTCTTTTCACTCCCTCTGGGGCATCTGGAATTGGCCACTGTCGAAATACAGGATACTGGACTAGATGGACCTTTTGGTCTGGCCCAGTGTGGCCGTTCTTATGTTCAGTCTTTCTTCTGAATCCTTTAGTTATAGAGAGAGCTGGTAGCAGCCCCTGTGTTGCCTAATTTTTCCATTATGAGGATTTTTGTGAGTTTTTTTTTTTTAGAAGTTCTATCAAATGTTTACAATAGACCTTTGATATTCTGCAGAGCAAAAAGCCTGATGCTCCAGAAGTGCCTTTTCTTTGTCCCATGAAATTTCATTGAGGTGTAGCTTAGTTGGAATTTGTTTTAAAAAATCACCATTTCCCTTCTCCATGTGTCAGGAAACTTCCAGTAACTTGCCCAAATCTCAGGCACGCTTTGGTTAAGCCAATTCTGCAGCTCCCAAAGCAGCAGCTTTAACAGAGAACACCTGGAAAGCTGCCAGAGGATTTGTAACAGTATGGGGGTGAGACAGCCCAGCTTGGCTCTTCCTGAACTTAGAATAGAGCCTAATTTCCTACCACTTCCACCAGCCTCTGGTAGGCATGAGATGGGGCAGAAGCTCCTCCACATCCAGGGGGTTGGGAAGAGACACATACATCTGGCTCCATTTATAAATCTCTAGATTCAGCACAGGATCCTCAGCTGCCTGTTTGTTTTTTTTTTTTTTTTTTTTTTTTTTTTTTTTTGCACCTCTAGGGAATTCCCCTGTCCCAGGATGGTGAAGGAGTGATGGATTGAGTTCCCCTTCCCAGCCATACCCTGGAACCAGCCCATGGTGCTAGCAGCCCCTCTCCTCTCTGGAGTAACAACCTTCTTTTGTTGCCAGCTAATGTGGTTAGTCCTATAATTCAAGTGGTAGCAGGCTGTCCGCTGAATGCTCAGATTTCAAACCTTGCTGATGGTGCATAATGGGGAAGTCGTTACAGTTGTATATAATAAAATATTTTTACCTTTTTGTTCTTAAGATTAAAACCATGTTAAAATGTTGTTTAGGTTATAAATCGGGCATATGGAAGTTAGAAAATGCCCATGCAATTATAATGTTCTCCCCTTGTGCAGATGCATCATTGTCAAGTGTTTAATTATAGGATCACAAACTATTTTTTCCAGAGCCATTGCACAGGTAAAATGTCCAAGGGTAATAGTGCATTGTAATCCAATAAACATCTCCCTTCTTTGGAAAAAACAGAGAGCCACTGGCAGGTCTTGGTAGGATGCAGAGTTACAAATGAAAAGCTTGAGTGCCTAGCTGCAACAAAATGGCACATTCAACTATGAAATTGCTCAATTCTGTGGCATCTTGGGAAAATGCCGAATGCTGCAGCGGTAGACTCCTAGAGGCCATAAGAAATTAATTGACATGAAAGGGGCAGTTATGCTTTTTCTATTGTTTCACACTCCAAACTTGGATGGGCATCACTATAATCTTACTATACATTTTAGAAATGTAGCTGCAGCGGCCATGGACAGGTGCTTCTCACCTGGACCCAGACTGCTGCAATAAGAGAGCTGGGGTTGTCCTCTGTCCTCAGACAGCCTGCATACTTGAACCCTTCACCTTCAGCCCCAACCCAGAGCAATGATTTAATGAAGAAAAACAAAACTTATTTGGGTTAAGGACCTGAGCAAGTCTGGGTGAATCTTCTAGTTATCTAGCAGATCCTGTTTAGAAGCTATTGTAAGTATTCCTGTGTTAAATAAGGAAGTGAATGGTAATCCTGGTTGGCTAATATCATGGGTTTTGTGCATTGTGTTTTTAGAATCCATGTTGTCAAGTCAACTTTCCTTCTAGGACAGGCAGTGTTTCTGTTGAAATGGTAGAAGTAAATGGGCAGAAGAGAGGATGCAGACCATTGTTCCCTGTAAGCTGTGTGTTTGTGTGGTTATTCTGGAGAGAATCAAATGCTGCTAGCTGATTAGCAGAGCGCCCACAGCTAGATTTTTATTTCTAGTGATGCAGCACATTCACACACGCCTCAGTGCACATAAAATATTATTCCACACCGATGGAAAAGATTACAGTGAACATTGATGCAGACTTCTGAGAAACAGTTCCTTAAGGATAGGGAAAGTAAGGAAATAACTACAGTTTCCAGATTTAGTTGCATTAGATACCCATCCTGTCATTTAGGCTCCTGAATAAGTGAGCTTTCAGACCCATAATTTTGCACCCCTGAAAATATGACTACCCATATATGTTCCCTCATATGCATTTGCTGTTTAGTGTTAGACATTAAAATTTTAAAAAGTTGGCCTTCTAATATTAGAAGTTTTAAAATGTCGCCAAACTGCAATATATGGATTGAGGTCAAAATCAAGTCAATTTTTATTTCTTCAAATAAGCATAATTTTGAGTTCCAGGTAAGTTTTCATGAAAACCTCTTTTGCTGAAGGCCTAAAGAAAGTGTTATTTAACTGGAAAGTTTTGGGAACTCATACGTTATCCTACCAAGAACATATAGATTGACTAGCTAAAGAGGAAGAAAGCATAAAATGGAATCACTGTGGTTGAATATATATTGTGATCACTTTTTGTTCTTCCTTTTAAACAGACACTCCTAGAATATGCAGAAAAATGGAAGACATCGGAAGATCCCTTGCCATTGTTGGAGGTATACACAGTGGCTATCCGAAGCTACGTTAAAGCACGACCTTACCTTACCTCTGAGTGTGAAAAAGTAGCCTTTGTGCTTGAACGGTTAGCACTGTGAGTATATTTTCAATTATTTGGATACTTTGTGGAGTAGGGATGTAAATGACTAGTCTGCTACTCAATACGCATATGCTTTTTGTGTATCTGAGTAGTCACTCGCTTCCCCATCCCCGCCCTTTGCTGCCTCTGTCAGAGGGAGGCAGCAAGGGGTGGAGAGAGAGCTGGTGCTGGGGGGGAGCCAGTTTAAAAGCTGGTTCCTCCCAGCACCGTCTCTGCAAGGGGGCAGGGAAGGCAGAGGCACAGCAAAGAAACAGCATGAGCAGGTAGGGTTACTAGGTGGCTTCAAAAAAAATACCGGACACACTTGATCTCAGCTGGGGAGGGGGGAACAGGCCTATGGGAAGCAGGGCTGGTGGGGGGCGATTGGGGGGAGGGGGGTCGGGGGCAGTGGGGATGGCCGGGGGAGATCCGGGAGGTGGGAAGCAGGGCTGGCCAGGAGGGGCTCAGGGGGAGTGGAGCTGCCCGGGGGAGATCAGGAGGAGGAGGTGGGGAGAACCGGCCGGCGGGAAGCAGGGCTGATCGGGGCGGGGACCAGTCAGGGGGAGCGGGGCTGGCTGGTGGGGGGGAGAGGGCGAGGGGAAAGAATCGGCCGGCGCAGAGCAGGACTGACCCAGCACACGCAGATGCCGGGGCGTTGCCTGTCCCGCGCACAGTCCCAGCAAAGCACGAGCGAGTCCAGTCCCTCCCCCCCCTTGCGTAGTTGCGTATTGCCTGGCTGGTAGACACAATCACGAAGCGTGTACTGATACTCCTAATAATAGCAACTCTTACCTAATTAGAAGATACCAGACACTTTATATGTCTAGTATTTTCTCAATTGGTTTCCCGGACAGAACCCTCAAGTACCGGACTGTCCAGTTCAAAACCGGACATCTGGCAACCCTAAAAGCAGGCATGAAGCAGTCCCTGCTTGCACTGTGTTCTGACTGCTGCTCGTCTGCCTTTGAAATGTAGCAAGAGCCCTGTTACATTTCAAAGGCAGAAGTACAGTGAGGGAACATGGGAAGAGTGGGGAGTCAAGCAGTCCTAATCCACACTAAGGTTGTTAAATTTTGATTAATCAGCTAATCGAGTAGTCGATGGAATTTCTATCAGCTACTCAATTAATTGATATGGGGGAGGTAGGGTGCTTGCTATCCCTGCTGTGCCTCAGCTTTTTAAAGGCAGTAAGAGCTGCCTCTCATTACATTAAAAAGGCAGAAGCGCAGCAGGGGAACACAGGATGAGCAGGGCTCTTGCTACATTTCAGAGGCAGAAGCACAGCACTCAGAACCCGGGATGAGCGCAGAAATTCCATCGACTACCCAATTAGCTGATTAATCAAAATTTAACATCCCTAATGTGGAGAATTTTTAAGCAGTTTGCACTGACTACCTGATAAATTCTGGATTGAATTTAAGAGTTGGGGTTGATGCATTGGGCTTGCGATCTTGCTAGTTGGGAGACTGCTACTCTCTCAGTCATGATTGACAGACACACCTATTCCTAGTTTGAAATAGGCACATCTATTTACCTGGACCAAAATGTGTTATAATTTCTGTAAAGCACCTGCATCCTTGAATAGATGCCCTTTTTTAATTTAGTATCCATTTAATAAGCTGTACATTTGATTTTGTGCGTGTGGATTTTAAGCAGAATAATAGATATTGTCTCTTTTTCGACAATTGAATGGCAAATAGGTGGTGGTTGAGTTTTTTAATGCATTCTCAAAGCTACATGAATTAATACTTGTTTGACTTTCAGAAGCTGTGTTGAGCTTTTACTTTGTCTGCCTCTTGAATTACCAGAAAATCAATGGGAAGAGTTTCAAGCCTTTGTTCAGGTGAGAGTTTTGTTTCTTGTGTAAAGGAAAATACTGAGAAATCATGTGATCACCAGCTTTAAAAAAACAGTTTAGGAATGTTGGAATATTGACTCAGAGGCGTTAAGATCAACTCTGTGCTTGTTTCCTATGGAAGAAAGTCATTCAGCTGGAAGTCCTTTGTGCTATCAGGTAATTAAAGTGCCAATCACATTCTTATATATGAAATCGTTATGCCGGCTTTGCGTGCAAAGTTTATTAGGGCGAAAACAAAAGAAATCCTTGGACCCATCCATTGAGAAATACTTCACACCATGTTCAAAGAAGGATGTGTATTCTTCAGTGTTCCGAGACCTGCTGAAATGGCCAGCCTTTTCTAACTGAATTTTTGTAAATATTTAGGTGTGTTACAAAAGATTGCCATCTGTCAACATATATTTTTAGCGAATTAGTATTTTCTTATTCAAAAGAGTTGCTTCATAACAATATGATGACCTTGATTATTTATTATTCAATAAGTATAGCAATAATTATAGCAGTGCTTGAATCCCAATGCAAAATGTTCCATTTAGAAGCCTATCAAATCATACTAATGTATAAGGTGGACATTAGAACACTTACTGTTCTTAAACTGAAACTTTAAATAGTCTGCGTATAGTGATTTAGAAATTACTTATTGTATTAAGTCTTTTAGAAACAAAGTTTTAAAAGAAGGGACGGGTATTACTTTTGAAGTTTTCCTCATGTTAAAAAAACCTGTGTGAGATTTTATGTAATTTGTCACTGCTGTACTTGTGAAATATCAAACACTTTTCTTTAGATGGCTCATGAAAAGTTGATGGAGAATGGTAGCTGTGAATTACATTTTTTAGCTACGCTTACTCAACAGAAGGGAGTGTGGAAGAATCCTGTGCTGTGCAGTATTCTTTCCCAGGAACCACTGGATGAGGATAAAGGTAAATTTACATTGGCTTATGAAAAAAATAAGTCTGTACAATTACTTGATGGATTCACTTCTTAATAAATACACAAATGCTGCTTCAATATTACTGCTTTGTATATAGTGTTGATATAGTTGAAGGTCTCTTGCTACTTCCTTGATAACTGTTTTGTGAGATTTGTAACCAGGCTTTTTTTTTGATAGGGTTGAAGTAGGTACTCAAGTGGCCATGTAAGATGTGCTTACATAAATTGTTTGTATGTAAGTAGACCAAAGACACCACTATAATTTTTTACTGCCATATGTTTAATAGAAAACTGAAACTGTTACCACCATCTACACTTAGAAACCACATTTAAGAAACCACTACTAACACATTACAGATTAGAGAGATTGCGATGATTTGAATCTCTCCTGAGAATGGGGACTCCTATATGAATTACAAATATACTTAAAAAAAGCATTGTTGCGCCTTTTGAGAACAGATTTTCTGGCTTCTCCTTGTTTTAGCTGTGGTTATGCAGTAAAATTCTTCCCTTTTTTGCAGTTCAGCCACCCCGTAGAAATAGTCAGCTTCTGTTACCTGTAGATACATGCTGTAGCTCCATTAGATGTGCTTTTGGATTTCACCTTTATTGGTACAGGTTATAGTTACATAGGTAGCACTGCGAATCAAATTTATTGAAAAGTAAATTTGCATACTAATTTTTCATTGTCTTTTAAATGTTAAATGACCTGTATAACATTGGAAACATCCATTGATGAATTCATTTGGTCTCTTTGAAAGAACATAAGACTGTTCTCACTGGAACCACTGTTCACACTGGATTTACACTGTTGTAACTGCTGGTCTCCCATAAAATCTGTAATTATATAGGGTAAAAGTACATAAACTATATTTCACTGTGGAGACCAGATTTCATGACGTGTGACACGTTTTTCACTGCCATGAATTTGTAGGGCCCTTATTGTGAAACTGATGTGCTTTAACCATAGTGTTGCTGTTTCCCAGACCTGAAGAGCTCTGTGTGACTTGAAAGCTTGTCTGTCTCATCAACAGAAGTTGATCCAGTTAAAGATATTACCTTTCCCACTTTTTCTGTCATGCCTTCCCATGTCAGCCTGATGAATCCTTGATTTTGATTATTCTCAGCAGCTGTTCTGTAGCCTATAATTTGTATAGATTGGGGAAAATAATGCAAAAACTAATGCAAATGAATCAGACATCTACATTTTCTTTGGCTTTGTTTGCAACCTTTTCTTCACGTGTTTACATGATCAAATCTTACCAACATTTTGCAGAAAGCAAATTTCACAGTCCTATGCAAATAAGTCAGGATATGGATGTTTTTGTTTTATTTGGATATATTTCCTGTGTTCATCCAGTCGGGAAATAGAAACATCCACATGCAGTTTACCTGACTAATCAAAACTACATAGCTCAAATACAGAGTATGAACTAAATGAAGAAACTGCTTATGATCAGTCCACAGAGTTGAGTGCAAAAATATTTACTTAGTAGTTTATTAACAGGTCTGCTATTGGCTTGCACATACTCAGCAAGCAGTAAAAAGCTAAGTTGGGAATATAAATTACTTACAGTTCATTTAGCTCACTCACTCCCTCAGTACCAGTTAGAAGATCTGAGATACTTGCTTCTTGGTTGCTCTTCTTTCACTGAAGTATTTGAGTCAATACAGTGTTCATTCTCCTCATGTATTTGCTCTTGGCTTCAGGAGAAGTTATCAATAGGGGAATTTTTTTCTTACACATGGCACAGAGAGGCTGTATGTGACAACATTTTTCTCCTTGGCATTGACACTTGGGAGCCAACATCTTTTCATGGATCTCTGGGCAGGGTAGGTGCGGGGAGCTCTCTAGAAAATAGCTGCAGCCACGGCTGGGAGCCACAGGCCAATTGCCACCTTTCTCTCTCCTGTCGGCAGGCCTGTTAATACCACTTTGATGTCAGGAAGGAGAAGTTATGGGGATCAATGAAAAATATGAGTATTGATTCCATTACTTCTGTAAGCAACACTAGAGAATTACCTTGTTTAAAGGAAACTACAGTGCTTTGTGCTTACATTCTTGTACCATATATTACAAATGAACAGTGAGGGAGATGACAACCCAGTGCTTCATCATAATGCGTCATAGTTAGCTAGGCTACTGCAGAACTCCCATAGCCCATTGGAAATCTGCTTCTTGATCCTGGCATTAGTACGTACACAATTCTCAAGCCTATAGGCCTCATCCTGGCTGCAGTTGAATTCTGCAACCTTTTTGACTTCCCAGATGGCTTCTCCAAGTCATCCGACTCATACTCTCCAGCTTTATTTGTTCTAATAGGTTTCATACTTTGATTTTTGTTACTAATCCAAGATTTGTCTTGTGGCATTTTTTTAAATCCACAGACTGCTGTAGATCCTAGTAAAAGTTCACTTTGGCTCTTGCTGACTTACTGCTATCTGCATTAGGTCCAGTGATCTGATCAACAGGAGAGAGCAGACTTTGATTCTGAGATGCTGGCTCTGGAAGCCTGCTGAATAAGGGACTATGCAGAACTCCTAAATTTCTGTAAGGTTCTATAGGTTTCCCTGGCTCCTAGTACCCCACAAAACACCCCTCAGTCCTAGTGACATCAGTATTAGCCATATCAGGCCATGACTTCTACTCAGTTTCCCATTCTCCCTACTTCCTTTTCCCCTTCCCTCCCCCATATAAAAGTTATAATTTCATGGTCTGGACTGTGTATTGTTTTTATAGACTTGTTGGTCCCAGGATATTAGTGCGACAGTGTTGGTGAAGTAATACCTTTTCTTGGAGCAACCACTGTTGTTGAGAGAGACAAGTTTTCAAGCTTAATCAGAGCTCTTCTACAGGTCTGCATGAGGTCTTGTTCAGGCTTTGGTAGTTTGTAAGCCTTCACAAACTGTGGGGAGTACTTATACTTAATATTTTTAATAAATCAAAGATACTGGTAAGTTATGTCTCATTCTGCTAAGGCATCTAGTTTTTTGGACCAAAAGATGACCTTGTTTGTATTGAAACTATGCATTCAAGATTTTTCTAGCTTTTTCTTGAGGCATTGGTCCTGGGGCAGATTAAGGTTGTTTTGGTACCTTAGCTAATAACTTCAGTGTATTCATATTTTGTATTATTTTAACCTTTGAATTGAGTAGGCCTTTGATGTTTGGATCTTTTGATAACTGCTGTGCTTTTTTAAGTTTTTCCCTCCATAAATTACTGTCTTGTACTCTCAGGGTATGTCTACACTTGCACCCTCTTTCGAGAGAGCGATGCAAATGAAGACATTCGAAATTGCAAATGAAGCCGGGATTTAAATATCCCGTGCTTCATTTGCATAATCGTGTTATGGTGCTATTTCGAAATACAAAACGCGGTGTAGATGCGGTTATTTCGGGAGAACAACCTTCTTTGAAATAGTGCCATAACGCGATTATGCAAATGAAGCACGGGATATTTAAACCCCGGCTTCATTTGCAATTTCGAATGTCTTCATTTGCATCCCTTTCTCGAAAGAGTGTGCAAGTGTAGACATACCCTCACTGGTAACTCTTGTCTGCTGAATTTTGTCTTGGAATATATTATAGGTTCAGATCATGATCACAGAATAAGAAAATAGATTGAAATTGCCATATTTGGAAGTGCAAAATAAAGCTTAATATTAAAAATTTAACTGGAGTAATATCAATATCACTTGAAGAGTTTATAGATCGGGGTGGCCAACCTGTGGCTCTTCTGAAGTTAATATGCAGCTCCTTGCTCAGGCACTGATTCCGGGGCTGCAGCTACAGGTGCCAGCTTTCCAGGGCTCAACTCCTGGCTCCACCTCCTCTTCCAAGCATATTGCACCCTCACTCCTTCCCTCCCCCCACAGAGCCTCCTGAGTAACATGAAACAGCTGATTGGAGTGGGCAGGAGGCGCGGGGAAGGAAGCGGAGGCACTGATCGGTGGGGCTGCTGATGGGCAAAAGATACTGGAGACAGGATAGGAGGCACCTGATGGGGACTGCTGACAAATTACTGTAGCTCTTTGGCTATGTACATTGGTAAACTGTGGCTCTTCTCAAGCTCAGGTTGGCCACGCCTGTTATAGATGTTAGAAATGTGTAGTCTTAAGTTTGAGATCTTCCTATATTATATTTCAGAGAGAGCCAAAAATATTCCAATATTTATGCTTGACAGACTATCTGGAACAGTAAACACTGCAGTTTAAAGGCTTATTGGGTCCTGTAAGTAGACGAGCAAGGCCAAAAACTTGCCACTAAAATATTAAATGGAGTAATTTTAATATCATATGGATTAGGGGGAAGATTCATGAGTTAGAAGTATAGTTTTAAGTCTGAGGTCAGCTTATATCACATTTCAGAGATAACAGAACATGTACCAATGTTTATGCAAGGCAGACTAGCTGAAACAGTAAACACTGCAGTTTAAAGGATTATTGGGGATCTGTGGGTGG
The DNA here is from genome assembly GCA_032595735.1 of Pelochelys cantorii. NCBI lineage: Eukaryota > Metazoa > Chordata > Testudines > Trionychidae > Pelochelys > Pelochelys cantorii. The sequence continues at coordinate 65,479,871 of CM064328.1, forward strand.
AAAAGCAAGGATAAAAATGAACAAATGTAATTAGCCACTGGGTTGTGTGTGGGTTGGGCAGAACATGAATGTTCTTGATAAAATACTTAAAAAGTGGACATTGAAGGAGAATTTTTTTCAGCTGTGAAAAGGAAATGCTTCACTACAATATTTAACATATATATTCAAAGATTTAATAAATGTTCAATTCCAGGTTATCATCTACACAGCATTATTCAGTACACTTTGTTTCTACATAAAGTAAGATTGACTTCACCCTTAAATGAGAAAAATTGTATCTTTTTAACTAAATTGGTTTAGAAACTATTTTAGTGAAATTGGCACAACCCCCATATATGGAAACAATTTGTATTGCAGACTGTGAATTGAAAGATAGCAAATATTGTACCTATATTTAATGATCGTTCTTGGGGAGATCCAGGGAATTATAGACCAGTAAGGCAAGAGATGGAGAGGTGTGCTTGTGCATGTGCGTGCATGCATGCGAGAGATTGTATGCCTAGGAGCCATAGTCATGGATCATTTCCTGGCGAATTGGTTGAGATTATCATTAAAAAGGAATAACAAAACACATGGTAGACCGTGATATGGGATGGTCTAACCAGAAAGGTTTCTGCAGCAGAAAATAGTGAGTAAAGGAAATTGGTTGACATAATTTAGACTTCAGAAAGGCCTTTGACAAGGTCCCACACCAGAAGCTAGTAAAGAGGCTAAATGACCGTGGAATGAGAGACTGTTTATTGCCATGTATCAGAAACTGCCTTAGGGAAGACAAAGCAAGAGTAGGATTAAATAGTAAGTTTTCATTATGACAGAACATTAACAGTGTCAAGGTTCCACACTAGGTCCAATGTTGTGTATTATGTTTGTTAATCATTTAGGAACTAGGATAAGCTTAAATAAGTAGTAAAATTTGCAAATGATAAAGTACATTCCCACTTTTACATCCCATGTAATCTATTCATGTTCCATCTCCACACCTTTTCTCTTCTACTCACACCTTCCACTCACCTTTCCATTTTCCCCTCTCTTTCTCCATAATCCCAGAAGGCTTTGTTAATGTTCCAGAATTTTAGAACAGTAGGTAGCTGTCAAGAGAGTTCCTGTGAAACGGGCTTGTCAAGCTTGAACCATTTCTATTCTTAAAGAACTGGCGGGAGTGTGCTTGTAGTGTAAATTAAAACTGAATGCTTAAAAAACTGCATCTCTGAAATGTGATACTGTGAAAAGTTAATATTGCCAAGAACATTTTTGCCCAAAAAATTACAAGACTGGGGAAAATGCTATTTTGGTGTTTTAAGGATCATATGCATGTGATTAAGGCTATCTTTCCAAATTGTCAACTTCATACTTTATTTTATATATTTATCTCATTAGGGAAATAAAGTGGAGTGATTAAAAATTAGAAATGGGTAGAAAATAGGAAGTCTAGACTCATCCTTAACTAAGAACAGTCAACCAATATTTTCATTTCCTTGAACAAGTCATTAAAGGGCATATTAGCAAGATAACTAAGCATATTATTGGTTCAGAGGAGTAGCCGAGTTAGTCTGCATCTTGAAAAAATTTAAAAAAACAATGAATAGTCTAGCAGCCTCTTAAAGCCTAACAAAACATGTAGATGGTATCCATGAGCTTTCATAGACACAACCCACTTCTTATTGGTGGTAGATATGCTAATAGAAAATACAAGTGTTTAGTTTCAAACGCATTTCAGTTTATTAATTTTGGGAAATTCTTTAACCTCTTTGAGAACATTTTAGATTTCCTGCCTGAAACGTTATGAGGATTAGTAACAGGTTAAATGAATAGTCGAAAAGTAAGATATTTAAAAAAAAAAAAAATTCCAGTGCTTCCTATGTTTTGTGCCCTTTTTACTCTGTATAAATGTTAGTATGAATATGCAGTTAACAGATGGAATTTAATCATAACACTTCATGAACTATATATATGTAACATTTTGTCTTGTTTTTCTTTAGTGAATGAATTTTTAGTGTCTGAAGGCCCCATTCTGCTGGACATGCGTATTAAGCATCTAATAAAAACAAAGCAGTTAACTCAAGCAACTTCCCTGGCAAAGCTATGCTCTGACCATCCAGAAATCAGCACCAAAGGAAATTTTAAGCAAACTTACCTGGTCTGTCTCTGTTCAGGATCACCAAATGAAAAGTTCATGGAGGAGGTGAGTAAATATTATTTTAGCTTATGATTTTTTTTCAGTAGGAGCAGTCGTATTTATAGTGGTGTTGGCTTTCTTATAGGAAAAAAAGTCCCTTGCTTTAAAATTGTATATAAAATGTAGTGTACGGCTTGGGATGTTTTTCAAAAATTGTTCATTTAAGGCTTTCTATAAAACTAATTGGGAATTGTTTGTTTTGGTTTGGTTTTGTTTGTTAAAAATGTGGTCTTGAGGCTAACATACAGTGTCAGTTCTGGGCTCTGCCATAGCTTTTCTGTGTGTCCACGCACAAGATACTTGAACTCTCTATGCCTCAGTTCCTAACTGCAGAATGGGGAAAATAATACTTGCTTTCTATCATCCTTTTTCTTCTTGTCTGTTTTGATTGTAACTCTTCAGAGACTAAACTGTTTCGCTTCTATATACGACTTAATACAGCCAGGCTTCAATCTCAATTAGGCCCCTGTATTTATTATAAGGAGGCCATGTTTGTTTTTGTAATGTGTGACAGTGATATATACTTTATTTACTAATTAGTATACCTGCAGTTATTTAATTTTTAAACTTGTATTTTCCATCCTGCTGATCAGTTTTTGGTAATAGATCTGTAGCTTTGAGTATATATATTTTAGTACAGTTGGACCTCCGTGGTCCAGCACCCTCAGGACTTGACTCATCCCAAACGAGGGAGCTTGCTGGACCAGGAAAGGTCAATGCTGGCCACTCTGCATCCGGCCTCCGGACTGTCCCAGGGGGTCGCAGTCTCCTGGGCGGGCTCCCTTCCTTGCCACCAGCCTGGCGCCCAGGTTCTTTCTTTCCCCCCCGCCCCCTCCCCTCCCCAACCATCAAGCCACTGGGCTCTGCTCCCAGCACAGCCGGGTTCCTGGCCCAACTCCACTCCAGTCTCCCAGCCATGAGCCCTCCTGCCACCAACCCCGCAGTCTTCCTGTGCCCGGCCAGAGCCGCTAGCCTCTCTGCCACCAGACTCCCAACTGGACCCATTCCCAGTCACTGAGGCTCTCTGGTCCAACAACATCTGAGGTCCAGTATGATTTTGCTTGACCAGAGGGGTTCAACTGTTCACTAGGTTTCAATTCACTTGACTGAATTACCATTCACAGTAAAGTCACTTGTGGAACAGTTTTGCTTGGTACATACAAGGATGATAGTAAAACTATTAGAAATACATCTGGACTCTTTTTAAAAAATTTTTTCAATTATCTTTGATTATATGTCATGGTAGTCTTTTGTTTCAGAATATTTACAATTATCTTGCAGCTCTTCCCTCACATTTTCTTATAGTCACTTACTATCTGTTTTAAATTCATTTTTTTTAAAGTTAAGAATTCATGCAAAAGTCGTAACTTTAAATTAGTTGTAAATCTTCAGAGAAATCATTTGTATTATGACTTATTGTACACTTCTGTCAGCTGAACATTCCACAGTCATGTTCCTTTAAAACCTTATTCCACATGCAATACTGAGTTATTTACAAGTTATCAAAAGTTCTTTCAGTGATTTATCCTTTTATTATAGGAATGACTGGAAGCACTGCCTATTATTAAGGTTGTCTCTCACATCTCATTATCAGACCCTGTTCTCTGTTACTTACATGTCAGATCTTAACTATTTGGGTGAAATTTTCTGTGCTGGATGTCTGCCTCTGGTTGGCATTTTTGGAAGTTGTCAGCCAAAACTATTCAGCCATTTCTAGGAAAGAGGCTAAAAGAATGTTCTGCATGTGTTTAAAAATTCTGGCGCTTTTTCTTTGAAAACTTCTAGTATTCCCATACTTCAGAACAAGGACAAGAGGTTTGGCAGAAAGGTGGCCTGTGTGCCAGTGGTCTCTTAAAATCTAAGAATCCTTGAACCATCTAATCTGCATCATATCATCCAGTCTGACCATTTTTATAACATAAGTCAGATAATTTCATTCTTATCCATATATTGAACTCCATAAAGTGTGTTTATCTAAGCATATCTTTCAGAAAGGCATCCAGTCTTGATTTGATGACATCAGTAGATGGAGAATCCACCCTTACTTTGTTCCGTAGTTAATCGTCCTCACTGTTACAAACGTGTGCCTCATTTCTAATTAGAATTTGTCTAGCTTCAGCTTCCAGCCATTGGTTCTTATTATGCCTTTCTCAGCTAGGTTGAAGAGACTCTTTCTACTTGATATTTTCTCCCTTTCATTAAGTTAGTGACTCAGAATTAGTTTTCCTCAAAACTGAGGAAGCATTATATTCAGTATTTCCTGGGGTTTTTTTCCATCCATGTTCAGAAAAAATTTATGTGCACTGAGGCATGTGCAAATGTGCACCATAAGTAGAAACAAAAAACCTAGCTGTGTGTGCTCTACTAAGCAGCTGGGTGGCATTTGAATCTCTCCTGAGCAGTTGCAGAAGTGCACATCTATAGGGAACGCTGGTTATATTCAATAGTTAGAGTGGAAAAATCAGCAAACATTAGTGAGATTTATACCAGTAATTGATGTCAGAGAGAAAATAAGGAATCTGAGATTTATATAACTTGACTAATTATATAGGAAAAAGAGACATTCTGAGAGTTTTTAAACTAATAGTCAGTATTTAGAGAAACAAGCAATATTTTGCAGATAATATATTAATAAACAATAGAAAGAGAAATGGATCAAAATCTGAAAATTTGAGGATTGTAAATTGAAATTTGCTGAGGGAAAAGGAAAAAATATGAGGTATGATACAGGCAACATTAGCTTACTGGAGAGAGAAAAAGAAGATTTGAGGGATTATATTGCCCTAGTACAGTAGTTTTCAATCTTGTTTTCATTTGTGGACATCTAAAAAATTTCAGATTGAGGTATGGATCTCTTTTGAAATTCAACGTGCGGTCTGTGGACCTCTACCATAAAAGTCTTAGACTGGAAACTGACTCAGCAGAATTCAGCTACATAAGTTTAATGTGCTCAGCACAACATTTGAGACCGTGTTGGAAGGGGCACTAAACTATGGACTTCTATGGTAACAACAACATTTCTAGGGTTTGACCTGTATGTGGGTAGTGTGCTGATAAAGCTACTGAGTCTCACCTCCTTGCTCTCTGGGATTTCTCACCATCCTGTCCTGCTGGGCCAGATCTCCTGGTCTCCCCAAGCCAAGGCACAGGGCTGAGATAACACATCTCTCCTCCCCCCCAAAGAGCAATACAGACACTAAACCTCTTCAGGTCTGAGGAGAATGCAGTTTCAGGCACAGCTTCCAGGAAACCCTTTCCCCAAATGGTATTGGAACCCCAAATAAATAATTCAGGCAAGCCTCCTTTAACAATGAAAGGGGGGTATACACACTGATTGCTCCTCCAGGTAATAATTATTTATACTGGGCTTGATAGGAAATAAAAGTGATTGTATGAAATACAAACAGTAGGATTTAAGTGATTGAAGGTGAAAACAGAGCAAAGTAAATTACAAACTTAAAGTAACAGAAAATGCATAGCTAGTACTAACACATTAAAGCTTATTGCAACTTACCCTAAAACTGTTCTTATTTCAGTTAAACCTCCAAACCAGCGAAGATCCTTTTTCCATGGGGTCTCTGGTTATTCTCTTCCCTGTGTCAGACCAGTCAAAGACAAATGGCCTGAAAACTTTGCATCTTAAATAGACTTCCTTTTGGCCAGTTCTTTGTTTCTACATTCCTCCCTCTCATGGAAAATTACCTGTTGAGACCCTACCAATAGAGGTGGTCCCATGTCTTCCTAAGACCAATAATTACTTAGACTTAAAGGACAAAGGAGGCTGTTTACAGGTGATCACCCAGACATTGAGGTGTCCGAGCACTGGAAGCACCCTTGATGGCTTTCATTTGCACATTTAAAATCATAAATCATTCCCTACCCCATATCTCTAATATTATATTAGAGTAGAGTGATACATACACCAGAATAAGACATACAGATCCAGCAGATTGTGACCTTAAAATTGATAGGTTACATGAGGTATTTTATCCAACACTTCTTCAAGTTATGTATATTTGTATCCATATGACAATTTCATAAAGCATGGGGGGGAAGTCTGTCACAGGCCTGAGCAGGAACTTTCTGTACTATTGCAGGTCTGGGTTGCTGCAGACCATGCTGGGTCTAGGCACCAGAACTGAGTCTAGAAAATCTGTCTCTTTCTTGTACTCTCAATAAATTCCCCTGCTGAGCTCAGAGTGTGTGTAGGAGAGAGCCAACCGGGTTCAAGTATAGAGAACAGCAATAATCAGACTGGATGTCTGACAGTGGTGTGGAGGATAGAACAACAGAACATAAGAATAGACATACTTGGTCAGACCAAAGGTCCATCTAGCCCAGTGCCCTGTCTTCTGACAGTGGCCAAAGCCAGGCGCCCCAGAAGGAAAGAACAAAACAGGTAATCATCAACGAGACCCTTTCTAGATCGGGTGGTTACGGTTCCACTCGTGTTGTCAGCCCTGGCTTGGTAGATGAGTCCAGACTGTGTCATGTTGGGCATCCCATACTATCCCCAACCATATTCGAGACAACTAGTAGCCGACGCTTCAGACTGCAGTTATGGGACCCACATGGGGACCCTTCGCACTCAGGTGTATGGTCCGTAAAAGAGAGATCGCTCTACATAAATATAAAAGAGCTCAGGACAATCAGAAACGTGTGCAGGGTGTTTCACCCTCACCTCATGGGCAGAGTGGTGCATATTCTCACAGACAACGCTGCCACCATGTAATGCATAAACAGGCAAGGGGGGACACTCCCCAGAACTCTGCAAGAAAGCTCTGAGGCTCTGGGCGTTCTGCATTCTGCACAGCATCGTGCTAGAAGCCCATCACCTCCCACGGGTACGAAATGCGACTGCAGACCTCAGCAGAGAGTTCTCCTCTCACCACGAGTGGGCTCTACACCCCAAGGTGACCACCTCCCTGTTCCGCAACTGTGGCTTTCCCCTAGTGGACCTCTTCCCGATGAAAGAAAATGCAAAATGCATCCGTTTCTGCTCCCGGTTTGGCCTCAAGCAGGGCTCTCTCCCAGAGGCATTTCTGTACTGGTGGTCAGAGGGGCTTCTCTACACCTTCCCTCAGTTTTCCCTCATTGACAAGGTCCTGCAGAAGGTCAAGAGGGACAAGGTAATGGTGATCCTCATCGTGCTGGCATAGCCTCACCAGCACTTGTTCAGGGCACAAATAAATCTAGTGTCTCATGTGCCCAAACAGTTGCCACCTCAACTGGACTTGCTATCACAGAACCAGGGTCATCTGCTCCACCCAAACCTCAGCTCACTCCACTTGACGGCGTGGTTCATCTGTGGTTGAACTCCTCGGAGCTGGCGTGTTTGGACAAAGTTCAGGGGGTTCTCCTCAAGAGTAAAAAGCCCTCCACATGTTGCGCATATGCTGCCAAGTAGACCTGTTTCTCGGTATGGGTGCAGCAATGGCAGGTCGTCCTCTCCGAGGCTTCTCTTCAGGAAATTCTTGCTTTGGCCATCATTAGAGTCCACCTGGTGGCTATTTCCACGTTTCATCCGCCCGTGCAAGGCTTTACTGTATTCTCCCATGATGTCACCTCCCGGTTCCTGAGAGGCCTGGAATGACTCTACCCCAGACCAGAGACCCTCTCCCGCAGTGGGACCTGAACTTGGTCTTGGCACAATTCATGGGCCCTCCGTTTAAGCCCCTGACCATGTGTCCCTTGACACACTCCTTCAAGGTAGCCTTCCTGGTTGCCATAACATTGGCTAGACGGATGTCAGAGCACCGAGCCCTGCCGTTGGAACTGTCATTTCCCCGGTTCTTCAAGGATAAGGTCCAGCTACGGTCTCATTCAGCCTTCCTACCAAAGGTGGTCTCTACCTTCCATGTAGACCAGAACACTTTTCTGCTGATCTTTTATCCCAAGCTTCGTGTGACCAATGAGGAGAGGTGCCTCCATGTACTGGAAGTGCGCAAGACATTGGTCTTCTACCTGGAGAGGACACAGCCCTTTCACAGGTCCATGCAGCTCTTAGTGGCTATGCAGAGCACAGGAGGGATTCTCTGATTTCCTCCAAGAGACTTTCCAAATGGATCACTTCCCACTTCCGTACATGCTATGAGTTGGCAGGAGCCCAACCGCTGGAGCTAATCAGGGCCCACTTTACCAGGGCTCAGGCTTCCTCATGCAATTACCTTGTGCATGTCCCGATCCAGCACATTTGCCAAGTGGCAATGTGGTCTTCAGTGCATACCTTCATGTCTCATTATGCCATCATGCAGCAGGCCAGAGATGATGCTGAATTTGGCAGGGCTGTACTACAGTCTGCATTTCATAATGCCTACCCATCTCTGCAGATGCTGCTTACAGTCACCTATGTTGAATGGACATGAACAAGCACTCGAAGAAAAGACGGTTGCTTGTTTTATAACTGGTGTTCTTCAATATGTGTCGCTCATGTCCATTCAACCTCTCCTCCTCTTCCCCCTACTCCCCTCTGTCGGAGTTCCAGCAAGAAGGAACTGAGGACAAAGGGACCAGGGAGTGCTCTTTATTGGGCGACACGTGTGGGCCGCTCCACGGGGCGCTGGGGACCCTGGCTCCTATGTGTACTACTTAGGGAAAAACTTCTGGAACCTGTTACATAGTTTTTTGAGATCCTTTTGAAGTTCTGCACAGTCTGCTTTGGGCTTACCTATCTTGAGTTTAGTGACATCTACAGATTTTGCCACCTCACTGTTTACCTCTTTCTCCAGATCATTTATGAATATGTTGTAATAGCGTTGGTCCTAATACGGACCCCTGTGGGACACCACTAGTTACTTGTCTCCATTCTGAAAATTTACCATTTATTCCTACCCTTTGTTTCCTGTTTTTTACCCAGTTACCAGTCCATGAAAGGACCTTCCCTCTTATCCTGTGAAAGCTCGCTTTGCTTAAGAGCCTTTGGTGAGGGATCTTGTCAAAGGCTTTCTGGAAATCTAAGTACACTGGATCCCCCTTATGCACATGCTTGTTGACCCCCCTCAGGGAATTCTAGTAGATTGGAGAGGCATGATTTCCCTTTACAGAAACCATGTTGACTTCTCCCCCAACAAATTATGTTCATCTATGTGTCTGACAGTTCTGTTCTTGACTACAGTTTCAGCCAATTTGCCCGGTACCAAGGTTAGACTTACCAGCCTGCAATTGCTAAGATCAACTCTAGAGCCTTTTTTAAAAATTGGCATCACATTAGCTATCTTCCCAGGCATTAGGTACAGAAGATGATTTAAAGGTTAGGTTACAAACCAGCTAATCATTCTGCAATTTCACATTTGAGTTCTTTAGGAACTCTTGGGTCAATGCCATTTGGTCCTGGTGATTTTTTACTGTTTAGTTTATCAGTTTGTTCCAAAACCTCCTCTCATGACACCTCAATCTGGGATAGTTTATCAGATCTGTCACCTCAAATGAATGGCTCAGATTTGGGAATCTTCTTCACATCCTCAGTTGTAAAGAGCAATGCTAAAAATTCATTTACTTTCTCCACAATAACCTTATCATCTTTGAGTGCTCCTTTAGCATCTCGATTATCCAGTGGCCTCACTGGTTATTTAGTAGGCTTTTTACTTCTGATGCGCTTAAAAAAATAGTGCTACTGCTTTTTGAGTTTTTGGCTAGTTGTTCTTCAAAATCAAAATCTTCCTAATTATATTTTTACACTTCATTTGACAGAGTTGATGCTTCTTTCTGTTTTTCTCACTAGGATTTAACTTCCACTTTTTAAATGATGCCTTTTTCTCTCTCACTGCTTCTTTTGCTTGGTTATTAAGTCACAGTGGGACTTGTTTAGTTCTTTTTTTTTTAATTTGGGGGATACATTTTAAGCTTTTACGTTTGGCACTGTACCTTTTATTTTCTTTAACTAACCTCCTCACTTTTGTCTAGTCCCCCTTTCTGAAATTAAATGCCATAATGTTGAGCTGTTGTAGTGTTTTTCCCATCCCTGGGATGTTAAATATAATTTTATTATAGCCACTATTTCAAAGTGGTCCAGCTATATTCACCTCTTGGACCAGATCCTGCACTCCACTTAGGCCTAAATCAAGAACTGCCTCTCTTGTGGGTTTCAGAACTAGCTTGGTTTGTAATATTTGTAATCATCCTGAAACCTAAAACCCTTCAAAAACTACATGCAGGCATATATAGAACAGCTCTGTGGTGGACTTCTGAAGCCGTAGGGAAAACTGAGGTGCACAGTAGGCTACTGCAGTAGAAAAATGGGAAGTATTGACTAATAACACAATCTCAAATCAGTTACAATGCTTTAAATAATAAACATACAAAAAGTATGAATAGTACAATAGACAAAATAAACATTGTCTTGCAGAATCTTTGAGATATATTCATTTTACAGATATACAGTTTTCCTTTTGGCAGATCTAGTATTTGACATACTACTTCTATCCAGAGGCTCATCAGTTGCTCTAAGTCCTTAAATGTGAAATAAGAAGTTTGAAAATGTTCACTAAATTCCTTGTTCTTGCGTTCCCATAGAGCCCCATATTACCACATGCCTGAAAACCATCTTGTCAGTTTTCATTGATCCAGTTGTATTTTTCCCCTCCAGATCGCAGCAGTAGATTGCAAAGATGCCCTAGAAATGATCTGTAACCTAGAGTCTGATGGAGACGAAAAAAGTGCGCTAATTTTATGTGCAGCATTTTTATCTCGTCAGCTACAGCAAGGAGAGATGTACTGTGCTTGGTGAGTTACAATCTCTTTTTGCTTGTTTTTTTTAACAGTGAAATAAAATCTGTTGGAAGGAACAGGTCCTGTCAGCTTTTTTTGAAAAAATAACAGAAAAAGCTTAATATAAATGTAATGTTTTATAATAATCCACAATAAATAACATTTTCTTACATTTCTTTCAAAGGCCATATTATGGGTTAGGCATCAGCAGACAATGTGAGCACTGAGTCACTTCACTTGAAAATAAATTAAATATATTATACTATGGAAACAAATAATTTTTACATCTGTTAGGTGGTCAATGTTGTAATAAAAACTGTCTCAATTTTAGACAATTCTGTTGTCTGGAAGAGAACTTTTCACATAAGTCACCTACTTCTGTCTATATTAAAAAATGCAGTAATCATTTCCCAATCTTCCAGGAAGATTTCTCCACAGTGGCATTAAAAACACCATGTAGCTGAGCAGCATTTGGTAGTTAGAACAAGCTTTCACTTGGCATGTAGGACAAGTAGCAAGTCTCATTGGGAAGCAGCAGACCCACAGGAACTTCAGTCTGGCAAAATTGGTAATTTGCTGTCTGGTCCCAGCCCTGCTCTTAGATTTGCTAGTGCTGGCCAGGGCTGCTGATAGAATTGCCAGGTCCCTGGGTAAGGTTGGGGAGGCAGGTTCCAGGCCCCTGGAACAGGTAGGGCCTCAGGCGGAGGAGACAGAGCTGGGGACTAGTCTCCCCCAGTCAGCCCTTAAGTGCTGCCTGGGACTCTGGCAGCTATTTAAAGGGCCTGGGGCTCCAGTTGGTATGGCAGCTGGGGGCCCCACACCCTTTTAAATAGCCAGGCCCTGATCAGCTTCCTTCCCCCCTATGATTCACAGTTGGCAGCCCAGGTTCTGACTCGTGTCTATGTGAAGTATCATTTGAAAATAATGGGACTCGAAGAACTCAAGGCTTTGCAGTAATGGATCCTCCTATAGGCATAGAGCCAATCTTTGTATATCATTAGTGGTTATCTAAAATACTCTACCATTTACACCTGCAAATTTGGTGTTTTCTTCTACTTTATTTTGTTAAGAAGAAGCAATCTGGCCTCCATATTTTTATCTGAATATCTAACTTTATAGGGCTAACTTTCAGAGTAATTATGTGTAAATATAATAAATTATGTGTACATAAAGTCTGTGAATTAACATAGGGCTGGAAGGGACCACAATAGATAATCTAGTCCATCGGTCCATGCTGAGGCAGGATTAGATATACCTAAACCATCTCTGACATATATTTATCAAACTTGTTCTTAAAAATTTCCTTTGGCAACATGTTCCATTACTTAACTACTATTATAATTAGAAAGTTGTTCCTAATATTTAACCAAAATCTATGAAGGTAGGAGAAGAAGTCACAGTCCCCTTGCTGCAGATTAGGCCTGTGACAACTTGTCCTACCTTCAGTGGACACAGAGAACAATCAATCACCAGTTTCTTTGACAGCCCTTAACATATTTGAAGACTTACCAGGTTCCCCCTCAGTCATTTTTCCTCAAGACTAACCATACCCTGTTATTTAAACCTTTCTTTGCAGTTTAGGTTTTCTAAACCTTTTATCATTTTGGTTGTTTTCCTCTGGACTCTCTTGTTTGTCAACATCTTACTTAAAGTTTGGCAACCAAAACTGGACACGCTATTCCTTCTAGGGCGGAGTGGGGAACCTAAGGCCCAGATACTGGATCCAGCCCCTGGCTTGCCTGGATCCAGCCCCTGAGGCTCGGGGCTTCCTCCCCCCCCCCCAGCACTGGGGAGCCCACGCTGGTGCTCCAGCCTCACTGCCACCCCAATGGGGCTGGAGCACACAAAATCTATTGCCTGGGCCCCCCTAGGCTTTGGGGTGTGAGGGGAATGTGGGGAGTGTCTTTCTCAGTCAGGGGCCATGTCAGTGAGGGTTTGTTTTTTTTATTTTTTGCTTCTCACTTTTGTGTGGCCCCTGACTGATTTTTCTGAGAGTCAATGGCCCCCACCCCTGTACTAAGGCCTCACTAGTGTCAAGTAAAGCAGAACAATTACCTCCCATGTCTTTCATCTGACACTCCTATTAATATATCCCAGCACAGATGAACCATGATTTTCTATAAAAATATGAATTGTTAGATTTTTTTCAGAGGCAGCTTAAATTTTGTTTTCATCCTTATATTTTAAAAGAATTGCAAATGGATCAAATATAGTAGTTGTGTTATTGCTGCCATTTATATTTCATTCTGTCTTTTAAAACTCTTTATTTCCAGGGAATTAACTCTCTTCTGGAGCAAACTGCAGCAAAGGGTAGAGCCTTCAGTACAAGTGTATCTAGAGAGGTGTCGTCAGCTTTCGGTGTTAACTAAGACGGTTTATCATATATTCTTCCTGATTAAAGTAATTAATTCAGAGGTAAGGATACTGTGAAAGATGTATTTTCATGGCCCTTTCAATGAAACTTTGCAAATTTTCTGGATGCCAGCTAGCAAGTACAATAAACCTTTGAGCCCTAAGCCTTGCCTTCTTGCTTTCTTATCAATGTATAAACCAGGGGATGGGCAATCATTTTTGGTGGGAGGCCACTCCAAGACTTTGGAAAGTGGTCAAGGGCCGCACTTTTCTGTGGAGGAGTTGCGGGAGTGTAGGATGGAAGTTGGGTGCAGAAGGGCACACGGGGTAAGGGACTGGGGTGCAAAAAGGAAACGGTGTGGTGTCTAATGGAGTTTGGATGAAGGAAAGGGTTGTGACTTGGGTCAGGGGATTGGGGTGTAGGGTCAGGGAGGGAGTATGGGCACAGGAGAGGATTCTGGCCTGGGGGAGGGATTGTAGAAGGGGGTGCAAAATGGGAGGGAATTGTGACCAGGGAGAAGAGGAAAAGAGGGTGCAGGCTGCAGAGGGTCTGAGTGGTAACCTGTGGCAGGGGAATGGGGTGTAGGGTCTCGGAGGGGGCATGGGTACAGGAGAGGATTCTGGGCTGGGGGAGGGCTCTAGGAGGGGCTACAGGGTCTGGGAGGGAGTTATGACCTGGGGCAGGGGTGGGGAGAGGGTTTGGATGGTGACCTGAGGGAGGGAATTGGAGTGCGGGAAGGGCAGGGATGCCAGAGGCAGGTTTTGGCTGGAAGGCACTTACCTAAGCATCTCCCGGCCAGCAGCCCTGCAGCACCCCCAAGATTGGCTGTGTTCCCTGCCTGCTGCAGCCCCACACCACTTAAAACTGCATGCTACTCCTTCCATGTGGCTCTCAGCTCCAGGAGGGGGAAGGGGCTTGCGCTGCCCATGTCCCTCAAGCCAATCTCAGTTCCTGTTGGTTGGTTGTTTCCAGCTAATAGGAGCAGAGAGATTGGCTGGGGTCAATTCCGGTTGGCTGGTTGTGTCCGGCCAATAGGTGCTGAGGATTGGGCTGGGGGCAGGGAGCTCATACAAAGCCTTCCCCTCTCTCCAGAGCAGACAGTCCTGGAACAGCCCTGTATTTAAAACAGTGGCTGCTGTGTGCCTGAGGGTCCCAGCAGGGTGGTCTGGAGGCCGGATCTGGTGGCTTGGCAGGCTAGATCTGGCCATGGGAGATATCTTGCCCACCCCTGGTATAAACTGATGTAAAATCAATTTGGGTTCTTCATATCTGTTTGACTTAAGTTGGTAAGGTATTCACTTAAGATGAATCTGTATAAGACACTCTTAAATTGATCTAAGAACGTCCACACAAGGGATTGCAGTAACTATGAGCTAATTTATTACAACATTTGAGTGTAGACAGGAGGGGGAATAGATATTGCAACTTGGGAGATGAGAGAGCTATTGCTGAGGATACAGCCTCCTGTAATATTATTCCTACGCTCCAAATAGCTATTTCAAGCTACTTTGGTGAAGAGAGGAATGTGAGGATCTAATATTCTTAATACTTAAAGTATAAATGAAAATAAAATGGGGAAAACAAAGATTTGAAGGGGGGGGGGAATTGAAGCTGTCTCAATGTTTAAACGGGCTGTAAAAGGCAAAAAACAAAAGTTTGTTGCTGCTTTATGATTCACCATTAAGGGTATAATTTTGCTTTGAGGACTTAAGTTATGTCTTGACTTTGAAGTATTTGCTTTTTATGGATTTAGAATGGATTCCGTGTTCTAAACTCAATCTATGCATCTCAGTTAATCATATATGTAAGGTCACCCATTGTCTCCTCTACATCTTGCTTCTATTAGTTAATGTTAATCACTTTGTCTTGTCCTTCTTGAGTTTTGTTCTACAAGCAGTAGATCCATAGATTATTGTTTTAAGAGGAAAAACAAGTTGTTTTCTGTTAGTGGAGTTCAGAGTGGTATATCCCATAGGACTATATTCACTTGTCCCCCTACTTCTTCCTTCATTCAACATTGATTTACTTTTTGTATTTGATTTGGATAGAAACAACTGCTTGCATGAAGAGTTGTGGTCCAGACCTTGAACCTTGTGTATTATATGCTTAATACGTTTCCTAAAAATAGGAAGTCATCACTGAATGAGTTATGGATCATTCCACGTGATGGTAGAAATTTAAGGTATAGGAAATGAACTTCATAAATACTATAGCCTTTCTTCTCATTTACACTAAAGTCAGGGGCGGCCCATGGATATAGGCCAACTCGGCCGTTGCCTAGGGCACTGCCTTCGACAGCACCCGATGATGACATCACCCCATTGACGGCCGTGCAGGTGGGGGCGCCGATCGCGCGTTCCACCTGGGGCGCCAGCTGCCTCAGCCCGCCTCCGGCCACTCCTGACTAAAGTCTCTTTACAACTCTTTGGCAGCTTAGAGGGATCTTAAAGTGACTATAAAAGTAACAGAATTATAGGAATGTAGAGCTGGAAAAGACTTTGTGAAATCATCCGGTTCACCCCCCTGTGCTGAGAAAGGAAAAAGTATACCTAAACCATTTCTGACAGGTGTTTGTCCAGCCTGGTCTTAAAAACCTCTAGTGGTAGGAATTCCATAATGCCCATTGAAAGCCTATTCCAGACTTTAGCTACCCTGATGGTTTTCTCATACCTAACCTAAATGTCCCTTGCTGCAGATTAAGCTCATTACTATTTGTCCTGCCTTCAGTGGATATGGAGAACAGCTGATCACTGTCCTCTTTATAACAGCTCTTATATTTGAAGTTTATTATCAGGTCTTCCTTGAATCTTCCTTTCTCAAGACTAAACATGCCCACATTTTTTTAACATTTCCTCATAAGTCAGGTTTTCAAAACCTTTTGTCATTTTTGTTGCTCTCGTCTGGACTCCCTCCAATTTGTCCACATCTTTCCTAAAATGTAGTGCCCAGAATTGGATACAGTACTCCTGCTGAGGCCTCACCAGTGCAAACTAGAGCATAATGGTTACCTTTTGTCTTTCATTTAACACTCCTGTTAATGTACCTTAGAATATTTGCCTTTTTTGCAGCTGCATCATATTGTTGACTCATAGTAGATCACAATTGAGTGTAACCTCCAAATCATTTTCAGTAATATAACTACCTACTCTGTTGTTCCCCATTTTGTAGTTGTGCACTGGATTTTTTTTCTTCCTAAATGAAGTACTTTGCACTGTCTTTATTGAAAGTGACAGCTACCGCACCCTGACAGTGAACCATTGATGCTACTCTTTGAATATGGCCTTTCAACCAGATACGCATGAACCTTACAGTAATTTCCTCTCATCTGCATTACCCTAGTTGGCTTACAAAAGTATCATGGGATTGTCAAACACCTTACTAAAATAGAGATGTATCACTCTACTGCTTCCTCCCTATTGACCAAGCCAGTAACCTGTCGAGGAATGAAAATAGGTTGGTTTGGCATGATTTATTCTTGACAAATCCATACTGGCTCTTCTTTGTGACCCTATTATCCTCTAGATTATTACAGATTGATTAATAATTTGTGCTGGTATAAATCCAGGTTTTGATTTTAGGCTCACTGGTTTATAATTTCCCAGGTCCTCTTTGTTCCCTTTTTTGAAGATAGTTACTATGCCCTTCTCTAGTCCTCCGGGATATCACCCATGTTCCATAAATTCTCAGAGGTAATTGCTAATGGTTCGTATTGCTTCAGCTAATGGTTCTGATGGTTCCTTATTTCAGCTAGAAATAATTTCATCAGATCCTGATGACTTGAATACATCTAATATACTTCAATATTCTGTAACTTGTTTTTTCAGTCTTTTGGCTTGCATTCCTTTCCCTTGTTGTTAGTATTAATTATGTTGAGACTTTTGGTCAACATTAACCTGTTTAATAAAGACTGACGAAAATAGGCATTAAACATATTAGACTTCTTGATGTCATTGGTTGTTAGCTCTCCCTTCTTGTGAAGTGGAAGACCTACACGTTCCTTCATCTTTCTTTTCCTCCTAATATATTTAAAGAATCTTCTCTTTCACTCTTTGTCCCTTGCTAGGTGTAAATAGTTTTGGGTTTTCACCTTTTTGATTTTTGTCCTTCCATGCATGTTCTTTTCTTTGGTACTCCTCCTTAGCAATTTGGCCATGTTTCCACACTTTGCAGGCTTTTTGATTTAGCAGTCACTAAAGAGATCCTGATGAAGCTATATTGGCCTCCTTACTGTTTTTCCTTTTCATCAAGATAGTTTGCAGTTGTGCCTTTAATATTGTAACATTTTAATATTAACAACAGGGATGATTTAGAGCAGTGTTTCCCAAATAGTGCTCTGCGGAACCCCGGGGTTCCATGAAGTGAAAGTAAGGGTTCTGCAAGAACCTGATCACTCCTTCCTCCCCCACCTCCTGAGCCAGGCTTAGGGAGCCAAGCAGTCGCCCTGGGCACCATTTTCAAGGGGTCCTGCAGTCTTAGGGGAGGGGCGGTGATTTTGTTTTTTGCTTGACAGTTTTCTACACACACACACACACCCTTTTTTTTTTCTCCCAGTCGACCAGTTCCCCCCGTTTTTTTTAAGGGTTCTGTGGCCAAATAAAATTGGGAAACTGTGATCTAGACAGTGCTTGGTCCTGCCATGAGGGCAAGGGACTGGACTCGATGACCCCTCGAGGTCCCTTCCAGTTCTAGTGTTCTGTGATTCTATGATTGTCTCTTTGGGAAACATCCAGCTCTCCTGAACTTCTTTTTCCATTAGATTTTCTTCTGATGGGACCTTATGTACCACTTCTGGGTTTGTTAAAAAGTCTACTCTTTTTCCCCATTATTCTTATTCTGCTGCTCTCACTGCTTCCTCTCTGTAGAACTTTGGTTGCCTTCCCCCTTCAGAACAAATTTCTCCCTTTTGGTCAAACTCAAGTATAAAATGTCCATTCTTAGTTATATCCTACACTTTGTGAAACAAAAAAGTTGTCCCTAATACAGTGCAATAACTTATTGCAGATGTGTTTCCTGTATTACTTTTCCAACAGTTATATGGATTGTTAAAATTCCTCATTACTATCAGTGTTCCCTCTGACATTTTCTATCCTTGGGTGCGTTGAATTTTCTTTTGGGCAAAGAAAATTAACGCTACCCTTGGAGTACATGTATGATCCTTTTTAACAACTCAAGCTAGTAAATACACCAAAATGCATATTATCCACACATAGCTCAGCTTTAAGATGCTAAACACATCTATGAATCAACTAGAAACAGTCATGCTCTCCTTGCAAATGCTAATCTGGTATTTACTGACACTGGAAAAGAGAGTAAAAGGCATTCACTCAGGCTTATACTGTTTCTCTGGGGAATGTTTGGGATCCATGCTATACAAGAACAAGTGAAACAGAGACCTGTAAAAACAGATAAAATTTCTCCTGGTTTGAAACTTTCACTTTGTGTGTATCACCAACTCAGAGTAGAAACCCTAGAGCAATTTGACACATGGCTTTAGGGTTTTTAGACAGATGCATGTTTCAAAGAGCTTGCAAATAAGGTTTTGTCCTACACTACAACTAGCATCGCACCTAGTACTTGCCAGATCTTTGCTACTAGCCTTAATGCAATACAGTTTACCATGTATTAATTAGTAACACAGAATTTTAAAAAAATCATTAAGATCAGAGTTTTAGATATCTGCAACACTCCAAAAAAATTCTTTTAAAAGAATCTTTTTTCTTTCTTACCTTAAGCTATTAACACCTATGTAAACTTGAAACGTAATCATGCAAATGTCCTGGCACACCCTCTTCCCCCATGCAGCCTACTTCCCTCCCCTACCAACCCAGACAGACAGAGAGGATTGCAACAAGTGAGTCAGGAGGACACCCCAAACAAACTGTCCTCTCCCCACTCCCACCTCCACCTCACTGCACAGATGCCAGCACCCACACACCCCTTTCCCCCCACCTACCCCTGTACAGTCTGCTCCCCCCAGCCCAGCTGGCGACTGGGATAAAATCATGCTTCTCAGATTTGCAGGCACCAACAGCCTACAGGATACACATCTCTCCACTCCTCCCCCACCTCACCCCAGGATACACAGCACAAACAAACTCCCCCCGCCTTCCACCTCACCCCAGTGTCAGCACCCACCCACCCTTTCCCCCACCTACCCAGTGCAGTCAGCTTCTCCCTCACCCCCTTTCCCAGCCCAAGAGGCTTGAGGAGAGTGCTGAGTTTCTGCCTCTACCTCCTCTCCTGGCACAGACCGGACTCTCCAAACTCCCCTCCCCTTCAACTCCTCCCAGCCAATTACTCTCTCCTCCTCTCCCCAAACGCCCCTATTCTACAATTCTCCTCCCAGCCACTTACTCCCTCCTCCCCTCCTCCTTATCTACCCTCCCTACCTGTTCTCTGAGCGCCTCCATCTCAAGCAGGCAGTTCTGTTTGAAGCTGCTCAGACATCCCCTCCCCCAGCCTGTCAGTTGAGTTCCCTGCCTGTGCTGTGGGAGCTCCAATAAATAGCTGCGCGGACATGTAACCGCACAGTTTACAGGGAACTTAGATTACTAACCAGTCTTTGCTTTAGATAATTCTGGTGTTTGTTTTAGAAGTGCCCTGTCCACCTTCTCTTCCTAATTTGGTAGTTTATAGTGTGCCCCTACTGAGATGTCAGCCTTTATTTTTACCCAATTACATTCAACTGGTCTTCCTGCTTCTTTATCTCCCAACCATTGTATACATACTTGGTCAGTGTTCCCTGTAAGGTGCGCGTCTGCTCAGACATGCACCAAGAATTTTGGTTCTGCCCACCACCTCAGCAGAGCTGTGCAGCCACAGCCGCAGCCGCTCATAGGGGCGGGGCCATGTGATGGGTAGCTGCCTCAGGAGCAGTGGGGCAGCTGCCAGAGCTGGAGCCTGGGCTGTGGTACTAAAAATAGCACCGTGGCCCCAGCTCCAGTCCTGGGATATGGGGCACATGAAGACTCACCCTTAGGGAGTGGGCTGCTTCCTGCTCTCCGAGATGCAGAGTGCACCCTGGCAGCCGCAACCTGCCTGCAGAGGTTTAACTGAGGTTAGAGGAGAGCACTGTGCCTTCCCCTCACCCAGAGTTCTTGGTGCCTGCGGCCCCCACGTGGCAACAGCGGCTCTTGGTAGCCAGTATGAGCTGCTCGGTACAGACCTCTTCCCCAGGGGGTCTCCATTGTGTGGGACACTCAGCTCTGTGCCCTGAGAGGGACTGGCTGCTCTGTGCTGGTATCCGGGGCCGTTCCCTGCCTGTGCTCAGGGAGAGGGCACTTTGCCAGAGGGATTTCCTGTCATTACTTCAGGTTAGGGTGTACTTTGTTATTTATGTCTTGCTGAGGGGCTCACTGAATGCTGGCTGCCAGCCCTAGGATATCTGCAGGAGTACTGTTTGGCCAGGTTGGAAGGTAGGTCTTGTTTCTGCCTCTGTACACTTTAGTTATGTAGTTGCTGGATAGGAAATTCTCTGGTGGATGCTTATTTATAATATGCAGAATAAAACAATATGGTAACAGCACTGGCTCCGGCACGAGGGGATTGAGGGATGCAGGTGTAAGGAAGGTAGAAGGGGGGAGGAAAGAGACAGGAGGGGGTGAGGAGAGGAAGGGGCCAGGGCAGGAGAAAAAAGGGGAAGGCACAAGGTGCAGGGTGGAGGAGAGACAAATGCCAGGGGGCCAAGAGGAGACAGTGAGGGGAAAGGGCAGATTGATCAGAGGGGGAGGGAATTGGGAAGGTGTCAGTGGGGGTGGGAAAAGGGAGAGGACAGGGTGATGCTGGAAGAGGGGAGGGGCAAGAGGAAGGAGGAGGAGAGGGGAGGAGTGGGTGCTAGGAGAAGAGGGGCTGAAAGGAGGGGTGGGCATGAGGAAAGCATGGGATGGAGCAAGTCATGTGTGAGGGCTCAGAGGGGCATGAGGAGAACTGGGGCTAAGGGGGTGGGCACCAGAGAGGAAGAGGGCAAGGGGGGCAGGTGTTGAGAGGGAAGGGGCAGTGAGGGAAGGGGGAGGTACCAGGAGAGTGCAGAGGGTAAGGGAAGATGTAGGCACAGGTGGGGGAGGGTTGTGTGTGAAGCAGAAGGGCAGACATAGGGAGGGGCACCAGTGGACAGAGGAGAGTGGCAGGGCAGGTGAGTAGAGGGAGGTGTTAGGAGAGAAGATGGGGAGGAGCAACTACAGATGATCAGTGGGGCTAGAGGAGGGGGTGGGCACAGGGGGGAAGGGAAGAGTGGGTGCAGGGGTCAGAGAGGATGGGGAGGGGGCAGGTCCCAGGAGGGCTGAGGGGAGTGAGAAGGGCAAGAACCAGGACAGCAGAGGAGGGTGAGGGGTGGGGGGGCAGCAGGCACCAGAGAAGTAGATGAGATGAGAGGAGGGTAGGAGACATGGCAGCAGAATAAAAAGGGAGAAACTTATAAGATATTTTTTAATAACTTGGGTGCCACGGTGGCAACCATCCGGACAAGTGCACATGACCTCAATATTGATGCACGAGACAAAATTCACTCAGCTCATGGATGGAAATTTTTAGAGGGAACACTGTTTTTACCCAGCCTGTCCTTGAATAAGCTATACCCCTCTATACCAGTATTCTAGCCATGAAACTTATCCCACCAGGTCTCTGCCAGAGTAGTATAATGTGGCCTTAGTATAAATGAAAATCTGAGTCCACCTCTCTAGAAAAAATTACCCACAAATTACCGTTTAGACACTTAGGTGAAACACTTTAGTAATATATTAAAAATTTTATTCTGATTACATTAGTAATCAGAATAAAACCTTATCTTCTCAGTTTAAGATCAGTGTGACTTTATAATTACAATTCCTTAAAATTGGTTTTATATCTTAAAGAAAAGACAACTATTTTGGTGCTGTGGGTACTGCTGTAATTAGCATAACTAGGAAAGCTAGAAGATTTATTGGTTACCACACTTATCTTCTGTGACCAGAATTCAAGTTCTAAGTTAAAGATCCTAAGTTAAATGAATCTGATATCAATGGAGTCCCCCTCAAAACCATAATATAATTTGGCATAATTGGTAGGCTTTATTTGTAAAAGGCCCAGTTCTTCATTACAAAGACTGAACTACTGTACTGTACTAATGAACAAACTCCTAAAATAAGGGATCCTAACAGGGCCATAAAGGAGAGATTTCTGCATTTCTCATTTACGTGTGAATTTTAAAAAGAATGGTGTTTCAAGTTCCTTTGCCAGCCTGGAGATCAAGTAGCCCAACCAAGGCATAACACTCTGGGCTTTTTTCACTGTGGTGCACAGTTCTACAGTTTGAACTACTAAACTGTCATTTTTTAAAACTTTATATTATTCACATTTTGTGATTTGCCTTTTCAATTTCTTGAAATTCTGGATTGACCAATGAAAATGATCTTGCATTAACAAATGGAAAAAAGACCCTTGTAGAAATGACTTTTTTTAAATTTGTATCTATCTTTGCAGATTGAAGCTGCTGGACTTGCAACCTGCATTGAACTGTGCGTGAAAGCACTGCGTTTGGAATCCAGTGAAAATACAGATGTCAAGATATCCATTTGCAAAACTATCTCCTGTTTGTTGCCAGATGATTTGGAGGTTAAACGTGCTTGTCAATTAAGTGAATTTCTTCTTGAGCCCACTGTGGATGCATACTATGCTGTTGAAATGCTCTATAATCAGCCTGACCAGAAATATGATGAAGAGAATCTTCCAATACCAAATTCATTACGCTGTGAGCTGTTGCTTGTATTGAAAACTCAGTGGCCTTTTGATCCAGAATTCTGGGACTGGAAAACTCTAAAACGTCAGTGTCTTGCATTGATGGGAGAGGAGGCATCCATTGTATCTTCAATAGATGAGTTGAATGACAGTGAAGTATATGAGAAGGTCGAAGACTGCCAAGAGGAG
Organism: Pelochelys cantorii; assembly: GCA_032595735.1. Taxonomy (NCBI): domain Eukaryota; kingdom Metazoa; phylum Chordata; order Testudines; family Trionychidae; genus Pelochelys; species Pelochelys cantorii. The sequence goes on from CM064328.1 coordinate 65,503,006, forward strand.
ACTAAAGAAACTTCTCTGAATGGTCTTGCTGGCTGTTTTGATGAAGCTACAAGCCTGCTTAAAGGCATAAGAGATGAAAAACAGAAAAAGAGAGAAATTAAAAAACTGAGAGAGAGGGGATTCATATCAGCGAGGTTTAGGAACTGGCAAGCCTACATGCAGTATTGTGTGTTATGTGACAAAGAATTCCTTGGTCATAGAATAGTTAGGCATGCACAGAAACACTATAAAGATGGAATTTACAGTTGCCCTATATGTGCTCACAATTTTAATTCTAAAGAAACCTTTGTTCCTCATGTAACTCTACATGTTAAGAAGTCTAGCAAAGAGAGACTGGCTGCTATGAAACCACTTAGAAGATTGGGAAGACCTCCTAAAATAGCAACCACCGGTGAGAATCAGAAGGCTAATGCCATATCCAAGCAGGAACAACGACCCATTAAAAAGAATAGTCTTTATTCAGCAGATTTCATAGTGTTCAATGATAATGATGGTTCAGATGATGAAAATGATGACAAAGATAAACCTTATGTACCAGAAATAATACCAGTTCAAAAACCATTGCCTGTTAATGAATTCACATGTCCAGTAACATTTTGCAAAAAAGGTTTTAAATACTTTAAAAATTTGATTGCACATGCAAAGGGGCATAAAGATAATGAAGAAGCTAAACGTTTTCTTGAAATGCAAAGCAAAAAAGTTATTTGCCAGTACTGTAGACGACATTTTGTAAGTGTTACTCACCTCAATGATCACTTACAAATGCACTGTGGCAGCAAGCCCTACATCTGTATACAGATGAAATGTAAGGCAGGTTTTAACAGTTACGCTGAGCTCTTAACTCATAGAAAAGAACATCAAGTCTTTAGAGCAAAATGTATGTTTCCTAAATGTGGCAGAGTGTTTTCAGAAGCATATTTGCTGTATGATCATGAAGCACAACACTATAATACCTATACGTGCAAATTCACAGGCTGTGGAAAAGTTTACCGTTCTCAGAATGAACTAGAAAAACATGCTGAAGATCATAATAAGCAGCCTGAAAAAGTGTTAGAGACTGAAGGCCAGATTAATCGAACTGATATCATTCAATCTTCAAAAGCTAATGAAAACCCTGAAGGAATTGCTGTAAAAAAGGAATTGATCTCTTCTCTAGACAATAACACAAGTAACTTTACTGAAGCAGACAGTAATGTGTGGAATCAAATGAAAGCAGAATCAATTGGGACAGAGAGAGTAAATAAATCATCCAGCATGCTGAGGCAAGCTGATTCTCTATCTTCCGATGGTTTGGAGCGCACTGTTGCTGGTCTGGTAAAGAAAGAAGCAGCAAATAGAATGAGCAACATCAGGATGCCTATACTTAGTCAGAAGGTCCGGGATAACTTTGTTCGAAGAGGAAAGTTAGCTTCTGCAGGCAGTAAAATAGATATCAGTAAATCTGAAGTCCGGCAGTTGTGTCCGACAGTTGAAGATTCTTGCAGTGATTCTTGTCTTCCAGTTTTACAGGAAAGAAAGGAGGATGACTCTTTCAGTCAGTCCCAGAATATTCAAAACATTTCTGTAAATTCAGACACACAAAAACCAGAAGGTCTTGCATCAAAAAGCCTTGAAAGACAAGTAAGTAATGCGATGCCTTTCAACATTCAGAATCAGACAGGGTATCAAAACAACTTACCCGTTTCCAAACTCGAACTTGAAGACAGTATTAAGAGTGCAGCTAGTCCATTTAATTTGCCCCTGAAGACATTAGAAAGTATTATATTTCTTCCATCACAGTCTAGCCTAAGCAGTTCTTTAGTTTCAGCTGTACCACCAGCAGCTCCAGTTCAAAAATTTAACTGTCAGGTTGAGGGGTGTACTCGAACCTACAACTCCTCACAAAGTATTGGCAAACATATGAAGGCAGCACACCCTGATCAATACGCTGCTTTTAAAATGCAACGTAAGAATAAAAAACCCAGAAAACCCAGCAATTTGCAAAATATGCCTAGTGATGGAAAGATTGTGTATTTTTTGCCATCGCAAGTGGACAACCCAAGTAATGCTGCTTTTACATCACAAAACAAAACCAGTGTAAATACTGCTTCCTCAAGTCATTTGCAACATCTCTCAAATACGCTTTTTCCAAGCCACTTGGATGCTTTGTCTAATCCAATGATACCTACAGTGGAAAGTGTCATAAATCCAGTCTGTATTAAAAGTGAACCCGAGAGTGTTTTATGTTCCCAAATGGAAAATCTGTCTAATACAACTTTACCTTCACAATTAGAAGATCTGGCAAAAACAGTTATGCCTTTGAATATTGACAGTGGTTCAGATCCCTTTCTTCCATTACCTGCTGAAAGCAATTCCATTTCTCTCTTCCCTTCACCAACAGACCATGTCCCAAATTCAGTCTTCTCACAGCTGGAAAACAGTACCAATCATTTTTCATCTCAACTAGAAGGAAACACTAGTTCTGTTTTTCCAAAGGAGGAAAGTATTGATGAACCAATATTTTCTTCTCAAGCAAACAGTGAAAATAACTTCAGTGAAACCTCCTCCCAAGTTTCAGCTTCAGAAAAGGTAAAAAAAGATCGTGGACGGGGTCCAAATGGAAAGGAAAGGAAGCCAAAACATAATAAGCGAGCAAAATGGCCAGCAATTATTAGAGATGGCAAATTTATCTGTAGTAGATGTTTCAGAGTTTTTACTAATCCTAGATCACTTGGTGGTCACTTGTCTAAACGGTCTGTTTGTAAACCCATTGAGGGATCAGAAATTTCCCCAGAAGCCCTGCAGACAAATGGACAATCTTCTCTACTTGCCAGTATGATTCTGTCCTCAAATGTCGGAAACTTGCAGCACCCCCAGGAGTCTACATTCAATCCAGAAGCATGTTTTAAAGATCCATCATTCTTACAGTTGCTTGCAGCTGAAAATCGTTCAGCTGCTTTTTTGCAGACCATGTTTCCACGGGCCAGTGTGGCAAACTTTAATACCAGTGGGAATGAGGAAGGAAATGAAATTATTAAACAAGCCTTGGAAACTGCAGGCATTCCGAGTACATTTGATAGCACTGAAATGCTTCCACATATAGTTACAACTGGCTGTGCCACTGGTACAACTCAAATGAATGCAGCAGTTCTCTCCAATCCTACTGTATCCCCTCTCTTGCAAACAGTCTGCAATCCAAGTACCCTACTAACAAACCAAAACCGGGCCATAAACAACAAAATGCCTTCAACGGATGAAAGCAACAATTTACCTGTTTTTGCAACAGATGATTTAATGCTAAAGACTATCGAAAATGGCTTGTTTTCTGGCTCATTTTCTAATTCTGTTGCAGCAAAACAGAATATTGCAAGTAATAGTTCAAGAGTTTCGGTTATAAATAGTCCCAAGAATTCAGGACCAAGTACCGTGAATAAAAAGGGGAGCAGTGCTTCAAAGAGAAAGAAAAAAGCAGCTACTCCATTGCTTGCACCTACCACTTCACAAAACTTAGTAGTACATGATTTAACAGCAATGGGACTTCTAGCCAAAAATATTGAAGGATGTGTGCAAGTACCAACAGATAATTTTCAGTCAAACTTAATGGCAAACTGTGAGTCTCAGGTGTTGGTGGAAAATCTTACCCAAAAACTAAATAATGTTGACAATCAATTGTTTGTGCCCAGTGTCAAAGAGAACTTCAAAACGAACCTTGACTCCCATGCAGCATTAGCTCCTTTAACAATAAAAACTGAAAATGGTGACTCTCAAATGATGGCTCTGAATTCCTGTGCTCAAGGAAATTCTGATTTGCAGATTTCAGAGGACAATGTTATTCAAAACTTTGAGAAAACCCTTGAAATAATTAAAAGTGCTATGAATTCCCAAATACTTGAGGTAAAAAATGAAATCCAGGATGCTGTTACTGCGTCAACCCAGAATACACAAGTAAATACTACAGAACTCCCTCCAGCAAATTGTACACAAAATGTTAAGTTACCCATTCGTACCCAGTTTGCAGTACGCACTAAAGATGTTACTACTGCAAAGAATAATTCTTCTCAAGCTGAAACTTCTCAGAAGGATGATGTTCAAGTGCTGGAAATTTTAGAGGGTTTGCAAAAACTGAGATTAGAAAATGATACTTCCAGTCAGACATCTGATAGTGTGTCTCAGGGTCCTCCAGTGGATACACTAGCACCTCTGACTGCTGTTGCATCAATTGAGAATACATCCCAGGCCCAGCCATCACAGGCACAAACAAGTAATATTCAGTTTAGTGACAAAGTCCATAAGCCTTTTGTGTGCCAGGATCCAGGCTGTGATTATAGTGCTATGACAAAGGATGCATTATTTAAACACTATGGCAAGGTACATCAATATACTGCAGAGATGATATTGGAAATCAAGAAGCATCAATTGAAATATGCTCCATTTAAATGTGTTGTGACTACCTGTCCAAAAACATTTACAAGAAATTCAAATCTCCGAGCACACTGTCAACTGGTGCATCATTTCACAACAGAGGAAATGGTAAAATTAAAAATAAAAAGACCTTATGGACGACGATCTCATAATGAAGCTATAAATATAACTCCACGACCCGTTGAAATAAAAAATCTGCAGACTCTAATAATGAAAAGTAAAAATGAAACTCGGTTGGTTAAAGGAATTGAAGTGAAGAAAGAAGCTGCCATACAACCTGTGAAAATCCCTGAAAAGCTTATACCAGAAAAAAAGCATCCTGAAAAACTGGAAAAACCTCCACAGGCACTCACTGTTCCTCCAGAGCAATATAATGCAGCATCTTTCAGTAATATACAGATACAACCAAAAGCACGCAAAATTAGGAGGCATCGGAAGGAGAAAGAAGAAAGAAAACGAAGGAAACCCGTAACTAAATCTCTCGAGTTTCCCACTAGATATAGTCCTTATAGACCATACCGATGCGTGCATCAGGGCTGTTTTGCAGCTTTTACAATACAGCAAAACTTGATTCTTCATTATCAGGCTGTTCACAAATCAGATCTGCCTGCATTCTCCGTGGAGGTTGAAGAAGAAAGTGAGCCAAGTAAAGAAGAACATGATGAAACTGAAACCAAACAAACTGTGAAAGAATTCAGGTGTGAAGTGAGCGATTGTTCGAGAATATTTCAGGAGGTTACTAGTCTGATACAACATTATATGAAGCTTCATGAGATGACTCCTGAGGATATTGGAAGCATGAAATCAGCCCTGGATGTTGGAAAATTTCTATGTGATCAGTCTCAGTGTAAATCTTCATTTACAGCGTATTTTAATTATATTCTACATCTGGAGACAGATCATGGAATTAAGATAAGACCAAACAAAGTGGAAGAAGATGGCATATACAAGTGTGATTGTGAGGGTTGTGACCGTATGTACGCAACTAGATCAAATCTCCTGAGACACATTTTTAATAAACACAATGATAGGCATAAAGATCACTTAATAAGACCCAGACGGTTAACACCAGGTCAGGAAAATATTTCCAGCAAGGCAAACCAAGAGAAGCCAGTAAAATCTAAACATAGAGGACTGAAACACAATAGGTCAGGAAAGGAAGGAAACAGATTGTCAATAAAGACCAAGCGAAAGAAAAATGTTAACTTGGAAAGCAAGAATGCAAAAAGTGGGCAGATTCAAGAAAACAAGGCTTATTCCCTGAAACGTGGAAAACATGTGTATTCAATAAAGGCTATAAATGATGCCTTATCTGAATGTACAAGCAGATTTGTAACACAGTATCCTTGTATGATAAAAGGATGTTCCTCAGTTGTTACAAGTGAGAGTAATATAATTAGACATTATAAATGTCATAAGCTGTCTAAGGCGTTTACTTCACAACACAGAAATCTTCTTATTGTCTCAAAAAAGCACTCCGTCTCACAAGTAAAGGAAGCGTCCTCTGAACAAGAGGAAGCTAATAAAAAAAAAGACGTGAAAGAGTCTGATCCATGTTTACCAGAGAGCAATGATGACTTGAGTACCTCCTCATTATCACAGAATGAAATTGGGAAAGGTGAGAAAGATGAAGTGGATGAACTGACAGAACTTTTCATTACTAAACTGATTAATGAGGATTGCACATGTGCTGAAAATCCAGCTAAGACCTCTTCCAGTGTAAATAGTAACTTTCAGGAAACTGTCTCCTGTCATTCAGAAAAGCAAAAATCAAATAATTTAAAGAGAGCAAATAAAGAAAAAAACCTCTCTCAAAATAAGAAGAGAAGAGTTGAGAAATCTGAGGAAGTACTGGCAGTTGAGTTAAGTAGTGTACGTAGGGAGGAAGAGACTGCAGTTGCTGTTCAGACTGCTGAAGAGCAGCCCACAACTTTTGATTGGAGTTCATTTAAGCCTATGGGGTTTGAAGTATCATTCCTCAAGTTCCTTGAAGAATCTGCTGTGAAGCAAAAGAAAAATGCTGAGAGAGACTACCATAGCAGTACAACCAAAAAAGGGTCTCATTCAAACTCAAAAAAATCCAATGAAAAGACTTCTTTAGCAGGTAGTAATGTCACGTGGTCGTGTTCTGAAAGTGAAACCTTTGTACAGTTTGCCAACCCATCACAACTTCAGTGTAGTGAAAATGTAAAAATAGTTTTAGACAAGACTCTTAAAGACTGCACTGAGCTTGTGTTGAAGCAGCTTCAGGAAATGAAACCTACCGTCAGTCTGAAAAAACTTGAAGGACACTGGCAGGATGATCCAGCGGTTACAGTTGCAAAAGAAATTATGGGTAGTGAGGAAGGGGAATCACATTACTGATAATTGTGTTTTAAACATGACCTGTAATACATTTTTATTTTGAATAGGAAGCCATCAAGCATGCTAGTAATTGTGAAGCTTTTTTATTTTGTTGAAGTGATTTAACCTAGCAAAAACATGACAGTAGTCATGTAAATTTCTTATTTGTTTTTATCCCTATGGGACTTGAACAGAATCATTGCTTCAGTTTTGTAAATAGTTGATCAGAACTTCAGCTTTCTATCAAATTGTCCTTTCCATTAACTAAATCTTTGTGAATTGTCTGTGATTGGTATCTTTCACCAGGTCACTTCTCGTGTATAACAGTACTCTTTGTTTGTAGATACATTTTTGTATATATTTATTATTGTAAATCATTTGCTGCCACCAGCAGTCTGTAAGTCTAAACTATTAAATGACACATTTATATTCGGAATTTTAATTTGTAACTAAGCGATCAAGTTTTTAAAACTGTGCTTTAATCATTTTAAATTAAGAACTTTTTGAACTAAACCTAAATAAGTCTGCCATATCCAGTTTATTTTGCATAAAGCATTTTAGGAAAGGAGCTGGATAAGATCACATTTCATATGTTCAACACATACTGACAGTTCTCATTTTTTGTAAATGTTAACATCCAGTATCTTTGGATGGTATTCGTATATAGCTAAATCATAAATTTAAATAGTTTTCCTATAGCTACATTTTTCATTGCTTTTAATTGGATACAAAGCTATTATGATTCCATAATACAATGGAAATGTGAATAAAAATAGTTTGCTACATTGGAGATTTTAAACAACATTTGGTATTAAAGAACCTGTTGTGAATGTGATAGAAAATTAGTAGTGTGGAGCAGTGTATATATTTGAGGTGGTGATTTGTGAAGTAGCCCAGTATTGCCTTAAATAAAATCACATTTCATTTCTTGTTTTATACATGTGATCTTATGAAGGTTATTTTTGTTTCTGTAACTTTAGATTCGTGTATAGCTTAATATTTTTTTGTTTGTTTAAAAAATGCTACTTCGGAAACAGTGAGGTTGGGGTTGTTTTTTGTTTTTTAAATAGTGAGTTTATAAAACAGGATGATAACTATAAATATGAGTCCTCATGCCATGATATTTAAAACTGAATAAATGGAGCACTTCCTGAAAAGAAAGTTATAGAGATTGTGAACTAATAGGCAAAATATCTAGACTCTATAGATGGTATAGATGGTATAGGTCCTCTTTTGCAGTCATCTTTTCTCTTGCTGAGTGTTTTAGCCAACGGTTTTCCCTAATCTATATTTCCACACTGGAATGAGACTTGAAAGCAGTGCCACTTGTCATAACTGGGATTTGTGAGATCTCTTTTTATGCTGCTAATTGCGATGACAAGCATCTACCTTTGTTTAGTAGCAAAACCAGTAAATACATTAGCAGGAGCCGTCATTATGCAAGAAGATCTAAAATGTTTTAAAACCATAGACTATACTTAACTAACACTGAGCAAGCCAGCTGTATTGTTTGGTATCAAAAATAATTTTCCGTGGATTCTCTGTTATTGGACACAACTTACCTTCCGCGGTATAAAATAATCTTTATCTTGATTGCTATTCACTTGATTTTTCTACAGAGCTGCCTCACTCCCATGTAATCCTCTTTGCATTGCATATTACGTTTGATTATTTAAACTTCTCACCTATAATCTTTGACAGCTGATATGAATATTGATGTAAAAGGCATTTTAATTCAGAGCAGTCTTTTTTTAGGGTGCAGATAATATATAAAATGTAGGAGGAGAGAGAATAGCAGTTGAACCTTGTGAACAGTCTATTACCATCTGGTATTAAATTGAGTACCATTTTACACAAAACAAATGCTCTTGTATGAAGTGAGCCTATTAGCTATCAATAGTAACTTTCATTCGCTTTTGAGCCACTCAACCATTGCTGCCTCCCTGTCAAGAAAGCAGCCATGCATACTAAAAGTAAATGTGATAAAACTAAAACATTAAGGTCATAATGGGCCATTGTGATAGTCTGCCTTGACCAGCAAAACACAGTCCATAGGACTTCCTTGAATTAATTCCTGTTTCAGCATCACTATACATGGTTGGACTAGAACATAGATTTTTAGAAAAAAAATTCTAGTCTTGGGGAGGTAGAGGGAAGAGACAAAAATTCTTACAGGGATATCAGGCACTTTCAAGTGAATGGTTCTATGGAAATCAAGGATTTGCAGACTTCACCTTTTTATATAATTCCATAGCCATTGTCCGTTCCTTATTACATAAAAACTTGAACATGTGATGTTAACATTCCCAATATATATATTGTTTATTATTTGCATTTCAGACTCAGCAGTGAATCTATACTGTTCACAATCACTTGTGTTTCTAATTTGTTTTTCTCATATGTTAGTACCTAGGACCCAGATCCACAAAGGGGCTTAAGTGCTGCAGTGCTTAGCTGTACAGTGCCTACAAAATGACAGGAATAACACTGTAATCCGCTAAGTCTGAAAGGTCTACATTCCTCATACAGTGAATGGGGAAAATTAGCTACTGTACAGTGAGATGCACAAGGCCAGCATATTAGGCTGAGATCTGCTCATTCTAGCTAATGGGAGATGCTGACAAGGGTGGGGGGTGAGTCCAGCCTCATTCTTGGAGAGCTACCTGCTTGCAGGCCAGACTTTGGCACTTATCTCTGCTTAGTGATTCATGAATGGGAACCAGTTTCCTGGTGTCATGCAGCTTAGGTGCCTCTGATGAGTGTAAGAATGAGTTAGGTGCCTGCATTGCTCTCCTCTCCTCACAAAATGGCTGGAGGAGAGGGCACCTATATTATACCTTTTGTCCCAGTGAATAGCGCACTCACCTGAAATAACAGAGACACAGGTTCTGTTTCCCTCTGAACCAAGGGCGAGTGAATCTAAACAGGGGTCTCCTACTTCTCCGGAGAGTGCTCTAACCATTGAGCTATCGGGTATTCTGATGGGGGGAAGCCTCTTAGTCTCTCCTATTGAAGCTGTTCCACTATGAATAGATAATAAAAGAGTGATTTGAGCAAGGGGATTGGCCCTTGTCTCCCACCTACTGGGGGTGGAGGGGCGCCCTAACTTCTGAACTACCAAGTCATTCTCTTCCTCTGGCCCACCAGTGTAACAGCCATCAGGCCAGAGAGAGAGAATGGGAATGACACTGTATTCCAGTGGATAGGGAAGCTCCTTGCAAAGTGGGTGACCTGGGCCCAGTCCACCCTTTTCCAAACACTTCCTTATTTTATACATAGTAGGTAGAATCTGAGCCCCAGATTGGGCCTGGCATGAAACTTACGTGGCCAAAGCTCCATCTTCCCTATGTTTGTAAATCACGACGCAGCTTTTCCAGGAGGTAGGCATCCAGTTGCCTCGAGGGAGGCAGCAGTGTATGCGCCCAGAGATTGAAACTTAGGCAGCAAGGGAAATTTTACTCTGAAAACTTAGGTGCTGAATGAGCTTAGGTACCTACACAATTTGGTGGTAGTTTTGTGGTTTGTAGTGGAGCCAAAATTGGGACTTAGGTACCTAAGTAGCTTCATGGATCTGGGCCTATGTTTTCATGCTGCTCTGTAGAATGGAAATGCCATGAATATTGTGGGCCAGCATTTGTTTTACATTTGGATTCACAGGTATGTTCTAAAATCCAAAAAAATTACCATTGATATAAATGTTCGGGAAATAATTTCTATTCTTAGTATCGTATTCATGTTTAATAACTGGATCCTAACACCAATTGACAATATCTCTGAGAAATTATTATTCCCTATTTTCAATCCTTCCCCACGTTCAGAAGCCAAGTCAGAACTTTGGGGTCTGTACCAATCCAAAGTGGTTATTTAGTCCTTGCTGAATGATTTGTTAACTGGGTATTGAGTTACCTGATTAAAGGAGTCTACTGCCAGTTTTTTATTTACAAGGGAAAATACCACATTTGAAAAGCAGGTTTTGTATTTTAAGTAGTTTTGACTGAAAATAATATGAAGTACAAGAGATATTTGGCAAAAGTGTGTTTCATTCAGGAAGACTGTAAAAAGAGCAATTCATTATTTAATATTCCTTTTGTGTATTCAGACATACCTGTTCTCCTTAGTGACAAAAATAAGTTTGTATTGTTTCTCATTTATGATAACTGTGTGTTGGTGTAATGGTGCTAAGAATCTGCTGAATCTTTTCTTCTGTGTATTATCAGAAGAATCACTTCTGAAGATCCATTCAGGTATGCGAAAAGAAATGGAAGTGAACATATCTGATGGCCTTTTCAATAACTTTTTCAAATGTACTCAGTTTACAAGTTAAGTATTTTTGAGTTTGCCAGCCTATGTAGTAAGAGTCATGTTGGGCTTTTTTTATTTCCTCCTGCACTGCTGGCAGTTGAAACAATAATGATGGATAATGCAATTTTTAAAGCAGGTCTGCACTTTATTATCCAATACTCTTTAATTCTCCCACAGTTTTACATAAGGCATTTCATAGTAATTATGGACCTCTGAACTTTTAAAGCATGCGGGTGAAAATATACGGTCACTGAAATTAATAAGTAGATCCCAAATCCAGAACAAAAAAGTGAATAGATGCTTAGAGTGATTGATTCTAATGTTAAGATTTTTATTTTTATTTTTTTGAAAACACAAGTTGACTTCTTGAAAACATGGAATCAGAGTGCATAAAATCTTACCCCATAGATTAGGACTGATTATTTAATTTTGTATAAAAGAATAATAGTGGGTTTGTATGACGTTCTCTTGCACCGCTCATTTACTTACTTCTGGGTATTCATTCCCTTGTATTCTGTGGTAAGTGACATTTCCTTGGGATTGATAGAGTCCAGTGCCAGAAGGGACTAGCAGTGTGATCATCTGGTCTGACCTCCTACAGAACTTCCCCAAAATAATTCCTAGAGGATATATATATTTTTTAAGAAAAAATCTGATCTTGATTTAAAAATGATCAGGGATGGAGAATCCATCACAATCCTTTTTAAATTGTTCCAGTGGTTAATTCCTCTAAGTATTTACACCGTATTTCTTGTCTCAGTTTGTCGAGCTTCATCTTCCAGCCATTGGATCTTGTTACACCTTTCTCTGCAGCACTGAAGAGCCCATTAAGTATTTGTTCCCCCATTTTGCTCGTTATAGATTATGATCAACTCATTGTTAAATCTTCTCTTTGGTGAGCGAAATAGATTGTGCTCTTTGAGCCTTATCACTGTTGGGCAGTGATTCTCAAAATTAGGCTAAGTTTGTGCTTAAAATATTAAAATACTGCTGCAGTAGTGCTTTAAAGTGTAAGTGTGGCCAATGGCACCATTGCTGGGAGAGAGCTCTGTCAGTACTCTGTAAACCCCCTAAACAAGGGGAGTAGTTCCCAGTGCTGGGAGCCCACTTACACAGGCTCTTTACAGTGCTGTACCTCGATGCGTTTGGGGTGTGTTTTTCACACCCTGGAGCAAGAAAGTTGCATCGCAGCAAAGTGGCAGTATAGATGTGACCTTATTTGCTCGCTCCCCTGTTTCTGTCTAACAGTTTATGCCCCCCCACCACACAAGTACATACACCATTTTAAAAAAAAATCAACATGAAACTCCCACTAAATAGTCAGAGTCAATAGTCCTTTGTAGTAAGAGCAAAAGCAAAGCTGTGGCTGTGGTTGATGCATACAATTAAATACACACCATGACATAGCAAATGGATTAACATATAGATAGATGGCAATGGCATAGTGTAATGCTATGCAGGCTTAACACAAATCAGTTAAAATGTGCAGCCCCATCTAGAGTCACGCACAGCCACACCTGAGACCTGATACATCTGAAGGAATCAGCTTTGGTAGTTACTCATTGCTAGGGGTAAAGTGCACAGGGTTTTTTCCCCAAAAAACCTCTTCTTCTCCCCCAGTATGTTCTGCACATACACACACATTTGAGAACCTCTGTGAGTACAAGGTATATTTTTCTAATTCATTCTCCAGACTCTTCTATGAACTCTCTCCAATTTATCAACATCTTTTTTTAATTGTGAACCCCAGAATGGTGGGTGAACATCAATTAACAATTGTTCAAACTAAAGCACATTGGGCCAGTAGGTTTGAACTACCTGGGAGCAGACACTCCCTTGTGTTCTCTGAAGCAAGCAGGGGGGAAACTTGGGGGGGGGGGATGGAAAATTACCAAAAGGCAGGACAAAAGAAGCAGCAGAATCCAGCAGGAAAGGGACTTGGAGGAATGAACTGGAGGCAAAAGCTGTTTTGTACCAGTCAGATAAGGGGGGCTGTGCTGAGGCAGGGTAGGCAATGGGGTGAAAGATCCTGCACGATAGAGCACAGTTGGTTTCCCAAGAGAACGCTAGTGAGGGACAGTTGTGTTTAGGGTGTTGTATTACTTTGCATGATCTGTAGTTTGGTATGCATTACTTAGTGAAGTATAAAGAGCTTCAAGTTGATAGATTGAACAAAGTGGGTGGGTGGGTACTGCTTCACAACTACTGTAGACTTAAAACTAAACCAAAATTTTCACACATGTTGGGTGGCGTTCTGGAAAGTCAGAGGGGTAGGGCAGCGTTCAAAGCAGGTAGGTCCCCTTCTTAGAGGATGGCCAGGAAGGGAGGCTCACTAGGATTGGTGATAGGATTGTGTCAGCATTTTGATCTAAATTGTAGCCTTAGAAGATTTTTAAAACTTCTGCTCTTAAACTGGAAGTTGGTTGCAGGTCTCTTGGTTTGTCTAGGTAGATGCTAGTTAGCAAGTATGAATGACAAACAGCCCCTGAGCCTGTGTGCACTCTGAGGTCTGTCTGCTGCTGCTGTTCCGAAGAAAGTGGAGCTGATAGCCATGCTGCGCCCATGCGCTATTAAAGCTGCTCCAAGCCTGGGGCCAGAAGTCCCTTTTTCGCTTACAGGCCATAGACAATCCAGCAGTGTTGGGGAGAAGTCTGGAGCTGTGGAAGTTGGAGTGGAAGAGGCTGCATGAGGAGGAGACAAACCCAGAGATGTCAAAATGAAAGCAATTCTGGACCGCAGGGCACAAAAGTCGGTCACCACACACACACGCTGTGGTGCAGTTTTGTGGAAGATGCAAATCCTAAACTGGCCACTAGCTGGCAGGCTGACATCTAAAATTCGGTTTGATTCTGCTGCCCTTGTAAATAGAAAAGCAAAGGAAATATATTCATATATTTTTAGGGAGAGGCTTCCTTTTAGCAACACACAATGGGAATGTGCACATAGGCTAAAAAAGCATCATAGGAGCTTAGTTTATTATTTATATTGATTTTTAGCCAAGCTAGTGCTACAATGAAATAACATTTGCTTTTATACCAATAAGCTTCAGTAAGGCTTTAACTGGCTGCTCCTTAACTACCTATTTTTCGGAAGGCAAGGCTATTTAACTTATCAGGTACTATTTACTCCCGCCCCCCCCCGGAGATTATCAGAGAAACATAAACCATAATGTGTGTTATTTTGTGATGACACCAGCAAGCTCCATGTTATATTCTCTTTTACATATCCCCCAAAGCTTTTTTTCCCTAATGTATGTGCCTTAACATGGGAAAACTTGGCAGATCCCTAAATGAAAAACACAAGCATTTTAAGTTGAAATTAATATGTTTATTTCAAAAGCCAATTCAAAACAAATATTTCTGTTATGAACATTTGAGGTGGAAAATTGAAACTTGTCAAAATCCACATTTTCCCATGTGAAACTTCAGTTTCAACACAAGCATATTTTTCAATGGGAAATATTACAAATAACTTCAACCAGCTCTAATCCCTAGCAAATTGGATGGGTGGATTGATACAGGCATGCACTTCTTAAAACATATCTACCTTCTAAAATTTAAATTACTCTAAGCAATATTAATCTAATAGCAAAAAAGCCTTAGTAAATCTTCCTGAGTAAGGTGTGTCTGTACTGTATTAAGTCTCTGGAATTCAATTAACATTGAAATAAGTAAGAAATTGGAACAGTTGAACCCCGACACAACCATAAATGCCTATCATAGAAATTTAAGTTGGAAAGATGGATCCTCATCTTTTTTCATTGAATGCAATAGAGAATGAATTTCTTCCTGTCCTCATTTCTCTTGCTGTCTACCTGCTATAGGCTTCTTGGGATAAATAATCATCTCCTCCCTCCCCCAGTTTAACTACATAATGTTAATTTTAAAAGACCATAATTACAATTGTTTTTGAAGCACATTCTGACATTTTGAAAAGGACCATAGAGTTTTCATTTGTGAACATTCTGACTTTGTTTCCACTTGAATCTAAAATACCTTTTAAAAAATTGAGGCCTAATCCTCTGAGCTCTCCAGGCTTCAGAACTTCCACTGGAGTCTAAGAATTTCAAACAAGGATCAGGTTCTTAAAGGGACTGAATTTACTGTTAGCAAAAAGGACCAGACTTCAGACAGTTCTGGAGACCAAAACCTTTTAATTGCCCAATCAGTGTACTTCAACCAGACCTGAGAAATGGAACTTGGATGGATAAGGTTATAAAACTCCATAGCCATAGAAAGGGAGGACATTTCAGTAGCTATGGAGATAGTCTGAGACATGGGAAACCTAGGATCAAGTCCCTGCTGTGTGAGCTTGGGCAAGCCATTTAGTATCCCTACATCTGTTTCCACTGTCTATAAAAAGGACAATAGTACCACACACACAAAGTGGGGTTGAATATAAATACATTAAAGATTGTGAGGTGGTCAAATACTGTAGCAATAAGTGCTGGATAAACAGCTAAAGTAGACAACTAGGTCAGTCCTTGAGATCAGTCTGCCAGCAGGTGTGGTTAATTGTTTTAAAATATATGAATGTTAATATGTAAACAAACCCAGGCTCAGCCCATCACCCACAAAGACCAGTAAGCAGCCATCATCTGGCAGACAAAGATCCACTTCAGCAAAATCCTTCAAAAAGATCCTCAAAAACATACAACTGTGAACCCAAGCAGATGCATGAAATAGCCAAAACACAACTATTTGAGCAACTGTCCTTTTAAGAGGATTTATCACAAGCTTTGGTATTTGTATTACTTCTCAGTGGAAATGCCAGCTATTTACATCTCCTTGATTCAGTCTGAACAAACCTGAAGAATACATAATACAGGTGAACGTGAAAGGAAAAAAACCCCAATAGTGGGGATCTGACAATATTTTTGAGAGAGAGAACATAGACTATTTTCTAGATGAAAATAAAAGGTTCCTCATTATCCACTTATATGGATTTCTTTGACCTCATGTACAAGCAACAATTCAAACAGTTCCTTTAACATCATGCAAAATTATTTTTATCCTTCTCTCAAGTCAGTACCTAAGTTTTTTTCAGATTGATCTGGAATATTGATGAGAACTGGTGAAGCATTGCTGTGGAACAAAGCTGTAGCTGCTGTTTCATTGTGGTCGACATAGTTTAGCCTCTGGCACTCTCTTTTCAAGGTTGGAACTTCCTTGTCATGTCTCTTGAGGAAACATTTTATGGTGTATTTAAAAATCAGATAGCTCAGTTCACTCACATTTAAAACCACACATAAGCATGAAGTAACCAATGCAAAATAGAGGAAGACTTTCTTCTCTGTGGGCTTGGAGATGTAGCAATCTACCGTGTTAGGACAAGGCTTCATGTCACATTTCACAAGGCGTGGCACATTGAATCCACCATATAACTTGTAAAACAAAACCAGGAAACCAATTTCAAAGCCTGTTTTGCAAATGAGGCTGATGAGATAAGTGTACAGCAATCCGCCGTCCATGCTTCCTGGGTTCTTGTAGATTTTCTGTTTGTGTCGCTTCTCCCTGTTCTCTCGATAGGCGACATGAAGAGCAACCAAAAGAGAAGGGGTGGTGACCATGATTAGTTGCAAGGCCCAAAGCCTGATATGGGATATAGGGAAGAAGTGGTCGAAGCAGACGTTTTCACAACCCGGTTGCCTGATGTTGCACTCAAATTTCTTCTGTTCGTCCTTCCAGACGTGTTCTGCTGCCACCACATAGACCAAGAAGCGGAATATAAACACAATAGCCAGCCAGATTCTGCCAATGCCGGTAGAATATTTATTCACTCCACTTAGGAGGTCTCTAAGGAATACCCAGCTCATGTCTTTTATTCAAAGAAGGACAAAACTCTGTAATAAACAAACATATGGTTAGAGATTTCCCTTCCTCTGGAGAAAGCACACATACACAAAAAAATGCGTCCATGCTGAAGCATATTGATATAACTAGTATCTAAACCAGCCTACAATAATTAAGGTCAGGGTGCTGCTCCAAGATCCCCATGGCAGATTTTAGAGCTGATATTCAGTACCTCCAATGGTTGCTAATACTGAGAACAGTTTAATAGCAAGAGTCGGCAGGACCAAACCATGTTGGGCGCTGTATCAGACACTGAGGATCAGCCTTGCTCCAAACATGCTGCAAGTACAAAGCAGGATTAAAATTAAGAGAATTCATATAATAGTTCAAGGCTATTTCAGGAGTGAGGCTGTTCCTAGGGATCCAGGATAAAGCTACCAGGTGCTCATCCTATGATATAAATAAGGAGTATGGTTTCTATAATTGCATCTTCAACCCAGGCTGCGCAGGTGAATCTGTTCTATCATTATATACTGTGTAATCACCCTTCTCCTGTAGCTTCAGAGATACTGTCTTTAAGTGGAGAAGCAGCTGCAATGGCTATCATTACACAGCAATAATTTTGGTAACATGTATCTGTTAGTAGAACAATAAATAATAGAATAATATCTTAATATAAGGAAAAGTGATATCTCAGGTGTGTCTTGAATACTAGCAATTGCAGGCATTGTGATGGCGACCATTACATATGAGAAAAGCATAAGCGAAGAACATTCCAGCTGGTAGATGCATTTGGCTCCGCAATTTGAAGCATAATGATAAAGCTAGGAAGAGGGTTGCAATCTGTCTGCAATGTAAACAAATGGAGAATCTTATTTATAAATATGTGGGTTATTTTTGTTTTGGTTTCATTTTTTCCTCCTCCTCACTGTTCCACTTAAGCTAAAATAGAATGGGATTTATTTCATTGTTCTTCACTACTCTGAGCTAAGCACATTTATAGTCAAGGAAACGTGCCTGAAATCCTCCGGAAAGGGTCATGTTTGTGAATGATTAAAATGAACTTGTGCTGTGTAAAACAAGGATTGGTTGTCACCAGATGGAGTGTCACCTAGTGCAGCTGTCATCAGCACAGCTATATAATGCAGCCTTTGTGAACCCTTTAATCAAAGCCCAAATAAATTGTGTCTAGTAGGCCAAAGTTATTGTCAAACAAACCGTGGGACTTATAAAATCGTCAGCATGAGGTATTCCAAGCCCCATGCTTCTTTGTTATTTGAAAATGGTAGATGTAGTGCTAATGTTCATCTTTTCTAGTTTGTGTTTAATGTATGTTCCTGCTACTTAATCCCAACAATACATATAAGATGATGGAGTCTAAATTAATTGTTATCACTCAAGAAAGAGATCTTAAAATCACTGTGGATGGCATCTGAACACTTGGTGTATTCAAGGCTGTACAAAATGGGTTCTCTGCAGAATTAGGCCGTCAGGACTTTAATAGCCTTCTCACAAGCTTTGGTCCATTGGATTTTCTTAAGAAGATCAGTGAGAGATGTGGAATGGTTGAGAAACCCAGAATAAATTGGTGGTAGTACAGGTCTGAAAAACTGGAGGGAGGTATCTGTTTCCTTGAGGAAGGTGTGGGGCACATCTGGAGGGCCTGGATCTTATTGACTTAGTCATACTGCACCTTTTCCCAAAATGTGCCCAAAGTACATTGTTTCATCTTTGCCTCCATGACATTTAGTGGGATTTCTTGTCAGCCGGCCTCCTGGAGGGATTGTAACACAGTCACCACATGTTTTAGGTTGTCCTGCCAGTTTCAAATGTAGACTTCATTGTCATCTAGGTACACAGCAGTGTATTGGCTATGGAGCTGGAGGATCTGGGACCCTTAGCTACTGGAATGTGGCCAGGGCCCCATGCAAACTGAAGGGCATTATCCGGAATGGAAAGAGTCCAAAGGGAGTGAGAAAAGCTGCCTTTCTCTTGGATTCTGGTGTGAGGGGTATCTGCTTCTGCCTCTTTGTCAGATCCAGAGTGGCCATGTACTCTTCTTCCCCTAGCCAACTAAGCAGTTCAGTGAGATGAGATATCAGCAAACAGGAGAGTAGGGAGTAATTGGTCCCAGTTTCTGATAGCCATAAGGACAAACTTTCAGCGCATCTTTTTTAGTATCTGTTTAATCTTTCCACCAGGCCATCTGTTTGGGGGAGGGGAACACAGAGCCTGAGCGCCTTGATTTTCAGCGTTGCTTGATCATCTAGGATATAAAGCTCATTCTCTGATCTGTTAAGATCTCCCACGGTATCCCAATCCAAGCAAAGATTTTCATCAGTTCAGTGCCCACCATTCTGGCATTCACAGAATGTCATTGTACTGCTTTGGGATGCCTTTTTCACAGTCCAAAGGACAGACAATGAGGGAATACAAAGGGCCTCTATCTGGTGAGAC
The DNA here is from genome assembly GCA_032595735.1 of Pelochelys cantorii. Taxonomy (NCBI): domain Eukaryota; kingdom Metazoa; phylum Chordata; order Testudines; family Trionychidae; genus Pelochelys; species Pelochelys cantorii. Next base: position 65,522,301 of record CM064328.1, read on the forward strand.
CAGGCCTCCAACTGATGTTAGTGCCCAAAATCCCGTGTTTTGCAAGAGGAGGAGCAAGTCTGCCCCCACAGCAAATGATGCCAGTGAAACACTGGGAGGGGGCTTGCAGCATTTCCAGTCCTCTGCACTTTCTCTGTCCCTTTCATTTTCCTCCTTTTTACTCATTAGCTGCACACTCAGTACAACTGTGGGAGTGTGAGCTGGAATCTATTGTGTCCCCTACATCTTCAAAAGGATTGTTTGCTCCATTCCAGTCCAGAGCCTTAGTTGCTTAGATTCATCCTGGCTCTGGGAGGACTAAATATAGTGTGTTCAGCAAAAGCTGCAAAGCTTTAGGGCATATCTACACTGCCCCTCAGTTTGGACTATGGAAGTATGAATAGCAGAGTGCATCAGTGTTCACTGTCACTTCCCCATGTGGGTGCTGAGAGCCTGAACTAAGATTCCTGCTTCCCGTTAATATAATAATGTTTGACAAGGGACATGAGCTTGCCAAAGAATGAATAAAATATGGACAAGATGAGGGATGGGCCATTAGGTTTCCCTTTTCTAACATTAGGTAATTTACTTTCAGTCTTAGAAACCCAGGTTTTATATTAACTGCTGTGAAAACAGCTTATAGGTCATGTCATCTTTCTTACCAAGTAATTTTTTTACTTATGGAAACCCACAAAGGCAGAGTGAGAACTTTAATGTATAGGAACAGCTCTTTGTTGGGGTGGAAGTGGCTTGGGGAATCAGCGCTTTTGAAAACCAGGCTGCTTTGAATTTAAGAGCCTGTCTTCAGGCACTTGCTTTTGAAAATCTCTGCCAGTGTTTCCATATCAGGGAGTGCCCCAGTGGCCTAGCCAGGAGAACCCACTTGAGTGGGCTCTGACTTTGGGTGGGTAGGCAATGGAGGGCATGGGAGTTAAACCTTGGGGCCATGACCCCGCTCCCCAGCTGGAGCACCAGGCAGAGTGGGGTAAAGTTCCAGCACCGCAGCCCTGCTCCCTGGCATGGGCCTGGATGCAAAGTAGGTGGGCCATAGCCCACTCAGGGCCACATGTGGCTATGCCCCAGGAGTGCCTACACACTAACTGGGACTAGAAACAAATGTTCTGTACACCTCTCCCCACCCATTCTACCTTGAGAGCAAGCTAAAGAAAAGCACAAAGGAAAGACTTGTCCAGGGAGAATGTGGAGGGAACTCTCCAACAGCCCTTAGGCAGTATGTAGGCACCAGTCTACTGAGAGAGCAAAAAGGAAGACAAGTTTAAATCTTGTAGCACTGATATAGAATAGATACAGAACAGGGTTTAGTTAATAGTTACATGATTAAATGCTCCGTTGGCTGAAATGCGATTTTTATAAAGTCATTGTGTGGGACACAGCTATAACTTCTGGAGCCATTACTTCCCAAACACCCAGCTCTAGGCAACAAAATGTCAGTGTTTGTACATCAGTAGTTTTCCCTGTGACACTGACTGAGTATCCATAGGACAAGCTTCAGATGAGCAGGTCTATAGAGTAACAGAGCTTGTTTTGTGGCATTCCTCATGGTCACTGGCAACATTTCTATCCAAAGGAGGCGGAAACGTGTCCTTAAAAGGAAAAAATGTTTATTTTATGTGTGATTGTTGCTATAGGAGACACAAGCTTTTAACTGCTGCTCACGTTGATCCTGTACATGATGCATTTATTCTTCCAAAGCTCAGACTTTGCGGAAAGAGTCAGTCATCAGTTAAAGAATAAAGTAGGTTTTTAAGAAAGCAGTGATTCAGGGATGAGAGGGAGACAGAAGATTTCCTCATGAAGCAGTTCATGTGAAAGAGTGACACCTAGCTATAGGGAGATGGACATCAAGCATAGTGAACAGAAGGGCCCATGACTTGAGAAGATAAAATCATTATGTCAGGAGTCTGAAATCCAGACCAATTTACAGATTCAGAAAGACTATGAAAGAGGAATTGAAATAGCCGAGTTGGGTTGTGATTGTGGCAAAAGGGAGGGAGAGTTTGGGCAATGCTCCAGAAGAGGTGTGAGAAATGGCTCAGCAACTTAGAGGTGACTTTTATATCCTGTGTTAAGTGGAATGAAAGTCTAAGTTGTGGGACAAAGATGGCTGTATACCTGGAAGGAAGATTTCACTCTTTAGGAGGAGAAAGAGGGAGGGAAGGAGAGAGGAAGGAAGCAAGCAAGCAAGCAGCGAGTAAGTTCAGGGTCATGTAAGACTGGTATCTGTATTGAGGTAATGTTCAGTACTAAAGCTAGCAATGAGATGTGACAAAGGGTGTCAGGAAGAGTGAACAAGAAGCAGGCTAAAGATGGTGCCTTAGCATGGAAGGGATGATAGAGAGATACTGTCTCTATCAGAAATTAAAAAGGAGTTGTTAGAGAGTGTTCAAATCAGCAGAGGGCAGGGGGCTGAAAGGGAAAAAAGAGTTGCTTTTTCAAAGTGCTTGAGATTGAACAATATGATTGTGTGGGAAGCTGTGCCATTAATTGCTAAGCTGGTTGAAACATTTATTGAAAAATGTTGTTGAACTTTCCTGGTCTGGCACCCTCAGCACCTCACAGATCCCAAATCAGGGGATTTGCTGGACCAGGGGGAGGTCAACGCCAGTCCTCTGCTGCTGCTGCCTGTGGGACTGTGCTCCTGTGGCAGCACTGACAGAGCAAGGTCAGGGGAGCACTTTGGGGAAGAGGCTGCGCTCCTGGCTATTGGTCCCCACCTCTTCCTCTGAGTCCCTGTTCTGACCCCGCTCATCCTCCTACCACAAATCAGCTACTTGAGGCTCTCTGGAAGCTCAGGTGGGGGAAGAGGAAGAGCTGGTGAGTGCAGGGCAGTCAGCTTTTCTCTTTCCGTGCTCCTGCCTCAGAGCACAGGGATGCTGGACCAGAAGAGTTGCCAGATGACGGAAGGTTTAACCTGTATGTGAATAATACAGATGACTGAATTATTCATTAAATAATTGTATCATTTAATGTCTGTAGCAGCTTGAATAATATGGACTGAATAATGCATCCAATGAATAGCATATTACTTGGTTCATAATTTCATCCGGCTTTTGACCAGCTTTGCTAATTATGTTAGCAATAGAAAAGTATCTTTGCACACAGGAGAATGGGGCATTAGGCAAATATAGGGGAAAAAGAGCCAGTGGAAAATGGAGCTAATCCATCAGGAGTTTGGGGGGCAAGGAGAAGAGGGGAATGGGGGAGACTTTCTAGGCATACTGGTGAGAGAAGGACACTGGGAGCCACCAGGGGAGAGTACAGAAGGAGTGGGGAGTGTGTGGCTGTGCGGTACAAGCAGTGGAATGCAGAGGTGGAGCAGAGAGGCCAGGCTGTCAGCCAGGAAAGCGAAGGTGAGGCCCACAACTTGTGTACAGACTTGGAATTGGCCTAGCAAGCTGTGCAATAGTGACATGTTTTCTGTGTAACCATTGTTGATTTAAAGCATCAGTTTTGTTCACTACAAGACATTGTCTTTTTTTATGGCTTTATGACAGAGTAGGGAGAGTGATGGAAACCACTCAGTGGTTCCCAAACTTTTTGGCATCACGCACCCCTTTTTGATTTTTGAACACCTCCCCCCCCCGCAAAAAAAATAGCAGCAAAACTTGTTGAGCAAAAAAAAAAAAGGAAAAAAGGAACTGAACAGGGCAGCAAAACTTGATGGGCGGGGGGAGGCTGGGTCGCCTCGCACCCCTCCTGGAATTTCTTCACGCCCCCCCAAGGGGGCATGCCCCCCCAGTTTCAGAACCCATGCACTAGGACATGGAGCAAGTACTGAGAGTCACTGACAAGATCATAGGAAAATACAATGTGATCAGTACATTGAGACATCAATTGGATTGTGAAGGCAGTATAGTCTAATGGTGAGAGCATGTTACAAGCTGCCAGACTTGATTCTATTCAGAGTCACCATGGTCAAGTCCCTTATGGACTGAGGTGCTAAGCAAATCCCACGGAAGTCAATGGGAGCTGAGGAGGCTCAGCAACTTTGAAAAGTCAAGCCACTAGCTCCTCAGTGTCTTTATCTGTAAAATGGGGGTGATAATAGTCACTTTGTAAATTGAGTTCAGATCCTTGGGTGAAAGGAGCTATGGAAATGCCAAGTGTAATAATTTAACACTGGGAAATTATTTTGTCTAGATTCTTTCATTGTTCAGATAACCCTTTGCCCATCCTAAAATGAGCCAAGCTGAAATAAAAATGTACATTTCAATACTCATTGTTTTTGAAGCCTACAAGAAACTAACCAGTTAAGATACTTATTTATATTCCACGAGCAAACAAACCCACACCACTGAACTGTGTATTAGTTTATTATTATTATTTGTATAATGGCAGTGTCTAGCAGTGCCAACTGAAAGAGGGACCCCATCTGATGTTAACACTTCACAAACACAGAGTAATTCAGCTTTGTCTGCACTGCACAGCTTTTAGCTACACAGCCAAGTTGACATGGCCATGTTGCTAAAAGTCATAAGAACATAAGAATGGCCGTGCTGGGTCAGACCAAAGGTCCATCTGGCCCAGTATCCTGTCTGCCGACAGTGGCCAGCACCAGGTGCCCCAGAGAGGGTGGACCGAAGACAATGATCAAGCGATTTGTCTCCTGCCATCCTTCTCCAACCTCTGACAGACAGAGGCCAGGACACCATTTTATCCCCTGGCTAATAGCCTTTTATGGACCTAACCTCCATGAAATTATCTAGCTTCTCTTTAAACTCTATTATAGTCCTAGCCTTCACAGCCTCCTCTGGCAAGGAGTTTCACAGGCTGACTACATGCTGTGTGAAGAAGAACTTTCTTTTATTAGTTTTAAACCTGCTACCCATTAATTTCATTTGGTGTCCTCTAGTTCTTCTATTTAGGGAACTAATAAATAACTTCTCTTTATCGGCCCTCTCCACACCACTCATGATTTTATATACCTCCATCATATCCCCCCTCAGTCTCCTCTTTTCTAAACTGAAAAGTCCCAGTCGCTTTAACCTCTCCTCATATGGGACCCGTTCCAAACCCCTAATCATTTTAGTTGCCCTTTTCTGAACCCTTTCCAAGGCCAAAATATCTTTTTTGAGGTGAGGAGACCACAATTGTACACAGTATTCAAGATGTGGGCGTACCATAGTTTTATACAGGGGCAGTAAGATATTCTGGGTCTTATTTTCTATCCCTTTCTTAATAATTCCTAGCATCCTATTTGCCTTTTTGACTGCCGCTGCACACTGTGTGGAAGTTTTCAGAGAACTGTCCACGATAACTCCAAGATCTCTTTCCTGATTTGTCGTAGCCAAATTAGCCCCCATCATACTGTACGTATAGTTGGGGTTATTTTTCCCGATGTGCATTATTTTACACTTATCCACATTAAATTTCGTTTGCCATTTTGTTGCCCAATCACTCAGTTTGGTGAGATCTTCTTGGAGTCCCTCACAGCCTGCTTCTGTCTTGACTATCCTAAACAGTTTGGTATCATCTGCAAACTTTACTACCTCACTGCTTACCCCTTTCTCCAGATCATTTATGAATAAGCTGAACAGGATTGGTCCTAGGACTGACCCTTGGGGGACACCACTAGTTACCCCTCTCCATTCTGAAAATTTACCATTTATTCCTACCCTTTGTTTCCTGTCTTTTAACCAGTTCTCAATCCGGGGCTGTGTCTAGATTGGCATGATTTTCCGGAAATGCTTTTAACGGAAAAGTTTTCTGTTAAAAGCATTTTCGGAACAGAGCATCTAGATTGGCACGGACGCTTTTCCACAAAAGCACTTTTTGCGGAAAAGCGTCCCTGGCCAATCTAGACGTGCTTTTGCGCAAGAAAGCCCCGATTGCCATTTTAGCCATCGGGGGTTTTTTTGCGCAAAACAATACCGCGTTGTCCACACTGGCCCTCTTGCGCAAAAGCATTTGCGCAAGAGGGCTTTTGCCCGAACGGGAGCAGCATAATATTTCCGCAAAAACACTGACGATCATACATTAGATCGTCAGTGTTCTTGCGGAAATTCAAGCAGCCAGTGTAGACAGCTGGCAAGTTTTTCCGGAAAAGCGGCTGATTTTCTGGAAAAACTGGCCAGTCTAGACACAGCCCAAGAAAGGACCTTCCCTCTTATCCCATGGCCATGTAATTTACACAAGAGCCTTTGGTGAGGGACCTTGTCAAAGGCTTTCTGAAAATCTAAGTATACTATATCTACTGGATCCCCCTTGTCCACATGTTTGTTAACCCCTTCAAAGAACTCTAATAGATTAGTAAGACAAGATTTCCCTTTACAGAAACCATGTTGACTTTTGTCCAACAAATTATGTTCTTCTACATGCTTCACAATTTTATTCTTTACTATTGTTTCGACTAATTTGCCCGGTACTGAAGTTAGACTTACCGCTCTGTAATTGCCCAGATCTCCTCTAGAGCCCTTTTTAAATATTGGTGTCACGTTGGCTACCTTCCAGTCATTAGGTACGGAAGCCGATTTAAAGGATAGGTTACAAACCACAGATAATAGTTCAGCAATTTCCCATTTGAGTTCTTTTAGAACCCTTGGATGAATGCCATCCGGTCCCGGAGATTTGTTAACATTAAGTTTTTCTATTTGTTCCAAAACCTCCTCTAATGACACTTCAATCCGGGACAGTTCCTCAGATTCATCACCCACAAAGGACGGTGCAGATTTGGGAATCTCCCCAACGTCCTCAGCCGTGAAGACTGAAGCAAAGAAATCATTTAGTTTCTCCGCAATGGCTTTATCGTCCTTGATTGCGCCTTTTATAGTTCGATCGTCTAGGGGACCCACAGGTTTTTTAGCAGGCTTCCTGCTTCTAATGTACTTAAAAAACATTTTATTTCTTTTTGAGCTTTTGGCTAGCTGTTCCTCAAAATCTTTTTTTGCTTTTCTTCTTACACTTGATTTGACAGTGTTTATGTTCCTTTCTATTTATCTCACTAGGATTGGACTTCCACTTCTTAAAAGATGCCTTTTTGTCCCTCACTGCTTCTTTTACATGGTGGTTAAGCCACAGTGACTCTTTTTTAGGTCTCTTGCTATGTTTTTTAATTTGGGGTATACATTTAAGTTGGGCCTCTATTATGGTGTCTTTAAAAAGTTTCCATGCAGTTTGCAGAGATTTGGCTCTAGTCACTGTGCCTTTTAATTTCTGTTTAACTAGCCTCCTCATTTTTGTGTAATTCCCCTTTTTGAAATTAAATGCCAGAGTTCTGGACTGCTGAGGTGTTCTTCCCACCACAGGAATGTTGAATGTTGTTATATTATGGTCACTATTCCCAAGCGGTCCTGTAACGGTTATTTCCTGGACCTGATCCTGCGCTCCGCTCAGGACTAAATCGAGAATTGCCTCTCCCCTTGTGGGTTCCTGCACCAACTGCTTCAAGAAGCAGTCATTTAAGCCATTGAGAAATTTTCTCTCTGCTTCTCTTCCTGAGGTGACATGTACCCAGTCAATATGGGGATAATTAAAATACCCCATTATTATAGAGTTCTTTATTTTGGTAGCCTCTCTAATCTCCCTCAGCATTTCAATGTCAGTATCGCTGTCCTGGTCAGGTGGTCGGTAATATATCCCTACTGCTAATTTCTTATTATTGGAGCATGGAATTACTATCCATAGCGATTCTATTGAACATGTTGATTCACTTAATATTTTTATTTCATTTGATTCTACATTATCTTTCACATACAGTGCCACTCTGCCACCCACCTGGCCTGCTCTATCCTTTCGATATATTTTATATCCCGGTATGATTGTGTCCCACAGATTTTCCTCATTCCACCAGGTTTCAGTGATGCCTATTATGTCAATCTCCTCATTTAATACTAGGTACTCCAGTTCACCCATCTTATTAGTCAGACTCCTAGCATTTGTGTAGAAGCACTTTAAAAATTTGCCACTGCTTATTTGTCTGCCCTTCCCTGATGCATTGGATTCCTTTGTATGCGGTTGTTTGTCTGCTCTGGCCCATGGTTTGCCCTCTCCCCTCCTCTCTTTCTGACTACAACTTAGAGAATCTCTATCAATGGATTCTCCTCTAAGAGAAGTCTCCCTCCAATTTACGTGCATCTCCGCACCAATCGGCTTTCCCCCATCGGGAAGTGTAAACACTGTTTTGTCCACAAAAGTGCCAAAAAATACTTCCGCCCTCTACAAGTTTTTGGCAGATAATGAGCCATTTGCGCTGCCACTTGCCACAGCAAAACTTTTTTCTTCGGGGGGAGAGGGGATGAAGGAGAGTTTTAAGCACCCGTGAATGACAAAAATTGTGTCAATTCAATTGGCAGTGTAGACAAAGCCTAAGATGCAGAGTCCCTGCTCTGAAAAGTTTACAGTAAAAAAGAGACAGACAAAAAGTAGGAGGGACATCAGAAGCAATGTGATTTACCAAAGGTCACACAGCAGGTCAATGGCAGAGGCAGGAAGAGAACCTACACCTGTCATACCCCATGCCAGTGGCTAAGCCACTAGAACTTAGCAAGTTATTGTTCTTTCTTATTAATGTTTACTTTTCATTACATCATGTGTAGCATTAGTGTGTAAAGCTCTTTGGATCACAACTCATCCTTTTATCTGTAAATGGAAGAAGGCTGGTCATTTAGTTGTGCCCTGGATTGGTACTCAATAGATTTTGATTTTATTCCTTGCTCTGGTTCATGTATAACCATGGGGGAATCACTTAATCTTGCAGGCCCTCAGTTCTTTGTCTGTAAAATAAGCATAATACTTCCCTTTTCCATTCTTGTGTCTCTTGTTTATTTAGTGTGAGAGCTTGTCAGGGCAGGAATGATTTGTTAGTCTGTGTATGTACAATTTTGTGTAAGTACATGGGACCATGTGGGGCCTTGAGGGGCTACTTAATAAATGATTTAATAATGATAACCAGCTACTTGCAAGATCTGGATATAATTCTCTGCTCTGCTACAGTCTCTGGGTGACTGTGGTCAACTCATTTAATCCCTCTGTGCCTTAGTTCCTCATTTCTAAAGTGGCATATATATTTTTCTTTCCCTCCTAGGGGGAAGTGTGAAGATCAATTAATTGATACAGTGTTTCCCAAATTGTTTCAAAACTTTCATCAGGAAATTTAAACTAATCATCTACCTCCACTCCCAAATGCCCATCCATGTGCTGTTGAAGCCATATACAGCATGTATATTGAGGCACTCAAACATGATACCATACAACAGTGGTCACCAACCAGTAGATTGGGATCTACCGGTAGATCTTGGAGCCTCTGACAGGTGATCCTGACTGGTCTGGCCAGGAAGCTATCAAGCGCTGGCACTTCAGTTGCCCCTCCACCCACTGTCATACTGCTCCTGCCCTCTGCCTTGGAGCTGCCTCCCTGAGAGCCTCCTGCTTGGTGTGCAGGGTGTGGGAGGGAGAAGGGAGGGGGTGCTGATGTCAAGGTGTCTTCCCTGCCTCCACTCCTGTACCCCGTCTCCACACAGAGAGAAGGGGATGGAGGGAGCTTGGCAATGGAAATCTCTGTCTGTCACCCACACCGTGTGTGTGTCTGTCATTCTCACAAACACACACTGTCGTTCACTCATCTCCCAACCCAACACATAGGTGGGGGTTTGTTGTTAATACTTGCAAATTGGGTTCTGTTTGGTTTTTGACTGGTCTGTGCAGTTCATAATTTTCATTTCTCACACTTAAATTTTATTCTTTAAGTAAGGAGTTGGCTGGAGTCATTATCCCTGTGGTAATTGCTGCTCCTGGAAGTGGCTGGCATGTCCCTGCAGCCCCTGAGAAAGGCAGAGTAGGGGGTGTCCACATGCTGTCCTTGCCTGCACCACTCCTGCAGCTCCCATTAATCAATAATGGGAAACCGTGGCCAGTAGAAGCTGTGGGCTCAGTGCCTGTAGATAAGGGGCGGCACATGGTGCCATGGAGCCATTGTTGTACGTGCCAACTGCTTTCAGGAGTGGTGCAGGGCCAGGGCAGGAGTAAGCCTGCCTTAATTCCACCGCTCCCTCACCCGGAAGCCGTCTCAGTTAAACAGTGCCCAGCCAAAACCTGCTTCCTGAACCCCTGTCTCAGCCTTGAACCTCCTCCTACACCCAACCTCCTGTCCAAAACGTGGGTGCAGGGGGACTCGAACTCCTTCCCAGAGCTTGCACCCTGAAATCCCTCCTGAACCGCAATCCCCTACCCTGGGCTAAGCCCGGAGCCCCTCCCACACTCTGAACCCTTTGGCCCAAGACTAGAGCTTGCACCCCAACCTCCTACCCCAGCCTGGAGAAAGTGAGTGAGGATGAGAGAAGGGGGATGAAGTGAGCAGGGTGAAGCTGTGGAGCTGGGGCAGGGCCTCAGAGAAGGGGTGTGAAGGAAGTGGGGCAAGGGTATTTGGGTTTGAGGTAGATTTTACATTGCACTTAAATTGAAAAAGTGATCTCGTGATTAAAAAGGTTGGAGACCACTGCTATACAAGCTAGTCACTAGTTATTCAAGCTAATTATTCAAGAGTCTGATTCAGATCTAAATAAGGCACAACTTCTTCTTTAAATAAATACACCTACCTGCCTTTGCCACTCACACTCAGAAATGTGTAGAAAGATCAAAATAGTGCACTGAGGGGAGAATATCATCCACAAATGTCATCTGCAGTTTTTGTCAGAGACTTAACTCTTATAAGCTCTTTTTTATAGCTAGTAGTTGCAATGGTCCATCTCACTAACATTTTATATTTGCTTTAGAGAAATTACAAGCACCATTTATTTAACAACCCAGCAGCTATCAGCTATGATGGTCTGTCAGTCAGTAACTCTTTGTGGTGTCTTTAATTATTTTCCACGTGAAAGGAAATGAGAGGAACGGTGACTCTCAGCCATCAGCTTTTCTGTGTATCTTAGTAAATTAGGCAATCAAGTAAAAATGATACTTGAAATGTTCAGGATTACATAAAATACCAAAATAGTTGCTGTGTCTATGATGAATCCGCACAATAAATACTGCAGTTCTCAAAAGCACAAAGAAAAATCCTTAACCATTTTACTTTTCACTCGCCTCTTACAAAGAAAAGTTACTTCTACAATATCCACAGCAATGATCCCAGGTATTAAGAAGTGTTGCTACACTGCTTGGGTCATTCCTGTAAGAGTTGTCAGAGGACAAGAGTATTACAATCACAGGGCAGGAGGGTTCACCTTTGGAACTTACTGAAAAAATGAAATTAGAGCAGATGGACCATATGTCATAGATGGCTACATTCCACCTTGTAACAATTAGTTGCTTAGAAAGTACATCAACAGTGCATGTGAAAACTGTCATTTTCAAGGTTTATACTTAATTAAAATTGTATCTACATTTGACACCTTCTGGCAGGATACTTGCTCCAAACTATTATCGTAATTGCTGATACAAACAAAACTTCCCGCCACCCCACTTCTTATTGAATAAAAACATATTTTATCATAACAAGAAAACCTTACTTACCTGAACAGCAACAACAAGTGACGATTGAAACTGAACTAGCCGTTTTCCAGTACCATTAACAATTAATGATTCATTTCCCAGAAAGGACAAAATTGCTGTAAGCTGTGCAAATGGAGTCCAGTTGTTTCCTAGGTAGTATAATATAAACAGGTATAACCTGATCACTTCTTCTGGCATATTATTCAAATGAGTACTACAGTGTGACTATAGTGCTGTCAGGAAGATGTATAAGTGTAATTTGAGACTAGAAACCATTATTTAATGCTACACAAGTAGTTTTCCTCTGTTAACATCCACAAATATTAATTTTAATGAAGGATAGCAGTTCTTTGCTTCTTTTCTTACATTATCCTGGGTAAAGCCTGAAGAGTCAACCACTATTTTGGCATAGTGTGGCAGAGGGAACAGGTCTCAGGCTGATTGCTGATCATGGATTGTCTATGGAGGACATTTAGTCTATCTATTCGCAGAGCATTTCAGAAAAATCCAGCTAGCACCTCAAAACAAAACTAACAGTTACAAAAATTAGAACTTACATATAAAAATTCTGGAAAGAAATAACTAAGGTATCCAGTCTGTTCCCCTTTTCCAGATAATTATTTAACCACTTACTGAAATCCCACCTGATTTACACTGTCCACCTACACGTTACCTGTGTCTCCTGAAATTTGCAAAGATCAGAATAACTAAGACAAGCCTTCACCAAATGATATTTTCAATCTTAATACAGTACTTGTTAAACAAAGCTTTTGTTTGAGAATTAGCTTGTGTTCTCCTCCCCAAGCCATCCCCATCATGCACTCCAAAAGTTTAAATCGGGTTGCAATATGCAACCCTGCAGGAAGAGGACACTGTGTGACCTATCAAAGCCAGGCTCCCGTCTTGCAGCTCTTAACACCTCCATAGGTGAATTACACTTGTATGGATAAAGAACTTCTGAATAGTGGAATGGAGAAGGGGAGTCTTATGTCCACATGGAAACCTTTTAACCATGCCTTTTTTTATACCTAGGATATGGTGAGCATTTAGGATAATTTTTTTTGGAGACGCCCCATAAATAATGTAGGAACCTAAGTGTTAGTGATTTTCAATGAGACCTAGGCTCCTGAGTCATTTAGCTCCAGAATATGTTACCTTCAGCTTGTAATGTGGATGAAAATTCTGCCTTTCCCTCACTAATTCTATGCTTCCTGGATCCCTTGTATACATCCCACTTTTTGCCTTATATCATCACTCTCTTGCCCCTCCACCATCTGGACCCCAGCATTCCTGCTTCTCCATAAGATGCGGAGAACTTAGCTTGCAGTACATCTAAATCCTCACTCATAGAATAAGTTCATACAACTTCCCCCAACAGCCGCAACTGATCCAGTTGTTCATCTTTATTCCATTTCAGTATTATTATTATTAATAATAATATTCATTTTATTGTATTAATTACTATTTCATTATTGTCACCTCTTTTGACCTGGTCAATTAGTCAATACTTGAAGTCTTGCAGGTTGTTTCCATTAGAGGGAGAAAATGATTAATTATTATTATTTCTTCAATGCAATCCTCTTTATTTACAAGGAATGTGCACAAAATCCTGTATGCCAGAACATTAGAATCAAATAGCAGAGACTTTCTTTGCTCAGAATTCTAAGCCTCTTTCTAGCAAGCATTCTGCCCAAAGAGCACTCTCTCTTAAAACCACTTCTCCAGTTGCCATGGGGGCTTCCTTGGTGCCTTAGCTGTGTACTTTTATGCAATTTTGTTTGTTGTTTTCTCTTTCTTGTATACACACAGTTCCATCAAGCCATGTCCAGCCCCTGATTTGCATTTAGACCATAGGGGAAACCCTCAAACAGCATAGTTCCTATTCTAGCCTTGTATGTGTGGTCTATGTTTTGAATGATGGCTCCTGTTGTTTCAACTACAGGTTGGCCCTCCCTGATCTAGCACCCTCCTGACCTGAGTGGACCCAGAACATGGAGTTTGCTGAATTAGGGGAGGTCAAGGCTCCTCTCTGGGCTGTGGCCATCTCTAGGCTTCCTTCCCTCCTGCTGGCCCCATTCTGGGGCTTCCAGGGTCAGCCTCCTCAGGCGGGGATTCCCCCCAGCCACCGCTGGCCCCTCTCTGCCAGGGTTCCCGGCTGGGCCGGGGCTTCCTGCAGCCACTGGAGTTCCGGACTGTGACTGGGGATTCCCTCTGGCCACCACTGGCCCTGTTTCCACTGGGACCCCCCCGTCCCGCCCCCGGCTGCTGCTGGCCCCACTTCCACCTGGGTCCCTGATTGAGGATTCCCTGCACCCACCGCTGGCTCAGCTGCCACCTGGGTTCCCGGCTGCGACTGGGGATTCCTTTCAGTTGCCGCAGGGGCTCCTGGCCTAGGGCTGGATTCCCCACCCACCGCAGGACCAGCCCCTGTCAGTCCAGCTGGGACTCCTCAGCACCCACAGGACTCCCACCTGACTCGTGCTCCTCACCTCCAGGGCTCTCTTTTCCAGCAACATCCATGGTCCTTCCTTCTAGACCAGGGGTTCCCAAACTTTTTGACATGGGGACCAGTAAATCCATTCACGAGCTTCTGGAGGACCGGTAACATATATTTGCATATTCATTAAGCAAATGATGAATATACAAATAAGTTGTTTCTGGTCCTCCCAAAACCCCCAGTGCCAGTGTTAGCAATATTCTTGCCAGCAAGTTAAGGGAATATGGATTGGATAATGGACTGTAAGATGGATAGAAAGCTGGCTAGATCAGGGTGTCCCAAACTTTTTACTTTAGTTGGAACCCGTTTTTTTTTTTCAGTACTGCTTTTTGCAGCCCAAAAATATGAACGCATATAAAAAAAGAATGAAAAATGAATACATTTTCAGTGTTTCACCCGGCTGTGCATCCTCCACCCAGCCTGGGCCACGGCTTGCGGGACCCGGCGCCACATGGGCACTCCAGGAGGTGGGAGCAGGAGCAGATTGGGGGTAGGGTATCTGGCTAGGAGGGAGGGTGCAAGGAAGGGTAGGGTTGCCAGGTGTCCAGTTTTGTACTGGAGAGTCTGGTATTTGAGGGTTTTGTCCAGTAAACAAATTGAGAAGTTACCAGACATATAAAATGTCTGGTATTTTCTAATAAGGTAAGTTTTATTATAATTAGGTGTATCAGTCCTTAGCTACGAACTGCCTGGCTGGTAGATGTGCTCACACTGAGTGAGTGTAGCTACCTGCCAGGCAGTTCGCAACTACTCGAGGGAGGGTATGTGAGGAGGGGGGGCAAATGGAATCCCCAGGGCTGGACTCACTCGTGTGCCAGGGTCTGCATGTGTCCGGGTCAGTCCCGCTCCCCACCCTTCTCCTCCTGATCTCCCCCGACCAGCCCTGCTGCCCCCGTCCAGCCCTGCTTCCGGTGGCCGGTTCCTTCCCTCCCCCCACCAATCTCCCCTGGTCAGCCCCGCTCCCCCGATGACCCACCCCCCCGACCAGCCCTGCTGCCCCCATCAAGCCCTGCTTCCGGCAGCTGGTTCTCCTATCGTCCTCCTCCTGATCTCCCCCAGCCAGCCGGCCAGCCCTGGTTCCGCCGCCTGCCCTCCCCGATCTCCATTGGACAGCCCCGCTGCCCCCAACCCTGCTTCCGCCACCTGCCTGCCCAGATCTCCGCAGGACAGCCCCGCTACCCCCCAACCCTGCTTCCGCCACCCGCCCGCCTGCCCAGATCTCCACGAGACAGCCCTGCTTCCCCCAACCCTGCTTCCACTGGCCGCCCGCCTCCCCCCATCTCCGCGGGACAGCCCTGCTTCCCCCAACCCTGCTTCCCGGCGGCCGTTTTCCCCTCCACACACACACCTCCTCCCAGCCCACCCTGCTCTGCTCCCCTCCCGGCAGCCATGCTGAGGCCCGGTATTTTTTTCCCACAGCTCGGTACTGGGCCGTGGCCCATAGTTTGGGAAACACTGTTCTAGACCATGGATGTTGCCGGACCAGAGAGTCCTGTATTTGGGGGGTTCAACCTGTATCTGTTTACATGTACTTTGGTTATTGTACCAAATTGATTATTTTAATTGGGTTCGTACGCCCAATTTTAATTGGGTTCTTATGAATTTATTATAATGAATGAACAACATAGCAAACATACCTATTCTAAAAAAAAGAATAGTCCTGTAGCATCTTACACACTAAAAAAAATATATATAGTAACGTGAGCTTTCGTGGGTAAAACCCTCTTCCTCAGATGACGTGTTAGAATCTTAATCTTCCTATACTTATTCTGGTTTTGATTTTCAGGCTGCTTTTCTAAAGGATTTGGCTACACTGGTAAATAACATTAGAAAATTGACAGCTGAATTCATGCCCTTTTTAAAAGCTCTTAAGAGTAGAATGTACTTATGCAATATGTGTGGAACTGCTGAACACATAGAGAAGATTTGCAGAATAAAAACTGACTTAAAGATACATTTGAGTACCTATTAAATGTTAATTTAAAGGTGAAAATATTACAGAGACATTGTAATTATCCCCAAAACAAGCATTGCTAACCCAGGGAATCCAGAGTTAAGGTTAAATTTAGAAGAAATCCAAACATGTCAAGAATATACAAATATGAAAGGTATGAAAATATATCTTAGTCACCAGTCTATATCCTATAGTGGCATCAGGAGGGAAAAAATGAAAAAAAAAACCATGAATTTGCTTTTTAAAATTTCATGTAATCTACTGTGGGACTACCAAAACCATTTTGCATTAATCACAGTTGTATGGTTGTTGCATAGTGATAAGGATAGGATTGAACTCAGGCTATCCTGATGCCTTAGCTGTGCAGAACACCCAGCCTTACATCTCCCTCTCATCCATGCACAAATGCTAAACTGTCTCTTTGTAAATGTTAACAACCTTGTCTATTTTAATACATTAATAAATGATAATCCTTTCTTGAAGGTCTGTCCCATTGTGTGTTGGGTCTGTCGGTGTCTGTTTAGAGATGCCCACATGGTCTACTAAGCCTACATAGTTTTTAAACTGCACAGAACCCAAGAGTCCTTAGTTTCAGTGGTTCTATCTACCCTGTGGAATTTGTAATCTCTGCAAGCTCCACAGAACGCTCCATTACTAGCTACTATTATGAATTCTGAGTCAGGTAACGTTCCGGAGACACCAGGGTAAAGGACTGGTTTTACTTGTGGTGAGAAGCTGGCACTGTGGCTCTTTCTCACCTCTCAGTTTTCAACAGAAACCTGATTTTCCATTCCATGGGGACATTTTTTGTTCTCCATTCCATTGTTGAACGTCACAAATCAAACAGGTGCCATTCATGAACGAAAGTGGAACTGAACAAAATGCTGTTTGTCTTCCAAGTTACACCCACTTCAAATGTTTTATGAGCTTCTTCAGTATTTGAAGAACAATTTCTTTAATCTTTATAGACATGCAAGGCTGAGTGTATGATGTAGTAGTCCATCCATTTCCCAGAGATAAGGCAAGCATGAATGCCAGAAATATATATAGCATTGTGTAAAATGGAAGGTTTCACTTCTGACAGGACTGTTTGTTTATAACATCATCATTTTCTTAAAACTGCTTTGGCTCATCAGTGACTGGATCCATACAAATATAGCCCAGAGCTTGGTTTCCTTGTGCATATACAGCTCTCAATGATTTCAATGGGAGTTACACAGATATATGGTAATGGGTGAAAAATCAGGCTAATAGCTCTAGAGACTAACAGGATGAGTGAACTAAATAACAAATTCATTAAAAAATATCACAGTGGCACTGCAGTCACGCTAGACACTTTGTTTTCTGCATTTATATGTTTAATAAAGGAACATTTTGTGGTATATATGGTTTGACTGTGAAAAGGGGGGGGAGGGGCATTATAATAATTTCATTTACAAAATGCCTTCCTGTCCCTCAACTGCTTGAAGTTGCTCAAGGCTGTTTGGGACACATACAATCCCCCCACCCCCAAATAGTAAACACCAATTCAAACATCTTAAAAGAAGTACACTGTGTAAAAACACCATTTGGAAAATCAAAGTAAAACATTGCAACATCCCTTCATATGAAGCCTGGATCAAGATCTTGAATCAAGAAGAACTGAAAGAGAAAGGTGGTTTTGTTTTTACTTCTCATGGATGGTATTCAGATACCAAAGGGGATGGGTAACCACAACTATAGTATTTATATAGCAGCTTCCATAAAAGGATCTCAGACCACTTTATGAACATTAATTAATTAATTTCCAATAGCCCATTAGGAGGGTAGATATCATTGCACTTATAGGTAGGAAAAACTAGACGTTTTCTAAGTTCACACAGCAAAATCAGCAATAAAATCCAGGAGTCCTGAAAATTCAGTCCCAGATCCTTCAAGATATTTAGATATCTAATTCCTATTGATTCAGTGGAAGTTAGATGCCTTTTGAGGATCTGGTGTGTGTGTTCTAAACATATATCACCAAACACAAAGTGTCAGGAATGTGGGAGAAGTATATAATACATACATTGGACTGGAGCACCTTGAAAAGCTCTCTTCTCTCTCACCCCAAGAAAAGAAAGTAACTGCAGTAATGCAGAGGTTCATGCAAGTATTTTACAGTAACTTTCTTCATTAATTCCATACAGAGACAAAATTAAGAGAAATAGCAGTAGTAACCTTCATTCAATACTGATTCTTTTTTTACTGCTCTGTGGATTCAGCAAAAAAGCAGCACATGCTGCCAAAACAAGTTACCAGCTTAGCAGATGGTGTATTGTGAGTTAAATATTGACATAAACCACAGATGTACCACTAAGTACTCTTGTGATACCAAAAGCTCTTTCCTTTTATTTTCTTCATTCTGTGATATTTGCAAATAGCAGTGATAACTCAATTTGTATGGACAAAATTTACACTTATGATTCACAATGGACAAGTTCCAGTGGCATCACACATCTTGCCACTTAAAAAAAGCCAATAGTTTGAGCATATTTATTGTACAAAAGTAAAGGACTACAAGAAAAAAAATAGGGATGTTATACATTGTTATTAATCATTTACTCCTTTACAAATAGGACAGAGAAAAACCAAAGAATAATGTGACTGTGATTTAAACACATCCATTGATTTTTAAAGATGGGCTAGAACCAGAATGTAGATCCATATGCCAGAAATACAGCTGTTTAATCCAAACTTAATAAAACTGAATTTCTTGAGCTTGCAGATATACATCTGTGTGCAACCCCTGCTGATGTTTGTAGGGATGTTCAGACCCTGGAAAGCTGCAGACTTGGCCATCTTTGTGATTTTCTTTGCATTATTTTTAGAATGAAACGAGAACTGCCACTAATACCATTTAGCCATGTGTGTACTTACACACCCACTGAAAAAAAAATTGGAATGTTTTTCTTTGGTATTCTATTTCTGAATAAACAAATAGCCCATTGTGTCAAAACTTTTATATCACCCATTTGTAAAGCCTTGAGGGCTGGTTACAGTATTGCAAAATGAAGGAAAGTAACCAGGGAAACTTCCTTAGTCCTGAATACATCTCAAATGTTTTCCTTTTCCTTTTGGGGTGCAGGAGAGTCAGTCAAAAGTCTTGTGAGGGTTGCATTTGTACCAGTACTTTATTATGTTTCATTAATTAATATATTTCGCTTCTTTCAGTTTTTCAGCTGCAAAGAAAAAAGAGTTTTTCCTCCTAAATAATGTCAGATGTACCACTGAGTACTCCCATGTCAGACCAATTTTGAAAGTGGAATGCTAAGCACAGGTTCTCAAGATGCATATCACTATAGCTAGACTTTATAGTGTCTGGCTATGTCTACACTGGCAGCTTCTTGCTCAAGAACTGCCATTCTTGCGCAAAAACTTGACTGCTGTCTACACTGCACATGCGTTCTTGTGCAAGTAAATTTACTGTATAGCGTTGTAAAACAGGGCTTCTTCTGGAAGAGTTATTCCTCTCCCCACAAGGAATAAGCCCTCTTGCGCAAGAGCTCTTCCACAAGCGGGCAGTGTAGACAGACAACATGAATTTCTTGCGCAAGAAGCCCCTATGGTTAAAATGGCCATCAGAGCTTTCTTGTGCAAGAGAGCATCCACACTACCATGGATGCTCTTGCGCAAAAGCACATGCCAGCATAGACGCGCTCTTGTGGAAGACTTTTTGCGCAAGAACTCTTCAGCAAAACAGTTCTTGTGCAAGAAGCTGCCAGTGTAGACATAGCCTCTGAGTATTTGATTTGGATAGAATTCATGAGTGTCTGATTAGCAATGTTAATTGAATCTAAACTTCATCTGGGATGTCAGGTTTGTCTGTGCCACCTAGGGCTTCATTTCTCATCAGAAATTTCAGCCAACACAGAAAGATCAAATAACAAAAGATTGGGTATCTATAAAATACCTTTCTATTTATAAACCACAAAATGTCAATGTAGGCTCTTAATCTTCCACAATGGGACTGGCAAAATTACAAGCAAAAGACAAAGAGGACACATTTCATATCACTTCCAGGCTTGGGGGCTGCATTAACAACATGTAAAAGGTAACCTAAAGGGCACTAAAGTAGCTTTTGAAAACTAGGGAGCAGGCTGCATTTTGTGATTTGACTAGAGGGAATTGGGAGAGAATTTTGCAGGAAGGAGTTGGCTCTGGGCAGGGCCGGATTAAGGGGGCGGGGCTAGCTAGGCAGCTGCCTGGGGTGCCAACCTATGGGGGGGTGCCTGATGGCAGCTGTAAGGGGCACCGCGTGCCCAGCCACGTGGTGCCCCTTAGAGCTGCCATCAGGTGCCGCGCACCTGATTGCAGCTGTAAGGTGCGCAGCGCGCCGGGGGGGGGGTAGGGCCGCGCATGCGTCGCACGCCCGCTGCCCGGGGTGCAGGAATGGCTCGAGCCAGCCCTGGCTCTGGGGTTTGGTTGCATATTCCACAGGGCTAGAGAGCTCAGGGACAGTGGTAATTCTTATGTTCAGATTATCAGAATTTGGCTTGGTCAGACGCAGTAATTACCATGGTCAGTGGTGTGAAACAGAAACCTAATGAGTCCCTTACAGAATATGAATTATTTTTTTATTTTGCTCAATAATAATCCAGCTTGTGATGATCCAGGCTACCCACACTTTGTTATAGATGGGCCGCTTCCTGAGGTTAGAGAGACAATTAAAATGGTGTTTGATAGGAGTTGCACTAATATTTAGATTTTGGGTTAGAAGAGCAGAATGTGCTGTTTGCCATGCTCTGGAGGGTAAGAATAAGGACCCAACTGATGAAGCTAAAGAACTCAGGGTTGAAAGTGGCCAGGAGCCCAATTCTGAGGGTAGTACAGGAACCCTTATGTACTGGAAAGAGTATGGACAAGGGAAAGGAGGTGGCTGTGAGTGTCCATGTATTCCTTTCTATGAGGTACAAGGGGTGTAATGAGGAGATGCAGAGTTTTCAGGAGATGACATTGGGAATGGGGAGTGCTTTGCTGGCTACAACTGCTTCCTCCATCCCCTCCCCTCTCCCCCCGGAAATCGAGCCTCCTTTTAGTCATCCAGGATTCTTACCCGCATTACCTTGGAGGAGTGGGGATTCCCCAGTGTATCATCAGTTATTGGAGGCATTTGTAAGCAAACTCTAACATCTAGTAGTCAGGCGAGGATGTCAAACACCAATTACCAGGACTGGAGTGACAGGACAAGGAGCCACTTGCAGGCTCACTAAATCCTTAAATGTCACAGTAGGCAGCTTTTCTGTTACATGTTTTTATGGCCACTGATTCTTGGGAGATTGCAGACATAGCTACAAAATGTGCTATGTTGAAAAACAAGTTAAAAAAGTCACAGAGATCTGTTTAAAGCTGCAGAATACACTGGCTGAAAACTGTTGTGCTGGGCTAAAAAGGCAAAATGTTTTCAATGCCAGAATTTAGTAGCTAGTGAGAACTTGGGAACTGTCCTATTTCACAATGAAAAACTGAAGCTGGGGGCTTTAAAGAAGGGAATGAGAAGATAAAATGAGTTTTGCTCAGACCCTAAAATGGGTGGGGATACTCAGGCCCAGGGGCCGGATATATCTCCCAGCTTGCCTGGATCTGGCCCCTGAAGCTCAGGGCCACCCCCCCCCCAAGCACTGGGGAGCCTGCATTCATACTCCAGTCCTCCCTCTTCTGCTGCCCCACCGTGGGGCTGGAGCACACAAAATTTACTAGGCTGGGCCCCCCTCGATTCTGGTGTGCAAGGGGAACTTGGGGAGTATCTTTCTCCTTCTCAGTTGGGAACCTTGTCAGTGAGGGTTTTTTTCTTTTGTGTTTTTGGTTTTTTGCTTCTCACTTGTGTGTGGTCTCCAAATGATTTTTCTGTGGGTCAGTGGCTCCCGACCCAAAAAAAGTTCCCCACCTCTGCCCTAAAAGCACTGCAAAGCTCGGAAGGGACTCAAAAGTTGGGGGTAATGCAAGTGTTAAATATTAAAGAAAATGCTGATGACTTATTTAAAAAAATACAATGGGAGGTGGGGAAATACCTAGTTAGTACAATAACTGCCTGTCAGACAAACAGTTTAAGTACAACAGCAGAGGTTCTAAGTTGGCTGGGACTCAGAAAAGAACAATGAAATCAAAGCAGCAGGAAAACAAAATGCTGCTAAAATGCAGCAGCTAACAGAGCTCAGCACCCCCCAAAAAATTTTGCACCTGAGAAAAACACATTAAAATCTGAACTATAAAAATAACATGTAAGCTGCTCAATTTAGGGGAAGCCCCCCCAAAAAAGAAAAGATATTTTGATGGCCAATCTTCTGGCAAGGAGCATGAAGTGGGAGGTCAGGTACTTGTGCAGTATACCTCAGACAAAAAGGCTTTTCCAAAAGCCAGTTGTGGGGATATAATAGCCACGGCTAGTGTATCAGTACCCCTGATTCAGGTATAGGATGAAAAAGGAGTGATGAATTGAGGGCTGCATGCTCTGCAACTGAAACCATACACAGGAAAGTGCAGAAGTGAATCTACTAATGTAAAAAGATGGAAGCAAACAGGATATTTGTTTTTTCTTTCATGTACTGATCACTGTGGGAGGCATAAAATGAATCAAATCAGGATCCCTGGAATTCAGGATACAACAGAGGAAGAAGGCAGTGACAGTGCACAAGGGGAAGAATGCCACTCTACCCTTATGGTTTCCAGATAATCATGCAGAAAAATCTATAGTGTTCCACTTCCAACATTGCTTGGACTGCAGGCAAGGTGGGGAGCAGCACAAGCTACTCTTAGAAGCAGAGACTGGGACTGGGAGACTTAGAGATGTTGGTGTGTTTAAATGGGATGGTAATAACTAAAGTAACCAATTACAGTGTACAGTTAACACCTGAGGGAAACATTCCAGTGATTTAGATTATTAAACTACCTACAATTCCAGAAAAGAGACTGAGACTTTTACGTTTTCTCTGACCGTGATTAAGGACTGGCAGAGTACCATCCCTACTCCTGAGTATACTAGAATAACAATTCCTCGTATTCCAGCATTAAAGCAAGATGAAGATTCATGCTCAGAAACTGATGCAGGACTTGATAATGGACTAATGATAAACTGAAATCTGAGTTTGTATAATAGCACATAGTACCAATACCTGTGTATTGAATTTAACCAATGTAACATTACCACAGCAGCTTTGTCCTGCTAAATATGTGCACTTCTATATGCAAATGATAGCAAAAATGGTGACAAATTTTGGACAGTCTATGGATAGGATGGAATTGGAGGAAACTTGGTGGCTTAAAAAAGGAAAGAGAAGATGAAAGATAAAAGAGATATATGAACAGTATTAAGAGTTGGGGCATTGGGAACCTCAGAATGATGTGTTGTGGAAGGAAAATCAGGGTATGGATACACTGAAGGCTAAAGTTGAATTAAGATACGCAACTTCAGTTACATTAATTGCGTAGCTGAAGTTGAAATACCTTAACTCAGCTTTTGGCACCGTCCACACTGCGGGAAGTTGAAGGAAGAACACTCTTTATTCCAAAGAACACACATTATTTCAAAATTATTTTGTGTAGACGTGCACTGTTATTTTGAAATAACGCTACTGTATAGACAAGCCCGGAGAAAATAAGAGTCCAATTAGGAAATCTGTTAACAAAATTAAACAACAGAATGAGGACATGGAAAGATTTAAAGGATGTTCAGGAATCTAGGATAAAAGGACAGCTGTTTAGGGACGTGGAAGTTGAGCCTCCCTGCCCCATCATCCCCCACTGTCCTTAGTCCACCCTCCCGCATTCACCCTATCCACTCAGAACCCACCATCAGTACAGCCCTCCCACTCTATCAGCCCCACCCTCCTCACTTCTGCCCCCCTGTAGCCTTCAGGCCATTGTTCAGTTCTCTCAGTTCTCTGCTCTTCAGAGTTCTTCACCCTCCTTAGGCCTGGAGGGGCTGCAGTAAGACCTCCTTTCCCATGTCCCAGGCTGGCTGGGGAGCAGCTGCCCAGGGCTGATAATGGGAACTCAGGCACACAGGGCTCACAGTGATTTCTAAAAAAAACAACAAATGGTCTGGTAGCACCTTATAGACTAACAAAACATGTAGATGGTATCATGAGCTTTCGTGGGCACAACCCACTTCTTCAGATGACCAGAGTTAAAGTACTGTAAGTTAAATTAAGCCTCGCTCATGCCAGAACTCCCAGATGTCAGGATTTTCTTTTTTGGATATGGCTGGAATTTTTAATGCAACCTCATGAGTGAGGCTTAATTTTACTTGGAAATCATGTCTCTTGCAATAAATTTGTGAGAAATGGCACATCTAGGCCTGCAGTCCAGCTACCACAGAGGACAGAGTGCCAGAAGGAGTGTCACAAAAGGCTAGGATACTTGTCTGGTTTTATACTTGACTATAGGAGTGGAAACTGGGGTTTTACTGTGAAAAGTTTGCTGGTGCTGTCAGAACAAAGCTAATATTATTTCTTGGGTGATTATACGTCCTGTTTTGTCCAGAACAGTTCCTTTTTAAGCCCTGCCCAGGCCATCCTGACTTGTTAATCAAGTTGATCAAGCCGTCAAAAACAATTGAGACAAATGCTCACTTTTGTCAAACAAGTTCAGTGTGGAGGAATGTGAGGGGACGTAGCCTATGTCTACACTGGCGCGATCTTGCGCCAGAAATATGCAAATGAGGCTAAGCGTGGAATATCGCCAAGCCTCATTTGCATATCTAATGAGCCGCCATTTTTTTCAGAAGAGGCTCTTGCGCAAGAAGGAGCATCTACACTGCCCCTTCTTGCGCAAGAAAAACCCTCTTGTGCAATACCGTTACACCTATTACTTTTCAGGAAGAATGGTATTGCGCAAGAGGGTTTTTCTTGCACAAGAAGGGGCAGTATTAGACGCTCCTTCTTGCGCAAGAGCCTCTTCTGAAAAAAATGGCGGCTCATTAGATATGCAAATGAGGCTCTGCGATATTCCACGCTTAGCCTCATTTGCATATTTCTGGCGCAAGATTGCGCCAGTGTAGACATAGCCCTAGTGTCAATGCCAGCCCTGTACAAGAAGGGAAGGGGGCAGGGCTTGGATAGCAGTGACCTCTACTCCACGTGGGAAGGAGGGGGGCTTAGGTGAGCAGCTTGGGGCAGCCCTGTGCAGAGAGGATCAATCTAATCTCACCTGGTTTTCCCTTAGGCTTTGGGAAATATGGTCACTCTAATTATTTCATGATTTTGAGAATCCCAGAGCAGTGCTGTATCTGTGTGTTGAGACTAGGAATTGCAGCTTTCCCACATTTCTTTTGAATATGGCATTTATTTTCCTTAGCTGGCTTCTAACACCCCCACTAAAAAGAGAAGTATTCCGGCACTGCTGTAATGGACAGTTCTCTTTTTGGTTGGTTTGTCCCCCCATCCACTACTGGAACAAAGACACATGTGTTTTTGTCTGGTATCAGATAGGAGACACCACTCTGAACTCTGCGCAGTTCTATCCCCTACCCACATGACCTCATACACATGCTGCATGCGAGGTCAGGTGCGAGCAGAGGGGGAGCAGTGCACTCTTGAAAATGATGCTCCCTGTGTGGCATGATCTCATACACACTGACACCAAATATCCAAGGTCAGGCTTGCAGCAGACACAGGCCCATGCATTATCAGAAGTGCAGGAATGTGTAGAATTCCAGGAACATGTGAGTGGTCACTTGACAAAAGACCCACCCATTGTACTTTGTCTCAGGATCAAGCTCAAGACTGTTAGAGGGTGAGACTGCTGTGCTACCAATTGTACTAAGCAGCTGCCTGATACAATGCTGGTCACTGCCATCTGGAATGTCAATAGCATCTCATGTTCAATTCAGGGGCAGGGTAAAACAAAAGACAAGCTTTGACAATCCACCTAGACTAGAGGCAGACCCAGCCCCCCTGCCTACCTCTAGCACTGCCCATTTAGCCCCAATCTTGTTGCAGAGAACTACCCCATCCCTTCCTCCGGGGGGCAGGGGGAAGTAAGGAAAAGTCTTTGCTGACCAGGAATTGAACCCATGCCCCAGGCCGGAGAGCCCCAAAGCCTAACCCCCTTAAGCAGTGGTTTTCAACCAGGGGCACGACCCAGCAGGTTTCAGAAGGGCTACCAAGCATGGCCTGCATTAGACGTGCCAGAGCCCATGGCAGAAAGCCAAAGTCCCACCACACATAACTGCAGCCTGGGACCCCAAGCTACATCACTCGGGACTGAGGCAGAAGCCTGAGCAACTTAGCTTCACAGTTCCCGGGAGACCTGCCCAGCTTGCTACCTCTTGGCACTGGCCCTGGCTTTTATATGTAGAAAAACAGTCGGCGTGGCACAGCGGGGCCATGGAGCTTTTATGACATGGGGGGGAGGGGGAGTGTCTCAGAAAGAAAAAAGTGGAGACCCCTGCCCTAGAGCGCCAGGGACCAGGCACGAGCGGCTCCCCCCCTGCACACAGAGCGGCAGCAGGCGGGATGCCTGCGATGGCAGAGCAGAGACAGGGTTCGCCAGGTGAAATGCCCCAGGAGGCCGCAGGCTGGAAAGAGAGGAGGGGACCAAAGAAGAAAAACAAGGCAGCTGACAGCCCTGCCCAGCACAGGAGCAGCCTGGGCCCGGGTGTGGCCCGGCAGCCCCTGGGCCACAAGGCTCTGGCTGAGCGCGCTGGGGGGGGGGGGGCTGAGCGCGGCGCGACTCGACCGGCAGCCCGAGCCCCCGGGGGGCAGGCGGCTCACAGGCAGCCGCGGGCGGGCTGGCGGCCCCTGTAATGGAGGCGGATGAAGCCACGTGACAGGGCAGGGCGGAGGCCGCGATGCGCTGGGTGCCGGGCCCTGGCCTTGTGCGCCGGCCCAGCCGTGGGGGGGAGGAGGGACCCCAGCGGCGCCGGCTGCTGGGCAGCGCTGCCCGAGGGGGCGGCGCCAGGCACCTGACTGGCGGGCGGCCCTGCGGCCTTGGCTGCGGCGCCTCTGCGCCCGGGCCCGGCTCTGGGCAGCAACGAGGTGAGTGCGGGGCGCCCTGGGGGGGGGAGCGGGCGGGACCAGCCCCAGCCCCTTCGCCTTGTCTCCAGTCTGCGCCCCCCGCGCCAGTGTTTTAACCGCCCCGTCCGCCCAGCGCTTATCCCAGCTCCTCCCCCCCCACTTCTCAACAGCCACACTTTGCAGCAGCTCGGACCTTTGGGGGCATCGGAGAAGCATGCAGTGAACATTTGCAAAAACTGCCTGCCCAGGCCCGGGGGGTGTTGTACAGGCCCCGCTCTTCTCCGAGGCAGGGTACTGAAATGTCCTGCCAGTGCTATTAATTAAAAGCCTTCCCCAGTGCCTGGGTCTCCCTCTCCTTCCTCAGATTAGCCAGGCTTTGGACAGGTCTGAATCTTGTTCTTTACAGTCCTGGTCAGAAATTACTAGAAGGGATTTAAATTAAAGTGTTTTAAAAATATTTGAGCCTGGTTTAAGAAAAAAACCCAGATTCCTATGTCTCAAAGTGATGAAGAATTACCCATTATGAGTGTGATGATACCAGTCCTTACACCTGCAGTTTTTACATGGTGCCAGGATCATGTGGATGCAAAGTACCTTTAGCGATCATTGAAGTCCTTGGGAGTTGAGGATGTCATTCAATCTTTTGCTGGATCAGGCTCATTTAAATTACTCGTGGCCCAAAACTGTAAAGTCCTGAACCACGGTCAGCTACAAGAGGCCAGGTTTAACAAAACATTTAGATCAACATAACTACCTTACTTAGGGGTGTGAAAAATTCACAAGCAGTTAAGCCAAACACCTGCTGTAGATGCAACTACATTGACCAAAGAATTATTCCATTAATCTAGTTCATGAGTTCCCAAACTGGGGGGCATGAAGAAATTACAGGGGGGGGGGCATGAGGCGACCCAGCCACATACATCCCTGTCAATCCCACCCCAAGTTTTGCTGCTATTTTTTTGGGAGGGGAGGCGTGAGGGTTTCTCAAAAATCAGAAAGGGGGCATGATGCTGAAAAGTTTGGGAACCTCTGATCTAGTTAGTGCTGCTGCTCCAAGAGGTGAATTACCTACATTGACAGAAAAATAACTTCCCTCAATACAGGAAGCATCTACTCCAGGGGTAGCCATAGGCCAGATCTGGCCTACCCCTGCAGTAAAGAGCAGTTTCACACTGCTCAGAACAGCTCTCTGCATTTTGGGGAGAAGGGGGAGAGGCTTGCCCCCAGCACAGTCGCTCAGTTCTTATTGGCCAATTTCTGGCTAATAGAAGCTGAGAGATTGTGCTGGGGGGTGGAGGCAATGTATGAAGCCCTCCCCCTTTCTCTCTTCCCCCATTTCTTGCGCCCCCCCCCCCCCCCCCCGCCAGTAGAGAGCCACATGTAACAGCCTAGGGATGTAATACTCTAGTCGATTAACCAATAAGCAAAAGCTTATAGGTTAATGCTATAGACTACATGCATTTCCTGCCCCCCTTTGCCAGTAAATTTTTTAGCAGGCTGGTTAGCAACCCGGCTCAGTCCTGGCCTGCACCGGCTCAGGGACCTATCCCTGCTGCAGCTCTGCATTTTAAGCGTATTAGGAGCCAGGCCGGCAGACAGCCTGGCTCAGTTATGGCTTGCGTGGGGTCTGGGAATTCAGGCCTCCCCCTCCATCCGGATAGGGGGCTGGTTCCACCCCAAGCTGTGCAACAACAGTGCAGGGTGACAGGCAGCCAGTCTTTAAGGGGAGCTGGTTTTTAAACGGGTTCCCTTTGTGGACCAGCTCCCATCTGGTACCCCATGCTGCTGCCTCTAATAGAGGCAACAGTGGGGGTGGAGTGCACAGGCTGCCAATCTCATCCCCAGGGACTATAGAATAGTTGACTGATAAAAATTCATGAGGTTAATCGACTATTCAATTAACTGATATTTAACATCCCTATAATAGCTAGCTGCTTTGAGCAGCCTGGGGCTGCTGACAGGCAGGGAGCTTGCCTTAGGGACCCACTGGGCTGCTGCCTGGGAGCTGCTTAGGTAAGCGCCTCCTGTACTAAGCTTGCTTCTGGCACCTCACCCCCTCTAGCACCTCAACTCCCTCCCAGGCCCTGCCCCCCCCTTACACCTCTCCCCCAGATCAGAAGCTTCTCCTGCACCCCTCCCGGACCCTGCACCCTAATCCCTTGTCCCAGGTCACCAACCAAACCCTTTGCACCTTATCCCCCTCTGTCCCAGGTCACAATCCCCTCCTTGTACTCCACATCCTCTACTGTACCCAGTCCCCTAACACAAGCTTCCTTCTGCACACAACCTCCATCACAGACCTTATACCTCCTCTGTAGAAATGTGCAGCCCTTGACCACTTACTAAAATCTTGGAGTCCCTCCCCATTAAAAATTATTGCCCACCCTGATGTGTACTATGCATTTACTGTGGATGGTTACAGTGCTGCAGCTCTGCTGTTTTAGTGCTGTGGTATAGACATGTCTTAAAATGGAGTTGAATGCTGAGGTCTCTGGGATCTGGCTGTAAGAACTGTTTAAGTAACGTTAGCTGACTTGTCCTGAACGTATTTAAAGATATTTCATGGATTTGGGGTTTGACATTCATTTTCAGTATGAAAACAAATCACAGTTTTGCAACAGCCTAGGGCCCATTTCGGAATAGTGTCCAAACCAAATAAGATGATGAATACCATTCACTAGGGATCAGAAAGACAGTGGCTCCCCCAAACTAAATTCTTAAGGTAAAGAGGATAATGTAGGGAATCACCAGATGTAGGGGACCAACAACCAGTTATCCAAGTTTGAGTGGTATAATCTTGAAGCACCAAAGACAGTAGTTGGCATGAGCAAAGAATATAATGCTGAAACAACACTGGTCTATGAATCTTGAATTATTCATTTTCTTCAAAATCAGTATTAAAAATGTCTTTTTTATCTTATCTTTAGGTAATGACTCATCATTAATTAAGATGTCCTCAGCACCTGAGCCACCAGATATTAAAAAAGAAGCACCTAAAGAGAAAGACAGTCGAATTCCAGGACTCAGAGGTGTCCGTACAACCACCCTGTTCCGAGCTGTCAATCCAGAGCTTTTCATTAAACCGGTAAGAGGCTACTTCAGAGGCAATATGTTTAAAGATGCATTTTTGAGATATATAAAAAACAAAACCCCACATTTAAGTCAGTAATGTTATATGTACCACCTAAGAATGCTATAACTGAAAAATTGTTTTCACATTTTTCTCATTTGATAACTTTGTATAACGGATAACACTGTGTGTAGTCAGTTTCCTCTATATACTATGAGACTGTTTCTGCATATAATGATAGGGATTCTGTGAGTCTGCTGTGTTTTGTAATTTGATGCATTAATTACTGGAAGCTTCTCTTCTATGTTTAAAGGGGGTAAAGGAGGATTGAAATATTATAAAAAAAGTCAGATGAAAGAACAAATGTTTGTTTAAAAAAAGTAAAGGTTTTTTTCATTTATGTGCCTCAAACTTGAGAGACTTTTCAGAATTTAAGATCTGCAGTGTTAGCCTACTTCACCACTCACTGCAGAATGTTAAAAACCAGTTACCACTTTTTATGGATGATTTTTAACTTAATAATTGTTTAAAACAACATTTGTTTTCATCTTGTTAAATAGCCGTGGATAGGTTAAAGCCAGCCAGCACATTTTGCTGATCTAATACTATGGCACTGGCCCTGGCAGCAGCTAGAACATTAGTTACACTTGAACCTCTTTAATCTAGAAACCTTGGGAAATAAAAATATCCTGGATTATAGAATTTTCTGGACCATGGGTGTTCATTATTATGAAGGGTAAACAAAGTCTATTACTAAAGCTTTTGTATGTACAAACCATTATAGAGTACTGTTCATGTATAACCTATCATAAGATAAATCCTTAATGCATGGAATTTAAATTGTTATTGGAGTTGGGGGTGCAGGGTCTGGGAAGGAGGTGGAGTGCAGGAGCATGCTGAAGGTGGGGGTGTGGGAGGGAGGGAGAATGCAGGAGTGTGCTGGGAGTTAGAGTACAGGAATTACTGCCAGTGGGAGAGGCTGGGACATTGCCTGCAGGCAGTGCTTCCTTACAGTGTGCAGAGCTCCCTGTGTCCTCTTGGAGATCTGGCACTCCCATCCCCTGCCCCCTCCAGCCCACACCCCACATCTCTACCCTGTTCCTGCCCTCCTACCCTAGCCCGCTCCTGCACCCTCCCTCCTGCTAAGACCCACACCCTCAGGCTGCTCCTGCACCCTCCCTCTTGCCCCAGACCCTGTTCCTTCTCTCCCAGCCTGCTCCTGCACCCTACCTCCCATCCGAACCCTGCATCCGTACTGGGGGTAAGTCCTGAGCCTTGATGCTGTCCCTTACCCCATGGGACTGGAGCTTGAGGGGAGTGAGGGAAGTGTCTTTTTTTTTCCTTTTCTCATTTAGAGGCCATATCTGTGAGGGTTTTTCCCCCCCTCTTCCTCAGGGGGCTAGATCAGTGAGGGGGTTTTGTTTTTTGTTTTGCTTGTTTCTCATTTGTGAATGGTTCCCAACTGATTTTTCTGTGGATCAGTGGTCCCTGATCCGAAAAAGGTTCCCCACTCCTGGCCTACATGTTGAATATGCCAGCTAAATTCTTTGTTACTATATCCTTTTTTATAACTAAGTAGGTGAAATTCTGTTTGACATCTGAACAGCCCTGAGACATTTGTAAGACGGTACAAAATGAAAAGGCAGAATTTAACCCGCTTGATAAAAGCGTGTTTTATGACAATAATTTGTAAATCAGTTTTAGATAAATAAAATTTTTTTGGCCAGAGTACAGTGTATTGCCCAACCAGTAAATCTAAATTGAATATGTTGCAGAAAATTCTTTATCACCTTTAGGAACTCTGCTTCTGGCCAATCCATGAAAAACAATATTATGACCTGTGGGGGTTCAGAACATTGAATGTTGCCATACAAGGTCTCTAGAAAGGGGCCAGGAAAGCATTTCTTAAGTTGATGATTGTTTCATATAAAGTATGTTTATCCTTTAAGAACATTATCCTCTTCTCCTTTCTGAAAGCAAATGGCCTAAATGGTAGTCACCAACATTGTGTCAATTTGTGTCATAGTTGTTTGTATAGGTCTCTAAAGTGGCAGTGGTATTTGTGCCATAAGGAGTTGTCAGAGAGGACCCTGGTCACTTGGCATGACATGAGCTAAAAGTTTGATGTATATGATGGATCAAAAAACCAAACTAGCTGGCTAAAAGTGCATAATAATTTCTTTTGACAGAACAAACCTGTTATGGCTTTTGGACTCATAACAATTACCCTGTGTGTGGCCTACATTGGCTATTTACATGCAACTCAAGAGAATAAGAAGGATCTCTATGAAGCTGTTGACAGTGAAGGAGCCAGGTATATGAGGAGGAAGACTTCCAAGTGGGATTAAAGAAGC
Organism: Pelochelys cantorii; assembly: GCA_032595735.1. NCBI lineage: Eukaryota > Metazoa > Chordata > Testudines > Trionychidae > Pelochelys > Pelochelys cantorii. Next base: position 65,554,576 of record CM064328.1, read on the forward strand.
TGCTTAATAACAGAGAAAAGAGAGCGGAGTAATTGACAATGTAGGCATCTGAATTGTTAATGTTAAATTAGGTGACACACTGTTCTATGCAATTTTTTGAATGATGTATATAAAATTGTCCCATTTCCATTCCATTTTACAATGCCATACCTGTATCTATAAACTTTACAGAAGACATACACAGTAATAAAAGGGTTAAGAACTGTTGTCTGAGTTGATGATTACTAACTCATGTTAGTAGATATCTTTTATGTAGATAAAAAGAAATAATTAAATGCGAGGTTGAAACTACAGTGATAAGTGACTTTACAAAATTCTGTGATAGTTCAACTCATCTTTTTATGGTCTGTTTTGGTAAGAAGGAAAGAAGTTTTAAAATTCAGGGCACAATGTAAGAAGAGGTAGTTTGAACTGCAAAATATATGTTTTTAATATCGCAACTAAAGATATTTTTTTAAAAATGTAAAATCTTTTTTTTAAATCTATAACTCTGTAAATACTGACCTAAAACAACTATTCAAAATGATAATTTACTCTGTTATACAAATCCTTTGTTAGGATGTCCTTCTCTGTCAATCTGAGTGATTAGTTAATTTATAAATTATTTTAAAAACAAACTTACCTTCATTGGAAAACATGTGCCATCTATTTCTTGTTAGTTACTGGAATCACGGTAGTCTAAAATGCATGAAATTTTAAAATGGTGGGCGGTATTTTCTTAATATAAAATATATGTATTTTTATATTAATGAAATATACAAGTTAGGAAATGATATAGTTAAGTTAACCTTAATTCAACCTCCCTGTGTATCTGTATTATGACCAAATCTTTAATTTCATGATCACATACTTTTTTTTTTTTTTAATAGAACCCCTACCTCTTTCCATTTCCTAATTTTTGAGTGCTTCACTTTGCAACCTAAATAATTTTCCTTTAACATAGCTTTTTGTGTCTCTTTTCCCATGTTCTTAACTAAGCCAACTGATAAAACTCTATAGAAATTCTGTCACATGGTGTCATACTGACACTCATATGGGTCATCAGCAGGGTTGGAAACTATATTCACTGCACATTACTCTGCCATGTGAGCTAGTGGTTGTCTGTCATCCTCTGAAAAGACTTGCACTAGATGGGAAGGAGGTACACTTTTCTAGATATTTGTTGATAGCAAAGGAATAGTGAGATAAGAATTTTGTGTTTCATTCCAAGCCCTAGTGATCACACAGTCTTCTGCCCATTCCTCGTAAGAATGACCCTTTATGCCCCATCCACTCCAACCTGTCCCGAACTGTTTTTTCCCTCTCCTCTGGGTCCTTGTCCCAGTTCCATTGTCACCTAGCCAGTCCCACTCTCCACTCCTAAAATATTTGGTTCTGGTCTTGCCCATCCAGAATCTGTCCCAGCCCCTCTCCTCCCAGTGCCCATTCTCCCCCTGCACTCTGGTTCCTCATTAGAACTGCCTCCTCTCCCACCTCAGCTTCTTTTCCCTGTCCCATGCCCAACTAGTAATAAGTTCCAATCTCCTTATGTAGTCAATCCCCTTCTCCTTTGGCTCATTTCAGTCTCTTCCCTTCTAGCTCCCAGTCCTCACTTATTTCTCTTGGATACTCCCAAACTCCTTGCCATCCAGTCACTGTTCCCCTTCCCAGTCTTTTTGTGCCTTCAGTCTCAGTCTTCTTGCCCAACCAGTCAGTCATCTCCCTCATCCCAATGCCTATTTGTCCCGTCTATATTTTGCCAGCCTCCAGTTCAAGTATCCCCTCTATCTCCCTCTCCATGCATGCCCCTTGTCCCAATCTACTCCCCTTACCTGCTCCTCCCCCCCCCCCCCATACGGTCCTCTTTGCATTTGAATCAACAACTTCCTCCTCCACCCTCCCGCTCCCAGCAAAAGGGTCAGGCAAGAGCAAATGAACGGCAAGCTCCCTGCTTTCAGTCCTGGTGCCCTGATTTGGACCTGTCATAGCCCAGTGCTGTTACAGAAGGAAAAGCCTGCTCAGTCCTGAGTTGATGCATGCACAGTGCATAGAGAATCTTTGAGATAGTTAATTACTAAAAATCTAAGAAGTCTCTGCTGAGCAGGTTCAAACTGATTTTTGCAAAGGTTTATATAACTTGGCCAAATGTACTGTAAATTAGCGTATATAACCTGCACTCCTGTAAAACCCGCACCAGTGCATAACCTGCAGTTTTCCCTGAATGTGTAAAAGTTTTAGATAACCTGCGGACATGTATAACTCGCGGGTTATATACGCTACTTTAAGGTAATTGCACATACCAGGATAAACTACATCTTCTGTTAGGTAGCCAACCTGCTGCCAGCGGGGGGAACGTAGAGTGCAGCACAGGCGAGCTGGCCAGCCTGCGGGAGGGGAGCCGCTTGTGCCCAGGCTCCGCACAGCTGCAGCCAGGCGCAACCCACCCTCCTCCGGGTGAGGGGGACGGAGAGCGCAGTGCAGGTGAGTTAAAATAAACTTGTATATCCCGCGGACATGTATACCCCACAGGGGGTGGGTTTTGTAAAAATGTGTATAACCCACGGGTTATATATGCTAAAAGACAGTAGGTGGATTTTCAGAGACTGCAAAATACATGTTCCTAACACAAAGACCACCCTCTTCCAATTTTCAAATCCCTGCTCTAAGGCATGAGGGGCACTACTGAAAGGCAGCTAGAATTTTTTAAACACGGGCAAAACAAGATAGTTTTCCCTAGTCTTTTGTTTTATAGGACAGGATAAGAAGGAGCCCCGAGACTGTCATTTAACAGCTATTATGTGGAATTTTAACCAGATGATTCTTCAATTCATTAAAATATACTAAGCCTCCATTTTTTCAATGGGCTTTAACTAACTCCAAAATCAATACTGCTGAAAGGAAAATTGTTTAAATCAAATATTTAGTTTTAGTAAGGTTTGTTACCAGCAAAGGCGCACTAGTAAACTAATTTAGGATAATTTAGGCTGGGCTGTTAACTAGATGGTAAGATGCCTTTGTCTCAGAAGGAGATTCGGCCTGGAACCCACTGTATCTATCACCAGCGGACTTCTCGATGAAAATAAACACAGCCTCTGATATCAAGTTTGAAAGATATATTGAATACAACAGATAACCAATAAACTTAAAACACTACACAACACTGTAAAACCAACCCCTCACCCTCTGAGAAGATAGGAGATAGTATAGTATAAACAGATGACAGAAATTATACTCGTCTATCTAGGAGGTATGATGGCTGGCTGCTGCCGAGGCTCAGGACCTATGACCCTTTCGCTTAAAATAGCCTTGGGGGAGGAACAGTGAGGAGTCCTTGGTGTTGTTTCGTCGATGGTAGGACAGTAGTACAGCAGGGGGAATGGTTCTCCGTTCCGTAATTAAAGGGCCTTCACCACAATTAGAGCAGGCTGGAGGATGGCTCAGTGGCGCAGGTAGCTAGAGTCCACTACACTGGGCTTTCGCCACAATGGTGGGCTGAAGCACCCTGTGAGCAGCAGCTGGTGATCTGTTTCAAGCAGGTCTCGGCCTTCGCCAGGGTCCTTTAACAGTAGGCTGCACGAACTGTCCGAACCAGAAGGAGAAGAAGGATGGAGAACGGAGGGGCCCAAACTTCCCTGAAGCCTGGGTTTATAAGCATTCCTGGGCAGGTAGGCAGCTGGAGTGCTGTGTGCAAAGGATGGTGCTGAGTGCAGACAAACTAGTGCGGTGTGCACAGCCACGTGCCGTGTGCATAAGATGGTTTTGGTGGCAAAAGTCCTCTCAGGCAGTTGGGTTCCATTTTAAAATCCCATCCTGCACCACAACTCCATTTTGGATTGTCCCTTTACTTTGAGTAAATCCTTGCTAACAGGTTTTATGAAATAAAGCTCTAATATGGAACCTAGGAAGTGATTCAATTCTTGTGAGCAAGAACTACTCCGAAGGGTTTTGTGATACATGGGAATAATGCAAAACTGGGTCCTTGCTGTCAAATTATATTTTATGGTGTGAAGGTGACCTTAAAGTGAGCAATAGTAACAGTGGAAGAAGAAGAGGGGAAGCGTTTAGAACTGAGTCAGGGAGAGGGGCTTGACAAATGCAGCCGTGAGACTCGTTAGTGGAAGGTTTGGCTGGGAGAGGAGGTGTATTGCTGTTGGAGTAATTAGCCAAACTAATCCAAACCTGTGTGGCTTGAAGAAGGAATGTTCAGCCTAGTTTTTCATTTTTAACTCATAGTCAGACTTACCTCCTTATAGCAATTACTTTTAAAACAACTCTTAATACTTAGATGATATACCTAAAGTGGAGGAAACAGTATGAATGCAAAGATGCACACAGTACCTTAATGGATAGTTCAGAAACATGGCTGACACTTGTCAGTGTAAATATCTGATTCCTGCAAATACAGTATACAATTACAGCAGTGACAAAAAGGGTGAACTCAAGCCTTTCAAGCATGGCTTCACTTATGTGAACTGGAGATAAACAAACGACACCAATAATGTTTATTTTTGTTCTGCTTCTGTAGATGTCCTTTTCAACGGAGGTAACAAAGTTTAGAAGAAAATTCCTACCTTGACAAAAATAAGCAAAAATGGCTTCCTGAGTGGAGCCTTTTCATACTCCTTGCCACTTATAAGTCATTTGCCTCTTTAACAGAAAATACTATGATCCAAACATTTGAAACAGTATCCATTGCTAAATATTTTAAAAAACCCTTTAAGTTGCTTGGATTTGAGAGGAATTGTTGCCATTCCTTAAGTAATAAAACTAAACATATGATGAGATGCTGCTTAACACTACCCAGTGTCTGCAAATGCTTTTGTGAGCAAATCTTGTCCTGCCTAGTAACAGTTGCTAGGTAGGAGGTAAATTTAAGGCTGTAAGAGGTCAGTTAAGAAATCCTCTCCCATAGTCAGTCCACATTATGTTATTGATCACCTCAGCACTTATGCTTCATGACCTGCAGGCAAATGTTTTAGACAGCATTCTAACGGTGAAAGATTTCACCTTTTAACTGGACTACATGTTTTCTGTAGATGCAGTAAGCATTTTGTTTGCAAGGACTTGGGCAGTTTGGACATTTTAGTAACTACCTTGAATACTTTATACAACCATGATTAGGAATCCAGATTTGAGTTCCTTTGTTTGTTGTGCTGTATGCTCAAAAATAATACCATCACCACCTACACCTGCTACTTTTGAACGGATTCGGGAGTATAAACCTTTCAAAACACGGTATTACACTCATCGGGATATATTAGGTAAGTTAGGTTCCTGAATTCTTCATTTGTAATTCTCCAATTGCAGATATCAAAAATGCTTTTATATGCCTCTATTTTTGACATTTGCATTTTCTTGCAATGGCTTTTTGTGGTCAGAGATGGACACATGTACAGGTTGGACCTCCCTGATTCAGCACCCTGGGGACCTGACCGGTTCCAGATGAGGGATTTTGCTGGACCAGGAGAGGTTATTTGTGGACTTCCCTGCTACCAACCCTCCCAACGCTAGCCTGGCCACAGGCCCTGCTGGTCCCTGCCCCCCCGGCCTGCCATGCCGCAGGGCTGCTAGGCACCAGCCCTTCACTGGGATTCTCTGGTCCTGGAACATCCGTGATCCATTGCCGGACCAGAAAGTCCTGGTTTATAGAGGTTCAACCAGTACTTATTAATGAATATGGGCAAACACTACAGATTAAATAATTATTCTCGAGGTATTAAAGATGTGCTCACACTAGATGCTAAAAATCATGGACTGAATTGAGACACTGGATTTATGGTTTATAACAATTTGTAACCTACGAACAACCCCCTTACCAACTTTTTTCCCCCACTATGTCAATGGCTGAAGGGTTGCTAAACTATTGTACCTTCAATAGTCCCTTGAAAAATGTCTTAACTACTTTTTCTAAATAATTTGTTCCACCTTGTATTTAGTTGTTACATGCTGAGTGTGATTCACAGACCTGAAGTTTACACAGCTAAGTGTAAAATGGAAAGCTTGTCTCTCTCATTAATAGAAGTTGGTCTATAAAAGATATCACCTCACCCACATTATACCTCTTTACACTAGTTGTCATTCACTTATGTTCTTTGTATATACTGCCTTCATTGGAGATTCACACTCACACTTACGTGAAGCTTATTAACAGAATTATTATTGCACCTAGCCTTGTGCAGTTACATACCTAATGTATGTGCCAATCATGGAAATGTGCCTTCTTGTAACAAGTTTCAGTTCACTATACTTTATATACAGTATATCAGAGATACAGCTTCTATTGGGCTTTTCCCCCACATAAGCCAGAAAAAGATGAGGTAATTTTCAAAACTCAGTTTTCTTAACATTATATATATATCACATGAAAGTCAATTCATGTAGAATAATGCAGCATGCAGCAAAGTAGTCAGAAACTACAAATTACACAGAGTATGATTACTTATTAAAGATACATTACTGAACTATTTACTCACATACTACTTCTTTTAAGACATTAACAGACCCAGGTTTGATGACAGAAAGGAGAAAAAAACCCTAAGGTCACATCTACATTTAAAATTTAGGTTAACGTAGACTTAACATAACAGGGACTTGAAAAATACACCATGCCTGAGCATTACTGTCAATGGAAGAACACCTTCCTCGATCTATCCAATGGTGCTAGGTGAAGTGACATTTCTACAATGACAGAATCACCGACCCCTCACTGTCGGCTATGTCTACACAGTAGGGTTATGCTAGCATAGCTACGGAACCATAACTATGTCTCTAGTATAGATTTGGCCTGAACAAATTGGGCCTGTATATGTAATGTCTGGTACAGTGGGTGCTATTGTTGGTGCACATATTGATACATGTGGTTCCAAACTAGCATGGCTATAGTGAACTTCAGAGGTACTGAGATAACTCTGGAGTTTGGCATCCTGTACTTTCCGCAAAATGGATACAACATTGGTAGTGAGAGTGTAGACTCCTCAGACTACCCAATCAATATGTGCTTTAGTTCTGTTTTGGAGGGATTAATTTCTGGATTGAGATGGCAGGTTAGTCCCAAGACCACCTCAGCATTGATTTATCCTGTGTGTGCTGACAATGAGAATTAGTGCCAATGGTAGTAGGAGACGGGGTGCTGTCAATATTTATTTGTTAGGAAATAGATTAAGACCACTAGATTTATTTCATATAGGTCACCAAACAGCCATCAATCAGTAGAAATTATGGGTCCTCAATGCCTCATAAAACCAGGTGCCTAGTCTGTATGTTCCTTAGCAGAGTGCTTGTTTTTAAAATGGTGCATACATTTGACATTGTATTAATAATAATATTTACATTATAAATACTGCGTGTAGTGAGGTTTCACATTACGTACCTTAATTTAAAAAAAAAAAATAATAAAGCAAGCAAAGGGGCAGGAGATTGTTTATGGCTTCTTTATACTTGCAACATGTTGTACATGAACCATTTCTGTTGAATATATATAGAACTTGGGGCAGATATTCAACAAGAACAATGTGAAAAAAGAGAACTAGAAGTAAAAGAACGGATTGAAAAAATTAAAGCTGAACTATTGTCTAAGGTAAATTAAGTTACACTGCTATCATTGAAATTAACCGTTATAATTCCTTTAAGCTCTTTGGAATCTTTTTTGTAGCACCTAAATTTTATCAGTTGATCAATTTACCAAATCTAATCTCAGCAAGGCCCATTTTTAACATCAAGAAGAATTTAAACAAATTTTACATCTCAATTTTCCCTGAAACATATTCTGATTGCTGCTAAAAAATAATCAACATTTGCCAATTCTTCTCTACACATGCTATGCCAGAGTTGCTCACTTTGCTTAAAATAGGTAACAAAACTATGACATCTCAGTTCCATTTTGTGGTGCAGTATTAACAAATGCCCACTTTTTAATAGTGATCACTGTACTGGCAATTTTCCAAAGATCAATGTAACAATTTTGTCAAATAGCTCAAAACACCACATATTTTATTATTCCTATATAGATTTATCTGGCTCTAATTTTGTACATTAAAAACAATAAACCAATTATTATAATAATATCTGATCGAAGTTGGAATATCATGTACATGGATTTAGCTTACTGCATTCAGGCTATGATTGTTTTTATTATTTTTTAAGGCTGAAATGGAAAAAGAAGATGCAGTGCAACAAGCCCTTGATCAGGCAATAGATGACCACAACTGTTTTTTAGAAGACCTAAAGAAAAAGCATGGAAAGGAAATAAAGGTTTGGCACCACTTGCTTCCATTTTTAAATTATGAAATATTTTACTGTAAAAATGTCCAACTATGAAATTGAGTCACATTTTATCAACAATACATTATGTCACACTATATGTTTAAAGGCATTCTGTTTGTGCTCAGACACTGCCATAATTTTGTTATACTTCAGAATTGAGTCCTGTCGGATGGGGTGGCTTGCCTTGAGAGTCACGGTGTCCTTATGCTAGATTATTTGGTTCTGTCTGGTCATATACTTGGGTTAGCTAGTTCTTTCAGATCGATTTTTAGCAGTCTATACCTTCCTTTTTATTGTATGAAACTTAGTTGCTTTGTCAGAGGCCTTATAAGACTTTCCAAGTTAGCAAACCACTTAATCACATGCTTAACTTCAGTCACCTGCTTCAGTCCATTTCTGCCCAGCACAGATGTTAAAGATGGAATTAATGTTCATCATCTTCTTAAATTCCATTGACATCAAAGCTAAACAGGTGTTTATGTGATTTACTGACCTGGAGCCTAAATTTAGAAAATAAAAATAATTAAAAGTACACTAGTGTGTGTGAGTATACCTGTAAACCGAGCATGCAAATGATAATATTTTATTATATATAGATTCCACACATGCTTAATTTGCATGTTTGGATGTCTGATGAAAGATGCAAACACAAATATAGATGCAAAAAAAAGACAACTAAAAACAGCAGTTAAGGTTCTACAGCATTTTATTCTATTTGACAGGTTTTTACATCACTGAAGTGTTTGTCTGAGGTCTTTGTAATAGTGCATTTAGTATTCTCTCTCCAGTGGGAGAAGTGTGTGCAGTGTAGTGTTTTGTTGTATGTTTACGTTACAGTAGGCAAGATCAAAAGAATGAACTGAGAGTGGAATATGGTGAGGTCTGTGATGGACCTAACTGTTGGAGTTCACTCTATAGTCTTGGGTTGGCCTCCAAGAAAGTTCTGTCTCCTGCTCTTATACGATCACTCTAAATTGCAAAATCTCAGCATTCCTGCTGTATCATAATTCACTAACTAACCACATGTTTTATTAGGTGTTTTTGTAGACTTCTGTATATAAGAACATTAATACATGCTGTTTGCACCAACAAAATGATTGCAAATGCAAAAATCACAAAAATCTCTGGACACAAGACATGCCGCTCAGCATATAAACCACAAGAAGGGAAATAAAGTACAACAAACTCAGTGCGGTTATAAAGTATTTTAAGTATGGTAATTTCTTCGCTCTTTTTGTGGTTAACCTAACCAGTGTTTAAGAATAACCTCTGGGTCTTGAACCAGAAGAGCAGTAAATTGGAGAGAAGACTAATAATAGGAAGGTGTATTGATTTAAATTGAGGTGATTTAATTAATTGATTTAAATCACAATTTAAATCACAAAACAAATCATTTATTTAAATCACGTTACCAAAAAAGCTAAGACCGAGTGTGCTTAGAATGCATTTAATTTTGAGTAAGCCCCATTGATTTCACTGGCATTTGTTTTTTGAGAAAACAAGTACAGAATGGGGTTCCCTTAGAAATGCTGAATTATGCTGAAGTAAAATAGGGAATAGACTTATGGCACTACTGTTATGGTGTGTAGCTATAATGTTTCAAAATAAAGGGCAAATATTATATAAAATAAGAAAATGACACTAAATGGCAACTGACAACTCTAGATTCTCTTACTGCAGCTTTCTATATTATATTCTTGAGTCATAGATTCTAAACCTAGTTAACTAATTAAACAAGCCATAAAGATTAGCTAAGCAATTTTTCTTCTAGCAAGATTCAATACAGCAAACAGCTTGGGAATTTATCTGTCAAATCACACTTATACCAAAAGGCACAGAGAGAGTCTTGAAGAATGATGCATTGCAAAGTGAATTATATAAGTTACTAACCAGCTGATCTACTCAGCCACATCCACATCATTTTCTCCCAATAAGCAGGTTTCCTTATGTTTCAAAAATGGAGAGGGGAATATAGGAAACAGTGTGTGTGCTGAATAATGTCTTCCCTTTTTCTTTCCAGTCCACTCCACTGTTCCTTTATATGCTGTCCCCATCCTTTCCTATATATTGTCTGTCTTTAAGACAACGCCTTAACTAACTCCTCAGCCATGCTTGGTGCAGGTCTATCACCACATCAGCAAAGAACAAAAACAACTCTATCTAGCTTGGATTTTTCTTTGCATCTGTTACTTTTTAGTCTGCTGAGAAACAGAATGGAAAGCCCAGAACTTTCCAGAAGCTAGAGCTAGCAGTTAGGCTGGACAGATTAGAGCCATTAATTATCTTTTATGAGACTGTAAGTGTAGGTGTAGCATGTTTGTAATGAGATTGTTATAATTTATTTTTAAATGAGAATTTTAGTATTTTATTATTTTTTAAAAAATTAAATCTAATTTATATTAAAAAAATCATCGATTTTTATCCACCCTGCACCCTCCATCCCAGTGGCTTTTTATCCACTGATTCTTAAGCCATTTTCAGCTCCCATTCAGTGGGAACAGTTGCTTTAAGTAAATTGACTGACAGCAACTGTTCCCACTGAATGGAAGCTTAAAATGGCTTCAGAGTCAGTGTAGCTGAGATAAAACAATTGTTCAGCACCAACAATCTCAAGATCACTTTTTGGAATGATGCTGAAATGTCTGTGTTCTGTCTACAATAATGGTTAAATAGTTTTTAGCACTAGCACAGTAGGTACCAGAGCTGATAACTGATTTCAGCAATGGTGAAACTGCCAGTGTACATGAGATTACACAATGCAATGGACTTCAATGCAAGGATTTTATGTAAGTGTGCACTAGAGTTATGACAAACACCTCAGTTTTACTTATCCTCCACCAGAGACACTCCAAAGAACCATCCAGCTGAACTAACAATGGTGCATTCAGATTGCCTTGCCTCCATTAGTGATTCATCCTAATGAATGGGTCAGATTATTCACTGTGAAAATGGTGGGGCTATAGGCTGATAGAATGGTACCTGGATAGAATGTCAGTCCTTGTTGGGATGTGATATGACCTCTAATCAGAAAGTCTATGGTTTCCTGAGATGTGCCACATTTGATTCTATTCTTTACCCATCCAGGCTGCCATGCCTTTACTTAGGAGAATTATCAATGTCTTGCTTTGTGAGGGAAGGGTGTTGAACAGTGCAAATCACACCAGCTTGTCCACTTCCCCCCAAAAAACTGTGATCAAGCAAGACTCTGTCTTGATCCCTATGGGGGGGGGGAGGGAGATTAAGCAGTAGTGGGAGTTTAGGAGGCACTGGAGGATATTCTTGTGTAGTCAGAAAAGGTATGGACTAGTTGTATTGGAAAAGACAGAGAAGGCTCTAGAGTGGGAGAGTGGAGGCTTAGAACAGGATTTAGGTGTTAGATTAAGAACAACCAGAGGATAGCTTTTTGCTCTGTATAGTTGAGGGAGAGCATTACAATAGTATCTAAATGTATAATGAGAACTGTGGGGATCTGGAATAAAGTTGAGTGCCATTGCAACTGCGAGGGAAGTTTGAATTAGGGGCTTGGGAATACTGAGATGGGTCCATAACTACATTATTTTAATTGTGTAATATGTCTGCATATATGACAATACCTATGGAAGGGAAAATGTGTCGTGAGGTACTGATTGTTTTTCATTGGATAAACCTGAATTCCACCATCAGCTAATAAACATAAAAACATCATAGCTATTTAACTACTGTTTGCGTAAGCACAAATTTGACTTTACAGCCCATTTGAAAGTCTACTTTTTGTTGGGGTTTCTGTGATGAACGTTGTTTCTTGGTCCTGTACTCTGAGCCCAATCATCCTCCTGAGATCTGTGCACAGAGAATGCAAAACATGCAGCTATGCCACTATCACTCTTTGAATGTGGGGAGGAGATAGATATGAATCAATCACAGAGTCATCTCATTTGCCCCCTTCTTCCCTTTCACTGGATTTTAAGGAGGATCTGAGTGCAGTAGTCCAACTCATACTAACATTTTATTTTCAATATATAAATGCATATCTGTAATTAATTAAGGAGCTGTTAAAAGCAAGGACACCCAGACAAGCGCCATAGCTGATTTAATTCATCACAGATTTCAGATGCCCTCATCTTCACTGTGGTGATCTGGCTAACATGTGCAGTCTACACCTCTGTATTAAACTAAGGGTGACCACAAGCTGTACTTGGCCAGCTGACCAGCCTGTGACCACCCCTAATCTAAGGCATACAAGCCACTGGAATTTTCCTTTAATGATCTACTGAAATGCTGTTCTTCCTCTGAGCTTGGTTTTTTCTTTAAAAGCCGAGATTGAACAATAAATGTTTATTGGCTATTTAACTCCTGTTAAAATGTTTCTAAAGGAAGCAGTGATAAAAACAAAGAAAGAGATGCAACGATACCTGGAAAATGAGCTTAAGAGGGAATCTGAAGCTGCAGAGCAACGCATGGCTCACAAACTTCAGCGCATCTTGATGGAGTGTGCTTTGGAAAAGATGCAAGCCGTAGCTGCTGCCAGAAAACAAGAGAGGCAGGCAGCATCCCAAGCAATGGCCAAACAGCAAAAGTATACTTTTTATTTTCTAAAGTTTAACTGTTCATTCATTTTATAACAATAAGCAAAAATGCATATACCAACAGTAAGCAAAATATCTAAGGAATTTCTGTGGCACCTATCTTCATAGCTCTAATATCCTAACTAGAATTCTGCTATGGAATTCATATAGTGTATTGAAACATAACTAAAGAAACAATACTTGACTACATCAACATTGCTCATTACCAGACTTTCAAGAAACATCAATATTGTTTAAAAATATTTCAGACCTGAAATTCAAAAGATATTTTTACTGTGAAAAGTGACTTGAAATTAGTATTGTGGGCTTTCAGGCTTATTGTATCTCACTAATTTCATATCAAATTTACTTAGTTTAGAAGCAGCATTTTTTTCCCCTAATTGCCAACACCACAAACAGAACCTGGGCCTTGAAAGTCAAGCTCTGTTCTTTATGTGTCATCACCACAAATAAAAATTTAGTAGATCAAATTCCGCCCTGACTTACACAACATAAAACCCAATGTCTGCATTTGAATGCAGTGGGATTTTACATATTAAACCCAGGCCAACAACTGGCCTACAATTGGAATTTAGTTAATTATGTTAACGGTGTTTGATACTTAATAATATCCTGCTACTTCTCCCATAAGATTAGCAAGTAGTAAGATTTATTTTTATCTCTAATGCCAGCAGAAGTAATTCTAAAAACTCACAGAGAGTAGATAGAGCCATCTTTAGGATTTATGGGGCCCTAAGCGGTATTAAACTGTTGCTCTGTGCCTGATGGCAGCTAGAAGGGGATGACAATTTTTTAGAGATGTGATTTTATGATCTTCAGCAACACACTAATGAAATACAGGTTGGACCGCTCTAGTCCTGCACCCTCAGGACCTAGTTGGTCCCAGAAAAAGGTGTTTGCCTGATCAGGGGAGGTCCAGGCTCTGTCGGGGACACTGGCCTCCTGGCCAGTTCCCTCCTGGCCACTGGCTCACTCCTGGTCTCAGTGGCTGCTGGACTGGCCAGACTCCTCTCCCAGTCCCCGTCGGCTGCCGGACTGGCTGAGCTGCACTCCTGGCCCTCGGCAGCTGCTGGGCTCTGCTTCCAGTCCCTGCCAGCTGCTGGCCTGTGCTCCCAGCCCCCAGCGGCTGCTGGGATGACCAGGCTCTGCTCCCAGCCCTTGACAGATGCCAGGATGGCCAGCCTCCAATACCAGCCCCAGCAACTCCCAGGCTGTGCTCCTGGCCCCTGGCGGCAGCCAGGCTGTGCTTCCCCAGCAGCTGCTGGGCAGCTGTCCCAGCACCTACTGCACTGCTCTCCCTGCTCCCAGTGGCTGCTGGGCTGGGGCTGCACTGCTGCTGCCAGCCCCAGTAGCTGCTGGCTGTGCTTCGCTGCTGGACCCCAAGGTTGCAAGCCACTTGCCCCTCTGATGCCAGACTCTCAACCAACAGCCACTGGGGCTCTTGTCCAGCTACATCCTTGGTCCTACTGGACCACCGATGTTGCCGGACCAGAGAGTCCCAGACCAGAAAGGTTCAATATGTATTTTTAAAACAAAATTTAAACTAATATCCTGTAGATTAACACAGTAAATTCAGAAATTGACAGTATATATTTGGGTTGGTAAGGGTGTGTTAAATGGCTTCCTTGCCACTTGAATGGCTCTTTCACAGGTTCAATATTCTGCTAATAGGTCTGGCAGGTTTTTTCACTTTTTAGTTAACTAGATCCTCTCCGGATGGAAGCACAACCACAGAACAGAGATAGGAAGTGGAAAGTGGATGGACATTAAGACCCACATTTTTGGATGCCCTATACAACTGCATATTCTGCATATGGATAAGGACAGCTCTGAGAGCAGATCAGTTGCATAAGAATGTTCCCTGTTTAAATGGCCATTTTTCAGAATAGATTCTCACTGTAGTTGATATATTATGTAATAATTTCATTCTCACAATTAAAACAGGGCCCAGTCTTGCAGTCCTTTTTTCCACAGATAAATTTGGGTTGGTAAAAGCATCTTACCATCTTAGCTTGTATCTTCAGATTCTCCTGTCAGCTGAGTTCCTGTGGGACCTGGTGAAAATTAAAACTCCTGCACCAAATTGAATAGCTGGAAAGAATTTCCCCTATGGCACAATGGACTTGACTAGCACTGAGCGCACCCTGGGGATATCCTTTGTATTTCCTGAGCTAGCTTAACTGAATTGCATTCACTGTGTTTGGACTATGTTATATAGTTTATACATTTTCTTACCTTATTTTAGCAGTACTGAATGCAGATGTGTTTGATAAAACTTAAACAACAATTAGGAGTATATTTGTGGGCTACAAATCAATGTTTAGCCTCAATTCAGGAAGCATTCCTATTTGGAACAACGCTATAAAAAATTATTTAAAGTTAAAATGAAGAATAAGAAATTGATTCTTCATGTTCCACCCCCCCCCCCCCACACACACACACATTATTTGTTTAATTTTACATTTATTTTGAGAATAGTAACACTTTCCACCTTCACACATGTACCATTACAATAATACCATCTGGTATACATATTGGAACTGATCTTCCACAGATATAAATCAGTATAGCTCCATTTAAGACAGTGGAGCTATGCCAGTGTTTCTCAAAGTTGTCCGCGAAACCAGTTTGAGAACCTTGCTAACTGGTCACTCCGGTGTGTTTATTTACTGGTGCTGCAGCCACAGAGCCTCGCGGCTCCCATTGGCTCCAGTACGCTGTTTGCAGCCAGAGAGGAGCCATAGGAAGTGTCTTGCCATGACTGCCAGTGGCGAAATGGAGCCAATAAGAGCTACAAGGCTCCGTGGCTGCGGCACCAGTAAACAAACACACAGGAGTGGCCAGTTAGCAGCATTCTCAAAGTGGTTTCATGGACCACTTTGAGAAACACTGAGCTATGCTTATATATACACTATCAGAGGAAAAGTCTTTCTCTGATCCTGTTTTAGTCCTGTAGTCATTTTATTTCATGTTACAACTTCATTTACTTTTGTATTCAGAAATTGTATATTTAATAATCATTCATAATTTATTAAACTTATCCTAAAGTTACTTTATAAATATTTTTTTAACAGAAAGTATACAGAGCAACTCCTGGAAGCTGGGCAATTGGCTAATGAAATGTATCAGAAGAACCTGGATCAATTAAAAAATGAAAAATGTTATGAAATGAGTGTTGCTTTAGACATCACTCAAAAAGAAAATCAAGAGGAGAATGAAAAGCAGCTCAAAGAAGCAGAGATAACACATCAGGCTAAATATGGAGAAGTAATGACCTGCCTAAGAGAGAAAGAAAGTCAAGTACAGAGTCTTACCCAACAGCTAGAAAGCATGACAGCTTGGAAAGACAACCTGGAAGGTGAAATAGAAGAAACAAGACAATCTTTTCAAAACTACATTGATATTACATTTCCTAAGTTGACCCCAGGACAAGCAGATTTTATCTTGCCGTTCAGAAAGAGACTTGAACATAGGGGTACAAAAAAGGAAGCAACAGATAGTGACAAAGAATGTAAAGACGAGATCGATGTGAGATGTACTGAAAGTGCAGATCAGCACTTCAAGTAGGCAATAGTGAAAAATAAATCAATTTCTGTTCACTGCACTGAACATGATTCGCTGTGGGTTAAGGACAAATAATCATTACCATATTAACTAATGAGCCAAGCTTAGGAAGGATTTAATCATATTCACTTGTTGCCTGATCTTTAGATTGTGTATTAATTATATAGATTACTTAAGAATTTCCATTTTGAGGGCTGACAGGTCCTTGTCCCAGGATCAGGCCCAGTATTTAAATTATTCTGTGGTTGGGGACCCTGATGTGCACAGTTGCAGCATTCACACTATAGGAACTCTTGTATATTTAGAAATATAGTTTATTACAGTTAGCACACTCAGGAACACCCCAACTTCACATGATAGGTAATGTACATCTATATTTCCATATACTCACCCCATTCTTCTAGAACAACCTGAAGCATTATCCATCAGCTTCCTCACCACCATCACCTTCCCCATTGTCACAATGGTCATCATTCTGCACCGCCCAAGGACTGCATTTCCTTTTCTGACCACCCTTGAGCTAGGATGCCTAATATGGTACCCTGATGTTGTTATATTTGATGCATATTCAGTAGAGTATGTTTTCCTTACTCCTCATTTGTACTTCCTCATCTCCAGCTGGAGCAGCCCCTATCCATAGTGGGCTCTGTGGAGAGGAGCTGCCCAGCCCCTACGGGTTAAACCATTCACATCCCTAATTTCAAGTGATAGCATATAATAGTTTAAAATGAGAAGAAAATGAAAATCTGTTTCAAAATACATTTCAAAACACAAGGCAATATTCAAAAATGGTCAAAAAGAATTAAGTTGGGTGTATGCATTGAAAATGGTGTAGCCTAATTATTAAATGTAAATATTTATAGGCAGAGCCTATGATGACATCCACAGGATGGTTTAGGGTAGCCACTCCAGGTCCTGTGCTTTTGGGGGCCCTGTGGCAGTCACCCCAATTGTTCTATGTACAGGAAGGACCCAAGCCCCTACCTGTGGAGGGGTTGCCCCCCTCCACACTCACCATGCTGGCAGTGGGAAGGGGGTTGCCCCTCCTGCACCCCCCTTGGGATGGCCCTGTTTATAGGTTAATAGTTTTAAGTCTGCAAAAATAACCTGTGTGCTCCAAAGAAAAGTTTTATTTGGAGATGCGAGAGACAGTGTTTCTTAAACTCCGCAGTAGCCTTGAGTTTGGGTTCTGCAGCCAAGCACACTCAACTCCCTTCAGCAAAGCATTCATCTGCTGAAGACTGTCCCCCGCCTTTTTGGCCACCAAACAAAACCGCATACTTACCCCGAAAAATTATGAAGGTGTTGCACCGATTTTCACCTGTTTGGTGAGTGTGGTGCTAAACGCCGATAAACTGCTGGGGTCAAAACAAATCACACTACGGCAGAAAGGCTGTGGCACAGCCTGGCTACACCAGTCAAAGGAGCCAGCCAGGGCAGAGGGCCCACCACGCCCGGCTCGCAGCGCGGGGATGTGCAGAGGGCCCCTGGGAGCTGCTGGCATCTGTGCAAGGCAGGCGCTAAAATGGAAAGGCGGAGCAGCGGCAGCTACGAGGCGCTGAGCCCGGCGGTTATTAATGTGTCAGCGTCCCGCCAGCGCTCGCGTTAACGGCCTCTTTGCCTCGAGCGCCACTGGCAGGGCCACAGCCAGCGGGTCAGTTACCTCTTGCCCGCCAATCAGCGCGCGGTCGAGCCGCCCCGCCCCTCTCTGCTTCGGAGGGCAGCCCCGCCCACTGAGGAGCCGCGTTCTATCCCCATGGCAACACGGGCGGCCAGCTGCGGAGGACGCCTAGCTCTCCAGAGCTTCTGCGGCAGGTAGATGCTGTTTGTCCGGGCGGGGGCGAGATCTCTCATGGGATCGGTCAGGGGAGTCTGGGGGCGGAGGGAGGAGCTCCCGCCGCGCCGGCTCCTGAGGGGAGGGAAATGCCGCTTTCCAGATGCAGAGAATCCCCCCCCCCCTCCCTACGGGCGCATCGT
Source organism: Pelochelys cantorii (assembly GCA_032595735.1). NCBI lineage: Eukaryota > Metazoa > Chordata > Testudines > Trionychidae > Pelochelys > Pelochelys cantorii. Next base: position 65,572,923 of record CM064328.1, read on the forward strand.
ACATGCAGAGCGGGGCGCGGCAACTTGCGCGCTTCCTCGCTGAAGGTCCGTGCTCCACTCCGGGGCCCCAGCCGGAGTAACGGAAACGAGCGTCGCTGCGGCCGTGTCCCCTCCTGAGCCTCCCGCGCTCCCCTCCCTGGGTGCGACCCGCTGAGCGCATCTCATTTACCCCAGGGGCGCCATGGAGGGCGTGCCCAGCAGGGGCAGGCTGGCTGCCGGGCGAGTTTAGTGCTTGTGAAAAGCACCAGATCGATGGTCCTGGTCTCTGAAGTCCTGCGTTTACCCCCAGAAGAGGTGCAGCAGTATAAGCTCCCCGCACTAGCAGTGGGCGCCTGGCTCGTTCTGGAGCTATCCCCTGGCCTCTAGGGCATGAGGGTAATTCTATTTCCATGGCCTTTTCTGAGACGCCTAAGAAAGATGTAATTTGGTGCCAACCCTACTGTATTGTGGGGAGGCTTGATTGTACAGAAATAATTAGATTTTTTTGGGGGGGGGAAAGGGATGAATTTTTCACAAACATTTTGTAAAAAAAAAAATCCTCTATTTTTCAGTGAGCTCTGATTGAAGACCCCTATCTAGGAACTGAAATGAAACCAACACTCACTTCACACTGAATGGGCAGCAGAGGATAACAATATTCAGTCACCAGGTTAGAGCTGAACTTGTGATGTAGAAGGCTCAGCATCCTCTTACCCGTCTCCCGAGCCAAATAACAGGAACTCCAAATAATCTTTCAGTTAAAAGACTTAAATAATAATTTTATTTCATTTCTTAAACACATGGAAAACTGGAAGTTCTCATAACTGTCTTTGGAATCCTGGGGTTGATAAATAACCAGTTGTTAAGTAATTTGCATTAATCAGAATTTTGCCTCATGTGTCAGAGGTATTGTTAATGATTGTAGTGAGTTTTTTTTGCTTTGTTCCTTCAACTTCAAGGAGATCTTTGCTGATATGAAAAATGGTTTTGTTCTCTTTAAACAGATGCATTTTTTATTTGCTTTTGTGTTGATTGCTGAGTTAGTCCTTTCCATCTAATAAGAAATATTCCATCTGTCAGACAAAAGCTATCTGGGTAATCCTTTATAATCAGTTTCTGTATTTTCCTTCAAATGTTGTTTTGCGTTCGTTTCTTATTGTTTGGAAATATTCTTGTCACTTTTGGTCCAGTGAACCATAATCATTTGTGATACTTAGTCAAGTTATTATTGAAAATTCAAGAGGCTGAGGGTGCTAAAAGAAGATATGTAATCTCACTACTGCTGCACTGGGGAAAATAGAGGTTGAAATACAAATATATGATGCACTGTAATAAACATCAAACCTGTTAATGTATTGTTGGTCCAGAATGTCTCACTCTCAGGCTGAAAGTGTCATAAGGAACATCATTCGAGAAATAGGACAAGAATGTGCCATGAAAGGACAAACTGTGTCTGAAACATTGGTAGCTTTCATGGTAAGAACAAAGTATTTTATCCATTGATTATTTTATTTAAATGCCTTCAAGTCATGTTAATAACCCCCTAAGCTTAATAATATAATTTTCACTAAACAGGCAGGTTCAAAGATTTAGAAGTTGAACATGTTAGCCACAATTTTCAGACTCTGTTCTTAGGCTGTAGCCTTGCAACTACTTAATTTTACTCACTGTGAGTAGTTCCCCTAATAACATATTTTGCTAATCTGCAGGTGAAAGCTGTTGTTTTAGATCCAAAGAATGAATTTAATGTGGATCGAACGCTCACAAAAAATGATGTGCAAAAGCTTATTAAGGTAATTCTGAAAATTCTCCAAAAGTTCAGAAATTCTTTAGAAATAAAATTTGAACATCTACTGTGTATTTATAGTAACAACAGATCTGCCATTGCCTTGCATGAGCTAACATATGCATTTATGCAGAGCAACCAGTATTGTTGTATGTTCATTGGGAAATCTAAACAATTGTAACTGGTGGCTAAGAGCGATGTTATGGTAAATTACAGAGATCTCAACATAATTATTAGAGGGTAGATGAAGATTAGACAATGATTTTTGTCTCTTGAAGCTACAGTATAACCAGAGATTGGAGAAAGAGAGAGAGAATAGCAAACAGAAATATTGGAAGCATCTTTAATTTCTTTAATCAGTTCTAGTTGGAGATTTAGTTCCAAACATCCATCAGAACTTAACAAATACTAAATAATGCCAGTTTGTAGGTTGGTGATTATTAGCTACCTGATCAATTTCCTAAGCATTTTGAAATCTAGTATCATACTTCATTCTTATGGTTCTTTAGTCAAGAATGGATTTTGCATTTCCTAAGGGTAGTTTATACCTATTTATCATTTTCTGTTGGGAGAATGGGGAGAGCAGGGCTCTATTGCTGCTGACAAAACAGTAACATTGCTGTTGATGTTTCAGAAAATTCATAATGGTCAGAAAGAAATAACTTTTACAACTCTGTTCTTAGCTCTGTGTTAGTAGACTTCTTGATACAGCAAATCCATCCCTGGACACTATTAAGATGCAAGTTTACTTTGATATGAATTATACAAACCGAGGTAATTTTAACATGTATAAGTATTAAAGATGAGTGTGAGATAACAAATCTTGCACCTAAATATATTGTTTTATTTGTACTTTAATATTAATCTTTATTGGCATACTAAATGCATGTAACAGCACAGGATAATGAAATGAGCTTGAAGTTGAAAGTATAGGCAAAACTATATGACTGTAAATTAAATCACTACTTTAAAAAGAGTTCTCAGAATATGCCTTGAGGTCAGTATTACTTTCCTTGTTTCAGAAGTGGTGAAACTGTGGGAAAAGTGTTGCCCAAGGCCACAAAATAAGTAAATGGCAGAATAGGAAAAAGAAATAAGGAGAATTTGATTATGTTCAGTCCACTAGACTTCGCAGCACCTCAACTCTTTTAACTGTAGTGATTTTTTTTAATTGGTGAAATTTTGAGCTCTAGTATGATCAATTCAATTGTTGAAAACTGTACTAGATTCTCTGGGATAGATACAGTAAAAACTTGGATATACAATAGGATAGATCTGTAACAGGCTCCATGGGGTACAAGATACAAGTGGGGTATTGCTGTGCTCCCTTAACTCCCCTGTCTGAGCTATCTCTCTCAGTCCTTTGCTAGTAACAAGCAATAAAACCCCACCTGGCACTACTATGACTGAGTACAACAGCATGTTTACTCCTAAGGGAATTCTGTGCATTTTAAAATTCTGCAAAAATTTGCATATTTATTTGTCAAGATAACACATTATCACTCAATTTTCAATTATTTACTGACAAGAATTTTGAAATAAATTACCAAAATAATTGAAATGGTGTAATTATATTGTTGTGTTTGTGTTATTTTACAATTAAAATATGAAGGGAGCTGTTCCCCTTATCTGCCCAACCCTCATGCAGCCAGACTCCCATTCACCAACCCCTTCCATCCACTGAGCTTCATCTCCATGCAATTGGAAACCCTCTCCTCCCACATCAGACCAAGCCTCATGCAATAAACCTGTGGTGCACAGCTTCCTGTAGTCAGGGGAAGTTTCTGGGGCTGATCTGGTCCAGCCTGGGATGCTCTGTGCAGGGAAGGATGAGGGAAGACTCTGTCTCTGTCCTCCTCCTCCCAGCTGGGTGGCCACTGGCCAGGCCATCCCCAGAACCATGACACACATACTCCCCACCACCCGAGAGATTTATTTTTCCTCTCAGCTGCCTGAAAAGACCCATCTGAGCTGCCTGGAGCAGTGAGTGAGCACTGGCTGGTGCACCTTTTCTTTGCTTCCCCACAGCAACCATTTTCTGCAAAGAAGCAAAGGAATTCTGTGGATGGAGCAAGCATTTTTTTGCTGCACTGCAGTTGCATAGAATTTCCCCAGAAGTAAGCATGTGGAGCCTCACACCCAAGTAAATTGCATGAATGCTCCCTGGGCCACTTACAAATCACACAGAGGAAGGCACCAGCAAACCTCCAAAGCCCCCTGCCTTGCACCCCAAAATTGTACTTTCTTGCCACAGTCAGAAGTCTGACTGGAGTAAGTTCATTACCCAGTCTGCCTCTCAATGTGAATAAGATACACACTGGTCTTTATAAATTGAGCTGAGATTTCCCAAACACTTAAATTAAAAACGCTGTTTTAGGTAAAATATAAAACAGATTTTGTTAACTACAGAAAGATTGATTTTAAGTGATGTAGGTGGCAGGCAAAAAAAGGTCAGAGATAGTTACCAAAGAAAATAAAAGGTAAGCATGCAGTCTAAATCCTGACCCTTATTAAACTGGGCAGTGTTGGGGACAAACAGTTTTTGCTCCCCCTGGATGTTACAGGTAGGTTACAGTCCTTAATAGATAGTCTTTCCCTTTAAGCCTGGGACCAGTCTTCTCTTCCCAGCATTCTGTTGCTTACAGCATAGCTGGAGAAGAGAAAGGTAAAAGCACAATGCCACTGTCCTTTAGTTTGTACTCTTAGGCTATGTCTGCCCTGTGTACCTTACAGTGGCATAGTTGTGCCACTATAGCCAAGCCACTGTAAGGACTGCAGTGTAGCCACTTTTATGGGCAAGAAAGAGCTCTTCTGCCAGCAAAATAAAACCACCCTCAATGAGAGGTGGAAGCTTTGTCTGCAGGAGTGCATCTGCCACCAACAAAGTGCTGTCCATGATGGCGCTTTTTATTTTTAAAGATTTTGTCGATAAGGAGGTAGGGTTTTTTCATACCCCTGACTGACAAAAGTTTAACTGTTAAAAGTGTAGTGTAGCCTTAGTCCTTGTTCCTCGCATGCTTGATGGACCTGTTGAATCACAGGCTCAAACAATCCCTAATGTATGATGTTTCTCTTGCAGAATGTAAATCCTTTGTCCATGGGTAGTAGGTGAAGCCCCCTTTTGGGGAAGCTAACCCCAGTTCCAGCTCTTCCATCCATGCCCCCTGCAGCTGTAGCCCCAAGACCACTTCCTCCCCCACAGCCAGAGGACTCCCAAGACTCAACACATATTCAGAGAAGCCCTGGGCTGGCCGAAACTCCAAGCCCCCTGTCCATAGGAGTCCCAAGCCAGCTGCAGCCACTACTTCCCTCCTCAGCCCTTAAGCCGCCCAGAGAAAAGCATCTTAGACTCTCTCCAGAAGAAATTTTGATATGCCCTTTGCAGGTTCTGGGATGGCTGAAGATGTGACATTTACTACTCAGATTCCTGGGTTCATCAATAATCTACCTGGGCTCCTCCGCAGAATAGCACATACTGCCTTCTCAGCTGCCCCAGAACCTGCATGGAGCATAATAAATCAAAAACTCCTCCCCAAACTTCTGCAACCAGGGTTATGGCAGCTGCAGCAGCACCAGCACCAGGGGAGGCTGAGCATATTATACCTGCTGCCCATGCCTTTGTTGATTCCCCTGCTGATTAATGGTTGTCTAATACCCATCTGGATGTGGATTAACTCCTTCATTGTTACTGGAGAACAAACAAGGGACAGCTTCCAAACATATTTCAATAACAACCATAAGCAAAATATCATACCTTCATATGCACTAATGATATACATATTTTGATGGAACAGTGAGTTTCAGCATAGCATGACCTTTCCTATATTATTAGGGGTGGGGAACCTTTTTTGGTCAGGGACCACTGACCCTCAGAAAAATCAGTCAGATAAACCCACAAACCAAACTCTCACTGAGATGTGGCACTCAACTGAGGAGGAGAAAGACACTCCCCACATTCCCTTCACGCACCAGAGCCTGGGGATGGGGGGGGGGCGGCAGCCTAGTAGACTTTGTGTGCTCCACTCTCCAATGTTGGGGGGAGAGTCTTGGGGGCTAAATCCAGGCAAGCCAGGGGCCGCATCCAGCTCCCGAGCTTTAGTTTCTTCACCTCTGCTATATATCTTGCATGTCATACTTTGTACAGAATATATCATAATTACATGACAGTGGTGAATATGGGCATTTGGAAGTGCTGTTTTGAGGTACGATGTGCCATAAGGTATATCTTGGGAGGTAAAGAGTTACAGCATGCACACAGCACAGAAAAAAGTATAAGGGATTGGAAGCCAGAGCACACTAATTATTTTTTTAAAGTGAGAAATTGCCTTTATTGAAAGGCAATGTTATAGGTTCTTTAAACCAAATTCTTCTCTCATTTACACTGGTCCATTAACTTCACTAAGTTACTCTAGACCTGTGCTTGTATGATCTGAGAACAGAAATTGTCCATTTGTTGATTTTCGCAATTGAGAAGGGATAGCATGATTGGGCCATCTGTTTTAAATTGATTGAGTTTGCATAGTCCAGAGATTATTTTATAAAATAAAAATATTACAATCCCAGGGTATGTCTACACTGCAGAGGGGTTTTTTTGGAAAAACAGCCGTTTTTCAAAAAAAATCTTCACTTACAGCAACACTGCAATCACGTTCTTTCGAAAGAAAATCGAAAGAACAGAGGGTTTTTTCCCGACATTGGTAAACCTCTTTCTACAAGGAAGAAGCCTTTTTCCGAAAAGGCTCTTTCAGAAAAAGGCTGTGTGGACAGGGAAGAGGGAGTTCTTTCAAAAGAAGAGGAAAGAAGAAAAAGCACAGGTGCCCTGATGGCCACTCCTTCCATAGTAATCACAGCTTAAATGCAAGATAGCGTCCAGTCAGTGTGGTCGCTATCTTTCGAAAAAGTAGATTGCATTTTCAATGCGCTTTTGCTGTGTAGATGCTCTCTTTTGGAAGATCTCTTCCGGAAAAGCTTCTTCCGAAAGAAACCTGCAGTCTAAACATAGCCCCAGTATAGTCTAGACAGATACAGTATTTATATTTAATAACCAAAGACACATATGTTGTCTCTGATCAATGTCGATGCAAGGTGACTTAAAATAGCAGAGAGTGGATGGATGGTAGTAGGAAAAGAGAAGGGGGAGAATGAGAGTCAGAGTGACATGCAGTATTCTTGGGACAGAGAGGACACTGAGGCATAGGATATACCTAAGGCACCAGGGTAAACTGTGAAAATTACTTGAAAGATATTGCTGGCTAGCACTGGCTTTTGTAGTGGGTTTTAAAAATAAGCAAAGCTAAGGGCCTGATCAAGAGCCAATGAGATTTGGAGCAGGCCCAAAATGTACAAATAGCGTGTTCAGCCCAAGAAAATTGTTACTCTATGTAGGTTACACCAAAAATGAGAATAATACGTGGCTTTTAACAACACTTCCCAAATGTCTTTCCTTCTCAGTTGAGTTACTTAGTGAGCAGCATCGCATTCTAGAGGCGAGGCTGGCTCCTGTGAGCAGAGAAATCACAGATTATCGTGCTCGTACACGTGAAGAGCTGGAGAGCCTTTACCGAAAGATAGTTAGCTATGTTCTGCTTCGTTCTGGCCTCGGATCCCCTACAGATATCAAGGTTGTTAGAGAGGCAACAGGTCAGTAATCAAAGTATGTGATACTGGGCATCGCTTATGGAAAAATAAAATCTGACCCTATTCTGCTCTGACACAGGGTAAATCTGGAGTAGCTCTATTGACTTCAGTATAGTACCTTGGTGTGTTGGGAATATTTGCTACAAATAGTCTGAATTTTAGTTAAATAATTTCTATGTCATAAAATAGCTTGATAACGTATCAGCCTGTATGCTTCATTATTTGTTAGTCTACAACAATACGTATTGTAAAATTATTAATTTGTGAGTGCCCAACACCTCTCCAAATCTAGAATGCACTCAGCTATTTTCATTCATCTAAAGAAGTGGGCTATGCCCACAAAAGCTCATGATACTATCTACATTTTTGTTAGTCTCTAAGGTGCTGCAAGACTATTTGTTATTTCCATAAGAAGGAGTTAGTTTTGCTTTCCTAGTATTTTCAGTTTCATTCTTATACATGCTATTATTTTTTTAAATCTTTTCAGCTGCCCTGCAGAGTGTGTTTCCCCAGACAGAGCTGGGTGTTTTTCTCTCTCTCAATAAGAAGGACAAAGAAAGACAACTGAAAGAACTTACCATGATTGTCACAGGAATTCGGTTATTCAACAAGGAGTGTGGAAAAGGAGGAGAAGGAATTGATGACTGTAGGTATAATACTGAATTAAAATTATGAGCCCTGAAACAGTCTCTTCTTGCCTCTAGCCCCATGACTTCATGATATTTAAGATGAGCATGATTTGGCCCCTGTATCAGTAAACCTGAAGGAAAAACAAACTGACTATTAGATGAATGAATTGTATAACGGTTAAGGCTAATCAAGGAAAATGTCAAAAAGGTACTGTCAGATAGACAGAGATACCTTTAATATTGCATGAGTTGTTATAAATCTTTGGGGCAGAAAATACATAAATTCTGGTAATTTAGGGTAGTTTCTTCCAATTCTTCTTAAATACTCAAAAATCTCTTTGTCTTGATCCCTTTTGATTGTTTATATAATTATAACAATATAAACTGATACACTAGTATCTTTTTGAGTGTAGCCAGATAGACCAAATACTAAGCCCAAAGAAATGGCTAAACTTCCCTGTTGCTATCATTTTTTACTCCCTCCTTAAAATATAGAGTTTAAACCCAGAAGGAACCACTAGATCATCTGGCATGACTTTCTGTATGTCACAGGTGCCAAGGCCACCCAGCATGTGCACACTAAATCCAACAATGGAAATGACACTAAACTTAGTGAGACCAACAGGAGATTAAACTATTATGTGCCACCAGCTAAATTCTCCCTAAGTTATGTGGCTACGCAGCTATCCATTAAGCCCTGGGCAGTGCTTCAGGGCTGCAGTAGGGAGAAAGATTTCTCCCCAAGCCCTGAAGCTGACGGCGCCATCTCAGGTCTGGTCTACCTGGTCCACCTCATCTCCAGTTGTTGCTATCCTTGATTCTTCAGAAGAAGGAGATTTAAAAAAACCTACCAAAATACAATGGGGAGGAAGGGATCCCTTCTTGACCTCTGCTGTTGCCTCACTGAAACCCTGCAGCATGATCTTTAGGAATATAAGTTAAAAGTGATCCTTTTGAGACTTGCATCTCACAGTTACAAGCAACTGATGTTGTTAAATATTTCACAGCTAAGTACAGCAGAATTATTATTTAAATGGCTGTTCAATGGAAATAAGATTGAGTCAGTTTTCTAGTATTATAAGAACATAAGAATGGCCGTACTGGGTCAGACCAAAGGTCCATCTAGCCCAGTATCCTGTCTGCCGACAGTGGCCAGCACCAGGTGCCCCAGAGAGGGTGGACCGAAGACAATGATCAAGCGATTTGTCTCCTGCCATCCCTCTCCAGCCTCTGACAAACAGAGGCCAAGGACACCATTTTATCCCCTGGCTAATAGCCTTTTATGGACCTAACCTCCATGAAATTATCTAGCTTCTCTTTAAACTCTATTATAGTCCTAGCCTTCACAGCCTCCTCTGGCAAGGAGTTCCACACGCTGTGTGAAGAAGAACTTTCTTTTATTAGTTTTAAACCTGCTACCCATTAATTTCATTTGGTGTCCTCTAGTTCTTCTATTTAGGGAACTAATAAATAACTTTTCTTTATCGGCCCTCTCCACACCACTCATGATTTTATATACCTCTATCATATCCCTCCTCAATCTCCTCTTTTCTAAACTGAAAAGTCCCAGTCGCTTTAACCTCTCCTCATATGGGACCCATTCCAAACCCCTAATCATTTTAGTTGCCCTTTTCTGAACCCTTTCCAAGGCCAAAATATCTTTTTTGAGGTGAGGAGACCACATCTGTACACAGTATTCAAGATGTGGGCGTACCATAGTTTTATACAGGGGCAGTAAGATATTCTGGGTCTTATTTTCTATCCCTTTCTTAATAATTCCAAGCATCCTATTTGCCTTTTTGACTGCCGCTGCACACTGTGTGGAAGTTTTCAGAGAACTGTCCACGATAATTCCAAGATCTCTTTCCTGATTTGTCGTAGCCAAATTAGCCCCCATCATACTGTACGTATAGTTGGGGTTATTTTTCCCGATGTGCATTACTTTACACTTATCCACATTAAATTTCATTTGCCATTTTGTTGCCCAATCACTCAGTTTGGTGAGATCTTCTTGGAGTCCTTCACAGTCTGCTTCTGTCTTGACTATCCTAAACAGTTTGGTATCATCTGCAAACTTTACCACCTCATCGCTTACCCCTTTCTCCAGATCATTTATGAATAAGTTGAACAGGATTGGTCCTAGGACTGAACCTTGGGGGACACCACTAGTTACCCCTCTCCATTCTGAAAATTTACCATTTATTCCTACCCTTTGTTTCCTGTCTTTTAACCAGTTCTCAATCCAAGAAAGGACCTTCCCTCTTATCCCATGGCCATGTAATTTACACAATAACCTTTGGTGAGGGACCTTGTCAAAGGCTTTCTGAAAATCTAAGTATACTATATCTACTGGATCCCCCTTGTCCGCATGTTTGTTAACCCCTTCAAAGAACTCTAATAGATTAGTAAGACAGGATTTTCCTTTACAGAAACCATGTTGACTTTTGTCCAACAAATTATGTTCTTCTACATGCTTCACAATTTTATTCTTTACTATTGTTTCGACTAATTTGCCCGGTACTGAAGTTAGACTTACCGGTCTGTAATTGCCCGGATCGCCTCTAGAGCCCTTTTTAAATATTGGTGTCACGTTGGCTACCTTCCAGTCATTAGGTACAGAAGCCGATTTAAGGGATAGGTTACAAACCACAGATAATAGTTCAGCAATTTCCCATTTGAGTTCTTTTAGAACCCTTGGATGAATGCCATCCGGTCCCGGAGATTTGTTAACATTAAGTTTTTCTATTTGTTCCAAAACCTCCTCTAATGACACTTCAATCCGGGACAGTTCCTCAGATTCATCACCCACAAAGGACGGTGCAGATTTGGGAATCTCCCCAACGTCCTCAGCCGTGAAGACTGAAGCAAAGAAATCATTTAGTTTCTCCGCAATGGCTTTATCGTCCTTGATTGCGCCTTTTATAGTTCGATCGTCTAGGGGACCCACAGGTTTTTTAGCAGGCTTCCTGCTTCTAATGTACTTAAAAAACATTTTGTTATTTCTTTTTGAGTTTTTGGCTAGCTGTTTCTCAAAATCTTTTTTTGCTTTTCTTATTACATTTTTGTACTTGATTTGACAGTGTTTATGTTCCTTTCTATTTATCTCACTAGGATTGGACTTCCACTTCTTAAAAGATGCCTTTTTGTCCCTCACTGCTTCTTTTACATGGTGGTTAAGCCACGGTGACACTTTTTTAGGTCTCTTGCTATGTTTTTTAATTTGGGGTATACATTTAAGTTGGGCCTCTATTATGGTGTCTTTAAAAAGTTTCCATGCAGCTTGCAGGGATTTGGCTCTAGTCACTGTGCCTTTTAATTTCTGTTTAACTAGCCTCCTCATTTTTGTGTAATTCCCCTTTTTGAAATTAAATGCCAGGGTGCTGGATTGCTGAGGTGTTCTACCCACCACAGGAATGTTGAATGTTATTATATTATGGTCACTATTCCCAAGTGGTCCTGTAACGGTTATTTCCTGGACCTGATCCTGCACTCCACTCAGGACTAAATCGAGAATTGCCTCTCCCCTTGTGGGTTCCTGCACCAGCTGCTCCAAGAAGCAGTCATTTAGGCCATTGAGAAATTTTATCTCTGCTTCTCTTCCTGAGGTGACATGTACCCAGTCAATATGGGGATAATTAAAATCCCCCATTATTATAGAGTTCTTTATTTTGGTAGCTTCTCTAATCTCCCTCAGCATTTCAATGTCAGTATCACTGTCCTGGTCAGGTGGTCGGTAATATATCCCTACTGCTAATTTCTTATTATTGGAGCATGTAATTACTATCCATAGTGATTCTATTGAACATGTTGATTCACTTATTTTTATTTCATTTGATTCTACATTATCTTTCACATACAGTGCCACTCCACCACCCACCCGGCCTGCTCTATCCTTTCGATATATTTTATATCCCGGTATGATTGTGTCCCACAGATTTTCCTCATTCCACCAGGTTTCAGTGATGCCTATTATGTCAATCTCCTCATTTATTACTAGGTACTCTAATTCACCCATCTTATTCGTCAGACTCCTAGCATTTGTGTAGAAGCACTTTAAAAATTTGCCACTGCTTATTTGTCTGCCCTTCCCTGGTGCATTGGATTCCTTTGTATGCGGTTGTTTGTCTGCTCTGGCCCATGGTTTGCCCTCTCCCCTCCTCTCTTTCTGACTACAGCTTAGAGAATCTCTATCAATGGATTCTCCTCTAAGAGAAGTCTCCCTCCGATTTACGTGCATCTCCGCACCAATCGGCTTTCCCCCATCTCTTAGTTTAAAAACTGCTCTACAGCCTTTTTAATGTTTAGTGCCAGCAGTCTGGTTCCACCCTGGTTTAGGTGGAGCCCATCCTTCCTGTATAGGCTCCCCCTCTCCCAAAAGTGTCCCCAGTTCCTAATAAATCCAAACCCCTCTTCCCTACACCATTGTCTCATCCACGCATTGAGACTCAGTGCTGCACCCCTCTGATTCTCCTGGTCAGGGGAAGGAGTGTGGTGCCCAACACCAGCCACCCACTCGGGGTGGGGGCAGGCAGCTAGGGACTGAGGTTTTGGGAGGAAGCTCCTGGGGGATCAAGGCTGCAGTGCCCAGTTCGGGCTATTGGTGGGGCTTGTCGCGGGGAGAGGGGAGCTGTGCAGCCTGGCCCCTGACGGTGCTCCTCCAAGGCTGCTGACTGGTGAAGTTCCCCCTCTATCTAGTGCTGCAGCTGAGGGCCCAGGGGGGCGGGTTTGGGGCAGCGGGGACCACTTACCATGGCCAGCAGCATGAAGACCCCTGGCCTCAGTTGGCCACTCTCTTCCTTGTGCGGCCACCCAGCCCCCGTGCTCACTCTGCAATATAGTTTTCCCCCTGCTCACTGCCCCCAGTGGTCACTCTGCAGTATAACTGTCCCTCCTATCAGCCCCCTCCCTTTCTGTGTTATGAAAAACAGTACCATTCCAGGCACATCCCATTTTCTTGGCACAACCAAGCCCTGACCTTGTTTTAAGTTAGGATAAGAGGAAGCTGCGTATCAAATTTGGTGGTCCTGGCTCTTACCGTTTACGAGGAGTTTTTGAACAAATGGACTCACAGACAGATGACTAGACACAGACTGATAGACAGTGTTTCTAAAATATATAGTAGATTTTGTAATTTGCATAGTTTAACTATATTTTCATATAGAGGCTAATAGAATATCTGTAAAATGTTCTAACACCTCTGAGTGAATGATGCGATACAAAAATAAATAGTAATGTATATTGTGAGTTGTGAGCATGCAAATAACTATTCTACTGATTATTTGGATAATCAACATAAAATTATGCACTTAGAGCACCTTTAATTCAAGGTTCTTAGAGCTATTCACAAAGGTATATCCAGCATTATTACCCCATTTTACAGATTAATAGAGATTAACTGAAGAGATTTAAGTAATTTTTTTTCCTAAAGATCATACAGCAAATTGTGGGCAGAGCTGACTGAATAGAAATGGACAGTTTTGCCACTCAGATTATCTAAGTCTAGCCACTACACTACCTCTAGCTACACTGCCTCTGCTGTTAGCCTATGTTTTAATGTTAAATCACATATGAAGAGGAATGTATAACAAAACCCCACGCGGCACAACGGTCTGCTCTTAGTGCATACACTTCTCTCTCTTGTATGCAGAGATATCTGTGTGCATGTCCAAATGTAGAAAATAATAAATGCACACCTGTTTACATCCTCTTTTGATAATGAGACTCTTAAGGAAGAAGTGTTAATTATAAAACAATCAGCTCAAAGATTTTGGACTCCTATTGTGCATCTTACGGAATTTTGTGGGTGTTTTGTAATATACTGTGTTCAGTATGAGCAAAACATGCAATACTCTATGCAATAACAAGCAATATTTTATTTTGCTCTTTCTGGGTTTAGACAGACTCATTACTGTACTATGTGAGCGTCTCATAAATGTGAATTAATTCATTCCCATAACACCTTTATGAGGCAGAGAAGTATTATTATTATCCCAGTTTCACACTTTAGGAACTGAGACATATAAAAGATTTACCCAAAGTCACACACAATATTTGTGGAAGAGCCCAGAATTGAAAAGTTCTTCTGAAAAGTTAATTTCCCATAATCCTAGAGTATACTATAGTATTTTCCTCACCATAGATTTATTAAGAATCATTTGACCAGAAGTATATATAATGGTCTTACGAACAAATGTTGGAAATGTGTGATGTCACAGAATCAGAACTTAGTCAGAAATCTGTTGGAGGATTCCTCTGATGGAAATATGGAAACTAAAATATTAGCTATGATTACCAGGATGTATTTCTATATTTGTTACCTTTCTATGTATCTCATACTAAATCTGTACAAATAGTGCCAGCTATTCTGAATGAAGCCATCCCAGCAGCCACACAGCCTATTGATGCAGAGCTTCATGCTTCCCAAGATCTGGCATACCGCTACACAGCTGTCTTGGAAATTATGCAGGAGAGCCCACAGAGAAATATAGAACCTAGAACATCTATGTTAAAGGAAGCACTGTTCAATGTGAGGCAGCATGAAGTCTTCCTCTGTATCATTCTGGTGAAGTATCTCATATCTTACGCATTCTTTAGGATATCTTAATATGAAATTTCAGTGTGTAAGTTGCATTTTACAAAGTAAAATAAGGATATATGTCTGAGGAAAGAAATCCTGGTGCTGTGTTTGTTTGAGCTATGCAGCTATAATGACATAGTAGATTTCATGCGTCAGGGATTCAGCCAGCCATTTGCAGGAGTCAGGAAAGGATTTCATGAATCCCCAATGTATTCTGAATGTTTTGTTTTATTTCCTCTGACGCATCTGGGATGGATACTGGTGGATGGTGAATAGGGAGGACCAGAGCTATGAGTTAGCATGGGGCATTCTCTGTCTCAGGCACTTGGCTGGCTGGTTCTTGCTCACAGGTTCAGGGTGTAGTTGTTTGCCATGTTTGGGGTCAGGAAGTAATTTCCCCCCATGTTAGATTAGCAGTGACCTTTAGAGAAAGATAAAAATCCCTGTGGTGTGTGGGTATGGGTCACTTACCAGGAATATCTCATTTAATTATTTCCCTGCCAGTGAGGGGGAGGAGGGGGCGCCTGTTCTCTGCATATGGCACATCATAATAGTCTAGTCTCCTGTGGGTTGTAATATGTTGCTCTGATTTCAGTTATTGAGTGTAGCATGTGGGTAGGTGCTAGATGGTGCTGGGACAGAGGTGACTAGTGTGGTGGGATCTGGGAGGCTGCTGGTCATGTGACACCCTCCCTTCCTATCCTGGGGAAGGACGAGGACAACCTCACTCTGCCCCAGACCCACCTCTCTCCCCCCACTCCATCCCTGTCCTGCCTCTTCTCCCAACTGAGGTAGCCTGGAGGACTAGCGGAGATGGGGGGGCCAGTGCTGGCAGCAGGAGTCCTACCTCCGCCCCATGCGCTCACTGATAGTGGTGGGGGAAACAGAGCAAGACGGCCCCAGCTTGCTTTGCTTCCCCGGCCACATCGTTCTGTTTCCTGCTACGGAGTGGGTGCAGTCCCGCTTCCTTCCCTGGAGCGGTGTACTCCGGGAGAGTAAAGCAGCTTGGGCAGCCCTTCTCTGCTGCCCCCCACTGATGCTGGTGAGTGCGGAGGGCTGGACCTCTGCTACAGGTGCCAGCTCCCTTGCCCACAAGTTCCCCTGCCAGCTGGTGGCCCGCCCCTCCTGCTAACAGTGTTTAAGGCATATGACTCCCCCCACATCACCCCTGACTGGGGGCATGTGAGTTATAGGAGATCAGACTAGATGATTTAGTGATCCCTTCTGACTGTAAAATTATTACTCTCTTTAAACATTAAGTTGAATGCCACCACCACCCCACCCTTTTCCCAAAAGAGGCAGAATTCAAAGTCCCAAACAGCTTCTTCTAGCTATTTATTTTTCTGTGACCGTCACATTCCTTACCTGAAGTCTGTTCTCTTTCCAGTCTGATGTGATCACGTGTGCACAAGAAGTTGAAATAATGGACAAGCAGTTTGCAGCCCAAATAGAGCAGTTAAAAAACACTGTTCAAGCAAAGACCGCTGTACCTACATCACAAGTTTTTGTAAGCACGTGAAATGCAAAAGTATTATTTTTGTAATTAGAAAAATCATTTTTATTGTCCACAGTACTATCAACATCCTTATGTTGCAATACCATGTGACATGGTTCACATAAATTTCATGTTGAATTAGGAAAAAAGTTGTTATTTTCTGTGTCTGTCTAATAATAATGTTCCCCTCCAGGCAGTGTTCCCTGGAAACAGTTACCTTGACATCTAGTCATTTGCTTTTTTAAAAAAAGAGTTAAAAAGAGATTGTTATAACACCTGCCCTGAGTTGATTTGTCAATAATTGTGATTTTATTAATTGATTTTCCCTTTTTTTGGTTTTTTTTTAAAGTATTTGTTTTTCTTCCCCGTTGCTTTGTCAAAGACATAAAAAAATAGGGAAAACTAACTGTAGGTGAACAGAGAAAATGATTATGGCAAAAGTGCTGTCAAATGCATAAAACAGCACTAACATTTTTATATAACCTTTTCTTTATAGTAGCCTTAAATATTACTTGTAACAATGGTAGGTAAAAATATTCAGAGATGAGTTTTAAATTAAAGATGCTTCATTATTGTATTATGATGGACTAGAACTAGCTCAGAGTCTTCTATCCATATTATCTTGAAGCTAGGGCTAGTTCTTATTTGGGTTCCTATTTTTAGCTGGGAAGATATGTAATAAAATAGTCACTATATTGTCCACTTTCTGTCATAATTTAATGATGATGGAGGTTTTGGAAGGGATCTTAAACCTCATGCTTCAGGGCTTAAGGTAAATGTCTAACTATTAGAGAGCCTCTTGAGAAATTGGAAGGGAATGTGGACTATAATAGCAGGGATAAAGGGGGAAAGGGCAGAACTGGGGGGCAAAATCAAATCAGTATCTCAGATGTATGTATACAAATGCAAGAAGTATGGGAGCTAAGCAGGAAGAACTTGAAATACTAGTAAATAAACATAACTATGACATAGTTGGTATCACAGAGGCTTGGTAGGATAATACACATAATTGGAATATCAGTATGGAAGGGTACAGCTTACTCAGGAAGGATAGACAGGGAAAAAAGGGAGGAAGTGTTGCCTTATGTAAAAATATATATACTCGGACTGAGGTTGAGATGGATATAGGAGAGAGTCATGTTGAGAGTCTCTGGGTAAGATTAAAAGGGGTAAAAATAAGGGTGATATCAGGGTAGGGGGTCTATAACAGACCACCCAACCAGGAAGAAGAGGTGTAAGGCTTTTTTTAAACAACTAACAAAATCATCCAAAGCACAGGAAAGCGTAGTGATGGCCGGGGCTTCAACTATCCAGACTTCTGTTGGGAAAATAACACAGCAGGGCATAGATTACCCAAGTTCTTTGAATGTACTGGAGACAATTTTTTATTTCAGAAGGTGAAGAAAGCTACTAGGGAGGAGGCTGTTCTAGCTTTGATTTTTAACAAACAGTGAGGAACTGGTTGACAATTTGAAAGTGGAAGGCAGCTTGGGTGAAAGCGATCATGCAATAAGAGGTCATAATTCTAAGGAATGGTAGAAGAGAGAACAGCAAAATAAAGACAATGGATTTCAAGAAGTCAGGCTTTAATAAACTCAGGGAGCTGGTAGATATGGTCACATGGGAAGCATGACTAAGATGAAAAACAATTGAAGACTGTTGGCAGTTTTCAAAAGGACATTACTAAGGGCTCAAGAGCATACTATTCCACTGCACAGAAAAGAGAGGAAATGTGGCAAGAGACCAACCTGGCTTATCCATGAGATCTTGAATGATCTAAAAGTCAAAAAGGAATCTTATAAATAGTGGAAACTAGGTCGAAGTACAAAGGATGAATATAAACAAATACTACAAGTATGTGGGAGCAAAATTAGAAAAGTGAAGGCACAAAATGAGTTCAGTCTAGCTAGAGAAATAAAGGACTTTTGGTGTAAAGGCTGGATGTGGTCTCAAAGTCACTTTATCTCTAGTAAATACCGTGTGTGGTGGGCCCACCATTAGGGCTCCTAACACACTCACCCTCCTTGCAGATGTAATCGCCACCAGAAAAAGCAACTTCATTGTGAGGAGCAATAGTGGGCATGTGGCCATGAGTTCAAAGGGGGGGTCTCATAAGGGTCTCCAGAACCAAATTCAGATCCCACGAGGCATCTGTGTTCTACAAGGTGGGTAGAGGTTCTGAAGGTCTTTAAGGAATCTTTTCGTCACAGGATGTGCAAACACAGATGACCCCTCTATGCAATTGTGAAAGGCAGTTATGGCTGACAAATGTACTTTTATGGAAGACATTGATAGGCCTTCACTCTTTAATCTGTATAAGTAGTCAAGTATTGTGTGGATCGGAGATTTGTCTGGACTGAGTTGTCTCTGATGACACCAAGATGCGTAGCGTTTCCATTTTTGCTGGTAAGTTGATCTAGTGGTTTGTCTCCTGCTATGCATGAGGGCATTTCTTACTTGTTCTGAGCAGGCGATTTCTGCGCCTTGAAACCAGACAGGAGCCAGGCATGGAGATGAAGGGTGCGCGGATCTGGGTGCAGTAACTTGCCAGCATTCTGAAAAAGGAGATTGCGCCACTGAGGGAACGGGTGGGGTGTTTCGATGTACATGTGCTGTAGATATGGGAACCAGGTCTGTCTGGACCAGGATGGGGCCACTAGGATGACCTGGGTTGTGTCCAGACGGATCTTGTGCAGGATTCTGAGGATCAGTGGTACTGGCGGGAAGGCATAGTAAATCAGTTTGTCCCATGGGATTAGGAATGTGTCTCCCCTGAATGTGTGCCCCAGTCCTGCCCGGGAGCAAAGCGAGGCTATTTGGCATTCCTCCCAGTTGTGAAAAGGTCCATTGTTGGATAGCCCCACCTGCAAAAGATGGACTCTAACTCCTGTGGGTGGAGTTCCCACTCGTGATCGATGGCGAAGCTGCGGCTCAGAGCATCTGCCATGGTGTTGTTCGCCCCTGGTAAGAATGCTGCTTTTAGTGTGACCCCATGTTGGATGCACCAGTTCCAAAAGTAAACCACCTCTGCACAGAGAGATCAGGAACATGCTCCTCCCTGTCTGTTTATGTAGAACATGGTGGTCATGTTGTCCATAAGGATATAGACGTTTCTGTTGGTGATGGATGAGGTAAAATGCTTGCATGCATTCCTGACCGCTCTGAGCTCTAGAAGGTTCATATGGAGTAGTGCAGGGCTGGCCAACCCGTGGCTCGCGAGCCGCATGCAGCTCTTCCCTCCTTCAAATGAGGCTTGCAAAGCCTCCTCTGTGTCCCTGTACTAACCGTCTGGCGCGGCAAAGCAAAATGGCGCCAGCAAGATAGCGCTGGCTGACGGGAGCCTGATGTGGCCAAAAAGCCATCCAGAGTTGTGTTTAAAGGGGCAGTGTCCTCTTTTTGTTTTTGCTCGACTTTTTTTTCCCCTGGCTCTATGTGCTATATCCCCAACTATTGTGGCTCTTTGCCTTTAACGGGTTGGCCACCCCTGGAGTAGAGCTGCATGTGGTAACCATTTGCCTTACACTGTGTGGTGCTGTAGATGCGCGTCCCACCCCATGCGTGAGGCATCTGTTGTGATTTGGACTGATGCTTCTGGTTGAAAGAAGCGCACCCCCTCGAGTAGATTGCTGGGGGATGTCCACCACCTGAGAGATTCCAGGGTGTGTTCTCAGTATAATAACTACCTCGTGCAGAGAATGCCGCAATGGCATATAGACTGATGTCAGCCAGTGCTGCAAGGCTCGGAAGTGTAAGCGTGCATATTGGACCACATAGGTGGTGGCCGCCATATGGCCCATTAGCTGAAGGCGGGTATGCACCGTCATATTGGGGCTGACGAGTAGGGTGGTGACAGTATTGTGTAGCATATCAAATCTTTGCCGTTGCAGGTATGCCCTGGCTGATACTGAGTTGAGTTGCGCCCCCATGAATTCCAAGTCTTGAACTGGATTGAGAGTTGACTTCTGCTCGTTTATTAATAGACATAAGCAGTTGAAAAGTTGTTTGGTCTTTAGTATCATATCCTCAGTTTCCATTCTGGAATGGCTCTTTATTAAACAGTCGTCCAGGTATGGGAAGATGACGACTCCCTGACTCCGAAGGTATGCTGCGACCACCGTTAGGACCTTTGAGAAGACCTGTGGTGCCGAGGATAGGCCAAAAGGCAGGACCTTGTATTGGACATGTGTGTTCCCAACCGCGAATCTCAGATAGTGTCTGTGGGCAGGATGTATTGCAATATGAAAATATGCATCTTGTAAGTCGAGAGCTGCAAACCAGTCCCCTCTGTCCAGTGCTGGTATGATTGAAGCCAGTGTGACCACCTTGAATCACTGCTTTTGCAGGAACTTGTTTAGTTTGCGGAGGTCTAGGACTGGTCTCTAGCCCCCTGTACATTTCTGGGTTAGGAAATAGGTGGAGTAGAATCCCCTTCCCTGGTATGGTTTGGGTACTGCCTCTATAGCCCCTAGATAGAGAAGCCAGTTGATTTCTTGCTTGAGGGGTATCTCATGAGAGGAGTCCCTGAAGAGGGACGGGGTAGAGGAAAGGGTATGCGGGAGGCAGGTGAACAGAAAATGAGTATCCCATACGGATGATTTCTATGACCCATTGGTCAGATGTTATGGAGGCCCAGTGATGAAGGAATGGGCGTAATCTGTGGTCGAATAGATGTTTCTGGCTTTGTTGCACTGGATAGTCGGGGAGTTGGGCATGCCCTCGACCAATGTTTCAAATTTGCTGCTTTGGGGCCTGGCCACCAGAGGAGCGTGGTTGCTGTTTGTGGTTCCTTTGGGTGCACTGTCTAAAGCGATTGTACTAGTATGGTCTATATTGAGTATGGTTATAGTTCGAGTCCCTGTTTTTATTGTAGGGGGTGTAACGTCTGCACTTGTACGATGGTGTGTACATTCCTAGGGACGCAAGATTGTATGCGAATTTTTACTGTTGTGCAGGATCTCATCAGTGCTGGTTGCAAAAAGCTTGTGCTTGTAGAAGGGGAGATCTTCCACCTTAGATTGAAGTTCTTTTGGGACTCCCGTGGCCTGAAGCCACGATGTTCTTCTCATAACCACGGCTGTAGCAGTTGTTCTTGCTGCAGTATCAGCAACATCAATTGCAGAAAGCATTGCTGTGTGGGCAATTGTGTGACCCTCACGTAAGATTGCCCTGAGGATAGGCTTTTGGGTGTCTGGTAAATGCTCCTTCAGGTCAGCTAATTTGGAGTAGTTGTCAAAGTTATGGTTGGCCAGATGGGCTTAGTAGTTGGCTATCCAAAGCTGCAGGGTGGCAGAGGAGTACACTTTCTTTCCAAATTGGTCTAGCCTCTTGTGTTCTTTATCTCGTTATTTGGTTTAAGGTGAGGGGCCTTTGCCCGTTGGCTTGCCGCATCAGCGACCAGTGAGCTTGGCCAAGGATGGAAGAACAGGAAGTCTAAGTCTTCAAGTGGGACAAAATATTTCCTGTCCGCCTTCTTGCAAATTGACTGGGCCGATGCCAGTCTTTGCCAGATGTCTTCAGACACTCCATAATCGCCTCATCTATGGGCAATGTGATTCTGCCCTGGGATGATGGAATATTCTTTAGGAGACGGTGTTGTTTCTTTTTAACCTGTAATTTTATTTCTTGGGAGACAGTGACCCTCTTAAAAACATCTGGAACTGTTTCACGTCCGCTGTAGTATGTTCATCCTCACGGGCTATCGCCTCCTCTGGAGGGGAAAGGGGATTGTCTTGTGACTGCGCCAGCCGAGAATCGTCCTGATCATCCGGTAATTGACTGTCCTCCTCCTCTGAGTCCAGCATGGATCACATAGTGTGGGATGGTGAAACTGGCGGTAGCCTTTTCTGTGAGGATGGAGCAGCGGAATGGTATTTAGGTGGTGCCCGATAATCCCAAGGTGCTTAATGCGGCTGGTAATGAGGAGGTTGATAGTACCAGCTTGGATGCCCCTGCTGAGATGGGGTGGGAGAGGGATGCTGAGAGGAGAATGCACTCCTCTGGTTGTAATTGATCTCCCTTGAGCGCCCATGTCCATATTGTGGTGGTGAATAGGATGGGTACGGTGCCAGAGACTGCTCCCTTGATGAGAGTGGGGAGGGTTGTCTTTGCTCACTAGTTCTCTCCCTGAGTCCCCTGCAGTTTGTGTTTCCTTTAAAACCTGTCTGGTTTGTCTGTGGGCTGAGAGCCTGTAGTGGGGGAGGCACTGGAGAAGACGCAGTGCCGAGTGGCGGCGGTGAGGATTTGCGGGGCCACTTTGCGACTGGTTCTGCTTCTCTAGCTGGTGCTGCACATTCAGGCTCTTGCTTCAGCACTGGAGTTTGTCTCCCGGTGCAGAGAGTGAGCGTGCGGCTCCTGTATGCATGGTCAGTACCGGGGCGGGTGATTCTTAGGCAGACCGCGGAACTGGAGGTGATCGCCACATCTCCCCTGGTTATTCTGGGGGACAGATCAGGCGGCAAGGACCTGGCAGGAGAGACCCTGGTCCTCTGATGTCCTTGAGGCGTCGGGGAGGCTGATCTGTGCTTGGGGTTTTGTGCCCCTTGATCCCATGCATGTTCTGCTGGAGGTTGTAACACCTTCTCCCTAAGGGACATGCAGAGCCTAAGCTCCCTGTCCTTTCTTGCTCTAGCAGACAAATTTTTGCAATGCTCGTATTTTTGCGGGGTGTGTGACTCTCCCAAACATCTGATACAGCAGCTATGACCATCTGAAGTTGGGATGGATTCGCTGCAACTGCAGCATTTCTTAAAACCCTGTGAGCCAGGCATATTAGAATTGCTGGGGTTGGGGGAGAGGCTCTAATTCAACTGTCGGTGCGCTAGTGGGTAGAGGCTGCCATTTTATGAGATTTTGATCTCCTCCCACTCTCCCCCGACTTTCTTCTTTCTTCTTCTTTTTTCTTTTTCTTTTTTTTTTTTAAAGAGCGAAACCAGCTGGAGCAGAGAAGCTGCTGCCTCTGAAGCAGCTAGCGCTGAGGCAACAGAGTGTTCCCTGGTTTGTTTTGTTTGTCCCTTGGAAGTGGAAATAAAGTAACAAGGCGATCTGTAATTGAATGAGGTCAAAAAGTTATGAAGAGAGTACAATATTTCTGTGAGGAGAGAAGTGCCTGAGGCAGCAGGAAAGCTCGGTCCCTGACCAAGGGCAGTAGAAGAGGAACTGAGGGGAGGAGGTTGGGCTGTGCTCAACTGTCAAACCGCTAGCAGCATGAGAGGCTCACTGCACGCGCGCGGCCTGAATGCTAACTGCTATGAAAAAGTCTCCGATCCTGCAGCTCTGGGGAAGACCCGTCATCTACACTGGAGCACCCACGGGGACATCACCTGAAGAAGAACTGGGTTTGTTTAGTTTGGAAAAGAGAAGATTGAGAAGGGACATGATAGCAAATTTCAAGTACCTAAGGAGGAGGGAGAAAAATTATTCTCCTTAACCTCTGATGATAGGACAAGACGCAATAGGCTTAATTTGAAGCAAGGGAGATTTTGGTTGGACATTAGGAAAAACTTCCTAACTGTCAAGGTGATTAAGCACTGGGATAAATTTCCTAGGAAGGTTGTAAAATCTCCATCACTGGAGATATTTAAGAACAGGTTAGACAGACATCTGTCAAGGATAATCTAGGTAAGGGCTACTCAACATGTAGCCCATGGGCCATAAGCAGCTCACGGCCCGTTTGTTTGCGGCCCGTGATGTGGCTTAGGTTTACATGGGGCTCAACACACGGCCCGCGGGTGGGATCCTTTGAACATGGCCTCCACTGGGAACACGCTCCACAATGGCAAGGTGTCTCCCAGGTGGGGTGAGCGTTGAAAGACGCAAGTGGATGGGCTGGCTGGAACAGACAGGTACAGGGTATCAGCATGTCTAACCCATAGGGAGGAGGTGCCGGGATCACCGGGGCATTGTGTGAAAGAAGCTGTTGGTATATATTTGCATATATATTTGCATGTATATGCAGCCACACTTAAGTTGTGGCCCTCAGCATGTGCTGTGAGTATCATTGTGGCCCCTGGGGCTTCCAAAGTTGAGTAGCCCTGATCTAGGTGGTGCTTGGTCCTGCCATGAGGGCAGGGGACTGGACTTGATGACCTCTCAATGTTCCTTCCAGTTCTAGTATTCTGTGACCTGACGTGGGGGCAGTTTATCCCACATCTGCCATCTCTAGGGTTGTCTGTCTTCCTCTGAAGCATCTAGTGCTGCATCTTATCCAGTATCCTCCCCTTGATAGTGGGCATCTTGGGTCTGTTCCGATGTAGTTGTTTCTATATGCCTAGTGATCTTACAAATCCTGTCCGTCTCTCATTAACAGATATCTTCTTCTTCTATCCTGCTCCCAAGAGCAATTTTTTCTCTTTTCTCTCCCTCTACTGTTCATTTTTATTATTAGGGCCAAAATATACTTCACATTTTAAGTACAAGCAAGAAGGCACATCCTCTGTCTCCTAAGAAGTATACCATATATTTCCTTTCTTGAGTGGTTTGTCCTGACCAAGTTATTTGCTTGTTTTCTTCACATTTGTCAGCAACAGAATATGTACAAGATATTTGATTCCATCTGTGCTCCTGCAGGTAGAGCTTTCTCCAGAACAAAATCACTTGATCTTACTTGTTTCTAAATTGCTACTGAAAAGCTGTACTGTAAAAGAGCATCAGGAGATAATTTTATAATTTATTATTTGTACCATGGAGCCTGGACTAAGAATGCAGCAGACAAGCATTTTATGATATACAGTAGGCTCACTAATTTTCCAGCAATTGAGTTAAAGATGGTTATGATGCTGTCTATAGTAAAAAATATTTTGTTGGCATTCCTCTGCTTTAATTTCTTGTGTCCCTAGTATTTCACGATAGCGCTGCTGTTCATCAGTGTTGCTAACTCCTATAACAGTTCTTATAATAGCTTCATTAACATAAATACTAATATGCTAGGATGAATGTTAAATTCATTGAATATATTCCTGATGTTGGGGGAAGCCCTTTTCTACTGTCCTAAGATCTGAAAATTTGAAGATGCCAGTGAAAGCATTCAAAATCTATTCAGTATAGTCAGGAATGTATTATTTTCTGCTGTCCATTTCCTCAGTGAATTCAGATATGTTATAACAGGCACATTTTTTGCCTCTGTCTTTGAAATCTATATCTGTACTAAGCTGTTTTGGGACTGAAGGAAAACAGAGGCTGTCTATGCCTCGGTATGTTTGTATTTCTTTTTATAGTTAACCACATAGATAACCCAAATAAAGAAATGTCTTCTGTATTGCTTTCCTCTGCTTATCTTCTCTTTTTGCATTTATATTATTATATTTGTGGGGAGGAGGGGGAGACTCTTTTCCAATATAATTCAGCAGTTCACCTCCAATGTTTCCCCAAAATGTTGTTTTATTACTTTTAAAGTAAATTGAAACGATTTCAAGATTTGGGCCTGATCTTGCATGCACTCCAGTGGGATTTCTGAGTGCAAAGGGTATGCAGGATTGGGCCCTTTGGCTGTGTCTAGACTATACTTCTCTGTCGACAGAGAGATGCAGATTAGACACATTGAAATTGCTAATGAAGCAGGGATTTAAATATCCCATGCTTCATTAGCATAAACATGGCCGCTGCTTTTTTCCGACATGGAGCTTTTTCGAAAAAAAACCAAAACAAACCCAGCAGTCTAGACACAGATCCGTTGAAAATAAACCCTTTTTCGACAGATCTTGTATTCCTCAAAAAATGAGGTTTACAGGATCTGTCGAAAAAGGGTTTATTTTCGACAGATCCACGTCTAGACTCCCGTTTTGTTTTGTTTTTTCAAAAAAGCTCCATGTCGAAAAAAGCGGCAGCCATGTTTATACTAATGAAGTGTGGTATATTTAAATCCCTGCTTCATTAGCAATTTCAATGTGCCTAATCTGCATCCCTCTGCCGACAGAGGGATGCAGTCTAGACATAGCTTTTGTGTTTAACAGTTGTTTTTGAGACTGTGGTTTACAGTTTTTGTTTAATTTTACAGACAAAGCAAATGTAGATTTTGGATCTTTTTAATTACTTTCTAGCCTATCTTTGTAGCACTGTCTAACCTCTGGACAAGCTTTCAGGATGAGATATTGCTGCTGAGTTTTCTCACTAACTTGACGGTCAGTCTACAGCAGTTTTTGGGAATCCATGCACAACTCTTTCCTGATGATGTGATGGAATCACTTCTCGAAGGAGTGACTGTGAAAAGTGATGAGCAAAGGATAAAGGAAACTATGGGTACTGAACATTATCACATTTTCCTTTTCCCCTTTGAGTCCTTATATCAGCATTTCTTAAACTGTGTTCTGCGGCACACCAGTGTGCCGCAAGGCAGTCGGAGGTGTGCCGCAGAGATATGATGTCCATACGTCCCTTTTTTTCCGGGACAGTCCCGGATTTAAAGATGCCCAGTGCCAGCGCGGTGCAGCAGCAACTCCCCGCGTCCATCCAGCACATAAGCGGCTCTCTTTGCTGCTTTGCGTGGGCAGCCAGGGCTGCTGCCGATGGTGCGCAGTGTCCAGAGCTCCGAGTTCCCATGCAGCACGCGCCACTGTCTGGCAAGCCCCTCCCCCCACCGCGTGGCCCTTCCCTCCCGCTGTGGGACTGCCTCTGCTGTGTGCCGCCAGCCCGGCCTCCTCCATCCACAGGCAGCTGCCACCACTGCCAGAGGGGGAAGGGCACTGGTTAGAGCCAGTGAGCCCGCTCCTGGGAGCTGCCGCTAGAGTGCTGGCAGGGACTGCATAGAGCCTGGCTGGAGTGCTGCAGAGTGGGGTATGTTCGGGCTCTGCCGATGTGCTCTGTGCACGGCCCTTTCTCCCCCACCCCTTCCCACTCCACCGGGGGAGCGGCAGTGCATGGACCCACTCGCTCTGCCGCGCTCCACAAGCTAGATCTGGGAGGGTGGGGGCTTTCTTCCCTCTGCCCCCTCCCCCGTACTCCAAATGGGAGTCAAAGCTGGTGCGGGGACTGGAATGCAGCACTAAAATTAGCACCACGGGCGGCCCAGCTCCAGGCCCGGCAAGCGATCCTGCCTTGGAAGCAGCTGGGGCCAGGCTGCAGGGACTTCTGGGGCCCGAACGCAGATTCCAGCCCCGCAAACTGGAAGGCAAAAGGTGAGGGAGGGGCTCGGAGAGAACTAGGGGGAAGGAGGGTGGAAGAGGAAGGGGCTTGTGTTGAAGGGAGGGGGACAGGGCAGGAGAAGAAAGGAGAAGGCACCAAGGACAGGGTGGAGGAGACACAAATGCCAGGGGGCCAAGTGGAGACAATGAGGAAAAGGGCAGGGGGATGGAGGGGAGGTGTCAGTGTGGGTGGAAGGGACAGGGTGATTCTGGAAGAGGAGAGGGAAAGGGCATTGGGGGCAAGAGGAAGCAAGGGGAAGGGAAGGTGCTGGGAGAAGGGTTGAAAGGAGGGGTGGGCATGAGGAAGGTGGGGATGGTGCAAGTCATGTGTGAGGGCACAGAGGGGCATGAGAGGAACTAGGGCAGAGGGTGGTGAGGGGAGGAGGAAGCACCAGGAGAGTGCAGGGGTTAGGAAAGGTGCAGGTGCCAGGGGATTCTGGGAGTGAAGCAGAAGGGCAGACACCTGCAGGGGAGAGACCAGCACCAGAGGAGAGAGGGTTCGGTGGGGGCCAAACTCATCCCCTATGGGTATGAGGATGGTGGGAAAAGTTCTTAGAGGGGGTTACTTTTACTTCTGGTCATGTGTCCATCTTGACCCCGAGAGTCAGGGGCATAGTAAACAGAGGTCAAGGGGTGTAGGTAATGTGGTTCAGAAAATATGGTTACGATCCGCGGATAGAACAGAGTTCAAATGGCCGTCCTTATAAGGGGCAAACTTCCTTTTTTTTTTTTTTTTTTTTTTTTGGTTCAACAAAAATCCTTGGTGTTCCCCATTAAAAAAATTGTTTGGTGTTCCTCAGTCTTAAAAAGTTTAAGAAAAACTGCCTTATATGATTTTGTGATTTAAATTCTGTTTCTAAAAGGTACAGCATTCCTATCTAATACTAGAGCTGGTTTCTCAGGACCTGACATTGAAAATCTTTACTGACATATAGTAGTCCTTACCCAATTCTGTTGAGGGCAACAGAATTTGTGGGTGCTAAGGACCACACAGGACCACTTCATGCTTTACAGAGCAGGACTCTTTCTTGACAAAAAATTATATGCTTACATATAATTAGTACACATCCTCTGAAAACAGAGGAAAACAGTACTTGGACACCAATATCTACTTCCAGATACAGTGCTACTGTTTCTTCTCCTACATTATCAGTGTGCTGTATATCTGGGACTGCTACTGTTCTTTGTGAAGTCAATGGGCACTTTGCCACTATCTTTTGTAGATATGAAATCAGACCCTTTTTCATCTCTGGCTCTGTCAATGCTGTAGTTGAAATTTTGCTAGCAACACCCTTGGGAAGAGTAAGTGAGATGGAATTCAGATGTAATTTTTAAAATTATTCCTATGATATAAGCTATTAAATTATTCTTTATGTTAAACTTGTAAGCATTTTGAGATATCTGTATATATTTTCTATAATACATACCAGAATGGAACCCTGATTCCTGCTGGAGCAACTGGGTGCTATCATAAACAAACTACCTAGATGGAGCTACTATAAGGTGATTACATAATGTATTGGAAAAACATTCCCAGATATAGATATCAGTGGTTCACCATCAAACTTAAAAGGCATATCAAGTGGGACCATGCAGGGATCAATTCTGGGTCTGGTTTTGTTCGGTATCTTCCTCAGCGATTTAGATAATCGCATACACTTATTAAGTTTGCAGACAATACTAAGTTGGGAGGGTTTGTTTTGGAGGATAGAATTAAAGTTCAAAATGATCTGAACAAATTAGATGATTTGAAATAAATAGGATGAAATTCAGTAAGGACATATGCAAAGTACTCCATTCATAAGGAACAATCAGTTGTACACGTACAAAATGGGAAATGACTGCCTAGGAGGAAATATTGCAAAAAGGGATATCGGGGTCATAGTGGTTTACAAAATAAATATGAGTTAACACTTGTAAGGCTGTTGCAAAAAAAAAAAAATTCTCGGATGTATTAGCAGGAGTGTTCTAAGCAAGACACAAGAAGGAATTCTTCCACTCTGGTTGAGTAATCAGCATAGAGTATAGAGTTGTGTGTCCAGTTCTGGGTGCTATATTTCAGGAAAGATATGGACAAATTGGAGAAAGTCCAGGAAGAGCAACACAAATGAATGAAGGTCTAAAACAACATGAGGGAATATTGAAAATAAAAACGGTATTTAAGTCTAGAGAAGAGAAGACTGAGAGGAGTAATAACAGTTGTTACAAGGAGAGAGCGCACCACTTGGCTAGAGGGAAAGTCGGTGCCTATGGTACCACCAAAAAAAAAACCTAAGTAGGAAATTGTGTACCAGGGCCTGAGTTTCAGAACTGCTAAGTGTTCCACTCCTGTGGAAACTAGCGGAGTTCTGGGCGTTCAATACTTTAAGCCACAATGTGTTAATGCATAATTGAACTTCATTTGAGATTTCCATTAAATCACATTTTAGATATCATGTATTTTATTGTCATCTTTCCTTTGCCAAATTCTCTTTCAGGAATCAAAGTGAATGTTTCTGATTTCAAAAAACAAGAGTGGCTTTTTCCAGAAACCACAGCTAATTTTGATCAGTTGTTAATCCAGTATCGTGGGTTTTGTGCTCTCATGCTTGCTGAAAAAGATGGCCTCCTCCTCCCAGGTGTGTTCCTTCCTTCCACTGATGCCTCAAATTAATCTTTCTTACTGCAAATATGCATACACTAGCAAAAAGATACGCTGAACAACATATACTATGTGTGATTCCTTCTATGCCAGAAAACAAACTAGAATAATTCATTGAACCGTTTTGCATTTTATATACCTAACGTGTAATTCTAATAATCCTCTGTGTTTCTGAGTGTGTGTGAAATTATAATTAGTGTTCATACAGCCATATGTTCTGTACTTGCTTATGTTGTTCATTTGTTTTATTTCCACTATCTGGTTGTAATTTACTCATGTTCCAGACTATAATAGCATGTAGCTCTATGTAGTACTTTTCATCAGTAAATTTCAAAGTGTTTTACAAAGGAGGTAGATATAGTTATCCTTACTGGGGAACTGGCTATAAGATGGTCATTGTCTGTTTTGATGGTTTGTAGAAGCTGACTTTCACTGTAGGAGCCCTGCGTGTTATATAATTTATTGGTTCACTCTTGTTTTTGCTTTATTTGTTAGGAAATCCTGCTACTGGAATTTTGAAACATAAGGAGAAATATTACTCTTTCAGTTCCAAAGAATCAGCATATGTTTTTGCCCAAAACCCAGATATGTTCATTCAGTTGATTGGAGACAAAGCAAAAGAATGTGCTGAGCTTATTCAACTGCTTGAGCTTCATCATCAATTTGAATCCCTTGCTCCTTATTCACAGGTATTCACTGCTTGCTCCTGTTGAATAGATGATGTGATACTGAGGGTATGTCTACACTACATGGCTCCGTTGATGGAGCCATGTAGATTACCTTTGTAGACATAGGAAAATGAAGCAGCGATTTAAATAATTGCCGCTTCATTTAAATTAAAATGGCTGCTGCGCTGTGCCGATCAGCTGTTTGTCGGCACAGCGCTGTAATCTGGACGCTCCGCGGTCGACATCAAAGGCATTTGTTGACCTCCCCGGTGTGCCTCGTGGGATGAGGTTTACCAGGGAGGTTGACAAATGCCTTTGATGTCGACCGCGGAGCATCCAGACTGCAGTGCTGTGCCGACAAACGGCTGATCGGCACAGCATGGCAGCCATTTTAATTTAAATGAAGCAGCAATTATTTAAATCGCCGCTTCATTTTCCTATGTCTACAAAGGTAACCTACATGGCTCCGTCATCGGAGCCATGTAGTGTAGACATACCCTAACTGACTTTCCTTTTGATTAACTGAAAAGTGCTGGGACCTGGTCAAACAGGAATTAGTGGGACATAGAGAAAATATGTTTTATGGAGACCGTACTTTGTCTGAGGATGTATGTAATTCTCTACTCAGCAAAGAGAGTACATGGGTATCTAGCAGATCCTACTCTTTGGCATATAGATGAGGAGCATCAACTCTGAGAAATTGTTCATCCTTAAACTCTACGTGTGGATGGGAAAAGACCAAGGAAATTTAGTATTGGCAACACTCTACCATCTTCAATCTAGAGAAATTCTGTGGATAATGTTTCCAGTTTCCCCTTTGCAGGAGTAGCTCATATAAGAAAGGAGAGGGTCCTGTATAATTAAGCACTGAATATGAATATGAACAGCTTGACTTTGTCAACACAAGTTGGAGAGCATTTTTCCATTCTTGTATATTGTAATAGGGGGAAAATGTCATTTGGGGAGAGAAATCCTAGATTATATTTTTAAAAAGGTTAGTGTATAAGTGTTAATATTTGGATCCTGGACAAATTCCAGCTTGGACAGCTGGATTCTACTTTTTAAATTTCCCCCACAGTTTCAGTTGTCTATTTTTCATTTAATTGTTCTGTGTATTCTTAAACAGGTGCTAGGCTTTAGAATCATAGAACCCTAGGGCTGGAAGAGACCTTAGGAGGTCATTGAGTCCAGCCCCTGGCCCAAGTCAGGACCAGTCCCAACTAAATCATCCCAGTCAGGACTTTGTCAAGCTGAGACTTAAAAACCTCTAGGGATGGAGATTCCACCACCTCCCTTGGGAACCCATTCCAGTACTTCACCACCCTCCTAGTAAAATAGTTTTTCTTAATATCCAACCTAGTCCTCCCCCACTGTAACTTGAGACCATTCCTCCTTGTTCTGCCATCTGTCACTACTGACAACAACCTTTCTCCATCCTCTTTGGAACCTCCTTTCAGGATGTCGAAGGCTGCTATCAAATCCCCCCTCACTCTTCTGCAGACTAAATAAGCCCAAATCCCTCAGCCTCTCCTTATAGGTCATGTGCTCCGGCCCCCTAATCATTTTGGTTGCTCTGCGCTAGACCCTCTTCAATGGGGAGCCCAGAATTGGACACAGTACTCCAGATGTGGCCTCACCAGTGCCGAATAAAGAGGAATAATCACTTCTCTAGATCTTCTGTCAATGCTTCTCCTAATGCTACCTAATGTTCCATTCGCCTTCTTGGCTACAATGGCACACTGTTGACTCATATCCAACTTCTCATCCACTATAAGCCCCAGGTCCTTTTCTGCCGAACAGCTACTTAGCCAGTTGGTCCCCCGTCTGTAACAATGCTTGGGATTCTTCTGTCCCAAGTGCAGGACTCTGCACTTGTCCTTGTTGAACTTCATCAGATTTCTTTTGGCCCAATCCTCTAATCCAGGGCTATTCAACACACGGTACGCAGCCTGTTTGTTTGCGGCCTGCGGTGTGGTTTGGGTTTACGTGGGGTTCAACACATCACCCACTGGTGGGATCCTTTGAACATGGCCTCCACTGGGAACACCCTCCACAACGGCAAAGCATCTCCCAAATGGGATGAGCATTGAAAGATGCAAGTGGACGGGCTGCTGGAACAGACGGGTACAGGCTGTCAGCGTTTCTAACCCCCAGGGAGGAGGTGCTGGGAGCCCCGGGGCATTGTGGGAAGTGCTTTGTATTCATGGCCCTCAGTGTGAAAGAAGCTATTTGCATATATCTGCATATATATTTGCATGTATATGCAACCACACTTAACTTGCGGCCCTCGGCATGTGCTGACAGTATCACTGTGGCCCCTGGGGCTTCCATAGTTGAGTAGCCCTGCTCTAATCTGTCTAGGTCACTCTGGACCTTATCCTTGTCCTCCAACATATCTACCTTTACCCCTCTAGTTTAGTGTCATTCACAAACTTGCTGAGGGTGCAATCCATCCCCTCATCCCGGTTATTAATAAAGATATTGAACAAAACCAGCCCTAGAACTGATCCTTGGGGCACTCCGCTAGAAACTGACTGTCAACTAGGGTTGTAATAGTGTAGTCGATTAACCAATAAGCAAAAGCTTACAGGTTAATACTATAGACTGCATGTACTTCCCTACCCCCACTCTTGCCAGTAAATTTTTTTAGCAGCCTGGTTCAGGCCGGGTCTGGGATCTACCCTTGCTGCTGCTCTGCATTTAAAGTGTATTAGGAGCCAGGCAGGCAGGCAGCCTGGCTCACTTCTGGCTCACGACGGATCCAGGAGCTCAGACCCCCCCCTCTTAGACAGGGGCTGCTGCCTCTTTATCAGAGGCAGCAGCACTGGATGACAGGCAGTCGGTCCACAAGGGGAACTGGCTCCCCTCATGAGCCAGCTCCCGCCTGGCACCCTGCGCTGCTTCCTTTGATACAGTGGCTGTCAGCTCCGCCCCCGGGGACTAGAGAATAGTCAACTAACTGATAAAAATTCATGAGCTTACTCGACTATTCAATTAACCAATATTTAACATCCCTACCGCCAATCTGACATCGAGCTGTTGATCACTACCTCTTAGGCCTGACAGTCTAGCCAGCTTTCTATCTTACAGTCCATTTATCCAATCCATACTTCCTTAACTTGCTGGCAAGAATATTGTGGGAGACCGTATCAAAAGCTTTGCTAAAGTCATATCATATCCACCGACTTCCCCATGTCCACAGAGCTAGTTACTTCATTATAGAAGCTAATCAGATTGGTCAGGCATGACTTGCCCTTGGTGAATCCATGCTGACTATTCCTGATCACTTTTCCATCTTCCAGGTGCTTCAAAATGGATTCCTTAAGGATCCCCTCCATGGTTTTTCTGGGGACAGAGTTAAGGCTCACTGGTCTGTAGATCCCTGGATTGTCCTTCTTCCCTTTTTAAAAGATGGACACTACATTAGTCTTTTTCCAATCAACCGATCTCTCCCGATCTCTGAGTTTTCAATGATAATTGCCAAAGGTTCTGCAATGACTTTTGCCAACTCCCTCAG
This sequence comes from Pelochelys cantorii, assembly GCA_032595735.1. NCBI lineage: Eukaryota > Metazoa > Chordata > Testudines > Trionychidae > Pelochelys > Pelochelys cantorii. The sequence continues at coordinate 65,606,966 of CM064328.1, forward strand.
TGCCCTCTCCTGCATTAAATCCGGATCCATGGATTTGTGTATGTTTAGCTTTTCTAAATAGTTCTTAACCTGTTCTTTCTCCACTGAGGGCTGCCCACCTCCTTCCCATACTGCATTGCCTCGTGCAGTAGTCTGGGAGCTGACCTCTGTGAAGACAGAGGCAAAAAAAGCATTGAGTACTTCAGCTTTTCCCACATCATCTGTCACTAGGTTACCTCCCTCATCCAGTAAGGGCCCCACACCCTCCTTGATCACCCTCTTATTGCTAACATGCTTGTAGAAACCTTTCTTGTTACCCTTCACACCCCTTGCTAGCTGCAATTCTAATTGCGCTTTCGCCTTCTTGATTACTCCCCTGCATTCTGGAGCAGTATATTTATACTCCTTCCTAGTTATCTGTCCAGGTTTCCACTTCTTATAAGCTTCCTTTTTGTGTTTAAGCTCACTAAGGATTTCCCCAGTAAGCCAATCTGTTTGTGTACCATATTTGCTTTTCTTACTGCGCATCGGGATGGTTTCTTCCTGTGCCTTTAATAAGACTTCTTTAAAATACTGCCAGCTCTCCTGGACTCCTTTCCCCTTCATGTTAGCATCCCAGGGGATCCTGCCCATCAGTTCTCTGAGGGAGTCAAAGTCTGCTTTTCTGAAGTCCAGGGCGTGTATTTTGCTACTCTCCTTTCTTCCTTTTGTCAGGATCCTGAAATCTACCATCTCATGTTCACTGCTTCCCAGGTTGCCACCTACCTCTACTTCCCCTACTAGTTCCTCCCTATTTGTGAGCAGCAGGTCAAGCTGCGTATGGCCCCGGTCCGTTCCTTCAGCACTTGTACCAGGAAGTTATCCCCAACATTCTCCAGAAACTTCCTGGATTGTCTGTGTACTGTTGTATTGGTCCCCCATGAGAACCAGGGCCTGTGATCTGGAAGCTTCTCTCAGTTGTCTGAAGAAAGCCTCGTCTACCTCATCCACCTGATCTGGTGGTCTATAGCAGACACTAAATACAACATCACCCCTGTTGCTCCCGCCGCTAAACTTAAGCCATAGACTCTCAACAGGCTTTTCTCCCTCTATATACCGGAGCTCTGAGCAATCATACTGCTCTCTTACATACAGTGCAATTCCTCCTCCTTTTGTCCCCCACCTGTTCTTCCTGAACAGTTTATACCCTTCCATGACAGTGCTACAGTCATATGAGTCATCTCACAAGTCTCTATTATTCCAATCAAACCATAGTTCTTTGACTGTGCCAGGGCTTCTAATTCTTCCTGTTTGTTTCCCAGGCTTCTTGCATTCATGTACAAACACCTTAGATAACCAGTCGATTGCCCTGCCTTCTCCATTTGAATCAGGAATCCTCCTTTGTTGCTCCTTCCTCCTTGTGTTTCTTCTCAGTATCCCACTTCCCCACTTACCTCAGGGCTTAGGTCACCGTCCCCCAGCAAACTAGTTTAAAGTCCTCCTCACTAGGTTTGCAAGCTCGCCCATGAAGATGCTCTTTCCTCTCTTGGTTAGGTGGATCCCATCTCTTCCTAGCAATCCTTGTGCCCAGAACAGAGTCCCATGGTCAAAGAAATCAAAGCCCTTTCTCTGACACCACCTGTGCAACCACGCATTTACTTCCACAATTTGACGATCCCTACCTGGACCTTTTCCGTCAACAGGGAGGATGGATGAGAACACAACTTGCACTTCAAATTCCTTGATCCTTCTTCCCATAATCTGCAGTGACCTGCTCAAAGTCATTCTTGGCTGTATCGTTAGTTCCAACATGGAGAAGCAGAAAGGGGGTAGTGATCTGAAGGTTGGATTAGTTTTGGAAGACTCTGTCACATCCTGAATGTAAGCAGCACACTTCTCGAGATTCTAGGTCTGATGACTCTGTCCCTCTTAGGAGGGAGTCCCCGACCACCACCAGCACCCATCGTCGTCTTTTGCAGGTGGTGGTCGTGGAACCTCCATCTCTAGGACTACGCATCTCATGACTTCCGGTTGATAGGGTCTCCTTCTGATCTCTTCCCTGAGAGGTCCCTGCCAAAGCATTCTCCACCGTAGTACCTGTGCAGAGTGCCTGAAAGCGATTACTTACCTCTGCTGGAATTGGGGATACCTGAATTGGCTTTCTTCTCCTGGAGGTTACACGCTGCCAGTTTTCCTCCTTGTTCTGTACTGCCCTCACTGGTTCTTCAGCCTGCTGTGACTGCAGTATTTAATGCTGCCTTCTGTCGAGGAAGTCTTCATCTTCTCTGATGGAATGTAGGGTTGATGATACTTGGGCTTCTAATTTTTAATTCCAAAATGGCGACCAGCTTGCACTTAGTGCAGATAAAATCCCTTCTATCTTCCGGGAGGCAGACAAACATGGCACATGCTGTGCAGGTAACAACAGCAGACCTATCACTTTCCATACCTGCCTTCCTTCAGAGACATTCCTCAGATGTTTTTAAATGCCCCCTTGAAGGGCAGAAAAGAAAAAAAATTCAAGAAAAAGACCATCAAACACTATAGGGCTCCCCCTGATCACTGCTGCCCTGTTCGTTGCTCACTGCGTTTGCTCTGGCTGCCTTTTTATAAGGCTGCTGGCTAGGCCTAGCTCAAAGCCTGGCCTCTAATCCAGTTAGCCCCTGAAGGCCCACCTGGAACAAAGCACTCCCAATTCACACTTTTCAATTTTTTCCAACTGCTGCTCTTTTCAAACTGCGAAACACACAGTCAAACAAATGCTCAGAGACAGACAAACACTTTGATACTTTACCCCAGAGGTAGCTATTTTTCAATATCCCCTGCACAAATTTAGTTTATTAGTTTAAATCTGTAAAGTACTTTAGAATCCTCTGGAATGACAAATACTGTATAAACATAAGATGATTATTAATCATTAGCTTCAGGGGGTAGCCAAGTTAGTTTGTACAGGATAAACTTAAAAAAACAACCAATAGTCTGGTAGCACTTTAAAGACTAACAAAACATGTAGATGGTAACATGAGCTTTTGTGGGCACAGCCCACTTCTTCATATGGTCAGCTAGATGTTCAGATGGTCATCTGAAGAAGTGGGCTGTGCCCATGAAAGCTCATGATACCATCTACATGTTTTGTTAGTCTATAAAGTGCTACCAGACTATTTGTTGTTTTTTAAGTTTATTAATCATTAGTTACTAGAAGTTCAAACTCTAGTCTGGCACACTCTGGTCCAATAACATCGGTGGTTTTGGCATGAAATTTAGTTAGCTGGATGTCCACTTATCATGGGTGTGGCCGAGTATCCCATGGTTCCATAAAGTTTGTTTACAGCCATCAGTCCTGGCTCTGAGTTCTGTGCTATTATTTAGCTGTAATTTACCCCTAAATGTCTTCTAAGAGCCCAGTAAGCAGTGGAAGTGTTGGTAATGCTGCTAAACAATACTGACCTCCCATGGTTCAGCAAATTCTCTGGTTTGGCACCAGTCAGGTCGCAGTGACACCAGACGAGAGGTTCAACCTGTAATATAATTTTATATTTTGCATTCAAGTCTTTAAAACTTTCATAATTCTTCTCAGTGTTTGTTTAAAAGAAGACTTTGTTGTGTCTATGTGTTGTTTTTCCTGCAACTTAAGGATTTTTCTAATAAATACCTATGTCTTCATCCAGGTTGGAAGTGGAGACAAACATTCAATGAAACCAATCACCAAATGTGACAGCAGTACTCAGACTGACACCCATATATTGCCTCCAACTATTGTGAAGTCCTATGAGTGGAACGAATGGGAACTGAGGAGAAAAGCCATAAAATTGGTTTGTTGTTGGTATTATCTGGAAGATTAAGCTTTTAAAAAATTGGAATATTTTTATGGTCAGATTAGATTATCATAATTATCTCCCTTCTGGTTTTAAAATCTATGAAGAGGCAAGTTCCTGTAATCACTTTTTCTTTTATCTTATTTCACTATATTTCATACTCCTGTTTCAAAAGCTTTTCCACCCCAAAAATCTTTTGGTTTTGTTTTTTGGTTTGAGCAATATTTTCATGGATAGATCCATTGGATCTAAAGTCTCAGGCACTCTTTAAGTTGTAACATCTTTTCAGATAACAGTGAATTTTTATGGTGGTATTCTGTATTCAGACAGCTTAAATAATGTAGAGAGCTTAACCATTTGAAGACAATGTGCTATATCTTTCTTTTGTAGTAAAATGATACAAAAAAGCTAAGATGATAAAATTACTGCATGCAGAGCTTTATACAATAATAGATATGCCACCAAGTCACAAGACCTTTTTTTATGATTGATTCACACAGGCATTAGCTTTTAAGGCACATATTAGGGATATTAGCATATAGTCATTTAAATGATTAACTGATAAGCCTAGGTTTATCAGTTAAGACAAATGACTATATGCATACTCCTCCCCGCACTTGCTGTCTCCCAGGAGGCAGGAATTGAGGTCTGTGGGGAGCCGGCTCCTGCAGAGCGACCTGCCTCCTCCCCGCCACAGGCTGCTTAAAAGCTGGCTCCCCAGAAGCACCAGATCCCGTGGAGGCCCCTGCCCCCCACCTTCACCCCTGTGTTGCTGTCTCTGATATTAGAGGCAGCAGCGGGATCTGATATTTGCAGGGAAACAGCTTTTAAGCCAGCTCTCTGTGCATGCTGGCTCCGCGGAGCCACCTGCCCCTCTCTTGCTGCTTCCCATGGAGGCAGCAGGTAGAGAGTAGGCAGAAGCTGGTGCTTGTGAGATGGCAGAGCAGCCTCTGTCTGTGGGAACTGCAGACCTTCTGCAGACAGGGGCTGCTGCTGCCTCTATGTCAGAGGCATCAGCATGGGGTACCAGAGGGCTCTGTGGGAGACAAGCCAGGAGTGCACTGGCTGCCGACCCGACCCCTACAGGGGAGCATTTTAGTAACCGTGTAACTGCTAAAAATTGTTGTGGCTACACGGTAACTAAAATAAATGATATCTAGCATCCCTAGCACATATAACTATTACCCACATAAATAATTACAAATATATTTGCAAATGGATTTATGAGAAAGTGGCGGGGGGGGGGAGGGGAATTGTGTTATTTTTAAATATAGATGTTGTGGTTGTAAAGCTTTTTTTGTATATTTATATTTAATTTTAGGTTTTTGAAGATGGTTTTTAATTTAATTTTTTTATTTGGGGGCTTTTTATGGTCCAGATTTTGTAATATATGGGTTTTATTACTATTTGATTAATATTGAAGACTAGGGAAATTTTATATTTGCTTTTGACATTAATAAAACAAATGTAGTAACATTTTAAAACATTTGATTAGAAGGAAAAATATTTATATTACTTATTATAGCAATTTTTTTGTTAGTTTGGGTGGAATTTGTAAAATGCTTTTTGGTTTTAATGGCAGTACATTACTTGTACCATTTTGAATTTATTTTTCCTATATTAATAATTTACATTTACATTTGCATATACATGCCAGGACCAAGGAAAATTACTTGAGGGTATCAGCACCTTGCAGGAAGTGGAGCTAGTCCTTTTTGGGGGAATGCTTAATTCCCAAATAACAACCTATGGTTTGGTTAGTTTCATACAGTCTGACAACAGCAACTTTGTCATGTGATTTATATTCTTTTATATCATTGCTAATATTAACAGTTCACTGGAATGAGAAGCAGACTGTTTTAAAGCACTGGCTCAATAGTATGAAGAATTCAGAAAAAGGTCTTTTGTAGCATTTTCCGTGAAGGTTGCCTCAGCAGATTGGTGCTAAAATGACATATTCCAAGGTTATGGATTTGTGAAACTTGGGAGCCATACACATGTAAAAGAGAAAAATATGCATCATTGTAATCTATAACACTTACATTTCTCAGACAAATTATAGTTAAGAATAAAATTTCTGATTCTGTTTTCATATTTAGGCTAATTTGCGTAGGAAATTAACTCACTCAGTGCAGACTACTCTCAGTCACATGAGAAGAGATAACTCTACCCAAGTGTATTTGCCAAAGGATTTTGGAACACAGACTAAACTTGACAACTCTAGCAACGTACCCAGGCCACAGATTTTCCTGGCAGGTCTCCGAGGAGGATCAACCCCAACTACTTGTATGGTTAAAGTGAACTTAACCAGAGCAGTTGATGAAACCTAAATGAAGTTTGAGACCTACTGAAGTATAGTACATGTGGGTTTTTTTTAATCCAAACAGATGTTGGACAGTAAGCTAAATTCTATGTCCATTGATTCAAAGAGCTGTTGTTACATTCCATGGTTTGGCATTCAGTGATAGCAATTATAAAAAATCTGAAACATCCCATTAAAAAAAAAAAGTAGAATCCATACATTCCTGTAAATTGTGAATTAAACTGGTACTTCTATGGAAGTGTGTGTTTTTTGGAATCCTTTGTTTTAATACACTGAGTGTACACCATAACATTACTCTTATGAACCTTGTTTTTGAACACAGATTATATTGTAAGAAGAATAACTGTTATGCATTAGACCAACAGCTAGATTCATAAAAGGAACTTGGGTGTTGCAACACTAAATCTGGGTTCCTTATTGCTTAGTGGAATTTTCAGCTCTGAGTTAGATGTCTATTCAGGCTCTCCAAGTGTTGTATGAAGAGAGTTTGATGCCAAAGAGATTCTTAGAAGCCAGTAAGCTGAGTCATCTAAATTGGCCAAAAGCGAAAGCAGAAAAAAGAGGGAGGTATAGGTCAAAAGGTGTTTAGGGGTCTAATTCCCATTGATAAGGGCCTTAGATTCTAGGAGGCCACCTCCCTCTGTTCTGGATTCTCAACCAGGATCCTTGGAATCAGGTGACTAAGCCAGGTCAGTCTTTTCTCACAAAAAATGAGAGAGAGAAATGCTGCTACTTCATGATAGCCCGGTGGTTAGAACACTGATCTGGGAGGTGGGAGTCTTGGATTCAGATCCTTCCTTTGGCTGATTTGGAGTATGAACCATGCTGGCACAGGCCATGATTATCAAGCTATTTGGTATTCTGGGCTCCCTCCAGCTCTTCAGTTGAAGCTGTTTCACTTTATATAAATAATTAAATATTGATTGGGTTAGAGAGAGAGAGAGACTGACTATCACCCAGTTGTTATGGCACTTACTTGGGATGTTGGAGAATGAAATTCAAATTGGTGCTTGAAACTGGGCAGAGGGGATTTAAATCTTAACCTTCCACACCCCTGGTGAGTGCCCTAACTATTGGGTGTTCTGAGAGAGACTTTCTCTCTTGCTGCCTGCTTTGTCCTCACCTAGAGGATTGGATCCAGCACACACAGGATTGGGTCCCACAAACAATACAGAGAGGGGAAGGTTTAGTTTGACAATCCTGCTTTTGGGCCACCAGAACTATTTCTTGCACTAGGGCTCAGTAGTAGTGAGGTGGTACCAGGACATATTTGTGCAAGCTCACTGGCAGAATTTTAGGGGCCATTTAGGACAACCTCCCATTCTGTCCCTGTTCCCCCCTCTTCCCACCTGTTGTGCCCCATTCCATCCTCCCTTAAGCCTTGACTCTTCCGGCTCCTGCTCCTTCCCCCAAACTCCCTCCTCCAAGCGATGTGAATTGTGGATTAGTGGGGGCCTGGCACTGACAGCAAGGTCAGGCCCATCCCCACACTTGCCAGTAGAAGTGGGAAGCAGAGCAACCTGGTCCCAGCCCACTCTGCTCCACTTTGCTTCCTGTAGCCAGTGAGTGTGGAGCGGGGGTGTTGCCCCTTCTCACAAGCCCCCAAGCAAGGTGAGCTGAGGGAGCAGAGTGAGCTGGAGCTAGGTTGCTCTGCTTCCAACTGCATCCCGTTGGCAAGTGTAGAGCGGGGACCCAAATCTTGCTGCCTCCCTGCTCTGCTTCTGCTCCTTGCAGCTCTGGGCCTGACTCTCACAGTTTCTGCTCTCACAGCCTTTGAGTGTAGCTCCCTCCCCAACCCTGCGGGACAGCTTTGGCAGGAAAGGTGAGCTGCTCGGCCCATGCGGAGCAGGGGGCAGGGCTCAGGCTAGTCTGCTGTCTTGTCCCATTTTTCCTTTGGGAAATATGGTCGCCCTAGGAGTGTGTCACTGGTCTTTTGGGATTGGGAGTAACCTCAATATTGTTTTTGGTGTAAGGGACCATCTCTCACAAAGTCAAGATTCTCTTGGTGACAAGATAGAGAATAGCCAATGGCACTATCTGTGACTTCACTATCAGGTTGGTATAGTTCCTGAGGAGTTTACACTTGATACTTGCTTAGTGAAATCTAAATATAGAACTCACAGCCATTTTGGAGTTTATGTCCTGTTTCTTAGAGTAGACTGATGAGTTTGGTGCTCATATCCCGGAGCCTTTCCACATAGCTTGTCATAATATCTTTGAGGGACTCAAATTGTGGGGCCTAGAAAACTCCTTGGTGTTCTTCAAATACAAGATAATTAACTAGTCAGTTGCCACACACAGACACATGGTTGCACTTAAAACTCATATTAACTCTTTCCACTTAACTAACTTGAAAGTTAGATCAAAGGTACGTTGCCTATATTTTTAAAAGAATGTGGTAAATCTGTATGAGGCACTTCGAGGAGAAAAGGAGAGAAAAACTGCCTGAGGATGGAACAGTTCATGAATATATTCTCTCCATCCTGGGAATGCAGGAAGTAACCTCTCTATTTTCAGGCCCAGAAATGACAAATCTCTTTTAACCAGCAACATCCTGTGCTTATCTAGGGTGGGCTGGAAGTGATGCTTCCTTCTCTGTATGTTCCCATATGAGCTCCTCTCCCATGAATTTAGCCAAAACAATACCCAATGCACCACTCCACCCCAGTGGATTCCCATATACCTTTGTTTTAAGAGGGGAATGTGATAAAGGAGATTAACTGTTTCAGTGGTGGTTTAACCACCCGCTTCAGTAATAGTTTTCCCAATCCACAATACTAATATTTTAATTCAGTCTGCACAATGGTAAATTATCTGGGTCCTGATTTTCACGGTGCTGAGCCCATGCAGCTCTCATTAACTGTAGTTGATGATCAGCATCTCTGAAAACCAGCCACCTGCTATCTAGATTGACTGCAATTTTTATTTTAGTGCTCAGTAACACTGTAGTAAAGAACAAGCAGCAAGTAAACAGGCACAAGAAGGTCCAAGGCTAAAAAATTCTAATCTTTACTTTTTGTGGGTTTTTCTGATGCCATTCCTAATTTAAGAACCGAAACTAACTAAATATATATATATATATATATATATATATATATATATATATGGCCCATTCATCTCGAGAGACGGTGGTAAGCAGCAGCAGTGACAATCTATGAGTTGTGCCTGGATCTGCAACTTCTTTCATGGCTTATGTGTCCAATATTGGATTTGCACAGTTGATTACAATAGCTACATGCTGGTCTACTTCCGTTTTCATGAGTCTGAGAATTTTTCCTTCTGAGGCGGAGTTCTTTTGCATGACTTGCACAGGTCCTATAAAAAATGACGTGCCCTTTTGTAATAATTGTCACCAGGTGTTGCGATCTGATGACGTAGATTCCCAAGAGCTTGGATTGATGTTAAACCTTTTCATAGTGTTTTTACATATATCCTTGAATCTTAACTTTGGCCTTCCTCCACTTGTTAGTTCACCAAAGAGGATTTCTTTGGGAAGGTGATTATCACTTATTCTCCTCACATGGCCAAGCCACCAGAGTCTTCTTTTGTTAAGGATCGCTATGAGACTGGGTATGCCAGCTCTTCATAGGACATCTACATTTGAAACTTTGTCTTGCCACTTAATATTCATGATTCTGCAAAGGCAGCGAAGGTGGAAACTGCTCAATTTTTTCTCTTGGCACGAGTAGGTAGTCCAGGTCTCAGATCCATAAAGCAAGACACTTAATACGCATGCTTGGTATATCAGTATCTTTGTTTTCAATGTCAGTTTGGGATTGTTCCATGCTCGTTTCGTAAGTCTGCCAAATGTTGTGGCTGCCTTCCCAATTCTGATGTTCAGTTCTTCATCCATGGAGAGATTTGTGGTGACAGTAGACCCACAGTAACAGAATTGTTGAACCACCTCTAATGGACTGTCATTCAGAATGACCTTGGGTGGTTGAGATACACCTTGAGCAAACACAACAGTTTTCTTCATGCTTATGTCGAGAGAGAACAGTTTACTAACTCTGGACAGAGAATCCATCACTGCCTGTAGCATGTCTTCATTATGTGCAACAAGCGCTGCATCATCTGTGAATAGGAGTTCTCTAATGAGAACTTTCCTGACCTTAGTTTTAGCCTTGAGTCGTGTTAGGTTGTAAAGAGAACCATCTAACCTTATATGGAGAAATACATCACTGTGTGAGTTTAGAAATGCACAATTTAATAGGACTGAGAAGAATATACCAAAGAGGGTAGGAGCAAGGACACATTCCTGTTTGACTCCACTCTTCACCACAAAGGATTCAGATGTAGATCCATCATAGTACACTGTTGCTTTCATATCTTGATGAAAAGATATTATGAGCTTGACTAGAGTTGGTGGACAAGGGTCCATCTTAGTTAACACTTTGTACAGTCCTGATCTACTGACTGTATCGAACGCCTTTGCTAAGTCCACAAATGCTATAAACAATGGCTTTCCTTGCTCTCTGCATTTTTCTTGTAGTTGTCAAAGAGAAAAAATCATGTCCATTGTTGACCTGCCAGCCCTGAAGTCACACTGTGTTTCTGGATAGACTCGATCTGCGAGTTTTTGCAGGCGATTAAAAATGACACGGGCAAATGCTTTACCTGTAATGCTTAGCAAAGAGATGCCTCTGTAGTTGTTACAGTCCCCCTCATTGCCTTTGTTTTTATAGAGAGTAATGATGTTTGCATCCCTCATATCATGAGGGACCACTCCCACTTGCCAACATTTTATAAGTAAGTCATAGAGGAAGGGGATGAGGACAGCCTTGTTAGCCTTCAGGACTTCAGCTGGAATCCCATCGTTACCTGGTTTTTTTCCACTAGAGAGAGCATCAAGTACTTGGGAAAGCTCTTCCACCATAGGCTATACATCTAGCTCTAACATTTCTGGAAGAGTTGGAATGAGGTTATCAAGTTCAGGATGTATTGTACGCTCATGGGAGTAAAGACTTGAGTAGTGTTCCACCCATCAGGACATCTGTTAGTTTTTATCTGTGATCACCTGTCCATTTAGATGTTTCAGTGGAGCAACTTTGGTAACATTTGGTCCAAGTGCTTTTTTCAGTCCATCATACATGGTTTTCAGGTTGCCCATATCGAATGCTTTTTGAATTCCAGAACACAGATTGGCCCAATACTTGTTTGCACACTGCCTGGATTCTCTCTGAAGAACAGATCTTGTATGGCGGAACTGATCTCTTGAACTTTGTGATGGATTCTTTTTGTTGTTCAGAAAAGCCTTGTTTTTTTCTTCAAGAAGAGGCCTGAGAATGTAAACGTTTTCATCAATCCAGTCTTTGTTGGAAAATTTGTGTGTTCCAAAGGCAGATGTGGCACATTCATATATTGCAGCACTCAGCATGGACCATGTCTCGTCAACAGACTGCTGGACAGGTTTGTCTTCCATTTTGCGAGTGAATTCTTCTGCAAAGACAGAGCATTTCAGTGCATCGCTAGTACTGAGGGTGTTAACCTTTGGTTTTCTGCAATCCTTTGACGTATGGAGTTTCTTTGGAGCAATTTTCACTCTACTGATAATCAAATGAGTGATCAGTGTCACAATCTGCACTGTGATACGCACATGTAAATTTAATGGAGTTGAGATGTTTTCTCAGACCAGTACAAGGTCGAGTTGATGCCAGTGACCGGATCTGGGGTGGCACCATGAGACCTTGTGACAGTCTTTTAAGTTGAAAAAAGTATTAGCGATGGAGAGATGATTCTGAGAACTGAAATCAAGAAGCCTTTGGCCATTTTCATTCATTTTCCCAATGCCGTGATGACCTAAGCAAATTGGCCAGGACTGGTGATCGCGTCCCACTGTTGCATAAAAATCACCAAGGATGTACAGTTGTTCACCGGATGAACAGGAATCAACAACTTTCTGAAGACTACCATAGAAGCAGTCCTTGTCTTCAGTGCACGATGTTAGTGTAGGTGCATAAGTACTTATGATGTTAACATATCCTGACTTGGTGCTGAGCGTTAGGGCTATAACACATTCTGATTCAGCTATGGGTATATTGATAAAGTTCATCAGATTGTTTCGAACAGCAAAGCCAACTCCATAAAGAAGGCATTTCTCTGAACTCAAACTCTTCCAGAAGAAGGTGTAGTTGGTTTCTTTTACTAATCCAGCATCTGCCAGTCTGGTCTCCTGGAGAGCAGCAATGTCAACATTCAATTTATGTAACTGTTGGTCTATGACTGCTGTTTTACGTATTGAATCCGTGTTTGCAAGATCATGATCAGGTTCAAGACCAGGACACATTGTCCGCACATTCCAGCTACCAAGCCGGAGGCAAGTTGGTTTATTGTATCGACTGTAGTAGCTGTGTATAGCTGTGTGTGGGTAAGTGTCTCCTCCTGCACGCTGCATTGCCTGGGCTAGTGTTTGAGGAAAGTGCGTTGCCCAAGCAGCACTATCCCCCTCTTGGTTGCCCCAGTTAGATCCAAAGGAAAGACAAAAGCCAGTATGTTAGGAACTGAGGTGACTGCAGAAGATGCCGGAAAAGCAGACTGGATGAAACCTCACTGTTAACCACTTTAGGGTCTCCACTCCAGATTATCTGTCTGGATTTACTCCCATAGCCTTTGGATCTCCCGAACCTACCCACAAGACAGTGGGGAATTTTCTGTCAGGGTTCTCTTCCCTGGGATGATGTAAGGAGTGACCAATCATGGTTCATACGCCAATCAGATTATCCAAAGTAAGCCAGGGACCCAAGTATCCCAGACCCTCAACCACCAGAGTGAGGGGGTAGAGCAGCCTTATTTAATGGCGGGCTGCACTCGCCATGTCACAACATCATCATCGGGCACTTGTGACTTTTAGTCAGAGCATCAGATACCACCCAATATACCATCACACCCTGGTAATGTTGCTGCTGCTGGTCCGCGGCTGCATATTCGCATGACAAAGCGCACTTATTTTGCAGCAAACCTCTGAAAAGAGGCCCCCTCCTATCTGCCACCTGGAGATGTGCCGGGTAGCATGCAGCTCTGCCAACCGGAAAACTAAATACAGTAAATCATATCAGATTGTAATGAATAGGGCACTGTCAAATACTTTTATGCCAAAAAAAAAAATCAGTATAGCTTTAATGTATCAATTCTGACAGGAAATGGTTAGCCTTAATTATAACCTACAACAAATATCTACTGCTTTTTTTCCCTTTCCCTTCTGTGGATTCTTCTTTTGGATAGGATAAGATTTGGATTTACTATGCTGTTTTCTCTGTTGGTGCTGAAACTTTACACAGATTCAGATGGGGTGTTGTGACACTTAACTATTTATAAATCACTTTGACTTCTTGAAGAGAATGTTCTATATAGCACTAATTCAACTCCCATGTTACTGGGGCCATCCAACTTCCACTGAAGTCAACAGAAAGTACAAATTATCATAATTGCCATGAACTCAGAATATGAGACAGAAGTTGCACTTCTTTGAGAGAGTTATCCCTGTGGGTGCTCCACAGTAGGTCAGTGCACCGCTGCCGAGCCTCAGAGAGGAGATTCTGTAGCAGTGTTCCTGGGGCCGTGCACGCGTGCACCAGCAGCCACGCACTGTTAGGCTGCAGGCATTGCGCATGCGCGAGCCCCCTCCACCACTCCTCAGTTCCTTCTCTACCGCCTCCGGCTACAGACGGACTCAGCAGTGCTCCTTAGCTTCTTTGTGTCTAGATGACCATATTTCTTAAAACCAGTAAAATTCATCAGAGTAGTTAATTAGTGAGTTTAAATACTTACTTAGTCAATTACTTCATTAGCTAAAAAAAATCTAGATTAGTATAAGGGTTTTTTTTCTTTTTCGCCCAGTTAATCCCTTCCTGCAGTCTCTGACTGTTTCTACGGGTATGCCTGGCTCACTGGGGTTTAAGCGCTGCATCTCACATAAAGAGCCTAGCCTGATACTGGATGGTCACTCACAATGTGTACGCTGCCTCAGAGAGCAGCATAATGCTCCAAAATGCCCTCATTGTGCAAAGCTAAAATCATGGGCACAGAAAGACAGACACCTCCAGCTTCAGTTATTTTTATTGGAAGAGTCGCTTAGACCAGCCTCTGGTCTGGGTCAGCACCCTGAGGAACTTAAGGAGCAGGGATCCAGAAATCCCGCCCCCATCCCCCAAAAAAGCGAGCCTCCTCAGCACCTCAAGGGGCTATGGCACCGAAGCAGCCGTTTCTCTCACAGCCAGTGCCAAGATCAGTGCCGGCACCTCATCACAGCACGTATGATGCCGCTGGCGTCTTTGGAGCCCCCAATGGATATGAACAGTGCACATCTTTATTAATGACCTAGATGAGGGGATGGATTGCACCCTCAGCAAGTTTGCAGATGACACTAAACTAGGGGGAGAGATAGATACGTTGGAAGGCAGAGATAGGTCCAGAGTGACCTAGACAGATTAGAGGATTGGGCCAAAAGAAATCTGATGTGGTTCAACAAGGACAAGTGCAGAGTCCTTCACTTGGGACGGAAGAATCTCAAGCATTGTTACAGGTTGGGGACCGACTGGCTAAGTAGCAGTTCTGCAGAAAAGGACCTGGGGATTACAGTGGATGAGAAGCTAGATATGAGTCAACAGTGTGCCCTTGTGGCCAAAAAGGCTAATGGCATATAAGGTTGCATTAGGAGGAGCATTGCCAGCAGATCTAGAGAAGTGATTATTCCCCTTTATTCGGCTCTGGTGAGGCCACATCTGGAGTATTGTGTCCAGTTTTGGGCCCCCCATTATCGAAAGGATGTGGACGCATTGGAGAGGGTCCAGCGCAGGGCAACCAAAATGATTAGGGGGCTGGAGCACATGACCTATGAGGAGAGACTCAGGGATTTGGGTTTGTTTAGTCTGCAGAAGAGAAGAGTGAGGGGGGGATTTGATAGCAGACTTCATCTTCCTGAAGGGAGGTTCCAAAGAGGATGGAGAGAGGTTCTTATCAATAGTGACAGATAGCAGAACAAGGAGCAATAGTCTCAAGTTACAGTGGGGGAGGTCTAGGTTGTATATTAGGAAAAACTATTTCACTAGGAGGGTGGTGAAGTACTGGAATGGGTTACCTAGGGAGGTGGTGGAATCTCCATCCCTAGAGGTTTTTAAGTCTTGGCTTGACAAAGCCCTGGCTAGGTTGATTTAGTTGGGATTGGTCCTGCCTTAGGCAGGGGGCTGGACTTCATGACCTCCTGAGGTCTCTTCCAGCTCTATGATTCTATGCGCTAAATCGTGCTCTGAGGCAACAGTCTTCAAGTTGTCTGCTTCATTAGCTGCAGCACCATCTGGCAATGATACAGTCTTGCCAACGCAGCATGAGAGCGTGGTGCCAATCACGTTAACAGGCGCCTCAGCTGCCACCACAGAAGCGCTTGATGCGGCACAACTGCCCTCGGCACTGAGGCACAATTCAGCGCCTCAGCCTCTGTGCCTCCCACTACGGCACTGACAGCACCTGTTGGGCATTACACTCAACACAGAGACTTACTAGTCTTGTCTACTTTTAACTCAGAAATCACTCTCTCAGGAAAAAAATTTATCCGAATCTGATGATGATTTCTCTATGGGTTTTTTCACCAGAGAATTTTGCTTACACAGCTCAAAAGTATTTACTCTTCCAGACTGGGAATATGCCTTCATATTATGGCAATCCCTGGGTACCTCCACCTGAGTCTTACCCCTACTACCAATACTGGTACAAATGGCAATATTATCACAAACACTAGCATGGCCAGAAATGACACAGAGTGCAATATTTCTCCTCCAAACAAATACAAGAAGGGGATCCACTCACACAGGAGGCAGTATCCCCTCCTGGCCCAAATAACCTCTCTCCAGTGGAGGGAGGGTCTCTTGCCCCAGTTTCAATGACTTCAGACGATGCTGCACATCCCCATGACCTTTTTAAACGTGTAGCTGTGGAATTAAACATTCCTTTCCATGAGGCTGTGGAAAATCAGTATGAGCTAACAGACAAACTACACTCAGTAACACCATCAAAAATACCATTGCCAATTAATCCAGCAATAATGCAACCGGCAAAGATGGTGTGGCAAACTCCGGCGTCAATCTCTTCGATGGCTAAGAGAACTGCTAAGAAATATTATGTCCCACCCAAGAGTTCTGAATTTCTTTTTCTCACCCACCACCAAATTCCCTCATGGTAGAAGCTGCACAACTAAAATCCAAGCAGCAACAATACCGGTCTACCCCATCAGGCCATGATAGCAAAAGGCTCTATGCATTCCGGCGCAAGATATATACGCCTTCTACTTTACCATTTTGAATTACGCCGTTTTATTGAGCAAATATGATTACAGAAATCACACGACTGCAAAATCAGCATTACAGGCCACCTTAGACGCTGCTGACATGGCTGCATGTTCTGCAGCAACAGTGGTAGTAGTAATGAGGAAGGCATCATGGTTTAGCTCCACTCCATTCTGCAGGAGAGATTCAATCTACAGTAGAAGATCTGTCTTTTGATGGCCAGAAGTAATTTGCAACTAACACCAATGAAATTCTCTACTCCATGAAAGATTCCAGAGTCATGCTTCGGTCTTTGAGGATCCACAACCAAGTACCTGGAAGAAGGCAATACAGGTATCAGCCCTACCCGAGACCTCGATACCCCCCCATATGCACAACACTACAGTCGACAAGACCAGCAGCAACAGAACAAAGGCAGAGGCAGATACCAATGATGACACCCTTCCTCTACCGATTCCCAACAGTCGCAGTAGTCCAACAAGCAAACTTGATCATCAGACTGAGGATCTGGAGAGCCTCTCTCCTATTCCAACGCCATCTATGCAAGCAAATCTCTTCCAGCATCGATTGTTGCTGTTCTTCAACAACTGGTAACATATAACCTCTGATAGATGGCTCCTGCACATAATTGGAAACCACCACCTTATTCCCTTTGTGTCCATATCCCATTTGCACCCCCCCTTCTCTGTCCCTTTTCAGGGACCACTATCACGAGATCCTTCTTCAACAAGAAATAGAGCACCTCTTACACATGGGGCAACTGAACCAGTCCCCACACAGTTTAGGGGCAAGGGGTTCTACTCCCATTACTTGACTGAAAAAAGGTTGGAGGGCTGGAGGCCCATTCTAGACCTTCAAAGACCCTCAATAAATTCATTCAGAAACAAAATTCAAGATGGTAACACTTGCTACCATATTACTGGCGTTGAAACAGGATGATTGGTTCTCCTCCTTCGATTTGCAAGATGCATACTTTCACGTGGCCATCCACCCTACTCACAGGCGTTTGTTTTTTTCTTCGTTTTGTTGTTGATTCTCAACACTGCCAATACAAAGTGCTTCCTTTCAGACTCTCTACAGCCCTGAGGGTCTTCTCAAAGGCGCTGGTGGTTTGAGATGACACTAAGCTAGGGGGAGAGAAGGCGCAAAGGCACCTTCTCCCAGACAGGGCAGGAGTTGAGGGACTGAGGGACAAGTTAGTCTGTAACTTTAAATACATCAAGCAGTCCTGTCACACCTTAGAGACTAACAAATGTATTAGTTCATGAGCTTTCATGGGTAAAACCCACTTCATCAGATGAGTTGGAGTGGAAATTACAGAATCCAGGGTATACATAACAGAGTTATCAGGTAACTTCATATCTACCCTCTGAACTCTGTGGAGATCCTTGGTAGGGCTTATATGTCATACAGGGCTGCTTAGGGCTTGTGTGATAAATTGGAGCTATATGGGTGATATTTATGAATTATGAATGAATGATAGTGAAGTTATATGATGAAAATCTGCAGTATTATGTGTGCCTGTGTGTTTATGGATCCACCATTGCTGATAGGGCCTGTAGCATGTACACCCCAGACAGATAAAAAGGGAAATACTTAAGCTTGATGATCGTGCTTAGACCTTGCAAAGGTTATAGAAAAAAGTGGCCGCATCCTTAGTAAAAATAGATTATGTAAGCAGGGGTGTGATCCCACTATTGTGGGGAACTTTCCTGGCTGCTATATTGGCCTGGTGAAATGGATTAGTGAAAGAATTGAGTCCTCTATCCCACTTCCTCTACCCTGACCTCAAGGGCTTTCTTTCCACTCTTGTGTGGCAGAGTCCTTGTAACCCCGACAAGGCTGGGCCCAGGATTCCTAGGGGCTTGACCCTCAACCTTGTTGTGATCACTTAAGGCAGGGGCAACACATGACCGGGTGCTGCAGAGGCATGTGACCCACCTATATGCTGTGGGTGGGGAGCGGGAGAGGGAGGCAAAAGGCCAGAGCATCTGGGTGGCCAGGGGAGAATAGCAAGGAGGACTGACCTTAGCTCTCTGGGCTACTTCTGCAGCTTTGCCCCAGCACTGATTTGCTTCCTGAGCTACTTCTCAGGCTTTTGTTGTTGCAGTCCTACTCCCAGCGTGGACCTGCTCCCTGGGCTGCTTCTGTGGCTCTCTGGCTGGCACAGCCCTATTCCTCAGCTCGGCTCAAGCCTCTGCTCTCCTGTCCTTAGCTCTGTCCAATTCTGTCTGATCCAGGCAATTCCAGCTCACTTGGAGGATGGGACCCCATTGGCCTCATGATTTCCTTGTTAACATTCCCACCCTCTCAGTCAGGCTGACCTGGAGCATTGGTCGCTCCCTATTGCTCCTGAGGACTGACAGTCTCAGGGTCTTGATTTTCCATTGACACTTCCTATTCATTCATACTTCGGCAGTCAGCCAAACTCTCCCTGCCCCAGTGAGTTCTAGTGAGGGGCAAACAGTCCTCTTACAATTAGCTGTTTCCTCTAGAGGAATGGAAAGTTACCAGAAGGAGAACAAGACCTGGTGAGGAGTGGCTAAAAATAAGCACACAGGAGCCTAATAGGAATAGGGACTGTGTGGGACGAGAGAGAGAAAGGTCAAAGAACCTGGGTCAGAGGATTCCAGAAGAGGGAGATCATCCAACATGCAGTAGCTTGAGGAGGTCTCTGTCCACTTTTGTGAGCTCAGATGTCCCTAAGGATTTTGGCCAACCCAAGGGGCTTGGACCCCTGCTTCTGTGGCACAGATAAAATTGTGCAAGTGGTGTAATTGCACCAGGGTTACATGACTAAGAAGGCCCTACCGGACAGAGCAACATTCTAGTACTTCACTTGGTTCATAGCATTGCTCTATACTACTCATAAAGATTAGACCTGGCTGGAAGATCTCAGGGCAGGAGTTGAGGAACTGAGGGGCAAGTTGTTGGTGGACTGTGGGGTGAGTCGGACATATTGGGGGTGGTGAGGTAAGTTCGGAGGTAAGCAAAAGTTCAGATTTTAGAATCAGGAAGGGGACCCCTAACCTATTCTTGTTCTCTTTAATTTTGTCTAAGGAGTGGATCTCAAACTGATGAATAAATACCTGCTCCCCTTATGCCTTTAAGTCTTGCAAACACATATGTGCTTAACATCAGGCACAGGAGCAGTCCTCTTGTCTTGACTTTGATGGTACTATAGCCATGTAGAAAAATGAAGCATACATGCATCTGCAGAATCAAGACCTTTGGCACTAATGATTAAGAAACCTCACTGACAAGTAAGATTCCTTTAGGGACTCTACAAGGAAATAACAAAAGATGATAGGGTTAATTTGGGGCTTATGAACTACTTCAGAGGCTCTTTAAAATAATTCCAATTAATAAAGGCAAATGAGACAATGTACAAATCGTAGGGGTAGTCAACAGGTTGATCACAAGACTGCCAAACGCTTTTGAATGGACCCCCAGATCTTTTATTTACTTATTTTGTATTATTATTTTCTCTGAAGTCTGGACCCTGGCTGTACCTTAACCAAGAAATTTGAACCTTGAGAAAAAACAATTGACAATCCCGGACGTTAGGGTTGCTAGGCATCTGTTTTTTTATCGGAATGCCTGGTTGAATAAGGACCCTGGTGTCAGACTGTTAAAAATCTGGTAGGCAGTGCAGTGCAGGCCTGGGACTAAGGCAGGCTCCCTTCTGCCCTGGCTCTGTGCAGCTCCTGGAAGCAGCCTCCAGCCCCTAGGCTCAGGGGTGGCCAGGAAGGCTCTGCACGCTGTCCTCGCACCCTGCAGCTCCCATTGGTAAGGGGAAAGGGTGAAATGGGGAATGGCAGGGGCTTAGGGGGTAGGAGCATATGGGGGTTGTCCTGGGCTCCACACTCCTCTGGGGTCAGCCCTACTAGGTGCAATCTGTGGGGAGGTGGGCCAGCACCATGGCATACATACACAGCTGCGTAAGGGAATTCAGAGCCCCAAATTTGGTGGTACCCTATTCATTTGTATATTTTGCATATTAGCAGGGATGCCCTTGCCCAGTCCAATGAAAGTGAGTAAGGATGGTGGTGACTGACAGAGGGAGGGGAGTTGTAGCAATCGCTGACAAGACCTCAGAAAAGGGGCAGGGTCTTGGGGTAGAGGTGTTTGGATTTGTGCAAGTTGGCCACCATCATACCTGACATATGGGACCTGCATATAGCTGTTGATGCTACCAGCAGCTCTGAAGGCATTGCAGTGAGAAAGTACACAGCAGGCTGCCATTCTGTGGAAGCAATGACAGGATCAGAGCTGCTTCCGTTGTGGTACCCCCGTTTCCAGCCTGCTGCTTGGCTCCGCTTCCTAGCTGGCTGGTTTCACAGGTGCCTTCGCTCTCAGCTCAGCGGCAGGATTGCTGGCAGTGGGGAATAATTCATGCACTCGCTGTCGGGCCGTGGCTGTTTCCCTGCTGCCCCTCCTGCTCGCTGGGCTCAGGTGGTTTTGCAAAGCAAGAGGGGGTGGATGCGTGTGCTGATGTGGCTAGCACGCCGAGTAAACTAGCACAACCACACCGCTGCTGTTGTGATGTAGGACTAACAACACCGACTGCTGCTCCCTGGGGCGCCAGCAGCTTTCTAGTCTATAAGCCGGGGCCCTCACCGGCGGGGCCGCCTGCAGCTGTTTTCTATTCTGTCCTGACGCGCCAGGCGCCGGGCCGTGCGCAGCCGGGACTCGCGTCTGACACTAATTACGCGCAACTTTCCCGCGCAGATAAGCACCTCGCGCTCCCTGCCCACTCACTCCAGCTCGGATCCCAGCCCCCCCTTCCCGCGTGCCTCTCGCACCACGTGACACGGCAAGCGCAGTCCCCGGGGGCGGGACGAATTGATTGGCACCACAAGCCTCCGCCGCGCAAATCTGGGGACGTGCTAAATCCAGACAGGCCCCAGACTCGATGGTGGCGTAGTTGAACAGGGCGCTCTAGGCAACGCTAGGCTGCTCACTATGGTACATGGGAGGAGCAGAGGGGGTGGCGCCCGGTTGCCGGCTCGGGCTCCATCACCTCGTCCATTTAAGCTGCAGGCATTATGGCGCCTCCGAAAGGTGAGAGACTCAGTACGGGGGAGGAGGATGGGACAGCCCCTTCCCCGCGCGAGACAGCTCCGGGGAGACGCTTGCACCCTCCCCCACCCCCCGCTCCAAGAGTGGGAGCTGCCTGTCCCGCAGGGGCAGCTACTGCTGAGGACGCGACTAATTACTGGGGAGGGGGGAAGCGACTGAGTGCCCCTCCCCCGACACAGTACAGGCGCATCAGGGCCCGCCAGCGGGGCAGCGGGGGGGGTTAATGGTGGGTGGGTCGGGCTGTGGGTGTGCGCGGGGGGTTATGAGGAGCAAGGCCAGATTGGGGGAGGGGGTCATTGGGAAAGTTGAAGAGGTTAATGGGGCAGTCAGGGGAGGAACTGTGGGGGCCCCAGGGAGACGAGTTAATTTGGGTTGGGATGTGGGGGGCAGGGGAGGATTAATGGGGAGGGGGACAGATATAAAGGCTCGTTAATTACTTAAAACTGACCCTTTTATTTACAGTCTTACACTAGTAAACATTGTGAAATATATTTTTCATACTTGGATCCTTGTATCTGCTGTTTTGCATTTCACTTGTGAAGAGCTAAACTGGTCAATTTCCCTTTCTGGCCCCTGTGTATTTGCATGTTTTCAGTAAAACTAGAATATGGTCATGAAAACTGTGTGTCTTGTAAATCATCTGGTTGTTGCAAAACTTAAATGTTTGTCCTAAAGCCAAATGATAGAGCCCTTTGAAATTGCAGAGGGAAGCATGAGATTTTTTTTCTCTCTTCAGTAGTGTAGTTTATGTACATGATTGCAGCAGTAAGATAAGTAAGTGTTCTACAAATATGCAGGGGATCAAACTCCTAAAACATGAGCTTGAGAGGGGTAACTGAGTTTGTCTGTAACTGGAAAAAAAAGAAAAACAACAAATAGTCTTGCAGCACGTTAAAGACTAACAAAACATGTTAGATAGTAAGATACAGGATTCATCAGCTCATACCCAAATGATTATTAGTATCAGTTCAGCTACAGTGAACATAGAACATTCATTCAGTAACTAACAGAGAACAGTAAATTTGTATAGATAAACTACATTTCTTTAAAATAGTAGAATCAAATTAAAATCTAGAAGCTGTAGACTGCACAACACAACTTTACTAGTTTGTCAACCAGGGTACCTCCAGTGTTCCCTCTAAGGGTTTTTCCATCCGTGAGCGGAGTGAGTTTTGTCTTGTGCACCAATATTGATGTCGTGCACTTGTTCAGATGCGTGCCACTATGGCACCCACCAATTACTAACAGATTATAATATAATTTTAAATTGTTATGGAAGAAAAAAATACTAAAGCAAAGGATAATTAACAAGGTGCATAACCCTGGACACACACACCTTGGAAACCACCTAGTCTCACTCCCACCCAGCCTTGCTCTAGGGATGTGAATTGCATAGACTATTCGATTAGCCCAATTAATTGAAATTTTACATGCCTACCTTGCTCCCACCATTCCTGCATTTATGGGCTTCCCAACCCCTGCACCC
This sequence comes from Pelochelys cantorii, assembly GCA_032595735.1. Taxonomy (NCBI): domain Eukaryota; kingdom Metazoa; phylum Chordata; order Testudines; family Trionychidae; genus Pelochelys; species Pelochelys cantorii. The sequence goes on from CM064328.1 coordinate 65,629,907, forward strand.
CCATCCTGTGCACCTTTTACCACTAACCCTTCATTGTGCCCCCTTTGCCCCTAACTTCTGCACAGTACCCCCTTCATCCTAACCCCTGCACTTTCTTCCCAGCCCGATCTAGTAAAAAAAACCTAGTAATTTGTAAAGCATAAAAAAAAATGCATCGTCCCTCACCATTGAGTCTAAAAACTCATTCTGCAGTTGCAAGTTAGTAACATTCAGAACATGAATTTAGGGATATCACCAGAAAATTTCATCCAGCTTTTTTTCTTTAGTTCACATTTCTACATAGTTCATAATCTAATTATTGATTATATTTCTTATAGTATCTTCATGCTTTAGACCCCCTGTGAATCCTAGAAAAGTCCCTTCAATATGTCATCAATTCAATTGCATATTGATTTAGCATCAATACAAAATAAAAATTCGTAACGAATATTGATTTAGTTGCCTATACGCTCTGGCTACGTCTACATTGCGCTCTCTTGTGCAAGAACATATGCAAATGAGCCGCATATGAGACTGCTCCTTTTTGCGCAAAACCCCCCTCTTCCGCAAGAGCCATTCTGCCGCTTATTTTCAGGCAGAATGGCTCTTGCACAAGAGGGGGTCCTTGCTCAAGAAGGAGTAGTATGCGTGCGTGTGAGCGAGAAATAACTTCCACAGGGAGAAAAATAGTACTTGGCGAAATCAACACAATTGACATGATTGATGCCTTCAAAAGTGGAATACGGGGGGTTAAAGAACTGTTCTCCTTTACGTGGTTTAGGCTCTTAAATAAAATATGAGCAGGAAGCAGGACATTAACCATTTGCCATCTATTTTATCCCTTAGATAACTGCAGACTTACCTTTTGAGATCCCACTGCTGAGCCCCTTAGTAAAATGGAGCTGGAACTGGGGCCGCGTGGCTGCCGCCAGAGCTGGAACTGGGACCGCAGTGAGGCTGTCCCTATTGGGGCAGCCTTACCGTGGCCCCAAAGGCAGCCGTCTGCCACGCAGCCCCACCAGCCGGGTTTCATGGCTGCTGCTGGAGCTATAGCCCACCACACCACTCACCTTCCTCCAGGAAAGTGAGTGCCGCTGTGTGAAGGAGGTGGAGAGGCCTAGAATTTTTTGTGTGCGGCCGTACAGGTACGCACCTTAGAGGGAACTATGGTACCTACTTATATGCACTGTGTCCTCCATTACAATATACCACATTTCAGAAACCAGCAGAGAGGTATTACAGAAGGTTTTATGTCTTAGTAATAATATTTTACTCTTTTATAGTGCATTTTATCATTAGATCTCAAAGCATGTTACAGAGGAAGTCAGTATCATGTTACCGGCCAGATTCTGCCATGCTTACTTCTGCTGAACAGTATCTTAATGAAATAAAAAGGACTACTTTCAGAACTAGATATCACTCAGCCTGAATAAATGCAGCAAAATCTAGCTGTAAATCATTACTAGGTGATGTGTTAATGCAATGGCCAAGAATTCTAGAGTCCTTTCTGAACTGCTGGAAAGTTTTAGATTCTGAACATTTCAAAGGTGCCATGCAAATTATGACCTTAAAATATTACTTGGGGAATTATTTTTAACTAAACATAGATTTGAATCAAATGAAACCAAAATAACAGAACGGGGAAATAATGCTGCCACAGAAATAAAATGATCAGACAGAAAATGCAGGAGATTTTCTCCTAACTTTCAGTATTGATTTATTGTGTTGGAAAACCAAAACTACACTTGTTTTTATATGATTCAGAACCTTACTCTTCCTAATTTTGTTTTAATGTTGTCAGTTATAATTCACATATACAGTTAAAAAGGCTTTCCAACACTACTTTGGTTGTAGTGAACTATGTGTATAGTACGTTCTAATAGGAACTTCCAGGATCCTGGAAAGGTCATCTTTCTCTTCACCTTCTCCCAGTTTTCTTGGTCTGTTATAGAGAGACTGGAAGGGTTCTGCAAACAATAATGTAGTGTTTGCTTGGGAAGTTACATAGTTATAATAGAATAGTCGACTAATTGCATGAATTCTTAGTGGTTAGTCAACTATTCTATAGTCCCCAGGGTTAGGGCTGGCAGCCAGTGCAATCTGGCCCCACTCCCAGGGAGCCCACTGTCACCCCATGCTGCTACCTTTGTATCAGCATGGGGTACCAGGCGGGTTTTGGTCTGGGAGGGGAGCCATTTTAAAAACCAGTTCCCCACGCGGACCGGCTGCCTGCTGCCCAGTGCGGCTGCCTCTGATACAGTAGCCCCTGTCCGTGGGGGTCTGAGCTTCTCATGGACAGAGGCTGCTGGGGGTGAGGGGGAAGCTGCCAAGAAGCCTTGGCTGGCTGAGGACAGCCTCTGTTCTCGGTTAGCCCGGGCCACCATGGACAGAAGTTGCTGCTGTGAAGCAGCCTCTGCCGGCGGCAAGCCAAGGCTCACCACGGGCAGAGGCTGCTTTCGCAGTGGCCTCCAGCACTGGCTCCTACCCCCTGCCCCCGCTGCCTCTGATATAGAGGCAATAAGGGGGGAGGGGAAATGTGAGTAGTTGACTAAATTAGCCTAGGCTTGTCAGTTAATCATCTAGTTGAGTACTTGTTCACATCAGTATTGTTTGCATGCAGAAAGGTGACGAGCCTAAAACACCAAAAAACCTATCTTCTTGGTCCAGAGAGACTAGCTTAGGTCAAGTTCATTCCTGATGTTATTCTGCTGAGGTCAGTGAAATCAATCTGTCAGTTTCTCAGAGTTGAAATTTCTTCAGAATAGGTATTAGTACGGGATCCTCTTCACTGCTGGAATTGAACTGCTTCTATAAAACAAAGACAGCAATACTTTTTACAACTAACAACTCCATCTGATGAAAGCACATGATATAATACATTTGTTAGTCTCTAAGATGCCACAGGACTGCTCATTTATGTGTGCCCCAGTGGGAAAGAGCAGAACAAGGAATCATCAGGTGATCCATCCCCTGTCACCCATTCCCAGCTTCTGACAATCAGGGCTAGAGACTCCATCCCTACCCATCCTGGTTAATAGCCATTGATGGACCTATCCTTCATGAATTTTCTAGCTCTTCTGAATCTTGTTATAGTCTTGGCCTTCACAATATCCTCTGGCAAGGAGTTCCACAGGTCGACTGTACGTTGTGCGAAGAAATACTTCCTTTTATTTGTTTTATACCTGTTATCAATTTCATTTGGTGACTCCCCCCCCCCCCGGTCCCCCGCAAGTTCTTGTGTTATGAGGAGAATTAAATAACTCTTCTTTATTTACTTTTTCCACACCAGTTGTAATTTTGTCTCTTCTCCAAGCTGAAAAGTCCTTGTCTAATCTCTCCTGTGACAGGCATTCTATACCCCACTCGCTTTTGTTGCCCTTTTTTGAACTTTTTCCAATGCCAAGATGTCTTTTTTGAGATAAGGGCACCACATCTGCATGCAGTATCTGAGATATGGGCGTACCATGGATTTATATAAAGGCAATATGACATTCTCTGTCTTATTTCTATCAGTTTCTTAATGATTCCCAACATCCTGTTTGGTTTTTTTGACTGCTGTTGCATGATTAAACTCTTCATGGGGCTGGGAGCCGTGATCGCCACCAGAGCAGTTAACCCTGTAACAGATAACATTTTTATCAGTTACAGGGTGAATATTTTTTACATCCCTAATAACCATTACTCCCCTTCTCTGATCAAGTGTCACGTTCCAGCTGCCGCAGAACCTTTGGACTACAGCATCTGGTTATCACAGAGCCAGTTATGATTGTAATGGAGACCCTCCTTTTTGTACTATCACCAGAACAGTGTGTAAGAGGGTTGGAAAAGAAGCTTCTATTTACAACTGTATTTCCTGGATTAAACCTATTGTCTATTATTGAGTTTCTCATCTTTTCCTCTCCCATCTCAATTTTTAATAAATCTTAAATGCACCATTTTTGCTGCTCCACATAGAGTCTTTTGCTGTTGCTACTCTGTGAGTCTGGGCAATTTTCTAGGACTAGTTATAGCTCACAGCAAGTGATCACACACATGTTCTAGAGACAGGAAGATACAGTGGAATATAGATTACCGCATAGTTTACAGTCATACACGGATATTTACCTTTCTGGAGCAGTGGAGTTCTTTAGTAAAGTAACCCATTTGAAATGAAACATACCTGGACATTCTTTTCTCGATAGCCTCTTTGAGGTTAGATACCTCAATGGAATTGTAGTGGAACTACTGTGAACTACTCCAGTGCACTTGAGACTTGTCCTACTGCTTTACAAATACTTGGTTGTGTTCATAGTTTGGAATGAGGAACATGTTGAATTGCTGTAAAAATGCTAGCAAGTTGCTCTTCGTTTCATGTTCCTTACCAAGCTATGTCTCTGCGTTTCAGAGAATGTCAGTTTGCTGTTTAAACTGTACTGTTTGACGGTGATGACCTTGGTGGCTGCAACATATACGGTAGCTTTACGATACACGAGGACGTCAGAAACAGAACTCTACTTTGCCACCACTGCTGTGTGCGTCACAGAAGTTATCAAGCTAATCCTAAGTGTGGGTATTTTGGCCAAGTAAGTATGAGTGCTAATCGCTTCCTTCTAGAACTGCATTCTCTCTCTTCTTCACACACCTGGACATGGACCCGAGAGTCACAGCTAGCTCTCTTTTTAACTGCCTTACTTGTGAAGCTGGACAGGAGTGGCATTGAAAAATAATACCGTGAAAGTATTAGGTGTATCAACGTGTAGACAACTGCATGATTAACTGATAAGTCTGGGTTTATCGATTAATCCTGTCGACTACACGCATTCCCCCCTTGCTGCCTCTGTATCAGAGGCAGAAAGGGCAGGGGCAGTGCCCGTGAGGAGCCAGCTTAAAAGCCAGCTCTCTGCATGTGCCAGCTCCATGGACCTACCTGCCCCCCCACTTGCTGCCTCCTACAGAGGCAGCAGGGTGGGGGGCAGGCAGGAGCCAGTGCTGAGGGGAGCCGGTTTATAAGCCGATTTCTCCCACCCGAGCCCATGCTGCTACATCTATCAAAGGCAGCAGCACGAGGGGGGAACAATGGGAGCTGCTGCGAAGCAGCCTCTGTCTGCAGTGGGTCCAGAGGCAGCCCCAGTCCAGGAAGGGTCCAAGCTCCCTGGGTACAGAGGCTGCTCCAGCATCTCATAGAACAGCCCCTGTCCATTGGCGGTCCAAGCTCCCACAGACAGAGGCTGCTGCCTCCCCATGCTGTTGTGTCTGTATCAGAGGCAGCAGCGCAGGGCAGCAGGCAGGAGCCAGTCAACTTGGGAGCTCCCCTTGTGGACCGGCTTCCACCTGCCACCCAACACTGCTGCCTCTGATAGAGAGGCAGCAGTGTGGGGTGGCATGGGGCTCCCTGGGAGTGGGGCTGGGAGTGCACTGGCTGCTGCCCCACTTCCGGGGACTATTGAATAGCTGTGTAACCACTAAAATTTGATGTGGTTACATGACTATTCAAGTACACGCTCTGTAACATCCTTAGAAAGGAGCAGTTTAAAGTATGTTAGAACTTGTGAACTTTTTTCTGAATTACTTCTATAAACCTCAGAATACTAAGCGTGTCCATTTGCATCTTTTAAAGTTTTGTGCTTTTGAATAGGTTCAAAATGGATTAGATGCAAAATACTGAGTCCTAAGAGTATAGATGAGGGCTTGAGCTGTGTATGAGAAAAATCTATAATTCCCTTTAATAACGTCCTTCAGAGTAATTTCACAAACATCTTAATATTTCTACAAAAGGTGAAAGATGTAAGGGTGTAAATCCACACTAAAGGCTTATAATTTTCATAAGAGCCTCTGCAGTCTAACCATCAGTTCAGTGCCAGGTACAAAAAACTGCGTCCAAATATAAATGCTTGAGTGTGTATGGGAGGTAGTGTGTCACGGCAGTGTCTTTCTTTCCTACCTGTGACATCTCTAAACCTACCATTTTGGATTCCTAGATTCCAAGGCTAAAAGGGAACACTGTGTTCTTCTAGTCTGACCTGTATAACACAGGCCACAGAACTTTCCCAAAATAATTCCTAGAGCAGAGCTTTTTTAAAAAATAAAATTAAATCTTGTTTTAAAAATTGTCAGTGATGGAGAACCCACACGGGAAAATTGTTCCAATGGTTAATTTCTGTCACCATTAAAAATTTACACCTTATTTCCAGTGTACTTTTGTCTAGCTTCAACTTCTAGCCTAGGGCTACTCAACTTTGGAAGCCCCGGGGGCCACAATTATGCTCATAGCACATGCCGAGGGTGCAACTTAAGTGTGGTTGCATATACATGCAAATAGCTCCTTTCACACTGACGGGCATGAATACAAAGCACTTCGCACAATGCCCCAGCGCTCCCGGCATCTCCTCCCTGGAGGCTAGAAACACCGACACCCTGTACCTGTCTGTTTCAGCAGCCTGTCCACTTGCGTCTTTCAATGCTCACCCTGCCTGGGAGATGCCTTGCCATTGTGTAGCATGTTCTCAGTGGCCGTGTGTTGAGCCCCACGTAAACTCAAACCACACGGCGGGCCGCAAACAGATGGGCTGCATGTTGAGTAGCCCTGTTCTAGCCAGTGGATTGCTTGATACTTTTCTCTGCTAGATTGAAGACCCTATTGTTAAGTAGTTTCAGAGAGATGGCCATGTTAGTCTGTTTCAGCAAAACTGAGGAATCTGGTGGCACCTTGAAGACTAACGCATTTTATTAGGGCATAAGCTTTTGTGAGTTGCAGCCATAGGTGCTGGGACTAGTGTTGTGGGGGCTGCCGCATCACCCCCCCTGGCTTGAAGTGGTTCCCATTATATACAGGATTTATAGTCTGATTCTATGGAACACAGCACCCCCCACTATAAAAGTTGTTTTAGTGCCCCTGGTTGCAGCTCACTTAGTCAGACAAATAAAGTGAAAGAATAAGACGATTATTATTAAATATTTACTCCTGATATTTCTAGACTGTAATCAAGTCATTCCTTATCCTTCTCTATGTTAAACTGAATAGATTGAGCTTCTTGAATCTATCATAAGGCTTGTTTTCTAACTATTTAAACTTTCTTGTGATTCTCTGAACTAGGGATGTTAAATATCGTTTAATTGAATAGTCGATTAACCTCATGAATTCTTATTGGTTACTTGACTATTCTATAGTCCCTGGGGGAGGGGCTGGCAGCCAGTGTGCTCCAGCCCCGCTCCCGAGGACCCCCCCTCCCCCCCCCGCCACTCTGTGCTGCTGCCTCTGTATCAGAGGGAGCAGCATGGGGTGCTAGGTGGGAGCTGATCCGTGAGGGGAGTCAGTTTAAAATCCAGCTCCCCTCACGGACTAGTTGTCTGTCGCCTTGTACTGCTGCCTCTGATAAAGAGGCAGTAGGGTGGAGTTGCAGCAGCCCCTATCTAGGGTGGGGGCTTAGCTCCTGGATCTGGCACAAGCCTGAACTGAGCCAGCCCGCCTGCCCACTTGGCTCGTAATACACTTTAAATGCAGAGTCACAGCGGGGGTAGGTCCTGGACCCGGCACGAGCCAGGACTGAGCCGGGCTGCTGGCTAGCCTGCTAAAAAATTAACTGGCAGGAGAGTGGGGAGGCAAATGTGTATAGTCTATACCATTAAGGTGACCAGAATTTGAAAATGTGCGAGGAGGACACTGAGTTGACAAAAAAACAAACTTGTATATGTATATAAATAATCATATAAATAAATGATCACGATATTAGTCATCTTATAAGACAAACAGACTTAACAAAAACAATCATATAACATTAAAAACATCAATATTTGTCGCTCTTTTAAGAAATTAAAAATCTTGATTCATTTTTTATCAATTTCGCATTCATTGTCTTTTATTATATTGTTAATTCTTCATACTTTGTCAAACAATAAATTGTTGTTTATTGTGATGCTAAATTTTTCTTTAATGAATAAAACTGTTTCAAGGATTTTATTCCATTGAATTTCTTCATTCAGCAGAATCCAATCAAACATGTACACTGGTTCAACATGCTTAGTCCAATTTTCTAGATATTCAAGAGCATTTTTATAAAAGCTCATTGCCTCCCTCGTAAATTCTTTCTTCATTCCCGGATTGCTCTCTTGTAATTTGTTTAAATTAGTAATTACAACCAATGGAAGGAAGTTGGACTCAAGACGTGATTGAAGTTGCTCCTTTAATTGTTTAATATGCAATCCCACTTCTGTAGAAGTTATATGCTCTTTTTCAATACTTTTATAACTGATTGGAACAAAGTTCCTTGATTGTGAACAAAATACAGAGTTACTTCAGCAGATTCATTCTTGAAAAAGTTTTTCAAGATCAGTGGACATTTTTCCAAACTTAGAAAATATGATTTTAAAGGCTCGAACAATTGCAGCACTCGTTCAATGGCTGGCATTAAAGCTAACCATCTTGTTTTTGAATATCCCAACAGTTTTTTATATTCAACTGAGGCTTCTTCGCAAAAAGTCTTTAATGGTGTAACTCTTACAGTGAATCATTCCAAATGTAAATAAATTTGAGGTATCACAACTTTAACATTGATGGACATTAAGCTTGATGCTGTATTGATGGCATTAGATACAATATGGGCACTGCAACCAATTCCAATAATCATTTTCCCAAGTAAATGCATCATTTTCTTATGAACATTTTTATCGCCTTTGCGATTTACACCGCCAAAATTAGTATTTGTGTAAAAAATCACATTGACATTAAATTAAAATGGCTCAGAATAAACAATAACATTTCATAAATACCCTAAGTGTACTTTTACTGTATATTAAGCCTTTTAACAGGGGTTCAATTGCAGTATAATGATACTTTAAAAAACAGCGGGATATATTTTTTTGGCAAAGTAGGACAAGAAGGACAATTTTTTTCAAAGGAGGACATAATTATTGGGGAGGACAAGCCCCTCAAAAGGAGGACTATCCTCCTCAAAGGAGGATGTCTGGTCACCTTAATACCATTAACCTATAAGCTTTTGCTTATCGGTTAATCGGTTAACTGACTATACTGTTACATCCCTACTCTGAACCTTCTCCAATTTATCAGTATTATGTTGAAATGTGGTCACCTGAATCAGATATAGTGGCACCAGTGCAAAATACAGAGATAAAGTAACCTCTCTACTCCATCTTGAGATTCCCATTAATGCATCCCAGGATCCCATTAATTCTTTTGGCCACTGTGTCACATGGAGACTTATGTTAGTAGTTTATCCACCACAACCCTCATATCTTTGCAATGTCTTTAGTATGCAAAAGAAATTCAGATGGTATATAAACTTGGTTATCTCAAAATAACCGAGCTGTTTGCTTACATTTACGTTTTTGTTAATTTGAAAAGTCTAGCAAAAGATTATTTTTTAAAATTGTGTAATATCTGCAGTAGTATGCTTGATTAAAATGTATAATGTTTATTAATGCTGATGCTTCACTGTATAAACTGAGCACTCAGTGGATTCTAGGGATGTTAAAAATTGTGTATTAGGATAACCGTGTAACTGTTGAAAATAACAGAGGTTATATTGTTACCCACGCTACGGGCTCTGCAGTATAAAGCTTAGCTTTATACTGCAGAGCATGCAGCAAAGCTTCCCTGGGAGCAGTGCTGCCAGCCCCTGTCAGGCCGGCTCCCGGGGAGGTGGCTTCACTGCGGCAGCAAAGCCTCCTCCCGGGGAGCAGAGCGTAACCGAGACCATTAACCAAGAAGCATCAGCTTATCTTAAACGGTTATTCAGTTATACTCTAACATTCCTAGTGGATTTAGGAAGCAGTTAGCTTCCAAGTGTGCATTTTGTGCCTTTGTCTGAAGCAGCCAGTGATTATCACTGTAAAAAGGACAGGGCACCAAATAAGGTAAACCAGGGTTCTGTTCCAATATAGAATTGATATAATTAAATACACTTGCTGTGGTTCTCTACTGTGTTTACATGTTCGGCATTGTATGTTCAAGTCTGATACGCTACTTTAAGCTTTGAATAAATGACAAATGACTGCCTTTTCAAATTGAGACTTATTATAGTTTTAAACTGTATAATTATTTACTTTGGCTATAATTATGAAAATAAAATGAACTTAGCGTACTCCTAGCCATTAAACTCTGAATTAATAATTTGTTCAGATTACCGCATGATTTATAATGTTTTAGAGTTGGGAGTAAAGAAGCCAAACTGATTTTGTACTCTAGTTTTATTTGGGTTTACGCTTTTTGAACAAATGAATACCTATCACAAGTTTGATTATTATGTATATCTTTCTATTATGTATATCCAGTCCCGTGGGGGGAAAACAGAACATATTTCCAGTTGAAATTTACAGAAACATCAAAGATGTTGAATTAGAGCCAAAGCGCTTTGTTTTCTTTCTCTTATGTGCTGTGGTTTTGCAATGTGCGTGATTAAGATCTTTGTACTCCTTCTACTAGTATAGCAAGTGATGCATGAAGCTTCTTTAACTTTTTTAATTTTTAAATCTTTCTAGGTGTACCCACAGTGTCCAATATAACTTTAAATTAAATGTCTAATTCAGAGTATTTTATCTTCTCCTGTCCCACACAAATAAGAGGTCTTATAGAAGGTTGCATATTTGAAGCTGTAATATAAAAATATAGTCAAATAATGAGTGTGTATAATCAAAACAATTGCTCCTGTTCCGAAAACCACAGTAGGAGTGGTATTTAAGAGAGATCATTTATTTTTCTTTGCTGAAATTCCATGCAAAATACCAGAAGTTCAAGAGAACTCTGTTTAGGCTTCTGCTGCCATGTCACTCTGCCCTCAATCATAAAACATTTCTTGAGCACCTCAGATGAAGATTAAGAAGTCCCTACTCTTAAATATAATCTGGGCATGTGACGGGCTTGCCAAAGCCCGCACTGAAGCCGGGAACCGCCCGGGGGACCAGCTGCCCAAGAAGCAGCCGCCGGCAGGGGAGCAGGAGCACAGCCAGCGGGTCTTAGGACCGCGTTTCCGCTGGGCAGCTACAGCCTGCAGGGACGGCAGCCCGGCGCACGGCCTGCGTACGCCGGAACGGACGGCTACGGGGGGGGCGGGGTGATGCCCCATGACGGCCAGCGGCGGGCCATTTAAGCCGGGCGCTGGGGAGGGGTAAGCGGGGTGTGTGGGGCCGGAACCTCGCCGTGGAGGGCAAGGAGACCCCCCGATGCCCCGACTGGAGGGGCTACCGAGGAGCCTGGGAGACAGCGATCCTACCCGTCTGGAACCCAAAACCGAAACGACAGTAGGATCTGGGGAACTTCCCCGCAAGTGGGATCAGGCCGAGGGGGCTAGGAAGCAACCCGGGGCAGAGCACTTTTGGCGCCCATGGGCTGGCGAGCTTCGGATTGGATCCCCGTCAGCCGGGTTGGGGCGAGCAAACCCCACCCTTAGGGCCCCGGGTTGGGACCCGGTAGTGAGGGAGGGCCCGGGTCCCCCTAGGTCCCCTCCTCCCTCGGCGTTAGTGGCGGGCTAGGACCTGCTCAGGACTTCCAAAGAAGGGTCAAGGGCCCCGGAGACCTGGCGGTCTCAGGATTGGGACAGGTGGCGGGCTCGCTGGGCCCCATCCTCAGACTAGGGGACGGGAGCTCGTGCCCATAGGGACGCCCCCGAGGAAACAAAGGCGGGCGGGGGCTCGCTGGGCTCCACCCGGGCCAGGGTGGGTGCTCGCGCCCCCAGGACCTGTAACAGGGTGGAACAGATGGAGGAAAAGGGAAACCTAACAAAATGACACTTTGGCATGTGTCTTGTTGAGTTGTTAATTACATTTCAATAGTAATTATTGAAGTATTTCAGTTGAGTTTATTTTTTTCTGAGTATAAATAGTAATTATTTCAGCCTCTGCATGTAAACTAGAAAATATCTGTGCAGTGAAATAGAACTAAATTGGCACGTCAACTAAAGAACACTCAACTGTCTTCCAACTACAAAAGACAATATAGTCAGCCATAAGAAGTATGTTGGGGCTCCCATTTTAACACAAAATCCTGGTTTGTGATAGGGATGTAAGAGTTTAACTGGTTAACCTATAAGCTGATGCTTATTGGTTCCTATTAGCATTTAAACTCTGCTAGAGAGCATGGGGCCAGCAGCTCAGAGCCCACGGGGCCAACAGTCAGGAACCCTCCAGCACCCTTACCTCCCTACTGCTACATGCCTAGGTAACTCATGTAACCGATAGAATTTTGATCAGTTACACAGTTACTATTTTTATACATTGTTTTACATCCCTAGTATGTGAGGCCATTTTGTGTGTGGGGAGTGTGTGTGCATGCATGGGCAGTAAGTTTTCTCCTAAATTGTAAAGAAAACAGCGTTTTTTTTCCTTCTGTAATGAAATGGGTGCTACTCACGCAAGATTTCTCCTTTTAAGTGAGATGTGTTTAATCCTTTACATCAGTAACTTTGCTGAAATGCAACCACTGTCTAATTTTGGTTCATCATATTACGGCTATAATTTAACGTTGAATTACTAGCCAAGCAGTTACTATTTTTTGGACCTCATCATGCTTAAGTACGTTATTTTGTAATAATATTAGAATTGAACAAAGGCAGGTTCTGTTCTGTCCTTTTTTTTTTTTTTTTTTTTTTTTTCCTTATTTAATAGCCCGACTTCAACAAACACATGTATGATATGTTGTGGAATATCATCATCTTAAAAGGTCATGCTTTTGTGTGGTACATTTTCCACATTTATCCTAACAGTTAAACTTCTTCTACATTTAATTCTGCTCTGTTTACATTCTTTTAAAACAGAAATCTTCTTCCTGGGCTGAATCATACCGAGCCCAGCAATGTGCTGTTTGAGGAATAATACCAAGAAATATCCTATTGCATTAGATGCTCATGTAACATTTTGTTCTACAATATAAACTTGCTGCAAAGTGCTGAACTGTAGCATTCCTGTGCCTTGACCCCCACAGCTCTGCCTAGGACACTGCTTGCCCATCGTAATATTTGGAGTGGCAGAGTACAGGTATAGGAGGGAAGAGGTGCTCTCCAGCTCCAAGGGTTCGTCTACATCAGGACACTCAGGAAGGTTAATCTGAGTTAATATAAATGGAAATTTAAAGCAAAGTAGTTAAACAGCCCTAAACCCTGTATGAACACATTTATTCAAAACTGAAGTGTCCTTAATTGGGTTTATCTTAATTTACTTTTTAAGTGATATCAGAGCTGGAACAACCCTGAATTTCATCTAGAGATTCCAGGGGATTTGGAAACTCACAAAAGAAATTTGAGATGGGCTCAATGTTAGTAGTAATAAAGAGCAACTGTTTGTCTCACTGTGTGCACTTAGCATTCTAAACATTGGGCCGAGCAACTAATGTTATTCAAACTCTCTGACCTTTATCTTTCCAAAATCTGCTCCTAGCCCTTAATGATTTGTACTTGCTGGGAAGTAAATTGATTTTCAGTGTAAGTTTTTTAATTAATTTAAGATCCCAACTGTTTGTAAAAAGCATGTTTTTAAAGCCCTTCCAAAGAACACTGTTCAGGCATCTCTCTGTAAATGAGTCATCAAATACAGTTGTGCTAAACCTTTTGATTTTGCAGAGAAACTGGAAGCCTGGGTAGGCTGATGACATCTTTAAGAGAAAATGTATTAGGCAGCCCCAAGGAATTGCTAAAATTAAGTGTTCCATCTGTGGTGTATGCAGTCCAAAACAACATGGCTTTCTTGGCTCTTAGCAATTTGGATGCTGCCGTCTATCAGGTAACTGGCACTATTATGGTTAGGGACCAAAACACAGAACTCCTGTTTTTACTCATTTTCAGGTTTTTGAGGGTTTTTTTTGTTTCTGTTTTAATTCCTTGTAAAACCTTAGACTTTTTTTATTTATTATTATTCAAGCACCAAAAAGTGCTCATTAAAACACACACATCAGGATAGATGCTGAAAGACATGATGCACCGGGAGGCCCACAGGCAGGAGATGCTGTCTTTTACCAGGAAGTCTGTTTTTTCCTTTGAAGAGTGAATGTCTTGAGGAAAAGACAAGTTTTTAATAGGGATGTTAAAATGCATTTAATTAAGTAGTTCTGTAACTGCTGAAATTTTGCATGTGGGGGCCGGCGGCTCCCCAGCTGGTGCATGTGAGGAGACAGCTTTAAGCAGTCTCCCCATGTGCATTGGCTCCTGACTGCTCCCTGACGCAGCAGCGAGGAGGGAGGGGGCAGCCAGCTCCCCATGCGTACCAGGAATCTGTGTGTAATCGTGCACGTTAACCAGTGAGCCCAGGCTTATCGGTTAACCGTGTACACAGTTACGCTTTCACATCCCTAGTTTTTAGGAGGTATTCAAATAAAATGCGTGTGTGGGGAGGAATGGAGGGCTGGTACTTGATGTAAGAAAATGCAATGACAGGAATCTTTGTAGGTTTATATGAATCGTGATTTACACATTTCTGTGACTGTTGATGGTTGCACTAGTAATAGAAAAAAATCCAAGTCTCTTGTAAGCATTGATTTATTATGGGCATCCTGTGGCATTGTGTCTAGCCACACTTTTAAAAAGCTGATTACTGCACTCTTACTATATGCAAGTAAGAAGTGAAACCTGGAGCTCATCACCTCCAGTGATACACTTTGTAATTTACAGTGCATGTGAACAAGGCATGAATTTGGAGAAGTTCCTTTTAAGCAGCCTTGCCACTATATTTTTGTGTAAGGTTAGAACCAAGTTTTGAAAATTGTTCAGTGTTTTTTATCATGTTAATCATGTTGCTTAACACACCACTGGAAGGTGCTTAAATACTATGGTATTGAGGGTGTTACAGAATCTGTATAGAAGATAATCATTTATTTGTAGTGTAAGTTGAAAAGTAGAATCCTAATTGTTTGTTACTGTTAAACTTTGAAACTATGTATTTAGATTTAATAGTGGAAGGAACTGAAATTAAACCTTGTAAGTAAACTTTCCCCCACAAACCTCTCTTACAGTTAAAGTAACTCCACTTGTTTGTTTATATAAACCCTTATGCAAACTGCATAAGAACAAAATTAATTTCCCATCCAATTAAATCTTAAAATATTTTGAAATAACGAGGTAAAGTCCTCACATACAATATTCTACAACCTTACCATGTATAGATTGCTAATTACAATATTGATATGTAAAAATTCACTGTATTCACTTCATAATCAACCGTAGCTCTGACCCATAAGACACACACAAACATCACTAATATTCTATATAAAAATACAGAAAGAAAATGCAAAGGTTGTAAAGTAAGGTACTTGAAAATCAGGAAATAGCAAATTTAAGCTTACCTCTTTGTGCATATGTTAAAATACTCAAATTACACAAAAACGTACTGTTGTTTCTACAGGATCCTGGCCTTTTTCAGTGCACAAGTTGATTGATGTGAATGAAGAAGGGGTGCGATATTTATGTTTACATAACTTATTAAAACAGAAATTAATAGGGAGACAGCACGCAGTACAGTTGCAAGCAGTCAACCCACATTTAAACAATTCCCTGCAGTAAATAACTAAAATATTTTTATAAAAAGTTAAATTCTTTGTATCCAATCCAGCCTGAGCATTAATTAAACAGTTACACTGGTGCGAATAGAGTAAATCCACTAGGCATCAGAGTAATTTCAGATTCACATGGCTGTAACTGCAAGTGAAATGTAGCCCAGAATGAGGCAGGGAATTAATCTCTTCATATGAAATACTATATGCTGATGTCAGTGGGTAGTTGAGTTCAGTATTCTGTTACAGTTGTGATAGCATTCGTGTAACCATATGCTATCTGCCATTTTCCCCTTTTTAGGTGACATATCAGTTGAAGATCCCATGTACAGCCTTATGTACGGTCCTAATGTTAAACCGTTCTCTCAGTAAATTGCAGTGGTTCTCTGTCTTTATGTTGTGTGGTGGAGTCACACTTGTTCAGTGGAAACCTGCTCAGGCTACAAAAGTACAGGTAAGCCTGATCACTGGATACTTTGTCTGAAACAGCTGGCTGCTTTGAGCCTCTCCTCTACCTATGCCACTCACCGAGTGGTGGCTGTGTGAGTCTTAAAATAATGTGTGCTAGTGCCAGATGCTCCACAACTGTGCATCCATCGCTTTTTTCAGCCCTTCTGTTTCACAGCATAAAGCGTTAACTTGATCATCTACCTCAAGTTGAGTGGGGCACACCCCCATAGGGCAGCACGGAGGAACTTGGGGGGGACGGGGGCGGGTGTTGCGGCCAACCAGCCCTGTTCTGCTCCATCCTTGGCTACTGAACACGGCTCCATTTCCAGCTGCTTCCCCCAGCCTTCATCCTGGCCGCAGTCCCAGACAAGACCCTACCCCAGACCCACTCCAGTCCTAGCTCCCTGGCCCTAACCGGGGCCTTGTTCCCAGCATCGGCTCCCAACCTGCGGGGGACAGACAAAGCTAATGGGGAGCGTGCGAAAATAAAGTTGGGGATCACTGCTGTGCTAATTCAGACAGGGATGTTACCCTGTCACATCCTAGCCTTTTGGGAAGAGAAGAGACTGCCACAAGTAGCATAAATTGCCACTGTAGTAAATTCAACAGCACAGAAAATAGTTCAGCAATTGGTGTTGTGTACTGTAGCAATTAGAGTAAGGAACTGGGAACCAGTAATAATAATGACTGGTTTTTATAGATTGGGAAACCCAGGCACGTAGAGGCAAAGTGGCTTGCCCAGTCTCCGAGCAAGCCAATGGCAGAACTGGGACTAGAACACAAGTCTCCTTAATTCCAATCCAGTTGTCTATTCACTAGGCCATACTGCTCTCAGAGAGCTGTATTTCATTCCTAGTTCCACTCATGTCGTGTCTTGTGTGACTGTGGGCAAGCCACTTAGCCACCATCTTTCAAGTTGTGTGTGTGAGTGACTTATATCCATGCGTTAGGTAGATACGCTTTCCTTTGTCACGATCATTGTAGGTGCTCAGCCCTTCTGAAAAGGTCACTTCCTTAGGTGCCATCCTGTAGGCATGGAAACTAAAAGACTGGCCATAATTGATTCTAGTATAGCGAAATACAACAACACTCTGCTTACAATTAATGCTTCCTCACGAGGGGAGTTAAGGGTTGTTCTCTGTAAAATACTTTAAGATCTGGAGATGAACTGTATGAGTGTAAAAAGTTACTACAAGATTAGACAAGGAAATAAAGAAACTTCATGTGACAGAAAAGCTGAGAGATAGTGTTGGTGGTTTTCCTTGGTAATTTGACTTGTGTGTTTCAGTACATCTAAGATTAGGAAAATATACTTGACAAAGCAAACTCAATAGCCTAGTTTCTGGAAATAATTACTATAAATTAGTTTAGTACTAAAACTAACTTACGACCTGTTTTGTTTTATGATTCATGTTGCAGATGGAGCAGAATCCATGGTTAGGGTTTGGCGCTATAGCTGTTGCTGTCTTATGTTCAGGATTTGCAGGTAAAACATTTCTGTATGCAGTTTGTTTTGAACTTTCATCATAGGGAAAATTAAAACATGCCACATATCTTATTACTTCTTTTGACTATGTTTGTTGATTAACAAGGAGCTTGAGGGTTAAGCGAGGATCTCATCTCCTTCTGCACATAGTTTCCTTCTGTTTTCTGTGATCATAATACTGGATTTGTGACATCACAATACTTAAATTGCAAAATATAGTGAAGTTACAAACATGCTTTTGATTTCAAGGCTGGCTTAAACAGGAGAGGTGGGCCTGGGAAAGGAACAGCCCTTCCTCAAATATAAAGATCTACAGTCACATTGAAGGAAGACTAGAAAATGACTTGCTTAGCACAATTTTTTAAATAAAAACCTACTTTTCTAAGTTTGTGTTGATGTTAAAGCTTCATTAAGATTTAGGACAGAAGACCCACATTCTTCCACGTGTGGAGTGAAGCTCATTTCAATTTTTGTGCTGGTTCAGTCTTTGGAATAAGCTCTTCCCTACAGCCAGGGGAGCAATTGAAAGTCAATGAGATGCAGAGGGACCAGGTATAATAGATAAGAGAAGAAGCAGGAAACATAGAAAAAATTCTATAAAATGAATTCTTTCCTACAAGGAGACATTCTTGCTGTCTTTTATCCTTTCACCCTGGCAGGAGCCAGAGACCTGGGAATAAGTGAGCTGCCATTAAAGCATAATTGCATTTGTGTTTTCTACTGTGTAACCATTAAAATACTTGTTTACAGGGCTCAGGAGGAATGCTTTTCTGGCTGCAAACTTAGAGCTGATGGATTCATTTGGTGCAAATCATGCTAGTTTTTTTTATTTAGTTGAATAATTGGTCATTAACCAAGAAACATCACTCCTAGTTCTCACATGAAGCTTCCTGTGAGGCTCCTCTGGTTGCCACATGTGTATTAACAAATGTGCTTATTGATATATTTGTAGAAAACAATTTTTTTTGGAAAAAAGATTGTAGCAAAACCAGCCTCAATTTATGTAATAAAGACCCCAAGGGCCAAACTAGGGTTCTAGCAGCCTCTCCAAAGGGTTACAATTACAAATTAAAAATATATTCAGCAGCTGCTCCTCAGCCTGAAGCCAAAATGTTACCTATCACAATGAATGAAGCCCAACCAGCATCCTGTTCCATACCTATCCCAGCCATTACTGTGCCATGCTGTTCCCACCCCAGTAGCCTAGGTAAATAGGTGGGCTTTGGCAGCCTATTCTAAAGGTCAACAATTTCAAACCAAATAGCATTAGAGTGGGCAAGGTTCAGTGTTGACCTTTCTTTTCTGTATCAAGAGGGCTCCAGCATGAAGTACCTCCCCAACTACAATTATTGCAATGAAGTATAGGGAATAATGTAGGCAAATCTAAAAGCATTTTGGGCTCTAAATAATATGAAGTTCTACCCAGAAACCAATATGCAGTCACTGTAGGTCCCACTGCATTGGTGTCACGTACTGCCAGTGACAATAACCCATTACTAAGGTAGCTGATATTTTTTGCATTAGCTTCAGTTCCTAGGCTGACCAGGTAGAGTGCATTGCACTTGTCTAGCAAAGTCCACCCCTAAAAACCAGTTGGAATCTCCTAGCCATATGAGGATGGGGAAAAAAAACAGAGTATTGTTATTGTGATAATAGCAGCTGGGAATCCAACAGGCCTATAAAAATGGCTTTGTTCAATGTAAATTGACAGAATACCTTTTAATAATTCCAGCCTACATCAAGAAGAGCTTTTACTGAGTGCTGTCCACTCCATTGTACCCAGGAGTAATGCCCAGTTGATTTCTGCTTTTTGTCTGTATTCAGAAGTTTTGTACTAAATCTTAAGCATTTCCAGACTAATGATGTAAGCAGCCTCAGGCAGTCGTGTTCTTCCAAAATGGCAACATTTATGGGTCATGGTGACATTGAATGCAACTTATTGGGCAGGTGATAAAAAATGATTTAGACATAGTTTTTCAACTGGCTGTAATGAATATGTCTCAGTGGGCAGAAAACAGAACAAGGAGGCCATTGTGCATTTTAACTACTACTGCACCAATCACAGAAGTTTTGTTCTTTTTTGCTTTGCTCTTACAGAGTATATCTGCAATAATGTCCAGTTTTCCTGTTCAGTTTTTTGTATTTACACGCATGCAGTTATAAATGTGCTCTGGTTCCTGCTGCTGCTTCCAGCCCCACACCTCTGTAGCCACTGTATGTATCATACATGCTATGATTGTACTTTTAAAATTGTTGGTCTCACACACTAATAATATTCTTCACCAGTAAAGTACTAGCATTGTCCTGTTTCAGAGAAATTAAACATTTCTATCTCCCACTGACTCCAGGTGGAGTGCTGGATGTCTAGCACTGGTGAAATTTTTGCCCCTAATTTTTGTTATTTGCATGTCATCCTCTTCCCATTTATCTTCATTGACCCATCCCATTCTGGTTCAGCGGTGACCTGAGGATAGCAACTAGGAATAAAAAACAACATATAACAAAGGGAAAGAGAGAGCAGTCAGGATAAGTTAGAAGCATTAAAATTGATATGAGGAACTAAAGATAGAAAAATCCATGGTTGTACAGGTAGGGACAATAATACATTTTATCCATTGTAATATGAGTAAAAGAAATCTTAATAGTGGGATAGCCCATTACTAGGGCAAGATACTAAAATTGTTTATGGAGACAAGGGAGACACTGCTCTCCTCTCCCCACTTGTGGCAAGCCTGATTACTGAAGAAGAACAAGTGTTCAATAAATATTTCTGTTCTGTATTGGGAAAGAGGTAAGATAATGTACTTATGTCATGGATGATGCAGTACAGGTCGGACCTCCCTTGTACGGCACCCTTGGGACCTGAGTGGTCCCGAAGAATGGACTTTGCTGGACGAGGGGAGGCCAAGGCTCTCTACCTGGCTGTAGGCTCTGGTCCCAGCTGGGGCTGTGCTTCCTGCTGCTGCTTCCAGCCCCACACCATGCTAGGCCTGACCAGGGCTGCATCCCCCACTGTGCTAGCCCTGGACAGGGGCCGGCCCCGCTGCCTCCAGGCCTGGTAGGGGCTGGGTCACCCCTCTCCCCCACAGCGGTGGCCCGGGCTGCACGCCCAGCTGACTCCAGCCCCAGCCAGGACTGCGCTCCTGTACCATGCCAACCCTGCCTGGGGCTGCTCTTCCCACCGTGCCAACCCTGGTTGAGGATGTGCTCCCCACCACCTTACCCCCACCTGGGACTGTGCTTCAGAATAGGGCACTGTATGCTGGCAAGCAAGGTGCTGAAAAAGTTTTAGAGCTCCTAGTGGAGCTCTAAAACTATGTCTACACTGCGGCTTTTTTGCGGAAGAGGATATGCAAATAGTGTGCTCATTTGCATATCTTCCACAAAAAGAATCGGAAGAGGTTTTGCTGCTAAAAAGCCTCATGTAGACATGGCCATTTGTCAGAAAAAAACCTTTTTTCACAAAATCTCTTATTCCTCAAAAATCAAGGTTTACAGGATTTTGCGCGAGAGGTTTTTTTTCCCCCACAAATGGCCACATCTACGCGGGGCTTTTTAGCGGCAAAACCTCTTCCACAAAAAGAATCGGAAGATATGCAAATGAGCACATTATTTGCATATCCTCTTCCTCAAAAAAAAAAACCACAGTGTAGACATAGCCTCAGTGTGATAGCTGTATCCACGCCAAATGGGAATAGTGAGGTGATTTTTGCCTTTGTATACAGCACAAGTGTACAATTCTGGGGTCTGCTTTTTAAAAAGGATGTTCAGTAATGGAGAGGGTGCAGAAGAGAATCACAAAAATTATTCAAGTGCTGGAAAAAATGTTCTATGGTGAGCTCTTTAAGTGCTTCAGTCTGTTTACTTTAGCTAAAAGAAGACTGAAGTGACTTGATTACAGTGTGTAAGTACCTTCACTGGGGGCAATAGTGGTTACTAAAGGGCTCTTAGATCAAGCAGAGAAAGGTGGGATAAGAACTCATGGCTTGAAGCTAAAGCCAGAAAAATTCAAATTAAAAATGGGACATGATTTTTTTTTTTATATATATATATCATTAAGGGCGATTAGCTGTTGAAACAAAGGGAAGTGGTGGATTCTCCCTCTTATGATGTCCTCTAATGCAGACTGGATGTCTTAGTGCAAGATATTCTTTAGCCAAGCAAATTACTGGCCTCAATAAACTGATAATCGATGAACTGTAATGGTGCTATTGTAATAGACAGGTGGTCAACTAAATATCCCTTCAGGGCTTAAATCTATGAATCTATAGGCGTGGTGGTGGTGGTTGTTGTTTGTTTGTTTGTTTGTTTGTATTCACCTTTATTGAATTCTCTCTTTTCAGGAGTCTATTTTGAGAAGGTATTAAAGAGTTCAGATACTTCCTTGTGGGTCAGGAACATTCAGATGTACTTGTCTGGAATTGTGGTGACTTTAGCTGGTGTTTACATGTCAGAAGGAGCTCAAGTTCTTGAGAGAGGATTTTTCTATGGCTACACGTATTATGTCACATTTGTCATTTGTAAGTATCTTTCCATTCCAGTGCCCTGTCATATTGCTTCCAGTCGACACATTTAAAACACTTGGCATTCAGCCAAGACCAGGACTCCATTAGTGAGTGAGTTTGGAGAGGAAACATTTAGATTTCCTTATAAAATCAACTAACTATTTTTCAGCACAACCTTAAGAGTAGAACATTCATAGTAAGTCAAGTCATGGTCTTTGTGCTAGATGACAGCTAGACAATCTGTTTTGCTGTGTATGGTTTATAAAATGACAGGTTAGCAAAATCAGATCACAGTACTGATAATCTATACACCTCTACAGCCCTAAACACATTATTGGAACACCAAGACTTTAGTAATAAGAATGTCTTCTTTGCTTCCCAGTGCTTGCCAGTGTTGGTGGCCTCTACACATCGGTGGTTGTTAAATACACAGACAACATTATGAAAGGGTTTTCGGCAGCAGCAGCTATTATCCTTTCTACTGTTGCATCGGTGATGCTGTTTGGTTTACAGATCAGTAAGTTACTTTTGGCTCATGTTTGAAGTGACCATATATCCTCATTTCATCCTCCTGAGTAGGCTGGGTACAGCGCAAGCTGTAATATTTTACAGCAGGGGTGGGCAAACTGGTCTGAGGGCCACATTGGGGTCAGAAATTTTATGGAGGGTCAGGTAAGGGAGGCTGACCCTCCCCAAATAGCCTGGCCTGGCCCCTGTCCTCATGCCCCCTGACTGCCCTCCATGCTCTGTTCTCTGCCCCTGCCTTCTATCTGTCCCTGACTCTCTCCATACTCTCTGCCCCCAAAACCAATCCAATCCCTGTTCCCTGACCCCTGACTGCATTGCCCAGAGCATCAGAGCAGGCCGCTGCAGCTGTGTTGCCTGACTAGAGCTCATGACTGTACCATCTGGAGCACTGGGGTTAGTGACATGGCAAGTTGCTGCCTACGTACCAGGGGAGCTGAGGCCGTGTGGGTGGAGGAACAGATGGAGAAGGGGAGAGGCTGCAGATTCCCCAGGGTGGAAGCCTGTCATTTTTAAAACTAGACTAGACAAAACATTAGAAAATGCACTGGAGGGACCTTTCTGGAATGGCTGATCTAACTTCTGTGAGAGAACCTCAGTTTAGTAATAGTACTCAAAAGTCAGTATAGTTTGGAAAAGCAAAGGGTACTAACACTGTCCACAGAAGACAATTCCTGTTCTACCCAGCAGTCATTAAGGAAGAAAATATGGAACTGCAGGGTGCCTGTTTCAGACTTGCTCTTTTGATATTCACCATATGACTTACTGAAATGCTATGAAGTTTGCTGGGGCTGGTAGCTGGTCAGTTTTCA
The DNA here is from genome assembly GCA_032595735.1 of Pelochelys cantorii. Lineage (NCBI taxonomy): Eukaryota > Metazoa > Chordata > Testudines > Trionychidae > Pelochelys > Pelochelys cantorii. Next base: position 65,653,130 of record CM064328.1, read on the forward strand.
CTGTCAAAATAAAAGATTAATTCTAAAAATTAATAGGATGACAACTCACGTGTCCCTCCCATGAAAGTTTTATTTTATTTTTGTTTTGATTTGGAGCTGAGTGTTTAAATGATGTTTTATTCCTTTCCAGCTGTCAGTTTTTCTCTTGGTACTCTCCTTGTATGTATTTCTATCTACCTTTATGGATTACCTCGACAAGACACCACAAAAATTCAGCCATCGTTAGAGACAGTGAATTTGAAAGAAAAACTTATTAATGTGTGATGTTTGCCTTAACAAAGGACAAGAGACACCGCAAACGAAAGACTTGTTTTGGTTTTTTTTAATTAGCCTTAAACTAGTTATGGACTTAACCTGGACAGAATAAAAGGAGAAATTAATTCTGTAAGGAGTGAAGGATTTTCACTGGATGCTACAGACTACATTATTGCCAAGCTCCCGAAGAAGCTGGTTCATGTCGGACAATGAGGTGTCCACCTCCCAGGAGAGCAGAATGAAGGAATTGAACCTTCTGTTGTATATAAAAGAGAGACATTTTCTCCAACTATGTATTGTGCCATTGGTGGGCAGAAATGCTGAAAGGTATCAAGCTCTGTTAAAGTATATCTCATTGCCAAAGCTGGTCCTTGCACTAATTTGGCCCCTAACTTCTGAAAATGTTGGTCTGATTATGCACACATAGGAGAATAGGTGTATTATCTTGAATACCAACTGGTTGCTGAGCTCTCATTCTTTTTATGAAAATTAAGTGTTGCTAATAGGATAAACGAGTGAGAATGGACTGTTGAAAGGAAAAATCTACTATTATAACGTCATCTATGCTGAGCATGTTTTCATCACTCAGTACAATAGTTGGTTTCAGCCACAGTGGAACAAAGTATGTTTTTTGTTGAGTAACTTTTAAAATGTGAAGATGTTTATATCTTTTATAAATCAATTGTAAAAGGTCACATTTTTATTAACAGTAATCTGTGAAACCAGCTCACTGATTACAGGAGGACACCAATAAGAATGTACATAAGTGTTCTCTTTACACCTGTATATAGTGGTGTCAAGTCAGCGTGTGTGGTCTGAGACTGATGCATACTACTTATCTATGTTGTAGGTAGATTTGTGCCATCTCCCAGATTGAGCTATTCTGTGTACACAGGGGAGCAATGCATGTAAAATGTTGAAGTGTTTTAGAATGGTGAGTGATACCTGGAAAGGGCCAACAAATGCTTTATAGGGCAAAATTACTGCTGCAGTTGATCCTGAACTCTTTAGAAGGCATAGCTCAATCCAGCCCACTTAGTAACACATTAACAGAAAAGATACACAACAATTAATGGCACTTCATAGAAAACCAGTTTTGGTACATTTGTTCAGGTTGGCTTTCATAACTAATTTAACTCTAGACCTGGCCATAGGTGATTAATGCTCTCAAACAGCTGCATTAAAAGTGAAATGGAGGCTTGAGTTTAAGTCACTCCCCCTTACAAAATAATTGTTGAAATTCCCTTCAGTGGTTGCTTTGGAAGAAACACCTTTAACTGTAACCTCCCTTGTCCCACCTTAGATATCAGCCTCCTGAAACCTGATAAACATGAAAAAGGGTATTAACTTGTGAGGCACAGTTCCTTTCTTTAATTTTTTCACTTTGCCACTTTCCTATTTTTAAATTCTCTATGATAAAGGAAAAAGCCCCCTAAACAAGGTAAGTTTTAACTTAACTCTATAGACAAAATAGCAAAACTGAATGTACACAAAGGACCTGACTTGGGTTGATTATGCACTGCAACTCAGAGCAGTCTTGAAAAAGCCCCTGCAACTAGCTGATGTCACTGCAATTGGGGCAGAATAGGAAAACCCAGGTAGGGTTGTCCAAAGGATAGAAGCCAGTATCTAGGCTCTGAGGTTTAAGGGGGTAGCCCCTAATCCTGCTAATCTTTTCTACCATGTGTGGATTTTTCCAATTTTATGTACACCAAGGCATGTTTGAATGTGCAGCACCAGAAGAAACAAAAAAGGAGTAGTAGGCTCTCTGCTGATCGGCTGGGTGGCATTGGAATCTTTCCTAAGCGGCTGCACAAGTGAACAGCTTAGAGAATGCTGGCCTGGCCTACAATAGTAGCAGCTGGGTTGTGAAGTAAAGTTGGTGGCAGTGATTGTGGCATGATGTTTACCTAATACTGCATGATAGGGGTAAAATACAGTCTGAAGGGGCCAGAGCTGGCCTGTGGGCACAGCGGGGAGCAAGGCAGACTCCCTACTTGCCCCATACCCCAACATGGCTCAGAATGGTTGCTGCAGCTGTTTCTCATTATCAGCTGTGAGCCTGGAGGAATAGTGTGCCACATGCTGCGCCTGCCCTCAGCACAATCCCATTGGCTGATTTCTGGCCAATGGCAACTGCCTGTTTGAAGAACCGGCAGCACACAAAACACCACTGCGCTCAGGCTCTTATTCACCAATGTACATGGCCCCTGCAGCCTGTGCAGGGCAGCAGTGGTCCCTCTAAGCTGCTGACAGCCCTGCCCAGTCAAATGCAGGGCTCCATGCATAAAGCTCACTGACAGGGAGCACCCAATTAATCACCTGTGAAGTTGTGCTTTCCTGCAGCTTAGAGGAAACACGGGGGGGTAGGCCAGGAACTTGTTTGAAAACCTTGTTGGGCTGCTGGCCAGGCATCACCCAGGTAAGTCTCCCGCCCAGAGCCTGCTTCTGGCACCCCAGCCCCACCCCCAGTTCTCTGCCCCTCCACTCTTACCCTCATAAGCCAAACCTGCCCCCTCTTGCACCCATACCCCCTCCCAGCCCCTGCACCTCTATCCCCTCCTATATATCAGTCCCCTGACTCAGGCCACAATCCCCTTCTGCCCTGGGTCACATCCCAAACCCCTGCACCCTAGTTCAGTAGTTCCCAACCTTTTTTTTATACCAGGAACTGGCAAACCTACTCACAAACTTTTGGCAGACTGGTAACTTATTTGCATATTCATTATGCAAAAGACCCAGCCCCCAGTGCTAGCCCTAACCCCTACAGCCTCCACTACCTCCCAGCATCCCCTGCAGCCAACCTCCCCATGCTAGTTTCCCACTCTGAGCCCCCCCCTCAGTGCCAGCCTCCTGTTTCCAAAGCCCTACTGCACTGAACACCCCCCCCATGCCAGCTCCCCATTTGACACCCTAGTGTCCCCCAGTGTCAGCCCCCCACCCCAGCCCTGCCCCCAGTGCCTGCCTTGACTCCCAGCTGAGTGCTGCTGCCTAGGTTGCATGCCAGGCTCCCTGGGGCCCTCCCACTGTGCAGCAAACTGGTCTTCCAGGTCTGGGAGGAGACCTCATGCTGGCTGAGAGGTGGGGCCTCTCCCAACAGCCACAGTGAGAGTGGGTGTACCTCAGCCCTTTAGAGCCGCCACTCTTGGGCTGCGGACTGGCAATCGGGCACTGCTGCCCCATGAACAACTGTCTCCTTCACCCAACCTCCATCCCAGACCCCACACCTCCTCCACTAATATGGAAGAGTTCATCCCTTGAGTACTTTCCAAAATCGGAGTGGCCCCCCCATGAAAAATTACCACCCCTACTCTAGCACTACAGGCAGTGGAAGCTGCTTCTCTGCATGCATCTAAGGCATTTTTAGAAGAAAAGTGGTTCTGTGGATGTGAGCTGCTGGAGATAGTGTAACCCTCATTGATGCACTGGAGAGCCAGCCTGTGACTGACAGTCCCTGAGAAGTCAGGAGGGATAGCTCCTGGGCCCAGCTTGGATTTCTTCCCACACTTTCCTCCATCTTGTCTTAGTTCTTTTTGCTAGCGGGAAAGAAAAAGTGGGGACAGAAGCTTGGGGTAAACTGCTGCATTGTGCTTCCAGGTGGGGAACTGAGGCTCATCTATCACTGTCAATTAGATTCTCCTCCTGCTTTTATAAAAATAAAGTGGGAACTACAAGTAACCTGTAACAGAAAGAAGGACATGGATACAAAAAGTGATGGACACCATGTAAAAACCTAGGCACTGCTACACCCTAACGCAACTAGTTAGCTTGGTTATAAGAATGGAGGATAGAAAAGGCAATATTAGCCTCTTTGTTCCTCTTCATCATTGTCTGTGATGTCAACACTGATTAAATTTAGTGACAATCTAGTGGTCCCATAAAATGAGACCTTCCTATACCTCTTCCTTTTGAGGGTAACTTTACATGAGTCAGCCTTTCCTCTCCATTTATTTTAAGGAGAGCCATAAACTCTAATCTGGTAGGGGTGGGAGATGTACTCAGAACTAGTGTTCCACATGCCCAACAGCTTGGATTTTATCAGGACCCACACACACATTCTGGCAAGGCCTCTCTCCTTGCTAGTCATGAAATAGCATGAGGGTAATATGTTAGGCTCCCTTCCCTTTCTGTGTATCGTTGTTTTACGACATCTGCTCCAAGGCTGCATATTGTGCACAGCAGGTTGTATCCTCAGATGTGGTACTTGTGCTGTTTCTTCATTTTAAAAAATCCCCCAAAACTTCAGCACCATCTTTTATATTGAAACTGGGGAGAAGGTTCTTAGAGGGTGAAAGAGTTTGGGAGTTGGTCCAAGCTATTTAGTGGAAGTGGGAAAGATCCTCAAAAGCAATGTGAAATCCATAACAGTAAGATACTAAACCCTGGTGCCTGTGTGAACTGAACTGCAGAAGCAGCAAACATACCACAAGTACATTATTAGGGTTAGGTAAACTTACATTTAAATTACTAACAAGGAATTCAAGTAAGTAATATCAAACTGTGAAAACCTCTGGTCATCTGAAGAAGTAGGCTGTGCCCATGAAAGCTCATGATACCATCTACATGTTTTGAGAGTCTGTACAGGATAAGCTTAAAAAACAACAAATGGTCTGGTAGCACTTTAACTCGGCTACCCCCTGAAGCTTCTGAAGGGAGGATGTTTTTAGTGAGAGCAAGTGCAAGGGTAGGGACTCAAAATGCTCGTGGACAGGTGGAGTGAAACATCTGTCAACACAAAAGCACTCCCCCTTCCAAAAAAAACCCAAACCCCACCTACTATCTTGCATACCAGCCACACTCGGACTCACTGGATATAAATGAGAACTAGGGACTTACAGAAGATGCCAAAAATGCCTTATGTAAATGTATCTCCATGATGACTAAGGTGTATGAAAAGAAAAGGGGAGACATCTATCTGGTAACTGAAAGCTCTGTTAAGTGTAGACAGGAAATTGAAGTACTAGGATTGTAAATCTCAAGTGTGGAGATTTTTGTTAAATTGTTATCCAGTTCAATGGTGCTTCTCTTCTGAAAAGGACAAATTCGAACGCTCCAAGAAGATGTACCTGTGCAAACACCTGACCATCCTGATAGATGATAGATTACAGTCAATTTCAAATGGCTTGAAGCATTATGAAGGGTATAACACTAAGTGGCAGAGAGATAGGGAAATGGACAATAGGGTTCTATCCTACGGGAAGCTGTTAGTACACTGCCTTGCGCTTGAAGCACAGAGGAACCCCAAAGACCAAAGAAGAGAATTTGCAGGACTGAAGTAACAATGAGTGTCATAAGAGTGGCTGAATTCTCATAAACATTTACTAAGAAGCTTAATTTACACTGCAGGAGGCTTTTTTGTTACATTTGGGTTACAGGCATGATTCCAAGAAGTTTCATTCCATTAGCTAGAACTGAGCGTACAGCTTGGAAGAGGCAGAGTCTCGCCTGCAAAATAAAAGTAACAATCAACTTATTCAGTCTCTGCATCTGAATAGCAGTTTATATTTACATGACCAAGGAGAAGAGCCTCAAGGAAAGGGCTAGATTAGAAGATAATACCTTGATGTTCTATCTGTCCCAGCCCCAGCTGTAGATCAAAGAAACCTCAAATACTTTTGATAGAGGTTTCTCCACCACCTTCCCAAACACAGCATTATCATAAGATGATAAATTACACAGTAAAGAAGTTTGATTTTTCCCAGAGCACCAGTTCCTCCCTCCTGTACTGCTCCAGAATATTCAGTTTCTATCTGGCAGCTCAATTTTTAAAAGTCATTTACTAAACCTAAATGTACGGGTGTGCATGTGCCTACATTCATCATCCATATTTCAGAGTCCCCCCAAACCTCTTACCTCCAATGAAATGAGAGACAGAGTTAAAACTAATTCAGATTAAAAGAGTCTGCTTGCATATTCTATTGATGTGGCTTAAAAAATAAAAGCAGTAAAGCCACATCTCCACTAGCAATTCTTAACTGCACACAATTAAAATGATGGCAAGCCTTGAGCCTTGCATATTTTTTCATGACAGTAAAGCATGTGGTTTTATAGGTATAGGTTGGTGAGAACAATATCAAACACCTCTTTGAAGGAACACCTCACCTTTTAAAAGTTGCTGTTTTGTAAAGTGTCCCGAGAAGATGTATGTGTCCTATGGATTGTTGGACTTATTTTCAGGATAGATGGAACAAGGTGCCAAAAGACAGACATGTCTTCTTTGGCCATGCCCTCTGGAATGAGCACTTTAAAAAGTATGACAATATTAAGTCATAGAGCATGTGTTAAGAGACAAAGGGAAGGACCTAACTTTCACTACTGTTCAGAATCAGGAATCTGACCACACTTCTATAAAAAAAGTTACACTTCCTAAAAGGTGCCTTAAAGTCACTGGAGCTTTAAGTTCAACCCTGTGGAATATCTTCTTTATAATCTTTTCACAGTTATTTTTCACAACAGAATATTGCAAAGCTCAACCCTGAAGAGTCATCATCAAAGGCAGATCAGTAATTACTTTTCAGATCAGTCAGAGAAAACAAAAGATGGTGTAATTAGAGTAGCATTTACTCAATAGTTAAGGGATCAGATTTCTCCCCCAAAGATTCACAGCCTTCTAATTTGCATCTTCGACAGCATCTGTTGGTAGAAGAGCACTACAGACAATCTGTATTGTGTAGGTGGAGTTAGGGAGAGTTTCAGTCACTTCATATCTCTGTCCTCCCACAGCTAAGGAAACCATCAGAAACTAACCAGAATGTTAAACACTCTTGGGAATATTAGGGAGAAGAAAATCAGATCAAAAGGAAACAAATGCTCTGAAGCAATTCCCTCTAACTGGTGCTCAGAGTCACAGTGTAGAGCTCCACAGGGCACCCATCACAGTCAGGGTGGGCTTGCAACCATGAGTTCCTGCTCCCTCCTTCAAAAGGCAATTCTGCAGCTCAGAACCAGCCTCCCTCCAGCTCTATAGTTAGTGCTTCCAAGAGCGCCTCTTAGTTTCAACTGGGTGGAGAGTGAATAGGTGTGTTCTCCTAAGCAGTCATTTGTCAGTCAGCTCATAGACTATGCTTCTCTTACAATGCCCAGTTCAGAAACACTGAATGATAGTCGCACAGCAATAATGCACGGTACCTGTGCTAGTTCAGGGCCACTGCCTTTCACAGGGAGTGTTTTATGAGCCGCAGCAGCAAGATGGCTGAAACAGAAAATGTCCATTAGAACCAGCAGTTCCTTTAAGAAGGGCACTTATATGGGCTGTGGAAAATAGTAGAGCTAGAAGATCCACCCCCAACCACCAGACTCAGATCAATTTATAAAGGGCTTTGGGAAAAAAGGGTCCTTTTCAGGACTGGATTAGGAGTTTTATATCTCACAGTTGCCTGGTAAGAGAAGAAATGACTAGTTTTGCTTGTTAGTACAGATATGATTTTAGAAGTGCATATAAAGGCTTACTTTGGCTGAGGCACCATGCAGTTTCCAAGAGGACACCCACTCCTGTGTCGGTGATTACAAATTTGATTTGAATGATCAAATTATCCTGCTTCAGTTAGTCTCCTTTGTTTCTCCCTCTCCCTTCTTCCAAGAGAAGAGCCTGAGCCACAACAGCCCTGTCCCATATGCAAAGGGATTCAGATTTGGGGGTTTAGTTCTTTCCACAACGGCCAGTTGTGGAGTTCAGATCCAGTAAGGAACACCTGGAAGTTCTAGGTCTGCCTGTGCTGACTAGCTAATGTTCCTGCAGTTTGAGTCCAGTGAAACAGATTTAAAGCTGTTCAGCGATAGCAATTAGTTCTTTCCTTACCTGAGTGTTAGCAGGTAGCTGACAATGTGCTTAGGCTGAAGATCTTCAGAGGATTTATACAGGACTTCATCATATCTGGGAAGGAGGTAAGGAACAATTCAGAACTCAGCTTGCAATCACCAGAAAAACTAAAGTTCTTAAAACAAGAATAAAGAAAGTGACGGCAGTTGCTGGGAATGGCATCATCATAATACAGAAGTATATTTAACTTCAGAGCTCACAGCAGGTGATCAAGAGCATAGATGATAAAAGCAATGGCTGCTCCTGGAATATTTTCTTCTGTTTTAAGTCTTACAGATCATTATGGTACTTAAATGACCACTTAAAGTATTGTCAGAAAGCAGTACCTTAAAGGATGTGGCCTTTAGGGCATACAGAATTTTTAAAGGAACTGACATGGACTATTGCCACAGCCAGAATGCTGGGTGTAGGGGTCAGTTTCCCCTACACTGGGCTAGATGGATCTTTGGTCTGACACAGAATGGTCATTCTTACGTTAAGTGGAGTAAGTCAGATTCTGCAAGGAAGAAAACGTACTGCCACAATTCTACCATCCCAAAAGATTAACTGGTCTATAATCATCATCATCATCTATGTCAGAGATTCTCCAATTTCCTTGCACCATGGCCTCTTTCTGACAACAAAAATTACCCACATGACCCCAGGAGTAAGGCTGTTAAATTTAGATTAATCAACTAATCGAATAGTTGATGCAATTTGCGTCGACTATTTGATTAGTCAATAAGGGTACCTCCCTCCAAGGCTCTTGTACATTTCTACAGCAAAGCGCACGCGGGGAGCATGGGGCCAGCGGGGGGACTGCTTAAGTCCCCTGCTCGCCCCCTGCTCCCGTGGCATTTCTGCTTTTGCTACATTTCAAAGGTGGAAGTGCCACTAGTTCCCTGCTGCGCCCCTGCCCCACCCTAACGGAGACGGTGCTGGGGGGGACTGGCTGTTAAGCTGGCTCCCCACAGCACCAGCTCCTGCTACCCCCTTGCTGTCTCTCTCTGATAGAGGCAGCAAGGAGTGGGGGGAAGTGACTAGTTGAGTGACTAGTCGATTAGTCCCTTACATCCCTACCCAAGAAGAGGGACCAAAGCTCTGCTGCGGTGGACAGGGAGGGGGAGGCAAAGCTGAATCCCAAGGGCTTCTGCCCTGGACAAGGGCATGTAACCTTAGCCTGGGCGGCAGGGCTTGGGCTTCAACTTCAGACTTGCTGGGGGCCAGGGCCAAGGCCAACACAAGCCTTGGTGACCCTATTAAAATGGGGTTGCAACCAATGTTCCCTCTAACCTATTCCATCCACATGCAGAATAAAATTTGTATGTGTACCTACACATGTGCGAATGTGCACCACCAACAGAAACACATTAACAGAGCTGTGGGCATTCTGCTAAGCAGTTGGTCAGCATTTGAATTTCTCCTGAGCGGCTCCCTAAGTGCACAGCTTACAGGGAACACTGGTTGCAAACTGCTTTGGGGTCCTAACCCACAGTTTGAGAATCCCTGATCTAGGTTAATGATCTACAGCACTGACCAGTTCAAAGGCCTCATATTGTTGTTATATTGCCAAAGACCACAATCAAAGCAATGGGAGTGGACACAAGTAGCTAGAAAGGGATGGGGAACCTTTTTTGGGTTGAGAGCCACTGACTCAGAAAAACCAGTCAGGAGCCGCACAAGTGAGAAGCGGAAAAAAAAACCCCCACTGAGGCTCCCAACTGAGAAGGAGAAAGACACTCCCCACATTCCCCTTGCACACTGGAGCCTAGGGAGGCCTCAGCCTAGTAGATTTTGAACACTCCAGCCCCCAGAGGCATAGCAGGGGACTTGAACACCAGCATGGGCTCCTCAATGCTGGGGAGGGGGCTGAGGCTCAGGGGTCGGATCTAGGCAAGCTGAGGACCGCATCTGGCCCCTAGGCCTGAGATTCCCCAGACCAGAGTTAGAAGGTGGCCTAGGCACATGGGTGACATGGAAGAATTTCATAGGGCTTTTGTTCTTGACTGCCTGGTATCATAGAATCCTAGAACTGGAAGGAACCTCCAGAGGTCATCAAGTCCAGTCCCAGCCTCACGGCAAGACCAAGCACCATCTAGATCATATGAAGAGAAGTAGCATGCTGTAGCGTTTAGGACATTCAACTGGGAGTTCTGGGCTCTATATTCAGCTCTGCCATTCATTTCTGTGTGGCGTTAGACAAATCCTCACACCTGTCTGTGCTTGAGATTCCACATCGATAACTAGGATTATAATGCTTGTTCAGTTTTGTCAGAATGGTGAGAATTATCAGTGAAAAGCACCATATACATACTATTGTCTGTGCATGTAGGTGCCCTTCATAGATCCTGGAAGTGAGTGGATATTCCATTCTCCTCCTCCTCCTGAGAGCATTCCCTCACCCCTTTTTCACAAGGGATTCAGAGACCCCAGCCACCATGTCTAGGTTGATAGTGCTTTTATAGCTTATTACATTTTCTAAAGAATTGTACCGACATTTACTCATTAACAACTATGGGTAACTACCAATTATTACCTATTTACTCAGAGGTATTCTCCCCACATTATTTCAGAAGCTGCATGAAAAAAGTTAACATTCATTTACATCTAAAAATGCACTATTACAGGTATGGGTTTCTGGAGCAAGCCCAATGTTCAGGAAGTTATTGCCTTAAATATTCACTAGGAGGCTGTGCCCCCTGCTTGCTATGCTCAATAACCCCCCCTCTCTCTGGTGGCTTTCATGGCCAGAGTGTGAGAGAGCTAAGCTCCCCAACCCAACCCCTACCGGGGATAAGTGCTGGGGGTTTGGGGTCTCAGTGGAAGGTTGCGTGAAGGGACTGGTAGTGCAGAGTATTGGTGGAGGAGGTGTTGAGGGGGTTGGTGGTACGAGGTCTCAGCAGGATGGTAAGTGAGGAAGCTGGGGGTGTGAGGTCTCAGCAGAAAGGGCGTGTGAGGGGGCTGGGGTTACAGGGTCTCAGTGCACGAGGGGTGTGAGGGGCTGGCAGTGTGGGATCTCGGCAGGGCAGTGAGTGGGTGGGGTGGGGGTGTGAGATCTTGGCAGGGCAGTGAGTGAGGGGGCTGGCAGTGTGGGGGTCTCAGCAGGACGGTGAGTGAGGGGACTAGCGGTGCGGGATCATGGCAGGACGGTGTCTGTGGGTGTGGGGTCTCAGCAGGATGCTCCAGCCTGCCCCCCCAAGCCAAAATCCTGTTCCCCCACTCCCCTCACTCAGAGCCCTGCTGAGCAGTGGGAAAAGGCTCCTTGGAGTGTGTCCCTGTGCTGCTGTTCCCCCAGCTGGAGGAGGGGGAAGGGAAGTGGCAGCGCACAGAGAGCCTCAGGGCTTTTTCCCCTCCCCTCGCCTCTGGAAGCCAGCGCTGGCCCCTGCCATATGGGCTCTGCCCTGCTTCTTCAGCCCGCCAGCCGCCCCTCGCTCCTTGCCCCCATGCCTCAGGCCTGTCTATACATCCTCATGAGGAGGTCACACAGCCAAAGGGGTGTGGCCGGCCTGCAGGCAGGGGGGCTCCAAGAGGAAATCCGTGGCCCTGCCTCCCCAACCTTGCCAGCAGGTGGGATTGACTGGAGCCTGCTCCTCCTCTTCCTCCCTGGGACAGGCTTCATTCCTCCTCTTGGGCTTTTTTTTTGTTTTGATTTTTCTTTGCACATGTCAAGTTCCAGGCCCTGCAGGAGCAGTGGCCGCTCTGAATTCCTGGCATTCCAGGGCTGTGACTCTGCACTCTGGGCAGCTCCAGCCCACACTGCACACAGGGACTCCTGAATGCTCTGGCTCCATAGCCGCTGTCTCTCTCAGGACAACAATCCCCTTCCTGGTTCCTCCCCCCACTCGTGGCTCCCCTCCCTGCCGAAGCTTCCTGCCTCCACCTCCCCAAACTCCTTCAACTTTCCCCGCCTAAGCAAGGACAAGATTAGCTGGTGGGGGTGGTGCCTGTGGACGCAGAGTCACATGATGACATCACTTTGTAATCCCACAGGAAAAGTTTTTTTTAATATATAGAGATTTCTACTCTTTCATGACCATGTAACTAATAAAGTTACTCAACATGCAGGCATCTTCTTCTTGGAAAGACAAACAGTAAATACCTGAGAAGATGCTGTAGGATGGAGATGGCCTGTGGATCTTGTAAACAAGCTGTATTAATGTCAGTCAGTTTCCCATTCCCACACATCTGCTCTAAACTAGAAAACAGAAGAGCCCAGTATGAGAAAAATGCTTCGCTAAATAAATTTAAAAACCTCACCAGCAAATCTGCATAAGAATTAAAAGCCATGTGCACTTAAAGGAAAACAGTTTGAATCTTGTTTAACTTGATACATTGTTTGCAACCTGACTACAACACGTGATGTAGACTGAGTTAAATCCACGGCAATCGAAATCCAAGACAAAAAGCTATTTTACTTAAGCCAGCACTGAATATACACATCGGTAACTAAGATACCCTGAAAGAACATGACAATTGAAAAGGGCACTGTCAAGTTTGACCTTTTTGAAACTGTAGAAAAATCAATTCAGTAGTATGACACATAATGCCTATCTTGACAGTCTGCCCAAGTGGTTTATCTATGGATTTTTAAAATTCCCTACGATACAGTTTTGGGTGATCACAAAAGAATATAATTAAGACTAGAGTCAGTAACTGCAGCTAATGGAAGTTCAGTCAAATCTCTGTTTAAATTTTGCAGGGAGGTGTATTTAGCATATACAGAGGACTCCCAAGCCAGATTCCTTGGTTATAACTGATGACCTCTGATCCTGGGGCCTCTCTTCGCCATTCACTGATTTGCATCAGCTATCACAAAAGGCTGTTAGAGCAGCCAGCAATTATTAGGACATAGACACAGCTTGGTCAGGCCCCTTAGTCCAGAGGGAGAGGGCTTGCAAGTTTCATTTTCCTTAGTTTGCTTGTGAGGTCTCAACTAAATGGATGAAAAAGTTGACTCTTTAGGAAAGGCTTTATCATAAATGTTACTCAGACATGCAGTTAAATAGGTGTTAATAGAAACAAAACTTCTCCACTTTGGAATGCTCTTCTTACCTATGGAGTCTGGCATGTGTGTACTGCAGGAATACGCCTGTATCTCCCCGACTTTGGAGAACCCGATCCCAGCTAAACTTATAATCAGATGATAGCAGACCCCTGAAATCCTAAAATGATACCAGTTATTATGAATCATCATGTAAGCTAGTATCACCAGCACCAATTTATATTCTCTCGCAGAAGGAATAATCAGAAGGCAGTTTAAACAGACCTGAATTATGAGTGCTGCAAGCCCAATCTTTTCTGCAGTCTCAAGAGGGTTTTCCAGTTCTTTAGTTGCTGAACAGATACAAGCAAAAATAGATTGAATTACAACAGTGTAAATGGTCATGGGTTAGAATCAGAACAGCTGGTGGTAGAGCAGATTTGATTAAAATTTATACCCTCGATAAAACAGTCAGGATGCAAGGGCTGACAAGAGTCTGAATGTAAAACCTTTTAGATTTAGGCTGTCTTTCTTTACAAGAACTAGGGGATTGCCAAATTAAATTAATAGGCAGCAGGTTTAAAACAAATAAAAATAAGTATTCAGTCACACAATGCACAGTCAACCTATGGAACTCCTTGCCAGAGGATGTTGTGAAGGCCAAGCCTCTAACAAAGTTTAAAAAAGAACCAGATAAATTCATGGATATGTCCATCAATGGCTATTAGCCAGGATGGGCATGGATGGTTTCACTAGCCTGGGAATGGGCAACAGGTGATGGATCACTTGATGATTACCTGTTTCTGTTCATTCCCTCTGGGGCATCTAGCATTGGCTGATGTAGAAAGACAGAATACTGGGCTAGATGGAGCTTTTGTCTGACCCACCATGGTATTTCTGATGTTCTTATAGTCAATATGATTAATAGACTAAAGGCAAAGAGGACAATCTAGTCTGATTTACTATGTAACACAGGCTATTGATTTTCACCCTATAATTCCTGCCTCAAGTCCCTAACTTCTGACTGAGCTACAGCATATCTTTTAGAAAGACATCCAGAGAGTTCTCAAGTGATGGAGAATCCAGCACATCCCAAGGTAAACTGTTCCAATATGGACCTTATTTCCAGTCTGAATTTGTTTAGCTCCAGCTTCCAACCCTTGGATCTTATCACATCTCTGCCTGCTTGATTAAAGAGCCCTCTACTATCAGATGTCATCATCATCTCCCATATGAGTACTTATGGACTGTAGTCAAATCCCCACTCAGCCTTCTCTTGGATGAGCTAACGAGTCAGAACTTAAGTCTTTCACTGTAATTTATCTGCCTTGGAACATTGCTGATAAATATGCTAACAAAGGATAACTCTTTTCACTGCAGCTGTTGTAAGACCCTTGGCTGGAAAGTTATTTTATGACTGCTTTCACCAACAATTCTGTAGTGAGCAACAGCTTTCTCACCTCTTCAGCAATCCACTGAAGAGACCGTTTTATTCCTATTTCCTCCTTTATCCCCTCAGAGGTGGGAGCACACAGAGGTAGGCTGGGATCACAGCACCCTTCACACAGGCATTAACAGCCTTCGTACATATCACATTATCCTTTGGAAAGGATGTCAGCTGCAGGTGCACCAGCCCACATCTGCAGGCAATATATTCCTTGTGTTTAAACTCATTCTCTCTCAGCCCAGACACTTTAAATGTTGGTCTATTTAAAACATTCCATTTTGAAATTCAGGTCATATCTTCCTCCTATTTTCAGGAGGATCCTAGTGCAGTTTCCTGTAAGACAGGTCATCGCACTCATTTCGATTCTGGTCCATGGGCTAAGTCTATAAATAGTCATAGATGTATGCTGCTCTCCATCAACAGTTGATCTCCCAGTGATAGCAGTGAATGATTTGCCCACAGACAGAGGGGAGAATATGGTCCTTATGTAAAGTCTAAACACATCACTTGGTGGGAAACTATTATACAGCACACATTTAGAACTGATCTCTGCCTTTTGCTAGGGTAACTGCATGCAGTTACCAGGTTTGCACATGCAACTGAAGTGACTGTGCAATTAGTGAGAACTGTGCATCTTAATTTTCTGAAAATTTCTCTCAAAGTAATCCTGAGTTTGATGCCACGACACTGAAAAGATAACTCTCATGCACTGTCCTGGTGCATTTATAGGAATCTGGAGCACTGAAGCACATTTTTCTGAAAACCCATCAATTCCCTGGTTCTGTACTAAAGGGCTTGCCATTGATCCAGCCTCCCCTCATTAGCTGGTAGTAAAATTAAATGTATTCAAATCCCACAGAATCTGACAATTGAAATTATTATGCACGCAAAGATTTACCTGGCATTGCTTAGGTCCTTAACTCAAGTAAGTTTTGTTTTCCTCAATTAAATAATTTTTCAGGAGTGGGGCTGAGGATGAGGGGGGTCAGTATGCAGGCTGTCCCAGGGAGAGGGGACGACCCCAGCCCTCTTCATTGCAGCAGCTTGGGGCAAGGTGAGAAGTGCCTCGCTATGGCCGCTGCAGCTCCAGTGGGCACAGCTGGGGGAAGAGTGCATGTCCTCTGGCTGGGGGACAGACACACACAAACGAACTCTCACATATATAGTAGATAGCTGTTCCTTTCTCCGCACCTGCCCCCCTCTGGCCCAATGGAGTGATAGTTGTCCTGGTCCCCATCTCTGGCCCTTTGCTGCCCTCTATAGTCATTCTACAATATAACTCCCTCGTACCAGACCCTTCCCTTTCCATTTTATGGGAAACAATTGAATTCCAGGCACATCCCATTATCTTGGCACAACCAAACCCCTACCTTGCCTTAAGTTATAAGAGGAAGCTGCATACCACATTTGGTGTTCCTAGCTCTTACCATGTAGGAGGAGCTCTTGAACAAACAGACTCACAGACAGATGGACAGACAGATGGCACATTTTAAAAATATACAGTATGATTGCTTAATAGTATCCTAGGTTTATAGACTGTGTTACAAAATACAATTGAGAGATGTGCCTGCCACCAGGAGTTTACAGGCAAATTAGGATGCATTCAATTCAAGAAAGATTGAGTGGGTAGATACAGTCACAGTTGAGATTAACCAACCATGAAAGACTATGCAGAAATAATAAGGAAATATTGAAAGGAGAGGACAGTGGATGTTTGTTGCACAGGAAGAGAGAGGCTGATGCAGCAAGAAAAATATCCAGAGGCACAACTGGGAGTAAGATACTCCTGGGGGGAATTCTGTACCACTCGCAATGCAAAATTTGCACAGAATTCATGTTCAGCGCACAACTGGTACTGCAGACCTTCTGGCTGCTGTTATGGTCTCTGGCTCCCCAGCTCATAGTGGACCTGTGCAGGAGGTTACCTGGGTGGATTGTGGTTCTCAAATTTGCCAGCCCTGCTTAGTCACATGGTGCGGTTGGACCCCCTCCCTGCCCTGCAGCTGCTGGAGCCAGTGAGCTGCACCCTGCAGGGAGAGGCAGAAACAACAAGTAGGATCTACAAGGAGTGACCGCTGTTTTCCACAAAGGGAGACTGAGAAGGGTGGGGGTTTACTGAGGGAGAGATGACTCAAACTGTTCCCAGAATGGCCTAATCTTTACATTGTGCCCCATCAGCAGCTACAGGCTATCTCTGCCTGATGGGATGAAAATGTACAGGACACAGCCTGCAACTGCACTCAGGAAAGGAAAGATGAGGGTGTCTGGGTTGGGGGTTCTCACGCAGACTCCTCCAAATATCCCCCTCCTAATACACACGCTATTCTAGCACCTCCCCAAATGCCCCCTCAAATACCCCTCAACCATACGCCTTCCTTACAACACCACCTGGAAGTGTCCTCCATCTGGGAACTTGAAATATGGTAACCCTATGGGGGTTGGGCAAATAACCCAAAAATGTACTAAAGAACCAGGAACGCAGATTTTTCCTCTAAATTGTGCCCAGCTGGCATATGTGACAAACCCAGATTGAGGCTCCTGACAAAAGCATAACGAAGAAACAGAAACTGGTTTGTCAAGGGGGTTTCTTTAACTTTCTACTCCTGAGGGAATCTTTCTTGTTGTTTGTATTGTTATTGGCAAAAACCTGTTGACCAGTATTTTGAAATAAATTACCAAAATTATTGAAACTGGTGTGATTAAATCATGTTTTCATACAAACTATGCAGAGTTTTAAAATGCTGTGTATAAAATATTATAAAGTTAAAATATTTAACTTTTTGGCACAGAATTCCCCCAGGAGTAAGCAGGGAAGATAGCACTAAGGGAACACAAAGAGCATTAAGGAGAAAGGATTCCACAGAAGATGGGGCTTGTCATAAGGTGTTAACAGATACAAGAATGAAAATGTAGGCTGCACACAGTTATGTGGAGTTTTAACAGTAAGAATGATGAGTTTTTGACTGACACTTAAATAGTCCATATTACTACCAGCTTTTCAAAGCAACAAATGGCAGGTAGGTATCTTTGGAATTCCTTTCCCACCTCCCACCACCACCACCACCCACCCACTCACCATATCTGAGCACCTCACACATTAATGAAATGCATACATCCCTTTGTGTTAGGAAGCTATTACCATTGTACAATGAGGGAAGTGAGGCAGAGCAAGATGAAGAGTAGTGGGTAAAACTTTCAGAGATGCCTGTGAGAGTGAAGAGATTAAGTTCCATTTTCAAGTGATTTAGGAGCTTGAATGTCATTCATTCCTGGATTCTTATCTTAGGATAAAAGTGATTTGTCTTGATGGATACACAATAGCTTCCCTATACGGTAGTATTGCTGTGAGGCAAAGTTCTTTCCATGTTTTACAAGCTGTATGGCCACCCGTGCTTTGGGAAAGTTATTTGAGATTCTAGCTACGGAAGGGGAAATGTTACTACTACATTATTTACATCATCACAGGTGGTGAAAAAGACATAGATCAGAGCTTATTGCTCTGAATTACTGGGCCTGGCGTGAGTGATGGGGTAGAGAAGAAAAAAGTATTGTATTCTGCATGGGAATATTTCAAGAGAAATGAGTAAGACCTAAATCAACTTACTTTTTGCAGAAGCCATGTTTTGTAACATCCTTGAGCAAGCTTCATTTAAAACGTCTTCCAGAAAAACCACCTCTCCTTTTCGTGTCTTCATCCCCTGCACTAGACCAAACGACAGATGCTGACACCTGCATTGCAAACAGCAAGGTATTTCAGATCATATTCTAATCAACAGAAATGACTGCAATGTTTGTCCAGGCATGGCCCTGAACCAGGATGTAGTAGTAAAAGCTGAACAAACATAATTCAATACAGATAGCTCAGCAACATCATCATTACCTCACTTCAAAAAACACATCTCCATGCACATCTCATAATTAGATGGAAAGGACCAAGAATATGAAAACCTGGTCATCCATACACTCTTGGGAGACTGGTACTTTCTAGCAGCTATGGTAGGTTTTAATATGGAAGATTCAGTACAATAGTTAAAGAGGCAGGATGTAAAAATGTCACACTCGTAAAAGTATATTAGCTCTTATGATTACTATTCAACTACACTCTACTATAGATACTGAGGTGCAATGTCTTTGATAAGCAATATGTCATCCTTTTTTGCTTTTATGTACCCTACTTCTCATACCAAGGAGTTTCAAGGGGCATATTAAAGGATTTCTGATGATCATTGCTGTTGTTTATCCTTTTTAATATATCTCACCTCCCCCAAAAAAGTAGCAACTATGACACCCACACCTACCTTTCTGCCCATTCATAGCCCATGAGCTTCAGTATTTGGAACAGATGTTCAAAGTGAGTATTTTGACTTTTATCTGTCTTAGGGGGGAAATGGGTACATTTTAGAAGACACATTTGCTTAGATAAGGAAACAGCAGAACTTAGATCTAAGAAAACAGAACGTTGAAAGATATAATAGTGTAAGTATGTTGACATCAACATGCTCTATCATCTTACTACTGATAAAATACTTTTATCTTTTTTTAAAAAACAACTATATAATTATTGTACAGGCCTTTCAATTAATCTACTATGATTTTCACCTTTGAATTCATACATTTGTCAAATCTCACGTCAGAAAGGATGCATTCATTGTCAGGGCTGAACCTTGAAGCCCTGCCATTGGCACTTGATTTACATCATTAATACAAATATTGAAAGAAACCCATTGAAGCCTATAAATGATATACCAGAACTGGCTGAAAGCAGTTCCTTGGTGTGGGCTAAATCCTCTGCCTCTCCAGAACTGACATCCACCAAGAGTGTCTGTAAAAAAGGCTCCAGATGCAATCCTGGCAATTATAGGCCGCTACACTTCACTTCAATACCAGGCAATCTGGTTGAAACCATACTAACAGAATTATCGGACACTCAAATGAATATGATTTGTTAGGGAAGAGTCAACATGGCTATTGTACAGGGAAATCATGTCCCTCAACTAGAATCTTTTGAAGGAGCCGAACACATACAGGTACAAGGGTGATCCAGTTGGACTTTCAGGAAGTCTTTGACAAAGTCTCTCAAGCAAATTAAGCTGTCATAGGTTAGAGGGAAGGTCCTTTCATGGATTAGTAACTGGTTAGAAACAGGAAACAAAGGGTAGGTATAAATGGTCAGTTTTCACAATGGAGAGAAATAAACAGCAAGGTTCCCTTGGGATACTGGGAAGTGTGCCATTCAACATATTCATTAATGAGCAGGAAAAGGGAATGAATGGTGAAGTGGAAAAGTTTGCAGATGATACAAAATTATTCAAGATGGTTAAAGTCCAAAGGTGACTGTGAAGAATGAGAGGGGGGACTTGGCAAATAAAACAGCAAATGAAATTCAGCACTGAAAAATGCAAATTAATGCACATTGGAAAAAATAATCCCAACTACACCTACAAAATGACGGGCCCTAAAAGAGCTGTTACTACTCAAGAACAAGATCTTGGAGTCAGTGTGTACAGTTCTTGAAAACATCTGCTAAATGTGCAGTAGGGATGTAAGCGAGTAGTTGAGTATTTGACTACCCAATAAGCCCACCCCCCTTGCTGCCTCAGTATGAATAACCACGAGAACTCAAAATATGTGTGTATAAAATAACTGAATATCTATCAAACAGACTAGAAATCATCTGTACTTAAGTTAGGTTCATGGAAGTCTAACTTCAGGTAACCTAGGGTCAAATACACCATGGGCCACATGAAGCAGTGAATTTGATGGACATTACAAAACACTATCATGTAGTCTGGTACAAATCAGTGACATTGAAAGTCCTACTTATAAGAGATCTGGGGTCAATCAGGTCACTGACAGAGCTGTGTGAGGATGACTGTACAAGGTCTACCCACAGTTTGCATAACAACAGCTATTAATCACTTATTTTTATGAACATTTCAGCCAAAAAAAAAAAAAAAAGAGAAAACTGCCAGAAAGGATTAGTAGAAGTATCCAAACCCCTTAGTAATTCCATGCATCTGTTGTCATATAAGAGTACAGATGAGAGCTGGATTAGGTGACCTGGCAGGTGATTTTCATTTCTAACTTCTCGGAGACACTGTTATTTCAATGGTCATACTAGTTACCTTGCAGGTTCTAGCTTTTGTTTCAAGTACATAAGGATTAGGCCAGAGAGACTAAGAAACTGAGACATAAGGACTGAACAATTACTAAAATTGAGGCGACTGCTTCTCTCTCATGCTACAATATGGCACTGACCTGCACTGGTCCATCTCTATCAATTTCAGCCTTCATTCTGTTTTGGTGCAAAGTGTTTTGTTATTTCCACTTTGTCCTTGTCTTATAACTCATGGCAATCACAGGAACAAATGCAGATGAGCAATGCACACATCAGCTACTTCTACATTAGAAACAATGTTCATAACTTCTGGAGCACTGCTTTCTCTTTGGGCATGCAGCTCCTTGATGACAAGGAACGCCGCATGCTTTGGTAGTGGTGGAAAACACATTATTCCCATGTCACAAGAGGGAAGTCAAGCTAATGGAAATTTAGACAATGAAAAGCTAAAAAGGTCTGGTTTGGTTTTACAGTTACTGGATCCAATGAGTCTTTCAAAGGCATATTATGTAACATTATACTGGTTAATGACAGCATGATACCAACCACACTGTACACCTCCAGACATATCATAAGGAGCATGCCAAGAAACCTGTAAATTTGCTTCCCAGAGGATGTTAACTGACTCCATATAAAAAAAAGTGATTTTCAAAAGGTTATCTTGATCTCTGAAAAAACCTTAAAGGCATCAGTCTGAATCTTTACAATTGCTGAAACCAAGAAGCTTTACACAACGGATCAGGAGTTAATCTTAGTATCTATCCATTACTAATGTTACTGAAGTCATGTTAAAAAAATAGAACACAGTTAAAATGCTTCCAGTCTGCTACTGCATTGCCCAGATGGATTAAATGGCTCTTGATGTGCAATTCTAAGTGAACCAACAATACAGAAACTGATTTATTATAAACAAAACTAAAAAATTCACATTTGTGACAATATATTGGAACCTTAAATTAAAGCTCTATGTAAATGGATTTTAGAATATGACTTTAATAGCATATTTTAAATTCTTCTCTATACTAAAAACAATTGTAAAAATAAACTTTTGATGTGATTAAATATTTAATAACAATATTTATCTGGAAAATGTGCTGATTTAGTAAAAGCTATTTTTGAGCAAATTACAATTAATTTTTAAAAGGATGAGTCCCACACGATTTTTCAGCCATTTGGTGGGTCATGAACCAAAATAGGATTGAGACTCACTGTCTGACACTGTGGAATTGCTATTGTGCAATGAGGCCATCTGGGGGCATGTTTACACTACAAGCCTTTATTTCAAAATAATGGAGAGCTGGAGGACTTCTTACTCCGGCTCCTGTAACCCTCATTTCACGAGGAGTAAGGGAAGTTGAAAGCAAAGTGCTCTTCCTTCAACTTCCTGCTGTGTGGACAGTGCCAAGCTGAATTAAGCTATTTTAGCTTCAGCTACGCAGTTGACATAGCTGAAGTTGTGTATCTTAATTCGACTTTTGCCCTGCAGTGTAGATGTACCTATTGTAAATGTCTACTATGATGCCACATATTATGTGCTATGGTGATACTGAGAACAAGAAAGGCTCTGCATTAATAGAAAAGTTCAATTCAAAGATATGTGTACAACTAAAATTACTTACCACATAAATCATAGTATCACAGTTATATTTATTCATTCGGTCTATAGCAGCTGCAATATCTCTGGAAGAGATGAGAAACTATCAATCAAATTAATATACCTCATTATGTAGAATGAGTTGCTTTCTGGGAAAATTCTTTACCACTGTGGATAGGGAGAGGATTGTAAAAATGAACAAGTGCATTATGGAGGTTTTTCCATGTTCTGCGTTTGAGTTAGCAGGTCTTAACTAGATCCACTAACTCAAGTGCCAGAAAATTGATCTCCAGCACGGCAAGTAAAGACATGGCCTTAAGTCTAGAAAAACAAGGTTTCATTTTTTAAAAGTAACTTTCTCTCTCTCCATAGTTATACTGTCATTGTAACCTTCAATTATTCTGATTATTGACTGGTGAACATCTTATAGTAATCCTGAAATACAAAGTTTCCAGTGTTTAAGTCCCTAAAACCGACTATTAATGTGAATTACACAAGAGTCTACCACTGAACTAAATCCAAAGTATAGCACAGACAGACACTTGCCTTGTTATATAAAGAGATGTCCCATCACTACGCATTACAGTGGAACACAATGAGAGGTCTCTTTTTTCAGAAAGATCCACTACTTTTGTTCCTTTGCTGAAAATGAAAAACAAATAAAACAATCCCCATAATTTGAAATAACTACAAACCAGAACTGAAATACAGAATCCAGGAAAAGGAATCAGTTGGCTGACATACATAAAAAAAAAAACCATCTCTCTCTTCCTGCTACCCACTATTCTTGGAACAATCTCGTTCGTCTTGTGCACAGAGGAGATTTCCTCTACACCTTTACATCTCTTTCATAACCACTTTTTTTCACCTTGCCTTCAATTGCTGATAGCAGAGAATTGCTTGTTCTCGCTCTTGTGGCTCATCCATTATGAGTGTTGGTTCTACACAAGTTAAGATTGAATTAGATGTATCCTTGTCCTGAGGTATTGACAATGTATTAAGTAGCATCATAACATTAATAAACATCGTAACAGGCCATAGTAATTCCAGTAATTAGTCTAGAAAACCATTTTCCATCCCAATATGAAACACTTTCACTATGCCTAATTTTTGCTGCAACTCCGCTTCTACATTAGCTGGGAGGAAGAGGAAGATATCGTCACTCACCTTGTGTTGTAAAACAATGGTTCTTTGAGACATGTGTCCCTGTGGGTGCTCCACTCAGGTGTTGATGCATCCTTGTGCCAGTGATTGGAGATTTTTGCCTGGCAATGCCTTCCCGCGTCACGCATGCACAGTCACCATCTCACACTGTTTTCATCTGTTGGCTGCATACACAGCGTGGGCCCCCTCCATTTCTTTTCTACCAGAACTCCTATAACGGACTCAAAAATAATAGGGAGGAGGGAGGGTAGTGGAGCACTCACGGGGACACACATCTCAAAGAACTATCATTACTTGCACAAGGCGAGTAACTTCTCTGTCAAGTAGTGTCCCTGTTGGTGCTCCACTCAGGTGACTACAGAGCAATACCGGCTGCTTGCAGAGGTGGGCTTTGAGTTATAGATGAGAAGAGGCAAGGACTGCATCAGCTACGGAAGTGGTAGGTATTGGTCCTTACTATAGCGCGTAATTTTGTACAAAGGTGTGATGAGAGAACCATGTGGCCGCCCTGCAGATGTCAGCAAAGGAACACACTATGCAAAAAAGCAGCTGATGTGGCTATTTCCTGTGTAGAGTGTGCGGTGATTGTCTGAGGTGGGTCCTTATTCCGCAGTTGGTACGAGGTATATATACAGTTTATAATCCACTTTGAAATATGTTGTGCGGAGACAGCTGTTTCCTTGTGGGGACCAGACATAGAAATAAAAAGTCTCCTTGATCGTCTGAATTTCTTGGTCCTGTCTATATAGAATATAAGTGCTCGCCTTGCAGACAAGCTGTGTGGCATCGCTTCCCTGGGAGAACTCTGAGGTCTGGGATAGTAGGCAGGTAAATGGATGGGTTTGTTGTTATGGAATTCAGATCTAACTTTTGGTAGAAATTT
This sequence comes from Pelochelys cantorii, assembly GCA_032595735.1. NCBI lineage: Eukaryota > Metazoa > Chordata > Testudines > Trionychidae > Pelochelys > Pelochelys cantorii. Next base: position 65,677,370 of record CM064328.1, read on the forward strand.
TGGATGAGGCCTGAGGATAACCTTATCCTTGGTGAAAATGGTATATGGGAGGTCCACCATAAGACCTGCGATTTCACTTATCAGCCTGGCGGACGTGATCGCAACAATAAAGGCCACTTTCATGACCAACTGTTGTGAGACAGCAGTTGCCAGTGGCTCAAAAAGTGGTCTTGTTAATGTGCCCAGCACAAGGTTCAAATCCCAATGCGGTATGGGAGGGTGTAAATGCAGGCGTGTCTTTCATAAACCTGCCAGGAAACACTTTGTGATTGGATGGGCAAACACAGATAATTCATTCACCAAACTGTGGAAGATGGTGATGGCGGAAAGGTGGACCCATAGGGAATTGAGAGAGACACCTTCGTCAAAGAGGTCCATCAAGTATTCTAACATGGCAGGTATCGGGGTGGTATTTGGTTGTAGTTGACATTGCTTGCACCATTCCTGAAATCATCTCCATTTATTTTGGTAGGTTTACCTTGTTGAAGGACATCGGCTATTGAGGAGGATCTGCTTTATTCTCTTGGAACAGGTAAGTTCTTCATTTTGGAACCAGGGAAAAGCCATGCAGTGAGCTTGAGTGCTTGCAGGTTCCGGTGATGAGTTTTCCCTTGATGTTGGGTCAGCAAGTGGGGGGTGATGGGGAGGGAAATCATTTAGGCAATCGAGAGATGGTGGAGGTATGGAAACCATGGTTGTCTTGGCCAATAAGCAGCAATCATAATGACCGTTGCACGGTCCGTGCGAATCTTGTTGATCACCCTGGAGACAGGGGAATCGGTGGAAATGTGTATAAGAGCAGAGCTGTCCATGGTATGGTAAAGGTATCACCTTCTGAGCACTTGCCCTAACCCGCTCTGGAGCAAAAATGGTGGCACTTGCAATTGGATGCTGTCACAAAAAGATCTATGACAGGGAATCCCCAGTGCTGAAATAAAAACAGGATAGTCTTCAGGCTGAGCTCCCACTCATGCTGTTTGGAGAAGTGTTTGCTCACTTTGTCTGCCGTGATGTTCTACAGACCTGGTGTGTACATTGCCATTGGTGTGATGTTGGGTCTTTGTGCACCAGTTCCAGATCTTTATTGCCTCGTCATAGAGTGAGCATGATTGGACACCCCCTGCCGACTGTTATAGAACATACATGGTGTGTTGTCCGTGAGGACACGTATGGTCTGGCCTCAGATGAGTGGAAGGAAATGCATGCATGTGTTGCGACCCGCCCTGAGTTCTAATATGTTGATGTGAAGCCTCATTTCCCTGTGTGACCATCTGCCCTGGACTGTCTGTTGCCTACATTAGGCATCCCACCCTATTAGGGATGCTTCTGTAGTAATTATCCTTGACGGATCCAGGCAATGAAAGGGCACTCCAGTGAGGAAATTGTGTGGAAAGGTCCACCATTGCAGTGATGTCAGCACTAATGGCAGAAGTGTGAGATGTCTGGCAAGGCTGTGCTGATTGGGAATGTAAACTGATGCTAGCCATGTCTGTAGGCAGCGGATGCATAGTCTCGCAAGCCGTACCACAAACGTGGTAGCTGCCATGTGACCCCGGATCTGAAAGCATGTGTGAGTGGTTGTAAAAGGAGCATGGAGCACACTGTTTAAGAGGTTGCATGGGGTTTGGAAGCGATATAGGAGAAAAGAGGCTCTGGCCATCAGGCTATTCAGAGATGCCCCAATAAACATTATTTTCTGAGTAGGCTCAAGGGTGCACTTCTGAATGTTTATGAGTAGGCCTAAGTGGGAGAAAAAGTCCTTGGTCATGTTTGTCATGATTAGAGTTTGTTGTCATGAAGTACCTTTGATTAAACTATCATTGAAGTAGGGGAACATGATGACTCCCTGCCTTCTTAGGAATGCAATCACCATGGCCAGAGTTTTGGAAAATATGCATAGTGTTGTGGATAGTCCAAAGGGAAGGACTTGATTCAGGTGGTGATTGTGCCTATCGCAACCCTGAGAAACCTCCTGCATGCAGGGTGGCTAGTTATGTGGAAGTATGCATCTTGAAGGTTGAGGGCTGAGAACCAGTCCCCCTTGTCTAGTGCCAGTATAATGGTTCCTAAAGTCACCATCCCGAATTTGTGGTTGCGGGGAACCTGTTGAGCTTTGAGATCCAAAATGGGCCTCCAACCTCCTGTCTTTTTGGAATTGAGAAAATAGTTGGAATAAAACCCGCTTCCATGGAATTCAGTAGGGATCATCTCTATTGCCCCCAATCTGAGTAGTTTTTGTACCTCCGCTTGTAGAAGGAATTCGTGAAAGGGGTCCCTGAAAGGGACAGGGAGGGGTGTGTGGAAGGGGATAGTATAGCCTGTTTTGATGATCTTGAGGACCCACTGGTCCATAGTAATAAGGTCCCATTGGTGTTAAAAGGGCCTCAGGTGGTGGTGAAAGATGCGAGTAGTGTGAACTGGTTTCATGGGGTGGTCGCTCAGACCTTTGACCACATTTTCAAATTTGCTGCTTTGCTGTCAGCAGTTGAGGGGCAGATGACTGGTTGTGCTGCGCTCTTCTTCTGTTCAGCTGTTGTTCAGACCTATGATGGAACGATCATTGCTGTTTTCTGTGGTAGGAGGTATCCCTCGGTCTCTGGTAGGGAGTGTACCTTCTTCTCTTATCAGGTGGTGTGTACATGCCTAATGTGCAAAGGTTAGTGCGGGAGTCCTTCACTGAGTAAAGGACGTTGTCCATTTTCGCAACAAAGAGTTGGTTTCTGTCAAACGGGAGGTCCTCTACCTTTGTATCTCCCATGGGATGCCAGATGATTGCAGCCACAACGTGCAGTGCATAACTATTGCTGTCCCCGTGGTTCTAGGTGCCGTGCCTGCTACATCCCTGGATGCTTGCAGTACTGTTCGTGCTATTGACTGGCCCTCCTTCATTACAGACTGGAGCTGGGACGTCTTTTGCTCAGGGAGGTCATTTAAGAGCTCCTGAAGTCTGGTATAATTTGCATGGTCGTAGTTAGCGAGCAGGGCAGTATAGTTGGAGATGAAAAATTGCAAAGTGGCAGAGGAGTATACTTTTCTCCTAAAAATGTCCAGATGCTTATGCTCCTTGTCTTGGGGCATGGATTTAAATTGTGGCTGCCTAGAGTGATGATGGACCAAGTTCACCATCAATGAATTAGGATACGGGTGGGAGAAAAAAAAATCCATCCCCTTAGCTGGGACAAAGTATTTTCTATCCACCCTGCAATTAGGGGGAGGAATAGAGGCCGATGTTTGCCATATTGGCTCTGATGGGATTCCATGATGGCTTCATCTATTGGTAAAGCTATTTTGAAGGATGTGGTAGGTTGTAGAATTTTTAGTAACTTGTGTTGTTTTTCTTGTACCTCCTGCAGTGCACTGTCTTGGGATTGTGCCACCCTTTTGAATAAGTCCTGAAATTGTTTCATATCGTTTGTAGGAGGAGAAAGATGAGGGGAAAACAGCTTTGTCCGGAGATGAAGAAGACAGAGACTGGCTATCAGAGTCCAAGTGAGGTAAGTCATCATCCTCATCCACAGGATCTGCTTGAGTGGCCACAGAAGGTGAGCACGGATGGTGGGACAGGGAAGATTGTGTGGAGGTGGCAGGAGAAGGTGGGTGTGCCTGGGTTGCCACTGTAAATTCATGTGAACAATGACAGTGTGAGGAGTGGGTGTGATATTGTTTCCAGGGTTACCAAGGTGGCCACTGGGGTTGGAACAGTTGTGGTGGATATGGCCAAGGGTAGTTAAATCATGGGTACTGTGGCAGATGGTGTGTTGGTCAGTTCCTAGCAGAATGGTACAATGCCACTGAACCTGTTGGAGAACGGTGCTGGGAGGAGAATCTGCTCCCATGAGCAGTGCCCAGAGACAACGGTGTAGGCGAGAAAGAAACATTCTCTGAAGAGCTTTGGTGTGGGTCTAATTCCACAATTATAGGAGAGCGGGGAGGTGAATTGACGCACTGCAGCAATGGTGTTGGTGATGGCGGCTGTGGTGTTCGGTACTGAGTGTGCATCTTTTGCTGGTAAGACTGCTTTGCCTCCGGTGCTGGTGTATGTTTAGGTGCTGGTGGACAGCAGTAGTCAGAAGGTTGCACTGGTACTGATGCATCCATCGACACTAGCGGTGGCAGCATGACTGCCTTGGTCAGTGCTAGGCGAGAAGCCATCCCGGACGGTGTGGAGGAGCTGGATTTTCTCTTTGGCTCTGTCTCTGCCTTTTTGGAGGTGCCATTCTTTGCTTTTCCACGGTACTGGAGATAGACAGCACCGGTGAATGCCCAGCACGAGATGCTGAAGGCAAGGGCCAAGCCGGAGAGCCCCAGAACCTAAGGGAGTCCTTTACAGGAGACGTATTGGCCTTTTTGTGCGGAGTTGGTGGTTGCAAAGGTGTGCTAGACTTTGACTCCAGCGGCTAAAGGGATTTCTTCTATAGGAGGTTTTTAAGCCTCATCTCCCAGCCCTTTCTCACTCTGGCTGTCGTGTTGGCAGTGTGGGCATTTCTGCACCACATGGCCCTCGCCCAGACATTTTATGCTGAAAGTATGCCCGTCAAAAAAGGGCATCGAGTCCCTGCAGGAGTACACTTCTTAAAGGTGGAGGAACCTGGCATGATAAGAAAAACTGGGATCCGAAGAACTTAGATGAGAAAAGAAGAAAAAAACGGGGCGGAACTTTTTTTTTTTTTTTTAAATGAACTAGAACTAAGTAACTAACTAACTAAGAACTACTAAAATCCCTAACAATGCTAACAAACTAATCTATCCTTTTCTTTTCAGTCAGAAAAGCACTGCTTGGAGACTCCATCTTCTGCTGAAGACAGCAGAAAAGGAACTGAGGGGACCCGTGCCGTGCGCGCGCAGCCAATAGACGAAAACAGTGCAAGATGGAGCCTGTGTGTGCGTGCCGCAGGAAGGCACTGCTAGGCAAAATTCTCCAATCACCGATGTGAAGACGCACCGATACTTGAGTGGAGCACCCACAGGGACAGTACTTGAAGGAGAAGATTAGGTTCTCCCACATAATAAAGGAAAACAACATAAATATTGAACTACATATTTATTTTGATATACGTCTCCCACAGCAACAATAGCAAAGAGTTAAAAAAAATCAAAATTGTTATAATGAAAACAAAATAACCTTTCCTACATTGTTTTGTGAAGGAGTCCTTTAGAATCTAACATCTTCAGAACTTCCTGGGACTTCTCTTGATAAAATGATTCTCCAGAATAGTCATCAAAATGCACCCCTAGACGCTGAAAGTTTCCAGGAACAGAAAGGAAAACACTGTTAGGATGAGACTTAGACTTTCTTCAAGTCCTTAAATTTGCTGTAAGTCAGATGATGGGTCTGTGTTATAGGCCATGTACATGGGGAGAGTGAAGATGGATTTTAGTCATGAACACTTATTATTAGTTATCAAAGGAAGGGATGCTGGGCTTTAATTTAATCTCTGGTTCATTACACATTGGTTTTAGGGTGACGTGTAGCCACTATTTTATTTTAATTCACAGCAAAGGCATCTGCCTAACCTGATATAGGTTCATTCCTAAGTATTTATTATAAATGAAAATAAAACACAAGTTTCTCCCATAAAATAATGAAAATTAGTATTACTTGTATGTCAGTGGGTGAGAGAGGACTTCACTTTAACTGTAATCTATCTGCAGATAGCTTTTGTACTGATTACTATTACTTCCAGTTATTGTAACTTCTCATGGTCAACTGAATCTGCAATGTTTGCTGTTCTGTATAATAAAGTTAGATTAATCTAAGCTAAAACAAAACAATTCACCTATAACATTTATGACATGGGTTAGAATTTTAATTTAGTGGGTTGGAATTTATTAAAGATGCACTAGAAGACTTACCCAGAATTGCCTGGGTCTTTCAAGACAGGGGGCAGGCAGGAGAAGGGCAGGAGTCAGGGGAGGACCTTGGGGATGGGGGGGGACGACAGAGCAGGAGGCTGGGGGTGTGGGGGGTGAGAGACAGAGTGGGGGGCTATCATCCAGCAGGGCTCTCTCTCCCTCCCCCATCTAGTGGAACCTTTTCTTCCGACCCAGGGTGGGGTGGAAGGTTTTGGGGCAGGAGGCTACTTACCCAGTCTTGTGGCAGGCAAGATGGTAGAGCCCCAGCCCTGCTAGCCACTCTATTGGTGGCGTGGCTGCCTCCAGCAGCCACTCTGCATATGGCTCTCCCTGTGCTCACAGTGCCTAGTGGGCCACTCTCAGTACTGTGTCCCTCCTCTCTGTGCCCCTCCCTTTTACGCCCCTCCTCTCTCTGACCCATCCCTTTTCATATTATGGAAAACAGTCCCATACCCAGCACCTCCCATTTTCTTGGCACAACCAAACCCTGACATTTCCCTACTGTTGTAAAGCATACTGTAAAAAGGTGGAATGGCTGAGCTCCTGGTGGCTCCTTCCATTCCAAAGGTGACTAAATTTCAGCAGAATATGTATCTCGGGTGTGATTTTTTGAACAAATTTCAGGGATGAAAAACTGTTATGCAGATGTCAATTATTGATGTAATGGAACAGTGGAGGAAAGGAGAGTATCCTAGGATTGCATAGAGACAAATGACAAAGGTTTGCACCTTGTAAATCCGGACATACTCTTCAATACTGAAGTCTCTAAAATGTTGCCACGTTGACAGCATCTGCTCATCACGTGCCTCCAGTTTTCTAAAGAAATCTTGTGCCAGGTTCTTTATGCTTTCATCTTCTTCTGCTGCTTTGTTAACCTGTACATATACCTAAAATACAATGTTATGGAAAATGTACAGTAAATACGATTTTCCCTTCAAAGGAAAATAAAAGTGGAAAACACAGGAAGGTCTACAGGAACAGCACAACAGTGACATTAGGAAAGCACATAACTTATTTTTAAGGGCTGGAATATTGGCTTGACTGCACAGTTTAGACTCATCTGTGGGATTTCCCAAAACCCAGATTGTAATCCCACAACTGCAACTGATGCTGCTTCTGTTACTATCCCAGCCTTGGAGCACCCAAAGCAACATAATATGGAAGAATTCACTTGTATCTAAAGGAATCAAAGACAGTCTTAAATCAGAACACATTTCAGGTTGCAGATCACACCATTGGCACACATCAATTAAATCCCAAAGGAAAAGTTTGGCATGCTGTCTAATTGAGGAAGCCCATGCCAATTTTCTAGAAGAGCTTGTTGCATTCAACAATGCTAGCATATATAGATGCTGGCTCCCCTGGGTGGATACAGTATTCCTTTAGTTGTTAAAGCTCAGAAGTAGATTAAGTTCGGAGTGATTTTTTTCTCTAGCATTTAGAAAATGGGAGTCAAAGTTTTGAAAGCAAAATTATAAAAATGCTATAAAAAACTTAGCATGACTGTTAATTTTGTATTTTGACCCATGCAGGTCATCACTGATGGAATACCTTCCCACTATGACAGGTTTTATAAATTAACCCTGTTAGGCTATTAAATTATTGCAACATTAGTGAGGCATTAACAATGCAATTTACAAGAGTTCTGTTTGAATAATTCCATGAGGTTAGCCAAAGTATCTTGCTGTAGTGGCCTTAGCCTGTAAAAATGCTCTCATCAGCTAAACATTTTTGAACTTTTCCCCTTCCCTTTATATGTCTTAAATTTCAGAGATACTGAATTAACCAGACAATATTACCAACAAGCCTCAAATCTGAGAGCAGATTAAGATTTCCACAACCTAGCCACAGACAGTGGAATTTAAGATCAGAGAAGATTTAATCTTTTCTATGAAAGGACAGTAACTAAATGCATCCAGTTTTCCCCTTCTTTCTGATGATTTTATAGAACAAACTATAACTGCAGATGTGAATGCCTAACCACATCTGACTCCCAACCATAATTTAAGGTGCAGCTATGACTAGACACACTCGCTCATATGCTTAATAACATAAAAATCCTACCAATGAGTTTTTCCTTTTAAATAACAGCAGAAAAGACCAGCCCGATGGATCATGTACAGCATTTCAATACATATCAGAAAGGAACCATAATACAATACAAACCTGCATCAATAACAGATATAAATCACAAGCATAGTTAAACAGTTATAGCAGTCAAATATGGTAAGTATTTGAGAAATTGTCTTTTGGTTTAATAAAACAAACTACTTCACATTGAAGGTGATTTGGAGCCATAAAAGCCTAGGTTTTTAATTCAGTAATCAAGGAAAAGCATTATCAAGCAAAGATATTTTAAAGTTGCAATGTCTATCTTATATCAGATTCAAATAACTTAATTTTAGAGATTAACATATATATATGTATATAGTATCACAAGCTTTTATGGGCAAAACCCACTTCTTCAGATGAGTGAAGAAAAAAGGAAAAACCTCCCAATTTAAAGCACCTTTTTCCTTTTTTCTCCACTCATCTGAAGAAGAGGGTTTTGCCCACAAAAGTTTGTGATACTATATATATATATTTTAGTTAGTCTCTATGGTGCTTTAGGACTGCTCATTGTTTTTTTAAAGTTACAGATTAACACAGCTACTCCTCTCAGACTTTTAACCTAATTTTGAATACTAAAATCCAAATTGTATATAAGAAACATCATTACCTAATGTGTAAATCTAAGAAGGTATCAGTAGAAACCACATAACAAATTATTTGGAAAACTGCAAAGAGAAGGAAGAAAAAATGCCACCATTTCTGTTGATTGAGAGAAATTCAAACTAAAAGGTAGCAGTCATGCATGTTATCTCTAACTGCTGGACCTTGAAGTTAGTCCTTCAACTCCTAAACCATGTACTTGGAATTATTTATCAATTGTACTGAGGGAACCCACAGAGAAAGAGAAAACCTACATGTATTGTTAAAAATCAAAGGAGGTGAATGGCCTGGAAGCCAGAACCATTATTCTATTGTATAAACAGTACATATTATTGTGCACATAACACACAGTTGGGTGGAGTTCACTGAAATACTCAAACACACTTATGTCTGAGCCAGTAACGATTTACTTAAAATCACCATCCCATGACATAACGTCTGGGTTAGTCTTCTAAAATGTTCAGATTATCAGCAGCTGCCATCTTCAGCCCACTGCAGATGGAAGCATAATTCAGTTTTTTTATTAGATCATACATTCTCTATGATATACACAACTCCATATCACGAGTTGTTGAAGAGCACCATACGTTTTGTATATTTAACTTTAAAGAATGGAGCACAGAACTTTTTACAATTCAAAATTTGTGCCTGCCCATCTCCATAATGATTGCAATTGTTCTGCTAAATGCCTCAGATCAGGGATGGGCAATAATTTTTGATGGGAGGGCCACTCAACATTTTGGTCAAGGTCCATACTTTTCTATGGAGTGGGTGTGGGGACGGTGCTTGGGCGCAGAAGGGAGCTTGGGGCATGGGACTGGGGAACAGGAAAGGGTGTGGGGTCTGAAAGGGAGTTTGGGTGAAAGAGACAGTTGTGATTTGGGGCAGAGGCTTGGGGTGAAGGTTCTTGGAGGGGATATGGATGCCAGAGAGGATTCTGGCCTGTGGGAGGAGTGTAAGAGGGGGTGCAGGGCATGGGAGAGAGTTGTGACCTGGGGAGGGGAGATACAGAGGGCTTGGGTGGTGAGCTGGGTGAGGGAGCTGGTGTGTGGGTGTGGGTCTCAGTCAGAGACAGGCTGTGGCCAGGAGGCACTTACTTGGGTGGCTCCTGATCAGCAGCCCTGCAGGATCCTGAAGTAGACTCCCTGCCTACCAGCAACTCCAAGCTGCTCAAAGCAGAAACCCTTTAAGACAATAGCAGCTGAGATATTTTGCTGGGGGGTGGAGGCAGGGTGCAAAACCTCCCCACCTTGGTGTCTGGAGCAGAGAACCACGGCACGCTGCAGGCAGAGGCTGCTTTGTCTGGGCTGAAGCAGCCCCTGTCTGTGGTGGGGGGGGGGCACTCCAGCCCAGCCAAGCTGAACCGCCCCGCCCCCCATTCACCCCTCTTTAACAGGTTAACTGTTTAAACAACATGTTTAACTGGTTAATCAATTAATGGGATTTTACATCCCTACCGCTGATATACAGGCATGAAATCACAGTAGGCCATGCTAGTGAGGAAGTGGCATTATATGTTAAAGAAAGCATGGAGCCAAACAAGGGAGAAATTTTACTACTTGAATCAAACTGCACCATAGAATCTCTATGGATGGGAATTTCATACTTGAATAATAAGAGTATGGCAGTAGAAAAATAATAACCAACACCTGACAATGATGCATACTGACTGTGAAATACCCCACACTAGTGAGGTGAGAGTTAAAGAGCTGCTCTGGAAGCAGGAAGCCATGTCCCTTCACATATGGGCTGAGTTTTTCTTTTCCTCACGGGTGCTCCACTCATCCTCACTGAATTCCCTCAGTTCTGCTATCACTCCACCTCCTTCTGTCCCCACCCCGAGGGTGGGGCCGTGGATCGGGGAGAACTGTTCCCTGCAGCCCAAGGCCCCACCCTTGCTCTGCCTTTTTCCTGAGGCCCCATCCACTCGCTGCTCTCCACCCTCTCTTAAAGCCCTCCCGTAGCTGCCAAACACTGTTTAGCAGCGCCCCCAATCAGCTAATTGGGAACACTGCCAAATAGTGATTGGGGACAATGTTCCAAATAATCTTTTTCATCAATGTGTGGATTTTGTCCATCCACGTGCAGAATAAATTGTTATGTACACGACGGCATGAGAATGTGCACCACCAGGAGAAACAAAACTTACATGTATGGGCACTCCGCTAACCAACTGGGTGGCACTGAAATCTCTCCTGAGCAGCTGCACAAGTGCTCAGCTTTCAGGGAACACTGATTGGGATGCTTCTAAACAACTGTGGCTGAAGGGTGCTGACCAAGCTGGCACCTACACCTCCTTGCCTCTGCTGGCATGCTCCCACTGGCAAGAGCATTCAAAAGGCAGCACCTCGGCTCGGTCTAGGCTGACTGAGGCAGAACAGCCGTGGGGTGCAGCAGTCCCTAACTGAGAAGCTGCTAGGACTCCAAGCCACTGAGACCAACCTCCTAGCCAAACTGCTGGAAGCCTGCTAACTGCAGCAGTTGAGGAAGACAACCCCGCGGCAGGCACGAGCTCAGCCCGGTGCACGAGCAGCTGGGCGAGGAGCAGGTTTCAAACTCCGCTGCCAGCTCTCCCGTGCTGCACGTGCTTTTCCTGGGCGAGACTTCAGGTGGGAGCGGGACTGTAAAATCACGAGTATAATGGGTGTGCGCATAAGAACATAAGAATGGCCGTACTGGGTCAGACCAAAGGTCCATCTAGCCCAGTATCCTGTCTGCCGACAGTGGCCAGCACCAGGTGCCCCAGAGAGGGTGGACCGAAGACAATGATCAAGCGATTTGTCTCCTGCCATCCCTCTCCAGCCTCTGACAAACAGAGGCCAAGGACACCATTTTATCCCCTGGCTAATAGCCTTTTATGGACCTAACCTCCATGAAATTATCTAGCTTCTCTTTAAACTCTATTATAGTCCTAGCCTTCACAGCCTCCTCTGGCAAGGAGTTCCACAGGCTGACTACACGCTGTGTGAAGAAGAACTTTCTTTTATTAGTTTTAAACCTGCTACCCATTAATTTCATTTGGTGTCCTCTAGTTCTTCTATTTAGGGAACTAATAAATAACTTTTCTTTATCGGCCCTCTCCACACCACTCATGATTTTATATACCTCTATCATATCCCCCCTCAGTCTCCTCTTTTCTAAACTGAAAAGTCCCAGTCGCTTTAACCTCTCCTCATATGGGACCCGTTCCAAACCCCTAATCATTTTAGTTGCCCTTTTCTGAACCCTTTCCAAGGCCAAAATATCTTTTTTGAGGTGAGGAGACCACATCTGTACACAGTATTCAAGATGTGGGCGTACCATAGTTTTATACAGGGGCAGTAAGATATTCTGGGTCTTATTTTCTATCCCTTTCTTAATAATTCCTAGCATCCTATTTGCCTTTTTGACCGCCGCTGCACACTGCGTGGAAGTTTTCAGAGAACTGTCCACGATAACTCCAAGATCTCTTTCCTGATTTGTCGTAGCCAAATTAGCCCCCATCATACTGTACGTATAGTTGGGGTTATTTTTCCCGATGTGCATTACTTTACACTTATCCACATTAAATTTCATTGCATTATAGATAAGAGCTCAGTTTATTCCAGAATTCTGACGTTTAAAAGGTAGGTGCGCATTATACTCGAGATTTTACGGTACACATAAATAATGATGAGGTCTAGATTAACTGTTACCACTAGGTTAAGAGATCTTGGTGTCATCATGAATAGTTCTCTGAAAACTTCAGCTCAAAGCACAGCAGCAGGCAAAAGGGGCTAACAGAATGTTAGTTTCTATCTCTTTCTTAAAACAAAAAATATCATAATGCCACTACATAAATGCATGGTGCACTCACAACTGGAATATTATGTCAAGTTCTGGTTGCTCCATCTCAAAGGACAGAGTGGAACCGTACAAGATTCAGTGAAGAGCAACAAAAATTATCAAAGGTTTGGAGAAGCCTCCATACAAGAAGAAACTAAAATAGATGGGGCCTGTTCAATTTAAAAAAGAGGTGACTAAGGAGAACATGACAAAGGTTTATGAAACCATGAACAGCGAGGAAAAAGTGAATACAGAAGTGTTACTTATCCAAAATACACAAACCAGGGGATCACCCAATGAAGTTAATATCTAGCAGGTTTAATGCAAACAAGAGGAAATACTTTTTTTCACAATGCACAACTAACCTGTGGAACTTGTTGCCATGGGATATTGTGATGGCCAGAAATATAACTGAGTTCAACAATCAATTAGATAGGTTCCTGGAGGGTATGTCCACCAATGGCTATGAGCCAAGATGGTCAGGGATAAAATAACATGCTTGGGGAGCTCCTAAACCTCTGACTGCCAGAAGCCTACTGTCTGTACACTTTCCCTGAAACTTTGTACTGGCTACTGCCAGAGACAGGATACAGGGCTAGACAGACTATTGGTATAGCCCAGTATGGCAGTTCTTATGTTCTTAAGAACAGCATAAGGTATTTTAGCATTATAAATGCTGTTTTTCTTAGTAGAGCATAATATAGATTAAGCAATCAGTGCTAAGAATTTACATTTTGAAGACGTATGATTGCATACATATAAGTACAAATAACTATGTTGAAAGAATTGTGCTACTATTATTTCATAACTTTTGAATATACTTACCTCAAAAAGGTGTTGTAAAGGATTGGATTTTAGCTCTTCTTCATTGCCAAACTGTTGGAACCCAGCTCCCAGTAAACCTAGAATAAATAATGATTAATAAAATGGGATATTAAAAAACAGACCAGTGTGTATTGTATCTGGATTAAAAGCATTGTACAATCAAATCTGTAGCATTATAAGTAATGAAAGTAAAACCCACCAAAATATTCCTAAAACATAATTTTGTGTGCCATAACAGATAGACAAGAAATTGATTATTCTAGTGCTTGAAAAACCATAATAAGAAAAGACTGGTATGAAAGATAGGGGTGATACTTCTATTGAGAAATCCCTCCGAACATCACAGCTGCCGGAATTCCTATTCCTGGACTCTAAGGGTGCAGCTACACTGCAGGGCTTTACTCGAAATAAGCTACGCAAATTGAGCTATGTCAATTGCATATTTTATTTCGAAATAGAGCACTCTTTCTCCGACTTCCCTTATTCCTCGCACAGTGAGAGTTACAGGAGTCGGAATAAGAAGTCTTCCAGCTTGACAGTATTTTGATACTATTTTGAAATAACTGACTGCTGTGTAGACGCAGACTAAGTTATTTCAGAATAATGCTAGTTATTTTGGAATAGTGTTGCAGTGTAGACGTACCCTAATTCATGAATCCATCTTTCACATCAACATTTAGCTAGAAGTTGCCAGAAATCTGAAGCCCACACACCAATCCCTTATGTCTGATGGAAAAAAAGGTGCTTCCCCATTTCTCACACCAAAGTAATCTGACTACTCCTCCGCCAGCCTCTGGTCCATTCCAAGTGTCTCATCTCCACTTCTCTACTTTTGTTTTGGCTCTTCCTTCTCAGGGAATAGCAGCTGTGCCCACCTCTCCTACTGCTAGACTGTCAGTTTCTTCAGTGCCCAAAGATAACAGTGAAAGCCAGTGAGACTCTCGTCAGCTTTCAGTTTGATGTAGCTTAGGAAAAATATGAGCCATAGCATAAACACTGAGGCTGCCTGTCTACAGAATGAAGAGGACATTCACTTAATGTTTGGAAAGTGTCCTATGGAGCTATAAGGGTAAAAACTTAGGACCAACGTCAATAGTCATCTGCAGCTGTTGTTCTAGAGACACAAAACTGCTGCAAACTCATCTGAATCAACCAATTCAGTCAGATTTAGTGCTGCAAAGCAGTCATAGAATATCAGTGAACCATTTGTATTTTTAAAATTAATTCTTCTAATTCTGCAGAGGTTGATCAAAGGTTCGATCATTTGTTCCCCCATTCTCCAGGGAAAGTTTCTTATTTCCACAAGTTGTGAGTAAGCAAATGGATTTTTCAAGCCTCAGTTGATTATAACCCAGGCCTTACAATATTGTGAGAGGAGTAAAGTAAAACAAGTAGGTTCATTTAAAAAACAAACCACACATTAGCATTTAAATTCGACCATGGACTCTGTTCCGGGCACAAGGATTGTTAGGAAGAGATGGGATCCACCTAACGAAGAGAGGAAGGAGCATCTTCGCAGGCAGGCTTGCAAACCTAGTGAGGAGGGCTTTAAACTAGGTTCGTTGGGGGACGGTGACCAACACCCTGAGGGGGGTGGGAAAGTCGGATACCGGGAAGGAATGCAAAGAGGAACGAGCAAGAAAGGAGGACCCCTGATTCGAATGGAGAAGATGGGGTGATCAACTGGTTATCTGAGGTGTTTGTACACTAATGCGAGAAGCCTGGGCAACAAACAGGAAGAACTGGAGGCCCTGGCCCAGTCCAAGAAATATGATTTAATTGGGATAACAGAGACTTGGTGGGATGACTCGCATGACTGGAGCGCTGTCATGGAAGGATATAGACTGTTCAGGAAAAACAGGCAGGGGAAAAAAGGAGGAGGAGTTGCACTATACGTAAGAGAGCACTATGATTGCTCTGAACTCCAGTATATAGAGGGAGAAAAACCTGTTGAAAGTCTATGGGTTAAGTTTAGAGGTGCAAACAACAGCAGTGATGTTGTGGTTGGTGTCTACTATAGGCCACCGAATCAGGTGGATGAGGTAGATGAGGCTTTCTTCGGACAACTGAGAGAAGCTTCCAGATCGCAGGCCCTGGTTCTCGTAGGGGACTTTAATCACCCTGACATCTGTTGGAAAACCAATACGGCAGTACACAGGCAATCCAGGAAGTTTTTGGAGAATGTTGGGGATAACTTCTTGGTACAAGTGATGAAGGATCTGACCAGGGGCCGTGCGCAGCTTGACCTTCTGCTCACAAACAGGGAGGAACTAATAGGGGAAGTAGAGGTGGGTGACAACCTGGGAAGCAGTGATCATGAGATGGTAGATTTCAGGATCCTGACCAAAGGAAGAAAAGAGAGTAGTAAAATACACACCTTGGATTTCAGAAAAGCAGATTTTGACTCCCTCAGAGACCTGATGGGCAGAATCCCCTGGGATGCTAACATGAAGGGGAAAGGAGTCCAGGACAGCTGGCAGTATTTTAAAGAAGCCTTATTGAAGGCACAGAAAGAAACAATCCCGATGCATAGCAAGAGAGGCAAACATGGTCGGAGACCGGATTGGCTTACAGGGGAAATCCTTGGTGAACTTAAGCACAAAAAGGAAGCTTACAAAAAGTGGAAACTTGGACAAATGACCAGGGAGGGGTTTAAATGTATAGCTCGAGAATGCTGGGGGGTTATCAGGAAGGCGAAAGCGCAAATGGAATTGCGACTGGCTAAGGATGTGAAGGATAACAAGAAAGGTTTCTACAGGCATTTTAACAAAAAGAAGGTGATCAGAGAGGGTGTGCGGCCCCTACTGGATGAAGGAGGTAACCTCGTGACAGATGATGTGGGGAAAGCTGAAGTACTCAATGCTTTCTTTGCCTCTATATTCACGGACAAGGTGGGCTCCCAGACTAATGCGCTAAGTGACGCAAGATGGGATGAAGATCAACAGCCCTTAGTGGGTAAAGAACAGGTTAGGAACTATTTAGAAAAGCTAAACGTACACAAATCCATGGGTCCGGACTTAATGCATCCGAGGGTACTGAGGGAGTTGGCAAATGTCATTGAGGAGCCTTTGGCCATTATCTTTGAAAAGTCGTGAAGATCAGGAGAGATCCCGGATGATTGGAAAAAGGCAAATGTAGTGCCCATCTTCAAAAAAGGCAAGAAGGACGATCCAGGGAACTATAGGCCGGTCAGTCTTACCTCGGTTCCTGGTAAAATCATGGAATCCATTTTGAGGCACTTGGAGGAGAGGAAAGTGATTAGGAATAGTCAGCATGGATTCACAAAGGGCAAGTCATGCCTGACCAATCTGATTAGCTTCTATGATGAGGTAACCGGCTCTGTGGATATGGGAAAGTCAGTGGATGTGATATACCTTTGGCTTTAGCAAGGCTTTTGATACGGTCTCCCAAAATATTCTTGCCAGCAAGTTAAGGGAATGTGGATTGGATAAATGGACGGTAAGATGGATAGAAAGCTGGCTAGAAGGCTGGGCCCAGCGGGTAGTGATCAACGGCTCGATGTCAGGATGGTGGTCGGTTTCTAGCGGAGTGCCCCAAGGTTCAGTTCTGGGACCGGTTTTGTTCGATATCTTTATTAATGACCTGGATGAGGGGGTGGATTGCATCCTCAGCAAGTTTGCAGATGACACTAAGCTAGAGGGAGAGGTAGATACGCTGGAGGGCCGGGATAGAGTCCAGAGTGACTTAGACAAATTGGAGGATTGGGCCACAAGAAATCTGATGAGGTTCAACAAGGACAAGTGCAGAGTCCTGCACTTGGGACGGAAGAATCCCAAGCATTGTTACAGGCTGGGGACCAATCAGCTAAGTAGTAGTTCTGCAGAAAAGGACCTCGGGGTTACAGTGGATGAGAAGCTGGATATGAGTCAACAGTGTGCCCTTGTAGCCAAGAAGGCTAATGGCATATTAGGTTGCATTAAGAGGAGCATTGCCAGCAGATCCAGAGATGTCATTATTCCCCTTTATTTGGCTCTGGTGAGGCCACATCTGGAGTATTGTGTCCAGTTCTGGGCCCCCCACTACAAAAAGGATGTGGACGCATTGGAGAGGGTCCAGCGGAGGGCAACCAAAATGATTAGGGGGCTGGAGCATATGACTTATGAAGAGCGGCTGAGGGAGTTGGGTCTGTTTAGTCTGCAGAAGCGAAGAGTGAGGGGGGATTTGATAGCAGCCTTCAACTTCCTGAAGGGAGGTTCCAAAGAGGATGGAGAGAGGCTGTTCTCAGTAGTGACAGATGGCAGAACAAGGAGCAATGGTCTCAAGTTGTGGTAGAAGAGGTCCAGGTTGGATATTAGGAAAAACTATTTCACTAGGAGGGTAGTGAAGCACTGGAATGGGTTACCTAGGGAAGCAGTGGAGTCTCCAGCCCTAGAGGTATTTAAGTCTTGGCTTGACAAAGCCCTGACTGGGTTGATCTAATTGAGATTGGTCCTGCCTAGAGCAGGGGGCTGGACTTGATGACCTCCTGAGGTCTCTTTCAGCTCTATGGTTCTATGATTCTATGAGGCTCTCACCTATTCGCTCAGTTGTGTGTAGTCACCACAGACAGTAGCATGAAATCAAATCGGTAAAGTTGCATGACTTGATTATTTCTTTAAATGTCTCTAGTTGGGCATGACAATTGCCCGAACATTCATATTTTATAAGGAAGAAGGAACAATTGTGATCATCTAATCTGACCTCCTCTATAAACACAGGCCATAGGACTTCCCTGAATTAATTCATGTTTGAACTAGAAAGCTTTAAACCTTCCAAAGATCATCTCAAAGGCTGAGAAATTCAAGTCCTTTCTGCATTTCTAAATCAAAAGAACTTGTCCAAATGCCTCCACAACCATCCAGGAGAGATGGGGTTGATTTTAAATCCATATTCGCACTGAACTGTCAAGGACTAGAACTGCAGTGCAGATGGTACATATATCCTAAAGAGGGAGTGTGCGTACCGCTTTGGAATAATCTTTGCAGCTGATAAAGGAATTGCTTCAAAAGAGTCTTGTCCAGTTCCTGTTGGAAGCACAAAGATTGCAATAGAGGCCCTATGGAGGTATGTAATAAGGGAGGCCAGACAATATTCTGGAAAGAAATAAAAAGGGCTAATACCATTTAAATTCAGTTTTATATTTTTAAAATCTGCCACGTTTCAGCTGGATACAGTTTAGATGGCTAAGTTATAAACTCTTTGTAAATGGTGGCTATAATGGAAATGCTGACAGCTCATTAACTACAGGGGTACTTCTGGGAAGTACCATTATAATAAAATTCTTGAGCTATAATTTTGTGAACCACTGTCACATCCTTCATAAAAGCTGTTAAATATTTGAACTGAACAGGCCAATATAAGAGAACATCTGTTTTAAAAGGGACAGTTAAAAGTAATAGCTCAGAAAAATCTCCTACCAGTTTTGCTGTAGATCAGCCTCCACACCCATCTGCAGCGCTGGCGCTCCAGTTCCCATCTCCCTCGCAAGGTTAAAGCGCCAGTGTGAGCTTCCCACAGGGGGGAGAGAGGACTCCCGGAGTCTTGCTGCTAGATCCAGCTTCCGGGGGAAGTAAGTGGCTCCGCACTCTGCTGCTCCCTCTCCCCTGGCTAGGGGAAGAGCAGCGCACAGACACGCTGTCTGGAGGCTTTCCCTGCTGCTCCCATTGGCTGGAAACGCAGCCAATGGGAGCAGCGGGAAGTGATGCCTGGGAGCAGCAAGAGGCATGAAGCCAGGTAAGTGCATCCCCATTCACCTCATGCCCAGATGCCGCACTCCCATTCCCCTCACACACACATCCCCCTGCCAAGACCCTGCACCTCCAGCCCCTCCTGCACTCTCCTTTGTTGTTGCACTCTCCCTTCCAGACCCCACCCTCCTCAGCCTGCTTCTTCACCCTTCCTCCTGGTCAGGCTAACCACCCCCAGCCCGCTCCTGCACTCTCCCTCCCTTCCAGACCTCCCACCCCCCAGTCCACTCCTGCACTCCCCCTCCTGGCCAGACACCCGACTCCCAGCCCACTCCAGCATCCTACCTCCCACCTTCTCCTCCTCCTGCACCCCCATACCTATTCCAGACCCTGCACACTGAACCCCTCATTTTTAGCCCTATCCAAGAGGATAAGGAGGGCTCACAAAAATCTACTAACCCTGGGACCCCAAAAGAGTTAACCTGGCCTGTGGGAAGCCCTGAACCTTGATTTTATTTGCATCACACTTTTGTACGGCCCCTGACTGATTTTTCTGTGGATCAGAGGCCCCTGACCCCCAAAAAAGATTCCCCGCCCCTGCCATAAATAAAGACAACATTGAAACCTTTTGCTTTGGACATAAGTTAATATTTTACTTCATTTAAAATGACGTTTGGTAAACTAACATGATAAAGTTAAAGTGCTTAATCTGCTTAATTATTTTGATTTTGATTAATAATAATTCCTTTCTTATTGGTTATATATGCCCCCTTCTGTTATAGCTACATATTTAAGTTTTTATGTTCGAGTAGCCTCATATGCATAAATTAGTATTTAAGGTGTTTAGAAACTGAGAGGGGGCATAACAGCTTCCAAGTACCTAAAAGGACTGTCACTCTCCCTATTATAGGACAAGAAGCAATGACGATAGGACGAGAAGCAATGGGCTTAAATTACAACAAGGGAGGTTTAAGTTAGACATTAGGAAAAACTACCTAACAGGGTGATTAAGCACTAGAATAAATTGCCTAGGGAGGTTGTGGAACCTCTATCATTGGAGAATTTTTAAGAGCAGGTTAGACAACATCTGTCAGGGACAAGTCTGTCGACGGAGGAGGATAAAGGAGGTAGTTGCCCTGCGGCTCAGTGATTCTAAGGGGCCCAGAGCACCCAGCCCCTGCTTCTGTTACTATAGTTGCGGTGACTTAAACCCCAGACTCTTCTGAATTGCTGCTGGAGCACCATGACAAAAGAATTCAGTATTAGGATACGTACACAACAGCTGTAACCACTCACTTATCGTCTACAACTTGCTTTAGTGGCATGAGCCTGTCCAATTATTAATCATTGCTATAACCAAGTCCAGTGAGGCAGCAAGAAACTTATAAGCCTAGATAATGTTATTTGTGAACGAGAAAATAAACATACCAAACTGCATGCCCCAGTCTCCAAGGTAATTTATTCTTGTTACTTCATGTCCAAGTGCTTCTTTGAGGTTTGCTACAAAATTCCCTGGTAATCAATCAAATTGATTATTACACAAAACAGTAAATGCTCTCTCATTCTTAATACCAGTTTTGTTTTGGCACAATCTGCAATCCTTCCTCATTAGAAATCCCATAAAATGTACTGTTCCACCAAATTTCGTGCTGAAATGAATCAGTCAGATTATTAATTCTTTCAGGCCTTGCAGGGGTTTTTTGTGCACTTGAAAAAGACTGTATATTTTTATAGTTACACAGAAAATAATTTTGTGTGTGTGTTTATACAGTCCTCTTCATCTGAATATCATAAAACGCTTTTCAAGCTTTGATACATTCTACTGAGGTGTTGTGAGGATGCATCAGTCCCCCACTCTCAATTTTCAGAAAGGCAAATAGACACAAAGAAGTTAAGTGATTTCCCAATTCACCAAACATGTTAGTGGCAAAGCTGAGAAAAGAACTAAAACCTCATGACTTCCAGTCCCATGCTCGAACCATCACAGTATCTATAAACAGGCTGAATTCCAACTTTGCTCTTAACATGTTATAACCAGGAGACAGGTTCCAGACTTAATTCCTTCCTGGAGCTTGCTTTTAAAATTATTGTAATTAAAATAAAATAAAAATTAAAAAAAACCCCAAAACAACCCAACACCCTCAATCTCATTTGTCTCCCGAGCTGGACTCTTAAGATTTTTCTGTGCTTAACTTTGGTGTTCCTGCCCCTGATTTCTCCTCTTTTAAAGGGGTTTAAATTCTTCTAGTTCTGATGCAGAACTATAAAAAGGCCCAAATGGTCTGATATCAGTGTGACTCAGCTGCAAATCTCTGGTTTTCTCTTGGAACCTTTACCCTGACATCATGTTACAGCATCCAACCATTATTTTCTATTAGATTAACTCATTCTATTCAGTTTATTTCATTCTATGAAGCCAATGATCCTCCTCACAGGAGAGGATATAAAAAGGAGGCGCTAAGACACTGTGAACCACTTAGCTATTACATTGTTACAGGATGGTTGGATGCAGTACAGGTTGTATCTCCCTTAACTGGGACTCTCTGGTCTGGCAACATACGTGGTCCAACAAGACCACAGATGTTCCTGGATGACAGAGTCCAGGTACAGGGAGGTCTGGCCATGGGACAGGAGTGCAGTAGGGAGGCCAGCAACTCAGCCGGGAGCCTTGTGTGTGTGGGGGGGGGGAATGCCACAGTGGGGAGATCTGGCCCCCACAGCTGGGAAGTAGCAGGGGGCTGGCAGTGGCCCCAAAACCAGTCGTGGCCACGGAGCTCCACCCATACAGCTCCGGCCAGTGGGAGCGGGAGAGCTATGGCCCAGGGAGCAACGGCTGACCAGGCAGCAGTGAGGTGGACTGGAGCCCTAGCAGCACGGTGTGGGCCGGGGGGTGCGGCAGTGGTTTAGCACGGATCAGGAGGGGAGGGACCTCCCCTAGTCTGGCAAATCCCCTCATTTGGGACTGGTCAGGTCCCGAGGGTGCCAGACCACAGAAGTCCAACCTGTATTAACTCAACAGATGCTACAGTAGTGCAGACAGTTATCTTTATCAGTAATGTAGCACTTTATACACCGATATGGGGAAATACTGGGAGAACCCAATGAAGCCAAATAGCTTTAGTGCCATTGTAATGTTGAGCAGTAAGCTAACACACAACTATTCAGTCATGTATAGGAGTTACTGAGCATTTCATCCCATATATTTGATGGCAGAACTGGGCCCACAATCACAATGACAACAATACTGACATATAGCAGTCAACGTATTGCAAACAAACCTGTTGTCAGACAACCTCTAAGATGGGGTGAGCAATAATTTTTGATCGGGGGCCACTCCAAGATTTTGAAAAGCAGTGAAGGGCAGCACTTCTCTGTGGAGAGGGTGAGGGAACTGGGACGGAGGTTGTGTGCAAAAGGAAGCTCAGGATAGGGGACTGAGGTGCAGGAGCAGAGGTGGGGTCTGAGAGGGAGTTTAGGCGAAGTACAGGGTGGTGACCTTTGGCAGGGAATTAGTGTGCAGGGTCCGGGAGGGAGCAGGGGTGCAGAAGTGAATTTTGACCTGGGGGAGGGGTGTAACAGAGGGGTGCAGAGTCTGGGCGGGAAGTGTGATCTGGGGCGGTGTACAGAGGATTTGGGTGGTGACCTGGGGCAGAGGGGAATGATGACCTGGGGCAGGGAGATAGGGTGGGGAAGGGACTGGGGTGCAAGAGGCAGGGGCTGAAGGGCTGGAGGCAGGCTCTGGCTGGGAGTCACTTTCCTTAGGAGGCTCACAGCCAGCAGTCTAACAGGGTCCCTGAGGCAGGTGCCATCTTGCAGAAGCCCCAGTCACATGGGTTCCTTCCATGTGCTGCTCAGGGTCATATGTCCTTGGGGGGAGCAAGAGACTTCATGTATGCTGCCCCAGGCCAATCGGTTCCTGGGGTGAGGGAGTGCGCGAAGCCTCTCGCCCCCTGCCAGAGTCATGCAGTGCCTCGAGGGAACTGCCAGCTGTTTTGAACAGCTGGCAGCTCCCTCTATACACCATACGCCCCTGGCCGGGGGGAGAGTGGTGGGCGCGGGGAGAGAGAAGACTTTGCACTCTCCACTGCCCGCAGGCCAATCATCGCAGCTGGAGGCAGGGGAGTGCACAAAGTCTCTTGCTCCCCACTAGGGGCACGTAGCACACAGACTGAGTCACCAGCTGTTCAGAACAGCTGGTGGTTCCCTCTATGTACCGCGCAACCCAGGCAGGGGGTGAGAGAGTTTGTGCGCTCTCCTGCCCCTGCTGTGATGATTGGCCTGGGGACTGGGAAGTGTGCAAAATCCCCCTCCCCCCCACTAGAGGCACATGGTGTGTAGAGGGAACTGTCTGTCAGCCATTTTGAACAGCTAGTGACTTCATCTATGTGCTGAGAGCCTCTGGTGGGGGCGAGGGGGAAGACTTCTTACGCTGTCCTGCCCCCAAGCTAATTAGGGCTGGGGGGGTGGGAGAGCGCACAAAATCTCTCTCCCTGCCCCCCCTTGCCCAGGCGGACCATGGGCCAGATCAAATGGCTTGGTGGGCCATATCATGCCCACCCCTACTCTAAAACAACTGGACAAACTGGAAATGAAAATTAGCCATAAAAGGACTCAAAACATATCAACAAAGGCTTCTATTAGTGTCTTTCTAGAATTCCATTTTAAATCTCTAATTTAGGATTTCCTCATTTAATGCTCATAGTACTAAAACTGTCTTTCTAGAATTCCATTTTAAATCTCTAATTTAGGATTTCCTCATTTAATGCTCATAGTACTAAAACTAAGTAATGTACTCAATAAACCTGTCATTGACAGATGGTGAGTTTTTGTTGTTTATGCTCTTTCTTCACTGTTTAATTAGTAGGAGGTTCTTATTAAACATAAGCTTGGCCTGACATGAGCTCTCCACTACAGAAATGAAATACAGTAGGATTTCCTATTGAACTCCTTAGAGGAGGTACAAAAGACTTTCTAGGACAGAATTAAATGTGTACTTACCTATTATTGTGGAACGCAAGTGTCCTACATGAAACTTTTTGGCAATATTGGGTGAACTGCAATAAATACCCACAGTTAACATCTGTTCGCTGTACAAAACAGAACTGCCAAACCATTTGTCTCCCCTAACAAATATCCAAACAGTTGCTACACTCTTTCCAAGTCCTGAGAAGTGCTGAAGAAACACGCAGTAACCACCCTGTACAATAAAAATCCCAGGTTGATCTAATTATGAGCTGAGATCCAGGTCCCAATTTTGTTTCAGAAGGCGAGGCATCCAAAACAATGCCTTCTCAATTACAGTATATATAACTTCTCAGACAGAATCCTAACTAGATAAAGTATTTGCACCATGCCCTGATAGCTATAAAAATTATGTAAGTATGGATTTTTCCAAACAGACCTTTACTTTTATAAGATACCTCCTTTCCTAGGAGTAAATTAGGGATATTTAATCGAGTAGTTGATGGAAATTCCATCAACTACTCGATTAGCCTATTGAATGCAATTTATCAATAAGGACGGAAACTGCAGAGCCACAGAGGGATTATTAGCTCATGGCCCTCGGGGCTAACCCAACTGCGGCCCTGCCTTTTAAATATAGTAAGAGCCACCCGGCTCTTGCTCCATTTAAAAGACATAGGTGCAGCAGGGGACCAGGCGCCAGCTGGGAATCAGCTGTCCTGGCTCGTGCCTGGTCCCAGACACTGTGCCTCTGCTTTTTAAATGGAGTAAGAGGCAGGTGGCAGAGGCACAGCATCTGGAACTGGGTGCAAGCCGGGACAGCTGATTCCCAGCTCGCACCCGGTCCTCTGCTGCACTTCTGCCTCCCCTGGCCCTCCAGAGAGACAGTGCTGGGGAGGAACCAGCTTTAAGATGGCTCCCTCCAGCACCAGCTCCTGCTTCCCCTTTGCTGCCTCTAATAGAGAGGCAGCAAGTGGGGGGAAGCAACTAGTCAAGTAGTGACTCAACTAGTCACTTACATTCTTAGAGTCAATGTGACTCCGCTGCAAGGCTGTCATACAAATCCCTACTCACTATGTATACACTTCAGGGCACACTTGCTTTCAAGCACCAACCCCAAATAACTGCAATCAAGTATTACTATCTGCAGGGATTTAATTCAACAGAACCCCACCAGAACAGAGCAGAAGTCTGGTAAATGTTTTCATGCCTGTGCCACATCCCATCTTCCTCCCCACAAGTGAAAACAAGCCGAAGAAGTAAATGAAACCACTTTATCTGAAAATCAGAATAATTTAGTAAGGAACCTCTGGGCATTTCAAGTTTGCTTCTCCTGATATGCTAGTTTTCTTGTGCTCCCTCTGCTGGCAGGCTGACCATGTCACAGCACAGCAAAGACTAAGGTAAATGGGCCTTTTTATAATTTTGAGCCAATTATCAGAGACAGAAATCCATTTTTGTAGACACAAAATTGTGCTCAGAATTATTTGTGCCAGGGTCTGAACATCCAGCGCAAAATTTTAAAAAGCCAACTACTTATTTCTGACCTGACAGTGTCTTTGCTGTTCAGTTGCCAACCT
Organism: Pelochelys cantorii; assembly: GCA_032595735.1. NCBI lineage: Eukaryota > Metazoa > Chordata > Testudines > Trionychidae > Pelochelys > Pelochelys cantorii. The sequence continues at coordinate 65,702,793 of CM064328.1, forward strand.
AACCAGCTGGCAGAAGATGCACAAAAGAATAATAATGAAAAATAAACCAGACTACAGTGCAAATATCCTGAAATAAAGTGTCTTAACCATGTATCTATTTCTTCGAGAACAAATTAACTGGCGACACAATTTTGCACCAATGATTTTGTGTCCAGAGTCAAATGCTTATTGCTCCTGAAAATCTCAAATGTAAGCATCAAATGATCTAATTTGCAGGTTCAAATAACTGTGCATGCAAAACATCACCCACAACAATTGAAGGTCAGTTAAAACCTAAATATTGGAGATTAAAGGCTGAAAATTAAGGTCTTGCTAGTTTCTTTATAACAGAATTAATTAAAACACAAAAGACTACCATTCTCCATTCTCTATGAGGGACAAATGAAAGTTTGAACTATCACACTAAATAGTGAAGAGGTACTTAGCAGTTCTAAGGAATAAAAAGACTCCAAAATGATATATGTTATATGTGCAAATAAGTTACTCATGTACTAATGTAGTTAAATACCATACATGTAACAATGCAGTAGTATCACCTTAGTTATCAAAGAACATAAGGCATTTTATTGGTTCTTGTAAAAGGACTTGACCCATGTACTCACCTAAACTCAATCATTATCTTTTTTCTGGTCAAAGCAGAGAAAACATCACTTTTTATTCCATATTCTGAGCCATCTTTAAATACCTGCTGCAACACAGTCTAAAAAGCAAGAAAAAATGGCTAGAGAATGTACTTAATGAATAGAAAAAAGCAAACAGGAAAGATTTTTAATGTTTTACTAATTGCCTGAAAGTTTAATCCTACAGCATTTATACATGTAGGCAATTTCACTGTGGGTTATATGCATAGTTGATTATGCAAAGCAAGGTCCCAGCCCACACTCAACAAAAGGGCATTTTGGAATACATGTCTGTAACACACCAATTTTTGAAAGCTGCATCCCATCAATTTCAAAATTTCAGAGAAATGTTCTAGGTACCAATAGGCAAAATCCCACAGATTTTGGTGAAAAAAAAAAAAAAAATCAGAAAAGCAGAAAAAACTAATTTCCAATAATATTACCATTTGTCACACAGGTTAGAGGGCTAAAGAAGAAACTTCAGAGGTATGGTTAGGTTAGGATTAGTGAACCGCTCACCCCACAACATTTTGCATCATCTTGCATTTTGCATCTTTGCCCTTGCAATTACAAAGGCTGGATAAAATATACTGAAAAACATTAAAAATTGAAGTTTTCATTTAATTTTACTATAGGAGGCCCCTGAGATGCGACTGCCTGAGTTCTGACCCCCCCCCCCCCCCGCACTTACAACCATTTTTGTAAATGTGGAAGGGGCCAGAAACCCCCGATTTACGTCCTCGGCCCACATTTACGACGGCGTACGGCACCTACCATAAATGCAGGTTCGAGTTACGATGCCCTCGACATTGGTTCCTCTGGAACCAATCGTGTCGCAAGTCGGGGGCCTCCTGTATATATTTTAGAAAGGTGGGTGTGTCTCTATCTGTCAGTCTGTTCAAGAACTCCTCCTAAACAATAAGAGCTAGGACTATCAAATTTATCATAACTTGAAGCAAGGTAAGGGTTCGGTTGTGCGAAGGTAACAGGATGTGTCTAGAATTTGATTGTTTCTCATAAAATGGAAGGGGTCTGGTAGGAGGAAGTAATATTGCAGAATGACCACACGGGGCCAGAGATGGGGACCAGGACAGGGGTGGAAGAAGGGACAGTTATATACTAGATATTTCAGAGTGTGAGACTGTTTGACATTGTGTCTATTCTCCAGCTGGACAAGGGCTGCAGTGGCCCTGGACAGGTGCTTCTCACCTGGCTCCAAGCAGCTGCACTGAGAGAAAGCTGGGGTTGTTTTCTCTACCCAGAGTAGCCTGCATACTGAAACCTTCACCCCAGACCCACTCCCAAAACAAATGATTTAAATTGGTGTTTCTCAAAGTGCATGTTGCGACCCCCAGAAGTGTCGCGACCAACTTACAGGGGGGTCACAGCTGCTAGCTTCCCCGGGCTCCTTTGCGCCACTTCTGGGGATTCCGGAAGTGCGCTCCCCTCCCACAGCTGTGTAGCGTGAGGGGGTGTCAGCCCCGGAGGAGGAGTGCAGCACAGTGACTGCAGGAGGGGTGAGTCAAGCGCAAGTGGGGCTGTTTTTTTTTTGCTTAACAACTTGGGGTGGGGGGGTCACACAAATTCAATGAGCATTTTAGGGGACTGCGGTATCAAAAAGTTTGAGAACCCCTGATTTAAATGAAGAAAAACAAAACTTATTTGAGTTAAGGACCCAAGCGATGCTGGGTAAATCTTCTAGTGCAATCAGGGCTGGACCAAACCATTCTGGCGCCCCGGGCAGACAGGTTAATTGCACCCCAGGTTGGGGGAGAGCACATGCGCGGCCCTGCCCCCACACTGGCGCATGGGGGAGGGCGCATGCATGGCCCCGCCCCCGCACGTGGAAAAGGGTGCATGCGCGGCCCTGCCCCTGTCCAGCGCGTGGGAGAGGGCACATGCGCGGCCCTGCCCAGCGCGTGGGGGAGCGTGCGCGGAGCTGGTGGCGGCAGGATGCACATGCCCGGCCCAGTCCAGCCCGGCTACTGCCGCTGGTGTGCAGTCCGGGGCCAACCAGGGTGGGCCGAGCCTGGCCATGCAGGGCCCCGCGGCCGTGGGGCGAAGGGCGCTGCTGGCTGGCGCTGCGGGGGTTAATGCGGCCCCCACCCCAGGCGGCCGTTGCAGGGTGGCTGCTGGGAGCTGCTGCAGCCCGCGATCTGGGAGCCGGGCGTGCGGTGCCTGATGGCAGCTGTAAGGGGCACTGCACGCCCCTTACAGCTGCCATCAGACGCCCCCCCATAGGCTGGCATCCTGGGCAGCTGCCCGGCTAGCCCATGCCTTAATCCGGCCCTGAGTGCAATATATAAAAAAGGAATACTGTACTGATTGTATTATTGGGATTCTATTAATACAATAAACATCTGTTTTTGTATATACTTGTCTGTGACAGAAATTTCTGTGTTCCACAAAATGTAGCATGTTGGGCTAAAGAGGGAGAGAGGGCTTAGTGAAGAGTATATGGTGCCTTACCCATATGAAATGACATCTCCATGAAGAACAAAGCGTTTCACAAAGAATACAAGGATTTCACAGAAAGGGTTAAAGGCCACAAGTGCAGAAAGGCAGAAACAGAATTGCTCTTCAGCAGAATTTTTATATGCTCTTATTATGGCACCTACAGTATCTGGGTCGATTCCATTAGAGAAGCAAAATTATAATACATTAGCAGTATCATTTTCCTCCCTCCTATTTAAAGAGATATGGGTCTATCTTTTTTTTTTCCCCCATTTTCTCCTCTGTCTCTTCAGCAAACTTGTCTCTCTCTCATAACCATGCCCCAATCCTGCGCCGAGTCTGGCAAAACTCACCATGAAGTCAGTCGGCCAGTGCACGTTGTGTTTGAATAAGAAGTGCTGAACAGTGCCCAAGGAGAGGAAACTTGTGACCTAACTGACAATTTGGCCAAATTGTGCACATAAATCAACTCTAAAAGAAGAGCCAATAAAAACATGATGGACCAGTCACACTAAATTCTCATATTACTAAGGTGGATAATAAACAACCAGTTTAAAATTAAATTATAATTTTATAGCTTTTTAACTATGTTAATGTTTTTGTAGGACAAGATAAGAAATACAAAAAGGTCCAATTATTCGCTATCAGTGCTATGTGCACCCCTAAGAAGCAGACAGTATCCTTAATTTTTATTACATGCAAATTGATGACCATAATGTAAAAGTCTTTACAGGAAAAGATAACTTCTTGGGCTTCACCAATATAGATCAGAATTTTCATGTCCCCAGTAAACAGACAGGCAGTCTTCCAAGACAATCTGTCAAATCCACTGATCAATCTCTGGTTTAGACTTCCAGAACAACTATATGGTACACCTAGCTCAACAAGCTGAACAACCAACCTACAAAAGGACTTTTGAGTCTAGCTGTACCAATCATCCACTTATCTTCCTGAGGATCTTGAAACAAGGGCCCAGAAATCAAGGCCTATTTGGGGATAATACTAGCCATGATGAAGGTGAATGACCAACTTTCCTCCAGCAAATTCTCTGTTTAACATTTAAAACTGTCTATTTCAATCAACCACCAGTCTTTAAAGAAGAGACAATCCTGTTTTGTAATAAACCATAATATGGTAAAATCTAAAGAGCAAAGATCATTATTCTAGATCATAAGAAACCAAGATTAAATTTTTGACTTGCACATTTTGGGACCTGAACCTAAATCGTAGGCCAAATTTGGCCTTTAAAATGAAGAGGAGAAGAAAAGTCAGAATTATCATACAGTGTCAGAGAAATTGCTTCCTTATATTGTTAAAGGAGAGATCCTTATGAACCCGGTTCCATATTCTCAGCATGCATAATAAAAGGCAGCTGTTTAGTTAATCCCTGGAGAGAGGGAGTATATGGGTTACAAACAAAAAACCAGAATGTTTTGAATGTAAAGTTCTACACTAACATTACAGTAGATGTTTTTCATTTCTATGTAGAGGGGCTAATTTGTCCTTACTGTTAATATTTTGAATGCATGAATACACTTACCTTTGCTAATAATTCCCTATTTACTGTAAAATTCACTGTTCCTGGACCAGTGCTGATTTCACTCACTACCGAATCACATTTTAGCTAAAAAAAACAAACAAACAAAAAACACACACACAGAAACAGGTGAATAAATCATTTTCTTCATTAAACATGTAATATTGATATTGGATAGAATCTTTTATGGTGAAAGGGACTCACACAGGGTCATCTAATTCACCCCTCCCTCCATAGAAAGATAGTTACATTTATTATTTCAAAGCCATCTCCAACAGATGAATATCAAGTTGAACCTCAGATATTGTACTTTCTCTTCTTTTGATCTAGTCCATTTCTACCATTTAAATGGAAAAGAGTTGATTTTCATATTGATAGAGATATGTATTGAGAAGCATGTGACAGCTTCCATGACACATGGCAGTGTTTATAATGTCAATCATCAATATCTTAAAACACAGGACCCCAAAGTTAGGCACCAAAATCCTTATATAGGTTCCTAAATAAGAGACCTGATTTTACAAATCTTCAGTGTGACGGGGCATTCCATATTCTTTATAGTAGCATGCTTGTAAATATAAATATGACATAACTAGGATATGCTTTATGCAAGATAGCTCATGTGAGATATCATTGGAAAGATTATTATCTACTACATACGATTATCCCATTTGCATGCAGCTATCATTTTTGTAGATCAAGGTGGGAATAATCAGGAAGGCCAAAGTGCAACTGGAATTTCAGCTAGCAAGGGATGTGACGGAATACAAGAAGGGTTTTTGCAGGTATGTTAGCAACACGACAGTAATCAGAGAAAGTGTGGGATCCTTACTGAAAGGGGAATGCAACCTAGTAACAGATGTGGAAAAAGCTGACGTACTCAGTGTTCGTGTTGCCTTGGTCTTCATAGACAAGGTCAGCTCCCAGACTGCTGCAGTGGGCAGCACAGTATGGGGAGGATGTGAGCAGCCCTCTGTAGTGAAGGAACAGGTTAAGGACTATTTAAAAACGCTAGACATGTAAAAGTGCATGGGACTGGACCTAATGCATTTGAGGGTATGGAGAATCCAGGGTAGAGCAGCCTTATCTGAAGGGGTATTTCAAAGAGGATGGAGCTAAGCTATTCTCAGTGGTGACACAACAAGAAGCAATGGTCCCTAAGTTGCAATAGGGAAGGTCTAGGCTGAATATTAGGAAAGACTATTACACTACAGGTTGAAACTCTCTTAACTGGGACTCTCTGGTCCAGCAACATCCGTGGTCTGGCAGGACCATGGATGTTCCAGGAATAGAGAGTCCCAGTGGAGGGCTAGTGCCATGGCAGCGGAAGCCCCACATGAGGCTACAGGATCCCCACATGTGGCAGCAGGGTTTCTTGGCAGGGCTGTGGGAGCACTAAGTGCAGCAGCAGGAGCCCAGCACAGAGGCTGTGAGGCTGCTCAGAGCAGCAGTGGAAGCCCAGCTCTTCCGCAGGAACCCAGTGCACAAAGGCAGCGGGGCTGCTGGGTGCTGCAACAGAAGCCCAGCATGCGCATAGGTGGCTGGGCTGCCTGGCACAACAGCAGATGCTGGGTGCTATAGCAGGAGCCTGGTGCGCAGAGGTGGCGGGGCTGCCTCGTAGAGCAGTGGGGGTTGACAGGGCAGCAGGGCCAGTGAGAGCGGGGAGCCACTTGGGAGGGCAGTGGTCGAACCAGGGCTGGAGGGGGCTGGTGGCAGGGGGCCAGGAATGACCACACTTGGTCTGGCAAAATCCCTCATCCAGGACAGGTCAGGTCCTGCAGGTGCTGGACGGGGGGGGCGCAAGGGGGGGTCCAACATATAGGAGGAAGATGAAGCACTGGAATGGGTTACCTAGGGAGGTGATAGAATCCCCATCCATATAGGTTTTTAAAGTCAGGCTTGACAAAGCTCTGGCTGGAATGAATGTGTTGGGGTTGATTCTGCTTTGAGCAGGAGATTGGACTAGATGGCCAACTGAGCTCTCTTCCAACCCTAATCTTCTATGATTTATATATGAAAGGTTTTCCAGGCCTCTGCTTGTTGACATTGCTATTCTCTTAATCCCTCTAGTTCTGTGACATCCTTTTTGAGATGGGAGAGAGTATTATTGCAAATGAGACTTTATTATGATGGCTTTATATAAATCAGTGGTACTTTGCATTGATCGCTATCACATTTCTTATTCATCTTAACATTGTTAGTTTTGATTATAGCTGAACATTAAGCAAGGGCCTTTATTGAGCTATCTACAGTGACACCAACATCCTTCTCTTGAGTTTATATATTTAATTCAGAACCCAACAGGTCACTGAATAGTTTAAAAATTTTGCTCTAATGTGCATTATTTTGCATTTATCAACACTGAACTTCATTTGCCATTGTGTTACCCATTCACCTAGCTTGGTTAGGTTTTTCTGAAGTTCTTCACAGCCCTCTCTGGTCCTGACTAACCTAAAAAACTGAAAGAGACAAGGTAAATGAGGTAATATCTTTTACTGGACCAACTCCTGTTCGTGAAAGAGACAAGCTTTTGAGCTCCACAGAGCTCTTCCTCCAATTTTTTAAATAACTTCAGCTTTTCTAACTGTGACATTTGCAAATTTTACTAGCTCACTACTAAACCCACTTTCCAGATCATTATGGAACTTTGAGGCATGGTACCTGCTGTTAATCTTTTGCCATGATGAGAATAGACGATTTTATCCTGCTCTTTCCTTTCCATCTTCTAGACAGTTTTTGATCCATGACAGTACTTTGCCATTCTCACCATGATTACTTAATTTCTTTAGTAGCCCTGTGTAGGACATTGTCAAAGGCCTTTTGGAAGTCTAAATAAATTATGTCAACCTGTTCTTTATCAACTACATTATTGAGATATTCAAAGACTTCTAAGAGATTAACTGAAACATGATTTTCCTTTGCAGAAGCAGTGTTGGATAGACCCTATCACATTATGATCTGCCAGGGATATTGTTATTCTCTTTGCAGTAAAAAATTCAACCAATTTGCGAGGAACAGATAAAAGGCATAATGGTCTGTAAATTCCCTGCATCGCATCAACATCTTCTTAAAATATAGGTACAGCATTTGCTACTCTCTAATAATCCGGAATAGTAGCTGTTTTAAAATGAGAAAATACCTATTTTTGTTAACAACTCAGCTGCATCACACTTATGCTCTTTCACAAATCATGTAGACTTAGTCGTTGCTCTTTCAGAAATCAAGAAGGTGCCATTTAGGCCTAGTGATTGCATTTTAAGAAATCAAATTGCTCCAACAGCTATTCTTCTGTTACCTCAATCTTAGAGAGCACTTCATCTTTATTACCAGAAAAGGGCCTTGGTTAGGATCTCCCCAACATCTCAGCACCTTTGGCTATTTGTGCTTTGAAATTAATTTTGGCCCTAGTAATTTCTTACTATCTTACTATATGCATGCTTAATTCATGTGTCTGTTTAATGGCCTCACTAGGATCAGACTTCCAAATTTTGAAGGCTTTCTGTATGGTTCAAATAGACTCTCAAACCTTTATCAGTTAGTCATTTTGGTTGACTCCTTGCCGTTCAGGTTCTGTTGTTGCTCAGCACCATGCCTTCTGAGATGCTGTTTTTAAGGTAGCTACCATGCCATCTCTAAGGATTTTGCTTCCTTTACTTTTTATAGGGCCTTTTTGCCAAGTCTCCTCAACTAACTGAAATCTCCTTTTCACTAGGTCATTTGCACTGGGCTTTACCTTACCCTTGGATGCGGAATCTTACTTATATTGTGATCTCTCTTACTTAATAGCTCAGCTACTTTTACTTCTTAAATTAGTTCTTGGATGTTACTTAAAACTAAATCAAGAATAATCTCTTGTTGCTCTAGATCTAGCTGTTCCAATAAGTGTTTCAAAGAGTCAAGATACTGTTTCTCTGAACTTTATCTTGCTGTGTCATTGGACCAGTTAATATGGGGGCAGCTGAAGTTTCGCCCGTTCTCATTTTGTTAGCTTTTACTGCCCCTTTGGTGCGTCTCAACTTCGTGTGCTCAATTTCTTACTCTTGATCTGGAGATTAGTAGGACCGTACTACTAATATATTTATATTTTTACAGTTTAGGAATTATATCCATAGAAATTCAACTGTGTGGTCCTCTCAGCATTTTTATCTCACTATAATCTATTCAATCCTTGAGATACAGTTTATTCTCTAACTTCTTTGGCCTAGTCGGTCCTTCCTGTATGGTTTGTAACTAGGGATGTTAAAATGTGTATATTTTGGTAAATGTGTAATCGATGAAATTTTCAGCAGCTACACGTTTACGTGTGGGGGGGGCAGCTCCTGTGGGAGCTAGTATGTGTGGGGAGCTGGCTTAAAAGCCAGCTCCCCATGTGTACTGGCTCCCACCTGCCGCTTCCGCTGCTGCCTCTGATACAGAGGCAGCAGTGGGGGGGGGGGGGGGGGGGGAGAGAGGCAGGCGGCTCCCTGAGAGCTGGTGCTTTTGGGCAGCCTGCTTTACACTGGCTCCCGTCTGCCACCCTCCCCTGCCCTGAATTGCTGCCTCTGATACAGAGGCGACAGCAGGGTAGGAGGTGGAGGGGGAGGGGGAGATGTCTGTGTGTAACCGTGAAGGTTAACCAATGAGCCCGGGCTCATCAGTTAACCATTTACACATTTCCACTATTATATCCCAAAACCAGGTATTACAATATCTCTGTTGTTTTTTATCATTTCAGCACTTCTTCATAATGCCTATTAAGATCCTTGTTGACTGAAAGACTGTTTTTTTCACTGATTTTTGCTTCTAAAATTCTTATGTTAGGATACAGACATTTATAGTCTTGACTAGTGCCTTTATTATCTACTCCCTTATTCTGACACCCTTCTGATTTTACAGAACATATATCTTTGTATTCTTATCCCATCCCTGTTCTAGTTCAGTTGTCATTTGCATTCTATCCTCCTTACATACACAGATACTGTTGTGTTACTGATCTATTTAACAAATGTCTCTGTCTGACTGCCTTAAAATGATGTTAGCTGGCCAATGGAGGATTCTCTATGTATAGGCGCTATTCCTCGGTAGTGCACAGCAAGGATATTGGTTCCTACACTGACCTTTTGTTGGCCATCAGTAAAGGATGGGCTCCTTTACTCTCAGCTGATGCCTTGCTTCCATGGGACCACTGACAGCCAGAGTAAATCAGAACAGGTTCTATGCCTTTGTCTCCTCACCTTCTTCTCTTGGAGTCTCACTTGCCAAGCCTCTTGTTTGCTGTTTTTCTTGGCCTCTCTCAAGTCCGTTGGAAGTGTAGCGTCAAAGCCAAACACAATATTGTAATAAAGCCTAACCAGTACTCAATCATTACTTTAGCTGTTTTTACAAGTGACGCTTCTCTGTCAGTATAACTCATTCTTAGCATTTACCCATTTTGTGACAAAACTGCATGGACAATGTTTTCAGTCTTGCACAACTAAGGCTATGATTTAATCACAGGTATTTTTAGTAAAAGTCACAGACAGGTCATGAGCAATAAAAAATTATGGCTGTAACCTGCCTGTGAACTTTACTATAAATATTCCTGACTAAATCTTAGAACAAAGTGGGGTGTGTGTGTGCTGCTGTGAAAGATTCTAGAAAGGGTTATGCTCTGGTGAGGCGCCCCACAGGGCCAGTGTGACTGGCTGTGGTGCTGCTCAAGTGGTTGGCTGCTGAGCTGCCCCAGCAGTGGTCAGTGTGGCTATCTCTGAAGCCTCCTTAGCAGCTATCCCTGGAGTCAGCTGCTTGGGCAGCCCTAGGATCAGCCACAATGGCTACTGCAGAAGTAACGTAGGTCACAGAAAATCACCGTGACTTCCACAATCTTCATTACAGATACTAATAATGCCATCCTTCTGCAGTATTTCTGCACAACTTTCTATGCTAATATATTTGATTATTCCTATTTTTGCATATTAGTTTATATTCATCTTTAGTGAATCTCATTTTTTCATGGCAAATCCACTTCCCAATGTATTTAGAGCACATCCTGTTACAGTATAATCCTATTTGCCAAAGTATTGTGATACTTATCAGTTTTGTATCATCCACAGATTTGACACAGTCTCTAAACCATTAAGAAAAATACTGAATAGTATGGATTCAGAATGGCCTCTGTACACACTAAAGTCACCTTCCAATGTCACACTGAACAATTAATAATTAATTGCTCCCAAATTATTTTAAGTCAAACTGTGACATGATTTTATAGTACGGTTATCTAACCCTGTTTCTCTCATTTCCAATGAAGATGTTATGTGCAATTGAGCCAAATAGCTGCTGTTATTCTATACTCACTCAAATGGGCACAGCTGTCAATGGAATCAGTAGGAGCGGTTTGTGCATAAATACCATTTTCTCTAAGAAATTAGCTACATTTCCTTTATCTAATAAGCTTGTTATTGTATCAAATAAAGAAGCTTACTGTGCCAGAGTACCTTCTCTGCTAGCCTCTGAGTTTGAAGCTGAAGATCTGGCTTTGAGCAATCACTAGACTTATTCTTTACCACAGAACCCACAAATAGCTGGAAATCAGCACCTGGCCTGGAGAAAGACATAAAAAATTGAGATGGGGGAAAAACAGAATTTGCTATTACTAAAATGTATGGAAATGCTGGGTACATTCACTAACTGTTAACAGTCCAGTTTGGCATGGAATAACTTCATTCAGGCATTCAAAGTCTTCATATCAAACAACAAAAAAGCATCAAACAAACATGTTTTTGTCAGTTCCCCAAATCCTTCTAGAAGAACCACAAGAACTTATTACACTTTCATATGAGTAATAATGCAACTTTAATAGATGTTTTCCAATAACCACTTGTTAATTTCAGTATCTGATTAAAAGGAATAACATTATTTATTAGGTAGACAAGTGAAAAGCTAAATGATACTGGAGTCAACTGATGACCACTGTATGTAACCTACAGAAGCATAAAGGGTATGGGGCTTTTCCTGGTCAATTCAAAGGAGTAAGGACAAAACTGAACATTTATGATGTCTGGCTAAGGAAAAAAATATTCACTAACGCAATCACACAGACTGCACATATATTATTTTCCTACTTGCAGAGCAGTTACAGAATAGCTGGAATTATTTGATTAGCTTGTTTCGTCAGGCAAACTGTGCAGGTTAAGAAAATGGTAGTAGGCTCCCCCACCCTCAACTGCTGTGCTGCATACTATGTGCTCATGGTTTATAGTCCTCTGTTCCAGCAGTGGCTGCATATTGGAGATGCGGTTTTATTTGGGTTCTGATCCTATAAAAAGATGCACCAAAATACTTAAAAACATGCCTAATTTTAAAGATTTAAATAGCTCCATTGACATCAATGAGATTACCCAATTCTATGCTAGAGAATAGACATTTGTAGGTTGAAGAACATAGTGCAGGGAGAATTCTAGGATCTGTCTAGATTGATAATATTGAACATGTGCCTGGCTATTGAATGGCCCAATCTATAGTGGTGCATGGGTAAATGTACATTTCCCCCTAATTACTATATTCACCTTGTATATGAATTAAGAGCATAACATTTTATATTAAGAATTCTTTCACTTGCAATAAAATCCAATTTACTTTTTGCATCTCTCAAACACGAGAATGAAAATCAATATGAATGTCACTTTTATTACTAATCAATTTCACTTTCAGATTTTTAGTGCTATAATATTTGCCTTTCAGGCACTACAGTGGGATATTTATTTCATATGTATTTTTTAATATCAAACTGACTCTGCTGGTTTTGATGTTCATAAAAGCTTGTTTTAAAAAAATATTAAATGGTGAGCCGTATTTAAGTGTCCCTCTATGATTGGGATAAATATAAATTACTACGTATACCCGGCATTACTCGGGTCCTTAATTCAATTTATTTTTGTTTTTTTGGAAAATAAAATGAAAATGTACATGCATCATTTAAATCATTGCTCTGGGGTAGAAATGTGGACGAAAGGTTCAGTATGCAGGCTGGCCCAGGGAGAGAGGACTATCCCAGCCCTCTCGCACAGCAGTAGCTTGGGGCCAGGTGAGAAGTGCCTCTCTATGGCCACTGCAGCTCCAGTGGGCACAACTAGGTAAGGGGTATATGTCCCTCAGCTGGGGCAAGTCCAGGTTTGTCTGCCCCCCAGCCAGAGTGAGAAATGCAGCAAACTGTACACTTGTTCCTCTCTCCCCGGCAAAGGGAAACAGACAATAATGTTCCCAGATGAATTGGTGTGGGTGGGAATTTCAGCCCTCCCCACCTCCTCTAAAGGACACCTAGGGAGTGGGAAGCTCAAGGCTAGGGCAGTCTCAAACAGCCACCCCTTTCACCTATCTAGTGATTCTGTTTCTTTTCTCTATGGTTTTATAAGAAGCAATCCCATACCATGCACATTCCATTTTCCTGGCACAACCAAACTTTTACCTTGCTTTTTAAGTTATGATAAGAGGAAGCTTTATACAAAATTTGGTGGTCCTAGCTCTTAATGTTTAGGAGGATTTCTTGAACAAACAGACCAACTGACCAGACAGGACATATAAACCTTCTCAAATATATAGTAGATAATCTTCATATTAGCCAATATTGTTTGATTTTTTTTGTATTAATATTTCCCTAAAACCTTCACTGAGGCCAGGTCTACACTAGACCTGGCAGCTAAGCTTAAGGTACAAAACTCCTGCTATGCAGAATATGTAGCTGGAGTCGGCGTACCTGAAGCCGAGCTAAGAGGTGTCCCCACAGTGGAAGACCAACAGGAGCAAATGCTTCCGTCAGCTTCCCTTACTACTCACAAAAGCAGGAGTACCAGACGCAATAGGGGGCACCCTCTGAGTTCAATTTAGCAAGTCTTGACTAGACTCACTAAATCAAACTCCAGAAGATCGATCACAGCAGCATCAATCTTCTGGGGAGTGAAGACAAGTCCTGAGATTCTACAGTATTAAGCACCACAAAAATAATTTATTAGAATATAAAACAAACACTTTACCGGTTTTTAGAAACAGGGACTACAGATATTGACTTTATCAAATGTTCTGGTGGCAGGTTCAAAACTCTTGAAAGCTAGATTTAAAACAAAGATTAAAATATAATAAGAAAAGATTTTCAATAAAGATATTTCTTGTTTAGGCTCTAATGTGGATATGACATACATTTTAAAAAAATTATTACTATCCAGATTGATGGCAAAATGTGTTCGCTGAAGCTATCTTAAGAACAGTTTTTAAAAAACATGTTACAAACACAAACAATAATTAAATATAGAAGGTGCCCTAGAGAAAGCTGAACTAATAAAAACTTGCAGCTCTAAACTCCTTATATTTGTGGAAGGAAGACTGTAGAGACTTGTTTATTGGAATAGAAAAGAAACATTTTATTTTAATATACACTATTTATTGCCTGGAAGATAAATGATGATAAACTGTTGTCTCAACTTAAGACATTGTTCATAACAGTAACTGAATAAATGGTACCTTCCATCATACAGGGTTATATTTAGCCCTAGTGGAAGCAGATGCAATACTACCGAAGTCAATGGAGCTGCAGTTACTAAGGATGAACTTGGCCCATGGTGTAAAATTCCCTACAAAAAACATGCCAACCAAGAGTGGCTGAGAAACGCAGCAGACATAATTTGGGAAGCTAAATCATTAGAAAATCAGAATCCTTTTGTTAAAAAACAAAAACCCCTAAAAATAAAGAATATTCTTGTGACTACAGTTTTTATTTTTGGTCATAATGATTTAATTTAAGTCTTAACTGAACTTCTCCAACCTTCCTTGCTGTCCTTGTTCCTTACTCTATTGCATGCTCATTCTGCCTTCTTAGCATTAACTTGTTTGCTCTTCTTACACAAAAACCAGAGCTTTATCTTCTGATGTTCTGAGTAGACTTCCAATAACTTAATTTTATCAACTTTACATCTCTTATCAAATCTCACATTAAATCATTTGCTTAAATTATACTTTTGAAATCTGATACATTTCTTCTTTATAATTACAGGAGAAAAAAATGGAGATGTAAAATCCCACTTAATTGGTTAACCAGTTAAACATATTGTTTAACTGATTAAGAGGGGAGAGTGCTATAGCCCAACAGCAGCAGCCCTCCCCCCCCCCGCCTGCCACTGGGCTGAAGCGCCTTCCCTTCCCCCCACAGGCAGTGGTTGCCCCGGCTGGAGCAGCCCCTGTCTGTGGTAGGCAGGGAGCTGCTCCAACCCCTACCCATTAATCAGTTGACCATTCACATCCCTAAAGTGGTAGCCAACATACTGAATCAGAGATCACAAAAAAAAAGTCTAATACAGTGGTCTCCAACCTTTTTAACTAAAAGATCACTTTTTCAATTTAAGTACAACGTAAGAGCTACCTCAAACCCAAATACCCTTGCCCCACTTCCTTCCTGCCCCTACTTTGAGGCCTTGCCGCTGCTCCACCCTTCTCCAAGGCCTCACCCTGCTCACTCCATCCCACTTCCTCCCCATCCTCATTCACTTGCACTAGGCTGTGTAGGGGTTGGGGTGCAGGGTCTGGTCTTGGGCCAAGGGGTTTGGAGTATGGGAGGTGCTCCCAGCTTAGCCCAGGGTGAGGGACTGGGGTCCAGGAGGAGGTTCATGGTGCAAGCTCTAGGAAGGAGTCTGGATGCAGGGGAACTCATGTCTGGGGCAGGAGGAGGACTGGGACAGGGGTTCAGGAAGCAGGCTCTGGGCACTGTTTAACTGAGATGGCTTCCGGGTGATGGAACAGTGGGGTTAAGGCAGGCTTACTTCTGCCCTGGCCCTGCACCACTCCTGAAAGCAGCTGGCATGTATAGCAATGGCTCCATGGCACCATGTGCTGCCCCTCATCTACAGGCACTGATAGGGTTGCCAGATGGTTTAACCAAAAATACTGAATGCCCCCCACTTCCCGCCCCCCGAAAAAAAACCACCGGGGAAAAAATTCTATTGAGGGGGGGAAAAAGGGAGAGACCAAAGTTGTTGAGCAAAACCAAGAGTTATTAAGCAAATAAATAAATAAATAAATAAAAATACTACTGTGTTGTAGGGTTGCCAGGTGTCCAGTATTTTCGCCTCGTGGCAGGGGGAAAAAACCCAGAAAATACCGGATATTTTAGGTGTCTGGTATTTTCTGAATTTTTTTACTGGACAGGAGGTGAAAATACTGGACTGTCTGGGTCAATACTGGACACCTGGCAACCCTAGGCACTGAGCCCACAGCTTCTATGGGCCATGGCTCCCCGTTATTGATCAATGGGAACTGCAGGAGTGGTGTCTGCAGACAAGGACAGCATGTGGAGACCCCCTGCTCTGCCCTTCTCAGTGGCTGCAGGTACATGCCAGCCACTTACAGGAGCAGCAATTACTACAGAGAAAATTATTCCAGCCATGACAGGTTACGCATTTTAGAACTCACTACTCAAAAAATTAAATTTAAGCATAAGAGAGAAATGAAAATTATGAAATACACAGACCTGTCAAAAACCAAAAATAACACATTTTGCAAGCAGTAAAAGAAGCAACAACAACCCAGTTATGTGTTGGATGAGAGTGAAGCACAATGTGTGTTTGTGAGAATGACAGACACACACACAGTGTGTGAGTGACAGAGATTTGCATTGCCAAGGTCCCTCTAGCCCCTTCTCTCTGTGAGATACCCGGGTATCTCCAAGGCAGAGGGCAGGAGCAGCATGACAGTGGATGGAGGAGCAACTGAAGTGCCAGTGCTTGATAGCTTCCTGGCCAAACAGGATCACCTGTCAGAGTCTCCAAGATCTACTGGTAGATCCCGACCTACTGGTTGATGACCACTGGTCATCAAGCTACTTCCTCCTGAAGGGTGGGTGGTTGTCTTCCAGTAAATATGAACTGTTGTTATACTATACTATATTATCTTGTATAGTATGGTAGTGTTTATGGTATTATATAAGCATAGTGCTTGAAAAATTAACTCTACACTTACTAGCCTGAAAACTGAATGTGCTTGTCTAAGTGAAAAATGCATGCCACCAATGTCCCTGAGACCACATTCCCTGCAAATGTAAAAGGATTAAACAATTTACTTTTCATGCACTATATTTAACTTTAAAACATCAACTTTTTAAAAATAACTTACAATAGGATTCTCTACATGGGGAATTATTCCAGAATAGCTAAACCTAATCTACTACCAAAATGGATTAAAATGTTTTGGAATAACATACTTTCATTCTGGAATAAGAGTGTCCACATGCAGAGTTATTCAGATATAGTTAATCCACCCCTTTGGCTTATTCTGCATTAGCTTTCATGTATAGACAAGCATTAACCCAGTTTTGCTTTTGTTTCATATTTTCCCTTCTTGGCATCACTCCATTTTCCCCTCTCTTCTTTTCTATAATATCTTTTCCTGTGTTGTTTACAATAATTTTTCTTTTATTCATTCCCTCTCTATTCTCTCAAAGCCCTATTTTTCCTAATTTATCTAGTCAATCTCTCACACTCCCTCATACATAGGGCTTAAAAACTACAGCATACCTAACAGCCATGGGACTAGACCAGTAAAATGAGGGGCCACACTACTCAGGGACACCATCCAGAAAAGATGCCACCACAGTCTGGACTTCTACCATGATGTCATGGATCTTGGACCCTTACTCAGAGGCTACTTTTATTATAGACCTGGATCTGTTACAAAGTCACATGTCAAACGATAGGAGACAACATTAGGGTTGCAACTTTGCTTGGCTATCTTCCTGGAAGGTTTCATACATAATCTTTAATTAAAAATTAATCTTTAATTGCTGAAGATTCCCAGGGCAATCCTGGAGGTCAGACAACCCTCAACAGCACCCACTCATTCTAGTGGTTATGACTACTTTTTTAAAATTAAATTACTATAAATCATGATCCCAGCAGAAGCTGATCACCACAAACTAATCTGGCTCTGAATAACAATGACCTTCCAACCACAAAGCCACTTCATGTTCTCAATGCAGTTTCTTTCTCAGTGACCTACTCAGCTGCCAAGGAAGAGCTTCTATCTTGAACCTGTCCTTACTGGTTTTCAATGACATATAATTAGGTGGTCATGAGTTACTTTGGTCTGCAGCAATCCAGGGGTGCATCTACACTGCAGGGCTTAACTCTAAATAAGTTAAGCAATTGACATAGCTCAATTTGTGTATCTTATTTCAAAATAGCTTATTTTGAAATAGGGAGTATCTACACAGCACTTATTTCAAAATAGAGCACTCTTCCTCTGACTTCCCTTACTCCTCGTACAATGAGGTTTACAGGAGTTGGAGTAAGAAGTCCTCCAGCTTGACACTATTTTGAAACTATTTTGAAATAACTGCCTGCTGCGTAGATGTGGACTAAGTTTTTTCAGAATAGCACTAGTTATTTCACCCCAGATGTCCTTAAGAAAAAGGAGAGCCGGTGTTCATGGTTTTCTTTCTAGGTATTTCATTCCCATTTTCAGAATGGACTCTCATACATAGTTTGACATATGATCTTGGTGCAGCTAGTATAACTGTTACAGTAACTAAATACCAACCCTTAGGGTTATTAAGGCTAAGTCTTACCATAGATAGCAGCATGCCACACCACAGTGACAAGCTGAGTAGCTACACAGATCAGGAAGCTGCCTGTTGGAATTATTATTGTCAATCCAGGATATCACCACATCCTCAATATAATGATAAAAAGCTTTATTAAATTAGAAGGATGAATGGTATTTATCTAAACTAAGGATGTTAAGAAGTGGGTAACTGATCAATTGTATAGTCAACACAATTTGTATCAACTACACAATTAGTTGATAAGAGGAGGTGCTTTGTCTCGGCTTATGCCATATCCAGGAACTACCCCTGCTGCGGCTCTGCAGTTTAAATGTAGCAGGAGCCGGGTGCGCAGGCAGCCTGGCTCTTACTACGTTTAAAATGCAGAGCTGAAGCAAGAATAGTTCTGGGACCTGGTGCGAACTGGGACTGAGCAGTCCCGGCTCGTGCTGGGTCCCAAACTGCTGAGCCTCTGTCTCTTCTGCCTCCCATGTCCCCCATCCCTTGTCCCACTGAGATGGTGCTGGGGCAAACTGACTTTCAAGCTGGCTTCCTCCAGCACCAGCTTCTGCTTCCCCCATACCCTTGCTGCCTCTTACAGAGAGGCAGCAAGGGAGCAGGGAAAGGCGAGTAGTCAAGTAGTAACTCAACTAGTCATTTACATCTCTAATCCAAACATGACTTAAGTGCCTAAGCAATAATTACACCTGTACAGCAGCATGCAGGTACAAGCATTGATCAGATATTTATAACAGGACTGGACCTAGGGTGCTCAAACTTATGATGGCTGGTTCCAACTGGACAGCAGGTAAGAAAATCTGACTTTACTCTTTTATAACTTATTATGGGAATCTACATGACTAAGGTCTTTGCTTCTTGAATTCCTTTCTTTACTAAAATCAGTCAGAGCCACCTTGATAATTGGGGCTTTTCTATCTTATCAGTACTTTTCAATGAAGCCACATTCCAAGGCTAGTATTTTCAATTAAGCATAGCACCTTTCAAGGCTTCCCCACAACTGCTAAGCACCTGTATTTTACACAAACTGTGAAGCATATATATATTAGACAAACTAATTAAACCCTTTACATACACCTATCTAACCTTATATTGCTGAAACCTTTTCATACTGCTATAGTCTTTCATTATGGCAGGCTCTGGCAGTCTGCTAGGGTCACTATTCTCTCTGCCACAGCTTTAATCCACAATAGGGAAAGACTCCAACAGCAAGACACAATGCTGCTAAAATACCAGCAGTGAAGCTGGGAGGAGGCACTACTTAGGTGTGTAGAGTTGTGTTGGGGTTCAAACTAGGGATGTCAATGTGTAGTCCACTACACAATTAACTAATAAGCCCTGGCTTATTGGTTAATATTAATGACTACATGCACTGCCCCCTTTGTTGTCTCTGTATCAGAGGCAGCAAGGGGGGTGGGGTGGAGTAGGAGCCAGTGCCCATGAGGAGCTGGCTTTAAGCAGGCTCCGTAGAAGTACTGGATCCACGTACACCCCCACGCTGCTGCCTCTGGTAGAGCACAAGATAGGACAAGAAGCAATGGGCTTAAATTTCAGCAAGGGAGATTTAGGTTGAACATTTAATTACCCTGATCATTAGGAAGTGTTTCCTAAACACTGGAATAAATTGCCTAGGGAGGTTGTGGAATCGCCATCACTGGAAATATTTAAGAGCAGGTTGGATAGACATCTATCAGGAATGATCTAGACCAGGGTGGGCAATGATTCTGGGGAGGAGGAGGGGGAGGCACTCCAAGATTTTGGAAAGTAGTCAAGGACCTCACTTTTCTGTGGAAGATATGTAGGGTCTAGAGTGGAGGTTGGGTGCAGAAGGGCATACAAGGTAAGGGACTGGGGTGCAGGAGACAGTGTAAGGTCTGAAGGGGAGTTTGGGTGAAGGAATGGGTTGTGACCTGTGTCAGGAGATTGGACTGTAGGCTCAGTTAGGGAGTATGGGTGCAGAAGAGGATTCTGGCTAGGGGAGGGAGCAAAGTATGGAAGGGAACTGTGACCTGGGAAAAGGGGAAATGTGGGTGCAAGCTGCAGAGGGTGTGGGTGGTAACTTGGAGCAGAGGATTGGGTTGCAGGGTGTGGGAGGATGTTTGGGTGCAGGAGAGGATTCTCCTCTGAGGGAGGAGTGGGGGGGGGGGTACAAGGCCTGGGAGGGAGTTGTGACCTGGGGCAGGGGAATACAGAGGGTTTGGATGGTGACCTAGGTGAGGGAGTTGAGGTGTGAGAGGGGCAGAGGCACCAGAGGCAAGCTCTGACTAGGAGGCTCTTACCTAAGTCTGCAGCACCTCTAAAGCAAGCTGGGCTCCCCAGCTGCAGCCCCCAGATCATTTTAAACTGCAGGCTTGTTACCTCCAGGTGGCTCTCAGCTCTGGGAAGGAAAGAGGCTTGTACTGTCCCTATCCCACCAAGCCAATCTCTCAGTTCCTATTGGTTGGTTGTTTCCAGCCAATAGGAGCTGAGAGATTGGCTGGGGTCAATGCCTATTGGCCAGTTGTTTCCAACCTCTAGGATCTGAGGATTGGGCTAGGAGCCTGGAGATCACACAAAGTTTCCCCCACTCTGCAGAGCAGAGAGCAGCTTGGTCTGTGCTTTAAGCCATAGCTGTGTGCCTAAGGGTCCCAGCAGAGTGGTCCGTGGGCCATATTTTGCCCAGCCCTGATCTAGACAGTGCTTGGTCCTGCTGTGAGGGCAGGGGACTGGACTGGACTGGATAACCTCTCAAGGTCCCTTCCCATTCTAGTGTTCTTTGATTCTATGAAATGACCAGTCACGGCTTTTATTTTGGTTTATGAGCATCTTTTCGAGCTTTAAACCGACTCCTTTGACCTGCTAAAGAGAAATGGAAATACTGGAGAATGGACTCTTCAGTCTAAAAGCCAACTGCTGGAAATTGAAACTTGACAAATTCAGCATAGAACTAAGGGATGAAACGCTACCGGCGAGGTGCGGGTGAGCTGCCAGTGCACCGATTTACAAGGGATTTGCTCAGGGAGAGGCAGGCGTGCCAAAGAAGTGGCACAGCCAGTGCCAGGCAAGGAGGGGCGGGTCCCATCTAGGTGTATCTTCAATGACAGGTGCCTGACTGAAACTGAATTGGGATTTCCATGCAGGTTTTACCTCACACTGTGCGGGTGGCCTGGGCTCTGACAGCCTTCCCTGTAAGCCGTGTGCTCCTGCCCGGCCGCCCCGCTGACAGGCAGAGCGCCCACTGCTACTTTCCTGTTTCTATTGGTGGCGCACAGGGGCACAAGCCTCGCTGCACAGAACAACTGATTCCGCACAGAGATGGGGGAAAATCCGCAGGCGGGTGGAAAAGATTAGAGGGAACTTTGGCTCTGGCGCCGGGCTGCCCAGACTCGGGCGCGTGAGGAAAGTCAGTTACACGGCACACACTTAGCCCAGGGCACTCGGGGGGGGGGGGCGGGAAAGGAACTCGCGCGCTGTGGGTGGGGGACAGGCAGCCGGACGGTTCCCCTCACCGGAGTTGGGCCGGTCGCAGCGGCCTCCGCGCAAAGGGACACGCTACCTGAGAGGCGATGCTCCTGCGAAAGGGACAAGCCGCCATGGCTCACAGCGAACAGCAAAAGCACACACTTCTACCCCCCTCCACGCATAGACTAGCCCACAGGGGGAGGAGCCATTCACTTCCGTCGCTGCAGTGGGGGGGGGGGAGGATTGTACCATTCTCGGGGGTGTAAGGAGCTGTCTGTTTTCCCCCGCCTGGAATCTGAGGCGGGCCGCTCGCAGGGAGGAACCGCCGGGGGTTGGGCGCGCCCATTGTGTGAGAGGGGAGGTGGATAAAGAAGAGAAGTAGGTTCTGAACTCCACGACTAGAAAAACCTGGCCTGGTCTCGGAGTACACTGCGCATGCGTCAGTCTTGTTGCGCTCTGGACTGGGGTCAAGGGGTGCCGTTACCGCGGGACTCAGGGGCGCGCGGGGGCAGCATGAGCACGTGCTCCGTCTCTAAGGTGGGTGAGGAACGTTCATCGACACCCCGCTGGGGGCCTGTGGTAGCTCGCGGGTCGGGCCCACTCAGTGGTGTCCGAGCGGTTCCCGCGCCGCTCCTTGGAGGCCGGGGGGCTGGACACCCGGCTCCGCTCCCCGCCTGTCGGCTCAGGGTGCTGGGGGGGCTCCCCCCACGGCGGCCCCGGGAAGGGCTGGAGGGAGCAGTTGGTGCTGGCGGTAGGAGGCTGGAGCGGAGCCGTGGGGCTGCTGGGCGGGCGGGGCAGGAGCAGGTGTGGCACGGCGGGGATGTGGGGCCTGTCTGTGCATCCCCGCCCCCTAGGGACTCTGTACGTTCCCCGTGGCCTTGCTCACCCTTAGGGTAGGAGCGAGCTGCTTGACTCCCTTTGTTATGTCCGGGTATAGCGGTCCCGCCTTTAGTTTTCCCTTACACTGCCAGTACCGCTTAAGGAGGTTAAGATAATTGTGTACTCAGTGCAGTTTGTATCGAGTACATGATTAGTCGATAAGGGGCCCGCTGTGGCTCTGCGGTTTAAATGTAGTAGGAGCCAGGTGCATAGGCACCCGCGCTCGTGCTATATTTAAACTGCTGAGCTGCAGTGGGTAGGTCCGGGACCTGACACAAGAGGGGACTGAGCAGTCCCGGGGCTTGTGTCTTGACCGCTGCACCTCTGCTGCTCCCCACACACACACTGCAGAGACCGTGCTTGGGGGGAACTGGCTTTTAAGCTGGCTCCTGCTTTTTCTCCCCCTTGCAAGGGGTGGGGGAAGCAGGTAGTTGACTACTCTTTTACATCCTTAATACACATGCACAGGGAGTGAGTGCTGACCGTACAGCCAAGTCGACTTCCAGACACTTAAGCATGTGCAGGTCTTTATTTACAGTGGCAAGTTAAATGTATGTATAAGTGCTGGCAGGCTCTGTTTCTTATACCTAGCAGTAGTGATGTGTGATATATAGCAGAAGAGGTATGTACCAATATTGTGTGCTGCTGCAGGAAGGTGTGGGATAGAGACAGCGGAGATATTTTGCTGTAGAAGTAGTATGATAATATACTGCCCTGTGTTTATGTAATGTATGTTGTATTAGGCTGCACAGCAGTAGTGTGTAATATTGGAATAATAGATTTATAAAGGCTGTGTAACAGTGAGCAGGCGGATATGAGATAAGGCAAGGGGTATTTATTCACAGCCTTATACTACAGAATATCAGTGTGTTTTGTACCAGCCTTAAACTGCAGATCTCACAGCACGTATAACTGCTAAGATTTTTAACAGTTACATGGTTACTTTTTTAATACCTTTTTTACATCCCTTCTCTACAACTGCCCAGCTCTGAAGGCAGTGCCATCGCCAGCAGCTGTGCAGAAGTAAGAGTAACAGTACTGCAACTCTCCCTATAATAACATTGCAACTCCCCCACAATGCTTTTCATGGGGTATCATGTTTGTTCCCGTCCAGCAATATCAGCAGAAATTACCTTTCAAGTTACATTTTGCAGTTTAATTTTAAAAATGTCTGATTATATTTTGATGTCCTACTTTTTTCTTTTTAGCAACTGTAATCAATCAAGCTTCGCCCTGCTGCCTGCCCCTTTTCATGCAGGGCTCCTGGCCCCACCGTGGCAGCCCCACTTCTGGCGTGCACAGCCCTAATGCCAGGCTCCGTCCCCCACAGGGCAGCCCCCCTGCTGGGATCCAGTTGCGCCACTGGGCGACAAGCCCCACTTGGGCTTCAGCCTCGCTGGGCAGCCCCACTGCCTCCTGGCATGACCAAGCAGCTCTGCTAGGTGGTAGGGGGGTTGCCGGACTTCTTGCTGTGCTGCTGGGCAGCCCCACTCCCAAGTTTCTGGCCCTACCATCTGGCAACCCTGCAGTCAGGCTCCCAGTCCCGCTGGGCAGCTAAGCAACTTGGTGGTAGCAGAGCTGCCAGGCTGCTGGTTGTGTTACTGTGGGGCCCTGCTGCCTCCCAGTCTCACTGATCAGTTTTGTTGCTGGGCTCCAGACCCGCTGCTTCCTGCCCTCTCCTGCCCCCCTGCAGTGTTGGCACTGGGCAGCAGCCCTACTGCTGGGCTCCAGTTTTCACTGCCACAGGGCAGCCCCATTATTGGGCTCTAGCCCCGCTGTAGGGCTCCCAGCCGCCAGCCCTGCACCAGGACCCTCTGGTCCTGAGATATCCGTGGGCCTGCCGGACCAGGAATGTTGCAGGACCAGAGAGTCCCAGTTAAGAGGCCCAACCTGTAGTTAGAAAAAGACATTTTTCCAAAATCGGACGTAATTTTCCCCCACTTCAGATGTTTTGAAACACAACAGATTAGGATTTACAGTTTTAACTGTGTCTTGTCATCTTTTCACATATATATGCAGTAGCCTTGCTACTTCAACTCTGCTTGGTTTACAAAATTCGATGGCATCACAGTGATAAGCAAGTACTTAGAGTGGAAACCTTAAAGGGAAAATTTAGGTACTGCAGAAAATTGTATTGGTAAATTCAGTAGGTGATATTCTTCCCCTGGGTCAGTACTGAATGTATGACTCTTGCATGATTTTAGGAGACATTGAACCTCAGCTGACATTATCTTTCAGGTGAGACACAAACAACTGATGCTCACCACTGTTGTTAAGAGTGGGAATACTGTTAAGAGTGTTGGATTGCCCCAGTTGGAGTTGTTAAAACATTTTATTTCCTTTGGCATTTCAGTTAGATGTGAGATTCCTCTCTTGTCCTCCTAAACTGATACGTCACTTTGCTCTGTAGTATTTCATTTGTCATGATTCACCTTAGCATGAGTACATGGTAACTGAATTAAAGGTTTCTTCTATTTCCAAAACACTTTGGAAACCATCTGAATGAAAGATATTATGTTGCACTTAAGTTCACACTGTTAAATTGCATAATCCACTTAAGCATAATGTGCTCCTGACATGACCTGACCAGACACACTGCATAAATTACTACTCTGGACAATCTCATATTGGCTTATTGTATACTGCATTACCAATCGAGGTGTAATTGTAAGTGAATAGTCTGAATAATAACAAGATTGTGTGCTCTTTTTTTTTTTTTTTTTTTTTTTTTTTTTTTTTTTTCCCTACTACTCTTTTCAGTAGCTGTTAGTATGTGTGAGAAGATGGAAAATGCCAGTGGACATATATAAAAGTACTTAAAGATGAGTAAATCTATATAGTTTAAAACCAGAAGAGACCAGTAGATCATCTAGTCTGGCCTCCCATAAGATCATGGTCCATTAAACTTTACCCATTTACCCCTGAGTCCAATAACTTTTGTTCGCTTATTGAACTGAAAATATCAAAATGATGGAGAAGGTTGTGAAAGCCTTCACAACTGCTCATTATATTGGTCAACAGCAGATTGTACACTGGGGTGGGCAATACGTTTTGAATTAGGGCCACTGCAAAAATGTTTAAAGGGGTCACAAGCTGCCCCGGAAGGGGTAGGTCCTCAGGCGGAAGAGGCAGGCCTTTAAATAGCAGGAGTTGAAAGGGTTCGTGCCTCCCTGCAGCTCCCAGGCAGTTAGTGAGGGACAATAGCTGCCAGCCCTTTCACTTCCTGCTATTTAAAGGGCTCGCTGCTAGTGCATTGCCTGAAAGCAGGGAACACTAGAGCCCTTTCAACTGCTTCTATTTAAAAGGCACTTGCCTTCCCTGGGGTTATTGCCTGACAGCCACAGGGAAAGCGCAGATCCTTTAAACAGAAGCAGTTGAAAGGGCTCACTAGTCCCTGGCTCCCAGGCAACAGGCTAGCATGGGACCGGGGGCTGTGAACCCTTTCAATTGCTTCTGTTTAAAAGGCTTGCTCCTGCTGGGTGGCTGCCAGGCAACACAGTTGCCTGGCAGGTGTGAGCCTTTAAATAGAAGTAGTCAAAAGGGCTCCCAGCATTGCTAGTGCTTTGCCAGGGAGCCAGGATGCACAAGCCCTTTCAACTGCTTCTATTTAGAGTAAGGATGTTAAGTATAGTGTAATTCGCTAATTGAATAGTTGATGCATTTTTGCATCAACTATTCGATTAGTCGATAGGGTGGCTCTGTCCCTTTGAAATGCTGCTGCAGTATTTCAAAGGGGCAGTGCCACATGGAACCCAGGATCAGCTGGGGACTCCCCAGCTGACCCTAGGCTCCATGCGGAGCAGCTGCTTTGAAACACTGTGGCAGCTTTTAAAGGGTCAGTGCTGCACAGCTGATCCCGGTCTCTGTGCAGCACTGCCCCTTTGAAATGCCACTGCGGTATTTCAAAGGGGCAGTGCCGTAGGAAGCCCAGGATCAGCTGTGCAGCACTACCCCTTTGAAATGCCAGCCACGGTGCTTAAAAGCAGCAGCACAGCACTGCACGGAGCCTGGGGTCCCAGGTGCAGATGGGGTTGCAGGTGGGAGGGAAGTACAGGGGTTGAGGTGAACTGTCTCAGTTGGGGGCCACATCAGTGAGGGTTAGGGAGTTTTGGAGAGGTGTGTTGTGGGTTCTCACTTGTGTGGCCCCCAACTGATTTTTCTGTGGGTCAGTGGCCCCTGACCGAGAAACGGTTCCCCACCCCTGCCATAAACAGAAAATATTGAAATCTTTTGTGTTGGACATAAATTAATATTTTATTTTATTTAAAATGAAGTTTGGTAAACTAACATGAGAAAGTTAAAGCGTAGTCTGTTTAATAATTTAAATTAATATTTCCTTTCTTACTGGTTAAATAAAACCCTTCTCCCTAGCTGCAGCTCTAGCAAAATGGCTTGAGCATAATTATGTCATTAATGGTGAGTTTCCATTAGCACCTGGTGTTCCATGGAAAGGTTTGCATTGAGCCAGGTGAGCCGCAGGCCAAAATGTTGAGAACCACTGGCATAAGGTGTTAGGTGATACTGGGCAAGGAAGCAATGTGGTAGGCACACTGGCAAGGCAGGGCTGAACTTCGGGTTGCAGGTGGGAGGGAAGTACAGGGGTTGAGGTAAAGATGGGATTGTGCAGAAATATGTCATAGGTATTAAATGTTTTGATAACTTAATAAAAATATTTGAGTCTCTTAAATCTCAGCAGTGCCACTGAATACAAATCAATCTTTAAGCTTCATGTTAGCAATTCAGCTTTGCCTGTGGTTGTTGATTTCTGCCTTATTTCAATATCTGTATTTTATATCACACTCTTCTTTGTATATAATATAATTTTAGTGCTTAGTCTGAGTATACTTAGGTTTGTTTTTAAAGTGTTAGAGGAGCTCTTTCATGATTGATAGTGGTTTTGTTTTTGTTTCTCCAGTTTATCTATTGTGCTTTACTCACATTTCATGTCACAATATTCTGTTTGGTAGATGGAGTTAAAAGCTATGGAACAGTAGAAAACTCCAGCTCACGTTTCAGAGATGATGCTTTGGGCTCTGAAAAGAACAAAGAGGGAGCACTGCTTTCCATAGGTTACCAGGCTAGAAAGAAGTGAAAGTGCAAAAAGGGAAAAATTAGCCCACTTGGAATCACAGCATCTTAGGCTATGTCCAGACTGCAACTTTTTTTTGGAAAAAGGTATGCAAAATGTGCTCCACAATTTGCGTACGTTTTTCCAGTTGTATTGTTTTTTCCTTTTTTCAGAAGAGGCTTTTCCGAAATGTGGCCCGTCTACAGTGGAACGAGAAGGACAGGGCTTCTGAAAGAGCGTGTCTGCTCTTTCGCAAAAAAAGTGGAAGAGCAAATGCGTTCCCTGGACGTGGTGGAGTTTTTTCGGAAAGTCCCTGCAGTCTAGACGTACCCTTAATGTCCTTGACAGGCCAGTTCAGGATTAACAAATGTTGTTTATTGGAACATTGAGAGATTTGTCTTTTTCTGCTTACTTCCTGTGTGCCTCAAGAATCCTGGTGAGATGAAAATCACTCTGAAGTTCACATTTTGCTTGCTACTCTCTAGGGCTGCTTTGTGTTCAAACCAAATTCCAAGAAAAGAAGGATATCTTCAACAGGTGAGTACATTTTGATATGTTGCTATGCTTTCAAAAGGTTCACTTGATCCCATAAGCTTCAGTTCTGATTTAATTACTCTCCAATGCCAGCACAGAATTGAAGAGCTGTCATCTCTTCAGTTAAGTTATTAACTGGTATGAAATTTCTTTATCTCCAGTGCTCTGCCTTTATTGCCTTATGATCTTTATAGAAATGTTTTTTTTCAATAAAAGTTTTTTCCATAGTGTCTTAAATATTATCAAGTAGGTAAACAGTGCCTGATAAAACAAAGAACAAGAAATGGTAGACACTGAATATTCTTCCCTAATCAGAAATGTGTCATTCAGCATGTTGATCATATTTTGCTGCTTTTGGTGAAGAGGTTAGGAAAAAGCCTCTTGTGTCCTTTGTTCCCCATCATTTATGCTTCCTATCCTTCAGCCCCCATGTTGTATTCACCATCTGAAAAGAACTGATAGGATGGATTCCATATGAAGAATGCTGCTCATTTCCTGTTGAGATTAACTAAAGTGACATCCATCCTTACTCCCAGACTGAGAGTGCTGTGTTGGCAGCACTTCTTGTCCCACCTAACTCCCAAGCTGTCTCAAGTGATCATGTTTTGAGTGAAGGGGGGGAGGGAAAGGGGGAAAAGTTGAGCCAGATTTTAAATCTAACAGGGGAAAAAACCCTGCAGACTCTTCCCCCATGTCTGGCATTTCAAACCCCAGAAGTCTGAGATTGGGTAGTCTCACCTACATTTTCTCAGTTCAGAGTTCTACAGGTTGGATCTTCCTGATCTGGTACTCTCGGGACCTGCCTGGTTCTATATGAGGGACTTTACTGAACAAGGGGAAGTCATTTTTGGCCCCCCCAGCTGCCAGCTCCACCCCTTGCCCTACAGCCCCCACCTCACTTCCTGGCTGCTCCCCCTCCCCCCACTGCCCATGTTAGCAATTCAGCACCCTCCAGCCTAGCTGAGCCGTGCCCCAGCTCCTTCCCCTGCAGGCCAGCTGAGCCATATGCCAGCTCCTACCCCCCCTCCCCGGCACTGTGCTGGGCTCCTAGCCCCCCCTGCAATGCACCACTTTGATGTTGCTGGACCAGTGAGCTCCAGTTTATAGACGTGCAACCTATACTGGATAAATAATGCAGTGATTTAATTTTATCATGGGCTAGGCTTGGGACATCACAGTAGAAGTGGGGTTTTTTTTGTTTGTCCGTCCGTCCGTCGTCGTCGTCCCCTCCCCCTCCCCGTCGTCCGCCCCGGAAGCTTTGTGTCAACATTCTGCTAAATTAATCTTGCTAAAGCAGATGTTCCAGTTTAGCAGCCAATATGTGATATCACTATCTTTGGGAGTAATTCAGTGAGACTTAATACAAAAGTTAACTAATTTGGCTATTGTACACACGTCATTGCTGAAAATAATCTTTTAAATATCTTTTTTGGGGGGGAGATTTAGCATGCTACTGGATTAAGTAAAATATTTAGTTAATTACCACTTCTCATGGGGAGATGACATTCTCAGATTAAACAGGTGCTCTTAATTGTGTAGGAGTTGTGCATTTGGTGGCTTCCAGATTTTTTTCTTCAGCACAACTAAATGATACAGAGCTGATTTGTGTATCTTGTTTATCTGGCCATTGTTAAAAATATTGGCCAGTCACTGCATGTGTGCAGAGGCACATCTTCTTCTTCCACCACCTACTAGATTGTTAATGGTGTGTAGATGGAGTTTTCAGAAGTGCCTACACATCTAATGCCCACTGGGATTTACAATCATTTTAAAATCTAATTTGAAAATCCTAGTAGGATGCATTCTTAGGCACTTACATACCTGTAAGTCTGTCCCTCAATCCAGATGCTGATTTTGTTTACTTTTATTTTTGGTCATTCACAAAATAGATTCCAGGTATGCATTTATAGGTGTGAGAGATGGACTGCCATACACACAGACTTCTATTAAGGCCTAAAATAGGCTTATGTGTATGTCCAACTTTTTGGCCTAGTGCTGAAACATGCTTGATACTTTCAAATGCCATTAACTTCAGCCAGAATCTCTGCTACTCTACACCTCTTGAGACCAGACCACTATGCACACTTGCATCTAGCATCTGCTATGTAGAGTTTTGAAAGCACAAAAACAAGAAAATATTTTGCATGATCACACAAATATGGTAGTTTGTGTTGCTTTTAGTGAATAAAAAAGTTCCTGGTGCCATTTAGGTGGCTATGTTATTGTAGGTAAACTATGAGATGTTTGATGGAGATTCATTGATCACTAAAAGTGAATCATTTGCAGGCGCGCTAGCTAATTCCTTTTTAGAGACTAGATTGCCTAGTACCTGATTAATAAAGAGAATGTACAGTTCTGATTTAACATTATTTTTGTTTTCATGTCTTTGTAGTAGCAAAGAGGAAAAAATAATCATTGTATTAAATCCTGCATTGCCTTGACAGTTAACTGTCCTGGGAGAATTCTATAATTTTACTATGGCTCCAAATGCAACAATTGCAGAATTTCCCCCAGGACTATCTAATCTTCAACCATTGTATCCTTCCTGGGAGCGTTAGGTATCCTCTAAGATACAGGAAGTCATGCTGACTGATGTGCATTTGTTAGAGTTAAAGATAGTTACATACTCTGCACACACGTTTTTAAACGTGGAATTCTGCATGAACTAAGGGTATGTCTAGACTACAGGCTTTTGTCGACAGAGGCTATGTCGACAGATACTGTCGACAAAGCTTCTGTCGACAAAGAGCGTCTAGACTACATCCAGTTCTGTCAACAAAGCAAGCCACTTTGTCGACGTGAGAGTGTAGATGCAAAGGACAGTGTAGGTGCAATAACGCCTCGTAGTATGAGGTTTACCGCCGTCGACAAAACTGCCGAGTTCTGTTGATGTTATGTCGACAGAACTCAGGAGTAGTGTAGATGCAGGTATAGTTTTGTTGATAGAAGTCCACTTTTGTCGACAAAACCTTGTAGTCTAGACACACCCTAAGGTTGTAGTTTTGGGGGATTTTTTTAATTGAAAAATTACTTAATTTTCAAATGCATTTTTCAGTTTCTCCTTCCAGCTTTGCCTCTACTTCTCAGCTGAAGGCAAGGTTTGATTTAGAGATTTTAAAGCAAATCAGCACTTAGGAAGCTGAGTGCAGAATTTCTCAGCAGAAAGATGCCAGGATACTGCTAACAAAAAGTGTCTAATATTTAAGTAGTGCTCTTTAACTTTCAAGTTCAGGCCCTGATATTTTGTTCTTCAGATTCTTCCCATAAAGAGCCAACATAAAGGCGAGGGAAGGTTGGAGATGAGGACCAGAAAATTAGACCTAGTCTACACTTAAGTTTGCCAGCATGTATGTGTGTGTTTGGTTTTGGTTTTTTTTGGGGGGGAGGGGGGGAAATCCTCTCTCCAGCTGACATAAGTATGTTGGCATATGTACACATCGTACTGTACCCCCACAAATGAGCTTTTTCTGGTGTAGTTTATTTTCTTTGGGGAACTGGAATAAGATCTGGTGACAAAAGTTGTTGTTTGTATTACGCCACTCTCTAGGAGTCCTGATCATGGACCCAGAACCCCATTGAGCTAGACATTGTAAAAAAACACATAACAAAAAGACAGCCTCTACACAAGTTCTTTAGTTTCTTCTGGTATAAACTGCATCTCCGCTGGGAGGTTATTCATACTGCTATACAGGCAAAGACTTTGTAGTACATACCTGATGTTGCTATGGAATAATAGAGGGTGACCAGATATTTATAACAGGGGAGATAGTTGCTAGATTATCTAACTGCAAGAAGGCATGTTGATGGTTGTCGAGCAGGGTGATCTACTGGAAAGAGCATTAGACAAAGATTCAGGAGATTTGGTTTCTAGTTTTGATTCTGCATTTGACCTGCTGGCTGATTGTGGGCAAGTCACTTGTCTCTGTGCCTTTATGATCTGCATTTTAGAGATGGTGATAATGCTGTTGACATCCTTTGTAAACTGCTTTGAGATCTGTGGCTTTTAAGCCAGCTCCCTGGGCATACTATCTGCTGCCCCGCACTGCTGCCTCTGATACAGGAATGGAATGGTAAGTGGCTCCCTGGAACCAGACCAGGAGCCATGTACAGCCATTTGGGTAACCAATAAGCTCATGCTTATTGATTATCTGCTTACATGGCTACAGTCTCACATCCCTAGTCTCAATATGGGACCAGTGATAAAAGCCAGCTCCATTCATCAGCTCTTCCTGACAACAGCTTCTGAGTACTTCCGCCACTTGTTCTGTCTACCTTATAGAGCTACATGAAGTTTAATAGATAAATAATGGCTTGTTTGCTCATCTAAATGAATAAGGATAGATGCTTCTTTACAGCCCTTGTATAGTTTTTCTTCTGAAAAAAAAGTGTTGCTGTTTTTTATTAAAAAACACCATTGATTGTCTTTTATTTGTATTTTTCCAGCCGATTATTTTAGCGAAGGAAAAAATGATTCAGAGGACAGTGGTTTACGATTTGCTACTTGTCAGTTGTTATGGAAGCAGATCAATTCTGAAATGGAGGTGGGGCCTGCTACTTTATACTAACTATAAGTTTTACAATTTAAATCAGTTCTGGTCTTTTTGTTTTGTTCTTATTTTTCTGAGTGATTTCCTTTACCTGCTGACAAGGTCAATGATGTGAGGCAGGGAGAGAGCCAGAAATGTGGAGTGAGACTGAAATCTCCATGGGGAACACATAAACACCACTAGTACACTGTTTCCAGCCATGGCATGCATACCAATTCTGATGCAGAAGCTTTCCCTTCTTACCTTACTGATTGTCCACTTTGCTGTATCCTGGTGCATTGCCTCTCTCTCCTTCTGATTCAGTTGTATGTTTTCTAACCCACAGTGAAGTTTAGGCTGCTCTAAATCTCAGTTGCGTAGGGCATCCCAACATCAGATTAGAATGCATATTGGTGAATGGGAGATAGACATGTGCTAATTGCCTGAGTGCTTAGTTTGGTAAACTGGTGTAAACAGTCTTTTATATACCAGTGAGAAGTCCTATAATAATAATAAACATCTCAAATGAAACAGAGTATTTTAGAGAACAAAAAAAATGTTTCTTCAACCTCTTGGTTACTTGATGCCTTGTGAAAAGTAAGTAGCCCATATTCAGGAGACCAAAAGATTTTAAAGATGGTCAACATTGCAGCATGGAACAGATAAAGAAAGATTTTTCTTATGGCCTTTGTGTTTTTGAGGGAAAGCAGTCCTAGAAGATATTGTGCCTACTAGCCTGCCTTCCTTACCTGTTTTTGCCTCATTTAAAGAAGAGCTTGCACCTATGGTGAACTTAATGTAACTGATTTAAAAATTTACTAAATATCCTTGGATTAATCAGATATTGATCAGTAGTGGGATTTATACTTTTTCTGGCTGTGTTTAACAAAGATGTAATGTTTAAATTTAGGACTTGTCCTCATGCAGCTCATTATTAACAATATTCAGGTCAATTTCAGTGACAGATTTGGAGTACAAAAAAAGAGGAAATTTTTGGAAAATCAGAATAATTTGTTTTGATGTTTTCTAAACAAATCGTTTTTTCTTTTCATTTTGAGATGTTTGAAATGTTTCATTCAACCAGAAGATTCTTCTCCCTCTCCCCCCCCCCCCCCCCTTTTTCAGAGAGGAAACAACGAAAAAAAATTCAGGCTTTGGTTTGAAACAAAGCAAATTTTGGGAAGTGGATTTTTTTTTAATTGGACACTGAATCAAAAAATACACTATTTGCTCAACTCTGGTAAAGATCTAGAGTCTTGATAGAACAGCTCAGTGCAATCATGTACTCAATGTACAGTAGTGGTCATAAAATCAAATAAAATGTTACGATACCTATGGCTCACAGGAGGTAGTAGTTGACTGGTGGTCACAGCCCCTAAAGCTAACCCCATAAGAAATGTTTGTTGTAAGTAGTATATGATTTATGTTTTGGTTAATCGAGATGCAACCATCTTCCTATTAAGTTTTCTGACATTCCTAAACAGTATTACAACTTGCCTGTATATTCTAGCTAAAGGAATAGTTTGGGCAGGATGGAGAAAGCCATAAATAAACACATTTGATAACCAAACGAAGTTAAAAAAATAATGCCAAAGTGGATTTTGTTTTTTAATATTTTTCCATGTTGATCCCTATGTGAAAATCATCTTTCAAGGACAAAAGGGAGTAAAAGAGATGGTGACAAATAAGACGTGTGTCTGAAGATACATTTTTTTTTTCATCATTTAGGCCTAATACTTTTAGTTGATTTCTTTGTTTAGATTGAAAGGAATTTAATGTTGACTCTCCTTTTATAACTGTAGAATTGACACAGAAAATGCTTGCAAGTCTTCTATAAGAAAATAGGGAATAAAAGGAGCAGGAATGGACATCCTGCCAGAAAATAATTGCACCCTTTTGTACATCCAGAGGTCACTTTTTTGCTTTTTCATAGCTAAATACATTTTTGGACTCTGTACCTGAATCGGTTTTAAGATTACTGTTCAATCTGTCATGTAGCAACACACACAAACAAAGATGTAATATCCCTGAATTAATCAGATAGCATCAGGGTAAAACAGGAAGCAACACTTTGTTTCTGTCACCTAATAAATTATACACTCTGGTCATAATTGACAGAAAAACAGAATATGGATAATTTGGACACTGGATCATTTGCTTTGTGGTTCTTTACTAGTAGTTAGGTGATGGGGGAAGTGGGAGACCCCAGTGTCTCCCTGCCTGTGTATAATAGTTTAATGTGTTTGTTTTCTAGAAAATACAAGATGAACTGAATAAACAGTTATTTGATAACCTAATAAATTTTCTGAGACAGTCTCACTCTGAATTCCAAACAGAGAGTACGGAATGGATGTGTCGGATGAAGTCCAGTGAAATTCCTACTGCAGCTCTTGTCCTAGGTAACTTTTTTGATTTTTAGACACTTTGTGACACATCTGTCAAATCTCTAGATTAGTTTAAAGGTTGAAGGATATTGAGTTGGAGCCTTCCAGCTATTGGAGTAAGCAGCATGAACTTTACAAACATTAACAGACACAAATCATAGGAAAGCTGTATCTGTTTTAATTTTCCCCTTGTTTTTCCCATATGTATGAAGGCACAGTGTGAGAGCATCTCCTCCACAGGTTTTGCCTTAGGCATTAGAACATTTGGATTCTATTCCCATTTGTATTCACTGACTTGCTGTGTGGTTTGTCTGATTATCTTGGTTTTTATTTTATATGGCATCCATTAGCATGATTGTCTCGTATATGGAGTTTATTCTCTCAGTCCTCCTTTGAGACAGACAAATTTTGTCTTTATTTTTATTCATAATTTTTTTCAAATATTACAAATATGCCAAAATATCAGATTTATCATAATACTCTAAAGAAGCTAAACTAAATAGGGGAGGAGAAGCAACATATTTGTCTTAAGGAGCTACTGTAATTACAGACCTCTAAAATGTCAGCCCAAATTACTTTGAATTTTTTGGGTATTCCCCTTCTGCGGAATGCGAGTAATCTGTTAATTGCAAGGTCATCCGTATCACTCAGCTATCACTCTCCCTGGACAATGATTTTATTTTGCAGTTGGCTTCAGTGGGGCCAGCATGTTGCCCTTAGGATGTGTCTACATTACAAGAAAACATTTTTGGTTGTCATGTGTCAGTTGTCTTGGGCTGAGGCTGTAAAATGGCAATGTAGATTCTCAGACTGGAGGCCAAGTTTTGGGTCCTCCTCCACTCCCCTTTCCAGGCCCTCCTAAAACTAGGTCTGTGCTGTGGTTCTCTCTGGTTTTTTAAATTGATTTATCTGAAACTATTCTTGAGTGAGTTACAAAATGTCTCCATTGTCGCTGAATCCAGGGAGCCTATGGTAGAGTTGCTAATTGAACTCACATCTTCCAAATTCCATTCCTTCCCCCTTGAAAGTTGGGATAAAGGAAGTAATTAAGCAACTGTTTGTTTCCCCTTAAAAATCTAATGTGTGCATCACTACTCTTATCTCTCTCCCCACAACAACAAAAAAGAGTAAATAAAACCTGCTTAAGTTCTGAGCGCCGCACTATTGTAATATTATAAGATTAATTCATTTTCTTTCTCCATCCTGTGCTAGGGAAGATAATGGAGCAGGTAATTAAGGAAATCATCTGTAAACACCTGGAAGGTGGCAAGGTGATAGGGAACAGCCAGCATGGATTTGTAAAGAACAAATTGTGTCAAACCAATCTGATAGGATAACGAGTCTTGTGGATAAGGGAGAAGCGGTGGATGTGGTATACCTAGACTTTAGTAAGGCGTTTGATATGGTCTCGCATGATATTCTTATCAATAAACTAGGCAAATACAACTTAGATGGGGCTGGGCTACTATAAGGTGGGTGCATAACTGGCTGGATAACCGTACTCAGAGAGTAGTTATTAATGGTTCACAATCCTGCTGGAAAGGTATAACAAGTGGGGTTCCGCAGGGGTCTGTTTTGGGACCGGCTCTCTTCAATATCTTCATCAACGATTTAGATATTGGCATAGAAAGTACGCTTATTAAGTTTGCAGATGATATCAAGCTGGGAGGCGTTGCAACTAATCTGGAGGATAGAGTCATAATTCAAAATGATCTGGACAAATTGGAGAAATGGTCTGAGGTAAACAGGATGAAGTTTAATAAAGACAAATGCAAAGTGCTCCACTTAGGAAGGAACAATCAGTTTCATACATACAGAATGGGAAGCAACTGTCTAGGAAGGAGTACGGCAGAAAGGGATCTAGGGGTTATAGTGGACCACAAGCTGAATATGAGTCAGCAGTGTGATGCTGTTGCAAAAAAAGCAAACGTGATTCTGGGATGCATTAACAGGTGTGTTGTGAGCAAGACACGAGAAGTCATTCTTCCGCACTACTCTGCTCTAGTTAGGCCTCAGTTGGAGTATTGTGTCCAGTTCTGGGCACCACATTTCAAGAAGGATGTGGAGAAATTGGAGAGGGTCCAGAGAAGAGCAACGAGAATGATTAAAGGTCTAGAGAGCATGACCTGTGACGGAAGGCTGAAAGAATTGGGTTTGTTTAGTTTAGAAAAGAGAAGATTGAGGGGGGACATGATAGCAGTTTTCAGGTATCTAAAAGGGTGCCATAAGGAGGAGGGAGAAAACTTGTTCATCTTGGCCTTTGAGGATAAAACAAGAAGCAATGGGCTTAAACTGCAACAAGGGAGGTTTAGGTTGGACGTTAGGAAATAGTTCCTAACTGTCAGGGTAGTCAAACACTGGAATAAATTGCCCAGGGAGGTTGTGGAATTTCTATCTGTGGAGATATTTAAGAGTAGGTTAGATAAATGTCTATCAGGGATGGTCTAGACAGTATTTGGTTCTGCCATGAGGGCAGGGGACTGGACTCAATGACCTCTCGAGGTCCCTTCCAGTCCTAGTATTCTATGATTCTATCCCTCCAAAACTCTAGATAAAAACAAAAGAACTGGCTTTTCCTCATTCTTGTTATTACCAGTATTCTTGACAGTTTAAGTGCACTCCAATGCAGAATTACATCAAGAGGGATCAGATAGCTGTTTAAAAAAAACCCAGAGAGATATTCAGATCTCAGTGCCTGTTACCTTCTTTCCTCTTGGAAGGAGTTTGAGGGATATTTTTGCTGCTCTCCATAGACAGATTACTTCATGTGTGATACTGTTGCTTTTAATCAGCCATCACAAATATGAAATTCACATTTTTTTTTATACCTTATCTGAGACCTAATTTTTCATTGTTCTTTCTTGTCTGTTTGGGACATCCTTCTCATTTGGTGATTCTGATCATTAACAGGAAATAATACAGTTTTCTTATTTATATTTTTCTTCCTTCTAGGTGTAAATGTTACAGATCATGACTTAACATTTAAGAGTCTCTCAGAGGTTCTGCAGGATAGCATTACTCCTTATGTAGTCTCACTGCAAGCCAAAGAATGCCCAGGTATATACTCTAATAGCGTTAACAACCTGTCTATTTTTAAAAAATAATAATTAGAATAGTAAAAATTATGGATGGAAAAGACCTTAGGCCATCTAATCTAATTTCCTGACAGTGCAGGCTTGTTCTCTTCAATACGTTTTCTAATTATGTCCAGTTTTGTCTAATACAACAAGGATTCTACCACATCTTATGGGAAACTATTCAAACTTTGTCATCCTGTTCAATTTGAAATAAAAGCTAAGCCTCAAGAGGAAGCAGATGCAAAAATTGTCATAGATTCAGGGTAACTGCACCTATGTTCTTCCCTCCATGGTCCTTCCCCCTTCCACCCCTCCCCCCCATATCATTGCCCAATCAGGTGTCAGGCATCCAGCCATCACTTGTCTCTGGGAAGGCACCTCTATCATGCTCCCTTCTGACCAGGGGTTTTCAGCTGCCCAAGCACCATAGTAACAGTGTGACATCCCTCACAAGCCAGTCTGCCTTCAAGCCTGGGTGCTGGCCTTTCTTTCTCTCCAAGTGCCATAACAAGTGGGATATACCAATAATCCAGACAACTTTCTAAGCAAGTACATTCATTCTTAGGGCAAAAGCTGCATGTGTGTGAGAGAGCCCCAATAAATGGATTTAAACACAGAACAAACACCAGGAGTCATCTGCCAGTCTTATGGGACCTAGCAAGCCAAAATTTTGTTTTTTTTTTTTCCAGCCCTTCTTCAAGGTCAAAAGGAACCTTTGTTCAGTTCAAGCTCAGCTTTTTATACCAAAAGCCACTTCAGTTTACCCATACAGACTAACTCGGCTACCCCCTGAAGTTTTTCTTTGAGTCACTCTAGAGTTGTTTAGTTACAGTGACTCACCTTGATCACCTTCCTTAATACACATTTTTTAGTTTCTGGAGAAGCTGTGGTAACCCTCTTCCATAGAATAGAACACAAACTTATATAAATAATTCATAAATTTCAGTAAGTGGTCCTCAAAGTTAAGGCATGGTGTTGCAATATCAGTCTTAGAAAAAATAAACTGAAATCTCCATCTGCAAATCCTACTCTCCTCTCTTTCAGCCACCAACTTCACGTTTCTGAGACATTTGGACAATGAGGAGAATTGCACAGGATTTTTTTTTAAGGTTTTACATAATTTCAGAAAAATACTATTCAGTTTTTTCTGAATGCCACAAAAGGGCCTAACGGATACATGTTTATATTCTACAACCAACGTATCTATTTCCATTAAACCTTTTATTTTTTTATATATATATATAAAATAAATACACACACACACACACACACACACACACACACACACACACACACTTCACTGTATAAATAAAACCTGTTTTACTGCAATCGGGAATAACTGGAATAACATTTTTTTCCAAATTAATGAAATATGCTCAAGATCTCTTGATTAGTAGTAGTCTAACTTCAGGACGGCTAATCCAGTAGTGCAGTGCTCATGCCTGGGGGAGAGGTAGGATAAGTATCTGACTCTTGATTTCCTCTCTCCCTCACCAGACAAGTGTTTAGGATTGCTGTGTAAAACAATAGTTATCTACGGAGGTTTGGGGCTACTTGAGGATATTGAGGATAATGCTCTGCAGAGAGGGTGTGTTTGGTGGGGAAGGAGAAGAAAAAACAAAAACAGGATGATTTTAGGGGAGAGAAAGTAGGGTTTTCGGATTACACAATGAAGACAATTCTCTAATTACCTAGAATTGTATCTGTATGTTGTAAAGGCATAAAACACCTGCTGCAGAAGTTGATGGGACAGCTAATGAACTGCTATGTAGATGTGGACAACTCTGAAGAGGAGGAATGTGTTAACATTTCCCAGAAAAAGATACACTGTTCTATGGCTTCTCTTTCCCAATGGTACAAGGATGTGACAAAGGTAGGCTTTTGTATTGTCAACTTACAAAGTATTTGGCTTTTAACACTCTTAAAATTTTAATTGCATATCTTGGTCTTATCTGAAGTCAAGACACTAGCTTTTTCGTTTAGTAGTAGATGATACCTGACTCTAAGACTATCCAAACCTAAAAGTATTCTTTCACCACTATGAATTTAGTTTCTAATTAAATATTGTTTCTTTTTTTGAAATGTCACTTTTGAAAGTATTTTTAATATTTTAAAAATGTGGTTTTTATGCTAATCCTTTGAAAGTGACAGCTTAAAACTCAAATCTGACTTCCTACCAAGTGGTGTTCTCTCCAGAAAAGATCCCTGAAGTATTTGTCTTGAAAAATAAAGTATAAAGAACAGATAACCTGGGGAAGGACACCTGAGCAGTGTTAAGTGGGCCTTTTATGCTCACCCATCTGCAGCCTGCACTGCATAGACAGTAATAAAACATTTCAAAAGATTTGTTTTCTTATGTTTTCTCACTATTGAAAACTAATAATGAGGAACACCAATATTATGCCAAAATTATTGAGACTCTGAAGGCCTCCTCTGGTTTCCTGCTGGCTAATGAGTGGACAAAAAAGTTAAGAATCTTCTTCCTTATTCCAGTGACGCTAGTCATATTTATGTGCTTTGTAGGGTTGTCAAGCGATTAAACATTTTGATTACGCGATTAATCAGATGCAACTCCCCTTTGAAACTCTGCGGCAGCGTTTCAACAGGGCAGTGCTGCATGGAGCCTGGGATCAGCTGGAGTTCTCAGCTGACCCTAGGCTTCATGAAGCGCTGCCATGGTGTTTCCAAAGGACATCGCAAGGCGGAACCCAGGGATGTAATAGTATAGTTGATTAACCGATAAGTAAAAGCTTGTAGGTTAATGCTATAGACTACACGCATTTCCCTCTCCCTTCCAGTAACATTTTTAGAAGGCTGGCCAACAGCCTGGCTCAGTCCTGGCTTGCGACGGGTCCGAGATCTACCCCTTTTGAGGCTCTGCATTTAAAGTGTATTAGGAGCTGGGTGGGCGGGCAGGCAGCCCGGCCACCCTGCGCTGCTGCATGTCTCTCAGAAGCAGCAGCACAGGGTGACAGGTGGCTGGTCCGAAAGGGAAGCTGGTTTTTAAACTGGCTCCCCTCACAGACCAGCTTCTACGTGGCACCCCACGCTGCTGCCTCTGATACAGTGGCTGCCAGCCCCACCCCTGGGGACTATAGGCTAATTGACTAACCGATAACAGTTCATGAGGTTACTTGACTATTCAGTTAACTGATATTTAACATCCCTGAGCTGATCCGGGCTCCATGCAGCGCTGCCCCTTTAAGGTGCTGGAGCGGCACTTCAAAGGGGCAGCGCAAATGGAGCCGGGGATCAGCTGGAGTCCCCAGCTGATCCCCGGCTCTGCTTGTGCTGCCCCCTTTGAAGTGC
Organism: Pelochelys cantorii; assembly: GCA_032595735.1. Classification (NCBI taxonomy): domain Eukaryota; kingdom Metazoa; phylum Chordata; order Testudines; family Trionychidae; genus Pelochelys; species Pelochelys cantorii. The sequence goes on from CM064328.1 coordinate 65,744,180, forward strand.
CATTTTGGTGTTTTGAAGGGGAAGTGCATTAGGAGCCAGGGATCAGCTGGGGACTCCAGCTGATCCCCGGCTCCGCTCAGCGCTGCCCCTTTGAGGTGCAGGAGCAGCACTTCAAACAGGCAATGCAGCATTAATGTGTTTAAAAAAAAATTAACGCGTTAATCCTGTCCTGCATTAATCGCAGGCATTAACGCAGGTCAATTGACAGCCCTACTGCTTTGCTGAATAGAAATGGATTTAAACGTGCTTAAATCTCTGCTAAATAGAGACATAAATGATCATCCTCTTTCTGCAACCATCCCAAGTAGCGTGAGTATCTCAGCTGAGATAAAGAAGAGCTCTGAGGGACAAAAGGGGGAAAAAAAATCCTACTCTACTCCCAAGTGCAACAGCTGCTTTAACTTAGTGTGGAAAAGCATTTAGGCCTTAGTGCAACTCCCCCACCCCTCAAGCAGAGTACTAGAGAATCTGTGCAACTGAGGATGCTTCATCCTTTTTCAGTTGCCAGACATGCCTAACTTGCTACTATGATCTTCATAAGAAGTGGTGCACAGTTGTGTGCCCACCCCAAATAGTCCTTCCCTTGCCCAATGTAACCACACCAGCAGGCTCTGCAGAGGTAAGGGCAGGATTGGCCCGTATTGATAAATTGTTTTCTAACCTATTCTGTTATCATAGCTGTTTCATTTAGGTCATAGGAGTAGAACTGTGCTACTGTATACAGAGAAGTGTGTTATAACATGGGAAACAAAGTTACTTTTTATCCTTTCCCAACTTCTCTTTTTATAATATGTGGGCAATGACTTTGAAGAAATCAGGCTTTGAAACGTCAAGCAAAAAAAGAACTTCCTCTTCCAGGCACTGGCAATCTCCTCCAATTGTGGTTGTCTTCCAGGACATGGAAAGTTTCACAACGAAAGTACTTCAGGACTTCATTGTTATCAGCAGGTAAGGTGCCCTTAGGTTTTGGACTGGTGTCCTTTTACTCCCTTCTGCTTTTTCTCGTTGTTGCTACAAATTAAAGGCGGGAGCTAGATGTCACTTTTGCTTGCGGTGGTAATCTGCCTACTTTTCCACAAGAATGCAAGCCAAAGCATTTGAGTGCTGATGATTCCCAGTGCTTCCTGTGTTTCTCCCCATATACCCATAAGATCTCCACAGTTCACTGGGGAAGAGTTATAGACTAAGTTTACTGCAGCACAGAAGACCCTTGGATATGCTCTCAGAAGTCCTAGCGACGTAGTGGGTACAGCACCAGTAAGAATACAGTAATTTTTGTATGGCTTCTCAGTACAGCTGCTGAGATCTAGGCTTAGCTAAATATGGGTGCTCAGACCTCATCAAGCACCCAAGGTAACTCTGGAATGACAATATGCCCCTTTTGGACTGTAAAATCTTGGGATACATGCTATCCCTTTACAAGGGCATGGAAAGAATGGAAAACTGAATCAGAAATTTTTGAGGATAGCAATAGTGGTGCAGGTGAATGGACAGTGGAAAACAAGGACTGTTGGCAGTAGAAATGATAGGTTTTGTTTTTATTTTTAACTGTTATACTGTCACCTAATTCCCAGTGTTCTGAAGTCTTGAAGGGGTGGTTATTGTCTTGGTGCATATCTCATCGGGAATAGCTGGAAGTTGAATACACATTGAAGTTGAGTGGAAAATAAATTTGGATGCTTTTCCTGTGGTTTATTAGAGCATCAGCTCTCAACCATTTCAGACTACCGTACACTTTTCGGAAGTCTGATTTGTTTTGTGTACTCCAAGTTACACCTCATTTAAAAACTCTTTGCTTCTAAAATCAGATATAAAAATGCTAATGTCACAGCTCTCTATTAGAGGAGAATTGCTTATTTTCTCATTTTTATCATATATTGTACAATAAATCATTTGAAATACAATTATTTTATTTATATTTTAGTGCAGGGGTGGGGAACCTCAGGCCTGGAGGCAGCCTCCTGCTTGCTTGGGTCTGGCCCCTGAGACTTAGGGGCCCTCCCAGCATTGAGGATTCCATACCGGTCTTCCATTCCACCGCAGGACTGGAGCGAACCCAATCTACTAGCCTGGGCTCCCCTTGAGTCTGGCCTGCTAGGGAAATGTGGGGAATGTCTTTTCCTTCTCAGTCGGGGGCCACACCAGTTAGGGGGGTTTTTTGCTTCTCACTTGTGCGTGGTCCCTGACTTTTTTTTTTCCCCCTGTGGGTCAGCAGCCCCCAACCCAAAGGAGGTTCCCTGACTCTGTTTTAGTGTGTTGTGTATAGAGCAGTATAAGCAAGTTACTGTATGAGACTTTAGTTTGTACTGACTTTGCTAGTGCTTTTTATGTAGCTGTTGTAAAACTAGGCAAATATCTAGATGAGTTGATGTATCACTTAGAAGACCTCTGTGTAGAACAAGCCTAGAGTCTGTACAATCCATACGCAATTAAAAGTTGTCTTCCTTAAAATCAGGTACTATACTGCGGGGCTAGAGGTCAGTCAGTGTTGTGCATTATCTTTTAAAGAAGGTGCTAGGGATGTCCCTGGGAATTAGACAGATGCACTTTACTTTTTATTACAACTAATTTAGCTGATGCTAAAGAGGGAGTTAAAATATCATGCTGATTTTTTTTTTTTTTTTTAATATCATTCTACTTCTCCAATCTGTTAGAATTCTTAGAGGAAGCCCATAGAATCATACATAAGGGACAGATTATTCAACAAAATCCCTCCTAATAGGTAGCTAAGGAATGAAGTAGTCATGAGATTAGAGTTGAAGCTCCATCTTGGGTTAGAAACTGGCTTAAGAGTTTGAGAACAAAAAGAAGAAATAGCCATTTTTCGTCATGGAAGAAAGTGTGGTGCCACAAGGATCTGTAATGAGGCTAGTCTCTCTTTCTCTCTCTGGCTATGTCTAGACTATGCTCTACTTTCAAAAGTGGATATGCAAATTCTGTGGGAGTTTACATAACTTCTTCCAATCTGGCTTTCCAAGTGAAAGTATTCTGGACGTGTTTTGGTTTTGTTTTTTTGGAAAAAAACCCCTTTTTTGAAAAAAACGCTCTTCCTTTAAAAATGAGGTTTACACTGGTACTTGTGGGTGTGTGGTGTGGTTTTTTTTTTTTTTTTTGGAAAAGGGGTTTTCCCGGGGAGAAAAAAGGGGGGGGGGGACTCTGTGATACGACAGAGTGATTTCATCATGTCACTCTGCGTCCCGCCTGCCTCGTCCCTCTCTTCCCCCCTCCCAGCTCAAGCCCGACCTTGCTGCTTCCCCTCACCACTTGGAATTGCTATTTTAAATCAAGCCCCTGCTCCCTTTCCTCCACCCCCCACCCCACAGGGCTTTCAATGCCAAGAAACACAGCACAGTAGCCAGCAGACCCCACATTGCAGGTGGGGGGAGGGGGAGTACAGTGCTCAGGACAGCAGCCCAGGGACAGGCGCTAGGAGTAGGGCTCCCAGCCGGGCTTATGTGCCAGCAGCGAACTCTTGGGGGGGAGGCTGCCGTCAGGCTCTTGGGAAACTGAAGCGTGGTGCCTGACTACCTGAAGTCTGACTGCCCCTGTGGAGATCACCCCTCCCAAGTGGCTGCGCTTACCGTGGCTGCCAGAGCTAAGGATGTTAAGTAGCATGTAATTCACTAATTGAATAGTCAATACATTTTTGCATCAACTATTCAATTAGTCGATAGGGCGGCGCCGCCACGGTGTTTCAAAGGGGCACTGCCGCGCGGAGCCTGGGGTCAGCTGGGGAGTCCCCAGCTCATCCCAGGCTCTACGCGGCGCTGCAAAGAGGCAGTGCCACACAGCTGATCCCGGGCTCCATGCAGTTTCAAAGGGGCAGCGCTGCACAGAGCCTGGGATCAGCTATGGGGTGCTGCCCCCTTTGAATTGCCGCCATGGCGTTTCAAAGCAGCAGCACCATACTGAGCCTGGGGCCCCAGGCACCATGCAGCGCTGCCGCTTTGAAGTACTCCCGTTCCCCTCCCCCTGCTGCCTCTATCTGATAGGTAACTAGTCAGACTGTCCTGTCGACTATCTGATAGGCATTTGCTTATCGGATAGTTGACTAGTCCTTAACATCCCTAGTCAGAGCACCCCCCGAGCCACCTGGGGGAGCACTGCACTGACCTGTCTGCTCCTTCCTTTCCGCTCCTGGTGGGCATGCGACCTTGGGCTCCGTGGGTAGGGCTGGGCAGTGAGCAGTGCAGGCAGGACCACATGGGGGAAAGGTAAGGATAGCGCCCCCCTTCCCTCCCCCTGTACGTCTGCTTTCCCCACCTCAGCAGGCTGCAGTGCCCCAGAGCGCCGTGTACACACAGCACTACTTGTGCCTCACCGCACCCCACGCGTGGTGGGCAGGCATCCCTATGCCTCTCCAATGGCTGGGGTTAGAGATGGGCCTGGTGCACCCTGTGGCTTGGACAGAGGGGTTTAGTGGGGGGCGGGGGGAGCAGAGAAGGGACTCTGGCTCACGGAGGTGGGAGGGAGAAGGGATCCTGACTCATGGAATGGGAAGGAGAAGGGACGCTCCGTCTGGCATGGCTGGGAGGGGAAAGGGGGGGGTCCAGGCTGGCGGTGGGGGGGGGCTGGGCTGGCGATTGGGGGGGGGGGGGAGGACAAGAGGGGGCCCAGGCCGTTGTGGTGGAGAGAGAAGAGGCCTGGGCTGGTAAGGCCACAGCCTGGCCCTCCCTGGTGGCTGGGAGGGGGAGAGCCGGGGTTGCCTACCCCCCACAAAGGGGACTTGGCAAGTGCAGTGAGCCGGGGGCTCAGCCCCAGTATTATTTAATATATTATCTTTAAGTAGAAGATGTTAAATAGTAAGGAGCAAAATTTTTGGGTAACCTGAAACTAAAAATGGAAAGAAGCTATATCTCTATAAATTAAACCTTCGCTTAGAACACAGTGCTTAGTTTTGTTCATCACATGTCAGAAAAAATGTACCAGAAATAGAGAAGATCCAGAGAAGGCAAGTTTCATACAGTAACTTGCTTATACTGCTCTATATACAATACACTGAAATGTAAGTTCAATATTTGTATTTCAAATTATTTATTATACAATTAAATGAGAAAATAAACAATAAGAGAAATGGAACACTTCAAAATGAGACATTTAGAAGTGTAGGATTGTTTGTTTTTATAGCAGAAATAAGTAAATGTATAACTTAGGATGCATATATAGATAGCACCATTTGGCATTTTAATTTTCTTTTCCTCATAACACATGTGCAGCTTGATAAATGGTGAAAATAAATGTTAGATTTTTAGAAAGAGGTGTGTGTAGTAAATATACTATGATATATGAATAAGAACAACATTCACAGATATGCTAGGATAAAACATAAGATGAGATCCTGGCCCCAGTGAAGTCAAGGGAGACAGGATTTCATCCCAGTAGGAATATAGACTTTGACATATAGTGCGCCAAACACAAAACTCTCTAGAATGATGGGGTTTAAGTTTAATTCTAAATGTCTTGCTTTATATGTGTTTTTTAGCAAACTGCAATACTTTTTTTTAAGTCTTGGGGATTTTGTTCATTTGTTTTTTGTGATTGTGCAGTGTCTGGCATCAGGCCTGAGGGACCTTTATGTCCTATGACAATACAAATACTAAATAATAATTTCATTTGTCTCAATTTTTTATCCATTTGAGCCTTTCAATTGTATTTATTAAAATTGTTCTTTAGAAGTGAAAAGAATTTCAAGACCTATTTGGAAGACTATATTTTGACATTTTCAGCTAGGTAAAACTAACACTGGAAGAGCCCTTCCTATACAACATTAAAGCAGATGTTTTGCAAGTTTCTTCCTGAAGACTAGGCCCTTGGGGAACTGTAGGATTTGTTTGTCTTCTTTGTGCTTATAACTTCTGCTCTATTCTGATCTGGGAAGAAATGAAAAGAACTCCTCTTTTTCCAATTGTAGCAGTCTGTTTACATTGTTCCTTTGTGCTACTAATTCTTTTGAAATCAGTGCTGTACTGGGAATACACTGTGTTCCCTTGTGGTTGTGTTTCATACAGTGCTAGGGAAATCTACATAACTATTATGTTTTCTTTTTCCTTCCCTACTTTGTGGTCTAGTCAGCACATACATGAAATCCCTCTTGTACTCATTTTTGGAATTGCCACGTCTCCAATGATCATCCACAGGTTACTTCCTCATTCTGTTTCTTCTCTGCTGTGTATAGAGCTTTTCCAGTCTCTTTCCTGCAAAGAGCACTTGACTACAGTAATTGACAAGGTAAATCCATTTCTAAATAAATGAATGGGGAGTGGATGTTTATGGCACTGGTGCATGTGTACACAGCATCTTATGATTTAATAGTAGACTAGTCTGTGAAGCTTTTAAAGTGGGAACTGTAGAGTCCTGCGCAGACACCAAATTTGTATCTGTATCCACAAAAATGAGCCACAGATATCTGTGGGCATCCATGGATGCAGCTATCCACAGACTTGCAGGGCTCTAGGGATCTGTTCCTGAGAGCCATATGTTCTGAATATTTTCGTCTGTGTACCGTGTCTTTAAGTTCACTTACTTACGTTGAAAGTTTCCTTTTCACACAATGTTGAAGACTAGGGATGTGAAGGTGAACTGTGTACACAGTTAACAGGTGAGCCTGGGATCAGCAGTTAACGTTCATGGTTATACATGGGCTCTTGATACACATGGGGAGCTGGCTTAAAAGCCAGCTCCCTGCATGCACTGGCTCCTGGGAAGCCACCTGCCCCCACTCCTTCATGTTTATTTAAATGTATTTTAATATCCCTATTGGAAATGGTTCAGAAATTATTCAGCACATATCGTCACTTCTTGTTTGCATTAGTGCACATGCATCCACATTATTATCTGGTTTTCATTTCTTCCCCACTCCCCTTTATTATAGAGCTTCTTTGAACTGAGTATCACTTCGTTTGAAATGTGGATGGTTTCACATAGCTTACATTTGCACTCAATAATGCAGCTTGATGTGAATTCTGCAGCTCCTTGAAAATGAGCAGAATTATCCAAATATAAGATCTGATCATGCAGATGTTTTGCTTGTGTGATTTCAGTAAAGTAAATCTCTAGAGTACCTGCAGAACGATTGTGTTTGCTTACAGAAAATAGTTTTTGTTCTGATGCCTGCTATAATATTCTATAATTCATAATTTGGAAAAAAATAGGTAAAATTAATGTGAAGTTTAAACACAACTAAAATCAGACCATATAAAGTTCAGGATGTGGTGGAATCAAAGCTTTAAATAAGTTTGTGTGTGTGTTTGCAGCAATGGAAATGAATGCTGTTTGGTGGAAGGTGACTACCCATGTGTTAATCAATTATAGTTTAATTTTTAGCACAATTTGAAAGTTGAACCAAATGCAGATGTTATCACTTTGCTATTTACATATTTAAGAAGGAACATTATAATAATTTCTACTAGCAGTTACATCTACCTTGAAATTTAATCTATTCTGAGAACATTTAGCAAGGAAATATTTTTTTCCCTTTGTCTCCTGCAGCTCCTTCTGACAACTCAGTTTCCCTTTAAACTAAGTGAGAAAGTGTTGCAAGTTCTAATCAACATATTTTTATACCATGATTTCTCTGTGCAGAATTTTATTAAAGGATTTCAGGTAAGCAAGCAGTAAGAAGAATTTCAGTTACAGATAGTGGTGAAAATGCAATAGAATTTCTCCATGGTGGCAGATTTACTTATACTTAGTTTTTTAGGGCCTGATTTTATTCCCATTGAAATCAGTGGCTGAATTCCCATTGAATACTATAACTGAGATTGTCCGTCTTGTAAATGGAAAAGCTGTTAGGAAGCTAGCTAGAAATGGGGGGAGACAGTTTAGAAACAGCTTATGACTTGTGCCACAGAATATAAATAAAACATTAGAAACAAAAAAGAGAATCTATGTGAAAGGGTAAAAACAAATGTTCTATGTATTAATTGAATAGTTATTCTTTGATTCCTTTCAATTTTTCCTACTATTAACTAAAAAAAACCTCTCAACTATATAAATAACTTTGATGGGAAAAGGCTTTTCATCCCAGTATACCAGCCCAGTTTATTTTTTTGTTTGTTTTTTAAGAATGACTGTGGTACAGTTTTTCAGAAAAAAATGCATTGAGTTGCACCATTGACTTCAATTGTGTGAGTATTTGCAGGTCTGGGGCCTTTCAGTGCAGTAGAAAACATGCTTCTAACTCAGAGTAGTATAGTTAAGCACATGTGTAAATGTTTATAGGATCAGGGCCTAACAGTATGATTTCAGGTATGTAAAATGAGTTCTTGTCATGTTCCATTGTTTTGTTTAGTGCATTCTACCTTAAACGCTGATTACCGTAATTTAGCGAATATAACCCGTGGGTAATATTAATTTTTACAAATCCCGCGCGCGCACACACGCACACCCCCCCCCCAAAGCCCCCACCCCTGCGGGGTATACTTGGGTGCGGGGTATACTTGGGTGCGGGGTATACTTGGGTGCGGGGTATACAGAATTTTTTTTTACTCACCAGGTGGTGAGCTCTCTATCGCCTCTTCCTGTGGCTGCACAGCCGCCAGCCTCTGGGCAGGGGAGCACTCACTCCCTGGTTCCTGCGCAGCCGCAGGAAGGGGGGGGGGGGCCGCTCATCCCCTGGTTCCTGGCCGCCAGCCTCCAGGCGGGGGAGCGCTCACCCCCCGGTTCCTATGCAGCCGCAGAAAGAGGCGGGGGAGCACTCATCCTCCAGTTCCTGGCCTCCAGCCTCTGGGCGGGGGAGCGCTCACCCCCCCGGTTCCTGGCCTCCAGCCTCTGGGCGGGGGAGCGCTCACCCCCCGGTTCCTGTGCAGCCGCAGGAAGGGGCGGGGGAGCGCTCATCCCCCTACCCTTCCTGCGGCTGCTCAGGAACCGGGTGGTGAGCGCTCATCCCCCTACCCTTCCTGCGGCTGCTCAGGAACCGGGTGGTGAGCGCTCATCCCCCTACCCTTCCTGCGGCTGCGGAGGAACCTGTGGGATGAGCGCTCCTCCGCCCGGAGGCTGGCAGCTGCTCTGGAACCTGGGGCGGTGAGTGGCTAATCCCCTGCTCCCGCACCGTAAATATACCCCCAGCAAATATACCCCTAGCATAGAAAAGTCTTGTATTCCCCGTGGGTTATATTCGTGTCCGGGGTATACAAGTTTTTTTTTACTCAAATAGAAAAAACCGCGGGGTATATTCACTAAATTACGGTAGTTACCACTTTGGCATTTATGAGGTTAGACCTGGTCACATACCCCCACAGATTGTGTAATAACTATTGTAATTGCTGGGTTTTGCTATTATTCAAAGAATAAATCAAATAATAATTGAGCAGCTATATATCTCATTGTATAAAGCAGAAAGCAGTTGACTGAATGATATGGGCAGTAGCAAATGGCAAAATTAGGTTGCCTGTATTATTCATTGAATAATAATCAACCATCTCTAGTGGCTATGGAAAATAGAAAATTATTAATGTAATCTGATGTTGGCTTAATTAGCTGTAATACAATTTTTAAATGAATGTCATTTTAGCAATCATTAATAAATTACCTAGCTTATTTAAAAGCTAAGACATAGCAAGGAAAGAGAATTGCATAGCTATTACACATGTTTACTGCATTGTCTCTTTCAGCTGTCAGTTGTAGAGCATTTTTATTCCCAGCCCCTTAGTGTGTTGTGTTGCCAGCTCCAGGAAGCTAAGAGGAGAATAAATTCTTTATCGCACGATCAGTGTGAAAATATTCGAAGTCTGCCATCTTTTAGAAGGTAAAGGAGAAATAAATACTTTGAATAGTCCTATAGTCAATCATTTTTGTTTAAATGCCTTGTAAATACAGCATTGTGAAATGTGCAAGTATATGTGCATGTTACACAAAACAGATGGTTGTGAATTATTTCTGAAATTCTTTTGTCTCTTGTCTAAAAAGTAGTTATTTATTTTGTATAAAATAACCTGCTTTAAAATGTCACTTGAAAGATCAATTTTTTTTCCTTTTGTCCTTTGTGTAGAAAGAAACACATTCTTTTGACAAATGATCTAATCAATTAAGAAGCAGACCCTTCAGTTTAAGTCCTGGATTTTTGTAGTAACACCAGACACAACTGAATCCTTAGCATGACCATTTTAAAAATATGTATTGTGTAATTATATGTTGTACAGATATTTTTGTTTGGTTTTTACTTCAGATTTGTGGAAAGTCAGGTCTCAGAAAAACAGATTGCACTGCTGACTGAGGACAGTTTTTTGAAGGTAAAGTGTAAAAAATAAATAAATAAATAAATAAATAAAAAAAAAATAATAATAATAATAATTTGGAAGCTAAGAACAACTTTCTAACCCCCTCCTCCCCCCCAATCATTTTGCATGGAAAAGAATAGAAAACTGGGGTAGAACATGGTTCTGTGTAGAATCTTTCATTTTGTAGATATCCCAAAATGTCTAATAATTTAAGAGGTGAGCTTTAGATCTGCATGCTAGTTCTGATTTTTACTATGTGTAGAGTTGGTCATGCAGCCTTTCTGTGTACTGTTTGCCATTTGTAAAATGGATAAAATAATTACCAGGGATGTTGTGAAGCTCGGTTATTTAGAACCCATTCTTAATTCTTATTCGGGCAAAAAAATTAAAATCAGTGGAATGCTTATCTGAATAAGGCCTGAATTATTAATCCTGCATGCTGCTCCATATCTGTGGGCTTCTGTACCTTCAGTGCGTCTCCCTTAAAATCAGTCAGGCTCGCTATGGACACAAAGTGTGTGCTCATACTAAACAGGATTCCAGGACTGGGGCCTTTATTTGTAAAAACTTTTAAAACCTTCAGATGCATATCCAATACAAATGCAAAGATTGTTGTTAATGACAAATGTTTTACAAAATGAGCTAGATACAAGTGGTACAGTGTAAGTGAATGTTACAGCTATTGTAATTGAGCCATGACTCTGAAGCTGCCATGCACATGAAAATTTGTTTTACAGAGAAAAGTTAACACAAGAAACCAAACTTATCCTGTACTTGTTTTCAGTATAGTCTTTTCCTATCAAGACGGCACCTAGGCTTCCATAAAATCCCTAGGATTAGCATTTCGGTAAATTGCATTTTTAGTTTCCAGTAGGGATATTAAAAATTGTGTAAAAGGTAACCGTGTAACTGCTGAGATTTTCAGCAGTTTACATGGGCTCTGAAGTATAAAGCTTAGATTTATACTGCAGAACCCAAAGGGAAGCCTCCCTGGAACCGAGGCTGCCAGCCCTTGCCGACCCAGGTGCTGGGGGGAGGCTTTGCTACTGCAGTGAAGCCTCCTCCCCGGGAGGCAAGCCGCATACCGGTAAGTCTATTCACTTACTTTCACCACTGGATTTATTCCAAGTACAGCTCATGTCGGGTGAAATATGCTACTGTAACTGAATCAAAACAGTTACGAGTCTTCCAGGCAGAGCTCCCTGTCTTGGAGAGGCTTTTCTAAGGACTAGGAACAGTATTTAATGCATTATGATCAATGAAGCATGAAACTATCACATTATTTACTTTCATCGAGACTATAGAAGACAGAGAGTAAATACAGTGAGGCCTAACAAAGCTTTGTGAATGGGCAGCATGATAGCTGATGAAATTCAGTATTGATAAATGTAAGTGCACATCAGAAGCACTCATTGAATTATTTATTCATATTATTGGGTTCCAAATCAACTGCAGCCACTTGGGTGTAGAAGGGGGAAGTCTGTTTCTCTGTGTGCAGCTGTGGTTTTAAAAACAATTTAAAAGGAAGAGATGTACAAAGAATGGGATCATGAGTAAGTTAAAATATTATGACTTTATATAAACAAGGGTGGGGAATTTTTTTTGGATTGGAGGCCACACACAAATAAGGAGAGAAAAATCGGCACTGACCTGGCCGATGAGCAAGAAGGAGAAAACAAAATTCTCAGACAGGGCCTGCAACTGAGAAGCAGGGGAAAAAAGACACACTCGCCTCATTCTCCTCACAGTCTATTCCCAAGGTGGGAAGGGTGCTGAGGCTCAGATTAACTGGATTAATTCTTCTGGGGTCTAGGGCTAATAGATTTTTGTGAGAGCTGCCTCGGCTCTGGGGTGGACCAAAAATAAAGGGTTCAGTGTGTAGGCAGGAGCTGCCAGGGAGCTGGCTGAGGGTGGCAGAGTAGGGTCTGAGTGGGAGGTAGGTTGCAGGAGCAGGCTGAGGGTGCAGGGTCTGGATGGGAGTTAGGGTGCAGGTGGAGCAGGTTGGGGATAATGGTGTGATGTATGGGTGGGAGGAGACAGGGAATTGGGGTATGTACTTGGCACCTGGAGGGGAGGCAGGAGTGGTTCTGCACTGCCCTGCAAGGACTGACCACAGCAGAGCTGCTTCCTTCCCCCTGCTAGGCAGAGTCCCTGGATCAGATACTGCATGCGACTTGCCTTGATCTGGCGTGCAAGGGTGGGAGCTACCCCCCCCCCCCTGCAGCTGGGAACTCGTGCTGGCACTCCAACCATGCAGTGTGGGGAGGGGGTGAGCCTCACAGGCCAGATCAGGGCAAGCCACGTGCAGCATCCAACTCGTGGGCCATAAGTGCCCAATTCCTGATATAAAATATTGCCCTCATTTGGAATACTGTGTAGCTGTGGTTATCCCATGTGAAAAAACACAGCAGTGGTTTGGAGGAAAGCAATAAAAATGATTGTTGCTTTTGAAACAGTCCCTCCTGAAGAGAGATTGAAAATGCTGTTTATTTTAGAGTGGGGCTGGGGGGGGGGAGAGAGGGAGAGGGCACGCACACCAGTGGTTTGAAAAGATAAATCATTCTATCCTTTCCCATACCATCAGAGCAGAGGGATGGCCAGTTAAATTGAAAGCAATACATTTAAAATTGATAAAAAGAAATATCATCTATATTCCTTCATAAGGCGATTTTGGGGGGAGGGTATAAAACAGTAACACATCAAAGAGCAGGGTTGGCTTATTAATTGATCTACATTGTCATTATAGATCAGGGGTTGGTAAACTTCAGTTCCCAACCATCAGGGTGAGCTGCTGGCGCACCAGGATGTTTTCTGTACCTGGAGTATCTGAAGGCATGGAGCCCCTCAGCTTCCAGTAACTGATTTGCCATTCCTGGCCAATGGGAGCTTCAGGAAGTGGTGCAGGTCGAGGGATGTGCTAGCCTCCACTTCCCACCGCTTATGTTGCTGAGGGAATGGCATGCAGATGCTCTAGGTAAACAAAATGTCCCAAAGCGCCAGCGGCTGATCTGGATGAGGTGGGAACTGAAGTTTGCCAACCACTGAAATATAGGGTCGGCTTATGAAAGGGTCATAGATGAATATGGCAAAATGCTATTCATCTGGGGTGTGGGGGGGGTCAGCTTATAAATGAACAGGCTAGTGAACGAGTATATACAATATATCTTTACAGAACACATAACTAACCTGTGAAAATCATTGCCACAAATATATCTGGAAAAGTGTTTTGAAGTTTTTATGGGTTATGAAAACATCCACATGGTATTAGAGAGGATTATAAAAATAGAGAAACTCTCGAGCATAAACTAGCTAAGAGTTAATACATTTCTTCTGTGGTAGGTTATCCACTCTGGAGTTTCTTGTATCTTCCTTTGAAATATCAGGCACCAGCCATTGTTAGAGACAAGATTCTGAATTAGGTGGACCACTGGTTTGATTCATTACAGCCATTCCTGTTTCCAAATTACTTGCTTGGAAGTCTGTGGAGTATCTCTGTGGTTTCATATAGGTCTCCCTGGATTAATAAAATCTGATTTTTATTACTGTCACTTTCCCTGAAAATTTCTTCAGAGAGATAATAGAAATGTGTGTGTGAGTGTGAGTGAGATGGCTTTCATAGAGCCAGAAGAGGTATATCATGTATTCTGAATGCAGTCATAGAATACAGAATTAAAATTAGCTTGTCAGCTATCTCTGAAGAAGAAATTCTTAAGGCAGATGGAATGAAACTATTTATTTATAATTATTTCACAGTTTATTGTAATCTGTTAGTATTTCTGCAGTGGAATAAGACAGGATGTTTTCTTGGTAAACAAACCAAAAGGTAGCAGATCACAAGTCCGTTGCTTGAAACCTAACAACTTGGGCAGTACAGGTTGAACCTCTCTGATCCGGCAACATCCGTGGTCCAGGATGAATTTAGATAGCCAGATGTCCACGTACCATGGATATTGCCAAGTCCCTTAAAGTTTGTTTACAGCCACCAGTCCTGGCTGTCGGTGTTCTGTGCTCTTATTTAGCTCTAATTTACTCCTAAATGTCTCCTAAGAGCCCAGTATGCAGTGGAAGTGTTGGTAATGCTGCTACACAATATTGACCTTCTGTGGTTCAGAAATTCTCTGGCTTGACACCAATCATGTCCTGAGGGTGCTGGACTAGAGAGGTTCAACCTGTACTTCCAAGGAAATGATAGCCATTTGACAACAATCCATATTCTAGGAGCCATGAAATGCCAAGCAAAAATCCTTGAAATGATAAAGATCTGCCTTCATGAGTGGGAATTGAAACAACCAGTCTCTGATCAGATGTTTCATCTGTCACAGATCTGTTTGCCACTACATTTAATTCCAACCAAGAAAGTTTCTGACAAGCTATCCTTCAGAAGTCATGAAGATGTTGTTCTGATTGATGTCTTTCTGTACTACTAAGATCTCAAACTAATACAGTTTGAAAAACAGCTTCTGTAGTCCCACGCAGACCTAGAAGACACTGAATTGTTACTGTTAAATTCATCTTTCCAACAGCTCTTCCCTCCACTCCCCCAGTAAAATAGCCAACCATTACTGTAATAACCTGTTTTGCAGATGGGCTGTTGCTGAGAGGAGAAATCTAAACATATAAATTCTCTGATAGAATATTACTTACTCCGCAGTCAGCCAAAAAAGGATCTATAAAGCCTGTGTGAAGCCAAGTGAAAGATTTTGTTTTTTCTACAATCCGCAGAGGAGTTAAAACAATAAATCCCCCCTATGCTCTCTATCTTGGTCTAGCTGACAGAACTATCTTTTGTGCCCTTCAAATAAGGTTTATTATATTTTGCTCATGTCCCATTTGAGCATTCTACAAATTGATGCTTCTTTTATCTTATGCTTTTCAATCTATTTTAATACTGAATGTCCAAAAAGACTTAAACTTAGTTTCATCAGTAACACCATTTCACCATCTTGGGATTTAAAACTTTTATACAGATCAAAACCTTCTTCATGTCTGCAATGATTTAAGTTCATCTTTCTCTTCTGGAAACCGATTTCATAGTAACTATTACCTCTTCTGGAAGGTTGTGGTGCTGAACACAATTCATCTGTAATTTTCCTACAGTTTCCCCATCTTACAAAATCTAAAGCATGCACACGTACAATTAGACCCAACATTCTTTATTTGGGCAGTATCTTATTTTATTTAAACATTGATTTCCAATTCCACTAAGTAGTGTTTTGTTTTGTTTTGTTTTTATTTACGTTCTGAGAGCCATATCAGGTAGGGCAAATCAGTGCATTTAAATGATCTCTGCTAAACATACCTCCTGAGTTTAGAGGACCATATACAAATTTTCAGATTCTCTTTCGTGATGTGTCACAGGAAGATGAGATCTCAAATATTAAATGTTCATGCTAGCCAAGGATATGATCTCATACTAGATAGTTTAATTCCACTCTATTCTGGAAGGACTATTTTGTTTTAAGATGTCTGCTAAGGAAATGCCAGCTTCCTTGTCTGTGTACTAAGAAAATAGCCATCATAGTTACAGTAATGCAAATATTTAATCTCAGTCCAGTCGTTGCTTCAGCTGTACTGTTTCCTTTATAACAGAAAGGCTATTATGACCTTATTACCCATCAAGTAAAATGTATCCGAAGGAAAAGATTTAGTTTTAGGCCTATCAGCCAAAAGGCACTTCTTGGTAAAGTAATAGCTATGCCAAGGAGCTATGTGGCACAAGGAGGAAAAATCAAAATCTACTATTAGATGTTTTTTCATCTACATTGTTGACTTCTCTTACCCAAATATGTAACTTTGACATGTAGGATAGAGCCCAAGATTGAAGTCAATTTTTGAAAATTTGAATGAAAACAGAACAATTAATTTTAGCACTGAGGTTTTCAGTATCACCCTGCATTGGTTCAATGTTGTTTGTGGCTCTAAGACCCAGTGACATAGTTTAGAACTGATCAAGTCTTTTCCAGAACCCAGAGATGTTTGAATCTATGGTATTTAATTCTTACTCTATTTCTAGTTTTTGAATTGGTACATCTAGCTTAGGCTGCCATCATCAGTGTTAAATTGCTTAGTCTTAAGAGAATAATACAGGCTGAACCTCTCTAGTCTGGCACCTTCAGGACGTGACCAGTTCTGAACCAGAGCGTTTTCCAGACCACGGGATGTCAATATTGTCTAGCAGCTTTACCAACACTTCCACTGCTTTCTGGGCTGTTAGAGGACATTTAGGGGTAAATTAGAGCTAAAAAACATCACAGAACACTGAGAGCCAGGCTTGGTGGCTGTAAACAAACTTATGGGACTGTGGGGAAACTTGGCCACACCCATGAAAAGTGGACATCCAGCTAACTAAAGTTGTGCTGGACCACGGATGTTTCTGGACCAGTGAGTTCTGGACTAGAGAGGTTCAACCTGCCATTAATAGTTCTAAAGTTGTTGTAACAGAATAACAACAACAGAGCATTGGTAAAGCCTTTATTTATCAAATAGAACTCTGCCACTATTGTATAGGGTCAGATTTTGATATCTTCGTGGGACTTATTAGTCCTTACGACTGAAGGCATGTCTACACTAGGAAATTATTTTTGAAATAAGTAAAATTGACATTTAACTCCCAATTTAACAAAATCAAAATAGCATGTCCCCACTCCAGGGAAGCATCAAAATTAGAATTATTTTGAAATAGCACGTCCACATTGAATGGAGCTGCCTCAGACTTAGACACACACACACACACACACCCCCTCCCCAGAAGCACTGTGGGGAGGGCAGGAGGACGGATACTTCCTGTGGCTGCTTGGTCAGGCAAGCTGTGACACATGTTTTCAGGGGCTCCTCTGTACAGCCACATCTTACAAGCCATTCCTCCACTGCCTCTCCCCTTACAGGACACAAAAGGGAGACAGTGTGCTCTGTTTGCTCTTATGGATGCCACAACACTCACAGCATGGAGCCAGAGCTGCTGCAAAGTAGTTCCAGGCTCATGGGCTTCGTGGCACAGTTTGTCCAGACTGCCCACATGTTGCTGCAGCAGGATGAGGACCAGGACCTGCAGGACAAACCCCAGTGTGGACCAAAGACCCTGATCACCCAGGTCCTGGTGCTTCTGCTGCTGCAAATGCTCTTCAGTCCTGTGGATGTCGTTGAACACCGCTTCTGGTGGCAGGAGACTAGTTCACACTGATGAGACTGCTTTGTCCTATAGCGATGGGACAACCAGAAGTGGCTGCAGAACTCCTGCATGTGGAAGGCCACCTTCTTTGAGCTCTGCGAGTGGCTTGCCCCTGCCCTCAAGTGACGGGACACCCCCCGTGCAACCCGCCATCCCTGTGCAGAAGTGCATGGCCATTGCCCTGTGGAAGCTCACCATGCTGGACAGCCACCGCTCTGTTGGCATGGGGAAATTCACTTGGGGCAATGCTCCTGCAGGTAGCCAAGGCCATCAACCAGGTACTGCTACGGAGGGTGGCCACTCTGGGCAACGTGGACAGCAGAGTTGCCACCATAGGCTACCCCAGCTGCAGGGGGCCCATAGACTCCATGCATGTCCCCGTTCTGGCCCTGACCACTGTGCCTCGGACTACATCATCAGGAAAGGGTGCTTCTTTATGGTGCTGCAGGCCCTCGTGGATCACAAGGGACACTTTGCTGACATCAGCATCAGCTGGTCGGGAAAGATGCACGACACCCGCATCATCCAGAATGCCTGCCTGTTCCGAAAGATGCATGCCAGCACTTTTTTCTCTGACTGCACCATCTGAGTCGGAGGTGGACATGCCGATAATGATCCGGGCGATGCAGCCTCCACCTTGTTCCCTGGGCTCATGAAGCCTTACACGGGCAGCTTGGACCACGCCAAGGAGCACTTCAACACCAGGCTGAGCAGGTGAAGCAAGGTCGTTGAACGTGTGTGCAGCCATTTAAAGGAGAGGTTCAGAAGTCTCCTCACCCATCCGGACCTCAGTGAGCACAACATTGCCCTTGTGGTAGCAGCTTGTTGTGTGCTCCACAACCTCTGTGAGAGAAAGGAGGAGACTTTTTTCTGCCAGGGTGGGGGGCAGAGGCTGAACGGCTGACCAGGCGTTTAAGCTCTGCAGGAGAAGGGGAGCAGTGGAGATGCCGGGTGTGGTTGGAGTGGTCAGAGCTGCACTGAGAGAGACCTCTGGAGGCCAATTATTTTGCATTAGCAGCACCAGAGCATCCACACTAATGCTATTTTGAAATAACTCCCTAGTGTAGACCAGGGCTTAAGCAAGGGGTGGGCAATAATTTCTGATAGGGAGCCACTCCAAGATTTTGTAAGTGGTCAAAGACTGCACTTTTCTATGGAGGGGTTGTGGGGCCTGGGATGGAAGTTTGGGTACAAAAAGGAGCTTGGGGTAGGGGATTGGGGTGCAGGAGAAGGTAGGGGTCTGAGGAAATTTGAGTGAAGGAGGGGGTTCACAGCATGCAAAGCTTCCTGCTCTTCTCTGGTGCAGAGAAGCAGATGGAGCAGTCAGCTGCTCTGAGCCCTTAGGTCTGCTCCCTGCCTGTGGGTCCAGTGGTGTGGCTTGGCAGATTGGATTGAAAGGCTTGGCGGGCCGGATCTTGCCCACCCCTGGCTTAGAGTAAGGTTCAACTCACTGTAAAGGTGGCAGAAATTGGCCCTTAGTCAGTAAGGGTATGTCTACACTAGCCCCCTAGTTCGAACTAGGGAGGCTAATGTAGGCATTCGAACTTGCAAATGAAGCCCGGGATTTAAATATCCCGGGCTTCATTTGCTTGTTCCCGGGTGGGCGCCATTTTTAAATCCCCTTAGTTCGAACTGACTGCCCGCGGCTACATGCGGCAGTCAGAAGTTAATCCGAACTAAATCCTTAGTTTGGATTAACTGTTACACCTCATTGCAGGAGGAGTAACAGTTAATCCAAACTAAGGATTTAGTTCGGATTAACTTCTGACTGCCACGTGTAGCCGCGGGCAGTCAGTTTGAACTAAGGGGATTTAAAAATGGCGCCCGCCCGGGAACAAGCAAATGAAGCCCGGGATATTTAAATCCCGGGCTTCATTTGCAAGTTCGAATGCCTTTTTTAGCCTCCCTAGTTCGAACTAGGGGGCTAGTGTAGACATACCGTAAGTCCTCTATAATGTATGTGAGTATCCTTATATGCACCCGATACTTCATTTGGCAGTGTTTACTGTTTCCCAGAAATGCATTTCCTTTGTATTTATCACTCAGAACTGATTTAATTTGCATTTACAGAAATGCTTTTCCATCTCTGTAGAAATCTACTGTTTATGCAGAGGCATGGGAATTGTATGTCAATTTCTGTAAACTTGGAACAGAACTTTGAAAATGTTAAATTTTCTGTGATTTTTGCATTGGGAATTTTGTTAGCCTTCTACACTATCAGTTTTAAACCTGCATATCTAATAGAGATCTTTTATAGTCATCAAAATATATGGAATGAGTCTCCTTTTAATGAGCCTTTTTAAAGGAGAGGTGGTGGAGTGATCCTCTCTGTGTTAGGATAGACATAATTGATTCCTGGTCATCCTAAGATACTTGCCCTGGTTTTACTTAGACCCTAAGTAGACAGGGGACAAGATAAATGATGAGAGAGTAGTTATAGGTTTATACTGTGGTAGAGATCCTGAGCCCTGATGTGGCTCTTTTATGCCAGATAAAAGGGCCAAAGCAGCATAAAGGGGACCCTAAAAGCTCTATATGTACACAGGGGAGGATTCCTGTGCCACAGATTTCCATGAGGCTGACTTCCAAGGACTTCTTTGCAAGCTGTAGCACCAGGGCAGTACTGGCAGGACAAGTATGTTAGGGACAATGTTACAATGTACAGTACTGTGGAGATTCTAAGCTGCATTGTGTTGAGGCCTACCCTTAGGGCAACCTAGTGAAACTGTAATTTATTCAGACACCAAGAGTTGTTTACAGTGTGGTTGAGAGTTGGGAAATATATTTACAAAATAAATGTCTCAAAGTGATGCCACCCCAAATTTGACTGACATACAAATTATTTAGGGGCAGAGTTTTACAATGAAATGTTAGAGAAGGGATTGCTTTATATTACAGTCATTTGATAAAAATCATCATGGAACTACATGCAACGCATAACTTTGTCCAGTTTTATTGCATTAGTATCACACATGTTTGGACTAGATTTTTGAAATGTATTTCAAATAACCTGAAGGTAAATACATAAGAACAGGTGAAAATACTTTTATTTATCAAAGCCTAAGTACCCCGTCCATTCAGTGCTCTGGGTGGCCATTCCATAAATTAAGACCACTTAATACAAATACCCATACAATGGAAAGGACTTCTCACCTCGATTAAAGTACTTGACATGTCAAATGCCACAGAAGTAAGTTACCTATATATTTTCAGTCTTTACAATGGAGTGAATGCTGCTGTTTAAGTTTTTCCAAATGTGAGTACTTAAAGTTTTTGTTGTGCAGAAAAGCTTTTGCCTTGGTTACTGTTGATTTCAGTTGAGCTAGAAGTACAGGGATAATGTATACTTTTTAATTTGGACTAGTTGGTTCAAAGTTGTGAATCCATTTTAAAGAGTTGGAAGAGCTCTTCTAGTCTATGAAAAATCTATCCTATGTGCCTCAAGTTTTTAGAATTAATAGATCTCATCCCCTCCAGCTGGTTTTTATTCAAAGGCATGTAGAAACCTAAAAATACATATGGACTCCTAATGGGATTTTTACAGAGTGCTTAAGTAGGTGCCTAACTCATTGATTTCAGTGGGAATTAGGCATGAAAACTGCTCAGGCACTTTTGGAAATCCCTTATGGTCTCTAAGTACTTTTTTTGTTTTCTGGTCACTATGGGCCAAGTTTTCAGTATGTCGCATCATTAGCTGCATGTAATATTTCATTTGTTGTTAATAAAATCAATTTTAAATTAAACTTGTTTTTGTTAATTTTTAATTGAATTCCAATATCCATGCAAGTGCAGCTAGACACACATCATGAGTAAGACATCATCTAGTAAATAGAAAAAGGTGAATGATGTATTTCTTAACTTAATAAAAATCTGAAATTGCGAATCTGAATAAATGCATGGTGAGCCATATAATTCTTAAATAATTGTATGTAGCTACAATACGTCCTGCTGGTTAGCAAAAAGGAGTACCAACTCTAGTGTGAAGACCACGTTTAGTTGCAAATCGACATGTTGTATCAACCAATGAAAATGAATCTTTTTTTGGAAAATGAACCTAAGAAAGTACAAATGTGAAACAAGATTGACATCAATTTAAAGTCAAGATTTCCTGCGAGGTGGTTTAAGTCATTATTAAAATCAATTTGATTTAAATCAGTCTTTCCTGGTTTGTCAGAACTTCAGTGTTCCATTAAAATATTTTATTTATATGTTTTAAATTATATTTGGTGAATGTTTCATTCTCCTTTGTTCTGGTGGATATTGAATTACTCTCTGAAACTGTTATTCTGTCATTTTAGGAGGTAACACAGACATTATTGGAAGACTTGAATAGTTACCATGAGAATTATTTTCCAGTTCTGAGATGTCTTCATGTTTTCACAAGTTCTCTTCCAAAGTATCCTTTGGGCAAACAGGTGAAGTATCATTCCCTGGACCTCTTGTGTTTCATGGCTTGACATCTTTACAAATTTGAAGTCCACCTCCTCCTTTCCTTTCCCCTCCTCCCTCCATGTCCTTCCTACATGGAGTCAGATATTTTATGTCTTTATTATGGACTCAGAGGAACAGCACATTGTTTCTTTAACAGTTTCTCTCAAACTCTTGTAAGTAAACAGCAGAGGGCTGCTAGCGGAGAAGGAGATGCACAGAACACCCATTGCCTCTGTGATTTGGCTTTTATACATCCTGTTTCTCATATGTGGTACAGACAATTTTCCATTTCTCCTGCCGTCAGTCAACTAGTTACTAATGGTCGGATTCAGATGAGAATTAACATGCTTGTATCAGAAACAACAGTGATGGGACAGTCGTGTATACTCTTAGTTGTATTTTGACTTGTACCAGAGCTCTGGTACGACCAAACTCAGTTTCCCATAACATGCAGTTATTTTTGCCTCACGTGCTCTTGTGAATTTCCCCATTGATTCTAGATGTACCAGATACTTTGTTATTAGATGTGGATCTTAGCTGTGAATTCACTCCAGACTTTCCTAATGTTTGAGAATGTGGAATGTTTGAATCAGGGATTTTGATTCAGATTCATTCCTAATCTCTGCATTCCTGTCATCTGAATGGACCCCATTAAAACAGTGTTTCACAGCAAGCACATCTTGACACCACTGAGGGCCTAAGTCCCATGAGATGCTGAAGGCTCTCATTTCAAATTGCAGTTAGTGAAAATTGAAAACACTCAGCTCCTCACAGGATTACTCTGTGAGTGAGTCAGTCATTGTTTTGAAAAGTGAATATAAAACTGATTACTTGTTTTGTAAAACATTTTTGTTCCCTTTACTTGTGTACTGGTTTACAGATCAGAGAGCTGCACTGTGCATGTTTGGGAAAGAGAGTATGGGAAACAGAAGAATATGGGTCAGCTGTTCAATTAATGAGGTAATCTTTCAACTTTCCATTTCTGTGTTTTTGTTTTAGACCTATAGAACATCTGCACTCTGTTTCTTTAGAACTTTATACTTAGGATGCTGCTTGACAAGTATTGCAATGGACTATGTTACTGATTGATTGAAAATAAAATTGGCTGTCACTTTAAATTTGCATGCCTGCTCTTTTCAGTGGAACTGCCAGAAGCTATTTGAGGCTAGATATTTTCTCTCATGCTGATTACTTCCTGAGTGGTCTCAATGACTTCAGTAGGACTCCTTTAAACACGAGTGAGAGTATCAGAATCTGGTCTTTGGTAATTGTTTGGAATACTTGTTTAAATGATCATATTTTGTTTTTAATTTTTATTAGATCATCATAATTTGATACAATTGTTGAATCCTTTGGTGATACTCTTCTGTTGTTGTTTTTTCTGTATAGAATGCTTCCCAGATTTGCATTTCATCCTTAGGATGTCCCCTACATAATTTCTTTAGCATTGTAACTTCAATAAAGGTTCCAAAAATCAAGTTTTCATATTGACTGTCAGTGATTTAAAATAGAAAAAAAGCAAGTATTTAAAAAGATATGATGTGGTTGCTACTTTACAGTTACAAGATTTGTGTAAATGTGCCCTATGATGGCAGGTGTCATGAAATGCTAAGATAATAGGATTTAATGTTGCTATTGGCATACAAGAAAGGAGCAGATAGGCACAGAGTTGGAGTAATGGGGAATTCTTTGAGGGGTCTATATTTCTAAATATGGGATTTGGCACCTCTGACACTGAAGTGTGACACTGCATAGAATAGCCATGTCTTTTGGGGGTGTGTGAAAAAGTGCTCTCCCACTAGGATGATGTCGTCATTTCTCTCTATGCATTGGAGTTTACACAGTTCCTTTTCTGCCCCTGAAAAGAACTGAATGGAATTTTTTTTATGTTCACAAGTTAGTTAGCTTATTACTAATAGTTACTGTGGGAATTAAGAGCATTGGTGGGCATACCTAGTAGTCAGTTGGGAGCCAGGATCTGGAGCCAAGGGTTGGAACTTGAGACAGAGTCCAAAGTCAACTGATGGATTCAAGCAGGAGTTAGACTTAGGAAGAGCAAGACACCAGCACAGAGTTGGAGTAAGGAGTTAAAAAAGGGTAGAAAGCTGGCACTTGGTAGGGTGGAGGAGCAGCGATTTCATATCTGAGGTCTGCTTAAAGCATATGCCCTAGCCCCAGACACAGCTCTTAACTGCTACAGAGCTTGCGCTGCTCCTAGCTTTGCCTTTTGGAGCAGGGAGTTTGTTTATAAACAAAGGGAGGCAGGGTGATCATGATGACAAAAGGCTTGTCATTCAAGTATTTGAAGGATCATTAGATGATCATGAAAACATTGTGGGTATTCCAAATAAAAGGGGGGAAAAGAGTAGTAATAAATAGCGGTGTGCTCTTGGACCTCTGCTGTTCAACTTGCCCCTTTTCCAAGGTTGCTTAAGTAAGTAGAGAGGGTTACAATAAAGCAAAATTTGTAGATCAGTGGTCATCAACCAATAGATTGGGATCTACCAGTAGATCTTGGCGCCTCTAACAGGTGATCCTGACTGGTTTGGCCAAGAAGTTATCAAGTGTAGCACTTCAACTGCCCCTTCCCTCCTACTGGTGCACACCTCCTGTTCTTTGCCTTGAAGTTGCCCCTCCCCGTGGGAGCTTCCTGGGCAGGGCAGGGGAGGGAGAAGAGGGATGTTGATGTCAAGGTGCTCCTCCCACTCTCTATCCTTTCTCCACAGAGCAGAGAGGGGGCACAGCAGGACTCGGGATGGAGTTTGCTGGCTGCTTTTGGGAGTGGTTCAGGGTCAGGCAGGGGTGAGCCTACCTTAGCCCCACTGCCCCACCACCCAAGAGCCATCAGTAGTGCCCAGCTGGAGCCCACATCCCAAACTCCTACCCCAGTCATGAACCCCCTCCTACACCCTTAGCCCCTGCCCTATCCCCAAGTTCCCCTGCATCCTATCGCCGTCCCAGAGCTTGCACCTAGAACCCCCTCCGGCACCCCAACCCCTGCCCCAAGCTCAGCTCAGAGCCCCTCTCACACTCCAAATCCCTAACTCCAAGACTAGAGCTGGTCCCCCAATCCTCTGCCTCAGACTGGTGAAAGTGAGTGAGGATGGGCCAGAGAGAGAGGATGGAGTGAGCAGGGGTGGGACCTTGGAGAAGGGACAGGAAGGAGGTGGGGCGAGGGTATTTATATTTGAGGTAGATCTTGGATTGCCCTTAAATTCAAAAAGTGATCTTGTGCTCAAAGGTTGTAGATGACTGTTGTAGATAATACAAAATTACTCAAAATAGTTAAGTCCAAACCAAAGAGTTACAAAGGGATCTCACAAAACTGGGTGATTAGGCGACACCAGGGCAGATGGTATTCAGTGTTGATGAATGCAAAGTAATGGACATGGAAAGGATATAATCCCAGTTACATATATACAGCAGTGACAAGGTCTAAAATAGTTACCACCACTCAAGAAAGAGATCTTGGAATCATTATGGATAGTTCCCTGAGTTCTCTGCTCAATATGCAGTGGCATTCTAAAAAGGTAACAGAATATTGGAACTCATTGGGAAAAATAGATAAGACCAAAATTATCACATTATCTCTATATAAGTCATGCTATGCCCACATCTTGAATAATGCTTGCATATTTGGTTGCCCTGTCTAAAAAAAAAATAATATTGGATTTGGAAAAAGTAAAGAAGAGAGCAAGGTAGAAATAATTAGAGGTAAGGAACAGCTTCCATATGAGGAGAGATTAAAAAGATGGACTTTTCAGCTTGGAAAAGAAATCACTAAAGGATGGGGGGATATTTCACAGGTCTAGACAATCATGAATGATATGGAAAAACTGAATAAGGAAATGTTTGTTTATTCACTAATATAACACAAGAAGGTCAGACCATTACATTTATAGGCACTAGATTTAAAGCAAACAAAAGAAATAATTTCTTCACAGTCAACCTGTGGAACTCTGCCAAGGGATGGTGGAAAGGCCCAAACTATAACAGGTTTCCAATAAGAACAAAATAAGTTCCAGAAAGTTAGCTACATCAATGGCTACTGGCAAGAATGGCATCTCTAGCTTCTGTTCGCCAGAAACTGCGAATGGGCCACAGGGAGATAGATCATATGATGATTGCCTTTTCTGTTCATGCCTTCTGACACACCGGACATTGGCCACTATTGGAAGACAGGATACTGGACTAGATGGGCCATTGGTCTGACGGAGGATGGCCATTTTGATGTTCTTATATAGAGACCAAATGTATCTGCCCCCTGCTGTAACCCACTAGACCCCACTACTACTCTCCTAGAGCTGAGATACTCAGGATTCCTGGGCATGCTCACACACTCTCTCTCTCACTCCACAGAGTTAGTAACAAAGTAAACAAAAAAAAATTTTAAAGCTAGCCAGTTTCCTTTAAGTGACTTGCCATAAGATGTCAAGAGTATGCTGGTATTAGATCTGAATGGATCTAATATTTATTTAATTTTCTTTTATATAGAAATTAGATATAATACTTCTGGCAACTAATTGCTAAGTTATCTACCAAAAAACCTAGAGTTTTCCAGTGCCTTAACTCCTGGAAAGAAGTGATGTATGTGGGGTGGGGGTGTGGGGAGGGGAGGGAAGGTGGATGGGGTCAGTCCCCCACTCTTCTCTTCCAATTTACTGCTTGATTTGTACTGAGCAGTGTTACTGAAAATGCTGAAGCTGCTGTTGTCAGTCTGGTGCCCCCTCCTCATCGTGCTCTTACTCTTCCTCCCCTCCCCAGTCACAGCATGCATGGGTCACCCTCCCTCCCCATGCCAAAATCTGAAATGGCACCCCTGTAAAAACAGCTGCTAACCCTCCGTAACATGTTCTTTGAGATGTGTTGCTCGTGTCCATTCCATGACCTCCCTCTCACCCCCTTCCCACTGTCAGAGTTCCAGCAAGAAAGAATTGAGGGAGGAGGAAGCCAGCAGTACCCCTTATACTGGCGCACACGTGCACCACTCCAGAGGGTCCTAGAGCTGGTACCCTATGGATACCACTGAGAGAAATGCTTCTGGCACCTATGCCTGTGGCAAGCACACACAACTAATGTAGAATGGACACAAGCAACACATCTCAAAGAATAACTGTTATGGAAAGTTAGGAACTGTTTTTCCTACTATGTGTGAGTCAGATACTGGAGCTCGAGCCTGGAGGCAGGTGGTTGGCTAAATACTATGCATTCTGCAGACCAATTGCTCTAAAGGGCTTGGCTTGCATCGGATTGTGAGGACATTAAAACTGCTGTGTAGGACAAACAGCTTTTTTTCCTCTGTGCTTGATCTGACTTGGCCTCTGAAGGTTTTAAATTGCTGGACACATACAAAAAGGGGTCCTTTTTCCTGATACAACTTTAATTGATTAGCATGGTAAAACTTTATTCACTTGAATCTTATGTACAGGTAAATCACCTTGTTAATAAGGTGATATGATTTTAACCACCTGTGGCAGCAGCTAGGCTACTTATAACTTATATGAAAACAGCAAGACTTGGTTTAACTTTCATATTTTTATAATTTTATTAAAATAGGCCAGTTCTAACCCCCACTACATATTAATGCATCTTGCATATATGGTTGTGCAAGGATTGTCAATATGTTTTCATGTTCTTATGTTGGGAGTCACTGGTTTGCCATAGAAGGTGCTTTAAATAATTTTATTTCTCTTCAGACAATCACCTTGCAAGTTATAAGTTATTCTAAAGGCCATTAAAATTGTGTGAATTAGAAGATCACAATTTGCTATTGGCAAATACCAACTTTTAATTTAATGAATTGATCCTTTCTGCAGTCCCTGAAAACTGTGGCTAGTGAAAGATTAGATGTGTTTTACATCTAAGCCTTAAGTGCTTTCCTGCTGCTGCTATCTGAAAAAGAAATCCCAATACTACCAGCAAAAACTATTTTTGGATAGGAGATAGCATTTCTCCAAAAGTAATTAATTAGTAGTTAATCGGTACCCTGATTGTTTTCAAAGGGAATATCCTGCTGTCAAATTCTTACAATATTTTTATTTTCCTTTTATAAGGAGTTAAATTAAGGACTAATTTCTTTGACTTTCCTTAATTGAAAGAATTGAATGGGAGTGACAGGCTGTTTCACGAATGTGTGAGAGCCTGTTTACATTATGATCCTCTGCACTCGGTTTTGGCTTATAAATTACCTCTACTGTTTTAGGTGTACAAAGGGTCTATTTACAGTGACTTTTTACTGTCTAAACATAAAAGGGTTTGCCAGAGCAAGAAGCAAAAACACTAATTTAAAATCAGAGTGGCATACTTTAGGGGTGACCCATTTGAGCATTTAAGCCCTCAAAGCCAGTGCCTATATCTCTGTAGCAACATAGCTAGCTACACACCTCAGACTTTGCTGCCAGAGCCATGGCTCTTGAGAGAGACAATGCCATAGTTCTAAGGAAACAAAAGACAGAACTATGTAGCACTTTAAAGACTAACAAGATGGTTTATTAGGTGATGAGCTTTCGTGGGCCAGACCCACTTCCTCAGATCAATATGTGGAAGAAAATTGGCACAACCATATATACCAAAGTGATACAATCAAAAAAAAAGTGAACACACATAAAAATGACGAATCAGGTTTAAGAACAGAGGAGGAGTGGGGGGAAGGGGAAGGTTAGTGTCTGTGAGGTGATAATTGGGGAAGCTATCTTTGTAATGGGTGAGATAATTAGCATCTTTGTTGAGACCCATACATAAAGTGTCAAATTTAAGCATGAATGACAATTCTGAAGCTTCTCTTTGAAGTCTGGAGTTAAAATCGCTCTGAAGCAATATGCATGTTTTAAGGTCATTGAGAGAATGATCAGTCTGGCTGAAATGGCAAGCAACAGCTTTCTCTCTGAAAGAGTCTGATGTCTGTTTTATGTGCATTGATTCTTTGGTGAAGTGTCTGAGAAGTTTGTCCAATGTACATGGCAGATGGACACTTTAGGCACATGATGGCATAAATTATTTCTGGATGAACAGGAATATGTGTTCTTGATCTTGTAATAGGCATGGTTAGGTCCAATAATGGTGTCACAGAGTAAATATGTGGACAAAGCTGGCACCGGGGTTTGTTGCAAGGGAAAGTTCCAGGGTTGGTATTAGTGTGGTATGTCCTGTAGTTGTAGGTAAGAATCATCCTGAGGTTAGGTGGTTGTCTATAGGAGACTATGGGTCTGTCTCCCAAAGCCTCTCAGAGGGTAGTATCCTGTTCCAGTATAGGTTGTAGTTGATTGATAATGCGTTGGATGGGTTTAAGTTGGGGGCTATAAGTGATGACAAGTGGTGTTCTATTGTTCGTTTTCTTGGGTCTGTCTTGAAGTAGATGGTTTCTGGGTATTCGTCTGGCTCTTTCAATTTGTTTTTTTATTTCTCCAGGTGGGTAATTGAGGTTTATAAATGCTTGGTAGAGATCCTGAAGTTTCTGGTCTCTGTCAGTGGGTTTAGAGCAGATGCGATTTTTATCTAAGGGCTTGGCTATAGACGATGGATCGTATGGTGTGTCCTGGATGGAAGCTGGAGGCATGTAGGTAACTGTAGGAGTCAGTGGGTTTTTTGTAGAGAGTGGTGTCTAATTTACCATTGGTGATTTGTACTGTGGTGTCCAGGAAATGGATCTCTCGTGTAGAATGGTCCAGGCTGAGATTGATGGTGGGGTGTAGATTGTTAAAGTCTCTGTGGAATGCATCCAGTGTTTCTTGGCCATGGGTCCAGATCATAAAGATGTCATTGATGTAGCATAAGTAGAGAAGGAGTAAAAGGGGACGGGATCTGAGGAAACGTTGTTCTAAGTCAGCCATAAAGATGTTAGCGTACTGTGGGGCCATGCAGGTACCCATGGCTGTGCCGCTGATCTGGAGGTATAAGTTGTCCCCAAATTGGAAATAATTGTGGGTGAGAACAAAGTTACATAGGTCTGCTACCAGATTGGCAGTGGTATCCTCTGGGATAGTGTTTCTAATTGCTTGTAATCCGTCTTCATGTGGGATGTTGGTGTAGAGAGCTTCTACATCCATGGTAGTAAGGATGGTGTTATCAGGGAGGTTATCGATGTTTTGTAGTTTTGTCAGGAAGTCAGTAGTATCTCAGAGATAGCTGGGAGTGTTGGTTGCATAGGGTTTGAGAAGAGAGTCTACATAGCTGGATAATCCAGTAGCGAGTGTGCCGATACCTGAGATGATGGGGCGTCCGGGGTGTCCAGGTTTATGGATTTTAGGAAGCAGATAGAACAATCCTGGTCGGGGTTCAGAAGGTGTGTCTGTGTGGATTTGGTCCCGAGTAGAGGTAGGGAGTTTTTTAAGGAGACAGTGTAGTTTCTTTTGGTGTTCTGAAGTGGGATCAGAGGAGAGAGGTTTGTAAAATGTGGTGTTGGAGAGTTGTCTAGTTGCCTCCTGGTCATAGTCAGATGTATTCATAATGATCACAGCACCCCCTTTGTCAGCTGGTTTGATTATAATGTCCAGGTTGTTTTAGAGACTCTGGATGGCATAGTGTTCAGCGCGGCTGAGATTGTATGTCGCTTGTTGTTTGTGAATAATGTCAGTCTGTGCATTGTTGCGGAACCATTGTATATAGAAATCCAGATTGTAATTCCGACCATCAGGGGGAGTCCATATAGAATTGTTTTTCCTTTGGTGTTGATAGGGGGGATCTGGTTGGTCAGATTGATGTTCATTGGTAGTTTGGAAATATTCTCGTAGGCAGAGGCAGCAAAAGAAAGCCTCAAGTTCACCACAAAATTGAATCCAGTTAGTGTGGGAGGTGGGGCAGAAAGAAAGGTCTAAGGAGATATTAATGGCTTGGATCACTAGGCCTTGCTGTTGCAAAAATGTAATTTGTAAAATTAAAATGGAATAGAACTTAAACATTGAACAGTAACAGATGGTGAACCTGGTGATATTCTGAAAAGAGAGCTCTCAGACATGCTTGTAGTTGTTTCCATTGTTTCACACTGACTCAGATACTCTAGGCTTCAGAGTGACACAGTGAGGAGACAATCCTTCAATATTACACTTATCAAATTAAATATAAATTTAAATTATTGCTCAGCCTCAGTATTTTCATTCTACTTAGTCATCTTTATAAAATTCTGGGATCAAAAGATAAGTGTTGTATAATGCAAAGAGGTGTGGTGGGTTTATATTAATTAAATATGTGAAACAAACTTTGACTTTGTTTCAAGTTCATTTTGGATCCAGAATGTAATGAGTTTTGTGATGTTGAAATGCCAGGTGAGGCTATTCTGGTTTGCATAATTCAAACACAGGAATCATGAACCTCTGACAAGCTTTAAGTCCTAATTCTCACCTCTCAATCAGATCTTAGAGGGAAGAAATACAAAAGTGCTTCTACCTTTAGATAATATTAGACTATTCTCCATCTACTCTGGGAGGGGAAACTGAAGGATATAATCTTCTAGATCAGTCAATTCCTTAGCCCTTTTTAAATGTCAAGCTCTGAATATAAAAACACTGGAACTAAAACAGTCTTAATTCATTCTTTAGAAAATCAACTTTACAAGCAAACGGATAGCTTTTATATTAGAGAACGTGGGGATTCTTTTTTCAAATAAAATACCATATTGAACATTGTGCTTAAGTATTTCAGCAAATGCTTTCCCTGTTTTGCTATTTGATTCTGTTTTTCAGGATGTTGGCTAAGGCTGAGTTGGTGGCCATACTTCAAAAATGTGTGGAGATTTTTACATCATCTGGAAAACAGTTTAGCAACACGATAGAGAAAATGGAGGAGTTCCTGACACGATTTCAAAATCTGGAAGGTGAGCATGTAATATCCTGCCAAATTGTTCAGTATCAGTGGTATAAAATGGCCTCAGAGAATCTGGATTCTGATGAAATTCACT
The DNA here is from genome assembly GCA_032595735.1 of Pelochelys cantorii. NCBI lineage: Eukaryota > Metazoa > Chordata > Testudines > Trionychidae > Pelochelys > Pelochelys cantorii. Next base: position 65,775,888 of record CM064328.1, read on the forward strand.
GCCTGTTAATCAAACCCAGAAATTTCTCCACCTAAGACTATCAATATGCCAAGCAATTTTGACATGGAGTACATCTTTTCAAAAATGGTTGTCATATTACTGCTGACTGGGCCCATCCTTCATAAAATGGAAGAATAGCGTGAGCAGGGCCATCCCTATGTCGGTACGGGGTCCAGAACAACTTCCTGCCACCCTGCCTCTTTCTGCCCTCATTCCTCCTCTGTCTCCATGTCCATTCCAACCCCTCACCCCAAGTCCCCTCCTCTGAGCAATGCTGAGAGCTGACAGAGCAGGCTGGGACTGGTGAGTGTAGGGGTGGGTCCAACCTCTGCTGCCGGCATAAGTCTTCCTGCTAATCCCCTTGGCCCCATGCATCTGCATCCCATGGACAGGATAGGCTCTGAGTGTGAGACAAAAACTGGAAAGATCGAAGGGAGTGGATAATAAATTACTCTTAATAGACACATTTTTCTTCAGGACTTTCAAGTGCTTTACAGCTTCCAAAATCATTTCATGAATAAGTCAAAAGCTTGAAAGATTAATACTAGCGCAAACTCCTTTACACATACATTTGGACTCATTACCATGCTAGTCATAAAGATGTGCAACTCAATCCAGTCAGATCCAAATAAGAGATGGATTGTTCAGGTCAGGATGGGTAGATTGCAGTGGGAACAGCCGGTGGCAACATGTAGAGTTCAACAGTGCAGCCCAATATCATCCTTCTGTCTTTAGGAGATTCAGCCCATAGAAACAGTCATGCTCCATCTTCCCTAGATTAAGAGAAACCACTGCAGCCTTCACCTCCAATGTAAAAGTGAAAGCAGCTGTCCTCTTCTGTGTAGGAGGTTTAACTCACTGAATGGTGCCTCTGCTGGCCAGTCCTGGGAATTAGCTCTCACTGTCCAGAAGCACCTTCTTCCAGTTGATGTTTCACCTGCTATTATCTATGCCTTCACACTCTCCACCATGTTGGGATCCGCATTCCTCCCAGACTACGGTGCCCCTTCCTTTGGGTAGTGCTCTATGGGAGTCCTTCCTTTCTGTGGAACCTAGATACTAGGGATGTTAGGTATTGGCTAATTGAATAGTTGCGTACCTGCATGAAATCTTTGCGGTTATGCAACTATCCAACAGTCCCAGTGTTGGTTTGGTTGGTTGGGGTTTTTTTTGGTTTTTGCTCCTGGCCCCACTTCCCACATGAACCAGCTGTCTACTGCTCTGTGCTGCTGCCTCTGATACGGAGTGGCAGCAGCTCCTGTCTGCAGGGTTCTGAGCTCCCCGCAGAAAGATGCTGTTGGGGAAGGGGAAGAGGGCAGGGGAGGCTGCCATGAAGCAACCCTTATCTGCAGCGACCTTGGGCCCGCCACAGCAGAATATGCTTTATGGAAGCAACACTTGTCTGGGGGGGGGGGGGAGGGTCCCAGCTCCCCACAGAGAGAGGCTGCTTCGCAGCAGCCTCCCTTGCCTTCCACTCCTACCCTGTGTTGCTGCCTCTAATAGAGGCAGCAGCGTAGGGGGCCAGGGGCCTAGGCTTATTGGTTAATCAAAGTCAGCTACTCATTGACATCCCTACTAGGTATCCTAAGCCCACCACTTGCCTCAGTGACCCCAGCCATTCTTCCTCTAGCCACTTCCCTCAGAGGCAAACTGCAATCTGAACTGGCAATTCACCATCGGCAAGGGGGATGGACCTGATACCTATTCCTTCCCTGGCTTCCCCTCCGCAGCCCTAGTGCCTCCTTATCAAGCCCCTTTACTGATGGTGAATTGCCAGTTCAGATTGTAGTTAACCCCTGAGGGAAATGGCTAGATGAAGAATGGCTGGGGTCACTGAGGCAAGAGGTTCCTCAGTCTCAGAGTTGGTCAGGACAGTGTGCCCCAGACTCCCCTTGACCTTCCCCAGCACTACTCTGTCCAAGGTACCTTTCCCTGTAGGGGTAGCTTGGTCCCTCTCCCTCCAAAGCTTGAGTTCACTCAGGCCAGCTGCCTTTTTATACAGCCCAGAAGGGCTCCAATTGACTGCCTCAAGCCTCCTCCTCATTGCCCTTAGTTTAGACCAGTGGTTCTCAACTGGGGGTCTGCAATCCCTTTCAGGCGGGATGCAGAGCCTTGCCACTGAAACCTGGTGCCCAAGCCCAGTGCCTTGCTCCCTCTCCCCCCCACCCCCCAATGCTCCCCTCTCCCCACAGGGACTGCTGTAGGATTGAAACCGCAAGCTCTTGCTCCCTTGCAGCAAGAAGCAATGTGGGGTTGAAATCCTGAGCTCTGCCTCCCCCTGAAGCCAGGAATGGTGGGACTGCAACTTTGACACTGAGAGAAACCTCGAGCCTACAGGTAGAGTTCAGGGGGCACAAGGATGTTGCCCTTCCAAATTGCAGTGTGTTACCCAGAGTGAGACAGTCCTGGGTAGGGATGTTCAAATGTGTTTAATTATGTAGCCATGTAACCATGGAAATTTTCAGTGGTTACACACAGCCCCTCTGATACAGAGGCAGCAGCGCATGAGGGAAGTGGCTCCCCGGGAGCTGATGTGCATGGGGAGGTGGCTTTTAAGCTGGCTGTCTCTCCCCCTGGCTCCCACACTGCTACTTCTGTATCAAAGCGGCACGGTGTAACCATGCATATTAACTGATGAGCCCAGGCTCTTCGGTTAACCTTGTAAATAGTTACACTATCATATCCCTAGTCCTGGGGGCAGTTCCACCTCATCTCCTCCTCCCCACAGCCCTCCTCAAGTCCTGCCCTCTGACCAGGTCCTAGGTGGGAAGCCTAAATCAGGCGGTGCAGGACAACTACTCTCCTGATTGGTCATGTCACAAATTGGACCACTGTGGCATTCCCCTGTCTGCTATTGGCGTCTGGGATTGTGACTGCTCTTCAGCTCCCAGTCCCCTTTGACAGCTCACTCAGCCAATCAGAGCTGCCTGGGTGCCTCCAGGACAAGCAGAGCCCTGAGGGAGTAACAACACAACACAGCACCAGACAAGTGGTTTGCCTGCTGAGCTGAGTCAAGGGTTAGCGGTGGCGGTCTCTCCATGGACCCCACTTTGCAGAGCTGGCTGGAGCCCCACCAGCCCTTGTGTGTCCCCTCCAAATAGAAATCAAACTGTGACTGACCAAGAGTTCCCACCTCTGACCCAGAGCCTCCCTCCACCCCTGCACTAGAGCCCTGGAGTTTACCTAACATGTTAACAGCGCTTCAGAAAAAAGAAATTGAGAACACCTGGGCCTGCAGATGGTAAATGCAGGCCGTTTAAGCAAAGACAACAAGACAGTGTACTGATTAGGAAAAGTGTTTGAGGACCTTTCATTAAAAAAGGGAATGAAGAGGACTTGAGGAATTATAAACTAGTCATTTTAACTTTTATACCTAGAAAGATACTGGAACAAATTGTAAAACAATCAGTTTGTAAGCACCTAGAAGATAATAGTGTTTGTTGTTATAGCCAGTGGATTTGTCAAGAACAAATGTTATCAAAACAATCTAATTTCCCTCATTGACAGGGTCCCTGACCTAGCTGACAGGGCATTTCTCTTCTCTGTTTTTGAAGTGGGTTCCACTTGGGGGGGACCTTAAAAGTGAGAGCCACAGCAACTACTAAATTAACGCATTGCTCCTTAATTATGTAATGTTACAGAGCCAGTTGTGTAACTAAAACAAAGTCTACTTCTACAATAAAATAATACTCCTTTTTTAAGATAACCGGGAAAAATAAAAGGAATTTGAGGTACTTATGGAGCAGACAACATGGTGCTCTGAGGGATAGGGCCCTTCTCTCCTCACTGACAGCAGGAGGCTCCAGGGCCAGGGGAGAGGCCCACAGCAGCCCTCCTCTCTCCAGTTCCCACTTGCCCCTTATCTCTCTCTCCTCTCCAGGTCCTTGCTGTGTGGCCCTTTAGAGCTGCTATGTAGCTATTTATAGCATGCTGTGTGGCCATGCAGCTTCAAGGGAACTGAAGCTGCACTTAGGATCCATGGGAGCTGCCACTGGCTCATGGGCCATGCTAAGTTGTACTTCTCTTAACTGGAACTCCCTGTTCCGGCAACATCTGTAGTCCAGCATGGACCACAGATGTTCCTAGACCACAGAGCCCAGGAAGAGGGAGGTCTGGTGGAATGGCAGGTGCCGTAAGGGGCACCGATGACTCAACTGAGAGCCCAGAGTATGGGGGTGGGGTTGGGAGGATGGGCAACATGGTGGGGAGTTCTGGCCCCAGTGGCTGGGGAGCTTTAGCCTAGCCACAGCCACAGCCACGGACCTCCAGCCCTGGCCAGGGAGCTCTGATCCTAACAGAAGCCAGAGAGCTCTGGCCATATTCTGGCTCCAGAGGCCAGGAAACTCCAGCCCCAGCGGCAGCCAGGGAGCTCTGGCCCAGTCCGCAGAGCTCCAGCCCTGTCCCTCTGCCAGAGCCAGGCAACTGCAAAGCTCTGCCCTGGCTGCGCAGCTCTATCTGTGGCACTCTGGCCCCAGCAGTAGTGGGTTTGGGGAGAGCCCTGTGGTAATGAGACAGCAGCAGGGCAGGCTGTAGCTCTAGCCCGGTGGCAGCACAGCCATGAGGGGAAGGACTTCCATGGTCCAGCAAATCCCCTCGTTCGGGACCAGTCAGGTCCTAAGGGTGCCAGACCGGCTAGGTCCAACCTGTAGTGCATTCCGTAGGGGTCGGTCCTGTACTAGTCAACGTTCTCAGTAATAACTCAATACTGGAGTGAAGAGTATGCTTCTAAAATTTGTGAATGACACCAAACTGGGAGGGGTTGCTAGCATTTTGGAGGGCAGGATTAGAATCCAAAATAACCTTGACAAATTAGAGAATCAGTCTGAGAGCCACAAGATGAACTTAAAAAAAAAAATACATGCAAAGTTCTCCAAAGAGAAGTCAAAATGCACTACCACGTGGGAAATTAACTGGCTTGAAGTAGTACTGTTGAAAAGGATCTGGAGGTTATAGTGAATCACCCACTGAATATGTTGTTTAATGGGACGTATTTAAAGGACTGTTGTGTGTAAGATATGGGCAGTAATTATTCCACTGTAGTCAACGTGGTGAGGCCTCATCTGGAGTATTGTGTCCAGTCCTGATCAGTTTAGGAAAAATGTGGATAAAGTGGAGAGAATCCAGAGGAAAGTAGCAAGAATGATAAAAGGTTTAGGAAACCTGACCTAAGAGGAAAGGTTGAAAAAAAACTGGGCATATTTAGTCATTAGAAAGGAAGGCTGAGGGTAGACATGATAATTCTTCAGATATGTTACAGTTAAGGACTGTTATAAGGAGGATGATTAATTGTTCTCCATGGTTATTGAAGGTAGGACAAGAAGTAATGGGCTTAATCTGCAGAAGGGGGGAGAGAGGCTGGATATTAGGGAAAAAATTAACTAGAAGGATTGTTTAATTTTGGAGTAGGCTTCCAAAAGAGGTTAGGGAATCCCCATGACTGGAGATTTCCAAAAACAGGTTGGACAAACACTTGTCTTGGATAGTCTAGGTTTATTTTGTTCTGCCTGTGCATAGTGGACTGGACTCAATAGCTTCCTGAGGTCCCTTTCCATCCTAGATTCCTATTATTCTTGTGGGGAAAGCAATTCATTGCACAGCTGTAGGATAAATGACAAACAATGTACTAGACTAGCATGAAGTCTACAAAAGAAAATGAATAAAATTTGATACTGCTACTAGTATAAAACATTTGTTATTGCGTATTGTGGAACCATTTCTGGCCATTGTAATGCCGACAGGTGGTTGTTGCTTTGGAGAAGGTATTATGTAAATCAATAAAGATACCAGGGTTTGAGGTATGATGGAAAAAGTAGGAAGGGAGAATTTAAAATAAAATGTAAATGGGCAGGCTTGATGGGACAAATGATCAGCTTCTGTTTTTAAACTGTGTTCTTGTAACTGTATTGGCCTGCAGCAGAAACTTTCAAAAACTTGCCAAAAAAAGTTTTCTGTGCACTAATCACATTCAGAGCCCCCTGGAGTAAAGACTGAAATCTGTTTTGTTTTGTTTTTTAAAAACCAACAAAAAATTCTATCCTCCCAATTCTTTTCTAGTGAATTGGGAGAATCAAAACATGGAGCTTGAGAGCGCAAACCTTTGTTCTGTGGAGCCTACGTTGAGTTGATGGAGCATTGATAAAACCTGCCCAAGTTTAACAAATTATTGTAATAATGAGGGGAGAGAGGATTGCCTCAGTTTGAAATCTTGTATCTAGAGTGGCTACAAACCATCAGGGATGAGTTTGGGTGTTTTTTTTTTTTTTACTTTCAGGATATTTAGTGCATCTTCTTTGAGTCTTTCTTTCATTCACATATGTGGGGATCTTTGAAACTTGTTTCCATTTGTTTTAAGTTTGGAATTTCACTAATGAGCTAGTTTCTGCTTCTTTCTTTTAAAAGTGTATATAGTGATGGTGAAAGGTCCTATGCTAACAGCTGCTTTTCAACCCACAGCACAGGGACTGAGTGTAGCCAACCCCAAGCATTTAAAATCATGAGTGGCTTTAAAAAAGACATGCTAAAAATATCTTTGGGCTTTGTTTATTTGCCTTAAGTTTCAGAATCTTCAGCACACTCGCTTCATTTTCAGGCTTTTGTCTGCTACCTTGAGGGGTAGAATCTTACTTTCTTACATATAATTGAAAACTGAATTAACCAGTTGACTTCAGATACTGATGCTTTTAAGAAGGACTTCTGAGATCACAAAAGTAATGATTAAATTGCAGGAGTCAGCAACACTGAAAATAGGCAGCCCATCTATAGTCTTCCCTGTGCTCATTAATGTACCTCACCCTGATTTTGATAAACAAACTCTAGGGTGAGAGAGTAGTATAGTGTCCATGCCTATTGAATCTTTGGTCTTTGCTGATACTGACAGAAAACTGTGATGGTGAATTTTAAGATGTTGATACTTGCCCACTAAGGTCAGGTCAAGGTACACAATTACAACTAGGTAAAATACATAGCTGGAGCTGACTTATCTTAAGCTGAGATTAGTGTTGTTTTCACAGAGGGAGGCTGACAGGAGCAAACACTCCCATTGGCTTCCCTTACTCCTTGTAACTTCAAGTAGTAACGGCGCTGACTGGCACTGCCCTCAATGTTCAATTTAGCGGGTCTTAACTAGACCCGCTAAATTGAATGCCAGAAGATTGAGCTCTGGCACGGTATGTATAGACATGGCCTTAAATTGCACTGAAACTACCAACTCATTTCATGTAAGCCACCAACCAGCTATAACTGACCTCAACCTGTGATCTGCAGGTGATAACCCTATAAGCAATGCCAGTATCCTAACAGTATATTGCTTTGACTATTATTAGCTGTTACTGTTATAGGAATTTTGTTTTAAAATAAAGCAAAATTGAGACTTAATTCTGATTATCTGATGATGGGTTTTATTTTAAAGCAAAACTGCTAATTGTTCATATACAAACTTCAGGGCTCAGAAAACCTATGCCTGAATTTTGGCTAAGATAAATATAGTTAGTCAAATGTTTCAGTATGTTCTATTTTTCACTTTACTCTCATTTCAGTAAATCCCAGTTATGGTGTTTGGGAATTGTGGATTAGAACCTATTTTTCTCTTTAAAGATTTTGCATGTGAAAAAATGTGAATTTACAATGGGAAGAGTTCTAAAAGCTAATTAAGTAGCTTCTTCATTGGGATCAGTGGAGCTTTGTCAATTCATATAAGTTAAGGATATGGTCCAGAGATTTTAAAAGGAACATAAGTGGTGCATAGGCCTTCTGTTTTTGAATAACTGATTACAATATGAATTACGCAATGAAGTATTGTTGACCTTTGTTTGCCAGGAGAAAAATTGAATAACTAATTGGTTTTTGGTCCTTATCCAACATGAAGGAGTACCCATTGATCCTGTTTCAGTTTGGCCTGGGTCAACGGGTATATGTAGGTATTAGAAGGAGTTTGCCTTGTGTGTTGAAAGCTCGTTTTGTTCCAGTAGCAGAAACAAATGATATACAAGATGTGTCTGTGTCATCACAAAATGAACTTCAGAAGAAGACAGACCTCTATCATCTTCAGAAGGTCAGGCGAGTTTTACTTTTTACAAACTAGTTTCAAAGCGTGTGTGTGTGTGTGTGTGTGTGTGTGTGTGTGTGTGTGTGTTTTAGTTAATTACTCTTGGCGTAGCTTTGAACAAATCATGTTCTGCGAGTGACTTGAAAATTTAATGTCATGCCCAATTCAAATGTCAGATAAAAAGCCGCAAGTCTGAAGAATTTCCTTGACTCTTAGCTTTCTGACTAAGCATACTGGCCTTGATTTAAAAAGCCTGCAACACATAGTCTCATGCATTTTTAATTTACATTGACATGTGTTGACAGTCGTCCAGTAAATAGACTTTTTCCCCCACAAAGAATAAATCATTTTTATTCATTTTTATACCCCACTTCCTCCCTCCCCTAAGAATCAGTTCTGATCTTAACCCTCTACCTCTATATAAAACTTTTTCACAGATGCTACTTTTGCCTTTCTGAACATGCAGAGAATCTCAGCCTCTACGCATCTTCAACATCTGGGTTGTGTGCTCCTGTTCCACCCCTTTCTTTATCAACGCAGGAGTTTCTCGTCTCCTTCTACCCCATTCTTTTTTTAAAAAAAAAAATCTCATTGGCTCTGTATACCTCCCTGATAAAATGGCAAGCAGTACTGCAAGGAAAGAGACAGAAGCTCTCTAGCCTTTCAGACTAAAACTTCTGGTTGCCATAGGCAAGTTGCTTTTTCAAGCCTGTAGCAGCCTGGGAAAATAAGGTGTGTATGCAGTACAACTGTGAAGTGTTCTAATGTATAATTCAAAATTTCTCTACACCCTTATTTTGTTGTAGCTAAATTGGCAAGTGGTACATCAATATCTATTTCAACATTTAAGGACCTTTTATTTATATTTTTAACTGCAGATGTTGAGTCAGACTTCATTGCATCTAACATACTCATATTATAATGCCAGTTAGCACTTTGATAGCACCATGCATCTGAGAATTTAACAGACTTTTAATCTGCACACTTTTCTTGTGAGATTGGTACATATTATTATCCACATTTTATGGATGTGGAAATGGAGACACTGGAAAGCTAAGTGACATGTCCAAAGTCATACAGCAAATCAGAAACAGAACTGAGACAAGAATCCAAATTCCCTGTGTTTCAGTACATGGCTCTGACCAAGAGACAATTTTCCTTTTCCTTTTTACAACTCCATAATGTATGTTAATTTTAAGACGAGAGAGAGAGAGTAATCTGAAATTTTATTTCCTAGCCTCAGGACATTAATTTCAGGATTAGTGTCAGTCCATCTTAATAAAACAGACTCTCACAATGAAAACACATTTCCATTCTTAAGCAGGCAGATACTTGTATATATTTTGCAAGATTGTATTTGAACAGGGAATACAGTATTGTCAGTCTAACTTTATTTCTATTTAGATTAGTATGTATTACCAAGGGGAGCCATGGCAATCGTTTTTCATGTTCAGGGCCACGTCAGCGAGCATTTGTCTGGCCTCCACCCCTCTCCTTCTCACTTATGTGCAGCCCCCAACTAATTTCTTCTGTGGGTCAGCAGCCCCCAACCCAAAAAGGTTCCCCACTTCTGCTCCAGATGAATGAGTTTGCCATTAAGAGTGACTTGGCCATGCATTTTTTGTCTTTTAGACTTTGCTGGAATTGAAAGAATCAAAAAGGTCTAAGAAATTAACCAAGTTTGAAATGCTCCGGTTCGAAGTTGTTGACTTTATAGAAAGTCTCATAAGGTGAGCTTTCCTGTTCCTTGAACTTTTTAATAGTTGATACAGTATAAAATACTTCCATACAAAAATATATACATGCATGCACAGAACAACAGTTTACCAAACAATACAGACTTGGGAAAAACTGCTGTCAAAAATCACAGCTGTGATCCTGCAATATGAGACATGTCCTCTCAACTCTTATTTCCATGAAATGTTGCTGTTGGGTGTCCTTGCAGCCAACTCTGTCTGAATGAGGGTTCTAAAAATTTTTTTTTCCATAGACTGCTGTAAGGAGTCAGAAACATAAATTATGCAATTCATTCCTGTTGCTGCAGAATGTGGAAAAAAGTTGATAAATCAAGGTTAAAATGTCCCGCATCATAATCAGTATTGGTTTATCCACTCTTTCTTTTTTGCATTGTATAGGCTAGGCTTGTGATTTCCATTTTCACTACTGCAAGCCCTGGCAGATGGGGTCAGAGGCACAGTTCCAAGTAGAAGCACCCACAAGGAAGAAAGTGAAGATAGGGATTAGCAAAGAATATGAAGGCAGTGGTCAATTGTGCATTTTCAGTAGAGGGAAGGATGAAAAGTGTGGAGCCAAAAGGAGCTAGGGCAGAGAAGTTGGCAAAAGCTAGATTGTGCAGGGCTATGGAAGCCAAGACAAGGAGCTTGAAATTGAGAACAAAGGTGAGAGGAAGCCAGTGAAAGGGTTTAAAGATGGTGTGGGTGATGTAGGAGTAATGAGCAAGGCAGATGACTGGTGTCAGCATTCTGTGTATTGCCTGCATTGTTGGATGAGTTTGCCCTGATGCAGGTAGTTTCTAATTAACAAATGTTTCAAGTTGGAGGCTGATTTGGTAATTGTTAAAATTCTCATTTTGTTTAGAAGCTGTTTCTAAGTATTGCAGTATCTTATTTTTCAGAGGTTTTCTGTTCATGGCTGTTGTGAAATGCATGTTCTTGCTATCTCTTTGAAAGCGTAGCTTTCCAGTGGGGTTTTGTAGTGTCCCTTCAGTTTAAAGAGCTGTCTTTCATACAACACATGTTGTTCTTTCAGAAGTTACCTTACTCCTGCAGAGATGCAGACCCTGAACGAGGTGGTGTATTTCAACACAGCTAACACCCTCCGTGAGCACTTGAATGCTGCCCCACGGATTGCTCTTCACACAGCTCTGAACAACCCCTATTGCTACCTGAAAGTAAGTAATAGACAATTGTGTGACTTGTTCGTAATTGTGTATATAGTTCATGCACAGCCTGTGAGAGGCTATTGTGTATATTTTAGTGTTGCTGTTTTCATAAAATTTGGCACACCGTAGGGTTTGTCACAAGGAACTAGCAAGTGGCCCTTTATGAAGCAGCTGGGTAACTGACTGAGAGCCAAAGAATCTGCCTGACTCGGAAAAAAGCTGATGCTGCTTCATTAAGAGTTTTGGATGGGAAGGCAGTTTCCAGAGCCCCATTTTTAACAGCCTTGTCTCTCCAGCAATTAGCAGAAAGACTTTCTCACTATCCACTTTGACTGGGTGACCCTGTGTGTCTGAAGAGTCCTCCTCCAGTTATCAGGCCTGGCTGGCCCTATAGACTCTGTTCATTGTACAAAAACTGGGGGAAAGAGTTGTCCTGTGTTTTTTGTTTTGTTTTGTTTTTTGTTGTAAATTCATGTAAATGGGTTGCCTGATGGAGTTGCTGGTCAGCTGAGCTGGTGAAATTGAGGACAGTCAGGTTGTATACAAAAGGTCTGACTACTTCTTCCTCATACCTATCACGTAGTGATGCCCTCCCCCCTTCTTGTTCCAGACTCTCAATGATACACATACCACCTCCCCAGGAGCTCTTGAACTGAAGCAGTCCTCTTGTGCACAGAGTCAGATCTGTAGTGTGGCAGGGAAGGATAAGGTGTGGGTGGAAAGGGGCTTCTAGGCTGAGGAGAGGCAAGAGTAGGCATTCTTTTTTTCTTTCCCACTTCCAGACATAGTTCCCTGATGCCCAACCAAACCATCCCTGTATCTGAGTTTTTCCTTTAAAAATGTGGCCGTTATGAGAAGAAAAGTGAAGTTACTGCCATTCCTGGATATTTGCATGCTGCCTGAGTCAAACCTAAGACCTGATTAGCAGGAACCAGACTGGATAAATGTTTGAATTCTGTGATATAGTGTGTGCTGGGTTTGTCTGTGTGTTTATTCATGTACCCCTTAACAATTATATCTGGTTATTAAAACACAAAAGGCTTAGATTAGGAGAGCCAGCTAAATCCAGTTTCTAATATGCTTAATATTTTCTTTTATTGAATTTACAGAAATATAAAAGGCCTATTTATTCTTTTGCATTTTTGATGCATTTCTTATGCTTGTTGGATATTTAACTCTGTCTAGTAGGAATACTGACTGTTGCAGTTCATTACCATTTTACTCTGTTTGAATGGAAGAAATAATTTCTCCAACAGTGTCTATAAATTCTGCACAGTTTGTACTTTCCAGAGCAAAAGTCCTCTAATAAAGATCTAGGAATGCAGAGCTGTTCCTACCAAAAGGTGCAGGCAGGAAAGAATCTGCCACTGTAAAGTACTATCAGGCGATTAATGATACCATGCCCTTTCTCATGGGACTCTAACCCAGGTCTTACCTAAGCAAAATGTGAGCTGGGTTGGCATTTAGCCTGACAGAAATTTGTGTAAAAAGAATTGTAATTCTGTCCTGTTGGTTGGTTGGAAACCCAACTACTGGCAGTTCAAAATACCACAGCTAAGAACTGCTTGGCCGTATGTCACTGGAACTTAGAAAACCATGGAGGCATCATGTTTAATCTTGCAGGGAGGGAGAGTTTCACACCAGACTTGAGTAATAACTCCCATCCCACCAAGATATTTGGAGCAGTAAAAAAAAAAAAAAAAAAAAAAAAATGCATGAAGCTCTCATTTTTTGAAAGGAGGGATACTTTGATATAAGGCCCTTGATAAAGGGAATATTTTTCATCTATCTGCTCCCCTCAAAATGCACAGCCAGGTTTTTAACATGTTCCTAAATATCTGCTTATGCTTTTTACTTTGAAGCAGCACTAGTTATCAATTAGATGTAGTGTTGGTGTTTAAAGTCCCCCTTTTCATTTATGATTGCATTCTAGCATAACTTCCTGCTTATCAGTCTTAGGCTGTCTCTGCCAGGAAATAACTATATACTATCTGTTGTTGCCTCAGGAAGCTGAGGTTTCCATGAGCACTACTGCTGTAAAGACCTGGCCTAAAGATCATCAGCAAGCTGCCATTCTCCAAACTCAGGCATTGACCATGCATTGCTGATCAGTAGTATTCTCCCTTGATTAGTTCCTTGTTTCCTATGTATAGTCCAAATGTACAAATTGGGACTTGCCCTGTGTTACACATCTATTTGATTTCAAACCAAATCAAAGTGGTTTTACTGGTTGGTTAAATGGTAGCATAGGAAACGAATGACAGTATTTTCCTGGATTTCTGACTGGCTCAGCAGTGCTACAGTACAATTTAGCAATCTAGACATCAACTCAGTTACTTAATTGTCACACTGTTTAAACTGAAACCAACTGGACTGGATTTAAAGCTCACAAATGGGAAGACTCAGTTGTAAAAGGCAAATTTAGAAAATTAAAAAAGGCAAGGAATTATCTTCATTTCCTGTTTATATTTTTCTTTGTTTTGTAAAACTTTTGCTTATGGTGATATCCCTGCTAGGCATTTTTAAAATGTATTTTCTGTGTAACTGACCTATTATGCAACCAGATGTTTAAGTATGGGTTTTAGCCCCACTATTAGCAGCTGATAGCCTCAGAATCAATGGTGGTGTTCACAGCAAAAGATCCTGACCTATTAATGTAGGTAAAGTACTATAGATAAATTTATGAGCTATGAATCACAACAGTAGCACAGAAGATTTTTGCTCTTAGATAATTCAACCTAACTGAAGTTAGAGGTGGTGGTTTATGCACATTAAAGATAAACCTATAAGAAAAACAAGTAAGCTTGTTAATGTATGCAGACATATTTATGCTTGTATTGCTTCCCTCCCTGAAGAGATAAAGCACTCTGACATCTATTTATTAGATGAGCACTTTGTCTCTGTCCTCATTAATTTATCTTCATTGATCCATAGAATTAAATATTCCTTACTCTGGTGTGCAAAATAGAACACGCACAAGAGAACGAAAATAAACTTAATAAAATACCTGCTGTCAGTCAAAATAAAAGACAGCAGTAAAGTAGGCATGCTGCTGATTTGAGTAGTGTCCCTGTGGGTGCTTCAGTGTAGGTGTGCTTGCATCCCTGAGCTGCTGATTGGAGAACTTTTATAGCCATGTCCATTAGTCCTACACATGCACTGTGTCTCCTCGTGTCTTGTCACAAGGCTAGCCAGCGTATGCAAGTTAACCCTCCTCATTTCCCTCTCTGCTTCCCCAGCTAGAGATGGAGCTGTTGGCAGTCAATTACAGCCATTACCTTAGCTTACATATTTGTCATCTGAAGAAGTGGGTTGTGCCCATGAAAGCTCATTATACTTTCTATATTTTTTGGTTAGTCTCTAAGGTGCTACAGGACCATTCTTTTTTTTTTAAAGTTGTTTTTTAGTTACAGACTAACACAACTACCCCTCTGAGATTTCTATACCTAGCTAGTCTCCCCAGTTGTAGGGGTTTTTTTTTTCAATTTTCTTTCTTTTTAAGACATGGGAGTGACTTCATGCCTTCATTTTTCTCCCCCCTTTTTTTTTTCATTGGAGACCCTGCCTCCAACAGGATTTGTCTGGTTCACTACTTTGAGAAGTGCCTCTCCTGCAAAGAGTATCCTCGTAGCAGACTACAGTAATCTACCAGGGGGAGCTAGGTTGCCTTTCCACTGTGCAAACTGGTCTATCTCCCACTACCTCGCACTGTCAGTGGCTTATCTCCTGGGCAGACAAACTTGATAGTGGACAGTTTAACACAATTCTCACATGACCACGAGTGGGAGATAAACCAACTGTTCTTCACAACCTATTCTTGCAGTGGGGGACACTAACCACAGATAAGTTTGCCACTTACCTGAACAAGAAATATCCCGGCTACTGCTCCAGAGCCGGGATAGGATAACACTCCATGGGCAACGCTCTCTTCCTCACCAGGGAAAGGGTCCTCTATGCCTTTCCTCCTATTGTCAAAAATCCTGTTAAAAAGAAAGAGAACACACGTCATACCAACTGCTCCTATTTGGCTGAGGGAGACCTGGGACCCTTACATGTCACAGCTTATGACACGTCCAACAATGTCTCCAGTCCACTCCATATCTCCTCTTGCAGAAAAAAGGACACACCCTACATCCTAATCTTCACTTCAAGGCATGACTTTGTGATTCCAGCACCTAGAGAACTCCTGCTTAAAGGAGGTACAAGATGCATTAACTACACAAGAGACAGTCCTCAGCATACCATACTTAACCTGCAAAAATGGTCTGGGTTTAGGTTTTGGTGTACTTCCCAACAAATCCCCCCAACATCCTTGGCTATTCCTAAGATCCTAGACTGTGTACTGACCCTACAAAAACTAGGGCTATCTCTCAGCTCTTGATTCCATGTAGTAGCTATAGCAACCTTCCCCCAACAAGCAAAGGGATATTCAGTGCTGTTAAACCAACCACTAAAAGGTTTATCAGGCCATCAGTAAAGCCACTTTCATTGAGAGGTATGTAAGCAATCACCTTATATAAGAGAATAGGAGAAATAGCCATTCTGATAGCACATCACTAGAACACTGTATTCTTTTGGGAAAAGGTTATGCTCAGGCCACATCCAAAATTCAACTCTTAAGCTAACCTCTCCATTGCATATGAATCAATTGATTCACCGTCTGTCGAGACAACAGAGAGGCTTCACTACACATACTAGGTGCCAGGAGAGCCCTTGCTTTTTACCTGGATAGGACAAAGCCTTTCAGGAAGTCTAAGTGCTTTGTCTCTATTGCAGAAAGGTCCATGGCTCTCTGCAGTATCTGCCCAGAGACTCTCCAGATAGGTCTCAAACTCTATTAGACAACATTATCAAGTTTGCAACATAACCCCGCCATGTAGTATGTGCACACACTCCACGTGGTCAGTCTCCCCGACCATCGCCGCCTTCAAAAATGTCCCTATCTCTGAGATCTGTAGATCAGTGGTATGGGCATTAGTCCACACCTTTTCAGAACATTATGGTCAACGAGGACTCTGCCTTCGATACCATCTGTGGCACCACAGTACTGTGATCGGTGACTAAATCATCTCCAAAGTCCCAGCCTTCCACCTGGGATACAACTTGGGTACCATTTATAGTGGAGCACCCATAGTCAGTGTTCCCTCTAAGCTGCGGGACAGCAGAGCTTCACAGGTGAGATTAATCAGGCCCACCCAATTAGTCAGCTCTGCTCAGGGAGTCCTGAGTCTCTGACTGGGCGGGACTGATTAATCACCCATGAAGCTGTGCTCCCCCGCAGCTTAGGGGGAACATTGCCTATCGGGACACTTTCAAAGAGGAAAAAGTTACTTTGAGCCATCATTACTGCAGTTTGAGATGAGGTCCCGATGGGTGCTCCACAACTCACCCTCTTCCCCTCTGCTTCAGAGTTCTTTTCTGTTACTCTGTGGTAGAGGAGATATTGACAGGATTAGCCCATGCACACTAGTCTCATGGTAGGGCACAAGGAGAGAGAACTCACGTGCAGACCTAATAGACACTGCTACCAAAGTTCTCCAATCAGCAGTGCAGGGCTGCAAGTACACCTAAAGTGGAGCACTCATAGGGACACGTGTTGAATGGCCATTGTTATTGCACAAGATGAATAATGTCTTTTTGCAAACCAGATGATATGTTAAGATTTCTTACATCCACAGTGGATTTGTGGAGGGAAGGGTTTTGTTTTTGTTTTAGGTTGGGGTTTTGGTTTTGTTGGTACTTCACACCATACTTCTAAAGGCAGCGACAAAAAATATGAAAAAAATGACAATAGTACTAACTTCCTGAGTTATGTGAGGTTGATCATATTTGCTTTCAACACTAGAGATGTTTAAAGATAACAAATTGTGGTGTGATAACTGTCCTCATTTTCTATTTTTTATAGAATCAAACTTTGAAAAGTGATGTAGGATGCATTTCTAACACTGCTCCTGACATATGCATAGCATATAAACTTCATTTGGAATGTGGCAGATTAATAAATCTTGTTGACTGGTTAGAGGTACGTGAAGATGAAAACAAAGACTATATATGTGTGTAAAGTCTCTAGATGTTATGATACTCTTGCATGGATTTTTGTTTCTCTCCCATGTCACCACTTTTGAAAGCCAAAGTCTTCTCATACTATAGTGACTCCAGTCTCTGCTAGTATGTGCAATGCCCACAAATCACCATCCCATTCAACCTCCCCTGCCAGTGCTGGGAATCATTTTTATTACCAGCACTGTTTTCTCTCAACACTGAAAATCCTTGTTGCTGCTTGTATCTTATTTATGTTGAGTGTAAACCAGATGTTATGCTTTACAAAGCTACCTTTTTCCTCTAGACTTTTAATTTTTGCTGATGCGTGTGCTCGCAGGAAAGTGTAATGCAAGTATGGTCTCTGAGGTATGTGTGGTTGAGAGAGTTATATATCTTACCTGCTTTTCCACCCCCCCCCCCTTTTAGGCTTTTTCAACTGTAGTAACTGCAGTTGAAGGAACAGACTTAGATTCAACGGCCACAGACCAGATGGATGAAATTATTCAGTATCCTTTATTTTGCTCTTGAATTTATTTTTTAGTGTTCACTTACATGCAAGTCAGTGGCCTTTTTCTCATGGATGAACCAAAGTTTTACAAATGCAGCTTTCCCATTCACTGAGAACTGACTGAAAGAGGGCTGAATATTTTTCAATTTTTTTTTTTAAACAATAAAAAATAAAGGAGGGTTGACCATTTGTCATAGGACACATTTTGTCAATACTTTAATTCTTTTAGGGTTGGGCAAGATGAGGTCCCATGTGCCACAGAATATTGTTTGTATAATATATGCCCTAATTTAATTGTTCCATAGCATATTATAGGTTTCCTTTTAAAGTGTCAACTTCCATTTAATATTTCTGGGGAAATTAAATCCGCAAGCATTTAAAATCAACTATATCTAGGTGTTGTGGAGAGAATAGCACAAACAAGCCCACTGAAGGCATCACCTCACTTACGATGCAAGTACAAATAATTAATGCTTGAATTGCAGTCAAAAGCTATGGCATTTTTTTCAACCAGATGATAGGTTTCATTCAGTTGGATGGGGTCCTCCCTGCCTTATTCTAGTTTTGTTGTCTCAGAGTGTACAAACAGAATCCTAAATATTTTGTTTACAAAATAAATATTCTGTAGACCTGAGCTCATATTGCCTTGATTTAAATGAATTTGTGCCCTTACCTTGCTGAAGCAGTACTTACGGTGCTCCAATAAATCCCTCCCATGCTAGAGAGAAATTTAAGTGATGACTTGATTCAGTTTGGTTATTTTAATCATGACATTTACACGTGTTGATTTCCTTTACCAGAGCCTCCAGCGCTCGTTTTATTAGAGCTGTTTCAGAACTGGAACTTTTAGGATTCATAAAGCCTAGCAAGCAGAAAACAGATCACGTGGCAAGGCTCACCTGGGGAGGCTGTTAAATGATAGAACAAGTCTACATGTGAAGGTTCATTACAGCACATGGAGAACAGCACAGCCACTAGGAAAAATTAATCGCTGCTGTAACTACTGATGTTGAGTTAACTAAGGATGAATCTGACTTCTTATGTACTATATTCTAATTGCCAACAAAATACTACCTCTCTTCTATACTTCATTTTGTATGGACAAGGGGTCAGCTTTAGTACATAATTTAATATTCACTTAAAATTGCAAAATTCTGACCAATTCTGTACCAGTTTTCATTTTTTGTTACATATGATATGTTAGATCATAGTGGTGGTGAAGAGCCAGGAGCCCAGAATGAGATTTGTTTACGTTTTCTTTTAGATGTATAAACTATGAATATTTAAGTGGTGATATTATAAAATGTCTTCCAGATACTGTATATTTCAAAAAGCCTATATGATTTGCTGAGAAATTCAATAGCAAGTCTCTGTCACCAGCACCCACTGAGCACTGCCCTACCAGCTGCTGTGAGCAGAACTATTTGATGAGCCTGGTGATGGTGTTCTGGGAAGACTTGTCTACAAACAGAAGAAAACCACATTTCTGTATTAGAAAATGAAGGAAAAGTATTTTCCATCTATACTGTGCTATTTGAAAACATTACAGCTGGACAGTAAATACTCCTTTAGTTAACCTGTGGTGTTTCAAAAATACTCCTTTAGTTAACCTGTGTTATCGGTCAGATTTCCTTATTGGCATAGGAGAAACTAGAACATTGAACGGTTATTAATGTTGAAGGAAGGTAATAAAATACCCCTTTATTCCTGTTTCCCCTTGCACTCTTGCTCTGAAGATTTTTATTGTGTGCTGGGACAAGCAAGGAAAACAGCTGCATGGGCCTAATGCAACTGTTGACCTGCTGTTATAACTATGACAGCTGTCCCACCACTATCACTCGCTAGACAGAATGTTTCAAACCATTTGTGCCCTGCACAATCAATGAAGCAAGTTTAATCATGAGGCTGTCCTACTGCCATGTAGATATGAAGACAGAACAACTAGAGTAAAACCCTAGCAATTCTGAATTGTGTGTAAAGTGCCATCAGGGTGGAGGTACAAATTGGGCTCCTAAACCAAGTCTACATTATTTCTCAGCTCTAAAAACATGCAAAGCAGGTTTGTCCTCATACAGTAATCTCTTGTGATTATTGTTAAAGTAACTTCCTGGGCAGGGGAAAAAAGTGATTATGTGCAGTGTTGGACCTTTTTTAAAGTTAGGTTGAAGATCTCAGGATGCAATAGTGTGGACAAACTAGCCTACTTCAAAGCAAGGACCAAAGTTATGTTTTCTTTCATTCTGAAGTGATTTAAGCACATAGTATTAGCTGATGAATAGTACTCAGCTATGTTCTCTATGTGCAAATTTCAGCCCAACGTATCTTACTACCATTACTAGGAGCTGCGTTGCCCAAGGGTTAGCAGTTATTCCTGAAGCCCAACTAATGGAAATTTTGTCTGGTAACTGCATGCTGTCCAAGACTACTTTTACCCATATTTTTTCTTCAAAAAGAACTAAATTCCTTAGGTTGTCTTGCTTTCTGAATAATTGCATTCCTGAAGCACCCCCTTCCATGTAGAAAAAATAGATTCTGCTAATTTGTTTTGATTATATTGTGCCTCTTTTTACCTAGTTTTTGTTCTGCACTTACTCTATTACTACACTCTAAAGTTACTTTAACAAATCTCTGTTTATCCTTGGAAGTACTTAATGATCTACTAGTTCTTGGCATTTTTTTCCCCTCTTGAACAACTGAAGTTCGTACATGCTTAGTAGCTTTATTTTAAAGTGAGTTTTAATATTCCATGCTTGAGTAATGAGAAGCTGGATGGATCTGAATAGGCAGAGTGCTAAATGTGGAAAATTTGAAAGAAATGGCATGTTTACATTTCTGTGATTGAGTACATCTTGTGTATATTCTGACATTTTAGTTAACACAATTCATGGCAATATTGCTTATTGTAGGAACTCTTGTTCAAATACAGTTTGACTTGGTAAGAACTATTGTTGGATTCAGTAGTGATTACCAGAATGATCCTGAGCAGAAAGATGTAAGGTTTGAATGTAGGTGAAGCCAGGGGATTCTCTGGAGAGGAGATCCCATACACAAGTAATTACTTATACCCTTTCTAGTGTTGACACACATGGTAAAAATGATTCCTTTATATCATTTGCCACTGCTTCCATTTAAGAGAGAATCTAGAAGTTACTTTGGGGAAGTTCTATAGCCTGTAGTACAAGTTAGACGAGATGACAGTGGTCCCTTCTGGCCTGGGCCTCTTTGATATTGATGATTCTGCCTCCCTCCTAAGGTTTCTCTTGCATGCACTACTTGTTTCACAGGTGTTTCTATTTGACAGCTTAATATGGGAGGCTGGGTGTGGGCACTAGATTACATATCCCAAGTTTGTCCATCATCATTTGATTTGGGTGGAAACAAAATGTGATTTTTTTCCAATGACCAGAATATTTTTGTGCTTGCTTTCTGTGGTACAGTTTTGTCTGTTTTAATAGATCCCTAGCTATAGTTATCCTTCGCTGCTGTACGTTTGCCTCAAGACTGCAAATGTTTTGTTCAAGTGCCATAGTTATTTCTATGCATTGTTTAATAAATGCTGTAACTCCCTTTCCTATCCTTGATGTTGCTTTGAGATCATAATTGACTCAGATGCTACTCATGTAAATGAACTGTACTTTGATATTTTTGTCTTCTAAATGCTATTGCTTCACATCTGTGTTTCAAGGATGTTTGTTTTAGCAAAACTAATTTTGAGCCCTGAGAGGGCCTATTTTTTCTAAATTGTCAGTAACTCTTATCTTCATTCCACACTACTGTTGGCAGACAGGGTGAAAACATCTACATGTCTCCTCTATCATGATATATTGGTGCTTGTTTCTAAATAGACTTCATTATCTGGGTTATGGCAGTGTCAAATATGTAGCCCTGTTTCATGCCAACATCCACACTAACCAGCCAGTGTGGTTCAGCCTTGGAGAACATTTCCCATCTCTGCCTGTGGCCTTGTTGGTTTTGAATAGAATGATGTAGTACTGAAGAATATTCCACAGTGTATCCCTGTGAACTGTCAAGTCTTGTCAGGGAAAAAAATAGAATTTGCCCTTCTATACATTCTTCTGAAGGTATTTATTGTATCAGACGTACATAAGCTCTCCTGAGCCTGGTGCATCTGGCAATGGCTGTTATGCCCAAGACTGGATAAAATGGGAAAGGTTGAGCCTTGTGAAAACATACTGATCTAGGTACATGCTTCAAGCAAGAGAAGAAATCTCATTTACTCTGGCCATTGCAACAGGCAGTCATGCTCATTGACAGATTTGGGGAGGGAGGGTAGGGTAGGAGATTAGTCAACTGGGACCCTTAACCCATCATAAGATGTCAATCATACAGCACTATGTTCTGACAAAGGAACAAACTAATGAGGATAAAGTTATGCAGTTCCTTCCAAAATGGGACTGACAGTATCTAACCATGACTTAATCCTTGTGATGGGCAACAAGAATGTCAGAATCAAGGACTGGAAAGAGCAACTAGGGAAAGCATGTGTTGGGAACTATCAACCGAAATGGTAAGACAGTAATTTAACAGTGCTAAGTATCTGACCTACCTGTTGGAAATGCCCTGTACAGCCAGCCACTGAGTTACGAACACATTGATTTACGACCAATCACCTATACAGCCAGTCCCTGAGTTACAAACGAAATCCGCACTTACGAACAGCACAGCCGTATGTAAGTGAATGTAATCCAACTTACAAACAGATCAAGTTACGTACCAAACACTAGGTTGTAAGGTGGGGACTAGCTGTATTGCAGGGGTGGGCAATTTTTGCCCAGAGGCCACTTCAAAAATTTTTGAAGTAGCTGTGGGGCTACCCCACCCCCAGACCATGATTAGTCTGGGGGTGGAAGAGCTTCTTTACCTCCCCCCCTTCCCATTAGGCACCCATGCCCTGAAAGGGGCTTGGCATGCTCCCACACCTCCAGGCTAAATCAGTGCCTGGGGGCAGAGGAGTGCATGAAGTCTCCTCCACTCTTCTCTTCTGCCCCCAGCAGCACATGGCACCCCAAAGCACCACATGCTCCTGGCAGGGCAGGAGGAGGCTTCACACTCTCCCCTGACCCTAGACCAATTAAGGCCTGGGGGTAGGGAAGCAAACAAAGCCTCTCCCCTTCTCCCCCCCCCCCCCAGGAAGAAGCAGGGCCTCCACAGGCCTGATCACCTGCTTAGCAGGCCGAATCCAGCCTGCAGAGGCCCTTTTGCCCACCCCTCCCCATTCCCTCACACAAAAACATGTAATTCACTAGATTTTGGAGGTGGGGTGAACCAGATTAACCACATCTGCATTGCCTTGAGTTAAATAATCTGTTCAAGATGCAGCAGATGTAAGCAGTGAGCACAGACATTGCATTGCAATTAATCAGTTTAAGTGCTAAAGAAAAGCAGTATAAAATTAAAAAAAATTTATTTGAGGAATTCAAGCTGTAAGGAACAGATATGAGGCACTGCCAGAAGAGACACTGAGACAAACTGGGATTGGAAGAAAAATGGGCAGTGCTCAGAGATGGAATTTAAGATGTAGCATTCACAAGTGGATATTGGCATAGGCAGAAAAAGAATTGGGTAAGTCAAGAGATGTCACATCCAGCAAGGAAAGAAAGTGCTGAAATACGCAACTCCTGAATATTAAGGTCAAACTTCTGGGAAAAGTAACACAAGGAAAGGTAAACATATAAGCAGCTGAAGCTACTGCTGAGAGGAAACCACCACAGAGCTGTTTACTAAATGACTAAAACCCTATGTGCAAATTTCAAAACAAGACAAAATGGAAAACTTTACAACTGAGATGAAACCGAGCATATAGAACATCTCAAAATGCTCAATATACGCATCCCCCTTAAACATTGGATTTTGATTAAATTTGAATTTGATCAGACTGAAATCCAGCAGACATGTACAGGCTGCAATTGAAGTTGAAACATAAATAAGTAGCAGATTTATCAAATTACAGCAAAATGGTAACTTGGTCATTTCATCTGCCCTTTCAGGTAACAGTAGAAGCATCTACAGTATATATATGTCAGCAGGAGTTCAAAGACAATGGAGTAAGTTGATAATTGTCTTTCCTTGCCAAAAAGAGCTGACAATAAATTGAGTTTCTGCTTGAGGATACTTGTATTAGCAATAATCCAAGTAGATTAGACTTTAGTACAACTCGGTTGCTACAAAGCTTGTGAAAAGGCACAAATAACTGAAGCTTCTTGTTACACAAGTGGTTTTGCATGATTGGCTCAGTTCTATTAAAACTGAATACTAGGCCCCAGCCTAGTACATCATTAACCTTTAACTGTAAAATACTAGTTACCAATGCTGTCTTAACACCCTCACTACTTAAATGTGAACTAGAAATAAAATAAGATGGTGTTTCAAAGCAAGTACAGCTCAATTGTTTAGTTCTAGGCTCTAGAGAACCTTCATACTATTTGACTAGAGAATAAAACAGGATTGAATGGACATGGAACAGTGATGAAAGATACTGTAAATGAGCTAGACTATTAGTTAATGAGAAGCAAAGCATAGAAAGTGTGCCCACTGCTATAGAAGTGATGTATTCAAACCTAGCAATTAATTGTCCTAGCTTGTGAAATGATAGGCTTTCCTTTCCAAGTGTTATGACCTCTTGTCTTTAATTCTCCCAAAGGTCAAATCAGTGGCTGTAAGTTGAAGGAGATTTGACACTTAGAAATGTCACTGCCTGTCCATCAGATAGATGCATTTTACTTTCATTGGCACTGTACATCCATCCCTTCAAAAAGCCCTAAAGGTTTAAAAAAATGTATTAAGCACCAGTGAACCATTTTTGAACAATGCCTTGTTGCCTCTGCT
This sequence comes from Pelochelys cantorii, assembly GCA_032595735.1. Taxonomy (NCBI): domain Eukaryota; kingdom Metazoa; phylum Chordata; order Testudines; family Trionychidae; genus Pelochelys; species Pelochelys cantorii. Next base: position 65,800,230 of record CM064328.1, read on the forward strand.
TTTTGCTTTATTTAGCCAGTGATACTTTTTCCCCCCCTAAGAATACATTTGGGATTTTTTTTTTTTTAAGTTTCCATGCAGCATGTGGGCATATCATTTTGTGACTGCACTCTAATTTCCACTTAACTAGCTTACTCATTTTTGTGTAGTTCCCTTTCTAAATTAAATGCTACTGGGGTGGGCTGCTTTGATGTCTTCCACCCCCCTTCTCATGCTATTTAATTTATTTGGGTTACCACCAAGCTGTTCCAATACATTCACTTCTTGGCCCAGATCTTGTGCTCCACTTAGGATAAACCAAGAATTGCCTCTCTCTTTGTGAGAACAGAACCCACTGCCTTCTGGCCACCCTTCTGCACTGCAGCTTGCAGCAGTGCTGCCTTCTGAGTTGGGTATCAGTACCACAACTCTCACTGCAGACCTCCCAATAACTTCACAACCACACCACAACTGCTTTTTGGGTTAGAATCCCTACAAATGCAACACTGAGATTTCAGGAATGTGCTAAACAAAGCTGCATTGTCATTTTATTAAATGAAAAAATGTTAACTGCATGCAACTGCTTTTTGCTTTTCAATTGTAGGCTATGTGTAGCTTACACAAGACTGGCAAAAAATGTCACTCACGTGCTACATTCATGCAGATCCCAAGTCAGTGTAAGAAATGCAACAATCCAACTGCAGGGAACTAATTTTACATAATACCTAAGCAGAATACTCTGCCACAAGCCCTCCTATAGAAATATGGTGGCTCTAACACAGCGGTGGGCAATATAATTTTTTAAATTTTTGCCAGGGAGGGGGCAGGGGACTTCACAAATTTTGGAAGTGGTTGCAGGCCATCTCTGAAGGGGTTGGGGCCTTGGGCAGAAAGGGGCTGTTCCCTGTAAGTGCAGATCCACCACTAGGCCCTGATTGTCTTGGGGGTGGGGAAGTATGTATCATCTCCAGGGTGCACAGCACCTAAAGGGAACTGCTGGCTGTTTTGAAGGGTGACAGTTCCCTGTGCTCCTGGCGGGGGGGGGAGGGTGAGACATCATGCACTCCCCCCAGGCCTTGATTGGCCTGGAGGTGTAGGAGTGGCAAGGTGGCTGTGGACCAGAGTCTTGACAGGATGGATGCGGATCCTATCTTACCCACCCTTATTCTAACAGGTCCCCCACATCACACAGTCATCCTCTGTGCCTACTCCAAAAGCACTGAAAAGGAAAAGACAAAACTTTGCACTAAAGGGATTTAAAATGAAAGGAAAAAAAGTGTTCAAACAAAACCACAGTCCTAGATTCCAAAAGATTACTGATCTGCATCTCCTGTACAACACGAACCATAGAACTTCCTCAAAATAATCCCTACAGCATAGCTTTTTAAAAGCACCCAATCTGATTTAAAATGGTCAGCAAGGGAGAATTCACTATGACCCTTGGTATATTTTACCTAACATTTGTTTACAATAGGCTAAAAATGCCCATGCACTACAGCTTGAGGAAAAGAATTGGCAAGACACACCAGTCACCTGTTTTAAACCAATGCATCTTTCCTCTTGTTAGAGATAGTTGGTAAGAACTACAGAAAATTCAATAAGCGAATTGTAACTTACAGGGTTTTCTCCAATGCCTTTTATTTTTAAATAAGAGGACGGTATAGTTAGTCCCTTCAAGGAAAAGCTCTCAAGTATGAGATCAGACTACAAAAAACCCACCATGCTTAGGCTATGCCCTCTGCCATCAGAGCCTTCACATCCTAGAAATGCACAATAAATGTCCTGAGTTTGAGGGGACCAAAAAAAAGCAGTAGCCAAAAAGTCCATAGCCAAGCTTGAAAGGATTAATTTATCAGTAAATGTCAACTTTCCTGTGTACACTCCAATTAAAATATTTCTATTGATAATCAAAAGGTATACATAGGCCAAGAAAGAAAAATGCTGGTTGGGGACAGAGTTTGATTTAAGGATGCTTACTTTGCTCTGACATTTGTTTTAACAGTCATAATAATGCTTTAAGTAATCAATAAGAGACAGTAACAAAATGTTTAAAAACCATCTATTTTATCAATTTTTAAAAAAACCTTGAATTTGGCTAAGGTTACTAGAGTCTTTCAGGTATCTACTATAAGCATTTTTTCCCATCCATCTGCATCATGCTAAATTTTCAAACTGGCATCAAGCAATCTATACTTAGAACACACACGTTCTGGAGATGGAGGGCCTGCATAAGCGTGACTGTAGTAGTGCGACAGCACGTATTATGTACATAAACCAGTGGTCTCCAACCTTTTTAATCACAAGATCACTTTTTCAATTTAAGTGCAATGTAAGATCTACCTCATACCCAAATACCTTTGCCCTGCTTCCTTATCACCCCTTCTCCAAGGCCTCACCCTGCTCACTCCATCCTCCTCATTCACTTTCACTAGGCAGGGGTAAGCAGTTGGGGTGCAGGCTCTGATCTTGGGCCAAAGGGTTCAGAGTCTGGGAGGGGCTCCGGGCTTAGCCCAGGGCAGGGGGGATTGGAATCTAGGAGGGGTTTCAGAGTGCAAGCTCTGGCAAGGAGTTTGGATGCAGGGGCACTCATGTCTGGGTCAGGAGATTAGGTACAGGAGACATTTCAGGGCTGGGACAGGGATTCAGAAAGCAGGCTCTGGCTGGGCACCACTTAACTGAGACGGTTTCCGGGTGGTGGAGCTGTGGAGTTAAGGCAGGCTTACTCCTGCCCTGGCCCTGCACCACTCCTAAAAGCAGCTGGCATGTATAGCAATGGCTCCGTGGCACCATGTGCTGCCCCTCATCGACAGGCACTGAGCCCACCGCTACTACTGGCCACAGTTTCCAGTTATTGATCAATGGGAGCTGCAGAAGTGGTGTCTGCAGGCAAGGACAGCATGTGGAGACCCCCTGCTCTGCCTTTCTCAGGGGCTGCAGGGACATGCCAGCCACTTCCAGGAGCAGCAATTACCACAGGCATAATTACTCCAGCCGTGACAGGTTAGGCTCCCTCCATATCCTCCTCTCTGTGTGGCGATAACATACAGAAATGGGGGGAGGAGGGATACCCTGACATCAGCGCCCCTCTCTTTTCCCTCCCACACCCTGCACAGCAAGCAGGAGACTCCCGGGGGGGCAGCTCAGGCAGAGGGCAGGAGCAGCATAACAGTGGGCAGAGAGGCAATTTAAGTGCCAGCATTTGATCCTGATCTACTGGTTGGTGACCACTGACAAACTATCCTTCCACCTCAAGCTTAGCCCTGTTCAACAATGCCCGATCATCAGAGCATATTAAGAAATTTATAGATGGTGTGCTTGATAAAATTCACTCAAGTGGTACCACCTACCTATCAATTTAGGAGGAGGGATGCTCTGAAAAACAATGCAGTATATTAGGATGCTGGTGTTTAGCTAAAATTCCATTCTGACAGCAGCAATCTTCCCCACATTCACAGCTCAATGGTGCATTCAAAAGTAGTGGAGAAGGGTTAAGAAGCAGATCGCAAGCATGTCAGTAGTGACAGTTCATATTCCCTGCTTTGGGTTTTGAAAGGAATCTGAATATTTGTCCTTGTACCTCGAAGGAAAAAGGCCAGAGCATAATGGAAACTCTAGATGGGTTTGCTTGTCTACTAGACTCATCTTCCAACCTCAACAGTCCAAGCACACACACAAGGAGTAAATTATGTGCAGTCCACAAATTCAGGTTACAAGTAGAGCTATATGCATCTCTTTGGTATTAGTGACATCACTATTCCAGTACATATCGGTTTGTGAGGGACTGAAATGAGAGCGCCTTTCAAAAAATGGATGTTGTAAAGATTGGTTAGAGCCTGTTTGTCAAACAGGAGGCAACAGCTCATATCTCCACACTGGAACTGAGTCTTTAGCCATGTCAGTTCAACTTTAAATAGAAAAATAAGACAAAATAAACGTTTCCCAACACAATAGCATTGGTGGGATGTCAAATTCTAACATTCGTATAGACACGTGGTTGCCACAGCTTAATCAAAAGCTGTTTCAAACATCTTGTAGTCCCACAGTGGGAAAAATTGCCTGGTCTGTCTTACTCATTGATTTCACTGAAATCTGGGGGTGAAAAATGAATAGATGCTGAGTAGATTAGTAATATTAATTCAGAAGATTGTGGTCAGTTATATACAAAGATAGGCTTCCACATGAAGCAGCTGATCCAAATTTAATAGAAGAATGATCTCCTGGGCTCTGCAGAATTACTCAATATTTCCATCTATTTCCCTCTTCTAAACTAAACTCTCACCTACTTCAGTTGCTAGTAAATTAATACTTTATTTAAACATGGATTTTTATTTATACATAGAAGTGCCACCTGCATATTAAAAACAAAGAGATTAGAAGTAAATGTTTTATTCTTCCAACTAAATTCCAGTACTACAAGGGCAGTAAAACAATGATACACTGAAAAATTGCAGCAATAAACATTTGTTAAAGACTGATAGAATAAATAAAAACTACAAAAATGAGAAATCATATAAACCCATTCTTAACCCCCAAAAAAGTCATGGAATACAGAAATGCCCTCCTTCACTATTTCACAGGCAGTACTGTGGGCTATTTTGCTTAAAATTGTCCTGGGATTACATTCTAATTTAACTGTGATTACAGTTTTGTTGTAGTGCACAGTTATGAAAACCACACTAACTTCAGTCAGAAGTGTCATTCTACGTTTTTATTTACACAACCAGTGAAGGGCAAGTTCTAGAACACCAGCTTTAATCCTTTACTTTTTCAAACTTATTAACATAAGAAGCCAAATCGTAATGATACAGCAAATGAGGCCACTGGTATTAATTATTACAGGTAGCAAAGGTCCACATCCAGGTGGTACTGACATCAGGGAGCACTCCAAAACCAGTTGCTGCATAAGAGTGGTTGCCACTGACAAAAGCTTGAAATAACCTGTGTTCACGGGGAGGCGGGTTTGGGGGAAAATATGGCATTGCTGCAAGTCTTTATCGGGACAGCTTGCAACAATTAGGGTGTATAGGGCAGCCCACATATGCAGAAAACATGATTCATGAAACATCTGAAAAGAGGGGAAAAAAGAAAAGGTTAGTGACAAAATAACTGAATCCAAATCTAATATAAATCAAAACAGCAGCAAAAATCACTTTAAAATATAAGTCCCCAATAGTTTACAGGAAGCAAAGTTATGTGATGCACATATATTGCATATTACAGAGCACATTTTCTTTTCACCTTAAGTTCTCCACAGCATCATGAATTTAAAGCTTTTAACTCAGAGCTTTTCAGTTGAAAAACAGTGGTACTACTGACCATTTTAAGAGACAGTGTTTCTACTGGATGTTAAAGAAGCTTGAGATACTCACAACTAGCAGGCTGTTCTCCATATCGTCGCATGATCTGATCATGCGTGAACTTCACAAATGCGTCGTATTGTTCTGCAAACATTAACATTAGACGTGAGTGTACCAAGTTTAACTTAGCATAAAAAAGTCAAGGCTTAGTTTGCATGGCCCCAAAACTATGTCAATTAACAAAGGTTGACAGAGTCTACTGGGGTCACGTATGGTTTATTCCAAACAGCCATCTTGTGTCCAGCCTAAAAAAATCCACCCTCTTTTAAATCAAGTTAGCAGTCAATTGTCTTTCATTTTACAAGATAACTACAGCACAGAGTAAGATAACAGAAGAATTTGGCAAAGGCATATACTGCACTTATAAAAAGGATTTCAAAGCACTTTAAACACACTTAAGTTAATATAATTAATATAAAATATAATATAATTAATAAAATATATTATAATATAATATACCATCTCATAGAACTGGAAGGGACCTTGAGAAGTAATCAAGTCCAGTCCCCTGCCCTCCCAGCAGGACCAAGTACCATCCCTGACAGATTTGCCCCAGCTCCCTAAATGGCCCTCTCAAGGATTGAACTCACAACCCTAGGTTTAGCAGGCTAATGCTCAAATCACTGAGCTATCCCTCCCCCACAAAGGTCTCACATAATGCCTAAAATTGGCATATGACCTTTACAGATGCATAATGGAGGCCCACAGTGCTAGTTGCAGAGCTGGAAGTAGAACCCAGTTCCCTCCCTCTAACCACTGAATGCATTTATAAAAAAGAATTTGTGTGTCTGAGAAAAGACAGCACAGAAGAATAGAAGAGGGATTTTATTACAAAGAAGGAATTATGTTTCTGATTGCCAGAATGTTGAACAAAGTAACAGGTAACTACAGGATAAAAAACAAAGCGAAAAAACATTAGCTTTATTTCAATTGCAAAAACAAAAAAACACCCAACAGGGAACAGGAGATGGCGGGTTTAATAAAAACAACAAGTGAGAAATCCCTCAAACTAAATTCTAAGATTAAAATGATGCTATAAAGAATTAAGTTCACTCTGAACTCAAAATTAGAACTTCCCAGAAAGAATTTCTATACACCACATGCATAACATTTTTCATATTCTCTTCATATTCTAATATTGTGCCCAACACAGGATAAACTTTCAGAATTAGGAAACAAAGACTCAACGTGAGGGGTCCCCATGCCCCCAAAGTCTCCTCCTCCTGCAGGGATGAGCAAAGTAAACAATGAATCGATAATCAGCAAGCAGTAAAAAAGAACTCCAAAACGTGAACTGTCTTGATGATCTGTAGGCATTCAACCTTTGACTGGAATGGTCCCATACTATGGCAACCAGTTCCTTAAAGATGTTTCCCTCTCTTCTCAAGCAAAACCTGACTTAAAGGAATTAAGATTCAGCCAACTCTTCCTCAGTCACATGAGGATACTAGCCAAAATACTGAAGTAACACAATGAGTGTGTCTATACTGCAATTAGACCACCTGCACCAGGGTCCATGTCAGTTGACTCAGGTTCACTGCGCTCAAGCTAAGAGGCTGTTTGACTACAGTATAGAAGCTTTGGCTTTCTAGGACCTTCCCACCTTGAAGGTCCATGCTCCAAGTCTGAGCATCTACACTGTAATTAAACAGCCCCTTCATCTGAACCCAAGATGGCTGGTCAGGTTGTGCATTTTTAATTGCAGCGTGGACATAATGACAACACACTGAAGGATCAATCAGTTGCCCAGAAACAATATTCACCAACATTAGGCAACACAATTTTAGAATTCTTAGAAAAACAATGTATTAAACACTAGAGAGTCACCTCACCTCAAGTTCTCTTTGCAAATTTAAATGTCTCAGTACAGCACTGATTTGCATACTATTTTCTAGTGTTCAAAATGCAGATCTACAAATGAAATAGAGATTTGTATTTGCTTATCCTTCCCACCAAACTGTACATCACAAGAAAGGGACAAATCCACAAATGGATGTTTGAAATTAGTTTTAATAAGGCCTTATGGGGGAGAGGGATAGCTCAGTGGTTTGAGCATTGACCTGCTAAACCCACGGTTGTGACTTCAAACCTTGAGGGGGCCATTTAGGGATCTGGGGCAAATCTGTCAGGGATGGTACTCGGTCCTGCCGTGAGGGCAGGGGACTGGATTCGATGACCTCTCAAGGTCCCTTCCAGCTCTATGAGAGAGGTATATCTCCATAACATTAGAACTCTGGATTTTTCCAGGTTGCCTTAAAAGTAGGTAACCAGAACCACCACAACGGAATGAGAAATACCAAGCTGCTGCATAAAAATACAGCAGATACCATTAGCATATGCCAGTACCCTGTGACTTAACCCTAACCTTCTTAGACCTGCAAAAAAAACTTTTATATAGGGAATTCCAGATCAACTTTCACAGGGAGCAGAAGAAGATGTTAGCTAGTGCTCTACTGTGACTAGAATCTCTAATTATTCTAAAGCAAAATGAATGCTAATTAAGGTTCCAGGCAAGCAGTTGAGGTATTGGAGATAAAGAACCAAGGAAAGTCCACTGCATTAGGTTCACTAGGTTCACTATTTGGAGGTTCCACTGTTTGTCAGACATCTATACATAATGGAAGACGGAAAAAAGAAGCTTTCCAGGAAACTATATAAAAAACCCTAATACCTGCAGAAGCAAGAACAAACTCTGAACTTTGAAAAATACCAACAAGTTAGCTTAGGGGGAGAAAGCCATTTGGTTAAAATATGTTAAGAGTATTTCCAGGACTAGAAGCCTAACTGATTTATCCTTTCATACAGATTAGCTATCACCATGGAAAGACAGGTATACTAGAAGAGGATACAACCAGTGTGGTGGTAAAACACAACTGGTCTCTTACTGAGGGACTCTAAGAGGGACCCTAAGTAGTACTCCCTCCTCAAAAGTTTCCATGTGTTATAGAGCACTTGTTACTACTCCCTATATGAATGAGGTAAAAATAACCCCATAGCATTTATAACAGCTCTTTTTGGTAACCTCTGCCTACGAGAACCCTAATCACCATATAGGCTCTCTTTTCCAAAGGACTAGTCTCCACTGAAACTCTGAGGGAGTGTCTAACTAGAGATTTTCCAGGAAGTACCCGTCATGCAAACAGCCACCCTAGGCTGGAAACTTGTAGTTATCCAGAACATGAATGTGTAAACAAACCTGGTCTTCAACTGAGCTCTTATAATCATACCATAGTACACAGAGAACACTTAAGGAGGTATGCACCTGATGATCTGAGGGAAAGACACAGGTACCAACAACAGTGAGAAGCCATCTACTTAACACAGGTATATAGGAATATTGAGGCCCCTTAAAGGTGAATAAGGTAGAAAAATTACTAGTTACCTGTATATTTTTACACACAGATCTGAATGTCCTTAAGTTTAAAGCAAAGAGATCTGTGGAGTGCCCATCCACAAGTACAGTCAAAGTTCCTCGCCTCCACTAACTGAACTGTGTATCAGTAAGCCAGCAATCCAGCATGAAGAAGAGCATCAAATGAATGCAACTGACCACAATGAAGAGGGGTTCAGGTGCAGAGGAAACAGGCAGGCCAGAGTGTAGTAAAGAGGAAAAAAAACTTTGCCATTGATTGGAAAAAGCACATTAGTAGTAAGCACACACTGCTAGTTTTCTGGGATCAGTCAGGGCTGCTACATGGGAAACATTTAGTGCTAAAGGTATCTGCCCCATGTACTATCTTGGGATGTAAAATCCTGATCAGTCAACCGGTTAAATATTAGGTTAACCTAACATTTAACCGGTGAACTGTGGAGAGCCCCCAGCCTACGGCTCTCCCACTCCTAGTCTAGCGCAGGGTGCGCTGTCAGCTAGCAATCTCACACGGGGGCCAGTCAGGGCTGGAGCAGCCTTCCGGCCACAGCACGCTGCTCCCAGGGAACAGGTTACCCTGTTCACATCCCTAGATTGTCCTCCCTATGTCAAATGCAAAGCTCGTATACAAATAAAGGAAAAAGCCCTTCCCCCAGGGGAAAAAATTCCTTGCAAACGGTTCTTAGGAAAGCCAAAAGGAAGCCATTTTTTCTGGGGAGACAGAAAATAGGGAGGAGTTGGTCAGCTCAAATATGCCAACAAGAGAAATTTTCCACAAACCGATGGTACAGAAATACCCATGTGTTACAACTTCTTTCTAGAGCAGCACAGAAGGCGGATCAGATAGCAGAAAACTAAGTTACAACCATTCAAAGATACATACTTAAAATTTTCAACTTGGGCATTTAATTTCTTAGCCAATGCCAGGTTACACACACACAGCGGACAGAATATTAGTTACAGAAATTACTGTGGTTGCCAAAATATTACAGATTGAACCTCTCTAGTCCGGCACACTCTGATACAGCAACATCCATCATCCAGCATGATTTTAGTTAGCCAGATGTCCAGTTATCACTCGTATGCCAAGTTTCTCACAGTCCCGTAAGTTTAACAGCACCAATCTTGGCTCTCAAGTGTTCTGTGCTGTTATTTAGTGCTAATTAACCCTTAAATGTCTTCTAACAGCCCACTATGCAGTAGAAGCATTGGTAATGCTGCTAGGCTAGTGGTAGAAAACCTGCAGCCTGCGGGCCCCCAGTAGTGGCCTTCCACATATGCCCATCACGCACAGGGTCACCAGAGACCTGCATTCCTGCTCCTTCCCCTGTCTCCCAGCACTTTTGGAGGTGCCACGAACTGCCTTATTCGTGCTCCATCCCTGCCATTCTAGCTCAGAGAGGGAAGAGTGGAGAAGGAGCCTGGCAGAGGCAGAAATGGGTTAGTACAGGGCTTCGGTGACCCTGTGCTTGAGAAGCACATGAGAGAGGGGGAGCAGGCAGGGGGACTGCAAGCGGAGCCCCAGTGGGCCTTGGACTTCTGTGGCCCACTGATGTGAAAGAGGGCCACTCATACAAGCCCACCCACCATTCCTGGTTGCCCATCCCTGTGCTAGACAATATTGGTTCAGCAAATTCTCTGATTAAACACCAGTCAGATCCCGTGGGTGCCAGACTAGAGAAGTTCGACCTGTAATCCATTTTTTAATGTAACATTTAATTCAAACACACCTGCAAGTTTTGTGGTCAAAATTTCTTCATACTCCTCACGGATTTTTTCTTCACGTTCTTTCAGCAAACGTTCACAGATCATTCCAACTTGTCTGAGAGTAAACAGGGGCTGTTCTTTTTTCAATGGTGATGATGCTGCAGATGAAGTACCTATGATTAAATAACATTTACCCAGAAGTTATTCAAAGTTATCACTCAACACTTTCCAACCATCTACAGCACTTCTTTAACAATAAATGTGTTCGCCAATCAAAACATTTGGCAAAATTTTGCTTTACTTATTATTGATCCTGTAAATATTTTAAACCATCACTTTGAGGGGAAATAACCTAAAACTTGGCTCTCATTTCAGCATGCTCCAAAGTAGGTACATTAGATAGTGTGTAATTGAATAGTCATGCGAACACATCAAATTTTAGCAGTTACACAACTATTCAACAGCCCCTGTGGGGTGGCAGCCAATGCACTCCTGGGGAGCTCCCTATCATCCCATGCTGCTGCTTCTATCAGAGGCGGCAGCAGCGCAGGGTAGTAGGCAAGAGCCAGTCCCTGGGGGAAGCTGGTTTTAAAACAGACTCTCCCCACAGACAGACTCCCACCTGCCGCCCCATGCTGCTGCCTCCAGTACAGAGGCAGCAGCGTGTGGCGGCAACAACTCCTGTCCACAGGGGCCTGTGGACAGAGGCTGTGCCAGTATCCATGAAGCAGCTTCTGTCCATGGCATGCCAAGGCCTGCTGCAGATGGAGGCTGCTCTGCAGCAACCTCCCCTGCCACATGCTGCTGCCTCTGTGGGAGGCAACAAAGGCGAGGGGAGGGCGACAGGTGGCTCCATGGAGCCGGCACCCACATGTACCGGCTCCCACCTGCCCCCTCCCCCACGCTGCTGCCTGATAGAGACAGCGGTGCTGGGAATGTTACTATTTGATTAATTGATTTGGGGGGGAGGGGGGATTCCTGCTGCAGTTTTGCACTTTAAATGTAGCAAGAGCCCACCGGGCTCTTACTATATTTGAAGTGCAGAGCAGCTGCAGGGTTAGTTCCCTGGGGTGGCTCTGCCTCCCCTCCTCCCCTTCCTTGGAGACGGTGCTGGGGGGCAGGGAGGAACAGTCGAGTACTCACTCAACTACCCGATAGACCTTTGCTTACTGGGTACTCAACTAGCTGCTTACATCCCTAGTGCTGGCAGCCAGTTTAAAAGCCGGTGTACCATGTGTACCAGCTCCTGCCCCCAGAGGCAGCGAGGGGGAACCAAGTGACTCCACGGGATCCAGTACTCACAGGAACCAGCTCTCGCCTTCCCCCCTCTCCCTGATACAGAGGCAGCTGAGGGGTAGAGCAGAGAGCAGGGCGTGTAGTAGACATGACTGACCAATAAGTTAACAGATAAGTCTGGGCTTATGTGGTCATCTACACATTGACATCCCTACTCCAAGGATAATCAAATACTCAAAAAATTATTAAATGTCATTTACTACATGCAAAAATGTCTATTACAGCAAAGACAAGACTTATCTTACTGTCTTCATTAAGGATCCTAGGCATTAATACTAAGTAAAATTACATCCGTTTATAAAGTATCAGCTAATCTTTCTCTTAAAACATCCGCTGCTCAATGGACTAGAAAAAGTTTGATGATTCACTAGGAATGAGCAAACAAAAGCTTCGCAGAGTGTGCTTTTTTAATTCTTCTAATCAAAAACTGGAATTTGCCAAGATGTTAAATGCCCATAATTAATGCAGCTCCACTGACAATAACGATATGCCTTGAGCAAGAGACTGGAATCAGAAAAGTTGAGAAAATTTACCTACCCATATGTTTATATCAAAGTTACAGAGTTGTGTTAGATACCTGGCAAAGCTGGTCCAGTAAGAAGAAATGCATGTGGCTGTGCATCAGTAGAACAACATGGATCTGTCTGCTGGAAGCTATTTTCTAAGTGTCTCCTCTTCTGCATGCGTTTGTACTCCTGTTTTATGTTGTACAGAATTTGTTCTAAAAGATAAGTTAAAAAAGTTAACCTAATAATAACTATTTTACAGTATCCCTCAATTACATTTCCATTTCAGATATCAAGCATCCAGGATAATTAATTGATATCAATAATAATTCCTAAAGCTATTTTTAAGCGAGGTATAAGTCTGCAACCCACTAAAGGGGCTATTTTATCAGTTACATTCATGTATAAAATGCAAATATAAATTAAGAATGTGACATTTAAAGAAGTTCACTCCATAATATTCACATTAAAAGATGAAGATACAAATGACAAAAGTTATACTGGTCTGAGGTACAAGAGCAGCATCACCTGCTAGGGTGAAGAATTAGCGACAGCTTTATAGTCATGAACCCTCACAGTTAGAAGTAAACTACATATAGCTTTGGAAACCCGGGAATTTCAGCCTTCCAGTCCTACTAGCACTCTCCACCTTCGGTCTCTGATTTAAATACATTTCTTAAGATTACTACCTTACTTCCCTCTGACCCCACCCTTACATCTCATCTTCATTAAAAGGTAATATCTACACACCTCCATAATTAGAAACCAGCCATTTAAAAGCAGAGACTCCAGGGCTACAGATAGGGTGAAATATTGGTTTCTGGTTTTTTTGGGGTTTTTTTCCACAGAGATGCTGATGACATGTTGCAAGAGGAAAGAAAACAAGAGCATAATCAGAATAATATAATTGTATAGTGAGATTGTATCTTGAGACCTGCCGGAACTACACTATGAGGCAAATCAGTATTTAAAAAAAAAAACTTTCAGGAGCAGCAGCTGTCTGGACCATGGTCCAGATAAATAGTATTTCCTGGATCAATTTTTGCTCTCTTTCGAAGGACAATATGGTGTTAAATATTACCACTGTATGTAAATTTTGAACTAATCTCAATACATTTCAAATGTAAGAATCTCAATGATCATCATGCTTGGTGTTACTGTAGCCAGTTAGGTTGTTACTAGTATGTGTTCTTCTAAACTTAAGAAATTAATATGCAAGATGCATATTGAAATTTCACAATTTTACCAAATGAATTTTTTCAGTGGCTACATATTTTTAGAGTTAATTTAAAGTAACATTAACTGTTAATTTCTATTACCCCAAAATACTGCTCCACAATAAGAAAATAAAAATTCTCATGTTTTATAAGTTTGACTTTTATTTCAAAATCTGGCATCTAATAATTTCTAGAAACATGTTCAAAGTGTAATTTAAACATCATTTCCCTTTGCCTCCGCACAAGTCATTCCTATGTTGTTCTCTCTGCAATTAAACAGTTACCTCTAGCAACTTTCATAGTTTTTGCAACCATGAGCATCAGCACCTGATGTAGACAACATAACACAGAAGAACTACATACACTTTCCTCCCTTCTCAGTTTCACAGGACACATCAAAAAGCTTCAAAGAATTAAAAGAAAAATCTTTACGGGATTTCTGCTCTTTAAGAAAGGCCTCATGATGCTTGCAGGCACACCTCTCCCACAGGCATTTTTCAGATCTCTGTAGATCCAACCCTGGTTTGAAAAAATTTTCTGTTCATAGCAAAGATGATGCTTACCATGATGAACATTAGTTTATGTATAATTCAGATTTTCATTTTACAAAATTAAGTTTCTAGTCCTTAAGGCAAAGATATCTTTCCAAATGTCAACTAAACAAAGTAATAGAAGCTGTCTCCCTGAATCTGAAGACAATTCAGTCAGTATCATCCCAGCTGCTCCTTTGTGTTTTGCCAAACTACAAAATGGTTCTGCTGTAGAATCCTGTGGGCAACAGTGTCTGAGCATGCATAATGGATTAATTTAACACTCCTGTCAAATAGGTAAACTGAGACACAGAGGCTTAAAGTGACTTGCCCAAAAACACATAAGGTTGTGGCACAGCCAGTAGTAGGAAACAGATCTCTCTCATTCCTGGTCCAGAGATTTAACCACAGAATTATCCTTCTTCTCAAATTTCAGTATCTCTGAAATGACAGATACCTCCTAGTGCTAGGTTACAAATGACAGGGAATCTTGGCAGCAACCGTGTCATCCCTTCAAGTTCAGCAAGGTGTCTTCTCACTTGAATTATACACCATTATGTATCATAGAATACTAGAACTGGAAGGGACCTCAAAGATCTTTAAGTCTAGTCCCCTGCCATCACAGCAGGACAAAGCACCCCTGATATATGCCTATCGATCCTGCTCTTAAATATCTCCAGTGATGGAGATTCCACAGCCTCCCTTGGCAATTTATTCCAGTGTTTAACCACCTTGACAGTTTTGAAATTTTTCCTAATGTCCAACCTAAACCTCCCTTGTTGCAATTTAAGCCTTATCATAGCACAAAATATTAAAAAACTCAAATGAAGCCACAAAGGAAAAAGGTACAATGAAAGCAAGAGACATGGTAAATTAAGCTTTCTAATCCATTTATAAAGAGTGCATGTACAACAGAAGCTCTCAAATTGTGGTCCAGGAAGCACTTCCTGCCCACCATGGTGCTGAGGTCACATTTCCAGCTGCTAAGTTACATTCAGAGTTAAATAATTTTCTTGATCTCACTTTCTATACAAGTGCTGCAGTAGATAAATAAATGTTATGTGATTGTGAAATGGAGGACAGCTGGTTCCACATTGAAGCGTTCCATGTTATTAAAAATATGCATTCTAGTTTTTATATATTTCAAAAAGGACTAGATCAAAGTGCATTAACTATTAGGGATGAGAAAGTTACACGCAGCCTCCTCTCCCCCATAAAGAGGCAACAATACAGTGGGGAAGGTGCAGGCATGAGTTGATGCATGGAGGAGGCCAGCTTAAAAGCCAGCTCCCTTTGCACATCCACTCCCAGGGAGCGGTCTGCCCCCTCCCTCTGCATGTAAATGTGTGACTACTGGAATTTTCAGTGGTTACATGTTTAAACACATTTTAACATCCCTATTAACTATTAATGTGCGTCAGTAAAGACAACATGGACATTTAGATCTCAGCAGGCTAGACTCCCACCCCAGCTTACCACAGTCTAGGACAGAGGTGGCCAACCCGCAGCTCTTTGCTCATAGAAATGCGGCTCTTACTAGGGTTACCATTTGTCCATTTTTTCCCAGACATATCCTCGTTTTCCCATGTTAAACTGCTGTCCGGCTTTTTTAAAACACAAAAAATGTCCAGCATTCAGGGAGGGAGCAGAGGCACTTGCCTTCAAGGGAACATTCGACTGTCTTTCAGAGCCGTGCGCCTGGACAGTTCACAGCCACTCTGCGCACGTGCCCCAGTGTCTGGAGGGGAAAGCACGCGGCTGCAGCAGCTCCTGAGAGACCCAGGGTATTATTAAAAGAATAAAAGACTCTGCCTCGCTCTGGGGGAGGGGATTGGGTTAGAGCAGGGAGGCTGGAGGTGCCTTAGGGTTATAGATATATAAAAATAAATATATAATACGTGGCTCTTTGCACTACTATCCACAGCTATTTTGGCTCTTAGTCTCTTACTGGTTGGCCACTCCTGGTCTAGAAGTTTATGCAGACTAGCTCCCTACATCTTAAGTTCCAAGTGCATGGCACCATATCTACATTGCACTGTCTAGTCCATGTCAAGTACTTAAAAAAAAAAACCTAGTTGATCAACTCTACAGACATAAATTAAACTTCAAACATGACAAAACCACAACAAAAGTATTTATCTGCAGTTTTGCACAAATACGAGATGTATTCAAACTTTCAACTGCAACAGAGTGTAACAATGGGAATACCCTTGCCTTATTAAAAAAATTTCTGAAGCCATCTCAAGCAAAATAGTGTAACTTCTTCCTGTTCACTACTACGTAGCTGACAAAACCCTCATGCTTGTATGACTGAAAGCACTGGATAAAATCTAAAAAGCAGGCACACAATAATTGGAATAAAAAGGCTAGACGGCACTAGGTCACTAAAAACCATTACACCACCAAAACAGGCAATATGCAGGCACAGGGCTTGACAAACGGCAGCAAAACCTACTCGCCAGCCCCGCACTGCGCATGCACAAGACCCGCATTGCGCACGCACGCACCATCGGTGAACAAGGCGACCAGCTGAAATCTACTCACCACAGGCGAGTAGATTCAATGATTTGTCGAGCCCTGTGCATACATATTTGGGATGCAAAAATCATTTAATACACTAATTGTGTAACCACTAATAATCTTAGCAGTTACATGCGCTACAGGCTCTGCAGCATAAAGCGAGGAGCCAGCTGAGTTCAACCAATACCATTAACCAATAAGCATTAGCTTATCAGTTAAATTCTAAGATCCCTAATCAGCACTTTGTTCATATTCTTGTGTAAACCAGAGGTTCTCAAATTGGTCTGCAGAGCACTCGGTGGTCTGCCCAGCTGTCATAACATATTAAATTGCTTCTTTCAACTTCCACATTGCACTGAAGGTGGGTAACATACAAAATTACTTCATTTTACTTTGTGTGCGCATATTAGGCAGGTGAAGCAGGAAACTCCCAGCTCCAGGGCTGCCACAGTTTGGGGGGCTGCTCCTGGGTTCTGGTTTATCAGTACCTGGTAAGCATCACCCTGCTTTTCCTTTAATGCATGATTAAGAGTACATAAAAGTTTTGTATTAATGTAGAGTTCTTATCAGTCACTCACCCCTTCCTGGCCAATAGTTATTGAGAAATTATTTAAAACTGCAACTGCAATTTGCTTTTAACTAAAAAGGTAAACATTTAGGGAAGGAAACATTTTGCTATTCCCAATATGAAGTTTAGTTACTGTCAGGTCCCCCACCTCTTTTTTCGGGGGGGGGGGGGGCTGCTTTTTATATTAGCAATCTTACAAATCTTCAATGAGCTGAAGGACACTCTGGCAAAATGATAAGACAGTTATTCGGAAGCTTGAAATACAAGTGACAGCTTTCCCAGCCTTCAACTGGAACTTGAAGCTTGTTTCAGTTTGCGATGTCACCTTCCAATTTATTCCTTTAGAACCAAATAAAAGAATTCTTCAGAACTAAGCCTGGCAAGTTGGTCAAATAATGTAACTGACCACTGTTTATTTGACCATGGTCGAATATCCCAGCCAGAATATTCCAAGGCAGGTGATGGCCTAGGTTTGATTGCATCATTGTGCTACCTGTTAGGAAACCTACTTAAATATCTTGATCACTCATTTTATTGTATGCATGCTAATACCATGTGCTCTGAAAAAGTGAAGTAACTGAAACCTGAAGTGAACTAAACAAGTTTTTAATTAAAATCTATTTTTATACATGTGAAAGCTGCTTAGGCTTTTTGGATGAGTATCCAAACTACCTCCAGTATTATGGATGTGCTGCCCTATGATGCTATTTTTCATTGGTCATATATTAAAAATTGACAACTTTCTCATCACATCAAAAATGAAAATCATTGTCAATTTTTTTCGAAAACAGAAGTATCAGCATCATTTTGAGTATCCTTGTCTTATTTGATGTGAACTGTCTTTTATTAAATGTCTCAACAATCTTCAATTATGCAAGATGATATGAGTTGTTGTCGACAAAGCCTATCAGAGATCAAAGTCTTAGTCTTTTGCTAACATTCTAATAAATTAATGTTTTAAAATATCTGACTTTTTTTTTAACCACTATTCAGAACCTAATCAATTATAAGATTTTCATGAAGGAGACAAGTAGAAAACTACCATGATGTCATTTTATATAATAAAATAACCCAGTTCCTTTTAAAATGAACTTTTTTACAGTTCACTAATTCCTAATTATTATGATCTCAATTATTTACAGCTTTTTCACTCGCCAAGACCTGTCCCTCTTGTTCAATATGCCTTTGATTTGGTGCCACTACACCTCTGATTCCAGGATCACCAGCCAAGTATTCTTCCATGAGCTGTTATGCTATTTAACCATCAAGAAAGCTGTATTGGGAGAACAGCAGGGTATCGTTTGAGCTCCACTATTTTTCACTTAGTAACACACCTACACTCTGAACCTGTCAACCCAACTGAGCTCTCAAGAAAAAAAGTTAATCAAGATGTGCATTTTAGAGAGATCAGACATTTGACACACTCGTTTTAGTCACAATCAGTCATATTCCCCCCACACCTGTTGGTTTTTGCAGTCGATCTCTGACTATAAAAATGTTTGTCTTAAAGGGTTAGACTGCACCGCTATCAGCATTTTATTGTTTGGCACTTCTAACTCAAGTGCCCACATTTACAGGACCAGCAGCAGAACCTCTCAAGAGGTGCAGAGCTGACCCTCATGAGATCCCATTATCCAGGGCCACAAATTAATGAAGGTTCTGCTCCACGTCTGGCCTTCACATTAGCATTAGTACATTTTAGAATATAGTGACATTTCAGAAAATTCCAGATCCCTGGGCCAGGGACTTAAGGAATGAAAAAATAGAACAGGCGGTGTAAAATATGCCAAGGCAACTGGCAATTCTGTATTATTCCATAATCACCATAATTTTTTGTGTCAAACTGAAAGTAAAAAATTCAGGATAATCAAAGTGTAAGCTGCACTTGATGTTCAGCCTATTAATCACTTTATGCACCTTTATGGATTCAAAATCATCTTTCAAAATTAGGCAAAACTGATTTAACAAGTTCAAATAGAGGGCATCTCTCCCATTTAATTGTTAACCAGTTAAACATAGTTTTTAACCAGTTAATGGATGGGGGGGGGACCCACGCTAGGGCCCGGCATGGACAAGGGATGCTCTGGAACGACCCTGTCCACCAAAGGCCCAGCAGTGCTGGAGCAGCCCCCTGCCCACAGCAGGGGGAGAGATGATCTGGCCCCCACCAGTGAACTGAACTAGTAAGCAACACATTAAGGCTGACCCCCACTGGTTAATCCACATTCTTACATAGTGTATTTTAATTCAAGGAACACAGTTCTATGATACATGGGAATTCTGAAAACACTGGCATGTTGCCATGATAATACCAGGGCAAACTGTCCTCCTAATGAGTGTGTGCACAAGATTGTTTTTCTATTTAAATTCTGTTTACTTCTAGAAACAACATGGTAGATGTCCTTTTTAGGCCTTCCAAGTCTTGCTAGTCTTGGTACTCAAACTTGTAGCTGGCCACTGCCTGCTAGGCTTCAGACAGAAGGAGCAGGTTTCTTGACAAGGTTAACTCCCAGGTCAAAGGAAAAAGATAGCTTACTGGAAGATTCAACACAGCTATTTCTCTAAGTATGGCAATTTTTTTCTTGAATAGTTTTCCGCTGGGTTTAAATGTTTCACAGAAAAATCTGCTGTAAGAACATATCGAATGGCAAAGTCTTACACTAAAATCTGTACATGAAAATTCAATAATACCTCAAAGAATAACTAAGCCCATTTTCCTTTTCCATATTTGCCACAATTGCTAGGGACATTTACATAAAAACAGAAGTCTGCATTTCTTAAGAATTCAAAATAAATGTGAGGCGAAAAAGTTAAATCCCATTTTTGAATAATTTAGTACTCATAACAAGGATGAGAACAAGTACAGCATGGTAAAGTGCTGTAGTCTTCAAACTCATCAACCAATGTGCCTCAACCATGAATTAGAGTTAAAGATTCGTTTTTTATAAACCTATTCAATTAGAGGCCTCTCTGCCAAGACTTCCAATAAAGGTGTATTTCGAGACTGTGTTTTGTGATGTGGGTATGTGGAAAG
This sequence comes from Pelochelys cantorii, assembly GCA_032595735.1. Taxonomy (NCBI): domain Eukaryota; kingdom Metazoa; phylum Chordata; order Testudines; family Trionychidae; genus Pelochelys; species Pelochelys cantorii. The sequence goes on from CM064328.1 coordinate 65,820,314, forward strand.
TTGAACTAGTTTAGTTTTCTTTGCTACTAATCTTTGCCTGGATTTGAACCAGTGACATCTGAAATAAAAGGCCCTATACTCCCAATTCTTCCTGTATAATTTTTGTTTGTGAATCAATAAATAACGAGGGAAAAGTTCACAAGAGTGATTACTTCAGATGGAAAATAAACTGCAAATATCAATGAACACAACGACCTTGCTCATGCATTTTTAATAGAGATTTTTCAGGCTATTTCTAAATACAATATTTTGCATGATTTTGTAAGATATTAGACGCTACTTAACCTTTGAAATTCAGCCATTTTCATTGAAGAACACTCCTGAAATAAGTTTGTTTAAAGGAACAATATGCCATCTGGAGCAAAGATGCAGAAAAGTCATCTGAAGTTACTATGTCAAGGAGATTTTCAATAGCAGTGACAACAGATCTGCACTACATTTTCATTTATTTGGACACAACACCCTACATGCCTAAAAACTCCAGTTTCAGAAATGCCTGTAGCCAGAACAATATAATCTACCTTTTAATTATAAACAAAATCCTAGAATTGTCAATTAGTAAATTACTACTACTATTTTTGCCCTGAATATGTTACTCTCCTCAACAAACGTAACCAAAGATAAACCTGTACTGACATCTCAAGGAGTAAAAAAATACATCATTCCTCCCACCACTTAAATTTATCAGATTGAAAAAAAAAACCTGGCAGTAGCTTAAAGTTTCACAGGTGGGGGATACGGTACAGCAAGCTACCAGGGAACACCTAAGTTTAAGTTATGCCCAGATCACAAATGACTTTGAACTTGGTGGACTCATCCTCGTTGTGCGCCCAAAATACAAAACCACTACAAAAAAAGGGCAAAAATGGCTGTCTCTAAAAAAACTGGGTCTCACTCTATAAAAAAGACTCAAGACACTACCATTTATATGCTTTATTTTCAGAATAACTAAAATCACCCACATTAATAAGACCCACCACCTAATCTGTTTTTGAGGTACCACAATAAAGCATATAGTATTCTAACCCAGTGGTCCCCAACCTTTTGGGGCTGCCACGCGCCTGGGGGGCGGCTCCACCCATGCGCCACGCACCCAGGGGGCGGCGCCGCCCATGCACGCCATGGCCAGCCCAGATCATTTGGCGGGCGCACATAAATGCCCAGACGGGCACCATGGCACCCGCGGGCACCGCGTTGGGGATGACTGTTCTAACCCAAGTGGACAGGGAAATCCTCCAGATAAAAGAAAGTGAGCACCACTGCTGATTTTTTTGTTTAATGTTAGCCCTTCAAAGAATTTAAAAATAAATAATTTAAAGTGTGTTCTGTACTTCTACTTGCCTGAAATCCCTTGTTACATATATTCTAGCTAAGATTTGATTAAGAAAGAATATTTTGTGTGTATAGAGAAACACTAGAAGGACAAAGACTTAATCTGCTCAGCAGGGGGAAAAAAAAATCTTACTAACATTAAGATACAACTATTCTGGAAGGGAACTAGTGTTAAGTAATATCATCTGCACACTACAAATAATGAACATAAATTAACCTTGATTTAAAAGCTTAAGATAAATAATTCCTTTCAGAGGCAACACACTTAATGATATGGAAGTGAAGAATGATGGAGAACAATCATAACAGTACTATATATAAAATTTATATGGGGTATAGATGAGAAACCACAACACACAATTCATCTGCCAAACCCACTGAGAAACTAAAAAGGACTTAACAGCTGTCCAAACATCACAAAATATTAAAACACATCTCCTGTTAGATATAAATTTCACCCTAAATCATCCCTCTCCGAAATAGACATATCTTTTATTTGCCTATAAGTATGTTATACTTAAGACAGCTGGTGTCTCCTCTGACTAGCATACAATGTGTGTTCCTGCCATTCAACTTACATTTTGTTTCCAGATAACACATTTGTTTCTGAAAAGATGAATGAAGCATTGAAATACTTCATGCACAACCCATAAACTGGAGTTAAACAGCACAGCACTGACAGTAAAAGGAAGAGCTTACAAAACAACAAATAGTCTGGTAGCACTTTATACCACAAGTACATAGTTCTTCCTTTTACTGCTTCAGGGGATAGCCAAGTTAGTCTATAAAGTGCAACCAGACTTCGCTGTTTTTTAAGTTTGTCCTGTACAGACTAACAAAACATGTAGATGGTATCATGAGCTTTCGTGGGCACAGCCCACATCTTCAGATGTGCCCAAGAAAGCTCATGATACCATCTACATGTACTGTTAGTCTATAAAGTGCTACCAGACTATTTGTTGTTTTTTAAGTTTATCCTGAACAGACTAACTCGGCTAACCCCTGAAGCAGTAAAAGAAAGAACTATGTACTTGTGGTATAAAGCACCATCTTGATTTAAACAGCAGCAGCAAGTTGTTTCACACACATAATCTAGGCCTCAAATTACTACAGATATTTCCATTAAACAAAATTTAAAACAAATTTTTGGCTGAGAGTGTTGAAAACCTAAACAGTTCAGCACTAAAGTCCACCTATTGTGAGTACTTGTCAGTAAGTACAAACATTTAACTGGAATTTTTGTTACTTATTTATTTTAGGAACCTTCTATGTTTTATACCTACAGGCACTACAGTTCTTTACAGCATGCCTTTCAAATGGAAGCCTCTCGTTTTCAAATAATGTATTAGCAAGTAAGATAAGGATAATAATGCACTTAGAAATGTTACCTATTAGTATGTTCAGTCAAAAGCATAAAATTAGGGGGAATTTCAATATTCTCAGTAAACATTAAAGAGATATGCAAAGCAAAAGCTCCCATTTCACAACATTATTACAGCAATCTTATGTCAGAGCACACCCATGTGTGTGAGCATGAATAGATCCCAATTAAATTGAGCAAGATGGTTCAAGACCAGCCAGTAACTCATGAACATTTTTATTCATTTGTACCTTATCTTTTACTACATTATAATTCACAAAGCCACAATTACTCTGATAAACCAGTTTCATTTTCAAACTAGAACGAACTATTCCATACCAGAAATAATAATTTAGAGCTTAATAGTGGATAACATAGTTTAAGAACTACTTGTTTTTATTTCTGCTTGGAAAGTAAAAAAAAAAAAAGATGCAATTACAATGCTTGAATTATTATTCAAGATTTGATATTAAAATTCAGACAAACTGTTCATAGCAAATTTCATCTTAACAATGCAGTGTAAAAATTGGCGCATGGATACAAATATCCATAAGTAAAAGCTGATATGAGTATGGATCAGCTGTACAAATCACTTAGATTTTGACATTTCCTCTCCAATAACTAGCGCATTGAAATCTTTCCTAATTGAACAAATTTAAGAAATTGTTCACTTCAGATACATTTACTGGATTATGCATATTCTTGCCATTGTAGAATCACTTATTTATGAATTTAAATTATCCTTTTTTTCCAAAGGAAAGATGAAGGATCCAAGACAAACCAACTACATATGCTCAACTTTATCAGCCAATAATAAATCTTAGTCTCTAAAGCCCTCTAAAGACCATTTAACATTAAGATAGAAAATGATTTTAGGCCCATGCATTGAAATTGTATTTATACCCTTCTCCCCTTGAGTAGGATGCATTACTCTATTACAGTGCAGTAGCCTGACCAGCTTTTTAAAAAAAAAAAAAAAAAAAAAAAAATCACATTTACATTAATTATTCATAGAAGGGATCCTCCCACTCCCCTTAGAAATTATTCAACTAAAATGATAGTATTTAAACAAACTCATATTTTAAAAAGATAAGTGAACTCAGCTTGTTCTTAAAGATTACACACATTCAGACATGTAAACGTTTTACTGTAGGGTCATCCTTACAAAGCTGCCTGGTGATCCATTTCAAGGCCCTAAATATTTATATTAAAGAAATAAAATATAATCAATCACCAAATTAAAAATGGTAGATTTTTTTATACAATATCATATCATCATGATCCCTTAAACTTGATTTTTTAGTGTTTGACTCAAGTCTGTAGAACCAGGACTATTTAATTGGGGCAAGTTACAGTAAATCAAAACTGTTCCAGTAACAAAACTCAAAATACACACTTAAAACTACAATTTAGCACCAGAAGTATAGGAATTCAGCAATTCTTATCAAAAGGGATAACATTTAACAAAGGACTGGAGTTAGTGACAATTTAGAAAAGACTTTTTCTGTACACAAAGGATTTACACCACAAAAAAAAAACCAACCCTCATGACTGACTGCATGCAGATGACAAACGCTGTTAAGTGCATTACTGGAAGCTGCAGGATAAACAGACAGAAGCCTGCAAGACTGCACAACCAGCCAAAATTCATTTTCTCCCAGATTTGTTTGTGAAATTGATCTAGTTGCTTTTTAAATTGAAGCAACTACACAAACATGCCCAGAGCTAAGTCTTAGGGACACCAGTTGACTCTTCTCTTACTTGGTGAAGAGCATGAAAGGGTTTATTTCCTCCAACATCTTTGTGATGAGAGGAGACTCGCTGCTCACATTTTATTTCGCCCCCGAAGGCAACTTAAGCGTTTAAAAAAAAGAATCGTTTTCACCATTTGATTTTTTCCATGAAACTTTAAAGACACCACAGACTGAGAGGTCCGTGCCACATACGACGCGACATTTTCCCTTTGTTGTATCCGCTTTCGCTTTTGCCCAAGTGGCGTTTTGCAGGTGATTGATGACAGGACGTGCCCTCCCCATCTCCCTCCCAGCCAATATCTGAACAGCAGGAGGTGTCGCCGCCTGCCTCACAGAGGCACCACCACTCTCTCCCGGCGCTAATGGCTGCAACAAATCGATCAGGGGGCCAGCCAGGGGGGCGTCGAGCCCAAGCACCTTTCCTGGGTGCGAGTGCGCCTCCTCCACGCCCCTACGTACATGTTCACCTTCTACGCCCCCGGGATTTCCGCAGTTTGACTCGCCCCTGCGGCTCCCCAGCCGCCTCCTGCAGCCCATGGGAACCCTCCACGCCGGCTCCCCCGCCTGGAATGAGTCCTTTCCCATCCCCCAGCCCAGCCGGGCCCCGACCTGTCGCCTCAGCCTGCACCCTTCCCCACCCCCCGCCGCCGCCCGGCATTAGCCCAGCCCGCCCCCTCCCCCTTTGCTGCAAACGGCCATTTCTATTGTGTCGTCTCCGTGGCGATGCCAAGCAGAGACGGACTCGGCCCGTCTGAGCCGCTGCCAGTCCCGCAGCCCGAGAGAAAATGGCTGGAGGAGGCTCGAGACCCACCCAGCTGCCCCCCTCCGCTCCATCCCCCGCCTGGCGCACTCCCAGGCAGGGCCGAGACCCCCTCCCCCCATCCCTCCGCCCAAACGGCGCCCCGTCCCCGGCACCCACCTGTGGTGAGGCGGGAGGACACCTCCCCGAAGGGAGAGGGCTCCATGCGCAGGTATTTCTGCGGCGAGGCGGCGGCGAAGGAGGAGGCGGCGGCCGACGAGGCCGGGGCTGACAATGGCGCACATCGCCTCCGCTTCGGGGAGGCCGGGCTCAGCAGAGGGTCGAAATCCAGAGTCCTTTTCAATGTGGCGCCGCAAGCCATGGCCGGGGGGCGGCGGCGGGCCGGGGGCGGCGGCGGCGAGCCGGGGAGAGCAGGGGGACGGGGCTCGGTGCGAGGGGTGGGGGAGACGGCAGCAGCCGGCCCAGCCTAGAGACGCTTTCCCCACCGTCTGGGGCGGATGGGGGGAGGGGAGCTGCGTCAGGGCCTCCGCCTCCTCCCTATCGCCCTCTCCCGGGAGCGGCTCCGGCCCCCCCGGCGGCTCCTTCGCCGGCGGATTCACTCTGCGCCCGGCCCGTCCTCGCGAATTCCGCCCCCGGCCGTTCCGAGGACGGCAGCTGGGACGGTAGGTGCGGCGCGGGGCTCGGCTCGCCGGCCAGGGGCCGCCGATGAAAAGCGATGGCAGCGGCGGCGGCGACGCTTCCCTCTGTGACTCTCCCACACCAGCAATATGGCGTCAATAACAACGCCGCTGATTCAAAAACCAGCCCTCTTCACTGCGCCTGCGTAACAGGGCGGTGGCCGCCGCAAAGGCTCAGGGGACTTGTGGTTTTTTACCGGCTTCCCCGGCACGATGCAAAACGGGGATGAACTACACTTCCCGCCATGCAGCGCGTCGGAACGCTAGCTTCCGGGGTAGAATTTAAATCCCACAGAGGCTGTAGTGTGAGATGCAGGTTAAAGGACAAGTGACTGAGCGTGGTAGTCTTCTAGGTTTCTAGTGCAGAAAGCAGATAAATAGCATTCAGGCAGGCAAGAGGCGCTTTAGTCCTGAGAGAATAAAACACACTTGCACCCAGGAAAATGGGCCTCATGCTTAGGGGGAGGGGCAAGTTCATGTGGCAAGATTTCCTGAAACAAAAAGCTGATCAGGAAGATAAGAAATGAAAAGGAAAGAGGCCCTGTGAACGTGGTTGGGGCTGGCAGTCTAGGATTGTGATTGGGGAGAAAAGTGTTACTTGTTCTTAGCAGTAATAGTGATTTTATACATAATCGCATTCCTGCTTGGGTGCTGCACAAAAACTATTTCTGTATGATATTACAACTGCTTTACAACAAGTAAAATATACTGCACAAAAACTCTTTTAAGTAAAATTTGTGGGCTCAAAGCTTTTAGTGCCAGTACTTACCCACAAGTTCAATAATGTGTGAATAGGAAAAAAAAAGAACACAGGTGTATGTCCTAAACTAATAAAGGGGAAAGGCCTTAATTGAAAATTTGTTTTTTTAGAATGATGAAGTAATATTCTTACAATTATTTACATAACTAACTTGTAGAAAGAAACTAATGGAGGGTAGGGGAATTAGTTTTAAAAACTGTTTTCTTGGAAAAACAAAATATCCTACTTCATAATCACAATGAATTGCAATTTACCACTGTGCAAAATATACCAGTTGATAGGCCTAAAAATATTCATAACCTTCAGCTTTGAATTATCTATCTCAGCTTTTATTTAACTATTATTAGCAACAAAAGATAAAGATACAGTATATCCTTGGTAAATTAGTACCAAAAAACATTTTTAGAGAATAGGGAAATAGTCCCTTTCATGAATTACGTAGGTTTGGATTTCATCTTATTTTTAACAAATCAAATGAGTACTTTAAAGGATGTGACTATAAGTCAGAATAAAACCATCATCTGGAAGTAAATCTTAGTTTAACAGGCCAACATTAATGTATAAATAATGTCTTTTAAATCAAAAGAGGGTCATATCAGTCTAAATACACACTTAAATATCCCGATGACAACATGTCTGCACAGTTCCTAGCACTATGGGGTTGATCCTGATTGTACTTATGGGCACTTTTGCAATATGAATAAATAGTAAGTAATAAGTAACTTTATCTGAAAACAAGAGCATGTCAGGTCTGGAATAACTAGAATAGGGTTTCCATAATCAGATGCAACTGGAAAAGGGTTTTCCTGGTTTGCACAAACCTAACAGTAACCAAAGCTGGTAGCAAACTAGTTCATCTTACTGTTGTCTTTTCTTCTGGACAGACTGGATTAGTCAAAACATTTTTTCATTAAGGTGGACTCTGACAAGTCTTTCTTCAATCAAGTGAACATGTAAAACAAGGCTCTACGTGACTAAGGATTTGTCTACATGAGAAAAAGTACCAGCAATACTATTCCAATATAATTATACTGTTACAATTATTCTTCCCAAGAAGGACATTGTTATTAAGGATAACTAGCATTTTTTCAGTTTAGCTTTATTTGCGAAGTAAGCTAAATTAGAAAAGCCCATGGTGGAAGTTATACCAGTGTAACTATTTTGGTATAATCATGCCTGGATAGTAATTCTGATAGATTTCTTCATGTAGACAAGGCTTCATATGGTGCATAACTGACCATTCCATGAACTAATATGAACAAGTCAAAGCTTTATTACAGTGATAGGTTTGAATGGGGGTAATCCTGTGCATTTCTCAATTTATGTTTTACATCTATCAGAGTGTTCAAGACCTATCAGAACCTAGATAGTCAACTCTGTCTCCAGCTAGACTTTGAGAGACTTGTTCAGATTTGGGAACAATATATAATCAGTATCCTGTCTGTTTAATTTATATTTGTTTCTCTCATATAGGCCCTCTCTAGTTCAGCAAAAAGAGGGGTGAGTTTCAAGCTGAACCTCTGCTCTGGCCTCTAACCACAATAGTCAGTCACATAGATACAATGGCCCAGATCTTCAACGGGATGTAGGTGCCTAACTCCCATTGAAATCAATGAAAACTGGGCACCTAAGTACCCGTGAAGATTTAAAGCCAATTTAACTCCAGTAAGATAGTTTGAGCTGCGTCTACCTCAATGTGAGAGGGATGGGAGTCAGTCAATGTAAACTAACTCAATTGAACTGAAAATCCAGTTTGCCTGTCTTCTAAATGCCTTTTATGGCCATTTATGCCACCACAGGACATGACCTTATTAAAGGGCTAAAGACCAGATGTGGCTCAGGGCTTTGGATATTGTGATTTTAGAGAAAAGTTGGGGGATAGTGGTGGGCAGGGAGAGCCTAGGTCTCAAGTCTGACCCCAAGGAGGGGAAAGATAGGAGCTACCAGTAAAGAGACTAGTCTGTCTGGGACATCATTCAGGTGCCTTGAACTGATAGAAAGACTACAGTTGGACGCAGATCAGTAGGGCCAACTGACTGGCTAAACAACCACCTCACTACAGCCCTGTTTGACCTATCCCTAGATTTACTGCTCTCCTTCCACACAAGGTCCACCTCATCTTCCTTTTACTTTTTTTCACACACATCTTGAGAGCTACACATTTTGAAGATGAGCTGTTTGTCCCTCCACTAGCGCCGCTTCACATTTGAAGGAAAGGAGCTATGCTACACAATGGGCTATCCTGGATGCTTTTCACTGGTCCTGCTTCACAGACTCATAACTCTATAATGTGTGCGTGAGAGAGCATATTCTCAGCCAAGCTGGTGTAACCCATACACCTTCTGACTGGTCTGTAGTTCCCTAGATTGTCCTTCTTTCTTTTTTTAAAGATGGGCACTACATTGCCTTTTTCCAATCATCCGAGACCTCTCCTGATCTCCATGGCTACGTCTAGACTGGCATGATTTTCTGCAAATGCTTTTAACGGAAAAGTTTTTCCGTTAAAAGCATTTGCAGAAAAGAGCATCTAGATTGGCACGGACGCTTTCAAGCACTTTTTGCGGAAAAGCATCTGTGCCAATCTAGACACGGTTTTGAGCAAGAAAGCCCCGATCACCATTTTAGCCATCGGGGCTTTTTTGCGCAAAACAAATCTGAGCTGTCTACACTGGCCCTTTCACGCAAAAGCTTTTGCGCAAAAGGACTTTTGCCCGAACGGGAGCGTCAAAGTATTTGCGCAAGAAGCACTGATTTCTTCCATTAGAACATCAGTGCTTTTGTGCAAAATCAAGCGGCCAGTGTAGACAGCTGTCAAGTTTTTGTGCAAAAGCAGGCGTTTTTGCGGAAAATCTTGCCAGTCTAGACACAGCCCATGAGTTTTCAAAGATAATGACCAAAGGCTCTGCAATGACATTTGCCAACTCCCTCAGTACCCTCGGATGCATTAAATCCAGGCCCATGGATTTGCGTATGTTTAGCTTTTCTAAAGAGTTCTTCACCTGTTCTTTCTTCACCAAGGGCTGCCCACCTCCTTCCCATACTGCGTTCTAGTTCTTAAGGTAGAGACTCATGCACTAAGCTCCAGTGGTCCCAGGTTAAATTCCACCTGCAGATGCCTGGGGTCTTTTGCCATTACATTGATTGTCTCCTCCCCTGATTCAGGAAGAGTGATTTCAGGTACCATGTCTACCATTCTGTGCCTGTTTGGTCATACATACCCAAGATTCTTTATTGCTGCTACCAGTACACTTTATGGTCCTAGAAGAGGGTATGGCTAAAGACAGGAGACACAGAGGCGAGGAAACTATTTATTTAATTTGAAAGTAGCTGAAACTGTCATAGTCCCTGTATTCAGGACATTATATTGAAGTTATAAAAATAAAACAATGGCTGAACTTACTAGTATATCAGCATAAATTGTACTAAAGAAACTGGATGCTGCATAATTAGGGCGAGTAAAATGTTGCACTTCTATCTACTATATTAAAACCTCAGGAAAATGTCAACTTTAGCAAAAACCAGAAAAGTGCATTTGACTTGTGTTCTCAGTTGAGGAAGTCTAAGAGCATGGCCTGTGGGTATTGTAGGAAGAGGCAGGCTGTGCCGCCCCAAACAGCTTGGCATGGCCCTTCCCATGATCTGCCCCTTTGACAGGCCCCTGCCTACAGTTTTCTTTCAGTGCCCTGCCCTAGTACAGGCTGGCTGAGGTTGTTGCCTCAGTAGTATCTCATATTCCATAACTGTTATCTATGATGTGTAAAGGAGAAAACACACTCAGACCTTAAACCGGGTTTTCAGTATTGGCAGTTAGAAAAATAATTTAACAAAGAAATTCCACTGTGGTTTACTGTCACATCTGAGAATATAGACACAATTTAAATCAATGACTGGCTGTTAATGACAGACATTTCTTTAAACATCAAACTTTCAGGCAGCCTAACTTTTGCTTATTCACAGAAAACCCATATTTGTGTGTGCAAACAGGAGAAATGCACATATATTTGTGTGCGCAAGTTTATTGTCTGTATAGACACATTTGCATGTAAACACAATAGAGCTGAAAACTTAGCCCTTTATTAAACTAACTTGACTACAATGAGCAAGTAAGAACTGTGGACTTTAATGATTCTGTGTTCTCCTGGTTCTGTTCTTGTCTTTTTGACTGCTCTTTCCGTGTGCCCCACTATCCTCCTCCTGTTCTCCTTTGTTGCTGCTGTTGTTGTTTTCCGGTATCCCACAGGGCTTCAGTTTCAGGATCCTCTTTTCTCTCTACACCCTATCCCTGGGTTCCTTGTGTGCTTTATGGCTGTCACTACCAGTACCATCATGTCAATGACTCCTGAAATTACTTCTCCACCTCTGTCTTTCCCTCCCTGTTCAGTCCCACATTTATGCATGCCTCTGACATCCCATATAGCATATTACTCTTCCCTACAGTCTTTGCTTTTTAATTCTTCCTCCCTTCTTTATCATTGTTGATAATTCTGTCCTTCTCTTCCCCATCACCAAACTGTATACGGTGACACATGTAACTCCTTTTCTCCCACTATATGTAAGCTGCTGCCAAACCTGTCACTTATTCTTATAACACCTTACTCCTGACTGTTTTTCTCCCTTACTACCAAGCTCTGATCCAAACCTCTAGGTCATCTTCTGCCTCAGCTATTATGTTATTCTTCTGTAGGCCCTTATATTACCGTATCTCAAAGCAGTATATCTATGAAACATGTAACCTTCTCTCTCTTCTCCGATTATCACTTTGCCCTATTTGTTCATCAACCATTCATTTGCTAAAATGATGTCTGTTGTCAGGCTATGTCACTCTCCTGTTCGAATCATTTCCCTGGGTATTTGTTGCATTCTCCAGCAGGTTAAATCTTTTGTCCCCACCTTCAAGGCCCTGCGCAGTGTTGTTCCTGCCTTTCTGTCTTTCTTTGGGTTGCCAGGTGTCCGGTTTTGAACCGGACAGTCCAGTATTTGAGCTTTATGTTCAGGAAACACATTGAAAAAATATAAATGAGAAAATATTAGTGTCCGGTATTTTCTAAATAAGATGTAATGTAGATTGTGATGTAATGTCAAGTGTGTCCGGTATTTTTGTTGAAATCATCTGGCAACCCTAGTCTTTCTGTCTGCCTGTTCTGTCTTTGCTCCCACACAAATTGTTCAACCCAAGCCTTTCCCTTCCTTACCGCTCAGGGTAAGTGTACACTATGAATGTGACAGTGGTACAGCTACAGTGCTGCATCTGTGCCATTGTACTGCAATGATCAGGGTTACTCAACTTTGGAAGCTCCGGGGGCCACAATGATACTCACAGCACATGCCGAGGGCCGCAGCTTAAGTGTGGTTGCATATACATGCAAATATATATGCAAATAACTTATTTCACACTGACAGGCCTGAATACAAAATGAAGGCAAGAGTACACAACACGCAGGCCCCATTTAAGTCAGTTCTGCTGATATTAATAAAATGCAATATTTACCTGATTTCCACCAATATGACAGCACTTTTAATGAGCAATGACAGTCCAGGAATTTAACTACTAAAACGCATATCAACAGAAGACCATCATATTGAGTACTTTTTTGTTTCAGCTCCCCGGCTGCATGTTGAGCCCCATGTAAGCCCAAACTGCACCACGGGCCGCCCGCGGGCCACATGTTGAGTACTCCTGGTGTAGATACTTGCTACAGTGACAGAAGGGGCTTTTATGTAGTTAATCCCCATCTCACCCTGGAGAGGAGGTTGATGAGAATCCTTTTGTCAGTCTAGCAGTGTCTATACTGGGGTTTAGGCTAGTTTAATTAGGTATTTCAGGGCCGTGAATGTAACAAGGTAGCTAGGTTGTCCTATGTTTTGGGTTTAGACTGGACTTTAGTGATTTCATTCATGCTGCACTGTATGTCTGGCACAACTGCCCTGATCTTGTAAAACAAATCCACTCTTTTTCTTTTAGATCTTTCCATAAAATGTATTTCTTTCACAAAGCCTAGTACCTTTCCCACATATGTAGCCTATAGGGCTAACCTGCTTTCTTGCCTATAGATATATACATTTATTATTTCCTTATGGTGTTGATTATATGTTTATTATAATAAGCTACGGTAGGTTTATACTGGCAATTTTGGCTGTAACAAAAGAGATTTACTGGCCATGTCCTGTATGTTGAGCTAAGGCAAAGTTAGTATTTTTGTCTGGGACTTTTCACCCACATACCACAATTAGCTCGCATAGGGTACAGCTTCACTACGCGCTTATTTTGAAATAAGTTATTTCAGAATAGCACATCCACACTACAAATCCCTGTCAAAATAGCACAGATCTATATCAAAATAGAGCGTCCTCACTGATTAGAGGCTGAATCGCATTTAAAGCCCCCTTGGAAGCACTTTGGCCAGGGCATCAGGACAGCAGTCACTTCTTGTAGCTGCTGCCTGAGGCTATCTGAGGCTCATGCTTCATGGGGCTCCCTTCTACAGCTGTGTCTCAGTCTCCTCTCTATTGCCTACCTCCTCGAGAGACAGCAAACTTTCTCCCTTATGGACACCACAGCACTTCTGTCATGGAGCCTGGATCTGCTGAAAAGCACTTGCCAGTTCTTAGACCTCCTGCCGTACCTCCTGGTGTAGTTACTGCAGGCTACTTACATGGCACTGCAGGACCAGGACCCGCAACCCACTGTGGGGCCCCTCCTCGCCTCTCTCCACATGCTGCTCATGCAGCACAACTCCTCCCACCCTTTCCTGCACACCACGCACCACTGCTTCTGGTGCTGGGACACCAGTTCTGACTGGTGGGATTGGATCATTATGGAGCAATGGGGCAACCAGCAGTGGCTCCCACCTTTTTGGAGCTGTGTGAGTGGCTTGCCCCTGCCCTCAGGTGACGGGACACCCACATGCGACCTGCCATCTCCCTCCAGAAGTGGGTTGCCATTGCATTGTGGAAGCTCACTATGCCGGACAGGAACCAGTTCAGTGTGGGGAGATTGAGGGCTGTGGTCATGCAAGTTTGATGTTCTCGTGCTCTTGTCCCAAGAGGGTGGTAAACTCCCAGGGGTGGTGGAGGTTTTGCAGTCCCCCCTTCACAAAGTGCTGCCGGGGATGTGGAAAGTTGGGGTTGTTCCTGCTATGGGAATGGGCTTGAGCTCGGGGACCTCCCAAAGGGTTTGGCAACCCTGTGATTCTCTGTTTGTATCCTTCTATAGATTGTGAGGGCCATCAACACCTTCCTGCTGCGCAAGGTCGTCATCCTGGGCCAGCTTTTGCCACCATGAGCTTCCCCAACTGTGGTGGGGCCACATCCCCACCTGGGCTCACGACCACTGGGCCTCCTATTAAATCAACTGGAAGGGGTACTTTTCGATGGTGCTACAGGCCCTTGTGGGCCACTTGACCAACATTAACATCGCGTGGTTGGGGAAGGCACATGACACTTGTGTCTTCAGGAACTCCAGCCTGTTCCAGAAGATGTACTGGGACGTGGACATGCGAATGTGCATCATGTGAGGATGCAGACTACCCTTTGCTCCACTGGCTAATGAAGCCCTACACAAGACACCTGGACCCCACCAAGGAACAGTTCAACGCCAGGCTCAGCAGGGTCCGCATCATGGTGGAGGGTGCCTTTGGTCATTTGAAGGGAAGGTTTTGGTGTCTCTTCACCCGCCTGGACCTTGGTGAATGGAACATCCCCCAGGTGGTGTTGGCCTGCTGTGTCCTGTACAGTCTATGCGAGAACAAGGGGGAGACGTTCCTGCCTGGGTAGGGAGCAGAGGGTGAGCAGTTGGCGAGGGCTTTGAGCAGCTGCACACCGCTGCCATCCAGCAAACCCATCCAGGGGCTGTGTGCATCCAGGAGGCCCCGAGGGAGCATTTCAGACAATGACACCTGTGACACTCCCCAGGCCTCCCCAAAAGGGGCCTCTGCATTGCCCCTCTATGCCTTTTCTCTCACACTCCTTCCTTCACCCCTCCTCTTCCCCTCCCCAGACACAATAAACTGGACTTTTTGTAAAAGAATAAACTTTTTTTTACTGGGGTAAATGTAAATGAGGAGGGAATGGAGAAAGACCATGGGAGGGAGAACAAGGGAGATGGAAGGGGAAGGAGGGACTCAAGGATGGGGCAGGGACTGGCGCCTGCCGCGGGTGGTCCCACCACCTCATATGTGGGGCCCTCAGCAGGCATGGAGGGGAACTAGGGGACTAGGGGGAGAAGCCGGAGGGGCAGCAGGAGTGGGGGGGCAGCCACTGAGTGGGCGGCGGTGGTGGTGTATGCCATACATGGGCTCTAGGCCTCCTGGGACAGCTCCAGCCAGATGGTGCAGTGCAGCTCCCTGTCAGCACGGCACTCCTCCAGGTTGGCATCCAATCTCTGCTCCTGCTGCTTGAGAGACCGCTGCAGGGCACGCAGGTGGGCAATATGTCCCTGCTCCAGGTCTTCCTGGGGTTGTTGGTGCCTGCGGGTCTCGCAAGGTCAGGAAGCTGGTGTGGGACATGGTGGATGCACCTCGCTTACAGCTGGTCCAACTGTGAAGAAAAGTCACAAGGGCAGTCATCCCAGGAGATAGGGTGCCTGAAGCTTAGCCCTAATGTGTGAGCTGACACCAAAAGGTCTTGGTGCAGACAAAGGTGATGTGCTTCAAACATGGCCATCTGTGGCCTAGAGAGTGGGCACTTTCCTGCATGGGTATGGATGTCGCAGGGGAGCCTCGTGAAGTTGTTCCACCGCGAGGTCAAGAGTAAGGCAGGCCTGTGCAGGAACCCTGTGAGCAGAAGCTCAAGGTTCCTCTGTGGCAGCCTCATTGAGGGTATGTGCTCCAGACTGGTGCTCCATATGCATGCACGTATACAGGCTGCTGTGTGATCCCCTGGCCAAGAAGGCCAAAGGAGGAGTGCACAGCCCCTCACCGCTCACCGCCTCCCCGTGCATGTATCTAGGGAAAGTAATGGAACTCACCTGATGGGCCTTCCACGGCCTCGTCTGAGCCCTGGGTGACATCCTTGGAGGGGGGTACTAGCTCCAGGGATTCCATGACCTCCTGGCTGGCAGGCACAGTGTCAGTGCTGGCCTCCTCTTCCTCTTCCACCTCCTTCTGCTCCTTGGCCACAGGCCTGCCCTCTGGGAGGCTGATGATAGGTATCTCCAGCCCAGAGTCCACAACATGGCAGGAAAGAGGCTGATCCCTCCTCCCAGGATGCGGTGGAGCTGTTCATAATAGGGGCATGTTTGGGGTGCCACCCCAGAGTGGGAACTCCACTCCCTGGCCTTGGTGTAGGCCTGCCTGAGCTCCTTGACCTTCATGCACACCTGTTCCTGGGTGTGCATGTGTCCCTTCTGGCCCAGGCTGTCAGCCATCCAGCTGTAAATGTCCATGTTCCTGCATCTGGTGTGGAGATCCTGGAAGTTTGCCTCCTCTCCCCAGACCTCAATGAGATCCAGGATCTCCACACCAGACCAGGATGGGACCCTCTTCTTTCGCCCCCAGCCAGGGGCTTGGGAGCTGCCTGCAGCTAGGCTGGCAGCCTTGCGGGGCTCAGATGGAGTGCTGGGGTCTGCCATGGTAGCAGGGAAGGCAGAGCAGGGCTCTGCTGTCTGCCAT
Source organism: Pelochelys cantorii (assembly GCA_032595735.1). NCBI lineage: Eukaryota > Metazoa > Chordata > Testudines > Trionychidae > Pelochelys > Pelochelys cantorii. Next base: position 65,836,565 of record CM064328.1, read on the forward strand.
GGTGCTAGCAGGGCTCACATGGTGCCACAAGCCCTTTCCCCTGTGGCTGCAGCTTTAAAGGCTGCAGGGGAAGGGAAATTATAGAGTTCTAGTGAGTGTGGCAGAGTGGCCACCAGGGCAGCTGTGAGAAGCCCTGCAGGCCACTTATTTAGAAATAACCACAGCTGCACTGTCTACACACACCCTATTTCGAAATAACTATTTCAGAGTAGGTGTTATTCCTTGTGAAATGAGGGATTATTATTCTGGAATAAGAAGCCTTTATTTTGAAATGATTTTGAAATAACAGGCCTGCTGTCTAGATGCTCATATTGTTATTTCAAAATAACACTGCAGCGTAGACATTCCCACAGACCTTTCACCTAGATAAGATAGTGGTAAGATAGAGTGACTTTCCATGGCATAGGTGCTTCCAAGAATACCCTCAAACTTAACAGCTACATCATTACTTAGAAAAACCTGAAATAACCAGTTGAGACCAGACTGAATAATTGGGTAAGACAGAAATAGTATATGTGATAGACAACCACAAAAGGCCCATGGTAATGAATTGATACATATGATAATAAGTTGAGATCAATGATATACTGACCTATTAGAAAAAGACACTTTACCGTTAATAAGGTGAGGAAATACAAATAAGGAGAAAGGAAATCCCCTACTGAATATGCATCAAACATAGCAATGTCAGCGTAACATATGATAAAAGTGGCATTCCAGCCTACGGATGGTAGGAGAAAGAGGTGCTGGAATGTTGGCCACTGGTGATAATGGAGAAGGTGAAAGTGATGAGGAATCATAGAACACTAGAACTAGAAGGAACCTAGAGAGGTCATCAAGTCCAGTCCCCTGCCCCCATAGCAGGACCAAGCATGGTCTATATCAGCTATGATAGATGTCTCTCTAACCCACTCTTAAATATCTCCAGTGATGAAGATTCCACAACCCACCTAGGCAATTTATTCCAGTGTTTAACCACCCTGACCTTTAAGAAGCTTTTCCTAATGTCCAACCTAAACATCCCCTGCTGCAGTTTAAGCTCATTGCTTCTTGTCCTATCATCAGAGATCAAGGAGAACAATTTTCCCCCCTCCTCCCTGTGATACCCTTTTAGATACCTGAAAACTGCTATCATGTCCCCTCTCAGTCGTCTCTTTTCCAAACTAAACAAGTCCAATTCTTTCAGCCTTGCTTCATAGCTCATGTTTTCTAGACCTTTAATCATTTTTGTTGCTCTTCACTGGACCTTCTCCAATTTCTCCACATATTTTTGAAATGTGGTGCCCAGAACTGGACACAATACTCCAACTGAGGCCTAATCAATGCAGAGTAGAGCGTAAGAAAGACTTCTCGTGTCTTGCTCACAACACTCCTGTTAATGCATCCCTGAATCATGTTTGCTTTTTTTGCAACAGTGTCACTCTGTTGACTCGTATTTAGCTTGTGGTCCACTATGACCCTGATATCCCTTTCTGGAGTACTCATTCCTAGACAGGCGCTTCCCATTCTGTATGTGTGAGACTGAGTTCTCCTTCCTAAATGGAGCACTTTGCATTTGTCCTTATTAAACTTCATCCTATTTACCTCAGACCATTTCTCTAGTTTGTCCAGATCATTTTGAATTATGACCCTATCCTCCAAAGCAGTTGCAATCCCTCCCAGCTTGGTATCATATGCAAACTTAATAAGCGTACTTTCTATGCCAATATCTAAATCGTTGATGAAGATATTGAACAGAACCGGTCCCAAAACAGTCCGCTGCAGAACCCCACTTGTTAGGAATTAAAGACGGGAGGAAGCACACCAACTTCTTCTGCTGAGTAGATCCAAAGCAGCTGAGGGATTACGTCCTTTACAGCAGTCAACCCCTGTTGCAAAAAGAGTGGCAGAAATATTGGTGGTTGGCTGTGGGCCTAATTGAAAGTTTGATCCTTATAAGTCACTCCCAAGTAAAATACAATCACAGCTTCTCTTGGCTGTAAGTGAGATAACATACGCAAATATTCAGCATCATTTTTCTGTGTTGTTATCTTCAACATGTAATTTTAGGTAGCTAAATGAAATCTGAAATGAATGACCAGCAGCGATGCTATTAAAAGGAGAACAGATGGGCTTTGGAATTTTATTTCTGTACTTGATCATAAGTTTGAAACATTTCAGAATAAGTATTTTGATGACTAAAGGAAATATTTTGCCCTTGCAGCAAATTCAGAGAAGTACAACTTGTTCAAAGAGATGCTGAAAGTAAACAAAGCATTTAAGGCCAGAACGGACTCCTTTGAAATTCAATTATGAAATGAGAAAGGATCCACAATGCTAAGGAATAAGGATACTTAGGGGATGAGACCAAAGATATGTGAATTAATGTAATTAATTAGATTAAGGAAAGTGACAGAAAATCTTGAGGACTTTTTTTAAAGTAGAGCTCTGTTATGCAGGAAGCATAAGAACAAAATTCCCAAGGCTCTTGCTTAGAGCCCAGAATCAGCATGACTTCTTCCACTGAAGAGAGTGAAAACTAGAGGAGTACACGTAGTCTTCTTATCCCTTTTTGTTGTGGATCAAAGAAATAGAACCTGCAAGGCTGCCAGGCATTTGATTTCTTGCCGTGGATCTGGAGTGCAGATTTCTCCGGACTGCATTCTAACCATTCTTGGTTCATTACCGTTGGATATACTGTACCTCCCCAAGACTCAGAAATATCAGTTTCTGCAGGGTATGATCTGTGTCTTATTTACTGGATTGTTTGTGATATCAATGATTGTTTTAACTTGGGTACAATATGAGTGACCCCCTCTTGCCATTCACAGAAGCTACGTTTTACTATACGAATTTTTTTTCCTTTCTGTAGTCTTTATTTGCATCTGAATGAAATTTTCTTTATTCCAGCCCTGTCATATCCACAGACTCTCCCTATATCATATACTAAAAGCCACAGAGTAGTTAATTTGTATTTGCTTATTTAGACTGTAATGATTGTACAGTTGTACAGTTTTATGAACTTATATGACTAATGCTATTCAAAATTCACATGAATTCATATGGAAGTATCATAGATTTATTCACAGATAATTAATGACTGTATATACGCAAATGTGAATGAAGGGCTGTATATAGGTTTTAATATACAGGTAGGACACATAGATGTATAGCACGTCTAACCACAAAAGTGTCTGTGCAAAAAAGCAGGCGAGCTTTGAGATGTTTGTGCTGATTTATAAGTGTCTGATTATAGCAGTGATGGGCAACCTATGGCCCACAGGCTGCATGGCCCGTCAGGGTTCTATATGTGGCTCATGAGACATTTTGTTTACTGTTGTCCACATGCAGGGTTGCCAGATTCCAATGGTTTCCGTCTGTATAGTTTTTTTCCTACTGGTATTACTAAAGTGACATCCATGTAAAGCAAGGGCACGTGAAATGAAGTGTGAGCTGATCACACACAACACTGACTGTCAGAACCATGCACTCCCTCTGCAGCCAATCAAAGCACTGGTATGGTTCAATCGGCACACCCCACAAATTCTAGGCACACAAGCACAATTAGCAAAACTACCCTATCATGGGAGACAGTTTTGCTTACGACATTCTTGCAGCCCCCTGAGATGGAGGGCCACTCATGTGACCCACTCACTAGCCTAGGTTGCCATCACTGGATTATGGAATATTGTTGATGGAATGACAGAAATGTGTTAAATCTGATGCAGCTATTACATGTGCAGAAAGTACCAAAACACTATTAGTAAGTTATATTCTGAAGACAAAGAGCAAGTATAAGAATAATGAGGGCTGCCTTTTAAGGCAACTTGTTGCTACTAAAGACTTTATGTAAATCTTGCTGTCAAACAGATGAATGCTGCTTTGTCATCTTTATGAGAGAGCAAGTATGGAGATAGTTTTAAAAAATGAAAATCGAAACCTACAGAAAAGAGGGTTGATTTGGCGTTAGCTGCTTTGTAGCTGGCATTTCTGTTTTAATTTAGAAGCAAAAAAACTTTATTTTATATACTATGAAGGCATAAAATGTAAGGAGAAAAAGTATCTGTTTGAATGTGGCATGATGGTAGCTGCTTTGAAGGAATACTGAATGACTGCCTCTTTTTGTGTCAAAATCAAAACGTAGACTTCCTGAGGATGTCCCTGAACTGAAGTATGTTTTTTTAAAGCTTTAGGGTGGATTTTATGTAACCTTTTAATGCTGCACATGATGGGGGGGGGGGTAGAAGGGTAGAAGGAAATTTATAAATACCGAGGATGTTTATTCAGGGAAATAGCAAAGCAAAGCTTGTTCCTGAATTAGAGACAATCTTTTGGTTCTTTGTTAATTTTGTCATGGTAAAAATGCATTCTGAGAGTGGATTTGGTGAATATTTCTCACATGAACTATAAAATCAAATTCAGCCCTGGTGTAAATTACGGAAGTATTCATACCAATGCAAGTTGCACCTCTTTATGTTAGGGCCATAATCTCTAACTAATGAAAGGAGGTTATGTTTTGTGCCCAGAGAAAAGTAAGTTGCCTCCTTATTTGTCTTTCTTCAGAGTTCAGTCTAAGAACTTCATCTGTGGAAAATCAGAAGGAGCCATTGCTTCAAAGTGACATATTTATAATGCGGCAAAGCAGTTGTCTCATTGAAGAAATCTAGATGAAATTGTTGAAAGTCCAAAAATGAAAGCCTACCCTGCTGGCCCAAGAGCTTTCTATACCTAGTTCCTGAAGGATTTTCTCCTAGAAACCTATCTGAAGGAAAAGATTCCCAATCTGGAAGCCTCTAGGTTTGATCACCTTAGGAGGAAGGAAAAGGCTTAGTTAAATCTGTGGACCGCTCCAACCACCAGCAATTAATTTGTGGGTGAGAGACTGTCAGGCGCATGTCAGACTCAGAATAATATTTCTGGTTTTCATGCTTTGACTCATCAATGTTTAGGCTTCCAACATGTCAATTACCCTGAGGTAATCTGGTAAAGAAGGATATGACTAGGCCAATTACACTGGCTTAGAACCTAAGGAACACCCTGCTTCAACGATAACATCACATTTCTGTCATATTGCTAATACTTTTGGTGAAGGAAATCAGAATTATTACCTTTGGAATCCTTTTTTAAACAAACCAAGAGGTTTGATGAAGCCTAGAGGTCCCGTTTGTGTATGTGTGAACTCAAGTGACAGATGACGTAGTAAATAATTTATTCTGTATACCTAATCTTTGCTTTGAGACACAGAAGGATGTCAGTGAAGTAGAAGAGGGTGTGGAAAACCAGTTGCTTCATGTCTGATATTTATTTCTTGTTAGATTGCATGATATGAATACACAAAAGGGTGGATGGCCCTTTATCTTTTCTTAGTAGTTTTTTTTAGGGAATGGAGTCACAATGTTCCATTGTCAGATCCTCCCACAATACTCAACAATTCCTAGCATGCTCTTAGGAGCTAAATAAATAATCATAATCATCTGGCTTCTTTCTGCCACTTGCCAAGCCACATGGCTCTAAGAGATGCCATGTGATGAAAAGAAAGGAAGAGGAGAGACAAGCTTTTATATTTAAATTGCAAGCTTTTTGGGGAAGAGATCATCTTTATTTGACACTGGTGAGGTCACATCTGAAGTATTGCATCCAATTCTGGGCCCCCCCATTACAGAAAGGATGTGGACACATTGCAGAAAGTCCAGCAGAGGACAACCAACATGTTTAGGGGTCTGGAGCACATGGCTTACAAGGAGAAACTGAGGAATTTGGGCTTGTTTAGTCTACAGAAGAGAAGAGTGAAGGGGATTTGATAGCAGCCTTTAACTACCTGTTCAAAGAGACTGTTCTCATTAGTGACAGATGGCAGAACAAGGAGCAATGGTCTCAAGTTGCAGTGGAGGAGGTCCAAGTTGGATATTAGGAAAAACTATTTCACTAGGAGGGTGGTGAAGTACTGGAATGGGTTACCTAGGGAGGTGGTAGAATCTCCATCCCTAGAGATTTTTAAGTCCCAGTTTGACAAAGCCCTGGCTGGGATGATTTAGTTGGGGTTGGTCCAGTTTGGGGCAAAGGTTTGAACTTGATGACCTCCTGAAGTCTCTTCCAGCCCTAGGATTCTATGATTTTTGCTCTTTGTTTGTACAATGCCTAGCACAATGGAATCCTGGTTCACAACTAGGTTTTCTAGGTGCTGTGGTAATACAGATAATCAATAATATATAGAAGTAATGTGCAGAACATAAAAGGGGGTTGTACCCCTCTTTGCTACTTTATGATGTATAAAGAAGTGGCTTGAAGAGAATTAGTGCTGGGATATGTTTGGCTTTTAATTTAGGAATATCAATCTGATTTTCCCTAGTTCTGCTAGAAGGCTTGTGGAGCTATTAAATGTGAGTTTTCTGATCCCCCAATTCCAATGAAGGGGCTGAATTATCAATTTTTAGCAAAGTGCACCATTCTCCTAAATGTTTATTAGACATTCACATTAAATATGTTAAAACAAAACCCCCAAATTTTTAAACAGTCTTACTGAGTGTCCTCCCCCCTTCAAATGCTGAACTTTCAGTCCCAAGAGGGATCAGAAGCCTATCAGTTCTCCATAGATGTCAAGTGATAGACATAATCTGTATTTTTAAATTAAAATGCAAGCCAGCACCTTCCCCTACTTTCCTCCTCTTCCCTTAGAGGGAAATAAGCTTTCTGGTTGCCTTTGTATATTATTACAATTTTTTTTAAAAGCACATACTCATTTTGTTTCCATAGCAGAGTCATACTAAAGGTCTTGAAGTTATGTAGTTGGGATCTTAGATGAAGGAAGCAGTCATCCAGGTGTTTCTCGCTTCTCAGTGAAAAGAGGCCAGAAAAGGAACAGCACCCTGCAGCACTTACAACAGCTACATAACACTAACCCCATCACTATCTCTGAAAGCCTTAGAAGTAGCCTCAGGAGCAAAGATTCTCCATACAAGCAGGGCCCTACAAAAGAGCTAACTAAACATGGTCCGTTTATTTGTTTATTTATTGGCCTACAAGGTGAGCTCCCCTGATAAAAATTGTGACTTTCCTTTCTACAGATGGGGGTCTACACAGGTTACATTACACCAGTTGTTGGCCATCAGTTGTTAAAATCAGAGCAAATTCCAATGGCAGACAAGTGGATGTTTGTGTGTAATTTTGCACTTAGGGGTTAATTTCATTTTTAAGGATCTCTTCTGCTCCAAATTGGAAAGAGGTTCACTAATTCATAGGATATATTGGTGTCCCTTTCACAATTTTAAAATTTTAAGACATGCTGCACAGAGCAGTGAAGTGAAACAAAATCGTCACTCTCACTTCCCTGTGCACGTCCTGTCTATTTAGAAACAGGAACCAAACTTTAAAAGGGTTTAAAGAAACAAGAACATTGGTTTGTACAAGGGTGAAAAGCTACTTAAACTACCCATGTAGTTGACTTCAGAACAACGTGCACAAATTGTTACCATGTCACTGGGAAAGCAAGAGTGTCAGAGAGACTATGATTCATGAAAGACAGAGAATTTCCCCTACTCTATTCTGTGTGGGCTCTCCTACGTTGCTCATCGTTGTATACCTTTGTACCTTTTGGAAGTGCATTAAGCAATGTGACTATACATCTGGGATTATCACCTGTTACTTGGTCTCTCATCCTCTCCCCAAGAGGAGATGCACAGGCAGTGGAGTGTCTTGCTGTATGTATTAGTGAAGGCAAGGGTAAAGAAATGCCCATTGCACTTGGAATGGAAGGTGGTGAGGTTTGTGATGGACCTTAATTTCTCTGGGAGTTGTCTGAGCTGACCACAGAAAGTTTTCTCTCTTGCGCAGATAAGCTTTATCCTTATTGTGGAAAGTTCCATTTTGCAAAGCTGTCAATCACAGTCTTCATCCTGGAGTTTTAGGTGGTGTTTTAGGTGTGCTGGACTCAGGTAATGGAGCATCTTGAAGTAAAGATGCCCTGGTCTACACTAGGACCTTATTCTGAAATAACCCTCCGCCCCCCAAGTTTGAATTAGTAAGTGGTGCGTCTACACTACCAAGCCTGTTATTTTGGAATAATGGCCATGGAATTCAAACTCTGTACTCCTGCTTTTCATCAGGGATAACGTTAATTCCGAACTTGTTAGTCTGAAATAATGTTAGTGTGGACACTCCAGCGCCACTAATTCGAACTAATTGGCCTTCGGGAGGTCTCCCATAGCTCCCCAGAGTGCTTCCTGGGAAGTTCGAGGCAGTGCATCCATATTAACAGAGCCTGCCTCAAACTAAATTGGATGCTTCCCCGTAGTGAGGACACGCAAATTTGAATTTATTAACTTGGGGGTTTTTAAGTTGAATTTAGTAATTTCGAAATAATTTCCTCGTGTAGACATGGCTGATAAGACCAAGACCTTGAACTAGATTTTATACTCTAAGAGAAATAAGTGTGGAAAGCAGAGGACAGATGCGATCTACTTGTTGTAGCTTGCACTGTTGAGGAAACATGTTGCAGTATTTTGTACTAGTTGGAGTTTAGGGGCAAAAGGCTTCATATCCAGGTATTCCACATTCCTGTAATTTCACCAAGAGGTGACAAAAGCATGAATAACTGAGCTGCATCCTACAGCTGGAGATGGTAGAAAGCATTATTTGTGGTGGATGTTGCTACGTGCTTAGCGTCTGTGACAAATCCAAGAGTACGCTTACATTTCAGACTGAACGGACGAGTTGTGGGTGAGTGCCTTCCACCAAAGCACACTGGACAGTGGTTGTGAACATTATAATGTTTTCCTCTGCCCACCAAGATCATTTCTGTTTTGCTTGGGTTTAGCTTCACTCAGCTGTTTATCCATGTGCTGATCTCATCCAAGCATGGGGCCATATTGATGGAAATGGTGTGGTTACATGTGGTGAGGGACAGGGAGAGCTGAGTGTCATCTTCACGTTGCTGCCACTTCATTGCTGCCAACTCTGTGGGTGCTCCAGGGATGCAGCACCCATTGGGAAAAATTAGCAGATGCTCAGAGCCCACTGGCAGCCAAGCTCCCGCTCTACCACCTTCCCCTAGTGCCTCTTGCCTGCCAGCAGCCCCACTGACCATCTCCTCCCTCTCCTTCCCAGCACTTCCTGCCTGACATGAAGCACCTGGTTTGCAGCATTCAGGATGTTCTGGGAGAAGGGCAAAGGAGCAGGGATGTAGCATGCTTGGGTGAAGAGGCAAAGACTTGGGGGGAAGGGATGGAATGGTGGTGGGGAGAGGCAGAGCAGAGGCAGGAAGAGGTCAGGTGGGGTGGGAGCTTGGAGGAAGAAGTGAAATGGTGGAGGTGCCAAGGTGGGGATGGGAGGTTAAGCCCCCTCCCAGCTTGTGGGGAAGTTGGCACTTGATCCATGTAATCTGGCCAGTTCACCCAGCCTAGAGGGTGCATGTAGCTGTCGAAAAGGACTGGGGAGAGAACTCAACCTTGAGGGAGGTGTCTAGTGATGGAGGTGCAGTTTTCTGTCGCCATTTGTTGGGTTCATCCCTCCAGGAAGGAGTCAAGTCATTTTAGTGCACTACCCTGGACCACAGCCACCCCCCTCAGGTCGAGAGTTCAGTGTCTCATGGTCACATGTTGAATGCTGCAGAGAGGTCCAGGAGGATGAGAATGGATATCTATCCTCTATCCATTGACAGCAAGAGATCATTCATCAGTGCCACTAAAGTGGATTAAGTGGCATGTCCTGGCCTGAATCCAGATTGTACCAGGTCTAGAGCATTAGCTTCAATTAGATGAGCTTGTAGTTGGCCTTTTGCCAGGAGCTTGCTAGGAATGGGAGCATTCACACGGGGCAGTAATTGGCTAGAACTGAAGTATCCAGGGTGGATTCTTTCATCGGTGGTCAGACTATTGCATGTTTCAAGGAGAGAGAAAAGATTCCCCCTCTGAGTGAAGCACTGGCTCTTTCAGCCAGGAGTAGCACCAGAGGATCATGACTGTCTTTCCAAAGCCAGGAGGGCCTGGGTCAAATTCGTAAGTCAAGAGTTGAAAATCCATGTAGAGTGTCCAAAACTTCTTGATGATTGTATGTATTGAGCTCCAGGGAGGCAGGTGGGCCTAAGCAGAGTGGATTCATGCATGTATGTGAACTTTTTAGCGAAGTGGGGTGATAATTCTTTGGCGCACTCGCGGCTCAGTTCTGACGCAGCTTGTAGGCACTCAGGGTTAATGAGGTGGCTTACCACCCTGGATAGCTTTTGGGAGGGAGGTTTTGCAGCATCAGTGGAGGGTTGAATGGAAGGTTCTCTTGCTATACAATGTGGCCTCCACATTGACATGAGGAATTAATGTTGCATCCTGTCTGTATAAGCCTTTGCTTTCTGCTCTCAGCATTTGAGTTTCTACCCTTTCTCTTCATCTAGATCAGGGTGTCAGAAAACCAAAGACATCTATGTGGGCAATGAGGAGGAAGAGACCATTGTGAGGCCAGCGTGTTAATAGTTGAAATTATTGTACAGTGGTAATAATTCACTGGCTCCACAGCTCTCTCTCTAATGGGCGGAGTGCTGTGGTACTTTAGCAGGTTTGGAAATTTGCTGGAGAACCTTTGTTTTAATTGGTAGGGCTCTTGAAATAATGTGCCCTCAGTCTTTCCCTTGTTAGGTTAAAGTATTTAGCGCAGCTGTTAGGAGTCGTTCATCATTTTTATCAAGGGTACAAATGATACTTCATGCAGGTGGAGGAGTGTTCTGAATGCAGTGTACATTTTCATGTTTTAACTTGCTAATTTGTACACTGCTAGGGGTTGATAAAGAGGGAACACTTTGTCATTTTATAAAAATGATGAGCAACCCCTTATCATAATCCTGTGAGAAGTTTAAAATGTGTTCACGAATCGGATTATGATTAAAATGACATCTTAGTTTTTCATATAGTTAGTCTCATTCAGAGGGTCCATATACATTTTTTCTCAGTGTTCAGTCCAAAACAAGATGTTTTTAACCTCCAGTGGCACTGTAAACCACATTCTTTCTGTCTTGGTGTCCCGGGTGCTAAGAAACTCAGCAGCACTCCTATCAGAAGGGGAGCATTAACAAAGAAAGCTAGTCTCCTGCTCTGGGCTCACTGAGTTCAAGCCTCTACCATTATGTCTCTCCCATTCCTCACACCCACTTCCAGTATCCTTGCTCAGTTTCTTCCAGTTCTACCTCTCCTCACGCCCTAATTCCTTGTCAGATCTCTTCCTGCCCATTCATTTCCCCCATCATTGGTTCTTAGTCCCTGCCTCCTTGTCCAGCACGTGACAGTCTACCCCTCTTCCCCCAGTTCCTGATCTGATTTCAGGTCCCCTTAGGCCAGCCAACTGGTCCCTAGACCCTTCTGTTTCCCCGACTGGTTCCCAGTCCTACTCTACCCACCTGGCTCCTTATTCCAGATTCCTTGTTCAACTAGTTCCAGCCTGTCTTCCGCATCTCCAGTCCCCAGCCCATGCTTAGTTGCTCTGTGGGGATGGTGCACATGCAATATGGTCAGCACTACAAACAGGGACCAGGCTTGAGCATACTCAGTGAAGATGGAATCTTCAGGATTGACAGCTACTAAAACTGAAAGTCTCAACTGAGCAAATGCCAACTGTAAAGTTTCAAAGTCTTATCGCCTGGCTAATCTTGGGCCGATTTTCATGGGGATGGCAAAGGCACAGCCTGACACAAAGGCCCCTCCTCTGCATGCCAGATTTCAAGTCCCTGCTCCAAAGCATTGGGACTGTAGTACTGTCCAAGGAAGAGGACACTAGAATTTTTTTAAACATGGGCTAGCCAACATAGCCTTAGCATCATTTTCAGATACAGCTGAACTATTTTGGCTAATTTTTCCCACCCCCTGTCATGGAAGAATGTAGTTCAAATAGCTAACATTTGATAAAGTTGTGAAACAATTCTAAACAAAGACTTATAGGCCGCAACCCTTTATTGAAGGTGTGGGTTGCTGCAACAAACTCCATTTTATAGGAGTTACATTCCTGGCAAGCAGCCATTGTAGACTTCATTTGGGAAAAGTTTGGATGCTCCTGCATTCAGGGCCATACAGAAATTTTGGAGGATGAAAAACAGAGACATCCTTCCCCCCATTCTTCCAAAAAAATTACCACAGAGGGGTCATCTGGTGGTGGTTAGAGAGCGGTCAGCACTGCACTGTGCCACAGCAGTAGCTTTTGTCCCATGGAGCTGGGCCTGGCTCCTCGCTGTGGGCGCTGTGACTTTGTGCAGGGGGTCACTACATTCAAGTCTGGCCTGCCCCTCTCCCCAGCAGCATGACAGAGGGGAAGCCAGACCAAATATGAGCCATGCTGTGACCCAGCATGCCAGTTTGGAACACCAGTTGGTTCGGGGCCTCTCACAAATGGGCCCAGGGCAAGCTGCCTGTTTCCCCCCACTTTGTTGGTCCTGCCTGCATTACAAGTTTGATTTATTCCGAAGGACAAATGTCACCATCCTCCTTTCCTTTAGTGAGTTTATACCTAGCAAGGGGTGTGACAATTCCCCACTGTGCAACTGATCGGTGCACATCTGACAGTTTTGCCTGATTCATATTTCAACAGCCCAAACTACAGGTTGGACCTCACTGGTCCAGCACCCTGGTGACCTGACTGGTGCTGGATGAGGGGATTTGCTGGACCAGGGAAGGTCCCTCCCCTCATGGCTGTGCTGTCACCGAGCTTGGGCTCCAGCCTGCCCCCGCTGCTGCCTCAGCATCTCTCCCAGCAGCAACTCAGAGCTCACTCTGGCCCCGCTACTGCCAGGGCTGGAGTGCCATGGCCAGAGCTGCACTATTAGAGCGGAGCTCCGCAGCTGCCTGGCTCCACGGCTGGGGCTGGAGCTCTGCAGCTGGGGCACAGGGACAGGGATGCAGCTTAGTAGCCTGGGCCAGAGCTCCCTGGCTGCTGCTGGGGCTGAAGTTCCCCAGGCTAACACTCTCTGGCCACTGGGGCCAGGGAGCTCTGCTGGGGCCAGAACTCCCTGCCATGCCACCTATCCTCCCCTCCCCCACTACTGGGCTCCTGGCTGAATCGCCAGTGCCCCTTATATGGTGCTCCTGCCCATCTGCCAGATCTCCCTATACCTGAGCTCTGTGGTCCAGGAACATCCGTGGCCCATGTTGGACCATGGATGTTGCCGGACAAGGGAGTCCAGGTTAAGGGAGGTACAACCTGTAGCAAAATTTCTGAATAGTATTTAACAGTGCCATAGCCAAGTAATTATGGGTATGTCTACACTACCACCCTAGTTCGAACTAGGGTGGTTAATGTAGGCATTCGAAGTTGCAAATGAAGCCCGGGATTTAAATATCCCGGGCTTCATTTGCATCTTGCCGGGCGAGCGCCATTTTTAAATCCCCTTAGGTCGAACTCCGTGCCCGCGGCTACACGCGTCATGGAGTAGGTAGTTCAAATTAGGATCTCTATTCGTGGAACGAGGTGTACCGGTAGTTCGAATTAGAGATCCTAATTCGAACTACCTACTCCGTGCCGTGTGTAGCCGCGGGCACAGAGTTCGACCTAAGGGGATTTAAAAATGGCGCCCGCCCGGCAAGATGCAAATGAAGCCCGGGATATTTAAATCCCGGGCTTCATTTGCAACTTCGAATGCCTACATTAACCACCCTAGTTCGAACTAGGGTGGTAGTGTAGACATACCCTATGTGAATACAGCCTGATCCTCTTTTTGTTCCTTCTTGCTACTCAGCCTGCTTCCCCTAGCTCCCTCAGATTTCTCCACTCTCAGTGATGACAGCATTTTACATCTACTTTATCCAAGTGTACATAATTATGGTGGGCGGCAGGTGGATAATCAAGTTCCTCTTCTCTTCTTCCTCATCCTGCTCAATATGCCTCTCTAAGCCCTTCCACATGCTGCCTCCCTACACTCACAAAAAAGGAGCTGAGAGAAGTGACAATGAGCACCTCAAAACACAGACCTGGAATGAAATAGCTCTATTTGAGAAAAACAGATTGAATGAAGGAAGAATAAACTGCTGGTTTTTACATGGGGTCCTAAAAACCACAGGAAACAGTGTGAGGATTTCCCAAAGTGTCTCATGATATTTGGGTGCAGCTGGTCAGGAAAGGGGATTTGCTTATTGGAAACTGCTGATTTGTCAAAAAGGCTTCTCGGGCCCAGAATGGACTTTCTGATTAAAATGTGCATTGTCCTTCGAAGCAGCAAGCGTTGGCTCCTGTCTGAGAGTAGCCAAGAGCCCAGAGGTTAGGGCACACAGCGAAGGGGTAGGGAATCCCAGGTTCACATCTCTAGCTCAATATTAGGCACTGCAGGGATGTCAACCTCGGTCAAAATGTGAAAGGCCCCAGGTTTGTCATGATGCCAGCCAGGTAGGAATGTTTTTGTCAGCTAGAAAATGGTTTCTCATCTCGCTGCAACTTTGAAACATTTTTAAGCAGTCTGATTTTTAAAGCACTTCCTGAAAATCTGAAGGTGTCTCAAGTTAGGCCCCCAAGTTACTACTTGTAAAAATCTTGACCGCATATTCTAATCTTTGCCCCAATACTGCAAACAGTTACATGAAAGAGTAACTCTATGCATGTGGGTGTCTCCTATTGAATGTATAAAAATTATGTTCATAAGGATTCGCAATATCAGGGCCAAAGTTTTACTCAAACAGGCCTTCAGAATTAAAAATTTTTCCTGTTTTTCAAGTTGTCACTCTCAGTGGTTCCTCTGTTTACTTGAATGAAAGAAAAAAAGCTAAGTTAACTAAGTTTAAAAAATGCCCACACAGCTGCTAAAATTATTGACACAGTGTAAAGATAACATAAAATTACAAGAGAAAAGTGTATCAACTTACTCAGAGGTGGTCATCCTGTCACAGTCCTCCAACTGCCTCCTCCCTGCACAGCTGCTGTCATATCAATGCAGCTTTGATAGAGAAAAGGTTGCTGGTCACAACAATTTCACTGAGGCACAGATATGACATACCTTGTCCTTACTGGAAAAGATCTATGGGAACACAGGGATCGCCATGCCGTCTGGTCTCAGCCAGGAGCCAATGTTTACTGCTTCAAAGGAAAATGCAAGAAGTTCTGTGGTAGATAACTATGAAACAGTGGAAATTTCTTTCAAGCCTATGAACTATCTGTTAGCGTCTGCCTTCAGCCTGGAAACATGAGGGTTTTATAATTTGCTATTTCAGCATCTTGCCTCTTAATTCCCTTTATTGGGTGAAATAAAAGCAGGAAAAGAAACTAGAACCTACTCTTGCTTTTTCTGAAGTCAATAGCCAGACTTGTATTGTTTTTGATAGTAGAGGAGCAAGCCCTTAATTATCTAGTAAAGAACGCAATAAATATATTGGCAATGACAGCAAGTCGATAGCTACCATTTCGAAGCAACCAGCTTTCTCTGTGGATCCCTTCTTAGGTCGTGGTATATTGGGAACTGATGATCCTAGAGCTGCCCTGCATCAGTGTTTTCAGCTGTGCAGTCAGGTACAATGTACAGAAAAAACATGTGAAAAATATATTGCACATACACGCAGTAGAGTAGATCATATTACAATGGACTAGGGGAATACATACAACATTCTTTGCAGGCTGCTGGGTGATGTGCCCCTACTGTCCAGACTTCTGATAGGTGTTGCTGAAGAATGTATTTTTATTGGATTCATTACATCCATAAATCATAACTGGCAGAGAGAGACAGCTCAGCGCACAAGGGCAATGTACAGATTATTAGAAATTTCCTTACTCAAACCTTACACTGTGTGAATGTTGGTCAGTGAATTCCACTGCACTTAAACTTTGACACTGAAATCATGCGAGCTGGTTAATAGGATTAATGGATGCTGAAGGAGTGACCTGCACTGTACCATACTCTGTGGGTCCAAAAATAGATAGACAGACATGGTGTTGGATATAGTCTGACTGTATGTGGCGTGGAAAGAGAGATGAGATTTTCAAAGTGAAGAACTGAGATGTCTGCTGCAACAGGTGGGAGAAGAGGGAAGGTTGGAGCATCTACAGGAGATAGTTTTAATGGGTCTCGGGGAGATGTTCAGAGAAAAGTGAGAGAAAACGGCGCCTCTTTTCCCTTTCCTCAGCCAAAAAAATTGGCTATTCTTTCCCTGTGGATTTAACTGTATGGGTGGAAGAGAGCTGGCTTCATGACTCACAGCGCAGAAGGTTTAGAGAGAGATCAGCAAGTGACAGACCCATTGGGGTGGGATCTTTCAGGGCACATGTGTTCAGTCTAGGTCTCATCAATTTAACCAGCTCAATTGTGGCTTCATGAGGCAGCCTATCTGTAAAGGTCTGCAAAAAGCAGGACAGAACACTGTTTTTTATAAAACTGGTAGTGACACCAAGACAGGCCCTGCAAACAGGGGCAACACAGTTATTCAGGGAGCTGAAGGCATGAGTTCCTGACAGATTATCTCCAGACAATCAGCCAAGACTTTCAAACATGCGTGCCTAAAGCAAATTGGGGTCTTTAGTCCATCTGCAGGCACCTAGGTAAGTGGACTGATTTTTCAAAAGTGCTGAGCAGTTTAAAACTCCCTTCGGCCTGCTGTCCTCTCCTTTTCTCTGGTGTGCACAGGTTGGATCAGGGAGGGCTGCACATCCAAAGTAAGGACCTCCCATAGAGTGACATCTGCAAAAGGTTTTGCTGGATCATGCTCTATGTGTGAATTGGCAGGAAAGTGGAACAGCGCAGTAGAAGCCAGTTAATGATAGCATGAAGGAGCAGATACCTTTCTGGCCTTTTACTTGATGTTCTTAGAACAAAATCCCCCATTCACACACATTTGAACCCCCAAGGTATAAGTAGGCCTAAACTGAATATCCATATCGGCATAAATCTGTTAGTTGGGTCCTTCCTCATGGCTCCAGCTTCATAGTGGACATTATAGCCCTACTTATCTGTCACACAAGGCCCCATTAGATCCTGGATTGACCAACATATAGGCATATCCGTGTACCCCTACAAAACCCACCATTAGGGCTCTGCACAGATATAAGGATCTGCCCAAATGGTTCTCAAAAGGGTTCAAAGCCATAGATTTTACCTTATTTGGAGGAGGGATCTGTTTGGCAAAACTGATGGTGGCAGGTAGAATTTTTCTAACAGACTGTTTCAGTGGTGGGAGAATACGGTCTTCCTGCTATGTTTGAAAGATTTCCCATGTTGTAATGTTGTAGTCTTGATGGTCTGTGTAACTCAAAAACTTGTCTCTCTCACCTATAGAAACTGGTCCAATAAAAGACATTACTTCATCCATTTTGTCTCTGTGTTTGTTGCTGACATGTATATTAGAATAGGTGGAATCAGGGAACTATCTTGCAGAAGGTAATGGCCTTATCTCCAACTTCTGTGTATAGCATTTTTAAAAGAGGAGAGAAGACAATGAATACAAAAGTGCCCTAATCTTCTTTAATTTTTCCTAGAGTGTGAAACTAAAACGACATCGCTGTCTTTTTACCTTCATTTTTCACTAACAGAGTGATGCTTAATTACCTGGATCTAAATTTAATTCGCATTAAGTTAACTGGTCCTAAATGTTTTATAAATCAAGAGTTAATAAAATAAGGTAATTTTATCTCATTACTGTCCTCATTTTCCCTACTGGTTCTCATTCCCGGCTCAACAGACAATGCTTTCGGTTTGATGATTGTTCTTTATTACAGCTCTATAGAAGCCCAGAGCTGAGCTAGGCTTCTCATAGTAAAATGGTTTCTGGCAGCCAATATTCTAGCAAACTGAATACCATTTCCAGCATAGATCCTGACAATAACGCAGAATCATCCACATTGGGAGGCTACTGGGAGACCTAGTTACAACACGGCTGCCCCCAGGTTCTATTAAAATATAGTTCCATTTTGAATAGTAATAGAGATGTAGCCGTGGTAGTCTGGTCTAGCTGAAACAAAAGACAGGACTATGCAGCACTTTAAAGACTAACAAGATGGTTTATTAGGTGATGAGCTTTTGTGGGCCAGACCCACTTCCTCAGATCAAATTGTGGAAGAAAATTGGCATGACCATATATACCAAAGGGGTACAATAAAAAAAAGTGAACACATATAAAAAGGACAAATCAAATTTCAGAACAGAGGAGGGATGGGGGGGGGAGGTTAATGTCTGTGAGCTAATGATATTAGAGGTGATAATTGGGGAAGCTATCTTTGTAATGGGTAAGATAATAAGCATCTTTGTTAAGGCCCAGTCGTAAAGTGTCAAATTTAAGCATGAATGACAGTTCAGAGGTTTCTCTTTGAAGTCTTGTGTTAAAATGTCTTTGAAGCAGGATGCAGGTAGTCAAGTCGTTGAGACAATGCCCTTTCTGATTGAAATGGCAAGAAACTGTTTTTAATTTGTGAAACTGTCTGATATCTGTTTTGTGTGCATTGATTCTTTGGCGAAGTGTCTGAGACATTTGTCCAATGTGCATAGCAGACGGACACTGTCGGCACATGATGGCATAAATTATATTTCTGGATGAGCAGGAATATGTGTTCTTGATCTTATAACTGAATTGGTTAGGTCCAATGATGGTGTCAGCAGAGTAAATATGTGGACAAAGCTGGCAACGGGGTTTGTTGCAAGGGAAAGTTCCAGGGTTGGTATTAGTGTGGTATGTCCTGTGGTTGTTGGTAAGAATCATCCTGAGGTTAGGTGGTTGTCTATAGGAGACAACCACCTAACCGCAGGATGATTCTTACCTATAGACAACCACCTAACCTCAGGATGATTCTTACCAACAACCACAGGACATACCACACTAATACCAACCCTGGAACTTTCCCTTGCAACAAACCCGGTTGCCAGCTTTGTCCACATATTTACTCTGCTGACACCATCATTGGACCTAACCAATCAGCAGCCCACAGAGCCTGTTTAACTGTGTAACCGATGGAATTTTGATTGGTTACATGGTTACTATTTTAAAATTCTTTTTACATCCCTAATTAGGGATCATGGCTAAAACATGGTTAGGTACCATCTGCATTGCCAGATGAACTCTGGTACAACTGATTTTCTGTTGTAATCAGGACCATTGACTTCTCAACCTAAGTAACCAAGAATAAAATGTACCAAACCTATGGCTGCTCTATTATGGGTGGACTGAGGTGGGAAAGAGGGGTTAAAGGATTTCCTCTGCCCACTCTCTGCTAACTCTTCCATTCAGGAAGCAAATATAATTTGGTTGCTTATAGTGCAGGAGCTCAAGGGAGGAAATTATTGTCATGCTGTCTGGTGTGGTTCACAACTGTGAGTGCCAGCCTCAGGGCAGATTTTCAGAAGCAGGACAGATACCCCGAAATGGCTGGATGTTCTATAGTTAGATTTCACTATAATGACAACTCAGTAACAAATGTGAACTCTTCGGGTATGTCTAGACTACATGGCTCCATCGACGGAGCCATGTAAACTAGTTTACCCGGTATAGTCAATGAAGCGGGGATTTAAATAATCCCCGCTTCATTAAAATAAACATGGCCACAGCACTGTGCCGACGATCAGCTGATCCGGCACAGCATGGCAGTCTAGACGCGGATCTGTCGGCTGGGGAAGCCTTTGCCGACCGATCCCTTATGCCTCGTGAAATGAGGTTTACAGGATCGGTTGGCAAAGGCTTCACCAGCCGACAGATCTGCATCTAGACTGCCGCACTGTGCTGGATCAGCTGATCGTCGGCACAGCACAGCGGCCATGTTTATTTTAATGAAGCGGGGATTATTTAAATCCTCAGTTCATTGACTATGCCGGGTAAACTAGTTTACATGGCTCCGTCGACGGAGCCATGTAGTCTAGACATACCCCTAGATGGTAGTAGTCTTACCATCAGGTCACAGACAGTCGCCTTAGGCTCTCCAGTCTGTCTTGCCACCCAGGCAAGCTGGACTTAGTGATAAATGGTCACTGACACCACAGATCATGAAATATTCAAGTTGCTTCCAGTCCTGAGAGACCAGTCACTTATACCAGATCAGTTTGTACTTTAACTCTCCCACCAAAGACAATGCTGATAGCCAGTCCTATAGTAAACTAATTAAGGATTTATTTTAACTAGGAACAAGAAATGAGAGTTGTTTACCAGGCTAAAGCAGGCAGTATATGTGCACATATGAGTTCAGTCTGTTGTTCTAAAAGATGAAAACCAAGTAGCAGTAATGCCAGCCAGGGCTGTCCATAGGGCAGTGCAGACCTGCGCCCCCCCCCCCCCCCGCGCGCGCGCGCGCGCGCACACACACACACACACACACTCTGCCTCTTCCCAGGCCCCATCCCCACCCCACCTCTTCCTGCCCCTGCTCTGTCCCTACTCTACTCCTTCCCCCAAGATCTGCCCTGCTCTTCTTTGCCTCTTCCTACCCTTTCTCTGCCTCCTCCTCACCCTCATTGCGTCCCTTCTTCAACCCCATTCCCAAAGTGACACGACCCAGGGGGCTAGTGAGGGGCCTGGTGCCTGCAGCAGGGGTCGGCCCCGCCCCTGCACTCACTGCGGTGGCAGGAAGTGGAGTGACCTGGCCCCAGCTCTGCTAGACACATTGCATGGGGGAGTGGAAGGGGCTGGGGCCATGTTGCTTTGCTTCCTGCCGCTCCAGTGAGTGCAGGGGTAGGTCCGACCCCTGCTGCTAGCACCAGGCCCCGTTGAGGTGAGAGGAGAATGGCTGCTACCAGGCCCAGCTCTGCATACCAGGCCAGATTACTGATCTGCAGGAGGCAGCACTCTTTGTAAGCCTGTTGGGCGGTTCCATGTTCCGACTGCATTGAGAAAGGGCCAGTGTCAACACTTGACCTGACAGATGCTAGTCCCCAGGCTGCTCTGAGCCCTGCAAGGCCTCCCAAAGCACAGGGCCCAGGGTGGCTGCTCCGAACTGTCAAATGGATGGAACAGCTCTGATGCCAGCATTAAATGTCTTCTCAGTGCTTAACCCAGATCCACCCCCTGGGGATCTCTGCATTTTGTTACTTCACTCCAGCCCCTGTGAGAGTCGAAACAACAAAGACATGAAAAATCTTGATGTCAGCTCTTTACTTTCTTCTTCCAGAACTCCAGCCAAAGGGATGCAGCCGTCACAACCAACAAAGCTCTTGTCCTACAGTGGCCCACTTCACTTTGCTAGTGCTCCTGGATGGGTGTGGGAAGCCACTCTTCCTGTTTGAGTTCATAAGTTCAGAACATTACAGACAAGGTTAACATGTAACCCACACTCCTTCTGGGTGTGGTTCACTCTCCCATCTAGAGGCCCTGAGACCACTTACAGAGAGAAGAATGCGTGTGCTCTGCTGCCTTAGCTGAGAGCCATCTGGCTTTTAGCTCGTGGTAGAATGGGGTGGAGGACACCTCAGGGGGACACCTGGGGGCTACATGAGGCCCCCACCTTGACTGGATCTGGCCCCCAAGTCTCAGGGCCCCCACCCAGCATTGGGGAGCTGATGCTGGCAATCTAGCCTCCCTGCTGCCCCACCGCAGGGATGGGGCACACAAAATCTACTAGGCTGCCCTCCCTCCCCCCATCCCCAAGGCACTGGTGTGTGAGGGGAAGGTGGGGAGTGTCTTTCTCCTTCTCAGTCAGGGGCAACATCAGTGAGGTTTTTTTCCTCTCACTTTTTTCTGTGGGCCATTGGCCCCCAACCCAAAAAAGGTTCCCCACAGCTGTGCTAGAGGCTCATGTTCTAAGCTCCAGAGCTGGCGTTACAAATCCATGCAGCAACATACAAGCATTTTATAGAACCTAAACTCATCCTTACAAGTCTAACACTTCTCTTGAACAATATTAACTGACAGGTGAGCTGGTCTGGTTTCCAGCTGTGAATTTGTCAGGAATCAGCTGTCACCTAGACTTGGCAAGAGCTGGCACCTGCTTTACCAGTATCCCAGTTATCTACCCTTCTATTACCAACCTGTTGATAGGGAATATGTCTGGGTGGCAGAAGGGTTTGGCCGCTATTTCCTGGCTGGTGACTGGGGGCCTGCACAGAGAAGAGTACATGCTATGACTGTTCTGCAGGTGTTAAGTGTCATTCATGAGCATGCTCCCTGCAGTGCCCTTGAAAGCATTTTACCTGCCTCCACTTGAGTGCAGTAGTGATGAGATGCCTGAGGGATATAAATGTCTAGAAAGGCAGATGCTATGCTTTCTGAGTAACTTCAAAAAGCCCTTCTTGTCCATAATTCTCAGTTGATGTGGACTTTCTTTTCTCAATAAAACTGCCTTGCCTGAATAAGCAGCAGCAATTAAGTTAAAGGAAATGATAGATTTTTAAACTGAGACAATTGAAGCAATCATTACTTTGATCTCTAGCAAAGCCCGGGGGCTTGATTATTTTCTAATGGAAGGAGCTGAGACAAATGAGAGCTCAGCAGTATGGAACTAGAAAGTGTTCAGTGTTTGTGATGGATTAGAATGAAAGGCTATGGTAAATCTCTTTTCCTAGGATAGGAAGGGCAGCCCTCAATAGGCTACGTGGCTTTCGCATAGTCCTGCAGTTTTCAATGTCTGCCTTCAATTTTTCAGAGCATGTTTCTTTGCTTAAACTGCAGCCACCAACTTGGAGCCTGATCAAACCAGTTTTATTAAAAACCACTATTTGGCTTCTAATGTTTTTATACTGATTAAGAACATTGACTTGGCTAAATGAACAAGGGAACGGATTGTTGCTTAGTCTCTCAATGCCGGAAAAACTTTTGAACAGGCTGAGTGGGAGGTTGTTTATGGTACCATATAAAATGAAATTTGGAGATAAGCTTATGAACTGAATTTGAACCAATGACCAACAATAAACAGATCAATTTAGATTCACTAAAGGCCCATGCCAATATGTCATTTTAACCCTTAATTATTTTACTTTGACATCAAACTTTTGTCTAAACTATTTGTGATCATCTATTCATGTTAGCTATTTGGACTAAGAATAGCTTTTATGGGCAGCTGACTATAACAAGGGAATTAGATGTTTTACTTTTGTTAGAGAAGTTGAATGAATCACATGGTGGCCAAATAACTCCGGATTCTTTTGTATAATATTCACGAATACGGGTGGTCCCCCTCATCCCTGTGTGATATTATTACAGTAGCAGCTTCCTTCCCTCCTTGCAGACAGAAACAGCAGGCATAACAATTAGAAAGCAAGATCATAGAGATGTGGGAATAGAAAGTATCTGGAGAAGTCATCAAGTCCAACCTATGCTGAGGCAGGATCAAGGAAACCTAGACCATTCCTGAGAGGTGTTTGTCCAACCTGTTCTTTAAAATGTCCATGGGATGCTGTGGAATCCGCTCACTGGAAGCCTATTCCAGAGCTTAACTACCCATATAGTTCAAAAAATTTCCCCAATGTCTAACCTAAATCTCCTTTGCTGCAGATTAAGCCAGTTACTTCTTATTCTTCCTTCAGTGGATGTGGACAACAGTTAACACCGTTCTCTTTAAAACATCCCTTAACATATCTGAAGATCACTATCAGGTCTCTCCTCTGTCTTCTTTTGTCAAGATTAAACAGACACATTTTTTTAACCTTTCTTCACAGGTCAGGTTTTCTCACCTTTTTATCATTTTTTCATCTTCTTTGGATTGTCACAATCTATCCACAATTTTCCCTAAAGTGTGGTGCTCAGAACTGGGTGCATGTCTTCAGATAAAACGTCACCTGTGCTGAGTAGAGCAGGACAGTTATCTTCCATGTCTTGCATTCAGCACTGCACTTAATGCACCCCAGAATATTAGCTATTTTTGCAACTGCATCATATGTAGATGCATATTCAATTTGTGATCCACCATAACCCCCAGATCCTTTTCAGCGGTATTACCACCCAGCTAGTTATTTCCCATTTTATAGTTGTCCATTTGATTTTTTTCTCCAAAGTGAAGTACTTTCCACTTCTCTCAATTGAATTTCATCATGCTGATTTCAAACCATTTCTCCCATTCACGAAGATTGTTTTAAATTCTAATGCCATCCTCAAAAGTGCTTGTAACCCCTCCAAGCTTGGTGTCCTCTGCAGATTTTATAAGTACACTCTCCACTTCATTATCCTAGTCTTTAATGAAAACATTGAGTAGTACCTGTGGGACCTCACTAGATACATCCTCTTCATTAGACTGCAAACCACTGATAATTATTCTTTAAGTATGGTCTTCCAACAAATTGTCCATTTACCTTAGAGTAACTGCATCTAGCCCACATTCCCTAGTCTGCTTATAAGAATGTCTGGCATAGAACTCTACAGACCAATGCGTGCTCAGTCTTATTCCCACTGAAGTCAATGACCAAAAAAAAAAAAAAAAAAAAAAATCCATGTTATTAGCAGGAACTAGATCAAGGGATTGGAGTGTAAAACCCCCAAATAAATATGGTTTATTTATATAGAAGCTGAACTGTGTATTTGAAAGATATATGGAAATGTATATTATTGATGATGGGTTAATAAAGTGATTTACACAGTGCAGACACATATACTGTGAATGCACATAGACTGTGCCTAGTGATGAATAGCTATGCCACTCCAGAGCAACTTAGGGAAGGAACAGTGCTTCTGAGAGGATCTTCTTTGAAAGTGGAGCAGTAATATATGTGTGTGTATGTCTCAATTTTTCATCAGAGAAGGAATCGACTGCTGTTTGTCTCACATCTGGAGAAGGGGAGAGATGGTTTTGAGTTTTACGTGCAGCACTAGGAATGAAGAAATCTGGGTTGTATTTCTGGCCCTGCACAGGCTTCCTGAGTAAGTCTGGGCAAGTCACTTACATCTCAATACAACTCCCATTAAAGTCAGTGGAAAGACTTCAAAGTGCAAATCTAGTCTGAAAAATGACTTTATATAATAAATGACATCATAGGGTTCCCTACCTATTATTTCTCAACAACTCTAGATCGAATTTGCTCAGTTTACAAGGAATAAGATGTACATTTCTCTCTCAGTTCTATGAACCCAACCTGGTCTGAAAGCTCAGTTGAGTGGGAAACAATTTTCCCATCCTCTGAACAATGAGATTTCTCCAGTTCCACACTAGGAGAAAAGCGAGACCTTTCAAAGCTTTCACTGCAGGTGTGGGAGCCAATATTTATGTCCCTGCTCTGCCTCATGTGGGTAAGGATTTGAACCCATTTCTCTGGCCAAGTGGCCACAGCTATTGGCATTTCGGGGGCACTGCTCTCTTGCTTTCTCTGGTTTAGACCAGAAATTTCATTCTGGACCTGATGTAACTTTAGTATGTTCCCACAAACAGCTTGGTTTCAGTGAAAAATGGTTTTGTTAAGAAGTACCTTTCCAGATCTACTTTCTAGCTTGCACATCACCAGTCAAAACTCAGTAAATCTACCCTTGGTACCCGAACTAGAATTCAACTCACTCTTACACGGCTGTATTGGAGAGACAAGATGGGTGAAGCAATATCTTTTATTGGAGCAACTTCTGTTGGTCAGAGACAGACCAGCTTTCCAACTTACATATAGCTCTTCTTCAGGGCTTGCGCTCTACTTCCTGCTGCTGCGGCAAAGTAGAGCACAAAGGACTGGGAGACGGGTGACAGGGCAGAGCAGAGCAGGAGTTACTCCATCTCCCATCACCACAGTGAATGCAGCGGGGCTGACCCCTGCTGCTGCCCCATGCCAAGCCCCTCAAGCTGCCCTGGGCCCCACAGGTTCCATTTATAGAATGGTCAAGGCAGCTGCTGTGGGGGTCCCCCAAAGCCTGGTGCCTGGGGTGGCCATCCCAAACTGTCCTATGGCTCTGCCTGAGTGACACAGTTATAGCAACTGAAGTCCCAGTGTAGACTGCACCATGTCGATGGGAGGGCTTCTTCCATTAACATAGCTATTGAAGATCAACTCATAGATCATAAAAGACCAACTCTTCTGCGGACATTTAGGCGACGTCTACACTGCACACTTATTTTGGAATAAGCTGTTTCAGGAGAAATACTCCAAAATAGCTTATTTCAAAATAGCGTGTGTACACAGCAAATGCCCATCGAAATAGTGCTGAGCTATTTCGAAATAGAGCGTCCATACTCATTGGACACTGAATTGCATTTAAGGCTACCTGGGAGAACTTCAGGCAGGGCATCAGGACAGCACTTTCTTCCTGGAGCTGCTGCTTGAGGCTATCTGAGGCTTGAGGTTAAAGGGACCCCCTGTACAGCTGTGTCTCAGGCTCCTCTCCTTTGCCTACCTCCTTGAGGGACAGCAAACCCATTCCTTTGCCTGCTGTGGTTGCCCTTACAGACACCTCAGCTCTCCAGCCATGGAGCCAGAACTACCTCTGAGCACTCGACAGCTCTTATCTGTCGTGCTGCAGCTACTGCAGCAGTTTCCACAGCCTGCCCTCCATGCCCTGCAGGAACGCAACCCCCGGCTCCTTGTGGAGATCCTCATCATCTCTCTTCAGGCACAGCTCATGCAGCTGGACTCCACTGTGCCCTGCTGCTTCTGGTATCAGGACACCAGTTCTGACTGGTGGGACTGGCTCATTATGGTGCAGCGGGATGACAAACAATGGCTCCAGAATTTCCGCAAGAGGAAGGAGACCTTTCTGGAGCTGTGTGAGTAGCTCGCCCCTGCCCTCAGGTGCTGGGACACCCAGATGCGACCCACCATTCTCTTCCAGAAGCGGGTCACCATCACCATCACCATCTGGAAGCTCACCACACTGGACAATTACCGATCCATTGGGAACCAGTTTGGCGTGGGGAGATTGACCGTTGGGGCCTGGTCACGCAGGTATGGCTCTCTCAGGCTATTGTCCCAGGACGGTGGTGAAGGGCTGGAGAGGGGTACCCAAGGGAAAGAGTGGGTTGTTGTTGTAGGTGGTGGAAGCCCCCTCCCCAGGAGGTTTTTCAGTCGTGCCCTCACAAAGCCCTGCTGAGGAATGGGATAAGTAGGGGGTTGCTCCTGGTGTGTGTGTGGGGGGGAAGGGGAGGGGACTCGGGGACTTCCTAAGGGCTCTGGCAACTCTGTGATTCTCTGTTTGTCTCCTTCTACAGGAGGTGAGGGCCATCAACACCGTCCTGTTGCACAGGGTCATCATCCTGGACAATGTGGATCCCTTCATTGCCGGCATTGGCTTCCCCAACTGCAGGGGAGCTATTGACGGCACCCACATCCCCATCCAGGCCCCAGACCACCGGGCATCTGTATATATCAACCAGAAGGGGTACTTTTCGATGTTCCTGCAGGCCATCATGGACCACCACGGCCAGTTCACCAACATCTACGTTGGGTGGTCAGGGAAGATGCATGACGTCCGCGTCTTCCGCAACTCCAGCGTCTTCCAGAAGCTGCACACTAGAACTTTTTCCCCCCACTGCATGATCAGGGTCGGGGATGTGGATAGGGTTGCCAGATGGTTTAGCCAAAAATACCAACCCTCCCCCAAAAGAACCCCCCCAAAAAAACACCAGGGAAAAAATTCTGTTGAGGGGGGAAAAAAGGGGAAGACCAAAGTTGTTAAGCAAATAGAAAAAAGGACCCCAAAGAGTTATTAAGCAAAAAATAATACATAAAAAATAAAACAGCATGGCCCCTTTAAGTGTGTGCAGATTCAAAATAGGGATAGGGAGAGGTTGAGTACTAAGACCCAGGGAAGGCATTGCTTCCCCTTGCTTGGGGTTTTTAGGCTTTTTGCCGGTGGCCATATTGTTTTCTTGGTTGGGCTGGAAAGCAGCTTCCCTGCAGAACCAGGTAAGCAGGGGGTGGGGAGGCCGGGCCCAGTTGCTGAGTGTGTCGTAGGGTTGCCAGGTGTCCAGTATTTTCACCTCTTGGCAGGGAAAAAAACCAGAAAATGCCAGACATTTTAAGTGTCCAGTATTTTCTGAATTTTTTTACCAGACAGGAGGCAAAAATACTGGACTGTCTGGGTCAATACTGGACACCTGGCAACCCTAGATGTGGACATGCCATTGTGAATTGTGGGGAATGCGGCCTAACATCTGTTGCCCTGGCTAATGAAGCCCTACACTCAGGGCTGGCTTGAGCCATTCCTGCGCCCTGGGTAGCGGGCGCACGACGCATGCGCGGCTTTGCCCCCGGGCACATGGCACTTGCGTGGCCTCGTCCCCCGGCGCGCTGCGCACCTTACAGCTGTAATTGGGCACGCAGTGCCTGATGGCAGCTCTAAGGCGCCCGGCCCCGGACGTGCGGCGCCTGATGGCAGCTCTAAGGCGCCCGGCCCCGGACGTGCGGCGCCTGATGGCAGCTCTAAGGCGCCCGGCCCCGGACGTGTGGCGCCTCATGGCAGCTCTAAGGGGCGCCATGGGGCCGGCTGCGCGGCACCCCTTACAGCTGCCATCAGGTGCCCCCCATAGGTTGGCGCCCCAGGCAGCTGCCTGGCTAGCCCCCCCCCCTTAATCTGGCCCTGCCTACACTGGACACTTTGTCCACACCAAGGAATGCTTCAATGCCAGGCTCGGCAGGGTCCAGATGGTGGTGGTGGAGGGCGCCTTCGGCTGTCTAAAGGAAAGGTTCCACTGCCTCCTCACCCACTGGATGTCAGAGAGCAGAACATCCCGCAAGTGGTGGCCGCGTGCTGTGTCCTTCATGATATATGTGAAAGGAAGAGGGAGACGTTCCTGCCTGGATGGGGGGCAGAGGCTGGCTGGCTCAGCAGAGCCTTCAAGCAGCTGCACACGGCTGCCATCTGGCAGGCCCATGAGGTGGGGATGCACATCTGGGAGGCCCTGAGGGACAGTGTCTCACAAGGACCCCAGTGACACTCTCCCCTGGGCCTCCCCACTGAGGGCCTGTACCTTGCGCCTCTTTGCCTTTCCTCCCACATCCCTCACTTACCCCGCACCCTCCCTCCAGCCCAGAGACAATAAAATATTGGAAAAAATAAACTCTTTGGTTTTTTATTTGAGGTATAAGTAACTGGGGAGTGATTGGGGAAAGAACCTAGGAGAGAGGTGGAAGGAAAGGGAAGGAGGCGGGGAGAGGCTCAGGGCTGAGGCTGGAAGTGGCGCCTGGCTCTGGTGGTCCCACCTCCTCAGGTGCAAGGACCTCGGCGGCCAGGCGGGGAGCTAAGGGCAGAAGCAGCAGCAGGAGCTGCAGCAGGCACCGTGCCAGCAATGAGTGCTTATACAGCCAGACAGA
This sequence comes from Pelochelys cantorii, assembly GCA_032595735.1. Lineage (NCBI taxonomy): Eukaryota > Metazoa > Chordata > Testudines > Trionychidae > Pelochelys > Pelochelys cantorii. Next base: position 65,865,609 of record CM064328.1, read on the forward strand.
TGGTGTGGCCCTGCTCCAGCATCTCCTGCCAGGTCTCTCACTGCAGCTGGATGTCCTCCTCCAGTCTCCAGTCCACGGTGTCCTGCAGGGCTCACAACGCAAAGATGTGCTCCCACTGGAATTCCTCCTGGGTTCTCCTGCACTGACGGGTCACTCGGGATCGGGAAGCTGCCCTGGGTGGTGTCAGCCACCCCCCTCTTGTAGCTGGTCCAGCTGTTGAGAACAGAGAAAAAGTCAGTCATGCCTGGAGACACTATGCCTGAGCTTTGCCCTCCTCTGTGAGCCAAGACCAACAGTTCTCGGCTCAGATGAAGGCAAAGTGCTTGGAGCAAGGCCACCTGAGGCCTAGACCAGTGTTGCCTCTAAGCTATGGGGCAGCACAACTTCACAGGTGATTTATCAGCTGCACCCAGTCAGTCATCTCCATGCAGGGAGCCTTGAGCCTCTGACTGGGCGGGGCTGATTAATCACCTGTGAAGCTGTGCTGCCCCGCAGCTTACAGGGAACACTGGCCTGAACAGTTGATTCTTTCCTGCAGGGGCACAATGTCCAAGTCAGGAGCTTCACTACTGCCATGTCCCAGGAACAAGCAGGCATGGGAAGGTGCCAGCCAGACTGGGTGGGACGGAGGCCAAGGGGTGGCTGGGTTTCCCTCCATGCCGCGCACATGCCGGGTCTGGCAGTGGTGGCATCTCACGGGGAGAGAACTTGTATCCCTGCCTGCTGGAGGAGAGGGGGGCAGGGTGTTGGGGAGGTGTGTGTGAGTGACAGATGCTCCTGCACCTCGCTGCACTGTCCCCAGGAGCGGCTGCTGCCCCGAGTGTGAGGGCATGCCTGTGTGCCGTGTGCAGCACTCCTGAGTGTGTGTATGTCTCCATGTCCCCAGCCTTCTCCTAGTGATGGCTTGTGGGGGAAGGTCCTCCCACCCCCGTGCCAAGAGTGTGGCAGGCCTCCCCAGACCCTGTGAGCACAAGGGTCCTCTGGTGCAACCTCCTGGGGCTGTGTGGCCCAGACTGGTGCTCCCTGTGCACCCATGTGCATAGGTTGCTGCACGATCCCATGCTGAGAAGGCTGAGTGAGGAGCACGCCCTAGCCCTTTGCCACCCACCACCTCCACCTTGTGCATATAGGAAAGTATCAGCAGTCTCCTGATGTGCCTTCCCTGGCCTCGGACAATGCCTCGGAGACATTCATGGTGTGGGGTACCAGCTCCAGGGTGAGCATGGTGATAGTGCTGGCCTCATCCGGTTCCTCCTCCTCCCTCTCCTCCTCTGCTGCTGTGTCTCTGTCCCCCAGGAGGGCGATGACAGGCGTCTCCAGGCCTGAGTCTACTACCGGGGGGAAAGGGACTGACCCACCCCCTAGGAATCAGTGCAGGTCAGAGTAGTAGGGGCAGGTGTGGGGTTCAGCCCCAGAGTGGGAGCTGTGCTCCTTGGCTTTGGCATGGGCCTGGCAGAGATCCTTTACCTTCATCCACACCTGCTCCTGGGTGTGGATGTGGCCCTTTGTGGCCAGGCTCTGGGCCATGCAGCCATAGACGTCCACCTTCCTGTGTCTAGTGCGGAAATCCTGGAGGTTTTCCTCTTCACCCCAGACCTCAATGAGGGCCAGGATCTCCGCACCAGACCAGGAAGGTGCACACCTCTTACGTTGCCTGACAGGGTTCTGGGAACTGGCTGACTGCTCCCTGGGAGTGGTGGAGGGCTCGGGGAAGTAACAGAGTTGCTCATTTTGCCAAAATGCTAAGCAGTGGCAGCTGCTGGGTGGCTCAGTGCTGTCAGGGCCAGATTCTTGACACAAGCCCTTTCCCTTCTGCCTGCAGCTTTAAGGGCTGCAGGGAAAGGAAACTATAGAGTTTTGATGAATGTGGACAGAGTGGCCAGCAGGGCACTTGTGGGATTTCCTGGAAGCTCCTTATTTTGAAATAACTACATCTGCCCTGTCTACACACATGCTATTCGGAAATAGCTATTTTGGAATAGGCATTATTCCTTTTGGAATGAGGTTTACAGAATCCAGAATAAGCTGTATAGACACTCGCAAAGTTATTTCAGAATAATGTCCATTATTCTGAAATAATGCTGCTGTGTAGACGTACCCTTATTAAGTTCTTCAAATATTTCTGTTCAAGAACCCTAAACTACATGCATAGCAGGCTTCAATTTAAATAACTTTTGGCTTACTCCCTTCATCACACATTATTTAGTTTTAGTCTGCATTGAAATAACATTTAATTGGAAATCTGTCTTGCATTTACCAATACCTGTTTATGCATGGAAAGGACCTCAAATTCTATGCAGTCATTCACAATCAATGTCATCTAGGAATTAACTCAGTGGTATTACAGTATTGACTCTATTTATCCCAGGAGCTACATTAATTTATCATGGAATTTTTGCTCTTTATCAAGAAAAACAAATCAAGAGCTTTCTTTATGTCACTAATATAGACTGGAAGGTTTTTGGAATCTAATTTTCCTTTCAATTTTTGTTTAGAGTTTCAGTTAATTTAAATTCCCATCTAGTCCCTGTGCATTTCCTACCAATTGTAAATAGTTCTGACAAGTTATCTTGAGATTTGCCTTGTATCATTAGGGTTTGCTAAGATGTTGCAATATTATGGTATAAAAAACAACAAAACTGTGCTATATTGGTATACAGATTTGGGGGAATAAATGATGACCAGTGGTTACAAGTAAACTTTCAAAGAGCTTTCTAGCTTTAGTCACACCATATATACAGTTCTTTAAAAATATAGGTCTGAAAAGTCTTGTTTTTATTTTAATTTTTAATTTTCTGCTTCTAATTACATTAGAAATTGAGGTCCTGATAGACTCTGCAGTGGCTGGAGAACTAGTGATAGCAGAAAAATCAAGCATGACAGCTAAGGAGCTTATAGTCAGATTGTTAAAAATTCTGGGTTTTGGTAACACGTATTTAACTTAACTAATTATCATTTTGGAGAAATAACATCCTGGGCCAGGCCTGCCAATAGGTGGGGCAAAAGAGGGCAGTTGCCCCGGAGCCCAGCAATTCAAAAGGGATTGAGGCTCCTGGCCACCACTGCCATTACCACAGGAGTGGCAGGGGCAGAGCCCTGGGCCCTTTCAATCGCCGCTGGAACACTGCGTGGCATGCTCTGGGCAGCTCTGAGGGTGGGCTGAGGAGGGGAGGGGTTTTGGAAAAAGGCTTCTTCCTTGTAGAAAGAGGTTTACCGCAGTCAGAAAACCCCCTCAGTTCTTTCGACTTTCTGTCGAAAGAATGCAATAGCAGGGTGGACGTAAGTGTAGTTTTTCTGGAAAAAAGAGATGTGTAGTGTCGTACAGTGTAGACATGCCCAAAGAGAGCAGGCAAGGTATCTATATACAATTCAGATTTCAGCATTGTATCCCATTGGTTCTTCTGGCCCCCTGCCAAACACCTTTACTAGTTATCTATGTTTAACCCTTTATTCACTGGGTGCTGGTCAGCACTCCTATCCATCACAAGACTCTAGGAGCCTTTACTCCTAAAGCTATTCTGTAGGTTGGGGGGGATGGTTTTTGTGGTCTAGCCATTTGATTTGAGTCAAGTATATACTTTTATTGCATACCGGGCAAATTAGTTGAAACAATAGTAAAGAATAAAATTGTCAGACATGTAGAAGAACGTAATTTGTTAGGCAAAAGTCAACATGGTTTCTGTAAAGGGAAATCATGTCTTACTAATCTATTAGAGTTCTTTGAAGGGGTTAACAAACATGTGGACAAGGGGGACCCAGTAGATATAGTATACTTATATTTCCAGAAAGTCTTTGACAAGGTCCCTCACCAAACGCTCTTGTGTAAATTAGGTTGTCATGGGATAAGAGGGAAGATCCTTTCATGGATTGAGAACTGGTTAAAAGACAGGAAACAAAGGGTAGGAATAAATGGTAAATTTTCAGAATGGAGAGGAGTAACTAGTGGTGTTCCCCCAAGGGTCAGTCCTAGGACCAATCCTATTCAACTTATTCATAAACGATCTAGAGAAAGGGGTGAGTAGTGAGGTGGCAAAGTTTGCGGATGATACTAAACTGTTCAAGATAGTCAAGACCTAAACAGACTGTGAAGAACTTCAAAAAGATCTCAGCAAACTGAGTGACTGGGCAACAAAATGGCAAATGAAATTTAATGTGGATAAGTGTAAAGTAATGCACATTGGAAAAAATAACCCCCACTATACATACAATATGATGGGGGCTAATTTAGCTACAACTAATCAAGAAAGAGATCTTGGAGTTATCGTGGATAGTTCTCTGAAAATGTCCACGCAGTGTGCAGTGGCAGTTAAAAAAGCAAATAGGATGCTAGGAATTATTAAAAAAGGGATAGAAAATAAGATGAAGAATATCTTACTGTCCCTAGAAAAAACTATAATACGCTCACATCTTGAATACTGCGTACAGATCTGGTCTCCTCACCTCAAAAAAGATATTCTGGCATTAGAAAAGGTTCAGAAAAGAGCAACTAAAATGATTAGGGGTTTGGAACGGGTCCCATATGAGGAGAGGTTAAAGTGACTGGGACTTTTCAGTTTAGAAAAGAGGAGACTGAGGGGGGATATGATAGAGGTATATAAAATCATGAGTTGTGTGGAGAGGGTGAATGAAGAAAAGTTATTTACTTGTTCCCATAATATAAGAACTAGAGGACACCAAATGAAATTAATGGGTAGCAGGTTTAAAACTAATAAAAGAAAGTTCTTCTTTACACAGCGCACAGTCAACCTGTGGAACTCCTTGCCAGAGGAGGCTGTGAAGGCTAGGACTATAACAGAGTTTAAAAAAGAGCTAGATAAATTCATGGAGGTTAGGTTCATAAATGGCTATTAGCCAGGGGGTAAGGAATGGTGCCCCTGGCCTCTGTTTGTCAAATGCTGGAGAAGGATGGCAGGAGACAAATTTCTTGATCAGTGTCTTTGGCACACCCCCTCAGGGGGGACCTGGCACTGGCCACTGTCGGCAGACAGGATACTAGGCTAGATGGACCTTTGGTCTGACTCAGTATGGCCATTCTTATGTTCTTATATTCTTAATTGCACCACTCAACGAGGAGTTTTTCATAGGGTAACAGCAGAAGGAGCAGGTGGAGGTGAAGGAAGGAATGAGAGGAGAGGAAAATAAAGGAGTGTTTGGGAAAAGAGGAGGGAGGAATTGTAGCTAGCTTTGCTGTCACAATTATACCAACCTGTGTATCTTCCACAGGTGCCCGCCAGTTTATTTATAACACAAATGTCATTATAATCCTATCTGAAAAGTTCTTTGATATCCTCAGATAAAACGGATTATAGAAGTGTAAGATATCGCTTTTAACTTTCTGACACTGTATAACAACTTCACCCCTGCTTTCTGTAGACAAGGCATATTACTTTTGGGTGCAACTCCAGTATAATTTGAATGAAATATTGTATTAGAAGTAATGTATGAGGAGATCATAAGCTTAGTAGAAAAATTAGGACAGACATAGAGAGTCAAAGATTAATTCAGCTGAGTTGAATTGATACTGCTTGAGCAAGCTGGAAATGGAGATTTCGAGCTTTGTTTGTTTCCATGGAACTCCCACCCACCAGAGTTACCTAGCATAGTATCATATTGTAAAGGTTCTTCACCACAAAAGACTCTCACAGGCTGACCACACTCTGATTATATGCAGCTTTCTAGTTTCACATGGAAGTGATTCTCTTATTCAAATTACTATTTATTTGTATTATCATAGCACCTTAGAACCCCAGTCAGGGGCTTGCACCCCCATGTGCTAGGTGCTGTACCAACGCAGAACAAAAAGACAGTCCCTGCCCCAGTTATAAACGCTAGCTTGGGAGAGAAGCCCTTCACCAGCAAGAATACCAAATGAAATTTTGGGGAGAAAATATACTTGGAATGACTTTTTTTTAAAAAAAGATTTCAAGGCATTAAATTAGGGTTACCATGTGTTTGGGTTTTCTTGGACGTAACCTGTTTTTAGGTCCTCTAAGTGCAGTCCTGGCAGATTTTTGAAAGATGAACAAATATTCATTATTTTTCCTTGCTCATCCTTTTCCCAACATGGATTTGCACAGATTTGCAATTCCCAGCATGCCCTAACAGTGGTGTGCATATTTACTATATTTGCCACCTTACTTCAGCATTGCTGCTGGCAGCAGCACTGCCTTTAAAGCTGGATGGCAGGAGAGCAGTGACTGCTGGCCAGGCACCCAGAAGGCAGCACCATTGCCAAAAGTAGTGCAGATGTAAGGGTGGCATGACATAGTGTGAAACTGCACCCACTTGCCCCTTCAGCACTCTTTCTCCTTGGCAGTGCCCTCTGAGGGCATGTCTACGCTGGGAAGGTATTTCAGAATAACTCCCTTTATTTTGAAATGACAAGGTGAGTGTCCATACTACCAAGCCTGTTGTTTTAAAATAATGGGCGTGTTATTTGGAAATAATAACTCTTGCTTGTGAAGAGGAATGAGTTTATTTTGAAAGTTATTTCAGGAGTTACTACTTTGAAATAACTTATTTTGAAATAACCTGGTAGTGTAGACATAGCCTGATAGGGAACCTGAAATATGGTAATCCTACTAAACATTCATCTTTTAACCACATTACTCAAGAGAGTTTTGGAAATATGGTGCACCCCCATGGATCCCTAATTTTGTTTAGTACTCAGTCATCTCTCGACAGTGACCACCACCCAGATCCTTGTGGCCGTCAGATCTGCAGTCAGTGCAGGATGTAGATGAAAGAAAACAGAGGACAAAGATAGCTGTGTGCACCTCTTCACTGCTAGGCTGTAGACAGCAGGGCTCAGGCTTTGGTAAAGCTTCGACTTGAGCTTTGCCCCTCCTCCTCCAACCTGGGGCAGACTCAGGCTTTGTTGTCGTCCCCTCCCCCCCCCCGGGGTCATGTAGTAACTTTTGTTGACAGAAGGGGATCATGATGCAATGATGTGTGAGACCCCCCCCCCAGCCTAGGCGAGTGCATTGTGAAAGGTGGCAGAAGCATGATTCCGACCTCCTGCCTTCAGGGGGCAGCAGAGGGTGTGCAGAAGCCCCTTACTCCAGCACGTAGCTGGGTAGTTTGCCCAAAGGACCGGTGCAAGGTGGAGCAAAGCTCTCCCCACACTCCATGCCCACCATTTGCATACACAAGTTAGAATCTATCCATTAATGCTTTGATCACACTGGGAACTTGTGAAGCCATAAGCAAAATTATTAACTGCATTATTAGACTAAGAGTTTTCTGACTCAAAGCAGCTGTTTTCACCTACCCTTAAGTATTAAAAAGCCTCTGTACTGTTTCTTGAGATTCAGCTGATGTGAGATTTTTTTTTTCATTTCACTAGATTTGTAAGATTGTTTCTGTTTTAGAGGTAATCCATATTAATGAAGGTCTCCAAAGTCAAATTTCTGCATTTAAGAAATACTACAGAGTTGTACTTCTCATACACTGTAACCATGGTGATTTGTTTTCTTTTAAATTCCTTCCCCTTGGGTTCAAAGCTATCTCTAGATGTCATCCTGCTTGACAAATGTGTGTGTAGTTCCTGATACTATCAGGCTGCTTTGGCATGACAAGGACTGGCTTGAGCAACAACTGCATAGCTGTGTCAAGAGTGAATGATGCAGTTAGGGCCCCTTCCTGGAAATGCTTTGCTTTTTGGTGACTTTTGTTCTCAACCTCAGTGTGTTTGGGAAGCTGCTTCTTGGCCTTGCTACTTTGACGCTTTCTTCACCACACTCAAAATTAAAATAGTGAGTTTCAAACTGAAACAGCCTAAGCTGTCAGCTTTGGATTGAGCTCTGAATTTAATTATTGGCAGAGTGGGGGTTTCTATAGGGGCAGGTCTCAGTTGTTTTAGATTGGAATACATCATATGGCATACCCCAGTAAGCCACTAAATACCACCAATAACAACTATATGGGTGAAAGAGACAATCAATACACTATTAAATGAACTCTCTCTCTCTCTCTCTCTCTCTCTCTCTCACACACACACACACATACACACACACGCACACACACACAAAGACAAAAATGCCACATTACCTGTTGCGCAAACACTGTTCACAAAGTGACCATATTACATCTGATCTTTCAGTTCACATCCTCAAAGGAAACCTGCACAAACACCTTCAAAGGACAAGAGCCTAAATCCACAATTTTGCTAGACATGAAGGCTATGTCTGTACTCCAGACTTTACAACAACACAGCTGTACCCTGTAGGTTCTCCTGTCAGCATAATTAACTCATCCTAATGAGTTGTGGTAGCTATGTCTGTGGGAGGACATCACCTGCTGACATAGCATTGTCCACATTGGCACTTTTCTCAGTGAAACCTGTGAATCTATGTTTCTTTGCACATCCCTGACTGACCAACAAAAGTGCTAGTGTAGACAATTGCCTAAAAATCATGGACTGACTAGAGCAGTGATGGGCAACATAGGCTAGTGAGTGGGCTGCATGACTGGCCCTTCTTAATCTCAGTAGGTTGCAAGACGTCATAACCAAGAAGCTTCAGGGGGTAGTCAAGTTAATCTGTACAGGATAAACTTAAAAAACAATAAATGGTCTGGTAGCACTTTACAGACTAACAAAACATGTTGTAGATGGTATCATGAGCTTTCGTGGGCACAGCCCACTTCTTCAGATGACCGGAGTCTGAAGAAATGGGCTGTGCCCACGAAAGCTCATGATACCATCTACATGTTTTGTTAGCCTATAAAGTGCTACTAGACCATTTGTTATAATCAAGAAGGTCTCCCAGGTTAGGGTAGTTTCGCTAACTGCACTTGCGTAGCTAGAATTTCTGGGGTGTGACGACTGAACCGTAGCAGCGCTTTGGTTGGATGCAGAAAGAGCGCACGGCAGTCATAGTCAATGTTGTGTGCACTCAGCACGGATCTCACTTCATGTGCCCTTTCTGGATGTGTGTGACACTTAGGTAGTACTGGTAGAAAAAAAAAATTATGGACAGAAACCAATGGAACCTGACAACCCGGCGCGAGGGCAACAGTAAACAAAATGTCTCACAGGCCACACAAAGAACCATGATGGGCTGCATGCAGTACATGGGGGCCACAGGTTGCCCACCACTGGAATAGACACTGGATTTATGGTTGATTACACTCATCTATAACCAGGGCCGGATTAAGGGGGGGGCTCGCCGGGCAGCTGCCCGGGGTGCCAACCTATGGGGGGGGCACCTGATGACAGCTGTAAGGGGCGCCCCTTACAGCTGCAATCAGGTGCCGTGCGCCCGATCACAGCTGTAAGGTGTACAGTGTGCTGGGGGGCGGGGCCACGCATGTGTCGCACGCCCGCTGCCCGGGGCACAGGAATTGCTCGAGCTGGCCCTGTCTATAACTCACAAAACACCCCTGTGCTTCCTCCCACCCCCTTGGAGAGGGATTAATGGGCCACTTCACTCTGAATAGTCCCTTGAAATATGTGTGAACTACTTATGCTAAACGATCTGTTCCACCTTTCATTTAGTTTATCCTCTAGCCTCTAATTACCAGAAGCTGGGAGTAGATATTGACAGGGGATGGATCACATGATGGATTATCTGTTCTGTTCCTTCCCTCTGAAGCACCTGACTCTGGCTACTGTCAGAAGACAGAATACTGGGCTAGATGGATCTTTGGTTTGACCCGTTATTGCCGTTCTTATGTGATATACTCAGTGCTTGAAAGCTTCTCCTTTTCACCAGAAGAATTTGGTCCTATAAAGGTATTACCTCAGCCACCTTGTGTCCAATATCCTGGGACCAATACAGCTCCAACAATGCTGCATCAACTGGAAGAGTACTGAAGTGAATGGAGCTAGGTCAGATTACAGATTCATCATTGGCGATACTTAAATGCAGCGGAGGGGTAGCTGTGTTAGTCTGTAACAGGGACTGTTTGTTGTTTTTTAAGTTTATTTAAATGCAGGTTAGACAAACACCTGTCAGAGATGGTCCAGAGATGGTGCTTGGTCCTGCCATGAGGGCAGGGGACCGGACTTAATGACCTCTCAAGGTTCCTTTAAGTTTTAATATTCTATGATTCTATGAAGTTTGGAGCCCTGATGCTTCAGGACACTTAAGTGCATGCTTAAATTTAAGTAAACTAGCTGGAGTCACCCGGCATTGCTCGGGGCGCACGGTGGGGTCCTGCTGGGGATGCCCCGTGTGAGGGGCGGGTGGGAGGGGGGTGAGCATGGGACCTAGGGTGGGCAGGGTGGCCCAGCTTGTGCCCGGGACTGCAGGTGCCGCGGGGGCAATGACCCCACCGCCTGCCCCAAAACTTTCGCCCCACTACCTGCCACACCATGAGGCCGCGCCAGGGGCTCCCTTCTCCCGCAGGCCACGGCGAGCAGGTACCGGGCTCCCCGCCACGCAACCAGGAAGCTGTGCCGGTCCCCGGGTTGCTCCCAGCACTGCCGCCACCGCTGCCTCCCCGCTGGGCTCGCCCCGCTGCACCCACAACCGCTCCCTAGTGGCGGCCACAAGCTCCAGCCCGCAGCTCAGCAATTCTCAGCCGCCGCCAAAGGGGAGGGGCCCGGGCTGAGTGACATCACGGGTGGGAGGGAGGAGGGGGCTCCCCCACTCCGGATGTTCCTGCACAGTGGAACGGCCTGGTTGAGGCAAATGGGGCAGCTGCCGCTCGAAGCGCCGCCCCTCCCCTCGCGCATCTGCCACCGGCCTTAGTGAGTGACTGTCCCTGCCGCTTCCCCTGGGAAGCTGCTTCTCCCTGCACTGCCAAAAGTATTTTAAAACCTTCTCCTGGAGGAAAGGTTACCCCATGGAAAGTTTGGTTGTGGCAGGTCTTATATTGTCCAAGTTATTAGAGCACAAACATCTCCTTTATATATTAGATAAGGTAGCCTTATTGAAATCAATGGGACCACTTGTGCTTAATGTTACGCAGGAGCTTAAATGCTTTTTCAGGATCAGGGCACTGGCTCATAGGATTTGTAAAAATAGGGATCTAAAGAGATAGAGGTTAATCATAATATTTAGAACTGGGTTTGGATTTTGAACCCTTCCTGAAGTTTGGGGAATTTTGGCTTAAGGTTTTGGCTTGGCATATCTCTAGTTGTAAAGATTGTGTATATGTCTTTGTTACATACCAACACTATGCTTGGGGCTATGCAAGATATTAAGTCCTTGCTTAATTCCAGTCCTTACAAGATTCCAGTTTATAACTCTAGGGTTTTAAAAACAAAAACAAAAAGCTTTTAAGTATGGACTTAGTGCTCCTTGAAATAATGTTATAGTGAAAATTTCTTTAGATGGTGGTTTTAGCATGTCTGTGCACACGATCAGTTTGCTCTTTGATATGAGTTTTTCTGGACTGTGTCTTGTTTTTTGCATGTGGTTTGCAGGCTATTCTTCCTTTGCTAACGAAGACCTTAGAATTATCAGCCTTCTTTCCTCCTTTTTTCTAACCTATATATTTGTTGGGGTAGGGGAGGGAATTCCTAGATGACCCAGAAGCCAATATCACAATCACTGGAAAATGAAATGAAATTGCATGCTTGAAAATAATCGCAGATCTCAATTTTATAGCCTCTCAGAGATTTTTGCTTATTTCTGTAGCATTTCCATTTCCATTTAAAAACTACAGTAGTTAGATTTTTTTAGCCCATTCACTGAAGTCGCAATGTGAAATGATATACTGTTATTGGTTAATCTGGCTATGCAGAACACTGTTTCCAGCTAGGTAACAGCTGACCAAAGTCCTTCTAACCTTTGTACGGTACTACCCATCCCACTTCATTCTTTTCATAGAGGTATTATCTTCAGAGCTTAATTGGGACACTTAAATGCTAACAGTTGCAGTGAGCAACAGAAATAGAAGGCACACAAACGCTCAAGGTTAGCTAAAACATTGTCCTTTTGTTTCTCAATTGTTGCAACTGTGGCAATTGCATTTACAATGAATGATGGGTGTAAAACTCTCTTTTCCCTCAAGTGTTGCTATACAATGCTTGGCTACAGAGTGCAGTGCAGCCAGACCTATACTATAGCTATAGCATAACACTGGAGACTCAATAGGTGGCACTTCAGTGCCCGTCCAGTAGAACTATCTATGCCAGGAAATGCACTTAAAACATGGGTGGCTCCCACCATGTACAAAACACTATTTGATGTTGCAGTGCAGATGAAATTAACCATACTTTAACTGTATCCCCTAATGCAGCGGTGGGGAACCTAAGGCCAGGGGCTGGAGCATGCAAAATCTACTAGCCTGCCCCTTCCCTTCTTCCTCCACCCCAGACTCTGGTGTGCGAGGGGAATGTGGAGAGTATCTTTCTCCTTCTCAGTTGGGGGCCACGTCAGTGAGAAGTTTCGGGGGTTTTTTTGCTTCTCATTTGTGTGTGGCCCCTGACTGGTTTTTCTGTGGGTCAGCGGCCCCTGACCCCAAAAAAGTTCCCCATTCCTGTCTTAATGCTACAGCCGAGGTCTTAAGGGCACCGTTAAAACATAATCTGATACCATCTACACTTCAGTTCCAAATGGTGCTTCGGCTATGCCAGAAGACAAATGTGTTATAGTTGGGTTCTCTGTCACAATTGGTTTTACAGTGTCAGATAAATCCTCAGGAGGAAATCACCTGCATGAAATGGCTGCCTTGCTTGTCATTGCAACAATTTACCATGTGTGTATACAGCACCTCTGTTTCCAAAGGAACAATTTTAGTGTGTCCAGCCTGTCTTACAGCTATGGTTTGTATTTGCAGCCCATAGGTCTTCTTTACAAAGGGTAATTTCATTGAGAACTGTGATTATTTTCAAGCATGCATTTTCATTTCATTTTCCAGTGATCAGGACCTTTACTTCTGGGTCATCTAGGAACTTCCTCCCTTGCTCCAACAATGGGTAATAATAGATTATATGTTAACTAACCTATTTTAACTATTATGTTTATCAATAGGAGTAGATAAGGATTGCATTTAACAGGTTATTTGATCCTGGTTAATGCTCAGTTATAGTCTTTGGCTATACTATGAAAAATTATGCACTTCAAACAAGTGGTGCTTTGTCTATGAGCAGATGATGACTATGCTTTATTTTCTTACTAATTCAACCCCTATCGCATACTGTCATAACTCAGTAGGTAATGTTAACATCTGACTGTTCAAGCTTACAGGTCAAATACAAAAGGTTATAGTTCAAATCAAGATGTTATTGGAAATTTAAGGGAAATTAAATAGCATACAGTATGACGTGACCTTCAGCTCCTAATAGTCTAAGAGAAATTCACATCCATCTGCTCAGACATTCAGAATTAGCAAATTAGAGGTTGACATTTGCTTAACATTAAGGACTATGTACTCATGATTTTAAAAGGGCTAGAAAAATTATCCTGTCATTAAACAGTAGAGTAAATGCCACTGAATAGTCAGAGTTCCAGAGCTGACTTTTAGCATCACACATGAACTTAGTTTCCTTAATTAACAAAATAGAATCACTTCTCTTCAGTATTAATGCCCCCATCCTTTCATTGACAGGACAAGGGAAAGTTTCAGGGAAAATACTCATTTAAGAGACAGGAAAATGTTTCAGATTCTATTCTGAATGTTGTAAAACATTAAACTTTTGAATGGTTAAATATTACATATCCAAGATAATTCCACTGCACAATAATTCCTAAGCATATACAGTCAAGATCAAAATCAACCTTTGGGATTCTGCGGGCTAAATTTGACCCAACAGTTGTCACTGAGAGCTCATCCATATGATATATGTGTACCAGTTGAATTATATCAGTTTAAAAATGGATTCATTAAACTAGCATGAGAACCTTCATAACCACTCCTATCTCAGTTTGAGTGATTTATTTGTATTTAGTTTAAGTTGGTTGGAAATAAATTGAAGCTAAATCAATATAAAGCCCTCTGGCACCACAATAAGAGCGGCTACAATGGATTTTACACTATTTGAATGAAATGTGTTTAAAAACATCCATACCTTGAATTACCTTGGTGCAGGTCTAAGGGGAATTTAATTGAAACATGGGAACACTTTTATAAAAATAGAAAAGTGTAGAAAGTTCTATTTGATTGTTAGTGTCAAGTTCCTCTTGGCTTTTCATCATCTGGTTAGTCATTTCCCATCTGAGGATCTGATTCTGCAAACATTGCTGCCAATCATAGTGCTTACACAGCATGAGTAGTCCCCCTGATATCAGTGGATGTAGGCAAGGAGTAAGCATAAAGAGTGAAAACCTGGGCCCACTGCAATCAATGAAAAAAAATCCCCTTAACTTCCACGGGACCAGGATTTCACCTTAAGTGTTCACAAGGTCAGGAGCTTGTTAAACTGAAAAACTACAGGCCAAACAGACCCACAAGCTATGAAACATGGACTAGACTGAATAATATTTGTAGCTAAATTGTTTAAATATATTTGTATATAGTTCTTGATGAGGGCTTCCCCATTGTAATATGACCCTGACATGGGGAAATATAAATGTTTAATAAAGTGGGGGCAGAAGGTGACGGGTATATATATGAAGAGTAAACATAGTTCTCTGTTCCTTCATATGTTTTGGCCTTGTGTACATCAGGATTTTAGCTGTATCATTGCAAACTCCCAGCACTCATGCTGAAATGGTTTTAAATCATACCTTGCACTGATGCTTTGCAGCATAAATCACAGTTACACCAGTGCAGAACATCTACATTAAGAAGGTCCGTACTGGCATACAGCTCCAGTCATGCAGCTGTGCCAGGGACTGAGCATCGTAGTGTAAACCAGCCCCTTCTCTCATAATTTTTATCTTTCACCTTTTCTACGTCCGGCTCCTGTGTGTGTGTCTCCTATATTTCCTCCCCCTTTGCTTCTGCCTTTATTTTATTTTTATCTTTCACAGGTTTCCTTGACCCACTCCCGTGAGATAACTGAGCACTTTGCAGATGATTGTTTTGTCAGTGGGTGGGCTCATTGACGGGATGGAGGTCCTTTTTGGGTAGATGGCACCCTAGCTGTGGTGACCATCCAAAGCCACCTAGAAGCACAATAAGAAGAATGGATGTTAATGTTTGGGTGATTTGTTTGTTTGTGGGGCAGGGGAAGATGGGCAGAAGAATGCTATCCACAATTACAGCATTTTAATCAAAAAGGCAGCATGTCTTGGGTTGTTATATGGTCTTCATTACCAGGCTGAGTGCCTCGCAATCTTTAACAGAATTATCCTCCCTGAGCTAAGAAAGTGGTGTTATCTCAAGGTCACAGAAATCTATAACAGCAGGAAATTAAGTCAAGCTCACTTGAGTTTCAGGCTAGGATCCTAATCACTGGTCTATATTCAACTCAGCCAAGAAGGGGGACAGCCCTAACCAGGGCTCAGATACTCAGCATCTAACATACGTAATGTGTTTCCCCATTTTTCCCTATGCTCTGTCTTGGCATATAGTCATTGCACTCCATTTCAGTTGAAGGAAATTTGATTCTGGGCCTGATACTGAACATCCTACCGCAGACAATTTCAGTCATTTTATTACATCGGCTATGTAATTGCAGGAAGGCAAGTTAGTTTAGATCTTGTGTGTGCAAGTTGCTGGGTAGAGTTCATAGCCTGGACTGAAGTCCTTTCCTTACCCCACCTCAGGCAGCACTCTGCAAATGTGTCTCAGCCTTGCTGTGGAAGAACCAATGAAGGATGAGAGTGGCAAGTCTCCAATGTCCACGTACCCTTGGCTTTTCTGCTGAGATGTGCATCAAAGATGGCAATCAGAGCCTGTGATGCTAATGATGGAGAGCACTGAAGATGTTACATAATGGCTACCGAATGCCTATCAAATTGCAGCATCTTTCAATCACTACCAACTTGGACCAAATTCTAAGCCATGGCTTAGAGTTGAAAGGCTGTATATCCCATCACCCTTTCTTTTTCATTAACAATCATTTTCGTTTCAAAGTGATGCTTATTATGTTTTGGAAGGTTCTACCTCCCTGTCTCCCTTCTTTATTATTTCCTAGAGGCACTCAAAGACAAAGACAAACTGGGATAAGTATGCATAGCATATGGGCAGAAATCCCGTTTCCTTAGCAACCCGTACAGTAAAAAGAATATCTTCATCAAGGGCAATGTTTCAATTGGTGTTTAGTCATTCACAGTAAAAGTCAGGCATTCTTCTGAATAGCTACTTTGGCTGTTAGGGGGACAAAAAGAGACCAAATAAATGCAGTGTCACCTACACACTGTACTAAGCCACTATCTTCCTACCAGGCACATCTATCTGAAATCTCCAGTCATCCCTTGAGTATGAACTGATGACATGCACCATGACCTGGAAAAGTTCAGTAATCTTACTTTTAACCTGCTTTCTTATGCATCTTGATCAACTCCTTGATTTCGGTCTATAGAAAGCTAAAGCTGTATATTGGGCGGGGAGGGGAAAGAAGGAATAAGGATGTTGGTTCACAATCAATGTCTTACTACATATTTTAGAAATGCGTGTCAGTCTGTCTGTCCATCGTTCTGTGAGTCCATTTGTTCAAGAACTCCTCTTAAACGGTAAAAGGTAGGAGCACCAAATTTGGTATGCTGCTTCCTCTTTTCATAAATTAAAGCAAGCTCAGGGTTTGGTCGTGTCAGGAAAATGGGATGTGCCTGGAATTTGATTGTTTCTCATGAAATGGACAGGGAGGGGTCTGGTAGGAGGGAGTTATACTGAAGAATGAACAGGGGCTGGGACAGCAAGTGGCCAGAGATGGGGTCCAGGACAGCTCTAATCTCATTGGGCCAGCAGGGGACAGGGGTGGAAAAAGGGACAGTATCTATTATATATTGCAGAGAGTTTGCCTGTTTGTATGTCTCTCTGTCCCCCAGCTGGGGGACATGCACCCCTCCCCTGATTGTGCCCCCTGCAGCTGCAGTGGCCATGGACACTGGCCCTAAGCTGCTGCAGTGAGAGAGAGCTGGGGTTCTGCTCTCTCCCTGGGGCAGCCTGCATACTGAACCCCTCATTCCCAGCTGCACCCCAGAACAATGATTTAAATAGAGAAAAACAAAACTTATTTGAGTTAAGGACCCAGGCAAAGCCAGGTAATCCTTCTGGTTCACAATAAAATGTCAAAATTTACTTAAGAAAAACTCATCTGAAGAAATATGCCTACATAAATAGGGCCAAATCCTATTCTCTATACATCAGTGACAGCCAGGGTGTGAGAGAAAAAATTGGCCCCTAGTCCCCCCCCACCTCCCCAGGATTTGTTATTTCTTTGTTATGTCTTGGAAGCCTTTAATGTGTTAATTCATATGCAACAGAGATAAGAGAATTAGCAGCTTTCTTGAATATTTCTAGTTATGCTGCAGGTGTAAACTTACAATGTGTCCCATTCAGGATTCATTATCTCTTATGTAAAACTTGGAATAGATTATCTGCGGGCAGTATTTCATTCAGTTGCTTAGAAATCCTGGGCAGGAAATAGGAGAGGATCTTTCCAGCACATTTCAGGGACTTCTTCAGGCATCAGAGCCTGATCTTAGATGTTTTCCACTTCTGCCTCCTTCTTCTCTGCCACTCACTCACACATGCACACTTCTGTTTACTATATCTGCCAACCTTCTTAAGAAACTGAAGCTATATGAAAGACATTTCATTACCTGGGATGCTTTCATGTTTCATCAGCAAGTTCTTTAAGGCATTTGAGGGGAACTCTCCAGAGACTACAATACCCTGTTCAAGGTTTGCTTTCTAAAACATTTGTGGGACAGGAGATACTGTGACTGAGAGATAGAAAGTAGTCATGAAGAAGTGGTCTGTTTTTAAAGGGTCCCGTGCTGCAGATTCTGGTGTAAGGGCCAGGTTTCTACCTGTGGGAGGGCAAGAATTGTCCTCTTCCCTCATTGGCAAGGGATCAGACTGAGTCTTGGTGGTTCCAGACAGTCTGTCTCTGAGACATATATTAGGTCAAAATGTAATCAGAAATGGGGAATCATTACTGAGTGCGCGTGTTTCTAGTGGGGTCCCAAAGGGGTCAATTCTTGGCCCTACACTGTCTATGACTTGGGAGGAAACAAAATCATCATGCATAAAGTTTGCAAATGCTACAAAGATTGAGGGTGTGGTAAACAAGGACGAGGAAAGGTCACAGAAAGTGACCTGGATCATGGGTAAATGGCCAAAGCAAACAATACACATTTAAATAAGGCCAAATATAAAGCTATATATCTAGGATCAAAGAACATGGGACATACATGATGAAGGAGTCTATCCTTTGAAGCAGTGACTGAAGAGGCATTAAAGGTCATGGTTATGATCTTTAGTTGTATAAACAGCAGAATCTAGAGTAGGCATAAGAAGTTATATTACATCCATAGTTGACTCTGGTGCCATCAGTAATGGAATACTGTGTTGAGTTCTGGTGCCTATTGTTTTAAGGATGTTGGGAAAACTGTAGAGAGTTCAGAGAAGAGCCACAAGAAAGATTAAAAGATTGGAAAATGTGCCTTAGAGTGACAGGCTGATGGAGCTCAATCTGTTTAGCTTATAAAGAAAAAGTTAAGGGGTGATTTGATCACAGATTGTAAGTATCTACCTAAGGGACAGAAATATGACAAACAGAGGGCTTTTCAGTCTAACAGACAAGGCTATAACAATGGCTGGAAGTCGAACCTACTCAAATTCAGACTGGAAATAAAGAACATATTTAATCGTGAGGGTAATTAACCTTTTGAACAATTCTCCAACATGGGGATGTTTAAATCAGCATTGGATATTTGGATGTTGTTCTAAAATATATGCACTAATTCTAACAGGAATTAATACCAGAAAATCGTATGATCCCATGTTAAGTAGGCCAAACTAGATGATCACAATGGTTCCCTTTGGCATGAACCAAGGGGCATACGTGCTGACATCCTCTCTACCTGGAAGAATGCTTGTCTGCCCCTTCCGCCCAGGCCCGCTCCAACTCCATCCCTTCCTCCAAGCATTGCCTCTTCTCACCCCTGCCCACCCAAGGTCTTGCACACACTCCACTCCTTCCCTGAGCCTCCATGCCTTCTCCTGGACCTGCTCCACTCCACCTCTTCTCACCCCCTCCACTGGGCGCACCCTGTCCCTGCTTCTTCCCCTCCCTTTTAGAGTCTCCTGAACGCTGCAGAACAGCTACGTTGGGCAGGAGTTCCTGAGAGGAAGGGGGAGACTGGATGTAAGTTTGCCCAGGTTTTTTCGACTGGAACGCCTGCTGAAAATCGATCCTGGTGGCTCCAGTGAGCACTGCTGACATGGCTACTAAAAGTCTGATGGGTGGTGCAGCAGGGCTAAGACAGGCTCCCTCCCTGCCTGCCCTGGCTGCGTGCAGCTCTCAGAAGCAGCCTGCATGTGTAGCTCCTAAGAGTAGGAGCAGCCATGTGGTCTCTGCACACTTCCCCCGTCCTGAGTGCAGACTCTACAGCTCCCGTTGGCAAGGTACCACAGCCAATGGGAGCTGCGGGAGTGGTACCTGTGAGTGCAGGCAGCATGAAGCAGATCCCCTTGGTTCCTCTGCCTAGGAGAGGACATGTTGGCTGCTTCCAGGAACAGCCTGAGATAAGCACTTCCCTGAATCCACACCCCAAACCATCTCCATCACCCCAAACCTCTGCTCCAGGTTGGACCTCCCTCCCACACCATAAGTCTCTCCTGCGGTCCAAACCAAACCACTGTCCCAGTTCTGAGTCCCCTCCTGCACTCTGAATTCTTTGGCCCCAGTCCAAAGCCCCCACTTGCACCCCAAACCTCTTATCTCCAGCCCCTTCCCAGAGCCTGCACCTCAAGCCGGAGCCCTCACTCCCTCCTGCATCCAACCCCCTACTCCAGCCTGATGAAAGTGAGTGAGTGAGAGTGGGGGACAGTGAGCGGTGGAGGGAGGGGGGATGAAGTGAGCAGGGGCAGGGCCTGAGAGAAGAGGCAGGGCAGGGGCAGAGCCTCAGATAAGAGGCAGGGCAGGAGATGGGGCAAGGGTGTTTGGCTTTGTGCAATAAGAAAGCTGAGATGATTAGCACGGCTGCTTGTGGTGGGCAGGAAGTGCTGGGGATCAGTGGGAACTTGCTACCGCCCCCCTGCAATGAATGATAAGCCCCTGCTAATTTTTTTCTGTGGGTGCTCCCACAGAGATGGCGCCTATGCCAGGGGAACAAGGCTGTCTGGGAAACGCAGTCTATCATTGCAGCCATACTTGTCGGCCTAGCTGCTGGCAAGCCTTGATGGGAAATAGCAGGAGTGTATAAATAGTAACCCTTCCGCAAGAGGCAGAGAGATCTGAGGCTTCTGGGATGTGCTGATGATCTTCTGGGAGGAATGTGGGCACTGGTGAGCCTGTGGGTAAATTTTCTTTTCTTTTGAGGCTGTTTGAAATAACTACCCTCACTGAAGGAGAACTTTCAGGTTTACAAATGCCAGTGATGTCTCTTGTTTGTTTGGTCTGAGACACTATTAGAGATCCCATTACTCGTCATATTATCCCCACCTCCTGCGAGAAGAATGAACCACTGGCCTCTTCTGGGGCTGAGCCAAGACTGTTCTTCTTTGAGCTAGCCCATAATGGGCAACAATGGGTGCTGAAGACAGTCACAGAAAGTGATTGTGTCACTTCCTTATCTCCAGTAGGCTGATTAAACAACATCCCAGAAACAGTTTCCAAAGCTGCTTCTTCATTTCCCAGTAACCATACTGTCAACCTCAAACATTTTAAACAAAGAGTTAGTACCCACAAAACTTACTAAGTGTATAGCCTGCCTTTGGAGTTGTAAATGGTCTGCTTCCATGCCCAAATTGGGGTGTGAGTTGCTTCAAGATAAAAATTCAGCCTTAAAGATGGATGTTTCCTCTGAGTGTAAAGAAACCCCTCCATATAGACCCTCTCCTGGCTCCAGGGGTGGAGAACCTGATTCTTTTTCCTTCTCCTCCTTTTTACTTGTCACTCGTCTGCCTCTCTCCCTTTTCTCCCTTCTATTCTCTCCCTCCTCCCCCCTAGACTCTGTCAGGAGAATGTGAGACACTAATAACCTCAGTGAGACTTATGATAATTAGACTTATGAGACTTATGATAATTAATAGTGTGGGAGTTGGCAACAATCAAACACTGCAGCAGTAGCAGGTCATAATGCAAATAAGCCATACTTAGGGTCTCTCTGGTCCACTGCTTGGGTGGGGCCAACTCAGGACGGTATGAGAACTGGGCAGCTGACTAGCAATAGGAGCAGTAAAGGTGAGTACAGAAGTGGTGAGAAGTTACCCGTAGCTTCATACACTAAGGTCCAGCTCCTCCAAAATATTTAGGTGCCTGGCTTCCATTGAAATTGTGGAGTGTAAGGTGTCTAAATATCTTTGAGAATCTTGAGTCTACTGTGCTGTAAATGAACTGACCCTTAAGAGTCAGACTGTGGTATTGGTGATTAGTGCCACTAAAAACAGCTTCCCGGACAAACTCTGGGCAGGATGCTGGAAGTGTGTGTGTGTGTGTGTACCTGGTGGGGTGCTGAAGGTGAAAGGCTGAAGTGTATGTGTATGTCCTGGGGGTGCTAGAGGGGTGTGTGGTGCTGGGGAGGGCATCTGTGGGTACTTAAGGCCTCACTCTTGCAGTAGGGAGCAGTATTACTCCCTGTCATGGTGGCAGGGCAGCTGGTGCAGACCAGCACACAATGTCAGCTGTCATTCAGTATCTCCCGGAGTGGTCATGCCCCTCCCCAGAGCTAGGAGCTAGAACCTAAGTGGGTGGGACCTGTTGGCTGTAAGGGACAAATCAGGTGCAGGGGAGGGACCAATCAGAGCTTTGAGCTGCAGTGTTTCTACCCGAGCAGCAGGCTGGCAGCTGGAGCTGAGTTCCTGCTGGCTTCAGAGAGGAGGAGGAGCGAGGGTAGGGCCTCAGGTGGACTGTGAGTGGTGCTGTAGCCTGGGTCAGGGGAAGTTTAGCTTCCCCTGGTCTCTGATACCCACCACCCGTGACATTATGGGTATTTTCCCATTGATTTAGCTGCAGCTATGCTGGGTGTTAGGTTTGCTTAACTATGTTAACCCTGGGCAATGTAACTTGGCCTATCTAAATTTTAAGTGTACATCAGGACCATTCCACTGGGGTGAATAGCACTCCAAAAGGAGCAAGAGAGCAGTGGGAAAGCGTCTCAGAGGGGTTACTCCAGATGGACACTAGCATGAGAGCAGATTTTGGCTCAAAGATTATTATTTAACATTCCTGCTGGCCCTATTCCTACCCTGTCTTAGACAAATGGCAAAGCACTCACTGATTTCAGCAGTGCTGACTAAACCCCTCTTATCTCTATGCCATTCTGCCTCACAGTTGATGCATGGGGATTTAACCTCCTCCCCCAACCATCCACTAGCTTATAACAACAGTTTAATTATGAAGGAATTTGTTGCTGAATAGCAACTACGTTTGGGACTAGACCTTGGGAGCGGGTGAGACTTGGAGATTTTGCCATCTCTCATGTATCTTGTTCCGTTCTCTCGCTGGCTGATAAAGAATAACTTAAACTTGTAGCCTTTCCTATTAAAAAATGGAAGAGGGGAAAAAAACCCCATGATATTGGACTTGTTTGGGAGTTTGTTCTTTCTTAGTAATTGTTAATATTCTCTGATTTTTTTTTAGCTCTACGGCTAACCCTGTGACACTAATGGCTTTGTTTTCAACTCAACTTGCAATACACGCTCTAACCAAAAGCAATAAAACAAGGGTGGTAGAAGTCTGGCCTGCCATGGACCTCCTCTTTAATGTGAAGGTGCTGCCCATGAACCCAACGGGTCCCAACAGCTGAGTTAGTCTTGCTACAAGGGGCCCTTAGCAGTCTGGGGATTTAGTATTGCTCTTTTTAATTAGAAAATGGAGAACAGCAGTAGCTGGGTGGCAGGGAGAGTGGAGAGGATATTGGATCTTTTCTGTCTATCCTCTTAACTCTGTGTTTGGTTTTCCTCTCACACTGGTGTAGCTCTGCTTGGTCTGATTCCTTACACACCCTGTGTAGACATGCATCCCTGGGCAAAGTGAGCATAACATGCTGCCAGCTCAGAATTGCTTGCACTCATTAAATTAATCAGCACATGGGAATCAGGCCACATTCCCTTCCAGTACAAATATAGAACAGCAGGGCCTGCAGAGAGACTTGCTGGTCCCTTGGGCAAGGTCAGAGGGGGCAGGGCTCTGTGCACTGGGAAGGGGCAGAGCCTCAGGCAGAAGGGGTGGGGATGGATCTAGCCTGCCCCAGCCAGCCCTTCTGGGTGCCGGAGTGCTCTGTGTAGGACTCCGGCAGGGATTTAAAGCGCCTAGGGCTCCAGCCACTGCCGTTGCTGCAGTACTGGCAGAAGTAGCCAGGAGCCCCAAACCCTTTAAAACTTCCAGGCCCTGGGGCAGCTGCCCCTTCTTTCCTCTTCCCTCCCCACCCCATCACCAGTTTGTCACCAATCTGGTGTTGGGCAAATCACTTCACTTCTCTGCATCTGTTTCCCCTCCACGCCTTTGTCCGTCTTGTTGGGGCTGCTAGGTGCTACCAATACTGAATCATAATAATAGACAAGTAAGCTGTGAAATGTACTGGGTGATGTTAGTGGCAAAGGCTGGTCCACCCTGAGGTACCAGGCGGTTGGGGCCTAGAACCTAAACAAGAAGCAAAGAAAAAATGTATATTTTAAGGCAAAACCTTAAAAATAAAGACAATTATGAAAATCATTTCAGGAGCTGTTTCCCGTGATCTAACACGAAGCTGGCATTATACACAGGCCCACAGATGAGGGGGAGGGGAGGTAAAGGGGACAGTTGCCCTAAAGCTTGGCAATACAAAATAGCTCAGAGCTCATGGCCACCATCACAGCATTGGCAAAAATCACTGATAAGAGTGCCTTGTGGCACTCCAAACAATGCTAAGGGCTGGCTGGAGAGATCGGGGTGCAGTGCAATGTGCTTGGGGTGGCACTGAGGGCTAGCTGTCCCCAGCCCTGCCCCTTCCACCTAAGGCCTGGCTCATTCTGGGAGTGCAGTGCCAGCTCCCTGCCTTGGCTGGCTGCTTACACATATTCTAAGGTCATGTGAAAACAAGAAACCCCTGGTGAGGTCCAAGGCCCCTGTGATCTATCTTACCACCTGTTAACTGGCTGATGCAGCAATTTCTTCCAACATTAGTTAATCACCCAGTTAATTGTGAATCTCCCCAGGTCCAAATTAATCCCCTTCCTAATACAAATCTTCTGAAGTCCCAAATGACCCTCTTCCATACAGAAAATCCCTAGGACTCTACGTTTAAAATTACACACTGTGCTTGACAGTTCTTTGGCATAAAATAGAAGCTAAGAGCAAATATTTGGGTTTGTATGCACACGGGCTAAGCAATGAAATATAATTTTGACGAAAACCTTTTCTCTCTAAAACAGCCTGTTATTCCCAGAGCCACTTAAAAATTCAGCCACTAGAGAGCAAACTTCTTCTGTTTATCAAACTACTTTGTGTGTGCCTGTGTCTGTGCATGTGTGCGTGCCCATTTAAAAACCACAATTGTACAATATTTTAGGCTAGAAATCCTAGAAAATAAAAAAGCTGTTTGTTGACCTGGAAAAGGCTTTAGTTTTTAAATTGCATGAAATGAGTTTTCTTTTTTAAGGGAGAAGTAGACAAAGAATGATTTGTTCTAGTTAGGCTAGGAAGGATTTGCTTTCTATCAGTAAATATTGATTTACAATACACATACAAACTGAAGAAAAATATTTCTGTTGATAGTCATTCAAATTTACAGATAGGCAAAGTAAGCAAATGCTGCCTGAGGAATAATTCAGTGTGACTGAGGATATGCACTTCGTACATTTTGATATGTGATATTGTAAAATTTAATTTAACTTTTTGAATCTGCAGCCTGTTCTACATTATGTTGCTCAGGGCCAGGGGTGTGAAAAATCCCACCCCCCAGCAGTGTAGTTAAACTGACCTAACCCCTGTGTACACATTGCTAGACTGATAGAAGATTCTTCTGCTGACCTAGCTGTCCTGTCTTGGGGAGGTGGATTACATACTTTGATCTGTTGATGTAGGTAATGACTATACTGAAGTGCTTCACTGGTGCAGTTGCAGTGGTATGGCCAGCACTGTTCCCAGTGGGGTGCCAGGGCCCAGGGCAACCCCGACCTTTGCCTGAGGCCCTGCCCCACCCCCACTCCACCCTTCCCTCAAGCCCTCTCCCTGAGGAACAAGGCCCAGGGGATTAGCGGAGGTCTGGCACTGGCAGCAGGGACAGTCCCATGGCAGCAGGAAGCAGAGCAGCCTGGCCCCTCCCCGGTGCACTCCCCTGACTTCAGTTCCCCTGAGCCCTTATTAAGTTACAACTGAGTGTACATTATAGGTTGTTACTCATCTTGGGCGGTGGAAAGTTTTCTATAAGTTCCCGCTACTAACAATAAGTTGTGACAAGATGTTCAAATACCAGAGAAGTGAAACAAGAGTAATGCACACCCTAGTATGACACTGATGGCAGGGAAGGTTTTTAAATGTCAACAGTTTTTAGCTGTATGCAGTATTGTTGTAGCTGTGTTGGTCACAGGGTGCAAGAGAGAGCGTGACAAGGTGGGTGAGGTAATACATTTTATTAGAGCAACTTCTGTTGGTGGAAGAGAGAGAAGCTTTTGAGATTTCACAGAGCTCTTCTTCAGAATGAGCTCCATGCAAGCTTGAAAGCTTGTTTCTTTCACCAGAAGAAGCTGGTTCAATTATCTCACCGACTTAATCTTAGGTTTCGGCTGTGTCTGACATAGACTTACTTCCCACCATTGGTTCAACCCCACCAGCAGTAGTAAAAGGTCCCTTGTGGAGACCAGGAGCTAGTCTCTCTTGCCCAATATTGTCTAAGCCATAGCAGAAGTGTGTGTATGGGATGAAAACTACTTCAGACAAGGTCCTGTAAATCCCCTATATGCTTCTGTTAGAAAGCTATAGTTCCTAAGTAAATGAAAGAGATGTAGAGCTTCTAAGAGGATAGGCAACTTCTGCATAGTGGGAGCATCAAATCTTTGAGGGAAGTCAACATTATGTACACTACCAGTTGTCTGTCTGCTCTTTTTGTGATGAAAAGTGACCTTACTGTGAGGCACCATGTGGGGCCCTCTTGCTGGAAGTTAGACAATGTCAATTTACATAACTTTTCAGTAAGGAGGTGTATTGCTAGAAGATGATTCCTGGCTGTGGAATCACTGAAAGGCTCTGAAGTAGACAACCAGTGTCCACAGCAATGCTTCAAGAGTCCATCTACACTGGCCTGCACAGGCCTTAAATATTTGTTAATTATTTGAATTACTGTAGCACCACAGAGCCCTAGCCATGAGACTAATTTACAGCCAAAATAACCAAGTTCCTGTTCCAAAGAGCTTACAATTTTTGTAGAAGACACTTGATGGAGATAGACGGACCAACAGGGGAACAGTTAAAAAAACCCCAACCAATATTGGTCAGTATGAGAGGCGGTGGACTCAGCACACCAGCAGTCTAACTGCTATCCAAGTTTTTGTGGGCACCATGGCAAAAGAGTTTTTTAAGGAGGGATTTGAAGGAATATAATGAGGTAGCTTTGTGGATGTTTAGGAAGAACTCCCACAGTGTGTGGGACAGCAAGGGAGAAAGCACAGAGGTGCTTGTTTGAAGATTTAATAAATGGGCCAGGGAAGCATCCTGGGCTGATCAAAGGTGGGAGTTAACATATTGAAAATGAATGGAAGATAATAGCTAAGAGGGAGTGTGATTGGTGGGATCACAGAAATCACCTTGAGACTGTCACTTAATGGGCTGGTCATACCACTATGCCTGCCTACTTGCCCTCTGGGGCACCCCACTGTCCTGTCCTGTTGGGCCAGAAGCTCTCGTTTCCCCCAGCAGAGGCACAGAGTTGGGGTAACAGCCCCTCAGCAGAATAACACAGATGCTGAGAATAGCTCAGCTCTGGGAATGCTCAGTTATAGGGACTTGACAGCACTGAGGAGCTCAGCCCCCAAAAAGACCAAACCCCCAAATAAATCCATCTTACTCTGTATACAAGTTTTACAGGAAGAGAGAGCTCATAAAGTTTGCTCTCCTTATTCAATGAAAGAGAGATATGCACAGTTCCTCTCTCTTTGTTCTCCCCGCTCCCCCCCCACCCCCCAGTAACAATTATCTACACTGGGTTTGATAATAAACAAAAGAGATTTTATTAAATATAAAAAGTAGGATTAAAGTAGCTGCAAGTGATCACAGACAAATCAAAGGAAGCTACTAAGCTAAAATAAATAAACATGATAGTTAAGCCTAATACACAAAGGGTATGTCTACACTAGCCCCCAGTTCGATCTAGGGAGGCTAATGAGGGCGAGCGAAATTGCAAATGAAGCGTGGGATTTAAATATCCCACACTTCATTAGCATGTTCCCAGCCGGTCGCCATTTTAGAAATTGACTAGCCCGAAGTAACTGCCCGCGTCTACACGCGGCAGTGAAATGGGATTCCGATTTAAAGCCCTAAATTGAATTAGCTGGTAAACCTCATTGCAGGAAGAATACCAGCTAATTCCAGTTACCAGAATACCAGTTACAAATAGTAATTTCTCATCCTAGTTTTTGTTTCAGGTAAAGTCTTTTAGACCAGAGCAGATCTTTTTTCTGACCTGGGCCCAACTACTTCTCCCCTTCCCCTCCGCCCCCTATTAGAATTCTTTGTTTTCAGATCTCTTCATATGTTCTCTAGTGACTGGGAGTCAGATGAAGACCATCACCGTTTGCTTCCCCACATTGGCTAGTGAAGGGTCAGCGAATTGCTGTGGGCTCAGTCAGGCCTATCCTGCTTTACCTGAAAGAGAGGTCAGGCTTGGCCTGGGCCAGGTGGGGTGTGCTGAAAGGAGAGAACCAGCTCAGCTGAGAGAGAGCAGATAGCTTCTGCTAGCTCCCTAAAAGCAGGCCTGGCTGGGGCCAGGACACAACCAGACACTGTAATATGCCAGAGCATCCTGAGAGGAGAAAGGTCTGGCATGGGACTGTAGTGGTCAATTTTATCTGAGGTATTTTTTTGTTAACTGTTCTAGTCAGAACCTGCTGACTGGCACTACTGTTGTCAACAGTGCCTGAAGGGGATGAATTCCCTCAGTAAATCTCTGGTGGCTTGCCCCTTCCAGGGTCCATGCAGTTATTTGTCAGGAGCCCTGAAGTTACATAGTTACGATGATTTAGGCAAATCTGGTCCAAACTCAAGCAACTGATGATGCAATCACAATTTGGGAAACTCCCTGCAGCTGAGTGTGAAGCTTCCGGTTAGTAATCTAATAGGGTCAGGACAGGGTCAAGGAAACAAATCTGTTGGGAAAATAGGATATCCTTGTTTCCCTTTAGTGTAATCCAGGCACAAATAAGGTCCCAAATAGATATGCCTTTAGAAGCATATACAGGGGCTGTTGAATATATAAGAACAATCTCTTTGAGATACAATTCCTCATAATGGTCTTCTCTTAGGCTATGTCTAGACTGCATAGTTATATCGGAAAAAGATATGCAAATTGCGAACCGCAATTTGCATATCTTTTTCCGCTTTTTTTTTTATTTCGGAAGAGGCTTTTCTGAAATTTGGCCCATCTACACGAGGCCAAATTTCCGGAAAACCTCCTCTTTTGGAACATCCCTTATTCCTCATACAATGAGGAATACAGGGATGCCGAAAGAACATGTCCGCTTTTTCAGAACTGTTCTGAAAAAGCGGACGCATTCCTTGGATGCGGCAGAGCTTTTTAGGGATACCTCCAGTATCCTGGAAAAGCTCTGCAGTGTAGACATAGCCTTAGTTTTAAACACTTTAAACTGAAAGAAAATACTTTAAGATGATATAAATTTAACCCATGGAACTCATTGCGATGAAATATCATTGAGATGAAGAGCTTAGTGTACACAGTTACATTACATAAAATTAAACATGTAAGAAGAATATAAATCCTTACAACTCAGGTAATAAATGAGCAAGTTATTCCATGATTATAAATTGGCATTTCATATACCTTCTTCTTGACCACTGTGAGAGGCAGAATACTAGATCATTGAAGCACTGGTCAAAAGTAATATGACTATCCTATGTCCACCCATTGCAAAATGGTGGTTTTGAAATGTAAACAGGTCTTTAATCATATATCCCTCCCTGACATAGAAAACAACTGGAAAATCTGTCTGAAGTGTGGGTTTGAACATGCTTGCTGACTTCACATCCCAGACAGAGCTTAAATAAACCTAGGCACTGGGCAAAGTAAACAGTGCAAATGTGTAGAGTAGCTGCATAGCTAATGCCTTTGTTCTGTGACTGACTGCCCAATCCAAATTATGTCACTATAAATTCTGCCCTTGCAGCTGGTGAACGGATTCCAAACATGATATCCACATCCACGCTAGCCTGCACTGCCAGCTTTCAAAGTCTTGTCAATAGCAATAGCTGTTTATTTGCTCAGCTGATACTGCCTTTCTTTTTCTGCTCTAAGTGCTGACTTCAGGAAAGAACAAAAAGCAGTTGTCAGGCACATGTAACTATGTAGGAGAAGACTTTACAAGGTATATGCTTCCCATGCCAAGGGAATCTTCAGTTTACAGAGAGCATGTTTTAAGGTGCCTTTCTTCATAGAGCCATGGATCTAGCCCATTATGCTTTTCCACTGACTTTTAGCCTGAATGATTTTTTTTTAATGCGGGTGAAGAATTTGCTTTTTGCAAAACTCATGCTTGTGAAATGTATCCCATGAATGTTCCCAGAAAGTGATTGCAAATGGCTGTAAGCTTAGCCCAGGTGACTTGTTTGCTCATGAGCAGTATTTGCCAGTTGTTTATTCTCTCTGAGGCAAACTCTGCTTCCAGATGTAGAAGGCCCTGACTAGGGATGTAAAATAGCATTTAAAATGTTAACCACCCGTTGTGTCGTTTGTGTGGGTGGGTGTGCATGCGTGCGCTGGAGCAGTCCCCTGCCTGTGGTGCGGCCTGGTGGGCCTGGCTGGGCTGGAGCAGCCCCCCACCTGCAGCATGGTATGGCAGGAGGCTGCTCTCACCAGGCCAGGCTGAGCCCACTGCACTGCAGTGCAGGTGAGGGATTGCTCCCGCCAGCGGTGGGCGGGAGGCTGCTTTGACCAAGTCAGGCATTGGCTAACCAGCTACTCATTTACATCCCTAGCCCTGACTACTGCAGAATTGTACCTACTGACAGGCTGGCTTCCTGGCTCCCCACACTGGGAATGTGTATCCTCTGTGCTTCATAGGGGCTATCTGTGCTTTGATATGAAGGACATCTTAGGGAGTGGAAAAACGAGGAGTCCTGTGGTACCTTAGATGAACAGATGTATTATTAGGGCATAAGCTTTCATGGGTAAAACCCATTTCATTAGATGAATTAGAGAGTGAAGTGAAGGCTAGCTGGTGGATCACCAAGTATGAGCATCCACAAATCCTCTCTTTCTGCAGAAAGGGTTTCAGTGACTCTGAGATCTACTCTAGGCCTGAAGCTATAGTAGCAATGAGGGAGGGATTTTGCTTCTCTTCCATGAAGTGTGGGGGAGAGTTCTGATTCTGAACCTCATGGAAAATCCCCAGCACAGAACATGGTTATTTGGACTGTGTACTAGGAGCAGGATGTGACTTCGTGTATCTTAACCCGAAAGAAATGGTTCTGTTTTCCTTATCCTTCCCCAACATCTTTCTGCCTATAAAACATGTCAGTTTTCTTAATTCCTCTTTATATATAAGTTAGACAGCTTATTTTTGTTATCTGCATGCCACTCCATGGTACTGTACTTCTCTGTTTCTTATCTTCTCTGTTTTCCTCTGACTTATTTCTGGAAAATGTGACTTATAGGTACTTTTACACAGTGCTGGTCAGGAAGATAGGAAAGCATAGGTAAAAATAGTTCCAAACTTGCCCTTTTCCTTCAGCTCTTTAGAGGTATGGTCAATCTTTTGTCCTCCGGCTTGTATCCTCCCTACACAGAAAGCTGCTAAATGTTTTTAAAGGATGCTAATTTTGTTTCTTACATTTGAAACAAAATTAGCACCTTTGGTTTGAATAACAAAATGTTTTGAATATGAAAAACAACCTTAAACTGCACTCTGAAGTGAGAATCTGGCAACTCCATATATTCTAATTGGGGCTGATGCTGTTAACAGGGTAGAGGAGGCTCCATGACCTGAAGTCTTGTCTAGTGGTTTTCTTTAACTTCAGGGACAACTTTAAGTATAGATTGGTTAGATAGTTGATAGTTCTGAAACTCCTTTCTTCCAGTGCACAGAGAATACTTGTTATTGAAGGGATACTTCACTGATAAGACTGCTGCAAATTAGATTGTTAGGCTCCACATCCAATAAGAAAATTGAAGAGATACCATCATCTCAAATCTAGTCCCAGCCTTAGATTTTGTTAAAAAAAAAGACACAACTAAAACCATCTATGAAAACTTTGCTCATTAGACATACTTCTTGAAACCCAGTGGAAACAATTGTGTTTGAAGTTATAAACATCCTCCTACAGCATTGGCAAAAGCAAACCAAATGTTGGAGCACCAAGATTCTTTTGAAAGTGAGAGTGACGCCAGAAAAGCAGTGTCTTTGATGACTTTTCATTCATCCAAGATGAGAGCAACACACATCCTACACACTGGATTTTTGAAAATGCTGTCATTTTTAATAACCAATATTATTAGTTAACATTTCTAAGCAAACTTGTTTGTTTACAGTATATAGGATTTTTAACTTCATAGTGTCCCCCTAACAAAGCCTGCAATACAGATACCAAATAACTAATTTGGCAGCAGTACAGTAGACACAGTACTATAGTTTGACAGTGGTGTGATCTCTGTTTTTGATAGAAGAAACTTTCCAAGACACAGAGAATGTACACTAGTGAGTTTTCAAAGAAGGAATAATAATACTTCCTTTCTTCTACCCTCAGTTTGTTTTGGTTTGGGCCATCTAGATGCTATTATACCACAAAATAATATTATCATTCCAACTGAAGTATAGGTAATGGCTGCTGCTGTGACTAAATTGAATTAGTCACGGACATGTGATTTGCCCATGGGACTCCATACATACTCCATCTTGTTACTGTAATTTTCCACAGTAAGAGGGATATAATAGCCCTAGAAACACCTCCATTTTGTCTCTTTCCTACTACTAATGGAAGTGTTCTAACAAAGAGACTGTGGTCCTTCCAAGGATTTGGAAACTACAAGAAACTTAAGCCAGAAATTTATTTCCTCACTGCTACAAGCTTGCACCAATAACTTTGCAATTATTCCTTTAATCAATTTCAGTTTTCTTTCTTTCTTTCTTTCTCTTTCTTTCTTTCTCTTCGATTTTTTTCTCAAAATAATGTACATGCTCTTTTGCCATCCCTGTAAACCTCGTTCTACAAGGAATACGGGATGGCTTGAAAGAGCACTTTATTTTGAAATTTGGTTTTGTGTAGATGCGCCAAATTTCAAAATAGTCTCTTTCAAAATTAAATCGAAAAAATATACCTAATTTGCATAGCGCAAATTGCTTATCTTTTTTTCGATTTTAGAGTGCAGTCTAGATGTAGCCAGAGTGATTTTTGAATAAGTAAAAGTACCTATAAGTCACATTTTCCAGAAATAAGTTTACATATTGACCTGAGCATGTGGCTGGTCCTTTGGGATCAGACTGATTGTAAACACCTCTGAATCCGGTGTTTCTGGCGGTGATACAAAGATGGGAATTCCTCAGGAAACTGCTTTTATGAGTTCTAGTGAGACAAAAGTTTATTTTTGTGGCTGGTTTAGTATATCTCATGGGAGATTAATCAACAGCATTTTGAGATGTATTTGCCCTATTTCTCAGTGGTTTGTCCTGAACTTGGAATTCTCAGCTATGCCCCATGAAGGCACAGTTACAATACAGTTAAGACCCTGATCCAGCAAAGTTCTTAAGTACAAGTTTAATTTTGAGCATGTGACTATTCCTAAGGTGAGTAACAAGCTTGTACATCCTGGGAAAAAGAGCTATATTAGCATTTACAAATATATTACCTGACCTAGACACAACATCGCACTAGTTTCATTGAAGGAGTGATGTACTTAGTTAAACTAGTGTAACCCTGTGTTTGGATGCTCTATGTAGGTTTCACTCTGCCTACACTGGGTTAGGGGCAATCTAAGGGCTTGTCTGAACTTAAAACACTGCAGTAGTGCAACTGTAGTGCTTCAGGATTCAGAAAGATGCCACTTATGCTGATAGATAGGAGGAGTTCTTCCATCAGCATAGGTAATCCATGTCCCTGAAGGACAGTGTCTAAGTCTATGCAGAATTTTCCTGTTGAGGTAATGCTGTCTACACCAGGGGTTGTATTGTTTTAACTTAAGTCACTTAGGGGTTTGAATTTTTCACAGCTTCAAATGACATCATTATACCAACCCAATTTCCTAGTGTAGACCAAGCCTAAATCAATGTAAACCCAGAGTATACGCATGGAAGAGAGATCATATGTACCAACACCATTTCCTATAACACAGAGGCTTACTTTGGAGGTCTTCCATTCAACTTCTGACCAGCCCCAAATAGTCTAATAGTTTGCAGGCTCTACAAGATCTCATGTAGAAATCCATCACCATTTGTTATTACTGCTTCTTCCAGATTGAAGCCACACCACTTAAAGCTCGGCAATAGATTTATGGGGCATTATCTCCACATTCCCTGCTTATTTTCAAAGTAATTTTTCATCCAGCAGTTCACACCAACAGAGTCCCACTGCTGCCCCAATGTCTGTGTGCCACATCACAAATCCTAACCAAGAAACTTAGTTTACAGAATACATTCATGTTAAAAAATGTTAATCCCACACTTGAGCCTTGCCTTCCGTTATTGTCCTTGAATGTACGTTTATATAGGCTAGTATATTAGTGGAGGTATCAGTATATAAAACATTTATCTTATTTTCTTTCCAGCCCACGTTTATGCCTTAATTGCCTTCTAAAAAGTCTTCTTTGTTCTTTTATGTAAATATACTCATCTCTGTTAGTAAATATTAATACAGTTCTCTAGCTCTAGCTGTGAGAATATTTTATTGTTGTGTTAGAGGTTTTGATTAACCTCCAAGAGATGGTTGCAGTGTTTGCTATATTTATCTGAAATTTGCAGTACCGCTGCAGGCAAGGGTTGCCACAAAGAACTTCATGCAATTTCATTATTTTAATGTAGTATCTGCAAGAATAATTATTTCTGCTTATTTAATTATTTAAAATCACTCTATATGAATTCTAAAAACAAGGAAGAAGCTATCCAGTGCCTCCTAATTCCACTTCTCTACAGACTGTGATGAAGTAAAATAAATGAACATGCATGTTAATACATGCTCTCCACACCTGCCACAACACATTCCTCATGAGCCTACATCAGTGGTCTCCTACCTTTTTACACTGAAGATCACTTTTTAAATCTCACAACAGGAGAAGATCTACCGCCCCGCCCCTTCCTTGAAGCCCCGCCCTCTCTATTCTCCTTCTGTCCATCACTTGCTAGCCCCAGCCCTTACTTACACACTCTGATAAACACTTTATTTTTAAATTATGCGATATATAAAATTAAAATCATGTGTTTATAGTTATGAAATAAATGGTCTGTTTTTTATTCATGCTATTTAAATCTAAAATGAAGCATTTATAATTATACATTTTGTGAGGACAGAGTTCTGCGGCTGGGGGCAGGGGAGAGGGATCAGGGTGCTGGGAGGGCAGAGGACATGGTTCTGCAGCAGGGGACAGGGTGCCAGTGGAGACAGAGTTCGGGGAGTGGGGACGGGAATGGGGACAGGGGAGTGGGGACAGAGTTCGGGGAGTGGGGACGGGAATGGGGACAGAGTTCTGTAGCTGGGGACTGGGGAATGGGGACAGAGTTCGGGGAGTGGGGACGGGAATGGGGACAGAGTTCTGTAGCTGGGGACAGAGTTCGGGGAATGGGGACAGAGTTCGGGGAATGGGGACAGGGGAATGGGGACAGAGTTCGGGGAGTGGGGACAGAGTTCTGTAGCTGGGGACTGGGGAATGGGGACAGAGTTCGGGGAATGGGGACAGGGGAATGGGGACAGTAGTGGGGACAGAGTTCTGTAGCTGGGGACAGGGGAGTGGAGTCTGGGGAGCGGGGACAGGGTGCCAGTGGCAGCAGAGTCACCTGCATCTGCCTCCTCCCAGGATTCTCTCTCCCTTCCCCCCCCCCGCCCGCCCGCCCGCCCGCCCGCCCCCCACGGGAAGCCAGCACATGCCTCCTCCGGGCCCCCCATGGCGCAGGGAAACCCCGAGCATGCCTGCCCCGGGGCCAAACCCCCGCAGGAGCCTGCCTCGGGGGCAACCCCCCCCCCATTCCGCAGCAGGGCCAAACCCCCGCGGGAGCCTGCACCAGGGGCAACCCCCCCGCGGCAGGGCCAAACTCCCCTTCCGCGGTGTGGCACGGCCCTGCGCCTCCCCTCCCCTCCCGCAGCGCGGCCAACCCCCGCAGGCACCTGCCCCGGGGCCAAAGCCCCCTCCCGCGGCGCAGCGCAGCCAACCCCCTTCTGCAGCATAGCCAACCCCCGCGGGTGCCTGCCCCGGGGTCAAACCCCCCTCCCACGGCGCGGCCCGGCCCGGCCAACTCCCTCCCCTCCCACAGTGCGGCCAAACCCCGGGGCTGACTCCCGCTCCCGTGGCGCAGGGAAACCCGTGCGCCCAACTCACCCCTCCGGCGCCGACGGCGCAGGGAAGCCTCCGCACTCCTCCTCTAGGGCCAACGCCCCCTCCCCCAGCACGCAACAGAGCTGTGGGAGGGGGAGCAGCCCGTGCACTTCCGGAACCTCCGGAAGTGACGCGGGCTTCAGAGAGGACTTCCGTCCACCCCGCAGGAAGCCGGCACTACACTAGAGGTAGGTAGTGGGGCTTCTCGGGGGTGGGGGGAAAATGGGGGGGCGGGGTTGCCCAAACGCCTCGCGATTGACTGGTCGAGGCCTCGTGATCAACCAGTCGATCGTGATCGACGGGTTGGTGACCACGGGCCTACATGATAG
Source organism: Pelochelys cantorii (assembly GCA_032595735.1). Taxonomy (NCBI): domain Eukaryota; kingdom Metazoa; phylum Chordata; order Testudines; family Trionychidae; genus Pelochelys; species Pelochelys cantorii. Next base: position 65,901,610 of record CM064328.1, read on the forward strand.
GCCTAGAGTGTCATAATACACAACCACTCTAATAACTCATTGCTCAAGCAACTTTCAGAGCCAGTTTGAATGGGCACTACCATATGGTACTCATGCTTTGTGACTGTACACAGTTTATATTGACTCTCCCTGAAATCAACTTATTGGATGGAACCTCCTTCCTTAACTCCCTTCACTGTACTAAGGGAGCTTCTCTGGTCATCTGAAGAAGTGGGCTGTGCCCATGAAAGCTCATGATATCATCTACTTGTTTTGTTAGTCTATAAAGTGCTACCAGACCATTTGTAATTTTTTAAGTTTATGCTGTACTAAGGGAGTAATCATGGCCCCAGAAGTGCCGTGTATAATTTTGGGTGTGACTTCACTGTAGACAACCATTAATTTAAGTCACTCCTCTCCAGTTAGCCTAACAGAAGTAAGAGTGGCCACACTGCAAAATATCACTCAAGCTGCTGTGTCCTCACTGGCGCTGCATTAACTAGTGTGAGGCATTAGGACTTCTGGGACAGATCCCAGAGCTGCAGGAAGTTGAGTTGAGCCATTGTTACTAGATTTTCCTTTTACTTGGGGTATATACTCTTCCCAGTGTATCTCCACCCCGCTCCTCCATACTGCTCCTTGCCCAGGGAGCATTCCCATGCCTAATTCCCGCCTGCCCCCATAAAGACAAGCTCATCAAAGTCAAATTGCCACCGCCCATGACTCACAAATTGCAGCACTCTCCAGCAGGCATCTCTTCCAAAACACCTTTTGTCTGATGGGGTTAAGATTGACTTATCCTTAGTTATGTTAACTGAGGGTGGGGTGAGTTCACATCATCTGTCTCAATGAAGACAATGAGCGCTGTCTGTGATTCATCCAGGCATTTAGTACCTCACTGTCTGGAATACAGAAGGGAACAGGGTTTTTTTTTGGGGGGGGGAGTATGTTTCTCCGGAAGTGGGGGGGGCCTTGGTCAAATGACTCCAAATTTGGATCATTAGTGACTCTGCATCCCCCAGGAGGCAGTTTTGCAAGCAATCAGAATAACCATACAGGTTTTAGAGCACTTAGAAAGGTTGAGTTTTAATTTAATTTAATTTAATTTAAAGCTCAAAATGGTGGGAGTCAATGGAAACCCTCTGCTGTTTTTCTGTAATTTGCCAGCCCCGATGGGTGGTTGAGGAGTTGTGGGAACCTAGGTCCTGGTACTGCAGGGAGGTAAACCCCAAGATTGGAGCCTGCTGCATGAGAGCTGCACAGTTTCTGCCACCCCTTTGCGTTCTGGGTTAGGCTCCCAGTGCCTGATGGGACAAAAACAATGCAGCAGATGGTTCTAGATACTGTACATGCTGTCAGCCTGGCATGGTGCATTCATCACCCCCTTTACACACACTTGAAAACAGCAGCAAACAATCTTTTCATGTCCTTTTTTCCCTGGTTGTCCATGCAGATGCTATAGCAGGGCAAGCATGAACCCCATTCAGCTGCAAGGTGCTGTGGTAATCATAGAAAACACCTCATCTCTTATGCTGTGGTATGTCCAGAGCCTAGCCAGGATCTGCTGGAGCAAGGAAGAATGTGAGGAGGCCATGAACACAGACATGTATGAGACACTTGAGTGGAGCAATTGGCAGATGCTGATGGCAGCTGGCACACTGGAATGCTGGTTCTGGTGCCGTGAGATAAGCACAGACTGGTGGACCCACGTGGTTATGCAGCTATGGGATAATAAGTGAACACCATTGAGAAATACCCCTTGCAGTTTATGTACTCTTTGACAAGGTGGTCGGGTGCCAAGATAGGGGTATGTGTTCTACCTAGCACCCGCCACAGTTAAGGAACCCCATTTTGGCAAAGCCGTCCACTAAGTCCTGCACGTTTCTCAGAGTAACTACCCTTCAAGCACAAGGGCATTGATTGCCTTGGCTATCTGGATCACAGCAGCTCCCCCTGTAGATTTCCCCACTGCATTTTGATTCCCAATGGACTGGTAGCTGTCTGGAGTTCCAGGCTTCCATAAGGCTATTGCCACTTGCTTCTGCACTGTCAGAGTGGGTCTCATTCTGGTATTCTTGCACTTCAGGGTGGGGGAAAGCAGTTTGCAAACTTCCATAAGAAGTAGCCTTACATGTGAATGTTTTGCAGCCACTGCTGATTGCTCCATAGCTGCATAACTATGTGGTCCCACCTGTCTGTGCTTGTCTCACTGCACCTGAACCGGTGTTCCACTGTGTCAACAGGATCAACTTCCACCTACATCTGCCAATTGCTCCACTCAAGTGCTTCACACAAGTGTCTGTTCAAGGCCTCCTGACAATCTTTCTCACTCCGGTGGATCCTTGTGAGGCTCTGGACACACCGCAACATAAGGTGTGAGGTGTTTGCTGTGATTACCACCGCCCTTTGCAGCTGAGCAGAGTCCATGCTTGCCCTGCTATGGCATCTGCACAGATAACCAAGAAAAAAAAGGTGCAAAAAGATTGCTTGCCATTGCTTTCTAGCAGGGGGGAGGAAGGAGATGAGTGCATTATGGGACGCTGATGACATGTATCCATTACCACCTGCTGCACTGTTTTTGTCCGATTGGGCACTGGGAAGCTATCCCAGAATGCAAAGGGGCAGCAGGAACTGTAGCATAGCTACCCACAGAGCATCGCTGTCAAAGTCGATGGTAGCCACCCTACTAGGGTTGCACTACGTCGAACTCTTGTGCACATTGGGTACATGCACCTTTGATTTTACAAAATCAGGTGCTAAAAAATCGACCTTAATAAATTTGACTTTATCTTGTAATGTAGAAAAGGCTTTAGACTTGCTGGAGCCCAGGGAACAAAGCCAAAGGCCCATCACAGCTCAGGGCCCTTACCATCCAAAGCTGAAGCCGAAGCTTGAGCAATATAGCTTTGTGGGGCCCCTGTGGTGGGGCTCTGGGCAGTTGTGCTGCTTGCTACCCCAGATGCTGGCCTGGCTTTTATATGCAGAAAACCAGTTATTGTGGCACAGATGGGCTGTGGAGATTTTATAGCATGCTGGTGGGAGCCTCGGAAAGAAAAAAGTTGAGAAGAGCTGCAATAAAGGACATTACCTCACCTACCTTGTCTCTCTAATATTCCAAGGCCAACGCAGCTACACCAGCACTGCATACATACTCACATTGTCTTGTTTTTAATGTCTAGATTAACATGTATGACTCTGATTCAGTGATGTACTTAAAAAAAAAATTAGGGACCTCAAGAGATCATCAAGTCCAGTCCCCTGCCCTTACACACTGTCCAGAACATCCCTGCTAGATGTCTGTCCAACCTGCTCTTAAATATCTCCAGTGACGGAGATTCCACAACTTCCCTAGGCAATTTATTCCAGTGTTTAACCACCCTGACCGTTAGGAAGTTTTTCCAAATGTCCAACCTAAACCTCCCTTGCTGCAGTTTAAGCCCATTGCTTCTTGTCCTATCATCAGAGCGCAAGAACAATATTTCTCCCTCCTCCTTGTAACACCCATTTAGATAATTGAAAACCACTATCATGTCCCCTCTCAGTCTTCTCTTTTCTAAACTAAACAAGCCCAGTTCTCTCAGTCTTCCCTCATAGGTCATGTTCTCTAGACCTTTAATCATTTTTGTTGCTCTTCTCTGGGTCTTCTCCAATTTCTCCACATCTTTCTTGAAATGTGGTGCCCAGAACTGGACACAATACTTCAGCTGAGACCTAATCAGCACAGGGTAGAGCGGAAGAATTACTTCTTGTATCTTGCTTACAACACTCCTGTTAATGTATCCCAGAATCATGTTTGCTATTTTTGCAATGGTGTCACACTAGTGACTCATTTAGCTTGTTGTCCACTATGACCCCTAGATCCCTTTCTGTAGTTCTCCTTCCTAGACAGTCACTTCCCATTCTGTATGTGTGAAACTGATTGTTCCTTCCTAAGTGGAGTACTTTGCATTTGTCCTTATTAAACATCACCGGATTTACTTCAGACCATTTCTCCAGTTTGTCCAGATCATTTATGACCCTATTCTCCAAAGTAATTGCAACCCCTCCCAGCTTGGTATCATCTGCAAACTTAATAAATGTACTCTCTATGCCATCATCTAAATCATTGATGAAGATACTGAATTGAGCTGGCCCCAGAGCAGACCTCTGCAGAACCCCATTTGTTATGTCCTTCCAACGTGATTGTGAACCATTAATAACTACTGTCTGAGAATGGTTATCCAACCAGTTATGCACCCAACTTATAGTAGCCCCATCTAGGTTGTATTTTCCTTGTTTATTGATAAGAAGGTCATGCAAGAACATATCAAATGCTTTAATAAAGTCTAGGTATATCACATCCACTGCTTCTCCCTTATCCACAAGACTTGTTGGCCTATCAAAGAAAGCGATCAGATTGATGTGGCAAAATTTGTTCTTTTCAAATCCATGCTGGCTGTTTCCTATCACCTTATTATCTTCCAGATGTTTGCAGGTGAATTCCTTAATTACTTGCTCCATTATCTTCGTTGGCACAGAAGTTAAACTGATTGGTCTGTAGTTTCCTGGGTTGTTCTTATTTCCCTTTTTATAGATGGGCACTGTATTTGCCCTTTTCCAGTCTTCTGGAATCTCTCCCAATTTCCATGACTTTTCAAAGATGATAGCTAAAGTCTCAGATACTTCCTCTATCAGCTCCTTGAGTATTCTAAGATGCATTTCATCAGGCCCTGGTGACTTTAAGACGTCTAACTTTTCTTAGTAATTTTTAACTTGTTCTTTTTTATTTTAACTTCTAAACCTACCCCATTTCCACTAGCATTCACTATGTTAGGCATCCCAACACCATCAATCTTCTTGGTGAAAACCAAAACAAAGAAGTCATTAAGCACCTCTGCCATTTCCAAGTTTCCTGTTATTGTTTCTCCCTCTTCACTGAGCAATGGGCCTACACTGTCCTTGGTCTTTCTCTTGGTTTTAATATATTTATAGAATGTCTTCTTGTTACCCTTTATGTCTCTAGCTAGACTGAGCTCATTTTGTGCCTTTGCCTTTCTAATCTTGCCCTTGATATTTGTATTATTTGTTTACATTCACCCTTTGTAATTTGATCTAATTTCCACTTTTTATATAACTCCTTTTTTATTTATAGTTCCTGTAAGATCTTCCAGTTAAGCCAAGGTGGTCTCTTGCCATACTTTCTATATTTCCAAGGTGCCTTCCAATTTCAAATGTTCAACCAGGTCCTCCTTATTTGTTAAAATCAAATTTAGAACAGCTTCCCCTTACTACCTTTTTCAACCTTCTGAAATAAAAAAATTATCTCCAATGCAGTCCAGGAACTTACTTGATAGTCTATGCCGTGCTGTATTAGTTTCCTAACACATGTCTGAATAGTTGAAGTGCTCCATCACCACCAAATCCTGTGCTTTGGAAGATTTTGTTAGTTATTTAAAAAAAGTTTCATCTACCTCTTCAGCCTGGGTAGGTGGTTTGTTGTAGACCCCTAGCATGACATCACCCTGGTTTTTTGCCCCTTTTAACCTATCCTAGAGACTCTCAACAAGTCTGTCTCCTATGTTCATCTCCACCTCAGTCCAAGTGTATATGTTTTTAATATATAAGGCAACACCTCCCCCTTTTGCCCTCTGTATCCTTCCTGAGTAAGCTGTACCCTTCTATGCCAATATTCCAATCATGTGTATTATCCCACCAAGTCTCTGTGATACCAGCTATGTCATCGTTGTATTTATTTATTAGCACTTCAAGTTCTTTCTGCTTATTACCCATACTTCTTGCATTTGTATACAGCATCTAAGATACTGATTTGATTTTGCCCCCCAGTTTTGCCTTGTCCCTCCTTTATCTCTGCTATTATAGCCCATGCTCCCTCCCATTTCTGACCCATCTCTCAGGTTTCCATGTTTTTCACTTACTGTGGGCTTTGGTCACCTGGTCCCGTCAAACCTAGTTTAAAGCCCTCATTAGGATAGCCAGTCAAATACTGTCCCTTCCTTGACAGGTGAACCCCATTCCTGCTTAGCATGGAATGGCATCCCATGATCAAGGAAGCCAAAACCCTCATGACAACCCTTGACAGCCAGGTGTTCACCTCCAGGATGCATCTGTCTCTGCCTGGGCCTCTACCTTTGACAGAAAGGACTGAAGAGAACACCACCTACTCCAAACTCCTTCACCCGTACTCCCAGAGCCCTGTAGTCACTCTTGATCTGCTCAAGGTCACACCTTGCAGTATCATTAGTGCCCACATGGATCGGATGAGTAGCATGGGGTAGTAGTCAGAGGGTCAGATAATTCTTGACAATTTCTCAGGGAGCATACTTCCTGAGATGTCATGTCAGGGCAACACATGGGTGCCTCCATCCCCCTCAGAAAGGAGTCTACCAGAGCTGTCCCTAGGGAGTGTGGGGCCTACAGCACCCCCAAGCATCTGCTCCACCCCCATCCTGCCTCTGCTTCTCCCCTTCCCTCAAGCCTACCTCTGCTCCAGTCACCCCCATCCCTTCCTGCCCCTGCTCTGCCTCCTTGCTCAAGGACCCTCTGCTGAGCAACATGAACCTGGGGATTATTGGTGGGGGAGGAGGGGCTGGCATGGGGTGGCAGCAGGGATCAGTCCCCCCTCCAGTACTCAGCATAGTGGTGGGAGCAACCTGGCAACCTGCTCCACTCTGCTCTACCTCCTCCTAGCCCTGGGGCTGGGGTGCTCTGCTTCCTGCTGCTGCAGTAAAGTGGAATGCAGTGGCAGGGTGGGGCTGAGCAGAGCAGCATACCAGGTCACTCTGGCTCCCTCCAGCTCAGTGAGTGTGTGGGAGGGGGTGGGCCCTGCTGCTGCCCGGTGCTAGGCCCCTCAGTAATTCCCTGGCTGCCTTCTATAGGAAGGTTGAGGCGAATGCCACAGGGCTCTCTAAAGCATGGGCTTGGGGTAGCTGCCGTAAACCGTCCTGTGGCTCTGTAAGAATCTGTGCAATTTTAAGTACATGAGTAGTCTCATTGGCTTCAGTGGGACTGGTCACACACCTAAAGTTCTGCATGAGCTTAGGGGCTTTTCTGAATCAGGGTCAGAGTGCTCACTCAGCACCTTGCAGGATTGAACTACACAACTTTTTATATTCTGACTAGAAGGTCAGAGCTATTCAAGGGTGTGCTTGGTTATATTGCCCTCTTGTGGTGGGCCAAGAGAGTCTGCCAGCCTTAATACTGCTATTGCACTTCTGTACATAAAAGCTATAGAAGAGGTTCCTGTCCATACATCCTAGGTGCCCTTGTTGTAACTAGAACAGTATTGCTGCACTTGGAATATTTATTATTTGTACTAGATTTTTAATATAAACCACAACTAATGAGCTAGACAATTAAAAACTTGTATGCCTCTTCTATTCCACCAATTTCCCACCTTTACAACTTTCTCTGTCATCACCTCAGTATTTGAATGAGTAGAAGAAAATGCCGAATTTGACAATGTGCCTGGAGGTCATCAGACTCAGTTAGGACTTTTGAAGATTTCCCGTTAGCTGAAGTGGGAGGGGCCTGCATATTTTAGATAATAATTCTTTCCCTGCTATCAATCCTGAAGCCAGTGTGTTCATGATGAAGGGGATATATATATATGATGGGCTGGAGGTCCTATATGCCCATGAGATGACAATGGATTATTTAAGTGTTATCATTCTGCGTGGCTCTATGCTGTATTAGAAGATGAGATGTTTCATGTCTACAGGGATTTATGTTCTAAATTAAACATATTGCTCAGTACAGACATGCAAATATAATAATGCAATCAGATGAAAGTTCACTCTCAAAACTGGACTAACATGGAAAAAAGGGTAATGCTATTTTTAATGGTTTATCTTTGAAGAGGTTTTTGGAAGATGTGTGTATCTCAAGAAGAGATTTGACTGAAGAGAGAGTGAAATGGAAAGGAAATATCAGAAGGAAAACAAATTTGGCTATTATTTGTTTCTGGTAGCTACTATATCAGGATAAGCAGAATGACAGTCAAAGGGCCCATGTTATCTGGAAGGACTATTATTAATGGGACACCAGAAAGAGGGGGAAGAGAGAAATAGGCTGGGAGGAAGCAATGTAGTCACGTGGACAGAGTTGTACACAGAGGTTAATAAACTTCCACTGATTCAACTTAATCTGCATTTAGCTTTACTCTCTGTGAATGGAACAGCACCCACAAAGTGCCAGTACCTTCTCATACATTCCCGAAAGGACAAAGTGCTTTGTACATCATTGATGCTACTAGGCATGCATCTTCCATCCTTCTGATATTTCCCCACTGGTGCCTAATGTGTTGTGTACAGCAATCATAAGAACATAAGAACATAAGAATGGCCATACTGGGTCAGACCAAAGGTCCATCGAGCTCAGCATCCCATCTGCCGACGGTGGCCAATGCCAGGTGCCCCAGAGAAGGAGAACAGAAGACAATGATCAAGTGATTTATCTCCTGCCATCCATCTCCTGCCCTTGTTATGAAGGCTAGGGCACCATACTTTATCCCTGGCTAATAGCCATTTATGGACCTAACCTGCAAAAATTTATCAAGCTCTTTTTTAAACCCTAATAGAGTCCTGGCCTTCACAGCCTCCTCGGGCAAGGAGTTCCACAGGTTGACTGTGCGCTGTGTGAAGAAAAATTTCCTTTTATTAGTTTTGAACCTACTACCCATCAATTTCATTTGGTGTCCCCTAGTTCTTGTATTATGGGAAAAGGTAAATAATTTTTCTATAATCACTTTCTCCACACCATTCATGATTTTATATACCTCTATCATATCGCCCCTCAATCGCCTTTTTTCCAAACTGAAAAGTCCCAGTCTCTCTAGCCTCTCCCCATATGGGACCCTTTCCAAGCCCCTAATCATCTTAGTCGCCCTTTTCTGAACCTTTTCTAATGCCAATATATCTTTTTTGAGGTGAGGAGACCACATCTGCACGCAGTACTCGAGATGTGGGCGTACCATAGTTTTATATAGGGGAAGTATGATATCTTTTGTCTTATTATCTATCCCTTTTTTAATAATTCCTAACATCCTATTTGCCTTACTAACTGCCGCTGCACACTGCGTGGATGTCTTCATAGAACTATCCACTATAACTCCAAGATCCCTTTCCTGATCTGTCGTAGCTAAATTTGACCCCATCATGTAGTACGTGTAATTTGGGTTATTTTTTCCAACATGCATTACCTTACACTTACCCACATTAAATTTCATTTGCCATTTTGCTGCCCAATCACTCAGTTTGCTGAGATCTTTTTGTAGTTCTTCACAATCCCTTTTGCTTTTGACTGCTTTTGACATCGCTCCGCAATGGCACTGTCTTCCTTGATCGCTCCTTTTATATCTTTATCATCCAAGGGCCCCACTGCTTTTTTAGCAGGCTTCCTGCTTCTAATGTATTTAAAAAACATTTTACTATCATTTTTTGAATTTTTGGCTAGCTGTTCCTCAAACTCTTTTTTGGCTTTTCTTACTACATTATGACACTTAATTTGGGAGTGTTTATGTTCCTTTCTATTTTCCTCACTAGGATTTGACTTCCACTTTTTAAAAGCTGCCCTTTTCTCTCTCACTGCCTGTTTAACATGGCTGTTTAGCCATGGTGGTTCTTTGTTAGGTCTCTTACTGTGTTTTTTTATTTGGGGCGTACATTTAAGTTGGGCCTCTAGTATGGTGTCTTTAAACAGTTCCCATGCAGCTTCCAGGGATTTTAGTTTAATTACTCTCCCTTTTAGTTTCTGTTTAACTAGCTTCCTCATTTTAGTGTAATTCCCCTTTTTGAAATTAAATGCCAGAGTGTTTGACCGCTGTGGTGTTCTTCCCAACACAGGAATATTAAAAGTTATTATATTGTGGTCACTATTTCCAAGCGGTCCAGTAACAGTTACCTCTTGGACCAGATCCTGCGTTCCAGTCAAGACTAGGTCGATAATCGACTCTCCCCTTGTGGGTTCCTGTACTAGCTGCTCCAAGAAGCAGTCATTTAAGGCATCAAGAAATTTAATCTCTGAATCCCGTCCTGAGGTGACATGCACCCAATCAATATGGGGATAATTGAAATCTCCTATTATTACTGTGTTTTTTATTTTGGTAGCCTCTCTAATCTCCCTTATCATTTCAGCATCACTATCACTGTCCTGGTTAGGTGGTCGGTAATATATTCCTAATGCCATATTCATATTTGAGGAATGAATTGTTATCCATAATGATTCTATGGAACATTTTGATTCCTTTAGGATTTTTACTTCATTTGATTCTATATTATCCTTCACATATAGTACCACTCCGCCACCCGCACGACCTGTTCTGTCTTTCCGATATAATTTATATCCCGGTATGATAGTGTCCCACTGATTGTCCTCATTCCACCATGTTTCTGAGATGCCTATTATGTCAACTTCCTCCTTTGATATGAGGTACTCCAGTTCACCCATCTTATTAGACAGACTCCTAGCATTAGTGTAAAAGCATGTTAGAAAACTACCACTATTTATATGTCCGCCTTTCACAGACACATTGGATTTTTTTATGCACGATTGTTTCACATCTGATCTTGCCCATATATTATTTCCCACGTTCCCTATCTGACTAAATTCTAGGGAATCCCTACCTATGGAGCCTCGTGTAAGAGAAGTCTCCGTCCGATCCAGGTGCTCCCCCGCACCAATCGGCTTTCCCCCACCTCTTAGTTTAAAAACTGCTCTACGACCTTTTTAATGTTTAATGCCAGCAGTCTGGATCCACCTTGATTTAGGTGGAGCCCATCATTCCTGTATAGGCTCCCCCTACCCCAAAAGTGTCCCCAGTTCCTAATAAATCTAAACCCCTCTTCCCTGCACCATCGTCTCATCCACGCATTGAGACTCTGAAGTTCTGCCTGTCTATCTGGCCCTGCGCGTGGAACTGGAAGCATTTCAGAGAATGCCACCAAAGATGTTCTGGATTTCAGTCTCTTTCCTAGTAACCTAAATTTGGCCTCCAGAACATCTCTTCTACCCTTCCCTATGTCATTGGTACCAACATGTACCACGACGACCGGCTCCTCCCCAGCACTGCCCATAAGTCTGTCTAGATGCCTCGAGAGATCCGCAACCTTCGCACCAGGCAGGCAAGTAACCATACGGTTCTCCCGGTCATCACAAACCCAACTATCTATATTTCTAATGATCGAATCCCCCACTACTAAAACCTGCTTCTTCCTAACAGCTGGAGCTCCCTCCCCCGGAGAAGTATCCTCGGCACGAGAGGATACAACATCACCCTCTGGAAGGAGGGTCCCAACTATGGGATGGTTTCCCTCTGCTCCCATTGACTGCTCTCCTTCCCTGAGCCTTTCATCCTCCGTAACAGCATCAGGACTGTCAGATTGGAGGTGGGACAGCCCTACTATGTCCCGGAAAGTCTCATCCACAAACACCTCTGCCTTCCTTAGCTCCTCCAGTTCAGCCACCCTGGCCTCCAAAGCACGCACTCAGTCTCTGAGGGCCAGGAGCTCCTTGCATCGAGCGCACACATACGCCACCCACCCACAGGGTAGGTAGTCATACATACTGCACTCGACACAATAAACAGGATAGCCCCCACTCTGCTGCTGGGCTTCTGCCTCCATTTCCTACTCTAATTATATATGAGGGTTAATTAAATGTTTCAGATAGAGGTTGTTATAAAGGATTTAGTTTAAGGGCAATAGAAGTCACTGGCTCCCCCTCTAAACTCCCCTCTCAAAACTCCCTCCTGTTAGCACTCACCCTGTCCGCGAGCACCCGGTCGCAAAGCTCCCTGGTCGCTTACCAGCAGGGTTTAAGTGCTCGGCCTCCCTGATAGCTCCTCCCTCTGCCTACAGCTCAGCCAATCAGCACACGGTGTTTCAATTCAAACCTAATCAGCTTCCAACTGCCTGCCTGCCTGAGCACACGGCCTTTCAAACAAACAAACAAACACTCAGCTCAGCACTCCAAACGCTCCAAACAAACAAACTCCAAACAAACACACACAAGCCCAAAACCTCCAAATATAAGCAGCCACTTACCCCAAGTGCTTTAGTTTGCTCCTTCCTTCTCCTCCTCCAGGAGAACCTCTCAAAACTCCCTCCTGTTAGCACTCACCCTGTTCGCGAGCACCCGGTCGCAAAGCTGACCACTCTTGTGCATTTATGTGGTTTTAACTTTTCCTCTCGCAGTTAATGCACAGAAACAGATGCACAATGCCTCACTTGCACATGTGTACATAGTATGTAGCATTCTGAACATGTACTCCAAGGCTCCTAAAAGGAACCACCACAAAAGTATAACTGAGTTCATAAGAGAATTAGGTAAGTTCATGGAGGGGGTTAGGTCTATCAATAGCTGTTAGTCAAAGTGGTCAGGGATGCAACCCCATGCACTGAGAGTCCCTAAACCTCTAATTGCCAGAAGCTGGGAATAGACAACACCTGAAATTGCCCTATTTTGTTCATTTCCTCCGAAGCATCAGACTCTGGCCTCTGTCGGAAGACAGGATATTGGGATAGATGGACCATTAGTCTGACCCAGTATGGCCATTCTTACATTTTAAAAATCACAGCAGGCTTTTTTTGTCAGTTAAATCTTCTGAAAAGGAGAGGTAATTGTATTTGTTTCCTACACTAAGAGGGTAATAAATACAAATGTGTTTAATGAGGCCCAACCTTGACTTTATTGGTCTCAGTAAAACCTTTTATTCAACATAGCCTCCACTTAATGGAGATTGTGTTAGCAAACAGCCAGTCCCAGGGTTATAATGTCTATAAAGTAGTAGTCACTTTCAGATTGACTTATCTAGTCAGGGTCAAGCAAGATTAAAAAGATGGAATATTAAAGATCTGATGGTATCACACATTGGCTACGCAATGATAGCCATGTTTTTACATTTATCCTGATTCTTGCCTTTGTGATAAAGGACATTGTTTCTTCCTTCTTTCATAGGTGCACATGTGCACACATAAAATAGGATTATTTGGTATATCAAAACAAACACCATTTGCAAGTCAAGTAATTTTAGACCCTAGACATTATTTTTCTCAACTGCCTGATGCATCATATGCTAGGTAAATGATGAAAATGACATACATAGTACTGATATTAAGCCATAAAATAACGGGGACCTGATTCTAATCTTATTTATACTGGTATAAATGAGGTGTAATTCTACTGAAGTCAGCAGAGTGACACAGTAGTTTAAAACCATGAGATGTCATAAGAAAAATCAGACTGGATTTTACAAGAGGCTAGAGGGAACATTATGGCTCTGATTGCTAAAATAGGGGAAGGCAAAGCTCATGTTTCATGTTAAAAATTCATTACCACAGGGATCAGAGAAGAACTTTTCCCTCCAGAAACAGTATTGAACAATTGGCCAGAAACATTGCATTTGGGGATTTTTAAATGTGCTTTTCTATGAAGCATCAAATCTTGGCAAGTACCAGAGAGAGGCAGTGCAGTTACTGCACTGTTGTTGGATCTGGTTTACAGCAGAATTTTGTATATCTGTGCTTTCAAGCAGGGGCGGTGGAACAATTTGTATAGTGTGGGTGGTGAGAGCCATTGAACCAAACTGTAAACTCTGTATATGCTGGAAACCACTTCAAACAAGGCAATGCAGTAGATCCCAGCACCGCTAGTTCCAGCGCCTATGCTTTCAAGTAGCTTTGAGCTCTTTCACAGTACTGAGACCCCCTTCTTCAGATATTAATAATTTGCTGCTTGATTCCAAGCATGTATTTCTTACTCTTCTTTTATTCCATCTGATCTCATTGTTTCTAGCTGGACCAACTTCTGTTGGTGAGACAAACTTTTGAGCTGCACAGGGCTCTTCTTCAAGTCTGTGTAAGCTCAAAAGCGTGTCTCTTTCAGCAAAAGAAATGGATCCAATAAAAGATATGTTACCTCACTCGTGTGCTTCTCTAATATTCTGGATATTCTCTAATATACCTACAGCACCACTGCATAGATCAGAGGTCCCCAAACTGTGGCTTGAAATATTCAGGGAAGCACATTGGGCCTTGGCCAGTCCCATGGAGGGTGAAGAGGGAGCGCCACCCAGCTCAAACCTGCCTCCAGTTCTGCTTTGGTCCCACTATCCAGCCAGATGCCTGTCCCTATCCCTATGCTTGTCCCCATCCTTGGCGCGATTCCACACCAGGACATGGACTTGGCTAACAGCCCCCATTGGGGCCTGGCTGTAGTCCCACCATTACCCCCAGCCTTAGACCCTTGCTGTGGCTCTGTTCCAGCTCCCAGGCTGAGGCTGAAGGAGAGGGTGGGGCTAGGAGCAGAGCTACCTGGCTGTGGGCCCCCACTGTGGCCTGGCTAAAGCTTTGCTCCTACCCCCTCCCCTAGTCTCAACCTCTGACTACCGCTCTATTCCTGATCCCAGCCCCACTCCCAGGCCCAGGACCTCCCTCAGCTGTGGCCCCAGCCATGCCCCCTCCCAAATGTTCCTGGCCCCAGCTCTGGAGAGGTGGGAGTGTGAATAGGGTAAGGGGGGGGCTTGATAATTGGAGATTTTTAAGAGCAAGCTAGACAAATATCTGTCAGGGATGGTCTATCTGGTGCTTAGTCCTGCCATGAGTTCAGGGAACTGGACTTGACCTCTTGATGTCCCTACCAGTTCTATGAATCAATGATTCTATGACCCTGAAAAGTTGGGAAGAACTGGCATAGATAATGTTAGTCATGCTAGTGCAGGGTCAGAAAGAGAAGCAGGTGTCTCAAACTTTCTTATGTTCTGGTATGAATCTAACTCCTTTAAACTTTGAGTTTATCACAAACTGATGATGGTGTAACTCAGAACATGATATTTGGTACATTGTCCAATAAGTTATTTTTTCAGTGACACTTGTGTAGTATTGTATCTAAAACCATGAACAGTGTTGCCAAAAGACTGCTGGAAGCAGCAAAAACCCTGATGAGGCAAGTTGCCATCTTTTAAACACCTTGTCACAAGACAAACACTTCCTTTTGTGGCAAGGGCCCCTCTTCCCCAAGCCACCACTGGGTAGGCCTCCTCCTCCTCCTAGCCCCGGGGGTCAGGGTTTTGCAGCAGGCCTCAATGGTAGGGAGCCCAGCCAGGTGCCCTCAGGCTCCCTCCCTAGCTGTGTTTACCTAGTGCTGATCCAAACTGTTCTCTCCAATTTCTTCCTCTCTGTCTCTCCACCACCATCCTTTCACTCCCCCCACCCCAGCCTCCAACTGCTGAGGCTTTTAAAGGCCCTCAGACAGACAGCAGAGAAGTCAGCTGGCCCCAATTTGCCTGAGCCAGCTCCCTCCCAGCTGCATCTAATTGGGCTGCAGTTCTCTGCTTCTTCTCACAGGGGATTTTACCCTTTTGGGCTGCCTTTTCCCCTCTCTGCAGCAGCTCCCTGGCCTGACCCTGTCAGACATCCCCCACTCTGCTCAACCCCATGGGGTTGGGTTACTTGGGTCGGACAACAACGCAACCCGTCTGCATTCCCATGCTGGGCTCCTGATCTGTGTTGCACATGGAAGCGGAAGGGCTGCAGGGACAGGAACCTCCGGGTAACCCTCACATTCTTGTCCTTGTTTCAGTGCATCCACTGCAGGGGTGCATGATTGGTGACCAGGGTAAACTTCCACCCAAGGAGGTAGTAGCGAAGGATTTCCACGGCCCACTTTACCGTGAGACATTCCCTTTCAACTATGGCAGAGTTTCGTTCCCTCGGCAGAAGCTTCCTGCTGAGGTACAGGACTGGGTGCTCCTCTTCCCCAACCATTTGAGACAATACAGTCCCCAGTCCTACCTCCGAGGCATCGGTCTGCAGGATAAACTCCTTCTGAAAATCAGGGGCTATGAGAACTGGATCGCCGCAGAGGACATTCTTGACATCCTTAAAAGCTTTTTCTGTCTCCGTAGTCCACTTCATGATGTCGGGACCATGAGCTCTAGTCAGGTTGGTCAGAGGGCAGGCCCTGGAGGCAAAGCGGTAATATCCAACCAACCCTAGGAATGCCCTGACCTACTTCTTTTGGGTTGGTTGGGGCCAATTTTGTATTGCATCCACTTTGTTGAGCTGGGGCCTCACTACACCCCTTCCCACAACATAGCTGAGATACTTGGCCTCGGCCAGCCCAATTGTACACTTTGCGGGGTTCACCGTAAGTCCTGCTCTCCTTAACGTCTCCAATACTGCCTCTACTTTTTCAAGGTTTGTCCCCCAGTCAGGACTGTGGACAACATTGTCCAAATAGGCAGCCGCGTACTTGGCATGTGGCCACAACAGCTCGTCCATGAGCCTTTGAAACGTTGCAGGAACACCATGCAAACCAAAAGAGAGAACTGTGTATTGAAAGACTCTCTGGAGTCAAAAAGGCTGTCTTTTCTTTGGCTCCTGATGCTAGGGGGATCTGCCAGTAGCCCTTGGTCAAATCAAGGGTGGATAGAAATCGGGCCTTGCCCAGTTGGTCAATGAGTTCATCCACCCTTGGCATGGGATAGGCATCGCATTTGGATACTTCATTTAACTTTCGAAAGTCATTGCAAAAGCGAAGGCTTCCATCTGGCTTGGGTACCATAACAATAGGGCTAGACCACTGGCTATGTGACTCTTCAATGACTCCAAGCTTCAGCATTTTCTCAACTTCAGCTTGGACCTCTTCATTTTGCCTCTGGTATCCAGTATGGCTTAATGTTCACCTTCACCCCGGGGTCTGTGATGATGTCATGGTAAACCTCCGTAGTTCTACCAGGTTCTGTCAAACACATCCTGGACGATCACCTCGATAATCTTTTCGGGGTTGTGAATGTCAGGCTGCAGCCACTTCCGGGCCAGATCAAACAACTGAGTTCTGGGGCCTTGGTCGTCTCAATATCTCCATTCATGAAATCTCTGGGCTCTCACTGTGACCATGACCCATGACCGTGCTAGGATCTCAGCTTTTAGCTGGGGGTAGTTGGAGGCGGCCTCCTCTGCCATGTCAAGGTATGCCTTCTGGGCTTCCCCACTCAGTAAAGGGGCTAAAATGCTGGCCCACTGAGCTTGAGGCCAGGCCTCCCACAAAGCTGTCCTTTTGAAGGCCAACAGAGAGGCCTCAACATCATCATCTTTCGTCATTTTTTGTAAGTAGAAATTGGCCCGAAAGGGTCAGGCCCCATCTTGATCACATACCTGGACCGTCAGGGCTTTCAGCTGGTTCACTACCTCCTGCAGGGTGGCTCTGTCCTGGGCTACCTGGCTCATCAACAACTGGTTGGTTTCTTGTTGGAGCCACACTGACTCCTGCTGGGCAGCCGCTTGCACCTAAGTAGCCTCTTGTTGGGCAGCCATGGCCTGCACCAGTGCTTTTACCAGGTCCTCCATAAGTGCTTCTCCTTTGCGAGGGGCCAACTTGGCCAGATTTAGGGTTGCTGTGAGGCCTCACAGCCATGCATCCCACTGCTGACACCACATGTGGCAAGGGCCCCTCTTCCCCAAGCCACCACTGGGTAGGCCGCCTCCTCCTCCTAGCCCCAGGGGCTGGGGTTTTGCAGCAGGTCTCAATGGTAGGGAGCTCAGCCAGGCACCCTCAGGCTCCCTTCCTATTTGCATTTACCTAGTGCTGATCCAAACTGTTCTCTCCAATTTCTTCCTCTCTGTCTCTCCACCACCTTCCTTTCATCCTCTCACTCCCCCCCCAGCCTCCAACTGCTGAGGCTTTTAAAGGCCCTCAGACAGACAGCAGAGAAGTCAGCTGGCCCCAATTTGCCTGAGCCAGCTCCCTCCCAGCTGCATCTAGTTGGGCTGCAGTTCTCTGCTTTTTCTCACAGGGGTTTTTACCCTTTTGGACTGCCTTTTCCCCTCTCTGCAGCAGCTCCCTGGCCTGACCCTGTCACACTTTGCAATGAAAACTTTTTCAGTGCCCCATGCCATAGGTGCGCTCTTTACCTTGTTTTCAAAGAGAAGCACTTTCTTGTTTCCTTCCAAAGCAAGAATTTTAAGGTTTTAGAAATATCTAGCAGGCAAAGTTGAATAGAAAAATTGTAAGTTCAAATAAGTGAAAAAGAGGAACAGGTTTCTTTGCAGGAGAAACATCCTATGATGATGATCTATCAAGCAGCCCTGGGCAAGGCATGAACAGTATGTAGGCTGTGTCATATAAGTTGTCAATAACTCATAGTCTATGCCAAGCTCTCGGAGCAGGAACTGTCTATGAAATCCCAGGATGCAATCCAGACCAGCGAGGGACTGAATCACCACCTGCCTTGCAACCTGAGGTACCTCACAATGCTTTGCTTTGCTGGTGAAGTTCTCAACTTGGGTCATTCACAGCTAGCCAAACAGCATGAGGTCTCATACTGAATATCTGTGTGTAGCCACAACCTTGCTTCAGCAACTCGGACCCCTAGCAGCCTGTCAGCAATACACCATGGCCAATGGGAGCTGCAATTGCCCATACCTGCAGAAGTGCAGGTAAATACAGCGGTGGCAGCCTGCCAGGAGCTAACCCTTGCAAACCAGTTCTGGCCTGTGGGCCAGTATATGGCTACCACTGATCTAAGTTAAAAATTAACATGTTTATTTAAGGACATCCATAATGTTAAGCTTGTATGGGGAGATTTTCAGTGATGGGCAGTTTCTGTTGAACTCAGTGAAAGTTTTATCATTGGCTTCAGGGGATGAGCCAATGAGTTTTGTGAAGGGGGATGTCATGCTAACAATAGTATTGAGTCAGGATAAAGAAAGCATGGATGCGCACAATATCTGGAACTGTCACTACTCACGTGCTTATTATACACTCCGGCTATGTCTACACTCGCAGCTTTTTGCGCAAGTATGGCCGTTCTTGCGCAAGAATCTGCAGAGCGTCCACACTGCCCGCCCGCTCTTGCACAAGGAAATTTACAGTAGGGTGTAGTCAGAGAGGGCTTCTTGTGCAACAGCTATGCTCTTTTTTAACAGGTGTAAGCCCTCTTGCGCAGGAGCTCTTGCACAAGAGGGCTGTGTGGACGCTGGGCAGGGATTTCTTGCGCAAGAAAGCCCTATGGCTAAAATGGCCATCAGAGCTTTCTTGCGCAAGAGAGCATCCACACTGCCATAGGCGCTCTTGCGCAAAAGCACATCTTGGACATGGCAGTGTGGACGTGTTCTTGCATAAGACTTCTTGCAGAAGAATCCTTGCGCAAGATGTTCTTGCGTAAGAAGCCACCAGTGTAGACATAGCCCCCGTGTTTCTCCTCAGGTATACAGTACTGCCACAGGGCTCTCTAAACAGCATAGGACAGATTCACGTGAGGACATCAGCTTGTATTGGTGCAGAATTGCTTGATTCCCGTGGGGTTCCAAGAAGCTGGGAAGCGTTATGCAGCCTGGAGTCACAGAATTCCCTGCTGTTTAAAGGGAGTGTGCCTGCTGGACCCATACCTTTTCCTGGTTGGTTTGAGGGAGATCCCACTATAGTCTCACTTTCTCTCCACCCCCTCCTTGCCCTTTTGGGCTGAGTTTGCTTTTGCAAGTGTTTGGAGAGACTGTGATCATAGGCAGCATGTGAATCCTCCATTTGGGAAGACTATGTGAGCCCAGACCGTGGTGCTCAGTGTCCTCCCCGAGAACCCTACTCATACTCTACCCTTCTGGCAGCAGCGTGCCCCAAAGGTGGCAGGCTGGCTGTTTGGGAAGGCTTAGCATCCCTTCATCTCTTATACCCACTACCAATGACTGTGATTAGGTCTGACCCTGGTGTTCTCTGTGCACATCTGGCCCATAGTGATTTTGCTTTTAAAATGACTAAGGAGATAAAAAGAATAACATTCGGCTTTAAATCTGAATGTCCTTATTTTGGTGGGTTTGTGTTAGAATATCAATTTTGCAATTTAATTTGAAGCAGCTAATAAATGTACTTCACACAATTGATGGTGAAATAAGCTTGACGTTCAGACACTCTAATGATGTCTTATCTCTCCACATTACTTACACATTATTTAAAGGGCAAACTATCCAACTGGAGCATGTGTATTCTACTTCTCCAGCCATGAAGGACACCTTTGGTATGGATCTCCTTGAGCCATATGTCTTTTTCAGTCGGGATAAGCTTTCAAGTCAAAAAGCAACACTTCCCCCTCTTCTCCCCCGAAAAGAGCACTGGGCCTGGGCATGAATAATACCTTTTCACTTCTTCTTTGTTTGCTTCAACTTTAATTTCTCTGAGATGATTAGCAATTTTAAGAGCTGCATTTTCAAAGCAAAAGAATAACCAGCTTAAAGGAGTCCAAAGAAGGGTACAATATATTTTTTCTCTGAAATTTTAAGTTTCCTTTTCCAACAGACTTTATGCTCAGAAGCAGATAACATTTTCTTTGCATAAGCAATTATTGAGCTATCTCCTTTTGGACACATCTAAATTAACCACAATCCTATGCCAAGATCAGAGACATAAGTACTGAGACTGAAAGGAAGTTCAAAATCTCAGTGCAGGAGCAGTCTGTGACTTCAATCATTCTTTATTAATTTTGAAAAAGGTCTTGGTATCCAGTGGTCTTCAGAGAAAATGTTTTTAGGCACTTGTTTGTCTATATGGTTTTTTCCCCTGTGGCATTACTACAGAGTGAAGCAGGATAATAAAAAATAGCCTAATGTTATAAAGTGTTGGTAGAGCTATTTCACAGGTAGCTGTTATGGTAGGAGGATGTGTGTTCTTTATTTATACTGCAAAGAATTATTTCCCTGAAGTATTTCACTTTAGTCCATAAAAACTGGCATTTCCTTCAGCGCGTGTCAGTCCAGCTTCATAAATTTGTTTTATACTTCTTCCTGTGTTTTCCAGGCACTGTTGTATAGAGCTGCTCTCAAAATCTTATCAATCTGCAAGAAGCCTGATGTAGTGGAATACTCTGCTCATGCTAGGAAACTGAGGGAGTCACTGATGCAAGAAAGGATCCAAGACTAGTCCTCCTATATCAGGGTATGTCTACACTGCAGTTTTTTTCGGAAAAATGGCCATTTTTTTAAAAAAGCTTCACTTACATTCACACTGCAATCATGTTCTTTCGAAAAAAAATCGAAAGAACAGGGGGTTTTCTGACATTGGTAAACCTCTTTCTGTGAGGAAAAAGCCATTTTCCAAAAGAGCTCTTTTGGAAAAAGGCGTGTGTGGATGGGGAAGAGGGAGTTCTTTTGAAAGAAGAGGAAAGAGGAAAAAGCACAGGTGCCCTGGTGGCCACTCCGTCCATATGAAATGTGTGATAGCGTCCGTTCAGTGTGGACGCTATCTTTCAAAAAAGCAGATCGAAAAAGCAGATGCATGTTGAAAGATCTCTTCTGGAAAAGCTTCTTCTGAAAGAAGCCTGTAGTCTAGACATCGCCTGAGTGATCTCCAACCTCTTTATGCTTGAGATTACTTTTTGAATTTAAGTGCAACCCAAGATCTACCTGAAACCCAAATACCCTTGCCCTGTCTCCTTTGTGCCCCTTCTCTGAGGCCCCGCCCCTGCTCCCTCCATCCTCCCTCCTTTTCACTAGGCTGGAGCACAGGCTCTGGCCTTGGATTAAGGGATCTGGAGTGTGGGAGGGGCTCTGAGCTGCAGACAGTTTGGGTGCTGGAGGGGATTTGAGGTGCAGGCTCTGGGAGGGCATTTGGATGCAGGGGTGGCTCGGGCCTAGGGGTCTAGGAGGGGGTTCATGACTGGGGTAGGGTTTCAGGATGTGGACTCCAGCTGGGCACTGTTTACCTAAGGTGGCTCCTGGGTGGTGGGGCTAATGCAGGCTCACTCTTGTCCTAGTCCTGCACCACTGCCAAAAGCAGCGAGCAAACTCCATCCCAATTCCTGTTGTGTCTCCTCTCTGCTCTGTGGAGATAGGATACAAAGTGGGAGAGGAGTCACCTTGACATCAGGGATGGTCTAGATGGTACTGGGTCCTGCCATGAGGGCAGGGGACTGGACTCAATGATCTCTCAAAGTCCCTACTAGTTCTAGTGTTCTATGATTCTGTGATCAGCACCCCTCTTGTCCCTCCTTTGCCATGCACAGCAAGCAGGAGGCTCCTGAGGGGACAGCTCCAAAGCAAAGGACAGGAGATGCACAGCAGTGGGGGGAGGGGCAGCTAAAGTGCTGATAGTAGCCTCTTGGCCAAACCAGTCAGGATCACCGGTCAGAGGCTCCACGATCTACCAGTAGATCCCAATCTACTGGTTGGTGACCACTGTCCTATATAGTACAACATTCAGATGGTAATAACCTACACAAAGGCCTGCCTACCAAGTTTGGGGATTATAGCAGAACAAGGGCTGAAGTCTATGAGCTTGTTGTTATGACTGTTTTTGTTTGTTAACCCTTTGAACATCTTAGAGTGCACACACCCCAGATTTCATGCAGGACCTATTGTGTTTCAAGCTGATGAAGTGAGCTGTCTGATTCAGCAACAGGAGGACAGTTTCTTGTCCAGAAAGTCTCTCCTCCCCCTTAGATGTTTACACCTGGGGTTTAAGGTGCCCAGTTTATAACTAAAAAAACAAAAGATTTTTCCCTTCAACACAAAAAGCCTGGCTCAGGCTGCACACCAGCCCTTCAACAGAAGATTAGGAAGCTTGGCTTCTGGTCTTTCCTTTGGCCATCAGGTAGCTGCCTTTATAGGGTTCTCATCCTTCATTCCCCAGTCCTGCTTCGTTAGTCCACCTTGTACATGAGCTCTAAGCAGGGAGTTAATTCCTCACTGCATGGTATTCAAAAGGGCCTGTGCAAGCCACCATATGGAACTCCAGTGGGACAAGAGGCTGTACTAAGACAGTAGAGCTGTGTTAAATGCTATTTCTATTTAAGTGTATGGGTGATCAATAAGACAGGCAAGCTGTGAAAATGTAATGCAGCAAACCAGGTTAGGGTGCTGAAATGCTACTTGAAGGTGAACCTGTTGTGCATACATATGTTAACTTATAAATGAAGTTCTGATAAGATGATCACCAAATGTAAAAATGTAACCTTAAATTAATATAAATCTGTCAACTTCGGCAGAGTGTAAATAAGAAAATTCCACCTTCAGGTAGGTAAATTCTGTGACAATTTAGGCTGGGTCTATACCACAAAGTTTTGTGGGTGTAATTGTGTCACTTGGTGGTGTAAAAAAACCCCAAGCCTCTGACTAACATGGCCTTGCTGGCAAAAACCACTTTGTCGATGCAGCTTCACCGGTAAAGGAGCCTCTTTTCTGTTTTTGAGGACATAGTATAAATAAATTGTCAAAATTCTTTCTTTTGCCATTATGAGCTGCCTTGTCTCTATGGGGCTCTGTTGGCATAAGTGTGTCTGTTGTACTGTAGACTAGCCCTTATATTCCATGTAAGTGTGTGCCAGTGCAGAATTTAGCCCCATGGGTCTAACTGTCACTGAGAAAAACAGAAAATCAGAGTTAGGGCTGTTGCTTTGTTCTTGCCATCACTCTCCGCTCCTAATGTAGGACAGGGATAATGATATTGACCCACCTTTGTAAATTACTTTGTCATCTACTGTTAAAGTATTCTTATTGGGTGGTGCTTGGGAATGACAACAGGTAGTATGTGTTACTCACTCCATGGAAATCATGGTATCTAAGACCTATTGCCAAATCTCTTTATCTTTTAGTTCCTGAATATTCATAGGAGAAAAATGAGGGTGCACTAGAATTAAGTCATAGGAGCACTTGTGATGACAGACAAGTGTCCCAATAAATCAGATATCAGAAGCTGAGGTTTTTCTTCTAAAAGGCAGCCTTGGAAAATATTACATTGATAACATAAACAAAAATTCATAGGAAATCATACAGGTTTATAAATGTTACTGTCTTTTCAGTTTAATTACAGTGGCATTTAAAATGAACAGAAATGGCACTTTGATTGCACTGTAACTGCACTTTTATTATTTGTATCTGAATATATTAAAAACAGTTAAAGCTGCATTTTATTGTATGAGACTAATTCATACACTTACACATTTAAGACACTGAATGTAAAGAATAATTTCGGAGCTTCATCATTACTAGCTATGCTGAAAATTGCTCTTTAATTCCGTTCCAGTGGCAGATAAAATTGCAAAGGCAATAAAGTAGACACAATAAATTGTCTGCTGGTGGATTATCGCTACAGTGTCAGTCCACCAGGTAGTAGAGACAAGCCCTCAGTGTTGGCAAGTTTCAGAGGGGTAGTCTTGTTAGTTGGTTTCAGTAAAAATAACGAAGAGTCCTGTGCCACCTTAAAGACTAACCAGTTTATTTGGGCATAAATTATTTGGGTTCCAGCCCGTGAAAGCTACAATAGTTGTAAGCAGGAACTGAAGGAATGAATCTCTTACAGTTATCTGGAAGTGTGGAGATACCCTGGGGCTATGTCTATACTGCGCCTGTTTTGTGCAAGAAATACGCAAATGAGGCAAAGCATGGAATATCACCACTCCTCATTTGCATAATTTATGAGGCTCCGTTTTTGCACAAGAGGCTTTTGAGCAAAAACCCCTTCTTGCGCAAGAGCCTTTCTTCCTGAAAAAAATGCGGAAGAACGGCTCTTGCGCAAGAGGGGGGGTTTGCGCAAAAATGGAGCCTCATTAATTATGCAAATGAGGTGCTGCGATAGTCCACACTTCGCCTCATTTACATATTTCTTGCGCTAAACAGGGGCAGTGTAGACATAGCCTGGGTGTGTCAATGTAAATACAGTGTGCTCCTGCTTCGCTTATATGTATAAGATATTCAGCAGATGGAGTGGTATTTTGCTCATTGTAATCAACTTAATTTGTGACCCAGCATCAGCTATGTTTGTATTAAATGCAGGTATAGATAAAATATTGTTACTAATGTTTGCAATTTTGTGAGAATACAGAAAATTTGCATCCCTAGTTCGAACTAGGGAGCAAGTGTAGACGTACCCAGACTCTGTGCTTGCACGTGGGGAAGCATTGCTTCCCAGAGGCACCCAGGGGTTTGTGTGAATTTTCCAGGTTACTGCGTGGGGGCTTGAGCCAGTTCTGTGTTGGCTGGATGGAGAAGAACTTCAGATATTGAACCTGATCCTGGCTGCTGCTGGTTTCACTTGGTAGATGGTTATATACATTTGTTAGTCTTTAAGGTGCCACAGGACGCCTCATTGTTTTTTCTCAGTGATTGGTTATTCCAGATACACTTGTTAAATTGGCAGTGAGTGACACTTATAGCAGGCATCCTAGCATCCATTGTCATCTGAGAGCTAGTAGGGCCTGAGTAATAATGTTCCTGTTCCTATGCTTCCACCTGTCCACATCCTCTTTCCTTTGGTGGAAAATGAGTATTGTCTAACATGATTAGAGCAGATCTCTATCAGATGCTTTGACTTTAATATCACTGAAGGAGCATGATGAGCTGCCATTATTATTATATCAGGTCTACATGTCATCCAGACACAATGCAGTGTCAGTTATCTGCTTTCTCCTGCAGCACAGATACAGTCTTTATGGTGCTGCTAATGCACAATGTTGTCAGTGTTTTTGAAAGTTAAATAACTCATCTGTCTCACCGCCTACTGAAAGTGTCCTCCGTGTTTCAGAAGAGTCTGGAGAATCCTTATACATTTTTCAAACTTTAAATTTCTGTCCCCTGGAGCTCTATGCCGAAGTTACCAGACTAAAGTACAGTGGAACTCAATTACTCTCCCTTTGCAGACCAACAGGGTAAACAAACAATTAGAAAATGCCTAAGGGCATTTTTCCAAGTGATTTAGGAGCATATCTCTCTTTCAAAGTTAGTGGGATTCAGGCGCCTGCTTTCAAACACCATTTTTGAAAATGGGACTTAGAACTTGTTTGCACCTTAAATCTTTGCTGGCATACAGCAAAACCCTAATAGTGTAGGTACAAGTTATACCAGCCAAAGATTGCTTTTTGAGATACAGCTGCTACTGGTTCTGTGAGGGAAATGTTATACTGACAACAGCCAAACACATGCAGGCACAGAATCGCTCCACTAACCAACATTGCTATGCCAGTACAACTTTTAAGTGTCAAGCTTTGTGTTAGGCTCCTATGTGACTCTGGGGCCTCTGAAATTTTCACCATCATTTTGTTGTTGTTTTTGATATACATCCACAAAGGTCTATACATAGTGTGGAGAAAACAGTTGATGAAAGGAATAAAGGGAGCTGATGTTAATGATCTTTTTCTTGTTTGTTTGTTTTCCCCCATAAGCACCTTATTACCTTCCACTCCAAACCCAAGACATGTTTCTTTGAGCTCGCATTTGCTAATGTAAAATATATACTAACATGTATATTTAAAAAATCCAACCCTACCAAACAAGATATTCTGCTGCACACTCTGCTTCCTATGGTGGAGAGGATGAGACAATTGATGTACTACCAGAGTGTTGCTCAATATTACGATGATGAGTATGGTAGGAGAATCTGATTTTATTTTAGTTTCTGGAATTACAGTTTTTGAAGTTCTCTGAGCACATTTGCACTAATCTGGATGATGATTTGCCCTTAAAGTTGCTTTTTCTGAAACAATTTCCTTCTGAAAGAGAACCATATGCCTGAGGTGAAGGATACAGTACATCACTGGCTAACAATACTTCCCCCCACATCTCTTTTTAAAATGAACAAACTTGCATTTAGGAAAAGGAAATTTACTGTGGCTTTTTTGGACAGATGGTGATAAGTGTGAGTTAGCATTTGTAAGCTTATAAGCACATATGGTTTTGTACATATCAATTAAGACAGTTGGCTAATCACTCTAATATCATTACTGATTCATCTGTATTCCTTCAAATAGACACTTATGCTCAGCTGCTGGTTTTTATAGGTATGGACTGGGTTGTACAATTTTCTTTATCACCATTTATAGTCAATAACATTTCCTTGGCACCAAAAGACTTAAAAAAGGGTACATTTCAGAACTGTGTGGGCAAGCCATTTGGCCAATGCCTTATGTGTAAGGCACGCACATACAATATTTGTGCGTGTGGAAAAAAGGTGGTTTCTTTTTAAAGACTGTGCTAGTCATACAGTGGGTTGAGTGACGAAAGCAGTGTGTCTATGCTCACAGGAAATACATGCCGATTCATGCATACACTCATCAATCTGTTGATAAGGATACTGTATTTTGGGATGATCAAGACAGTGATCCCACATTTGGCTTGTTCATTCCCTGTGAAATTAGCCATGGAGGTCATCACTGTATTATGATCTATAAAGTCCTTTACTATAGCTGACTGATAAATCCTCACAATATCCCTGTGCTTATGACTGTCCACCTGTTTATGGATGTGGAAACTCACAGTTGGAAGTTGGGGCCAAAACTCTCATAGTTGGGGAGAGGTTTTCAGAGGCACAAATGGCAGTTAAATGCCAACTCCTACTGAAAATCAATGGCAGTTAAGCACCTAACTGTCGCTGGAGCCATAGATAATCCCTTGCTGTCTAAAGTTAGACACCAACATTCATATTTGGGCATTTGAATGAGTGACTGAAATCACCCCTTCTTTCCCGAGATTGTAAGCATTCACAATTCTGGGAAGAAGTTTGGTGTTTGGAAGATTTAAAATTGGGTCATGCATTTAGACGCTTGAATGATAACCTCTTGTGATAAAATAATAGGAATTTGAAAGATTTCTTGGCAAGGCTCTCCTTCTAGGATCTTCCTGATCATTCTGTCAAGCAAATGGAAGGTTTGTCCCTCCCCACCGAGTAAATGGTAGAGCCTGCTAGGTTTAGGCATCCGAGTTTGAAAACGTTGGCTCCAAGCCACACAGCCTATTCAGTGACAGAACTGAAAATAGATCCCAGGAGCTTGTTTCCTGAACTTGCGCTTAGATCACCAGATCACATAGCTCTTTGAGCTACATACATACTTAAAAAAAATAATTTAAACTCAGTGTTCATTGGTATTTAGCTTCCTTGCAAGTTATATTGCCAGATTTTCAGAAGAACTTTGAAGAGAACAGTGATTTTGGTTTTATGTGTCTGAAAAACTGTCAGCTTTTGTCTTCAATTTACTTCTAAAAGGGTATGTCTAGACTACATGGCTCCGTCGACGGAGCCATGTAGATGAGTTTACTAGACATAGGAAAACGAAGCGGCGATTTAAATAATCGCCACTTCATTTACATCAAAATGGCCTCAGCGCTGTGCCAATCAGCTGTTTGGCGGCACAGCGCGGTAGTCTGGATGCACCGAGGTCGACAAGGGAAGCCTTTGTTGACTGCTCCGGTAAACCTCATTTCACGAGGTATAATGGAGTGGTCGACAAGGGTTTCCCTTGTCGACTGCGGGGTGTCCAGACTACTGCACTGTGCCGCCAAATAGCTGATCGGCACAGTGCTGCGGCAATTTTGATGTAAATGAAGCGGCAGTTATTTAAATCACCGCTTCATTTTCCTATGTCTAGTAAACTCATCTACATGGCTCTGTCGATGGAGCCATGTAGTCTAGACATACCCGAACTGTGCCTTTATCTTTAGAGTCTACTATTTTGGAATGAAATGAAGGGAATGAAATACCTTTTTTCCCCAAAATGATTTCTAATTTTGAGGTTGAACACAGCTGTCAACACGGTAAAATCCATAGCTCCCAGAAGGGAGACAAAACTGGCTAGGTCATAAAATTCACGCATAGTTTGCTCTCCCAGCTGTAGATCCAGAAGAAAACAAATATATATTATTTCTCCAAGGAATAGCATTTATAGACTCTTGGTATTTGAAATATTAAGTCTGTTACTAGCAAGGTCTAAGATAGTATTTTTAGCATCACAGCCTACATATGAAGCCCTGAGTGACATTCCATAATCACTTAAGAGAGCTTCATAATGGTCTCTGCATTACAACTTCATCTAACCCAGAAGGGAACTGATACTCCTTGAAACTGCCTGAAATGGAATGTAGCCATCATATGCTTGCAGAATTTCTTTCTTTACATAGTCACATCTTAGAAGCACAACCATAAATGGCTAAGGTTCCTCTTACATTTATGTATTCCCCCAAGCCAGCTCTTTGCTTAATTTAGTCACCTCTTCCATTTGTTTAAATCTGTTTCGTCGCAAATAGTGCGGTGCACTCTCAACGCCCATTGAACCCAGTGGAAACTGAAGGTACTGAGTACCTTAGAGTTTGGAACCAGTGGAAACAGAGTGCCCAACTTTTCATTGACAATTGCAAATGCACAACCAAAATGAGACTCACCTTCACTACTGGGTTGGCAAATGGGATTATTTTCTGTGGAAAAAAATTCAATTTAAAAGAGAAATTTGTGTTTTTTCAATTTTTTCTTTAGCCTACATGTTTTAAGCTGGAATGTTTGACTTTGTTTTGTCTCATAATAGAAGAGAAGCTGTGGGGAGGAGACATAGAGCTGAGTCGGATACTCTGTGTCTTTGCACACCCCCGGAAAGCAGGGCAGAGCTATTGAACTGGAAGGACCCAGAAGTGTCCAGAACAGGGTGTGGCAGATACTAGATGTGCTTGAGAGCTATTTCTGAGGCTGGGTTGCAAGTTTTCATGGTTGACAATGCACCCTTTGAGAGCTGAGACTGTCAGAATGCAAAGGTGGTGTTGGGGGTGGGGGAGATGATGGAATACATCATCAAATACAGGAATCAAAGCTAGCCTTATGGACTCAGCATCTGACTGATGCAGAATCAAGATATACATCTACTGTGAGGGCTGGTTCTCTTAGTGCTACTCTAGCTTTATTTACAGGGAACTCTTCCATTAGAATAACGGTTGGTTCACAGTGGTGTGTTTTATGGACCTGGAGAGAGAGCTGGGGGTGAGGAGAAATATTGGTTGCCCTCCAAGCTACAGATCCTGTGGCACTTACCATCAGCTGCAGGGTCAGCCTTAGGGAAAAAGGAAGAACTTGCATTTTGGCGCCCCTTGAGTTTAAGTAGCATTAGTGAAAATTTCAGAAATAAGGCAGTAATCTTAAAAGTTTTCATAAATTTACTAAAACGACACAAAATTTGATTCAATTTTATTAAAATAATGAAGTGCCAGAAACTAAACATTGAACTAAACAGTAAACTAATGAACAGGAACAAATAGAAAATGTTGTTCAGCAAAATGTGTTTGTTGCTGCAAACTGTTGACATTGCTTGTGACAAGCTGAGATTGTGAGTCATGGCATTCTCCACTGACAGGGGCTGGAATTGGAGTCTCAGGAGATTAAGGGATAAGGCAAGTCCTTGGGGAACATGAAGGAAGCTGCTCAATCCTTTACTCCACTGAGTGCAGGCCCTGCTATTGTCTCAGCCCCTTGCAAAGGGAATTGTCATGACAGTCCTTTGGCTAAGCCCTTCTCCCTCAGTTTTCCTATGGCTGTGGTTCTTAACTGGTGGTCCATGGACCACTGGTGGTCCATGGTGACTTTTTTGGTGGTCCATAGGAACATTGTCCAAAGTCACATGGCATGAGCAGGCACTGCTGTTAGGCTGTTTTATGCCGTGTTCACAAGCACGCAGCGCGTCATCCATAGCGTCACCTAGGACACAATCGTGTTGTGTTGCCAATAACTTCCATCTGAGGGTGTGTCTAGACTACAGGGTTTTGTCGACAAAAGTGGACTTTTGTTGACAAAACTATACCTGCGTCTACACTGCCGCTGAGTTCTGTCAACATAACGTCGACAGAACTCAGCAGTTTTGTCGATGGCTATAAACCTCATTCTACGAGGAATAACGCCTTTTGTCGTCAGAGTTCTGTCAGCAGAAAGCGTTATTGCATCTACGCTGTCCTTTGCATCTACGCTGTCATGTCGACAAAACGGCTTGCTTTATTGACAGAACTGGATGTAGTCTAGTTGCTCTTTGTTGTCAGAAGCTTTGTCGACAGTATCTATCGACAAAACTTCTGTCGACAAAAGCCTGTAGTCTAGATGTCCCTGAGGGTCTGAGCATCAGTGTAGCTGCTGCCATCGTGCTGAGTGGTTGCTGTGTCGTTTGTCCTGTGCTACATGTGCTGTTTTAGGGGCGTGGTGTAGTTTGTTTATAATGGCAATGACAGGAAGAAATGTCAAGCGCAAGTATTTGGAAGACTACATCAAATTCGGCTTCACTTGTGAAGAAAAAGAAGGTGTGGATTTGCTACAGTGTGTTATTTGTTTCAAAGTCTTGGGGAATGACTCAATGAAGCCGGCTAAGCTGAAACTCCATCTCGAAAAGTGTCATCCCCAACTTGTTGCAAAAGGATGAAGATTATTTTGAGCGGCGGTTATCAGGTCTGAAACAGCAGTGCCTCAACTCAGCAAGTGCATTCTACAATAAGACAAGCAATGCAGTGCACGCTTCCTACATTGTTGCATACAAAGCTGCACAGGCCAAGAAGCCTCATACCATTGTAGAGCAACTTGTGCTCCCCTGTGCAAAAGAGATGGTGCGGCTTGTTCTTGGTGAGGAAGCAGCAAAGAAGCTGAATGATATATCTGTCTCTAATGACACAGTATCAAGATGGATAAATGAGATATCACAGAACATCATTGAACAAGTTGTGGATGAAATAAAGAAGTCTCCATTGTTTGCCATACAACTGGATGAATCGACCAACGTCACATTGTGCTCTCAGCTATTGGTGTTCGCACGATACATGGTTGAAGGAGACTTCAAAGATGAGTTTCTTGTTTGTAAGACTCTTGATACCACCACAAAGGCTCAGGATGTGATCGAAATTGTTAACAATTTCTTTGAAGTACATGGTCTGGATTGGGTAAATCTTGTGGGTGCCACCACTGATGGTGCACCTGTTATGTTGGGCTCAAGACCGGGCTTCCAAATGCTGGTGAAACAGCGCGCCCCAATGGTAACTGAAGCTCATTGCTTTATTCATAAGGAAGCTTTGGCGTCAAAAACTTTGCCTGATCAACTGAACGCTGTTTTCAAAGGGTTGGTGAAAGTGGTGAATCACATCAAATCATCGGCTCTGAACACCAGGCTGTTCAAAAGATTTTGTCTGGACATGGGTTCCAACTTTGATGTGTTGCTGTTCTGCACTTCTGTACAGTGGTTGTCAGCAGGGAATGTACTCAACAGAGTTTTTCAATTGAGAGAGGAGTTGGATTTTTTTCTCCAGGCTCAAGAGAAAGAGTAATTCCGAAATGTGCTGACGCAGTCAAATTTAGAACTTGCGTATCTTGTCGATATTTTTGGAATCTTGAACAAACTGAATCTTCAGCTACAAGGGAAAAGTGCAAATCTGTTCTCTCACCAAAGCATCATCAAGGCTTTTCTTGACAAATTGTAACTCTGGATCGTAAGAGTTGAAGGCAATAATTTGGTTCAATTTCCATATGTGGATGCCATGCTCGGGGAAAAGGAAGCTATTCGGATGCAAATTCTTGATCATTTACGGAAGCTACGAGATGAATTCCAACGATACTTTCTGGAGGTGGACAGGACAAGGGATGGATTATCTTTCATCAGGAATCCATTTACAACAGATGTTAATAGTGTTCCAGAGGATCTGCAGGAGGAATTCTTGGATCTGAAAAATGATTTTGCAGCTCAAGACGTATACCAGCAGTCTACCATAGAGAAATTTTGGGCCAGCATGACCGGGAGTTACCCAAATCTGTCAGCACACATAGTCAGATTTCTTTTGCCATTTGCATCAACTTATATGTGTGAGACTGGATTTTTGTGTTTGTTGCACGTTAAGTCCAAACAGAGGAATCGGCTTGCAATGGAAAGCAATATTCATTGTGCATTATCAAGTACCACTCCAAACACTGAAAAGCTTGTCAATGAGAAGAGAATCCAAAAATCTGTTAGTAAGAAATAAATTTCAAACCAAAATGTTCGTTGTCTGCTCTTTTTTATCATGTCTCAAAAAGGAGGTGGTCCACGAAAATTTTTTGATTGGCCTGGTGGTCCGTGGACTGAAACGAGTTGAGAACCACTGTCCTATGGGAAAACAACTGTTCCTTTCTCCCTTAGGTAACCTCACTCGGGCACAGCTGATGCAGCAGCCTTCCCTCCTCCCTACTACTCCAGTCTCAGCTATTTGGTGCACATGCTACTTGTTTATCTCTCCTCTCCTGGCCCCAGGCTGCCTCCAGCAAGCAGGAGAGGTGGGGGGAGGGAGAGCTGGGCAGGCAGACCCTAGCAGAAAACTGGGTGGGGATAATGTGAGCCAATGCAGCACATGTCCCCCCATGTGTCACCTCTCTGCAGGGAAGGGATGGGATGGGAGCAGACACACACTCACCTTCAACCCCCACCAAACTCAGCTGGCCACTCTGAGCCTCTTTCAGCCCAGCCTGCTCCCCCTTCCCACGTGGCTTCTACAAGGGACCCTCTGTCCCAGGGAGAATGGTGAGCTCTCCCCAGGCACCCACCCTGCTGCTGCTCCCAGCAGAGCAGAGGAGTTACCTGAGACAAGTGAGTGCCTCTGTCCTCCTTGGCCCTGGCTGAGCTGGCTGCTGTGTTTCCCTTCCTGTTTAGCTGGCTGGCTCCAGGTAAGATAACAGGAGATTATTCATATGCACCTCCATCAGCACATCGCCCTGGAAAGCAGCCCTCCTCCCCCATGTCTAAGGCCACCAGTGATCAGCTGGATGGTGCAAATTGGAATTTCTGTCCCAGGGAAAGGAGAAAGAATGGGACAACTTAGTGAGGGGAAGGTTTGTGAATTCTTGTCTTCTGACATAGCTGGACTTATGGGGAAACAGCAGTGCCCTATAGCCTGAGAGCTTAATAAAGAACCAGGAAATGGATGTTTCTTATGCTGATCTCAGTGTGTGTTGCACTTTGGATACAGCTTACAGATTTCTGTTCACTATCAACTGAGAGGCCCAGTCAACTATTAACCCAAGGACTGGAATGCTGACAAAGTTTTTAAGTATTTTCAAGGACTAAGATGGTGCCATTTTTCAAGGGCCAATAAGTCCTTTATTCAGGCACCTAAATATGAATTTTGATACTTTATTTTAGGCAAAAAGTGATTGTTTCACCCAAACAAGTGGCCATTTCTCAAGTGCAGAAGAGTTCAGGTGACACACACTATAAACCGTGGTCACAGTAATCATCTCTGAGAGAAGATCAGAGGAGAATGTGTTCTGATTTGTGCACTGAAATGTAGAAAATGTTATACTGAAACCTTAATACTTAAAAACGGGGTCATGTAGATTTTGTGTGCTCCAGCCCTGTGGGGCAGATAGCGGGGGGTGAGCACTGACCCTGGGGGGCCAGATCCAGGCAAGCTGGAGGCTGCATCTGGCCCCCGGGCCTTAGATTCCCCACCCCTGCTATAAAGTATCTCACTGAAGAATCCATTTGACAGTTGTGTTTCCTGATGATGGTGACTCCACAGCCATACTTCCCAAGTATTTTGTCATGAGAATCACAGGTCCAATGATGAATACCAAAGGGGGGAAGGACAGAACCAGGTGGACAGTTTTATCAAATAAAAATTATTTATTTATGACAGTGGTGAATTTATAGTATTTATTCTAAGATTTTTAATAGACCGTGTTAATAATGAACTTACAGTATTTATTAAATTTATTCTATGGTTTCTAGTAAAACGTGTCAGAGATATAAGGATGGGAATGGCAAGGGGAATAGTCTCTAATCTTAAAATATCCAGCTACAGTAATAAAATAACAGTGATAACTACAAACTCTTATGTACTACCCAAAACCAACTACAACACTAAGCTTATACAACAGGAAAAAATCAAATCATACATACCAACTTACACAGCACATGGAACGTTACAAAGATATCGGTTTGGTTGTGAAGGCCTTGGTTACGCCCGAGAGTTGGGGGAGGTGGCTGGTCTGTTGATCAGGCCGGCAGCGCTTTGAAGTATACGAGAAGGCACACGCATGGTGGTACGTGTGTTGCGAAGACCTCCTAGAGCGAACTGTGCCATGGGTATTTATCCCCAAATCTGCACATCGCTTTCCTGCGCTTGCATATTACCATATATGACCCAATGGTCACCAAGTGGGGGGTCTGTGTCCCAGGGGTTGGGCCGAAACTGTGCAGGTTTCATGCAACCAGGTAAGCCCCGCAGTTCTCACGCCAAGATGACGGGTGGGAGAGTCTGAGGCTATTTTCCCCTTTTCAGACCTTCCCTTTTTCTAAAGGCAATGGTATGCAGGAAGGGTGCGGCCAGTTTCTCTCAAGGAGTACTGCAGCCCACTATAGCAAGAGCGACCTGGCCAAACTTTTTTACTGGGGAAGCAGTTTCTTTTCTCTAACAAATTTGAAGTACTAGATCAGACAGTTCTTCATATTGTCTGTCCCTTAAGCTTGACAAGTCAGTCAGACTTCACTTGACTCATCAAACACCTTGTTTCTTCATGTAGGAAATTCCACCTAGGACTGCTCAGTCCTGGCCTTCCAAAATCCATGTTCCCCCTGAAAAGTTTATGAAATTTAATTAAAAACTTCCGAAATAAAATAAGTGCATCAGGCATTATTTGATTGATGTATATTCATTCTAAGAGTGTGTTGAAAATGCAGGTTTCCACATAAAGCTCTTGAGATTTGTTCTTACTCATGGTGACTGTGATATCTTCAAGGTCCCTTAGTAAAACATATATTTTAGTTCTGTTTGCTAGTGTTAATATATTTAAGGTTTGGCAGACAGAATCCTTATAATCAGGGCTCGACAATTAGGGCAATCTACTCGCCCATGGCGAGTAGATTTTAGCCTGGCACAGCACCGCAGCGCGATCAGCGCATGCGCAGCGTGGTCTGAGCATGCGCAGTGTGCCAAACCGCGCGGCTGGTGAGTGGGGCTCGCCGCCGCTTGTCAAGCCCTGCTTATAATGTTCCATTTTCAGGAGCCTCCTTTGTCTCTTCACAGGAAAAAAAATCCTTTCACATTGAAACTGACTCAGAAAACCTTGTACTGGGATTGAATTTTAACACTGCAGTGTTGTTGAGTAAGACAAGTACAAAGTAAAACATAGTTTGGACAGTTCAGATGTTTTTTGTTCTTGTATATATTCAAAATGTTTTTGTTCTAGAGAACCAGGTTTGGCCTCTGTGTTTTCTAAAAAAATAACCCAACAAATGAATAGCACAAGTTATATAACCTGTAAATTCAATTTCCTTCTTGTTTATTATGGTGAAAAAATGCTGGGCTGAATTACTTTATTTTAAAAGAAGTCATTACAGTAATATTATTTCTGCTATACCAAATTGATACCAATTAGCTTTTTTGTATTCTGGATGTATTTCAGGAAACTACTTGTTTAAAAGAGAAGTAGGTAAGTTTAAAAGAGAGCTAGATAAATTCATGGAGGTTAAGTCCATAAATGGCTATTAGCCAGTATGGGTAAGGAATGGTGTCCCCAGCCTCTGTTTGTCAGAGGGTGGAGATGGATGGCAGAGAAAGATCGCTTGATCATTATCTGTTCGATTCACTCCCTCTGGGGCACCTAGCATTGGCCACTGTCGGCAGACAGGGTACTGGGCTGGATGGACCTTTGGTCTGACCCAGTATGGCCGTTCTTATATTCTTATGTTACTTAAATATGTCCCTAACCATACAAACACATCCCAGCCCTATTCAGCAAAACACTTTCCACATGAGAGCTTAAGTTTAGTTCATTTTAATGGGACTTAAGCATATGCTTAAAGTTAAACAAGTACTTTGCTGAATAGGGATGGAATTAAGTATGTGCTTAAGTATTTTGCTGAATTATAGTCTTAGAGGCTCCAGCCAATCAGAAACTGTTTTGTCTCTATATGTCATTCTGTTTCAACAGCTGATTTAACTTCCATTAATAGGGTGGCTTCCCTTTAAAAAAAAAATTTTTTTTGTCAGAGTAAAGGTCAGTCATCCACTACTCTGATTTTCTTGTACAGATTCTACCTAGTATAATGTCTAATGAAAAGAAATTCAATGTAACCTTTTAAAATTACTTTTTGGATCCCAAAAATGTCATGCTGCTATTTCTTTGAAGAACTGTCATCTTCAAAACAGCGGATATCCTAGCTCTGCTGCATAATTTGTCTTCAAAAGTTGCCTGTAAGAACCTTGTTTCTGTCATGCACTTTGCTGGCCATTTAAAAAATATTTATTGAGCTCTAAGTAGATCTTGCTGCTATTTGTGTTATGATCTGGCTAATTTATAACTCATCTACCTCTTTTGCCTGTCCATATCACTCCTCTGCCTGGTTTGGTGGTGATATATTTTCAGTACAGCGCATATAACTCCAAGGAGAACAGGTGTGACAAATAAAAGAAATTGGCTGTCAGAAAAGCATTTCACTTCTCCTCTTGGTAATTACGCTTTCAGCCCCTTGTGGGTTTTGCTGCT
Source organism: Pelochelys cantorii (assembly GCA_032595735.1). Taxonomy (NCBI): domain Eukaryota; kingdom Metazoa; phylum Chordata; order Testudines; family Trionychidae; genus Pelochelys; species Pelochelys cantorii. The sequence continues at coordinate 65,938,801 of CM064328.1, forward strand.
TGAAGTTTTAATAGGACTACGTTCACTTTTTGCTCACTGTAGATTAACAAGTGTATAGCAAGTTGTATTAATAGAACAACTGTGGTTTGAAATGGCGCATACAGTTTGCAGATTTTACTAGGAGTAAGTGTAGCTGCCACCGCTAATCTCGGTATTTTTCCTTCTGGCTATTTTTTGAGAGGGTCTTTTCATAAACATAACTCTTGCAGAATTTGTAGCATCATCTCCAGTTTACAAGGAAAAACAGTGGTGACTACTTTTACAATAATACCTTAGATAGCTCAATAAATATAGAATAATTGTATATGGAGGACCAAATGCTAGTTAATAGAGCGACACAGATTTATTCCAGTTAACATACTGGCCCTATATCAGACATAGTGTTGTAACATGAGGTTTTATTTGGCATTGGTTTGGGGTGACCTCAATTTTTCATGGCTATTAAAGCAAAAGGTGATCTATTCAGGTTATTTCAAGCGAACACTGGTAAAACCTTAAGTCCAGAAATTCCATGTACTGTGTATTACCATGTATGTTTCAGGAAAAAAAAACTATTTTAGAAGGGTATAGAAGTTACTGCTCTAGTAGGTACCTCTTCCAAGGTCCTCCAGGCATACTCTGCCTCTCTGTCCTCCATAGAGAAAAAATAGACTGCAACGAGAAATTGCTGAGCTGGAATTCATATGCAGATTTGGCATCCGAAAAGAGGCTTAAATAGAAACTTGAAATGATTCTCACAGTACAGTAAGTAATTTCCCCTTCAGGTATTTCACCTTCTCATCACTATTGGAGATGAGCCACAACTACTCTGATTTAATTAGCATGGATGTCACACTCCCATCTCTGTATCTCTTCCTTTTTTTTCTTTTCTCTTCAAGTATCTGAGGAAGTGAGTTATATCTCATGAAAACTTATGCCCTAATGCCCTCATAAATTTGTTAGTCTTTAAGGTGCCATTGGGCTCCTCAATGTTTTTTCTTTCACTACTGCTATTGAAGTGTTAAGTTTCATACCCCTCTAATGCAGGAGTAGCTATAAAAGCCACACTATAGGCTACAAACTCCCTCATTTTTATCTTCTCTTTTATTACTGGAGCTGGCAGTGATATTATAGCTAGCTGACAAAGTGTTTGGTTTCTAAGCCTCTATTTTCAGGTGCTTCTAACTCTCCCCTCCCCACCCCCCAATGGGAAAAATACTAACTGGTTTCTCTTTGTTTGCAGGCCAGAGGTGGTTTTTGGGGAAAGTGAGGTAAGAATGCATGTAGCTATTTTTGAGTTAGAAATAGAATTATCGAACACTCTGAAAGAGCCAGCAACACTATATGAGTCTGTGTCCTTCTGCAATGATAAATGTATTGTATAAGGAACAGCTTCCTCTGACGTGCTCCAAATTTATATGATATCAATGCCATTGACTGACTCCTAGTTCTCCTGTGATGGGGGCAGGGTGTGATGTACATGTGAGTCCTCCTTTGCTCACCCTTGAGCATCGTCATGAGAACAGCTGTGCCTCCTGCAGTTCTGCCGAGCATGGCACATCTCACACCACATTCACAGCATCAGTCTCCAGCGTACCAGCCCTTCTCTTCCACACAGTGGGAGGAAGAAAGGGGCGGCCAAGGAGAATGGGAATAGACCTAGGGATGCGTAGGTTGTGTGGTGAGGGGAGAAGAGTGACTGCTTCTCTCCCCACTGCATGTGCACACAACTGCTGTCCCTAATCCCTTTACAATTTCCCATTGCTCTGGGACCCTGACTCTGCTCTCCTTCCAGAGGCCAATGCTCCTGGTCCCCCAACTCCTGTTCTTGCCTGTCCCCCCACACAGCTCCTTTTCTCAAACCTCTCACCAATCGCTGCTCATTTCCCCCCTGAAAGCCCCATGCTTCAAGCCCCTGACCCCTTGCCCTGCTACCACATGTCCAGGCTCCCTGAATCCCCTGCCTCTTAGTGCTCCAGCTCTCTCTAAACTTGCCAGCCCCAGTTGCTCCCAATCTCAGAAATTCCTGGCTGTCTCCAGCCCTACAGCCTGCTGCTATCTCACATTGGCTCATTAGCCCTGAGGCTGCTGTGCTGTTCTGTGTTGCTCTTCATTCCCAGACTAGCACCCGGAGGCCTGAGCATCCAGGGTACATACAGCTGTCTTTCAGGCACATTTGCTGCCTTAAAAACACTGAGCAGAAAACTGGCCTTGAGCACTGGGCTTAATGTGTAACTTAAAGCAGCACTTCCAAGAAGACTGTTGCTGCCTGCCAGTGTTCCCTCTAATTGTTTCCATTCATGTGTGGATTAAATTTTGTTATGTGCTCTGAGGCATGCTCAGATGTGCACCACCAGTAGAAATACATGCTGCTGGCTCTGGGTGCATTGAGCACTCTGCTAATCAGCTAGGCAACATTTGAAACTCTCTGGGGTAAGCCCTCAGCTTACAGAGAACACCGCTGCCTGCTCTAGACTTCATCTGGCATAAACCACTCATTTGTAACCACAATGCTTCTAAATAGTCTTAACGACTACCATGTAAAAATGGGGATTATAATATTTAACTGGTTTCATAATGTACCTTGAGATCAGCAGATAGAAGGTTCCCATATAAAGGCAAAGGATTAATATTTATTTACTACAGTGTTTCTTGAATGGGGCTATCAGGATTGGTGGTGTCCTTGCCAAATTTAAGGTGCCAGATTTTCCTGGAATATTTATTCCTTATTTTATCTGACATCTTTGTGGCTGTATCAGTCAGGAATCAGGAGAATTGGGCACCACCAAAAGAATTTGGCGCTTATTATTCTATCATATATAAGCTCATTCAGTTTTGCTGTTCTCTTCATTCAGTTTCTAGTATCCTGATGAGGATCATTAGTTTCTGAAATGAAACATATTAATGAAACTGATCTGTACTGTCCTTCTAAGTACTCCAACGACTTTTGCCAAATTAGGAAAGTGCAATCACTTCTGTGATTGTATTTATTAAACGCTGAAATGTTGTTTGCTAAGACGGACTGTATTGCATCGAGGGCTCTTGGATCTGTGTTCTACTGACTCACCGCTCCAGCTTTCCCTTGAGAAGGGGGAGCGTGAGATTGAATCACACTGGTTAACCTTGGTACACATGAGGTTGAACAGTAAGACCATCTGCCCGACAGGCGTGTCAGTTGTTATCCTGATGAGCTAAACGCATGTGACAATTAATCATCTTCAGAAGTTGTAGCTTAAAACAGCCAGTTACATTCTTCCAATGAAAGGCAAGCAGCACATTTCTGCTCAGCCCAACAGTTGGGAAGTTTGGAAGGCAGGGAACGTTCCTCTCACAGGGTATGTCTACACTTGCAGCCTAATTCGAACTAGGGCTGCAAATGTAGGCATTCGGAATTGCAAATCAAGCCTGGGATTTAAATATCCCGTGCTTGATTTGCATGTTCCCGGCTGGGCGCCATTTTTTGAAATTTACAAGCCCGGACTAACTGCCCGCGTCTACACACAGCAGGGAAACGGGCGTTTGAAATAAAGCCCTATTTCGAACTACCTGTTGTTCCTCTGCAATGAAATCATTGCCCTAGGCTCTGTAAGCGCTAAGGGTGTGTCTAGACTACAGGGTTTTGTTGACAAAAATGGACTTTTGTCGACAAACCTATACCTGCGTCTACACTACTGCCGAGTTCTGTCAACATAACGTCGACAGAACTCGGCAGTTTTGTCGACAGCGGTAAACCTCATTCTATGAGGAATAACACCTTTTGTCGACAGAGTTCTGGCTTGCTTTGTCGACAGAACTGGCTGTAGTCTAGACACTCTTTGTCGACAGAAGCTTTGTCGACAAAAGCCTGTAGTCTAGATATACTCTAAGGGCTGAGGGGCACCACACTCTGGGCAGCACTGAGGACTAGCTGCCTTCAGCCCTGCCCCTTGTGGGAGTGCGGAGCTGGGGCCCTCCCCAACGTTGCCCAGGGGGAGGCTGTCAGCTCTGCTGTCCTTTCACCTGATTGTAGCAGGGTTGTCAACCCTCCAGGATTGGCTTGAAGTCTTCTGGAATCAGCAGCACATTCTCATGGTGACTATTGAAATCCATCCTGGAGATTTTAATAGGATTTTTTTTAAAAAGAAAATGATATTACATCATGTTGGCAGGGGGGGGGTGGATCTTCTAATAGCATGAAACAGAGGTGGCAGCTCTATATTGTAGCCATTTACAGTTGTGCCAAGGTGGTCTAAAGCACTGCCATGTTGTTACGGTAGCATTTTGTAACCACCATGAATCTGTGAAGAGGATTAAACAAGGTACTGTCAGTAGAGGACAAGGCCTTTATTTTCAATTACAGTTGAAAGGCATTTTTGGCCTTAGTTTTGGTGGTGGCAGTCATGCTAAGAACATGACAGGACTGGGATACTGGTAGGATGGGACAAACCTCATTTTTCGAGGATCTTTCGAAAAAGGCTTCTATTTTTGAAAGAACCGCGTCTAGACTGCGGTTTCACTTTCGAAATAGCGCTTTTTAGGAAGAGTGCCATGACATGAATATGCAAATGAAGCATGGGAAATTCAAAGCCCGGCTTCATTTGCAATTTCGAAGTGTCTAATTTACATCCCTCTGTCGAAAGAGGGATGTAGTCTAGATGTACCCTTAGTGAGAAAGGTGGAAGAACTCAATGGAGAATTTGATATTGGACTTTTCAAAGGAGATCCAGTACAAATAACCTAAAAGTCAGACAATGCTGAACTATAAAAAATATTGGACAGACCTTGGAGCAGATTAGCTACAGGTTTATGCAATTTCAGATGGCATCCTTGCCTAAGCATAGTGGACTATTTTTTCCAGGTACATCAAAATAATGTACTTGAAAGACACAACATGTTGTAACGTTATTGAGACACTGAAGAGCATTTTGCTCCCTTAAGTATTTCAGAACAACTAGTAACAGACAATGGGCAATTCATTGCAGCAGAATTTAGGTCATTCAAGATAAATTCCTAGCAGCCCTCATTCCCCAAAGGCATCTGGAGTGGTTGTGAGAGCTATTCTACAGCAGAAAGGTTCATTCCTTGCTCTTCTAAGTTACAGAAACAACACCTGTAGCAGCTACTGGATATAGTCCAGCACATTTGTCAATGGAAAGACAATTCAGAACTACTTTTCCAAGCCTGGGAAAAAAATCTAGCTCCAAAGTGGTCAGACATAATGAGGCTAGTCAAATAAGATAAAAAAGCAAAAGAGCCTATGAACACTTCTGTAAAAGACATCATTCAGCAGAGAACTGTCACATCCGGAGCCTGCTGACTGTGCTAACTGTAAGGAGAAAAAGGACAGGCAACTCCCGCTGTTGTAAAGAAATAGAATTCCACGCCCAGATCATGTGTGATCCAGACTGACCACGGAGAGTTCAACAAAACCCATCAACATCAACAGTTTGTTCCTCAGAAAGAACAGTCAACAGAGCAAACTCTGTTGATGGCGGATGCAGAACTAGAAGACGATGCAGATTTCTAACTAACCACGGCCAGTCGTTGCAACTAATAGACAGCCAGATGACCAAGCTGTTATGAGTTTGTTCATGTAATTAGATAACCAGTATGATTCAGAGATGCTTAACAGATGGATATGTACTGAACTTGAAAGACAGTGTGATAGTGTAAATTTTGTGAATGGTGGGAATGTAGAACTTAAAGGGAGAGATGTAATTGTAATGGAATGTTAAACTATATTATACTCTTCAGCCATTAGGTGGCAATGTATGCACCATATCTTATTTAAGCTAACCTCAGCCATACCTGACAGACTATTAAAGAATCTTCTAATGAACACTTCTCCAATGTGTCTGTCTAGGAAGGAAACTCTAGCCAATCTATATCTGGTACACGAGCCTGCTTGCAACCTACTGTGTATAAATTGTACGTGACTTAACCAACGTTTGCACCTATGACTTATCTGTGGTCTGACAATGCAGGTTCAGATTTTTATATGTACTTGATTGAGGCTCAGTTGAAAATCAAGCCTTAAAGTTCTAATTCCTAACCCAGCATGTACTATAGGATAGAATCTTATTGACAGTCTCTCTGTAATACATCTAAGGATGGAACTTCTCTCAGTATTCTGATCACCTGGGCTCAGAAATATTTTCAGTGAATCATTAATGTACATTACTTTCTTTACACTGTCAGGTGGAGTTCCTTTGAAAATACTATGAGTATTTCAAAAAGAGAAAGAAAGAAAAGCAGAAATGGCAAGGGATCACTCATGCTATTCACAGATTTAGAGAAGGAAAAGAACTTTTAGATCATCTAGGCCCTCTACTTCTACAGGATTGACCATTTAACTCCAGTCTAGTGGGTTTTTTGCTACATCCCTTGGGAAAATTATTCTATGGACTAATAGACTTCACTGTCAGGTAGCTTTTCTTGATATCCAGCCTACATTTTTTTCCCTCTATCTCAATTTAATCTCATTACTGCTAGTTATATGCTTCTTATTATATTAAATAGTCTCCTTTATAAGTGGTACCTTTCAGATACCAGGCACACCCATGGAGTGGAGGGCTCTGCCTGCTCCTTCCATAGCTGGCTTGGTGTCTGCCAGTCCAGATTCATCCACCTCCTGCCAGTGCTGCACTGCTGCCCCAGTTTCCAGCCCCATCACTAGCCCTGCTCAGACTCCCCCTCCCCTTACCCCAGGCACACCCACTGTGGAGCTAATGCTGGGGCCAGAGACCAGGAAAACAAGTGCACGGCACCAGAAGGAGAGGGATGTGGTCTGGCTGATGGATACTGAGCTGGGGTTGGGAGTCCTAGCCTGTGGATTTGGGGGGGCTCCAGCCCTGATTTGGGTAGAGCTGGATGCTAAGTGGGAGGGCCATGGCCTACTGAGACCCACCCATGGCTACACCCCTGTAATGTAGTCAGGTATTTCTTTGGTGTAACTCTGTTTATTTACAAAGAATGTACAAAATCCTGCTTCACTGAACGCAATAGGAATAAAAAAACCAGGAGGCAGGTTTTTTTTCACAGTCCCAAGACCCTTTCAGCTAGCACTCTGCCCGAAAAGCTCTCTCTCCTAACTTTCAAGATCCTGCTACAATGCTTTTCTGTCTGTCCTTGGCTGTCTGCTGCTTTCTCTGTTTCTGAGGTATTTCAAGCTTTAATCTCTCTCTCTCTCTCTCAGGGTATGTCTACAGTACAGAGTTTTGTCAGAAAAACAGCCATTTTTCTGACAACACTTGCAGAATGTCCACACTGCAATTGCATTCTTTCGCAAGTAAATCGAAAGAACAGAGGGTTTTTCCTGGTATTGATAATCCTCATTCTATGAGGAAGAAGCCTTTTTGTGAAAGAGCAAAAAGGCATTTGTGGATGGGGAGGAGGAGTTTTTTGCGGAAGAAGAGGCCTCCAGGAAAAAGCACAGGTTCCCTACGAGGGCCAGGGGAGTTGCGGGGAACTTGACATTGTGCCATTGTTCTGCAGGCCTGTGACAGGGAGAGCTGCACAGTCGGTGCAGCTCTGAAGCCAACTTCCTGCCACAGGCACCCTGGACAAGTCTTGTGGCAGGAAGTTGGCTTCAGAGCTGCACCGACTGTGCAGCTCTCCCTGTCACAGGCCTGCAGAACAATGGCACAATGTCAAGTTCCCCGCAACTCCCCTGGCCCTCGCAGGGAGCAGCCCCAGGAGGATGAAGAGGCGTGCCCTGTCCTGGTCAGGCCCAGAGATCCAGTCCCTCCTCGAGCTGTGGGGTGAGGAGAAGATGTTACAGAATCCCTGGGCCAAGCATCACAACACTGACATTTACGGCAGGATGGCTGCATCTCTGGTGGAGCGCAGACACCCATCCCGGACCATGGAACAGGTCTGGAGTAAAGTGAAAGAGCTCCACCAGGGATATGTCTGGGCCACAGAGCACAGCTCATGCTCAGGGGCAGGACCCCACACCTGCCCCTATTACCAGGTGCTGCATCAGATCTGCTGGACTCCGGGGTCGAGACCCTCATTGTCATCCAGCTGGAGGTCACCCTGGAGGAGGAGCAGGAGGGCCAGAGCCAGCGGGCCATAGCAGAGGAGGACAAGGAGGAGGAGGAGGAGGAGACGGGCACCATGACTGTCTCCCTCGAGCCGGTTCCTGTCAGCCAGGACATCTCCCAGGCCTACTTGGATGCCTGGGAGGGATCTTCAGGTGAGTGGTCTCACTTTGTCACACATACAGGGAGGGGGAGGTGGGGGGTGAGTGTTGCTCGGGCTGCTTGGGCTGCACATTGTGCTGTGGTCCGTGCATGTGCAACCATGTCCTGTGTTACTGTGCGGCACGTAGATGCAGCAGGCAGCTGCTGAGCACACCCGGGATCCTGCTCCCAGGCTCAGGGGAGGCCACCCATGTCCTGCCATGGTGGGGGGAGGGCTGCCCTGGTTGGGAGCAGGCTAGCCACTAGGGCATAGGCATGACCCCACACAGACAGTGCTGCACACAACACGCGGGCATGCCTACATGTGCGAGGCCAGGGTGCACGAGGACCAGATGTGGCAGCATATCAGTGTCCTTTGTGACATCCATCAGACCCTGGTGCACAAGGTCTGCACCGACCTGGAGTGGCAGGACCGCGCCCAGGACCAACTGATGCAGCGGTGTGACACCATGTGTGCCATCATGTCATGCATGGTGGCACACCCACCTGATGCTGCTGCTCCTGGCTTCCACCCTCCTGCCCCCCCCCCTACTATGCTCATTCCTCCTCCGCCTGCCCCCCCTGCTATGCCTCTGCTCCCTCCCCAGGTGATGCCTATGCCTCTTCCCCTAGCAATGCCCATGACCCCTCCCCAAGTGATGCCTATGGCCCCTCCCCTTGTCCCTCCTGCCAACCCCGACCCCACTCCAGTCCCCCCTCCTGTCCACCCACCTGTGCTCCCTGAACCCCCACAACCCTGACAAGGTCCCTGCATCCAAGGTGGCACATTGAGCCAACCCCCTCCCAGTTCTGAGCCTCCCTCCCCGTGCCCAACTTTTCTGAATAATCAGTACAGACTGCATTTCTTTAAAAATGAAACAGGTGTATTTATTGGGAGGTCAGGGAAAGGGCAAAGGGAGGGGTTGTGGTGGGGAAGGGATAGGGCCACGAAACACAGGCCCTTAGTGGGGGGGCCCTGGGGAGAGTTACTGGGGTCCTTGAGAGACCCTCTCCCTCAGGGCCTCCCAGATGCACACCCTGGCCTGATGGGCCTATTGGATAGCAGCTGTCCGTGGCTGCTGGAAGGCGCTCGTCCCTCGTGGCCGGTGTCTGCCCCCCACCCCAGGAGGAAGGCCTCCCCCTTCTTCTCCACAATGTTGTGGAGAACACAACATGCCACCACCACCTTGGAGATGTTGTGCTCTCCTAAATCCAGGCGGGGTGAGAAGTCACCAGAAACATGCCTTGAGGCAGCCAAAGGCATACTCCACCTGCATCTGGGCCCGGTTCGGGTGGGCATTGAATTGATCCCTGCTGGGATCCAGGTGGCCGGTGTACAGCTTAATAAGCCATGGCATCAGCAGGTAAGCTGTGTCCCCCATGATGCATAGTGTCATCTGCACATCCCCAACAGCAAGTTCATGGCGGGGGAAAAATGTGTCCACCTCAAGCTTGCTGTACAGGCTAGACTTCCTGAACACACAGGCATCGTGTGCCCTGCTCTATCACCCAACAAAAATGTCTGTAAAGTGGCCCCGGTGGTGGACCAGGGTCTGCAGCACCATGGAGAAGTAGCCCTTTTGATTAATATACTGGGCCACTCAATGGTGCGGTGCGCAGATCAGGATATGGGTCCCATCAATCGCTTCCCTGCAGTTCAGGAGCCCCATGGCAGCAAATCCGGCCATGGTCGCATCCAGGTCTCCCAGACGGATGACCCTCTGCAGCAGGATGGAATTGATGGCCCTCACAACTTGCAGAAGGAGACAAAGAAACACACAAAACAGAGAATGAGAGAGGAGATGCCTGAGCCCTTGGGAGGTGCCCTCCCCTGCCTTCCCCAAACAGCCTAGGAGCCACCTCCTATGAGGCCGTCCCCACCCCCAGCAGCAGGGCTGTGTAAGGGCGGAATGGCACAAGACCCTGGGGACGGGGCTTTCTCCCCACCCTCTCACCCCCAACCCCTCTTTCCTGAGGGTCCCCCTTATGCAACACTCTCCCCCCCCGCTGCAGGGACTGCAGGCTGAGAGCTCCTTACCTCCATGAGGATGGCCCTGATGGTGGACTTCTCCATGCCGAACTGGTTGCCCACCAACCAGTAGCTGTCGGGGGTGGCGAGGTTTCGGAGAGCTATTGAGACCCGCTACTCCAGGGGGATGGCGGGTCGCAGGTGGGTGTCACATCTCCGAAGGGTGGGGGTGAGCCAGGCACATAGCTCCAAAAAGGTGGCCTTCTGCATGTGGAAGTTTTGGAGCCACTGCTGGTCGTCCCACCACTCCATGACCAGCAGTCAGAACTGGTGTCCAGCCTCCAGAAATGTCTCTTCACAGTGGGGTGTGGTTGCCAGAGTGGAGCAGCCACTGCCATGGAGAGGGTCCCCAGAATAAGCTCGGGGTCCAGGTCATGCAGGACCAGGAAGGCAGCTGGCAGAACATGCTGCAAAAACTGCAGCATGGCTGTGTGGGGTCATTGCATGCCCAGGGGCAGCTCCGGCTCCATGGAACAAAGGAAAAGGCTGTGGCACCCACAGAAGAACAGGGCAACCACAGCAGGCACTGTGAGCACTTTTCTGTCCCTTGAAGAGGTAGCAAGCAGGCAGCAGAAGCAGAGAAACGGCTGTCCAGGGGAGTCCCTTTAAGCACATGTCTCTGTAAGGCTCCGGTACCAGCACCAGCACTTGGAAGCAACTGGTGACCTAAAGCCCTGGCTGAAGTGGTTCCGGGTGGCCTTTTAGGTGAGAGCGTCCAATGAGTCTGGATGCTCTCTTTCGCAAAAGCGCAGCTCTTTTTTGATGCACTTTTGTGTGTGGACGTGCTCTTTTGCAAGAAGCTTTTTTGGAAGATCTCTTCCAAAAAAGCTTCTTGCGAAAGAAGCCTGTAGTCTAGATGTAGCCTCTGTCTCTGTCCCTGCCCGTACTCTGTCTCTGTCTCTGTCTCTCTCTCTCTCACACACACACAGAATTCCACCAAAACAACACCCACCCCTCTGTGTGTACCTAATTCCCTGTGAAACCTCATTTCTCTCGTAACTCAGCTTCTGAATAGCGTTGCATGTAGCTTTGTTTTGGGTGGTGACTCCTTTTATTTCAGCTATCTTGTTCCATAAATGAGCCTAATTACATCTTATACTTATCCTGAATGAAGACTCGCTATTATGCCCACCAGCTTCAACAAAGTTTCACCCAACCCCCAGCATAAACAATATGTCACTTTGCAGTTCATTTTTACTACTCTCTTTGTAACAAATGTAATCCTTAATTGTGTGTATTTTCTTCAACTCCACATGAGACTACAAAGAGACTCCTATCCACATGTCAGAATACTTACAGTGACTTGTTTATTTACAACAGTTTCATTAATAAATGCCATATAGTGTCAGCTAGCAATTTGGTGCTTTATACTTTAGCAACCCACGTTACCAGTGAAAGCAACCTTTCAAAAAATCACTTTGCTGGAGTCTTCCCAGCTTATTAAAAACAGAGTGGCTATGTCTAGACTACATCCCTTTTTCTAAAAGGGATGTAAATTAGACGTATCGCAATTGCTAATGAAGCGGGAATTTAAATCTCCCTCGCTTCATTAGCATAAAAATGGCTGCCGCTTTTTTTCCACACGGAGCTTTGCCGGAAAAAAGCGCCAGTCTAGACGCTGATCTTGCGGAAAATAAAGCCTTTTCCGAAAGATCCCTTATCCCTCTCTGAAATAAGATTATTTTCAGGCATAACGGCTTTGCGCAAGAGGGTTTTTCTTGCGCAAGAAGGGGCAGTGTAGACAGCTCCGTCTTGCGCAAGAGCCTCTTCCGCAAAAATGGCAGCTCAGTTATGCAAATGAGGCTCGGCGATATTCCACGCTGAGCCTCATTTGCATAGCTCTGGCGCAAGATCGTGCCAGTCTAGACACAACCAGTGTGTCTTGTGTCATGGCCACCTCCTGCAGACTCACAAACTGGTCACAACCCAGGAGGCTGGTGTTTGGGTAAATAAAAAATTAATTATATTGCCACCAAATAATCTGCTTTCCCCCCCTATCAGTTCTTAGGCTATGGGTGTTGCCCTGATCCCATTAGAAGATGGTAAAGATACCATGCTGTTTCTCTTGCTTAAATTATTGCACCCCTCTAACAAACACTAAAATGAGAGAAATTTACAAAACAATTTTTTTAAATTCTAACAAAAGAAATCTGGGGTTATCTATATCAAAACATAAGGGTATATAAAATAAGAAATGACCTATAATGAAATTAAACTATATTTTTAAACTCCTGGTAACCTCAAAAAACCAGACCTCGAAATCAGGAACAAAAGACTGAGAAACTTTAGCTATACTTTCATATTTCTACTCCATGAAAATTTTAAAAACATATGCATTTCTTTCCTATAGCTGGCATTCCTCTGTGCTCTTTTTTTACATTGTGCGTCATATGTTTATGTTCATCCTTTTGTTTAGTTTAAAATGATGATTCTTTTTGTTGATTACATTGTTATGTCAGCAATATACTAAACCACAAAGGTTTAACAATCAAACCATGTGTTCATGTTTTTATTTCCATCATGAATTTTTGCATGCAAATAAAAAATCAGCGCTTCTGCTTCCAAAAACCTTTGAGGCATCCAGTTTATTACACCACAAAACTAATTTTTAATGCACTTATGTTCCATGAAGCAGAAAAGCATAGCAATATAAAAAAATCCACTGATGTGGCCTTTTTGGTATCTTTTTGTTGAAGGGTTTATTTTGATGGTCAGAAAATGAGAGCATGATGATATACAGTGTGAGCTCTGTTTTTTTTTTTAAATCTTATAACTCCCCCCACTCCATCAGATTTTCTATGGAGGAGGTTAAGTCTGCCATTATGTGACTGCATAGAATGTCCTGCTGACTTGCTAGGAAACACATTTGCTTCCCTTCCTAAGAAGCTAACTGATGGCATTAGCTTCTGTTTCAGAACACTGATTGTATGAGACCTGAACAGTGAGGATATTGCATTCCTGTTCAGGCCAGCAGATTTGGAGTCCTGCTGTAACATCTGTTGTAGTGTAGTTGTCCAACAGCTGCAGAATGAATGCTAGATTACTGGATTTAAAAGAGGAGCTACTAACCTGCATGTGGTTAATTCTACTTGTTTTCAGGACAGCGCAGAAGTATGCCAGCTACAGGAAAGAATTCAGACGTCCCTCATGAATGTGCTTTTAGAGTCAGCACCTGTCAGGACATAACATTTTTAATTATACTAGACAGAAGGGGCTTAGTCAGGAACCCAGCAAAAACACACAATTCAGAGAAATGGCTGCCATCCTATGTCTCAGTCTCATCTGTGGCTGCTACTGTAGGCTCCGATCGTGTGGTTGCTACACCTGAGCAGGTGTGGGCATGCATTTGGCTGCTGAGTTTGCATATTTAGTGAGATATTTGCCTGAATAAGGAATGCAGGATTAGGCCCCAAATTAGGTAGATTCAAGGGACATTCTCTTTGCAGCAGATGACCAATTACATATCCCCAAATGCAAATAGAGACTGTAGGATTTACATACCGTAGACACAATTGCTTGCGTGTGCTCGTGCATGCCCTGTCCGTATTTGTTTAATGCACCTATTTTCTGAGCTCCAGTTATGCTAGCTCATTTTATTTTTTTTAACTTTAATGTGCAGGCACTTGCTGAAGTGTGACCACTTAAATAGCATCTGGCCTTGCATAGGTTTTTAATCTGAATACACATTTAATGATTTTCCACTTCTCAGGCTCGACTGAGAAAATGAATAGACCACATATTCCATCCTTCCTTCCCATTTTAAAGTTGCCATATCCTTGTTTCATGTGGCATTTACTTTGTATTTCAGCCTGGCTTTGGAGGTCACAGAGGTCATCCCAGATGGTTTCTTACTTTGAAGAACATGTACTGTATTATAATCACAGTCATGGCTTTGGGCCTACTGGTTAGAAATTGGAAGTCTTAGCCTTATTTAAAATACATGTTTTAGTTTTATTTGTTCAACGGATTTCTTAAAATCTGGTTTATTTAAGGCATTAATGTGATTAAGGATTTAAATAGCATGGTGATGGATAACTGGGCAAGTTACTTTGGATGAAATAACTTGATTTGTCGGATCCTTTGCTGGGACCCATTACATGGCACTCAGTGGCCTTAATGAGCAAGAGGATTCTGACTAAAAAGTTGTACTGAAGATGAATGTGTTTTTACTGTACCCAGTGAAAATATATCAGGGTCCCTTGGTAGAATTAACCAGAGAATTATACTCTTTGTTCACTGTTTCAGTTAGGGAGTAAATTGATCTCTCTGTAATATGTGCCAGACACCTTCACTCCTTGGTAATGCTCAAAGAGAGAGACCTTTAAGCTGTTACAGTTTTTTGTTCAACACCATTAGCCTATGTACTAGAAGTGACTCAGTTTCCTGCCCATGAAGCTCAGGATGAGGGGAGTGGAGAAGGAGGGTCGATCTTGGGGAATGATCTGGCCTTGATTAATTAGAGCTGAGAGACTAATTAACAATAACCACTTAGCTGGATTTAGCCTCTTTTCCTGCCTGTGCAACATCCACAAGCAGATTGCAATTTCCTTGAAAGTTGCGATTATTGAATGTTGTGCACAAATTATTTTTCAGATTTTTTATTAAAGTCTGTGGCTTGATCCCACACTGTTGCTATGCAATATTTACGTTGCATTGGCTGATACTGAGTTGAATCCGTCATGTGGCATTTTTTCTTCTTGCTGAGTACATAGGGGCTTCTGGCATTAACACTTATGGGTGCAAATTTCAAACTTAATTTCCACACAAAAAATTCCTTATGATTGCAAGGCCGACATCTTCTGTCCATGAACTTGTGTCAGTAAAACATAATCACATGCATATTTAAGAAAGCAAACATAGAGAAGAGTGTGGCAGCAAATTCCTTTAGAATAAGTGACTGTTTATGAAGACACGCTTACTGCATTCACCTATCTTTGTAACCAGTTAATCCTTCCAAATTCACTATGAGATAGGAAAGTGTTTATCACCATGTAACAGACAGATAAGCTAGCAGTGTAATGGGAAAGTAAAGTGAGCATAAATTATTGTTATTATTATTTTATTACATTTAGACCCTCTTCAAGGCAACTTTATGTTGCCAGGATGGTGTAAAGGGATCTTAGTATACATGTAAATTGCATCCATCAAGTGCAAACACAAGCAATGTAGTGTGTAGGGTACACATGGCACAGAACTGTCTGTGAAAAGGAACAAAGCCTCAGAGGGGTAGCTGGGTTATTCTGTAATTTTAAAAACAATGAGTAGCCTGTGGTACTTTAGAGACCAACAAATATATAGGATCATGAGCTTTCATGGGTAAAACTCACTTCATCAGATGAGTTGGAGTGGAAATAACAGAATCCAAGGTATACATAACAGCAAAAGCAGTTACCTGACAATTGTAGGTCCCATGTTAATGAAACTAATTAAGTGAGTTAAATGTGTCCCATTCATAGCTTTTGATGTGATAACACTGCTCTACAGCCAAAATGCTTCTGAAATAAATGTAGTCAAACTTTACTAATTCTGGGTCACTGAGAACAAAAATGATGCTTAAAATTGTTGATTGGCTCTAGTTTTCAAGATATTCTATTGGGTCAATATATACGACCCTTGACTTGGGAATGGCGGAGGATAAGTGAGTTATAAAGGGAAGGGATCTCAATTTAAACCAGAAATGACTAAAATACATCTTTGATTGGATCGATGAATAAATCTATAACTGGGTTTGGACAGTACTTGCTTTTTAGGCAAAACAATGAATGATGCAATCTGAAGCTGGTATTGCATCATGCATGATACGAATTGCATCATGTTATTCCTAGAAGTCATGGATGATGCAATCATAACGAAGCTTACATCACTCTGCTGAACAAATTGCCCTATATCAGCTCTAAAAATCATACAGTGTCGTGCTCTCTTATTTGTCAGTGTTGATTTTGCAAAGGGACACATTTCTGTTTAGCCAAAGTGAGCAGAGATGCCTCGTACTTGTGTGAACAGTGCAGATAACTTCTGCTATGTTTGTGGTGAAGTGACTTTTGCATCACAAAAGCGCAGTATAACCACTATGGTTAAGAAAGCCTATCACCTTTATTTTGGCTGCAAAATTGGAGATCAGGACAAGAGATGGGCCCCACACATATGCTGCAACACTTGTGCAACAAATCTTTGCCAGTGGTTGAACAGGAAAAGGAAATCTATGCCTTTTGCAGTGCCAATGATTTGGAGAGAGCCAACAGATCATACCAGCAATTGTTACTTCTGCATGGTGCCTCCAGTTGGGAAAGGTGTGTCAAAGAAGAAAAAGTGGACTGTGCATTATCCAAACATTCCATCAGCTATACGCCCATTACCCCACAGAGAGGGACTGCCGGTTCCTGATGCACCAGAATCATTCTCACTTGAGTCAGACGAGGAAGAAGAAGAGGATGAAACTTCTGGTCCTGAACCATCAATGTCACAGGACCCACATTTTCTCCCATCCTCCTCCTCTGAACCACACCTCATAACACAAGGTGAATTGAATGACCTTGTCAGGGATTTGGAACTGCCCAAGAGTAAGGCAGAGCTGTTGGGCTCCAGACTACAGCAGTGGAATCTCCTGGCAGGTGATGTTAAGGTTTCCATGTTCCGTGACCGTCAAAAGGATCTTGTCCCATTCTTCTTCATGGAAGGTGATCTTGTAGCCTGCAACAGCATCGATGGTGCGATGGCAGCCCTCAACATCGTTCACGATCCAGATGAGTGGAGACTGTTCATTGATTCATCGAAGACGAGTCTTAAAGCTGTTTTGCTGCATAATGGCAATGTTTTGCCATCAATTCCAGTTGGTCATGCAGTCCATATGAAGGAAACCTATGACACCATGAAACAACTTTTGAGGTGCATAAACTATGACCAACATCAGTGTCAGCTTTGTGGCGATTTGAAGGTTGTTGCTCTCTTGCTTGGTCTGCAGACTGGATACACAAAGTACTGCTGTTTTCTCTGCGAATGGGATAGTCGTGCAAGAGATTCCCACTACATCAAGATAGACTGGCCACTCCGACAGTCACTGGAGCCTGGGAGGAAAAGTGTTCAGCATCCACCACTTGTTGAATCAAGGAAGATTTTGTTACCACCCTTACACATCAAGCTGGGTCTGATGAAGAACTTTGTCAAGGCTGTGGACAAAACACAAGCAGCTTTCAAG
The DNA here is from genome assembly GCA_032595735.1 of Pelochelys cantorii. Classification (NCBI taxonomy): domain Eukaryota; kingdom Metazoa; phylum Chordata; order Testudines; family Trionychidae; genus Pelochelys; species Pelochelys cantorii. The sequence continues at coordinate 65,956,166 of CM064328.1, forward strand.
TACCTCCGTGGAAAATTTCCAAGGTTAAGTGAAGCTAAGATAAAGGAAGGTGTCTTTGTTGGTCCTCAGATTCGTGAACTTCTTCGAGATGATGCATTTGACCATGCACTGCGTGGCAAGGAAAAGGCGGCATGGAAAGCCTTCCAGTTAGTGGCAATAAATTTTCTCGGAAACAAGGCAGACAGCTACAGGTTTTTGGTGGAAAAGCTCCTCAAGGCATACAAAAGCCTTGGTTGCAACATGTCACTAAAGATACATTTTTTGCACTCTCATCTAGATTTTTTTCCACCGAACTGCGGAGCAGTGAGAGACGAGCACGGCGAGCGATTTCACCAGGACATTGCAACAATGGAGAAACGCTATCAGGGCAAATGGAGCCCATCAATGCTTGCAGACTATTGCTGGACAGTGACAAGAGATGCTCCATTTAATGAATACAAGAGACAAGCCAAGAAGCGCCGAGTAGACACTGAATAGGACTAAACTATGTACATAATAGTTTTTTGCCTTTTGTTTCATAATAAATTTTATTTATATAACCCTTTTGCTGATTTTTAAAGTGTTACATAAACAGGACAGGTGAAATATTATCATGTAAAGCAACCATAAACACATGAAAAGACCTAGGTTTACAATTTATTATTAAAACTCTACTATCTACACAATATACATAGACGTAAAATGTAAAAACTTAAATATCTTGGAAACGGTAGCCAATCAGTTGTTTTAATTGTCATATTTGAATTCAGCACATCAAAATACATAATAAATAGCACATTTTATCTCTGAAGCAGACAACTTCTAAAAAATTGTAGACCAGTGTAATGTGACTGTCAAAGGCAGGGGAAATTGGCTTTGTAGTGCGTTAAAGGAAACTATCTTTAAGGATATAAGTCTCAGAGGGGTAGCCATGTTAGTGTGTAACTTTAAAAACAACGAATAGTCCTGTGGCAACAAATGTAAATATATAGTATCATGAGCTTTTGTGGCAAAACCCATTTCTTCTGATGAGCTTAAGTGGAGAAAAAAAGGGGACTCTCAAAATATATAATGGAAAAAGAAGGGAGAGGGCAATTATATGTACCTGTCAATTGTTGTGCTTGTGTTAATGAGGCTAATTGAGTGGGCTGGAAGTTTCCCATACTTAGCTTTTGATGTCAATGAGGTGTTGAATATAAGAAAAGGAGGTTTTATAATGGCCCAGTTCAAGTCTTTGGTCAGACCAAGGGAAATAGTGTCAAATTTGCTTGTGAAAGTTAATTTTAGACTCTCTCTCTCTCTGTAGTTGACTTGTGAAATTCCTTGTAGAAGAATGGCTACTTTTAAATCCATTACTGAGTGCCCAGACAGGTTAAAATGTTCCCCTACAGGTTTATGTGTTATCATTTCTAATATCTGGTTTGTGTCCATTTATTCATTGTTGTGGAGACTGTCCAATCTGGCTAATATACATGGCAGAGGGGCATTGCTGGCACTTGATGGAATATATCACATTAGAAGATGTGCAGTTGTATGAGCCTCTGAGGTTGTGGCTTCTGTGGTTAGGTCCTTTGATGGTGTTGCTTGTATAGATATGTGGAAAGAGTTGGCAATGGGGTTTATTATAAGGGTAGGTTCCTGGGTGAGGTGTGATGTGTGGCTGCTGGAAATAATTTGCTTCAGGTTAGGGAGTTTTCTGTAGGCAAGACTGGCCTGTCTCCCAAAGCCTGTGAGCGTGAGGGATCATTTTCCAGGACAGGTTGTAGATTGTCAATGATGTGCTGAAGGGGATTAAGCTGTAGGCTCCAGGTGATAACCAGTGGTGTTCTGTTATTTTCCTTGTTGGGCCTATCTTAAAGAAGCAGATTTTTAGGTATTTGTCTGGCTCTGTCAATCTATTTCTTCACTTCCCCAGGTGGGGAAAAGATCTTGTTTGTCTCTGTGGGATTGGAGCTAATCTGGTTGTATTTTAGGGCCTGGCTGTAAATAATTGATCATGTGATGTGTCCTGGATGGAAGCTAGAGGCATATAGGTAAGAATAACAGTCAGTAAATTTCTGGTATAGGGTGGTGTTAATATGGCCATCATTTAATTGTATTGTAGTGTCAAGGAAGTGGATATCCTGTGTGGACTGGTCCAGGCTTAAGTTGATAGTGGGGTGGAAATTGTTGAAATCCGTGTGGAATTCTTTAAGGGTCTCCTTCCCGTGGGTCCATATGATTATGTCATCAGTGTAGTGTAAGAAGAGGAGGCGTGCTAGGGGACAAGAGCTGAAGAAACACTGTTCAAGCTCAACCATAAAAATGTTGGCATTTTGTGGGGCCATGCAGGTGCCCATAGCTGTGCCACTGATTTGAAGGTATAAATTGTCCCCAACTTGGAAATAGTTGTGAGTGAGGACCAAGTCACAAAGCTGAATCACGAGGTGTGCTGTGGCATCATCGGGGATGGTGTTCCTCAGAGCTAGTAATCCATTATCATGTGGAATGTTGGTGTAAAGAACTTCTATATCCATGGTGGCCATGATGGTGTTTTCAGGAAGATTACTGATGCTCTGTCATTTCCTCAGGAACTTCCTCTATAAAGATAGAAAAGGCTGCTCAAATTGAATTTGGGAGAAATATTTGTGGAGATACTTCAGTGCGACAGATCCAGATAGCATGCAATGCCTGCAGCTGTGAGGGAACCAGAAACATACTGGCGTGCTTCACAGCTTTTGGACGTCAATGAATTCTCCTACTATCTTAACCAGAGGATAACCAACACCTCTGTTCCTTGCACTGCTTCTCCCCAATAAAACACAGGTAGTGAATGTGGCCTTATAACAACAGAGAAGCTTTTCAAACATCAACATAGAAGCATGGGTAGCTTTGATATTTTTCACAGGCCATTTCTTCAACAGATGGTAGGCCTCGCTAAATCCAAAGGAGGCTCATTACACAGAGAGTTTTAAGGTTTGTCTATACTTGAAAGTTGCTTCAGGTTAGCATGAGTATTTTTGCAGTGAGCTGCTTTGCATCCACGCATACAAGGGAGGCTGTCGGTAGAACTGTTAAGACATTCATGCAGACCAAATCTTGGTTACCACAGAATTGAGCTTATTTTGCACTGAGCTTTTATGCAGAACTGCAGGTACTAACAGAGACTTTAAGGCAAAGATAGTGCTTTATTTTGGCATGCAGATGGGATAGCAACACAGCTGTCTTCACATTTCCTGTACATTTGTGATTCCTCTCCACTCCTGCACCTGCTCTCAAGGCACCATCCTGGCAAACAGCAGCACGGAGTATCTTCCTGGCTTGCCCACTGCCCTTCTGAGCAAGAACTTTCTCTGCCTTATAGTGACACACCTCAGGTAATACCCTCCAACATTAGGGCAGCTTGCAGAGATACAGATGCAATTACTAGCCTGCCTCTGCTGCCTGCCTTGATCCCTACCACTACCAACAACATCCCTGATGCCCCATTTCCCCCTGGCTCACCTCACTCGTGCAGCCTTTTAGGGGCACATACAGTTGTTAATTAGTAAGGATACAATTCTGTCGCAGAGGTCATGGAGGTCACCAGACCCCGTAGTTTTATGAGATCTCTGTGACTTCTTCTGGAGCAGGGCTGGAGCAGTTGACAGTCTGGTGGTCACCCCTCCAGAACAGTAGCTAGCCCCTGAGCAGCAGTTCCCTGGCACAGCTGGCCAGTGGCCAGTCCCAGGGCTGCCAAACACCTGATTGGTGGCCTGCTGCTGGAGCAGTGGTCCCTACCTTACTGAGCAGTGACTGCGGTTGGGTCAGCCCCTCTGGGGCTGAAACAGCAGCAATCAGCCCCTGCTGCAGGGGCAACAGTGGGTTTGGAGCAGCTGCAAGCCCCAGCAGTGTTGTGCAGTTCCCACAGCCCCTGTATGTTTTAGTAAAAATCAAGGCTAGGTCGCCAACTTCTGTGAATTTTTGTTTATTGCCCATAACTTGACTGGTGAGAGAATCATATCCTTATTAATTAGGCACAATTCCAGAGCAGGTGGTTGGGCACTCCCAGAGTGCTAGGGATGGTCACAACACCATTAATGCCCAAGGAGAAAAATCCCATTTCTCCTTGTGGGAAACAGGCCTGAGTATCTGAAAATCCTGATATCATGGATCCTTCCAGCTCAGTCCACATTAATATTAGTGAACCTGTCATGGTGGTCAAGCAGGCCTTGCAGCATGGAAAAATAACCCTTACAATTGACAGATACTTCTGCTGTGATATATCTCTCTGGGTTTCTGTTATTTTCTAATTCATCCGAGGAAGTGGGTTTTGCCCCCAAAAGCTCATGCTTCTATATATTTTGGTTAGTCTCTAAGGTGCAGACTAGTATGGCTACTCCTCTGAGATTTTCTGAGACAGAGTAGACACATGGGTCCCCTTAATGACCCCAGTACAATCTGCAAATATCAGCCATGCAAATACATCAATAAGCTTCTATGCATTGTCAAGTCCTGTGTCCCAGAGGAGCAGCCTGTTCTTGGTAACAGAATGAGCACCTCCATGATAGCCCCCTGAGAGCTGATCTACTAAGATCAAACTGGTTAGCTACTGACCGATAGCAATTGGCAGTGATAAGCTTCCAGAAAGTGATGGCCACATGGTGGTTCTCCACTCTGATGCGAGTTCTGATCTATGTGGTCCATCCTGGTGAGCACAGGTTTCCAGAAAAGTGGCCTTTGATATCCAGAAGTTCTGCCATCATTCCTGGTTGTATAAGATCTGCTGCACTATCCTGTCCCACCAGTCAGTACTATTTAGCAGAGTCCAAAAGCTATGGCTCATAGAGTGAAGCCACTCCAGGAAAAGTTCATGCAGAAGTGACTGCTTGAGTTAATACTCTTCCTGGTCTCCCTCAGGTGCCTGTGTTGCTTGCCTTTGAAGTCCTTGCATGACTTCAGTTATATTTGCAGCAGCCTGTCTGTATTAATCACCATTAAGATCTCAGTGCTCAACAGTGTTTTCTCCAAGCTGCCTGACAGTGCTTTGTAAATGGTGTTCATAACAAGATGTAGGATGAGATGAAACAAGAATCATCACAGGAATTATTTATTTTGACCCTCTGAGTCACAGAATTTGTGTCTTATAGCGGGTGAGCAGTGAGAAAAATCCCAGAATGCACAGCGCCAAGCAGCAGAGCAATGCACTGTGAGATGTCTGCCCAGAATGCTGAGCATGTGTTCAGAAACAGTGCAGTTCTATGTGTCAGCAAGAAGTCCAAAGGCCAGTAGTTTCACCCAGGATAACAACGGGATGTGGGCCAGTGCAGCAGTTGTTCGGGATCACATAATTGTATGAACAAAACCTACAACTTTCAAATATAGACAAGGCCTGTTTCATTACCACTGAGAACACTTTCGGTTTTTCTTTTGCACCTGATAGAGATTTGGAGATATAAACTGCATGCTAGTGCCAATATTTCTCAGAGGATCAGGCACCTAGTAAAAATGAAAGAGTCAGCAAAATATGAGCATAGTGGAAGATAGATGATCTGTTTTTATTTCTATTGTTTTGAATATTATATCTTAGGTGTCAAGAAATAATCAAAGGGAGACTGGCAAAGAAAGGAAAAAATAGGCACTCTCTTCATGTCTCATAGATGTAACAAGCACCAGTTAGATATTTTATAACTTGCTAGTATTTTTAAGTCATTTCTTCAGACATCTGTGCATTAGCGTAATGGAAAGCTGCAAATTATGTATAGTTAAGATATCTCACTATATTTATGCTGGAATAATCAAGTATTATTCTAGCATAATTATAGGAGGCTAGTTTAACTATTAGCTCATTAAAAAAGCTCTGATGCAAATCAAGGTCTAAAAGGGTATGAGGAAATGATAGAGGATGTGGCCTAAGCTCCAATGTTCCTCCACCAAGACCAGGTGGGCAGTCATAAGTGTGCCTTGGTTTATCTTGCGGTTTAGTTTATTATGGCCAGAGAAGGATGGAGTTTAGAAAGGAGCTTTGATTAATGTCAACATGTGCACAAAGTGACATTGTAGTGCACAGTGTTCCAGGAGGAAGGATGGTCTAGTGGACAAGGACATAAACCCACCATTTATGGGGGTTAGGCAGTAGCCCCCCCTCCCGAGTTGAACCCCCAGGATTGCATACTTGTCATTTAAAGCTCCATACATTGGTTCCAGAGGCAGTTCTTAAATGCCACACAGTGTGAGCTGCTTGCAGCTTTGCCTTTGGGGCAGGGAGTTTGTTATAAAAAGAGGGAGATAGGGTGATTAAGAATAGCAAATGTCTGGGCATTTAAACAATTGAAGGATCATTAGATCACCATGAAAACATTGCCGGGTACTCCACTTAAAAGATGGGGGCGGGGGGGAAGAGTATGATGAGTGTTGTGCTGCAGGGATCTGCATTTGGATCACCCCTTAAAAAAGGGGTAAACAGTGACTAATCAAAAGCTGACTACAAAGAGTTATAAAGGGATTTCACAAAACTGGATGACTGGGCAACACAAGGGCAGATGGAAGTCAGTGTTGATAAGTGCAAAGTAATGCACATGGGAAAATATAATCCTAATTATAGATACAAAAAATAGCTGTTACTACTCAAGAAAGAGAGCTTGGAATCCTTCTGGATAGTTCTCTGAAAACATCTGCTCAATATGCAGTGGCAGTCTAAAAACTAAAAAGCTAACAGAATATTGGGAATCATTAGGAAAGGAATAGCTAAGACAAAATACCATATTGCATCTATATAAAGACATTGTATGCCCACATCTTGCATACTGTATGCAGATCTGGTCACCCCATCTAAAAAAGATATCTTGTATTTGGAAAAAGTATAGAAAGGGCAACAGAAATGGTTAAGGGGTAAGGAACAGCTTCCATATGAGGAGAGATTAACAAAACTGTCAGAGGTCTAGAAAATCATGAATGGTGTGGAAAAATAGAATAAGGAAACGTTATTCATTCCTTCATTAACATAACACAAGAAACTGACCCAATTACATTTATAGGCTGCAGATTTAAAACAAACAAAATAACAGGGGATGGATCATGGTGATTGCCTCTTCTGTTTATTTCTTCGGAAGCACCTGGAATTGAGCATTGTTGAAAGAGGATATGGGCTAGAAGGACCATTGGTCTGACCCAGTATGGCCATTCTGATATTCTTATATTGAGCTGCAATGCATCTGCCCCATGCTTTAACCTAATAGACCCCACTCCTCTTCCAGAGCTGAGATAAAGCCCACAAGTCCTCATGGGTTTTCTCTCTCTCTCTCTCTCTCTCTCTCTCTCTCCACAGAGTTAGCAACAAAGTAAGAATATATATTAAAATTGTAAGGCTAACCAGTGTCCCTTACGTAACTTGCCACAAGATGTCAGAATATACTAGTGTTAGAGCTGAGTGGCTCTAATATTTATTTAATTTTCTTTCTTTTATATAGGAATTAGATACAGTGCTCCTGCCAGCTAACTGCTAAGTTGTCTGCCAAAAAAGTGGAGTTTTCCAGTGCCTTAGTAGCCCCTGGATAGAGAAGGTATCTGTATGTGGGAGGGCGGATGGGGTCCCCCCCCTCAGTTTGGTGCTTGGCTTGTACTGAGCATGCTCAGTAACACTGCTGAAGCCTGTGTTCTCAGTCCATTCCCCTCGTGCTCTCACTCTCTTCCCCCCTCATCATGGCATGCACAGCTTGCCCCCCACTCCCAAAATCTAAAATGGTGCCCCTGCTAGTGGGCAGGACACTGGCTTGGACTCAGACTCATGGAATGGGAGTTCCATTTCTGGCTCCATCACAGACGTCCTGTGTGACCATGAGCAAGTTAGTTAATCTACTTTGTGCTTCAGTTTTCCATCTGTAAAATAGGGAAATATGTCTCAGTCTTCAATTGTGAGGTGCTTAGTCCCTATGCAAGGGTATGTCTACACTGCCACCCTAGTTCGAACTAGGGTGGCTAATGTAGGCATTCGAACTTGCAAACGAAGCCCGGGATTTAAATATCCCGGGCTTTATTTGCATGTTCCCGAGCGCCGCCATTTTTAAATGCCCCGTAGTTCGAACTCCCTGCCCGCGGCTACACGCGGCACGGACTAGGTAGTTCGAATTAAAGCTCCTAATTTGAGCTACTGTTACTCCTCATTGCAGGAGGAGTAACGGTAGTTCGAATTAGGAGCTTTAATTCGAACTACCTAGTCGTGCCGCGTGTAGCCGCGGGCAGGGAGTTCGAACTACAGGGCATTTAAAAATGGCGGCGCCCGGGAACATGCAAATAAAGCCCGGGATATTTAAATCCCGGGCTTCGTTTGCAAGTTCGAATGCCTACATTAGCCACCCTAGTTCGAACTAGGGTGTCAGTGTAGACATACCCTTAGTGAGGATTCTATAAGTACCTAGCTAGAATGAGAAAACTGTGTGATTGTCTTGGGGCCAGCTGGCACTGAGCTCTGTTTAATCTTCTCAAGGTCACAGTAGAGCGACTCTTGTGAAGTAGTATTGTTACCTGCTTTTGGACGAGAAAAGCTAAATAAAACACTTGGCTGGCCCATTCTGTTTGACTGTTCGACAAAGGGATTATTTGGCAGAAGCCCATTTACTTTCTCTCCCTCTTCGAACAGGCAAATAATGATTTGCAAGCTAATTGTCCCTTAACACTCCAAAAACAAACCCTCACGCTATGATTTTGAAATTAGCAAAAGGGAGGCAGGCACACTATGCCCTCTGAATTTTTATAGGAGTTGGGTGCCTAATTCCCTTAGGCTTTTTTGAAAAGCCCAGCCCAAGTGTGTTAACCAGAAAAAGATGATAACCGGAAAAAGATGTTATCAAACAAGATGATAACAAAATTCTGAAAGTCATTAAGCTTGCTATGATAAAGGGCTAAGGTACAACCCTGCATTGGGTCAGCAGTGCAGAATTTAATTGCACCTAGAGGGTGCTAATGTAGTCAAGGCCTGTCCCTCACCTCCAGGTGTCATGGGGTTTGGGGGTGGGAAGGATGGAACAGAAGGAATACCTTTATTTCCTGATCACAGGGGCTGTAATTCTGGACAGGTTTCTTGAACTCTTCCCACTCAAGCACTTGCATGAGGACCTATTTCCACCTGGCACAGGGTAATTAAGAAAGTAGCTCATTTGAAACAGGAGTGGGTGTGCCTACTGGGGCCCATATTATCTCTGAAACCTTGCAAATGGTGAGGTAAAATAATAGATCAGAGCAGGAGCAGTAAAAATGAGGGTGGGTGCATAACTGGCTGAATAACCGTTCTCAGAGAGTAGTTATTAATGGTTCACAGTCATGCTGGAAGAGCATAAAAAGTGGGGTTCCGCAGGGGTCTATTTTGGGACCGGTTCTGTTCAATATCTTCATCAACAATTTAGATACTGGCATAGAGAGTATGCTAATTAAGTTAGCAGATGATACCAAGCTGGGAGCGGTTGCAAGTATTTTGGTGGATAGAGTCATAATTCAAAATGATTTGGACAAACTGGAGAAATGGTCTGAGGCAAATAGAATGAAATTTAATAAGGACAAATACAAAGTACTCCACTTTGGAAGGAACAATCAGTTTCATATTTACAGAATGGGAAGCAACTGTCTAGGAAGGAGTACTGCAGAAAGGGATCTAGGGGTCATAGTGGACCACAAGCTAAATATGAGTCAGCAATGTGACGCTGTAGCAGAAAAAGCAAACATGATTCCGGGATGCATTAACAGGAGTGTTGTGAGCAAGACATGAGAAGTCATTCTTCTACTCTACAGTGATTAGGCCTCAGTTGGAGTACTGTGTCCAGTTCTAACAAGAAAGATGTAGAGAAATTGGAGAAGATCCAGAGAAGAGCAACAAAAATGATTAAAGGTCTAGAAAACTTGACCTATGAGGGAAGATTGAAAGAAGTGGACTTGTTTAGTTTAGAAAAAAGAAGACTGAGAGGGGACATGATAGCGGGTTTCAAGTAAAGAAAAATTGTTCTCCTTGGCCTCTGATGACAGGACAAGAAGCCGTGGGCTTAAATTCCAGCAAGGGAGGTTTAGGTTGAATATTAGGAAAAACTTCCTAACTGTCAGGGTGGTTAAACACTGGAATAAATTGCCTTGGGAGGTTGTGGAATCTCCATCACTGGAGATATTTAAGAGCAAGATCTATCAGGGATGATCTAGATCAGGGGTGGGCAAGATACCCCTTGCAAGCCACCAGATCCAGCATTCAGCAGCCACTATTTTAAGTGTAGGACTGTTCCATGTGGCTTTCTGCTCTAGAGGTCGGAGGAAGCTTTGTGTGATCTCCCCGCCCCAGTCCAATCCTTAGCTCCTATTGGCCAGAAAAAAATAGCCAACAGGAACTGACCCCAGCCAATCTCTAAGCTCCTATGGGCCAGAAACAATAAGCCAATAGGAGCTGAGAGATTGGCCTGGGGGACGGGCAGCGGAAGCCTCTCCCCGCTTCCAGAGCTGAGAGCCACATGGAGGGAACAGCCTGCAGTTTCAAGCCGTCTCGGGTTGCAGCAGGCAGGAAGTCAAGCCTACCTTTGGGTGCTGTAGGGCTGCTGGCTGGCAGATGCATAGGTAAGCTCCCACATCCAGAGTCTGCCTCTGGCACCCCAGCCCCTCCTGCACCCCAATTCCTTCCCCCAGGTTACCATCCAAACCCACTGCTCCCCTGTGACCTACATCACAACTCCCTCCCTGATTCTATACCAGTGTTTCTTAAACTGTGTTCCATGGCACCCCGGGGTGCCACAAGGCAGTTGGAGGTGTGCTGTGGAAAACAACAGAGTTCAAAATGGCCGCCCTTAAAGGGGCAGGCGACCTTTTTCTTTTTTTTGCTTAATAATTTTCCCCGATCCTTTTTCCCCCCCGACCTGTTTGGTGTTCCTTGGTCTTAAAAAGTTTAAGAAACACTGCTCTATACCCTCTTCTATATCTCTCCCCCAGGTCCATACTCCCTCCCTTACCCTGCATCCCAATGGTCTGACCCAGGTCACAATCTCCTCCTTCATCCAAAGTCCCACTCAGACTTCACACCATCTCCTGCACCCCAGTCCCTTTCCCTGTGCATCCTTCTGCACCCAACCTCCATCCTATACCCTGCGCCCCCTCCACAGAAAAATGCAGCCCTTGACCACTTTCCAAAATCTTGGAGTGGCCCCCCACCAAAAATTATTGACCACCCCTGATCTTGGCTGGTCCTGCCATGAGGGCAGGGGACTAGACTTGATGACTTCTCATATCCCTTCCAGTTCTAGTATTCTATGAATCTGTGATTCTATCTTCCAACAGAAAAGATAATGTCATGGAGAAGCAGGGAACTGTGTCCCAGAACCTCCCTTATTCTCAGGGTAACAACAGGCTCTTCTGGATCTTAGATGCAATGTACCTTCCTCATCCACTCTGTATTCTTCTAGTCCTAGAGAGTCCCCAGATTCCACTCTACTTCCCAGATTGCACTAGCTCTGCCCTTTCTACTACCTGCTAAGCAGAGACTCGCTTAGCACTTGGACAGGAAGCAGCATCTTGATTCATCCTGCCGGGATCTCTCCAGATGATGTAGAAAGAGAATTGGCCAGTTCCTGAGAGAGCCCCGGGGCCATCCCATCTTGGCTGAGATATGGCAATCAGAAACTCCTGTGAATATGGGGATTGTTGAGGCCTGGAAAAATCAAGGGAGGAACTATTATTCTCTCTCTCTCTCTCTCTCTCTCTCTCAAATAAAATGTCCTTCCAGACAACAGAATGACATCTTCACATCATCAGCGTCAACAGGCTCTCTCAGTGAAGCAAAAGTGGCCGGGGGGGACGGGGGGGCAGGAGAGTGTAGCGAGCAGAGGGTGCAGCACCTCAGTTTACTTTATTATTGTATCTTCTGTAGCACTACACACACAACTCATTACTGACAAAATAGTAAAAAAAAGGCAGATTTGTGCGCTGTGGCTTTGCAAGAGCTAAATTCTGCTTCACTTACATGATGCTGATTTCCACAAATAATGGAAGCTGACCTGTAGTTAATAAGGTGTGACAAGCATAAAGGAAAAAATAGGGGGGTTGGGATAATGTAAACTTTGGAGATGTACGTCTTGTTGGTTCATAGTGGGTTTTTAGATGCATGTATACTTAATGTTTGAATGTTTAAAGTTTTTATATTCAAATAACAAAGGAACAAATTCCAGCTGGAGATCAGGAGTGGTGGGGTGGGGATCGTGATAGAATTCTGGGTGACTCTCAAAGAGGGGTCTGAAGAAGGAAATATATGAAAACAATTAAGACCACAGAGGTGGGGGTAGGGACCCTATAGTAAGAGAGGAAGGCAGACTGGGTTGGAATTCTAGGGTGGAACTTGACCCAGCAGGTTTGCCTCCTTGATCAGGACCCCATTTGCTTTAATACCATTCCCTTACCTAAGCGGCTCCAAGCCAGCAGCTCTGCAGACTCTGTTCCTGAGGGCTGTTCCATGTGGCTCTGCTCCAGCATGGCGAGGGAGGGAGGGAGGGAGGAAGTGGGGGGAGGGGAGAGGGAGTGAGGAAGCTTAATTCGCTGCCCCTGCCGTCAGCAAAATTTCTCAGCTCCTATTGGCCGGAAACTGGTCAATGGGAGCTTGAAGATTTAAATAAGGGGCAGGGACAGTACACAAAGCTTTCTCCTCCCTGCCCAGCTTGCAGAGCAATAAGCAGCTGCTGTTGAAAGCGGGTGCTCCTGCTCTGCAGTAAGGGTGCTGGTGAGGCGGCTGTGGACCAGATCAGGCAGCTTGGTGCACTAGATCCGGCCCACTAACTGCCCTTTGCCCATCCCTGTTTTAGGACCTGGCCCATTGGGAGTTTCACCTGATTAAAGGTTTTGTCAGAGCTGAGAATTTGACCCATTGTGCTTCTGTGTTAGGGCTGCCAACCCTCCAGGATTGGCCGGAGCCTCCAGGAAGGAAAGACTAAGCTTTAATTAAAGATTATGTCATGTGAAGAGATCTCCAGGAATACGTCCAGTCAAAATTGACAAACCTGTTCAATGGGCTGGCAACAATTAGCAGTTTGCACATGCATTTTCCCAGCTAGTGTGCACAACTAGAGATTTTGCACATGCAACTGGCAGTGACCATTACATGCTTAATTCTGGTTGGGTGCTATATAAGACCCAGATTTTGAAAACTTGGCCTCGTGAATGGATACTGGAGAGAGACATTTACAGACTGATAAATAACTTCTAAGTTTCTTGACTGCCTGCCTGATATTATTATATCCAGGCTGGCCTTTATCCTTATTATTGGGCAAATTGGGAGTGATGCAGGCTCGTGTGAAAGTGGGGCACAATGGAGTTTTCTGACTGTGCTCTTTGTGGCACTAGACACAAGTAGAGCCAATGTCTCATAAAGCCACTAGGTGGCACGTGAACACTTATATACATACAAGACCAGGCTCTGCAGAAACAAAGGTAGAAATATATTTAGCTAATTGTGTGGCTTCTTCTAGAACTGGGGCAACAGCAAGCGATACTGACAAGACACGCATTAGCAGAGTGGTAGTATGTCATGCCTTCTTTAACAAATAAAAGTCCCAATGACTAGCTACTTAGGAGTAAAGGTCAGAGGCTGTAAAAACAATCGGATAATAAAAGCCACAGTCTAGCCTTGTCTCAGCCAAGCAGGGACATGAGTAAGGAACATGGGGAAGTATATCTTCAGTGCAAACAGCTCACTAAAATCATTCTGGTCATTTAAATGCTGGATTGTTAAAAAACTGGGGGTTTCTGTCTATTTTTATATGGAATCAGAAACTAGCCACCTCACTGCTGAAGGTGTTCACATTTGCCAGACTCCCGATGCACTTTAGAGTGTGACTCACCTATAGATGTGATATAAGTCATGTCGTCACAGCTCCTGAGAGGGGAGAAACACCCAAGAGGGAAGAACTGGACCCTCTCTATGCTCTTTTCTCCCAGCTCTCCCTCCCAGAACCCATGGCGACTTCTCCGAGAACCCCATCAGGTCCTCCATTGTTGGTGTTCTAGCTGGGGTGTAAATTTTTCTGCCGAGCTATGACCAGGTGTTTTGTCTGAATTTCTCATTTTCCATAGAAGCTGTCCATAATGCACTCTCCCCTGGACTCTGGGGCATGAGAGTTGGCTGCAGAGCTGTCTACACAGCAGACCCATGAAAGCTCAGGATGGATTTCACTAAAGATAGGAAGGCACCAGTGGAGAAGGCACGAATTCCTTCGCTTGGACATGGTTTAATTAGCTGAGTCTGGAATTTGGGAGGACGCATTTTTCTCTCAAAACATGCTGTCCATCGCTGCTCTGGGGCTGGGAACACGCTCACTCTACACACTCAGGGTATGTCTACACTACAAAGTTAATTCGAACTAATAGCCGTTAGTTCGAATTAACTTTCATAGCGTCTATACAAACAAACCGCTAGTTCGAACTTAATTTGAACTAGCAGAGCACTTAATTCGAACTAGGTAAACCTCATTCTACGAGGACTAACGCCTAGTTCGAATTAAGTAGTTTGAATTAAGGGCTGTGTAGCCACTTAATTCGAACTAGTTGGCGGCTAGCCCTTCCCAGCTTACCCTGGTGGCCACTCTGGGCCAAACCAGGGAAACTTTTCTGCCCCCCTCCCGGCCCTGGAGCTCTTAAAGGGGCACGGTCTGGCTACAGTGCTCGTGCCAGTTGCAAGCCTGCCAGCACCCAGCCAGCAGACCCTGCACCTGGCACGGCATGAGCCAGCCACCCGCTGCCACCCAGCCCTTCGCCTCTTCCCAGGACCAGGCTGGCGGCTCCCAGGAGCCTGCCCGGGCCCACAAGAGGCGGGCACCCGCCTGGTCTAGTGCGGAGATCGTGGACCTCATCGAGGTTTGGGGGGAGGCCTCCAATGTCCACGACCTCTGCACTAGGCACAGGAATGCGGCCGTCTAGGGCAGGATAGCTGCCAGCCTGGCCACCAAAGGCCACATGCGAACCCAGGAGAAGGTTTGCATGAAAATCAAGTTTGTCCAGTGAGACCCCCGACCCTGAGCCCTGAGCTTAGAACATAAGAACGTAAGAATGGCCGTACTGGGTCAGACCAAAGGTCCATCTAGCCCAGTAGCCTGTCTGCCGAGAGCGGCCAACACCAGGTACCCCGGAGGGGATGGACCGAAGACAATGACCAAGCGATTTGTCTCGTGCCATCCATCTCCAGCCTTCCACAGACAGAGGCCAAGGACACCGTTCCTACCCCCTGGCTAATAGCAGTCCATGGACCCAACCTCCATGAATTTATCTAACTTCTCTTTAAACTCTGTTATAGTTCTAGCCTTCACAGCCTCCTGTGGTAAGGAGTTCTACAGGTTGACTATGTGCTGTGTGAAGAAGAACTTTCGCTTATTAGTTTTAAACCTGCTGTCCATTCATTTCATTTAGTGTCCTCTAGTCCTTCTATTATGGGAACTAATGAAGACCTTTTCTTTATTCACCCTCTCCACACCACTCATGCTTTTATAGACCTCTATCATATCCCCCCTCAGTCTCCTCTTTTCTAAGCTGAAAAGTCCCAGTCTCTTTAGCCTCTCTTCATATGGGACCTGTTCCAAACCCCTAATCATTGCAGTTGCCCTTTTCTGAACCCTTTCCAAGGCCAAAATATCTTTTTTGAGGTGAGGAGACCACATCTGTACACAGTACTGAAGATATGGCATACCATAGTTTTATACTTCCCCTCCTCCTTCTTCCCCTGGCTTCCCCTTTCCAGCTCCCTCCTCCCAGGTTTCCCCCTCCCCTCTCCCACCCTCTCTCTTCCCCTCTCCCACCTCCTTTTCCCAGTCTCCCCAGAGGTTAATCCCCCCCCCCCACAGTTTTGTAAAATAAAGAGAGTTTCTATTTTTGAACACACGTGTCCTTTATTTTTTACATCAGGAAGGGGGGCTAGGGAGGGGTAAGTGGGAGGAGGTGAGGGAGGAATGGGGCACGAGCCCCCGATGGGGAGGACTGGGGTGGCTTTGCGGGCTCCTCGGGGTGGAAGCTCTCCTGCAGGGCCTCCTGGATCCTGACAGCCCCCCGATTGACACCCCCGGATGGCAGCCTGCGGCAAGTGCAGCCAGGCTGATGGCTGAGTGCTGTGATGTGCTGAGTGTGGGCTCTCAGGGCACTTCAAGACAGGACTGCTTTGCTGTCCCTCATCAAGGTAGACAAGCAAGTGGGAAACCCTGAGAACTGTCTGTCCGGGGTGGAGGTCAGGTCCCTTTAAGCACAGCCCTCGGCTAGCCTGAGGCAGCAGCTCCACGCTCTGAGTCCTAACCTGATGCCCTGCCGGCACTGGTTCCGGCCAGCCTTAACTTCGGTTCAGGGTCTACTCAATGTGGACATGCTATTTCGAATTAGCAAAACGCTAATTCGAATTAGTTTTTAGGTCTAGATGCACTAATTCAAATTAGCTTAGTTCGAATTAACTAATTCGAACTAAGTTAGTTCGAATTAGTGCTGTAGTGTAGACATACCCTCATTTACCTCAGACTGTTAAAAGGGCCTAAGAAAATACCTGCAATAGGCCTAATCCAGCAAGTTTACTGAGTGCATTCAAGTCCCCAGAATCAAAAAGAGAAGCTGAAGTCACTCAGAACCTCATAAGAACATAAGAATGGCCATACTGGGTCAGACCAAAGGTCCATCTAGCCCACTATCCTGTCTGCCGACAGTGGCCAGCACCAGGTGCCCCAGAGAGGGTGGACCGAAGACAATGATCAAGCGATTTGTCTCCTGCCATCCCTCTCCACCCTCTGACAAACAGAGGCCAAGGACACCATTTTATCCCCTGGCTAATAGCCTTTTATGGTCCTAACCTCCATGAAATTATCTAGCTTCTCTTTAAACTCTATTATAGTCCTAGCCTTCACAGCCTCCTCTGGCAAGGAGTTCCACAAGCTGACTACACGCTGTGTGAAGAAGAACTTTCTTATATTTGTTTTAAACCTGCTACCCATTAATTTCATTTGGTGTCCTCTAGTTCTTCTATTTAGGGAACTAATAAATAATTTCTCTTTATCGGCCCTCTCCACACCACTCATGATTTTATATACCTCTATCATATCCCCCCTCAGTCTCCTCTTTTCTAAACTGAAAAGTCCAAGTCTCTTTAGCCTCTCCTCATATGGGACCCGTTCCAAACCCCTAATCATTTTAGTTTCCCTTTTCTGAACCCTTTCCAAGGCCTAAATATCTTTTTTGAGGTGAGGAGACCACATCTGTACACAGTATTCAAGATGTGGGTGTACCATAGTTTTATACAGGGGCAGTAAGATATTCTGGGTCTTATTTTCTATCCCTTTCTTAATAATTCCTAGCATCCTATTTGCCTTTTTGACTGCCGCTGCACATTGTGTGGAAGTTTTCAGAGAACTGTCCACGATAACTCCAAGATCTCTTTCCTGATTTGTCATAGCCAAATTAGCCCCCATCATACTGTACGTATAGTTGGGGTTATTTTTCCTGATGTGCATTACTTTACACTTATCCACATTAAATTTCATTTGCCATTTTGTTGCCCAATCACTCAGTTTGGTGAGATCTTCTTGGAGTCCCTCACAGTCTGCTTCTGTCTTGACTATCCTAAACAGCTTGGTATCATCTGCAAACTTTACCACCTCACTGCTTACCCCTTTCTCCAGATCATTTATGAATAAGTTGAACAGGATTGGTCCTAGGACTGACCCTTGGGGGACACCACTAGTTACCCCTCTCCATTCTGAAAATTTACCATTTATTCCTACCCTTTGTTTCCTGTCTTTTAACCAGTTCTCAATCCAAAAAAGGACTTTCCCTCTTATCCCATGGCCATGTAATTACACAAGAGCCTTTGGTGAGGGACCTCACAGGATTGGGCCCCAGGTTTGGTGTGGTGGGTGTTAAGAATGCTCAGCGCCTTTCACAAAAATACTGCACTCCTTGAGAATCATCCTGTAGAGCTAGAGGTGCTGGAGCTAGAGGTGCATGGGGTGCTGCAGCACCTCCTGACTTGAAGTGGTCCCCATTATTTACAGGATTTGCAGTTTGGTTCTATGGGTCACAGCACCCCCACTATAAAAGTTGCTTCAGCATACCTGTGTATAGCAGGGAGGAATGGGAGGTAACCTGTGAGTCTGGTTAGCTGTTTGAGAGGCATGTTATTTCTTTCCATAAATCACACAGTAACTGGGAGCCAGCTTTGAAAATCAGACATTTCATACAGTACATTTCATGCAATGGGCAGGGGGCAAGAGGGAAAGAAGCATCAAAATGGATTGTAATTTCAGAATGTTGAACTAAACAATTATTTTGAAAGTTTGGATTAATCGGTAACATTACAATAGACAGAACCTTTGTTCTGTTCTGTTCTGATGTTCATTTACCATATTTATTATAGCCCCAATGTCTCAAAGACATTCAGCCATCCTCAAAAGAGGCTAAAAAACTGCATCTCATTGAAAACTGAGAGCTATCAGCAGAGATGAGCATTCAGGAGAGCAAAGAGATGGATGCAAATGGGGGGCAGAGGCGTAGTGAGGGTGTTATGTGCCTGGGGGCAAAAGCAAAATTTGCGCCCTCCCCCCCCACCACATGACAGGGCCCCGAACCTGGTGCACAGCTGAGCCGACAGGGGCGGGGGAGCTTGTACCGCATCTTTCCCCACCCCCTCCAGTTTGGGGGGGGGCACTATCCCACTGTTGAAGAGGAAGGAAGGTCGGGCTGGGGGTGCAGAGGCAGGGAGGAGGCTTCAGCAGGCGGTGGTGGATGGAGGAGGGGCAGGTGAGCAGAGTTATGATAGGGGGAGCAGAAGGGCAATTACCCCCCCCCACACACACACACCTTCTTTGCTACGTCAGTGAACGTAAGAGATTAACTTACCTGTTAAAATAACACTCAGAAAAAACTTTTAAATAAAACTAAAACACAACACGAGAATCGCCCTCGCTTTCTTGAAGCAATAAGTAGCCTAAGTCTGAGGATACACTGCAAGCGAGGCTTTCAGTCTGCCACGAGGACTTTTTCCTTCAGGCTGCTGTGAGATTCTATCCTTAAGTAAAGGAGAGAGGTCTCATTAAGCTGCTCTTCCAAATTTCACACAAGCCATTCAACTGAAGCCATAGATATCAAGATTCAAGGCCAGCCTTGCCTTTGGCAGACTGCCTCGCCAGGTGTTCACAATCACAACAGCCGAACAAGTATAAGACTTTTAGGTGAGAAAGCCATGTTAATCCCAAATCTCTGCTAGGACTGGGAGATGTGGATGACCTAAGAAAACACCAGAATTTTCTTTGGAAAATCCATGACAAAACATGGGAGAATTGATCACCTTGGTAATGCCAGTTCCTTTAAAATTGAGGCTCTGATTATCCAGCACTAGCTGAGGTAGAGCAGGCACTGCGTGCACATATCTGATATATTTTTACCAAAACTGTTACCTGCCCAACTTGTCAAAGGAGAAAGGAAACAGGGAGGCCAAAAGGAATGGTTTAGAGCAGTGTTTCTCAACCTTTTTTTAAATAAAGTATCCCTTTTAGAAAATGTATAAGTACCCCCAGTACCTACAGTTTTCAGACACACACATTTTTTTCTACAATTGCAACATATTTGTTTAAACAACTTCATTGTATCCCCATCACTCCTTCCAAGGTACATTGCCCATGGAGGTCAATGGGGCTGGGCTATTTTATATGTAAAGATACTGAGAAATGTATATGTCAATACCAAGACGGCAAGGTGTATATTATGTAAATAATACCGAATAATAATTGCCAAATGAGACCACTTCCCAACCTGCTTACAAAGGGCCTAATACAATTTAAATTTTAATCTAGGATTGAGCCCAAAACAATCTGTTGATATGACCCAAAAAGATCCAGATAACATTTAGTCACCCTTCAAACATATAAGGGATGAATCAGTAAAAGCCCCACTGCCTGGTAGAGGTGATCTTTGAAGAAAATTGGAGAGACTTTGAATTTACTTTTTCTGACTGCAGCGCTTTCTCTCACTGAATGTGGGGTCTTCAGCACAGGTTCCACTTTATGTGTCAGAATAACACAGAAATGCATTGTCACAGCTAACTCCATTCAGGTCAAAGCGACGTGCACCCCAAAGACAGAAGAACAAATCCCTTGAACCTGGAAGTCAAAACATCTTACCTCTTCACAGAGCTCACAAAGGGTCTTGTTTACCCAGAGACACAAGTCATGACAACTCTCTCTGAAGAGAGACAAAACATCCTGCCTCTCATTGGTGGACGTATCAAATGTTTTCATGTGGCATCTTACCATACCGTTTAAATTGACTGCTTGGATGAGGAAGACTCACAAAGAGTCTGTCCATCATCCACACTAGAGCAACATGGTGATTTACCGCTGTGGTAACAGACCTGATCTCTGTGTGGGCTCTTGTGGAGCAGCAGGGAGTCTGTAGCGGTCTCTTGGGGGGAGAGGCTGGGGTGCCTCTATTCCAGTGGTTCTCAAGCTTTTTGGCCCATGGACCACATGACTCAATGTAAACCTTTCCGCAGACAGCCAGTTGCGAATGGAAACCCACCTTTAATTACACAATTATGCCCAAGTCATTTTGCTAATGCTGCAGCTGGGGAGAATGGTTTAATTTCAATTATTAAACAAATTAAATGTTAACTTTCTCATGTTAGTTTATCAGACTTCATTTTAAATAAAGTAAAATATTAATTTATGTCCAATACAAAAAGTTTCAATGTTTTCTTTACTTATGGCAGGGGTAGGCAACCTTTTTTGGATCAGGGGCCACTGATCCATAGAAAAATCAGATGGGAACCACACAAGTGACGAACAAAAACAATCCTCCCAAAACCCCAACCCTCACTTAGGTGGCCCCCAACTGAAACACCTCACTCCTCTGGCATTCCAGCCCCAAGGGGCGAGGGGAAGGGACAGGGAGGATTGAGGTTCAGGGCTTTCCATAGGCCAGACTTGCTCTGCTGATAAATTTTATGGACCCCTTAGGTTCTAAAGTGGGGACAAAAATAAGGGGTTCAGTGTGCGGGACAGGGCTGCCAATGAGCGGGATAGGGATGGGGTGCAGGATCTGGGAGGGAGATGGGGGGCAGAAGGGGGCAAGGTCTGGGTAGTAGGTAGGGTGCAGGAGCAGGCTGGATGTAGGGTGTCTGGCCAGGGGGAGGGAGCAGGAGCAGATTGGGGGTAGGGTATCTGGCTAGCAGGGAGGGTGCAAGGAGGGGACTTGAGTAGGAGTTGGACCTCCCTGGTCTGGCACCCTCTGGACCTGACTGGTCCCAGGTGAGGGATTTTTTGGACCAGGGGAGGTCATGTCAGGAGTCCTGGTTCCTACCCCCCCACTAGGCTTCTTTGCACCTCCCTCCCCTGTAACCCAGCTGAGCTGCCCACCCCTGCTGGTTCCCTGCGCCTCCCGCAAGACCATCCCCCACAATCCAAGGGAGTGCAGCACCAGTTCCCTGCAGCCCCTTACAGCCCAACTGAGCTGCCCTTCTGTTCCCTATGCCTTCCCCCATCCACCTCAGCCCAGTTGAGCCCCGCACTGGTTCCCTGCATGCCCCCCCACAGCACAGCTGAGCCCCGTTTCCCTGAACCTCCCCTCAAGCCCCGCAAAACTGCTGAGCCCAGCTCTGATTTCCTGCCCCTCCCTCCCCTTGAGTCTAGCCCCAGTTCCCGGCACCTCTCTCCTCCTGCAGCCAAACTGAGCTCTGAGCTCTGCACCTCCCTCCCCCCCCAGCCCAGCCCAGCTCAGCCCAGCACCCCGCACATCCCCACTCCCCCAGCACAGCACAGCCCAGCCCAGCACCCCACACCTCTTCACTCTGCAACCCAGCTGAGCACCATTTCCCTGCACCTCCCCCCAAACCGCGCAAACATGCTGAGCCCAGCGCTGATTCCCTGCGCCTCCCTCCCTCCCTCCGTCCCTCCCCTTGAGTCCAGTGCCAGGTTCCCGGCACCTCCCTCCTCCTGCAGCCCAGGTGAGCACAGTGCCCCACACCTCCCCCCCCCCGCAGCCCAGCCCAGCGCCCCCCCGAGCATGGTGCCCGGGGGCAACTGCTCCCCCCTCGCTATGCCTCTGATGGGGGGAGCCCAGAACTGGAGGGAAAGGATCCTTTTAAAATACAGTGGTTTTCTCCATGTGTCAAAGGAAAGATTTTTTGAAACTGGATTGGTGGGAAAGAGAGGATGGGTATGGCAGACATCTGCAGCTGGGCTTTTAGCAGGTGCAGTGTCCCTTGGGGATGGTAGCGTAGGCAAATGAAGGAATGATTCGTGGTTACAATAAATGTGCTGGAGCCAGGTCTCTTGCATTCAGTTGCTGGTTGATACTGATTTGCTGTGTAATGTTGAGAAAGTCACTTCCTTGCTATGTGCCTCAATTTCCCTTCCTGGAAGATGGGGATAATACCTCCACATAAATTTATTTAATGTTTACAAGCCATTCTAGGGATGCTAGGCAAGTTTCAAATGCTGTTCAGGAGAATCATTTTGCGATACCTGTGCTGATTTTCAAAGTTGTGCCTGGCATTAGATCTACCTCCTTGAGTCTATGTCTAGACTGCAGCCTTCTTTCGGAAGAAGCTTTTCCAGAAGAACTCTTCCAGAAAAACTTCTTCTGAAAGAGAGCATCCAGACTGCAAAAGTGCATCGAAAAAGTTATCTGCTTTTTCGAAAGAGAGTGTCAACATTGAATGGATGCTATCTCACATTTAAGCTGTGATTACTATGGACAGAGTGGCCGCTAGGGCACCTGTGCTTTTTCCTCTTTCCTTTTCTTTTGAAAGAACTCCCTCTTCCCCATCCACACACACAGCTCTTTCAGAAAAAGGCTTCTTCCTTGTAGAATGAGGAATAGCAATGTCAGGAAAAAACCCTCTGTTCTTTCGATTTTCTTTCAGAAGAACACGATTGCAGTGTGAATGTAATTGAAGTTTTTTCGGAAAAACAGATGTTTTTCTGAAAAAACTCTGTAGCATAGACATACCCTGAGAGATTGGCTCTCTTTCCAACATATTGCACTTGTAACACCAACAGATCCCAGCCATCAGTGGGTGGGATTGAACCTCAAACCTCTGAGGCTTAGTGCATGAATCTCTGTTACATGAGCTAAAAGCCACACACCTCTTATCCAAGGTGATAGGAGACTCATCGATTTCTAGAGGGTCTGGGTGCCATGAGAGGGGGGATAGAGTGCCACACTTATCATGAATGGGTTACTCCGTCCCAGAGCAGCTTTGCTCCAATGAAAAAACAAAATTGTTGTCAGAGAGGGGAAATCTCATATCCATGGCAAACAGAATACTAGTATCTGGGAACCTCATGTTTTTAATGTCTTTCCCCTTGCACCGGCCTGGAAAGTGCTGTTGTCCCTCTTCCGCAGATGGTGATCGGAGGCACAGAAATCTAAGCATGTTTGTGGTGGAGCAGGGACTACAATGCAAATTTCTCAAATCCTTGGCAATTTCCCAAACCAGCGGACCATTCTTCCTCTCAACTGCTGGGTCTGATACCCACATGCTATATGATGTTGGGAAAATCACTTCATCTGGCCCAAGACTATGATACTCTGGGTCAGTACAGGTGAAAGCAGCAAGACAAAGAACAAGAGTAAAAGTCTCCAAGGTCTGGAAACTACAAACATATACATACATGTTGAATGTTATGGATGTAACTTCTCCAATCAGGATCTAAAGTTAAGCAAGACTATAAGGCCCAAGTGAGAGGAAAATATGAGTCCTCTCTGTAAGTTGCTGCGTATGAACTAAGCACAAAATTGCAGCTACCTCCAGCAGACTCTTGGAAAGGTAATAGTACAGTGCAATGAAAACACAATCTAGCATTTATATAGCTACATAGTTGTGGGCTCAAGCATGACAGTAGACTTTGAATCCTGCCAGAAATGGATTTTGAAAGGATCTCCCAATGCATGGAGCTGTTTTTCTTTGAATAACAGCTCTGATTGGTTTCTTTCCCCAAATCTAGTTTTGGCTGTTAAGATGGTGTTGCAGTGTGATCTCCACAGACAAGAGGTGAAGAAAAGATAATTGTCCATTGCTTTTTCCTTGACCTTTCCCTCTGCCAGAATAATAAACTGTTTTCCCCAGTTTTATTATCCATATGAGGTCATGTAGTTCCAGACACTGTGTCCTGAAATATGAACTGAAAAACTAAGTGGAAATAATGACATAAATCAGAGAATATTATAGTCAATGAGTAGAGCTGCTTGCATTTCCTCCCCTTGCACTATACAAGTAAGTGCCGATAAATACAGATATACATGCAAGCTGGTGTTGGTGCCTGCATGCATTAATCCATGTAAATCACTTTATTTCTTGCAATAATGATGGTTTTGGTTCCTCCCTTTTATTAGAGGAAAGAGCTTTAGAATGCTTGGAAGCACCTCAATGAGCAAAGTTCCAAAGAGAGCACATGCATTTTATGGATGTACTTGTATATTCAATTTTTAAAAATTATGCTTTGGGCTCTGATTCTCAGTAGGCCAAGTGCCCTCCTGGCAGTGCAAATTGAGGGCATTGGCTTTGTGGAATTGGGCCCCAAAGTCCTGCTTTGTCAGTGTATGACTTTGATGTTTTTCAGTCTCATTGGGCCTGCTTCTCTGCCCATTAAGTGCCCTGGGAGTCCTTATATTGGGAGATTCCCCAGGACTGGGCCTGTGTTTTTATGTATGTCTCATGCACTGAGCTGGGCACTTTGTCAGTTATAACAGTGGCAATAATACATATGAGGGCATAAGCGTAATGTCCTCAGCTGAACTTTTTCTTCCTACCCACGGTAGGAAGTTTTAGAGGAGAAAAATCTCCTTGAAGGTCTGCTTGTGTAGATCCCCTCACTTCGGCAAGGGCAGCGGTGGAATTTGCTGTTGCTCTTTTGCTCTTTGCAGAACAAATGTGCTAGGAATGGAAAAGGCAGGTCCCATGTCTTGCAGACCCCCACGGCTCCTTTGGAGGCCAGAAAGATCCATCCACAGGCCCCATGGCTTTTCACCATCTCTGATGTTCTCCTTCCCTCACGCAGCAGTGTAGTTTCACAGGACATGCAGAGTTGGGGGGTCCAGGCCCAGCTGCTCCAAATAGGCCCTCAGAGGGCATGCTATGTGCAAAAGATAATACAGCCCCGCACAGTGTGTCTTCTCTGACTCAATAAGACTCCATGCCCCCTACTGTTGGACCCTGTGATGAATTTCTGGTAGGGGCCCAGGGGAGCAATGACACAGAAACACCTGAGCCCCTACTTCTACATGTTGGGGGTTCCCTCTGTGTGAGGATCTCGGGCTGTGTGTGTGTGATGCCAGGCAATGAATGTAGATGTTTGCCTGTATATCTGTAACATCAGCCTTTTATACCTTTGAAGAGCTGGGCTTACTTCCTACATCTAGCAATGCAAAAATGAGGCTTGTGGTCCCCTCAGAGTCCCTCTTTGTGCATATCACAAGACCATGTAGTACAGCCTGGCAGTCTTCTATCTAAAGGGCCACATTTTGAAAGGAGGTGCATACCCCCTGCAAGGATCTGAATGCTCTCAACTCCCACTAAAATCAATGCAAGCTGCGGGCTCTAAGCACCTCACAGGAGGTGCTGAACAGCATGCAGAATGGAGCTGTAAGAGAAAGCCAGGACGGGAATAGCAGAGGCGTGGTGGATCAATATAGAGGGGCACTATAAGCAATGAGTGATGGAAGCTGGTACAGCATTTGCCTGCATGAGGTCTGACTGAAATCAATGCCATTAGTCCCTCACTTTCAGAAGCACTAAATTCACTCTCACAATTTAAAACATGCAACTGGCTGATCAGTGTCAGATCTGTTTTCCCTCCCATCTATAGTGTTATAACTGACATTTCACAGTTGAATAAAAATGTGAAACATTACGGTCTTTTCTGCTTCTTATTTTGGACAGCAAATATTTGTAATATTTACCTGGTTGGCTTTTTGATTAATGCCAATTTTGGTTAGCTTTTTTTTTTCTAGTAGCAAAATTCAGTTTCTGAATTCAAACATGATACATGAGTTTATGGAAACCATTTGATTTATCAAAATTAAATGCTTTAAGGTGGGTGCTGGCTTCAACAGAGTGCGCTCTTACCAGGTATGGTTGTGTGCATATTTTAACATTTCTGTAATTTAAAATCATAAATGGTTGCTCATCTGTAAACACACTAAATAAATGAGGCTGCCCACAGGCCTGACAGTGTTTCCTGGGCAACATTTCTTAGTTTTTACCCCCACGACTGATGTCCAAGGACAGCCACTCAGAAGTAAATCTTTCGGCGAAGGAACCAGACAATATGGCATAATGATAGTCCAGCTAATCCTGTGTGTGGATACAAGGACGGAAATGTTAAAGGCCAATCAGTTGTCTCTGAGATGGTGTTACTCTTTTTTTTTTAAAGGCATATAAAATATATTAGGGACCTGTTCTGGAGCCACCTGAAGGTGATAGAAAGTTTCCCATTTGCTTCAGTGGGCTCTGGATCAGGCCTCCGATATGTATATAAAACTGAATATAATTTGACTGTACTTCACTCTTTTCTTGTTGTGTGTTTGTACCAGGGTATGCATCATACTGGGATGCACTAGATGCTATTCTGGTACTTTTTGGGGAAGTTGGACATTCTGGAACTTTCAGTAACTGTAAAGTAAGCTAATAATTATTAGTTATTAGTTTCATTCTCTATCTTGCATCATGTATGATTAGTGTCTCCATGGCAAAATCGTCCATTCTAACACTTTGTGTTTTAGGATTTTTAGTACTGGGTTGTACAGTACTTAAAGTAAAGGGGCTCCAATTCTGACTGAGGGCTCTGAGTGCTAATGTACAATAATGAGTCCCTGCATACTATTTGGGATGGGTTCATAAGACCTTCACAGACAGATATGACATAGAAAAACTTCACTTATGGCAAATGAGTTAATCAGTTGTGGGCAAATCAAATGGCAGTCTTGTGTATGCAAGTAATGCCGTCTGGGGTCATTCATCTATTGTATGTGAAAGTAATTACTTCGCTCACATACACACATATTGCTTTGACCTTGTTCTACAAGAGCTATGAAGATTTAGTATCTGTTTATTCACTTTCATGGTAGCCAATCTTTTATGCGAGGCCCTTCATGGTCATTAAACTGACAATAGTCACTACAAAAATTAAGATTGTTAATAAACCTATCACATTACCAGAACTCCAACATTAATGCAAGCGGGACACTTCGTATTAATTAACAACTTCAAGTGAAACAGCCAACGTAGCTTACAGCCACTACGGGTGTGGGGGGAGGGGTGTGTGTGGGGACCAGTCATATGCCTCTAGAAGGAGCGGGGCCTCAGATAGAAGAGGGTGGGGCTAAGGGCAGTTAATCCTTAGCGCTGCCCAGACCATGGTGCTGGGCTCCCCTCCAGCCCTCAGGGCACGTCTAGACTACATGGCTCCATCAACGGAGCCATGTAGATTAGGGTTGTAGGCAAAGGGAAATGAAGCGGCGATTTAAATGATTGCCGCTTCATTTAAATTAAAATGGCCGCCGCGCTGTGCCGATCAGCTGTTTGTCGGCTCAGCGCTGCAGTCTGGACGCTCCGCGGTCGACATCAAAGGCCTTTGTCGACCTCCCCGGTAAACCTCATCCCACGAGGCACCAGGGCAATTGTCCCCTTTGTCCACCCCCCATTGGCAGGCCTGCAAACAGCCTGTATCAATATCAACTCAGCTCCTCTGCAACTATAAGGGGTGGGCTTTGATCATGCCCCCAAAATTGAAATTTCCAGGCTCGTACCCACACTCTCTGTCAAACCCATGATCCTGATTCCGAGAGCACCTGTGCTCTGCTTGGCACAGAATCTGGTGATGGTGTGAGAGAGCGGCAGCAGTGGTGAGAGGGTTTACATCATCTTTGTGCCTCCTCCATTAAAGGGATGGCTAGGAACCAGTTCAGCCTCAGGCATAAGCCACAGGATTGGGTTGACTCTTGGCTGGCTGCATCCTCAAAGGTCTCTTCTTGCAGCCAAGAATAGCTGTAGCACAAAGGAGTTTGACCAGTTTCCCTTCCCTATGCAGTTGTTATGCTTATAAGAAGCACACGGGAAAGTCTTGGCAGGACAAACCCAGAAACCATGGCAAAGCAGCCTATTTTATAGTAGTTTTCCTTTATTGGGATCAGTGAATTTCATACCACCATGCTGTAATCAATTGCTGTTTGATGAGTGCTTGTTTTCTTAAGCTGTTGTTCTCATTCTTCTATTCTTTCATCAGATCCTCAGGGAGTTACCCCATGCTGGTTTTGATCAGAGCTATCTTGTCCCAAATGATAGGTGCTCCCTCATATTTTAGAGTGGTCAGTCTGCCTTCCTCTCGTATCTTTATAGGGGTATATAGCAATCTTCTGCAGCCTTTACATCTGTCCTCCGTTCCTAGAACATCTGGTGCAGTGATGGCCTTCACTTATCTTCTAACCCATATTCATCATTTACACACAAAACAGGGTTGATTTCTTTGTAACACAGAAACAATATGAACATTTAAGCAGGAACATCAAGTTACAATTTAAAGAGAACAATCATCACACTCTTTTACTTATTTCACAATGCTAATTTTAAACCTAAAACAAAGTGGTGACCATAAGGATTTATTCGTGCTTGGGAATCAGCTTCAGACACAAGATTCTGCCTGAGGCACCCTTACCAATGACACACTAGGCCATTCCTTTCTGCTTTCAGAAAGGGGGCTGGCAGAGCAAATCATGATAATAAAATATATCAATACATATAATACCTAAATTACTATATTATTATTCTTTATTCTAACTCATACATAACTTAAAATGGGATTTTTCTACGACACCATGGGGGATTTCAGGCTACCTCTATACAGCAGCACTATTTCGGGATACCAGAAGTATCCAAAAACAGCAATTCCATGTCTTTAAATGAGCGTTATTTTGAAAATATTGAAATAAGCTATTTCAAAATTACATTGAAATAAGCTTTGCAATTTCCATAACACAAATTGTGTAGCTTATTTCGAGGTAAGGGTGCATCCTAAGGGAATTACATTTAGCTGTTGCATTTGCTCTGTGCCACTTGGGGAATCCCCACAAGTTGTTAATTGCTACCTATTTGTGACAGTACACCCCATATTCTTCACAGTAATACTATGATATGATTATCACATAATTATGATGTATTTTATGCAAAATAGGCCATGTAAAATATCATTGAAAAGATTATGATTAAGTGAATGTGATTATCCTATTTGTATGCATGTATCATTTTTGTATGAGAAGTTAGGAACGCTAGCTGTATATACGTATTACAAATGTGTTTTTATAACTGGGGAATGCCCTCTAGGCAGAATGCAGTCAGTCTAGGTGGCTGACTGGGAAGGGCCATTAGAGAAAACAATAGGCCTTAGGAAAAGTTTATCTCCCACCAGGGAGCCTTTCTTAGGACACTACAAATAGCCTCTGGCCTGGTCTACAATGGGAATTTAGGTCAAACTTAGCTGCATTAGGTCGATTTTCTAAACAGAGTCTACACTGCCAAGCCCATTTTGTCAACTTTAAGAGCCAGTAAAGTTGATTTGTGTTCTCCTGTTTTCACAAGGAGTTAATTTCTCCTGCATGGTCAACTTTGCAGGAGGGCAAATGCAGCATTTTGAAAGTTGGTATTCTTGGCTTCTGGAAAGTGTCCTGCAGAGCCCAGCAGTGTCTGCTTTGGCCATGACTTGCAACTCTGTTGCTCTCCAGGTGTCGGAAGAGGCTTTCTGACATTTGGCCTGTCTAGACTGGGCCAAATGTCGGAAAAAAACCCTCTTTCGAAAGCCCCCTTCTTCCTCATAGAACGAAGAATACAGGGGCTTCCAAAAGAGTGTGTTTGCTCTTCCGCAAAAAAAAGCAGAAAAGCAAATGTGTTCCCTGGATGCGGTGGAATTTTTTTGGGATACCTATGGTATCCCCAAACTCCCCCACAGTCTAGCTGTACCCTAAGGGAAAGGATTGGGTGCTCATATCCAATCTCTTTAATATATTAAGCTTAGATTGCATTGGTGTTTGTGAGGTAACCTGCTTTGATCTGTTAACTATCTCTCATAGCCACTTAAAAATCTTCCTTTCTTAGATAATAAACTTGTTTTTGTTTTGTCTAAAACCAGCGTGTGGGCATCATAACTTGGGGCAGAAAGCGGTGTGTATATATTCCTCTCCACATTGAGGGAAGCAGTGAACTTCACGAGCTGGTGCTGTCCAGTTCTCTGAGCAAGACGGTATGATTTTGGGTTTCTCCTCCCAAGAGGGGTGCATGCTGTGACATTACTGGTGTTTTAATATGAACACGCAGGTCGTTGTTGTACCCTCTGTAGTAGGTTTGCCCCAAATTTCATATAAAGTGGGCCAAGTGAGGTGTCTATTGAAAGCTTATGTTTTGCTGAGTCTGTTTATACTATCCATGTGCATGTATGATTTTTATATTTAAAGTTGTAAATATGGCTATTTACTGGTATTTCAAGTATTTGCTTCTCGGAGACAGCAACAGGCGTCGCCCACATATTGTGAAGGGAAGCTACTAGAGTGTATAGCAGTACTTGATGTACAATGAACCTTAAGTGTTGCCAGTACAACTCCGAAGAACTCTGCTGCAAACATGCACCCCATGGCCACTTGCCTAAAAAGGACATGGACAGGTGACTCCCTCATGGGACAAACTCCCTTTTGGGGAAGTACTTTAACACAGTAAGAACAATGGGATCACCTCCATCTGGCAAGATTATATAGAAGGCTTTAGGGGTTCTTCCATTTGTGTTCACTCTAGCTCATCACATCAGAAGCAGGTTTGATTTGAATTGGGCCTAGCAGGATTTGTTGACCCACCCTAACAAAGGAGGTACTCCAGAGACTTTTAAGATAGCAATTTATTCCATCTCTGCTAAGAGCCTGCACCAGGAACTTTGTGATTGGTGTATGTAATGTCATTTCTTTAACAATTTGACTCTCAAACTTTTATTTCTTTCTTTTAACAAACCTTCAGGCTTTAGATTCTAAAGAACCAGCACAGACTGATCTTTTGAGTAAGACCTAAAGTATAGATTGACCTGGGAATGTGGCTGGTCCTGTGGAAGAACCTGTTCGGATTTGGTGAGATTGGTTTTCATGACCTCCCATCTGAGTAAGGAGTGGTGCTGGTTGTGGCACAGAAGAAGCTGGAGTGTCTGAGAGGTTGCTTGTGTGACTTCTTGCTGATCAGTGTGGCAGCTGAAGTGTTCTTTCTGACTGGTTTGATGCCTTATAGTGAAGGACCCCCAGTCTTGGGCTGTAAGTAGCCCTGTTTCTAAGCAATTTGCCCTGATTTGACCCTCTCAGCGGTGCCCCCAGAAACCATTACATTACATGTGCCTTAAACTGGGACATACCTTAGCTGTGTCTTTTTATTTAGGGATGGGTTAAAGAACCTGTGTGTATGTAGCTGAAGCTGGGTGTGTCCCTACCTGTATGTATGCTGGCGAAAGTATAGGCTGAAGCCTGGAGGGCTTGGCAGCTTATCACAGCAGTATAGTGCGAGTAGAAACCCAGGCTGATGGGTCAGAGTCATGGAACCCCAGTTCCAGGTGGTCTCACTGTTCTCTCCATATCTTTTCTCACTTGCAGTCCTTAGGCCAAAATAATAATAAAGATACCCTAAAAATGAGAAACACTCACCAAAGAGAAGTAGCAACACAGTCTATCCTCACAGCTGTCTCTGTATTCCTCAGTCATGTTTCTGTTCACTGCCTGGCTGGTGTACATGGGTGAAATACTGGCTTACAGTTCAGTCAAACCTTGGGTCAGAATTTGCCTTGTATAGCTTAAATCAGTGGTGCACAACCCATGGGCCATGACCCCCAATGGGGTCATGGATGTCTTCCTGGGGGACTGTCAACGGCTGGGCCCAGCCTCCAGCTGGCTGCGCTGTGCTTAGGGGCTGCCAATGACTGGGCCCAGCCCCCAGCTGGCTGGATCTAAGCGCTGTGCTGCGCTGCAAGGCTGCAAACAGCAGGGCCCAGCCCCCGGCTGCCTGGATCTAAGCGCCGCGCTGCGCCTTGCTGAGGGGGTGCCAATGACCTGGCCCAGCCCCCAACTGCCTGGATCTAAGTGCCGCACTGCGCTGTGGGGCTGCCAACAGCTGGGCCCAGCCTCCAGCTGCTTGGATCTAAGTGCTGCGCTGCTCAAATTATCTTGGGGGTTGCAACACGAGTATATGGGGGTTGTGGTTGAAAAAAGGTTGCGCACCACTGGCTTAAATCAACAGTTCCAATCCAACCTCAAGCCCCTGTTGAATCAGACACTTTTTCTAGCTGCAATTGCCTTCAGAAACCCAGAGGAAAGGACCAGACCCCTGGGGCTAGAAAGGGAAAATGTGCCTCTCTTCCCAATGCCACCCCTGTTTTTGACTGCAGATTTTCCACTCCTGCCCCAGCTCACTCATTCTTTATCCCTTTCATCCATGTGGACCCCAAGCCCTTCCTGTGGAGGGAGTGCCACAGAGAGGTGGCTTTTTCTCTGATTTGAGAAAAAGATTGGGGTATGAACAGATCTGGAGTGGCCCAAGGTGGCAACTGCTATTAAGGCCATTGTGTCTGTTTTAAAAACATACTTTGCTTTCAGATAACCTTTAAAAAAACATTGAGCTTCTGAAGGTTCTAAAATTGTTTGGAATCTCTTATCTCAGAAAGGGAATGAAAAGCAACTATGCAGCTGACTTGGTGGCTGCCACTTTAGCTGTAATGGCTTTGTTTTGGTTTCAGAGAGATTCTCTCATCATATACAATGCTCAAAATAATAATCGCTTTTTGAAATTCTTCCTGATGCTTTTTAAAATGGCTGCTGCTTACTGAGGGAATAAAAGCTAGTACCTGTGGTGCAGTTGTTTGCACACGTTTGGAAATCACTGCAGCCAGTCAGAAAGAAACAAATTAATACACCTATAATTTTCCTGATGGCTGGTTACCTGAGAGGGTTTGTAAGAGTTTTTGGCATTTTTGCGACAAGTTAATTTTGGTCTATCACAATAGTTCAGTTCCAACAAGCTAGAATTTCTATCTACTGATATGACAAATGCACAACAAATCTATTTTCCCGCTCTGAAATGTGATCAAGTCCATTAAGTGCCTATATCCATTTCCAACACTGGGCAATACCCAGTCTTGCAGGATAATGAGAAGATGCAACACAAAACAATAACACCCCCCACACAAACAAATGGACCTAACAAATTGCATTATAATACTATACAAGTGGGAGAGTTTATTTTTGATAGCTGTGCTAATTACCTTATATTGAGAAGTATCAGATGTATTTATATACATCAACATAATTTTGGTTACAAATTTATCTGGCCCTTTTTGTAGTCTACCTTCTGCACTGGCTCCAGTGACCTCTTGCAGCAGTTTATTACAGGCTAAATGCATGTTGTATGCTTTCCCTATAAGGCATGTTTTATAATTTTAATACCCATGGATCCTGGTTGTCAGCAGTTGGGATTGAACCTGAGACCTTAATGGCTAGAGTCATGAGCCCATCAACTAAAAACCACTGGACCCCTAGCTAAGGCTATAGAGCAGCTTTCACTCTCTGTCTCATGGTCTTGTTGCCTCTGGGTTACACAGTCATTCTTATGGTTCTTCTCTGGACCCTCTCCAGTTTATTAACATCCTTTTTGAATTGTGGACACCAGAACTGGACGCAGTGTTCCTGCAGTGGTCACACCAGTGCCAAATACTCCTACTCAATATTCCCCTGTTTTTGTATCCAAGAACTGCATCACTGCTTTTAGCCATTGCATTGGGAGCTCATGCTCAGCTGATTACCTATCCACCCCATTCCCAAATCTTTCTCAGAGACACTTCTTCTCATCCAGCACCCCCCATCATGTAGGCATGACCGACATTCTTTGTTCCTACAAGTATAACTTTACACGTGGCTGGATTAAGAGGCATATTGTTTTCCTGCCCCCAGCTCACAAAAAGATCCAGATCTGCAATCTGTCGTCTTCATTATTTGTCTCTCCTCCACTTGTTTCATCTGCAGCTTTGCCATTGATGATGTTATTCCTCCTTCCATGTCACCGATAAAAATATTAAATAGCACATGACCAAGAACCTATCTTTGTGAAACTCACCCACTTGATGGTGATTTTTACAATGACATTTTTGAGACCTGTCATTTATCCAGTTTTTAATTTGATGTGCGCAATGTTAATTTTGTATTGTTCTAGTTATTTAATCAAAATATGACGTGGAGCCAAGTCAAATGCCTTGCAGAAATCTAAATGTATTACATCAAATTACTGAGGCAGTGACGGCTGCATGAGTTTACAGAGCCCCTCCAGGAGAAGGAGGAACAGCTGCTATTACAGTCAGAGGGGAAGCTTTTAGCAATATCCACACTACTGACCAGTCCTGTTCCATACTGTTTGGAAGTGCTTGCTGGTTGGGAACATAAGAATGGCCATACTGGGTCAGACCAAAGGCCCATCTCGCCCAGTATCCTGTCCGCTGACAGTGGCCAATGACAGATGCCCCAGAGGGAGTGAACAGAACAGGTAATCATCAAGTGATCCCTCCCCTGTCATCCATTCCCAGCCTTTGACAAACAGAGGCTAGGGACAGCATGTCTACCCATTCTGGCTAATAGCCAACGATGGACCTAACCTTCATGAATTTATCTCGTTCTTTTTTGAGCCCTGTTTTCACAACATCCTCTGGCAAATATTCTCTGGTTGGGGGTTTCAGATGCGTCACTGTGTGATTGTTTTCCTCTTTGTGTACCAACTGGCTCCATTCTTTGCCTTTTAGGCAGTAGATTTGTGCATATCTGTGATCTTTCTCTCCTTCCTTCTGTGCTTTTATATCAGGGAAAAATTTTAATGATGTCAATTTTTGAATGATCATCAGGGGGCATCTGAGTTAATGGCTCAATGGAGTGGCTGGGGAAAGTAATATCTCTCTGCTCCTGTTTCAGGCTTTCTGCAGATACAGGCAGGACCTGCTGTAGCAGCTTACACTTGTTCACATCTTCAAGGTTTTCTTCACAACAGTAAAGGCCAGAATTTCAGATTCTGGAGAACAAGAGAGCATCCTAAATAAATAAATACATACATAAAGGCTCAGGGTCCCTGGCCTACTACAACCCAACCGAATTTGAATTCTTCTAGAGATGGTTTGGTTTCACCCCCACAATCAAGAGGAAAGACTTTATAAACCCCTCCAATTGGAGAATTAATGCTACACCCTGGAAAGAAGCAAAGATGAACAGACTCTGCAAAAAGATTTGACCTAGCAAAGTAACTTCACATTCCATTTGGATTCTTGTGTGGATCTTTGTTACCCCAGAGGGGGAGCACTTTGAAGTCTGGCTAGAGGGTGACAGTAACTGCTGAGAGTAAAGGAAATAGAGACTGGTGCATGCAGATGGGGGATGTTAAGGCACCCCCATCCTCCCCACACTCATAGCTGATAAATAAAAATGCACTTTCAGAACTCTCTCTCTCTCTCTCTCTCTCTCTCTGTTTGTGTGTATGTGTGTGTGCATGCACACATGTGATCTAGTGAGGCTAATCACTTCTAACTCAAGCCTTTTCTTGCAGCACCATTTTCTCCATAACAATAAAAATCCAAACAGGAAACTTTGCTGATTTAACTGTGAGGGGTGGAGAAGAAAAAAGATCAGATGTTCTCCTGTAGCTGTGTTCCAGAGTACAGACACATACTTCTTTCTCCTCTAAAAGTCAAGCAAGTACTTAGATATTTTAAAACGTGGCGTTAACTGTATCAGACCCCTGCCCCCTCTACCTGAATACATAAAGTATGTAACTAAAGAAACAAAGAACAGTGCAGATGTGGAAGGATTCTCGGTACATTCACATGTTGTGGAATTGCTTGTAAGTAGTCCTCCACTACAAAGAAGTGGTAGTATTTATCAAAGAAAGAGAAAAATACAAAAGCAACAACTGGTGTATATGTGCTGACATGATGAAGCTCTCTCCACATCTGCCTAAATGGGCCATGATGACAGCTCTTATGTACACTAAAAGGGATTGTATTGAGGCATTGGAAAAAACCAAGCTGTTAAAATGAAGGTAACTGGCGCACTGTTCTGATTGAAACTGCATCATTTGAAAGTAGAATATACTCAACAACGATTAAACCAAAGAATCATAATGATCGGTGGAACCAATTTTATTAATACTGAACAGGAATGCCTATTGTTGTACAAGTGAGAGGAATCTTTATGTTTCTTGTAATGGAGATTACAGCCTTAATGATCATTACACCACTAAAACTGTACACTAATATGAGAGCAAGTCTTGGGGGGTCAGAATAAAATGCCTCTTTCTTCGTATTGCGTGCATTTATGTCTTCATTTACTACACCAATCCTCTCATTATTTTCTCTTCATCTGCTATTCATGAGCTTAATTCCTTTGGCTGACATTCCCATCCTCCGTATTAACGGACAATCAATATTACATCATCTTATTCTCTGCAATTCCTCATACATGATGAGATACATTTCAATAGGTTCCTTCGGGACTTGTTTTCCAACTCGCCTATGCCTGAATCCATAAGGAAATGAGAAGGCTATGCAAAATACCTAGATATGGTTGGAGTGCAGCCCAGGCAACACTGTCACAGTGCCTTAACTGATCTTTATGTGAGATAATGTCGGTAAGGAACCCATATGCTGCTATTTGTGCTCTCAGACAAGAGTAATAATTAATGAGGAAACCAACAAATTAACTGATACTGTCCCTAAATGAAAAGGCTCACTTCTGAGATATTGTGTAGGATTGTAGGGGATATAATATATCATACTCATAATAGTTCAGTGAGAAAAGAGGAAGAAAACTGGATGTCTTACATGGAAAACAACAGGGCAAGTTCTGCTCTCAGTTACGCTGGTATAAATCTGGAGTAAGCCCACTGAAGCAATTGAGTTGCTCTGTATTTATACTAGTGTAGCACAGCAAAATCTATCCCTATAGGCTTAAAAAATGGAGTGTTCTAGAAAACAAACAGTGATATTGATCGTCAAGCAGGGATTCCTATTAGCCTCAATGCAGCGGCAGCAGCAATAATTGCCTTAGTTCTGTAAATACACGTTGGTGTAGTGACATGATAGTTCTCATAGCTCTGATCCTTGCAGATATGTTATGGTAAATTGATATAGTGATTAAACTCCAGTAATTTATTATAGATATACTGCACTCTTGTTTTCCGGCCTGTCACATACTGCAGGCCAGTAGGCAGGATCACCGCATGAAGGAGAGATCTACCTTGTAGAACTTTGTCTTCAGCTGATTCCAGATTCAAAACTCATCTCTGTAAATATTTTTTTCTCTCTTGGTTTTTCATCTGAAATCCTGAATCAGTACTCCCCACCTTCCCTCTCCCTCTTGCTAGCCTGTGCCCAGTACTCCTGGGCTGTGTGACAAAAGAAAGCTATCTAATTGAAATGTAATAAAAGCCTCCTACATGATTTGGGACTGCATAGGAGAGGGAGATTTTTAAAAACAAACTTTATTGCTCTGGAATATGAGTGGGATAATAGGATTTTCTGTTTTGTGAATTTGAATTTTCAATAAAATAACCTAACATGAAAGAAGGATGCAAAGATTTTATTTATTGCAGTGTCTAAGGACTCCAGCACTTTAAGTATGTTCTCCCTCACTCTGCATCATCTCAAGAAAGGACACATGCCAACAGAGACCTCAAACCTTAGAATTAAGGTGAGGTTGCACATCTTTCGTTCGTTTATCTAACGTCACCATTTATCCCTCCTCTAGACCCACCATAACCTTGCAATTCTATTTCTATCCATCTGTCCTGCCCCAAAGCTCTTTCAACAGGAAATAAAACAGGAAGTAAGATGGTGAATGGTATAAAGAAAAGCAATACCGGATAATAGTGATCCCATTAGATAAATAGAAAGTATGTGTTTGCCTTTGATTATTGTGTCCATTTCTGGTCACCCTATCTGAAAAAATAGCAAAAGTAGAAAAGATTCAAAGCTGGGCCATGCAAATGGAAGAGGAATGGGAAGCATCCCATACAAAGAGAGGCTAAAAAGATTAGAATAATATAGTATAGAAAGGTGATGGCACAACAGAAGGGAAAACAAAGAAAAATTATTGTTTAGTTGAGGATATATGGGAACTCTTATTTGCTCCTTTTCAAGCAAGAAATAGGGGCACCTAAGGAAATTAAGAGGCTACAAATGTAAGACGGATGAAAGGACATATTTTTTACACTGCACATGACTAACCTGTGGAACTCATTGCCACAATATAACACTGAGTCCAAGAGCTTAGTAGCATTAAAACAAAAAGTAGACACATGACTTAGGCCAGGTCCACACTACTGGAGAAAGTTGACTTAAGATACACAACTCCAGCTATGAGAATAGTGTAGCTGGAGTCAATATACTTTATGTCAACATTTTCCAGAGTCCCCACAGTGGTAGGTAAATGGGAGAAACTCCTCCATTGACATCCCTTATTCCTCGTGACCCTGTGGAGTACTGGGGTTGACAGGGGCACCATCAGTGGTTGATTTAACGGGTCCTTATTTGACCTGCTAAATTGAACCCTGGAATATCAGTCGCTGGAGTGTTGTTCTTTGGCTAAGCATAGGCAAGCCCTAATGAGAATATAGTAGAGACAAGATGGATGAGGCAATATCTTAGTGGGCCAACTTCAGTGGGTGAGAGAGACAAGCTTTTGAACTGAGACAGCGCTCTTCTTCAGGTCTTCTTCTATACCACATGCAGTAATGAGGACATGCACAATTACATCAGCAAGGTTAAACATTTATCAGGGAGGACACAAGCCCTTAGGCTTTAAAACATAAAACACCCACTTTTGTGCATGGAATTAGGAAGAAAGCCTTCCTCCATAGGCATGTTATTGTGTAATTGTCTATTATGCAGGTTTTACGCCTTCCTCTGAGGCATCTGGTCATTGTCAGAGAAAGGACATTGGATTAGGTGGCCTCTGGTTTGGTCTGGCAATTTCTCTCATCTTAAAGTTTTCTGTCATGAGCTAAAAGCCTCTCTCTGTCTCCTGCCTGGCCATACAGCAGCAAATCCCTGAGGCCTGCCTCTCCCCTAAATCCCAATGTTGAGGATTCACACCATCTGCTGAGCTCCCAACACCTAGCCCCTCCCCCTTCACACAGGGGAACCACATCAGTTCTGTTGCTGGAGGAGCTTCTGCACCTGCAGAGGAAGGTGTTTGTGTTTGGCCAGGATGAATACATTGCTGATTAAGAAGTGTCAGAAAACATTTTGGTGAATGGCTGCAGGCTTTTATAGACTTAATGAAACTTGAGTGAAATAAGGCTACTGCTGCTCTTAACCTCACCCCTGCCAATACTGGATCAATATGGATTTTTCAAGAGAAATCCTCAAATCTGGGCTTTGTGTGTCATGAAACCCCTGTGATGACTCAGGCGCAAGGGTGGAGTGGCATCGATATTTGTAACAGAATGCTGCTGAGATTACATTGTGCCGCCTCCTGTAAATCTTTGCTGTGAATGAATGCTGTAAGATTATCACCTCTTTAGAAATTGCAGGCATTGTCCCTCAAGTAATATTTCTGATGAGCTATAGAGCCCCGGGGCTCAATTTGCCTGCTGATGTAACCCAGACTACAGTCCCTGGGGAGCAGAAGGGATGCAGAGAGTGGCTGTGCAATGGTGTGAGACATCTGCTCCTCTGGAGGCTTAGAGGCTGGCGGTACAGCCCCTAATTGACTGATGCTGGCCAGGAAATGCATAGATCCACGGCTGCTGAGCCCCAACCTGAATGTAAAGTTGTCTTCCTGGTGGTAATCCTGGGAAAGGTGGCAGTAGGGATGTGAAGCACTAATCGACTAGTTGACTATCTGATAAGCAAATGCTTATCGAATATCGACATGCTAGTTGACTAGTCACTTCCCCCGCCCCCTTGCTGCCTCTATCAGAAAGAGGCAGTGGGGCGGGGGGAGGAGGAGGAACATGGAGCCCTAGGATCAGATGGGGACTCCATCACTGACCCCGGGCTCCATGTGGCGCTGCCACTTTGAAATGCTCTGGAGAGCAAGTTCCCAGATGACACTAAGCTAGGAGGAGAAGTAGGTATGTTGGAGGGTAGGGATACAGTCCAGAGTGACCTAGACAAATTGGAGGATTGGGCCAAAAGAAATCTGATGAGGTTCAACAAGGACAAATGCAGAGTCCTGTACTTGGGACAGAAGAATGCCAAACATTGCTACAGGATGGGGACTGACTGGCTAAACAGCAGTTTGGCAGAAAATGAAGTAGGGATTACAATGGTTGAGAAGCTGGGTATGAGTCAACAAGGTGGCCTTGTAGCCAAGAAGGCTAATATATTAGGGTACATTAGGAAGAGCATTGCCAGCAGATCTAGGGAAGTGATTATTCCCCTTTATTCAGCACGAGTGAGGTCACATCTGGAATACTGCATCCAGTTCTGGGGCCCCCCATTAGAGAAAGGATGTGGATGCATTGGAGAAAGTCCAGCGGAGGGCAACCAAAGTGGTTAGGGGGCTGGAGTGCTTGATTTACAAGTAGAGGTTGAGGGATTTGGGCTTATTTAGTCTACAGAAGAGAAGAATGAGGTGAGATTTTATAGCAGCCTTCAACTACTGGAAGGGGGGGTTACAAAGAGCAGCAGTTCCCAGCTGCCAGTCTGCAGACTGGTGCCAGGCCGCGAACCTCTGGCTGCCGGGCCGTGGTGGCTCTGGGGGCCAGGGCTGGGGTACACTGCCCAGCACTTCCCCTCCTGCCACAGCTGTTGGGAGAGGCATGTCCTGCCCCACCTCTCAGCCAGCCAGTATTGGGCAGGGGTGGGAATCTTCTCCTGGATGCGGAAAAGTGGTTCGCTGTGCTGCGTGTGTCGCATGGAGCACAGCATGGCAGCCTTAGAGCGGCTGCGACCCAGGCAGCAGTGCTCAGCTGGCAGCTGGAAGGCAGAACAGGGCTGGGTGAGGGGGGTGAGGCAGGCACTGGGGGCTTCAGGGGCAGGGCTAGTGCTCGGGGTATCTGGTGGGGGGGGCTCTAAGAGGCAGGGAGCTAGTGCTGGGGATCTCTGGGGGCAGGGCTAGTACTGGGGAGCTCTAAGAGGTGGGGGCTGACACTGGGGGGCACTGGGGTATTTGGGGTGGGGCGCTAGCACTGGGGGGAGCTCAGAGTGTGGGGCTAATAGTGGGGGGCAGGGCTGGCTATGGGGATGGGCCTAATATTGGGGACTGGAGGCTGGCACTACGGGGAGCTCTGGGGAGGTAGGGTGCAGTGGGGTTCTGGAAACAGGAGGCTGGCATTGGGGATTCTGGTGGGGGGGCTCTAAGGGGTGGGGGGCTGGCACTGGGGGCTCTGAGGGCAGAAGCCTGGCATTGGGGGAGTTGGGTGCAGGGGAGTTTGGGGTCAGTAGCTGGTGCTGGGGGAAGGTAGTGGAGGGGTGGGGGCCTCTAGGGGTTAGGGCTGCAGCAGTGGGGCCAGGGCTGGCAGCCCCCAGCAGTCTATGGCAGTGGAGGGCTGGGGCCAGACCACTGGGCAGCCCATAGGAGCCCATGGCAGCAGGACCAGGCTGGAGCCAGCAGCAGCCTCTGGCAGCCCACAGCAGGGGGGCCAGGCTCAGACCCACAGCAGAGCAACACGGGGCCGGAGCCAGAGCCTGTGGCAGCCTGTGACAGTGTGGGCTGCTGAAGCCCACAGGCAGCCTCCAGCCAGACCAAAAAAGGAGTTCTGAAGAACAGTTAGACAAAAACTCAAAAAGTAAAAGCAAAATGTTTTTATGCACATCCATCAGAAGCAGGAAGCCGGCTAAACAATCAGTTGCGCCCCTGGATGATCGAGATGCTAAAGGAACACTCAAAGATGATAAAGTCATTGCAGAGAAACTAAATGAATTTTTTGCTTCAGTCTTCAAAGCTGAGAATGTTAGAGAGATTCCCAAACCTGAACCATTATTTTTAGATGACAAATCTGAGGAATTGTCCCTGACTGAGACATCATTAGAGGAGGTTTTGGAACAAAATGATAAACTTAACAGTAACAAGTCACTGGGACCAGATGGCTTTCACTCAAAGGTTCTGAAAGAACTCAAATGTGAAATTGTGGAATCATTAACTGTGGTTTGTAACCTATCCTTTTAAATCAGCTTCTGTACCTAATGACTGGAAGACAGCTAATGTAATACCAATATTTAAAAAGGGCTCTAGAGGTGATCCTGGCAATTACAGACTGATAAGTCTCACGTCAATACTGGGCAAATCAGTTGAAACTATATTAAAGAATAAAATTGTCAGACACATAGATGAACAGAATTTGTTGGGGGAAAAGTTAACCTGGTTTCTGTAAAGAGAAATCATGCTTTACTAAACTACTAGGCTGCGTCTAGACTGGCATGATTTTCTGCAAATGCTTTTAACGGAAAAGCTTTTCCGTTAAAAGCATTTGCGGAAAAGAGCGTCTAGATTGGCACGGATGCTTTTGCGCAAAAGCACTTTTTGCGGAAAAGCATCCGTGCCAATCTAGACGCGGTTTTGTGCAAGAAAGCCCCGATCGCCATTTTCGCCATCGGGGCTTTTTTGCGCAAAACAGTTTTTACCTGTCTACACTGGCCCTCTTGCACAAAAGCATTTGCACAAGAGGGCTTATCCCTGAGCGGGAGCATCATAGTATTTGTGCAAGAACACTGACAATCTTACATTAGATCGTCAGTGTTCTTGTGCAAATTCAAGCGGCCAGTGTAGACAGCTGGCAAGTTTTTACGCAAAAGCAGGCACTTTTGCGCAAAAACTTGCCAGTCTAGACACAGCCCTAGAGTTCTTTGAGGGGGCCAACAAACATGTGGACAAGGGGAATCCACTAGATCTGTAGTCACCAACCCATCGATCGCGATCAACTGGTCAATCCTGGGGGCCCAACCAGTCGATCACGAGGTGCTTGGGGGGCCCCCTCTCACTGCCCCCAATCCCCAAGATGAACACTGCACTGATGCTACCTCCAGGAACAACAGAGGTAGTGCGAGCTTCCGGTGGGGTGGGGGGGAGTTCTGCAGCTGCGCACCAGGTCCCTGAAGTGCGCAGGCTGCTCTTCCTCCCCCCGCAACAGCCGGTGCAGTACCTAAACCGCCGGTCTGTCGCACGCTGGGGACTTTGTTCCCCTGCTGACTTCCTGTGCGCGGGGAAAGGGGTGGGAGGCTGGGACTGCACCGGCTCCAGCTGCTTGGGCAGTGCACTGCTGTGGGGAGTAAAGGAGCAAAGCATGCACTGCCCAAGCGGTTGGGGCTGGCACAGTCCGGGACTCCCCCTCACCCCCGTGCAGTAAGGCAGCAGGGGAATAAAGTCCCCAGCATGCCAGCTCCAGGTGGCACGGTCCGGGACTCCCCCTCCCCCCATTCCCACCCTGCGCAGGAAGGCATCAGGCACACGACGGACCAGTGTTTCAGGTACCGTGCCGCTGTTTGGAGGATGGAGGAGCAGCCCACGCATTTCCTGGACCTTGGCGTGCAGCTGCAGGATCCCCAGGTACCGGTCCCTGTCCCCTCTCCCCGCCCAGACCCCCACAAGTACCCTGCCCCTGCATCCACTGGCACCCTGTCCCCTGCCCCAGCACCCACAAGCACTCTGTCCCCTGCCCCAGCATCCTGTCCCCTGCCACAGCACCCTGTCCCCTGCTCCCACCAGCACAGTTGGGGCCACATTAGTGAGGCTTGAGGGGTTTGGAGGGGTTGTGTTTTTGTATCTAACTTGTGTGGCCCCAACTAACTTTTCTGTGGGTCAGTGACCCCTGACTCAAAACAGGTTCCCCGCCCCTCTCATAAATAAAGACAATGCTGAAACCTTTTGTGTTTGACATAATATTTTATTTAAAAATGAAGCCTGGCCAACAAGCCCCCAGTTGGGGCCAAGCCCTCATCTGGCCACAGCATCATAACACTCCTGTACCCCCCACCCTGCCCCCAAATCTGAGCCTATCATACACTGGAACCCCGTGTCCTGAGCCTCTCACATCCCCAAACTCTTGCACCCCCACATCCTCACTCTTCTGCCACAACACACTTGCACCGTTCACACACTGCAAATCTGTGTCCTGAGCCCATCATACTCCCAACCTCCCTGCCCTGAGCCCCTCA
This sequence comes from Pelochelys cantorii, assembly GCA_032595735.1. Lineage (NCBI taxonomy): Eukaryota > Metazoa > Chordata > Testudines > Trionychidae > Pelochelys > Pelochelys cantorii. The sequence goes on from CM064328.1 coordinate 66,000,265, forward strand.
CAGACCCCAACCCAAACTCCTGCACCCTCGTCCACAATCCTGTGGCTTGCTCAGCACCCCAACCCTCCACCTGAGTCCAAACACTCCCCAGCCTGGAGCCCCCTCCCTGAGCCAGCATGCCCTTCTCCACATCCTCCTGCATTCAAATTCCCTCCCAGAGCTTGCACCTCTCACTCTTTCCAACACCTAAATCCCTCATTCCCACCCCAGAGCCTGCACCTCCGGTCTCAGCACAGTGAGGCTAGACTGCAGGAGTTTTTCTGGAAAACATGCTCTTTTGGCAGCCCCTGTATTCCTCGTTCTACAAGGAATGAGGGGGCTTCCAAAAGAAGGGGGTTTTCTGACATTTGGTCCAGTCTAGATGGGCCAAATGTCAGAAAAATGTCTTCCAACAGAAGGATTGAATAAAAGTGGCAGTATAGCCATACCCTGAGAATGTATAGGGGCCGGGGATAGCAAGTGATGGAGAGAAGGGGAACAGAGAGGACGGGGCCTCAAGGAAGGGGTGGGGTCTTGGGGAAGGAATGGGGTAGATCTTGGCTTGTTCTGACATTTAAAAAGTGATCTTGGGTGTAAAAAGGTTGGAGACCACTGCACTAGACAGAGTGTCATGGGATAAGAGGGAAGGTCCTCTCATGTACTGATAACTGGTTAAAAGACAGGAAACAAAGGCTAGGAATTAATGTAAGTTTTCAGAATGGAGAAACGTAACTAGTGGGGTCCCCACAAAGTCTGTCCTGGGATCAATCCTATTCAACTTATTTATTAAAGATCTGGAGAAAGGGGTAAACAGTGAAGTGGCAAAATTTGCAGATGATACCAAATTGCTCAAGATAGTTAAGACCAAAGCAGACTGTAAAGAGCTTCAAAAAGATCTCACCAAACTAAGTGAATGGGCAACAAAATGGCAAATGAAATTTAATGTGGATAAATGTAAAGTAATGTACATTATAAAAAATAATCCCAAATATACAGACAATATGATGGGGCCTAATTTAGCTACAACTACTCAAGAGAGAGATCTTGGAGTCATTGTGGATTGTTCTCAGAAAGTGTCCACTCAGTGTGCAGCAGCAGTCAAAAAAGCAAACAGAATGTTAGGAATCATTAAAAAAGAGATAGAGAACAAGACAGAGAATATCTTATTGCCGCCTATATAAATCCATGGTATGCCCTCATCTTGAATACTGTGTACAGACATGGTTGCCTCATCTCAAAAAAGACATATTGGCATTGGAAAAGGTTCAGAAAAGGGCAACAAAAATGATTAGGGATTTGAAAAGGGTCCCATAGGAAGAGAAATTTAAAAGACTGGGACTTTTCAGCTTGAAAAAGAGGAGACTAAGTGTGGGGGGGATTATGATAGAGGCCTATAAAATTATGACTGGTGTGGAAAAAGTGAATAAGGAAAAGCTATTTACTTGTTCCCATAACATAAGAACTAGGGGCCACCAAATTAAATTAATAAGTAGCAGGTTTAAAACAAACAAAAGGAAGATTTTCCTCATACAGTGCATAATAGGTCTGTGGAACTCCTTTCCAGAGGAGGTTGTGAAGACCAGGACTTTAACAGGGTTCAAGAAAGAACTAGATACATTCATGGAGGTTAGGTCCATCAGTGGCTATGAGCCAGGATGGGTAGGAATAGTGTCCCTAGCCTCTGTAAGAGGCTGGGAATGGGTGATGGGAAAGGATTGCTTGAAGATTTCCGCTCTGTTCACTCCCTCTGGGGCATCTGGCATTGGCCACTGTCTGAAGACAGGACACTGGGCTAGATGGACCTTTGGTCTGACCCAGTATTGTCGTTCTTATGTTCTTATGAAATGAACCAAAGATAAATGAGCCATTTTATTATCTGATCAATAGACTTTGTTGTCTGGCTTATAAAATATCTCTTTGGATTAATATATGCAGTAAAGACATTTTAGGCTCCTATCGGATAAATAAAGCCTAAACTGCAATGCACAGGCAGGTTTAACATTGGCCGCAAACAATTCATTTCAAGGCATAGTAAATCATAGGAGCACATTAAAATCTATCCATACTGCTGGAGAAAGTGTAACAGGGAAAAAGACCTGAACATCTCACATAGTTCTGCCCTCAGATAAGTGCATTCTGGGAGAATATTAATGTTTATACTCGGGCCTGGGGTCACTTTTCAGACTTGGCCTGATCTTAGGACTGGACAGTTCTGGGCATCAGGAATCAGGGCCTGGAGCACTGCCGATTTCCGGGCAATGTAAAGAGGGCAGCTGATTGGTAGGGAGAGTCAGTAGACCAGCCCTTAAGCCCAGCAGCAGTATTTCAGTGACTACTGACAGTGCTTGCCCAGGGATGGGATAGCCTCCACCCCTGCCTTGCTTCATTCCTGGCAACTGACTCTGACTCTTGGTTCCAATTCTGGACCTATGACTTCCATTCTGATGCTTGTTGGCTCTGGCATCTGGCCTCTGACTTTGGCTCTGAGCCTGGGCTTCTATTTCTGGTGACTGACTCCTGCTCTAACCACAGGCCTGACTCCTTCTTTGAGCACTAGGCATGACTGCCTACATCAGGGCTAGGGAACCTAAGGCTTGGAGGCCAGATGCAGCCCCCCTCCAGCTTGTCTTGATCTGGCCCCCCAAGGCTTGGGGCTCCCCCTCAGCAGTGGGGAGCCCACACTGGTGCTCCAGCCCTCCTGTTGTCCCCCCATTCTGGTCTCTGATATTGAAAGAGAAAAACTTCACAGCTTGATGGGTGTAGAATTCCTTGCAGGTGTGGTGTAAACAAAGAGGGAAAGATACCTGTTCCACAGGAACACAGTACATGCTGATGTCAACAAAATACAACATTGCCTTTAGATCAAAACTCCCTCCCCAAGGGAAGCTGTTCCTTGACCAGTTGAACCCAAGTGGTTTGGTTGATGAAGTTTACGTAGCTGGTTCCCAAAATCCTTCTAACAACACTTTGTCCCCATGCACTGTGGTAGGGCATTAGTGCAGTACTCACTCACAGCATCACTGACTCTCAAGTTCACTTCTCAGAAACCCTAAAGATATTCAGTCTGAAACACTACAGGAGAACTGATAAGCTTCCCTGAAGGAGGTAGCATGGTTATACACTAATTTAAAAAAGGAATGCATTGGATCTCCAAAATGCGGGTCAAGGTGAATCCTGATCTCAGTGGGTGCAACCCTGTTGACTTTGGAACACCAAGACTCAAATTGGTCCAAAGACTACAACACCAGAAGGAAACTGGAGACCATTTTTATCACAATAGAATTCCTGATACGCCTCAGAGTCTCAAGAGGCAACAGTTCAAATTATAAGGAAAATGTGACTTCTCCACTATACGAAGGCTATGATGCAATTTACTTCAAGGCATATTTCAACTGATCGGCTGCATTTTATATAAGCTACATATAATTATGGTAAGGGGGAATCCAAAGAGATAGAATGAGAACCATTTCTCTGATAAGCATATAAAAACCTGAGATTTAACTTCTTATGTATATGTTCATTCCGGGAGTCTGAATTAATGAAGCTACCATTTTCATAATAATTACTATTCTCTGTGTATTTTCTTTCAAAAGTCTACATTCCCTGGAAAATTGATGCTGGCTCATGAATAGGCAATTGGATGTTTCCTTCTTCCAGACTTCAGGAGGAGGAGGATGCCCTATGGGATGTCTCCTCTCACTTCTGAAAAATGTAAACTTGTAAACATGAACTGTACGTTTTATTCTTCATAAAACTCTTGAAGTAGGAATAACTTTAAGATAATCTAAGGGAAATTTCCCTGAAGAGGCCTAGAAAAGAGATACAGGTTTTAATAGAAGTCAGGGATCTGGACAAATTGGAGAACTGATCTGAAGTAAAATAGAATGAATTTCAGTAAGGATAAATGTAATAGCAGCGAGGAGTCCTGTGGCACCTTATAGACTAACTGAAGTGTTGGAACATAAGCTTTCGTGGGCAAAGACCCACTTCGTCAGATGCATGTAGTGGAAATTTCCAGAGGCAGGTATAAACTCCTCGCCGCTTTTGCAGATTCAGACTAACATGGCTACCCCTCTGATACTTGATAAATGTAATGTACTTCATAATCAGGATCAGTTGCGCACATACAAAATGGGAAATGGCAGCTTAGGAGGGAGTACTGCAGAGAGAGATCTTGGGGTCACAGTGGATCACAAGCTAAATATGAGTCAACAGTGTAACATTGGTGCAAAAAAACCAAGCATCATTCTGGGTTGTATTTGCAGTAGTGTTAGAACATCAGAGCAGACATACTGGGTCAGGCCAAAAGTCCATCTAACCCAGTAACCTGTTGTAAGCAAGAAGTAACTCTTCTATTCTGTGCTGATTAGGAGTATTGTGCCCAGTTCTAGGCTCCACTTTCAGGAAAGATGTGAACAAACTGGAGAAAGTCCAAAGAAGACCAACAAAAATGATTAAAGGCTTCAAAAACATGATCTATGCAGGAAGATTGAAACATTTGAATTTGTTTATTTTGGAGAAATTGAGACTGAGAGGGGATGTGATATTACAATTTTCAAGTACATAAAATGTGTTATAAGGAGTCAGGAGAAAAATTGCCCTACTTAACTTCTAAGGAAAGGACAAGATGCAATGGGCTTAAATTTCAGCAAGGACAGGTTGGACATTAGGGGAAAACTTCCATATTGTCAGGTTGATTAAGCACTGGAATAAATTACCTAGGGAGATTGTGTAATCTCAATCACTGGAGATTTTTTTAAGAGTAGATTAAATAAACAGCTGTCGGGGATGGTCTAATACTTTGTCTTGCCATGAGTACAGAGGACTGGATCTGATGACCTCTTACGGTCCCTTCCAGTCCTATGATTCTATAATTCCACAGACGTGTGGGGAAGACTTCAAAATCAGATTGGAAGGAAATCTTGTTTGTGCACGCAAAGTCATCAGTTCATGGCTAAACCAGGGAGTAGGGTGGAGAATTGACTTTCCCATCTGGAGAGAATCCATGGTGTTGAGTATGGTCTGAAAGATTGGATAGATATGAATGGGTTTCACTGCAGTTTGTAAACAAGGTACTGCATCTGCATCTGCTGCAGTGGTAGGTGTTTGAAATGCTGGCAGATGGATGAGTCAACGGAACAGCAGCAGCGAAGAGATTTAAAACAGTTCTAGACAAAAATGCTTTATTGGTGCAGCAAGAGAGAATCCTCAGCTATGTGGTCAGAGATAGTAATTTGTAGGAAAGTCTGCAGTGTCCAGGCCTGCTGATGTTGGGAGAGGAGGAAGGGGGCAACTGCCCCAGGGCCAGTGATTTAATAGGGCCTGTGGCTCCTGGCTGCCACTGCCACTACAGCAGAAATGGCAGTGGACAGAGCCCTGCCCCCTTTAAATTGCCGCTGGAGCCCTGGGCGGTGTGCGCTACTAAAGAGCTGGCTGGGGAAGGCTAGCCACCAGTCCTGCCCTTTGTGCCCAAGGCCCCACCCCTTCTGGAGGCCTGGAGCAATCCCTGCCACCCCCCCCCACACACTTTGCCCAGGGCAAACTCTGTTGGCCACATTGGCAGTGTCAAGATGAAAAGTTGGGTTAGTGTGTAAATTTACTGCTGTTTGAGAAAAAGGAAATATTTTCTAACAGAGATAACTATGAGACCCTGAGCTTTGTCTTGGTCTATTGTGCAAAACTGGTATGGGATGGGTTTTGTCATCTGTGTTTACACAGGATATCCAGTGGCCCCAACCTGCTATTTGGAATAAAGTTTGGGGGGGAGGGACATATTTTTTCCTGAGATTGGTGTTCTGCTTTGCCTAACCAGACTTCCTGCATGTAGCCTGATAACTCAGACATTAAGTGGGAGCAGTCAATGGCACCATAAGAGGTACTGTATCCTGATGGATTTTTTTAATTCGTGTTTTTAAGTAGCCAGTTAATCAATGTGTGGGAGCATCTTTTTTCTTTTCCTTTTTATTTATAGGAGCTGATATGTACCTGGAGGCTTGACTGGAAGTTGTCTTAATGTTCTAGTAACTGGTTATTAAAGTTGCTGCTTTGTGGTGTTAGCAGGTGCAGAGTTTGTTTTAATTTAAGGCCGTCATTTTCTGTAGTTCAACCTGTGGCTTGGTGTCTTTTATTTTTATTTTTATGCCTTAGGAATAATCACTGTTCCTGGATGTTTTGTTTATATATTTATCCTTCCATCCTGTATGAAGAAATGTTTCTGTTTAAAAATCAAAAGTTAGATCATGATACCTATATATGTGTGTTGTAAGAGTGCTGAGGAGGGGTTTGTAACCCTGCTAACTGGCATTTAATGGGCCTTTTACCTTCTAAGACTGATTTACGCTTTGTTCTAGATTTAATTTAATTGCCATATTGAATCAATTATCTGCAAATATAAAGGGCATGAAGACTCCCATTAAGAGAGAGAAAATGATAGAATTGCATGAAATGGGAGCAGATGTTATTTTCTTCCAAGAAATTCATTTAAATTAGTTGTATAAAAAAACTGTAGAAAGGATTGTGGAATCAAGTGTAGAGTTTCTCTAGAAAATCAGTTTGTAGGAGTTGCAATCAGGATATGCACTTCATACTAAAATTTTTACAAAATGTAGTTGCGCTTGTAAAATGCCATTTAAAAAAATTAAGTAAAGTCACTCATTGATGCGGCCAAATAGATTTGAAGATAATCAGAAATGAAAATAGCCTCTTCTACCAAATGGCTATAGAAATCTCTGCTCTGAATTCAGAGTTCAGTTGCTGTGGAATGGCTTTTAAGAACTTAAAAATTTGTCCCTGAAATTGGAAGTGTGTCCCTGAAATGACTGCTCCAAACAGTCAGTGCTTTATCAGCAAGCCTGTATTTTCATGGCATATTCTCTACTCCCCCCACTGGAACAACTATCATAGACTTTTGATGCCATCCATAAAGACATAGTCTCTGATGGGCTTCATTGTGATGTAGCCAAAGTTGAAGTGCATGTTCATTGTGCTCTTATTTTTCCCCTCATTGCCTATCTAATCATCAAACACAGTGTATGTCTGGGATGCTTGAAATGGATTGTGCTTTAGTGGCTAGCCCAGAGAAATGGTAAATCTATTCACACACTTTTATGGCTCCCATAACACAGTATCTGTGCATTTCACAAATATGAATTTATCTTTGCAATACTCACAATTAGAAAAATAATTAGGAAGCTGGCTATAAAATATAAAAGTTTTTGGAATGGGAGAAAACAATCTAAATGATTCAGAGGAAAAAAAATCTGCTTTCCACACCATTCACTCCTGTAATTTCTTCCCAGCTTTAATTATCAAAGGTGAGAAGGTAAAGTGGATGGGGGGAAGGAGGGGTTGCATAGCTAAGGAAAGGGAAATGGGGTAATGGATACTATATTCTTGTTTTTTCTCCCATCCACCAAAGCACTCTTGTACACCGTCCCCAGATTCCTATCAAATCCATCTCCTGTGCCACAACTCCGTCCTGCATGACAAGTCTTTTCCCAGTTTCTCACTTTGAAAACCTGCCCCACCAACTTGTTTCTGCATCAGAAATGACACATGCTTCAAGAACCACCTATCTTATTATGAAAGCAGACTTAGGGTATGACTATAATACAAAATTACATTGATTTTATTTACTTTGGCTCGGAGCCTCCAATTTAACAAATTCAGTTCTGCACATCCTCACTACCAGGGCTTACATCAAGTCATGGAGTGATGCATTGTGGGTAGCTATCCCATAGTTCCTGGAGCCAATTGGAATTCAGGGTTAGGCTCCCAGTTCCTCATGGGACAAAAACATTTTCACGGATGATTATGTGTACATATTGTCAGCCTCCCATGATGCACTTGCCTCTTCCTTTCCTCCCTGAAATCAATAGCAAGCAATCCTTTTTGCACCTTATTTCCTAAGCCTGGGTTACCTGTGCAGACACTGTAGCATGGCAAGCATGTTGTCCTGTGGTATTTTCAGAGCCAAAGCAGGAGCTGGTGCACAGAACAATGTGATGCCATTCAAATAGATGTGCTGGAAGCCATGGACTGGAGCAATTCACAGATGCTGGTGGCAGTTGCATATGTTGACATCGTAGAATTACACTTCTGGGCCTAAGAAACAAGCACTGATTGATGGTATCCTATAGTTATGCAACAATGGGATGAGGAGCAGTGGGCTGCAGAACTTTCATATGCAGAGGGGACTTTCATGGAACTGTGCAAAATGCTTTCCCCAACCATGAAGTGCCCCAATATCAAAATGAGACCTGCTCTGACAGTTGAGAAGCACGTGGCAATAACCCTATGGAAGCTTTCAATGCCAGACTGCTACCAGTCAGTGGCACATCCATTCAGAGTGGGGGCTGCTGTGATCTAAGTAACCAGAGCAATTAATTGCACTTCTGCTAAGATGGGTAATGACTCTGAGAAGTATGCAAGACATAATGAATGGTTTTGCTTTTATGGAGTTCCCTAACTGTGGTGGGGTTACAAACAGGATGTGTATTTCTATCTTGGCATCAGACCACTTTGCCAGTGAGAACATAAACCACAAGGGGTACTTCTTAATGGTGTTGCAAGTGCTGGTGGATCACAAGGGCCATTTCACCATCAATGTGGGATGGTCGGGAAAAGTGCATGACACACACATCTTTTGGAATTCCTGTCTATTCCGGAAGCTGCAAGAAGGATCTTTCCTTCCAGCCAAGAAAATTACCATTGGTGGTGTTGAAGTGCCAACAGTTATTTTTGAAGACCCAGCCTACCCCTTGCTCCCATGATTCATGCAGCCAAACACAGGCAGCCTGGACAGCTATAAGAAGCAGTTCAGCTATAGGCTGAGCTAGTGCAGAATGGGTAGAATGTGCCTTTGGTTATTTAAAGGCCTGATAGCACAGTTTGATCTCTAGGTTAGACCTCAGCAAAAGCAATATTCCCATTATTGTTGCTGCTTGCTATGTGCTGAATAATACTTGTGAAAGTGAGGGAGATGAGGCAGATGAGCTGGCAACCAATTATGAGCAACCAGACACCAGGCCAATCAGAACAGCACTTTGAGACACACTGCATTTCTGTGAATCTTTGAAAATCAGTTTCATGAAGGGCCCACAGTGATGTGACACTTGTGTGCTGTGTGTTGTTCATTACCAAGCTGCTCTGTTCATTTGATGTACTGCCCTGTAAATTATACCTCTGCTACCCACAGTGTGCTCACTGAATCAAGAGCCTTTTATCTTCAATCTATTCATTTTTATTATGCTCACAAACAGTGATGAGACACAGCAAGGAAGAGTAAAGGTAACCCAGGGCTAAGGATTGATAACACAGGGATGGGGAGGAAACAAGGCATGGTTGCTTACAGTTAACAATCAAAGCTGTAGGAATGATAGCCTTCTGCTCCTTGAACCATGCCCCTGGATTTGAGTACAAGGGATACCAGAGCTTCCCCCCGCCCATTCCCCTGAATTCTAGGACATCTGGGAGAGGAGGATTTGGATCTTAGTGAGGAGGACAGAAGGTTCATCACTGGGTGCAGAGGGACTCTAACATCTAGCTGCTTTCCAGAACCTCAACCAGATGCCTCAACATATCTGTTTTCTCCCTCATAAGCCGCACCATCTCATCTTGCGTGTTATGTTCATGTTCCCTGCATGTTCTCCTGTTTGCTTGCTTATTGTGCAGGCTCTCCAGCAGTACAAGCCTCTGTGCATTGAGCTGGGTCTTGTCATTGTTGGAGGAATGCATGAGCTCGTTGAACATGTCCCCTTGAGTCTTTGGGGGCCTAATATTTACCCATTCCACAAGATGTTCAGCCCCTCCACAGGACGTGAGGAGGGAATTTCACATCCAAATGGAATAGTTTGGAGGAAAGTATTTGAGGGGAACCTCATAAGTATTTGAGGGGAACCTCATAACAATTTCCTACTTTGAAGGTCCATTTCTATGGCTCTCTCTCTCTCTCTTTCTGGCTCTGTGTGTGTGTGTGTGTGTGTGTGTGTGTGTGTGTGTGTGATTTACTCACTCATTCACTCCCCATCTGAGATTTGCTGAGCCTACAGAGCAATGCAAGAATTTACCCTGACACTCAGAGTAATAAGTAACCTGTCAATCCAACCTCCTGGAAATGCAGCTTCTGCTATTTTTGTATTTACTGCTAAACATTAGAGGAAGAGGACTGAGTACAATGAATATCATTCAATTCCCATTAAGGTTAAGGTTGGCAGACAGTACAATGTCAACTCTGATATTCTGAAAGTACAATAGACCATCCTTCAACCCTTCATGATATGTAAGACATTGGCTAGCTGAAGGTTGTTGTGCAGCAGTAGTAGCATACAAAGTGAGACAAGGTAAAAAAGGCCATTTCTATGCTTAAAAAAGTGATATACTGTAATCACTCTGTCTGGAATTATTTGGTGTAATCGGAAATTCGGAGTTTTCATTTATGTGTCCAAAATGTTTAAATGTGGCCTGTGAAAATAGCTTTACAATTTAACAGATGTTGAAATAGCGTTTATCGTGTGTGATAATGAAGGTAAAACCTTGCCTGGCATTGGAAGGAGACAACTTCAGTCCTGCAGTCCCTTACATCAACATCTCATTCCCCAGTGGCACATTCCCCTTGTTCACACTTTAATATTGAAGCATTCATTTGCAGTCTGAGCCCAGCAAAAGGCATCAGTCTCAATAACGGAGTTCTTAAATCATAAGAAGTAAGCAATAGATTTGAGGATTTGGAATGGAGTCAGAACATGGAGAAAGAGCAACCTAAAAACCCTTTATAGCATTGAAAATGGGCTTAGTCTTTTCATCTCCTTGAAACTAGAATATTGCATTTCAGAAGTAACTGAAATTTCAAACCCTTTTGCAAGATATTTAAAGTTTCAGATCAGGAAAAAATATTCCAGCTTCGAGGCAAGAGATTTTGGGGTAATATTACCTTCTGCGGCATGAGAGATAAAAGTTTAAGGCTGTGAATATGTTTTGCCATTTGGATTGGTGGAGCTTGCTCAGGCATGCTGCAGTGGTGATGGCAGGAATGGGAAGGTGACCAGTATTTCTACTGATGAAGGATTAATCCTGTCTTATGCTCAGTACCTACTTTGTATGATATGTTTGGCACCTTCTAGGATGGGCCCTTATGCCCTTATCCTGCAAACACTTGAGCATATTTGCATGACTTCGGTGAAACAACTCATGCTTTAAACTAAGCTTGTATGCACCCAAATATTTTCTGGATCAAGGCCTTAATGATCATATACATACACAAATCCTGGTATTCCTACAAATTAGGAAACATTCTTCTTCCTCCATATACAATTTGTAATGAATGTGTGTGCAGTTACATATAGATATCAAGCCAAATCTTCACCTGGTGTAAAATGCCATTGACTTTAAAAAACTGCACAGATATACAGCTGCTGAAAATGTGACTTACAATGATCATTTGTTGTTCTACACACATGCAACAATACATTGGCTTTTGGCTCTAAAAATACAGCTCTCCACCACTAAATGAGACTCTTTTAACTATAATAGCCTATAGGCTTATAGATTTTATAGCCAAACAGCCTAGAGGGCATCAAAATTGTAAACCATTCAGAAGGTCTAACATTCTATCCAGCACAAGTCAGTGGTTAGCATGTAGAGCAATGTATTTTTTTTGAGAAGTTAGTGTGCAAACACGTTATTTTCCCTGATTTCAGTTTGTGGATATGGAATCTTTTTGGTTTGTGTTTGGGGATTGGGAAAAACAAACAAACCTCAAAATGGAACTTAATCAAAGCCATCAAAAGTCACCTGCTTTTGTATGAAAGCTACAAATTTTGCACAGACTCAATGTGAATTTACAGATAATTTCTGGCTTGCTTAAAAGGTCCGCAAACCTTCAAGAACTCTGATAGAAGACTAATTTTGTAACAATAGAAAACCAGATCATTTTTCTTGTTTATGTTTAATTTAGCTCTACTAATGACAATTCACACTACTGACATGATCTTGACTCTGAGGAGAATGGAGTGATGCCAGCTGATGATCTACCCCCCTGTAGCATGTTAGCAACTATGTTGCAGAGGGTGCTGGAGATCTGAAGAACTATGCTGTAGTGTAATCAGTAAAGTTAATTACCAATTATTGCATGCCCACACAGTACACAATTTTAATTCAATTATCAGTTTAGTTGAAAAATGATGTTTCAAATGTAGCAGAGCACACATTTATCATAGAGGTCTAAATCTTTTCTGTCTGCCAAGACTGATGCTGTAAAATGAAGACATCTTTGTTACTGGAGCCAAATAAAATAAAATACAATACAATACAATAAAATAAAAAGCATTTGAAAAAACAAAATGCCCACAATTTCCCCCCCTTGAGCTAGATGAAACAGATCCATCTTGCACTTATGTCAAATTTGTCTTTTTATCCAATAGAAACCTGGAGGATTTTCTGTCAAAATTCTGCCTGAAGACACTTCAATTAGCATGTCAGCTCCCCCATTTTGAATGGACTTAGAAGGGGTAACAAATGTCTCTCCCATCTAGAGTTGCTCCCAGCTGTTCCTTGTTTTTAAGTGAGTGGCTCAAAAAGGATAGACCAACTCTCTTGTGAAAATGGCTTCTGTTAACTGAACCTCACTGGGTCAGTGAGTCAGGAAGCTAAAATCGATGCCTTATGACTTATGTTGCAAAAAATACAGAATTTTGTCAGTTATTCTAGCAGCCAAGGGTGTTTTTTTTTTTTTTTTTTTTTTTACACACAGGCCGATCAAAGTACTTCTGTTGTTTCATATAATTGCTCTACAGTTTATAGACAGTTTATGAACTCAGAAATGGGCAAAATTTCCACAACCATCCAATCCTTTGTTACACAGGTTTTGACCAGCTCTAGTTTTCAGTTTGAGGATCAATAGTTCAAAACAGAAATAAAAAAGTGTTTCATTAAATTCCATTGGAGGTCTAGTGCAGAGGTGTCAAACATCTTGGCCTGTTGGCTGGATGTATTTATGTGGTTCACCTGTCATATTCTGGCCTCATCTTCACTATGAAAAAAATGTTTCTGTCTACTGTTAACTAACATATGGTGACTTATGTGAGGTAAAATCCTAATGAAGACAAGACAGTTGTACTATTAGCATGTATTAGTAGGTCCAGATAACCCCAGGGCTCCCCCATAGTCTATGTCAACCTGCTAACTATGAAAGCTCAGACTGCTATGATTTCATTAGGATTTGATCTTGTGTTAGTTACCTCATGATAGCTAACATAAAGTAAGAAAACATCACATCTCATGATTTTTTTTCATTTTTTTTTAAACCTCACAAGCCTGCAGAGTGCTTTTCCATCTCTTTCCTCTCTGAGCATGAAGATCATAGAGCTCAGCTGTGTTTTTATGACCATTGCAAATGCAGGACACATGATTTCACTTTATTTGCAAACCTTTAGGAAGTTTTGCAACAACTGGGATCACCACAAGGATGAGGAGGATATCCTCAAGTAGGGATGTCAGAGACTAGTTGACTATCTGATAAGCAGAAGCGTATCAGATAATCGACTAGTAATGTGACTAGTCACTTCCCCCCTCCCCCTTGCTGCCTGTCTCTGATAGAGGCAGCAAGCAGGGGGAGCAGGAGTTGGTGCTGGGGAAAGCTGGCTTAAAAGCCAGTTCCTCCCAGCACCATCTCCGTGGGTCAGGGGCAGGGGAGGTAGAGGCACAGTGGAAACAGCACGAGTGGGGACTGAAGCACTCTCTGCTTGCGCTGCTTCTGCTGCAATTCTGCCACCAGAGCTCTTGTACATTTCAAAGGCTCAGGCCCCACAGGGAGCAGGGCCAGCTGGGACTCACCTGCTGGCCCTGTGCTCCCTGCAGAACCTCAGCCTTTGAAATGTACAAGAGCCCTAATGGGGCTCTTGTACATTTCAAAAAGAAGCTCCCTGCTCTCTGAGGGGCTTGCACTTTTGAACTGTAGCAAGAGCTCGGCAAGGCTCTTGCTACAGCACAAAGGAGGAGGCGCCCTTATAGACTAATCGAATAGTTGATGGAAACCCCATCGACTATTCAATTAGTTAATTAATCTAAATTTAACATCCCTATCCTCAAGGAGAATTTGTTGATGAACATTCTGGAAAAATAAATCCCAGCTTTTTTATGGCATTCATGGAGCAGCTGCAGATGGCGGAGCTCTGCATCTGGGCCCAAGAAACAAGCACTAATTGGTGGGACTGCATTGTAATACAGATTTGGGATGGACAGCAGTGGCTGAAGCACTTTTCAGATGTGAAAGGCCACATTCCAGGATCTGCGTGCTGCATCCAATGTGGGGACATCTGAATGAAAACTACCCTGATGGTTGAGGTGCAGCCATTGTGTTCTGGAAGCCTACAATGTCGAATTACTACCCATCACATTTTGAAGTTGGAAACTCCACAGTACCAAGCAAGGGTATGTCTACACTTGCAGCCTATTTCGGAATAGGGCTGCAAATGTAGGCATTCGGAATTGCAAATCAAGCCCGGGATTTAAATATCCCGCGCTTGATTTGCATCTTCTCGGCCGTGCACCCTTTTTTTTTTTTTTTTAAATTTACAAGCCCGGAATAACTCCCCGTGTCTACACGTGGCAGTGAAACGGGCATTCGAAATAAAGCCCTATTTTGAACTACCTGTTATTCCTCCTGCAATGAGGTTTAACAGGTGGTTCGAAATAGGGCTTTATTTCAAACGCCCGTTTCACTGCCGCGTATAGACACGGGCAGTTATTCCGGGCTTGTAAATTTCAAAAAATGGCGCCCGGCCGGGAAGATGCAAATCAAGCGCGGGATATTTAAATCCCGGGCTTGATTTGCAATTCCGAATGCCTACATTTGCAGCCCTATTCTGAAATAGGCTGCAAGTGTAGACATACCCCAAGTGTATAGGGCCATTAATCATCTCCTGTTACACAATGCAATGTGCAAGACATAGGGATGGATTTGTAGCAATGGAGTTCCTGAACTTCATGACTGGTGTGGAAAAGGTGAACAAGGAAAAATTATTTACTTATTCCCACAATATAAGAACTAGGGATCACCAAATGAAATTAATAGGCAGCAGATTTAAAACAAACAAAAGGAAGCTTTTCTTCACTCATCGCACAGTCAACCTCTGGAACTCCTTGCCAGAGGACATAGTGAAGGCTAGGACTTTAACAGGGTTAAATGAAGATTACCTGTTGTGTTCACTCCCTCTGGGGCTTCTGGTATTGGTCACTGTCAGCAGACAGGATAATGGGCTGGATGGTTGACCCAGTATGTCCATTCTTAATTGTGAGGAGGTGATAAGTGAACCCGTATCCCTATTTTGGCATCAGGCCTCCTTGCACTGAGAGAGATACCTTTTCATGGTTATGCCAGTGCTAGTGGATCACCATGAACATTTTCCTGATATCACCATGAACATTTTCCTGTGGGTTGGTCAGGGAAGGTGCATGATGCTGACATCTGTAAGAACACAGGACTATTCAGAAAGTTGCATGTGGAACATTCTTTCCTGACTGGCCGATTACCATTGACAATGTGGAAATACTAGTAGTGTTTTTTTTGGGGGGGAGCTCCACCTACCCCTTGCTCCCCTGGATCATGAAACTCTACACAGCCATCTGGATAGTGCCAAGGAAAGTTTCAGTTATCAACTCGGTAGGTGCAGAATGACAATCAAATGTGCTTTTAGTAGACTGAAGGGTTATTGGTATCTTTTACTCATGATATTAGAACTTTGTGAGAAAAACATGCCAGTGGTGTTGTGCATGGCATAATACTAGTGAGTCAAATGGGGACAAACTGCTGCCAGGGTTGTGGTGGTTTGCAGGATACCTGGGACTTTGAGTCATCTTGTTACCCTTCTGCCTCCAGCATGAGGGATATTCCTTGTGCTTAAATGGGTATCAGTTCCTTGTCCCCATCAGCTCAAGCACTCTCTTTGGACTATGCAGCTATGCCAGTTCTAATTTTGCCTTGTGGATTTACATACTGTTCTCTGAATACTGGCAGGAATACTAGGTCTGCTATCCCCAAGAGAACAGTGTATATAGCAGCTTCTACTAATCAACTCAGGCTCAGCACCTTGTTTTACATCACATCACTAAGATATCTCTATAGCGAAATGAAGAATGAATTTATTACCAAAGATTCAGGAGATAGTGAGTGAAGATAATAGAGTTAGATACAAAACAAAATCATAAGAGGCTTTCTAGAGATTAAATTGAACTATTAGATTAACTTTTTTAATGAAGTATATCTCACCCAAAGTCTTTTGCAGCTTCAACCATTGCTGGCTGAGATCCCGTTTTCCTGAATGCAAACTCACCACTCATTCTTAAGTGCAGGATGCTGGGGTGTCTGCTTTGTTCCCCATTATATAATCCAGCAAAACTTTGAAGTGTATCTCCAGATAACGTTCTTTTCCTTCATGATGTGCTCTTCCCCGTTGACTTTGTGTCTTGCTATTGGCTTCATATGTACATATGCCTCTATTGTGTTCGCTTACAATGCTTAATTTATATGCAGACAGAGACATGAGTGAATAAACATGTTTTGTCTGACAGGAAACCTATTTCTCTACCTCTGCTATAGTACAGAATCTAAACATATTTTCAGAACAGATACATAATTCCTTTGTAGTATCTGTGTATAGTTTTCTTAACAATAACAATGACCAACATAACCCTGGCTTTCATTTCAGACCTCACACTATACTCTTTGGTAAACCAGAATTTACAAACTAGAAACAGGATAATCTTATAACCCCCTTTGCCAGTTGTTACTGAGGGGTCCTTGGGACACAAGGCTGGAGAGGTGAGGTGGCAGGGCTGCTGAACAGCTGGATACCATGACTACAATAGCCCCACATAGAGCTATGCATGGAAGGGAGGCTTAGAGATTAATTTTCATAGCCAGCCACTATAGCTTTCTGTCTTGAGGCAATATCTACCCTGTGTAATATAAACAATGTATTTTTTGGCTTTTGCCTGCTTATATAATTTCTACTGTGCCTGCTACAAATTATAAATACAGCTGGGCCTGGGGCTTTACTTTGTGCTATCAATTGTGTGCTGCTTGCTGTCCAGTTGTAAAGAGGGCTGGGTGTTTTCTTGCTGCAGTGAGCTATGTGGTGCTTGGTGTGCATTTATAAGTACTGTTCGATTTCTTGACAGCTGCTGTGCATTCTGTAATATTTGTTGTGAACTAATAAAGATATTTCTGAGTGCAAAAATTCAGTGCACAAAATCAGAGTATGAACAAACAAAAAGTCATACAGGTTCCTGACATACCTTGATGGGGTGAAACTTTTAAATTCCTATTGAAAAAGAGGTAAACATTTATGGCCATTTGTGTAAACAAAAAAGTTAGTTGTCGTTACTGGTTACAAATAGATATACCAATCTATGGTTTTTACAGGTCAGTGTGTGTGAACCTATTTCTTTCCCCCTTGAGCCCAGTATGGAATGGCCAGGGATAGGAGGCAGTCTGTGATGCTACAGTTTATACCTCCCTTAACTGGAAGGTATATATAAATCCTGTAAACCTTGATTTTTGAGGAATAAGGGATCTTGCAAAAAAGTTTTTTTTTTCTGACAAATGGCCCCGTCTACACGGGGCTTTTTAGCAGAAAAACCTCTTCCGCAAAAAGAATTGGAAGAAGATATGCAAATGAGCGCACCATTTGCATATCCTCTTCCTCAAAAAAACCCGGCAGTGTAGATATAGCCTCAGTTATATTGTTTCTTCAAGCCCTTTGTTTTTGTTCTGATGCAAGATCTCTCAGAATATGCCCGACCAATTCCTCTTCCTTTTCCTCCTCATCAATCAGGATACTGTGGGCATGCAGGAGGAAACTCTTTAAGGCCACTATACAGAAGCGGCTGGCAGAGAGACCAGAAACCTCTGGATTAACAGTCACAGCACAAAGGGAAAGATAAGTTTTAAAGCTACCTCCTTTACTCTCATAAAATCTTTTACTCAGACATGTTTATTGACCCTGCTGCTTTGGAGACACTCAGCGCTGTGCTGCTCTCCTGCTCTAACCTTTTGAATATGGTCAGCCAGGAAGGATTTTCTGTTGCGTGAAGCTATACAGTTCTGGCTCTTATTCCATGTGTCTGACATAGGGTAATCATGGGGATCATTGACACTATTTTCCACAGGCAGTGGTAATTTTGGCCAATAGCTCACTACATCTAAACGACGTTGTTTTTTCGAAAGAGGATATGCAGATTCTACGGGAATTTGCATATCTTCTTCCAATCACTTTTTCAAAAGTGGGTCTTTTGAAAGTGAAAGTAGTCTGGACGTGGGGTTTTTTGGGGAAAAAAAACCCCTTTTTCGAAAAAAATGCTCTTCCTAAAAAAAGGAGGTTTACGCGGTTTTTCAAAAAAGTTTTTTTTTCCTGAAAAAACCACGTCCCGACTACTTTCACTTTCAAAAGATCCACCTTCAAAAATGCTTTCAGAAGAAGATATGCAAAATCCCCCGTAGTTTAGATGTACCCTCAGGGTTAAAGAGACACAGAAAATCCATCTGCTATGGGTATTCTGAAACCACCTGGGCAAGAGTGTTGTTAGCCTGAGTATTGTAATGGTACCCACCAAAGTTATCGTGGATTTGACATGGGAAAGCATCCTATTAGGAAGGATCAAAAAAGGCAAACATCCTAGAACCTTCAGCAGAGGGCTACAGAATATCTCCATGGAAATTTAATCAAGATCTACCAGGCGGCCACAAGGGACATCCTTATTCACATGCCTCCCCAGTCCCATGCTATCCCTCCTCCTGTCCCTGCCTACCCAAGCAAGGGACTGAAAAGCAGGTGCTAATGCTACCTCTGTTTGTTCTACCTCTGCCTGAGCACAGGCCACCAAGTGGATGTGGGTCGAGTAATAGTGTTTGAGGGTTTGTTTTGGACTGACTTCCTAACTTTTGATTTCCTCACATGAGACCAGGGAAATCAGGAAACATTGATACTGCTGACTTGCACTGTTGGGGATGGACTGAGTGCCATCTTTAGATGGCAGGGCAGGGTGGAGGAGTGGAAGGAAAAGCAAATAAAACACTGTGAGGAAAAAGGCATCACACACTCAAGCTCCTTTTTCTTTCATCAGTGGGCTCATCTGCGCTCAGTTGGCAGGACCGGCTAGACTCCTCCTGAGTGTCAAACAAGTGTCCTTGCTCACAGGGTGTTCAGAGTCCCTGGTGCATCTTCCCACTCCGCGTCCTCCCCCTCACTGTTCATAGCAGGGATATTTGTCCTGGGTTCCTCTGAGTTATCCACAGTAGTCTGCAGGGTGCTGGCTGGGTCACCGCCACCTCTGGCTTGCGGTGCATTGTAAAAGCAGCAGGACTGCAGAACAGCACCAGACTGTTAGGCTTGACACAGGCCATGCAGTTCCTACACTTGTGCTGTGTTACCCTATCTACTCCAGCCATGACTCTGTGCTTATTCAGGGAAGTGGTTTTAAAGTGTCACTCTAGCAGGATGCTCAGCTGATGCCATGTTTGAGCATAGACACATGCATACACAGGTTGATGCAAGGCAGCTTATCTCCATCTCACTTTGTAGGTTAAATCAGACCACATTTTCTAGCCTTCTTGTCAACTGTTGACACTGTGTAACTGATGCAACCATATCTTTCTGTGGCTCCTGATAGCCTGGCACAATGGCTCTGGGAAGAGTGAAATCTCTTGCCCTCGTTAATATGATGGAGCTGTTCACACTAAAGCCCAGTGACAATCCTTTTCTTGTCATCATTACCTAGTTCATTTTAACAGTTGGGACGTGAATGGAGAGGGAGTTTCAAACCCCAGGAGAGTAGTGGGAACTGGCAGTGGCTGCAGGGAAAGAAATGCAGAGTGCAGTAAGAAGAAAAGCTACAAAGACATGGAAAGGGGAGAAAAGCAGAAAGCATAGGAAGGGACAAGGTGGCCAGCCAGAACAAGTGCTCAGATGGTGGAGCAAGCCAAGTGCCTGCTTCCCCTGGTGGGAGGTGAACTCACACAGATGCACTTCTGAACAGTGGGCCCTCAATGACTAGGAACAACCAGTGTGCGTGGTGTATGGTGAGGGAGCAGAGGCGGGCACAGAAAAGGTACTTTTGGTCATAGAACTCAAGAACATGAGACAGAAGGCTCTGACCTATGCACTCTGGGGTGGGTGTCCTGCTCTCAGTATGAATCCTGTTTGCAGCATTTTCCTTAATTAACATCTTCCCTCCTTTCATGAAAAGTTTATTTTCTACCCTCAGACACTGTGCTTGTGAGTGGGAAAGTATTGCTTCTCAGAAGTGCTCATGGAGGGTGTATAATTTTCAAAGGTTACTCAGTGGGGATTTGAGCCAGTTCTGTGTTGTGTCGTTGAAAGTATTTAATGCCTATTACACCCGCTGATGTGTAGGGCAGCAATGAAGGTTCTCCATTTTTGTTTGTCTTTGGCCATTTTCTCTATTGTGTCCCAGTTGTAATTCATTCTCTTCATGTCTGCCTCAACAGTATGCCGCCATGTTGTCTTGGGCCTCCCACGTTTCCGTCGTTCTTCAGGCATCCAGTGAAGTGCTATTTTTACAGTGGCATCTGCTTCCCTTCTCATCACGTGTCCTATCCATCTCCATAGTCTTCTCATAATGATAGTGGTCATGTCCCCCTGGTGGCATCGCAGGAGCAGGTCATGGCTGGAGATTGTTTTTGACCAAAAGATGCGAAGTATCTTACGAAGGCTGGTGGTGTGAAAGGATGAGGGCTTGACATGGTCGCACTCTGTCATCCGCCAGCACTCTGAGCCATATAGTAGTATTGATATGACACAGCTCTGGTACAGCTTAAGTTTGATGTGGACACTGTACTGTGTAGATCTCCGTACATTGTTCATACTCCTGAGGACATTTCTGGACTTACTTAGTCTGCTCTGGATGTCGTTCTTGGTGCCTCCATCATGGCGGATGATACTGCCTAAGTACGTAAAGCTGTCTGTGCTGGGTAAGTCTGCATCATCTAACTTGATTGGTGCTGGTGAATCTATATTGAGAATCATAATCTCTGTTTTCTTCTGGCTAACTCTTAGTACAATCTGGCATCCCAAGGTGCATAGGCGTTGTGTCTTTTTCTGCATGTGTTGATGTGTATGGGAAAGCAACACAACATCGTCCAAAAAGTCAAGGTCTTCCAATGTGGAAAAAGGTGTCCATCTGATACCCCTTGACGCATCTGCTGTTGTTCTCCGCATCACCCAGTCGATCACCATGTTGAAGAGTAGGGCAGACATGACGCATCCCTGTCTGACCCCAGTCTTGACTTCGGAAGACAGATCGCAGTATCCCACGCAACATGTAAAGTTGCTGTAAAAACTCTTAATGAGCTGGACCACTTGTAGAGGGATTCTGTAGGCTATCAGAATGCGCCAAAGGCTTTCTCTGTGTATGGTGTCAAAAGCCTTCTCAAAGTCAACAAAGTTTATGTACAACTGTCTCTGCCACTCTGTGCACTGCTCTATGATGTTTCTCAGGGTGAAAATCTGGTCTATACATCCTCTTCCCTTGCGAAATCCGGCTTGTTCTTTCCTCAGAGACTTGTCGACAGCATCTGTTGTTGTTGAAAAGCAACCCCTAAATATAGAACTTAGACCTGGTTGCTGCTGGGTCCACCCGGTGGAAGGGTTACAAGCAGAATGCCCAGTGCTCTTTCTGATCCCTGGCGGATACAGCGGAGTTTTAGAACTACTGTCTCTGGAATGCTCTAAACCAGTCCCTAGGAAGCTTTACCTTACAGCAGAGGCCATTACAACTTCTGACCAACCAAGGATCCTTTCCACTATAGCCTCTTGGTTGATGCTGAACTTACATTCGGTGCAGCTGGGACTCTGGCCCTGAGCTGGAATGATTTAGTGTGTGTAAAGCCAAATCTAGATCCATCTGGCTGAGCCCTTCATCTTCAAGGTTGATAAATTAAGCTTGATGCAGTTAGTTTCCTGTGTGGATTTTTCAGAGCTCCATGCAGCATTCTGTGTGCCAGTTGGCTGTTACCCTTCACCCCCTGGGGCCACTGCAATTCAATGGTGCAATATGTTGATAATTTGTCAAGAGCTGCAAGATGAAAGGTGCTACATAAATGTAAAGTAATATAACCCACTCTACTGAATCAGGGCAAACTGAATTGGGACATCTATCTTACTGGGAAGTTTCCCAGGGAATTGATTTAGCCTAATGGAAATTACTGCTGCTTAATCAGGATAGTATTTAGGATAAATTCTGTTTAATGAGGATCCATTTAGCTATTACCAGATAATGAAGGGATGAATAAATAGATTTTCAATAGGTATGAGATTCTGAGGTCTGGTTTCCTTATATAAATAAAGATTAAGATGTATATTACCTTAGGTAGCTCCACCAATCAGAAGTTATCTGAAAGTGCAGAAAATTAGTTCCTCTGCAACCCATGTTCACTAGGAGGGGGGGGGAGGGGCGGGGTGTTTGTGTAGTGTGTGCGCATGTGTGCACATCCTCATACTCTGACCTGATCAGATTCACAAATTTTAATGTTAATTAATTCCTATCTAAATTAGAAAAAAATCCAACTTGATTTAAAAATTGCTAGTGACTGAGAATCTGTTACAAAACTTGCTAAATTGTTCCACTTCCTTAATTATCCTCACAGTTAAAGTGCTGTGCCTTATTTCCAGTCTTAATTTGTCTAGCTTCAGCTTTCAGCCATTGGATCTTGTTATAGCTTTCTCTGCTAGACTGAAGAGCCCTTTATCAAATTTGTGTTCCTTGTGTAGCTACTTGTAGACTCTGATCAAATCACTCCGTAAGACTCTCTTTGATAAACTAGTTTGAGCTCCCTGAATTTCTCACTGTAAGACAAGTTTAATTGTTCACGTGGCTCTTATTCTCCACAGGGAATCTACGTACCTGACACAGCAGGGAGTAGCAAAAGGGTATGTGGGGACCAGAAAAATCATAGCCTGTTGCCTGCATGCTACTGAGATCACAACACACACATCTGAGAGGAAAAAGTGGAGCCTAAGAGTATGTCAGTTAAAAATCTATAACTGGCCTGGGCTGGCTGACTCAGTTTGTGGGCTGTTGACTTTTGGTGTAGATGTTTGGGTTGGGTTAAAGCATGAGCATGAGGATCTTCTGAGGTGGGAGGGTTCCACAGCTTGGCCTGTAGCCTGAGGGTATGTCTACACTGAAGCATTTTTCTGGAAAAATGATACTTATGTCCACACTGCAATTACATTCTTTTGACAGAAAGTCGAAAGAACTCAGGGGTTTTTCTGACAGCAATAAACCTCTTTCTACAAGGAAGAAGCCTTTTTCCGAAAAAGCTTTTTTGGAATAAGGCATGTGTGGATGGGGAAGAGAGTTTTTTTTTTAAAGAAGAGACCTCCAGGAAAAAGCACAGGTGCCCTGGTGGCCAATCCGTACATATTAATTACAACTTAAAATGCAAGATAGCGTCCAATCAATGTGGACGCTATCTTTTGAAAAGGCACATTGCTTTTTCCTTGCGCTTCTGCTTTAGAATCATAGAATCATAGAGCTGGAAGAGACCTCAGGAGGTCATCAGGTCCAGCCCCCTGCCCAAGGCAGGACCAATCCCAACTAAATCAACCCAGCCAGGGCTTTGTCAAGCCGAGACTTAAAAACCTCTAGGGATGGAGATTCCACCACCTCCCTAGGTAATCCATTCCAGTGCTTCACCACCCTCCTAGTGAAATAGTTTTCCTAATATCCAACCTAGACCTCCCGCATTGCTCCTTGTTCTGCCATCCGTCACTACTGTGAACTGCCTTTCTCCATCTCCTTTGGAACCTCCCTTCAGGAAGTTGAAGGCTGCTATCAAATCCCCCCTCACTCTTCTCTTCTGCAGACTAAACAAACCGAAATCCCTCGGTCTCTCCTCATAGGTCATGCGCTCCAGCCCTCTAATCTTTTTGGTTGCCCTCCGCTGGACCCTCTCCAATGCGTCCACATCATTTCTATAGTGGGGGGCCCAGAACTGGACACAATATTCTAGATGTGGCCTCACCAGAGCCGAATAAAGGGGAATAATCACTTCTCTGGATCTGCTGGCAATGCTCCTCCTAATGCACCCTAATATGCCATTAGCCTTCTTGGCTACAAGGGCACACTGTTGACTCATATCCAGCTTCTCATCCACTGTAATCCCCAGGTCCTTTTCTGCTGCACTGCTACTTAGTCATTCAGTCCCCAGCCTGTAACAATTCTTGGGATTCTTCCTCCCCAAGTGCAGGACTCTGCACTTGTCCTTGTTGAACCTCATCAGATTTCTTTTGGCCCAATCCTCTAATCTGTTCAGGTCACTCTGGACCCTATCCCTGCCCTCCAGCGTATCTACCTCTCCCCCTAGCTTAGTGTCATCTGCAAACTTGCTGAGGGTGCACTCCATCCCCGTCATTAATAAAGATGTTGAACAAAACTGGTCCAAGAACTGATCCTTGGGGCTCTCCACTAGAAACCGACCGCCAACCTGACATCGAGCCATTGATCACTACCCGTTGGGCCCAACAGTCTAGCCAGCTTTCTATCCATCTTACAGTCCATTTATCCAATCCATACTCCCTTAACTTGCTGGCAAGAATATTGTGGGAGACTGTATCAAAAGCTTTGCTAAAGTCAAGGTATATCACATCCACTGACTTTCCCATAACCACAGAGCCAGTTACCTCATCATAGAAGCTATCAGATTGGTCAGGCACGACTTGCCCTTCATGAATCCATGTTGACTATTCCTGATCACTTTCCCCTCTTCCAAGTGCTTCAAAATGGATTCCTCGAGGATCCCTGCCATGATTTTTCTGGGGACTGAGGTAAGGCTGACTGGTCTGTAGTTCCCTGGATTGTCCTTTTTCCCTTTTCTAAAGATGGGCACTACATTTGTCTTTTTCCAATCATCCGGGATCTCTCCCGATCTCCATGGCTGCGTCTAGACTGGCAAGATTTTGCGCAAAAGCGGCTGCTTTTGTGCAAAAACTTGCCAGCTGTCTACACTGGCCGCTTGAATTTGTGCAAGAGCACTGACGTTCTAATATAAGAAATCAGTGCTTCTTGCGCAAATACTTTGATGCTCCCGTTTGGGCAAAAGCCCTCTTGCGCAAGTGCTTTTGCGCAAAAGGGCCAGTGTAGACAGGCAGCTAAGACGTTTTGCGCAAAAGCAGGCTAAACGGAAAAAAGCCCTATGGACGCTTGGAGACTCCATAGCCAGTCAGCTCCCTGGCACTTCCTGGTAACCCGATCCCCCTTAAAGCAGACGCAGGCTGCTGAGCTCACGGGGCAGGAGCCTTCCTCGCACCTCTGGCCAGAGGTCTGCCACGTGGCTCCTGCCATCCAGGAGACACCCTCAAGCACCATGGCAGCTCCAGGGGGGGATCAGCTACCCACACCCCCAGCGCAGGAGGCCCCCAGGGGCTGCAAACGAAGGGCCCCATCCTGGTCCTCGGGGGAGCTGGACAGCCTGCTGGACCTCTGGCAGGAGGAGGAGGCCCTCCAAGACACCTGCTCCTGGCGCCAGAATGTGGACATCTTCGCCTGCATGGCCCAGGTGCTCGCCCAGCAGGGCCATCCAGCCCGGACCCTCGAGCAAGTCCGGGCAAAAGTCAAGGAGCTGCACCTGGGCTACGTGCTGGCCAGCAAGGGACAGGGGGCAGGAGCAGACACCTGCCCCTACTACGACCGGCTCCACGCCATCCTGGGCCAGCCAGCCCCGCAAGCCCCGGAGGTCCCCGTCACCAGGACCACTGAGGCGGGGGAAGGAGACAGCAGTGCGTCGGAGGATGAGGCCAGCACTGCCACCCAGCAGGCCCCCTCTGGCAGCCCCGACGTCTCCCGTGCATCCTCGGAGGCCGGGGAAGGATCCACCAGTGAGTGTTGCACTTTGCACTCACAAGGGCGGGGGGGGGGAGGGAGCCAGGCGCCCGGAGGGGGGAGGGGGAGAGCATGTCACTCAGGCCACGTGAGCTGCACGCTGTGTAGCATTAGGCAGGAAGCAGCACGTGCAACCACGTGCAGCCTGGTGACCGGCGGTATGTGGCTGCAGCAAGCAGCTGCAGGGCACGCCTGGGACCGTGCTGCTTACACACATCCGGCGGGACCAGGGCGAAGGGTGGATGCCATCTGGAACCAGCCAGGGCCCCAGCGACTCAGCCCAGAGCCCACACCTCCGCAAGGGTGCAGCACGCAGAACGGCACACTGTCCCGTGCCTGGCTCTGAGGCACAGCCAGCTGCTCCTGGGAAAACGACAGCGTCACAGCCCTGTGAATGTGGCCCCCACTGAGCCCCTCGCCTGCTCCCGGTGCCTTGGCTGGCTCCCCGAGGGAAGTCCCCACTGCAGCCACACATGTCCCTGGGCTACGTGTGTGAGGGATAGTGGGAGGGAGAAGGGGGGGAAGCGCTCGGGTCGCCCCTAGGGCCGACTGAGTTTTGCTGCAAAGATGGGACACTCCCCAGTCCTCTCCTGGTTCCATCCAGGAGATATCCCACGCGATGGAGATCTGAGAGCCCAGACCATGTCTGCCAGATGTGCTCCCAGGCACGGTGTGGGGATTCATCTCACTCCCTGTCAAACACCACTGATTAGCCCAAAGCCTCACAGCCTCCACTGGCAGGGAGTTCCACAGGTTAACGCAACACAAGCGCCCTCCCACCGTCCACGGGGCCAGGACACAGACCGGTGGTTACAATACATGGAGGAGGACCCTACTCCGGGGCGGTCCTCTTTGCAAACATACAACACAGGGGACAGTGGGGAACCGAGTGGGCCCAAGCGACACTACGGTGGTGTCACCTGGGCTCAGGGGTGGAGGACATGAGGTGTGGGGACAGTGGCCGGGCTGCCTGACTGACCCATCCTTTCTTCTCTTCCCTGCAGCGGGACCAAGCACAAGCCGGGGACCCTCCAGTCCGGCAGCAGCAGCAGCAGCAGCAGCAGCAGCAGCAGCAGCAGCACCCCCAGCCGCCCAACCACCGAGGCAGAGGCTCCGCCACCGGGACCAGCTCCTTCGGCGCCACGTGCAGGCCGTCGAGCGCATCAAGGCTGCCATCACTCGTTGCGTGGAGGCGGACCTGCAGTGGGGCCAGGAGTCCTGGGCCACCTTCCAGGCCCAGTGTGTGCGGATGGCTGACTCCATCGCCACCCTCACCACCCACATTGGCCATGCCATACATTACGGCATGGCCTTGCCCCACGCCCCCGCCATCCCTCCCCTAGCACTGCCCCGGCCCCTCCTGCAATGGCCCCTCTTGCTCCTGTCCCTGCCCCTCCTGCAATGGCCCCTCCTGCCCCTCCTGCTCCTGCCCCTGCTCCTGCCCCTCCTGCTCCTGCTCCTGCTCCTGCTCCTGCTCCTGCCCCTCCTGCTCCTGCACCTCCTGCCCACCTCCCCGTGCAGCCTGCCCCGATGCGGCCTGACCCCCATGTCCAGGTCTGCCCCCTCAGGAGTGGTCGCAGGGACCACCCCTCCGAGGAGTAGCTCCTCCCCCTCCCAGTTCAAGGTCTCCTCCCTCCGCCCCCTCCCAGTTCAAGGTCTCCTCCCCCTCTCCCCCTTGTGAATAAAAACATACCAGTTTTTCTGATGAAAACAAAACTGTGTTGTTTATTGTGTTACTCGAGGTAACTTAAATAATTGATTTGAGATGCCAATTAGCCAACTAAATTCCAGAAGATTACAAAATGCGGACACCAAATACCGTATCTATCACTGGTCGTTCCTTTAATTGGTCATTGGTTTGTGACGCATAAATAAATACTGACACTTCAAGTAAAATTTAAACCACAAGACTATATTAACATAGATAACAAACAAGCAAGAAAGGTTAAAACACGAACACAAAGAATATTTATATAGTCTAGACACAGGGACGATTGTAGTGTTGCTGGCAACCTCAATCCTTTGGTCCTTCCGGGCCTCAGGAGAGGAACTGCCAGGAGTTCCTCGATGGAAGACACCGCCAAAGCTGGCGACCTCAATCCTTTGTTCCGTCCAGGCTTCAGGAGAGGAACTGCCAGGAGTCCCTCGATGGAAGACGCCGCCGAAGCTGGCGACCTCAATCCTTTGGTCCTTCCGGGCCTCAGACAAGGAACTGCCAGGAGATCCCTTGAAGACGACTGGAATCGGGTACGCTGACTCGAGCCTTCTGCACGAACCACGAATCCTCTTCCTGTTCTTCGGGACAGCTCGAACAGGCGATGGTGGCCTAAAACCTAGCCTCAACTAAAAGAAAAATCCTAGCTTCGTCCGACGCACCCAACGAACATGCACGATGATGGCCGATATGCTTCGAACCGACACTGCCTGACGGAACAGTCACGACGACGATAGCTAATTTAACTAAACCTAACTCTGGATTCAATTTCTATTGGTAGGTGCAAGCCTTCTGCTTGACCTGACCTGACAGACAAGACTACCAGGAGTCTTCGTACCCAACAAACAAGTATAACCAAGTAAATTTATAATTGGGAGTTAAGGGTAGGGGCGGGGAAAGGGGAGGGGATGGGAGGGAATTGTATGGGGAGACCGAGGTGACCCTACTATGGGGCCTGTGCGAACATGCCCTTCAGGGCCTCTCGTATGCGCACCCCATCCTGGTGCGCCTGGTGGATGGCAGCTGTGTGGGGCTGTTCATAAGTCTGTGCCTTGGCTGCCATCCATGTGGGGAGGAAGGCCTCCCCACTCCGCTCCACAACGTTGTGGAGTACGCAGCATGCTGCCACTACCTCCGTTGCATTCCGCTCACCCATCTCGAGACGGGTGAGCAAACAACGGAAGCGGGCTTTTAAGCGGCCAAAGGCACACTCCACTTGATTCCGGGCCCGGTTGAGGCGGTCGTTGAACCGGGCCCGGTTCTGGTTCAGCCACCCTGTGTAGGGCCGCATTAGCCAGGGCAGCAGGGGGTAGGCTGCATCCCCGATGATGCAGATGGGCATAGGCACATCCCCGACAGTCAACTCCCGCCGGGGGAAGTAGGTGCCCGCCTCCAGCCTGCGAAACAGGCCGGAGTTGCGGAGGATGCGGGCATCGTGTGCCCTGCTGGACCAGCCCGCATAGACATCCAGGAAGTGGCCCCGGTGGTCCACGAGGGCCTGGAGAACAATTGAGCAGTATCCCTTCCTGTTTGTGAAATGGGCTGCTCGATGCTCCAGGGCCCGGACGGGGATGTGGGTTGCATCCAGGGCTCCCTCGCAGTTGGGGAACCCGAGGGCAGTGAAGCCGGCCAGCGTAGCGTCCACGTCGCGCAGGCAGATCACTCTCGGGAGCAGGACATCGTTGATGGCATGGACGACCTGCAGAAGGGTGCAGAGAAACACAGGGGAACACATCACATAAGGCAGGGGTGAGTGTGCGCTCTCTTGGCCCCCCCCCGTGATTCCCTCTGTCCTCACCCACACACACACACCACGGCCCCCTCGCCCCATGCCCCCCCCCCCACCAGCAGGCCTGTGCAAGGGAGGGACAGCCCAAACCCCTGGGTGACCCAGCCTGGAGACTTGGCTGCCCCTGGGCATGGAGTGCAGCACACTCCCCCCACCCCACTCCCCACTCCCCCTGGGACTTACCTCCATAACGATGACACCAACGGTGGATCTGCCCACCCCGAACTGGTGTGCCACCGATCGGTAGCTGTCCGGGGTGGCCAGCTTCCAAAGTGCGATGGCGACCCTTTTCTTGACGGGGATGGGTGCCCGCAGCCGGGTGGTGGCTCTCTGGAGCGCAGGGGCGAGCCAGGCACACAGCTCCAGGAATGTCCGCTTTCGCGTGCGAAAGTTCTGGAGCCATTGCTGGTCGCCCCATTGCCCCAGGACCAGCCGGTCCCACCAGTTGGTGCTGGTGTCCAGTCTCCACAGTGGCCTCTCCACTCTGGGGTGGGGATGCCACAGGGACGCCATGGCCTCCCTGGTGAGGGAGTCCAAAGCGGTCTGCACCTCCTGGTCCTGGAACAGGAGGGCACCAGCCTGGAGCAGCAACTGCAGGCATTCCAAAATGGCTGGCAGTGGCCACCCCTGGCTCCATGGCAGACAAAACAAGGCAAAAAAAAAAAAAAACCCAGGCAAAAGCACTAGGTGGCAAAAGGCAGTGGTGTCCAAAAGGCAGAGGGCAACCACCAAAACTGCTACGGCTGTCAGTCCCTACAAGAGGTCCTAAAGCACGGAGCAGGAGAGAAACGGCTGTCCAGGGAGATCCCTTTAAGCACGTGTCAAAAAGGCGCTCCAGCCCCCGCCCCCGGAAAGGGCTGGTGCCCTTTTGCCCTCTGCAAAATGGTTCTGGGCGTCTGCTTTTGCGCAAAAGCGCGCCGCCAATGTAGACGCGCTTTTGCGCAAAAGCGCATCGTTATAACGATAACTCCGTGCCAGTCTAGACGCGCTTTTGCGCAAATACTTTTCACGGAAAAACTTTTCCGTGAAAAGTATTTGCGCAAAATCATGCCAGTCTAGATGCAGCCCATGAGTTTTCAAAGATAATGGCCAAAGATTCCGCAATGACATTTGCCAACTCCCTCAGTACCCTCGGATGCATTAAATCAGGGCCCATGGATTTGTGTATGTTTAGCTTTTCTAAATAGTTCCTAACTTGTTCTTTCCCCACCAAGGGCTGTCGACCTTTTCCCATACTGCATTGCC
The DNA here is from genome assembly GCA_032595735.1 of Pelochelys cantorii. Lineage (NCBI taxonomy): Eukaryota > Metazoa > Chordata > Testudines > Trionychidae > Pelochelys > Pelochelys cantorii. The sequence goes on from CM064328.1 coordinate 66,030,888, forward strand.
TAGTGCATTTGTCTGGGAGCTGACCTTGTCCGTGAAGACAGAGGCAAAGAAAGCATTGAGTACTTCAGCTTTTCCCACATCATCTGTCACTAGGTTACCTCCCTCATCCAGTAAGGGCCCCACACTCTCTCTGATCGCCCTCTTATTGCTAACATGCCTGTAGAAACCTTTCTTGTTACCCTTCACATCCCTTGCCAGATGCAATTCCAATTGCGCTTTCGCCTTCCTGATAACTCTCCTGCATTCTCGAGCAATATATTTATACTCCTCCCTAGTCAACAGTCCAAGTTTCCACTTCTTGTAAGCTTTTTTTCTGTGTTTAAGTTCACCATGGATGTCCCTGGTAAGCCAATCTGGTCGCCTACCATATTTGCTTTTCTTGCTGCGCATCGGGATGGTTTCTTCCTGTGCCTTTAATAAGACTTCTTTTAAATACTGCCAGTTCTCCTGGACTCCTTTCCCCTTCATGTAAGCATCCCAGGGGAGTCTGCCCATCAGTTCTCTAGGGAGTCAAAGTCTGCTCTTCTGCAGTCCAGGGAGTGTATTTTGCTACTCTCCTTTCTTCCTTTGGTCAGGATCCTGAAATCTACCATCTCATGATCACTGCTTCCCAGGTTGTCACCCACCTCTACTTCCCCTACTAGTTCCTCCCTGTTTGTGAGCAGCAGGTCAAGCTGCGCATGGCCCCTGGTCAGTTCCTTCAGCACGTGTACCAAGCAGTTATCCCCAACATTCTCCAAAAACTTCCTGGATTGTCTGTGTACTGCTGTATTGGTCTCCCAACAGATGTCAGGGTGATTAAAGTCGGCCATGAGAACCAGGGCCTGCGATCTGGAAGCTTCTCTCAGTTGTCCAAAGAAAGCTTCGTCTACCTCATCCACCTGATCCAGTGGTCTATAGCAGATATCAACCACAACGTCACCCCTGTTGCTTCCACCTCTAAATTTAACCCATAGACTCTCAACAGTCTTTTCTCCTTCTAAGTATTGGAGCTCCAAGCAATCATGCTGCTCTCTTACATACAGTGCAAATCCTCCTCCTTTTCTCCCCCGCCTGTTCTTCCTGAACAGTTTATACCCTTCCATGACAGTGCTCCAGTCATGTGAGTCATCCCACCAAGTCTCTGTTATTCCAGTCAAATCATAGTTCTTTAACTGGGCCAGAGCTTCTATTTCTTCCGGTTTGTTTCCCAGGCTTCTCGCATTGGTATTCAAACACTTTAGATAACCAGTTGATCACCCTGCCTTCTCCATTCGAATCAGGGGTCCTCCTTTGTTGCTCGTTCCTCCTAGTGATTCTTCCCGGTGTCCGACTTCCTCACTTACCTCAGGGCTTTGGTCACCATCCCCCAACGAACCTAGTTTAAAGCCCTCCTCACTAGGTTTGCAAGCCTGCCCGTGAAGAGACTCTTTCCTCTCTTGGTTAGATGGATCCCATCTCTTCCTAACAGTCCTTGTACCCAGAACAGAGTCCCATGGTCGAAGAAACCAAAGCCCTCTCTCCAACACCACCTGCGCAACCATGCATTTACTTCCTCAATTCGATGATCCCTACCTGGACTTTTTCCTTCAACCGGAAGGATGGACGAGAACACCATTTGCGCTTAAAATTCCTTGATCCTTCTTCCCAGTGCTACATAATCTGCTGTGACCCGCTCAAGGTCATTCTTGGCCATATCGTGAGTTCCTACATGGAGAAGCAGGAAGGGGTAGCGATCCAAAGGTTTAATCACTTTCAGAAGACTCTCGGTCACATCCTGAATGAGAGCTCCCGGTAAGCAGCATACTTCTCGAGATTGCAAGTCTGGATGGCAGTAAAGATCTTTGTGGATGCTGTCTTTCGAAATAAGCTTTTCCAGAAAAGCTTCTTCCAAAAGAAGCTTGCTGTGTAGATATAGCCTGAGTCTGAAAGTCTTTGCTGAAGCTAAACAGCCCCTTAGCCTGCACCCTGCGAGCCTGAGTCAGCTGCCATAGGCCAGCTGCAGGTGTCTTACTGCAGTGTAGACATCCTGAGTTGCATTGGCCATAAGATTAGGGGGCTGGAGCACATGACGTATGAGGAGAGGCTGAGGGATTTGGGCTCATTTAGTCTGCAGAAGAGAAGAATGAGGGGGAATTTGATAGCAGCCTTCAACTTCCTGAAGGGAGATTCCAAAGAGGATGGAGAAAGGCTGTTCTCAGTAGTGACGGAAGGCAGAACAAGGAGCAATGGTCTCAAGTTACAGTGGGGGAGGCCTAGGTTGGATATTAGGAAAAACTATTTCACTAGGAGAGTGGTGAAGCGCTGGAATGGGTTACCTAGGGAGGTGGTGGAATCTCCATCCCTAGAGGTTTTTTAGTCTCAGCTTGACAAAGCCCTGGCTGGGATGATTTAGTTGGGGTTGGTCCTGCTTTGGACAGAGGGTTGGACTCGATGACCTCCTGAGGTCTCTTCCAGCCCTAGGATTCTATGATTCTATAAGGTGAAAGATCTTAAAAGCAGTGATCACTTTGTACACCGAAGATCACTTTTTGAATTTAAGGGCAGCACAGGATCTACTCTGCCCCTTCCCTGAAGCCCCACTCCTTCCCCAAAGGCATGCCCACTCCACCCACCCCCATTAACTTTTCCCTAACCTCACTCACTTTCCTCTGGCTGGGACAAGAGGTTGGGGTGCAGGAGGAGATGAGAGTTGCAGGCTCTGGGAGGGAGTTTGGGTGCAGGAGGAAGCTCCAGGGTGGGGCAGTGTGTTGGGGTGCAGGAGTGAGGAATGCAAGCTCTTGGAGTTTGCTCCAGCCTGATTCCCCTTCCTCCATCCAAACTCACTCCCACAGCCCACACTCCTCACTCCATCCTGCACCACAACACTCTGGGAGGAAGTTTGGGTGGAGGAGGAGACTCCAGGATGGGGCATAGTAGGGTGCAGGAGGGAGTACAGGAGGGTGAGGACTATAGGGTCTGGGAGGGTGTTTGGGTGCTGGCTCAGGGCTGGCAAAGGGGATAAGGGTGCAGGCTGCAGCTGGGAAGCACTAAATACAAGCAGCTCCATGGTGCTCCTGGAAATGCTGGCTGGCTTAGTTCAGGCTCCCTCTGTATGTGGCCCCTGAAATGGGGGGAGGAAGGGAGAAGAAAGGGGGTCTCCATGTGCTGGACTGCTGCCTGGTGCCTGCAAGTTCTGCCCCCATTGGCCGGTTCCCAGCCAATGGAAGCTGCTTGGACAGTGCTGGAGGCGGAGACTGCCTCCCCCTGACCCCATCCCACGGGCTCCAGTGCCTGCTTCCGGGAGCAGCGTGGGGCCAAACAGGCAGAGTTATCCTACCTGAGGTTTGCAATCCACTAGCCGTGACTCCATGATCTACTGGTTGATTGTGATCAACAGGTTGGTGACTACTGCTTATGGGTCACAGCAATTATAAATGGAGGAAAAAATCTTCTTACCGAGGCTACCTTCCTTACAGGCAAAGTCATGCGTTACCTCTGTCATACCCCCTGCCCATTCTATGTTTTTCTCTCGCTCACCTCCTTCCCTTATATGCTCCAGTCACATTCCATGTCACTTGACAAGGACAGGTAGGGCTATGACTTTGTGGAAGGGAGGGTGGTCAGGTCGGAGTGGAGTGGAACTTTGGTTTGTTTGTGTGGCTCATATGGTAACAACCTAGGGAATAGCGAGTCTGGGGCTTCTAAGTTACTGAAGTATGTTGAGGCATCGCTGATGGAAAGAAAAGGGCCAGGAAAAAATGTAAATGGGAAGCAGTATCTTGAGGTTGGGGGAGAGAAATAATTAACAAAATGCTGTAGTTTTAAAAAAAGATGATCTGAAAACCAGAAAATTGTAAGTTAACTTACACTTAAAATAAGAAAAATGAATACACTGAAAAAGATTGAAATGTGGAATGAATGTGCCCCAAACAACTCTAACCTAGCCCTTACATGCCCAACTTCCCTGAGCTGAAATCATGAGTACTCCACGTGTCTTCATCCAGCTGTTTAATATGGGAGCACTGGGAAAAACAGGTACTTTCTCAAGTTCCACTCACAAATAAAGACTCATCACAGACCATGCTCTGCCAACTTGAAACACCAACATTAGATGTCAAAATGAGACATCACTGCATCTATTTACATGGGGGCTCACAATCTAAAGTTTAGCTTTTGCAACCATGAGGGCTAAAGAGAATTAATTTTTTAAAATGAGAGCTTGGTTCTTGAAATATTAGCAGGCAGCTTCCAAAGAAGGACCAGCCCACCAAGGACTGTTATACATAATTTCTGTCCATGAACCATGCAGCTCATCACTGACAATATAAGACACACACAACATTAGCCAGCTGGAAAGCTGTGTTAATCTGTATCTGCAAAAACAACGAGGAGTCCTGTGACACCTTAGAGGCTGATGAAGTGGGTTTTACCCAAAAAAGTTTATGCCCAAATAAATCTGTTAGTATCTAAGGTACCACAGGACCCTTAGTTGTTTTTTTCATTACCCAGAGTAGCATCTATCATACAAATATAGGTACTAATCTATCCACTGAATATGTGCTAGCAATTTGAGAAGAATCTAGTTTTTGAGTCACTCACCACTCACAAAATACATCTGGGAAGAGGAAACATGATCTGTGGTTAAAAACAGAGATGTGCTAGTTGCTATTCCTGCCTCCACCATTCCCATGTAAGTTTGGGAAGGTCATTTAATCTGTGTATTTTTATATTTTCTGTTTGTTTTTCAAATTGTACCTTAACTTTTCATTCTGAATTTTCAGAAATTTGTGCTTTTTAAAATGACAATATTCCATTAAGGCTTTTCCTTCATTAATTTATTTATATGACTTTACAGTCTCCAGTTAAATAAAGATTTTTTTCTTTCTTCTTGTGGGAATTTATTGTTCTCTGTTACATTTGCTAGTTTTGAGAACAAGTATTTCTTATTTTTGTTCCTTGCTAATTTTCACACTCACATTGACTCCAAAGTTCTTTGGAGATGTCTAGGGCAGTATGTTCTGTTCCAATGGAAGACTTGGGAACAAATGCCTGCTAAAGAAAAAGGTTTTTTATAATGTGCTCTGTGTTTGTATGTCATTGCTATGCTATCAATAGTTCTACACCTAATATTTGTGCCAGTCTCAATTTCTTCTGGGAAAAGTTCTTTTCATTAGACCTGGAAGGGTATCATTCAAAATATCTATTAAAAGCACATTAATCCCCAACCCTTTTCTCAGATTTATGTTGCAAGAAAATTATTAGGGTCTAATAATGAATAACAAGTGTTGGCTAAAACTATTCTGGGGAAGGATTAAAATCAACAAGGTTACTTTTCTGTGGTTGAGGATTCGTTCTTACCCATATTCTCCCAGGAGTTTGAAGAGTGAACAATTCTATCATAGCTTCAGAGGCACCCTTTAAATTACTTAACCCAGGAGCCTTCAAAGTTTAAACATGCAAATATTATTATTATTTCTCAGACATCAGCTGCATGCTTGGCACAGTGTAATAGATAAGAAAGCACCACTCATGTCCCATGGAGTTTGAAATTCACAGCTCAGACAAAAGAGTTCAGACAAATTTAATACACCAGCTGATGAACTGAGATTGAGGTGGTCTGGGAAACTCGCAGAGGTCACTATGAAAGGTTTGAGAGTCCTTGGAACATACGTTCGGAACTTTAGAAAAAAGTGTATTTTTGAAATGAGTATATAAAAAGGAACTACAAATGTGGCGAAAGTGTAGAACATGCACCCACCAGGACTAAATTTAAAAGATGTGCTGAGCAGTGAACACATGCATAGCATATGGATGCAGCTGACGGAAGAGTTGCTGGACTCAGTTCAAGATACAACTCACATAGCAGATGAACCATCATAAATTTAAGCTACACAAGTCACGTCCTCACCACTAAGACTCCATTTAGTCATCTGTGAATACAGTTCAGTATCAGAATATGGATAACTAACTTTGTTGTTTTCTGAAAGTATAGACATTTCCTACCCTGGCATCCTTTATTTTATAGCCTCTCTGCCTAACAGATTTTTTAGAAGAATTTTGTCATTCGGTTCTTTTTGTCTGTTCAGTAAAAAACCAGGCACTGTTTCTTAGCATTATCTTTTACAAACATTTTTACTACTGAGTTAAGCTTCTAGAACAGATTAATAGCTTTGCAGAGTTACATCTTTGCCAAGTCTTCTTCACACACTGATGGTCAGACATCCAGCCATCACAAAAGGCAACTTCAAAAAGGAAAACACATATGAGTGAATTCCTATTGTGTGTCTCTTTAATTTCCATGATCATTACTGAGTTTTTATCCTCTTTGTCTGAACTTTCTCATCACTGAGCCAGACTCATAGAACTAGAAGGAACCTCAGCAGGCCATCAGATCTAGTCTCCGGCATTCATATTAGGACCAAGCACCGTCCAGACCTGGGCTACTCAACATGTGGCATGTGGGCCGCATGTGGCCTGTTTGTTTGTGGCCCGCAGTGCGGTTTGGGTTTACGCGGGGCTCAACATGCGATCCGTGGGTGGGAGCCAAAACAAAAAAGGAGTCAATATAATGGTCTTCTGTTGATAAGCGTTTTAGTAGTTAAATTCCTGGACTGTCATTGCTCATTAAAAGTGCTGTCATATGGGTGGAAATCGGGTAAATATTGCATTTTATTAATATCAGCAGAACTGACATAAATGGGGCCTGGGTATTGTGTAGTCTTCCCTTAATCTTTGTATTCATGCATGTCAGTGTGAAAGACGTGATTTGCATATATTTGCATATATATTTGCATGTACCTGCAACCACATTTAAGTTGCGGCTCTTGGCATGTGCTGTGAGTATCATTGTGGCCCCTGGGGCTTCAAAAGTTGAGTAGCCCTGATCTAGACCATTCCTGACAAGTGTGTGCCTAACTTGCTCTTAAAAATCTCCAATGATGGAGATTCTACAACCTCCTTACACAGTTTATTCCAGTGCTTAACCACTCTGGCACTTAGGAAGTTTTTCCTAATGTCCAACCTAAACCTCCCTTTTTGCTGTTTAAGCCCATTGCATCTTATCCTACATCAGAGGTTAAGGAGAATAAATTTTCTCCCTCCTCCTTGTAACAACCTTTTAGCTGTTATCATGTCCTCTCTTAGTGTTCTCTTTTTCAGACTATACAAACTCAGTTCTTTCAAACTTCTCTCATAGGTCATGTTTTCCAAATCATTAATCATTTTTGTTCTTCTTCTCTGGACTTTTTCCAATTTGTTCATATCTTTGCTGAAATGTGGTGTCCAGAACTGGACACAAAACTCCAGTCCGGGCCTAATCAGTGCAGAGTAGAGAGGAAGAATTACTTCTTGTGTCTTGCTTATAACACTCCTGTTAATACATCCCAGAATGATGTTTCCTTTTTTTGCAATAGTGTCACACTGTTGATTCATATTTAGCTTGTGGTCCACTGTGGTCTCTAGATCACTTTTTGCAGTATTATTTCCTACATAGTCATTTCCCATTTTATATGTGTGCAACTAAGGGTGCATCTACACTGCAGCATTCTTCTGGAAAAAGTCTGTTTTTCTGGAAAAACGGCTGTTTTTCCGGAAAAACAATCCTTGCATCCACACTGCTATTACGTTCTTTTGACAAAAAGTTGAAAGAATTGAGGGGGTTTTCTGATGGCAGTAAACCTCCTTCTATGAGGAAGAAGCCTTTTTCTAAAAAAGCTTTGGAAAAGCTGTGGATGCAGAAGAGGGAGTTTTTTCGTAAAAAGGAGCCTCCAGGAAATGACACAGGGGCCCTGGTGGCCACTCCATCCAAACTAATCAGAACTCTATAGTTCCTCTCTCCTGCTAGCTCGTAAAGCTGCAGGCATGCAGGACAAGCCTTGTGGCAGGAAGCCAGCCCAAACAGCTGCACCTGACCACGTGGCTCTGACTGCTATAGGCCTTTTGATAGATGGCCCAGCCACAAACTCCCTGAAACCCCCTGGCCGTCACATGGAGCACCACCAGAGCACCCACCCCTAGCCCATCCCCACCTGCCTTTTCCTCGGGTTCCCCTTTCCAGAACTATCCCCTCCAGGTATTGCAGCCTGAGAGCACCTTACCTCCATGAAGAGGGCCCCGACAGTGGACTTTCCCACACTGATCTGATTGCTTACAGATCGGTAACTGTCTAGGGTGGTGAGCTTCCAGATGGCGAAGGTGACCTACTTCTCCAGGGGGATAACAGGTTGTATCTGGGTGTCCTGTCATCAGAGGGCAGGGGCGAGCCAGGCACACAGCTCCATGAAGGTGGCCTTCCTCATTCTGACGTTTTGGAGCCACTGCTGGTCGTCCCACTGCTCCATGACCAGCTAGTCCCACCAGTTGGAACTGGTGTCCAGCCTCCAGAAGCATCTCTCTACCATGGGGTGCGATTGCAAGGGCCTTGTTCCCACATCCAGGCAAAGGGTCTCGCTGATGAGCTCAGACTCGAGCTCATGCAGGACCATGAATACAGTCTTCACAAAGTGCTGCAGAAGCTGCAGCATGTTAATGGGGGCCATCGCGTGCCCAGAGGCAGCTCCAGTTCCATGGCAAGGAGTATGCTGTGATGTCCTGAAGCAGGGCAACCAGAGCATGCACTGCCAAAGCTTTGCTGTCCCTCAGAGAGATAGGCAAGAATGCAGCAGAAGAGGAGAAATGGCTGTCCAGGAAGATCCCTTTAAGCACGCGTCTCAGCTAACCTTAGGCAGCAGCACCCGGAAGCAACTGCTGACCTAATGCCCTGCCTGAACTGTTTCTGGGTGGCCTTAAATGAGATATGGGGTCCAATCACTGTGGACACTATCTTTCGAAAAAGCACATCACTTTTTTGTTGCACTTTTGCTGTGTAGACACTCTCTTTCAAAATAAGCTTTTCCAGAAGAAGCTTGCAGTCTAGACGTAGCCTACTTGTTCCTTCCTAAGTGGAGTACCTCCTTGTATTTGTCCTCATTGAATTTGACCGTATTTATCTCAGACCATTTCTCCAGTTTGTTCAGATAATTTTGAATTATAATCCTATCCTCCAAAGCACTTGCAACCCCTCCCAGCTTGGTATCATCTGCAAACTTTATAAGTGTATTCTTTATGCCAATATCAAAATCATCGATGAAGATTTTGAACAGAATGGGATCCAGAACTGAACCCTGAAGAACCCCACTTGTTATACCCTTCAAGCATGACTGTGAAACATTGAGAACTACTCTCTGGGAATAGTTATCCATCCAGTTATGCACCCACCTCACAGTAGCTCATCTATATTGTATTTCCCTAGTTTGTTAATGAGAAGTTAATGTGTGACTGTATCAAATGACTAACTATAGCATAGATATACGACATCTACCACTTATGACCAGACGTCAGCTTATGAAGTCCAGCTTATTAGTTTTCTTCAGTGATTATTTACCAATACTTAAGTATTATATCAAAAAGTTATAGTATATCAGCATGAGCAATAGAACTGGTAGATATGTACTGAGCAAAACCAAATATCATTTCCAGTGCAATATCTCAGCCATAATGTATTTCTTCCCACTGCTTGAAAATATGAGTAACTTTGCTTTGCACAGTTCTTTTGAGGAAAATTTGATAAGTGGCTGCCTAGAATCCATTAATTTAAATTATAGGTTTTGAGGTGGATAGAAAAATCACAAATGCTCCCTGAGTTATGCTAGCACTGCACAAAACATTAACTTTCATTCCCAACTGTGCATTTTTTAATTTTTTGCACTGCTTCCCATTAAAGGGATATTACTAATATTAAAGCATGATATTTAAACACTGATTACACCTAAATAATCCAAAGTATATTTAGAGACAGAGAGCTTAAGTGATTTTAAATCTTCACAGGATTGTAGAAAATCAAAATTAGACATTCTGTTTAATGATTTTTAGGAAACGATTCTTCCTCTTTAACATAGTTTTGGTTTTTAAAATTGATTGGCCCAAAGCAAACCCCTATCTCCTAATACTCAGATTTTGAGGCAGTTTGGATCTGGAGCTTGATATGAATTTCATGGCTTGTCCTTATCAAAATCATGACTGGAGTGGAACAAGTTAATAAGGAAAAGTTATTTATTTGTTTTCATAACACAAGAACTAGGGGTCACCAATAAAATCAATAGGTAGCAGGTTTAAAACAAACAAAAGGAAGTATTTCTTCACATGCTGTGGAGTCAACCTGTGGAACTCCTTGCCAAAGGATGTTGTGAAGGCCAGGATTTTAACAGGGTTCAAAAAAGAGCTAGATAAATTCATGGAGGATGGGTGGGTCCATCAATGGCTATTAGCCAAGTTAGGTAGGAATGGTATCGCTAGCCTCTGTCAGAAACTGGGAATGGGTGACAAAGGAGGGATTATTCAAAATTACCTTGTTCTGCCATTCCTCTGGGGTACCTGAAACTGGTCACTTCTGGAAGACAGAATCCTGGGCTAGGTTACTCTTTGGTCTGACCGAGTATGGCTATTCTTCTGTTCTTATTTTAATAATGGGATGAACTGAAACCATAGAACTAAGCATTCAATAAACTGATAAAATCAGGGTTGAGCAGGATGATGATGATGATGATGACTGGTGATGAAGAACCATCATTGTAGCACCCAAAGGCTCCAGTCAAGTTTGTGGCTCTACTGTAGTCTATTGTGCTGTATAAACATAGATAAAGAGACTTGTAGAGTTTATGATCTAGAAGATGACTTGCTGAGGAAGGGAATATAACAAATGTAATACAAATGATTGCTATAGCTTTGTCAGTTATATGTGTTGTTCATGTTGTAATGGGTCATGAATCACCACCATGGTGTCTCCGATTGGTCACACCAAGATTTAGCTCAGTTGTTGGAGTACGTCACCTTCATGCCGGTGTCTCTCCTGTCATTACTCTGCTGCACTGTCTCTGCCCTCTGGCTCAGAACCTGCATCTCTCCCTGGACTGCAGCATTCTCTTCAGGACACTGCCCCTCCTGCAGTGCCTACCACTCTGTTCTCATTCCCTTCTGGGAGTATCAGCAGTCTTCAGTCTGTACACAGCCACCATAGCCAAGTGCAGCCCAAAGTCTATCCCCTTTCCTCAGGGGCAAGCTGCAGTCCATATAGGCCATGCTACAGTGTGGCTAGGTGCGGTGCAAGGAGGAAGCAGGGGGACCCAGGCCCACCCCTACTCTAGGTCCTGACCCAGGGACCTTTTGGTGACAGCTTGTCCTGCCCTCCTTCTCTCCCCTTGACTGCTCCTGTTCCCTGGGCACTTCCCTGTAACCCTTGCACCTTTTTGGAACTTGTATCAAGGCCTACAACCTGACATGTATCAGGCTGGGGCTCCTCTCTAGCACCCCTGAGCCTGCCCAGCAATGCTCTGTCCAAGGTGCTCCTCTCTGGGAACCACTCATTCGCCTTCACTGGTAGGGACCCAATGGCCCCCTGCTCTGCAGAGCAGCTCTTTATATTAGGGCTGCTCTAGGAAGAAGCCCTTTGAGTGGCTCTCTATAAGCCTCTCTTTGATTGGAGGGGTCTGTGCAGGCTCCCTCCAGCCTAGTTTTAACCCCCCTTTTCACAGTGGGGCAACCTGGAATGCAGTAGTCAGTAAGAATGAGGGAGTAGGGAAAGGAAGGAGGAAAGAGACAGCCACAGCTCATCACATGCTTAACTATGGGCAACAAATCGAGTTTTGTAAGTATTGCAGCAGGTTTTTAAGGAGGGGTTTGAAAGAGGATAGGGTAGCAGCTGTAGTTCCCTCCCTCCCCCTCCCCCCTCCCCGTATAACAGGCATAATGGGAGAAAGTATAACATTGTCTGAGGGAAAAGTAGATTGAGGTGTTGTCTGGGAATTGAGGTGTTGTCTGGAAGAGAAAACGCAGGATTGACTTCCTGGTAAATTTCTAAAGCAGGAAGGTAACATAGGGCTAAGAGGTGAAGGGTCTTAAAGGTAAAAGAGAAGTTTCCATGTAATATAGAAATGAAGAAGGAGCCAGGGGAGGAACTTAGAGAGAGGACTGATGTTGGGACAAACCAGGACAATTAAGCAGTAGTGTTTTGAATGGAGGAAGGGAGGCACAGTGCAATACTGAAAGCCAAAAATGAAGTAGTCAGGGACAAAGAGAAGATTCTTACAAGAAATTTGGTGGTGGAGAAAAAAAAGAAAGGCTGGGCCTTAGATATATTATGTAAGAAGGTTAGTAGCAAGATTTAGATGTGGCCTGGATCTATGGTCTAAAGCAGGGCTGGGCAATAATTTTTTTTCTGGGAGGGGCATTCCAAGGTTTTGGAAAGTGGTCAAGGGCCCCATTTTCTGTGGAGGGGCTGTGGGGTCTAGGCTGGAGATTGGGTGCAGAGAGTTTGGATGGCAACCTGGGGGAGGGAGTTAGGGTGCAGGAGGGGCAGAGGGTGGCAGAGGCAGGTTTTGTCTGGGAGATGATTACCTAGGCATCTCCTGGCCAGCAACCCTGCAGTACCCCCAAGGCAGACTCTCATGTGACTCTCAGCTCCGTGAGGGGGAGAGGTTTGCACTGCTTCCATCCCTCGGGCCAATCTTTCAGTTTCTATTGGATGATTGTTTCTGGCCAATAAGAGGTGAGAGATTGGACTGGGGGTGGGGAGACCACTCAGAGCAACCCTGCACTTAAAACAGTGACTGCTGTTGCCTGACTCCCAGCAGTGTGTCCATGGACTAGATCTGGTGGCTTGATGGGCCAGATCTGGCCTACAGGAGGTATCTTGCCCACCCCTAGTCTAAAGAGAGGATTAAGTCAAAGACAATACTCAGGTTACAGGCCTGAGTGATTGAGAAGATAGTAATGTTATCAGCAATGATGGAACAGGGGGAAAGGTTTGAGCTTTTTTGGAGAGAGATCAAGAGCTCAGTTTCAGCCAAGCTGAGTTTAAGTTTAAAGGTGAATATCTATGGGTATGTCTACGCTACAGCGTTAATTCGAGTTATCTTCATTCAAATTAGTTAATCCGAATTAAGTTAATTTGGATTAATGTGTCTACACACAAAATGCAGTTCGAATGAGCATTTTTCTAATTTGAACTACTGCGTCCACACAGAGTGGACACTGAATAGGATTTAAGGCTGGCCAGAATGAGGTCAGGCAGGGCATCAGGTCAGGAGTGTCTGTGTGTAGCTGTTGCCTGAGGCTATTGGGGTAAGGCTACACTAGCTCGTTAGTTCGAGCTAGGTAGTCTAATGAGGGCAACCGGAGTTGCAAATGAAGCCCGGGATTTAAATATCCCGGGCTTCATTTACATGTTCCCAGGCGCCGCCATTTTTAAATCCCCCTTAGTCCCAACTCCGTGCCCGCGGCTACACGCGGCACCAACTAGGTAGTTCGAATTAAAGATCCTAATTCGAACTACCGTTACCCCTCCTGCAATGAGGGGTAACGTAGTTCGAATTAAGATCTTTAATTCGAACTACCTAGTCCGTGCTGTGTGTAGCCGTGGGCACGGAGTTCGGACTAAGGGGGATTTAAAAATGACGGCGCCCGGGAACATGCAAATGAAGCCCGGGATTTTTAAATCTCAGGCTTCATTTGCAATTCCGGTTGCCCTCATTAGACTACCTAGCTTGAACTAACGAGCTAGTGTAGCCTTACCCTTGGAGGCTTGTGCTTAAAGGGACACCCCCCCCCCCCGGGCAGCCGGTTCTCAGGTGTCCCTGCTTGCTTGCCTGCCTCACTGCGGGACAGCAAAGCATTTGTGTCCTGGCACTCTGGTGCTTCTCTTGGATGCGTTGCTGCGAGCCTGGCTGCACTTTTTGCAGGCTGCCATCCGGGAGGTCCATCGGGGGGCTGTCAGTATCCAGGAGGCCGTGCGGGAAAGCTTCCACCCTGAGGAGCATGCAGAGCCTCCCTGGTCTGCCCCACTGGGGCTTGTGCCTCATTCCTCCCTCACGTCCTTCCACTTACCCATCTCTAGCCCCACTTCCTGATGTAAAAAATAAAGGACATGTTTTTTTCAAAAATATAAACTGTGTTTATTTAACAAAACTCGGGGGGGGGGGATGAAACTCTGGGGAGACTGGCGAAAGGAGGCAGGAGAGGGGAGGAGAGAAAGTGGGAGAGGGGAGAGGGGAAACTGGGAGGAGGGAGCTGGAAGGGGGAAGCAAGGGGAAGAAGGGGGAGGGGAAACTCAAGGGTGGGGGTCTGGCCGGGCTAACTGACTCCCAGCACCGTGGATGCAGGGGCCTCGGTGTCCCCAGGGGGATGGGGAGGAGGGTGTGGAGGTTGAGGAGGGAGAGGCGGGAGGGGAAGGAGGAGCGCTCACTCGGGAGGCAGCAGGCGCTGGAGCGGCATGGGGCAGCACGCTCTGCACCAGGGTCTGTATGTGGTCGCAGAGAGCACGACCCTGGGCAAGCAGCTCCCGGTGGAACTCCCAGTCATCCTGCACCCACTCCTGCATGGTGCGGTGCATGGCTCGCAGGGTCTCTAGGTGCTGCTGTCTGTACCCCTCGAGTCTGCAGGTGGTCCAGCTCAGCCCTCGGGTGCGGGAGGATGTCCCAGGCAGGGCGGTACGCACTGCACACGCAGCTGTTGCGGCTGTGGAGAAAGAAGAGAAGGGTCAGTTATCCCTGGGGACACAGTGGGTGAAGCCCAGCCCCCCTCTGCGAGGTGAGGATGACCGTGCCCTGCACTGCCAGAGCTGCTGTGCTTGCACAGAGGCCATGGTCGGAATGTCCGGTTATCCCCGGGAGTAGGAGCTGCCCCGAGACCACACCCATGCCCCTGTGCTGTGTATAGTGTGGCCGAGGTAGGGGGGAGATGTCCCCTGCCTCTGTGTAGAGGGGACTTGTGAAGGGAGGGCGTCCTGCTGTGTCCTGCCCTGGGGTCAGGAGCATGTCAGGTCTCTTCACACACGCGTGTGGCTATCAGGCTAAGGCCCCTGTGTGACAGGCAGCTGGAGCCACCTGTCCAGGGGTGGCACGGCACATGCTCGCACGTGCACAGGTTGCTGTGTGATCCGTGGTAAGCAAGGCCCACATGCGCGGTCCCTGGTCTCCCTCCCCACCCACCACCCCCGGGAATGGGACAGTGACGGCACTTACATGGTGTGGCCTCCCCAGACAACCCTGCTGACTCTGCAGGTGGGACTGCTCGGGGGTCCTGGCGGCGTGGCGGCTCCTGCTCTGCACCCTGGTCAGGACCCTCTGGTCCCTGCTCGCTGCCCCCCGGGGTGGCATGGACCGTCCTGCCCCCCAGGATCCGGTCCAGTGCCTCAAAGTTGGGGCAGGTGTCTGCCCCTGCTGAGGATTTGCCCCAAGTGGCCCTGGCGTACGGCTGTCACAGCACCTTTATCTTCAGGCGCACCTGCTTTTGGGTGCGCCTGTGGCCTTTCTTGGCCATAGTGGCAGCTGTGTGGCCGTAGACGGCCGCGTTCCTCCATCTAGCGTGGAGATCATGGACTTTGGGGGCCTGCCTCCAAACCTCAATGAGGTCCATGATCTCTGCACTAGTCCACGAGGGCGCCTGCCATCTACGGCTCCTGGCTGGCTCCTGAGTGCTGGGGGACTGGGCGGGGGACAGCTCACTGCCACTGGCTGCCTGGCTCATGCTGTGGCCACTGCTGAGGGTCTGGGACTGCTAGCAGGCCTGGCTCTGACACAGCAGTGTGGCCAGAGTCTATCCCTTTAAGGGCTCCGGGCCTGGGGGAGAGGAGAAGAGTTTTCCTGGTTTGTCCGAGAGTGGCCACCAGGAGGAACTGGGAAGGCTGGAGGCCCCCTATTTCGGACTAAGCATCTACACAGCACTTATTGCGAATTAGCTAATTTGAGTTTGGAGTTACTCCTCGTAGAATGAGGTTTACCAAACTCGAATTAAGTGCTCCGCTAGTTCGAATTTAATTCGAACTAGCCATTTGCCTGTGTAGATGCTAGAAAGTTAATTCAAAATAACGGCTGTTATTTCTATTTAACTTTGATGTGTAGACATACCCTATGTGATGATGTCAGAAAGAAAGGCAGAGAGGTGTGTTTGTTCAGAGGGAGAGAAGCCGGTAGTGGAGAAGATCTAAGAGTCATCAGCACAAAGGTGGTAGCTGAAGTCACGAAAGAGATTAATTGTAAATTCTAAGGCCAGAAGGGACTGTTCTGATCATCTAGTCTGACCTCCCATATAGCACAGTTCATAGGAATTCCCCAAAATAATTTCTAGACCATATGTTTTAGAAAAAACATCCAATCTTGATTTAAAAACAACCAGTGATGGAGCATCTACCACACAAAAGTTGGTTAGCTGTTTCAATACAATGATTAATTCCTCACAGTTAAAAATGTACTCCTTAAAGCCAGTTTGAATTTGTCTAGCTTCAACGTCTAGCCGGGGATACATGCAGGAGAAAAGAAGGAAGCTAAAGATGAGGGCCTGCAGACCTCGTACTGAAAGTTATAGAGTGCATGAGAACCCACAGAACAAAACCCTGAAGATACAGCTGGCGAGGTAAGTGCAGAATCAGCAGAGAACATGTCATGAAAGCCAAGAAAGAAAATAATTCAAGAAAAGCATGGCTGACAATTTCAAAGGGAGCCTGCTAAGTCCAGGAAAGATGCAGTATAGGTCCTGAGACAGGCTTTTAACTCCACATCATGCTTTTAACCAGCTTAGGCAGCTATTTTAGAGATTGTCTGTCTCAAGATCACTCTCTTTTTTTTCTTAAATTGACTAAGCTGAGCCTTAATTGGACAGACTGGGCCCCAGTAGAGAACGAGAGTTGCCTGCTTTAAAAAAAGAAAACATTTTGTGTTATATTTTACAGACACTTATAGTGCTCTTTATTTTTTCTTGTATTTTAAACTTTAATTTAATTCATTGGAAGCCTATTTGAATTTGATGTCACTTTTCACCACATTTCACTTAATTGCAGCTACTGATGGAATTAAGCCGTCATAACTGCAGTGGCTAGATGTCAAAGGACAAAGAAAATAAATTACTTGGAAGATAACTAAAGCAACATTTCTATTCTGCATTTCAGCTGCTGACATTTTCTGGAAAATGGCAAGAGATGTCAGAAGAGTGGCTGTTAAAATGATTTATCTTTGTAGCCTATTAAGTTGAATTCTGAAAGAATGAAATGAAAACTGAAGACTTCCAAGGGGGACTTCATATATTTTATCTGACATAGTCTATAACCTAAATTATTTCAAGTTTATAGCAAAAGATGTCTGCTTTTTCTCTGCAGGGTTCATCTTTAAATGTGTCAGAAACATGGGAATACAATCTTTTACATCCTTTTAAAAACCTCTGGCCATTTTAAAGTAAACCTCCAAACAGTTCTGGGTTTCACAGGTTTGTTCTGCTTTGAGCATCCACACTACCAAACCTGTTATTTCGAAATAATAACTCCTGCTTGGGAAGAGGAATAAGCTTATTTCAAAATAGTTATTTCAGGAGTTCTTATTTCAAAATAACCTGCTAGTGTAGACAATAGCCATAGGGTGCACTGACTGCTCAAAATAGTAGCTGCAGACACCTTCACATAAAGCCACAGTTATCACTCTCCAGACAACAGTGTGCTTTTGGCTCCTCCTTGCTGCTGTTATTTCATTGGTTGTTAGAATCAGAGGGTTGTATTTCCTCAGTAAAGGAACAGCTGCAGCACATGGCTGCCTAAACTGAGAAATATCTGAGGGTCATAAATGTCATTAAATCATTCCAGCCACCTTGGAAGGCAGATCACCCAGAAACTATCTCAAGGCATGTGTACACTGGGCAGTTATTTCAAAATAACTCTGCTTATTTCAAAATAAAAATGCAAGCATCCACACTACCAAGCCTGTTATTTCGAAATAATAACTCCTGCATGTGGAGAAGAATAAGCTTATTTCAAAATAGTTATTTCAGGAGTTATTATTTTGAAATAACCTGGTAGTGTAAACTTTAGTCTCAGATTTACAGGTTTCAAAGAGGTAATGGTGTTAGTCTGTTTCAGCAAAAACAAGGAGTCTAGTGGAACTTAAGCACTAACAAATTTATTGGGATATTAGGGCATAAGCTTTGTGAGCTACAACTCACTTCCTCAGATGCTGAAGAGAAAAGAAAGAAAAAAGAAAAAAGGGATACAGAGACAGGAGTGTGACAGTGTTAAATCAAAGTGGATGTGGCTCATCTCCAACAATGGTGAGGAGAGAATACTTGAATGGGAAATTACCTATTATAATAGGAGAACCAGTCCCTGTGGCTATCTAGACCTTGATTCAGAGTGTCAAATTTGCATATGAAATCCAGCTCAGCAGTTTCTCATTGCAGCCTATTTTTGAAGTTATTTTTTTTTGCCTGAGAATGGAAACTTTCAAATCCAAAACTGTGTGTCCAGGCAAATTAAAGTGCACCCACACTGGCTTTTATATGTTGCCACTTTTAGGATACATCTAGACTATGCTTCTGATCACTTTTTCAAAAGCGTTTTTTTTTTCGAAAATGGAAGTAGTCTAGATGCGGGGTTTTTAAAAAAAAACCTTTTTTGAAAGAATTGCGTAAACTTCCTTTTTTTAGGAAGAGCGTTTTTTTTCTAGCTGTACCCTGTATTTGTGTCCATTTATTCTTTTGCACAGAGACGGTCTGGGTTTGTCAGATGTACATGGCAGAGGAGAATTGTTGGCACATGATGGCATATATTACATTAGTAGATGTGCATGTGAATGAGCCTTTGATGGTATTGCTCACATGGTTAGGTCCTGTGATATTGTGTTAATAGGGTAGATGAGTGGACAAAGTTGGCAACGGGGTTGTTGCGGGGAGAGGTTTCTGGATTACAGCTTCTATTATGGGTTTTGAAGCTGGTGGTGAGTATTTGTCTCAGCTTTGGGAGGCTGTCTGGAAGAGAGCAAGAGATTGTCATCTATGGTAGACTGTAGATCCTTGATGATGCATAGGAGAGAATTTAGCTGGGAGGTAAACCCTTGCAACAAACCCTGCTGCCAATAGCTAGTTTTCCATTCAAGCACTTTCACCTTCTCACTACTGTTGGAGATGAGTCACATCCACTCTGATTAAATTAGCACTAATAATATAATAATATATAATATAATAATAATATATGGAGATATACCTATCTCATAGAACTGGAAAGGACCTTGAGAGGACATCGAGTCCAGTCCCCTGCCCTCACGGCAGGACCAAGTACCATCCCTGATGTCACACTCCCATCTTTGTATCCCTTTTTTCTTTCTTTTCTCTTCAGCATCTGAGGATGCGAGTTGTAGCTCAGAACTTATGCCCTAATACCCTAATAAATGTGTTAATCACACACACAAGTGACACCAAACTCCTGGTTTGTTTGGTTTTTTGTTTTTAGATTAACAGGAGTCCCTGAGAGAGCAAAATGAGGGGAAACCTCTAGAATTTATTCACAGACTTTTAATGGAAATACACATTCTCTTGAGGATTTTATATTAGATACTGAATGCCTCCAAAAGTCCCTTGTTCCAATGGCTGCCCCAGCGCTTAACCCAGAGCCCTGATATTCAAGTTTTTCGGGTTCACAATCAAAGAAACCATACTAGGCAAGGCAAGTGAAAAAAGAGTTTTACTGGGGCAATATCTGTCTCTGGAATTCTGCTGTTCTGAGATGTTGCAAAGGAGATTGTGGGTATTGGGTGGCTTTCATTAGGGCTGGGGCACTTTTAAAAAACCCAAAAGCTAAGATATTATGAGTCCTGATTTATAGCTAGCTTGTGATTTATATTTGTCACTATCAATTTCACCTTTCTTCCATTTGTATATATATTTCCAACCATCGTTAATATTTTTCTGTTTAAATTCTTACTCTCAGATGGTTTGTCTCACAATTGTGTTCAACTGTGTGAAACTGAGCTTTTAAAAGCATCAGTTCTGTTTGCACATAACAAACATATCAAGTCACGAACTCTTGTACCTAAGTTACCGCTAATTTTTAATTTTGTGATCAATTCCTCTGTATGTGTCAAGACTAGGTCTAATATAGAATCCCCCCAAATCAAGATGCAACACTTTGTAGGTTAGGAAATTTTTATCTGCAGTATTTAGAAATTCCAAGAATGGTTCCAAAATATGTCTCTAAGGCTGGAGGCTTCATTATTATGCTTCTTTTCCTCTAGTAGGTGCTTAAAGAGAGAGTCATTCTGTTCCCTAGTATGAGTTGGTGGTCTGTATCAGACACCAATTAGTATCCTATCTTGTGCTTTATCAATTATGATATTGATTCATAAGCATTCAAGGTCATTTTCTTCCAATGTATCAGTAACTCCGAAACAGGTAATGCCATTTTTGCCTTCAGTGTTATTCACCCTGCCAATTTGCCATTCAATATTTCCTAAACAGGTTATAACTATTCATTTTAACATTTCAAGTATGAGGATCATCCCACCTATTTTCAGTAACACTGATAGATTGATTTTATGCTCATAAATGAGCAATTGCAATTCCTGTTATTTGTTTCCCAAGTTCTTAGCATTGGGATATAGGTCATTAGGCCAGTTTTTCTTCTTTTTAATCTCTTTGAGTCTTGATTAATTTTATTTTTGAAATCTTGATTTTTTGCTAAGTTAGGCATCCTTTTTTCCACCCTTTTACCCTCCCTTCTTGTTATTAGTTTTAATGTTTAATGACCAAGCAAACTATAGAGATTGCTCTCCCAATCAAAGGTGGATGAATGCTCCACAAAATCTTCTATCCTACATCAGTTAACTATCCAGTGGTAAACTTTCAGATCTTCTGCCTTCAGTCTTGTTTTACTGCTAGGATAGGAAGGATGTCCAAAAAGATTACTTGGCCATTCCTCTCCTTTAACAACCTCCCAAGTTTTCTGAAGTTATATATAATCTATGGAGTATCATATGAAGTCAGGTTTTTAGTGCCAATATGTACCATTGTATGTATCATCCTTATTCACTGACTTCAGAAACCCATTGAGTCTCAGAGTCACTGAACTCATGTCTTGGCTCTAGGAGGACAGCACACTATTTTTTGAATGCTTTTCACATCCTTTTGTTTCTTGATCAATTTTGTTCTCAACATCATTATCTTGTGCTAAATGAGTGGTCATTTGTTCCTTCTTTTCATCCTCCCCTTTTCTTTCTAGTCTAATGCCCCCTCACTACTCGAGTCAGCCCATCTCTGAGAATATTGGTAAGGGTCTTCTTCTGCTCACCTTCCTAGGTATCTGGGCCTCCTCTTCCAGCATAGTTCCTTTCCCCCAGATTTTTGCAAGGGGCGGGAGGCAACCGATATGTATATACATGGGGCAACAGATAGATATATATACCTAAAACTCTCTTTCCTGTTTATGATTTAAAAACTTTATAAGATGCCATTGCCTAAACAGCACTGCTATGGCTCAGTACCTCAAAATGATCTCTTGGAACATGAAAGGATTTAACACCTCCATTAAATATAAGAAAATGTATGCCCAGTTGTAAACAGCCAAGGTTGACTCCCTATTTTACAGGAGAGTCATATAACTGTAGAAGAGACTCATAGGGTACGTCTAAACTACATGACTCCATCGACGGAGCCATGTAGATTCGTTTACTAGACAAAAGGAAATGAAGTGGCGATTTAAATAATCGCCGCTTCATTTAAATCAAAATGGCCGCCGCGCTGTGCCAATCAGCTGTTTGTCGGCACAGCGCGGCAGTCTAGACGGGGATCTGCCGACCCCAGAACCCTTCGTCGGCAGATCCTGTAAGCCTCGTTTCACAAGGCATAAAGGATCTGCCGACGAAGGGTTCTGATCGGCACAGTGCGGTGGCCATTTTGATTTAAATGAAGTGGCAATTATTTAAATCGCCGCGTCATTTCCCTTTGTCGTCCTGCCTCATTTACATGGCTCCGTCGATGGAGCCATGTAGTTTAGACACACCCATAAATTGGAACAAGATTGGTTTGGTAAAACTCTGTACTGCTGCCACACCTCAACATCTACAGGACTCTCTATGCTGTTCCAAAGAGAACTGGCAGTAAATATTAATGATGTTATCTTGGATACTCAGGTTATCTTTTGATTGGTTCATTGCTTCTATATAAAATCAGTACAGGAGCTGAAAGTTATCCATGCAACTGGGATCTCCCTGCTTAGGACTGTTTTCCTTCCAATATCTGCTCCTTGCTACTGATTTCCAGACCTTGCATGTCTCCTGACCCCTGGCTCTTGGTTTTGCCCTATGACTTCCCTCAGCCTCTGACCTCCTAATAGCTGACCTGGCATGATTCCTGCTCTGACACCTAGAACAGATTGCCCATGTCCAGCTTGTGATACTGAACTTCAGTTATACCCAATCCTAGTCATGTTATTCTTGAACGAGAGACCAATCTCCATAATTAATAATGATATAAAAATATTTGCTGAACTGTTGGCATTTAGGCTGAAGAACGCTGTGCTCAGTAGTGTTTGTTAAAGGCCAGCATGGCTCAGATAACTCAAGTCAGTAGGTGTAATAGCAGTATGGCATGATGGTGCTGAATCCCAAGCATTTCTAGCCTTGGATACAGAAAATATCTTTGTTCAATGAACTAGAAATACATATTATATATCTGCCACCAGAGATTGAGTCTAGGGCCCTTTTTTTTGTAGCAAGGGTTACTTTTATGTAAGGGCTCCACATCGCATTGCTTAACCAGCATCATAATTTTAGACTAATTTAACCTTCTGAGAGGCACTAGATAAGGTTGTCTGCTGTCCCTGCTCCTGTTTGATCTGGCCCTCAAGCCCATGGCAATTGCCATATGCTTTCACCTGAATATTTGGGGCATCAAGATTTGCCATTTGGAGCACTGTTTGATGCTATACACCAATGATGACCGCTTGTTTATAATGGACCCATAAACCACATTGCTTAGCCTTTCATTGTTAATCCAAGATGTTGACTCACTTTTAGGCTAAACTATAGAATTAACAGAGAGAAGTTGGAATTATTTGAAATCTCCTGGCTGTTTTATAGTGGGGGCTTTCTTTCAATGCAATTTTCAGAGGCAGTCAGAGGAAATGAAATATCTGGGGATAAAAATAGTAAGGAACATTTAAAACAAAACTTGTAAAAACGAATTTAGAACCATCCATCCCACAGTTAGAAGAAGACATTAATCAGTGGCAAGAGCTTTCTCTGAGCCTCTGAAGTAAAATGAATACAGTTTAGGTGAACATTTTACTTAGATTTTGGTATACTTGGAACGGGTCTCCTGTCATTTTTAAAAGATCAAAACCTTTATATGGGGCACAATTCAATGTTTTATGCTGTGCTGGAGGAAGCTTTAGCCCACCATTGTTGACTTGGTTTCAGACTCCTGGTCCTTCAGAATTATTACTTTGCCTCTGTCATGTTCCAAGCCCCTCACTGTTTCCAACATGTAAACAATAACACCCCCTTTCAGGAGGGGATCAAAAAAGAAGTAATGAAACCAATCCCCCTAGTGGGACTTTTGGGATCTTCAACCTGGTGTGGCCAAAGCTCCAGTGTGCTTCAGCAGCAATAGCAGCAATAGTGGGCGCTACCAGTAGTGGATTACAAACTGCTACATGTGGCAAGTACTTCCTGGTTCCTGCTTGAAAGTATCCTTTGCCCTCCCAGAAGGAAGACTGAGTACTGAAGCTGGGAGCATGAGAGGCAAGCAGAGAGGGGGGCCACTGGACTGTGATCCTGTTCTTGATTTCCTTATAGGTAGGACCAAAATGAAAAGGACTTAAAGAGTACCCTGAAAGGAGATTAAATGATGCAAGAGGACAACATTGGCTTGTCTGTTTTGGAGTTTAGTTATTGTGAGAGTCAGACCATGTTCATAGGGTGTCCATGTTATAGGAAATACACCATGCCTGCCCTCCCAGTGGGAAGGTTGAACACTGAAGCTGGGAGCATGAGCCAGGAACAGAGGAGGTTGCTGGAACTGTAATTCTGTTCTAGGATTCCTAAAAGAATAAAACTTTGCTCCTGGTGGTTTATCTAAGTGGATGTGCTCTGAGGTGACATGTACAGGCACACAACACAGAGGAGTCTCAGGTCTGTTCCCCAAAAATTGTATACAAAGCCATAGGTAGACTTACCCTGTCTTGAATTATCCTCATATGGGGATGGAGAATAGGAGGGATGGGTTTTATATTGCCACCTAGCGAAAAACTATGTTCCCTCTGTAAAGGCTACCAGAAAATATGGACCATTTTGGCTAGTAAGTTTCACTTTCAAGTCCACAAAAGCCACTCTCTGGGATAGTTCTGATTGAAAATCATATGGAGATAATGGCTGATTGAAGAGTGATAGTGAGTTCCATTCTAGTCCTACAGCATCAGGATAACTTCCTTGCCACACCAATTTGGCAATTCATAAAGCTGACACATTGATTGACCTGGCACTTTGGCTTGGACACTAAAGCTTGTCAGAAAGTGGCAATCATAAAAAATTATGCATTTTTGAAAATGTTTTCATCCCCTATTATGATGAGCAATTAAAAATGTGAAATGTGTGTGAGAATGGATTTCCAGAAAAATTCCGTTTCAGGAGAACAGAAAGTATATGTCTATTTTGAGCTCATGTGAGGTAGCTGCTGATTGCACTGAATAGGATGTAGCTGTCAAGAGACTGTCTTTTCATGCATTACTTGGCATTTCCTCTGTTTGTTTCTTTCTGTTTGACTTGTATTGATGAAGGATGCAGGTGTGTGGTCGGTTGCTGCATAATTGGAAGTGATGGTAAAAGAGCAGTGTACTAGATACACAGAGAGCAACAAGACTATTTAACTCCCCAGGGGACTAAATAAAAATGAGTTGGTAAAAAACTGAGTGTATGACAGATACACCAAAGGTTCAAGTCATATGCTACCAATTTTCCCAAGAGGCTGGGCCAATGTGACCAGGAAGGTCATGTTAAAATACGGGATAACAGCAGTTGCCAAATATATGTTTCCAGGTTGCATAATTATTAGTCTGATTAGAGATGTTTGGCTCTATTTCTCTGACCATGTGTGTGTTGTTAGCTTCTCTTTGTGAGCTGATCAGAAAAATATCAGGTCTCTTTTTCCTGTCACACTGAGGTAAAACAGGAGTAAGTCTTCTGAAGTCTATGGAGCTAACTAGTGTAAATATAGTGTGAGTACATAATTATGCTTGGTGTCGTTCTAGCCTTTTACTTTTATAGAAAATATCACCTTGCATAGGTGCTGGAACTAAAGGTGGCAGGGGTGCAGCAGAATCCCCAGTTTTGAGTAGTTTCCATCATATAAAAAATTTATAGTTTTGTTCAATGGTTTTCAGTAGCCCCACAATAAAAATTGTTCCAGCAGCTATGTCACCTTGATGACAACAAACATTCAATAGGAGATAGGGAAAATTTTTCTATTGAAGTATCCCAATGATCTTTAAAGGATCTCTAAATGGATTCAGTATTTCAGATGCATCCTAAGGAATAACCATTGCATAAAAAAACCTCAAATGGATCTTCTAGAAGACAAAAGAATGAATAAAAAACCTAAACAACCTTCAGTAATGTGTTTAAAAGCCCAATTCTATTATTTCACTGTCTGTGCTTTCTTTCGAATCAGACTAATAATTATACACCCTGGGAACTGTTATATTTCATATATGTGGAACTGACATCCAGTATTTTGAGAATCCTTACACCTTCCATGTATTTTATTTATCATTTTTACAAGGAGAACAGAGGCAGCTTGATGTCAGAAAAAGATCAGAGAGACCAACTCTGTCTTGTTTAATCCCCAGAGAAGTGACTGGACTTTCCTTTGGACAGTATTATTTTATATTTCTGCCTAAAAAGTATTTATTTATTTTGATTTATAAATTATATCATCATGTCTGCAGGGCAACAGTCCTCTGAGAATAATTTTAGTTTGCACCTCTGAGCTCGTTTAATATCTGTGTTATGTGAGTGAGGATGGACTTCTAAATAAGTTTGGGCTTCTGCATTGTTTAATTTCTTCCCCCCTCACTTGATTCAGCAGCCAGAAAGCTAACTAGATAACATGCTTTTTAACGTTAAGCCTCACCTTTAATCTGGGGCAGAAACTGCCTTTTTATTATATGTGCAGAGTGTCTAGCTTGATGGATCTCTGGTCCCTGGATGAGGCGTGTAGGCACTTCCACAATAAATATAATAATAATAATTAGAAAGGAGCACCCTGAAAAAGACCAAGTAACTTCTTTTTGAATGAGGCAGTTGCATAATTCCACACAAGGTGAAAAGGTGGAACAGCTGGGGCAGAGAGGATATATATGTGGAAAAAAGGGAGCTGAGTCTCCAAAAGAATCACCTGTACTGAGCTGGATAAGAGGCAAGGTCTATTGATGATGATCCCAAAGCACTGTCACAAAGAAATTTGCCAGGTGTAACTGAGGAGTAAGCAATAAGGGATAGGAGGCAGAGCTATTTGCCCCTCAGCTCTGAGTGGCGACCCTACCCATACCCCGAGAGTGACAGTGGACACCTTGTGAGACCTGTAGGAAGGCATCCCATAACCATACAATGACAAAGAGCTATTTGCAAAGGGACATTAAGGATGCGGTTCCAGCAGATAGCCAGGAGCTCTTTGCAGCCCAGACAAACCTGACTCAGATAAGCCTAGAGCCAGAACCCATTGAAGAAGGGGAAGGAAGCTCAGGTAGGTATATGAATGTATGTTTTTGTTTTTATAAGTTACTGCACAGTCCCCCAATTCCCTCCCCCCAACTCCATCTGAAAATGGCAGCCAATCATATGGAGGTAGGGAATCCAGGAATTGCCTTTTAATGTAGCTGGTTTATTTTAAGTGTGTCACATTAATCATAATAGGGAGTAAACACATATTATATACTGAGCATTGAAAACACATTCACAAATGCATATTTTTTGCCAGTAGATAAAATTTCTAGTAACACAAAAATGCAAAAAATAAATCAGTGCATGGCAAACAGAAAAAAAAAATCTGAGCATTCAAATAAAATGCTTTAAATACATTGCGAAATCTGTAGATACAGTCCAGTAGCTGGGCAATCAGACTACAGGATTTTATAGGAATAACACTGTAAGCTAAACATATATATAATGTACACATTAAAAACCAGTATTTTGGTTTTCCCAACCAAAAGTCCAACACAGATTTCTTGCATGTTTAGGTTCACCGGGTCATTGTCTATCACAAATTTCAGCAGCTGCTGAGATTCCTGTTCTTTTGCCTGATATAACTTTCCAAACATACTTGTCCAGGTGTTATCCTTTCCTACCTTCATATTAAAGGGAAAATGTGGGCCTCAGCTGACCTGACAGTGACCTTTTTAATAACAGTGGTCAAAGTTAATAGGCAAAGGACAATGCAAATACAAATGATTTGGTTACTGTAAATATGATCAAATAACATAGACAATCTAATTAGCTAGGGATTAAAGTAAATAGAAGTCACTGGATTGAGTAATGGATAATTAACAGGAATTGTATTTACTTATTTTTCTTGTACTGTAGAAGGCACATCTTTGCCTTTCTTTTCCTTCAATGCTGCCTTTTAATTAAACAAAATCATTCTTAATTTTTGACACTGGTTGGAGCATTATTTAAACAAAATAAATGGGAAGGGCAAAGACAGCAAATACTGAGATGCAGGGTTAGATCTATGTTATTAGGTAAGAGCTTGCCAGAATGGGCAGACATTAGACCTGATTTGCAGAGGTGCTCAGTCCTTCCCACACCAACAGCTTGCAATGGGAGCTGTAGATGCTCAGCCCTTCTGAAAATCATACCTTTGTGTTTCCAATTTACACTTGGAGCGAAAAAACCAAGCAAACATTTTAAAGGCAACTCCCAATTTCTGCACGTGAGTTTATCGAGCTTCATATTTATCAGTCCAAATTCACAGTGAGGAACAGTGCAGAGCTGACTGGCATCTAAAGCAGAGATGCATCCTACGCTTTAAAAATCTTATCAGAATGTGATGTGGCTGTTCTTAAATCTAGATCACACAAGGGGACATCCTGTTGATTTTAATCCTATCCTTTTGGATTTTTGACTGTGGAAAATTAGGGAATGTTTAAGCTTCATCATTATTATCTGGTAATAAAAAAAACCCATTGATTGCTTAAATAAATGTCAAGGTCCTCTAAAAATAGAGCTTGTCAAATAGTAGATGTCATTTTTATTTTTAAAACATTTTATAAAAATTACACTTTGCAATGGCCTGCAGTGCTCAGTATACAGCAATCAGTTACAGCAATCAGTATATTTTTCCAGCGTAAACACAAAATTGGCTTTTTATATGTTCCTCTGTTGAGAATATCTACTGTTTAGTGAAAGATCTGTTATTTTCATTTCTCCCTGTGGAGCTGTGGACTACAGACAGTCAAGCTGTCTAGGGATTTATCTTGCACTTATTACTGTGGTACTTGGTGCCTCCAAACCAGTGGCTAGCTGATTAGAAATCCAAGCAAGAACTAGTAAGTATTTAACAATTGTTAAGTCCCATGATTTTCCCAACTGCCAGGTACAGCAGCCAACAGCAGCATGTCTCTTAGGTGCAGTATGCTTGCTGAAGAAGGGAAGCTAGCAGGGCAGTGTGGAGGTTGTGTCATCTGTGGATCAGTGTCTGGCTGTGCATTTCTGGACAGGTGGTAACATGATGGCTTGTGGGCTCACATTTTCCTCACTATACCAGAGAATAGAGACAAGCCAAGCTAGGGATATTGCAAGCAGTGTGGTAATGAGGACACCAATGAGGACTATATGAAATTGGATGACTTCCAGGATATAGAGAACAGGGAGATGGAATGAGAGACCCTGAGGCTGGAGTGCTATGGTGGATTTTGAGAAAGATTTGGAGGGCAAACAACAATTGATTATCGGGTGGGAGTGTCCTCAATTAGCAAACAGCAAGGCAACCTGACTAGCAGACTGCCCTAGACTTCTAAGTGAGATATGTTATGTCCCAGTTATGTGCCATGACTTAAAACACAACAAGTGGGGACTTAATGTCTGAACAGGAGGCAAGTTAACAGGAATATCTAAGAACAACAGCCACAAAATAAATCAACATCAATTTAATTCTCCAGTGAATTATGTGAAACTGGAGGCAGAGTTTCCTTGTGGATTCCCAAGACTCTAAGGTTTTGCAGGCACATGTTCTTTGCTTCCTCCAAGGACTTTTAAATCCCTCTCCTCTGACTGGAACATGTGGAGGAAAATCTGCAAGGTGATACAGAGTTTCCTGGGCTGTCTGTTCACTTGACAGCTTTCCACAGAAGGGTAGAAAACAGTTGACAGTTTGCCCACTTACCAGAGACAAAGACAATACAGTTTCAGCTACTGCCTTTGTGAAGGTAATCAGGGAAATAAGAACTTTATATAGATAATGAAAACATCCATTACATTAAAAAAGACAGATAGAATCACAGAACACTAGAACTGGAAAGGACCTCAAGAGGTCATCAAGTCCAGTCCCCTGCCTTCACGGCAGGACCAAGCACCTACTAGCTCATCCCTGACAGATGCCTATCTAATCTATTTTCGAAGGCTATGTCTACACTGTAGTTTGAAATAAGGGTGTGTCTAGACTACAGGGTTTTGTCGACAAAAGTGGACTTTTGTCGACAAAACTATACCTGCGTCTACACTGCCACTGAGTTCTGTCGACATAACGTCGACAGAACTCAGCAGTTTTGTCGATGGCTGTAAACCTCATTCTACGAGGAATAACGCCTTTTGTCAACAGAGTTCTGTCGACAGAAGGCGTTATTGCATCTACACTGTCCTTTGCATCTACACTGTCATGTCGACAAAGCAGCTTGCTTTGTCGACAGAACTGGATGTAGTCTAGACGCTCTTTGTTGACAGAAGCTTTGTCAACAGTATCTTTTGACAAAACTTCAGTCGAGAAAAGCCTGTAGTCTAGACATACCCTAAGAGACACAATTTGAGCTATTCAAATTGCATTTCTTGTTTCAAAATAGCGAATTTCATTATTTGGTGCTGTGTACACAGCACCAAATTTCAAAATAACCCACTTACTCCTTGTGGAATGAGGTTTACAGGGACATCGGAATAGTGAGCCCAAAATAACGGGCTTGTTGTTATTTCGGGATACTCCGGTATCCCGAAATAGCATTGTAGTATAGATATAGTTGAATAGTTTATAGTTTAATAGGGCATATAAATCCTATTTAGGGTACGGACCATCTGTCATTATGTGTGTGCACAGCACCTAGCATAAAGTGAGTCTGCTCTTGATTTGGGCCTCCAGGCAACTACTGCCATTATTTATTATTTTTATTATTATTATTGCCAAGCACTAACTGACAGTGTTAGGAAAAAGTTTTTCCCATAGGTAGATTATTCCATACTTGTCCATTATTTAGGGAGTCTAGCAGCTTCTTTCAAAATAATGGGCTGGGCTTAATTCAAAGGGAAAATAATTTATTCCACTTACACTCAAAGGCTTAGTGTGTGATCTGTTTGCAGGATGTACGTGATCATTCTGTTATAGCTTGGTGATGCAGGGCCCTCTGGAATTAATTTCTTCACTGCCTTTTCACGGTGAAATTCTGAAGGTATGCTAGTGTTCTGTGTAAATAGAGTCTTCCTCCATGTTCAGTTTACCAGTACTGATGGTAACATTATCAAAGTCAAAAGGTTGGAGTCTCTTATATCCAAGGGGATACCCAACACATGCACATTTCTTGGTCTCATCTGTTTTTCAAGATACTCCAGATGTTGTTCTGCTACAGGATTTCCTCTTTAACAATATTTTAATTGAATGGGCCTGCTCTATTACACATCACTCAGTTGCTTAATAGATCATTTTTAGAGATATGCAGTCAACAGATTCGTGTTCTTGAAAAAAAAATTCAGGCAAAGCTTGCCAATAGTCTTAAGAGTCCACTTGTCAAGAATTGTTACTGTGATGTGGTTCTAGTATGACAAAATGTCTAGAAAGCAAAAACTAGTCCAGGGATGCACTTCTTGCACTGCTGCAAACATGATTTAAAGCTAACAGGATGTTAACACAGCCATTTTGAACTACCTAGTATGTGTATCTGATACACAGCTATACAAGCCAGCAAAAAATGTATTTTAAGGCGATGGCAGTCTTGAAATGATTGGAAATCTGTGTCTTTCCCTGCACATCCCACAAAACCTGGAATTTCCTTCATACATAAGGCCTGATTTTCATAGGTGCTGAGTACCCACAGTTCCAGCTGAAATCAGTGAAATCTGCAAACAGGGTGCTAACTTCCATGGGGCGCTATACTACTGTGGTGCTTGGCTCTTTTCCCTCTCCACTGATTGGCTGGCTCTTGTTTTTTGTTTGTTTATCTACTGGGAATGAGTGGGGAAACAAAAAACATTTCTTCCCTGGCCAGAAAAATGGCTGTGGCTGCTCCTGATAATGATAGTTGAAAGCAGAGATGGGAGAAAGGAGCAGCTAAGAAAAACTCTATCCATCTGTGGAAGGTGAAGCAGGTAGCCATCAGACTAGAGCACGTGAGAAGACTTTGTCTGATGTCTGCACATCAGAAGAGGAGTTACATTCTGATTTTAGTTGTTTGAATGAGGCTCTACTATTTGAAAAGTTTTCCTGAGTTATCTGCAGTGTTGATTATTGCTGTTCAATAATAACAAATCTGTATTTTTGGTTTTGTGATGTCTTGGACAGGCTATGATATACTGGTCACTATTAAAGAATCATTGTTTACCAGTAGTAATTGTATGACAGCAGGAGATACCATATTTTCTTCTGTTCTCACTATAAGGAAATAATTGTAGTATCTCATATACCACAGAGTAGTGACTGCTGATTTTTGTAAATGACAACCACCACATATAGGACAAACAAAAAACAAAAAAACAAAACAAAAAAACCACTGCAGGACTCAGTATGTTAGGATTTGGATGTAAACTGCAGAAAGAACAGAACTGTTCTCCCCTGGGAGGGAATCTGAGCAGAATCTCAGATACTTTTTCCTGAAATGCTGCCAACAGTGTATTCATTAACTACTTGTGGATCTGTAATATAAGTAGAGCAATCTCTATCTGAGATTAGCCCAGATTTTTAGCGACTTCAGGAAGATTTCCATTTGGCTCCCCTGATGAAGCTGCTGCCTACTGTCTCAGATGTGGTAACATATGTAGAGTACATGCACAGAAAGTCAAGGACCATCGGCCAGTTGTTGCTCCCACTGAAGTCAACTGAAAAATTCCCATTGACTCAGGCACTTGGTATTCTGTGATCACTCAGTACTTACAGAGCTTATAAAATCTCTGGTTTATTCAGTCTGGAAAGCCCAGTCCTTAAAGACACCGTTCCCACCACTTTATCTTTCTTTCCTAGCCAAAACTTATTAACAATAACACTGAAAGAACCATTCAGTCATTGAAGTGCCATGTATACTCAATAATCAATTTCAGCATGCCACTGAAACCTCAGAATTACTGCTGTCAGGAGGTGGCAAGTCCATTTGTTCCAGTTGTTTTATGTCCTGGGACTCTTGTCTCAATCTGCTGTCACTGTTGCCAGTCTGAGACCTTTCAGGCAAAAAGGCAGGTTCAGTGCCCCGTTATTTTCCTCCTTTTGAGGATTTGGAGAAGATGTCACCATAGTATTCATTCACCTAAAGTGAAAATCTCACAGGACTGTAGGGCAACCTACTTCTTGTGACCCTGCTGCTGATTACAACCATTGTTTCCCATCATAGAGACGTGTATAATTTTCATGAAGTGGTGGCAGTTGCCTGTATGTAGCTGTAAGTCTCCAGAAACTGACATCAGTTTCTAACAATGCAGATGTTCTTGTTTTTAGTTTTCTGTCCATGAAATTTTAGCAGGTAACAATCCCTGCTTCGTTGATGTTGTTATTCTGTAATTTACCAATGCTTAATATGGATCAGAGCATGTGTTCAGTAGGTGCTTTGTTATATTGACATTGTTTCTCACCAACTCATTGGACTGGGATAAAGGAGACTGTAGTAGGAAGAAAGCCTAAAATATAAGCCCTTGTATGAGAGGCCAGGTATGAGGCAAGATCTGCTTACACAATTTGGGAAGAACAAGGTTGATTTTGTAAAAATACGTATTTTAAAGAAGTGCTAGTCACATAAGAACGTACATAAGACCATATATAAGTACTTCACAAAGTACTTAGGCAAACACATCCCGATGTTAAGTGGTACCAGAATATTCCAATATCAAGAATGGTACAAAAACATTCTTTAAGAATAACAGAAACAAACTGGCCACTCCTAAAAATAAGGGTAACAGTATGTAATAAAAGTGACAAGGAGTCCTGTGGCACCTTATAGACTAAAGATTTATTGGAGCATAAGCTTTCGTGGGCAAAGACCCACTTCGTCAGATGTGTCAGATTCAGAGTAACACGGCTACCCCTCTGATACTTGACAGTATGTAATAAAAACACTTAAATTAAACCAGTTTGTATAAGGTGATGGATGGTAACTAGGCACACCAGCGAGCAGTAACTACAATAAGTCCTCATTTAACACTATAGATGAGTTTCTGAAAATGTTCGTGCTAAGCGAAAATGTGCTATGCAGGGTCAATTTTCCCATTAAAAATAATGAAAAAGGTAGGGGTTGCATTTCAGGTGGTAGTGGCAAAGTCAATTTTTTGTTGGTGCTTGGTCGTCCATGTCAACATTAGATATCTAGCAACCCAAGATATCTACCAACACAAGTCGCTGCGGTTTGTTAAAACACAAAGATAAACACGTGAATGAGCAGAGGAGCGCTGTGACCACGTGTATTCATCTGCTCATGTGTATTGCCACTGTTTTCACCAACTTATACTGCTGCACGAAGTAGTCCACCACTTGATTATTTTCGTGTTATTTTGGGGACAGTTGTGTTATTTGAAAAAGTTCCCTAAAAAAAAAAATCGTGCTATTGTGAAAGCAGGCACGTGTTAAATGAGTAATTACTGTATATTAGAGGAGCAGTACCAACTTGTTTGTGTCAGGGTATAAAAACATATCTCAGAGGAAGTAACTTTGTCTTGTTTTAGGGAGGGATGAAAAATCTCACCATTCACTGGGTTGGTCTATTGTTATGAGCATAATTGCATTAGTGGTCTGTGAGATATTAATACCATGTTTCATCGTCAATGAAACTGGGGGGTGGGTGCATTCATGATTTAACAATTCTTGTGGTCATTGGGCATTTTGCTCAAGATCTGCTGTGGCAGCTGTTTGCACAGGCCTGGGACAGCACATAGAGGAAACACATGCCCCCAAATATCTATCAACATCTAACCACAAAGACTAGTGATTACATGTCTAAATCTGTACTTCACAACAAATTGCTAAAATTCTTGCCCACTAAAGTGTGTCCCATTGTTTGATGCTACTATGTTAGGAATACCAAATACCAGCAAAAACGGATTTGATGGGCACAATCATCTGTTTAGATGTAGTATGTTCTAGTAGAGCTATCTCAGGAAAGTGAGTGTTACAGTTTAGGACAAACACATAGTTTTTTCCAGCCAAGATAAACAAATCCATGCCTGCTATTGATCCAAACAAATGCTGAAATCATTACTATGGCAACAATTCTTACTTCATGGAAAAAGCATGGCATTATCTATGCATAGGAATGGAATAGGTAGAGGTGTTTTTCAATGTATCTACCCTTAGCCATCTACTACAGATGTGTTGACCTTGTGACATCAGCTCCCACTTCAGGAAGTTTCTATTAAATAAAACTTAGGGAATTATTCATTGACTCATGCCCAGTGAATCAAGAAATACTATTGATCTCAAGCACCCTGTCATAGAAGATGTGGCAGTGAATTCACATTTTCTGAAAGGATCAAACATCTTTCTTGCATTCAAAGCCACCAAATTTAACACTGGGAATAAAAGAGACATAGTTGCACACGGCCATTTTGGTGGTGTATGTGTGTGTGTGTTTGATTATGTGCAGCTACAAACCTATGAAAACACCAATTATAACTAGTGGAACTCTATGGAACATCCATTTTTGTTGTGCTCTTTATGGGAATGAGTGAGGATTTATGTTAAAAGTACAAATGTTTTCTGTTTCCTACTTTAATAGTGGCAATAAGTCAAATAAAAAAAAGTAAGAAACTGCTTTGCATTATATGGCTAAATAGGTCTGTCAGATACAGCTTGAGCACTAACCAAGAGCACTAATGAAGACAGGGATATTTATAACACTTGATAAGCCTCGGAGATTCTGAAGGTGTCAATATTACCTGGGTTACATCTCTCCCCTCTCAACTCCCATGTGGGCAACTGTAAGGAAAATGCAGCTCAGCCTACTGGTGTATCTCCTGCTTCTATGATCCTGGGCTGGTGGTGGCTGTCATGGGTCCAAGAAGACTACTTCTCCCTACCTATTACTGACTGGGAACAGAGAAAGTATTAGATGAAGTACGATGCCAGTGAGAAAAGCAGAGCCTGGAAGAAAGCTTCCACACACCTATTCCACTGCAGAAATCCTCTTGTTGCTGTTCTGATGCTGGAGAGTTGAGGCAGCATTGCAATCTCTTTCAAAGATACTCATTTGCCAAACCCTTTCCTATTGGAGCAGCAGCCCAGGGTGCAACCAGGCACGATAGCAACACAGGTAGGTGTGGCAAACTCACTACTTGGGAATCCATGATGCTTCTCCATGGAACCACTAGCAGAGCAAGCAAGGAGTGTGTGTGAGAAGGGCAGCTTCACGGAATCTTACAATCATAGAATCCTAAAACTGGAAGGGACATCGAAAGGTCATAAAGTCTAGTCCCTGCCCTCCTGGTAGCACCAAGCACCATCTGGAACATCCCTGATAGGTGCCTATCTATCTTGCTCTTAAATATCTCCAGTGATAGAGATTCTACAACCTCCCTAGGCAATTCCAGTTTTTAACCACCCTGACAGTTAGGAAGTTTTTCCTAATGTCCAACCTAAACTTCCCTTGCAGCAATTTAAGCCCATTGCTTCTTGTCCTACCATCAGAGGTCAAGGAGAACAATTTTTCTCCCTCCTCTTTGTAACACTCATTTAGGTACTTTAAAACTGCTATCATGTTCCCTCTCAGTCTCCTCTTTTCTAAACTAAACAAACCTAGTTATTTCAGTCTTCTCTCAGAGGTCATATTTTCTAGACTTTTAATCATTTTTGCTGCTCTTCTCTGGACCTTCTCCAATTTTTCCACATCTTTCTTGAAATGTGGTGCCCAGAACTGGACACAATACTCCAATTGATGCCTAATCAGTGTATAGTAGAAGGGAAGAATGACTTCTAGTGTCTTGCTCACAACACTCCTGTTAATGTATCCCAGAATCATGTTTGCCCTTTTTTTTTTGCAATAGTGTCACACTGTTTAGCTTGTGGTCCACTATGACCCCTAGATCCCTTTCAGCAGTACTCCTTCCTAGACAGTCGCTTCCCATTCTGTATGTGTGAAACAGATTGTTCCTTCTTAAGTGGAGTACTTTGCATTTGTCCTTATTAAACTTTATCCAATTTACCTCTGACCATTTCTCCAGTTTATTCAGTTCATTTTGAATTATGAGCCTATCCTCCAAAGCAACCTACCAGCTTGGTATCATGTGCAACTTAATAAGCATACTCTCTATGCCAATATCTAAATTGTTGATAAAGATATTGAAGAGAACTGGTCCCGAAACAGACCCCTGCAAAGCCCCACTTGTTATGCCCTTCCAGGATGACTGAATCATTAGTAACTACTCTCTGCTTGTACACTGAGCTTACTTGGGAGAGATACACACTGTTTTTGAGTGAAATATTTAGATTTTTACTTGATTCCTCCCAAAAGCTCTCCTAAGCCTTTATATTTCGTTGAAGTTACATGGTCTTATTTTAATTTCCTCATGTTCTTGTTTATAACTTTCAAATATTATCCCATTTGGAAGAAGTAAAAAATAAGGAGGGATGGAGAAACGGAGAGACAACATGGGGGTATAGAGAGACATGAGTTTATGGAGAGGAAGGACATTCAATATTTGTTGCATGCAGTGGAGAAATGAAATAAATTTCCATGAAATAACAACGTTGATATAAAACCCACGTTAACCAACCACCCAATACTTTCTCTGCAGTTTACTGTGTTCATTTAAAACAATGGGGTAAGATCTTAAAAACAGAGATCCTGTTTACTTGTGTGGACATTATAAATCCATGTATGTGAGAGCTGTGGTTTTCCTGCCACCTTCTGAAAACCATTGTTTATGCTATGCCCCAGGAGTCCATTGCATTGATATTGTATAGTAAAGTGTTTTGAAATCCTTCAGGATGAAAGAATAAAAAATGTAGAGTGGCAGAGGATCTGTTAGTTCATCTTGTTTATCATTTCACTGCATGCAGAGGGTTTTTATGTCACATTTACTTATGTTTTTCCAAATCTGGTATTAAAAGTTCCAGTGGGTGGGACTGGAAACTATAGAATATATC
Organism: Pelochelys cantorii; assembly: GCA_032595735.1. Lineage (NCBI taxonomy): Eukaryota > Metazoa > Chordata > Testudines > Trionychidae > Pelochelys > Pelochelys cantorii. The sequence goes on from CM064328.1 coordinate 66,068,217, forward strand.
TTGCAGTACTCTAAACTCCTCCAGGTGACCATAAAAACATAAATACAGCCATAATGGGTCAGACCAAAGGTCCATCTAGCTCAGTATTCTGTCTTTGGACAGTTGCCAATGCTAGGTGCCCCAGAGGGAATGAACAGAGCAGGTGTTACATCCTCTGTTGCCCATTCCCAGTTTCTGACAAGCAGAGGCTAGGAACACTGTCTCTACCCACCCTGGCTAATAGCCATTGAACTATCCTCCATGGATTTCTCTAGTTCTTTTTTGAACCTTGTTATAGTCTTGGCCTTTACAACATCCTTTGGCAAACTGTTCCACAGGTTGACTGTGCATTGTGTGAAGAAATACTTCCTTTGGTTTGTTTTAAACCTGCTGCCTACTTATTTCATTTGGTGACCCCTAATTCTTGTGTTCTGGGAAGGAGTAAGTACTTATCTTTATTCACTTTCTCTACACCAGTTATGATTTAATAGACCGCTATCATATCCTGCCTTAGTTGTCTCTTTTCCAAGATGAAAAGTCCCAAGGTATGTCTACACTGCAGAGTTTTTCCGGAAAAATGGCCATATTTCTGGAAAAACTACACTTATGTCCACACTGCAACTGCATTCTTTCAACAGGGAGTCAAAAGAACAGAGGAGTTTTTCCAACAGCAGTAAACCTCTTTCTATGTGGAAGAGGCCTTTTTATGAAAGAGCTCTTTCGGGAAAAGGAGTATGGATGGGGAAGAGGGGTTTTTTTTGAAAGAAGAGGCCACCGGAAAAAGCACAGGTGCCCTGGTGGCCACTCCATCCATAGTAATCACAACTTAAATGCAAGATAGCATCCAATCAATGTGAATGCTATCTTTCGAAAAAGCAGATTGCTTTTTCGATGCACTTTTTCCATGTGGAAGCTCTCTTTCAAAAGAAGTTTTTCTGGAAGATCTCTTCTGGAAAAGCTTCTTCTGAAAGAAGCCTGCAGTCTAGACACAGCCCCAGTCTTATTTATCTCTTCTCATATGGCAGCCATTCCATACCCCTAATAATTTTTGTTGCCTTTTCTGAAATGTTTTCAATTCCAATATAATTGGAAATTCCCACTGTGCCCATCACTACAGTAAATGAAACCATATATTTTTTAAAAGTAATAACCTTCCTTCCTTCCTGGCTTCCTTCCTTCATGTCCTCTCTCACAGTCTATTATAAATAGCTTCATCAGTTCTCAGGAATTTTGTTTGTTTGATTGTTGATGTTTGAGCATGTGTGTGATGAAGTGTCTGCCCCACACTGGCCCGTCAAGAGTTAAAACCCAGCCCTTGTAGAGGGCTGGAGAGGTGGAGCTGTGGAGCCAGCAACTGCAGCTGATAGCAGCCAATTAGGGCTCAGCTGAAGGCACTATAAATAAAGGCTCCTGGAGGAGAGGAGACAGATACTTTCTTACTCTTGCTGTGGAGCAGGAGGGGCCTGGCTGCCAGGGAAGTGAGAGGCTTCCTAATTTAGAGCAGAGCTGGGGAAGCTCTGGCAAGACAAGCTCCCAGGCTGCAGGGCCTGAAGCAAGGCTGGAGGTTACTAGGGCTGTGGGGAGGCAGCCAGGGGAGGCAAAGGCAGTTGGTCCACATCCCTTGCCAATGATGAGTGGCCATTTCAGACTTCAGTTTGCCCCTCAGGTAAGGGGCTAGATGAAGACTGGCAGAGGGTCACTGGGGCAAGGTGGGTATAGGAAATTGGGGGTTCCCAGAGGGGAAGGATTCCAGGGTACGGATGCACTACAGCAGGGCAGTACCCAGGTAGGAAGGTACTACAGTCTGGGGGGATGTGGGCCCTGACATAGAATGGAGGAGAACAAATAACAGTGGGTGAGACAGCAGCCAGAAGGGGGCATTCCAACACCAAATACCTAATTCCCAGAGTGTCCAGCAGGAGGCGCCCATGTGGTGAGCCATGCCCTGTTACAATGTGTCATGAGTAGGGATGTTGCTGCGCTTCCAGAGCTGGGAGCCGTTCTGAGGGGGCCCTGTGCTGAGCTTGTGTTTGGCTGTTTGGTTGGTTGGTTGGTTTGTTTGAAGGAGCTTCTAAAGGTTTGAAATCTAGAAGCCTCTGTTAATTGGCTGAGCCTCAGTCAGGGGGAGGGGCTACCAGGGCTTTATAAGCTGTGAGTCAGCAACCAGGGAGCTTGTGAACAGGAGCAGCTAACAGGGAGTTTGGAGAGGGAGTTTAGAGGGGGAGGTTAGAGGGCGCTAGTGTCTTCTAGCCTTCTTTAAGCATAACTTTTATAACCTATATTCCAGACATTTAATAAGAAGCCCAGTTTATACTTAAACTTATTCATAAGAAAAATGGAGACAGAAGCCCAGCAGCAGAGTGGGGGCTATCCTGTTTATTGCGTCGAGTGTGTGATTACCGGCCCTGTGGGCAGGTGGCGTATGTGTGCACCTGTTGCAAGGAGTTCCTGACCCTCAGAGTCCGAGTTCAGGCTTTGGAGGCCAGGGTGGCTGAACTGGAGGAACTAAGGGAGGTAGAGAGCTATGCTGAGGAGACTTTCCGGGATACTGTAGTACTGTCCCACCTCCAGTCTGAGAGCCCCAGTGCTCTTAAAGAGGACGAAAGTCTCAAGGGAACAGAGCATTCAATGGGAACAGAGGGAAACCAACCTGTAGTTGGGACCCTCTTTCCAGAGGATGTTGCAGTATCCTCTCGCACTGAGGATACCTCTGAGGGGGAGGGAACGCCAGCTGTTAGGAAGAGGCAGGTGTTGGTAGTGGGTGATTTGATTGTTAGAAACATAGATAGTTGGGTTTATGATGAGCGGGAGAGCCATATGGTCACTTGCCTGCCTGGTGCGAAGGTTGCGGATCTCTCAAGGCATCTAGATAGACTTGTGTAGTGCTGGGGAGGAGCCGGTGGTCGTGGTACATGTAGGTACCAATGACGCAGGGAAGGGTAGGAAAGATGTCCTGGAGGCCAAATTTAGGTTGCTAGGAAAGAGACTGAAATCCAGGACCTCTATGGTGGCGTTCTCAGAAATGCTTCCAGTTCCACGCGCAGGGCCAGGTAGGCAGGCAGAGCTTCAGAGTCTCAATGCGTGGATGAGACGATGGTGTAGGGAAGAGGGGTTTGGATTTATTAGGAACTGGGGACACTTTTGGGAGAGGGGGAGCCTATACAGGAAGGATGGGCTCCACCTAAACCAGGGTGGAACCAGACTGCTGGCACTAAACATTAAAAAGGCCGTAGAGCAGTTTTTAAACTAAGAGATGGGGGGGAAAGCCGATTGGTGCGGAGATGCACGTAAATTGGATGGAGACTTCTCTTAGAGGAGAATCCATTGATAGAGATTCTCTAAGCTGTAGTCAGAAAGAGAGGAGGGGAGAGGACAAACCATGGGCCAGAGCAGATAAACAACCGCATATAAAGGAATCCAATGCATCAGGGAAGGGCAGACAAATAAGCAGTGGCAATTTTTTAAAGTGCTTCTACACAAATGCTAGGAGTCTGACTAATAAGATGGGTGAACTAGAGTACCTCATATTAAAGGAGGAAATTGACATAATAGGCATCACCGAAACCTGGTGGAATGAGGAAAATCTGTGGCACACAATCATACCGGGATATAAAATATATCGAAAGGATAGAGCAGGCCGGGTGGGTGGCGGAGTGGCACTGTATGTGAAAGATAATGTAGAATCAAATGAAATAAAAATATTAAGTAAATAAAACATGTTCAATAGAATCGCTATGGATAATAATTCCATGCTCCAATAATAAGAAATTAGCAGTAGGGATATATTATCGACCACCTGACCAGGACAGCGATACTGACATTGAAATGCTGAGGGAAATTAGAGAGGCTACCAAAATAAAGAACTCTATAATAATGGGGGATTTTAATTATCCCCATATTGTCACCTCAGGAAGAGAAGCAGAGCTAAAATTTCTCAATGGCTTAAATGACTGCTTCTTGGAGCAGCTGGTACAGGAACCCACAAGAGGAGAGGCAATTCTTGATTTAGTCCTGAGCGGAGCGCAGGATCAGGTCTAGGAGATAACCGTTACAGGACTGCTTGGGAATAGTGACCATAATATAATAACATTTAACATTCCTGTGGTGGGAAGAACACCTCAGCAGTCCAGAACTCTGGCATTTAATTTCAAAAAGGGGAATTACACAAAAATGACGAGGTTAGTTAAACAGAAATTAAAAGGCACAGTGACTAGAGCCAAATCCCTGCAAGCTGCATGGAAACTTTTTAAAGACACCATAATAGAGGCCCAACTTAAATGTATACCCCAAATTAAAAAACATAGCAAGAGACCTAAAAAAGAGTCACTGTGGCTTAATCACCATGTAAAAGAAGCAGTGAGGGACAAAAAGGCATCCTTTAAGAAGTGGAAGTCCAATCCTAGTGAGATAAATAGGAAGGAACATAAACACTGTCAAATCAAGTGTAAAAATGAAATAAGAAAAGCAAAAAAAGATTTTGAGGAACAGCTAGCCAAAAACTCAAAAAGAAATAACAAAATGTTTTTTAAGTACAATAGAAGCAGGAAGCCTGCTAAAAAACCTGTGGGTCCCCTAGATGATCGAGATATAAGAGGAGCAATCAAGGACGATAAAGCCATTGTGGAGAAACTAAATGATTTCTTTGCTTCAGTCTTCACGGCTGAGGATGTTGGGGAGATTCCCAAATCTGCACCGTCCTTTGTGGGTGATGAATCTGAGGAACTGTCCCAGATTGAAGTGTCATTAGAGGAGGTTTTGGAACAAATAGAAAAACTTAATGTCATCAAATCTACGGGACCGGATGGCATTCATCCAAGGGTTCTAAAAGAACTCAAATGGGAAATTGCTGAACTATTATCTGTGGTTTGTAACCTATCCCTTAAATCGGCTTCCGTACCTAATGACTGGAAGGTAGCTAACGTGACACCAATATTTAAAAAGGGCTCTAGAGGTGATCCTGGCAATTACAGACCGGTAAGTCTAACTTCAGTACCGGGCAAATTAGTCAAAACAATAGGAAAGAATAAAATTGTGAGGCACGGAGAAGAACATAATTTGTTGGGCAAAAGTCAACATGGTTTCTGTAAAGGGAAATCATGTCTTACTAATCTATTAGAGTTCTTTGAAGGGGTTAACAAACATGCAGACAAGGGGGACCCAGTAGATATAGTATACTTAGATTTTCAGAAAGCCTTTGACAAGGTCCCTCACCAAAGGCTATTGTGTAAATTACATTGCCATGGGATAAGAGGGAAGGTCCTTTCATGGATTGAGACCTGTTAAAAGACAGGAAACAAAGGGTAGGAATAAATGGTAAATTTTCAGAATGGAGAGGGGTAACTAGTGGTGTCCCCCAAGGGTCAGTCCTGGGACCAATCCTGTTCAACTTATTCATAAATGATATGGAGAAAGGGGTAAACAGTGAGGTGGTAAAGTTTGCGGATGATACCAAACTGTTTAGGATAGTCAAGACAGAAGCAGACTGTGACGGACTCCAAAAAGATCTCGCCAAACGGAGTGATTGGGCAACAAAATGGCAAATGAAATTTAATGTGGATAAGTGTAAAGTAATGCATGTTGGGAAAAATAATACATCATACAGTATGATGGGGGCTAATTTGGCTACGACAAATCAGGAAAGAGATCTTGGAGTTATCGTGGATAGTTCCCAGAAAACTTCCACACAGTGTGCAGCGGCGATCAAAAAGGCAAATAGGATGCTAGGAATTATTAAGAAAGGGATAGAAAATAAGACCCAGAATATCTTACTGCCCCTGTATAAAACTATGGTACACCCACATCTTGAATACTGTGTACAGTTGTGGTCTCCTCACCTCAAAAAAGATATTTTGGCCTTGGAAAGGGTTCAGAAAAGGGCAATTAAAATGTTTAGGGGTTTGGAACGGGTCCCATATGAGGAGAGGTTAAAACGACGGGGACTTCTCAGTTTAGAAAAGAGGAGACTGAGGGGGGATATGATAGAGGTATATAAAATCATGAGTGGTGTGGAGAAGGCAAATAAAGAAAAGTTATTTATTAGTTCCCATAATAGAAGAACTAGAGGACACCAAATGAAGTTAATGGGTAGCAGGTTTAAAACTAATAAAAGAAAGTTCTTCTTCACACAGCATGTAGTCAACCTGTGGAACTCCTTGCCAGAGGAGGCTGCAAAGGCTAGGACTATAACAAAGTTTAAAGAGAAGCTAGATAATTTCATGGAGGTTAGGTCCATAAAAGGCTATTAGCCAGGGGATAGAAATGGTGTCCCTGGCCTTTGTTTGTCAGAGGCTGGAGAAGGATGGCAGGAGACAAATCACTTGATCATTGTCTTCGGTCCACTTTCTCTGGGGCACCTGGTGCTAGCCGCTGTCAGCAGACAGGCTACTGGGCCGGATGGACCTTTGGTCTGACCCAGTACGGCCGTTCTTATGTTCTTATGTTAAGGACAAGAAGACTAGTCGACTATCCAATAAGCAAACATTTATTGAATAGTCAACAGGACAGTTGACTAGTCACTTCCCCCCTCTTGCTGCCTCTATCAAAGAGGCAGCAAGAGGAGAGGAAAGGGGGGTACTTCAAAGTGGCAGAACCCCACACAGAACCCAGGGTCTCAGGCTCCGTGCAGTGCTGCCACTTTGAAATGCCACGGTGATGTTTCAAATGGGCAGTGCTGCACAGCTGATCCTGGGCTCCCTGTGGCACCACCCCTTTGAAATGCTGCCACAGTGTTTCAAAGTAGCAGTGCCATATGGAGCCTGGGGTCAGCTGGGAAGCAGCTTTGAAGTGCTGGGTGGAGCAGGCTCCCTGAGATGTACCAGCTTTGAAATGTACAAGAGTTTCCAGTGGGGCTCTTGTGCATTTAAAAGCGGAAATTTCCCGCATGGAGCCTGGGGTCAGCTGGGGAGTCCGCAGCTGATCCCAAGCTCCACCCCGCATTTCAAAGTGGCCTTCCTACTTTGAAATGCACAAGAGCACTCCCTGGGGCTCTTGTACATTTCAAAGGCAGAATGTGGGAGTGCCTATCAACTAGTCAAATAGTCAACTAGGAAATACCATCGACTACTTGACTAGTAAATTAATCGCTAGTTAACATCCCTAGTCATGAGTGGGTGTTTTGTATATCTATATGTGTGGGAAGAAATTATTGGAGAAAAGCGAAATTGAAATAAGATTTGCATCTAATTCTGAAAGTGATATGGTCTCTGCTCATTCTTATCTCTTGCAAGAGTTAATTCCATAGTGTAGGTCCAGCTTCTTTGAGTATGCTATCTCCTGCACACATAAGCTTCCTCCTATTGTTTGAATTTCATCGTTCCAGTGGAATGTACATGCCAATGGAGGTCCTGGTCACCGAGGAAAACACTCTTTTTAAGTAGCGTGGATCAATTCTAGAGATGGTTTTGAGCATCAGGATAAAGACCTTGTCCTCTATTCAATGCAAAGACCAGAGCACTAGTGATGTGTTCATTGTGGCTTGTGATGTTAATTTGGGCCTTTGTATTTGGTTCTAGATGGTCAGCATTCCCATTCTCCCCCAGAACAGTTGTTTTGCTCAACTGTTATCTATATAGCTGTCATCTTTCTACTCCAGAAGTGGTTTCATTTCAACAGTAAAGAGCTTTGTGATAGTTTGGGTTGACAGGTGCTATGGAAAGGTAAGATACCACTGCAAGAGTTTCTATTAGCAAAAGGCCTGAGGCAAAACACTGATGCAAAACTCTCCTTCCCTTGAGCACTGGGGAAGTGCTCTCTGGGTTCAGCTCCACATACAGATTTTGTGACTGAGGCTTAGTTGTAAGGAGTATCTTCAATATTCAGATAATACAAAGTTTGTGGGGCTTGAGGTCCATACACAGAAATACAGGACTGATGCCACACATGCACATACAAACCAATATTTAGGCATCATGGATCAGAGCCTGCTCTCATTTGGACCAGTTTAAATCCTCAGTGGCTTCAGAGAAAGTCTGAATTTATAACTCAAGCAGACCCAGGCTGTTACATGTGAGGGTGGGATGGAGGAAGAGGGCTGCTGGGGGTGCTGTGACAGCAAGATCTGGGCAGCTGCCAGGAGAGAAGGGGCAGCAAAGGTGGCATTGCTGGGGTGCTGGGAAGCGGGAAAGGGGGATGTCTGTGGGTAGAGGCAATGGAAAGGAGGCAGAGGAGGAGGCTGGGGGGGCGGGGAGTGGGACAGAGTGGGGGTGTCTTTAGGATGCCAGGTTGAGAAGGGGGGAGGGGAGTCTGTGAGCGGGCGGGAGGAAGGGGGCTGAGGACATGAAGGTGAAAAGAGGGCCGGGGGGCCACCATGCAGAGGCAGGCGCCCTCGCTCCCCCCCGGGGGTGGGGGGGTTGGCGGCCGCTCCGAACGCTGCTGGGCCGCCCCTTTGTGACGCCTCAGGGGTTGCCGGGCTGCGGCGGCGGGTTCCAGCGGGGCGGCTCGGCGCTCTGCTCAGGATTCGGCCACTCGGGGCGCGGCGGAGGATGGGGCGGCGGGCGGCCGGGGACGCGGGGCGCCTCGCCCTGCGCCTGACGCTGCTCCTGAGCCTGCTGGCCCAGCAGCCCGTGAGCGCCAAGAACGACAGCGGCGTTGCCCTGGAGCAAGTCGTGGTGGAGCCGCTGGTGCAGCTCTTAGAGCCGGGTGAGGGAAGGGGCCGGGCCGAGGGCTCCCTGCAGGGTGAGATGGTGTCTGAGGGCTGCCAGGCAGGGTGAGAGGGTGTCTCTGGTGTGGCAGGCAGCTGAGAGGGTGCCCGGTGGTGTGAGGGGGTGTCTGTAGGGTGCCAGTATGGTCCGGGGTTGTCTGTGGTATGGCAGGCAGGTGAGAGGGTGTTTGGGGGGATGCCAGGATGGGTCAGGGGGTGCCAGGCAGAGTGTGGGGGGGGGTGCCAGGCAGGTTGAGAGGATATCAGGGGTGTTGGTGGGCTGCTAAGTTGGGTCAGGGATACCAGCAGCATGAAGAGGGTGTCTGTGGGGTGCCAGGCCAAGTGAGGGGGTATCTGTGTGAGGTGCCAGGATGGTCAGGGAGTGCAAGCTGAGGGGGTGCCTCTGGGGTGCTGGGCAGGATGAGGGACTTCGGCCGGGGTGCTAGAGAGGGTGAGGGGGTGTCTACTGCGGGCCATGCAGCAGGGATACTCCCTGGGTGCTGAGGGCAAGCAGGATTTCCTTGAGTATGCAAACAGTGGGGAAGTGCAGAAAGGTCCCTGGTCCTTTTTACCTTCACCAGAAAGAAGCCTGACTCCCCTGGTGCATGGACAACAGGAGAGTAGTTCATATCCTATGCCAACAGTGGGAAGACACCCTTGTTCATTCATAGTTTATCAAGTCACACAGGTTTTAAGGGGCCCTTCTAAAGGGGGAGTAAGGGAAATTCGAAAAATTCCAGATTTACTTGTGATTCATGTAGCTGAACATTGGGGGCTAAAGGAATGTGTTGATTACATGTAAACTCCCTCTCTGTTAGTTCATTGAGTAATGAGATACTCAAGTTCACACCTAGTGCCTGGTTAGGCACAAGGCCAGCTACATAATGAATTGTATTCCTTTCCTCTGCCATCTGAAAACGATCTTTCCCTTTCCATAATTTTATCTGTCTCCTTGTCCAGATAGGTTTATCTTATTTTTCCCTACAGCATCATTTTTCATGCTGTGTTTATCACATTTCTCTGCTCTGATGTGACCACTATCAGTGTCATTACAGAAATTGCCTATGAGAGAGGGATCAATGAAGCCAGCTGCCTTGACTACAAAACCTGAGTTCAGCAGTGCTGGAACTAGGAACAAAAGTGTTAAGTTTACCCCCTGGACACTCAGGCCTCATGTAGCTTTGTGGAAAATATTGCTAATAAGCCACAATAAGAGTAAAACATTTAAAACATGAGTGAGTGACTTTCTCTATTAGTTCACTTCACAGGCATGACTTGCAACAATCCCTGTTGACATTCTCAAATAGGATTTTTAAGTGTTTGTCAAAATGTACTGTGTGCATCCAGCGATGTGACTTGTAATGAAAAGAGAGAATAAAGGAAAAGATTTCTGCTCTGCATAATTTTTACAAGGATTCCAAATGTAGAGAAGAACCCGAGATGTCTTTGTTTTGCTTCTACTGATTGCAGCCTTAGGACTGTAATTGTATATTTTTTTCTGGGGAGATTTCTCAATTTGTAGATTAGTTTAAAAAAATCTAGGGAGGCAATGCAAGTAAAGAAAAGGTGAAAATGTATCATAACAGTGATAGATTCAGTATTGTATCATTAGGTCTCACCCTCTTCCCCTTAAATTTCTTCTTCACGCAGCGCATAGTCAACCTGTGGAACTCCTTGCCAGAGGAGGCTGTGAAGGCTAGAACTATAACAGAGTTTAAAGAGAAGCTAGATAAAATCATGGAGGTTAGGTCCATAAAAGGCTATTAGCCAGGGGGTAGGAATGGTGTCCCTGGCCTCTGTTTGTCAGAGGCTGGAGAGGGATGGCATGAGACAAATCGCTTGATCATTGTCTTCGGTCCACCCCCTCCAGGGCACCTGGCACTGGCCACTCTTGGCAGACAGGCTACTGGGCCAGATGGACCTTTGGTCTGACCCAGTACGGCCATTCTTATGTTCTTATGTTACTTGTTTTTGTTTTTCTTTACTTTTTAAAAATTGACCTCACTGACAGCAGGATTGAGTCCATTGTCAATTATTTTTGATTGGCATGGTAACTTACAGTCAATCAATTTTCAGTGTTTAAATATATTTAAAAGTTTAGATGGAATAGTATTTGAATTTTTTTTTTAAATCCCTTTTTTGAGTTAGGGTTATTTATCTCTATTGTAAGCTTAAAAATATAAGAATGACCATATCAAATCAGACCAATGGCCCATTTAGCTCAGTATCCTGTCTTCAGACAATGGCCAGTGCCAGTTGCTGCAGAGGGAATGAACAGAACAGGACAATTATAAGTAATCCATCCCCAATCATCCTGTCCAAACGTCTGGCTGTTGAAGGTTTAGGGATGCCAGGTGCATAGGATTACACCTCTGACCATCTTCACTAATAGCTATTGATGACCCTATCCTTAATGAACATATCTAATTGTTTTTTGAATGCAGTTATAGTTTTGGCCTTCACGATGCCCCATAGCAACAAGTTCCACAGGTTGACTGTGTTGTTGTTGTATGAAGATGTACTTCCTATTTTTATTTAAACCTTCTGCTTATTCCATTGAATGCCCCCTAGTTCCTGTATTATTTGAAAGTGTAAATAACACTTTCCTATTCACTTTTTCCATGCCATTCATGATTTTATAGAGCTCTATCCTGTCCTTCGATAGCTATCTCTTTTCTTAACTGAATAGTCCCCCTAATCCTTTTTGTTGCCCCTCTGTGTACCTTTTCTAATTTTGACTTATCTTTTTTGAGATTGGGTGTCCAGAACTGCACGCAATATTCAAGATGTGGGTGTATCATGGATTTCTGTAGTGGCATTATGGCATTTTCTGGTTTATTATCTATTCATTTTCTAATGGTTCCTAACATTCTGTTAGCTTGTTTGATTGTTGCTGCACATTCAGCAGATGTTTTCAGAAAACTGTCCACAATGACTCCAAGATCTTTCCTAAGTGGTAACAGTTAATTTCAATCCCATCATTTTGCATCACTAGTTGTGATATTTTTTCCCAATGCGCATTACTTTGGTTTTATTAGCATTGAATTTCATCTGCCATTTTCTTGAAGTCCCCCACTTTAGTGAGATTCCGTTGTAACTCTTTGCAATCAGCTTTGGACTTAACTATCTTGATCAATTTTGTAAATTGAGTAAATTGCTAATTTTGCCACGTTTCTGTTCACTGCCTTTTCCAGATCATTTGTGACTATACTGAATAGTACTGGTCTCAGAACAGATCCTTGAGGGAACCCACTGTTTACCTTTCTCCATTGTGAAAAGTGATAATTTATTCCTACCTTTTGTTTCCTATCATTGAATCTGTCGCTGATTCATGAGAGGACCTTCCCTCTTATGTCATGACTGCTTAGTTTCGTTAAGTTTGTGAGTCATAATATGTTTTGTAACGATGTTATTGGATCATGGGAAGTCTCCTGAGAGTATAGCATAATTGATATCTGCCCCATGATTAGCAGAAGTTTGTTTGCTTTGGGTAGTAAGGCTGCTCACCTTTGGCTAGTAATCTCTGGGGTGCCTGGCTGCTCTTAAAGCGAGTAGTAGTGTAACTGCCACTAGGCAGTTTTGAATCTGGGCTCTCTGGAGCTTAGTGTAGGAGCCTCTACAGCTTGAGCTATAAAGCCAGCTGGCTCGCATCTTAGGCTGTAGAACTCCCTTGTTCTAATCTCTCACTCTAAGTGGTTTAAGTGCCACTACATGGGTCAGTGAACCACACTAGGTGTGTGGGGTACAGTCACAGTGAAAAAAATCCATTTTTTCATTTGTATTTGGGTGGGAGAGTGCAATCTCTCCTTTCAGATGTGACCACACCTTGCCACAGTTGACAGATCTGATCATCTCTAGACTGGATTACTATAATAGGTAGCCTCTGAGGTAGATAACTGGGGTAAAAAAGCTCACAGCCCCCGTTAGCTGACTCAGGCTCACATTCTGGGTGAGGGTGGAGGGGCCCAAAGCTTGGGCTCTAGTATGAGCTGAAACATCTACACAGCAATTTTTAGTCCTGCAGTCTGAACCCTGTAATCCTGAATTAGTTGACCTAGCCAGCCATGACGTTCTATGATTCTTTTATCCCTGTGTCGACGTACCCCTTGTAGCAGATCTTCAACTAGTGTTTATTATCATGGCTCCATTGAAATCAATAGAACTATGACAATGTACATTAGCTGAGGATCTGCCTTCCAGTTTTCTAATATGTTTTTTCTTCTGTCCCTATAAACGAGAATAAACCATATTATAATATGAGTTATAGCCACATTTAAACACCTTTATATTTGTATTATAGATGGGACTTTGCAAATCTCCTTTGTCTTTCTGTTATGTTGTGCTGGTTGAGATTAGCTAAAACTCTTTAGCTAACATCCCACAGATTTAAATGGGGGAGGGGGGGGCACTGATAGCATGATGTATTAAGTTATATTAAGTCTCGGCTTGACAAAGCCCTGGCTGGGGTGATTTAGTTGGGATTGGTCCTGCCTTGGGTAGAGGCTGGACTTGATGACCTCCTGAGGTCTCTTCCAGCTCTATGATCTTTCCTTTTTCACATGATTTTGCATGTCATGATACTGACAGAATCTTTTTTTAATACCTCTCTTTCTGATTTAAGAGAGTTAATAATAATGAACTCAATTGTGAACGTATTTTTAAATATTGTACATGTGCTAAGAGTGTTCTGATGAACACAGTTTATATATTGAAATAAATCACAAATCTTGTTAGGAATATCACAGGAATTATGAAGTTTTATGAATAATGTTGGAAAAGAGGTTACAAGGGTTTTATATCAATTTATCTCTATATGAATGTGTCTGTTACCACTGTAGGATTAATCCCTTAAGGAAGGCTGTTTGATATTTGTGCATCATTGACTGCTAGTGTGAAGGACCCATGCATTTTTCAACCACAGAAATTTTATGTAAAGCTTAAAAGAAGAGAAATATAAACTTGCATTGATGAATTAACATAGCATTTGGTGTAGAAGAGATTCCAAAACAAAAAAATGTGGAATAGAAAAAAGTAAACTTTGCATTTATAGGTGTTTATTATCATTACAACATATTGGGAGTAGGACAGATTGATTATGTAGACTTATAAAAACAACCATAATAAATCTTCTTTGTTTGTTTCTTTATATTTTAAAAGATTAAAGAATTATTGCTTATTTAATGCATTGTTTTCAAAGGCACTGCATAAAGTTGTTTAATTCCTCTATTGAGCAGTAACTTTATCTTAGCATCCTTATAAACATTCAACTTGCGTGCTAATATTAATAAAATATATCATTCATATTTGAATCCCAGATGGCGATGCAAACCTTTTCCTTCTACATATTTTGCAAAACTCATTTCCTAGCCTCAGAAGTACTAGAAAAATGAAAAGCCAAATCACAGTGATTAAAACCACAATAGTTAATTAAAAGACTGTACCTGGTTGATTCATCGCTTGTACTAGCTGTCTAAAGCTGACCTTAACATGTAATGGGAAAAAATCATGTGGGAAGGCTTACATTTGCCAGAAGGAATGAGGAAATGGGCTGATTGAAATATTCTTTATAGAGAATTTTGCTTACCTCTTTTAAGGGAAGACCTATACTGTGCACAGATACTTTTGTACCTCTCAGGGTATTCAGTAGGCCAATTTAACATAATGGGTTGACTTATAAGGAAAATTCATAATTTTTTCTCAAAAATCCGATTAAGATTTAAATATTAGTTATTTGCACTTGGTTTTCTGAAAAAGACCAGAGAAGACTTCAAGAAGTGACTTTCCTGGTAATTGGGTATTATTCCTTCCTCTCGTGCTATCTAGATGACCTGCAAGCAGGTTTCATTCATTGTATTAGAAATGTAACTTCAGACTTTGTGTTTAGGTTTGAATGCTACAGTATCCAAGGAAGTAGAATTTGGAGTATGCACAGTTACATGTGGTAAGTAGCAAAGCAGATGAATAAAGCAGATTCTAATTTGTTTTGGGGGAAAAAGTGCTAACTGTAGCAATTTAGCAGGTGTAATTTGGTTGCTCTCCCTCACCTCTCATTGATTTCAATTTCCAATAACTATAATTAACAAAAACAATCAAGCTGATTGTCATTAGAAGTTTAGGTCAGATCTGTTGTTTTATTAATTTCACAGCCTGCAAGCTCCTATTTTAAAACCAGTTCCCTACATTTATTGCACATGAACTGCCTTCACCAAAGTAACAATTTTCTCTATTTGTGAACATCTGTGAGATGTTCAGAAGATGAAAGATCTTCTGATGCATCTCACAGATGTCTTCCCACATGCAGTATTGCCAGCTCTATCAAAAAATTGCTCATCTGCAGTAGTCTATTCTGTATTCCACATTTTTATAATTTATAAACTATGTAATGGAAAGAGGTATCCTGAAGAAAGATAAGATGAAAATTCAATACATACTCTCGGAATTTTTGTTTCACCCATCTGGGCATATTGCAAAGAAGACATCTGTGGTATTATGGTGGTGATCGGGTCAAGGATGGTATGGCTTTTAGAAAAAAACCCATTTAGCAGAAGACTCAAAAATATCATTGAATTTGTGCTGAACAGAATCTGTTTCTTATAGTATCATGCTACCTGGAAACAAGAAAGGAGGAGGGGAACCACCAACTTTCTAATCAATTAACTGTTCTCCAGCCCGTGTGGTATTGTTTCATACACTATATTCTGTAGTATTTTTTTCCTGACTAGTTGTGAATGTCACAAATGATGGGGCTTCCACAATTCTCCTTGGGAAACTATTCCATAAGATAATACATCTTGCTATCAAAAAGCCTTTTTTCTGCTATTCAATTTAATTTTTCCTTTTCTCAGTTCCATCATTTACTGCTGGTTATACACCTCACTTGCCCTCATTATAAACCACCTTAAATAACCTCATTTTCTTTCATGCTTGCAGCCTTAAATTATTTAGAGACTATTATCATGGCCATCCTTTTCAGTGGACCTCCCAAATGTCCTTCCTTTTGAGAAACTTAACTCAGTTTAGTCCCAGAGTTATCTGTGTTCCCAACAACTGTGATATCCCTTCACTTTTGTTTATGTCAGTTATTTACATCTTAAATAAATAATCATCAGTTAAAGGTTGTACTTAAGGATTATTTACACTAGAGGTCAAACCTCATCATTTTGAATTTGGATATTATTTTGTGTCCCTTGTTTTGGGTCTTGGACACACATTATATTCAATAGTTGAGTGTTGGCTTGTTGAAAGGTATACTCTTCAGACCATACAGCCAAATTATACAGTTTTAACTCTCTTAATCTTTACTTGTAAATTAATCCTTGCATCCCTCAGTAATTTTTGTTGTTGTTTTAACTGCCTTCAGTTTCTCAATATCTTTCTAGTAATGTTGTGCCCAGAATTCAACAACTCTGATCATAAAAACTTATTTCCTCATGATAATGATGCTCGTTAATATTTTGCTCAATTTTGCATTAGTCTTGTTTGCTGCCATGTCTCAATAAGTGTATGTCTGATTTATTTTATCTACTATTACCAGTCTTTCTTTTTTTCCTTCCCACTGATATTTACTTTTTGTATTTTTCCCCCCAGATATCTTATTAACTTGCATTTAGAAATATGGACCTTGGTAAATCTTTCTAATCCAACATGACCATATTTCTGTCTGAGTTAATTTGAATAACTTTTTAAAATAAGATTTAATCTGATGAGTATTGCAGTAAATCAGGGATGAGCAACCATGAACTGGGGTTCTACCTGTGGCCCTGTGGTCCTCCTGTCTGCTCCCCCACGCCCACATGCCTCTTGTGCACTGGGGCATGGAAGCCCCGCTCTTACCTGCTTCTCCCTCTCCTTCCCAGCACTTTTGGACCATGTGGCTTATCTGATTCCTGCTACATCCCTACTCCTCCCCCTCCCTTCCAGAGCTGGAACCCTGCAAACAGCTGAATCACAGCATTCCAGCTCTGGGGTGGAGGGGAAGGAGCAGGGATGGAGTATAAATCAGGCGATGTGCTGCTTCTCTGAAACTGTTGGGAGGATGGGAAGAGGTGCAGAAAGTATGGGTTTCCCAGCACCCCAGCGTGTGACAGGCACATGGGGGAAGAGGGTAGCGAGAGGTCCATGGGCCACAGGAGGAGCCTCCGTGAGCCACGTGTGACTCACAGGCTGCAAGTTTCCCACCACTGAAGTAGATTAACTTCTGCAGAGTTGGCAGCTGCTAATAGGGAGGGGAAAAGGGAAATTATTTTGGGGGGAAATTAGTTTTTGGCCAAAGAGGGTAGGCCGCGGAGTACTGAAACTACTTGCAGGTCCCAGGATGGGGTTCTTTTTGTCAACTTTTTGTGTTTGATAAGGTGCCACAGTTTTAATATTAAGGTAGTTAAAACAGGCATGTTCTTTCTTACTAAATGTGTTAGCACAGTTAGTCCAGCATCCAGATTTTTTCAAACAAGCCAATTTGATGTTCATAGGTTTTCGGCTCACCCCCATTTCCCCCCCAGACATATAGCCCTAAAGTTAGAGGAATGTCTTTAATAAAAGTGTCAGTTCATTGTCATTTATACCTCTATCTCTGCATCCTTGAGATGAGATGTTCTCAGCAGTGGAGAATGATCCCTGTTTTGTGACAGTTTCAGTAAGTATTGTTGTCTCCCTCTGTCATCTGAAGTATTGTTTCATGATCTATATGTCATCTGTGAAATATTCTAAAATCTATCAGTGTGTATCATACACATTTAAAGGAGGCAGATACATCACAACAAATTACTATTCACATCAGTGGGGTTAATTCAGCATTCAAATCAATTTCCCATTTATCAAACTGTGGGAGGGTTTTAACTCCTCTTTTCCCATACCCCTGCAGCTTAGTAAACAACATGCTGTTAGAATAATGGTAATTTTTTCAGTGTTTACTGGGCTTAAACATACTATTCCCTCCACCCCCACTCCCTATGTCATTTCAGTGAACTGTGTACACATTGTTTGGCAAAAATAAATATAGCATTTGTTTTGAATTTGCAATGGTTAAAATGAAGCAGTGTTCCCATTGAAATACTGATGTTTGAGGAGAAATACATTTTATTTAATTGAATTTTATACAGACATTTCTCTCAGCCTTCAATATTTATGATTACCCACTTCCCCTCCCTATCTTCAGTAGAATCCTTCGTGTCTTAGGTGGAGTTCTGAGGGTCACCATGAGGAGGTCTGAATGGGATTCACTTCAGTGCCTGTCAATAGTCACCCAATACTGGTTACTATTAAGCGATTCAAGGCTCTCCTTCCTCTGAGAGGATCCTATCCTGTGAGGAGCACAGCACATTCAGTCTCTGTTGCGAACAGTGGGAGTGAGGGTGCCTAGTACAGTGAGGGTCAGGGTTAGAGTGGGCAGGCTATGTCTGCCATGCTCCCGGTATTAGCTAAATTGGGCACTGAAAGGCCATGTTCATGTCAGCTTTGATGTTTGATTCACAGTTTTTGTTTTCTTAGCAATATACAATTTACTTCTGTTTATCCAAAACCCTATTGCCCAAACCTCAGCATTATCTGAATCCCATCCTTTTCCCAGCAGCATGAGATACAGGAAATACATGCCCTCTGTAGTGTGTATCTTATGTGAGGGACAAAAAAGAGGTTCAGTGATGTGGAGGTTCATATAATAGAGCAGAGACCTAAGCCAGGACTATTAAGAGGTTTAGTAGGACTAACCCCTTTCTACAGGGGAGGCCACTCTGTTGCTGAATGACTCCTATGGAAGCACAGAGTGTCCTCTGAAACCCTCGTGGGAGGGAGGGCGTAGGGCTCTGACAGCAGTACTGCAGAAAGGGGTCCCTATGCTGTTGCAGGCCCAGTGATACTCAATCTCTGCAGGTGCAAAGTGTTAAATGGGTGTGGTGGGGAGGCAGTAGTCCTGGTGGGAAAGAGCAGAGACCCCAGCCAAGGCTGCAAAGAGAAGAAGTTAGATGAGCCCTCTGCATCCAGGGGGACTACTGTTGCCTGAATGGTTTCTGCCCTTTTGATTATCCAAACAAAATCTGTGTCCCACATGCCACTTGGATAATCTGGAATATACAGCATAAAGTTTAATTGCATTTGAATTATTCTAAAAGGAGATTAAGAATGATACATTGTGACATGGTGACTCTCAGGAGCTGTATGCTTCAGGAGTTGAAAGTGGGCAGAAGTAAGTTTTGTCAGCCAAGTCTTAAACACAAATATGGGATAGACTTGGCAGAAGCTCTGAGGATATCGTTCTCCTGATGTATGGTAGATAAATTAGTTTAATATAAAGAGGGAGAAAATAAAGAATGATGGAAGAAATGGAAACAAACTCTTTTTTTTTTTTTTTGCAAAGGTATTGGCATTCGAGAAGTTATATTAACCAATGGGTGCCCTGGAAGTGAAACAAAATGCATTGTACGTGTAGAGGAGTGCAGAGGACCAGTAGATTGTGGGTGTAAGTAGAATCCTATGATATAGAACTGTAGAGTGAATGTGTTTATTCAAGGGAAATATCCTTATTCTTTATAAGTGCGGCGGAAGTGGAGTGAAATGATTGCATTCTATTTTCCAGTTACCCTGTTGAGCAATCTAGTAACATTTCACAACTCACTTTGGTACTGATGTGTGTTTGATTTTAAATCTCTTTAAAGTACCATTTTTCTGCACTTATTTTCTATTTTGTCGATATATATGTAGTTCTAAATATTAAGCCAAAGTGCAGATATTTTAAATAGTTTTAATTGGAAGAACAATTTCAAATCAACATTATTTGATTAGATAAATTATATGTGCTATTTACAGATATGTTTCAAACAGTTGTTGATGTATATATTAAAATTTTCTTCTACAGGGGGTAGACCAATTTCTGAAAGCCTTGCTAGTGTGAAAATCCCATGTATTTTTATACCTCCAGAGAATCGATTTACATATGTTTGGAAAATGTTAATTCCAGACCAGGTGAGCAACTGAACTTCACCTTGGGCAAGAGAATGATATATTCAATATGTTTACCAGCTGCTTCAGTCATCTCGTGCCAACTCCTGGTTTAATTATTTTTTTTATGTTTGCTATCATAATATAAATGAAATCTTTCTTTTTGTCAGCCTGATGGCACAAGAGCTTTTGTGCCCCATTACTTTGCAGAGCTCCCGTTTCCCTTCATTTATTTAAAGTAAGAAATAAGTTCTGTAATGTATTTTAGAAAGTAACCTTTGTTGTTCTTGCTTGAATAAATAAATGCAAAGTAACGCACATTGGAAAACATCAACCCAACTATTAAATAAAAATGATAGGGTCTAAGTTATGTTAC
Source organism: Pelochelys cantorii (assembly GCA_032595735.1). Lineage (NCBI taxonomy): Eukaryota > Metazoa > Chordata > Testudines > Trionychidae > Pelochelys > Pelochelys cantorii. The sequence continues at coordinate 66,088,142 of CM064328.1, forward strand.
CACTCAACAAAAAGATCTGGGAGTCATTGTGTAGAGTGCTCTGAAAACATCTGCTCAATGTGCAGCAACAGTCTAAAAAGCTACCAGAATGTTAGGAACAATTAGGAAAGGGATAGACAATAAAACAGAAAATATCATAATGCAACTGTAGAAATCTTATCACATGCCCACACCTTGAATACTGCATGCAGTTCTGGATACCCATCTCAGAAAAGATACATTAGAATCATAGAAGGTACACAGAAGGGCAATCAATAGAGATGATTAAAGATATGGAACAGCTTCCATATGAGCAAAGATTAAAAAGACTGGGATTTCTCAGCTTGGAAGAGAAACTACGAGGTGATATCATATAGGTCAATACAATCATGACTGGTGTGGAGAAAGTGGATAGGGAAGTGTTATTTACTCCTACACATAACATGAGAACCAGGAGTGTCACAATGAAATTAATAGGCAGCAGATTTAAATGAAATGCAAGTAAAGACCTCTCCACATAGCCCACAGTCAACCTCGTGGAACTCCTTCGGGTGTTGTAAAGATTAGAAACATAATGGTGGTCAGAAAAGAATTAGGTGTGTTCATGAAGGATAGGTACAGCTAATAACCATGATGGTCAGGCCCATACTCTGAGTGTCTCTAGTCTCTGATTGCCAGAAACTAGGAGTGGAAGACTGGATGGATCACTCGATAATTGCCCTGCTCTCTTTGTTGGCATTGGTCGCTGTCAGAAGACAGGATACTGGGCCAGATGGACTATGGGTCTGACCCATAGCTGTTCTTGTGTTCTTAGAACTTGGGTTCTCAACCTGGAGGGTGTGAACAAATGTCAATGGGTCATAACCACACTGCCCTTCTCCTTTGGTGAATAGGAGAGGGGTCTCATTAGATGTGATGGATTTTTACAGTGGGGGAGGAATCTGGGTATGGAACTGCTTGAGTAGAATAACTGGTTTTCTATATGACTTTGATATAGAGCATTTCCCCCATACAAAGCAATTTGAAAAATTCCATTTTGTCTTTTCTTTTTAATATGGATAGCAATCACTCATTCTTCCTAATGATTCGGCTATTCTGGAGGTGCACAGGGATACCCATCCAGTAGCTTTCCAGTGTGATACAAGAGAAAATAATGAGTTAATTGCCTCTGTAAAATATACAGTATATACAACTGCTGGTAAGTCCAGAGTAGCTTCTAAACTGTTATAAGATTTTGCTTTTGTTTAATGAATAGCTATAAGACTTCACGAGACTGTACCTCAGGACAGTATCAGAGCAGATGCCATAGAAATACTTATCAATAAAAGAAGAATACAAAAGAAAACACGGATATGGAAAATATGAAGTTTTGATAGTGGCAAAAAGTTACAGGCTAAAATAAATCATTTCTCTTCATTCTGTTAATTTGTTACTTTGGCTCAGTCAGTCTTCACAGATCACAGGAATTTTCTCTCTCAGCTAGCAAAAAAGCAGGACAGGCAACCAGTTAAATGGAAGCCCCTCTACTCCAGTTGGTGACATTTTGTTCTCTGCTTCTCACATCCCCTGTTAAATTTCCTGATGCAGTGCAGAAGTAGGAAGGCAGTCGTTTGAATTTTAACATATTTAACTACCATCTTGATTTTTACTATGTATGCTCGATTTAGAAAAGTTTAAAATTAAAAAGAAGATTTCATAAAATGTTTCTTCCCTCCTCTGCTGCAGGTAATTTTTGCTTACATTGTTAGGAGAGACAGTGGTGGTTCCTTTTGCCTTTCAAATTTTGAGAGGCCTGCTGGAGAGTCCAGCCCACTCAATCAGTAGAAAACAGAAGGGACCTTACCCACATGAATAAATTCCTTTCTGGAAAAAAATTTTTGGATTCACATGGATCAAGAGCCAGAAAGGGCTATTTTATTGAGAATGAAGAGTCTAGTTTAAAAATATGCAGTCAGCAAGACCGAATTATCCAAATAACCACTGGACATGGGATTCAAAACCTACTCCCCCATGGTTTCATGTTCCTCTAAATTGATATTTAATCCAGGAAGGAACTTTGCTTACATAAGTTAAGGGCTCTTCTTTTTTCTTCTGCAGAGTGTCCAGGATTTTTTTTTTTCATTCTTAAATCCATTTGGTTCCTGCAAAACTTGCAGAGCTCTGGCTTTTTCAGGTTATATTCTACCTGCAAGTATCCAAATTCTGAATTCTGTTTGCAGGAAGGAGTGGTTTCCTTTGACCCTGGATCAACACAGCACTTAATCTTGTGTTTAGATTTAGGCACCCAAGTAGCCCCACATAATGCTTGAACTTAAACACATGATTATGTTGCTTACTGAATGTGGAGTATACTGAGGTCTGTGCAGCAGAATGTCTCCAAGGATTAAGAATAGCTATTCAGAAATGGTTAGTTTAGATATGGAATTAGAAGACTCCCAGCAAAGGTTGGCTCAAAGATTTACTACCTCTTTTCCTTGGAAAAAAAGAATCAAGTTCCACTCTTCAGAGAACAATGGACAAATCCCATGTCATGCTTAGTGTTTTCCTCTAGATGTTCTTTAAAGATATACTGTGTGCTAGTGAGTGTCTTACTTCCCCCAGTGTGGATGCTGCTGTTATGACCTAAAAACTGAAGGTGAAAGAGATCATCAGTAAAATAAATCATTAGGAATTACACAGTTCTCCAGAGACCTTTTTCTTTTGTGTCCAAATCTGCTGCCTGTTGGCTTTCTGAGATCCAGCAAGATCAAGATTTCTGCATGTACCTCTCCAAGGAGATCAGAATTTTTGAAAGGCCCCTTTTGTTGTTAAAAGCTGTAGAAATATGCCGCAGTATTCCCTGTATTTGGATGCATACATTCTTAGCTTTTTTCTGATAGTTTGCAGAGCTCTGTTGCTCAGACTTTGGAGGTAGGGAACATTAACTTCACATCTTAGAATGCTATCCCACCCACTCCAAACGTGAAAATGAATTTTGGGGAGACTTTAGGCATTACTTTATAAGACCTCTTGGAGAAGAAGGTACCTCTTCCTATTCCAGAAAATCGAAACCTTTCTCCTTAGAGTGGATCTTTTCCTTGGGCATCTGTTAATCTTCAGTGAGGTAGAGACCTAAAAGCAATTTTTTGGAGGGGATGGAGAATGAGGAGATATAGGAGATAAAATTGTTAATTTTGTAAAGCCAATTACAAGGCCAGACTCTTCTTTTCAATATCCATATGTAACTATTAAGGATTTCAGACCAGAATGGAATCGTCACTAGGGGGAGGGTCTCAGGTTGACTTTGTCCCAGTGGATCAGTTTTACTTGGGATAACAGTTGGCTTTGTTCAGTATTTCCTAGAGTTACTTTTTCAGATTCCTCCAACTAAGATGATTTCTCACCTTCCCTTTGAGGCATTTGAATCCATAGAATATAAGTTTCTGTGTTTTCTTCCTTGATGTGGTAATGACCACTGATAAGGTCATTTTAACATCTTCTAGACTGCTACCTTATATGCTGTTCCACAGATACAGGGTTCTTTGCACCTGCCCTAGTTTTCTTCCGTCAATGCTTTCACCTTTTCACATCAATCAGAATATTTTCTTGCCTGTTTTTTCTCAGCAATGTAAAACTAGGAAAGGGAACATTTGGCATACCCAGGATCTACAGGGCACTCTTTAGGCTTGCGTGGAGTATAGATCTCTTTAGAAATCTGATTTTCTTTGGGCCTGAGCCAATTTCCATTAAAATCAGTGGGTGTCCTTGATTCCCATAAATTTTAGAGGGCATTGGATTGAGCCCTTTGTAGTTTTCAAGGGCCTCAAGCAGGGACTGTTATTGCTAAGTAGACCAGGAATCATCCAGAATATCAGAAGTGCTTTGTGTGCTCAGGATCAGAGCACATCCTACCCAGGTCATTCCATTTTTAGGTAGAAAGAGGCAAAGCCTAACTACATGATCTGTGTCAGGTGGCTTTCTGGTGACGTGTGCACACTTATCAGAAGCACTGCCAACTAAAGGGTCTTGTTTTGGCTGACACAACTTTGTTCAGTGCGTTCTCAGAGTGGCTTTTCCTTGAGAGGATCCAGATGTGATCTTGGAGAGAAGTGAATAGGATCATAAAGGGTATTTTCCCTTTCCTTCCACTTCCTCTAGAGAAACGGAGAATAAGCTGCAAGGCTGGGGAAGGGGAGTGGAAATGCTTCAGCTTGGCTGGTTGGGTTTCCTGCTTCTTGCTGCCAGGGAAAGGAAACCCATGTGCTGGTCAAAAGTTACAAAAACCAAAATGAGCAGGTAAGAGGAAAACTTATTTGTCTGGCTTCACTCCCTCACTTCACTCTCTTTTTCCCTTTTTGTCTTGTATGCTTATGTAATTTGAATATTACAAGCCAGCTTTTCAGCTAGTGTAAATAGGTATGGCTCTGGTGGAAGCAATAGAGAGAACACTGATTTACACCAGCTGAGAATTTGGCCCCATACAGGTATAAGAATTTTCTTGTTTAAAACATGCAGCACACTCTCTTCCACTTCAAATTTTAGGATCTGCCTTAGGAAGGTGGGAGAAGTATCTATTTTGGAGAAGGGCAGGAAGAGACCTGGAGGAGTTGTTCATTAGGAACATATTTCACGTATTCCCAAGTGGCTATGTGGAAAAACTTGGTGTAATATAACGCTGCCTATGGAAAGCTTTAGTTTGTACTCAGCAGATTACCATAATTCTCACTGACCTTCTATTGAACAATAACAATGCTTTTTCACAATGAGCTGTCATCACAAATGGGGTTTTCTACTTTATTTTCAGCACAGTTCCTGACTGATTGATTCTGTTCTTCTTGTGTAGCATCCTGGGGACAAAAAACCTTCACTTGTTTTTCCTTAAATAAACATCATTATAGCCATTGCAAGGAAAAACCCACCCATTAATAGCTGGAATTGTCCCTACAAAATCACTGCCATGAGATACAGTAAAGCATTTTGTTCATACGCCTTCCTGTTATGTTGTTAAGTTGCTTTTGAAGATTCCAGTGCCATAAGGCAGTTTATTCATATTTTCTAATTATAGTTCTGTAGGGAGGGAGGATTTTGCGGGGGAATGGGTGAAGATAGAAAATGATTCTCCTCATGGTGCCATGTAAAGGGAGTCAGTCTGCCAAGATCCAGACTGTGCCCCTTGTTCCATCACCCTGGTGAGTGTGTTTATTGGTACCAGCAGTGGAGGAGGTGGAGGCAGCAGTTTGCCAGCCATCAGAAATGGCAGCATCACCCACATGGACAGTAGGTTGTGCCGTAGTATTTCTTTAGACTATTTCTCTTGAGTTCAGTTCACTTCCTATTCAGACAGAGATTGCTTATTTCTAACAGACTACGCATATTACATATCATTTTCTGTTGCATTATATAGTAATGAAATAGGGAATCCCTATGACTGTATTTGGAATCCTGGTCTTTGGTATGTATGTGTAAGAGAAAGAGAATCTGCTTCCATATCTGGACAAGCATGTGAATTTTTAATATGTGAAAATCTTGCAGATGATCCACAAGAGGAACTAAGATGTGTGCACCAAGAGTACATAAGTACAAAAAAGTTGGAGTAAGAAGCTCATTCCTATCTAATGTTCCTTTCACAAAGAAAATATGTATACTTAGAAAGCTAGGTCTGAAATTCAGTGGAAATAATACATATATTCTGCTGAAGTGTGTAAACAAGCATTCTATTTATAGAGAGAATAATGTTTTATCATTTTCATGGGGGGGGGGGGGGAGGGAACCTGCAGCCCCCGATTTGCCTGGATCTGGCCCCTGAGGCTCGGTGCTCCTCTTCCCAGCATTGGGGAGCCTACATTGGTGCTCCAGCCTTTCCCCCCCACACACACTATACCACCATGAGTCTGGAGCACACCATCTACTAGCCTGGGTGTCAGCAGCCCCCATCCCAAAAAAGGTTCCCCATCCCGATCTTCATCTACAACATCATGCTCTAGGAACAGCTGCAACTCATTGAAAAGAATTTTTGGGGAAAAAGTACAGTGCCAGTTCTTAGAGTGATGTCCCTATTGGTGCTCCACTTGCAGGCATGGTAGAATCCCTCACACCTGGATTTGGAGATCTTCATCAGCAGTGCCCATCGGACTGCACATGCACCTCCCTCCCATGCTATGAGTGGGATGAATATATAGCGCAGTGCGGTCCGTCCACCCCCCAGTTCCACCTCTGTTGCCCTTGGTCTGGGATGGAATCCATATCAGAGCCAGCTTCCCTGTTTACCTCACTAGATAGTGCCTCACGAGTAAGTGTAGTGTACTTAGTATCTTCTTTTTTCTCCTTTTTTCTTCTATTTAAAAAAGACTGTTTTTTAAAGTTTACCTTCACCGTTTTTTCATAGTTTAGGTTTCCATTTCCCTGCTTCCTGTCCTTCCCAACTGGGAAACCTTTTTCATTCACCCTTTAGCCCAGATCTCCTGGGTTTAAAAGGTGCTTTTCTTGTGAGGCCACCTTCCCAGTAATGGATGGCTATTCATAATGTGTTTGCTCTCTGAAAGTGAGGCACTTCCCACATCAGTGTTCCCACTGCATTGGCCTGAAACTCAGAGCAAGAAAAGACTGGGTCATTATACTAAAACTTCTCCTCATGGAGAAATCACTGCAATTGGCATCAGACCCATGCCTGGACTTTTCCCCAGAGAGGCCCTCTTGTTCTATCAGATCATTTGCTGATTCTCATTCCCATGTTCCATCTTCTGTTTCTCTCTCAGATGAAAATGAGCTCCCTCCTCAAAGTTTGAGGCATACATTCCCTGGCAAGATTTGATGCCTCAGCATCATCTGGAAGGGACATAACTGCAGGAACCATATAAGTGCTTGTAGTACTAATGTGAAGAAGCAGTTTAAAGACCCTAACCAAGTAGACCTATAGCAGTTGGCGCTGCTTCCTAGCTTTGGGTAATGAGACAGGCCAACTTCAGTAGGTACAGCATTGAAAAAATACTGGCATTGGCACTCTTTATGACAACAAGAAGAGTGTCAACACCGAGCAATCCCTTGGCACTATCAAAATCGTGGTTACAGGCCAAAGCACCAGCCCAGTTATCAGCATGGACCAAATCATTAGCACCATCTATGGACACTTCAGGGGAATACACTCTTCAGCACTGAGTCATACACTGGTAACATATACTGGAAACTCACTGACCACTACACTTACCTTCATGCCTCTAGCTCCCATCTCAAACACATTTTTCAATCTATTGTATACAGCCAAGCCCTAAGATACAACCGGATTTGCTCAGATCCCACAGACAGAGACAAACACCTACAGGATCTTTATAGAGCATTCCTAAAACTGGAATACCCACCTGGAGAAGTGAAAAAAACAAATTGACAGAGGCAAAAAAGGACCCAGACATGAACTACTCCAAGACAGACCCAAAAGAGAAAATAACAGAATTCCACCTGTCATCACCCACGTTCCACAGCTCAGACCTCTCCAACGGATTATCCACAATCTACAACCTATCTTGGATCCCTCACTGTCAGAGGCCTTGGGGGAAAGGCCTATTCTCGCTTACAGACAGTCCCCGAACCTGAAACGTATTCTTTCCAATAACCATGCTACGCAGCTACATCATAAACATCCAGGAACCCATCCCTGCAATCAACCATGGTACCAGCTCTGCCCACATATTTATACAAGCAAACTCATTACTGGAGCCAACCATATACGCCACCAAATCAGAGGCTCATTCAACTGCGCATCCAGTCATTTAATCTATGCCATCAAATGCCAGCAATGCCCCACTGCAATATATATTGGACAGACTAGACAGTCCCTACGTGAAAGAATTAATGGACACAAATCAGATATCCGTAAAGAGAACATACAAAAGCCTGTGGGAACACACTTTACTCTCCTTGGGCATGCATTAACAGATCTTCAAGTGGCTGTTTGGTACAAACCAATTACAGGAGCCAAATACACAGGGAAGGACCGGAGCTTCAGCTCATTCGCAAGTTCAGTTCTCACACCTCTGGATTAAACAAAGATACTGGATGGTTAGGTCATTACCTACCTATCAAACAATGAGGGCGACAATGATTCTTTGTCTTTGAAGAATCTCATGATACCATCTAGATGTTTCATCAGTCTTTAAGTGTTTCCTGACTCTTTGTTATTTGCTAGTTAATGGTTCTTTTCTGCCCCCTTTGACTATCTAGTCTTTAGGTGCTTATGGACTAGACTTTCCCTTGACATATTTTTTACCCAATGCCTTTTCTTGTCCCCCCCTCCCAATTTTCCCTCCTTCCACCCTTCCTCCCCTCTCCTCTATTTATTTTGGTCCTAGACATCCAACACTCCGGTCACCTGAAGAAGTGGGCTGTGCCCACGAAAGCTCATGATATCATCTACATGTTTTGTTAGTTTATAAAGTGCTACCAGACTATTTGTTGTTTTTTTAATTTACTGGTAACAATGATACTGTTCCCCTTTCCACAATGCTTTATGTAGTCTAAAGACCTGCTTGTATCTGATATTCCTGAGTCTCCACTTCTCCAACCTGCCCCCATTTCCACTCTCTTCTCCGAACTCATGACACTTCTACCTTTCTCTGTCAAGAATGGCACCTCCTTTCCTCAGCAATGAGGAAGAGGGAAAAGAGGGTTCAATCACTCCCTCATCTACCAGGCAAATCACTGCTGCTTTTCCTCACTCCATATTGACGTCCACAGTCCATATCTGGTCCACAGCCTTTCATGGTCAGGCACACAAGATATGTGATCTCCTCAGGCATGCCTTTATATTTATACAGTATATCTCCTCCACAAACACAACCTCCGCCAGCTCTTATGCATGATGATAAAAATCAAGGACTCCGACTTGCTACTTTTGTGAACATAACCCAACAACATCCGTGTCAGAGTTATTTTCCTCCAACCACCACCAACCATAATCCTAACAACTGGTGCTCCCCAACCAATTTGGGAGGCATATCTCCATGATCACACAGGGTACGTCTAGATTACATGCCTCTGCTGACAGAGGCATGTAAAATAGGCTACTCGACATAGTCAATGAAGCGGGGATTTAAATATCCCCGGCTTCATTAAAATAAAAATGGCCGCTGCGCTGTGCCAGCTCAGCTGATCGTCGGCACAGTGCGTGAGTCAAGATGCAGATTGGTCAACAGGGAACGCCTTTGTCAGCCACTCCCTTATGTCTTGTGAAACAAGGTTTACAGGAGCGGTTGACAAAGGCGTTCTCTGTCGACCGATCCACATCTTGACTTGCGCGCTGTGCTGACGATCAGCTGAGCCGGCACAGCGCGGCAGCCAATTTTATTGTAATGAAGCTGGAGATATTTAAATCCCTGCTTCACTGACTATGTCAGGTAGCCTATTTTACATGCCTCTGTCGGCAGAGGCATGTAATCCAGATGTACCCACAGTGTGGGGCAGATGTTCATTAAACAGATCCACCCTACACATCAATCTCCTGAACTACGATCAGTCTGCAAGGCTTCCAACATTTCCTCCCTCTATTCAAACAGCATGTCATCTGAATCACAGACAACCTCGCTTTCATGTACTACATCAGTAAGCAGGGCAGAACAAGGTCCCATTCTTTATGTTTTGATGCACACAAATCACAGAATTGGTGTGTCCAACAAAATGTCACCATGTCAGGAGTGTATTTCCCTGCACCCTAGAACACTCCCATGGACGCATTGAACAGGAAATTCTCCCACAATTATGAGTGGGAATTGGATATGCAAACACTTTAGCCCCTCTTCAACCATTGGAAATGCCTCACCATTGATCTCATTGCACACAGTGCAAAGACAACAGTTTTGTTCCAGAGTGAGACTGGGACACATCTCAGGGAGACACATTCCTCATAACATGGGATACATGTCTCCATTAGGCCTTCTTTCCCTTTCCCCCTCCTACTCTGAGTACATTCCAAGATTCAGGAGTACAGAGGTCATGTCATACTTACAGCTCCAACAGGGTCACAACAAGCCTAGTATATTTATCTCTTCCACACGATGATATACCAATTGATCTCTCTCCATCCAATGCCACAGTGTTTTTCACAGGACTCAGGATGAATCTGCCATCCCAATGCAGAGATGTCCCTTCTCAAAGCCTTGCTTCTCTGGGGTTCCACAATACAGAAGTACCCTGTTCAGAGGCAGTCAAACAGATACTTTTGAATATCAGGCACAACACAACTAGACGCACGTAAGTGGACTAGATTGTTATGCTGGTGAGCCTCCCACCAAGTTGGTGCAGCACACACTCCCCTGCCACTTATTCTGGACTACATGATACACCTTAAACCAGGAGTGGGCAAACTTCTTGGTCTGAAGACCACAAAGGGGACTTTGGACTAGGCTAGGGGTTTGGAAAGCTGGAAGGGGTGAGGGATGAAGGGGTTGGGGTGCAGAAGTGTCTCTGGGCTGGGACTGAGCTGTTCAGAGGGTGGAAGGAGGATCAGGGCTGTGACAGAGAGTTGGGGTGTGCGTGGGGAGTGAGGGTTCTGGCTGGGGGGGGTGCGAGCTCTGGGTTTAGTCTGGGAATGAGGGGTTTGAAGTATAAGAGAATGCTCCAGGCTGGAATTGAGGGGTTCACAGGGTGGGAGGGGATTTGGGGCAGAGATTGGGGTATAGGAAGAGGTCGGGGTACAGGCTCTGAGCAGTGTTTGCCTCCAGTAGTTCCTGTAAACAGCAGGTCCCCCTTCCATCTCCTATACAGAAGTGCAGCCAGGTCACTCTGCATGCTGCCCTGTCCACAGATGCCATCCCTGCAGCTCCCATTGGCCTTTGTTCCTGGCCAATGGGAGTTGCAAAGCTAGCACTTGGAGTAAGGACAGAGTGTGGAGCCCCTGGCTGCTCCGACATGTAGAATCTGGAGGGAGGGGATATGCCACTGCTTTCGGAAGCTGCACAAAGCCATCGCACATGTGGAGCAGGGCAAGCCCCTGACCCTGCTCTGCCATGGGAGCTCGAGGGCTAGATGAAAAGGTGTGTTGAGCCAGACTGGGCCCACAGGCTATAGTTTGCCCACCCCTGACTTAAACAATCAGATCTATCCACCAGATCCATTCAGGAACATGTGGCAGCAATCACTAGTTTTCACTGCCACATAGTTGGTCATTCTATTTTCACACATCTGATAAACAAGCACTTTCTGAAGGGTCTCTATAACCTTTATATCTACATACGAGATTCAACCCCTGCCTGGGATCTTCTTCATGTCCTATATTTTCTGAGTAGGCCCCGTTTGAACCAAATGCAACCTATTCTTCTCTGCATCCATCAGTGAAAACAGCCTTCCTTGTCCCCATCACTTCTACCCAATGAGTTGGCGAAATTATGGCCCTTATGGCATGTCCACCCCATACACTGTTCTATAAGGACAAAGTTTCACTACATCCACATCTGTCATTTCCACCTAAGATTCTAACATCTGTTCATATCAACTAGCCTACACACCTGCCTTGTGTCTTCCCAAACTCTTACAGTAACCAAAAGGAGACAGCTCCATACTCACTCGATATGAGACGAGCATTAGCATTTTACTTGTACAGGATTAAACTCTTCTGAAAAATCATCATGATTATGCCTCTCCACCACCAAAAGAGCTAGACGCCCAAGCGGTATCTAAACAACATCTTTCAAAGTGGTCTTTGGAGTATATACATTATCTTACAAACTGCACAACACACAACAGACTACCACATTCAGAGCACATTCATTATCCACCTCAACAGCCTTTCTCAATAATGTCCCTTTGCTGAAATTTGCAAAGCAGTCACATGGTCATCAACAGACACTTTCTCCATCACTACACTATTATACACAATGCCACAGCAGACACTCTCCTAGGACATGAAGTCTTGTCATGGACAGTAAACGTTGCTCTGAAGGCCCAGCCTTCCAATTAGGGATCCTGCTTTCTAGTCTGTTATAACTGGAGCACCTACAGGGACATCACTTGAAGAAAAAGAGAAGGTTACTTGTCTTGTGCAGTAACTGAGATTATTCAAGATGTGTGTCCCCATGGGTGTTCCATTACTTGCCCTTTCCTCTCTTCTTTTGAGCCAACCTTCCCCCCCTGCTGTGGGCAGAGAAAGAACTGGGAGTGGTTAGTCCACTCAACACTATATATATATGCCCTGCTCCCAGTGTGAGGGGGTGCGTGCATGCACGTCTGTGTTCTGATGAAGAACAACAAATGGTCTGGTAGCACTTTATAGATTAACAAAACAGGTAGATGGTATCATGAGCTTTCGTGGGCACAGTCCACTTCTTCAGATGACCGGAGTTATGAGTTGGGGATATGAAAACTCTAAATAAATAGGAGAGGGGAATGGGAGGGAGGAGAGAAAGAAGAAGGGAGAGGAAAGGGAGACAGAGCATCGTTAAGTATCCGGAGAATGGGTACTTAAACCTAAGCAGATAAAAATCAAAGTCAATAGATAGATTCCCAAGACAGGAGGGAAACCACTCAGAGAGCTGTTAGCACCTTCAGTGGTTATTAAGTAGGTAGAGTCCCCACCAGCCTATATCAGGACTGAGTCCATTAGCATGTGAATTGAATTTGTGGATTGTAGGCACAGAGGGTGCTGCCACACCTACCAGTGAAGCCCTTGTTGGGAAACATCTCTTGAACCTGAGTAACATTCTCATTTGATGGGTTTCCTTTGTCTGGAAATTGGGTTGGAAGAGCAAGTGCTCCAGGGTTGATGTATGTAATTTACCTAATTAGGAATCTATTTTTTATAAAAGAAGTGATCAAATAAATTATGTCATTTAAAAATGTGTGGATAGAACTTTATATAACTGATATTTTCTGGAGGGAAAAACTAACAGTGACAACTCAGTTTTGGGTGTAACCTCTTTAATTCTGAATGAATAAGGGGCAGATTGTGCTGTCTAGGCACAGATCCATATGGTGGACAATTCAGAGAAGCATTGTCCCACTAGGAGCTCAGAGAGCCATTGTTTAATACCTCCCAGAGCTCTTTAGTGCGCCATGTGTGGCACAGAGTATATGCTCCTTTCAACAGCCCCTTTGTGGCTGTCTAGCTCTGATAATTGTATGAAGGGAGAATGGGCCATGCCCTGCCTTGACCCCCTTGTCTTTTACAGTGGCTTGCACGTTGTAGAAAAATAGAAGGGTAGTTCCTGTCCTTCCTTTCCCTGACACATCTGTGTAGGGTCAAGTTGCAGTCTCTCTCTAGATGCCAGATTCCTGTCAGACATGTGGGTGTGATTCTTTTTCAGTGGAATGATGGTTGCACTGGTCTAACTGAGGCTATGTCTAGACTGCAGGCTTCTTTCAGAAAAAGCTTTTCCGAAAGAGATCTTCCGAAAAAACTTCTTCTGAAATGAGCGTCCACGTTGCCAAAGTGCTTCGAAAAAGCAATCTGCTTTTTCAAAAGGTAACATCCAGACTGAATGGACGCTATCTCGCATGTAAGCTGTGATTACTATGGGCGGAATGGCCACCAGGGCACCTGTGCTTTTTCCTCTTTCCTCTTCTCGAGAAAGAATTCTCTCTTCCCTGTCCACACACACCTTTTTCTGAAAGAGCTCTTTCAGAAAAAGACTTCTTCCTTGTAAAAAGAGGTTTACCAATGTCGGAAAAACTCCTCTGTTCTTTCGATTTTCTTTCAAAAGAATGCAATTGCAGAGTGTACGTAATTGAAAATTTTTTGGAAAAACAGCTGTTTTTCTGAAAAAGCTCTGTAGTGTAGACATACCCTAAGAGCCTTATCCAAAATCTCTTTGAGGTGAATGGGAAGACTCCCATGTACTTTAGTGAGCTTTGGATCAGAGAAGAGTTTGGCCCTGAAGTAAAAGTAATGTGTTGGTTAATTTCCACAAAATCTGATGTTTACAGAAATTCCTAAAATATCTTTCAAAATGTTCATGTTGGTTTGAGGCTACACTGACTTGTGCACAGCTCACTTTAGAATTTTCTTTTTGTAATTTCCCTATAACAAATATTCTCACTTCTTCTTCACTAAAAGTTGTTATTCAGCTGTTTCTCGTCCTGCCCTGATCCAGAAGCAATAACTATGGAGATTTGTTGGGTCGGGTACTGAGTTATAATCTAGCCTAATTGTGCTGCTGACAGAAAGGGAGCAAAAAGCAACTGGATCACTCTAGCCAAGGAGTCCCAGGTCTAGAAATATTGTTGCTCCCCTTACCCAACCTATAGAATGGGGACTTGAGAAGGAATGTGTCATATGGCACTCTGGCAGTCTCCATCAGATGGATAACCCTTTATGGGCTGTTACCAGCTGATAGACTCATAGAACTGTAGGACTGGAAGGGACCCTAAAAATCAAGTCTAACCCTCTGCAGTGAGGCAGGACCAAATAAACCTGGATCACCCCGACAAGTATTTGTCCAATCTGTTTTTAAAAAGTTCCAATGATGGAGATTCCAGAACCTCCCTTGGAAGCCTATTCCAACAGCTAATTACCTTTATAGTTAGTTTATTTTAATCATATGTGGTAGCCTCAAAGGCATGTCTGCTTGTATTATAAGGTCGCCCATAGACAAGTCCTAGTTCTGGTTTATATGGATCTGCCATATGAAGCAAACGTGAATGGATCAATATTAGATTAACTGTGAGATACTTCCTACTTCTCTTTAGCACACTCCTTTGTTGCAGCCTGCAAGTAAAGATATTCTTATAGCATCAAAATCACTTATTACTAAGTTGTAAAAAAAAAAATTAAATTAATTGAATAGGAAAATTGAAGTTATTTTTAGTTAATATTCCTTCCTCTATCATTTTAAAATGTCATAGTCCAGCAGTTAAAATGAAACTGCCTAAAAGAAGTTAGTTAGTTCTACTTTATTTGACAATTCCCCTATGCAAAAGAGTTAGTTTTGGAATTTTCAACCAGTCTACTGATAATCCCCGTCAATCCTGTGTCTTGCAGAAAGACCAGAAGGATTATAAAAATGATCTATGATTTAGGAATAATGAAATCATTACTGCTATGATGCAGGAAAATGGACTTGAAACCCATTAATGCTCAAAGGATGCTGTGGATATCCTGAAATCATTCTGGTACACACTGTGTAATTTTGCATCACATTAAATAGCAGGATTACACCCTCTGCTTTTAACATATTTGTTGCCAAAGAGAAAGCAATCTGAAATTAAAATTGGCCTGTGTGTGTGTAGATTGTTGATTCTGGAGTGATCAGATGCGGGTGTATTGCATTTTAGCAACTTGGATTATTACTGGGCACTTGTTGTCATCTCTGAATAGAGTTGACGGTGTGTGTCCATTTTTCACACTGTGACAATGGAATCTCATAAATTAGAAGGAAAAGACTAATTATGGCATCTTATGTATTCTCTACCTATATTGGATTGTTCCTTACAGTTTGTTCTCAAGTGTTTTGTCTGGTATCATGTAAAATCGCTAAAGCAACGGGGTTGTCAATACTTCCCTTAGAAGATTGTTCCAAAGTTTAACAGACTCCATTAAGAGTTTTCCCTTCCTCAGTTTCACCCCTTTACAGTTATTCCTCTCTGGTCCACCCAAAACAATTCCTCTCCAATTTTGTGCTTACATGCTTCAAATGCAATGCAGTTAAACATATTATATTTTATTATTGTTTAATGTATTATTTATTTGTATGGTCCTAGAAGTCCCAGTCATGGATTAGGGCCTCATTGTACTAGGTGTTTCACAAACACAGAACAAAGAGACAGTCTATGCCCTGAAAAATTTAATTTGCAATCTAACCAAATGATTTAATGTACTTTTTAAATTTTTAAATGTATACAGCACACCTACCTTTACCTTAAACTGTTCAAATGTTATACAAAATTCTAAAAAGCAAAATAATATTTTAATAATTTCTTTTCATAACAACACCCAGGTGCTTATATACATCAATTTGCTGTGACTTTTCCTAATCACCGTCTTTTAATAATTTTTATAATTTGTACTTATCCTAATTCCCTCCAGTTTGTTGCCATTTGTCTGGTATTGATGTGTGCTGGACTATGTGTAGCCTTAATGGGTAGTCCTCTATACTGTCCCTATATCTAATCTGCTTGTGATGGGACTCCCCTTTAGCTGCCGCTCATAATTAGATTACGTTCTTATTTCCTTCCAGCATATTGCATTGCATGTTCTAATTTAATTTGCTGTCTCTTACTACTCTTAGGCTTTTTAAATGCATTATGTATCTGGTTATCCTTTGCTTTGCATCTTCTGTAC
Organism: Pelochelys cantorii; assembly: GCA_032595735.1. Taxonomy (NCBI): domain Eukaryota; kingdom Metazoa; phylum Chordata; order Testudines; family Trionychidae; genus Pelochelys; species Pelochelys cantorii. The sequence continues at coordinate 66,104,358 of CM064328.1, forward strand.
TCTCACCTATGCAAAGTGAGTGTAAAATGTATCCTTATTTGGACTCATTTTTCATAGGTCTAAATGGTTACACAAGTTTTATGGCAATGAAGAATCAGGCCCTATTCCTTTTCAGTTGTTTCCCTTCCATTTAACAGCCTGTTGAACAAGATGTTTGAGCAATAATGATCAAGGTATTTCTTCTCTTTAGAACTGGAAACAAGACGATTAAGAAGACCGGACACTGATATAGTTCTGGTGTTTGTTCTGATAACTGGAGTTATTGTTTGTGTAGGAGTGATCTTTGCGTTAATCTTCATAATTCTTCACTGGTAGGTGGACAGCATACAAATGTGATTTTTGTATTTGTTCAGATTATAGTACTACTAACTGCAAACCTGACACTCAGATGAGATAATTTAATTTTTCTACACTGGTACATTTATGTTGCAAGTGGTCAATATATCTGAGAATGACAGCTGTTCTTTTTACTAGAGTAGCTTAAAAAGAAGTAGTCTGCTTAAAAAGAAGTATTATAGATTTTTGACAGGAAGAGACTTTAATATAGTATACTCTGTATAAGGAAATGGGAATTTAAATCTACTTAAATTCACATTATTGTTCAATTATTATTTCCATTTCAGGGGAGCTGTAAAAGCATTCTGGGCCTCAAAAGTTGGTAAGGGCTCCAGAGAAGAACAATCAAGCTCTCAGGGTTCAATGAGAACCATAGAAGACTCATCAGGACCAGGCTCTGTATTGCCATTAGGATCTGTAGTGGCATCAGGATCAAGAGTAGCATCAGGATCTGTGTTAGCATCAGGATCAAGATTAGCATCAGGATCAAGATTAGCATCAGGATCAAGAATAGCATCAGCATCTGGATTGGTCTCAGTACCAATGTCAGCACCAACACCAACCCCATCACCGTCACAGATAGATACTACTGGACAAGAGGAGGAGCATTTCCCGGAATGGAACAATGAAGAAGAGAATTAGAAAAATGAGGCTGGAATATATAAAAAGATTATCTAAAAAAGATGATAATAAAGTATGTTTAAAATACATACATTGCAAGTTTTGATTTTTATTACGAACATTGGATATATAGGGCTGAATTTTAAAGATGGTGTTGTAAAAATACATTAGATAGATTGAAAAGTAGCGTTAACATGTATATAGTTCAGTGATTTTAACAATCAGAGCCTTTCAGGTTCAGAGAACCAAAAGCAAAATTTTCACAAGGAACTTGTAAACAATGTATTTAACATTTTAAATTTGTTAATATCAAATAGCCCAGATGAAGCACATCCTTTGTAAAATGTCCCCTACATAATTTCATAAAAAGGGAAGGATGAAAAAGAGCAAAGATATGAGCACTCTTTTAGCACTGCATCGTGATGTTGAGAACAACATTAATCAAAGAACCAAAGGTCATAAAGAGAAGAAATTCTTTAATTGCCTATACACCAATTCTAGGAGCCTGCATAGCAAACAAGAGAAATTGAATTGCTTAGTTAAGAGCATAAATTTGATCTAATTGGTATTACTAACACCTGGTGGGATGATTCAGACTATTGGAATGTTAAAATCAATGGCCATAAATTATTTAGGAAGGATCAAGTGGGCGAAAGGAGAGGAGTGGTACTGTGTCAAAAATGGCATTACCTGTTTCTGAGTCACTGATAACTCAAAAGAAAATGATCTTGAATGCTTATGGATCACTGCCTTAACAGCTAAAAGCACAAGATGGGGTATTAGTCGGTGTCTGCTACACACCACTAAATCATTCTAGGGAACAGGATGAATGGCTCTTTATATGACTGTCTATAATGTATAGGGGGAAAAACTGTGTAATCACGAGGACTTTAATAGGAGTGGCTGGAAGCCTCATGCTGCCACTATTAAAAAATCCTTAGAATTTCTAAGTATTATAGACAGCAGTTTCCTAATTTAAAAAGTATTGCAACAAACAAGGAGAAATTCTACCTTATCCTAACAGATAAAGTCAATTTAATTAATCACAGAACTAAAAAATAATGGTAGCTTGGGTATAAGTGATTAAGACTTGATCACATTTGTAATGTGCAAACAGAATAAAGTCTAAACCAGTGATATGCACTTTGTGCTTTAAAAGGGCTAGTTTCACAAAGCTGAAAACTATCGTGAGCCAAATCAGGTGGGAGGAAGATTGCAATCAGAACAATATGAATGACAATTGAAAATTGCTTAAAAATCTTTTACTAGATGCCCAAAGAAACCCATACTCCGCCCATGGAGGAAGAAGGCCCTATTGGTTAAAAACTGACCTGCATGGCATTTTGATTAAAAATCTAGAAAGATATAACATTAACACAGCAGACATTAAATGGATTAAAAGGTGGCTGATAGAACTCAAAATTTAGTTGTAAATGGGGAATTATCATCCAGTGGATCTGTTTCTAGTGAGGTCCCATGTGAATTGGTTCTTGGCCCTATCCCATTTAACATTTTTATCACTGACCTAGAAGAAAACATAAAATTATCAGTGAGAAAGTTTGCAGATGAAGCAAACATTGGGGAGTGCTAAATAATTAAGAGGACAGGTCACTGATTCAGAGAAATCCAGCTCACTTGGTGAACTGGGCTCAAGCAACCCCTATACCTAGTAAAATGGTTAAATACAAATATATACATCTAGGAACAAAGAATATAGGCCATCTGAACATAACTAGGGTGGGTGTGGGTGAAGAATGACTCTCTCCTGGAAAGCAGTAACTCTGGAAAAGTTTTGGAGGTCATGGTGCATATGAACTCCTAATATATTGCGATAGTCCAAAGAGTTACTATGATCCTTGGCTGCACAAATGGGAATCTCAAGTAGAAATAGAGAGGTTATTTTACCTCTATATTTGGTACTGATGTAACTGCTGCTGGCACGCTGTGTCCTGTTCTGGTGCCCACAATTCAAGAAGGATGTTGAAAAATTGGATGCAGACAAGAGTCATCAGAATGGTGAAAGGCTTAGAAGACAGTCCTGATAGTGATAGACTCAAGGAGCTCAATCTACTTTTCTTCACAAAGAGAAGGTTAGGGGATGACTTGTATCAGAGGGGTAGCCGTGTTAGTCTGAATCTGCAAAAGTGACGAGGAGTCCTGTGGCACCTTATAGACTAACAGATTTATTGGAGCATAAGCTTTCGTGGGCAAAGACCCACTTCGTCAGATGCAAGGGATGACTTGTTTACAGTTTTAAGTACCTACATGAGGAACAAATATGTAGCAATGGGTTTTCCTGTCTTCCAGAGAAAGGTATAAAACGATCCAATATCTGGAAATTGAAACTAACTAAGTTCAGACTGAAATAAAGCATACATTTTTAACAGTGAGAATAATTAACTGTCGGAACACTTTAATAAGTGTCATGGTGGCTTCTCCATTCATGACAATTTTAAATCAAGATTGGATGTTTTTCAAAAGGCATGCTCTAGGAATTTGGGGAAGTTCTATGGTCTGTGTTATAAAGGATATCAGACAAGATAATCACAATGGTCCTTTATGGCTTTGAAATCTGTGAAGATGTGAAAGACACTCACTTTTCTTGTTGTCGACAGACACAAAGAGGCAAAGATAGTAAAGGTGGGGAAATAAGGCTTTTGTTGATGTTCTCAGGATTTCAGTTAGCAGGGGAGTCCCAGACAGAAGCTCTAGGTTGGCAAGTGGGTCACAACAGCAGTTGCTCTGGTCTCTGACTCATCTCCCGGTTTGAGATCTAGTATGTCATCCTCTGGGCTGTCCCTCTTATTTACCAGTCTCTCTCAAGCTGGATGGAGCTGGATGGGTTGTCTTGTCTGATGGTACTTTTGCCTTGTGGCCTCAGAATCAAATGGAAAACCAAAAGAGAGACTAGCAGTGGGGGAAGATAGGACAAGAATAAAAATATTAGGGGCTGAAAGGAACACAAGGGAAGGGGAGACAGAATAGGATCTCAAGTGTGTCAAGTTGAAGTTTCTGCTGGTGCCGCAGTAATGACTAGGTGTCCCTGCTGAGATCTGAGCTTCACAATAATATGACAACCATTAAGACCACACATGAAGGATGAAGTCCCTGGAACACAGTACACTTCTTCCAGAATCCCCCAGTCAATCTGTGCATCCCTGCCTCTAAAGTCCTTTTTTTAAAAGATCCTGAAAGAGGGGTGATGGGTGGAATGGTCCAGCATCTCATTATTTTGTTCACCATTTAGGCCTAACTTTTAATGCATCAGATCTGGTTAATTTCCAGTCTCCCGCTTCTTTGGTTTACCAGGTATGAGCTCAACACAGTCCTTGAGTTACATCAATACATTTTTGGTTAGACTAACTTAGTATTCCTGGTTTTCACTATCATAATCAATCTGAAGTCACAAGCTGAGTTTGGCTTTTGTTATGTTTTCCCAGAAACATTTGTTTTAACAGATGATGGAGCCATTTTATAAATTTCCATCCTCTTTTTCACAGTTAGGCTCACAACAAGGTAGGCGCATGGGGCTACAATTATTGTAGCATAAGTTTCCCTATATTCCCCTTCCATAGTATCCAGTCTCTAGTTGTCACTTGGGGATCATGTTCCATTTCCTTCTGACCAGAGGTTTTAAAATTGCAGTCTTCTGTCATACACTGTTATATCTCCAGCAAGCCAGTCCACCTAGCGGCCTACACTTTGCTTTCTCTCTGAGGGCCATCACAGGTGTGATTTACCAGTAATCCAAACAGCTCTTTCTAAACAAGCGCACTTATTCATAGGGCAAAAGCATTACAGAGAAAACATAAAAACAGTAAACATCCCCACATGCTTATTAATAAATGTACAAGAAATCATCTATCTTCCACATAGAGAATCTGGTAGGCCAACATTCCGCTCACAATCCTTCAGCTAGAGTGAGGCTTTGGATAGAATGTCTTGTCCTTTTGTTGAATCAAAAGGAAGACTTGTGTCATTTCAAGCTCATACTCTTAAACCAAACACACTTTCATTCTTTCCTAGTTTATGCAATACCCTGTATGAACCAGTATATGCAAACCATTCCTAGGAATGGTACCTCTCTGGAGCCATTTGCAAGCCCTCAGTTAACCCCCCCCCCCCCATACACAGTTTTTAGTTCTTGGAGGACCTATAGTAACCCTCCCTCCTAGAGACAAGAACTAACATACTTAAACTGTTCATAAATCATACTTAAATTATTTGTAAATTTAACACAATCCCCAAAGATACTGTATAGCAGGGGTGGGAAAACTCAGGCCTGGGGGCCAGATGTGGCCCTTGGTTTGCCTGGATTTGGCCCCCGAGGCTCAACATTGGGGAGCCCGCACTGGTGCTCCAGCCCCACTGCCACCCACCCGGAGGGCTGGAGCTCACAAAAATCTGCTAGCCTGGTCCTCATTAGGCTCTGGTGTACAAGGGGAATGTGCGGAGGGTCTTTCTCCCTCTCAGGGTGTGTCTACATAGTAAAGTTATTTCGGAATAACGGCCGTTATTCTGAAATAACTATGTGAGCGTCTACGTAGCAGTTCTGTTATTTCAAAATAATTTCGAAATAACGGATGGCTTATTCCGACTTCTGTAAACCTCATTCTACAAAGAATAATGCCTATTCCGAAATAGCTATTTCGAAATAAGACGCGTGTAGATGTTCCACTTCTGCTATTTTGCAATAGCCCCTCACCAGGGCCATTTTAAGTTATTCCTCCCGAGTGCCTCCTGGGGCTATAAATCAAGATAGCACGGCTACATTAGGGAAACCTGGCTCAGACTAATTTTGAGGCTTCCCTCTAGTGTAGACATGCTATTTCAAAATAAGCTATTTCAGAATAACTAGTCTGGAATAGCTTATTCCGAAATAACTGTGCAGTGTAGATTTAGCCTATGTTAGGGGCTTGTCACTTTGCTTCTCACTTGTGTATAGGCCCTGACTGATTTTTCTGTGGCTCAGTGGCCCCCGACCTAAAAAAGGTTCCCCACCCCTGCTCTATGGGATTGCAATATTTGTCATACAAACAAATTCTGTCATCTGCAGATAAAACATACTTTATCAATTGGGGACCCTTTAAAATTTTCCCCCAAATAATTAAAAATTAAAATAAATTTGAGTATCAAATTCCTTGGATAAATGAAATCTCTGAAAAGGCGCTGTACGAAACAACAGTTTTGGCATTTTACATCATTGTGACTCTTTAAAAAAAATTCATTTCAGCTACTCAAGAATAGACAAAATTGGTTCTCAATAAACAAAAAGTACATTATTTTAAAAAGCACACAAAGGATATACAGAGCACAGAATTTACAAGCTACCAGCACATCTAAGCTAGGTAGTCACATAGGTGTAGATCCAGGAACCTTAAACCATTAGGCTATGTCTACACTGGCGCGTTCTTGTGCGAAAACGGCCACTCTTGCGCAAAAACATGCCGTCTGTCTACACTGGCCGCGCGTTCTTGCGCAAGTAAACTGACGTTGTACTGTAGAAAATCAGGGCTTCTTTCACGAGAACTCTGACGCTCCCTCTCAGGAAGAAGCCCTCTTGCGCAAGAGCTCTTCCAGAAGAGGCCAGTGTAGACAGGCAATATGAATTTCTTGCACAAGAAGACCTTATGGTTAAAATGGCCATCAGAACTTTCTTGCGGAAGAGAGCGTCTACACTGCCATGGATGCTCTTGCGCAAAAGCACATGCCAGTGTAAACGCTCTCTTGTGGAAGAGTTTTTGCACAAGAACTCTTCCACAAAAGAGTTCTTGCGCAAGAAGCTGCCAGTGTAGACGTAGCCCTAGTGAAGAGCTTGTATATAGGGAAAAATGGTGATCTTTGGGTTTTGTTCTTTCTTAATCTTATTCACTCTAAAATTTCCCACAAACACCTGCTGTCCACAGAAAATTAAATGCAAAAGTCCAGCATTAAATATGAAACAGTACCTAGCTGCTCCATAGTTACGGTTTTAGCTCAGTTTCTGTTACAACTTTAAGGTTGTGAGATCACAAATACTCAAAAGTCAGGAAACTTCAAAAGTTACATTGCTCTGCCAAAGTTCCTGCATTCTGACAGCCTGTATTATTTTATCATGTTCTTTCCCATGCTAAATGTAAACCTTAATGTATTTTTTCTTTGCAGTAGTGCACTTTATAAAATATACAGGATGCACAACATAGTCTTTTAAATGTAGCCATAACAACCTTAATTTTTTGAATTTCCTTACTTTTGATCGCACAAAGTGAACATTGCATTAATATTTTTTATTTCTGCCAGATAAGCTGAAAGATATCCCAAAATAAAGGTTTGTCTCACTTTTTATAGAGGAGAAAATAATGCTCAAAGGTCAAAAATCTGTTCAAACTTTTATTTCTAAGTGCATCTACACTGCACTATTATTTCGAGATAACTAGCATTATTTCAAAATAACAATGTGTGCATCTACACAGCCATTTCATTATTTCTAAATAATTTTTAAAAAAACGAACAGCTTATTCTGAAATAGCTTTTTCGTAATAAGGTGTGTGTAGACTAAGGATGTTCACAATTAATTTACTAGTCAAGTATTCAATGGAATTTCCATCAACTATTTGACTTGTCGTTAGGCACTTCCACATTCTTCCTTTGAAATGTGCATTTCAGAATCGGAACTCCATGTGCCAGCTTTGAAATGTACAAGATGCTCCAATAGGGGCTCTTGTGCATTTCAGAGTGGAAGCACCCACATGGAGGCTGGGGTCAGTGGGGGAGTCCCCAGCTGATCCTGGGTTCTGTGGAAATGCCATGCGGAGCCCGGGATCAGCTGGGGAGTCCCCCAATGACCCCAGCTCCATCCAGCGCTGTCGCTTTGAAGTACTTATCCACTCCCCTTTGCTGCCTCTATCTGATAGAGGCAGAAAGGGTGGGGGAATCAACTAGTCCTTAAGATCCTTAGCGTAGATGCTCCAGTGCTGCTATTTTGAAATAGCCCCTCACCAGGGCCATTCTAAGTTGTTCCTCCCCAGTGCCTTCTGGGGCTCTAAATCGAGATAGCATGTCTACATTAAGGAAGCCTGCCTTGGACTAATTGTGAGGTTTTCCTGCAGTGTAGATGTGCTATTTCAAAATAAGCTATTTCGGAATAACTATTCCTGAATAGCTTATTTCAAAATAGCTGTGCAGTGTAGAAGTACCCCAGAGGCATTCTGTCTCTAAACATGTCTTACAATGTCTGCTGTGTTTGTGTAATTTAAATTGTGCTGAGAACTCTATATATTTTTGATAGCTAGCTGAATTCAAAGCACCAAACCAAAGTTTTGCTTGCTGCAGTATGTATGCATATATTTGCATTTCCTCCTGTTAGCCATGTGTAATGAAAACATTGATGAAATGTAATGAAAACATTGATTCACAATGGCCTCAAGTCAGGGAAGCACCTATATTCAGGACAGTTTAAGCATGTTTGTAAATTTCACTGAAGTCAACAGGATTTAAGCATATCGGGCTCTTCTATGGGTATGATACCCAGCTTGAAGAGACACACTAAAAATAGAGGGTAGCCACTCAGAGGGTCTATCAAGGGCACTCAGAGGGTCTATCAAGGGCATTACCATCCAAAAGCATATACTCAACACAGCTAGGTCCTCCTACCGCATATGGTGCTGTGTCTATCCTATATTTTTAGCATGACGACTTGATGAAAAGTAGCTGCATATGAATCCTGGAGCTGGGAATCACTCCCAGATAAAAAAAAGTAGACATGCCCTAGCAGGGAAAGTACTAAGAACTCAATTCCTCCTGATTCTGAACTCCTGGGGGCCAGAGCAGCTCTTAGAGTAGTTCAGACCATCCTGGGCCTGTATCATGGTATGTCTACACCGTAAATGAAGGAGTCATTCCAGAGCAGACAACTGCACCCACTCTAGCTTTACTTTATTCTAGCTAGCTTGGGTAACAATAACAGAGAAGATACGGTGACACGGACCCCAGTATAGACCAGCCACTAAGGTATGCCCCCAGCACTCCCAGCAAGCTTGTCTGGGGATGGCCAGTCCAGGCTAAAACCTCATGTCCTCACTACCACATTAGGTGGTCCTCAGAGGACAGCCATAGCTGTCTTCCTCGGCTCCTGTTGCGGATGAATTCTCCTGTTGTTGGATTCAGAGCTTTTAGAGCTACTTTACAGTGCTGTTACCCACTATGAAGATAAAGGAACAGGGGTGAGAATCTCACTTACATTTAAAGTTAAACATCTACTTAACTTCTGTGGAGTGATTTCCTGAATGGGAGCCAAATTGACTATTTCATCCTCATCATCTCATTTACCTTGCATTGTCCACACGTGATTAATCACTGTGCAATTTTTGTTTTAATCTAACAGGATTTAAATTCTTTTCTTTTCTTTTCTTTTCTTTTCTTTTCTTTTCTTGATGATCCTTTTGGAATTCATAACTTGTCTGTATGTGATCCACCATCTGTCTCAGGGAATTTAGCATACGTTTATGTGGTTATTCAGGCCTCGATGTATGTTTCATTTATGTCTGATCTAATATGATATATATTGGAAATCGGTTTTTCTTTGACAGCTTTACCGATCTGAGTTAGAGATGAATTTTTTATGTTGAATCGCAAAGATTTTCAATGTATTTTATCACTTCATTTAGTTGAACGTATTTAACAAAATACTAGACACTCAAAGCTTTTTCTTTGGTGTTATGCACAGTAGATAACTTAGCAGCATAAATAAAGGTCATTTTTTAACCAGATGCTCCATAAAATGAAATTTAAAAAACCATGAGTTGAAAACAGATTTAGTTCTCTATGATTAGCAGTGATATTTTCAGCCGTGTGCTGAAGATACACGAGGCAAATAATTTGATTTGTATATCAGCTAAATGTTAAGTCAAATACACAGTAGGCTATGCTGGCTAGGCAATTAAATTTTTAGAAATAGTAGAAAGCCTGAGTTTGGCAATTTACTTGTTTAATTATTTAAAATATGTAGACTATTTTTCAGTGGTACTGAACACTCTCAGCGTCTGCTCACTGAAAGGCAATGGGCATAAATTGCAGCAAGGGAGGTTTAGGCTGGACATTAGGAAAAACTTCCTAATGTATTATTAGGAATGTATTATCTAGGTGGTTAAGCACTGGAATTGCCTAGGGAGGTTGTGGAATCTCCATCGCTGGAGATTTTTAAGAGCAGGTTAGACATCAGGGATGATCTAGATGAGGCTTGGTCCTGCGGTGAGTGCGGGGAACTGGACTTGATGACCTCTTGAGGTTTACGGATTCTCTGATTCTACGATTATGGGCATCTCTTTAAAAGACCAGTTCTGTGCTCTTGATTTTCTATACTAAAATTTCACATTGGCTGTTTAGCAATAATTTACTTTTTGAATGAATAACTATATCAGAGTGCAAGGAATGGAAAATTCCTTAGAGCAGTTCATCACAACCCTACTTTAACAGGAGATTGTGTTTATGTGCTGGCAAAGCACATGCATGCCTGAAGCAGTCAGAATCAGAGTTCAACGCATTTATGAGAAGCTGGTATGGGCAACTGGTTATTGGAAATTACTTAACCAATGTGTGTTTTGTACTGTATCTTCCCTAAAGTTGTGTTCTATCTACCCTAAAGATACGAAAGAGACCACAGCTCCAATTAGACCATCTAATGACCATTTTGAAGAGAACTGGGCTTTAACCAATGAACTCTTATGTTTAGATTGCTTTTTGCAGGAGTGACATTGACTTATCATGTATTTGCATAATGGGGCCTGAATCCAGACTGGGGCTTCTGGATGTTACCACAGTCTAAATGAGCAATTCTCAAACCATGGGTCATGACCCCATTTTAATGGCTCAAAGTGGGTCACAACCCAATTTTAAAAGCTGGTATTAGATTTGTTGAGGCCGGGGGCTGAAGTCCAAGCCTAAGCCCCACTGCCTGGGGCTGAAGATGAAGCCGAGGGGTTTTGGCCCTGGGCAGCAGGGCTCAGGTTACAGGCTCCCCACCTGGGGCAGCAGGACTCAGACTTTGGCTTTGCCACACCCCCACCCGGGGCTGGTGCAGCTCAGGCTTTGGTGCCCCCTCCTGGGGGTCGTGTTGTAATTTTTGTTGTCAGAAGAGCGTCATGGTGTTGTGAACTTTGAGAATCCTGGGTCTAAATATTAAATATTCATATCTACTTACTGTCCACAAGAAACAGTTAAGCCCCTGGGCTAAAACAATATTATACATGGAAAGTTAGCAGTCTTATTCTATGCAGGGCTGGTAGCAGTGGCTGTTGGTTAGGGTGCCCAGCACTTTCCATTATAAGACCCTGTTTTCAGATTCTTATCACTTTGCTAAACTTTGTTGGAGCTGAAATTTTCCATGCTGGGTGTCTACCTTGGCTGAATTTTTGTGAAAAAAGTTAGCTAAATTGATCAACCATTTCTGAGAGTGACATAGAAGGGAAATATCTTGATTTGTCCACATTAAAAAACTCTCATTCTTTTTGTTGAATGGCTGCAGTGCCACCATGCTTTGGATCAGGAACTTAACATTAGGCCAGGTATGGCCTTTGTGCCAAGGAGATATCTTTTGCCATTCCCATGAAAATCTTACCCCAATAAAATCAGAGTTCACACATGCTCAATAGAGATTTGCTGGAATTTAGCTGAAATCTCTGGATATTCTGACTTCAATGAATATGCTCAAACCTCTCACAATTCCTAATGCTGATCCGAGTGTGCATGTCCCATCCCTACAGGACAAGTGAGCATGCTCTATCCCCTCACTCTTCCAAGTGTTGCTGACCAGACAATGCATGTACCATCCTCTTACAGTTCCCATGTGAGTGGACTGTCATCACCACTGTAACTGAGTATGCTCCCCGCCAGTGCTCTGGGGCTGAGAAAAATTAATGCCGAAGTCTCTGGACTGGGATGGGGCAGACACTGGAACTGAGAGAATGAAGTTCGTCTTTTTAGTGATACCACCATGCTGGGGGCTGTGCTGGAAAGCAGTAACTCTGAAAAGGATTTAAGAGTCATGGTGGAAAGACAACTGAACATGAGATCTCAGGGTGATGCAGTGGCTAAAAGGGCTAATGCAACCCTTGGATGTACGAACAGGGTCAAAGAGTAGGAGGAGATTTTTCCTCTCTATGGGGCACTAGAAGATTTACCCAGCATTGCTTGGGTCCTTAATTCAAATAAGTTTTGTTCGTCTTCATTTAAATCATTGCTCTGCAGTGGGACTGGGGATGAGGGTTCAGTATACAGGCTACCCCGAGGAGAGAGGACAACCCCAGCTCTCTCTCACCACAGCAGCTTCAGGCCAGGTGAGAAGCACGTGTCTATGGCTGCTGCAGCTCCAGCAAACACAACAGAGGGAGGGATGCATGTCCTTAGGGTGGGAGATAGACACACAAACAGACATACAAACTCCCTGAAATATACAGTAGATAGCTGTCCCTTTCTCCACCTCTCCCTCCTGCTGGCCCAATGAGGTTATAGCTGTTATACACTTTAAATGGGATTTTGATAAATTGGTGAGGGCGTAGAAAATGAGCCACAGAAACAATTCAAGGGACTGGGAAAATGCCGTTCAGTTAGAGAACTGAAGAGCTCAACCACTTTGGTTTATAAAGAAAATTGAGAGATGACTTGATTACAATGTATAAATATCTTCATGGGAGAAAATACTGGGTACTAAGAAGCTATTTGATCTAGGAGAGAAAGGCAAAACAAGAACGGATGGTTGTAAGCGGAAGCTAGACAAATTCAAATAAGAAATTAGGCACACATTTTTAACCATGAGGGTGATTAATCATTGGAACAAACTACCAAGGGAAGTGGTACATTCTCTGTTTCTTTGATATTTTCCAATTAAGTGGATGCCTTTTTGGAAGATATGCTTTAGCCAACAACAGGTTATTAGGCTCAGAGAGGGGTACCAGGATGGAATGTAATAGTCTATAGTTTACAGGAGGTCAGACTAGATTATCTAATAATCCCTTTGGGCCTTACATGCCGTGAACTTTGACTTTTCATGCTTTCTGTGGAAATAAAAAATTTCTTCCACTAAGACTAGTAAGTGCTGTCTGCACAAAACACAGGCAGCCTTAATAAAAACCACTAAAAAAATTCAACACTGGACAAATAAAAACAAGATATTTAATTATATATGACTTGCCTTTCAAACATTCGAAGAGAGCTGACATTTTGACTTTCACTGGCTGAGGAACTGCTGTGAGGGTCACTTGAACCTGAAACACTGATGGCATTTTGAAAGAACTACATAACTTACCTAATGAACATTTCATGAGACAAGGGACTTACTTGAGTTTTTGTAATTGGAAGAGTCTGTAGGTTTTAAAACTTAAAAAATGTGGTGTTTTATAAATAGTTACAAGGAGGTAGACACAAGTCTATCTGTAAATGTGTTTGTGCATTTTCTCTCCATTACATCACATCTGAGCGTTTTAGGTTGAGTAGGTTGTCACTCGCATGTGGATCAGCCACTCACTGGTACATGGTGTAAATGTAACTTAAGCCAAACACCTTACAAAATTGTAAGTATATTGTATTTATGCATTTACTTTTACCAACCAAACTTTTAATCTCAATGAATGAAATCATATTTATTTGACAAGACATATTTTCCATAAAGCCTGTTGACCAGTATATTTCTGTCCTTTAATTCTTTGCGTTGACTCTCATCTCAGCCTTTCCTTTATTCTGATCATTTATTTGTAATTCTTCATGGAAACTATTCCAATGGATGGTATCCCTAGTCACTGAATTAACATGAGTGAGGATTCAGACTCGTTTCTCCAGCTTGACCCAATCCTCTTGTCCAAAAGGCCATGAAATTGTCAGAGTAACTTTGGAATATAAGGATTGATGAGGCTTATCTGTGTGGGTATTCTGCTGTCCCACTATTTACTTGCATATGTATGGGTTCTATGGTATATAGACCATGGGGAAATCCCTCTCCCCTCCCAATGGATGGGGAAAAAGAGAAAGCTATTTCACAAAAAAATGTCAACATTATTTCCATTTCAGAAGGTTTGAAAAGCAACAACTTGTCACTTTTTTGTAAAAATCTTTTCCAGAAATTCCAAATGTTTAAACCTTTGAAATGTCATTTCTCCCCCTTTTCTTTTCTTTTCTTTTCTTTTCTTTTCTTTTCTTTTCTTTTCTTTTCTTTTCTTCCAATGACTGCAATAACACGAATAATCAACCAGGTTGCGTGGCTCCATTCCTTTCCTCCCTCCTCATCCCACTTATTTCTCAATTTTTTCTCAGGTCTTTTCAAAATTTTCATAATTCTTGAAAAGGGATAGAGTAGCAAAAGAAAAGTGAAGCTCTGTAACACTGCTTGTCTGAAACTTTTCAAGGGTTAGAATGGCAAAGGTATGGCATTTCATTTTGCCTTTTGCCACTCTAGCTTTCCAAATGTTGAGGAAGGTTTGAAAAGTTGCAGTGGGAAAAAGGCTGTGATGGGGGAGGGGCATAGTTCTTTATTTTATGTAGTCAGGGGAAAAAAAGAAGGGCAAGCAAGAGGAAAAAACAAAAATCAGAAGCTTCAGAAGTTTCAGTTTTCAAAAACTTTGAAATGAAACAAAATTATTTCAAAATACTTTTTCCCCCTACAGAAAAAAACATTACAACATTTAAAATAAATATAAAATAACATATCAAAATAAAATGTCAGTATAACATTTCCCTTAACAATTCATTTTCAGCAAAACCCCATTTTTTAGGAAGAACAGTTTTCAGTCGCAAAATTTTAGCCAGCTCTCTCAAGCAGTGACTTTTACTGTTTGTGAGAACAAGCACAGTAGTAGTTTGGTGTCCCCTGCAGTAGCCCTCATATTCGTAGTGAGTAAGTGGCTACAATCAAGAACTTTAAATATTGATAACACACCACCAAGATGCCTTTTCTTTTGACTGTAGTTTATATTATAAAAAGCAATGGGAATGGGGAACCCTTCATTAGGATGTCTGCTACCACTGCCCTGGCCTTGTCCACTAATTTCTTTATGTGTAGAAGTATGCAAACCAAGTAATCAGATCCCCTACTCAGGGTGTAAGTGAATCCTTTTGGGAGGACAGGGAGGATTTTTTTCTCTTTACAAAACTGCAGTATTGGCAGGTGGGATAACAATGTTTCAACTTGGGAAATGCCCAGAGGGACTCAATCAAAGCAGGAATATTCATGGCTTTTACCAATCTGTATATTAAATAGACTGGAGCTCTCTCTAATTTACTCAGATTGCTTCCTAAATCCAAACAATAGCTCTGTATAAATGTAAATGTCCTAGGCTGCTATGTAGTATTGCTGGAAACTGTTTAAAAAATTGCTGCATTGCATGCTAGGGATTGCTGCATTTCAGTGGTGGGTGAAGCAATTGCTGGGTTTTAATGCGTTTAGGTTTCAGAAGTGCTTTTGGGGTTTTTGGTTTGAGAGCCACTGTATGAATGGGAGATCATTATCTGTCAGTGATTGGTGGTACTGACTCTATGATTACAGCATATCTATTTTGGATTATTTTTATTATTGATAAAAGCTAGTACCTCTTTCTAAGCATGATCTGCACAATCTGTCTAGTGGCAGGGACTTATTCTGATCTTACTTGCACTTGATTTACACTCATGTAACTCCATTCCCTTCAGTGGAATTTCTGTGGATTTATATCATGGTACCAGGGCAAAATTAGTTCCACGGAATCCTAGAAGGGACCTGGTATGGGTCTTTGTAACATCTTGTAATTTCAACTCACATTCTGCAAGATTGGTTCATCAGTGTGACACGTCAAAATGTTTCCAGGAGAATGAGTAATAGCTATCCCTCCTCACCTTCCAGAAGACACATCCTTCTCTGGAAGACTGATTCACCAGGGGTGCTCGGGATGTAAGTTGTATTGCCAGAATTTTCAACTACCACGTAGGTGGTATGCCACATTCACATCTTGGAATGGGGAGCCGAATACTTCCTTTCAGTTGTCTCTTGTAAACACAAATATAATCCACCTAACCTACCCCCAGCTGTCTGTGGCCCCAATGCACTAATCTCCCAGTTGAGTGTTGCCAGGACATAGAGAAGGCCCAGCTGTGTTCATGTTCCTTATGCTCAGGTCCGGAATGGGTGGGGGTGGCTTGGAGGACATTAGAGCAGCTCTGTGCCACTCAGGCATTTCTCTTACTAGTAGAATCCTCCAATCATGGAAGGGCTGAGGCTGTCTGTCTGAGTGTGTGTTGCATACCTACATAATAGCACACACACTCGAGAGTCATATCCTTTGTTGCTGTGGTAGGCCAAGCTTACTGCCCACACCAGAAACTCCTTCATGGTTCCCCACAAACGTTCTGTGTGCCACACTCCCATCTCCCTCTATTTTAGGGATACCTTGCACTCCTCCCTGTCTCCCTGGAGCAGGAGCTCTGTATACCCTAATCCCGTCATCACATGCCAGTGTCTATGTATGTCCTCCTCCCCTGGATGATTGTCTCCCATCCGTCTCACCCACGCGAATGTCTCTTTGTGCCCCCTCCCTTTCTATCAATCCCCACTTTCCTGCCACAGTAGTTGTTCGGCAGGGATTCTAATCTTTCATAATACCACCTTAATATCCCCCCCCCAAATTCTCTGATAAAAAAACATTAAAATGTTTCTGTGATTAAAATGAACTTTAATTTTCCATAGATATATCAACAAAACATTGTGTTCAGATGAGATATATCTACAATTTTAAAGCAAATTTCTAAGCCTATTAGTTTCATCAATCATTATGATAAAATAAACTTAATAGCATTACAGAATGTATTTCTTATATCTACCAAATCCTTCTATATTTTTAGCAAATTGTTTTTTTAAATGTACAAACACACATAGTGACCACGGATCCTACAGGCTGCACTATGTTCACTGTAATGCTTAGGCTGTAAGAATAAACAAATTAATAATCGAAGTGTATGTGTAACCAACAGACAGAAAAAGCCAGCTTTACACTAGTGGAGAGGGAAAATGCCTTCAGACTGGTTAGCAACAGAAGAACGGTCTGTGAGACAGCGATAACGATATTATAAGGACAACGTGCCACATGAATAAAAGATTCTGATATTAGGCTTAAGTAGATTTAGGATAAACCTTACAAAAGTGCATGAGTGACTTGGGAGCCTGGAAAAATATTTTCATCTTAACAGTTAGAATATATTATCTGAGTGCACCTTATGCATTTGCTATTAGTTATTACCACTGTACCGTCTCATTACTGTCCGGAGGGGATCTTAGTTTTCCATGATAAAAAAACCCCCAAAATTCTCCCATAAAAATAAAATCCACATTTTTAGCAATTAAAATGAAACACTGAACTTTGGTTTCATTAGCCACAAAATACACAGGTATCAGCAGAACACATCTCACATATGCTTTACTGATATATATTTAGAGTTGTAAAATGCTGGAATGATCTATTCGCAGTGCATTGTTTCTTTGTTGTCATCAATGGCCTTGCTTTTTCAGTCTCTCGTTTCAATTTCTGGCCATTCAGCTTCTGTTTAGTGCTTTCCATGTGTTCCAAAATTATCTGTTTTCAAAAATAACCTACAGCCTCGCTATGAAAGGTATAAAACAATGTGGATTTTTGTCCTTGCCAAATTCAGCGACATGGGGTTTTCAGGGGTGATTTTTAGTTTTTGGCATCTTTTTATAACTTTAATTACACATGTCTGGAAGCTAACATGAAATCTGAGATGCATTAAAACTTGAAGCCCTAAACACCATTGAATAACCTCTATATACATTGGGAGCAGTTGATTGGTGTATGTTTAGCTATATACACTTGCAGTGGATTCAAAAATCAACCACAAGAGGGGAAGTTGTGCACATTAATAAATGAATAACGTGGGTGCTTTCATTAAAATGTAATTAATATGTGTTTTTATTTTTTCACAAAATGTAAAAACTAAAGATTGTAAAAATGCATACTCTGTGTTTTTCCATGGCAAATGGATTTCCATGATCCTTGGTGTTTTGGGTGAATAAGAACTAAGAACTATAGGATCTGGCCTGTAATAAGAAAAGTATTTGCCAAATAGTTCATGCTGATCTTATAATAAAGAGAAACTACCATAGAGCCTCTGCTCTCGTTCCATCAATGGGAATTTTGTCCTGAATAGGATCAAGATTGGACCTATGTCATATATGCACAGAAAGGAGGGGGTGGAATGTCACAGTCTACGTGAACTAAAAAGCTAGGTTAAAATGGTGCCAAACTGGTGACTTGTCAGGAAATATAAAGTTAACTTGATACTTAAACATCAACTCATAAATCTGACTATGTTTGTTATTCTTCACAAAAATCAGGAAATAAGAAGAGTGTTAGATTTAATTTTGAAAATCCTGGCTCTTGCTGTTTGGTGTCTCAGAGATAATATTCTCTAAACATTGTGTCTTTAAAAATTTAATTTCCTTCTTCTTATTTCCAAGTTCCTGTTGTTTTGACTTACAAGCTTCTGTTATGTGTATCCTCTTGGATCCCAGACTGCTTGCTATTCAGTCTCTCACTCACCTACGTCCACTGATTATTTACACTATGAATTTACAATTGTTCTTTCTTCACTTTTATTTCTGCAAAAGGTCTCAATTTCCACACATATGGCTAGCTTGCACTACTTGTTTGAAAGCAGAGAAGTGAGTTACCCTGAAAAAATCTGTATTTTTCCCTATGCCCTTCCTTATTCCCATCCTACTGAAGATCTCCACTTCCCCAACAGGACACATGAGCATAGCTCCAGTAAGATCAACACTGTTTCCTCTGCCTATTACACCTGGCATCAGAGAAGAGAGTTCCTCTGCACAGAAGCAACAATTAAAACATCCTTTTCACAGACCCACAAGGCTCAGCTCAAACCTTTTGCTGCGGTGCTGCCAAGATTACTTTCGAAAACTCAAGTTTTCAGCCCCTACTATGTCTAAGACTTCACTTTTGCTGCCCTCCCTCCCTATGCACAAGAGTTTGGCCCCAATCTTACAATGGGTTTTGTGACTGGAGGACTGTGCCCACAAGCAACCCTTCTGACTTCAATGGGGCTCCACACAGGAGCATGGTTTGCCCACAGAGAGCTTACTGCAGGATCAAGAATTTAATCCTTAAATAGTTAACATGTGGAGTAATGGATGACAACACTTATGTTGTCTTTGGGAGTTTGGCTCACACAAAGTGACAGAATCATATTTCACACCATAGCTGTTTATTAGGTTGCTTCCTTCAACACTTCTTCAGTGTGATCTGTGCATTATTCTTCATTATTAGAGATTTTCATGCACAAGCCTTTTTAGTTATGCAAATATGACCTCATCTGCTCTCCTCACATGAGCTATATAATCATATTCCTTATAGAATTAATAAAATCACATTTTCACAACAAAAGTTCTTCTATTAATTTTCAACTTTGCTTACCCCCTTCCATTGAAATCTAAAACAAAATAAGGTAAGTGACTCAGAATGTGTTGAAATTATTTTCTAATAATGGGTAGATATTCTTGTTTGTTATTTATGTGCATATAATTCAGAGAGAGCAATTAACATCTTAATGAAATCTTTACATAGAATAATAGGGTTTTTATGAAAATAGGATTGTGAGCATGATTTGTTGCTCCTAGCAAAACAAAACATAATCAGTTTCTGGTTAACAATGTACAAACCTATTAACATATGAAGAGTGCACTCAGATAACATTAGCACTATAACACAAGATAAGAACAAGCTTAACTCAGTCCCTTTTCTTATGGTGTTGCAGCACAGATGGGACCAAACTCTACTGTCATTTACACCACTACAATCTCATTGGTGAGGCACTCAGCAATTTATTTGCTGAAGATTTGTGATTTATCAGCCTCTATAAGATTTTACTCTCCATAGGTTTTCACCCCTCCATTTTACTTACAAGGTTAGATTAAAAGGAACCTGAAACTTAACAAGGAATTAAGGCTGGGTCTACAATGGGGATTTGGCTGGATTATACCCACTGGTGACAGGCATCAGTACAGATACACTGGCACCAAACCCCAGGGTAGGCAAACAAATCTGATATTTGCACTGATGGAGATTATCCTGGTTTTGGGCAGAAGCAGACTGCAAAAATGCAGATCCCAGTAAGTAGTAATGCCAGCCTGTCTATACGAAGGGTTAGTCCTAGACACCAATGCTTATGGCTGGAATTGGTGCATATCCATAGTACAGACAAGGCCTAGAACTGAAACCACAGGTTGGAGTTTGCAAAAGTTTCCCATCCCTCCCTAGAATATATGGAAGGAGGGAACAAGAGGTTTGCTTGAAACTTGGCCAGGGTTCATCTGAATCAGCCTGTAGATCCACTGGAACATGGCCTACACTCACTTTAGATGTGCAGGAGCCACTGCAAACCTTTGAGGGTGTGTCCACATTGCAATTAAACACCATCTGCTCTGTGTCATGTCAGGCTGCCTTGTGGGGCTCAGACTTCAGGGCTGATTAATTGTGGTGCTGTTGTTCAGCCTGGGGTGGGAGTCCAAACTCTGGAACCCTTTCCCCTTGCAGTAAGGAGTCAGCTAACACAGGCGGGTATTTTTTTTCAGTGAAGACCCATCCATAGGCACCTTTGAAATTTAATCAAGCTTTAAATCTGGACAGGTTGAATTCCTCTGCTTTGCTCAGTTATGTCATAGTCTTTGTGTTATTTACAAATCAAGACCCAGATTTTCAAACATGGGTGCCTAAGTCCATATTTACACACCTAAATGAGACCAGGAAGGCTTGGAGGAGGAGGGTCACAGGGCTGTGATAAGAAGAGCCCCAGGAAGCAGACTTAGTGGCATTGGCCCCCCCCTAGACTATATAGCCAACCTGCTAACCACAGGGTCCTGGGTTGGAATCTGTGGAGCAGGGAGGGCCCAGGTTTCTCTGTTACTGGCCACATAAACTCTCACCACTGGGCAACACCTCTGGCCTAAATGAGGCCTGCGTGCAACATTTTAACCATAATATTAAGCAAAAAAAGGAGATTCAGTGACCCAGATTCTGTGACACTGAAACACCATCAAATTGTTCATCAAAAAAAAAAAAAAAAATTGGAGAAAGTGAAAGATTGCAATGTTTCTATTCAACATGACATTTAAATAAAGGAAAGGAATTTTTTACATGGAAAGGAAAGACATTACAAATGGTCAAAATGAAAATATTTTGTTTCAGGTGAAACAAAATGCTTCTTTCCAACCCAAAACAAAACTTTTTGATTCACTGAAAATTAGAAAAACAAATCATTTTCATTTTGACTTGGTCTAGGGGTATGTAAGCTCGCCACCAGGGAACCAAAGGCTAATGAGCAGCTCGCGGCCCAGAAGTCTCCACCCAGCCACACTTGCTGGGCATGCTCACAATAGAGGGTAAGCTGAAAAGGGAGGCCCAGCTCAGTCAGCACGGATGGAGCAAGGGAGGAGTCCTACGCTGCTAGCTCCTGAGAGATTAACAGCTCTGCCCCCGCTGTGATTTGGAGGGGCAGAGGCTGTGGGTGGAAGTGACCCAGGAAGCAGACTTGGTGGTATTGACCCCCTAGACCACCTAGCCAACGTGCTCGCTTCAGAGTCCTGGGTTGGAACCTGGTGGAGTAGGGAGGGCTCAGATTTCCCTACTGTCAGCCACACAGATTCTCCCCACTGGGCAATAGTGCCAGAGTCAGACCCGACACCCAGCATTTTGACAGACTCAAAATTAATTTTTTATAATTTTTTTTTTCAAAATTTCCTGTGGAGAAAAAAAAAGTTCTTTGCTCCCATGCTAGCCAGGAACACACATTTAGTGAAGTTGTGATTAGAGAGCCATCTACTAATCTTACTTAGCACTTACGTATATGTGAAGGGGTGCATGTTGCACCAAAGCTATATACAAATATTAAATAATTAATCCTCACAACAGCCCTGTGAGATGTGAGTCAGAAGTACTTTGTCCAAATTCTCACAGCAAGTCATCGATAGAATTAGGAGTTAGACTTGGGAGGACTTGGCTCCCAGCTCTGCTTCATTGCATTCATACTGCCCTGTGAAAATGGGCTATGGTTTCACCCACATTGACAGATTATTCAAGCTAAGCAGCTGCTTGTATATTATTTGAAAGATACCTCGCTCCCAAACAGACTTCTCTAGGAAGCAAATAAGAATTCATATGAATAAAGCATTCAGTACTGCCACACCAGTAATCCTGGGTATATCCTATGACACAGCCAAACAACTACCAGGGCTAGTCACTTATTAGATAAGAGCTTGATCTGTCATTCTCTATAATATATTATCTTAGTCATACAAGTAATATGAAACTGACCCCTTCCCCAATATCACATTGAACGTTTAATATCAAAAGTGGTATACAGTAAAGCCTTAGCAATAAAGCGAAAACTAGTGAACAAACTGGGATTCCTTCCAGAGGTATCTTATTGTTTTGTGGACTGTATGTTCTATATATGATTTGATGTTATTTTTATGGTTCTGGGTCAACATGTGATGGGTTTTATTCATCTCTTTCCTTTTAGTTTTAAGGTGTATGATAACTATGAAAAAGCTAAATCTGCAGAAGGTGGCTTTTGGCAGCTGTACTGGGTATTCAGGGAAAGATCAAACTCTGTGTACTGCTAGCATAATACAGATGTCATGTTTCACAGAATACGGTAACATCTGATATTCTGCTGGAAAGTTGTGGGATATGGCAGTTCTGTTAAGCTCAGTTCATATTCTAGCATACCTTTGGACTCCAGATACTATAAATGTGGTTCTGTTTTACTTTGTTCTGGGTTACCATTTGCTGTATGTATGTACCTTGATGCTCACTGCAGGCTTGCCTGTGAACTTTGAGGATACTCGCTGTTGTGTTTGTGTATTCTTAAAGAGAGAAAATTATCCTCAAAATAAATAAAAAGTGCATTCCCTCTTCCCTCTGCAGATATTTAAACAATATCCATAGTTAATCATAGTTTCTCTCCTGAGCTTACAAGACTGTAGTTGAACTTGAAGTTTTTTACTCTTTGAAATTTATAAGTGGATTACAGAGATCTTCATATTTCTAATATTTGTCTTTCAGGCCATATTAAATAATTTACACATAGAACCAAATCCAGCCTACTCAGTACAATGATGTGTAAAGGAATACTTTGAAATTTATAAGTGGATTACAGAGATCTTCATATTTCTAATATTTGTCTTTCAGGCCATATTAAATAATTTACACATAGAACCAAATCCAGCCTACTCAGTACAATGATGTGTAAATGATACAGTGAGGTGATGCCACTGTCAAAGGACTTCTGCTAGCCAAGGTAGCATCCCACCCAAAGGGCTGCCTGTGACACAAAAAGATCACTTTGAGCAGGGGTATTGTGCATAGTCTCTGGCTGCTGGCTAGTGTGTGCCATTGGTGGCTTTGTAAGTGCCAGTTGGCTGGGGGATCTGGACTCAGCCCAAGCTGCAGAACAAAAGGGATGCTGCCAGCAGGGTTCCATATTAGCTAAATTCACGTAGTGCACTTTTGCTGCTCGTGCGAAGAGATAAATCTTCCCTTGCTCCCTTTGTGTAGCATGGCAGGTACTAAGCCAATTTCTATATAAATGGGTCTATCATATCAGCAGCATCTCTTTCTTTCCATCCCCCAGTATCTTTTCCACCAGCAACTTACCATTACAGTATTCTTTCCATTGCCATTAAATTTAATATAAGCCATCAAGCAGTCCCACAGGGGATATCTTTCACTTTGGATTTATCTGCTAATACACACATGGTGGCAGATGATGGCTCTATTTTCAGTAAGATTATTAATTAAAAAAGCAGTTTTATCACCGAAGTCTGACAGTCTCCAAACATACATTTATATTTCCCAATTCCATGTGAACATCTTCACTGTAAATTTCTGCCTTAGGGTCCCAGTTTCCACAGGCATTAGGACTTCCAATAGAACCTGTGCAAAAAGAAAGGTATAATTTATTACATTTCTTCTTAGTGACTAGCTTCTGATTCATCACTTGATCCACCTGTCTTCCTGAACATTTACATACCATTTCTTTTCAGCTTCAGTCTGTTATTTGTTTTAGGGGTGACATTATTTGAAAGGGTTGATTTTAATTGGCCAGCTTGCCTATGGCACAGAATGGGCTGCTGCTAGTTGGAGCAATGTCTTTTGTACAACTTGAAAGAATAATAGAAAGTCAATGCACAGGGTCCACGGTAATGTGCCCCCCCACCCAGTGCAAAGGGCCAACAGAATATGTACCCATTAGGCCTTACTAGGTCCCAGATAAGTCCCTTAATAAGGGTTTAGCTAGCAAACAGGGCTTTGTGTGGTCCCTCAGATCAGGGCTGAATTTCACGCCAATGGACTATAGACTGTGACACAGATTATCTCACAGTAGGAAGGAGATCCTGGAATGCATGGGCAGTGGTGGTGTTTCTCACAGAAGCAGTCTGGGGAAGTCTGCTTATGTTGTGCTATTACTAACCTCTTTTAGCAGCACTGCTCACCACAATATCTACAGCAAGACCACACAGACAGCCATCTGAGAAGAAGAGTATATGGGGCCCAATCAACTTTGGTCACAGAAAATGTCAAAGAGACACAAATGAGCCAGTGGTGTCTCCTGCTACTGGGAGCTCGTTTGGCATAGTTTACAGCAGCTTAAGTCAATGACAAAGAGTCCTATTGACTTTAAGGGGCTGTGGAGTAGGCCCTTACCACAAATACTAGTCATCTGGGTTTCCTCATCATTGTTATCAGAAGGGGAGGACTTTTAAATAAATCCCTATCTTAAGGATATATGGGTTGCATCTGCACTGATATTTCAGAATTGTGTCCACAGGAAGGAACCACTGACCACAGATTACTTCACAAAAGCATCTCCAGGAAAGCCAGCCTACTCCTCAAACACCCCCCCAGATGTGCTATAAAATTCTGCTGATACACGCCAAGAATATGGCTCAACATTTGTCACTTGTTGTTATTTTTCCCTTCAGAGGAAAAGAAGGTACTTAAATAGGATTCCAGTCCAAGTTAAATCTATGCAGGAAACGCGTTTGTCATTGATGCAATTAAAATGTGACTGGGTGGGCTGAGCTAGCTCACGAGTCTGCTTGTAAACGTGGTAGAGTTGTTCTAATTCATGAGAGCTTCCCTGTCAGATTTATTTATCAAGTCTGGTAACTAAGGAAGATGGAAGAAACATGTCTTCTTTTTTTAACTATTTGTGCTCCATGTGCCTCCAAATATTTATTTTAAAGCCAGAGTTTTCAAAGATTGCTCATGTCTCCCATTCTCATGTTATTGTGCATGAGGATTTTAATGGGATTTGAGAAGATAAGAAGCATGAACAGCTTCTGGTACCAAGAGTGCTTTCAAGGCTACCGTTTGATCATGGTGCCCTACATGCAGCAGGAATCTGCTGTGGTCTTTTGAAGATAGAAATGGGTGGAACTGACATGGCCAATAGAGATTTCTAATTGGCAAAGCCAGAAGAATACCAGAGATGAAGTGAAGTTTGTGATTGTTTCTGTTGAGAGAGACTATCAGCCTACTTCAGTTCTGGTACTGAACGCAGAATGTGATTGCACTGACTGACCTACTGCAGCACTCATATCAGCAAAGCCACTGGGAAGGCCCAGCTTCATTTCTTCCTAAAGTCTCGCCAGACCTTCATATTTTACTATTTAAACATGTTCTCATAGAAATGTTTGTTTCCTTTTGGGGACAAGGTCCCAACAGTAGGGAATATATAGGGACAGCAAAGGTATTTCCAGTGACTTGAACCTATAGTTTCACAGTCAGCAGGAAGGCTCAAGTTTTAAGCAGCAGCCAGCTGATTTAGAGTCTAAGTTTAGCTATCACAAGCAACCACGTAAAAACCTCTTGTAATCAGCATGATAGGGCAGATTGGGAATTAGTGAGAACAACATATGAGTCTGCACTGAATGTGAAAGCTGATTCTGCCCTTTCTTATTATAATCAAAGGCTTCATCATGCACGGAATAAATAAGGAGGCACTGCTACTCTGGTTCATAGGGAAAAGAAATGGTAGCAGAATTTTAAGAACTGACAGGCTTAGTCATGCCAAGACCCTCAGTTCAAGTCATGATCCAGCACTGTGAAGGATAGAGCTCCAAAGGATTTACAGTGTAATTCATGAAGCAATTTAGGAACCTAAATTCTAGAGTTCAGGACCTAAGAAGGCTTGGATGTAGCCTCCTGACTCACTGGGTGCCTATACTAAACTCAACAGTGATGGAAAGTATTCCCCCCCCCCCTTTCTGGGTTACACTTATAAACAATCATAACAGAAAGTCACACACACGCATGCCTAGCAATGAAGTCTCAAAAAATAGATTTGTGTCAGTGCCGGATTAAAGAATTGGGAGGGGGGCATGAACAATGAAAATTGGGTGCTCCCCACCTTACTTAAATTAGACAGAAAGGTCCCAAGCCTGTATGGTCACTGCCCCTCCTTGGGGAGGGAGGTCACAGGTTTCAGCCTGTGGGATTGCTGCCTTCCACGCAGGGAATATGGGCTTTACTCTGCATGTGGCCAGGGCCCTGCTCTCAGTCCTGCTTCTCCCTGAGCTAGAGGCCTAGCTGCCAGTGGTAGTGATATCCCTGACACCCAACCCTGCTCCTACATCTGGGCTCAGGTCACCTCAGGCCTGGCATGCTGGTGACTGCACTGGCAATGGTACATTCTGGGTCTACTCAGGATGGACAAGTTGCTCCCCATAATATCAACGATGGGTGTCAAATCTGAATGGCACTAGGGTGCAAGGCCACTCGCTCAGATTTGGTCCATTTGCTCCACGCTGGCTTTCTCCAACATGACCGTGGATAAATATTTGAACAGTCAATGGGCCAGAGAGAGAGAGACTGATTCTGTAGCCCAAAGCTTGGGAGACCTTCCAGGTCTAGTCCCCCTGCTCCAAGTACTCTCATTATTTATCTGCAGTGGAAGAGGTTCAACAGGGAAGGCCAACAACAGACTGTGCCATAGCTCTGGGGGTGGAGCACTCTCCTAACAGTTGTGGGACCCTTTTTCAAATCCATTCCTCACCTTCTGGTGGGGGCAGGGGGGAAATGAAGCTGAGTTTCCCACCTCCCAGGGCTAAAAGTGATAAGGTGGGTGTCAGTAGCAGCACCACCTCCTCCTCTGGCTGTTTTGGGTGACACAAGGCGGACATCTTACTCATTCCCACAAGAAGCAGCTGAGGTGCCTAATTTGATTTGTGGATCACCAGCAGCAACAAGTACCTCACTGCAACCCAGACTTTGGCACTTATCTCTGTGAAAGGGACTGGTCTTAACACACCCCACCCTTGCTTCAGCATGTGCCATTGGCTTGTTTAGACCACCTAGCATGCTGTATTTTGTGGACTGCCATCTAAGGGTGCATCTACACTGCACAGTTATTTCAAGGTAACTAGTGTTATTTCAAAATAACAATGCAAGCATCTACACAGACATTCTGTTATTTTGAAATAATTTCGAAATAATGGACGACTTATTCCAAAATCTGTAAACCTCATTCTAAGTGGAATAATGCCTATTCCAAAATAGCTATTTCAAAATAAGTCATGTGTAGACGTTCCCTTGCTCCTATTTCAAAATAGTTCTTCACCAGGGCTATTCTAAGTTATTTCTCCCCAGTACCTCCTGGGCTTCTAAATTGAGATAACACGTCTACATTAGGGAAGCCTGCCTCAGACTAATTTTCAGGTTTCCCTGCAGTATGGACGTGCTATTTCGAAATAAGCTATTTCAGAATAACTATTCTGGAATAGCTTATTTTGAAATAAGCGTGCAGTGTAGACGTACCCTAAGGAGTGTCTCTGTTCCCTTTCATTAGAGAATGCAAGTGCTACCTCACTGGGTCAGACCATGATTCATCTGTCTAGTGCCCTAACCACAGGAGAATCCTTCCTCTCCTGAATGTGTCTTCCAAGCCCAGAGTCAACTAACTGATGCCCACTCATCTCTTTCCATTTCATCATTTCATCTTTCACCCCAGACTTCTGTCTTTTTCACTCTCCATTTCTCCTGGACACCCCCTCACTAGGGTAGGCATTTTGTCTTCTGGCCAATCAGCCGCCGACGGCTCATTACTTACCCCCGGTCTAGACTAAGGGGTTATTTCGAAATAATACCCTTTAGGTCGAATTTCTAAGCAGCGCGTCCACACTACTAAGCCCGTTAGTTCAAAATAACAGGCCGCTTATTTAGAAATCTGTACTCCTGCTTTCCTTGGGGAATGACACTTATTTAGAGATAGTGTTAGTGTGGCTGCTCCACTGCTGCTATTTTGAAATAACTCTCCCCCCACCCCGCCAGAGTAATTCTAAGTAATTACTCCCCAGTGCTTCCTGGGGCTCTAAGTTGAGGTAGCACATCCACAGTAATGGAGTGTGCCTCAGACTAATTTCGAGGCTCCCCCAAAGCGGGGACATGCTATTTTGATTTTGTTATTTTGGGAGTTATTATTTTGCATTTAGTTATTTCAAAATAGTTTCCTAGGGTGTGTCTAGACTACATGGCTCCATCGACGGTGCCATGTAAATTAGTTTATTCGGCATAGTCAAAGAAGTGGGGATTTAAATAATCCCTGCTTCATTAAAATAAACATGGCCGCCGCGCTGTGCAGACAATCAGCTGATCCAGCACAGCGCAGCAGTCTAGATGCGGCGTGGTCGACAAAGGAAGCCTTTGTCGACCACTCCAGTAAACCTCGTTTCACGCGGCATACCGGAGTGGTCGACAAAGGCTTCCCTTGTCGACCGCACCGTGTATAGACTGCCCCGCTGTGCCGGATCAGCTGATCGTCGGCACAGCGCGGTGGCCATGTTTATTTTAATGAAGTGGGATTTTTAAATGTATTTATTATTTAAATCCCCGCTTCTTTGACTATGCCAAATAAACTACATGGCTCTGTCAACAGAGCCATGTAGTCTAGACATAGCCCTAGTGTAGACATAGTCTTAGAGAGGTGGATTTTCTAACTAGATGTCTTCTTCCTGCAGCGGAACTCCTCCCACAGGCAAGATGTCCCAGCCCACCTGTCCCAAAAATTGGCAGTGAAGGCTGACACAATCCAGCCTATGTCTAGGCTATTTCTGGCTAGGCTTAGCTGAGAGACAGCATGGTCTAATTGGAATGCAAATCAGGAGATGCAGGTTCTTTTTTTCCACCTCTGTTACTGACCTATTGTTTAAAGTTGGCCCAATCACTTCACTTGCATTTCTTCATCTGTGTTTATGTGGGGGTCTAGCACAATCAGACCATGGTCTTCGATGAGGTCTCCATGGGACACCATAACAATTACCTTTCTTTGTAAAAAAGCCAACAGTTTTCCTCTTTCCCAGAATACTTGCCCATTCCCTCGGTTGAGTTCTGTTAGCATATTTTGTAAGCACTATAATAATGCAAAATGAACATGAAAGGAGGAGGAGGCAGATCATTGTAATTCTCAGAGGCTGATTGTGTTACTCTTCTAACTACATGGTGAAATTCTTGTTACAGCTTTAAACCTCACATTTAGTGAAAATGACTATTATTAATTTTTGTCTGAGCAAACTGGATTTGTAGCAGGTAGGTGTTACGTGTATAATGCGACGATTACTGCATATTAGATTATGTGCTAGGGTCTCTAGAGGCAATGGCTGCATTGTTTCCTCGGCTGCTGATGAGGCATTTTATAGGATCAGATTGTCAGTTTTATTCTTGGAGAATGTTTGGTTTGGGAGAAGTATTTGCTGTATAAGGCTGTGCTCCTTTGTTATTATACACCCTAATCCTCAGTCTGTGAGACAGAAAACAGGACATGTCAGGGATGTTCAGAGGCTCCATTTTCTTTGCTTTTTAAAAATTGCTATTCTTAGCTAATATACTGAGAGAACACTGGGTCCTTTCTGGAATTACACTGGGCTCTAGTGTTGATACCAAAACAGTATTATACAGAAACAATCTATTACATTTTATATCTTATCCCAAGGTTCTCTCCTTTGATTCTACATTAATTTGTTCTTTTCAGAGTTCAGTATTAATCACAGTGTTTATTTAAGTCTTTCAGTATTTCTACTATCTGCTTCTTGTACTTTCCTGCAGTGCAAAGAGGGCAACAAGATTGTATCTACTAGAGATTTATTTTATCCCCCTCCCCCTCAGTGTTTAGTGCTTCCATAAAGATCTACGTTAACCCCACTAATTGGAGAACATTGTGGGGTTGCTGGAGATTGGCCATTTATTTTCTATTGTTATTTATATGCTTTTTTTGTGTAAAATAATCCCTTTGCCCAGACTGATGTATATTAAAGACCGCACAAGGCTGAGACTTTTGCTACTATTCACTCAATAGAAAGCCTAAAAACAAAGTGGGCTAAACTGAACATAAAAAAGATCATACAGAGGATGGACTGGCATTTCCTGATTTGACTACCTATAACATGGTATATAAGTCAATGTGGTCAATATGTCCTTCTCTTTATATGTTTGATGAGACTGAATTGATACACACTAATCCTATTCTGCTGTGTGGTTTAGATAAAATTGTTATTTTAAGCCCTTGCTTATTAATTTGGAATTGGTCCATGGCATGAAAGTGACATGCAGTCTTAAAGGCAATCTTTTTTTTTTTTTTACTCTAGCAATGGGCCAGAGGCTCGGTATGTGTAAATTGGCATAGTGCTGTTGATTTCAGTGGAGGTGTGCTGATTTACACCAGCTAAGGATGTGGGGCAATATCTTTTTATTGACAACTCTTTTTTTTCTTTCTCTCTGGGTTAGGTCAAAAATATTCGCTGATTGGGGCATCTTCTCTTGATCTGAGGCTTAGTGTGAGCCATTCACTTTTCCCTAACCAATTGGAGAACCTCTTTATGGGTGATGGCTTGCTTCTTTTACCTGACAGCTTATCCTATATGTTTTAGTGAGCAGAGAAGAGTCAGATCTAGCAGAACTCCAGGACTATGTCTACACTCGCGGCTTCTTGCGTCAGAAGCATGCAAATGAGGCTAAGCATGGAATATCGCCAAACCTCATTTGCATACCTAATGAACCACCATTTTTGCAGAAGAGGCTCTTGTGCTAGAAGGAGCTGTCTACACTACCCCTTCTTGCGCAAGAAAAACCCTCTTGAGCAATGCCGTTATTCCTGAAAATAACTGGCATAACGGCATTGCGCAAAAGGGTTTTTCTTGCACAAGAAGGGGCAGTGTAGACAGCTCCTTCTGGCGCAAGAGCCTCTTCTGCAAAAACAGTGGTTCATTAGGTATGCAAATGAGGCTTGGCAATATTCCATGCTTAGCCTCATTTGCATACTTCTAACGCAAGAAGCTGCGAGTGTCGACATAGCCCAGGAGGGGATCAACCTTTGAGGGAGCACCACAGAGGTCAGACTCTGGGGACTTTTGGGTGTCATTCTCTAGAGCATCCTCCTCTGTAGTATTTAGCTCTGAGCGTTACCCCTAAACAGAGCTTCAGCAGCAGAGACTGTCTCTCCACCTAGGGAGAGGAAGGTTTTGGTTTATGACAGCATGTCTTCTATAAGAATCATTCTGACTGGAAAAGGGGCCAGAAGAGCTGCAAAGACCTTGACCTCTCCAGAGATCTAGGGGTTCCCTTCTCTATAGAGCCCAGAGAGCCATATGGTCAGGAGATCCTTGAAAGAGTCCCAAGCCTTTCTCCAACCTGAGAGGGCAATATGAAGAAATATCTGGGGTTATCCACATGCAGAACTTGATAAAATACTCCCCAATATCTATTCCAAAATAGCTTCCCTATGTCCCAATGTGGACACTCTATTCTAGAATAAAAGTCACTTCATTCCAGAATAATGTGATCAGAAAGCCCATTAAGCTCTGGTCACTTTTTGGTCCCTCTGAGCATCTTCCTGAAAGTATCTCTGTGATGTACTCCTCTGATCATTGACAAATGCATAGATGGAACTCAGTCTGATTTACCTGTGTTAGTATTGGTAAAATAGATACTAGATTTATAAAAATGTGCTTTTAGGATGCTGCTTGCACTAATCTCACTTATAAGAGCTGTACCCCATATGATAGGGTTATATTGTTTCCAGTGTAAACCTCCATACTGTGTAACTCACCAAGCAGAAAGGCCGCATTAATTCATGTAAAATGATGGCTTCCTACAGAAGGGATAAGGTCCTGCCCAACAAGGACATCCATTGAAACCAAATGAGCCATTGTGAAACACCAAAGAACAAAGATATTGTTAACTGCGTTACCCACCCCACCGTGACCCCCCCCCCACTCTCTCTGTACCCAGAAAGAACAGGTGGTGCACTGATAAAAGTTAGAAGAAAGATTGGGACAGTATCATTTTTGCATAGAGTTTTTGTTCATGACATCCCCCCTCCACTGTGGCAAAAGGGCCCAATCCTGCAAACATGCATGAAAGTAGCTTTAGTCACATAAGTGGTCAATTGAACACAGGTCAGTCATTACACTGAACTCTGCACTTATCCACGCGAAGCCGAGATGTAATTTTAATTTAAAAAAATAGTTTTTATTGTATTTTTAAAATCTGCAAATGAAAGTACTAATCTATCAGAGCACACCATTGCCACACTTCAAACAGAATAATAATTTGACAAGCTTGGCTGAAATTTTGGCATTACTGAAGTCAATGGCAAAATTACAAATGACTTCAGTGAGGACAGTCTCTCACCCCTGCATTGCTTTAGTATTAAAGAGAACTCCTCTGTATATAGCAAAGATGAGCTATTGGAACACAATGCAAAAGTGTGTGAATATGTTAGAATTAGCTGAAGACCTGGTATTAGATTTTTCTGATAACTGAATGTTCAAAATTAATATTTGTGGCCCTGTGAGGCCCCTCAATGGCAACTGGCAGGGAACCCCTATACCTCCAAATTACATCAGGCCTGACACACTCATGATCCCAACATGCTATGCTGAAGTGTCATATGCAAACTGGTAACCCATTGATCCTAAAAATCATTGCAAAATGTATGCATGGGCTGTGTACAAAGCATTATAAATGTGTGGTGGAAATGTATTCTTAGAATGGGTATGGTGCGCGCGCGCGCGCGCACACACACACACACACACACACACACACCCCCACAACCCCACCCACCCACCCCCTTTCCTGGCTTCTGAAGTAAGGACAATTAACTTTGGGGTAATATACAGGAGGCAGAGACATTTTAGTCAAACATCAGCTAGGGGAGGAAGAGGTGTAGCACTCTTTGAATTCATAAAAAGTGAATCCTCTTGATCTGGGAGGCAACAGTAGCCGGAAACTGATTATAGGTGAAAAAGCTGCTTTGACAAAGATAGTAACTTGCTGAAGGTACATTTTAGTTGCTAGGACATTGCGACTGGCCAGCCGTGGCCCGCACTAAAATCGGCAGGACATTGGCCCCGACCCCAGCGGGAGGGCGAGGAGGCGCGACTCTGCCGACGCGCGGCTGGGACACCGGCCCCGCTGCTTCCCGCTCCGACAGGGGCGAATTGACGCCGGGAGTTAGTGCTGGCTGGCGGCAAGGGGCGGACTACTGCCCATCCCCCCCAGCACACCAGGCGGTAACCCCGCCACCTGTGAGCCAACACTCTGGACGTCGGGACGCCGGGGGAGCGGAGAGGGAGGGCGGAACGGCCAACGGGGACTTAAAAAAGACGCTGGCAGAGCAGAACGCAGGGGAAGACCGCAGGGAAGCAGTTCCTCCCCCTGTGCTGGAGGCAGGCCCACCGGACCCCGGAGAACCGCGGAGAGAAGTCCAGGAGCCCCAGCATCGTGGACCCCGAGTTCTGGGACAGGAGGCCCTCCGACTTGGGGAGGCTAGGAAGCAGCCCAGGGCAGAGCACTTTTGGCGCCCATGGGCTGACATGTTACGGGGTGGGGGCCCCATCAGCTGGGTAAGGGTGATACCTGAACCCCGTAGGGTCCCGGGCTGGGACCTGGTGGAGAGGGTGGGCCTGGGCCCCCCTAGCTCCCACCCCATTATCTCGCATAGCAATCTCATAGCAAACTTAACCTTGAGAGGGACAGACACCCCAGTGGGGCGTGGTTACAGGAGACAGACCCCAGGAAGGGGGCCGAAGGGCCACGGGGCACCTCGGACGGAGGGCTTGCTGGGCCCTGCTCAACCCGGGAAGGGGGGAGTTGGAAGCTCATGCCCGTATAGCCGCTGTGCCCCGGGTCTTTAAGATGGTGGGCTTGCTGGGCCTCACCCCTGCAGCGGGGAGTGAGAGCTCGCGCCCGGACCAAATCCATCACAGACATGTTTTGTTTTATTCAGCTCTATCTGTCTCTTCCATTCTTACCTATTAGCACTTAAATCTCTGTTCTTTGTTAATAACATGTTTTTATAACAAAAGCATCTCAGCGCCACAGATTAAACTAGAGAGCAAGTCATGAGCTCATCCAACAGGCTGTTGCACATACCTCCACTTTAGAGGCAGCAGAAGTCATACATTCTGTGACAGTGATCGAATACTGCAGAGATTTGTGTCTGAGAACTCAAGAACTGGGGTTCATGGGTTGCTGCCTGGAAGGCAAGATTTGGACTGGCACAGTACTGTTGAGCTTGCTGATCTTCTTCAGGGAGCTGACACAGAGCTTAGCTCAGTTACTTGCTGAGAGGGGTAACACAGTGGCTCACAGTTCTGGGGGGCTCAAGTGAAGCATTAGATAATAAATTTTTTCCAGATTAAAGCAGATAGAATCACATTAAAGAATAACCACCTATTGCTGTATCTAGCTCTGCCATTTTAACTAGACCCTTTTTGTCCATTTCCAAAATAGACTGAGATATGCTGCCAGTATGGAAGTGGAAAAGTATTCTAAAATATGAAGAGGAAACATCCATATTTTTTAACTGAGCCAAGTCTTAATTATGCTGGATATATTGTTTCTGTATTTATTGGTCTTTTGCTGGGAATCAAAACTTCAGCACTTAATCTGGTCAAATTCTGTGTTATCATTGGAGATGAAAAATATGTATTATTCTGAGGGTGATGATACTGTGACTTTTTAAAAAGAACATCAGAAGAACAGGAATAATGATGGGTCTGATGTTCACTTGAATGTCAAAAATGATGATAGTATATCTGACTGCATATTTCCTGCATAAGAATAGTTTGGAAAGATAGTTGCTTGGGTATTTGTCATTATTTCCTCTTGTTTTGTTAAAAATAGACATACAATTTGGTTATGCAATAGTTTCAAGAGGAAATGTTGTTGATTTGTGTCAATATGACTATTATTTACCACTGAAACATAAAATGACATGCTAACAAAATGTGAATGTGAATGTTTTCCTATTGTCACTCTTTTGATAGTGACAGTGTTTGCCTAAGATACTCAGAGTACATTTTGAACTTATTTTTTGCTTTCATTTTGTCAATTATTTCTCAATGACTAATGAGCTAGTATTTTCTAAAGTGTAAATAGTTTTTCAAAGCAACAAAAAAGGAAGCCCCTGTCCCCTGCTCAATCCAAGGGAGACCTTGATACAAAGATTTTAGTAACCTTGGAAGATTAAAGATGGGACAAGAAAGCTGCTCAACTACCTTGGGATGTAAGCTGCACTACCAGTGCCTACAGAGATCTGATCCTAAACCAACTGATGTTTATGGCATTCTTTGGATCAGGCCTTTGGTGCCTTATAAAAACAGAGATTAGATTAGTTTAGCAAGACCTTGAATTGAACAAAACTGTATTTGTTTTACCCAGTATTTGTTTTACCCAGTAATGGAAAGGATATAAGCATAAATTGAGGTTGGTTTGTCATTGTGGAATCCATGTATTAGGTGAAATACTACATCAGCTGCTCCCAGGAACATTCTCAATTTGACTGATCCCCCCCACCCCCCCCAATGGAAGGCACTGGATCAGGAGACCAGGGTTCTTTTCTGGCTCTGCTGCTGTTTTGCTGGGTGATTTTAGACAAGTCACTTTAATGCTTTGTGCTTTGTTTCCCCATCTGTAAAACCAGGATAATCTTACTGACCCCCTTAGCAAAAGTGCTAAGTATCAAGTACTGTTAATGGCTTCATGTCAAATTTGTCAAGTTTCACTCCACTGTGGTGACATGTCTTCATTTTTAGGCCTGGTCTACGCTACAGGGGAAAGTTGACTTAAGATATGCAATTCCAGCTACATTAATTACATAGCTAAAGTTGAAGCATCTTAAATCGTGTTTTGGCACAGTCCACACTGCAAGAGATTGAAGGGAGCATACACTCCCATTGAATTCCCTTACTCCTCTTGAGCAGGACTACCAGTGCTGATGGGTGCACCCTCAGTTCAAATTAGCGGGTCTTCACTAAACCTGCTAATTCGAACCCTGAAGATTGACTGCAGCAGCGTTGATCTTCTCCATAGTGTAGACAAGCCCTTAGATGCTTGAGTCCCATTGGAACCTTGGTTATTCAACTGAAAAAGTGGAAAACATCTGTGAATAAATCTAGTATAAACCAATGAAATAGCTTTCAAGTTCTCCTTGTTGCTATTATAAGGTTCCAGTTTTATTTAAATTCCACTGAGAATATTTCTACATGTAGATTTCCTAACTTGCTAACTCTTAAATAGTCCCAGTGGGTTAGGTCATCCTGCATGGTGCAGAGAGACACACATTTATTTTCTCTTGTGCCAGCCAGCAATATTTCTCGTCTCTTAAGAGGAATTCCCCTCTCACTAGGTGTTGTCAGGAGTTTCAGTTTTTGCTAGGAGCATCATAAAAAAGCCTCCCTACTAGTGTCTGCTTCAGGATGTATTTTATCAGTGGGTTGTCTAAACACCCTGTCCATACTTCTCCCCTGAAGTGCACTAGCCACTTTTTGGGTTGCCCTGGCTTCTGTGATCCTCAAGCAGCAAATAGGTCACCACAACCTTGAGTCATTACACTCCCTCCTTTATTAGACTTTGCTTCTCTAGAAGCACTTTGTACTAGTTCACAGTGGCCAAACTCATCATGTTTAACTCAGTGATCTTATTATTTTTATACTTACAAGTAACTAATTCAGGGTATGTTTATTTTTATATGTATTTGGCAGAGGAGACATTTTTTATTCCCTCTTTTGACCTTTTATTTATCTTCATTGAATGGAACTATTATTTCTTAATATGACTGTGCTTCTGACAGAGGCAAAAAACTAAAACTAATAATAGTATTTCAAAACTTCCTTGTGCTGGAGTTTGAGTGGCAGCTAACTACTTAGGGGAGAAAAATCCTTAAAATAAAATTATTTTCTGAAAAGAACAAATATTAGTAAGCCTGGAAATTTTAAGTTGACGTTACATTCAAAAGAAAACAGGAAAATTCATTAGAAAATACATGAGAAACATGTGAATACTAATATCTCCAAAAGACTTTCTCTGATTTGCAGCACAATTTCAGGAAAAGTTAGCCTCAAGCATAAGATAATGCCGGTGAAATTTCAAAGGAGATTGTTTAGTCTGAGTGTTGCTATTAGAAGTTGTTTTTTCTCTTTAATCTCATTTTAACAAATCTTCTTGTCTAATAATCTCCTTAGATTTTCAATATATTTTGGAAATACTTTGTCTGATTCCCCTTAAACTTTCCAGAAAAACTCCGCTTTGAGATTGTCAATATTCAGAAGGCTTTTTCAGTTCCTTAGTTTTGCTTTTGCATTTAGGGGAAGGGAAAAAATTGGCTCTTGATCCTCAAGGAAACACAATACAGTGAAGACCCAGGAAGCTTGAAAACTTATGTATAACCCATGTTTAACAATGAAAAATACCTCAAATAAAATCTAGAGCTCCAGATTGTGGGATGAAGTGGCACTCAGTAATTCTTACTTTTGAAAAAACAAACATAATGGAGTACTTTCTCTTTGAATAAATAACAGTTTAATTACATTATAGAAATAAAATATGGCATGGTAGTAATACATTGGAAATATTACAGAAATACTATTCTGCTATAGGTAGTTAAATGATCAAAGCTACTGTTAATGACAATCTTACCAGTACTTGTGTACAAAGTATCATACAGGTTGCTAACAGAAAGATATTGCAGCAGTTGCAAGGATGTTACCAGCTCAAACAAACATCTAACAATACAATATTCTTCTAAGAGGAAGTAATAATGTTAGATTTACAGACAATAAAGAGTTATGTTCTCCACTTTGAAACATTGGAAATAAAAGCTCTGATAATCGAATTTCTCTACGTCATAGTGTCACAAAGAAAGACTTTCCTTTCTCTGTGACATTGCATTCCAAGAGGCCCTGTAAACAGTTTATTCAACGGTAACTTTTCAGATGTCACAGCAACTTCAGTAATTGTCCTATCCTAAAATTACAGACTTTTTAGGCCACTGCTTGTACAGATGTCTTTTTTTATTGTTACTTATTTACATACATTCAGCCCAATAACAGCAGGTAAAATGTTCTAATTATCTTACAATAGGCATCTTAACATTTTCATCATCAGAAGGCCAGTGCAAAAAAACTTTGACAGTGATTGCACAGCATTGAGGAGATACAATATTATACAAATATACAATTAGATAGTTGAAAAATCTAACTTTGCACATGATAGAGATGGTCTCTTGTATAGATATACAACACTTAACGTTGATAAATACACAGAACTGTAACTACGGAGTTATTCATTTCATGAGAGTGTGGGTGGTTGTGGAATGCTACTTAGGTTAGTTGTACCATCACCAAAGAAAGGTGGGCAATTGCAAAACAGGATTACCTTGAGCGGAAGTTTAAAAACAGCTAATCTAGGAACAGGAACTGATTTTCTAATTAAATAATAATCATATTTAATTTACATTTTGTAGGAACTTTTGTCCCTATCACAGTTGAGAAATGATGTTAAGATGAAATATAATCCATAGACCTTTTTAAAAACTCATATGTAAATGAAGATCTTAATATATGAATATTTCACAGGATGCTATTTCTTATATCAATAAGCACCAAGTTTAGTGCCAAGACAGCCCCATTGTCCCATGATTTATCACATAAAATTTAGAACTTGAATCTACAATAACAATCTATAAAATTTGCATTGAATTCACAAGAAGACAGTTTCAAAAAATGGCTCTTGAAATACCTTTTAATTGGACATTGTGTCTTTTCCTCCCCGATTGCTGCATGAAAAACAATTTTATACTTGGAAAGGAAAGAAATCTCTTTCACTGTTAGATTTCACCAGCAGTAGAGCAATACTCTCACAAACCTCATCCTTATTCAGCCAATGCATGGGCCTACTCTTTCAAGATACAGTGTATCTCCTTGTAGGGTACCAAGCACCCTGCACTCCCACCCAAGTAAGCATGAGTAGCAGGAATTCAGTATCTGTCAGGAATTACTCAGCACCTCGCAGGACTGGTATCCTACAAAGCTCCATGCTATTACCAGTCTTTAAGAAACAAGCCTGAACCTTCACTGCTTTGTATCTTGTGGAGTCATTTACACCAGTGCACAGTAGAAGCAAAATGCAACTGCTCTGATTTGGACTCAGATACCACAGATGTAAATGACTAAACATGGAGCTAGATCCTCATCTCCAGTCAACTTCTGCTCAGCACTGTACCCTCAATAGGGTTGGGAGCAAAGATGGCTATATGACACTCTTTTGCTCCCCCAGTCCTGGGGCTGGCTGCCATTTGGGGCTACTGGCTGCTCTGACTTGTAAGCAGCTACCACAGCACCCAGGAGGCCATTTTGTCAGCCATGGATCATCAGGGATCCAACCATACTTCCTTCCCCATTAGCACTCTTCATACAGCATAACGGAGAGGTATATAGTGGGCTACACAAGTCCTACGCCACTGAGGGATTCCCGTCTTGCAGGGAATCCTTGGGTAGCTAATTGGCTAGCTTGGCTCTGTAGCTTCTTTAGCATAAAAGCAGTCAGAGCAGGGGACAAAATATGACTGAATGTATCAGGCAGTGAAGAATAAGGCTCAATAGTTCTTATTCAGAATGAGATTTAGAGAATATCCATGTCAGGAAGGCTATTTAATTACATTCTTTACTAAAAACCCAAGATTTTTTAAAAATTTCCCTCATAAAATGGAATTACACCTTTGCCTGTAAACTTTCTTTGCTTTAATTATGATGGTTTCAGGTTTCTATTATTATCAGTACTAGCAATATGAAAGATTAAGCAGTTAACCAGTAAGCATCACCCTAAACAAGTAATGCTTACCAGGTCCAGTTAACTGATAATGAGTGGGGGCTGGAGCTGCTCCCCATCTGCTGCGGGTAGGGGGCTTCTCCAGCCCCACGGGGGGCCTATCACAGACAGAGGCTGCTCTCATCTAGAGAAGCCTCTGTCCTCAGTGGGCCTAGGCACAATGTAGGCAGGGGCTGCTCCGGACACCAGAGCAACCTCTCTCTGCAGGGAGCCCAGGCAGGGCCGGCTCAAGCCATTCCTGCGCCCCGGGCAGCGGGCGTGCGATGCATGCGTGGCTCCACCCTGGGCGCATGGCGCATGCGCGGCCCTGCCCCCCGGCGCGCTGCACCCCTTAGAGCTGCCATCAGGTGCCGCACGGCCTCTGGCCCCGGGTGCGCGGCGCCTGATGGCAGCTCTAAGGGGCGCCACGCAGCCCCCAGCCCCAGGCGTGCGGCACTCCTTACAGCCGCCATCAGGCGCCCCCCATAGGTTGGCGCCCCAGGCAGCTGCCCGGCTAGCCCCCCCCCTTACTGCAGCCCTGAGCCCAGGCCCAGTGCAGTGGGATGCTCCAGTGGGGGCTGGAACCCAGGAGCCGGTGGCCCCAGGATGGGGACAGGAGCCCCATGGGCTAGGGACTGCTCCAGACAGCCTGGAGCAGTTCCCAGCTTGGCTCCCCACTTTAATCAGTTAATCAGCTAAATGTTAGGTCAACCTAACATTTAACCCCATGGTGTCCAATACGCTAGGCACTAGCCACTTGTGCCTATTTGGCAGGTTGAGCGTGGCTAGTTGGCTTGTACAATGTGGCTATTTGAGTGTGGCTAGTTCATTTCAGAACTGGTTAGACACCACAAGTTTAACTTAAATAATAGATTAATTAGCATTTTACATCCCTAATCTATACTCTGTTTTCACAGTAAGACACGCCTCATTTCAAGCCATTAAATTTAATACTCAAAGACTTTGTGGGGAAAAATAAAAAGTCTTCTCTCCAGTGTTTTTAACAATGTAAAGACTGATTTTCTGTTGCTTATTTTTGTTCAGGGCATATTTTGCCTCCTGTCTTTTCCGCCTTGTTGTCAAATAAAAGGTTATTTTCTCTAGCACATGGATATGTTTCTCAGTGTACATCTACGAGTAAGTTCTGAATCTTACAATAAGTATGTTCATCACTGATCAGCTGGAAGAACTCAGTTTTAGGAACAGAATTCATGTGCAAAGAGTGCAACAAGAAATAGTTTACATTTGGTCACAGTTTCCTATTTTAGTAATACTACTGTGACTCACATTTACATAGTCTACGTTCACACACACACGCACACATATTTATTTATATACACGCTCAAACAAAATATATCTAATTTTGATAACACTTGTTTCTTATTTAGTGAAGACTGGAGTTTGGCATCTCAGGTTTTAAATCTGTTTTATCCTGGGATATACAAATGCAGCACAGTTCAAGTATTTATCAACTGCACAGTGATAACATTATACACTGAATCTGACACATGCTGTCTTCAGAGGTTCAGTGCTAGCAGTTACCAATTAAAGAAGCCAGTATTCAGTACCTGTTCTTTTTCGTGTTCATATTTACATAATGCCCACTAGGCATAGTCCATAAGACAATAAATGTCCTTATGTATAAACGCAGTGGTATTTAAGCCTGAACCAGTGCACTCCTTTCTGTGCAGTGCTAGTCTATATTCCCTTGTTGCTGTTATTCTTGTACTCATGTGAAAGTTAAAATTAATGGGGATTTCAATGTAAAATAAATTAGTTGAAGAAATACGGTGCCTTTTCTCTAAATTCATAGAAGCCCACTAAAAGTGTAAGATTTCCAAAATAGCTCATAGGAATTCTTCAATTACAGAAGATGTTTTCAATGGGATTTACAAAACACATATTTCACATTATTTCCACACAAGTCTACGTTATCACTTAGACAAATAT
This sequence comes from Pelochelys cantorii, assembly GCA_032595735.1. Classification (NCBI taxonomy): domain Eukaryota; kingdom Metazoa; phylum Chordata; order Testudines; family Trionychidae; genus Pelochelys; species Pelochelys cantorii. The sequence goes on from CM064328.1 coordinate 66,146,432, forward strand.
CAATAACAAGTAATAAAACGGTATACATTTCACAGGACAACACATTTTACAGAACCTCAAAAATTCAGTACTGCCGCTTTTTGGAAAAAAATAAAAGTTCTATGACTCCTAGACATTTAATACTTTTTGCAATGGAATGAACATTATTAGTACAAGGCTTTTTTTTTATTTAATGACATGGCTTTAGGATGTCTAGTTTTCAACTAGTTTTCACAAGTTTTCAGATTTCCCTCCACTCTATTCCCAGTAACTTATGAAGGAATTGTTGCTAGTGTCACATTTTCTATACATTCTGACAGAGTTTCATATTTTATTATTCAATGAGCACTTTTCTTAATTGAAATCTTTTCTTTTTCAATGTAGTCTGAATCCCTAATTGTAAAACTTGGAGGACTGGCTGATGGTAACAATTCTTAACACGATCACTGTACAACTTGTTATGACAAACTTAAAAATGTTACAGGTGAGGGAACAAAAGCTTTAAGTCATGTATTTTTGTTTGTTTTAAACTATCTTCTATTCTCACAATGTTGAGAGGTCTGAGATTTACAATGCCTCTGCAGTTGTGTCTGTGGAAACAGACATGGTCACTTTGGCGATCTTAACTGTGCTCTTAATACAGCTTTCAGCTGCCCTGTGAACATTACCTGCATTATTAACATGTTTGTGCTGGCAGTCGGACTCCATACTGTTATCAAGAGGCTGTGTAGTCCCTTCGCAGGTTGGAAACATGCTCCGGAAAGCATGTCTCAAGTCCTTGCTTCGTAGAGCATAGATGATGGGATTCACTGTTGAATTCAGTAAACAGAGCATGCTACAGAATGCAAAGACAGTCTTGATGAGCTTGTTCATTTTCCCAAAGACATCGTATACCATAATCGCAAGTAGAGGGCCCCAGCATATGATTAAAACCACCAGAATAAGGACCAAGGTTTTGGCTAACCTGATGTCCATACGAGTTTGATCAGGTCTAGTAATATGTACTTTACCTTCCTCTGTGGTATGAATTATTATGCTTTTTTGAGTGCCACGCTGAATCATTCTAACAGCATGACTATGAGCCTTCCACAATATGTACATATAGGCATACACAATAAACAGCAAAAGTACACTGGTGACCCCAATCCAGAACATTAGATAAGTCTCATCAATGAGAGGGAAGATGTCTGAACAAACAGAATTGAGCTTTTTGCAGTTCCAGCCGAGCAGAGGAAGAACAGCTATTATGATAGCTATGGTCCACATCACACAGAATGCTACAACAGCCTTTGGTCGGGTAACAATCCTTTTGTAAGAGAGTGGCCTGTGTATAGATATGTACCTGTCTATTGCCGTAAGGAAAAGGCTGCCTACTGAGGCAGTGAATGAGGCTGTAACTCCACCCAACTTGAACAAAAATACATTAGGACTGTCTTTCCGATGGAAAACATGGAAATCAACAAAACTGTAGACAAAGATTACACTGCCCAGGAGGTCAGCCACTGCCAAGCTGCCAATGAAATGATAGGAGGGCCTGCACCGGAGGCTTCGAGAGTGCAGGATAACACATAGCACTAGAAGGTTCTCCAGGACGGTGAAGGTACCCAGGGTAAGGGACAGCACTGCAATGGCCAGCTGCTGGGTGGGGTTTAGAATCATAAAGCACTCCATATCCATGAAATTCTGCCCACATTGTATATTCTCCTCATTATCCTTGAAAGTGGATAGGGACTTGTTGTAAAATTCTGTAATATTGATCTGATCCGATGGAATGATACTTAACAGGGGATCATCTCCTGCAGTCATTTTTTCTTGGAAAGGATCACCCCTGAAGGAAGATAATGGGAATTTCTGTGGGTAGTATCCTAGTTTGGAGGCCATGTCACCTTTAATATCTTCGTACTGGATATCGTTGGAACCCATGTAAAGAAGATCTGTTGTAATTGTTCGGAAAGTTGTGTCTGCGAGGCCATCTAGGATCGACTTCATAACCCCAGTCTTGTATTATGTAGGGCTCAAAGAGACTTGGGAAAAATACATATGAGGAAATCCTGGGAAGGGGGGAAAAAGATCAAACAATTAAGATAAATGGGGAGACAACATTTACAAACAACTTAGCTCAGTCATGTCAAATTACATTTCGCGTTTCCTTGTCACCTGCTATAGTCAGAAGAGTTGATCAATTATTTAGAAGCAAAACATCTGAAATACGCTAAATGGCTACACATGAGAAAGAAAAAGTTGACAAGTGGGGAAAGATATTCCTTAGGTTATTGTTTTCCTTTTTCATCAACATTTTCTGAAGAGCTCCGCCAAAGGGGCATTACTTCTAGATATCTGGTTTCAAAGAACCTTGGGAAACAACATGGTCTGAACTTTTTTCCATCTAGAAACAATTGCCATTGCAGAGATTGCTTTAAAGTGAACAGTCATGGTTTTTATTTTGAAATGTGGTAAGGGTGTTGAGAATATAACTGTGAGGCCAAAACACTCAAGGAGCCTATGGACAGAGCCTGAAGAGCAATGTACATTTCACTGTTCCCCTTGTCCATATTCCTAGCACGTGCACAGCTCTATATCGCAGTAATCTGAGCCATATCTTGAAGGCCTAATAGCAGGGTACTGGATATACATAATAATTATTGAAAATTAATTAGTACATCCTTTTATTTAGAGACATACTATATGTATTTGGAGGCTAGTGAGCTTCATTATTCTGCTAATTACTTCTGCTAACTGCACTAAGGAAACTGGTATGGCAGAATACAAAGGGAAAAAAGGTGGCATTTTACTCAAGTTGAGCCCACAATCCCAGAATGCTTCTGATAAAATAAACAGCAGTGAAATAATTTATATTCACAGATTAATTTAGATCAATAAACTTCAGAGTTAATATCTCATAGAGATAAATAAGGGTAGTTCATTTCTGCAATAAACCAACCAGGCATGATACTCATTTGCAGTAAGGCCTCTTTACAACACCCTGGCAGTATAAAACAGCCTTACATATCCACCTTAACACACCTTTATATTGCCTGCCAGAGTGGTGTAAAGAGGCAACAGTGCAGGGGTGGGCAAGAGGCAGCTAGCGGGGCAGCTCTGAACCAACAAGCTGCTGGATCCAGCCCACTGGCCACCTCCCTGACACTCTTAGTACTGAGCAACGCACACTGTTTTAAACAGCAGGCGGCTAATTGCTGTGCAAGCTGGGGAGGGATGGGAGAATTCTCGTGCTGTCCCCACACCCAGCAAAATTCCCCAGCTCTCATTGGCCAGTCTCCAGCCAATAGGAAATGAGAAATTTTGCTGGCAGCAGGGGCAGAGCGAAACCTCTTTCCCTCCCTCCTAGTTCTGGAGCAGAGCCATGTGGAGCAGCCGGTCCAGCAGACAGGCTTGGAGCCTCTCTTAGGTACCTGCAGAGCTGCTGGCTGGGAGCCACCTAGGTAAGCGTCTCCCAGCCACAGCCTGCCTCTGGCACCTCACCTCCTTTTCGCCCTCCCCCCGCACAACTACTTACCCTAGGTCACCACCCAAACCCTCTGTAACACCTCTTCCCACCTCCTTCAGGTCACAGCTGCCTTCCACACTCTACACCCCCCCAGGCCAGAATCCTCTCCCGCATTCCTACCCCCTCCTGGACCCCAATCCCCTGTCTCAGGTCACAACTCCCTGCTTCACCCAAACTCCCTCTCAGACCCCCACATCCCCTCCTGTTCCCCAGTCCTCTATCCCAAGCTCCCTTCTGCACCCCACTCGCCATCCCAGATCCCGTGCCCCCTCCATACAAGTGCAGTCCTTGACCATTTATGAAGTGGCCTCTTATTAAAAATGATTGCCCACCTCTGTAATAGTGCAAGTGAGAAGCAGACTCATTGTTTCTGTTTATATTAAGCCTTAATCAGACATTCAGAAGGTTATATCAGCAACTGTAAGTGCTAGAAAATTAAATGTTATTGGTTTGTGTGTCTTCAAATGGTAAGTTAAATTGCAGAGAAATGGATGGCATCACCAGTAAATTACTGGTATTGCCTACAACCATGTACTGACTTCACCTGATCAGTTGGTATATCTGGCCAGAAATGTTAGCACACACACAAGGGATTACCTGGTAAAATCCAGAGAACCTGACTGCCTGAACCTTGGCAGTAAAGCGGAGAATTCCACATTTATAAGAAAACACGTCTGCTCAATATTGCAGTATATTAAAAAGTATTGGTTTCCTCTCTTGTGAAAACATAAACATTTAAAAATGGAGGCTATCATTGGTATTTCCAGAAAAAAAGCAGAGATCTTCTATCTAGCTAGATATTTATACTGCACTTATGCTCCGGTATCTTAGCACTGAGGCTCTTGTCCAAAAATCTACTGATGTCAATCAGAGGCTTTCCCACTGACTTCACTGGTTTTGGATAAAGCTCAAAGAGCTAGTATTAAAGGTAGGATATAAAACTACTCCTCAAGAGAACACTGCAACAGCAATGTTGTAAAAATGATGAAAAAGTATATGTAATAAACAAAGATTCTAATATGTAACAGAATGGCTGTATGCCTTTTGTCATCTTGTACAGGATTCATAACTGAGCAAAGCAACAAAATCTTGATTATAAAATAGAGTCTTAAAATGGATTAGGTAATTTAATTCTGATGGTCTGAATGGTAATGGAAGAAAACTTTCCTGCAGAACATATTGAAAATGAATTATAATAATCTTACATTTAATACACTTTTCATCCAGGAGATGCTAAATATTTATAGTGGATTTTACAGGTCTATATATTATAACAATGATTTTGCTGTCTTGTAACCAACTCTGGGGTGAATTGGACAACTTTCTAACAAACAGAGTACAGCAATATAGAAACAGCTTATAAACAGTTTGTGAAACACCACCTTCTTCATTACAAACTACAAAAAAAAATCAATGAATTCTGTACACATATAAAGATGATGATAATAATTAAATATTCTTAGTACTTACTTCTGCAATAGGAAAGACAGCTGTTTTAATCATTAAAGCCAAATATTGTATTTGAATCAAGACTGCAAATTGTTATGCAACTGAGCATGTCTACTAGAAAGACAAATTACCAGAAAGGAGTTTATGTTAGAGTCATATTAAGTATATATTTTCTCATAATAAAGTATAAACCCTGGTTCAGATCCTACCTTTGTTTAAAATACAACTGAAAAACATGAATTTGTGTGTGCTGATGTGAGTCTTTAGTAGAAGTATGTAACAATACCTCTATCTGTGCACACACTATGCTAACAAGATGTTTAATGGGATCATGAGAGGCAAATCCTACTGTGCATTTTGATTATTTTTTTCTGTATTTCTACATTTAGATTATCACTGATTTCCACCTTACTGTCTTTGCACAGTTTTCTTTGAGAGTTCTTCAGAATTCATTAGTAATATAGTTTAGGCTTTTGGGGATAGAGCTGACATTAATTTTGTTTGTTTGCTGCTGGGAATATCATAATTGGAAATCTCTGGCAGTATTTGTGGATACAGCTATTAAAGTAGTAGTTGATTTTTATTAAAGTTGCAGTAAAACAGTCACTCAAGTGACACTGAGTTGTATTTTACTGGGGTTTAGCTTGTTTTAATATAGGTAATATGTTGTCTCTGTATAAACTATAGCATGGATATATATTTAACCAATTAGCAAACTTTCTCACTTCCAGCTAGTGAAAACAGAAGTCAGAGTTTATGGCTGCAGAGTTATCAGATGACCATGGGCCAGCTCCTCAGCTGGCAGAAACCAGCATAGCTCTTTGAGGCTATGCCTAGACTACATTCCTCTTTCAAAAAAGGAATGTAAATTAGGCAAATCGAAAGTGCAAATGAAGCACGGATTTAAATATCCTGTGCTTCATTTGCATATTTGCGTCCGAGCGCTTTTTGGAAAAAGGGTTTTTCAAAAGTGAAAGTACAGTCTGAAAAAATGAGGACGGGTTCTTTCGAAAAAGGGTTTTTTTCCCCGAAAGAACCGCATCTAGACTGCGCTTTCACTTTCGAAAAATCCTTTTTCGAAAAAGTGCTTGGACTTGAATATGCAAATGAAGCACGGGATATTTAAATCATTTGGACTTTCAATTTGCCTAATTTACATTCCTCTTTTGAGAGAGGAATATAAACTAGATGTGCCCCTAATGTCAAAGGAGCTCCATTGATTGATATCAGTTGAGAATCTGGTGCTATCTTTCACAAAGGCAGGCCTTCATTCATGGCCTCGCTTGCTTGGTAAGATGCACAAGCTGGTATTGTGAGATGTCAGCTCTCAAATGTTCCATCTAGAAATAGTTCAGCACTATTACTGTACAAACAGAGAAACTGGTGATGTGTGGCAGTACCAATGGCAGCTGGGTCTCTTAGGGGACTGGAATTGAACTATGCAGCCAGCCTCTGTTGAGCAACTGGTTTAAATCCAATCCAGATGAATAGTGACCAAAAATCATTACCATCTGATAACAGAAATATATGGTGGGGTCCACTGCCGTTTCCATGTGGACAAGAATCCACATCATGAAATTTATTAGCATACTTCTTCCCTTCTTGGCAGGCTCAACAGTGCCCAAAGTTTTTCATTCCAGGAGACGTCCCTCCAGGACAGTGTGGAGACATGAACGCAGCAGCCTGGGACTGGGCAGTACTATTGCCTGTGCTGTCTGCACATGTTCTGAGGCTATAGGACTTTAGTCTCCAAAGCTTTTAGTCTGGCACCTGAAATGAGCTCGCTAGGCTTGCTTTTAAAAATGGCTTTAAAATATTGGAGAAAAATTATTAAAAGGTGAATTTAAGACACTGCTGGTGCCAACCCTCAAAGTTTCAGTACAATTACATCGCTACATGAAATAGTTCACAATAAATAGTGGATTCTAATAACAGACAAAAGTGAAACAATAGATTAAAATCTCCAGCTAATGCACAAGGTCAAAAATCTTCTCGTCTCCCTGAAACTCCTTGCCGCCAAAACAAAGCAACTTTAAAAACGCATATTACTTTTGTCCATATTACTACTTCTAGCTCAGCCTAGCTAGAGATATAAAGGGTAACAAGAAAACATTCTACAAATATATTAGAAACAAGAGGAAAACCAAGGACAGAGTAGGCCCATTGCTCAGTGAAGAGGGAAAAACAGTAACAGAAAATGTGGAAATGGAAGAAGTGCTTGACAACTTCTTTATTTCAGTTTTCACCAAGAAGAATGTAGGCATCCAATTACCACCAATAATGAATGCTGGAGAAAAAGAGGTAGGTTCAGAAGTTAAAACAGGAAAAGAACAGTTAAAAATTTCGTAGAAAAGTTAGATGTCCTCAAGTCACCAGGGCCTGATGAAATGCATCCTAGAATACTCAAGGAACTGATCGAGGAGGTAACTGAGCCACTATCATTTCTGAAAAGTCACGGAAGATGGGAGAGATTCCAGAAAACTGGAAAAGGGCAAATATAGTGCTCATCTATAAAAAGGGAAATAAGGACAACCCAGGAAACTACAGACCAGTCAGCTTCACTTCTGCATCAGGGAAGATAATGGAGCAAATAATTAAGAAATCCAAATGCAAACATCTGAAAGATAATAAGGTGATAAGTAACAGTCAGCATGGATTTGTCATGAACAAATGTCAAACCAACTGGAGAGCTTTCTTTGACAGGATAAAAAGCCTTATGGTAGGATAAAAAGCCTTATGGATAAGGGGGAAGTGGCAGACATGGTACACCTAGACTTTAGTTAAGCATTTGATGCAGTTTCGCATGATCTTATCAGTAAACTAGGGAAATACAACTTAGATGAAGCTACTATCATGTGGGTGCAAAACTAGCTGGACAACCGTTCTCAGAAAGTAATTATCAATGGTTCACATTGATGAAAGGGCATAACAAGTGGGGTTCCTCGGGGATTAATTTTGGGACTGGTTCTGTTCAGTATCTTCATCAGTGATTTAGATAATGGCATAGAAAGTATGCTTACAAAGTTTGCAGATGATCCCAAGTTAGGAGGAGTTGCAAGTGCTTTGGAGAATAGGGTTATAATTCAAAATGATCTGGAGAAATAGTTTGAGATAAGTAAGATGAAGTTCAGTAAGGACAAATGCAAAGTACTCCACTTAGGGAGAACAATCCATTTCACACATAAAAAATGGGAAGTGACTATCTAGAAAGGAGAACTGCAGAAAGGGATCTAGGGGTCAGAGTGGACCACAAGCTAACTATAAGTCAATAGTGTGAAACTGTTGCCAAAAAAAAAGCAAACATTCCGGGATACATTAACAGAAGTGTTGTGAGCAAGGCATGAGAAGTAATTCTTCCACTCTTCTCTGCACTGATTACACCTCAGCTAGAGTATTGTGTACATTTCTGGGCACTGTATTTCAGGAACGATGTGGAGAAGGTCCAGAGAAGAGCAACAAAAATGATTAAAGTGCTAGAAAACATGACCTATGAGGGAAGACTAAAAGAACTGGGTTTGTTTAGTTTGGAAAAGAGAACACTTTAACAGTTTTCAAGTACCTAAAAGGTTGTTACAAGGAGGAAGAAGAAAAATTATTCTCCTTAACATTTGATGATAGGAGACGTAACAAGGGAGGTTTAGGTTGGACATTGGGAAAAACTTCCTAACTGTCAGGGTGTTTAAGCACCAGAATAAATTGCCTAGGAAGGCTGTGGAATCTCCATCACTGGAGATATTTCAAAGCAGGTCAGAGAGACATTCATTAGGGATGATCTAGATGGTGCTTGGTCCTGCCATGAATGCAGGGGACTGGACTTGACCTCTCAGGGTCCCTTGCAGTTTTATGATTCCATGATGGTATTCTATGATTCCATATAAGTATATTTCCATGAGCCTATGGTCCTTTGATTCCCACTACTACAGAAATTGTACAAAGTGTCATCCATTAGCTAGCGTAGCTTTTATAGACACATCAGCCAGCTTGTCCCTCTATGACATTACTTGGTTTGATTTTGGTTTATCAATTCTCTTTTCAGTTTGCATTATTAGGTCTTCATCCTGTGTGGTGCTGGCCCATTAAACAGCTGATTAATTAAAGATGAAGGGCACCCATTGTGCAGTTATGTAAGGCCATTTAAGGATTACGCAGATGGTATTAGAATCCAGAAGCTGTATGTAGTAGTGACCATGGAAAGGCTGTGTAAATTCATGGTTGGATTGCAGAAGGATAAATTCTACAAAGTTCATTTACTCAGGAAACAAGAATTCAGGATGAACCTCTCTGGTCCAGCACTCTCTGGTCTGGCAACATCCGTGGTCCAACATGATTTGAATTAGCCAGATGGCCACTTATCATGGCTGTAACCAAGATTCTCAAGGTCCCATAAAGTTTTTTTAGAGGCACCAGTCCTGGCTCTCAGTGTTCTGCACTGTTATATAGCTCTAATTTACCGCTACATGTCTTCTAAGAGCCTCGTAAGTAGTAGAAGTGTTGGTAGATGGACAATATTGATGTCACTTGACTTGGCAAATTCTCTGATTCAGCACTGGTTAGGTCCCAAGGGAGCTGGACTAGAGATGTTCAACCTGTACTACAATAACATGAATAACAATTCTCTATTATTTTGTGAATAGGAAGGTTATTAAAATTATTGCCATTATCTAAAAAAGCTGATTTTTTCCTTCAAAGCAAAATGATTGCTAGAGCAATTTTTATAAAATAAATAGTAAAATTCTTCCAAAAAAAGTAATATAATGGTGATACTGAAAATTACAGATATGTTGAAAAGAGTGATGTTAAAATGCAGTTATTTGTGTAAATGTGTAACCTCTGAATTTTTTACCAGTTACATGTTTACATGCTGGGGAGGGGAGGAAGATGGGAGTCGATGCTCATAGAGAGCTAGCTTTTAAGAGAGGCAGCAGCATGGGGGAGAGAGGGGAGCTGGGAGAGCAGGTGGCTCTGCAGAAGCCAGTATGAGTGGAGAGCCAACCAATCGCACCGGCTCACCTGTCCTCCCTGCCACTGCCTCTGATACAGAGGCAATGGTGTGTGTGTGTGTGTGTGTGTGTGTATATGTGTAACCAAGTAGGTCAGCCGTGTACTAGGATGCACATTCACATCCCTAGTTGAGAACAAGAAGTGAAAACAAACAATACTAAAAGAATACAAATGATAATCATGATTCACTAATTTCCATTTGGCAAAATAGTTGGATTTCCATTTTAAACAGTTCTTCCATGAGATTTACAACTAATTAAGAATTGTCAAAGGGTAGTTTGTATAGTTAAAATGTATTTTTTTTAAATGCATTGAAATGTGTACATAAAATCATATATTTCGTTTTTAATCCTCTCCCACCACCTTATATGTTGTTCATCATCTTAGGTTGTTTGTACAATACCAAGCAGAGTGGAACTGCAACCTTCATGGGTTCCCTGGACCCTACTCCAGTAGAACTAATAGTAAGAACAAGAATAGGTAATAGGTAGCAGACTTAAAACAAACAAAAGGAAGTTTTTCTTCATGCAACACACAGTCAATCTGTGGAACTCCTTGCCAGAGAATGTTATGAAGGCCAGGACTTTAATAGGGCTCAAAAAAGAGCTAGATAAATTCATGGAGGATAGGTCCATTAATGGCTATTAGCCAGGATGGGTAGGAATGGTATCCCTAACCTCTGTTTGTCAGAAGCTGGGAATGGGCGACAAAGGTGGGATCACTTGATGATTACCTGTTCTGATCATTCCCTCTGGGGACACCTGGCATTGGTGACTGTTGGCAGACAGGATACTGGGCGAGATGGTCCTTTGGTCTGACCCAGTAAGGCTGTTCTTATGTTCTGATAATAATAATAATTTACTAGGGTGCTGCACTCCCTGCTCACTATGCTTGCTAGCCCCTCTCTCTGTGGAGGTAGGTATCTGGCTGAGGGGAGAGTGCAGGAGCAGACTGGAGGCAGGGTGTCTGGCGAAGGAGGAGGGGACAGGAGCAGGCAGGAAGTAGATGTCTGGCCAGGGGGGAGGGTGCAGGAGTGGGCTGGGGGTGCGGGGTCTTGGTGGAGGGTGTTTGTGAGGGGGCTGGGAGTGTGAGGTCTCGGCTTGGGGGGTGGTATGGGTGAGGAGTCTGGGGGTGTGACGTCTCAGTAGGGCAGTGAATGAGTGGGCTGGGGCTGTGCTGGGAGCCCTTGGTTTGCATCCCAGCCTTGCCCCTGCCCAAGCCAAGACCCAGCACCCTCAACCCCCTCACTCACCGCCCGGCTGAGCAGCAGGAAAAGCCTCCTTGAAGCATGTCCCTGTGCTGCTGTTCCCCCAGCCAGGGGAGGAGAAAGGGAAGAGGCAGCATGCGGGGAGCCTCAGGGCTTTCTCTCCCCCCTTGCAGGAAGCCAGCACTGGAGCTTCTACCTTGCATGGGGGAGTGAGGCTGGAGCGCCAGCGCAGACTCCCTGCTGCAGGGGCAGGGGTGAACTGGAGCTGGTGAGTGAGGGGGCTGGGTGGAGGGGCAGGAGCAAGGACGCTGCCAGCAGAGCGAGCGGGGAGCTCACCACGTTCTGCCACTGAGGACCATGCTGCTCGCGGGGCTCCCTCTACTTCGGCTTCGCCTGGGAGGGGCGGGTATCACACAAAGAGCCCTTTGTGGTGAGGCCGCTGTCCCGTGCCCAAGGCTCTTCCATGCTGCACCCGCTGACAGCGTGGTCTGTGGCCAGGCAGGCTTTCCTCTCCTCTCTGCAGTGCTCTGAGCTCCCGTGGTTCCCCCAGCAGCAGGGCACCGCACACTCCAGTCAGCACTCACTGAAACAGACTGTCCTGAACTAAGCCAGGGGCCCACCTCACTGCTGCTTCCTCTCCTGGCATCACACCATCACTGGGGGAATTTCTTTCACTCTCACCTATTCCCCCCACCTGCTGACACTGATGTGATGACGTCATTCTGTCGTCCATCAGGAAAAAAAAATTATAGAGAGAGACTATCATGAACGGTTAATCAAAAAATGTTAGTGAAGTAAACTCTACTATAGTAAACGGTGGCCTAAATGAATTCGAATCGGCTTAAACAATTAAAATTTAGTTTGTTAATAATTACCTTAGTATAAATGGTGGTGAACAATACAGCTGCCTAGAACAGAACTAGGCTTCTGCGCCTTGAAAAAGCAAACACAAAATGCAAGAAGTGAGCCTGAGTCTCACTGAAACAATGCAAAAAGCTTGTTGCAAAAGAATGTAAAAAATGTTTTTACATCTTGAATACTATTTAACTTTTTAGGATTTAAACAACATTTTAAGTAATACAAACCCTACCAATTCAGGAAATCTCTTAGGGTGTGTCTACACTACCACCCTAGTTCGAACTAGGGTGGTTAATGTAGGCATTCGAAGTTGCAAATGAAGCCCGGGATTTCGAACTAGGGTGGTAGTGTAGACATACCCTTATTGATTTCAGTGGAAATTTTGCTGGTGTGAGGACTTCAGAGCGAAGATCATAAAAAGGTAGTTTCTAGCTACTGTGTGTCAAAAATCAGGCCTTACATAAGCAAGAGTCAGCACTCCAGTCAGCACTCACTGAAACAGACCATCTTATAGAAGTCACTGAACTAAGTTTTATGTTGGGTATAAACTGGTCAGAAGCCAGTGGTAAGTGATTAATATTTGCTTTACTATTGTAATGGTTAGGGGCCCCAGCAGGATCAGGGTCTCATTTTTCCAGGTGCTATACACTTCCTGCCCCAAAGAGTTTAAAATCTAAATTAAGAGAAGATACAACATGTTGGCATCACAGACAAGCTGAGGGAACAGGTGAGAAAGGCTGAAGGGAATAGTAATGGGAAGGTATAGTTACAGAGATTGGCCACGTGCATAAATCAACCACCTTTCAAGGCTTCCTTTATACAGTAAAAGTCTAGGATTGTCACTCTGAAGCCCAGCATATCTGTAGAGTCAGTGTGAAGCAATGGAAACAGTAATCCCTCCTCTTCGTAACAACCTTTTAGGTACCTGATATTTGCTATGTCCCCTCTCAGTCTTCTCTTTTCTAGACTAAACAACCCCAGTTCTTTCAATCTTCCCTTATGGGTCATGTTTTCTACATCGCCTATCATTTTTATTGCTCTTCTCTGGACTTTTTCCAATTTGTTCACATCTTTCTTGAAAGGTAGCACCAAGAACTGGACATACAATACTCTGTTTGAAGCCTAATCAGTAGAGTCCTGCAAATCCATGCATATCCACTTTACATCCATGGGTATCCACATCCGTGGATGTGGATTCAGATATCCACAGCTCATTTTTGTGGCTATGAATGCAGATGTGTATACAAATTTTGTATCTAGAGCCCTGCAAATTTGCAGATATCTTTTAATATACGCATCTGTGGATAACAATATGGATATCTGTGGACCATTTTTGTGCATACAAATGCAGATATGGATACAAATTTTGTATTCATGCAGAGCTCATTAATCAGCACAGAGAAGAGCAGAACGACTTCTCGTGTCTTGCTTATAGCACTCCTGTTAATACATCCAAGAATGATGTTTTCTTTTTTTGCAACACTGTTTCACTGTTGGCTCATATTTTGCTTGTGGTCCACTATAACCCCAAATCACTTTCTAGATAGTTGTTTACCATCTTGTATGTATGCAACTGATTGTTCCTTCCTAAATGAAGTACTTTGCATTTGACCTTATTCTTATTTACCTCATACCATTTCTCCAGTTTGTCCAGATCATTTAAAATTATAATCCTGTCCTCCAAAGCACTTGCAACCCCTCTCAGCTTGATATTATCTGCAAACTTTGTAAGTAGACTCTCTGTGCCATTATCTAAATTGTTGATGAAGGTCATTGAACAGAACCAGACCCAGAACTGACCTCTGCAGAACCTCACTAGTTATGCCCTCCTAACATGACTTTGAACCACTGATAACTACTTTCTGGGAATGGTTATCCAAACTTTATAAACTTTATACTGCAGAGCCTGCAACACGGGGTGGCAGCCTGCTTGCCATGAGCCAGCTTTTAAGATGGCTCCTGCCATGCACCAACTCCTACCTTCTGCTCGGCTCCTGGGGAGCCAGTTGCCACCCCGCACTGCTGCCTCCTGGCTTTGCTTCCATCTCCCAGCCCTCCTCCCAAGCAGATGGCTGCCACTTTGCGCTGTAGGGTATGATAGCAGTGTGGGGTGGCCTCCCTGGGAGCAGGACCACAAACTGGTGTGTAACCGTTATGGTAACTGATAAGCTCATGCTTATCAGTTAACTGTTTAAACAGTTATACTATTATATCCCTACTTTATAACAGCCCTTAATATATTTGAATACTTGTTATTGTGTCCTCGCTCAGCCATCTTTTCTCAAGATGAAACATGCCTCATTTTTTAAACCTTCCTATAGATCAAGTTTTCTAAACCTTTGGCATTTTCATTGCTCTCCTTTAGACTTTCTCCAATTTGTCCACATCTTTTGTAAAGAGTAGTGCTCAGAAACAGGCACAGTACTACAACAGAAGCCTTACCAATGCTGAGCAGAGACAGACAGTTAATTACATTTTGTGTCTTACATACAATACTCTGTTCATACACTGTAACATGATATTAGTCTTGTTCAGGACTACATCACATATTCAAATTTGTGATCCTCTATAACCTCCAGATCCTTTTTAATCAGTACTAATGCCTATCAGTTATTTTCCATTTGGTATTTGTGCATTTGATTCTTCATTACTAAGGGTAGTACTTTGTACTTGTCTTCACTAAATTTTATCTTGTTAATTTCAGATAAGTTCTCATATATATCAAGGTCATTTTGAACTTGAATCCTGCCTTTCACAGTGCTTGCAACCCCTTTCATCTTGGTGTCATCCATAAATTGTACAAGTATACCATCCACTCCATTATCCAAGTCATTAAATGAAAATATTGAATGGTACCAGATTCAGGAGAGACTCCTGTGGCACTCAACATCATTGCAGTTTGAAACATTGATAACTACTTTTTGAGTGCAGCTTTTCAATCAGTTCTGCACATACCTTACAGTAATTTAAACTAGACCACATTTCCCTAGTTTGCTATTGAGAATGTAATTTGGGACTGTGTCAAAAGCCTTATTAAAAGGAAGATATATCATCTACCGCTCTCCCCACCCATTTACTAGGCCAGGTACTCTGTAAAAAAGGAAAACTAGGTTGGTTGGCATGATTTGTTTTTGCAAATCCATGTTGTCAGTTACTTAAAATCCCATTATTCTTGAGATGCTTACAAACTAATTTTTTGGATAATTTATTCCAATATCTTTCCAGGTATTGAAGTTAGGCTGACTGGTCTATAAATCCCCAGGCCCTTTTATGTTCCTCTTTTAAAGTCAAGCACTATGTTTGCTTTTCTCCAGTCACCAGGAATCTCATTTTTCCTCTAGGAGCTCTTGAAGATAACCAGTAACAGTTTCAAGACTGCTTAGGCTAGTTCCTTAAGTACCCTATAGGTCAATTTCATCAGGACCCACTGACTTGAAGACACCTAACTTCATTCTTTAAACCTGCTCGTTCCCTATTCTAGCGTGTGTTCCTTCCCTCTTGTTAATATTGTATTAAGTACCTGGTCATAATTAACTTTTGTTAGAAGACTAATGTAAAATATCATTATATATCTCAGCATTCTTGATGTAATCCATTATTATTGTTCCTTTTCCATTAAAAACTCTAGTGTATATCTTTTGCTCCTAATGTATGTACAGAACTTCTTATTGCTTTGTGTCTCTTGCTAGGTAATAAGTTTTGTGCCTTATCCTTTCTGATTTTGTTCTTATATGCTTGACCTAGTCTTTTGTACTCATTCTTAGGCATTTATCCACGTTGCCACTTTTCATAGGATTCCTTTGTGATTTTAAAATAATTAAAATGCTCCTGATGGAACCATAGCGGTATGTTTTTATCATTCTGTTTCTATTTTTTCTATCTTTCCTTTTCATCAGGATAGTTGTGCCTTTAATGCTGTCTTTTTGAGAAACAGACAACCTTTCTGAATTTTTTCCCTTAGATTTTTTTTCTCATTAAATATTACCTACCAGTTCGCCGAGCTTGTTAGGTCTGCTCTTTTACAGTCTATTGTCCTTAATCTGCTGCTTTTACTCCTTTATTGACATAGAATCATGAAATCTTCATAATAGCCTTCTACCTTTATATTTACAACCAATTCCTCCCTCTTAGTCAAATTCAAGTGAAGTCTAAAATGGCTGGCACACCAATTACTTCCACTGTCTTCTGAAACAAGAAGCTGTCCCCAGTATGTTCCAAGAATGTAATGGACATTTTGTGTTTTGCTGTATTACTTCAGATGTCTGGTGAGTTACTACCCCCAATTACTACCAGGTCTTGTATTCTAGATATTTCTGGTGTTTCTTCCAAAAATGCCTCATCCATCACCTTCTTCTGATTTGGTGGTCCATTGTAGACTTCCACCATGATGTTGTCCCTGCTTTTTCTCCTTTTATCTTCATTCAGAGGCTTTCAGCTGGTCCAGGTTGGACCTCCCTGGTCTGGCACTCTGGGGACCTGAGCAGCCCCAAACCAGGGAGTTTGCCAGCCCTGACAACTGGGCTCCACTCCCTGCTACCAGCTAAAGCCCCCAACCACCAGCCCGACTGTGATCCTGGCAGGGCTGCACTTCTTGCCACCAGCCCCACTGCTGCCAGCCTGGGCTGGGCTCCTGACTCGGCAGGAGGCAGAGAGGAAACAGAAAGAGAAAAGGTCTATGAGCTAGTCTGAAGCTAAGAGTGTTTTAAAGACCAGGAGAGGGGCATTTTGAACAAGAAGATCCTAACAATTAATATAAAGCCATTTGAGCTTTTCCAGGATAACCAGGTGTTTCTTTGTGCATGTGAGAAGTTGGACAGTAGCATTCTGTATATTTGCTGGAATCCAGAGGGCTCGTACTTGGGCAAGCCATCAAGAACATTTCAATAATAGTTGAATATTCCTATGTTTTAGCTATATGGTGCTAATAGCATGCTAGACATTTTGATTACGGATTTCAGCAGAGGGGAAGTTGAGACATACCATGCATAGGAAATATTGCAGAGGAGATGACAAGTAGATTTACAGATATAGGAGATGTGGGAGAAGAAGGGGAGTTCAGAAACAAGAATGATGTCAAGGTTGCAGACAGTGGAGGCAAGTGGAAAATCTTGGTCCAGCGGGAAGATAGAATCATAGAACACTAGAACTGGAAGAGACCTCGAGAGGTCATCAAGTCCAATCCCCTGCCCTCATGGCAGGACCGAGCTCCTTCTAAAAATCTGATAGAGGTTTATTGAACCTGCTCTTAAATATCTCCAGTGATGGAGATTCTACAACCTTCCTTGGCAATTTATTCCAGTGTTTAACTACCCTGACAGTTAGGAAGTTTTTCCTAATGTCCAAGCTAAACCTCCCTTGCTGCAGTTTAAGCCCATTGCTTCTTGTTCTATCCTCAGAGGCCAAGAAGAACAATTTTGAACACTGCTATATGTCCCCCTCCCGGTTTTCTCTTTTCTAAACTAAACAACCCAATTCTCTCAGTCTTCCTTCATAGCTCATGTTTTCTAGACCTTTAATCATTTTTGTTGATCTTCACTGGACCTTCTCCAATTTCTCCACATCTTTCTTGAAATGTGGTGCCCAGAACTGGACACAATACTTCAACTGAGGCCTAATCAGCACAAAGTAGAGCAGAAGAATGACTTCTCATGTCTTGCTCACAACACTTCTGTTAATGCATCCCAGAATCATGTTTGCTTTTTTTGCAACAGTATCACACTTATGACTCATATTTAGCTTGTGGTCCACTATGACCCCTAGATCCATTTCAGCAGCACTCCTTCCTAGACAATCATTTCCCATTCTGTATGTGTGAAATGGATTGTTCCTTCCTAAGTGGAATACTTTGCATTTGTCCATATGGAACTTCATCCTATTTTCGTCAGACTATTTCGCTAGTTTGTCCAGATCATTTTGAATTATGACCCTATCCTCCAAAGCACTTGTAATCCCTCCCAACTTGGTATCTTCCGCATACTCAATAAGCCTACTCTCTATGTCAATATCGAAATCATTGATGAAGATATTGAACAGAACTGGTCCCAAAACAGACAACTGCGGAACTCCACTTGTTATGCCCTTCCAGCATGTCTGTGAACCATTAATAACTACTCTCTGTGAATGGTTATCCAGCCAGTTATGCACCCATCTTACAGTACCTCCTCTAGGTTGTATTTCCCCTGTTTATTGATAAGAAGGTCATGTGAGACCGTATCAAATGCTTTGCTAAAGTCTAGGTATACCACATCCACCGCTTCTCCTTTATCCACAAGACTTGTTATCCTATCAAAGAAAGCTATCAGATTGGTCTGACATGATTTGTTCTTTATAAATACATGCTGGCTGTTATCTATCACCTTACTGTCTTCCAGGTGTTTAAAGATGAATTCCTTAATTACTTGCTTCATTATCTTCCCTGGCACAGAAGTTAAACTGACTGGTCTGTCATTTCCTGGGTTGTTCTTGTTTCCCTTTCTTTAGATGGGCACTATATTTGCCCTTTTCCAGTCTTCTGGAATCTCTCCTGACTTCCATGATTTTCAAAGATGAGAGCTAAAGGCTCAGATACCTCCTCTATCAGCTCCCTGAGTATTCTAGGATGCATTTCATCAGGCCCTGGTGACTTGAAGACATCTAATTTTTCTAAGTGATTTTTAACTTGTTCTCTTTTATTTTAACTTCTAAACCTACCCCATTTCCACTATGTCTTCTTGTCTTCCCATGTCTTCTTGTTACCCTTTTTCTCTCTAGCTAGATTGAGTTCATTCTGTGCCTTCACTTTTCTAATCTTGCCCCTGCACACTTGCATTGTTTGCTCATATTAATCCTTTGTAATTTGACCTAGTTTCCACTTTTTATATGACTCATTTTTTATTTTTATGTAAGATCTCCTGGTTAAGCCAAGCTGGTCTCTCGCCATACTTTCTATCTTTCCTATGCAGCGGAATAGTTTGCTTTTGGGCTCTTAGTATTGTCCCTTTGAAAAACTGTCAACTCTCTTCAGTTGTTTTTCTTCTTAGTCTTGCTTCCCATGGGACCTTACCTACCAGCTCTGAGTTTACTAAAATCTGCCTTCCTGTAATCCATTGTCTCTATTTTGCTGTTCTCCTTTCTACCATTCCTTAGAATCACGAATTCTATGATTTCGTGATCACTTTCACCCAAACTGCCTTCTACTTTCAAATTTTCAACTAGTTCCTCCCTATTTGTAAAATCAAATCTAGAATAGCTTCCCCCCGGTATCTTTTTCAACCTTCTGGAACAAAAAATTGTCTCATATGAAGTGCAAGAACTTATTGGATAATCTGTGCCCTGCTGTGTTAGTTTCCCAATATATGTCTGATGGAGTTATAATACATATATAATACATATAAATATATGGAGTTATATTTAGAAATGTTCCCCTTTTCCAAAGAAGCAGTTCTGTCTTTAAGATATTTAGTTAAATAAAGCTAAGTTGTCAAAAGCTCCTTTTGCCTCCTGAATGCAAAGAAAGTAGAAAGAAAATTCACTGAAGGTTTTGAAGAGAGCTGGTTAACATTTTTTGAATGTTTGAAGTTGTGATAAACATTCTCTTAGAAGGTTGCTGTCTTTTGACAATCTTGTCTGGTCAAAAACATTCAGAAAAATCAAAATTTCAGCAACAAAAATGAAAAAAATGCAGGAAAAATATTTTTCAGCCAGTTATAATTCTGAAAGATGCAGCTGCTATGTACAATTGAGTGTCATTCAATGTAAAAGCTCCAGTTTGTAATAAGATGATCAAGTGGGCTACCCCTCTGAAGCTATGTCTACATTACGGGGGTTATCTGGGATACCAGAGGTATCCCAGAAAAACTCCATCACATCCAGGGAACGCATCTGTTCTTCTGCTCTTTTCTGCAGGAAAGCAGACGCACTCTTTCGGAAGCCCTGTCTTCCTCCTTCCCCGAGGAAAAAGGGATCTTCTGAAAGAGGAGGCTTTTCCAAAATTTGGTCCAGTGTAGATGGGCCAAATTTCGGAAAAGCCTCTTCTGAAAAAACTATCAGAAAAAGGTACGCAAATTGCACTCTGCAATTTGCATACCGTTTTCCGATAGATTAGTATAGTCTAGACATAGTCTGGGACAGAAAAGCGCGTAAGGATGAGCACTGAATTATGTGGGACAGCACAGAGAACAAGTGGACAGAGAAAGGGACCAGGTTGATTCAAAGGAGCAGAACCATGAAGAGGGAAAAGACTATTGGATTATATTGGAGGGAATCCAGGGAAGGATGAAATGGTCCACAGTGTGAAGCTAAGGAAAAAACATCAGAAAGGAAAAACCTTAATTAACAGAAAGGAACAGTTAACTACTCAGAAGAGGGCTGTTTCATGTAATAGCAAAAATCACAATAAAAAGGTCATGGATATTGCTGTTGTATAAAGGATTGAGGGAGGGGGCAAACTTACTGTACTTTGCTGAGAAAGTGAAGATTAGAGACATTGGTTAAACACTGGAATAAGTTGATTAGGGAGGTTGTAGAATCTCCATCTCTGGAGATATTTAAGAGCAGGTTAGATAGACATCTATCTGGGATAGTTTAGACCAGTGGTCCCCAACGCGGTGCCCGCGGGCGCCATGGTGCCCGCCGGGGCATTTATGTGTGCCTGCCTAGTGACCAGGGCCGGCCCAAACCATTCTTGCGCCCCCCGCCCCGGGCGTGTGGCGCATGCGTGACCCCCGCCCCGGGTGCATGGCGCATGCACGGCCCCGCCCCGGGCGCCTGGCAGCCCCTAAAGATTGGGGACCACTGGTCTAGACGGTACTGGGTCCTGCCATGAGGGCAGGGGACTGGACTCGATGACCTCTCGAGGTCCCTTCCAGTTCTAGTGTTCTATGATTCTATGACAGAATGGCAGGAAGAAATAAAGCTCTTAGAGAGATTTTAAGAAACTGGGGCAGAGCCTGTGCCTCTCTTTTTTCTGTCTGGAAATATCTCTGTGCAAGTAAATAAATAATTAATACTGAAGTGGACAGCAGCAGATTTTAAGTAAAGTGCCAAGTGGAAAATATATATTGACAGTGGTGGTTGTGTAGGAACAACTGTAGGAGACGGACATGTGTGACTGGGCAATGAGAAGGGGACAAGAGAACAGGTGGTTTCCTAACATATTTTCACTAAGTGAGAAAGAAACAGAAAAGGGGAGGAGAGGAGGAGAAAGTATTAGTAGAGAGGAGCAGGATGGAGGGGATAGTAGCAGAAACTCTGGTCCTTAAATTTAAAGAAGGAAAATAGTCTTTGTATCTGGCCAGGGAAAATCTGGTAAATAAGAAAAGAAGAAAAACAATGGCATGGAAGCATGAGAAGACTACCCGTGCCTTTTGAACTGAAAGAGAGTATACATTACCCTTAGTGACACAGTGACTATAAGCTGAAGGGTATGATAGGATTTCCAGATTTTACAGTGGATATGAAGCCAGGGCACGCAACATTGTTTAAGGCACTGGCTTCTGCATTTGAAGATCCATTTCTGATCTGTATTCAAACAGCACAGGGAGAAATGAATGGTGCCAAGTTGCTTAAGGGCAATGAACAGGACAGGATTGCAAGTACTGACACAAGGCACAGGGGTCAGGGAGGATCAGCAAAAATGGATCTGATGAGCAATTCAGGCTGAAGACTCTAGTGAAATCAAAGAGGTTGAGAAAATTGAAGCGCTGGGTACATAGCTGAGACAGAGAAGAAGAAGAAAGGCCTCAAATGTAACTACAGAATGATGATTGGTGCAGGGGATATAATAAAATATGGAAAGGAAAGGGAGTTTGCCAGTGATAACAGAAGATCAGTGCGAAGAGGGTCAAAAGGGTACACACCATGCAATGGTCTTCTCCTTTAGCTCTCAGGAGTCCATTTCTCTTGGAAATTATTGTTAGGCCATCATACGGTGAAATGTTCATAATTTTCTACAGAAAGGTTTTTAGCTAATTTGATGTTTCACACTAGAACTTTTAGTAGGATGTACTCCAGTTAAAAAATAAAAAGCATTCTTTGGCCTTTAGAGCTCTATTGATTTTTATAAAATTTAAATAATCTCAGATAACTCTTCATAGTTGCATTCAAATTATAATATTCTGACATACTGCCCTTATATATAGAAATAACTTGTGAAATTATTTGCCAGAATATTAAACCACTACACCAGATTGCCTGGCAATGGTGCATGTCTTTGAAATATGCAGATGCTTCTTTTAACACGAGAGAAGAATTATAGTAGATTCTGTTATCCGTTATATCAAAACAACAAAATGCAGTACATCCAACCATTAGAATATTTCATATGCAGAAATAAATGTTTAAAAGAATAAAATTAAGTTCCTGGTGCCAAGTATTAGCAGACTAGTTAAATAATAACAATTGTATGTATAATACATGGAAAAGATACTACATGTGATATATCCATTGTACAATGTTTTATCACATCTCCTATGCAGCTTTTTTGGGGGGAAAAGGCAAAAAAATCTAAAGTCAGTGTATTCAATGAGATCCTGTCAATGTATTTATTTTAAAACTCCAAACCCATTTTACATATTTTTTCCAAGCACAGATGTAGTCTGCACTGTTAGAGAGAAAGTTGGCTAAAAATAAAGATTCCTTACTATAGTAGGCACATTCAAATATTCACAATGAGAAAGAAAACACAAAAACAAACAAACAAAATTTTTTGAAAGGATTTCCTAAAATACAGGTGTGAAAATTACACCAGCTGTATCTGAAATAGAATTCATAGTATTCCCTAATCAACTGCTTTTGCTCATCACTTTTAAGTGGGTAAACATGATTTTCTCAGAAAGAATAAATACACGAATGCCAGAGATAAGGCTTATACTGGATCAGGCAAAATCCAACAAAATGTAGCCCTGATCTGCACAATTAGGACAAAAATCTGTATGTCTAGTTATGTTAACAGCTCAACATAAACCTAAATAACAAACTGAAGGTAAATAGCTGAAGGTAAATAGGAGTAAATGGAGTAGTAATTCAATAGTGAACTAGTTCTTTTATTTGCAATATGAATTTGACTAATTTGTCACAGAAAAGCCTACAATGGGAGAAGCATTGGGCCCAATAGCTGGATATTCATAAAGCCCTTGCATAATATATAAACATGATACAATTTTGTCCAACCTTATGTTACTAACCAAACTATTTTTACATGCAACAAAGCCAACTTCAGAAGTTATTTCAACAAGAGATTGATTTAAAAGTAATCATAACCTGGCCTCAGTGATCAGTTACAACTCCATACACTTCCAATAAGACAGTTTCTGGGTGGAAGTCCTTAACGCAGGAATAATAATTCTATATGCACCTTTTACATCGGGATAGTGCCAGTCTAGGAATAGAGCAGAAGTAGAAAACAATATTGACAAGATAGAGGGTTCAATCCTACTTAATCCTAACACATTTTAACTTTATATTAATAACAGAATGCCACTACTGCCTATTCTGGCACATTTGCAAGATTGTTTTTGAGTACAAGGGCCTGGCATGAATTTCTACTATCGACAGGAAAACAAGAGCAGCCTTGTTATGACTAAAGGGTCTATTTCACTCAGCCTTCTGTCTTCTGTGTCCATCTGCACAGCTGCTTTGAACTTGGCCAGATACCGGTTTTAGGGTCACTTGCAAGTACACATTTTAAATCAGCAAACTGTACAAAATCTCTGACAGAAAGGAAAATATCCAAGTTTTCACTTAGATAGTTGATAAATTATTTTGTATGATGTTCATTATTTCATATAGTCAACTATTTGGGGAACTGCAGCAAAACATCTCTATAGACATGTACTGTTTCATGAAGTGAATCAGATAAAGTCAATATAATAATTCACAAAGAAATGAAAAGAAATCACTTTGGACAAAAATGAATTCTGCAGATACACAGAATCCTGATAGAATTGCCAGAGAAAGTTCAAACAGCTTGTATTTTAAAAAATGCATTAATATCTTTCTGAATATAGAAAACTAAACCTAACTTTTTCTATGAGAAATTAGTTAAATGAGGGGCAGCGAGTAGATGAAAAGACCTGTAGAGTCAGGAATGAAAAGAAATTTGTAAAATTCTCAGATGGTATTAAGTGAATATATAGATTGGTCTGGTTTTCCACTTGCTTTTGAATGTTTTCACAAAGCTCTATGCAATAAAAGGAGAAAGCAAGAGAGTACTCAATCTCTAAAATATAAAGCTTTCAGCACTGAAATTTTCAGTTCTATTACAGCTTGCAACTGTTTTTCAATCAAGGTTGCATTACAGTCAAAAGAATAAAGGTAGGAAATTATTTAAAAAAACAAAATTATTACATCCTTAAAATGTCAATAGCCAAATTAGAAAATTGTGAACACTGAAACAGAAAGACAGACTTACATTGGTTGAGACATGTCACCCTTTTAGTAAAGCATGAAAGCTCTTAATGGTGTCCTTTATGCAATTGAGCCAACATAATTAACTAAAGAACAACGGCTAAGATCAAAGGCTTCAACCAGCTTACTCTCTTACTAATAAAATCCTGGTTCCATAGCATGATATAAAGCATTTTTAATTTCTTTTTTTTAGATATTGTTACTGGTTAGTTGATGAGATAAATGCATAGAAAATAATTCTTTTATTTACCTAGCCAACTTCCACACTCCCCCCCAGGCAAGAAATTCCTGCTACAAACCCCAGTAATATGTTTATTGCTTTTATCAATTCCATTTTTAAAATGTTTTTATACAAATTGTTCTGCCTTTTATTCCAAAGACTAATATATAATAAAGCAATTATGTTCCTGTATTTGGTGTCTACAAAACTAATTTCAGCCTGAAGCAAATAAAAAATTATACATTCATCTTTTAAAGCTATTTAAAGGTGTTCATACTTTGTTCACAGTTAATTTAATAAACTCTTTCTGCTTAATAAATACCTCCACTACAATCAGTGAGCCTTTTTCTTTCTTGAGAAGAAACAGGCAAACCTATGGCAAGCAGTTATTAAGTGTAATCTGCAAAGAATTATTAACTACTCTCAACTAATTGTTATCATTTTAACCGTTTGAGTACTCTAACATTATTAAATACAAAAGTAACACTCTGGTCCTGCACCTAAATTTGCTAGATGGGAATATTAGTATCACTGCTACACAGAGAATAGCATGTTCCTTTAGGAAATGGTGAACAACAACAAGGAAAACAAGGGATACAAATAAAAAGAATAAAAATTCACCACCCAACATTTAAGACTTAAAAAAACATTAAACAAATAATAATTATTTTTGAAAGCATAAATATATCTAAACAGAAGAAAATTTCAGCACTAGTTCACTGTCATACATTTCCATAACTCTTCTGAAAGATACAACATATGATCAAAGCTGCGTAACATGTTAATGTAATCTCCTTTCATACAGGAAGTAACACTCATTGTAATTTTAGGAAAATTGGAAAAGCTATAGATTTAACCATTTTATTCATCTTAAACCAAAGTATCATAGTGAAGCCTTTTCCTCACATCAAAGACTGAATACATACCTTAACCAGGGGTGTCCTCAATGTAGATTAGCCGATATCCTTGAAACAAAAAAAATGTCCATTTACAACAAACTGAGTTGACTGCTTGTAATTGTAAATCTGAAAGTTTATAATGACACACTCAGGAAGTTTAAAAACACCAGACAGATTTTTTTTTCAGTTAGATGAAAAAACCAGCAATACTGGATATTCCAAATGATAGTCAATACTCAAGGTTCAATGACATCTTTGCTGAACATCTTTGCATACACAATTACAAGTCAACTTTTATTTCAGTTAAAATCTCAATAGCAGAGGGGGAAGAAGTTTAGGGAAAAAAATCAATAAGACTGTTATCCAGTGTAATTTATCAGTGGTTAGGGTTAGATAATAAATCCTAAATGTTAGGTTCCCACAGGACTTCATCTAATAGGTTGATTTCTCTGAAAGCTTGAGAATAGATGTATATTAGCCATAAAACCACAAGTCTTTTTAGCACCTACAGGGCTCCCCTTGTCAGAAACTAGATTTGTCTTTTCTATTCAATATACATCTATTAGGGGGATGTAAAGAAACTGAGGCAAAATTTTCCATCCAGTAAATGTTGTTCTATAGAATCAGTCCTTACCAATTTCAGGTTAGATTTCTGAGATAGTGTGAAGATCAGAAAAATAAAGACAGCCAGCCATGGGGAAATTACTTAACATTATTCAAGACAGACGAAAGACCATAATTAATATACATATCATATGTAAAGAAAATATAATAGCTAAAAGATGTTCGATAGCCTTTTAACAAGCATGTCGCTTTCAGTAACATACTCATTTTATGTATATGCTATTAATGTATGTACGCTCAATAAAACAAGCATTACATATGTATTGAAAAAACAGACTCAACAGTGTTGCCATTTAAACATCAGATTAATGAAAATACACCCAAAAATGAAAGATCTGTCCCTCCAATAATTATTTAATTATGAAATGGCAAATATTTGGGACAGTCTCCTGAATTTGAATAGTCCTGTTTTATTCCAGGCACATAATTTGTTCTGTTATTAAGGGACATTACTACTATAATTTACAAGCTACTGCAAAGAAAGTTTATTGGTTTTAGCACATATTGGTTTAAGAGGGTTCTAATGTATTCCTTTACCTTTGGCGAGCAGAAAAAAAATCCACAAGGCATGTGAGTATTTGTGTGTCCCTTTGTAATATGACTGTAAGCTCCTTGGGACACGGACTGCATCTTCCGCTCTGTACTATACAGCACCAAGAATGTGTTTAACAAATAATCCATAGTGTAGTATTACTATTATATAAATGAATATGTGTCTTACTCGGTAAGTGTATTAGTAGGGGGCACACACATGCAGTGGATCAGTTACCTATGGTGACAGCACACACATATATAGGGGTCAATAAGCTATTTGTAACAGACAGATATGCTATTTGTGATACACACACACACACACACACACACAGCGAGTCAGTATGTTATTTGTGATAGCTATGTACACACACACACACACACACACACACACACAGCGAGTCAGTATGTTATTTGTGATAGCTATGTACACACACACACACACCCCGAGTGTCAGTATGCTATTTGTCACACACACACACACACACACACACACATACACACACACCCCGAGTGTCAGTATGCTATTTGTCACACACACACACACACACACACACACACATACACACACACCCCGAGTGTCAGTATGCTATTTGTCACACACACACACACACACACACACACACACCCCGAGTGTCAGTATGCTATTTGTCACACACACACACACACACACACACACACACACCCCGAGTGTCAGTATGCTATTTGTCACACACACACACACACACACACACAGAGCAAGCTATTTCTATTCAAGCCCTAAAACACTAGAGGAGCTGAGCAGAGACATTGGAGGAACCCAGCGCCTCGACCAGCACAGCAAAGAAGTTGATCTCGCACTGACACCAGTGCAGTAGCCGGCGTCTCACCCCCAGTGAGAGGCGCGTCCAGGGCTGCCTCCCAGACACCCCTCGGGATGGGACGGCCAGTCCCGCGCGGAGCCCCTTCCTTACCCTTCACATGGCCCCGGCTCGGCTCCGGCTGCGCGCGCTGCTCCTTCTCGCCGGCCTCGTGGCTCTTGCGAGTGGCGCGGCGGCTGCTCCGCGGGACTGGGTGGCGCTCCCACGCTTACTACAGCTCCCCGCCCGCTCGCCCGGCCGCCAGCAGGGAGCACGCGGGCCGCCCCGCCCCGGCCGGGCCAGGGGCGCCGGGGAGAGGCGAGAGGCGGCCCCGGGAGCTGGGGGAGGATGGCAGGCGGCAGGGGGACGGCCCCCGCTCTCAGGCAGCGCGCCGGGCGCTGCTCTCCATGTGCTGCTCCTGGCCCTGGCAGGGGGGAAGTCGCCCCCACGCCCCCCTCTGCTGCTGCTGCAGCTGCGGCTGCTGCGTGCCTGGCCCCGGCTGAGTGTGTGTGTCCGCGCCTCTCCTCCCAGCCCGGCTCCTCGCACCCCCCTCTTTCTCGCGGGTCCCATTTATGAAGCTCCGTCCCCATCACGTGTTAATGTGCCTTTGTCCTGGCCCTGGCAGCGGCAGAGACACGGCAACAGTAACTAGCGGGGAAGGGGGCAAAGCGCAGCAGCAAACTTCATTCACACGGCTGGGGAGGGGGGGATGCTTGGGCGCGCTGGGGGGCGCGAGGCTGAGGGAAGGCGGCTGCTCTGTGCCTGGGGTGCTGGGGATGGGAACCTGTTCTATGCCTTGGGGAGCTGAGGGCTGCTCTGTACATTAGGGGGCTCGGGGCTGCTCTGTTTTGGGTGCTGGAGGGCTGCTCTGTGCATTGGGGAGCAGGGGGAACGGGGGCTATTCTGTGCATTGGGATGCTGAAGATGGGGTCTGTTTTGTGCCTTAGGGAGCTGGGGGCTGCTCTGTGCATTGGGGTGCTGGGGAGAAGGAGGAATGGAGGCTGCTCCGTGCATTGGGGTGCTGGGGATGGGGGGCTGCTCCGTGCATTGGGGTGCTGGGGATGGGGGGCTGCTCCGTGCATTGGGGTGCTGGGGATGGGAGCTGCTCCGTGCATTGGGGTGCTGGGGATGGGAGCTGCTCTGTGCAGTGGGGTGCTGGGGACAAGGAGGAATGGAGGCTGCTCTGTGCATTGGGATGCTGGAGATGGATGGCGGTTCTGTGCATTGGGGTGCTGGGGATGGGGGCTGCTCTGTGCAGTGGGGTGCTGGAGATGGATGGCAGTTCTGTGCATTGGGGTGCTGGGGATGGGGGGCTGTTCTGTGCATTGGGGTGCTGGGGATGGGGGGCTGTTCTGTGCATCGGGGCACTGGAGGGAGAAGGGTGTAGGCGGGGCTGCTTTCCGCGCTGAGATGCTGGGCGGGCAAGAGGGGAAGTTGGGCTGCTCTGGGTAGGAAAGCGTTAGACGGGGGGAGGTGATTAAGATCCCTGTTTCCAAGGACAACCTTGTCCCTACTTCGCCTCTCCTGAAGGGACCGTGTCCCGAGCAAGACCCACGCCCTGCCTTCTGCTCCTTTCCAGCCACCTAGCTACCTGCCCCCTTCCCCCCGCGTAGCCTTTGCTCACAGCCTTCCCCCTTCGCCCCGCTAAGGGCTTTGAATTATTAATTATTATCACCATCGTCGTCGTGCTGTTGTCTCTCTTGCCTGGCTGTTTTCCGCGGAGTGACAGCAGCTGGGGAGGGACAGAAAGGGTCGGTCGGAATTGAGGACTCACTGCCGGCCGCGGGGTGTGTGGGGGGAGGGCGGGGGGGGGCGTTACGCCTTTTCCCAAACCCCAGGGAGCAGCAGATCCCGCCTTCCCCACCGAGGAAGGGGGAGGTGCCGCCCTGCAACGTTGGCTCCTGCCCTGGGCACTGTCCGGCACCCCGGGCAGTTGGCACGCGCACATGCTCACCAGCCCGAGCCGTTCTCGCTTGGGTCGGGATGCATCCGGCAAAGCCAGGTCACCCAGCCATCCCTCCTCCGCTTCCCGCTCTGCGCTGCCAGCGAGACCCACCGAGGAAGCATCCCGCCGCGCCCAGGCTGGCGTGCCAGCGGGGGGAAATTTAGGGGACATGCTAATTAGTCGGCTACAATAACAGCAGCCCTCTTCTTGCTTCCCATATGCACCGCTCAAACCTTGATTGGGCTTTACATTTATCAGGATTCTGGCTTAAAACGCACGAGGCTGATGGGTCAGAGCGGAATGATTTTTTTAAAACTGTGTCTCTTAGGCTGCACTTCTTTAACAACGACGGCCACAAACCTTTCTGCACGTCGCGACTTAAATCTCTCCCTGTCCTGGGGGAAGGCATTTGTCACTGTAAAGTATTTAGGCTCCCAAACTCTAGCCTGTTACATGTGATAACTCTTTCCCCCATCATCTCTGATCAAGATCATATCTGTAGGTCAGGGATTACATCTCTGCACAGCAACCAGCACAATGGTGCCATTCAATAGCTAATAAATTATAATTAAAATAATAATGTCAGTTCCAATTAAGGGAATCCCTTGATCTCTTGAGGACTGAAATGTCAGCCAGGACTCAAAGACAGGAGGCAAGATTGGAAATTTGGAATTTATTTAAACTACAACTCACTGAAAAACAAATCTATCTACCCCCTACCCTACTATCTTTATAGTATTAGAAAGATGTGGTTGTCCCCACAAAAATAATATAATTCACATAGTACCTTAAAAATCAACTGGTCAAGCCAAAGAACAGGCATGTGAAGAAGGTACTGTATTGTTCTCTGTTTTACAGACAGAAACAGAGGCAGAGAGGATAGTACATGAAACATAAAAAGTGATTAGAGATTTAGGGAAATGTAAGTTTTTGGCTGCTAAACTTGAGACACTTCAAAGAGGCCTGATTTTCAGAAAGTGCTGAGCATCTACCTCCTGAAAACCAGTTCTCTTTAGCAGTGTCTCTGGATGGATACTCTGCAGGTTTCCAAATCACTAGTCAGTCACTTCTTAAAATGTGGGTCTGCCCAGAACAGGCCAGTGGAGGAACCAGAAGTTCAGAACTAGGATAGAATTCAAGATTTCCTGGATCCCATGCAAAGTCTGCTGAACCACGACTTATTGCATCTATTTCTTGATAATAACTAATAATTAAATTCACAAGAAAGAGGCATAGTATTTTAAAGATAGCATCATTCCTCTTAGAGGGAAAAGGAGGAGAGAGAGTTAACTCATTCATTCCCAACAAGCATTTATGAGGAAAGACAATTTATTTGCTTATTCTAACATGCTGGTTTGTTAAAAGGAACCTTGTTTAACATGACAATAAAAGAGAACAGGTTTCCCTATGGCTTTACATTTCAAAAAGTACTAACTTGTTTTTCTAAGGGAATTTAACATTTTTATTGGATTCCTTTTCAAAGAGAAGTTTGTGGATTAGGGTTTTAATTTAAACTGGTTGGGTTATACTTACCTTCCAAAAGCATCAAGGAACACATCTCATTTCCTAAGGTAAATCACATTCAGTGGATGTCAATAGACAAGAACCATCCCACCGAGGGAGTTTGAGGGCATGTATTATTTCAACTGCTTATTCCTTTTTCATGTTCACATTTAAAGGTCCTCAACCTAAACTGGGACTTACTCTACCTGCAGGTGATTCTTTCTGTCACTTCTAAATTCTGCTACCAGAAGGAAATGTTTCAATTTAGACATACACTCTCACTGGCCACTTAGGAATTATTTTCTTAAAATCTCTCAGTGTGGCTACCACCACCTTAGTTAATTAGTGGTAACAATGGCAACAATGCTATGGAAGAGGAGATATTGGTAGTTAATGGTAAGTGCCATGTTGCATGAACTAGGGATGTAAAATCCTGGTTAATCGGTTAACCAGTTAAACATTAAGTTTAACAAGTTAACCAATTAAATGGGGGTAGGCAAGGGGGCTGCTTTTTCTTGGCTGGGTTGGAGTGGCCCTCAATTGTTCCCCTCCCCCCTCCCCACTGTGAGCGGGGAGCTGCCCCCATCTAGCCAGGCCCACAATGGGCAGGAGGACTGCTTCAGCCCACGGCTAACCATAACCGGTAAGCATCACCTGGTGAGGGTGATGCTTACTGATTAACCAGTTAACTGGTTAACTATTCAGATCCTTAGCATGAACTAGTGGTTCTCAACTTGTTCCATGCTGGGACCTCCCATCATTCCTTTCCAGGGTTACTAACCCTCTTCTTGTTGGAACGTAGATTGCAGTTTTCAACCACAGTCCCTTAGGTATGTTCATCTATTTGCACTTTGAAAGGAAGATGATGTCTGTTTGGATCTGTGTGAGTTTCTTTGCACAGATCCTTTTCTTGTTAGTAACATGGCAAGGGCAGGGTGGTCATGACCCATGACATCTGTTTCCAGTAGACCACTTGTAGGTCCCAATTTGAGAATCCATGGTGTAGACCTTCTCTGAGTAAAGTTAGGTGTTAAAGTGCTTAAAATGGTGATACTTACAGCCTCGTCTTAAATAGCCCTTTCCTCATTGCTACCATTGATGTTAAGACGAACAACAATGGTGGGATATTTTAGAGAAAAAAGGCTAGTGTACACACAGACATGGAAGGGAGTAGCAATTAGTTTGTCCCTCCAGATGCTTATGTTCCACTCCTGGGGAATGAGTCTCTCTTGCACCCCTGCTCCCAGTTCTAATAGTGGGTCTTCAACTGGAATTTTATACATTTCTTCATGAATCATGAAAATGTGCACCCTGCACAGCACTTTTTACCTCTGGTGGGAACAAAGAAGTTGAGACTAAATTCTTTCTATATCACAAAGCTCCACCAATAGTTTTTCTCCCAGTCATCATTTTTTCCACTAAAATATGGTATTTGTGGCTCCAGTTGAAAAATAAATTCCATAGATTTCTTTATGGCTTTTGGTATCCCAATGGTCAAGTGGTTTATTTATCTATTAAGAATGATTAGATGAATCTACCTAGTACTCTAGATCCCTTAGTTAATAAAAATACAAGAATTAGTTTAGGTGACTCAGTAGTCTCAGAAAGAATCTCCATAAATAAAATTATTTCCTTGCGTATTCTGAAGGTCAGTAGACATGAGATCCTAAGACTAAGATAGGGAAGGAATTCAAGGAGTTCCTTAGACCCCCTATTTTCAACATTCCTTGGGCCATCCTTCTCCTCCTAAACTAGACAGCATCTTGACTGTTCAACTGTCACAGCAAAACACAAGAAGAGAGGCACTTTTAAGGTATCAAGAATTTTTGAATATTCTATATTTTCTCAGCAGTTGATCAAAGGCTGGTCTTGTGGTCTGGACACAAGACTGGGATGACACTGCCTGAATTCACTTCTGGGCTCTTGCTCTAGACTTCATATCTAACCTTGGGGAAGAAGTTATAGACTTATTTTTAGTTGTGTTGAGAACCCACAGCTCTTGCTCACTTCAAAGGGAGCTCCAGGTACTCAGCACTTCTGACACTCTGGGTACATCTGCACAGCAGGGCTAAACTCGAAATAAGCTACACAACTTGAGCTATGCTAATTGCATAGCTTGAATTGAAATGGCTTATTTTGAATTTGGGAACATCTACACAGCACTTATTTTAAAATAGAGTACTCGTCCTCCAACTTCCCTTACTCCTTGTACAATGAGGGTTACAGGATTCAGAGTAAGCAGTCCTCCAACTCAACATAATTTTGACAATATGTCAAAATAACTGCTTGTGTATAGCTGCAGACTGTGTTATTTCAGAAAAATGTCCGTTATTTCGAAATAACACTGCTGTGTAGACGTACCCTCAGGTCATTAACCAATCTGTTCCTTGGTTCCCCATCAGTAAAAAAAGCATAATAATGCTTCCTGTCTGTCACTCTTCATTTGTGTTGTCTACTTAGATTGTAAGATTGAACCTTTCAGAATGTAAGGTTCTCATCATGGGAACTGTCTTTTATTAATAGTGTGTATAGCACAAAGCATGAGGGACTAGTCTTGCATAGGGCCTCTAGGCACCAAAACATAATAACAATAAAAACCCAATCAAAACTGTTATTATCCAGAAGTAGCTTTGCTGTCATCAACTGAATAAAAACTCCTGAAGACATAATACCTGCATATGAATTAGTTATCCAGAATCTCCACTAATTAGCTATCTGCACATTTATCCAAATGTTTTTGAAATACTTATGGTAAAATGTTGTAGTGGCCACAAAAACTGGTAAATAAGGGATCTTTAAATTACATGAGTAATGCTGTTTTCTCTTTGCCTTTAAACACTACATTAATTTAACAGTTGTGAATGATACAGAATTGACAGCTGTGACAACTGGCTGTTACTAGCTACATAATTGGTACTGGCATGGGCACTGACATTGAAAGCTCCCCCATATCACCCTAACCTACCAATATGCTCAGTCCTGATCTGAGGGGGGAGATGGCAACTCAGTCTGCATAGCTCATCCATTCTTCGTCTTTCAACTCAGATGGCCAATACGGTTGCTCATTATGCTGGTGATTTTTATAATGTGAATATATGTTTGCTAAGGCAAGACTGAGACCGCCAACCCATTTCACATAGGAGAACAAACAGCTATCATATGTTAATGACTTTCTGTATCTACTGACCTGAACCAAATTAAAACCAGTGATGCCAGCATTAAAGCCTCTATCCCATCATTAAATAACCCCTGAAGCTATCCAGTTCCCCAAATGTCATTCTCTCCAGTTTCTTCCTGCTTTGTCCTAAAAGATTGGAGTTGAGTGATGATGAACCAATTTAGCCACTGTTCTAGGCAATTTAGATTATGGTTCTGGGAAATTAAGAAGATGAGAGAGCCATAGAGCATAGTTACCACAGAATATTCTTTTAAGAAAAACCTCAATGTATTCCCGACTGGTGTGTTAATAATCATACAGATAAAATGTATTTGAGATTAATCTTCTGCCTTATTGATATTTTATATGTTTTGACTATTCTGTTGTGGGTGGAACTGCAGGGTGCTAACAAGGTTTCTTCTTTTGCTCTGAGGGAGATGATATTGTGCCTTGTTACCTGCCTTTTGCCTATCTCCCACCAAAGGCTGCAGAAAAGAGAAGAGCTGATAAAGCAGTGAGTAATTGGGATGGGGGAGCCCCACTTTTAAAACAAAGAGCTTGCCAAGCTTCTGGGACTAGGATTAGCTTACCTGAAGTCTTTCTCCGTCATAGGCTTGCTGAAGCATAGGGAAGACCTCTTAGACATGTTCTTGTGGGGCTCAGTCTTTACTTCCCTCCCTCTTCCTTTCTGATTCTCTCTCTGATGTTCAAGCCTCAGCTCCAACCTACGAGAAAAAATACTATGTTCAGTATGAAACAGTGACACAGTGATCCCATTCTGAGCATTAACTTCTGTTTCCAGCAACTCTAATTGGTTCTGGGCTTTGAACCTTTTTGCATTGTCTGCTTGCTGAATGTGGCGTGGTATTGACTTACTCTTCATCACAAGTCTAAGGACAGTAGTCTCATGAGCTAAAGCTCACAAATTTGGAGTAGCTCATTCTCCAGAGTTTGAATCTTTGAGCAGACTACTGCAGTTCTAGCTATGAGATCACAAGCTGCTCCATTAGTGAAGCAGGCAGTTTAGAGTGCTTCACCCACCATTTTTGCATACTCCTCTGGAGCTGAAGATTGGTTAAGGCAAACGAGATTTCACTCCATCAGAAAATGAAAGCCCCAGAAAAGCTGCTCCATGTGGGAAATGCTAGTTACCATAGAGGCGAGTGAATGGTGCTTTATTATAGAGGAGGAGCCTGTTTGACCTTGGAGATGCTGCTTTTGAACCTTATTTTTACACGTTCCTAACACAAAGGAAATCACTGCAGCTCCTAAGTGATCTCTCGATTCAGAGGAACACCCTCATTAGTTTTTTTCACCTTCTCACCTTTTTTCATTAAACCATACTCTTTACAGTTCTAGCTGAGCAGCAGGGAACATTATGAGCTGAGTGAAAAGCATCTTCCTTTGTTAACATGTTTTTCATCATTGAACACCAGAACAGTAATGAGGATGTAGATGATCTTTTCATCATAAATATGCACAGCAAAGTATAAAAGAAAGGAGTTCCAGAAATAAATAAATAAACAAAAACAACTGTGTAGTGAAGGAAAGGTATGGGAAACAGGATGACAAAGCTTTTTTTCTGATTCTGTAAACCATGCTTAGTGTACAGAACCATCAAAGTCAAAGATGTCTTCAAATATCTGTGGGTGTTGTGAATGTTTCATTTGCTATAGATGGGCATACATTTGTATTTCAGACTTCAGTGAAACACACATATAGATCATTCATTGGTATGGGGGGGGTGTGGAGTACACAACTAAGGCATCCCTAAAGTAGATTGGACTTTGTTATAGAAATATACAGATTTATTTTCTCTCTTGATTTTTGTTCACCTGTTCCTTGTCCCTATTATGCACAAAACCAACCCTCCGTCTCAATTTTTAATTAGGAACCATATGTATCTGTCTCTGCTGCATACATATGCAGTGCCAACCAAGGAAAACACTTTTGGGTTTGACTAAGTCTCAGCTCACACCTCCTAATGTCGCTGTTTAGAGAAGTGACCTTCTCTTCATATGTGTTTGTGCAGCACCTAGCACAATGTGGTATGACTGTGGCCTCTGGGGACTAACTGTGTAATATCAATAGTAAACAAGAACAATGATTATTATAAAATTTAAAAAAAGTATTGCTCAGAGTAAAGAGCGGTGTTTTGTGGTGCTGTCCCTGGAGCAGCCTGGGAGGGAGACTGTCACTCCTTAACAATGTGACAATCTGCTTCCCAGTTTCCCTGCTGCGCTAGGGAGGGAGTAAACTGTGACACTGCAAAGTGCCCTTTCCAGGGCACTGGCATAGCTAGACTGCTGTATGCATTGGGTGGGTGGCATCAAGGCTCTGCCCAGCCCCACTTCCCTCCTCCCCTTCCCACCAGAAGGGCAGCAGAGCTGGGGGATGTAGTGGCTTTGCAGAGCCTGTCTTCTCCTGCATGGTGTGCACTGGCACAAAGGAGTGAGGGGCACCTGCTGCCACCTCTATTCCCTTGTGCCAATGTAGATTGGACCACAGTCTGGCCCTAAAACTTCCCAGGTGGGGTATTTGTGTTACTTCTGCTGATGTTTCTCTACCATATCTGCCTTTATTACAATCATTTGTATGCTCAAAGCGGACTAATGCTTTCAGACATACACAGCCATTTCTCTCTTACCACCGCTTCCACACCCCCAACCCCATTATTTAATTAATTACAGTTCCACTAGCTTTTATGTGAATGGCAGCTCCCTTTAAAATTGCAGGTAAGTTTCAATGTAATAAAATGCTTTAGTTATAAAGTCACTTCCTTTGCTTGGGTATTTATTATTTCACCTGGTTGGAAATGGACATTGAATTGCACCTGCAAGCTTGAAAATTCATTTAGCAGTGGAGAGCACGCTTGGTGAGAGTATGCTAAAAATCTGGGTCCTGTCACAAGGATCTTACAATTTAAGGCTCCAGTCCTGAAATTGGATCCATGGGAACCCAGACCCCTCTACCTTTGCAGAGCTCCATTCAATGGGGTTTTGCTTAGGCATTGGAGTCTGCCCAAGAAGGCCAGATGACAGGACTGGGAGCTAACATCAGACTTATTGTAATAGGAGAATGCCAGACATCAAGCAGGAATGGGTTTCTGTAATAAGATCACAATGACTGTTTTGGCATGCGATGTTGCGACCATATATTGAGATTCCATTGTAAAAAGTTTTGTTAAGTTGTTCTAATTGTTCGATTAATTCACTTCATGATGTCAGGAACACTGCAAAACATGTATTAGAAAATAGATGCTATTTTACATTAAGAAAGAAGCATGAGAAACAACAACATTAAAGTCTCCATGGGAGAGAACAATGCTCTTACGGCTTCTCTCTAAAAGAGGCTAAAAACAACTAAGAAAAAATGTCATATAAATTGCACCTGCAGACAAGGAGAGTTTTTAGAAATCAAAGTTGCAGTAGACATGAAAACAAATATTGTAATCTCTCGTTGCCTATATCACAATATTTAGATTTAGCTGTTATGTTAAAAGTCAATGGATGGAGTTACATTATGTATGAAGATGGGCCAAAATGTTTTAGTAAACACTTTAAAATGTTCTTTCCCCTAATTCTGCTGCACAGTGAAGTACCTTCTCCTCCTATGTCTTGGCTCCAGCTCATAGGATCATGAAACCTTTCTCATTAGCAATTTCAGCAATGTCAGCGGAAGCCATTTTGAAAAAATGTAATGTTGGTTTAAATTTACCTCAGTTTTTACTGTTTCTCTCCCTCACAGTCACTTTTAAAAGCCATTTTTGCCAAACTTTTTGCAGCTGGAATCTGTGCAATGAGCATTACACAAAGTAAGGAAGCAAAACTTTTATTTACTTCAGTTTTTGCTGCAGTTTCCGTCCACAATTCTTTACAATATAGCTGTAAAGACTAAAAAGCTGCAGAAAAGCCCCATATGTGTGCAGCATCAGAATTACGCTTTATTAGACATCTCTGTTTTGTAAGAGCCTGTCTCAGGACATTGTAAGTTGGTCATTCATTGTTAGCATCCAAAAGGATTGATCATTAGGGTTTTTCATGGTATTA
Organism: Pelochelys cantorii; assembly: GCA_032595735.1. Lineage (NCBI taxonomy): Eukaryota > Metazoa > Chordata > Testudines > Trionychidae > Pelochelys > Pelochelys cantorii. The sequence continues at coordinate 66,184,585 of CM064328.1, forward strand.
CAATATTTCATGACCCAGTCTCAGCTAATTTACCCATACATGGCAACAGATGGATAAAATGAAAGACTACATAAGGGATGTGGGGGTAGAACCAAACTTCTGTTGTTACACATTTGGGGTGACTTTTCTAGTTACAAGTGGTGGAGACACAAATGAATGAGACAAGTCTTCCCAAGCAAGTGACAAAATTAACACTTGGTAGAGGCCCACATATTATATTTTCTTTATGCATTTAAGAAGCCTAGCCTGCTTTCCTGGTTCAGGTGAGTCACTGAATTCAACAAAAGGGCAATGAGCTTAGCAGGAGTATTGCCCTAGCAACAAGTGCAAGAGCATACCCTATCAGGTTTGAGTTTTGTCCTTGGTGAACCTCTGCATCCTCGTCCCCTTTTGAAATATTTATTACTATGGAAACAATTATGATATTGGAATGGGCAAACTGAGTCACATCCACAAGTTCCATATAAAGGTAGAAAATCACAATTGGAAAGTGTCTGACTATCCATTTTCTTTCTCTCTCTCTCTCTCTCAGGGCTGTGTGAGATGTGTGCAGTTGGTTTCCTTGCACATGGCCCTGTGATTTATTATTGGACCTGCCTGCCCGGGCAGTGTGTCTTACCTGAGGTTCATCCTGAACCTGCAGGTTGCACATGTCTGGCGGAACCCTAGCCCACAGGAGAAAAAGAGGAAGCTGCTGCAGGTGGCCCAGGAGCTCTTCACACTGCTAGGGGAGAAGCTGCTGCAGCCCTGTGTGGGCAGAGCTGGAGTCCCAGACTCGGTGTAGGGCCACTGCAGGCCTGGGCCACAGCACCCCATTTGAACTAGGCCCTGCAAATAATCATGCCATGCCTCTCTCTTTCTCTCTCTCATGTAAGATCAGATCCTTTCTGTAAAGTGTAATCTATGACAGAACTGGGTCCTGGTAGAAATGTATGGCCATACAGCAAAAGCATAGGACTAGGGTTAAAAATATAGAGTAAATCCTTATCTCTTGTATAAGCTCTGTGTATCTTAGTTGCCTCATCTATAAAACGTGGCTAATCCTTCTCTCCTTCACAAAAGTGCTACAAAGATAGATGAATTTATGTTTATAAAGTACTTTGAGGTCTGTGGGTAAAAAGCGCTACAGAAGCACAAAGCCTATTGTTATTTACTGCTATTGTGGTTTCTTTTCGGTAAGTCTCTTTTGCATTGTGAGGAATCATAGTCAAGGCCAAATTCATTAAGAGCATTATTAAATTCTTTTAATATACATTTTTTAAAGGTAAAAGTAACTGGAAAATAAAAGCTTTGAGTTAAAAATTAGTACATCCATTCTAGTACAAAAAAAGACCTTCTATATTCATCTCCAATATTTGTCTACGGTATTCACTTTCTGATCCGTTCATTTTACCTGCAATGTAGAGACACCATGAGATTTAGGATTAAATAGGAAACTCCGCCTATAGTGGTTGTGGCAAAATAAGCTGCAATAATCTGAGTTGTGCCACACAAATAAGTAGAAGAGTCAGTGCCTTATGCAGAGATGTTTTCAGAAAAATACACCTCTCCTGTATTATTGTGGGCTGTAAACTCTGGAAAACCTGGCTCAGACTGGAGGCAAGGAAGCATTATTTTTCTATGTGACATTTTAAAATAAGATTCTCCTCCCTACCAGCTCCATCTTCAAACAACTTGCCCATTGAGTTGGCACAATATAGGCTGAAGCAGATGAAAGTCTACAAATTTGAGGCTTGTAAATTATCCAAAACCCTATTTCGAATATATGGGCACTTAACATAAAATAATACATGCAAAAACATCATAAAGATGTTTTTACTACATTTCCCCTTTTCATGTGCATCTTGCAATGAGAGGTAGTAAAATGATATACCCATTCATGGGGCCAAAATAGAATATGTCCACCAATGATGTTAGCCTTGATTCTCCTTCCATCTCTTAGGGTACGTCTGAACAGCAGCATTATTTCGGCAATAACGAAGAGCGTGCCTACACTGCAAGCCATGTCGAAATAATGGTGAGCTGGAGGACTTCCTACTCTGACTCCTGTAACCCTCATTTCACAAGGAATAAGGGAAGTCAGAGGAAGAGTGTTCGTCCTTTGACTTCCTGTTGTGCAGACAGAGCCAAAAGCTGGGTTAAGCTATTTTGACTTAAGCTACGCAGTTGACGTAGCTCAAGTTGTGCAGCTTAATTCGACTTTTGCCCTGCTGTGTAGATGTACCCTCGCTCCAGTTCTCTCTCATGTCCATTATGCTTCAATGATCTTGCAAAAGCTATCCATCAAGTGTCCACCCTTGTTTCATTCAAATAAATCCCCCAAGTTCTTGCAGAATTGCTTGCAGAAATATTAGTTTTATTATATTATGTTTTACTTATATTAAAGTAGTACCTGAAGGTCCTGGCCCTATTGCACAAGGCACTGAATATATTTGTAAAAAAAATGGGCCCCAATCTGAAGAGTTTATAGTCTGAAATGAGAGGCAACCAGTGCATTTAATAAACAGATGGGGGTAGGGAAGCTCAAAGTAACAATGAGATGATTATGATAAGCATGATAAGCAGCTGTCACAGCGCACCAGCTGGCTAACATTTCATTTTACACTGAGAAAAAAAAGCCAAGCCCTGTAGACAAGTGTAAATGTGACTGGAGTAACCGAGTCATATTTCTGTAATTTGCATCCTTCTTCAGCCCTTCAAACCTCCTGCTGGATGCCATGTCCTCAGGGCTTGTCTGTTATCTCCCTCATTTAGGGCAGAGCAAGAGCCCCATTTTGGCTGCATGGGGGGGCAGCAGCCATGTGCTCCGGGACGTGGCTAGCTTTTCATCCCGTTCCCCAGAAGCTAAGGGAGTGAGGGGAAAGTACTTGCATTCTGTGCATTCTTCTCACCCTTGGCTGGTGAAAGGAGCTCACCAGCCAGGTGTGAGAGGCATGCACAGAATGTAAGCACTTTCCCCTCACTCTCTTAGCATCTGGGGAACGGGATGAAAAGCTAGCTGTGTCCCGGAGCGCATGACTGCTGCCTCCATACGTGCCCAAAATGACACTCTTGGGGCACAGGTGGGCAAAATACGGCGGGCTGGATCCGGCCCACCAAACCTCCAGATCCAGCCCACCACCAGCCCATGGCCCAGTGGACCCTTGGGCAGACTACCTGCTTGCTCTACCTCTACCTGATGCTCCAAGTGGCTGGCTGTGGGGGCCATGTGTTCATTGTATGCCAGACACCCCAAGAGGGGGCTTTGTGTGCTTTCCCACCCAGCACAATCTTGCAACTCCCATTGGCCAGTTTGTGGTGCAGGCAGCATACAGATCACATCCCCCCCCAAGGCATAAAACGCAGAGAGCAAGTGGCCCCTGCAGCTGACTGCTTTAAGTGGCTTCAGGGGGTAGCTGAGTTAGTCTGTACAGGATAAATGTAAAAAACAACAAATGGTCTGGTAGCACTTTATAGACTAACAAAACATTTAAGTGGTGTGTGGATCATGGCCCACTTGGCTGCTGTCCAGGAGCTGCCTAAGGTAAGAGCCTCCAGGCCAGTGCCTACACCTGGTACCCTATCTCCTCTCTCTTCCCAAGTTTCTGCCCTCTCCTACACCTTTACCCCAGGTCACAATCCCCTCCCAGACCTTGCCCCCCTCCTACATGCTGCACCACGCCTCCAGGTCAGAATCCTTTCCAGCACTCATACTCCCTCCTAGACCCCACCCCACCCCTGCACCCTAATCCCCCTTGCTCTGAGCTTCCTTCTGCACCCAGTCTCCATCCCAGAGCCTTCACCTCCTTCATTAATATCATGGAAGAGTGTGGCTCTTGACCACTTTCCAAATTCTTGGAGTCGCCTTCCCCATCAAAAATTATTGCCCATCCCTGGGCTAGATCATACTCTTATGGGACTGTTCTGTGCAGGGCATATCACAAAGCTGCATTGAGATGAGGGGAGAGATCACGCCTGGGACACAAGCTCTTCCCACGTTCCATGGCACACATCAGGAACTGCCTAGGTTGCACCGTTCTTGGGGATGATGCCACTTGCTCCCTTCATGACAGTGACACTGCTCCCCAGGGCCCGTGTCAAGCTGGGGCAGACCACAGTCCTGTAGCCTGTGGAGTGGCATGTGCCCTAGGCACTCCCCAAACTTTCATTGTGACTCTTCCTTTACAGGGGCTGCACTGCATAATAGGGAAGAGGAAGAGTCCTTGCTGCCTTCCTTCACAGCTACCCAAAGGCCTGTCACAATCTGCCCTTTAGACAGTAATCCTCCCAAGGCAAGTACTTTCCTCTGTGGGCATGTCTACATGACAAAGAAAAATCCCCAGCTCCCCCATACCAGCCTAGTTGGGTTCATGGGACCCAGGCTATTGGGATGTTTCATTGCCGTGTAGCCTTCCAGGCTCAGGCTGGAGCTCAAGCTTGGGACCCTCCAAGCCCACTGGATCCTAGAGCTAGGGTTCCTGCCTTGAGCCTAGAAGTCTACACAACAATGAAACAGTCTCACAGCCTGAGTCCCACCAGTCTGAGTTGGCTGGCCCAGGCCAGCTGCAGGTTTTTATCTGCGGTGTAGACATAACCTATGCGCTTTCTGTGAAATGTTTAGTACTATTGGTAGAGGGTGAAAAACATCCTTTGGGACTTGGTGAGAGGACTGGAACTGTTTTTAAAACAATTAACAAAATCCTACAAAGCACTGGAGTTGGTGCTGAGGGGGGAATTCTACTACTCAGACTTCTGTATACAGCAGGTCACAGATTATTTGAAGAGTCCTTGGAATGCATCGGAGACAATTTATTGCAGAAGGTGGAGAAAACAGTGGGGGAGAGGCTGCTCCAGATTTGAGTCTGGCAAACATGGAGGTGCTGGTTGAGAATTGGAAGCTGGAAGCAGTTTTCATGAAAGTGATCATGAAATGATCGGGCTCATGATTCTAAGGAATGGTGGGAGAGCAGAATAAAGACAATAGACTTCAAGAAGGCAGAGTTTAGCAAACTCAGAGGATGTATCCCATGGAAAGCAAGTCTAAGAGGAAAAAGAGTTCAGGAGAGTCAGCAATTTTTAAAGAAAGATTATTAGGGGCACAAGAGTAAACTATCCCAATACATAGGAAAGATAGAAAGTATAATAAGAAAGCACATTGGCTTTACCAGGAATCTTCAATTATCTGAAACTCAAAAAAAGAATCATACAAAAAGTGGAAACTAGGTCAAATGACTAAGTCTGTATATATAAAATCCCACACACGCATGTAAGGACAAAATTAGAAAGGCCAAGCCACAAAATGAAATTAAACTAGCTAGGGATATAAAAGGTAAAAAGAAAACAGTTTACAAATGTATTTAGAAGCAAGAAGATGACCAAAGACAGGGTATGCTCATTACCAAATGAAGATGGAAAGACAATAACAATAACAGAAAACCAGTACTGCTCAAAGTGTTGAATTCCTTTTTTATTTCAATTTTCACCAAAAAGCTTAGCAGTAATTGGACAACTAACATTGTGCACAACAGTGTAAATATGGTAGGGACTGTGGATGAAATAGGAAAAAACAAGCTAAGAATTACTTAGATAAGTGAGGTGCCTTCAAATTGTCAGGGCCTGATGAAATGCATGCTGGAATACATAAGGAAGTGGCTAAAAAGATCTCTGAACCATTAGCAGCTATCTTTGAGAACTTGTGGAGAGTGGAAGAAACTCCAGAGTACTGGAAAATAGCAAATACAGTGCCTGTCTCTAAAATGGGTAGTAAGGATGATCCAGGGAATTATAGACCAGTCAGCATAACTAGTATCCAGAAAGATAATAGAGCAAATAATCAAACAATCAATTTGTAAGCACTTAGAAGGTAAGATAATAATAACAGTGAAAACAGATTTGCCAAGAACAAATCATGTGAAACCCATCTAACATCCTTCTTTGACTTGGCAACAGTCTTTGTAGATTGGGGGAAGCAGTAGATGTGATGTATCTCAACTTTACTAAGACTTTTGATTCTGTCTCATATCTTCTTAGCATGCATATGTGCCTTGTGCCACAGGTGGCACATGACCAAGACTCATCACTGATTTTGGTCCACAGGTTGGACCGTTAGCTTCCCCAGCTTGGGCCAGATACTGATAGGAAGTGCAACATGAACTACTCCCACTGTCTCATGTGTCCTTCTCATAAGCAAACTAGTTAAATACAGCCTAGACTAAATTACTATGAAGCGGGTGCACAATAGGTTGGAAAACTGCATGCAGAGAGTGGTTTTTATTGCTCACAGTTAAGCTTGAAGGGCACATTGAGTGGGGTGCTGCAGGGATCTGTCATGGGTCTGGTTCTATTCGATATCTCCATCAATGCGTTAGATAATGGCATAGACAGTACACTTAAAAAGTTTGTCAATGACGCCAAGCTGGAAGGGGTTGCAAGCTCTTTTGAGGATAGGATTAGAATTCAAACTGCTCTTGATAAAATGGATAAATGGTCCAAAATAAATACAAGGAAATTCAATAAGGATAAATGTTAAGTACTATACTTAGGAAGAAATAATTAATTGCACAAAAGGAAAATGAGAAATGAGTGCCGAGGGAGAAGTACAGCGGAAAAAGACATGGGGGTTATAACACTTCACAAACTAAATGTGAGTGAACAATGGAATATTGTTGCAAAAGGAGCAAACACCATTCTGGGATGTATTAGTGGGAGTGCTGGGCACTATCCTTTTGGAAAGAGGTGGACAGTTTGGAGAAAGTCCAGAGCAGACAAAAATTAAAGGTCTAGGAAGTATGACCCGTTAGGAAAGATTAAAAAAATAGTTTTGTTTAGTCAGAAGAAGAGAAGATTGGGGGTGGGGGCAGATGGGTCAATCTTCAAGTACATAAAAGGTGACAAATTGTTCTCATAAGCTGTGGATAGTACAAGCAGCAACAGGCTTAAATTGTAGCAAGAGAGTTTTAGCTTGGACAAATTATCTAGGGAGGCTGTGGAATTTCCCCCAGTGAAGGTTTTCAAGAACATGTTATCCAAACTCCTGCCAGGAATGGTCTAGATCAGTGTTTCTCAAATTGTGCTCCGTGGAGCCCCAGGGCTCCGTGAGACATCTCCAGGGGCTCCGCGAGGTTGACACACTGGAAACACCGATAGGTACAACACATACAGACAGTGGACCGCTGGGGCTCCACATAAGTACAACACATACAATCAGTGGACTGCTGGGGCTCCTCATAAATTTTTACGCATGTAAAGGGCTCCGGAGCCCAAAAAGGTTGAGAACCGCTGGTTTAGATAGCACTTGGTCCTGCCTCAGTGCAGGGAACTGGACAAGATGACCTATGAAGGTTTCTTCATTTCCTACATTTCTATGATTCTGTGATACTTTGGGGGATGATAAGAAAAGCCATGAGCATTAAGATAGAAAATTCGAGTGCATGACATCCTAGAAAACAATATATGACCCCACAAGATCAATACACACTGTGACCACAAAGACTAGAATACCTTACTTTTAATAATATATATTGGGTCGACAGACTCCAGACTTCTAATTATACTAGAAGTACCTAGGTCTGGCCCCAGGGGGAGGAGGGGACCACGCAGGCCAGTCTGGGGAAGAGAAAGTGGGGGTCATGCAGGCCTGTCGGCGTGACCAGCAGTGTTGGGGGGAACCTGTGGGCTCTGAGAGGGGGGATGGGACTGTGCTGCCCAGACCCAGTGGTGCTTCAGAGGCAGCTATGGCAGTGGGGCTGGTGGGGCTTCCCCTACCCCCAGATAGTGCTGAGGGTGAGGGACAAGGGAAGGGTTTGGGACAGGGACCTACCTAGGCTGGGTGGCCAGTGGCCAGCAAGATGGTAAGCCCTGTCCCCAGCTGGCCACTCCCTTCCTGGTGCTACTGCCGCTAGTAGTGACTGTGCAGTATCATGTCCCTTCAACAAGCCCCTCCCTATCCATGTCATGGAAAACAATCAGATTCCTGGCATTTCCCATTTTCCTGTCACAACCAAACCCTGACCTTGCTTTAAGTAAGAATAAGAGGAAGGTGCATATCAAATCTGATGGTAGGAGGAGTTTTTGAACAAACAGACTTGCAGACAGACAAACGGACAGACTCACAGTCAGATAGCTCTAAAATATATATATAGATACAGTGCATAGGTCCTGTATAATTCCTGTTTGGAGAAACAGTATACTGATGGCAATCTTTTAACAGAAATTCCATACACTGCCAGCTATGTAACTAATATTAGATACACTGCAGCCAAAAACCTACTAGGCCATGATCAGGAAGTTATTGTACTCTGTGGGAAATGCAAAGGTTACTTGTTATGCTGAAACATTGGAAACATGCATGTATGAAATCCATTATAAAACAAAAATACTCTGTGATTTCCATTCAGTTGCTTCTCCAAATGTAAGATTGTTGTAGCCTACAGTCATGGATTTCTGGAAAAAGACAAGAAATAGAAAATGAAAGTAATTGTAGCATCAATCTATCCATACTATTAGTCGCCAAGTCATGGGGTGGTGTCTTCTTAAGGCTGTTAGGAAAAACTCTTGCTCCAAACATAACCCAATTTAAAAAATTTGTACCAAAAGAACAAACCAGGAAAGATGAGAGGTTGATTGTTTAGGTGAATTTCACTGTGTAGTTGTGTGGGTTTTGTTTTTTGTTTTTTTGCAAAGTGACAGCTTAACAATTTTCCAGTCACTTGAGTGTTTATGGGGTTTGATGAGACTACACTGTTCTTTTTCTTTTGGTACAAAGTGAGAGATGGATTTCTTCAGTGCTGATTGCAGGTTAATAAGGTTTTTGCCTGGGAATAATACATGTACAGAACATTCCTTATTGAAGAACAGCAATAGATTATGTTCATTTGATGTATCACAAAGTGTGCACATAACACACAATCAATCACACAGGGACCTGGGTAAATATGGTTTATAAATACCCATCCCTACAGGAAATAAAGAAGATTGCATACTGCAAAAGCATTAATGATTAGCAAATGTTAACCACAATTTATTTGTGTTAAATCAGAAATAAATGGATTTTTGATTTGCTAAATTAAACAAGACATGTCAAAGGAATAAAAGGAGAGGGAAGGAATTGAAATTTGTAATTGCACATTACCAAATCCATGCACTTTATATAAGGGTTTACAACTTATCCTGAACTTTCTGGCAAGTGGAGACAAAAAGTCTTGAATTGGTTTTGAAGCTTTTCTAGAGTTTGAAAATAATTTAAAAGGGATAAAGTTTCTCTCAAAAGTTGTATTATAAATACATCCTCATATTTCCATATCAGAGGAGCTTTTAAAAACTACTTTTCTGAACTAACATAATTTTTATTATTTGGAGATTAGGAGACAAAAAGAAACCACCCAGATTTCAAGCCATGCTTCAACCAAGGAAAATAGAAACTGACCTTTTCCGTTTGAAGACCAGGCACTCAAAGCTTTCATATTTTAGTAACTGAGCATTTATTAAGTTTGCTTGCTATGAAATGAAAATAATTTATCTAACAAAGCATAGAGATTTTTTATTTTGTATTTAAAAGCTCAGCTTTCCCTCTGGTTATTTGGAATGGATGCATTCTTTAAAACTATATTCTCTTATAGTGTGTTAGGTCTTTTACTCTGAAGCACAGTCCCTTTGTATTCAGTTTAATAAGCTTTTCCTGGCCTACTCTTTCCCACTCTTTTTGTGCATATTTAAAAACTTTCTTCCTGTGGCTGGCAAAAGTCCCAACACTGGTTTGTGCTAACAGTGGTTACTAATGGTGAGTACTCCTCCTGGACAAGACCCATCGTTTGATGCATTTATAATAAGGCCAGACAAAGCATTAGAAAATGTGTGGTAGGGAACAATTCTGCATGAGCAGAAGCTATGTCTAGACTACAGGCTTCTTTCGGAAGAAGCTTTTCTGGAAGAGATCTTCCAAAAAAAATTCTCCCGAAAGAGAGCATCCACACAGCAAAAGTACATTGAAAAAGCGATCTGCTTTTTCGAAAGTTAGCATCCACACTGAATGGACACTATCTCACATTTAAGCTGTGATTACTATGGATGGAGTGGCCACCAGGGCACCTGTGCTTTTTCCTCTTTCCTCTTCTTTTGAAAGAACTCCCTCTTCCCCATCCACACACGCCTTTTTCCAAAAGAGCTCTTTCGGAAAAAGGCTTCTTCCTCATAGAAAAAGGTTTAGCAATGTCAGAAAAAACCCTGTTCTTTCGATTTTTTTTTCAAAAGAACACTATTGCAGTGTGGACATAAGTGACGTTTTTTCGGAAAAAATGTCCATTTTTCCAAAAAAAACCACTCTGCAGTGTAGACATTCCCAGAGGGGTAAACTGGATGACCTAACAGATCTTTTCTCTTTTTCTCTTTTTCATAGAACAATGCAAAACAATCAATCAGATAGCCAAAAGCTTGCCAGCAAATCATTTTGGCCGGCTATTTTGTGTACTGGATTTTGCAACTTTGTATATCTGAAAAAAATAAAAAGACAGTATTTTTTTCCCAAAGGATATGACAAACATGAAATGCTCTTTGACAATCTGTGTATCTGTCCATGAACATTCGTGCTATCAGTTATACAAGAAACCAGGTATTTACTGCATTGCTAGTTTTCCAGGATATCATCAAAGACTGAGAAGTGAGCAATTTTAGTCACACATCCTATCAGATCTTCATTTCACTCTCTTTATATAGAAGACATTAGCATATCTCTAAACTCACACCTTTTTTTTCTTTTCACTCACCTCCTCTCCAAATTATATTAAAGTGTGCTTAGTATATTGCAGTAGTCAAGCTTAATACTCCCCAAAATAGAAGAACAATTACAATGCATATATAGGTATTTAGGAAATACCTTTTTGGCAGATTTAAATAGCCTCTTTTTAGATTGACTATATTAAAACAGCATTTAAATTACAAATAATGAAAATACTGCCCCCTTTGGTGGGAGTTATGCAAGGACAATTTATGATGCTGTTTTTGTGTATTTGCCAAAAGCTAATCTGATACTGCAGGACAATATGGCAGGCACAGAGGCAGGAACATTAAGAGCTGCTACTGCACATTATACATTGACCTCTTGAAGCAGTGGTATAATAGTGAGCACAATAACAGATGCTTTCTCTTAATGCTTTTTTCAGGGCTAGGTAAAATTCCTAGCTGTACAGATGTCAGAGTAGTATGTGTGGCATAAATATCTAGAAAGATATTTAGACCTACCGTAGGAGTACTGTGAAAGGGCGACAGAAAAACTCTGTCCAGAGCAGGGTTTGGGGCTTGATTCAGCAAAGCAGAACAGGCCTCAAATTCCCTTAGGAAAAGTTCATTAGTTTTGAAATGTTCTGTGTGAACAATTGTTTTCAATATAATATTGTTTAGATTAGAACAATAACCACTAAATGAAAACAAGTCATTTCAGTAAGGTCTTTATAGGAATGGAAAGTTTTGATTGTTCTGTTTCAAGATGAGTTTTCATTTCAAAACATATTTTATATTAATATTTTATGCCAGTTACAATACCAATTATTAAACCAATTACAAACAACCAGTTAGAATACCAATTACCAATGAACAAGCCAAGCACCAATTAGCATACCAATTTGAATAGTAATTACCATCTACCATTTAGAATCACCCCAATGACCATTTAGAATACCAATTACCAGTTACAATACCAAGGACCAAAGTAATTTTGAGTTAGGATACCAATCAATAACTATTTTATATTATAATTTAAAAATTATTAAACCCTAATTTTGAACTTAAAAATAAAATTAAAAAACATAACATTTAACAGTATACAAGAAAGCTAAAATAGAAGTAAAATATTGAAACAATTGACACAAAACTTTCTTTCCTCAACCCTCAGAAATATAATTTCTTGATATTTTAAAATTTTCCATCCCTTTGTTCCATTACAGAATGGGAAAAAAATGTAATCACAATTTAGAATTACCCCCAGTGCTACATGTAAGCAGTAAGGCCCAGATAAACAAAGGCATTTAGGCTCCCAGCTTCCAATGATTTCTATTTGGGCCTAAGTGCTGAGTAGGGGTGTGTTTAAGTTTTTTGCTTGGTTACTTGGGGATTTCAGACTCCAAAATGACATTTTTCATTCAGATTTAAGGTCAGATTCTGGCGCGCTAACTCACATTAAGTAGTATCTTACTGTAGGAAGCATCATCATTATCATGAGGTTGAGCTAGTTGCCATATTTACATGAGCATACTCTAGAGCTTCTTAAATTGACAGATTATAATGCACACAACACTCACGCATAACTTACTTCCAGGGTTATATTAAGGAAAGCAATTATGGAAAATATTGCCTTTATATATGATCAATGAGTTGTTATAGTCAAACCCTTATGCATAATGCATTATTTACTGTTGCAGCTACATTAGAATTACATGTGTTGGTCTTGTCAAATCATATTAGATACTATTACTTTGTGTATCATATGCTAATCTCAAAGGTCTAAACTGTTACAGCTAATGTTCATTTTCTTATGTGTCAGATTGCTCCTTTAGGATATTGTCAGCCGATGGTCAGGGCAGTGCATGTGTGTATGTTACACCCGAGTCTTCAACTGCTGAGACACAAGGCCCCTCGCAGTGGGCAGTCTAGGTGAGACTGACGGGCGCCCCGAGGAGTTTAACGTCCGTCTCTTTACCGCTAGGATCGGGATCCTTTCGCGGTGGGCAGCCAACAGGCCGACAGACGCCCCAGAGTTTACAGGGAGAGCTTATTACACCTCAGATTTTGACTGCTAGAATACAGGATCCCTTCGCAGCGGGCAGCCTGGGGAGGCTGAGATGCCCCAACGGATCTGTCCCCTGGAAGCGACATGAGCCAACGCTCAAGCTCTCCCTATATCTGTCCCTTATGACCGGCTGGAGTTCTTTTTAAAATTGTGCTTGGTTCTGTTACAGCAACTGAAGGAGTCAGGTCTCAGCTTAAACAGTTACTATTTTATTGTTACAGGGTAAACTTAGCTGTTAAATGCTACTACTGTGTCACAGATAACACAGCCACTACAAAGGACAGGACAGAAATTACATTAATAAGTCACTTACAGGTACCATGAAACCCTTTTGGTTCTCTGAGCTCTTATTAAATGCATGCAAAATAGACACCTAGCAGGTATATATTCTCACCCCTGCGTTCCAGACTTGGCGTGGCCAGCGTCTTTCTCTCAATCCCTCGGGAAGAAGTAGGGCGAGGTTGGGCGTCCCACAGACCTCGGGAGACAACCAATACCTGCCAGCAGGTGTAGATGATTGGAGCTCAAATGGGGTGGGCTACTAAACCCCTCTTTATACCCCTTGGGTCGCGTAGGCTTCTTCCTGGTCTCAAGTGGCCAATTAGGAAAAATGGCTTTGAATGCCAAGTTTCCCACGAAGGGTGCAAAGCATAATTCACACCTGGGAAAATGCAGACAATGGGCACCTCTGGTATGTGTTGGGCGAAGATTCCTCTCCTGGGACAGTGCAGGCGTGTCAATTACTGGTACTAGCCATCAGGGTGACGGGAAGCTCCCGGGTCGTCAGCTAGCCCATTTACTGTCTGGTTTCTGTTTATGGTAGAGTCAGGGACAGGCAGCACACCTGCGTTCCCAGGGCATCAAAGGCTGACTGCCTTTCTCTTGCTCTCTGGGGGGGGGGGGAACAAGATGGGGTTCATGTCTGGCTACGTTCCACCCCCTTGACACACCTCACTATGTCCCAGAATGCAAGATGGCGGTGATGCCAGCACCTTTTGCCCTCCTTGGAGGAAGCTAAAATCACCCTATCGGCAGGGTCTGATCAGATAATTTTGGATCAAGGGATTGATTAGGATCGCTTCCCAATGCCATATACCGGACTTGCGCAGAGGAGGTGGCAGTGTACACCAAACACTTAACAATACATAGAAGCATGTAGCAAGCGATTACAACAAGAAAAATGGTTAATATAGTATTTACAATAGAGTGAAGGAATGGAGTTAATGAAAATCCTAGGTGTTGGGCTAGCCAATCGAGCCATGAGGCTTTTCCGTCCTCAGTTACAGCGTGTAGCACCTTAACAGTACCCTTTATAGCGAATGCATCTTGTTTAATTCGTAAGCAGCAAGATTGGTTAATTATCACACATACTCCCCCCTGCTGGGCTAAAACTGCGTCTAAGGCTATTCACTAATGCCTTCTCCAGCTCAGCTACTCCAAGCCAGGGCAGGAATGCGTGAGTGAACTGGTGAAAAATCTGTAGAGCATTCTATAGGGGGTTCAGGGTGAATCTTCTTGGCATCCGGTGCAGGAAACTTCCAAGGTTAGTGAGACCAGAAGCCATAATGTGGGGGTGTACAGTGAGTCCCCCAGGGGCAGCGTGCCCCAGTGAGCAGCGCCCTATTTAATTCAGTGGCAGATACTTGTAGGCTTTCTTCCTGCAAATGAAAAAGAGTCCTGGCTCTTCCTTTAGAATAGGGGAGTAGGGTCCCTTATACCACCCTGTTCCAGTGGGTCCTTTCTTTGGGGTATGGTGGGTAGCACAGTAACTATCATTCGCGGCTGTGCAATGCAAGGCAAGCAGCAAGTCCTGTAGGACCTGATCCGCTGCAAAAAGCTCTGCCCTAGCACACTGGTTTGGGAGTAGGGTGTTACTGGTTACCAGTGTGGGGTTGTATATTTGACCGGTGTTAGGAATAATGAATAATGACTGATTGTACCAGGCTTTTCCTTCCGGGTATTGGCTGAAGTTTAGGGGAATAATGGTAACATTGCTAGATAGTGGTGTGCAACCTTGGGAGATGTTATATCCCCAGCTCCTTAAGGGTTTTTGGTGGGTTGCACTGGGATAGACATCCCAGACTTTTAATTTCTCATTAAAACTTACAATGTGGGTACACTGCTGATCCCCTAACCACCCAAGGTGGGGTCCAGTACCATTTTTGTTCTCAAAGCAGATGGGGTACACTTCCCTGGAGCTTCCTGTTATATACTCCAGAGTTTGACCCCATAGTGTAGGTTGCCATTGTCCATGCCACCCCCCCAAGTTCCTTTCCCAGAGCCATTCCAAAGATCCTGGTGGTCGGGGTCCCTGTCATTGAACCAGGCTGGTTCCCACTTGAAAACGTTGCTCTTGTTCCACCAGTCATTTAAGTTTAAAGGAACAAATTCAATCCCTAGTCCTGTGGAAAAGTTCAGCAGTGTACATGTCCAACAGTCCATGGCGCCAGTTTGGATGGCATTCTGGAAAGGGTGTCTGGGAACGGTGGAGGCTGCTGTGGCCACAATGAACGTTACAACGAGTCCAAACATCATGCTGTCGCTCGGATCGGGGTCTGCCACACAACCAAGTTTGATTCTAAAAGAAAGGACAAAGTCAACCTGTCTTGGATACAATCCAAGCCTTAGTTATAGTTATTGGCATCTTGTCGGGGTTTGCAATAATCCAAACACCCTTGTCTTTATAAGACTGAAGTACACAGGTATGTGTGCCCAGGCTGGGGTGTTTGACTACAACAGTATCCCCAGGGGCATATTTGGAGTCCTTATCTTATTGTATAACTTGGGGTGTTGGGACGAGTGCTGTTAAGTGGTTTAGTCCCAGGATGGTTGATAACCCCATTGCTAATCGGGTCGGGTAGGCAAAGCCAATTCCTGAGACAATCTCTACTCCAGTCAAAACATATTTCCTTCTCTGTCTGGTGGAGGGTAATGGGCCAATGTAATCAATTCCCCAGTTTGCCTATTACCAGTTTAGCAAGGAGGGTGGCCTTGTTCACGAAGCCTCATACCTCCTGGTCCTTTTCTTAAGCATATTCCTGAAAAAAAAAAAAAATCTGAGAGTTGCTTTAACTCTCAGTACCCATCCTTAAGGGAATCTAGCTCTGTCTGGGTACTGAGGGACATGCATTTCTACCTCTCCACTTCTGCAGCAGAGGCCTTTTACATTTTTGCAGTTTCATATTTGCATTCTTATATTCAGTCAATTTGAAGAACACCTCATTACAGGTTTTCCATAGAAGTCAAGCTGCAGCTGCTTCCCTCTTCATTGGAGCCAAGGGTTTACATATCCACAAGTAGTTAGCCAATTTGTCTTCTAGGTCTGAAATTGTATGGACAGCAGCTAACACTTGATCAGACCAAGGGCTATGCCTGAACCTTTACAAGATTTTGTTCAAAAGGGGTAACATCTTTTACAAATGCCAATTTCTCAGTCTTCTCTCTGGGAGCCTTCTTAAAAGACTGCTTACATTTAAACATTTTCTAGTATACCCAACCTCCTATTGGGACTAAAATAGCAATACCAATATCTTCTTTTTTTTTTTTCTTTCAGGGGATAAGGCAACACGCCACATTTATTGAACATACATAGATCAATCAATACTTATCATATGCATATGATACATTACACTCATGTACTCTCACACACCCACGAGCACACTCCTTCTTGTTACCAAAGGTTGCTCCCCCTTCTGTATCTGTTCTCACATTTAGCATTGTGCAAACATAAATCCTTTTAGATTCTCACTTTTATGTTTGACTTCTTTTCCCATCTTTCTTTCTGGAGGGCTACAGTTTGAACTTTCTGATCTCAGGTAGTTTGCTGATCAAACTTAGCCATTACCTGCAAAGCTTCTTTGTGCTGCCAGCTAGGGCATTTGCATCACAAAGGAAATTACAACCTGTTGTGGCTCCTGGAGCCTCCACAGCATTTTAATTTGTTTGCAGTTTTTACCCCTTCTACAATACACATGGCATGTCACAGGAAAATGTGCAATCTTTGTTTACAACACTACTTAACCACATTAATCTTTGCATAGGGTGTAACTCTTTATGCTTACAGTTTTCCTGTACTTTCATTAAACAACTTGGACTGAAATGGTCTTACTGAAAGTAAACCAAACCAATTTGTTTTAAACCTACAAACAAGATTACTGGACCTTGAAAACCTCACTTATTTACACTATATATATGTATATACACACAGATACACATACATTCTCTCTGAACCTTTCTTACACTATTTCTACATAGCTGTACAACAATTACATTCCCTTTTTATTCATTGGGGTAGTTAAGTTCCAATAGAACCCCTTCCCTTTAGAGTTCTTTTAGCAGTATCTATAATCAAATGTATGGATTTGAGTCAAATTTGCCTGGATTATTTACAGACATTCCTTTGGAAAAAGGGCTCATTTTTCCTTCAGAATGGCTACAAAGAAACCACAATTTTCTATCTACACCATTTTAGCATTTGCACAACTGCTCAATTCTCTCCATTCTCTGTAGAGTTAAATTCTCTGTGGGTTTTTCTTTTCTTAAACACTTTCTTATCTCTAAAAATAATTAAAAAAAAAACTGGCCTTGTTTCAGATATTACTCTTGTAAGTATTGTTTTAAGGATTTAGATTTCCAGTGCATGTACTTACTGCCTTTTCCTCAGTTCTACCACAAGGCCTTCAATCTATCTGTTACCTGCCTGCTCGTCTGGGCCTGATCCTGTTTTCCTTGCTAAATAGAAAGTGGCTCTTTTCCACAGACTCAGGCTTTGTCCCATTCTTTAACTTGCAGGCAGTTCTATACTTACAGAACTGCACCCACAACTCCTCAGGATTTCCCCAATCCTTTTCTAACATTTCTCTATCCCATTTTGGGTGGCCCCAACCTTCCTGGGCAAAATTCTTCTCTACTTTACTGAAATCAGTATTTACCATGACTAGCTTCATGTTGCTGTATTTAAACCTATAACACAATCCTGCCGACTACGCCAATTCTGTCAGCCGATGGTCAGGGCAGTGCATGTGTGTATGTTACACCCAAGTCTTCAACTGCTGAGACACAAGGCCCCGTTGCAGTGGGCAGTCTAGGTGAGATTGACGGGTGCCCCGAGGAGTTTAACATCCGTGTCTTTACCGCTAGGATCGGGATCCTTTCGCGGCGGGCAGCCAACAGGCCGACAGACGCCCCAGAGTTTACAGGGAGAGCTTATTACACCTCAGATTTTGACTGCTAAGATACAGGATCCCTTCGCAGTGGGCAGCCTGGGGATGCTGAGAGATGCCCCAACGGATCTGTCCCCTGGAAGCGACATGAGCCAACGCTCAAGCTCTCCCTATATCTGTCTCTTATGACCGGCTGGAGTTCTTTTTAAAATTGTGCTTGGTTCTGTTACAGCAACTGAAGGAGTCAGGTCACAGCTTAAACAGTTACTATTTTATTGTTACAGGGTAAACTTAGCTGTTAAATGCTACTACTGTGTCACAGATAACACAGCCACTACAAAGGACAGGACAGAAATTACACTAATAAGTCACTTACAGGTACCATGAAACCCTTTTGGTTCTCTGAGCTCTTATTAAATGCATGCAAAATAGACACCTAGCAGGTATATATTCTCACCCCTGCATTCCAGACTTGGCATGGCCAGCGTCTTTCTCTCAATCCCTCGGGAAGAAATAGGGCGAGGTTGGGCATCCCACAGACCTCGGGAGACAACCAATACCTGCCAGCAGGTGTAGATGATTGGAGCTCAAATGGGGTGGGCTACTAAACCCCTCTTTATACTCCTTGGGTCGCGTAGACTTCTTCCTGGTCTCAAGTGGCCAATTAGGAAAAATGGCTTTGAATGCCAAGTTTCCCACGGAGGGTGCAAAGCATAATTCACACCTGGGAAAATGCAGACAATGGGCACCTCTGGTATGTGATGGGCGAAGATTCCTCTCCTGGGACAGTGCAGGCGTGTCAATTACTGGTACTAGCCATCAGGGCAGCAGAAGGCCCCCGGGTCGTCAGCTAGCCCATTTACTGTCTGGTTTCTGTTTATGGTAGAGTCAGGGACAGGCAGCACACCTGCGTTCCCAGAGCATCAAAGGCTGACTGCCTTTCTCTTGCTCTCTGGGGGGGGGGGGAAACAAGATGGGGTTCATGTCTGGCTACAGATATTCAGGACAGAACCTGAGCTTTGTAAGGAACCTACTCTTGACTCAAATCCCAAGAAGTCCCTTAGCAGATGTTACTGTGAATTATTAGAAACACGCATGGAATAATTTATGAAATTATAGAAAAATTGGCTTCTCTGAATTCTGGATTTTAGTTTTCTAAATGTGTATCCATAGAATATAACTTGCTGAGAGGTTCAGCACAGAACTCACAACCCAGCCAGAGACAGTTGCTGGAACTAGGAGCTTAGGGGGTGCTGTAACACCCCCTGACTTGAAAGGGTTTTCATTATATACAGGATTTACAGTTTGGTTCAGTGGCTCCCAGCACTCCCACTATGAAAATTGTTTCAGTATCCTTTCAGCCAGATTTGGGACTAAAGTGCCTTTAAACTATAATGATACCTTCCTGGTCTGTTTGGGAGGCTGGAGAGACCTCTAGAGTAATTCAGATATGCCTGGAAGGGAGGAGGGGAGGATGGGCTAAATTATAATTGCCTCTCCAATCTTCCCAGTTGACCATAGCAATGTATGCTGCAGCCATGTTGTGGTATACTGCTCCTGTCCACAGCCTCAGCCCCTCTTGTCAGGACTTGTGATGGGGTCCTTAGGTGGCACATGAGTTTTTTAAGGTCCCTTTGTGCTACCTGGTATAAAAGGTCTCGATCGGGATGAGGATCAAGTCAGTATTCAGTAGCTTATCAGAGAACTATATGACAGGAGAAATATTTTCTTGCAAGAGCAGTCAATGTGAGACACAATGGAAAGAACAATCAATGTTCTGCAGCAGCTCTGGAGTCCCAACAACTAGCTCTAATATTTCCCAGAGAGGATTTAAATGATCTTCCAGAAACTTATGCTTTTATATAATCTCTCCTATAAACCATGTGTTTAGGATTAACTCTTGAGGTTGCTGACATGAAGCAGACCATTGATGATTCTGATGCTAGTGACTTGCACAGTCAAGAAGAAGGGGAGCAATATTGCAGGTAAACAACTGACTAGGAATAAGAACAGGAATATCACCTGTCACTGGTATTGTACTGCTGAAGACTCTCAAACCACTTCACAAACATTGATAAATTTAGCCTCACAACATCACCCTGAAGTAGATGCAGCCCCGTCTTGGGAGTTTGCTGGCTGCTAGAATTCTGAAATGATCCTCTATGTGGGGGATCTCACCTTATAACACTCTGATTAATTCCCCCTCCCTCCCCACTAAGGGAACCTTTGAACTGCGGTGAGATTTAGTATATGGGCCAGGCAGCTCCAGCCTAGCAGAGACCAGTGTCCAGAAGGGCATCATTTCATGTCAACACAGATCACTGAGATCTAGGGGAGCTCTGGACCAGAGAGTCAGGAAAGGACACTAACCCTCCCAGGTTTGAAGACACTAAGAGGATCCTTTTGTTTGTTTGTTTGTTTGTGTAAGCTGGCCAACATCCACAATGCTGCAGCTTTTGTCTCCAGACATCCTCAGTGTAGCGTTCACCTAAAAAGGCGTCAGAGTTTTAAAGTCCTTGCAACTACTGGGTAGCATTATTCATTTTCCTAAGGGATAGCACCGCTGTTCCCGCTAATCTTTTCCGTCCATGGAAGGTATTCTTCTTTTACAGATAAGGATTTTTTCCATCCATGTATAAAATAAATTGTTTATGTGCACTGAAGCATGTGCAAATGTGCACCACGAGAAGGAACAAAAGACCTAGCTGTGGGCACTCTGCTAACCAGCTGGGCAGCATTTGAATCTCTCCTGAATGGTTGCACAAGCGCACAGCTTACAGGGAACACTGGGCAGCACCCTTCAGTGAAAAGTCAAGCTGGAGGTACAAGGCATTACAAAAATAAACAGGACCCAACCCATGTGAAGTGGGGGGAGGAGGGGGAACCACTCCAGCAGTAAGCCACAGGAAGGAGGCTTGAGTCTTGTCTCAGGGAAGGAGATTACAAAGGTATTCTTCTTTTACAGATAAGGAAAAAAGAGAAATGTCTTGGCCAATATCACACGGTAAGTCTGTGGCAGATTCAGCCTTAAGCTTAAGCCTTCATGAGTCCTGTTCCTGTTACCTAAAAAGGCATCTTTCTTCTCCTACTTAGAGTCATGCTTTCCTGTTTCAGTTGAAGGCACTGGGTGTGTGTGGAGGGATGCTAGAAAAGCAGGTAAGTCTGTTTGCATTTGATATTCAGAAAAAATGCAGATTATGGGAGTGAAATATCATGAGCCAAAAGCCATATCAAAGCAAAAGTATGGGCAAAGACATGATCATATTTGCTATTATGAGCTAAATTCATGGAAAGAAAAAGTCACCTCATCCTCTGATGCCTCACTGGGGAGCATTGTTCAAAAAGTAATTATTAGAACTGGTATTTTTTGGTTCAAAACCAAACTGAAATGGTTTTTGTGTTCAAAGTCCACTTTTCATGTGTTTCTGATTTTAAAAAATCAGCAATTAAACAATAACCTCAATTTTACTTGGAAAAAGATAATTTTCCAAACACCTCTTGTAACAATAGAATGGGGCCACATTTTTTGCTGTGTCAAATATGCTTTCACACAGACATAGCTGAAGCAGCAACAAAACTGGTTGTAGTTTCCTTTTTCTCTGGCTGATTCTGTGCTGGCCATGATGTTGATCAGAGTAACATCAGTGGTGCTATAATCTAAGGGTGTGCCTACACAGCATCCTAAATACAAAATAAGATACTCAATTTGTGCTACGCAAATTGCGTATCTTATTTCAAAACTATTTCAAAATAGCTTATTTTGAAATTTGGTGTGCCTTATCCATTGTGCAATGATGTTTACCGGGATGGTGAAATAGTGTGTCCGTTATTTCGAAAAATATTTCAAAATAACGGGTGGCTTGTTTAGATGCAGGGTAGTTATTTTGGGATACCTCTGGTATCCCGAAATAGCCATGCAGTGTAGATGTACCCTAAGACTACTATCTATAACCTTAGAGGGGCAGTTCTTTGTGTGGGCATAGCCAGATTGTAGTGTTCCCTGGACATATGCTCTCTTGATCCATCAAGATTCCCCTACCCCTGGACTACACTAGGGGATAAGTTCAAATTTAGATAAGATACTTCAACTTAAGCTGAAGTTGTGTAACTCAAATTTAACTCGAATTTTGGTGCCATCCACACTGTGGGAGGTTGATGGGAGCACAGTCTCCCTTTGACTTCCCTTACTCCTTGTAGAAGTTGGACTATCAGCTTCAATGGGAGCGCCCTCTCAGTTCAAATTAGCATGACTTCACTAAACTCGCTAATTTGAACCCCATAAGATTGACTGCAGCTGCTTCTGTAATGTAGATATGGCTCTACTGAGGACTACATGATGGGTAGTGGTGTAGGAGCACCCACATCAGTCAGAAATAAGAAGTATCCAGTAGTTTTCTAATGCCTGTAGTACTGGGACTGGCTTGAAGGTATGCCACAAGGAAAATAATCTGGCCCACTGTGTTAAATAAGTGATGGTGTGACATTGCCACATCAGAGAAAAATTGCCCTCATAAACAGGGCTTGACAAACGGCGGCAAAATCTACTCACCAGCCCTGCACTGCGCATGTGCAAGACCCGCATTGTGCATGCGCACGCTGCCGGTGAACGGGGCAACCGGCTCAAACCTACTTGCCACGGGCAAGTAGAAACAGCAATTTGTCGAGCCCTGCTCATAAATGAGAAGGCCATCAAAAGGACAGATTTGGTGCTTAAGACCAGTACTCTTTATCCATTCTTCATAGATAAACAAGTCTCCCACTTTTATTTTTAAACATCAAGTGTCAAATTAATCCATAGTGCAACATCTCAATGGAATGACAGTAGGGACGGACTTGGCCTGACTTGTTACATTGCAAAGCAGAGCGTAATAGTGTACAATGCTTGATATGAACAGGGGTGTATTCTCCTGTTGTTAGAGCTAGTCCTGATGCTTCATTTGCTAATGCCTCTGGTTTATGACAGGTTAGTAACTGCAGAGCAGAGTTAGCTAACTCTAGAAAGCATGGTTCTGCTGAGAGTTTTTGGTCTTCCATTTGTTTGAGTCCACTGTCAGCTCTTTTGATATATTGATGGAATTATGGATTCAGTTATTATTATCATTATCACTCTTAATGGTTGGATCCATTCTGGTCTGTTTTCTTATTATCTCATCTATGAAAGACTAAGATTCTGTCTAAGCTCCTTCTGAGATTCATGCCCAAGAGTCTTTCTTTGAGCCTGTGCTTAATATTCAGTTTCGTTAACAGAGCAACATACATGGTTGGTGTGCAACTGGGTCAAATTTCTTTATTCTTAGAAAGAGCTATGAGGTTATTTTTTTGTAGCCAGACAGCATCTTTCTCTCTCTCAATACTGACAATGAATTCCCATGTTAGTAATTTGATTTGTAAACAGTTTTAACAAGCTAATGTTTTGCTACTTGTAGAGTCATACAGTGTAGGAAGTGCATGACCTAAACGTGGTTTACTAATATCAACATTCATGACATCATCTTAGTAGCTTTGGAGATGTGTAGTTTAATTCAGTATCTTGACTGGAGTGAATGAAACTAATGCAAGAACCCTATTTACCCTACTGTGATTGAGCCATCTCCCTGCTCTCAATAGAGCACACAGCTCCTAACTTAGTAGCCAGACTCATCGCAGTCCTGGAGTTTGGCTAACTCAAAAAAAAAAAAAAAAAAAAGCAGCAAAACAAAACCCCAGACAAACCAACAAACCACTAGAACAAACAGGTAACAGTAAACTCCTCCTTGACATGGCTGTGCTTCAACTTTCCCTCCACGAACCCCTAGTCCTGTCTCCTTCTCCCTGTTAGCACATTCCACTGCACTTATTACCAGAGAGGATTTAATGAGCTGCACTCACAACAGCTTTAACAGTTCTAACTCGTGCTAAGAAAATGTTGTGTCAGGAAAGCCTGGCCACCCTTTCACAAGCACTGGCAAGCTGTACTATACATGGAACAAATAACCAGTTAGTATTCACGTGTGACTCAAAGGCACTGTCTCAGATGGGGAGAACATACAGGGAGGGCCTAATCATGTGATGTGCTGAGTTCTCTCTGGAAAGTGTGAGAGCTCTCAGCTGCCTTTGAAATCACCTCCCAGGAAACATTCAGCAATTCACAGGATCAGGTGCAGGGTACCTGGCAGGGGAGGTGAAATAAGGGGGTTGGCATCTGAATTCAGTTCATAATACTTTACAGCTCCTCTACTTCAGGCCATCAGAGGGAGTTGACGACACTCAGCACTTCACTCAAGGCACTCAGGACTTCACATTTGTACTCTGCTTCTCTCCTACATTTTGGCTTTGCCTTTCTGGCTAAAGGCCTTTGAGAACAACAAATGCTAGTAATTGTACTAATGTCTTACAAGGACTATGTGCCGAGGTCAACAGGCCTCAAGATTTCATACGAGTTCTGTCCTAAAAAGTACATATTAGTGCTGGCTCTGTTTTCACATATTTTTGTTAGGAAGAGGGAGGGGGGAACCACTTTCCAAAGGAGGGGCCTTAATAGTCTTTAAATCCCAGCTGGGTGACCTGCTCACAACCAATTTTGCAGATGCGGGCATGCTGATGACAGAGTTTTGCTTGCCAGCTGTGCCCTCTCTTGCCTCTTTGTGTCTGCTCTGTTACTGAGAGTTGGCAGAGGATATAAACTGAGAGGAGTGCAAGATACTCATCTCTTTCAAACCTCAGCAGGCTCACAAAAATGGAACCACGAGGGGGAAAGATGGGGGATAGTGGCATTATGGTCTCATTATGTGCATACCAACAAACTCACATTTGTTATTTTTCACTAATTTCATGGGTTTTTAAGACCATAGCTTCCCTCAGTCTGGAAGTGGATAGTTTTTCTTCTGTTTCTGGAGAACATATTTTAAAATATTTTAAAGGAGAATCAAATTTAATCTCATCAGCCTTGAAAGTGTTACTTTAACATATTTCCACCCACACATTTTGTAAACACACATACTACTTAGTAAATATAGTAGCACACACATATATTTACACAAACACCACACGTTGCCTTGTAAGCATAACATTGATCTATAAAGGATATAAGAAGGATGTATAATCGACTGAAGTCCTTATAGTCAAGACCAGAGGAGACATCAACCTGCTCATCTTTATTTTAATCCTAAAATCTTGCCAGACACTGTGCCCCTTTTTTCACTCCTTTTCCCAAAAACCTAGATGGTTACATGGAAGGATGGACAGATAATTATAAACATTGACTATCTGTAAAGTGAAGAGAAATAAAACATTTCCCCAAGGAAAAAATTGTTCCTGAAATTGTCATAAATTGCCTGAAGGAAAAGATACACAATCAAAAGGAACTATTTTTATCCAAAGGCAATTTCATTTCCTGCTGTTGCCTACTGGGACAATCAAGGTTTGTTTTATTAGTAGTATCTGTGTTGTGTTAGTGCTCAAAGGGCCCAGTCAGAATGGGGATCCATTGTGTAAGGTGCTGTACAAAATGTGTTAATTCTGTTGATTTTCATTTTACATGGATTACCTTCTAGAACGGTCTTGAAGGATGAGAGCAAGTCCTGAAGTCTTATTCCTTGACAAGAATAGCTTCTGAAGAGGGAAAGAAGAGCTCTCTCTACTCCTGTGTCATCCAACTTTATTCCCTCACTTTCATTCAGAATCTTTGGGACTGCAAATTCTCCTTAGGAAGGGCCTGGGCATCAGCCATGCACTCAGGCTGGAATATATAGTAGCCTCATAATGGACAGCTCTGCTGTTCCTGCTGCCTTTGCTCTGCCTCCACATTTACGCTACATCTACACTGCTTCTGTTTTGCGGAAGAGGAAATGTAAATGAAGCGCTCATTAGCAACTTCTCGTGCTTCATTTGCATATTCTCTTCTGATGCTTTTTGCAGAAGAGGTTTTTGCGCAAAAAAAAGCAGTGTAGATGGGTCCATTTTGCGCAAAAAAACCCTTTTGCACAAGAACCTTAATCCTAAAAAAATGAGGTTTACAGGTTCTTGCACAAAAGGGTTTTTTTGCGCAAAACGTACCCATCTACGCTGCTTTTTTTGCGCAAAAACCTCTTCTGCAAAAAGCATTGGAAGAGGATATGCAAATGAAGCACGAGAAGTTGCTAATGAGCGCTTCATTTGCATTGCCTCTTCTGCAAAAAAGAGGCAGTGTAGACGTAGCCTTAGAGAACACAAGGAGAGCTGGAAACAACAGGCAATTTTTTCTTAGCCAGCCTTGGTAGCTTTTTTTCTTGCCAGCTCTGGTCTTCTCACAAAGCCAGTACTTTGGGAACTCGGATAGCTGGTATTTCTTAGCAGTAGCGTCTTCCCACTGGCATGTGAATTTTAAACACAGTCAAAAATTCACACTATCACAAAATTCACAATATCAGTCCAAGGCTAATAAAAGCTGAACATGTTTGTTTGTTAATGGACCGAGGTCTCATCTCTCCTCAACAAAAGAGATTCTAAGCTAGTGTCAAAACTCTCAACTTTCTGTGGCTTGGCTTTATGGATAACTGAGACATTATAACATCTTTCATAAACTTGGCTATCTCTAGAATTTTCCTCCACCATCTGATCTAACCTAACTCCCTATTTCCTCTTTCCTGGAATGCCACATACATCCTTATATTCCAAAGGCCATGTCTTCACTCCGGGGAAGATAGATGCTGCCGCAATTGATCTCCTGGGGTTCAATTTAGTGGGTCTAGTAAAGACCCACTAAATCGAACTCAGAGAGTGCCCCCGTCGGTGGCCAGTACTCCTGCTCCTGTGAGGAGTAAGGGAAGCCAACAGGAGCATTTGCTCCCATCGACCTCCTACTGTGGGGACAGCAGGGAAACTCTAATCAAGGTACATATCTTTATTCAACCTAACCCTTCATTGTAGACCAGGCCAAATAGAGTTAACAAACCACACTTGTAAAAAAAAGAGTCAGTAGAATTTCAGCAGCTGAAGGTAAGTTTCTAACACATGTTGTCAGGATGGGTCAACAGAATAGCCCTGTCAGACTTGTGCAAAACACATACACAATCAGAAGAATCCTTCCATCTTATCTTTAATGTATGTGACTAAAAGTCAATTGTAATAACTTATTTTCTCCTTTTTCTCCTAATCAGAGGGTAATAGAACATGCACAAAGCATGTGTCCTTCCACCATACAGAATGGACACCTACTTGCACACCGTATGTCACAATACTCAACAGTGATTTAATACGGTGGTTTTAAAACTTTTTTTCTGGTGACTAAGTTGAAGAAAATTGTTGATGCCTGTGACCCAGTGGAGCTGACAATGAGTGGTTTGGGATGTGGGAGGGGGATCCGGGCTGGGGCAGATTCAGGGTGCAGGGGTGAGGACTGTGTGGTAGAGCTGGAAATGAAGGGTTCAGGGTTTGGGACAGGGTTCCAGGTTGCAGCAGGGAGTTGGGGTGTGGGAAGAAATCAAGGCTCTGAGTTGCAGGATACAGACTCTGGGATGGGGCTGAGATGTGGGGTTTCAGGTGCAGGAGATGGCTCCAAGTTTGAGGCGGGGCTCAGGGCTGGGGCAGGGGATCAGGCCATGGGGTTGGGGTATGGGCTTACCTCTGGCAGCTCCCAGTCAGTTGTGCAGTGGGGGTGCAGAGGCAGGCTTCCCACCAGTCTTGGCACTGTGGACTGCACTGTACCCCAGAAGTGGCGAGCAGCAGGTCCAGCTCCTAGGTGGAGGCATGAAAACAGCTCCTTGCAGCTCTTGCCTGCAGGCATTATTCCCCCGGTCCCATTGGCTGTGAACTGGCTAATGGGAGTGTCGAGCCAGTTCTCAGGGAAGGGGCAGCATGTGCAGCCACACGACCCCTCCATCTAGGAGCTGAACCTGCTGAGAACTGCTTCCAGGGCACAGTGCAGTGTCAGAACAGGTAGGGACAAGCAGTGGTTTTCAAAGTGTGGGTCTTCACCCAGCTTTATCCAGCTACCAGGGTCTCTGGATGCTGAGCAAGGCAACTTCATGCCTTACATTCTGTGACCCAGTTCGGGGTTGAGTCCCGAAGTTCGAAAAACACTGATCACATAATTTATGTCACTGAAGTTGTGCAACTTAGGCTGACTTAGAGCTTTAGGTGCAGACTAGCCCTGAGAGACTGCAAAAACACAGTGCAGAGATGATATCAGACAGCTGCAATTGGTCTCAGATACCACTGTGTATAAATAGCTAGATAGAGAGACAGACATCATTAAATCAAACACGGAATTGTTAGCATGTGTTGTTAGCAACTGATTAGCAGAGTGCCCACAACTGTCCACATTGCCCACAGCTGGCAGCATATGTTTATACTGGTGGTGCACATCTACATATGTCTCAGTGCACATAAAATTTATTCCATGCATGGATGGGGAAAAAATTAGAGGGAACACTGAAGCACAGAACCTGGGATTCCAAAGAAATCTGAAAATGCATATTAATTTCACAGCATGAGAGGTTGTTTATGCCGAGCAGTATTTTTTAAAATACAAATATTCTTCATCAGATAAAAGGGACCACAATTGCTCTCTCTCTCTCTCACTGTTCTGAGAGTCAAAAGTCTGATTTAAACCCACAAAAGCAAGGAAATTCAATGTTAAGACTTCCACTCTCTCAAAATGTGCAATACATCACATACTGATCTGTAAATTGCCACAAGACCCAGACACAGTTGGGTGAATTAAAGTCAATATGGAAGATTTCATTCTTAGTTTTTTTCCCTATGTGTATGTCTGAATCTTAGGTCCAAATGTTCAAAAGCAGAATCAGCAGTTACAGAAACATGGACAATGACCAAACGTAAGTTTCCATTCAGAAATCACTCAGGGTACCTCTACGCCGATGTCATTTCAAAATAACAAACTGAGCATCTACACAGCAAGCTATTATTTCAAAATAATGTCAAGATAGAAGACTTCTTACTCTGACTCCTGTAGCCCTCATTTTACGAGGACTAAGGGAAGCTGAAGGAAGAGTGTTCTTCCTTCAACTTTCTGCTGCGTAGACAGTGCCAAAAGCCAAGTTAAGCCATTTCGACTTAAGCTACGCAATTGACGTAGCTGAAGTTGCGTAGCTTAATTCAACTTTTGCTCTGCAGTGTAGACATGCCCTTATTTACCTATTCAAATAAATTGTTAGGCATGCAGTAGCTTTATTTGGTACATCATGTTATTTTGGACAAGCGCAATAGGTATGGCTATGTCTACACTGCTAGGGGTTTTTCGGAAAAAGGTACGCAAATTGTGGTTCACAATTTGCATACTTTTTTCTGATTCCTTTTTTCAAAAGAGGCTTTTCCGACATTTGGCCCATCTACACGGGGCCAAATGTTGGGAAAACCTCCTCTTTCGGAAGAGCCCTTATTCCTCATAAAATGAGGAACATGGGGCTTCCGAAAGAGTGCATCTGCTCTTCTGAAAAAAAATTTGGAAGAGCAGAAGTGTTCCCTAGATGCAGCAGAATTTTTCTGGGACACCTTTGGTATCCCGGAAAAACTCTGTAGTGTAGACATAGCCCCTATGTGCACTTTGTGGATGTACTATTCGTACATGCATTTGAAAATTTGCCCTTTAATGTTCCTTCATTTTTGGATGCTTTTATTCCCCTTGCTCCTCCATTCTACCCAATTTGTCTACTTTATGAAACTTGTTCACTAAGGATGTGATTTTATAGCACAACAAACTACAGCTCACTTTGCTTCAGATTATTGCTGGTGTTCAGTATTCCAGTTTAATGGTGTTACATTTCAAAGTTTGATTTAATTTCAGATTAGTTTAAAAAACATGCCAGTAAAGGTTTGATTCTACTCCTGTTTAAGTCCATTGCAATAATCCTAATGAGGCAGGATTGGTCATAAATCCTAAAAAGTGATTCCATTGTGGCGTGCTGAACCATAGAGAAACATGTTGTTATGACTCATTAAGCAGCAACTCCCATGCCTGCAGTACCTCCCATGAAGATTCACAGGGTTCAAACAGAGGGGAGATTGTGTTGCATCATGGGAGGTGTAGTCCATCCAAGGAACTTGACACATAGGAAGGAACAAGGACATAAAGCACCTGAACTACAATTCTCATCAGGCTCTACAGCATGTCAGGAAAAAATAGTTTAATGGTTAATTGACAGAAAGCTAAATGTTTCAGTTCAGTTCAACAACCTGATGCTCCAATTTGGTTCAAAACTACTCCAAATTAAATATTTCGTTCCAATTCTCCCAATGCAACATCGAAAAGTGCCAGCATTTTGTGGAAACTGCATTTTCCATCTAAAATCATTTCAACAGAAGATTCCTAACGAGCTCTATTTGTGGCATTATTGCAAGTCTCAAGATTTAAGGTAGGGTTTTAGGGTGCATCTACACTGCACCATTATTCCGGAATAACAGCCGTTATTCCAGAAAACCAGTGCTAGCGTTTACACAGTAATTGCGTTATTTCAAAAGAAAATTGAAATAACGGATGGCTTTTCCCAATGTTTGTAAACCAGTGGCATAGCGAGGGAGGGGTGGAGGGTGGGTAGTTGTCCCCGGGCACCACGCTAGGGGGGCACCAATTTAGTCCTCCTCTGCTCTCATCATCCCTCAGCTCGCCTGCTCCTCTTCCGCCCACTGCCGCCAACTGGAGCCTTCTCCCCGCCTCTCCATCCCCAGCCCGACCCTCCTCTATCTCTGCCGGTGGGTTAGTGCATGTGGGGGCCCAGCCCCAAACTGGAGGAGGCAGATGAAGACACAGTACAAGCTCCCCCTCCAGGGTTGAACTCAGCTGTGCGCCAGGTTCAGAGCGCTGCTGCATGGCAGCGTGGGGGGGGACAACACAAATTTTGCCTTTGCCTCCAGGCACATAACGCCCTTGCTACACCTCTGTTGCAAACCTCATTCCAGGTATGTCTAGACTACATGCCTCTGTCGCCAGAGGCATGTAAATTAGACTACCCAACATAGTCAATGAAGCCGGGATTTAAATATCCCTGGCTTAATTAAAATAAAAATGGCCACCACGCTGTGCCGGCTCAGCTGATCGTCGGCACAGCGCGGCAGTCAAGACGCGGATCGGTCGACAGGGAATGCCTTTGTTGACTGCTCCCGTAAACCTCATTTCACGAGGGATAAGGGAGCGGTCGACAAAGGTGTTCCCTGTCGACTGATCCGCGTCTTGACTGCTGCGCTGTGCCGACGATCAGCTGAGCCGGCACAGCACAGCGGCCATTTTTATTTTAATGAAGCCGGGGATATTTAAATCTCAGCTTCATTGACTATGTCAGGTAGCCTATTTTACATGCCTCTGACGACAGAAGCATGTAGTCTAGACATATCCTCCATGAGGAATAACGCCTCTTTTGAAATAGCTATTTCCAAAAAAAGTGGATGTGGATGTGGCACAGGGAGGGTTTTTTTGAAAAAAGGAGCCTCCAGGAAATCCCACAGATGCCCTGCTGGCCACTCTGTCCGCACGCTTCAGGACTCTATAGTTCCTCTTCGCCTGAAGCTTTTAAAGCTACAGACACAGGGGAAAGGGCTTGTGGCAGGAAGCTGGCCCTCACATATTCCAGCCACACTGCAGCTGCCACAGCCTGATGTTGGGCCATCATGGCAGACCCTCAAACCCCCAAAGAGCCCCCTGCCCATCCCAGGGAGCACTCAGAGGGCTCCCAGGAGCCTGGCAGGCACCACAAAAGATGTGCGCTGCCCTGGTCTAGGTCGGAGATTCTGGCCCTCATGGAGGTGTGGGGTGATGAGAACCTCCAGGATTCCACTCCAGACAGCGTAACGCCAACATATACAGCCGGTTGACTGATAGCCTGGCCACCAAAGGCCATACCTGGACCTAGGAGCAGGTCCGGAGCAATGTTAAGGAGTTCCGCCAGGCATACGCCAGGGTGAGGGAGTGCAGCTCCCGCTCCAGAGCAGAACCCCTGCTTCTCCAGGGAGATGATGGGTTGCATCTGGTTGTCCCATCATGTGAGAGCAGGGGCGAGCCAGGCACACAGCTCCAGGAATGTCTCCTTCCTCATGTGGAAGTTCTGGAGCCACTTCTGGTTGTCCCACCCCTTCATGACAAGCCAGTCCCACCAGTTGGAACTGGGGTCCAGCTACCAGAAGTGGCACTCCACAGTGGGGTGCATCTCAAAGATCTGTGCTCCCAGACACATGTTGAGGGTCTCCTTAAATAGCTTGGGGTTGTGTTCCTGCAGGGTTTGGAGGGCAGCCTGCAGAAACTGCTGCAGAAACTGCAGAATGAGAGTCAGGGCCATTGCATACCCAAAGTAGAATCATAGAACACTAGAACTGGAAGGGACCTCAAGAGGTCATCGAGCCCAGTCCCCTGCCCTCACAGCAGGACCCAGTACCGTCTAAACCATCCCTGATAGATGTCTATCTAACCTGCTCTTAAATATCTCCAGAGATGGAAATTCCACAACCTCCTGAGGCAACTTATTCCAGTGTTTAACCATCCTGACAGTTAGGAATTTTTTCCTAATGTCCAACCTAAACCTCTCTTGCTGTAGTTTAAGCCCATTGCTTCTTGTTCTATCCTCAGGGGCCAAGAAGAAAAATGTTTCTCCCTCCTCCTTGTGACACCCATTTAGATACCTGAAAACTGCTATCATGTCCCCTCTCAGTCTTCTCTTTTCCAAATTAAACAAGCCCAATTCTTTCAGTCTTCCTTCATAGGTCATGTCCTCTAAACCTTTAATCATTTTTGTTGCTCTTATCTGGACCTTCTCCAATTTCTCCACATCTTTCTTGAAATGTGGTACCCAGAACTGGACACAATACTCCAATTGAGGTCTAATCAGTGCAGAGTAGAGCGGAAGAATGACTTCTCATGTCTTGCTCACAGCACTGCTGTTAATGCATCCCAGAATCATGTTTGCTTTTTTTGCAACAGCATCACACTGATGGCTCATATTTAGCTTGTGGTCCACTGTGGCCCCTAGATCCCTTTCTGCAGCTCCGGCTCCATAGCAGGGAGTGCTGTGGTGTCCAAACACAGGGCAACCAAAGCACACAGTGCAAATGCTTTGCTTGTCCCTCAGAGAGGAGGCAAGCAAGCAGAAGAACCTGAGATACGGCTGTACGGGGTGGTCCCTTTAAACATGCTTCAGGAAATCACTGCTGACCTAATGTCCTGCCTGAACTGACTCCGGGTGGCCTTAAAGGCAAGATAGCATCCAATCAGTGTGGACACTCTATTTCAAAATAGCAAATCTCTATTTCAATGCACTTTTTGTGTGTAGGCGCGCTATTTTGAAATAAGCTATTCTGGAAGCTATCTTCCAGAATCACTTTTTCTGAAAGAAGTGTGAAGTGTAGACATACCCTTAGAAACTTATTCTTGAGCTCTTAAAAGGGGATTTTCTCATGATTTTCACACACACTAAAAATATCCACCCAGTATTCTCCCATTGTTTCCAGTAAGATTGAAGGTTTAGATGGGAGATGGATTGCGATGCGAAAGGTAGACAAAGATTAGAAGAAAACATAGTGGAGACTATACAGGTGCTACACATGCTTTCCTTCAAATAACATCTTTGCATTCTATATAAGGTCAAATGTACAACCCCCTCCCCCCAAACCTTTCTAGGATTTGGCTTTTTTCAATTATTACTCAAGCTATAACAAAACATACACCTTAACGTTCTTTCCACTCTCTTCCCTCAGACTGGCTGTTCCTAGGGTTTCTGGAAGAATGTCCATTAGTTAGGCATTTGATTTTTTCCGGTCCAGATACAAATATAGATGAAATAGTTACTTAGGTGTAGATATGTAGAAGCTAGATATATGGATGGGTAGATAGCATATGCTTGTGCATTTGTATATAGGGTGACATCCTGGCATCATTGAAGTCTATGGCAAAACTCCTATTGAATTTAATGGAGATAGGATTTATGTCATATTGTATGTACATTAATAAATGAAA
Source organism: Pelochelys cantorii (assembly GCA_032595735.1). Lineage (NCBI taxonomy): Eukaryota > Metazoa > Chordata > Testudines > Trionychidae > Pelochelys > Pelochelys cantorii. The sequence continues at coordinate 66,218,420 of CM064328.1, forward strand.
CCTTTGTTAACTGTAGAGCTGGTCAGAAAATTTCTAATGGAATGTTTTTTTCATTGGAAAATGCAAATTTGTGAAAGACAAAATATTTTGGAGAAATATATCAATTTCCATGAAAAGCATTCAATAAGGATCAAACATTCCATTTTGACATTTACAGAATGGAAGGTTTTGATTTTACTCTCAAAGCAACTTTTTGTCTAGAAATGTTGTACGTATTTGAATTTTTTTAAAAAAAGCAAAATCAGAACAAACAGAATGATGTTCTTAAAATGAATTGTTTCCATTGACCTGAAACACATTTTTTTCTAAAATTATATTTTGTGGGAAAATTTTTGTTTTTCTTCCATTTTAGTGCAGAAAAAAATTAAAAAGTTGCAGAATGTCTTGCAAAATAGACAATTTAATTCCTGCAGAATTCGAGTTAACAGTCATCCTTGGAGCAGCAAAAACCAGTTATCTAGGTGATGGAAGTCCTGCAGGAAGCCCTAGGAACAGGCAGGAATACAAATAGACTATGATTTACTTCAGTAGGATTACATGTGTAAGCATCTTTGGACTCGAACTGTGTTTCATCTGTGTCTTATAAAATACTGTCAGTGCTTAATAGATGACAAATAGTAATACACAGACATACATATAAGAAAAAAATTACTTGAAATGCTTTTAAAATTGGAAAATTAAAGCCCTGCATTCCTTTTTATATACACTAGCAAATGCAAGACAGAAAAGTTTGCTGCACTTCAGAAAATTTGGATTTTTTAAAATAGCTTTTACTGCTAAATGGGCTGAATGACAGTTTGTAATAGGCTTGCATTTGTAACTGACTGAAAGAACAATATGCCTTCAACCCCTTATTTTAATTTTGATAGCTACATTTTCCATTTAAAAATCTATAGGAAGCATATAGTATTCGTCACACAATTGCATTGTTTTATTTCATTTTCTTAACATTTTCATGGTGAAAAAAATCATTATTGTTAAATCCTCAGTTTCCCGTTTCAGAGACAATTTTATTGTCAAGTTAATAGTTATAACATTATGTCTTTTACAGAGGTGTTGTGAAAATTGTCGCATTGTAGATGTATTTCAGACTCACTAGCATTGCAAGGCCCAGAATATACTGTAAGTGATGCTATTATCTACTGCAGAATCAATCCTTTTGTTGAGAAAGTTTCAAATCTGAGACAACTAAAACCACAGCTCATGAGTGGAAATTAAATAGTCACTGAAGACTCTACAAAGAAGCAACTCAAATTATACTCCCAATTCTCAGCTAGAAGATGGTAAATTATACCTGTGATTCACAGAGGAAAAAAATCAATCTGCAGGAAATGTGCTGATTTACATAGCAGAAATAGTGGATATTCAGGGAGAACACTTTTCAACATAAAAAGGCAGGCAGCAGACAAGGATTTGCACCAGGCAGATAATGGAGGAAGGATTTTGCAGACTGAAAGCAGAGATAAAGGAAAATGGCATTTAGAAGGATGATGTAGACCACCAGCACTTTGTCTACATGACAGGCTGAGAGCTATCTTTAAGAAAGCTGCAGAAGGGAAGGTGGTTTAAGGATTCTTTTATGTTTGCTAATGGCATCCAAAGTAGTCTCCCAGTCTTCTAACCCACTTTTTTCTGTCCAGAATCAAATTTGCCAGATGGCTTAAATGTTGAGCCATTTTCAGTTCTCACAGTAGTTGGTATGGGCAGATTCTGAAAGGTTCTCTTTATTAATATTAGTGCCTTTGGACTGTGATGTTCTGCTATAATATTTCAACATGTTCATTCCACTTTTCTGTTTATAGTGTCTAGAAAATAGATGACTGGGCAAGCAACGGAGAGCAAACACCACAAGCAAAGTCAGACTGATACAGTTTACTGTGCTTCAGGTAGGAAATAAGTATTAAATGTCGGATCCTTGTTCTTCTAGGCTAACACATCTCCCAATCCTGCAGAGTGAGGAGTATGGCAAGATGCTGAGTGTCCTCAGCTCTCACTATGCTGCCACTTAACTCATCTACATGGCCTTAAATGAGCTCAGAACATTCGTGTAGGCATGTCATTGGTGCTGTAAAAATAATAAATGAAAAATTGCCTAAACATTTGGGCCCTAATCCTGTCACCCGTATGCACACTGGGTCTGGTCCAAAGCTCATGAAAAACTCCCATTGGGTTAGATCCTTGAAATATCACAGCAATGTGGACTCAGTTCTACAAAATGGAGAGTGCTGTGGCCTCATCCACAAAACACTTAGGCATGATGTGCTTAACTTTAAGCACATGCATGAGACTCACTGAAGTCAGTGGGGAGAAGCACATGTTACATGCTTTGCTGAATTGGAACCAGAGGGCTCAGCACCTCAGAAAATTAGGTCCTGATTGAGTAGCCCCACTGATTATAATGGGACTACAACATAATAAGACTAAACTTTAGGGAGGCAGAGAGAATTGGGCCCTTTATCATTTTGTATAGATGGCTGGCCTTGAGTCCTCAAGCATTCTTATGGTTAAAGCGTTTGGGTCTCGAATAGCGGTCAGTGGGTTTCCAGTATAGGGTGGTGTTTATGTGACCATCATTTCTTACCTACATGCCTCTTGCTTCCATCCAGGACACATCACACAATCAATTATTTACAGACAGGCCCTAAGATATAACCAGATTTGCTCCACTCCCACAGAGACAAACACCTACAAGATCTTTATCAGGCATTCTTAAAACTTAAATACCCACCTGGGGAAGAGAGGAAACAGACTGACAGAGCCAAAAAAGTATCCAGAAAACAACTACTTCAAGACAGGCCCAACAAGGGAAATAACAGAACACCACCGGTCATCACCTACAGCCCCCAGCTTAAACCCCTCCAATGTATCATTGACAGTCTACAACCTACCCTGGAAAACGATCCCTCACTCTCACAGGCCTTGAGAGACAGGCCAATCCTCACCTACAAACAGCCCCCCAATCTGAAGCAAATCCTTTCCAGTAGCCACACATTACACCTCAGATACACTCACCCGGGAACCTACCCCTGAAATAAACCCTGTTGCCAACTCTGTCCACACATCTATACAAGCAACACCATCAGAGGACCTAACTACATCAGCCACAACATCAGGGCTCATACACCTGCACATTCACTAATGTTATATATATGCCATCAAGTGCCAGCAATGCCCCTCTGCTATGTATATTGGCCTACGACAAAGGATAAATGGACACAAATCAGACAACAGAAATGGTAACACACACAAAATGTAGGGGAACATTTTAACCTGCCTGATCACTCAATCATGGATTTAGAAGTGGCCATTCTTCTACAAAGGAATTTCACTAACCAATTAGAGAGTCTGCAGAACTGGAATTCATCTTCAAGTTTAACACTGTTGCCCTGGGCTTGAATAAAGATATTAACTGGCGGGAGCATTACAAAGCCAGTTTCTCCTGCCTCTAACATGCATATTTTTATGTCAAAAGCTATGAATGGGACACAAAGAAAAACTAGACAAATTTCCTAATGACTGTATCAAAAGTGTGGGAAAGGGGCAGGAGAGAGGAAGACGAAATGGAGCATACAGACAGTTTTGGTGGAGGCACACCAAAGTATGCAGAGGCAACCGCCCCTCTTGTCCCACAGCAAATGACACCCCTTCATAGGTCAGGGCTAGTGTAGAAAAGTATTTCTGCTCCTACAGAGAAAACTCAGTGATCTGGGCACAATACAGGACACTTTAAACTCAAAGGGTGCGTCTACACAGCACCCTAAACTGGAAATAAGATATGAAATTTGCACTATGCAAATTGAATATCTTATCTCAAATCTATTTCAAAACAGCTTATTTTGAAATTTGGCGCATCTATGCGGTGCCAAATTTGGAAATAACATGCTATTTTGAGCCATCCGTTAACCCTTGTACAAGGAGGTTTACCAGGATGGCAAAATAGCATGCCTGTTATTTTGAAAAATATTTTGAAATAACAGATGGCTTGTGCAGATGCAGGGTAGCTATTATGGAATACCTCCAGTATCCTGAAATAGCCGTGCAGTGTAGATGTACCCAAAAAGGTAGTATAGATGTGCCCTGAGATACCAGTAATATGATGACACAAGATTGTGCTGGAGTGTCATCATATCCACATCCATTGCCTTATCAAGTGAAACAGAATTGGCACTGCTTAATGCTGAACATGGTTCTTCAGGATTCCAGACCACAGCAACAAATTCAATATTCCCATCATTGTAAGGAAACCAAAAATACATTTCCTGGGAAATAATACATTCTTTCTCATCTGAGTCAAACCTAAAATTAATCAGCTATAATTACTAAACATAATTTAATTAAAACGATCTGCTCACCATCTGGTTATTTGTATAAATTTGGGAATCTACTATTTCATATTAAATTCCTCCATTTAACAAATTATGTTAAGTAATATATTTCTCCATGTATAATGATTATGTAATTAATCTTTTTCAAATTATATTTCCTGCCATTTGACAGCAATATGATTTGTGTAATAAGACAGTTGACCAACTAATTTTTTCTTCAAAATTGGCATCTTTCATCAAAGTCTCTTTAGATTTAAAATTAATGTTAACAGCATCAATAAAAAATAGTTACTTAGGAGAAGAAGTTTTAACAAGGAAAGATCCTTTGCCACATTCAACAAGCTAACCATTAGAAGTATAATTTTAAAATCCATTTGAAATGTAAATATATCTATATCTATATCTATGTATATATTATGACCAACAAAGAATAAAAATTAATGTGACTTGAAAAGAGAGTGCTTCTATGATTCAACATCATTCACCTCTCTCAACAGCTGTAGAGTTCATCTATACAACAATATAGAATTGATGCTAAAATAGTTAAAAAGGATATCATGAAAAGGGCCTGAGCTGGGATGTCATCATAGAGGATTCTCAAAAAAACACCTCCCTGGTTTTTAAGAGACTAGAGCTTTGCATTAAAGCTATTGTTCAAACTTGATTGTCTTAGGAAGACAGTGCACACAGTAGGACAACATAGTAAACTAACAGAAGGAAGGAAATCAGCAGTAGTAGTTCTGAGACAGCAGAAGTGTTATGATGTGGGAGTCAAGACATCAGACTAGCGCTATGTCTACATTTGAGCTGCAATATGTGATTTCCAGCTTGCATAGACATACCCACAGGAGCTCTGTGTGAGCTAGCATGCTAAAAATAGCAGTATGGCCAGGGTAGCATGGGGGAGCGCCTTGGGTTAGCCACCCGAGTAGGTACTCAGAGGGTCTGGATGTGTTAGTATTCATGTAGCTTGTCTGAGCTGCCACCCAAGCTACCTCACCTACATATGATCTCTTGCTCTAGGTAATATCGGTACATCTACATGAGCTGGTCATCACACCTCTCAGCTCAAATACAGACATACCCAAAGAGTCAGGAGACCTTGGTTCTATTCCCAATTTGACTGCTGACCTGCTATATGGACTTGGGTAAGTTACTTCAGTCCTTTTTTTGCCCTTCCATGCTTTGTCTATTGAGACTTTAAGCTCTTCTGTCAGGGACTGTCTTCCAGTCTATGTTTGTTCAACACTGAGCACAACTTGCGCCGATCTTAGTTATGGCCTCCCAGCACTATTGTAATGCAAACACAGTATAATAATGGAACATAAACGACTAATCTCATTGATCATACTAGTGTGAGAAAGCAGATGGGCAGTACAGGACAAGCAGGTAAAGGGAAAGAAGTGATGAAAATGTAACATTCTAAAACTTTAAAAGGCATATTTTCAAAACCATATTCCCTCCACAATTTTGTGTGCACAATCACTTGTGGATGCAAATAATAGAATTTTGTTATCTAACTCCTGAATTTGGTACTACAGAGGCCTTACCAGGGAACTATCATAGTGCATGAGCTCAGATTCCAGAGGTAAATTGAGAACTGCATTAAACTTTCAAGAGACAAATACATCATCAAGCAACAGCCTCCTTAAAGCAAAGCCTTTGAAAGAAAATAGTCTGTTTTATAGCTTTAATGTCTATCATAGAATCATCGAAATGTAGGGCTAGAAGGGACCTTGAAGGGTCATTTAGGCCCCCTCACACTGAGGCAGACTGGAGAATGCTTAGACCATCCCTGACAGGTGTTGATTTCACCTGCTCTTAAAAACCTACAACAATGGAGATTCCACATCTTCCCTTGGAAGCCTATTCCAGAGCTCAACTATCATTATAGTTAGAAAGTTCTTCTTAATATCTAAGCAAAATCTCCCTTGTTGCAGATTAGGCACATTGCTTCTTGCCCTGCTTTCATTGGACATGGAGGACAATTGATCACCATCCTCTTTATAACAGCTCTTAACATATTTGAAGATTGTTATTAGGACTCCTATCAGTCATCTTTTCTCAAGACTAACTGAAATGCCTGTCGACCCTGGTCATCTTCAGGCAGAATCAAACCTGGGCTCTCTGGCGCATAGAACATGAGCCTTTACCACATGAGCTAAAAGCCAGCTGGCAATTAGCTAAGGCTGTAGAGCAGACTCGTTATTCTTTCTGTAAGTGGTCTCAGTGCCACCAGATGGGACAGTGCCTCACACCCAGAAGGTATGTGCATTACATAAGCATGAGCAAGTTAACCTTTCCTCATAGGAGCCTTTTATCATTTTTGTTACTCTTTTTCTGAACTCTCTCCAGTTTGTCCACATCTTGATTCAAAGCGCCCAGCATGGGAGATAATACTTCAGCTGAGGCCTCCTCACTGTTAGGTAGAACAGGACAGTTATCGCCCATATTTTACATACACGTCTGTTAATGCACCCTCAGTCTCCCTGATCACCTCCTCCAACTTTTGGAACAACAAGGTTTCCAAGGATATTTTAAGGACATATTGGAGATTTTGTGTTTTCCCATGTTACTTTTCCACCAGTTGTCTGGGTAATTAACATCCCCCATTACTAACAGATCTTCTGTTTTGGATATTTCTGTTGTTTGGTCTAGAAGTGCCTCATCCATGTGCTCTTCGTGATCTGATGGTCCATAGTGAACCTGACAACAGCCCTGTTTATTCCCCTTTTATCTTCACCCAGAGGCTTTCAGCTGGCCTCCTTCTGGATCTCAAAACAAACGTATGTATTCTTGATTTTCTATGCAACTCTTCCTCTCCCTTTCTTCCCTGCCTGTCCTCGTTGAACTAGCTATATCAATACTCCTGTATACCAATATTCTAATCATGGGATTTATCCCAACAAATCTCAATGATGTCAGCTAAGTCACAGTGTAGCATATGTGCAAAGATTTCCAAGTACTCCTTGCATCTGTGCACAGGTTTGTAAGAGTGTGAGCAGATTTCCCTCAGTTTTTCTCCCCTTCTTGTTACTCCTGTGACCCAACTGTAATTTTCCTTTCTCTCCTCCACCCACCAACTTCTAGCCCTCTGTTAAAGTCATATATTGATACACAGCAGCCTCTCCTCTCTCACAACTGGTGTTTAGCGATTTGGCAATAAATTGGATCAGTGAGGGCACAATTCATTGTTAGAATCCTGTCAGACCATGCTATGCAGAGACTGTAAAACCACAGAGGGACTGTGTGTGTAGTTGAAGGTGCAGAATAGAGGAATATGCCAAAGTGATAAATTTCCAGATTTAAGCAAAGACTACAAAATGGTAAATGGCTAGATTTAGTTAAATTAAGGATGATAATAATAGCAGTTTAATTTGGGGTCTGACTCATATTTTGATTTCATGGTAGCAAGATGACAGCCTGGAGAAGGTGCTTGCAAATGCCTGACTCACAGGATGATGATCAGTGGTGTACTGCTTGTGTTAGTCTTTGCCTATGCGAGTACTATGTGTTTATGAAAGCATTATTAGAAGGTGTCAATTGCTGGTCTAGCTCCACCCCCATCCCATGAGATGTGAGCAAGAGATGATCGTTTCACTGAACAGAAAGAGCGAACGGGTGGGTGGAGAAAGCAAACAAATCTAATGGGTACAAAATGGCTACCTGCCATCTTTGTTAACTCTTCTTTTCCCCAAAACCATACATTACACAACTTGACCTTGTCTAATTTGCTTCATAAAGACACTGAATACTAAAGCTGAACCAGGTGTGGAACATTTTTTCCCCACACCTATTAATTTGAATATTTAAACAAATCTCTGTGTGACCAGGCAGGCACCTATAGCTGAGCAGGGAGAGTAATTCACTTTTGTAGAGGATTTCCAGATTTCAGCTTTGGGTTTCATTCCAATCTGGAATGAAAAAACGAAATCTTTGCAATTGTCCATGAAATGGAGTGACCGTTCTTCATACAGCTCTATTAGGAGCCCCAGATCCATGGCCAGTATCTTGGAGGGCTGACCCAAAGCAAGAGAGCCTGGAAGCCCTGAGAACTCTGACTCTGAGGAAGCCTCGGGAGTTCAAGCTACCAAGCAGTCACCAGTCCAGGAACCAGCACTCGCAGAGCTTCCAGGGAACTTTTGAAACCCTTTCTGGTTTCTGGTAGAAAATGTCACCCAAATTGAGCCACCCCACAAAATGTTTTGATTTTGGATCAATAAATGCAGCAGAAGAAAGTTTCATCCACATTTTTCTGACCAGCTTTACTTGCAGCCTTTTCAGTTCTGCTTTCCCCACTCAAGTGTTCAAGCTTCCATATCCCCTCCCCTCCAGCAGATTTTCTGAAAAGTAAGTGTTGGAAACAACTACAGCAGGGGTGGGCAATATTTTTTTGCTGGGCTGCATCGGAAGAGATGGGGACTCGAGCAGAAGGGGCAGGGCTGGGATACTTCCAGGTTCCCCACCCCCAGACTATGATTGGTCTGCGGGTGGGGGAGCACCTTTGCCCTTCCGCCGCGCCCCCCCCCCATAGGTGCGCAGGCCCCTGGCTGGCAGGAGACTTCCCACGCTCTCCTATCCCAGGCCAATCAGGGCCTGGAGGCAGGGAATGTGTGAAGTTTCCTCCACTCTGTCCCCGCCCTGCAGGCCAATCAGGAGCACAAAGTCTTCTCCCGCCCTGCCAGGAATGCGTGGCACTTCTAAGTGCTGCATGCGCCTCACAGGGTGGGGCCAGAGCAGAGGAAACTTCACGTGCTCCTCTGCCCCCAGGCCCTGATTGGCCTGGGGGCAGGGGAGCATGCAAAGCCTTCTCCAGCTCTACCAGGAATGTGTGGCGCTTTTAAGTGCCGCGCGCTGCTCGCAAGGCAGGGGCAGAGTGGAGGAAACGTTGCACGCTCCCCTGCCCCCAGGGCGGGGGAGCAACAGGGCCTCCGTGGGCCGGATCCAACCTGTGAAGGCCCTTTTGCCCACCCCTGAACTACAGGTTGAACCTCTCTAGTCTGGCACTCTGTGGTCTGGCAACATCCATAGTCAGGCATGACTTTAGATAGCCAGATGTCCCCTTATCATGGGTGTGGCCACGTTTCCTGCAGCCCTATAAAGTTTGTTTATAGCCACCAGTTCTGGCTCTCCATGCTCTGTGCTGTTATTTAGCTCTAATTTATCCCTAACACCTGGTCTATAACTCCCCTATTTCTAAATAACAAGTGGAGAATCCACACTGCCAAGCCCATTATTTCGAAATAAGGGGCTAGCTATTTCGAAATAATCACACATGTTTTCCATGACAAATAATACTTACTTGGAAATAGTTATTTTGAAATAGCAGTAGTATAGACACTCCGCTGCTGCTATTTTGAAATAGCTACTCCCCAGAGTCATTCAAAGTAATTACTCCCCAGTGCTTCCTGGGGCTCTAAGTTAAGGTAGCATGTTTGCATTAAGGGATTCTGCCTTGGACTAATTTTGAGGCTTCCTTGTAGTGTGGACATGCTATTTCAAAATAGTTATTTCGGGATTTATTATTTTGAAATAAGCTATTTTGAAATAATTTCTTAGTGTAGACATGGCCTAACTGTCTTCTAAAAGCTCAGTAAGCAGTGGAAGTGTTATTAATGCTGCTAGATAATATTGATTTCCTGTGGTCTGGCAAATTCTTCGGTTTGGCACCGGTTAGGTCCCGAGGATGCTGGACGAGAGAGGTTAAACCTGTATTTGAATATTTGAGCTAAAATAGTCTTGAAGTAATATATTTGATTGTAATTTTACAGTTTGTGCTGGTTTATTGCAACCAGGAATCAAAAATAAAATTCTGTGAATTATGTATCTAACCCAAGCCCTGACCCCATAAATACTTCTGTGCGTGCTTAACTTTACTCACAATAGTCCTATTGACTTAACTTCCTCCCCTCATCCATAGTCAAGGTAACTAAGTACATACATAGACACTTGCAGCAGCAGGGATAAGAATGTGAATAGCAGCTTACAAAAATCCATTATGGTTTATGAATGATCTATAGACCAGGAATTAAACACTGAGAAATCTGTAGGTAATTTTCAACACCAAATACCTTTGAAGTTTTGCAAACAGAAATGAAGGCAAAATTCCTCAGATAAACTGATTCTGAATTATTAACTCAGTTCTAATAATCACTATCACTAAAGGTATGTCTCCACTACAGAGTTTTTTTCAGAAAAATGGCCGTTTTTCCAAAAAAACTTGAATTATGTCCACACTGCAATAGCGTTCTTTTGAAAAAAAAATCGAAAGAAAAGAGAGTTTTTTCAGACATTGTTCTTTCTATGAGGAAGAAGCCTTTTCCCAAAAGAGCTCTTTCAAAAAAAAAAAAAAAGGCGTGTGTGGACAGGGAAGAGGGAGTTCTTTCGAAAGAAGAGGAAAGAGGAAAAAGCACAGGTGCCCTGGTGGCCACTCCGTCCATAGTAATCACAGCTTACCTGTGAGAGAGCGTCCATTCAGTGTGGAGGCTATCTTTCAAAAAAGCAGATCACTTTTTCAATGCATTTTGGCAGTGTGGACGTTCTCTTTTGGAAGTTTTTTCAGAAGATCTCTTCCGGAAAAGCTTCTTCCAAAAGAAGCCTGCAGTCTAGACATAGCCTAAGAGAATAATTTATTCAAGGAATTGGTTTTTGTCCATGGAATAGCCATAAGAAGATTGTGATTTTCTTGAATCTATTATTCATGTGTATTCAGCATATATCTTATCTAGTCTTTAATTCTCTACTGAACGCAAACATTCAAAATTCAAGCTGCATTGCTCAGGTGCTATTGGTCAGATGAGTCATACAGCAGTGGTTCTCAGACTGTGGGTCAGGACCCTAAAGTGGGTTGTGACATCATTTTAATGATGTTGCCAACGCTGGCATTAGACTTGCTGGGGCTGAAGCCAAAGCCTGAGCCCCACCATCTATGACTGAAGCTGAAGCCTGAGGGCTTCAGCCTTGGATGATGGGACTCACTTTACAGGCTCCTCACTTGGGGCTTGGCATGGCTTGGGTGGGCTCAGGTTTTGGTCCTCCCTCCGAGGGTCATATAGTAATTTTTGTTGTCAGAATGGGTCAGATGCAATGAAGTGTGAGAACCCCTGTCATACAGCATTGTTCTTGATTCACGGCAAGAACATTGCTCTATCACCTCTGGTATGAATGATTGCATGCACAAATTTACATTTTGGTTTTCAGGACTGTATGTGCATGTGATTTGAAAACCACTCTCCACAATCTTTTTTTCAAATTGGTACAAACTAATCACTCAAATGTTCATAGAAAATGAACACAAAAATGAAATGTAAACATGACTAAAGCAAATACATTTACAAATGTACAAGATCATTTACAAATCAATGTTGGAAAGATGACTCATGCATAGGCTTAACTTTAAGCAAGGTGTGCTATTTCCATTAAATACAGTGGGACTATTAATGCACTTAAAGTTAAGCCTGTGCACAAGTCTTTGTAAGGTCAGTGCCTTAAATAACATTTATTGACAATGTTCTGCATTGTTTATCCAGCTATAAAAACTACCTCTTGGACTCTACTTCTACAAGGACTGTGCCTCTCCTGATACGGGTTGTTCTACTTCCTTCAAAAGCCTTTAGTGATGTTGTGCAGAGAAATATTATCAGGCATTCCCCCCTCTATAAATACAACAACAAATAAAACAGTGAACATCCACAAGACATATATACTCTACAGAGAAAAACATGTAACGATAGCAGATTCTAAATCAATTTTTAGGCAGGATAAGGGCAGACTTTCATGGATTCTGGTATCTGTCACAACAATATGGCTTATTTCACTGATAAATTCGTCTCCAGCTTCAGCTTTCATGTTTTAAAATAGTTTTAACACTTTTTCATAAGGAGTTAACATTTCTGGAGAGCTCCCAACAGGTCTTCACTAAATCCCAACTCTTTAAAATTATGATCCATAGGTGAGAGAATATTTAGGATTGTATCATTCTCCTGGTCCATGTCAGAACTTCTATTTATGTCAATGGGAAGTTTACCCAAAAATTAAAAGTAGAATCTGGCCTTTTTATAGTAACTGAACTTTTAAGTATTACCATTGTTTCCGTAGCTTATTGTATTCAGGATTCATTATTGCTTATTTAGGACCACTGTTGTTGCTGCCCTTATTATCTCTTACTTCCCCTTGCTTCTTTCTCTCCCTCTCTCCCCCTTTTCTTTGACCCAAGATGACATTGCTGTATCAGTTTACCCATGGCTCATATTTGGAAGGAGTAGAACTCTATTTCTTGACATCTCTGCTTTCACTGTGCAGAATGTGAATGGGGTCAGGTCTTTAGGCTGTACATTAAACACCCTATGGGTTCAGAAGCTGAAAAGACATCTTTAAATTATGCCTCAACTCAAAATATAGCACAGGCCCCAACACAAATTCTAAGGACTAGTCTACAAATTAGAAACATTTTCTGCTGATAGAACTTCATCAGTGAAAACAAGTGACAGCAATTACAATATAAACAGGACATAGATTTGGAGAATTACATGTCTGAATTTTCTCCAGTGTAGATATACAGACTGTGTGCCAAATTATGGCTCTCCAGCAGTGTACAGGACATGTTAAAAGGGTAGAGCAACTCCCTTAGGAATTCCCCCACTTCAGAGATGTTGCAGGGTTGGGATAGGAGGACATTCTCTGTTAGATTTCTTCACAGTCCCCAGTGTGAGGAGGTGATGGAGTGTGTGTGTGTGTGTGTGTGTGTCGGGGGGGTGGCGGGGGTTGTATCAGGAAGGGGAATGTCTGAAATGGTAAAACTGCCCCCAGGCCTGCTCCGGCTTATACCGCAGGCAACATGGTCTCATGGAGCAGTTCTAAATCTGTGAAGTATAAAGTATAAAGTTGTCTTAAAGCCACTTTTGCCCCTGCCCCATCTTTCCCTCCACCTGTGCCTAATGTGAGGGACAGTACAGAACCTGCACCAGTGAAGTTAGGGTTAAAACAAGTGTAAGTAAGCTCAGAATCAAATGTTGTTGTGCAAAAACTAGAAAACAACCTTTCTATCTTAAAATCCCATAAAGATAATGACACAAAGTCCACAGAACTTCTTTTGAATGCTAAGTATGACTGCAGGCCCCAGGGTCATCAAGAGTTCATACGGGTCTTTTTTTTCAGAAGCAGATGACTTTGAGATAAACCTGGCCCAAATACGTCAATGGCATTATGACATCATTTATGCTCTGCAAAAAAGCAAACCAAAACAACCCCTCCACCCAAAACCTTGTCAAATGAACCAGATGTCACCCTCACTAGACAATTATCTTCTGTGGCTTTGCTTGTGGGGTACTGTAACACCATTCAAAGAAGGGGAACTAGAGAAACTAGAACACGGTGGTAAGCTACAGTATACAGATGTTTCAGAGATCTCCTAGACATGGTGATTACTTATTCACATGTCAAAGAGGGGAGTAGGACCAAACACTGGACTCTTTTTTTAAACATAGTAGCAGATCTTTTGAACAATGAAATCTATATTAGTATAAGCCTGGCTATAGCTCTGCAAGACTAGGAACACAAAAGCTATCAGTCAGTGGCTGGTATAGAGTCAAATTTTACACCAATAATACATGAATGCAGCACTATATTTTTCAGTCGGAGCTGAGTTTACACTGCTATGGACAGAATTTGAGCCCTAGGCTAAGGAGAGGTTGCAGAAGTTGGAGGCCGTCTCCCAGCAGCAGCAAACCTGGATGTGGCAGCTGCCATTTAGACCAGGGCAGGGAACCTAATGCCTGGGGGCCAGATAAGGCCCTTGGCTTGCCTGAATCCATTCCCTGGGGCTCAGGGCTCCTCCCAGCATTGGGGAAGCTGCACTGGAGCTCCAGTCCCCACCACCCCCCTGTGGGGCTGGAGCATACAAAATCTACTAGCCTGTCCCCCCCTAGGCTCTGGTGTGCAAGAAAAAGGTGGGGAGTGTCTTTCTCCTTCTCGGTTGGGGGCCACATTAGTGAGTTTTAGGTTGTTTGGGGGTTTTTTTGGCTTCTCACTTGTGTGTGGCCCCTGACTGATATTTCTGCAGGTCAGCGGCCCCCCCAACCAAAAAAAAGGTTCCCCACCCCTTATTTAGAGAATAACATTGCTGCTAATGGCAAACTCATCCTGGAAGGAAACATACGAATATTAGGAGTACAAACAGCAAGATGTCATATTGCTTTATTTTAGCTTCCCTTTTGTTATTTAAAAAAAACCCCTCAAAAAAGTAATCAAGATGAAGCTAAAAAAAGACATTTTCTTTGCATAAAACCATACCAGATGTAGCATTATGGAACCTGTCCTGAGTTGTGCTTTTCTAGCTAAAGCCAATAGGGAAGACATATTTACAAATGCCTGACCCATTCTGAATCCACTCCTAGAAATGGTATAAAGGTACAATATACGTTACACATTGCCAAATTTCTAAAATAAAAATTGTTTTTAAAAGTCACACGCTATTATAATATATCAGAAAACTATAATTTTCCTGGCATATGTCATCATCCAAGGAAATACTGCACATTAAGGCAAATTGTAAAAAATAAAGAAAAGTAGAAATTTATATCACCACTAAAGAAATAAAGTTTCTATGTTCGTTGTCTTCAGTTTTTGATATATACTTGGCCATATTACATTCCAGGAGCAACTAATTTCCATATAAAGTGTAGCTACTTTCTATTTTACTATGTAGTGTTCAGGAGAGACTTTGATTTGTGTGCCCTAGGGTATATCAGAGAAATGCATAATTTTCTTTAAGTCTCTTCTGTCATGCACCATCAGTAAATTCCTGTACAGATTACAACATGGATGTTTAGTCAGAGGGCCTGCCATCCCACAAAAAAGAGTGGGTAGAAATAATAAATGTGCAGATCCAAAAAAAAAAAAAAGTGAGAGAGAGAGAGAGAGAGAAAAATTCCATTAAGAAAGGTTATTGAATCAAAGAAAATGTATCAAAAGTAGACGGGTGGAAATGTCTCTTGAATTTTTATGAATTTGTTGGGCACACAAGTCCTAGTCTGTTTTGGACTGCAATTTGAGGATAATAGCAGAATTGGGACCATGGAGGCAGATGCTATCAGTGTTTTTAATCTCCAGCATTCTGGAACACTGATTGAGCATCAATTCAATTTCCATTAGCAATAACGTAAGTTGTTTTTTCCCTTACAAATGTGATTTTGGGGGGTAGAATTTTCAAGACCTGCTTTCTTTTTCCCCTGTGAAGACAAGCTTATGAAGTTCATTTATACAGAGAACATAAATCCTATCTCCTAGTGTTTTTCCTTTGTAAGCTAACATGAAATATGGTTTATAGCTAAGCTAATTCCCAGCATTTAATGTGGGCTGATGAAAGTAGTTCATCACTCTCTCTTTCTTTCCTTCTCTCAATCTCTTTCTCTCTCTCTTTAGAGCAGCAAAGTTACTTGTAGCACTGTCATTCCTGATGATATGACACATGATGTCTCACATATGCCATAACAATCAAGTGTCTTTGCATTTTCCTTTGGGGATCCAAAGTATTCGAAAACAAGAACTTTCCATTATAAAGGAAAAATCTCTCACTTTCTTGTCATTCTTTCCTCTCCATAGATTTATTTCCTTCTGTTAATGACTCCCTTTTTTCAATTTGTATCTCTCCCTGACAGTTAATAGTGTGTTTCCCTGTTCTCCTGTCTTAGCCAGACATTCAGCTTGTTTGCGACTTGTTATTTGGACTCTGGCAGAATGTAGATACAAGAAGTTTCCCGTAATCAGTTCAATAATTCCAATTCAAACTTAGTAGTACTACTGCCACATATAATCCTGACAACTCATTATCCCCTGGCCAGGGGAGGCTTCGGTCCTGTTAACTCATCCTCCTTCCTTTTCCTTCTATTCTTTTATTGACAGTTGAACTCCCTGTGCTGAATCTTGCCCTCATTTGCATTTGTGCAACCTGAATGAAACCAACATAGTTATAGGGTTGTAACTGTGGGGGACACTACCCTGCACCCTCATGTCTGTAATGCAGAGGGGGTGAGTAGCAGAGATGCCAAATCTTACGTAACTCCCTGAGTGACATTTTTCACAACATGAATGAATGAAGTGAGCAAGCTTGTGGTGATTCTGTTTATGTATTAGATATGACACATATGACACCTTCTATCTAAGGATCTTAAGATGCATCTGCCTACTTGTGAGGTTGTCAAGGGTTATTATCTCTCTGTTACAGAACTGTGCATTAGTCAGAAGATCATCCTTCCATTAGTTGTATTTATAAAGCTAGGTCCTCAGCTGCAGCTGAGTAAGGCTGGGCATATCTGAAGAGGGAGGTATAATGGAAGATGATGGGAGGGAGCAAATTTAACTTGTACAAAGGGAGGAAGCTGAGAACAGGAGAGGGCTGTGAGGGAAGTCGTCTACAGTGCAGTTACTACCTGAGAGAAGGAAGGAAGGTTTGTTTGGGGCCAGTAGCAACTGCTGGGGAGCGGTTCACCAGGTGGGCACTGGCCACGTGACTACCCCCCATGTGACCCCTGCCCATGCCATTTCTAGCCTGGGGTAAGGCCTGCCCCTTCCTGCACCCACCCCACCCCATTCCAATCCAGGCCCTGCCTCTTCCCACTCCTGCTCTGCCCCCACTCCAGCTCCCTCCCTAAGTGACACAGCCTGGGGGACTAACAGGGGACTTGGTGCCAGCAGCAGGGATCAGCTCCTCCCCCTCTCACAGACAGGGGGAAGTAGAATGACCCAGTCTCAGACCATTCTGCTCCACAGGCTCCCAACCATGTCACTCTGCTTCCCACTGCCAGTGAGTGACGGGGGTGGGGGGAGGGAGAGTCAGTTCTGCCCCTTCCCAAAGGCCCTTTCAAGCGATGCGGCTGTGAGTCAGGGAGTGCTGGGAGCTGGGGCCAGGTTGCTCTGCTTCCTGCTGCCAGAAAGTGCGGGGTTGGGCGCAACCCCTACTGCCGGGCACCAGGACACAGGGACATCATGCTCACACCCCCAAACCAGTGGCCCAGAGTGGGAAGGTTTAACCCCCCACTATGGCAATCCTATGGCACCTGCAGATTTTCCTGCCAGTCGATTGGTTAAACCCCTCGTAGAGAATCTTGGTACTGCTGGGACAGTGCAAGAAACCCCTATGGCTAAAATGGCCATCAGAGATTTCTTATGCAAGAGAGCGTCCACACTGCCATGGATGCTCTTGCGCAAAAGCACATGGCAGCGTGTACGCGCTCTTGCACAAGTTGTTGCGCAAGAAGCCTGCAGTGTAACCATAGCCCCCAGTTTTACCAAAAGTAGGTCATGCCAGACCATCCTGATCTCTTCCTTTGAGAAGATAATTGATTTTTTAAATAAAAGAAATGCAGTAGATATAATCTATGTGGATTTCAGAAAGGCATTTGATAAGTTCTACATGGGAATTTATTAGTTAAATTGAAGAAGATGGGGATTAATATGAGAATTGAAAGGTGAATAAGGACTGGTTAAAGAGGAGACTACTGTGGGTCATAGTAAAAGATGAATGGTCATTCTGGAGGGAGATTACTAGTAGAGATTACTAGTGGGACCAATCTTATTTAATATTTTTACTATGGACTTTGGCACAAAAAGTGGGAGTATTCTAATAACATTTCTGGATACACAAGGTTGGAGGTATAGTCAATACAGAGGAGAACTGAAATAAGATACAAGAAGATCTGGATGACCTTATAAACTGGAGTCATAGAAATGGGATGAAATTTAATAGTGCAAAGTGCAAGGTCATGCATTTAGGGACTACCAAGAGGAATTTTTGCTATAAACTGTGGACTTACCAGTTGGAAGTAACAGAGGAGGAGAAAGACCTGGATGTACTGGTTGATCTCAGGATGATTATGAGCTGTCATTGTGATGCAGCCATGAAATAGGCTAATGCAGTCCTAGGATGCATCCTAGGCAAGGTGTTTCCAATATGTATAGACATGGAATGGTTAGTTCCATTATAAAAGACACTGGTGAGACCCCATCTGGACTACTGTGTGCAGTTTTGGTTTCCCATGTCTAAAAAAGATAAATTCAAACTGAAACGTGTACAGAGAAGAGCTACTAGGATAATCCGAGGAATGGAAATCCTACCTTGTGAGAGGAAACTCAAAGAGCTTGGCTTGTTTAGCCTAACCAAAAGAAGGCTGAAGGGGAATATGACAGCTCTCTATACATACATTAGAGGGATAAATACCAGGGAGGGAAAGGAATTATAAATACCAGTGTGGACACAAGAACAAATGGATATAGCCTGGCCACCCACAACTTTAGATACAACATTGGACGAAGATATCTAGCAGGTAGTCCTGTTGGTTAACACACTACTGGAAGGTTTTCAGGTATTACAGTGAACATAAAACCTCTGTAGAATAAAATAGGTCCAATCCTTTTACTATATGCACAGAACACATCCACTCATGATCTTTGTGAATGGTGACAAGAAGTGGGGAGACTGGTAAATGGTTAAACATAGCAGCTCCCCAAACTTCTTTGGCCAGAGCCCAGGTAGTGAGACAATTAAATGAGACCTGAATGGACTCTTTTACAAACAACACTGTGCACATACACACAATTAATGGTCGTGAGGAATGATGAGTGACAGCATGATATGAAATGCAGATGACGGGGTTTAGTGTATGCACTTTACAGATTCATGTAATAGTGTATTCTCTCCATGGGATGGGGGAACAGGTTCTTTGGACAGAGCCCTGGCATTCAGGCATTTAACTCAGACAGACAGGTACCTGGCCACAAGCTTCACAACTAAGCAGGGACTTACACACACAGTTATTATGTGAATATGAAAAGGGAAAATTGAATGTGAAGTCTACTAGACAGTCAATCAGCCTATCTCATATCTTTTTCTCTCCCTCAGTCAGGAAAGAACAAGTCTGTTTCTAAATATGGGGGACCACGTAGATAGCCAAATATAAGCTTCTTGTGCAGAAGCAGACAAGAAAAGTTTCACAGATCTGATTGGCTTTGATGGGACTTAAACACATTCTTAAAGTTAAGTAAGTACTTATGCATTTTGCTGAACCGGGACTTTAGCTCAAGCTGTAATATTGCATGCTTTTAACTCTGGAGGTCCCTAATGATGACTAAGATGATTAAAATGTCTGAGACAGTAGTTGTCATTTAGTATATATTTGTATAGTGCTAAATAACACTAATGGGTCGAGCTAGGTTGAGGCCTCTAGATTCTATCACAATATAAATAACAATAAAGAACAGTATGTCCTAGAACTCAGGCGAAGACTAAACGGGGACTCCGCTATTACTTTGTCCAGCAGCCCACAACCCCAAGGTGATATGATCTGCCAGTTAAAAGCATGGGCAGACTCCCTCCTTTTCAGCACAGATGTTATGGTCTTCAGCACAAAATAGACTAATCCACTAGAGGTTCCCCCAACTCCAGTTGCTATGAGATATCCTACCCTATTGAGAAAGCCTGTTCTAGGTGCCACCATTGGAACAACACTATTCTACTCTTCCCCTCAGTCCCAATCAGCATAACTCAAGAAAATAAAGGCAAGATTTAACCCATCATTCCCAAGATGCCACCAATACATACAACTGAGCTCTGAGCAATTCAAGAGCAAGTCTAAAAAAAAATGAGTGGTCCTGTAGCACCTTAGGGTATGTCTACACAGCAGTGTTATTTTGAAATAACTCATGTTATTTCAAAATAACAACGTGAACCTCTACACAGCAAGCCCATTATTTTGAAATAATTTTGAAATAATGGGCATCTTAATCCAAATTCTGTAATCCTCTTTTTATGAGGAATAAAGCCTATTTCAAAATAGTTATTTCGAAATAGGGTGTGTGTAAATGGGGCAGCTGTGGTTATTTTGAAATAAGTGGCCTCCAGGGCTTTCCACAGTTACCTTTGCACAGTTACCTTTCCACAGTTACTGCCTACACTCATCAGAACTCTATCGTTCTCCTTCCCCTGCAGCCTTTAAAGCCTCAGTCACAGGGGAAAGGGCATGCCTCCTGAGCCCTCCACGGCTGTCAGCACTGCTGCAGGCAGCTCCTACGCCCCTGTTTGGGGGCAGAGAAAGTGGTCTCCATCCTGGTCTGGTGTGGAGATCCTGGATCCCTTTGAGATCTGGGGAGAGGAGGCAAACCTCCAGGATCTCCACACCAGACACAGGAACACCGAGATCTGTGGCCGGACGGCTGACAGCCTGGGCCAGGAGGGCCACATGTGCACCCAGGAGCAGGTGCACATGAAAGTCATGGAGCTCAGGCAGGCCAGGGAGCTCAGATCCCTCTCAGGTGCAGCACCCCAGATCTGCTCCTACTTTGACCAGCTCTACCACATCCTGGGAGGGGGAGGGTCAGTCCCTTCCCCCACTTGTTGTGGACTCTGGCTGGAGACGCCCATTGTCACTCTCCCGGAGGGCAGGCTTGTGGCCAAGAAGGAGGAGGAGGAGGAGGACTGGGCCACTGACACCACCATGCCCGCCAGCCAAGAGCTCAGCCAGTCTCTGGAGCTGGTACCACCCTCCCAGGATGTCACCCAGGGATTGAATGAAGCGAGGGAAAGGCCCATCAGGGGAGCTCCATTACTTCCCTAGACACACACTGGAGTGGGCGGTGAGGGGCTGTGTGCTCCTCGTTCGGCCTTTTCGGAGCAGCCTGTGCACGTGGGTGCATGTGGAACGCCAGTCCAGAGCAGACAACCCCAATGAGGCTGCCTCAGAGGACCCTTGTGCTCCTGCTCACAGGGTTTCTGGAGAGGCCTGCTTTACTCCCGACTCCACGGTGTGACACCCTCCTACCACAAGCCACCACTAAGGAGGATGGGGTCAGGGACACACACACACACACACACACACACACACACAGAGCAGTGCCACTCATGCTCACTCTCTCAGGGCAGTATCCGCTCCTGGGCAAGCGCGGCGAAGTAGAGGACACCGAACCCCTGCTAGGGGAGCCTGTTGGGAGGGGAAGGAAGAGGAGGGGACCCCAGTAGCACCCTCCCCGGCAAGCGGTGTCTGCTGCTTACACACACCTTCCCCCATCACCCTCCCTGCTCCTCCTCCAGCAGAGAGAGATACAAGTCCTCTCCCTGCAGGATGCTGCCACTGCTAGACCCAGCATGTGCTTGCCTTGGAGGGAAGCCAAGCTGCCCCGTCACCCCCCTCCTGCCAGCAGGCTCCTGGCCTGGCTGGCACCTTCCCATGTCTGCTTGTTCCTAGGTTGTGGGGGTAGCAAGGCTCCTCCCAGGGACATCTGTGCTTCTGCAGGAAGGGGCCCACTATGTTGTACACAGATGGCCTTGCTCCAAGCACATCGTCTTCATCTGACCCGAGACCTTTCGGTGTCGGCTGAGAGATGAGGGCTTCATGCGCCCTGTCTCCTGGGATGACTGCCCTTCTCTCTGTTCTCCACAGCTGGACCAGCTGTGAGTGAGGTGCCCGCAACACCTCCCGCACCAGCCTCCCAGCCCCCCGGGGGCTGCCACTGCAGATGAGCCCGTGAGGCCCTGGAGTGGGAACACCTCGCCTGCCTGCGTGGCCTCTAGCAGTCTCTGGAGTGGCAGGGCCAACGGTGGGAAGTGGACCAAGAGCTGCGCCACACCACCTGGTGGGAGCTGGCCCAAGAGACCTGCAGCGTGTACACAGCATACACAGCTGCCGTCAACTGCATGCTTGCTGCTAATTAAGTGGTCCAGCAGCCACCCCCCTGCTCCTCCTTCCACTCCAGGTCCTGCTCCTGCTCCCATGGCCACTGAGGGCCCTGCACAAGAGGCAGTGGGACCACCTGAGGCAGGTGCCAGTCCCAGCCCCATCCCTGAGCCTCTCTTCTCCCCTCCTGCCCCTTTCACTTCCCTCCGCCCCTCTCCTGGGTTCTTTCCCCAGTTCCTCCCAAGTTTTCTTTGCCCTAAAAATAAACATAGTTCGCTGTTCCAAAGCAAAAAATCTGATTTCTTGTCTTTGCAGGGGAGGGGAGGAAGGGGGAGGCAGGAGAAGGGAGGGATAATTGAGGAAAGGCACATGGGGCACTGCAGAGGCCCCTTGTGGGAAAGCCCAGGGGTGAGTCTCATGGGTGTCCTTGGCTGAAACTCTCCCTCAGGGCCTCCCGGATGCTCACAGCCCCCTGATGGGCTTGCTGGATGCAGCTAGCCAAAAGCCCTGGCAAGCTGCTCAGCCTCTGCCCTCCATCCTGGCAGGAATGTCTCCCCCTTATTCTCGCAAATATTGTGCAGGACACAGCATGCTGCCACCACTTAGGGGATGTTCCACTTGTTCAGGTCCAGACGGGTGAGGAGACAAGGGAAGCTCCCTTTGAGATGCCCAAAGGTGCCCTCCACCACAGTGTGGGCCCTTGCCAAGCCTGGCATTAAGCCGTTCCTTGCTTTGGTCACGGTGTCCAGTGTAGGGCTTCATAAGCCAGGGGAGCAGAGGGTAGGCAGCATCTCCCACAATGCACTTTGGGATGTCCGCTTCCCCAATTCTGATGGTGTGGTCAGGGAAAAAAGTACCAGTGTGCATCTTCTGGAACAGGCTGGAGTTTCTGAAGATGCAGGCATCATGCGCCTTCCCCAGCTACCACTTTGATGTCCGTGAAGTGGCTTCAGTGATCCACGATGGCCTGCAGCACCCCTTCCGGCTGATGTAGTCAGATGCCCAGTTCAGGGGCCCGGATGGGGATGTGGGTACCATCAATGGCCTCTCCACAGTTCAGGAAACCCATGGTGGCAAAGCTGGTAACGATGGGCTCCGCATTGCCCAGGAGGATAAGCCTGTGCAGCAGGATGGTGTTGATGGCCCTCACCACCTGGAGAAGGAGAAAAACAGAGAATAACAGAGTATAATAGGGTTAGTCTTGGGAGGTCCCAGAGCCCAATCCCCCTACCCACCCCCCCACCAGAACCACACCAGGACCAACCCCTACTTACCCCATTCTCTGGCAGGGCTTTGTGAAAGCAGGACTGGAAAACCTCCCGGGGACAGAGATTCCACCACCATCCCTCTTTCCCTAGGAAACCCCATTCCAGCAGTTCGTCACCCTCCCAATAACATAGTAAGAGAGTCATACCTGCATGACCACGACCTTGACAGTCGATCTCTCCATGCTGAACTGGTTCCTGATGGAGTGGTAGCTCTCTGTCATGGTGAGCTTCCACAGAGTGATGGTAACCCACTTCTGGAGGGGGTTGGCGGGTCACATGTGGGTGTCATAGCACCTGAGGGCAAGGGCGAGCCATGCACACAACTCCAGAACAGTCTCTTTCTGCGTGCGGAAATTCTGTTGCCACTGCTGATTATCCCACCACTCCATGATGATGTGATCCCACCAGTTGGAACTTGTGTCCAGTCACCAGAAGCAGCGGTACACAGTGTGCAGGGGAGGATAGGAGGGGCTGTGCTGCATAAGCAGCACATGGGGAGAGGAGAGGAAGTGCCCCACAGGGAGCTGTGGGTCCAGATTCTGCAGTGCCACAAGGACAGCCTGCAAAAACTGCACCAGGAGGTGCATCATGAGGTCCAGGAGCTGGAGACTGCTTGGCAGCAGGCCTGTCTCCATGGCAGAAGTACTGTGGTGTCCACAAGGGCAACCAGACCAGGTAGTGAAAAGGCTTTGATATCCCTCAAGGAGGTAGGCAAAGGAGAGGAGCCTGAGTCATGAAGGTACAGAGGGTTCCCTCTAAGCATGAGCCTCAGATAGCCTCAGGAAGCAGCTACAGGAGGTGACTGCTGTCTTGATGCTTCGACTGAAGTGCTTCCAAGGGAGCTTTAAATGTGATTGAGTCTCCAATCAGCATAGATGATCTATTTCAAAATAAGCTATTTCAGAGTTTTTATTCCAAAATAACACTGCTGGGTAGACATGCCCTTAGGGTGTGTATACACAGCACCCTGAACTCAAAATAAAATATGCAATTTGTGCTATGCAAATTGTGTATTTTATCTCAAATCTATTTTGAAACAGCTTATTTTGATATTTGGAACATCTATACAGCTCCAAATTTGGAAATAACATGCTATTTCGAGCTATGCCTTAGCCCTCATGCAATGAGGTTTACTGGAATGGCGAAATAGCGCACCTGTAATTTTGAAAAATATTTTGAAATAACAGGTAGATTGTGTAGATGTGGGGTAGCTATTTCGGGATACCTCTGGTATCCTGAAATAGCCATGCAGTGTAGACATAACCTTAGAGACTAACAAAAGAATATAGATAGTATCATGAGCTTTCGTGGGCACAACCCACTTCTTCAGATGGGTGCAGCAAGAGGCACAGAGAGGCACAGAAACCCAAAAAATTTAAAGCAGAAAAATAGGGGATAGGGAGAGGAGAGAGAGAAAAAAACCCTGCCAATTATAGTGTCCGTGATAAATGAGGCTGATAGAGTGGGCTGTAAGTGTCCGATACTTAGCTTTTTGATGTCATTTGGGTGTTGAATATAATGGCCCTTCTAGTTAATGTATTTGTTCAGTCCGTGTGTACATGTATATAAAATAATTCAATGCAACTAGAATCAGTGCAGCACAAGAAATGAGAAACAAATACCGTAGAAATAAATATTACTCAGCAGAATTCTCACTGTGAACCAATGCCCTCAATTATTATCATACTTCTCCAAAACTGGCTTTGCAGCAAGTTGCCCATTTTGAATGCATCTAGTCCTTATAGTGTATCAGTGCAAGCTATACCTAAACTGTTCCAGTTTTCTACCCTCCCCTGTGTAGTCCACAGAATCTAATACAGCTCTGACAACTCCTACATCATTTATTCACCCCACAAGAGCAGTTGCTGTCAGGCACACCTGTGGCTGGTCATTTTGTTCCAGGGGCCTTTAGCTGAGAAGAGGAAGACAGGTGATATTTGTAGTGTAGCCCTTCTTTGAAGGGCTAGCCAGTGAAGCACAGCTTTAGATTACAGCTGGGGCAGAATAGGAAGGCTACTGAATGAATCTGTCCAGCCAGACACACTGAATCATTAGCACATTGTCTGGTCATCTGGGCCGTGCCTCCGCCTCAGGGAGTACTACCCAACCTTGGGTTCTAAGTCATAGTCACCTATATCGTCTTCCACAGAGCTCTCGCTTGGCTTAAAGACTGGGATTTTTAAATAAGAACGGCTGTACTGGGTCAGATCAAGGCCCATCTAGCCCAGTATCCTGCCTTATGACAGATCACGCCGGGTGATTCAGAGTGAATGAACAGTTTGGGGCAACCACCCCAGGCCCCATGTTTTGGGGGCCCCTGCAGCAGCTGTCTCAACTCTCCTATGGTCAGGACCAGCAGGGCCCAGGGTAGCCTGGGGGATTTCCTGGGGGGCAAAGGCACAGGACAGCAGCAGGGGTTGCCTCCCCTCCCCCCACCAAATTCACTGCAGCAGGGGTTCCTCCCATCCTCCGGCCACATTCACTGTGGGAAGCGGAGCAACACAGCAGCATGCCCTGCTCTGCCACTATCTCCCAGCTGGGCTGTTTCGCTTCACTGCAGTGGTGAGAAGCAGAGCACCCTGACTCCGGCCCCAGCCCACTGTGCTCTGCTCCCCTGAGCAACACTGCTCTGAGGGAGCAAGGCAGAGCAGAGTGGGCCAGGGCCAGGGCCTGGGCACTCTGCTTCCTGCTACTGCAGTGAAGGGAGAGCAACAGGGCTTGAAGATGGTGGTGGAGCAGAGCAGATTGCTGGGTTGCTCTGCTTCTTGAGGCTCCTGCTACTGAGGTGAGTGTGAAGGGGCCCGACATGTGTGACCACCCCAAGCCAGGCCCCTTGGCAGTACCCCAGTTCATGTTTCTTGGGGTGGGAGGTTTTGGGGAAAGGGTGCAATGGAGATGAGAAGCAGCGGGGTGGGGGTGGAGCAGAGGTGGGGGTTGGGGAAAAGGGAGGGGGTGGAGTGGGGCAGAGCAGGGGTGGGAAAGGATGGGGGGGTTGGCCTGGACCCTGCCTCCTCCCCTAGAGATGGCTTTGTGAACAGAATAGATAATCATCAGTTGATCCGTCCCCTGTCGCGGAGTCCCAGCTTCTGGCAAAAGGAGGCTAGGGACACCATTCCTACCCATCCTGACTAACAGCCATTGATGAACCTGTCCTCCATGTTAAAGAAAAGAAAAGAATTTCCCACCATGCTCCTTACAGGTTTTGCTTTGCTTTCAGGTCAGAGATTGATGTTTTTGTGGAAGTGACAGGAGGAAACCGGTAAACCTTTTCCCCAGATACACTGTGTTCCCTAGCTTTAAACATTCAATAATTTCCCAACTAAAGAATGTATTTTCCCCCTTCCTTATATCCTCTGAGCATGGTTTTTATTATTTGCTAAATATATGACAACATCTGTGATGTCTCTTGGTCCACAGCTGTCAGACATCGTGTAGAGTAGTTTTTCTCCCCAATGCCACCATCCTTCCTTAAGGATTTCATAAATTGTCTGAGTTTAGGAAGCTGTTTCCTAAATAAGCTGTAGAAAAGAGTGGGAGATTGATTAAATACACAGATGAAACAAAACTGTGGGGGGGGAGGGTAGCTAATAGTTTAGAGGTTACAGCAACGATCTGGATGAATCAGAAGAACTATCAGAAGAGAAACGAAGTGTAAGACATGCAAAGTTGTCTGCAACATTTGCAAATTTACAAATGTAAGTACAAAACTGGAAACCAGTTACTGGACAGCAGCAATGCAAGATGAGACCATGGGGTAACCACTGCTGAAAATGTAAATTTAAGTGTTTAATATAATGCCATAATTAAAAGGCATATGTAATCCTGGGATGTATAAAAAGAAGAATCACATGGAAAATGCTATCTCTATGATAACTATGATCATCTCTCTGAAATGCTCAACCAAGCAGTCTGAGATCACTGTGTTGGAAAGATGAGGCCAGGGAGCTCCCAGTTGAAAAGCTTTGAATAAGGGGCTTATGTCCCTCCTTAGGCCAAAAAAACCTCTGGTTTTTAACCTCCTGGGTATACTGAAAGGTGAATGTTTATTCAGGCTGCCTCAGAGAAGGGAAGGAGACATTTGCTTTCTTTTCTGATTCAGGTGGAAGCTTTGTCATCTTTTTATTACATTTGTATTTTTTAATCTATTGTCAAAGCACATAGGGATATTGGCATAAGGCTACATTGAAAAAGCTGTAACCCAGATGGACGTAAAGAAAGGGTGGGAATATTTCCCTTTTACAAAGTCCCGCAGCAGAACTGCAGACATTTCTTGACACTGCTATGGTAGGTGTATCATTGGCAGTCCACATGGTAGTCAATGGTTCATGGGATGGTTTGAAGTTTAGTATCAGAATAAGTCTCCATTATGACTCCTCTGATTAAAATTACAGGGGTGATACATCAAGTCCTTTTGAGTTTTTGATGTGATGCACCAGGACTCCAAATCCAGGAAGTGCTGCATGGCCAGAGTGAGAACAGCTAAGATGATAAACCACCTGAAGACAAAGGACTTTGAAGAGATATTCAAAGCATCTAAGGCTGGGATTTCCAAAAGAGCTTAAGGGAGTTATGCACCCAAATGCCACTGTTATTTGGAGCTGGCTGCCACTGCCTTCGGCTCCTTTGGAAAACCTAGCATAAATCAGTACAGCTTGCCACAACCAATGCTAGGGAGGGAAATGGGATTCTGGAACATATGTGCACAAAAGATGCTACAAAGAAGGGTAGAAATTGTTTTCTCTAGTGAGCAACAATGAAAATAACAGATTTAACATGAAACTAGAATTAGAAGCAATATCTTTTAATGGGAAGTTTCACTGGGATGATTTAGAACAATGGTTTTGGCACCATAATCACTGGACACGTCCAAGTGATGGTTAGACAGGGAACTACTGAACTCGGGCTAGAAATATTGTAAATATCAGATTACCAGAAAATGCTAGGGGTGTATTCTGTTCTTACTAAAGTCAATGGCAAAACTCTGCTAGACTTGCCTGTGTGGCGGTTCAACCCTGCTGCATGTTCCTTCCGGCTCTAATAATTATAAGATATTCGTGTACTCTCTTCCCAACACAATAAAAACAAGCTAAGAATTTGAAGTAACACTGCAAACCCAAATCCTAGATGACTGGGATACTGGGAACATTACTTTGACCATTGATCCTTCACCTGAAGAGTTGAGATGGGTGAATTTGAAAGGTCGGAAGTATCTTTAACTGTGATCTCCAATAGAATCCTCTGGGATAATTCTGCCCACTCCATTCTCTCCTATTATGCTCATGTTGTCAGCGGCCCATCCTCTGAAGAGGCTGACAGATGGTACATGGAAAAATAGTAGCTGGTTAAAAGATGAAGAAATGGATAAGGGATGCAACTTGACCATCTAATCCAGCTTCCTAAATATCATATTGGCAGCAGTTACTTTAAAAATCAATATCCTGCCTGTTTCCTCTCTCACCTGTCTTTGTCGTCTACTTTCGCTTGAATTCTTTAAAGTCCCTAAGTGTAGAAAACAGAATATGAGTTGTGTTACCTCAGGAAAAATATCCATGCTGATAAGTGTCTGGCTTAGCCTTTGATACAAGGAAATGTGATTATCTAAGTACCACTGCAGCAAAACTGGATACTGCTGGGCCCAATGTCCATCTTAATGGCCCAGTAATTTATTTTGCCCCCAGCAGTGGAGACAGCACTACCAAAAAACCTTATAGTTAATAGATGGGAGGTCAGAGGCTTGCACTTACAGTCACTGGCAAACTACAACAGTTGAAGCTGTCATTATAATAGTACTTATTGCTTCTAGCTGCATGACGTCCCCTATGCACATCCTGATATGTATGGGGAACAACTGAAGCAAATGCTTTTGTCCATAAAGCAGATATGATTAATTATTAATCTGGCACCACAGGAGTGAGTGCATGGCACTTCAGACATTTACAAAATGACAGCTCTCTTGCCCTAAAGAGCTTCCTTTCTAAGTTTAGACATCATAAGACAGATAGTCACAACAAACAATGGAGGAATAGGTGGAAAGGAAGGCAAGGATTACGAAAATAACTAATTACTTTGGTTTGTCACATACCTTATGCATGCTGCATTATATCAAGGCCAAGAATTTAGGGGGATTTGAAAAAGGGCTAGACCTGGTAGTTATGCTGGAGTATGGGCAGTTCCCAGGAAGCATATCTTAGCACTATGGGCAATCACAGACCTCATTTGAAGCTAGTGGGCATAATAGCTGCCTTCCATTAGAGCAAAATGAGGGAGCAGTTAAATACTCATTTGTTTAACATAGAAACAGCACCTATATTGTGGACCAGCATGTGGTCTGAGGATTTTCCCCCAGAGCATGGGGGTGCATCTACACTGCAGGGCTTAGTTTGAAATAGCTATGCAAATTGAGCTATGTCAGTTGCGTATCTTTTTTCAAAATAGCTTATTTCAAAATAGGGAGCATCTACACAGCACTTATTTCAAAATAGAGCACTCTTCCTCCGACTTCCCTTATTCCTCGTACAATGGGGTTACAGGAATCAGAGTAAGAAGTCCTCCAGCTTGACAGTATTTTGACACTATTTCGAAATAACTGCCTGCTGTGTAGATGTGGACCGAGTTATTTCGGAATAGCGCTAGTTATTTCAAAATAGTGTTGCACTTCAGATGTACCCTGAATTGCAAACCCAGAGACTAGGTATTATTTGATGGAGCTGCATGAGGAACAGTGAGAAACAGAAAGCCAGCAACAGAGAAAGTCGAAAGCCCGGAGACGAGGGAAGTGAATTGTTGCATGGTCTTGAGAGAAAAACCAATGAGCGAGAGAAAGGGAGAGCTTTCGGAACAGCATGCTGGCTTGAAATAGCCCTGAAAGTGTGAGCAAGAAAACTGTGTTTGTTGTTTTATTCCTCCTGTGTTCAGGGAAATAGAACTTTTTGCACATTCCGTGCTCAGAATTGTGAACCTGATTATCGGTTTCTCCTGACGAAAACAACCTGCAAAGCCCCAAATACAGGCTAACAAAATAAATACTGGAAAATATCCACATTTACATGAGATAGGATAAATATGTATTAGAAGGGACTTCAGGGACATACACCAACCACTAACTGATGGCAGCAAGGAACAAACTTCCCTGATGAGTGGATTGTTCAATAATTGTCCACTGCTGGTTGGTTTACATTTCTTATGCCATCCTCAGAAACATCTAATACTGGCCACTACCAGAGATAGGATACCATATTAGATGTTCTGGTCCACTAAGGCAATGCTTATGTTGCTTGTATATTTATGGTTCTGTATTTAGCAGTTTTTAAAATATGTCTTCAGATTTTATTTGAGATTGTTGATGAACTAATGTTGGTGTTTTCCTCTCTTCTCTTCTTTCTCACACTCCTTATTTTGTGAAGGCTAGCTCATAGGAGAAACAGTAGATGCAGAAGGGGGAGACAGGTGCTGATATGAGAAGGAAAGAAAGGCAGACATGGACTGGATATAACAAACCCAGGAACCATAGACAATAAACACCAACATAGTAATGAGTGCAGTTTAAATACTTATAGACATGATTTATACATCTGAAAATCTGAGTCAAGAACCTTGGTCCTGGAGCTACGCAACAGAGTCCTCTACCACTTGAATTAAAGAACAGCGCTTTTAAGTGAAACTAGTAGGAGACATTTTATCCTAGCTTTAGGCCATTAGAGGCCAATATGACTTAGCATTCATCACTCTCTATTTTGCAAGGGAGGGAAGGAGAAACCTGGAGGAAAAGAATGAGAGAGGTTAAAAAGAAAGCCTGGAGAGAATAGGGCACCAATATGATCAGTAAGTTTGCAGTAAAAAAGGGCTAAGACCATAGTAAATAATTAGTGTTGTAAGTTTATGGAAAGCAACCACTATGCAGTATGGCACATAGTGCTCAGTACTAAAGGGTTGATGGGTACCATATGACATATAGGAAGAGTGTGACCCAGGGACCTCTTGGTGCCAACAGGCAAGGGCACAGGAATGCATAGAGTTTTACAAGGATCCCCTGGTCAGATATAGACATAATAGCTCCCCAAAGAGTGGCATGTAAGATCACTGGCCATGAAATCATTGGAAAATGTACGTACAGATAGTATTTAAAGAGTTAAGTATCCACACTCAATATTATGTTAAGGTCTTTGGAGTTAAGGCAGAATGTACCTCAGAAATAGTCCATTTAGGCTACAGGTAGTAGACACCTATCTCCCTGTCTGGTCATTTGTGTACTGAGTGCCTCACTATGTCTGCCTCTTTTCATACGGAGCCACAAGAATGAACAAACAGCAGGGAATGTCCTGATTAGGAATAAATACAAAGGGTTGTTGCTTTATATCTTGGAGTGCAGAATGACATACTGGGAAGGCAAGTGGGCAGCCTGTTTGCCTCACGTAAACTGAATCACAGCCAGACTGGAGTGGTGAGAAGTCACTAATAGACAGGTATATTGCTCCCTCAAATTATGATAATCATTTGGCTGCGTGCATGTGTTCCCTCTGTATACAGCTTTGACTCTGTGCAGGTAGCCAACACAGTAGACTCCGAGAGTACCCCCAAAGACCACATAATCAGATGAGGTGAAAAGGAACCAGGCCAGGTTTATTGTAAATTAAACACAGTAATAGTACCTGGTAGACTCTGTGAGGATACTATGAATATGTCCCTGTGACAATGGATTAAGCTCAGTCAATGAATGGACTTTCCACTACCCCCTAGGCTGGACAAGAACAACTCCTTGAGGCACACTTTATACACAGATACAAACAAGTTACACAGCGCTCCTGACATATCAGGCTGCCACCCAGTGATGTGCCTAGATATTACCTTGTACACCATAGTTCAATCAAAACATTGTTATCCATCATGCTGTCACCCTAGACCCTATCCTGAACCAAGGTCGTTATGTCCCTGTTATCTACGGGGTGTGTCTTGGTGCCAAGATGTTTCCTAACAAGGTGTTCTGCTATCATGCCTCTGGCATGTGTTTACAACCTGTGCCTAGTACCACTTAGGAATATGGGTTTCTGCCATATCAGCCTTCTTCCTGCCACAGTCTGTGAGCAGGGCCTGCCTTTGCTCAAAGTTCGGTTTTACTTTATTTTAGCAAAGTCTTGACCATTTCGACCTAGGCCTCAGGCCTCGCAGCAGTTTCAGGCCCTCTTCTTATTACACCTAGATATAAAGTTCTGTCCGGATTTTAGGTGAGCAATACTTCACTAGACATGAGAGTATCTTGTTACCACAGTCTGTAGAAAGTGTATTTTGATTTTATTTTATATGTAACCACCCTCTAGTTGCTACTATTTGAATCTCTATGCTTTGCTAAAAAAAAAAAAAAAACTTATACTAGATTTCATCATGACTAGGTATCTCAGTGCTGTGTGTTCAGAGCAGCAGTGCTCTGAGGTGAAATTGGAAAGTGGGGGTGTTCTAGTTCTTTGAAAGCAGTGACTCAGTAAATGATGTGAATTTCAGTGGACCAGCGGGTGTACACTACAGGGGACTGCTTAGAGGGCTTGTGAGTTGGGGCATGCCAGTGACTAACTGTATAGTAACAGTGAGACCCAGGAGGTATAGAGATAAGTACTTGTGTTGGCTTTGGCAGATGGAGTTGGGGAACTGACACACAGAAAACACAAACATGCCAAGGGAAGGTGGTAGCAATGTGCCTCATAACCCTGGATATCCCTGGGAAGCATTACAGTCAAGAAAACAATGAACTGCTAATGAGAGCCGGCCCAAGCTATGGGTGGAATGGGCTACCACCTGGGGCGCCCCATTGTAAGGGGCACTGCGCGGGGCTGCCAGGCTGGGCGGGGGCGGCACCATGCATGCTCTGCGCGCCCAGGGTGGCGCCACGCATGCGCGGGGCATCCGGCGGCGGGGCCACGCATGCACTGCGCCGCACATGCGTCGCACTCCCGGGGTCTGGGGCGCACGAATGGCTCAGGCCGGCCCTGCACAACATTAACTACCAAGCAGCTATTTGTTGGGTCCCAGTGTGCTCCTCCACTCTGTTATTTCCCATTGTTGGCAAGCACATATAAACCCCCAAGTTCCAGTACCCTAACCTTTCAAATGGAGGCCGAGGCTGGGGAGAGCATGCAGCAGAGATATTGCATCTATTCCTGGGTAATTCTTGACTTGTATGTGCATATTTTCCTTACTCACCCCTATGATTTCTTCTGATGTATACACTGATATATTCTGCTTTCATTAAGTACAAAGTAGTTTTATTTTTCTTTTTAAAAAGGTGCTTCTTGTTTATTGTGAACTTGAATGAAATTGCACTAGATAAATGTGGATTTAATTGACCTTTCAAGCAGTGAAAAGGTAAAATTGGCTGGGTTTGCCTCATATATGCTGTATTAAGGAGCGTCATTAAATCTGTAAAATCTGTGCAAGCAAATTTCACTGCTGGAACAGTGGGAGTTAGTTGACATAATGTAATGTCATCAAACTGTTTATGAATTACAGTATCAAAAGGATATGTTTTTTGTGCTCCATAAAAACTCCTCAACAAACATAAGTAATACAAGAGCATTGTTTGATCAAGCAATAACAGCACTTAAAGCTACATTTTGTACTTTCTTCAAAACAAGCGGTAGGAAAAGAATTGCCTGTCTTGTTAAAAGGCATCTTTAATATATAGGGTATCCGGCATGAAGATTTTTTTCTTACCATGACATTTTAGCACCAATATTTTAACTGATTAGAAGCCTTTCCCTAAAGGTGTGAGATCAGATTGCAGGATGTGTTGCTTTGATGTCCTATGCACACATCCTGTACAATGGGCCCTTCCTGTCCTCAATAAAAATAAAATTAGAGCATCTTGTTGTGGATCAAGTCCTTAGTGGACAGAGTGAGGAGGGCCTGATCATGCCAAGTGAATTGCAGCATTTACAGCCCTTGACTTCAATTAGCGCTGATTTTCTTTGCTTAGGAAGAGAGACTGAAAAGACTGGGATGGTGCTCTTCAGAGAAGAAACACATAAATGTGGACACAATCAAAGCAAACAGAATAGAATACTGTAGACCCAAGGAAGCCTATTTCCTTTCACAAAAGGAGTGAAAGCTGACGGGCAATAAATTTTAAATTGATACCAGGAAATATCACTTCACATAACACATAATTAGCCCATAAGACATCGAGGCCAAGTATTTAGCAGGCTTCAGAAATGATTGGACATTTATATAGGTAATAAATAATAATGATCCTATGTTTCTTTTTTAAAACAAATATTAAATGAAGTGGCACAGACTCTGGTCTGAGTCATCTGCTTGACCTGCATGCCACTAATGTAGACTGATGAAACCCAAACTGTGGAGTACATTTCTCCTCTACATTGGCTTTTCCTTTTCATAATAATCAGTACCTGGCAATTTTCCCAGGTCATTTACAATGCTAGAATATGCCAGGATAATATCACACTCAATCATAGCAATATTTTAAGTGAACCGTATCGGCTTCAGGAAGTCAATGGGAATTTTACTTAACCAAGCAAGGCAGAATTGGCCTAAAGCCCTTTTTCCTTCCACAATGATAGCATATTCTCTTGCTGTCAAGGTTTTTCTTAGGTAAATTTCTGTCTCCCCCTTTCCTATGTTCCATATACAGGTCTTTTAAAGAAGGTAGGAAGAAAAGATCTTTTGAGTTTGCCTAGTAGGCAGACATTACTTCAGCTGAGCTAAGCATTCTGTAAATGTAACTGACAAATGTGGTTATGTCAAGTGCTAAAGTTTATTTTGTCTTTTATATTTAATGAACATCTGTGGCATTGAAACTTTGTCCAGCGGAAGGCCACATTGGGAACAGAAACCAGCAAGGCCCAACCTCTTTCATATTTAATAAGGATGCGAGCTCTACACAGTCCACAATCCTACCATGCAGTGCTCAGTTGATCCATATGATCAAAATGGGCCATGTTTTTGTAATAAGTATGAGGGTGGCTGTTGGCTATATTGCAGAACTCCATGAATTAGGATACACTTTGGCCTGCATTGTTCCAAAAGTTGTTCTCCCATGAACAGTTACTCTTAAAAGCCTGACTCTACAAAATTCTCTGTCTTCTTATGTATGAATGCTTTATTACCTTCAGCCATGATGCAAATGAAAGGGTATGTGGTGTAAATTGTTTATAGTTACACATTTTTACCACAGTGCATTTCTTAAATGACTGTGGATGTTAAACTCTGGAAAGGCTGGAATGTATTGCACGTAATTTGAGAATGTCAGAAGAAAATTAACTAATAGGCATTTTTACTAATTAAAAATTAACTAATAGGCATTCACAGGTTAAACTGAGAAACTCGTTTGTTTTGCACATGTCATACTACAATTGTAAATGGCAAACATTTAGGGGATTCTAAGGCCTGTCACACCACTGAATTTTTTAACTGTTCAGGGATATTATGAATGATTCACGAGACAAATGAACGCTAATAGCTTGCTGAAGAAAAACAGATTTTTATGAGATAGGAAGATACTATTACAGATAGGGTGAAACCTTATTTAAACTAGGATCGGGAGGTATAATCTCTACCCTTCATTTAAGATAGCTGTAAGAAGCCATTAAGCTCCTTTATGGACCCAGGTACGAAAGACAATAGGAACTTCTACATAAAACAAAATCATCTGTCTCACTGCCCACCACAAAATGACAGAAAGAGAGGAAGAATGGTAAGAGGTCAATGTGGCGCCATCAAAAAGGCTGAGGTACGTAATGTCTATTTGTATCAATCTTCACAAAAACTCAGTACAATTAGTGTTAATAACAAAAGGGAAGGAACACAAACCAAAACAGGGAAATAACAAGTTAGGCTATGTCTACACTACAAGGTTTTTGCGCAAAAACCAGCGGAGCGTTCACACCTCAAGTGCGTTTTTGCGCCAAAAAAAAAAAAAAAAAAATCGACAGGATAGAGGGATTTTGCTGGTAGAGTTATTCCTCTCCCCATGAGGAATAACTCCTTTTTTGCGCTACAGCTCTTGCACCAAAAAGCATGTGTGATGCTCCACAGGGGTTTCTTCTGCAAAAAGACCCTATCAGAAAAAGCACAGGTACTCTGATGGCCATTCTCTTAATGGCTATCAGAGCTTTCTTTCACAAGAGCATCCATGCAGTGTGGATGCTCTCTTGCACAAAAGCACATCGCTTTTGCGATGCACTTTTGAGGTCTGGACGCGCTTTTGCGCAAGAAGTTTTTGCGGAAGATCTCTTCCGCAGAAAGCTTCTTGTGCAAAAACCCTGCAATATAGACAAAGCCTGAAAGAATATTTAGATAAGTTGATTCATTCAAATCAGCAGGGCTTGTTGAAACTCATCCTAGGGTACTTAAGAAGTTAGCTAAAGCAATCTCAGAAATGTTAGCAATTATCTTCAAGAATTAATGGAGGATATATATGTCCCAGAGGATTGGAGAAGGGCAACCATAGTATCTCTCATTAAAAAGTGGGAGGAGGGAGGGAAAGGACCTGGAAATTATAGACCAGTCAGCCTAACTTCAATACCTGAAAAGATACTGGAACAAATTATTAAGCAATCAATTTGTAAGCACCTAGAAAATAATAGGATTATAAGAAATAACCAGCATGGAATTTTGAGGAACAAATCATTCCAAATCAATCTAATTTCCTTCCTTGACAGGGTTACTAGTCTAGTGGGGGAAACCAAATAGATGGAATGTATTTTGATATCAGCTTGGGACATCATCTCACATGACATTCTCATATTCAGACTGTGGAAATGTGATGAAATTACTAAGAAGTGGGTGCACAACTGGTTGAAAGACTGTACTAAAAGTGTATTTATCAATGGTACACAACCAAACTGGGAAGATGCATTTGGTGAGGTCCCCTTGCTAGGCTCAGTCACAGGTCTCTTGAAAGGACTATCTAAACTAAATGGCTCATCAAAGAACACTCAACTCACAATGGTCTATGGGAGATGCCCATCCACACTGAATGGACTTTCCTGTGGATGTTCCATCTGAAGTATAGGTAATGGCCACTGCTGTGACTAAGCAAAATTATGCATGGACATGGGAGTTGCCAATGTGACTCCAAATCATATTACTTGTGATTTTTCACAGTGAGAACAATGGGTTCCCTTTCAGTTGGCAGAAGCTATAAAAGACCTTGGAAACATCTCCATTTGGCATCTCTACTGCTCCATTCTCTTTCCTACTCAAATTTCTGGACTATGGACTTATATTAATGGGAGCAATCTAACCAAAGGATTGAGGTCTGTTCAATGATTTGGAAGTAACCAGAGACTTGATTTAAGCCAGAAGTTTATTACAGCATCGCTACAAGCCTGAACTGAGAATTTTGTGATTACTGTATGTACTTGATTCCTCCAACCAAGTTTAATTCCTTGCTTCCTTCCTTCCTTCCTTCCTTCCTTTATAAATAAACCTTCAGATTTTAGATACTAAAGAATCAGCAATAGCGTGATTATTGGGTAAGATCTGAGTTGTATATTGAGCTGGGTGTGTGGCTGGTCCTCTGGAATCAGAAGAACCTGTTATTTTATGAGACTAGTTTAAAAGAATCACTCATCTTTAAATCCAGTGTTTTTGGGAGTGTTACAAACAGTGGAATGCCATGGAAAACTGTTTTTATGACCTCTTGTTAGCTAGTGTGGTGAAATAGAAGTTCACCTTTGTGGCTGGTTTGGTATATCTTATGGGTGAATATCCACCAGCGTTTTGGGATGAATGTGCCCTAGCTATTTGTCAGCAATGCAACCTGAATTTGGTATTCTCAGTTGTGACTCATGAAGGCACAGTTACACCTCCTTAAGCCTATCACTACAGGGCATGTTTACTAAGTAACCTTCTCTTCAGTTTGACTAATGACCACCCAAAATGAGTTTCATATCAATCAGCAGCCACTCCAAAATAGTAATTGACTTGCTTTGAATTTTTGTGCCAGAAAAACAGTAGACTGCATAATTTTGTGTTGCTTTGGGTTTTATACTGAAACTCTAGGCAGTAGATAAATCAAATAAATTTTACATTTGATTTGTATTTCAGTTATATTATCTTACTATATACTTTAGAAATGTACATCTGTCCATCCATCCGTCTGCGAGTCCATTTGTTCAGGAACTCCTAAACAGTAAGAGCTAGGACCACCAAATTTAGTATGCAGCTTTTTCTTATAACTTAACACAAGGTAAGTGTTTGGTTGGGTCAGGACAATGGGATGTATCTGGAATTTGATTGTTTCTCACATTTTTTGAGGAGTAACGTTAGTTCGAACCAAGGGGTTTGATTCGAACTAACGCGTCCTGGAGCGCCCTTCCTGGTTCGAATCAGCTGTTGAGCGGAATAACGCGCAGGCAAGATTATGCTAATGAAGCGCGGGATATTTAAATCCCCGCTTCATTAGCAATTTCGGTCGGCTACATTTGCATCCCTAGCTCGAACTAGGGAGCAAGTGTAGACGTACCCTTAGTTAATTTATATTTTAAAACCTACCTTTCTTTAGAGACCTCTTTGAATCTGTCCCTTCCTTGAGTGAGTGTAACAGTTTCACTACTTTTTCATTCAAAAATTTCCCTCTCTCCATTTCATTGTCTCTCCTGACTGGACTGGAAACCTGATCATGTTCAGTTTCAAATAACACTTTCAAATCAGTGATGTTCACATGTATTTGTTTATGTTAGACCAAAGGAATGTGCCCACACCTGGCAAGATGAAGTGATAAGTAAGAGACTCTTATGATTCTCACATGCTATTATTCCACTTACAGCCTCAGTGGAATCCTTCTGTTGAGAAACGTGATTTACACTTATCGGTAATTCTCTGTTTGCCACAAGTGCGGAGCTATGAATATTTCTCTGCTATGTGGAACCTGGCCTTTGCTGTATCTGCCACTAGTCACTGAAATTCACAAGAATTCTAAATAATTGATGCTTGCTTTCATTCTTATTCCAGCAGGACTGGACATCAGATCACACGTAAGGCTAAGTTCCATTACAATAACGTCACTCAAGCTGAGATTGATTTAAAACTTCAGACCCCTGCTCTGATGATGTAACACATGTTCCCATGGAGTGGGGACTGGAAGCAGTAGTAGACAGCTTTTGAATTTCAGTGGCTGCAATCTAAGAGCTGCAGGAGTCATTTTCCAAGTATGAACAACAGCCTGCTTAGTCTTGTGCAGGACCTAGGGTGACCCTATCTGGTGACAGTAGGCAACACAGGCTGTGTTATTCAGTTCCTTAAAGCCAGGGAGAAATACAGCATCTATCTGTATTCAGCAGCCTCATTAAAAAATGATTTATATTAATTACTCATGAATCCTGTCTCTTCTCTACATGGGAGACAATATACAAACCTTTGGATCCCTCAATCTGTAGAGCATCTACTTTGAAATGGGTAAAGAACTGAGAACTTATGATTATATGTAAGAGAACGGCTTTGTACTCTTGCATAGTAACAGAGTACCAACTCTCTAGCACCTCCTTCTGGCCAAAAGTGGCACCATAGATGTTCCCTGTTTCAGTTCCCCCTCATGTCATCAATAAGCTTTCATAGCAGCATCTTAGCAGGAGACACAGTCAGTCTTAGTTTAGCCATTTCCACCTCGATCCATCTCTCCCCTTTATCAGGGCTCTCTCAGCTCAGGCCCCTTCCCTACAATTAGGCCACTTGCCTCTGCCTAGGAAGAATCCTGCTCCAGAGCCTGCAGAGATTTGTTAATGACGGTTCATCTCTGAGGCAGCATGTAGTCCAAATACACTGAGCTTCCTACCACTGTTTGGGGCCTCTCTGTCCCTTGGCATGCACCTTATAAGCCCCTTCTCCTGGTGACCTTTCCTACAGTTCCTCTCCTCAGGAGCCTCCTGTTGCCAGGAACTGCCTCCGCTGAACGCTAGTAAACCTTATCAGGCGCATTAGCTGAGCAGCTACCAATGAGCTGTGTAGGGATTTAATAATTTCAATGTGGATCCAATTTGGTTTGTTCACCTGTATCAGGTAGGCTGATACCCTGAAAGAGCCACACCCATGACACGTCCCTTTTAAAAAACATAGTTGTAATGCTTTCCTTTGCAGATACTAGTACAGAATATCTACTGAGTCAACAATGCTCTGCAAGAATCCCAATTATGCCTTCCTGTTGTGTAACTTCCACTTCATGCCTTCAGATGTACCCTAAGCCAATAAGCATCAAGTATAAACATAAACCATGTGGGCAGGCAGGCTCGCCGATAGGGGAGGTACAAAGGGGGCAACTGCCCTGGGGCCTGGCGATTCTAAAGGGCCTGGGACTCCCGACTGCCATCACCACTACTATGGTGATAGCCAGCACCTTAGGCCCTTTACATCGCCACCAGAGCACTGCATCACACACTCCAGGCAGCACTGAGGACTGGCAGGGCATGCCATGGTCCGAGTGGCGATAAGGGCTGGCTACCCTGGCCTTGCCCCTTCTGTTTGAAGCCCCGCCCCTTCTGGGAGCACTGAGCCTGCCCATGCCCCTTGTCCAGAGGCCCAATGAAATGCTCAACTCCCTTGCATGTAAGGTACCACTGACAGCTTGCCAACTGGCTGGGATGATGATCAGAAACCATGCCACCATGCAGCAGCTTAGCTGTGTAACTCTAGACATCTAGGAACTGTAAGAAACTTATGTCCAATAGGGCCAGATTATGCTTTTTAATAGGGAAACCCTACCCCTCTGCAGAGGATCAGAATAAACCTATGTACCATTTTAACTGTCTTTAAGTAGGCCTGGTGCTGGCCCTGTACATGGGAGATTTGCAATTTGTTGAGTATGATTTTTGCTTGATTTCAAGGGCAACTCAAGTGTGTATTTCTGGTAACAGAACTGGGGCCATATGATTGAAATGCTAACCCTGATAGGCAGCGCGGGTTTTGGCAGGCCCAGGAAGAGTGAAAACAAGGAGCAATGGAGAAGAAAGATCTCAGCTGAGAGCAGCTGAAGCAGTGTTCCATCTGCCCCCTCTCTTTTCCTTCTCCCTACCTGGCTTTCAACATTAGGAGGCTATTTATTTTCCTTTCCCCCTTCCCGTCTTCTTTGTGTTATGGTGAAAGGAGGGGAGAGGGTTACATGCTGCTTCTACACCCTCTGGTTTGGGGAACCATTTACTGCCTCTGCTATTGCGGGGGTGGGGCTGGACTGGGGCATTGTCTTCTGTTTGGTGGTGGTAAAGCATGAGGGGAGTTGAGTCACCTTACTGTCTGAGGCTACGTCTACACTACAAGGGTTTTGCGCAGAAACGGCCGTCCACAGAGTGTTGTAGTGGAAATGCGGAAGACGATTGTGAGGTCGAGGAAATTAGGTGGTGTACCACAATTGTTCCTTTTGTGCCTGCATTTTCTTACAGGCCTGGATGCTCTAGGCAGCCATTTGTGCTTTTTGCTGCTTTTTATTCTTTTGTTATTCTCAAAGAGTTAGCTGTTTGCTCAAGATGGCACAGTGTAGGAATGCACTGTTGACTTTCAACAAGTTCTGGGACAGGTCCCAAGGCCATGCACCTGGCATGGGAGTATAGGAGCGCTTGGGAAGATCACATAGCTATCTGTGCTGAATGTTTCCCACCTGATAATGCTAATTATTTGGCCTGGGAAAATATGCAAAGTATCAACGATCTTGTTAGGTTCTCAAAACAACAAGTGTGATTACTGTAGATCCAACAGTATATAAAGGCCAGGAATATTCCTAACATTGGAACCTCGGCGTAGACCGAAGCCGCAGAAGGTGCAACGCACTGGCCACTGGGGTCCGTCTGCTGTCCTTCTTCAGGGGGTTCCTGGCAGCAGAAGGGACGTAGGCATTGCATTTTATTCTCAGGTTTGCTTAGGCTTAATAAGCATTGTATTTTCTTAATAAGATTTGCTTAGGCTTAATAAGTATTGTATTTTATTCTAAGATTTGCTTCATTGTATTTTACTCTAATATTAAGCATTGTATGTTACCTTAATATTTGCTTAGTAAAATCTTTAAGCCTTCACCCAATTTGTGTGCTTATTGCCTCCGAATCCCATAAGGGAAGAACTATTGCCTCTTGGCAATACAAGTGTCCACACCTCAAGCGCGTTTTTGCGCAAGAAAATCTACAGTCAATTAACAGAACAGACGGCTTTTTGCGGGGTAGGTATACCACCTTCTATGAGGCATAACTCCTTTTTGCACTACAGCTCTTGCGCAGAAAGGCATGTGTGGACACTCTGCAGGAGTTTCTTGCGCGAAAAGAGCCTATCCGAAAAAGCACAGGTGCTCTGATAGCCATTCTGTGAATATCCATCAGAGCTTTCTGGCACAAGAGTGTCCATTCAGTGTCCATGCTCTCTTTGAGGTATGGACGCACTTTTGCACAGGAAGTTTTTGCGCAAGAACTCTTCCACAAAAGACTTCTTGCGCAAAAACCCTGCAGTGTAGACAAAGCCTGAAGGGATATCTATTGTAGTGTCCCTGTTTCAGCTCCACTCTTCCCACTCAGTGTAGATGCTGAAGTCTAGACTGGTTGGCCTTAGGGATTTTTGTGGCCTTAGGGATTTTTCCCACATAGCAAAATGCCAGATTGCTCTGTGGGCTTTTTCACCTTCCATTCAGCATCCAGGAGGTTTGGATTTGGGTTTTGTTAAAGCTGTTGCAATGTGGGCAGGTTCCAGTGAAGCTGGTGAATTAGAAAGGGTCTGACTGAGGTCGTGTAAATCTGTTAAGCAGCTTGTGTATTAGTCCTGTACATTGCAATACACAATAAAATAGATGTGCCTCTACATGGCTCCCCTCAACTCGTCTCTCTCCTATAACTGGCATGAAGGAGGGAGAGTGGGCTGGGACTGTAGCTTCCAGTCAGAGCTCCTTGTAGGCCTGATGCTGTAGTAGGAGCATGGCCTTCAGACCCACTTTCAGGTTTATATGGTGCCTACTGAGAACTGCACTGGAATAACTGCTGCTGGGTAGATTGGAGTGGTTATCCCAGTTGGGTAATAATCTATAAATAACATTCCAGCCTCCACATTTAGCCACATTATAGAGACTGTTTCTCATTGTTTTCATGTCCACATCAAAATGATGACCAAGGAATTAGCCACAATTTAAAACTAGTGAACTCTCAGTAAATATCAGCAGAATAAAGTTTTGACAGATACAGTTACATTTTTAGGCTCCTCTGCTATTGCAGGGACACTGTTTTTATTCTAGCCTTCATACATCACATTTGAATTCTTCCACAGACTTTGCTCTCCCATAGCTTCATCATTTTAGATTATAGAATCGGAACAGTAGATAACCTCTTGTTCATATATCCAGTAACATCTAGGCAATATATCATCCGAGAAAACTGTTTTTCCAGTGATGAATCACCATCTTCACACCATTATACACTAACCGTCTATGACATTCATTATCACACCATTTTCAAAAACCAGGCTTGTGGATGTGGTAAATAACAAGGATTAATATAATAGGAAATATGCTAGTTAAGAACCTAAGTACAGTTGTTTTTCATGTCTACATGCCAGTGAACATAGAACATATATATGTGTGCATACAGAAACACACAGGCCCCAAACTCTGGTCTACCCAAGCTCTGTTCTCCCCCACACAAGGGAGCATTATGTTGTCTACTGAAGTTCACCAAAGTGCTGGCTGTACTGCATTCCACAGAATGACCCCTAAGTGGAAGAGGGCCAGGAGGAGGTGGAAGAGATCAGTCTGAATCTATGCCAGCCAGGAATTTCCCCTCAACAGGTTAATGGTCCTTTCACCTTGCCAGGCCTGTGCAAAAGGAATGGAGCATAAGTCAGGATGTGCATAGTGCATAAAAATGTATTAAATGCAAAAACCTTAGCGTGTAGTTAAGACAATACTTAGGAAGCAAGAAATCTCAACACATCGAGATATGCAAAACATGTGATTTCAATAACAACATTAACCCAGTAATGTTGCCATTGCATGTATCTATTTATCTATCTTAGGGTTTTATACTGCCAGCTGCCACCCACCACCATAGTATCTGAGCACCTGCTGGGTTCTTATTGTAGGTCCAGGCCTATAATCCTTATGCCAGAAAAATTACCACTGACTTCCCTGGGCATTTTGCCTACCATAGAACTACAGGATTAGACACAATGCACATTAAAGTAATAGACTTCGTAGTAAAAAAATAGGCCCTGTCTTTATCTGCCATGCTTTGCTATTAGAACCTGAAATTTGTATTTTCTCACTCTTTCATGTTTAAATTTGCAACTTGACTGTTTCTTTTTTTTTTCTCAAAACAGAAAAGAAAAATATGAATCTGCAGTGTTACAAATCTGTTTTGCTTAACTCCTTGGGCTAAAGCAATCCCTACTGTGTCTTCGCTAACTTTTCCCCCATATATTTCGGCTGCAGCAATCTATAGAGATAGTAACTCCAGGCAGCAGGATGATATGGCAGAAATGATGTCAGACACCAATCCTTGATCTTTAATCCAATTAAAATCCCTGTCTCATACCCCACAGACTCACAATCCAAGTGTGGTACAGTAAAATGGTGTACTTGGCATCTATCTTGGACCACACAACAGAAGATGAATGAGTAAAAAGGGAAATGGCTCATAGTTAATTTGCAGGGCATAAAATGCTGCATGTTGTGCCAGAATAACAAATGTGGCTGGCAGATTGGTGTGTGTCTTTGCAGTGACCAGCATTATGGGAAGGCTGAGAGTTTTGTCCCTGGGCT
This sequence comes from Pelochelys cantorii, assembly GCA_032595735.1. Lineage (NCBI taxonomy): Eukaryota > Metazoa > Chordata > Testudines > Trionychidae > Pelochelys > Pelochelys cantorii. The sequence goes on from CM064328.1 coordinate 66,263,400, forward strand.
AATGCTGACTGAGAGCACCATGTGGCTGTTCCCCTCATGGAGCTGGAAGGCAGATTCATCAAACCATTTCTACCATCCGAAGGCAGCCCCGCTGCATGAGTGAAAGAACAAAGTGAGCTTGAGACACCAGACAAACTTTGCAAAAGCACCACAAAAGCAGCCAAGATATTTAAATACTGCATTATCTACTTGATCTTCTGTGACTCCAAGCCTCATTATCTGGAACCTCTATTCAGAGGTAGCCTCATTCTCCATCATGGGCCTCTTTTACCAGTGGTGACGTCAAGAAGTGACTCTCAGAATGATTAAGGGCCCTGAACATTCTAAAGAGTCTGATTCTGCTTTCAGTCACATCGGTACAAATCAGAAGTAGTGACACCCAAGTCACGTCTGTTACTCTGCTTTGAAGCCAGCTTAAGTGAGATCAGAATTAGGCCTGAAGTCATTAATAGTAAATTCCCAAGGATATGAATGTGGACTGTTGGGTCAAATCCGAGGAGCAAGCAGGGATCAAGGAGAGCAGCCGTGTGTACATACATGACAGTTCAGTTCAGATCACAACAAGTTCCATTCCTGTGATTTTTTCCCAGCAGACTTTTGTTTAAAATAAATCTAAAGGTTTGAGAACATACAGTTTTAAAATGGCCCATCATTATTTGTATTCGTCTGGTGTCTGAAGGCCATAGCAAAAATCAGGGCCTCATTGTAATAGGCACTGCACAAACATGTAGTAAGAGTCACTTTCTTGATAATCTAGACTGACAAAGCATGGGAGGGGAAACAGAGGCACAGAATGGAGAAGTGATTTGCCCAAAGGTCATATAGCAGGTCAGTAGTCTCCTGAATGCAGTGCTGTATCCCTGGGGCCACACTGCCTGGCCATGTGAGTAATTAGTAATCAGGGTAACAAATAAGATGCAGCACAAATCAGATTCTAACTCTGGCTGACAGTTCTAGTCACCTGGAGATGCCAAAAAGCATCATGAGTTCTTCAGTGTTCCCACTGAAACCAGATGTCTGGGGTGGGCACACTTGCTATGCTGAGAAAATAAATTGCTATTGCATAAAATAATTTGAATAGCTCTAATATTACTTTTTTAATGTTTGAACAAAGTCACTATTAAACCAGAATGATCAAATTAGGCTGTTGTAACTTTAACTCGATATGAAATAGAATATAAAAAAGATAAAGGGACCAAAAGCCTTTTCTTGGGACACAAGGGAGCATGTATGAGAGAGACAAAGAGAGACAGAGTGAAAGAGAGAAGAGACGAGAGAATAAAGATACTTGAAAAGCTTTTCCTCATGCCTTTTGTTTAAAAGGGAACTGAATGTTTGCATGTGGTTAATTTCTCCCTCTTTGGACCAGCTTTAAAAGGATTTGTTTTTTAAAGTCCCATTGTCAGTTTTTATTGGAAACTCTCTAATTTTGTGATGTGCCAGGATTTGATTTGAAAACCCTTTCAACGCCCTTTTCCAAACGTCAGTCAAGCTTTAGGTTTCTTTCCAGCATCAAGGCCTTCTACAAATAGTCCCCTCCATGGAAGCACTCGGGGGCCAGGAATGAAAGTCTTTGATTCCTAAAAGCTTATACATGGCCTGATGGGGGTAGGGACAGAAATGAACCTGATGGCAACCTTGTTGTAAGAAGAGATTGAGAATGTTACCCTGGGAATTAGGCTGTACGAGGCAAATCCTTAACATCAAACCATGCCTCTTACTGCACTTGTTAATGAGGGTCTTACTAGGACATATAGTTGACAGCTCATCCTGAAAAAGAAATGTCTGAGATCTACATGAGTCACTATAGGACTGGTGTGGATAGTTGCACAACCTTTACCAACTTCAGGGTCACAAAACTGCAGCTGTTCTGCTATATAGGTAGAAACATCTTCAATGTCATTTTCTGGTGTTTAACCTCAAGTGTGAAATAGCTATTACACTCCAGGGACAATCCCTTAGGGTTATGCTGAATTCCTCTGTGATGCAGAAAAATTGAAGATTAATGTGTTGATAATATTAGAGCTGTGAAGAGGGCAGAAATTCCATTCCATGAAGGATTTCAGGATTTCAGCATTTGTCTTCGTTCCAATTAGCAATTAAAGCTGTACGGTTTGAAATTCCCCACAACGAGGAAATTTTTTAAAAACTCAGTCTGGGTTGATGGAAACATTTTGTTTTGACAAATCTGCTTCGTTTCAGTTGTGGTTTTTATTTTATATTATAGGATAAAATCCTAAAACAAATGTGAAACAGATACTGAAAAAAAAAGGAAATACATAATTCAAAAATGTCAAAATGGAACCTTTTGCCATTGACAGACCTTTTTTTATTTTTCCTCTATGTAACACCCATGTGGACTACGGCAGATCCTGGAACTCTGTACTGAATTTCTATGGGGCCCTACAAATACAATGGCTATTAGAACCCCCCAACCTCATTCCCTAGGATGTTTAGGGATGAGAACAAAGGGAACTAGAACCCCCGACCTCTTCCCAGCATGGGGACAGCCTACCTTTAAGCAGAGAGAGTTTACTTTCAGATTTTCATATGGAAGTTGAGAGAGAAACAGCACAGTTCAGGGAGCCCCTGCAAAGCTCCTACTCCTCCCTAAAGGAATTTTGCCAGCCAGCCAACAGCATAATAATGTTCCACAGCCAGCAAACTGAGACCTGATCTGGCACTGGCTACCAAAACCACCAAAACCCCAGGAGGATCCCAGACCAGGCAACTGGAATCAGAGAACACCCTCCCCAATACAAGGAGAAGAGAAAAAAAAAGGGACTTTTGTTTAAATCAGCCAGTGCCAGAATGCTATGACACTCAACTTGAGACCTCAGTCTGCTTTGGAAAGATGCCTGGGAGGGAGTTGAAGGTTGCAGGGTGCAGCCATTAAGGTTCCCCCAGGGGATTTGGATGACTGATTCCCATTCATCTTGCCTGTGAAATGAATGGCTGACACTGTGTTAAGTGTTAAGAAGATGAGAACTGGATTATTTATAAACGTATTATATATTGATATTGATATTTGATACTTGACAGTCTCACTTCCACATCAAATGCTGTGAATGGGACACATCCAGTCTGACTTAATTAGCTTCATTAACACTGGTCCTACAATTGACAGGGAACTGCTTTTGCTGTTATTCTGGATTCTGTAATTTCCACTCCAACTCATCTAATGAAGTGGGTTTTACCCACAAAAGCTCATGATCTAATATATTTGTTAGTCTCTAAGGTGCCACAGGACTGCTCATTATTTATAAAAGTATTAGTTAATCTTAACCCTTCACTTACCCAGATCCTATTTTACTGTTCCTGTAAAGTGTTATTTGAGGTGTGTCATTCCTTTGCTGGGAGTTTTTTTACCCTGTTGCCCCTTGTAAACTGGGCTTTATGCCCCTTGCCAGTTAGTAGCAGTAATTTTCTCAGGGGACAGTACACCTGTGTATATGGTTCAGTAAGGAGATGCCAAGGCTAGAGGCAACAGGCACGAACCTAGGACCCAACCCACATGAGAAGAAGGGAGAAGCCATTTCATATACTGGTGATAGCAAGTACCACAGAGAGAGAAGGGAGGAGGCTTAAGCCACACCTCCAGGGAGGTGTCACATCGGAAACAAAATTTTGGAAAAACACAGTATGATTTTGCTAAACATTTTGACTTCGATGGAACTGCATTCTCCAACATGGTTTCACTGAAGTTTTTCTGACCAGCTCTTGCCGACAGCTTTTGGTACATAACTAATTAACATGAATATTTTTCCTTGTTTTACAATCAAATTAATCAAATAATTACCCTTAATTATTCAATCTGAACAGGCAGTAATCCTCCAAGAAGGTCTTCAAGACAATTCTTCATGAGTTGCTGTATGCTGATGACTGTGGTCCAGGGGCAAATACTCTAGAAGAGACATAATCAATAATGGACGGATTTGCAGAGTCTGCAGAAAGGTATGGGGCTGACAATCAGTCTGAAAAAGACACATGCCATGTATCAACTTGCGTTAGGGAAACCCTGCATGAAACCAAAAGTCACCATCAGCAAGACACAGCTGAATGCTGTACAGATTTCTGCTAGCTTGGCATTATGTCATCAAATGATGTTACTATAGACACACTACTGACAAGTTGTATCAACAAAGGTAGTTCATCATTTGGTGGGCGATCAGGCAGCATCTGTCAGCAAGATGGTATTAAGCATCAAATCAAGTTCAAAGTCTATAGAGCTATTATGCTGTCTACTGGACCTACTATGGGCATCATGTTATTCTACATGTAATATCTACTTGCCATATTCTCTATTGAATGGCAGATAAAGTTACTGATAATGAGATTCTGGAACATCGTCACTCCACAGGGACTAAAGCCATGCTTATTGCATCACAGTTATGCAGGGCTGATCACATGCTGATGTTTGAGAATGCCAAAGAAGTTGCCTTCTGGCAAGCTGAAAGTAGGCAATCACACATGAGGCAGCCAGAGGAAACACTTCAAGACCACACTAAAGCACAATGTGAAACAGAGGAACACTATTTGAGATGAACTGACCGAGGGAGTCAGCTACAGACCCTAATCCCTTCCTATGGACCAAGCCACTTATGTACTTCTCGCAGAAAGGACTGCCACTTGCACAGCCACATTTTTAGCCACAACCCTACACGCTGGACACAAAATTGTTGTCACATCAACACAAAGGATGACAACAACAATCTGATGTGTGTCAGAATCACCAGGCAGCCAAGGCAGGAGCAAATGCAGCCTGGAGCAGGGATGGGCCGGCATAGAAAAAGATACAGGCTACAGGAGGAGTAGACTGGAGCTGGAGAGGAAGCAGGAAGCGGGAGCCCATGGGTTGGCTGGAGCAGGAACAGAGGTAGTCTGTCAGAACTGCTAGGTAATATGAGTGCTCCCAGCTTGGTAGTGATATTGAGCAGACTGAAGAGTGCGCTTCAGGGAAAAATCAGGAAAAGAAAAACAGAGGTACCTATGTATGTGCATATACATCTATTTACCTATTCATATCCCATCCATAAGTCTATGCTCCATCCTATAGGTGTAATACCTCATCCGAATCTAGCCTGCAAGTCCACACCCCTCTCTGCATTCAAATACCTGTTGAAGACGAACTTCTACTATGTTGCCTACAAAAAATTAACTCGTTGATATGACAAGGGCAGCTCTATCTTTACATAAATACAATAATATGATACAAATAATAAGACCCTTTTGAACAATCATAGCACAACCAATCGTTGCCTGAGCGCTTCATTTTTATGTCGTGATCGTTTCCTCTACTCTGTTTCCATTCTCTATGTAAGTGATTCAGGGCAGGGACTGTGCCTTTTTTGTGTTTGTACAGAGCAGAGGACATTATGAGGTGTCCTGGAAACAAATAATAATAAAACAAACAAACAACAGAATGTGTGCGTGTGTGTACATATATGGTAGGTCTGAATTTCAGAGAAGCAGAGCACTCACAAGTCCAATGGACTTCAGTGAGACTTGCAAGTGCTCAGCACTTCTGAAAATAAAGCACAGCCATTACGATTTTCAACTCCCCCTCCCCGAAGAGCTATGGATTACAGGTTGGACCTCCCTGGTCCAGCACCCTCCGGACCTGAGCTGTCCCTCACCAGGGAGTTAGCTGGACCAGGGGAGGTCAGTGCTCCCCTACTGGCTGCCCAGCTCCTGGGCTCTCCCCTTAGGGCTCCCTGCCCTGCCGCTGGCCCCCTACCACTTGCCCAGCAGGGGCTCCCCACCCTGCTGCCTGCCCACTGCCCCGGGATCTCCCGGGGTTCTGGCGGGGACACTTGGCCTGGTCCCTTTGCCTCAGGGTGTTCCCAGGGGTTCCTGGCTGGGGCCACCCAGCCACCACTGGCCCTATTGCTGCCAGGGATTCGCCAGCCAGGGTGCCCATCCACCCTGCTCTGCCGGTAGGCTGGTCCCATTGCCACTGAGGAATCTGTCCACCCACCTCCGCCAGCTCCACTTCAGCTGCAGGGTTCCCCAGCAGAGGCTGCCTGGTCATCCTGGCCCCGCTGCCACCGGGAGTTTGCCAGGATTCCTGGTTGGGGCCACCTGGCCGCAGACAGCTCCACTGCAACTGGGGTTTCCCAGGCTGGGGTCAGACTCCCTGGTCACCTGGTTCTGCTAACACTGGGGGTCCCTGCTGGGGTGGGAGCTCTCTGGATGCTGCCTAGCTCTGCTGATGCCAGGGGTTCCCCAGCCAGAGCGGGGGGCTCCCCAGCCTCTGCATTACTTCCTGCCGGACCACAGATGTTGCTGGACCAGAGAGTCCCAGATTTGGGAGGTTCAACCTGTACTGATTTCCATTAATCTTTCCTGCAAAATGGATGGCTATACCCCTTGGAGGCTTCAACAGTCAGGCTACGTCTAGACTGCAAGCCTCTTTCGAAAAAGAGCGTCTAGACTACAACCAGTACTTTCAAAAAAACAAAACGCTTTTTCGAAAGAGAGCACCCAGGCAGTCTGGGTGCTCTCTTTCGAAAAAGCACAGTTTGCATTACATAGCATCTTTTTTCAAAAGAGCACTTTCAAAAAAAGGCATTATTCCTCATACTACGAGGTTTTCCGCGGTCGAAAAAGCTGCCGCATTCTTTCAATTTACTTTCAAAAGAACGCAGCTGCAGTCTAGACGCAGGTAAAGATTTTTCAAAAAAGGCCACTTTTTTCAAAAAATCCCTCTAGTCTAGACACACCCACACAGTCAACATGTGCATGCTGATGGCAGACAGACAACAGCTACATTATTTGAGGGAACAGGAGAACATCATTACTTTTAAAAGCTGTGAGAGAAACAAGATTTCACATACACTCTTGTAACACAAAAAGCTGACATTGCCTTCCATCCCATCATGAACTGTCTGTTTTAGGATTTTTTATTGCTGCCCATCACTGCAGTGATTGAATGTCCCTAGTGGATTTCATAGAGTGTCTGGTACTTGTCCTTGTTTTGGGACAAAACTGTGGTTGGGGTAGATGCTTCTATCTATTTTTCATGCTGAAGCTTTGTATTATTATGTCATTTGTTGGTTGGGAGGGCAAGGAGATGCTAGGGGGTTGGTACTAGAGGGGAGAGTTTATATAGCTGATAGAGGAGGTATCTGAGCCTTTACCTATCATCTTTGAAAAATCATGGAAGTCGGGAGAGATTCCAGAAGACTGGAAAAGGGCAAATACAGTGCCCATCTATAGAAAGGGAAACAAGAACAACCCAGGAAACTACAGACTAGTCAGTTTAACTTCTGTGCCAGGGAAGATAATGGAGCAAGTAATTAAGGAATCCATCTGCAAATATCTGGAAGATAACAAGGTGATAGGTAACAGCCAGCATAGATTTGTAAAGAACAAATCATGTCAAACCAATCTGATAGTTTTCTTTGATAGGATAACGAGTCTGGTGGATAAGTGAGAAGCAGTGGACATGGTATACTTAGACTTTGGTAAAGCATTTGACACTGTCTCGCATGATCTTCTTATCAATAAACTAGGGAAATACAACCTAGAGGGGGCTACTATAAGGTGCATGCATAACTGGCTGGATAACCATTCTCAGAGAGTAGTTATTAATGGTTCACAATCATGCTGGAAGGGCATAACAAGTGGGGTTCCGCAGGGGTCTGTTTTGAGACCGGTTCTGTTCAATATCTTCATCAATGATTTAGATGATGGCATAGAGAGTACGATTATTAAGTTCGCAGATGATACCAAGCTGGGAGGGGTTGAAAGTGCTTTGGAGGATAGGGTCAAAATTCAAAATGATCTAGACAAACTAGAGAAATGGTCTAGGTAAACATGATGAAGTTTAATAAAGACAGATGCAAAGTACTCCACTTAGGAAGGAACAATCTGTTTCACACATACAGAATGGGAAGTGATTGTCTAAGAAGGAGTACTGCAGAAATGGATTTAGGGGTCATAGTGGACAAGAAGTTACATGAGTCAGCAGTGTGACACTGTTGCAAAAAAAGCAAACATGATTCTGGGATACATTAACAGGAGTATTGTGAGCAAGACGCAAGCAGTCATTCTTCCGCTCTACAAAGTACTGAGTATTGTGTCCAGTTCTTGGCACCACATTTCAAGAAAGATGTGGAGAAATTGGAGAAGGTCCAGTGAAGAGCCACAAAAATTACTAAAGGTCTTGAAAACATGACCTATGAGAGAAGACTGAAAGAATAGGGCTTGTTTAGTTTAGAAAAGAGAAGACTGAGAGGGGACATGATAGCGGCTTTCAAGCATCTAAATGGGTTTTACAAGGAGGAGGGAGAAAAATTGTTCTCCTTGGCCTCTGAGGATCGGAGAAGAAGTAATGGGCTTAAATTGCAGCAAGGGAGATTTAGGTTGGACATTAAGAAAAACTTCCTAACTGTTTAAACACTGGAATAAACTGCCTAGGGAGCTATTTAAGAGCAGGTTAGACAGACATCTGTTAGGAATGATCTAGACAGTACTTTGTCCTGTCATGATGGCAGGGGTCTGGAATCAATGACCTCTCAAGGTCCCTTCCAGTTCTATGATTTTATCATTCTATAATTCTATATTTTGTGTGAGACTTATGGTGAAAAGACTTTCTCTAGAGAAAGGTTTTGCAACATTTCCACCAGATGGCCAGGGTGCTTTTAAAACTATGCTAACCAAATTAATGTGTTTATTGAAATGCCCAAGGGCTTATGTTTGGAGGTCCTTTCATACAGACATATATGAAAGTTCTTTACAAACTTTACTAAGTGAACAGCCCTCAGATATGTAAGAATAGCCATGCCGGTTACTACAACTCAGCCAGCCCTGTGGTAAGAGGCTGCAACTGTTTAACTGTGTACAGCTGCACTTCATAGTAATGAATTATGCCCTATCTAGTGGAAACTGCTGATGATAGATAGAATGTTGTTATTCAAATTAGAACAGTGGCCAAGATGCTTGGGCTAATTCCCTAAGCCAATAGAAGTGCCTTGGAATATTTGATTCTTAGGAAACTGGCCAGCTCTTAAGAGGATGTCCTCTAAAGTGTGGATAATTTCTAGGACTTAATTAAGATTAACAAGGAATACACTGTCAAAGAGCAGGAAACTTCTGTGGTTGCTGAGAGAAGGGTAAGGGCACCTGAGGCTGCTCTGAGTCCCTATTTGCTCCACTTCTCCTTTATCAGGGATCAATTCTTCATGACCCAGCAGACTCCTTAAATGGACAGCCATCTCCTGCAAATGCCAGCCCCTCACCCTGGCTCAGGAGGCAGCAGGGGATGAGTGGCAAGCATCTGAAGCAGAATGCACAGGAAGGGATTTCCCAGAAGAGAGCAAGGTAGCCCTTCTGTTGCCAGTGGAAGAGCAGACAGGACATTGAGTGGAAGTCTGAGGGAAGAGTGAAATCCTTTTGATATCAATAGTGGTGGTGATGAAAGATCTAAAGAGGAAGGAAGGAAGGAACTGTACAGTTGGGAAGCACAACTGATGCTGGAGGACAAAGAGTCCCAATTGACCTCAGAAATGTACTAAGAAAAAGTAGGCTGTCTCTTATGGTCCACATGATGAGTGACCAGAAAGGATCCCAGGACTTTGGCTTTATGTCTTATCTGAAATTTAGCACCTTCCAGCCCTGAGTTCTCCTAATAAACTGGGTCATTATTGACACAGGGAGATGGGACACCTATTGACTAAACTACACTGTTGGGCAAAGCTTGCTGGACCCAGGTTTTTCCCTACAAGGTGTCCCATCTAAATTCTGACTCATCCCAACTCAGTGTTGCTTGTTAGATCAAACAGCTTCACTGCCAGAGGTAGTCAAAGTGTAGCTTTAAAAGCAGGTATGATAAAAGCTGTGTTATTCACCCCAGTACCAGCTGGAAAGCTCTACAAACTGGCATTTCTGATCTTTATTGAGAGTCTGGTTTATAGTCCAGTTGGCATAGGGCTGGTAGGCCCCCACCTATGGGTGAGATGTCCCTGTTGTTCCTCAGCGCTCCATGCACTGCCCACATTCAACCCTGAGCATTAGCTCTGCAGCTCCCATTGGTTGGACACAATGGCCAAAGGGAGCTGCAAGGACAGAGTCTGTGGGCAAAGGCAGTGCACAGAACTGCCTAGTCACACCTACACCTAGGAGCAGCAGGGACATGTTGAGGAGCTGTCCAAGGAAGCCACCTCTCACATCCGGCATTCCAAACCCCCTCCTGTATTCCTGCCCCAAATCTCTTCCTGTACCAAAATGTTCTCTCTGAGCCTGAACCCCATGCCCACCCCTCCCCCGCCCCGAACACCAAATCTGTTGGCCCCATTCTGGATCCTCCTCCTGCTCACCAAACCCCTCATCCCTGGCCCCACCCCAGAGCCCACAACCCCAGCTGGAACCCTCACCCATTCCTGCATCCAGTCTCTTGTCCCAGCCTGGACTCTCCTCCCACATCTTGAACCCCTCATTTCTGGCTCCATCCTGAAGCCTGTACCCCCACCCCAGCCCAGAACCCATACCCCCTCTCATACCCCATCCCCCAGCCTCAGCCTAGTGCCCTCTCCCACACTACAAGCTCTTAGTTAACCAAGATATTTGGTAAACCAGCACCCCTCATTCTCCAAACGTGCTGGGTAACAAAACTTTTACTGTAGAATGTTTTACATTTCTATCCATTTTGGATTTTTTTTAAACTGTGCAACAACACATTCAGTAATCAAACCTGAATTTCATTTTTTATAGGAATGTCCTAATTCTTTAGCTGTTCTAATCCATGAAATGATGGTGGATGCCCTATCTCAGTTTTGAGCATGACTTGCAACTACAGCCCAAGGATCTGCTCTTTGGCTCAGGGCTTTAGCCTCAGCTACTGTATAAATGGTGGAGTAAAGGACCTGGTAGAACAGAAACAATGGTAAAGCAGGAATTTTCAACAACAAAAGAACTACAAAAGACCTTCACTATAGAGATCATACATTTGATCTTTTTTTTCTTTGTCTAGGAAAGTCAAGACATAGATCATAGAACTGGAAGGAACTTCAGGAGGTCATCAAGTCCAGTCCCCTGCACTCATGGTAGGTGCAAACACCATCTAGATCATCCCTGACAGGTATTTGTCTAACCTGATAACCAATGATGGAGATTTCACAGCCTCTCGAGACAATTTATTTCAATGTTTAACCACACTGTCAGTTAGAAAGTTTTTCCTAATGTCCAACCTAAATCTCCTTTGCTGCAATTTAAGCCCATTGCCTTTTATCCTATCTTCAGAGATTAAGGAGAATGATTTTTCTCCCTCCTCCTTGTCACAACATTTTAAGTATTTGAAAGCTGCTATGATGTCTCCTCTCAATCTTCTCTTTTGCAGACTAAATCTAGTTGTTTCAATCTTCCCTCATACGTCATGTTTTCCAAACCATTAATCATTTTTGTTGTTCTCTGGACTTTTTCCAATTTGTCCACATCTTTCCTGAAATGTAGCACAAACACATACACTTGTATAGATTAGCTACTGGGAAGTTAAAAATAAAATCAAATGCCAATGGCCAGGAAGTTTTAAACATTTCCCATCCGACCACCTTTCCAGTTCAACTGGAAAAGGAAATTCTTTGAAGCCCATGTGACCTTTAACAGTCTCTTGTTTCCTCCCATAAGTTCCTGATGACAGGTGCAGATCAGATCCCATTTTGCAAACAAAACTATAAATCTGAATATACCCTAATTTTGAATTCAAGAATGCTATGTGTGCGGTTAATCTGGGTTGGAGTATGGAAGAATTTTTTTACTGCTCTTTCTTAACATGACCATGGGATGCTGTTCCAGGAAGAAGGACAGCTAAGTGGATATGGGGTCCACCTATCAAGGAAGGAGAAGAAAGTATTTGAATACAGACTGGATAACTTAGTGGGGAGGGCTTTAAACTAGGTTTGATGGAGGCAAGTGATCAAAACCCACAGGAGAGTGAAAAACATGGAACCCTGGGAGATGGTCAGAAAATAGAGGGAACATGGGCTGTAATAGCAGGGATAAAGGAGAGACAAGGAACAACCGGGGGGCAAAATCAAATCAGTGTCTTAGGTGTCTGTATACAAATGCAAGAAGTATGGGAAATAAGCAGGAAGAACTCGAAATGCTAGCAAATAAACATAATTATTACATAGTTGGTACCACAAAGACTTTGTGGGATAATACACATGACTGGAATATTGGTATATATACAGCTTGCTCAGGAAGGACAGGGAGGGGAAAACAGAGGAGATGTTGCCTTACATATTAAAATATTTAAAATGCCATACATATTAAAAACCTCTTAGACTGAGGTTGAAATGAACATAGGAGGCAGATTTTTGGAGAGTCTCTGTAAGTTTAAAAGGGGTAAGAAAATTAGGGTGATATCATGGTGGGGGTCTATTGCAGACCATCTAACTAGAAAGAAGAGTGGATGAGCCTTTTTTTAAACAACTAACAAAATCATCCGAAGCACAGGACTTGGTGGTAATGGGGACTTCAACTATCCAGACATCTGTTGGAAAAATAACACAGCAGGACATAGATTATCCAATGAATTCTTGGAATATATTGGAGACTGGTTTTGTTATTTCAGAAAGTGGAGAAAGCTACTAGGGGGAAGCTATTCCAGATTTGATTTTAACAAATAGGGAAGAACCAGTTGAGAATTTGAAAGTGGAAGGCAGCTTAAGTGAATGTGGTCATGAAATGATAGAGTTAATTGTTCTAAGGAATGGTAGAAGGGAAAACAGCAAAATAAAGAAAATGGATTTCAAGAAGGCAGACTTCAGTAAACTCGGGAAGCTGGTAGGTAAGGTCCAATGGAAAGCAAGACTACAAGGAAAAATAACTGAAGAAAGTTGACAGTTGTGATGGGGTGTGCATAGCCTGCACTAGGCCAGAAAGGGTTAATGTCCTGTGCGTGGATTAACCCACAGTGAATTAATCCCTCAGACATTCTGGGCATTCTGGGCTGGGGTTTTATAAAAGGGAGCAGCTCAGCTCAGTCTGGGCTGGATGCTGGAGAGGAAGGACTTGCTACTGGAGTTCCATGATGTCAGATACTCTGGCCTTTGGGCCATGCTGCTCTGAAACATAGGGTGACTTCATAGACTTTAGCCACTAGGCTGTGCTGCCCTGAACTCAAGGGCTACTCTATAAACTCTGACCATTAGGCCATATTGCCTTGAACCCAAAAGCTATGAGACAGAACTAAATCACTGGAGCAGTCAGTAAAAGGTGCTACATCTGTAGTCTGTGTCCTTGTGACACATGGTGGAGAATGTGGGTAATGTCCAGGACTTGCTGAGAGGTCCAGGGAAAAGAACTGGGACAGGAAAACCCAATGTGACCTTTGGGAAAGATGGATTTGGAGAAGCTCCTGAAATGGATGCCGGAAAACCAACAACAGCAAGTGACTCAACAACAACAACAACAGACTCAACTGGTACAACAGTTGGCCTGGCAGCACCAACTTCAGATGACAAAGTTTCAGGAACAGCAGCAGTAACTGCTCTGCAAGCTGGCGACCCAGCACCAAAACCACAGGAGGGCCTGATCCAACAGATAGCAGTGCTATTGCACTCTGTTGGACCTTCAGGACCTGCTGCCACAAGGGCAGGGCCAGGAGATACCTTGATGGATCTATCTATTTCTTTGACTAAGATGGGGTCAGGTGACGATCCAGAGGCATTTCTAATGACCTTTGCATGGGTCACTACAGACACCTGTTGGCCTCAGGAACACTGGGCCATGTTTATTGGCCCATATTTAACAGGATAGGCACAGATGGAAGATAATAAGGTGATAAATAACAGTCAGCATAGATGTGTAAAGAACAAATCATGTCAGACCAATCTGATAGCTTCTTATTGATAGGATACCAAGCTTTGTTGATAAGGAAGAAGTGGAGGAAATGGTATACCTAAACATTAGTAAGGCATTTGTCATGGTCTCGCATGTCCTTCTTATCAATAAACTAGGGAAATGAAACCTAGATGGGGCTACTATAATGTGGGTGCATAACTGGCTGGTTAATCATTCTCAGAGCGTAGTTATCAATGATTCATAGTCTTTCTGGAAGGATATAACAAGTGGGGATCTTCAGGGATCAGTTTTGGGACCAGTTTTGTTCAATATCTTCATCAATGATTTGGATAATGGCACAGAGAGTACACATTAGAAGTGTGGGAGGAGTTGCAACTGCTTTGGAGGATAGGATCATAATTCAAAATTATATCGACAAACTGGAGAAATGGTCCGAGGTAAACAGGATGAAGTTCAATAAGGACACATGCAAAGTACTCCACTTACGAAGGAACAATCAGTTTCACGCATACAGAATGGGAAGCGACTGTCTAGGAAAGAGTACTGCAGAAAGGGATCTTGGTGTCATAGTGGACCACAAGCTAAATATGAATCAACAGTGTGACACTGTTGCACAAAAAGCAAACATGATTATGGGATATATTAACAGGACACGAGAAGTAAGCAATACACAAGAAGTCATTCTTCTTCTCTACTCTGTGCTGACTAGGCCTCATTTGGAGTACTGTGTCCAGTTCTGGGCACCACATTTAGGAAAGATGTGGACAAACAGACAACGTCCAGAGAAGAGCAACAAAAATTATTAAAGGGAAGACTGAAAGAATAGGGCTTGTTTAGTCTGGAAAAGAAAAGACTGAGGAGGGATACGATAACAGCTTCCAAGTCCCTAAGGGTATGTCTACACTACAGCACTAATTCAAACTAACTTAATTCGAATTAATTAATTCAAAATAAGCTAATTCGAATTAGTGCATCTAGACCTAAAAACTAATTCGAATTAGCGTTTTGCTCATTCGAAATAGCATGTCTACATTGAGTGGACCCTGAACCGAAGTTAAGGCTGGCCAGAACCAGTGCCGGCAGGGCATCAGGTTAGGACTTAGAGTGTGGAGCTGCTGCCTCAGGCTAGCCGAGGGCTGTGCTTAAAGGGACCCAATCCCCACCCCGGACAGACAGTTCTCAGGGTTCCCCGCTTTCTTGTCTAACTCGATGAGGGACAGCAAAGCAGTCCTGACTTGGAGTGCCGTGAGTGCCCTCACTCGGCACATCACAGCACTCGGCCATCAGCCCGGCTGCACTTGCCACAGGCTGCCATCCGGGGGGTCAATCGGGGGGCTGTCAGGATCCAGGGGGCCCTGCAGGAGAGCTTCCACCCCGAGGAGCCCGCAGAGCCACCCCAGTCCTCCCCATCAGGGGCTCGTGCCCCATTCCTCCCTCACCTCCTTCCACTTACCTCTCCCTAGCCCCCCTTCCTGATGTAAAAAATAAAGGACACGTGTGTTCAAAAATAGAAACTCTCTTTATTTAACAAAACTGGGGGGGGGGGATTAACCTCTGGGTAGACTGGGAAAAGGAGGTGGGAGAGGGGAAGAGACAGGGTGGGAGAGGGGAGGGGGAAACCTGGGAGGAGGGAGCTGGAAGGGGGAAGCCAGGGGAAGAAGGAGGAGGGGAAGTATAAAACTTTTTTTATAAAAAGATATTGCCATATCTTCAATACTGTGTACAGATGTGGTCTCCTCACCTCAAAAAAGATATTTTGGCCTTGGAAAGGGTTCAGAAAAGGGCAACTAAAATGATGAGGGGTTTGGAACAGGTGCCATATGAAGAGAGGCTAAAGAGACTGGGACTTTTCAGCTTAGAAAAGAGGAGACTGAGGAGGGATATGATAGAGGTATATAAAATCATGAGTGGTGTGGAGAGAGTGAATAAAGAAAAGTTCTTCATTAGTTCCCATAATAGGAGGACTAGAGGACACCAAATGAAATGAATGGGCAGCAGGTTTAAAACTAATAAGCGAAAATTCTTCTTCACACAGCACATAGTCAACCTGTGGAACTCCTTGCCACAGGAGGCTGTGAAGGCTAGAACTATAACAGAGTTTAAAGAGAAGTTAGATAAATTCATGGGGGTTGGGTCCATGAAGTGCTATTAGCCAGGGGGTAGGAATGGTGTCCCTGGCCTCTGTTTGTGGAAAGCTGGAGATGGATGGCACAAGGCAAATCGCTTGATCATTGTCTTCGGTCCATCCCCTCCAGGGTACCTGGTGTTGGCCGCTGTCGGCAGACAGCTACTGGGCTAGATGGACCTTTGGTCTGACCCAGTACGGCCGTTCTTATGTTCTAAGCTCAGGGTCGGGGGTCTCACTGGACCAACTTGATTTTCATGCAAACCTGCTCCTGGGTTCGCATGTGGCCTCTGGTGGCCAGGCTGGCAGCCATGCGGCTGTTGACGGCCACGTTCCTGTGGCTAGTGTGGAGATCGTGGACGTTGGAGGCCTCCCCCCAAACCTCGATGAGGTCCACGATCTCCACACTAGACCAGGCGGGTGCCCGCCTCTTGCGGCCCCAGGCAGGCTCGTGGGAGCCGCCAGCCTGGTCCTGGGAAGAGGGGGAGGGCTGGGTGGCAGCGGGTGGCTGGCTCATGCCGTGCCAGGTGCAGGGTCTGCTGGCTGGGTGCTGGCAGGCTTGCAACTGGCACAAGCACTGTAGCCAGACCATGCCCCTTTAAGGGCTCTGGGGCTGGGAGCAGGGCAAAAGAGTTTCCCTGGTTTGTTCCAGAGTGGCCACCAGGGCAACCTGGGAAGGGCTAGCCTCCAGCTAGTTCGAATTAAGTGGCTACACAGCCCTTAATTCGAACTACTTAATTCAAACTAGGCGTTACTTCTCGTAGAATGAGGCTTACCTAGTTCGAATTAAGCACTCCGCTAGTTCGATTTAAATTCGAACTAGCGGTTTGTATGTGTAGCCCCTATTAAAGTTAATTCGAACTAACGGCTGTTAGTTCGAATTAACATTGTAGTGTAGACATACCCTAAAAGGGTGTTACAAGGAGGGGAAAGAATAATTATTCTCCTTAATCTCTGATGATAGGACAAGAAGCAATGGCATTACATCGCAGCATGGAAGGTTCAGGTTGGACATTAGGAAAAACGTCCTGTCAGGATGGTTAAGCACTGGAATAATATGCCTAGGGAAATGTAGAAATCTCCATGATTGGAGATTTTTAGAGCAGGTTAGACAAACATCTGTCAGGGATGATCTAGATCAGGAGTGGGGAATCAAAGGCCTGGGGACCAGATGCAACCCCCAGCTTGCCTGGATCCAGCCCCTGAGGCTCAGGGCTCCCCCCAGCATTGGGGAGCCCATGTTGGTAAGGGGTCTGGGTTATTTTTGTTTCTCACTTGTGTGCAGCGCCCAACTGACTTTTCTGTGTGTGGGCCAATGTCCCCGACCCAAAAAAAGGTTCCCCACCCCTGATCTAGATGGTGCTTGGTCCTGCAATGAGGGCAGGGGACTGGACTTGATGATCTCTCGAGGTACCTTCAAGTTTTAGTGTTCTATGATTCTATAATCAGTTTTCAACTCCTTTTTTATTTGCTGCGGATTGTTACAAAATATCCTGTAGTCATATTAGTGCTCTTTGACTTCGATATCTCTTTGACTCTTGAATTCCTAAAATCCCGCCTGAAAAACACAAGGAAAAGAAGCCTTGCAAGATGTGAAAGAACAGAAGTAACAAGCTGATGATTCTGTATTCTGTGTACAGTCCTATTGCTTTTATTGACTTCAAGGCTATATTCTCTTTCGGAGAGCAGGACTATGGTCTTTAGATTGGGATTTCAAGGAACACTGCGCTTATAAATTAGTAAAATGTATGAGTCATCTCAGTGCTGTGTTTGAGCCAAGATGCAGCTATCAGCCTAGCATAACATTTCAGCATCTGTCCACAATACAACACTCCTTCATTAGCACACTAGCCCTGAGAGGTAAGCCATCTGAAGGTTACAACAGGTACTTTTGTTATTACAGGGGTGATTATGTATATCTGGCATCAATAAAACACTAGTGTGTTTGCCTTAGAGCAGAGAGAGAAATAGCTATACAACAAAGAGCTACAAGGAATATTGGAGTACAACTGATCAAACACTGTTCAATTAATATAGTCAATGAAGTTCATTTTTTTTCAAATCAATTATTTAATAACTAAAAACAAACTATTCATCCAGCAACAAAGCTAGGCTTCTTGTCTACAAGTATTACTGCAGATAATTTATTCAGTGATTTTTTTTCATTTCCATTTTTTGACAAATATTTTATTTCTCATTCCAGACCCAGCTTCCCTATGGTTTCAGTGAGATTTGTGCTGTCGCTATGAGAGAGAGAGAGAGAGAGCACTTTAACCTAAGCACATGTATGCTCAGGAATAGGACTGACGTTTGAAATGATCTTACAACACAATGAACCTGATTGGTAAGTCGAGGCTAAAGAAGGGAAATTAAGTGCGACTGCAGTACTTGATGAAAGGCATACAAATATGGGTGCTGTTCACGAGTCGAGAATTACTGTGGATGTCAATTAACCCCACAGATCACAGGGTTTATTAGTCTGAATTATTTATCCTGAAGATAAAACAGTGGCAGAAAGAAAGACATCATTAACCAGCACAGCCTTGCACAGATTTTAGGCAGCCAACCAAGTTTCCGAACAATTTAATTTATTAGAGGCTTAAATTGTACTAGATTATCAAATCAAGTGGAATAGTGGAAGGCAGTGCATTTTACATTCAATGCCCAGAATGTAATAAGTGTGTTATTTCATTCATTCCATGTCACAGCTTGAGTTATGAAGAGAAGGGTATGTTTCCTTTGTAGGGTAATTTTCTATTTTTTTTATCCATTTTCAAAAGCTGTCAAACAGCTGTCATGAGGAAAATGTTGCCAGTTTATCACTGAAGCTTGAAACCTGTTAAATGTGAGCATAAAGTGGTGCACTACTTATAGACCCGATACAATAGGAGGAGGCTTAGCTGTTTGAAGTCTGTCTTTGTGGAGATTATAGCTGGGCAGAGAGGGACAATGAGAGAATTTCTCTTGGGAGAAGAGAGGCTGACAGGTTTGTGTGTTTTCATGAAATCAGGAGCACTTCTTACATGATGGGCATCAATTAAAAACACAAGAATTTGGGGAAATTCCCCAAAGAGCTTAAATCCTTCCCAGGAGGTGGGGATGGTTTTTCAAGAGGAGGTTCCATGAAAAATTCATGCAGTGGATCCATTTGTACAAAAAAAAGAAGTATAATAAATAAATAATCATATTAATCTCACTGCCTCATAAAACAGTAGCATATCCATTTCAGCCACTTAGTTTGAAAAACAGGTCCTCAGTCTGACCATGTGTGAAATTACATCACCCGGAATCAAAATAAGACAAAAGGTTGCACTCTAAAGTAGCAGCTCACACGGTAGACTTATTCACAATGTCTGGGACATAAGAAGCTGCCATGCAGCCATATATACCCAGCCAAGAAACTGTACAGGGATGAACACAAAGAGGCAGACAAAACACAGCATGAAAATGGGTGATAAGCAGAGATTTGCAGCCATCAGGAAGGGGAGAAGAGGAGGCAGCTGCAAAGACAGGAGGCCGGAAAAAACAGGCGAATTGGGCTGGAAATATATGCAGTAATGATAACGACTGTGAAAGGATTACATGGGGCTGCAATTAGCTAGCCATGCTTTACTGCTATTCATTTGTGCCTTCCCCCATCCCCTCTTTCAAATATTTTCTGTAAAGAGAGGAAAACTAGCTTATTGGTGAAGAGTTATGTATGCAAAGCTCAGGTTGAAAAAATTGATGTGCTCATGTGGTATCTGCTCTTCCTCCCCTCCATTCTGTGGTCAAACCCAGAGCTTCCTCCCCCCAGGTTGCAGACAGACCATCCACCACCATTAAGCTCCCCCCTTTTTAAACTATGAAAAAAAAATGGATGTACATGAATAAATGTAATTTACTAACCTTTAGGGGCAGAATGGTTTTACTTGCTAGTGGGATTTATTTCTTTATTCTCTTTTTATTTCCTCCCTGTCTCTCTTCTTTTATCCCTACACTGTACATTTATTTTTTTCTCCCTCGTGTTTTTTTTCTCACCTCATTGTTTCCTCTTCCCACCTTCTCAGTTCCCTTCTTCTTACTGCCTTGTCTCCCAAACCTCACTCCTGCTTCCAGAAGCACAGCTCACTTTCCCAAGTGCTATCATGAGTCACCTACAGGTCCAGAATTAGTGCCGTAGATCTGAGCTCTGAACTGTAGCAATTTCGAAGTATGGTAGAAACTATTCATTTGGAAACGCACCTAAAAACACAAGGCTGATGGTTCTTATTAGCAGCATGACACATGTGCACAGGGCCTTTCTTAACCCCTGCGCACACCACCACCATGTCCCTGCTCCAATATAGCTACATTTGGGGAGAGGATTGGCAGGAAGGAGCACAACATGTCCCGTGACAAGCAATAAGACTCTTTTACCTAAGGACATTAGGGCAAGCAGCCTCTGTTATTTAAAGTGCTTTGAGGTCTTCAAGGTCTATGTACAGGAGACAGGACTGTGGCACACAATTCAGCCCCAGAGTAAAAGAGTGAAATTCCCTTGAATTTGGCCCTTGGTTTTGAAAGTCTTGTCCAAAAGACCCAAATACAGTAAAGTTGATTTATCTAGCTCAAGAGGATGAGTCATTCTTGTTAGGGGGTGAACCCATCGCTCCAGAGAGTCTAATTATCACAGATGTGTACTTAGACCACTAAGCCATTCCCTCCTGCTTTAAATCAACTCTAAAGGAGTCAATTTTGATCCTGGATGGTTTCACAGCACCTGTGATAAAGGCAAAGTATTTAACAAAGTCTCTGTAAGTGCAGTAGCTCATTATTCATATTACAGAAGGTGGACAGTTAAGGAGGTGCACATTGTGTTGTAACAAAGATTACAGTAGCAGCACTGTGAATTGCTTCTCAGCTCCCAGCTCGATTTTTCTTCAGCTACACAAAAGAATAATGGAGCAAAAGGAGAGTTAAATGAAATTGTACTTGTTCCAGGCATGTCTCGTTCCTCACTGGTTGTTTACTTGAAGGAGATTTCATTTCACATAGTTCTAACCCAGGTTAATGGGTTACACAGCTGAAGGATCATGACTGTACTGTGATCATCTTGTTCTGTACCCACAGCATGCATCCCTGAGCTGTGAGACAGCCTTCCCCAATTTCAGTGTGCATGTATTTGGCAATTGCTCTGCCAGGATATTTGCCTGTGCATATGCACACTGCCGATGCATGTGTGTGCATGCCCAGAGAAAAGGGAGGGGATCCTTAGCTGTCCAGATGCAACATATAATGACAGGCGAGAGATTTTTTTCCCCACAGCATTTGGTTAACATATGACGTGTCTGACATTTTTGCACAGTTCAGAAGACACCTTCCCTCATTTGGATTAAAGGAAGTTGATGGGAAGCCCCTCATTATAACAAGGCTCATAGCTGGGGAATGGCATTTCTCACCCTATAGAAAGGGTGAGCTGCTAAGAAATTGCATCCTGAATCTTTTCTCAGAGATACCATTGCAGTTGATAGACATTATTCTTCCTGTATTTCTCTGGAAGAAAAGTGATTGTCTTCCCCATTACCTGAAAAGGACACAGGCCTCTTTCTAACACACTAAATCTTAAATGTTAATGGACTGGCAGTGTTTGCAATTTTCTGCTGGAAGGCTGGCTTGCAGGATACCGGCCTGCAGTCATTGAATCATTCCACTGAATCACAGCCATGTTGGCAG
This sequence comes from Pelochelys cantorii, assembly GCA_032595735.1. Classification (NCBI taxonomy): domain Eukaryota; kingdom Metazoa; phylum Chordata; order Testudines; family Trionychidae; genus Pelochelys; species Pelochelys cantorii. The sequence continues at coordinate 66,285,025 of CM064328.1, forward strand.
GAGCATATTCTGAGGAAGTTTGCAGTACTGTTAAACACCTGCTGTTGCCATTGAGTGATATTATGCAAGATCCGAAATTCTATTTATTTAGACCCTCGTTTGATTTTTTTTTTATCCTCTTCAGGCACTGAAGCCTCAAGTGACAACAACAATAAAACCCATTCCCAAGAGCATTATACAATACTCGGCCCAGTGCCAATGAGCTTGTTCTTGTAGGATGAAATCCTATGAAATATGTGCACAGATGCAAATACACCAAGATGATAGGGGCCATAAAGTACCAAGACAGGCAAATACCTATGCAAGCAGTGCAAGTGAATTCCTAGGATGACATGTGCAAGTCAGGCAAGAAGGATTTGGCCCACAGACTTTTCATTCATTGCTTTCACTTTTTCTTCTGAAAGATGTTGTATGTACAAACCTATGGGAAGATAGGAGAGAAAGCTACCAAATACATAGAGATAGGCTGTCATATATCTTGTGATGGACAGCTTAAATTGCTGGTTTGCCAGGACAGTTTCACAATGAGTTATCTCATGAACCACCCATATGAGAAGCTAACCTTATCTGCACCATGAAAGCAAAAAATCCCAACGTTCCAATTATGTATAGCAAATTTATTCCTTTCCTGACAGTTCATGAGATCCTATTAAAATCTGTATTTAAATATATTTTTTCTGATTATGCTCAATATACTTATATCTCCCATGTCCTAATACACTTCAGTTCCACCTTGATTTTAGCGTTTGCTATCTCAGAAACTGTTACAGCAAAAACAAATATTGTGAGTTTGTGTAAGCTACTTATGTGGTTCCCATTATCCCAGTACCTGAAATCTTCCCAAACTTAAATGCATTGAACCTTACAACACCCTTTTAAGGTAGGACAATGTTATTATCCCCTGTTCACAGAAAGGGAAGTTAGGCACACAGAGAGTAAGTGACTTGCCCAAGGTCACATTGGAAGGGCTGTGGTAGAGTGGAGAATTGAAACAAGATGGTAATTAAAACAAACTGTGTATCACCCTGATAATTAAATGGTATTGTAAATGTTTTGATATTGAAGATTAATGCTGTCAAACTTTGCAGGAATTTCACACAACTGAAAGAAATGCTAATATTTGTACATCAGCCATGATTCCTTCTCTCAGAAACTTCTGAAAGGCTGTTTGAGTCCCAAGCTGCTGCTGACATATCGTTTCCTTGTTTCTATGGCCACAAGTACCGACAACTTTCCTTTTTTGGAGAAAATATTAGCTGTAGGGAAAAAAAATCAAAGAAAAATGAAACCTATTTAAGGTCATTGGGTCATTGACACTTTTCTTTGTTGTGGAAAATGGAAGGAACCTAGAGGGTTTGTGCGTGATATCAGCATGGAATTCAAATGGCTATGCACTTTCTGCTGGGAGAGGAACCTGGGTGGGCAGGTATTTTCTTTGTTGTAATTCTGAGACACTTTCGACGTGTTATGTAATTATATTCAACACCTTCAAACCTACTGAAAAAAAATAAAGCATTGCACTTGGTGACACCTACACTTTAAGGTTCATTGTTTCATGTTGTACCTGGGTAGGGTTAGTAAACATCCTTTCAGGAGAATAAACATTTCTAAGCACTAGTTCCCCAATCAGTACAAAAATATTTGAGCCCCTAAGACCCACCCCTGTCATCACCCAAAAGCCACAAGCCCCAGCATCACTCACCAGGACTTCCTGCTAGCACCAAGGATTAGTATTTCCCATGAGCACATGTGGTGAATGGAGGAGTCATAGAGATGTCATCCTGCATGCGTCAGAGAGGGCAGCAGGGCAGTTGTCTTCCTGTATAGTGGAGGAGGGAAGGGAAATAGGCAGATGAAGAAGCATTTTCATTCCCGGAAGAAGGGGAACAGTTGTCTGGCTGAGCAAAGGAGGAGTTATATTAGGGTATGTCTACACTGCAGCTGTTTTTCTGGAAAAACAATACTTACCTCCACACTTCTATTGTGTTCTTTTGACAAAAAGTCAAAAGAACAGAGGGTTTTTTCTGACAGAGGTAAACCTCTTTCTACAAGGAAGAAGCCTTTTTCCGAAAAAGCTTTTTGGAAAAAGGCATGTGTGGAAGTGGAAGAGGCCTCCAGGAAACAACACAGGTGCGCTGGTGGCCACTCCGTCCATACTAATCACAACTGAAATGTGAGATAGTGTCCAATCAATGTGGACACTATCTTTCGAAAAAGCAGATCACTTTTTCATTGCATTTTTGCTGTGTAGACGCTCTCTTTCTGAAGAAGTTTTTCCAGATCTCTTCAGGAAAAGCTTCTTCCGAAAGAAGCCAGCAGTCTAGACGTAGCCTCAGTTGTGGCTTATTCCTGTAGTTTATTATCCTGTCTGTGACTCAATAGTCTGCCCTTGCAAAGTTGTGATTAGTTGCTAACAGGAATAATTGTATCCATGAACCATCACTCTCATGTTTACACCCGCCTGCCAGAAGAGGCTTCATTGGGAGGAATGTCAATAGAAAATGAAAACTCCTAAAGAACTCACTGGTAGTGCTCAGTGCTCCTGTGTGAGAAACCCAGATTCAGTGTTGCCATCAGTGTCTCACACTTTCTGAGCTGGCAGAGGCTTGGAATTCTGGAACCCTCCCTGACAGATAATGGAGCTACTCTGGAAATCCTGCCATTTCAAATAATCAGTGAACAGATATGGGATATTACAGCATCTCATTTAAACCCTGGATTTAAAACTGAGCTCAGCTCATTGCCAATATTAGGAGCAACACAAGATGCAAAGTTTGGATCAGGTGCCAGCTCCACTTTCCCCAAAGTTTGAGGGTAGTGGGTCAGACAAATTGCCTTAGATTTAAGATTTTCCTTTTATTCACAGGTCCTCATGTATTCCACAACCCCAGAATGCACTTGGAAATCCAATCCTTGCTGCAGAATTGTGCTCCAAAGGTAAGCTGTAATTTAGAAATAATATGGTGGCCCTCATGCTTGTGAAAACAGCCTTGAACAATTGAAATGAATATAAACTGGTACAGCACTCCCGTCCTAACAGCAACCCGAAACAGGAGCTCCGAGAGTTGTGAAAAGCTCTGAATGTCACAGTGTTCCCTCTGAAACTTAGAGAAGATGCTCTAAATATCACTATTCACTAGTGACCAGCTTAGCAGAAAAATCCAAGTAATAGCTTGATCTCAGAAACCTATGGCTTCATAGGAGCCAAACAAACAGGTTGCATCCCCTTTCCCCTCTTTTGCCAAAGCAATCTGTATGATGCAGTTGTACTAAACCTACACAGACTAAAAAATTAGACTTTTTTAAAATACTAGTCAAAATGTCAAATTTAACATCCAAGTAAACAACAGGGACCACTGCACTGGTTGCATTTTCATTTTGTGTGTCATTCATTTTAAAACCCTCATTCTTTAATTAAAATAAGGCTGCAACAGAAGCTCCATTCTGTCCCAGAGCACTGCTCAGTCAAAGGCCCCTGCTGCAATATTGTGGCCCAGATTGCCAGCAAGAACACATGCCTTGGTTCTAGAGAAAGCCCTGACCCTCTGACATTCAGATCCAGATCCAAATCTCCCCTTAAGTCGAAGCTTGTCCAAATCCATGGCTGTGGTCTGGGCCCATTTCTAATTAGAACCTGCTCTAGTTTTCCCAGGGTCAGCTGCAGTGTAGGCCACCTGCACATTTAGATGGCAACTAATGAAGATTTTTATTAAAGTTGAGTCTTGGCTGACTGGGAGGGGGAGAGCTATTCAGCATCAGATGGGAGAGGCAGTTGCCTCTGGAATCATTTTCAATGCAGAGCTAAGAGAGAGGTAGTGAGGAGGCTGTCAGTGCAGGTGCTAATAAGGCCTGCCTGGGGCACAGTGCACAACTGCAGTGGTGCATCCCTTTAAAGGTGACCTTGGCCATTAACATTAACATTTTAGCAGACATTTGACATATTCGATTGTTTTTTGTATTGAAATGCACTGCTCTGGGAGATACTTATGCTCAGATCAATGTCTTCAATGCCACTGTCTTCTTGTACTGCAGTCCCTTGATGTCTGATATTTAAGAAACACGTATGACAGGAGCACAAGGTAAGGCACTTTCTTATTTAAAGCATCTAATCAGTCAAATCACTATGTGTATATACAAAGTAATTCAAGGTACAGCATGCTCACTGTGAAAATTAAAGTGCCTGCCAAAAAAATAAAGGCCTTTAAAATAAATCCGATAAGTACTTATTATTCAATGAATCAACCAGCCGACCATTACTATAATTCAGCGGTGCCTTTTATGCTATTCATCATCTTCTGACATACAGAACTCACTACAATAGCCCACTGCACAGCTATCAGCCAAGCTCCCAAGAGAAGTGCTTAGCACCTGCAATTGCTGTCAGCTTTAGTACCTCTCAAGATCAGGCACACAGACAGAGACCATGAGATGGTGTGAGGTGCTTTGAGGTTTCCATTGCCACTTGTTTGGATACTCCTGCGGAACAGCTGCATGTGTCTAGCCTATGGTGCATAATGGCTGATAAGTGTTGCAGTTCTCCGCAAATAAGTGTCTATAAAATCTTCATAGTAACCCCCATGCACATGTTTGGTGTATTTCACATATTTGTCTTATTTCATTTGCTTTGGGACTTTTTTTAAGAAAAAAAAGTCTCTCTGATTTTCCTCTTTGTAGTCATCAGTTACCATGGAAATAACAAAATCACTTGTATGGGCATACTGTAATAATATGAAAACACTCTCACACTTATACAATGTTTTATTAAACATAATTATCATCTCGACATATAAGAATACACTTTGCGTCTATTATACAATTCAACTGCACATGGACAGAGAAAGTACAGTTGAAGCATTTGGTATGGTATGTTTTAGGTGCACATACTATTAAAAAGACATTGAACATTTGCTATCATGCCAAACATATTTTTACATATCTCCCTTAACACTTTATACCATACCAACTTGTCAAGAAGACTAAATGATTTGTCCTCAGTAATTCACACTTTTACACCACCAATCTGGACTACTGAAACATGACACACCTGAGCATGAAGCCTTTGGCAAGCATGAAACTCTAAATGGAACAGAAGGCTACAGTGAAGTGCCTTAGCTCCTATTAGGAACATATCAAACCTGTCGTCCACTCTACACTGGCTTCCCATAACATATCTAATGATGTTAAAGGTCTCAGGCTTTATCTTCAGGATGCGTCATGGTGTGAGACCAAGATACCTAAAAGACTGCCTGAATCTCGGAGATAAATACTGTGATTGACAACTTTGCTCCTCTGGCACAATGGGACACTTTTATAATAAGAGTAAAACTCAATTGGGCAGGTGAAAGAACCTTCTCATAGGCCAGTCCACGATTGTGGAATGAACTCCATCAGGACCTCAGGCCCTTCACGAACTTCCCATCCTTCTGCTCAAAGTGCAAGGTGCATTTCTTTGTTTTCTCTTATTCGCACATGCGCGTGTGTGCACGCGCGCACACACACACACACACACACACACACACACACACACACGAAAATGTATAACTACTAACTCAAACAGACTCTACCATACACACTTCTGTCCCCAGAGAGAGGATGCTATCATGGCAGATGTTAGTTATGTCACTTTTTGCACTACAGGAAGGCGCTCAGATACTATGGTGATGAGGATGGTAGAAGACCCTATATATAATGGAATGCCAAGTTTCTTACCTGTATCAGTAATAGTAATGGAGGTGCTCTGAATGGCTATGCCTCTGGTAGCTCACCTTTGTCAACTAGTGCAACCTCAGCATCTCCAGTTGAGCCCCAGTTTCACAGCTTGAGCTTCCCACTGTCAGGGACCAGACAAGCTAGGAACAGCTGCTGGTCAGCTCTAACTGATTATGCCAGTAGGCAACCAATGAGCCCAACTGCACCACCTTAGATCTTACAGAGTGGCCACAACCCAAATGGTTGCTGGTTTGTAGGCCTGCTTATAAGTCTGACCTCCCCCTCCTCCACAGCAGATTAGTGGCTGCTCAATGCCCGCAGCTGTTCTTGTCCTCCTTCCTGTCCCTGCTCCTGCTTGTTCCTGTCCTTGTTACAGTCCAGTCCAGTCCAGTCCAGGGAAGCTCTGGCTCCGGCTTCAGGCTTCTGTCTTTGACCCTTAGCTCTGTCTTGGGCTTGTAACACCAGCTTACCCAACCCTACCACGTCCCCAGTTCTGGCATTTGGCTTGTGGCCCTCTAGTACCAATCTTCAGCTCATTTCCTGGACTCTGCCTACCTTGGACCCAGCTCTAACCAGTTGGATGAACTTTCTTTCACCACTAGACCTGGCCACCTATGTCTTTGTTGGCAACAATTTGGGCAACTACAAAGGCTAGAGGTGCATCTCACCAGCAAGGACCAGACACAGGCCAACACAGGTGGAACTGGTCAGAGCCAGACAGAGCTTGTAGGCAGAGTTGTGTACCATGAAAATGCAGAATGTGGTCCTACAAGCTCAGTTGGCTTCATTGACAACCCAGCTCTTGTCCTCTGGGAGCCAAAGTCCCATTTTCAGACAAGTTCAGTGGCAAGCATCATCAGTTCTAAGATTTCTGAATCAGATATCAGCTCTTCTTCTTGCTTCACCCCCAATCATTTCCCACAGGCCAGTCCCGCGTAGTGGTCATCACTAGTCAGCTCACTGGAGACATGTGATTGGTTAGATCACAGAAGTCCCCTTAAGGCTGTAACCTGGTGTTCTGGTCACGCCATGGAGCCCATCTCCCTGTCTTCAGGGGCACCCCACCACTCTGTCCTGCTGGACCAGAAACTCTGGTCTCCCCCAGCAAAGGCACAGAGTTGAGGTAACAACCTCCGAGCAGAGTAGCACAGACACTGAAACAGCTTCAGGTCTGGGAAGGCTCAGTTACAGAGACTTGACAGCACCCAGGAACACAACCCTCAAAAGGGACCAAAACCCTAAATAAGTCCCTCTTACTCTGTATAAAAGTTTTATGTACAGAAAGTCCATAAAGATGTTTTTTCCCTTTATCAATGAAAGGTATGCACAGCTGTGGTTCCCTCCCCCCTTCCCCTCTGCCCCCAACACTCCTATCCCCAGGTAACAATTATTTACTCTGGGTTTGATAACAAACAAAAATGTTTTAGTAAGTATATAGAGGGTCAGATGTAAGTGATTGCAAGTGAAAACAGACAGATCAAAGTGTGTTATTAAGCAAAAAATGAAACAAAACACACCAGCTAAGCCTACTACACTAAGAAACTTATTATGTGCAAATTCTTACCCTACCAATAGTTATAATTATCTTTTTCGTAGGTTAGGCAGCCTCCTAGCTTGGGCCCAATGCCCTCCCCCCCCATTTGGCCTTAGGGTGCTTAGGCATCTTGGATAGTGAGTGGGAAGGGGTCTCCTGATTCTGGCAACTGTCCCTATTATTTGGTCCTTTGCCCAAGGTGGGAAATTCTTTGTATTCAGTTCAAACTTTTCTCACCTTGAGTGGAAAAGTACAAGATGCAAAATGGGATCCAGCATTAGGTGGCGTGGCCATATGTCTTGACTGGACCAACCGTAATCTAGGCTTATAGGAAAAATAAGACTTTTCACAGGTCACTGGTTTGAGTACCAAACCATTATGTTTCAGGAGTTTCACTAATGGCCCTCATTAGCACATTTAGATTTATAAACAGATTCATGTTACATTGTTTGGAGTTCCTCAGTTTAGAAAGAAATCACTGGAAACACAGAGAGCTTGAGCAATTGCAAGTGTCCACTTATTCCATAACACAGAACTAAGTAGTGACCTAACTCAGTTGCTATAACAACAACAAGATCTATATCTACAATAACCCAATACACAACAATTCATATTTCTAGCTTCACAAATGATACATGCACAGAAATAGAATATACACATTCAGCAGATTGTAACTTTAAAAAATGACATATCACATGCTGTATTTTGCCTAAAGCATCTTAAAGTTATGCATATCCATATTCGTCAGCTAATTTTCACACAGCATGAAGGGGGGGTACAACAAGATGCATTGGCCTGGACTCCCCACACTTGGAGCAGTCCAGCCCCTTCCTGGGCCAGTTGAAGTAGTTTGTTCAGAATATGACAATTGTCTTTGGTGACCTGCACCACATCTGGACCACTGAAGATGCAGTACAAATGCTATAGAAAGGACATCAATTGGATGCCCAATATATACTTAAATTCCATTGCCTCACTCTGGACACTGAAGGGTATGAGGCTGTGCAGCACTATCAATTATGGATTGGCCTAAATGATGATATAAAAAACAAATTGTGTTGAATCCCCATCCTGTCTCAAGGACCTCACCACCTTATATGTGAAAATTGATGACCCCCCTTGCCAAGCAGAGCCATAAACACTGTGAAGCCCCTTGAACCCTGACAACACCCTAACCTCATGCCCCTCAACAGCACACCCTGCACCAAGAGCCAGAACCAGGACCCAGAACCAATGAATGTCAACCAGGCCCACTCATGCCTGTTGAAGGCTGGGAACAGTGATGCTAAACTTTGGACTGACATCTGTATTGTGGGCAGTGGACACTTTTCCTGGAGATGCCTCCATAGGTCAGACAAGCTTCAGGGTTGGGAAACACTAAGCCCCAGCCCCAGAAATGGGGGCCATGCTGAGCAGGTGCTTTCCTCCTTCCAGAGACTCTCAACCTCCATGTAGCTGCCAGGAACACAATCACAAATCCACCACTGATGCATCTCCGCCTGCCATTGCGGTTCCTACTTTGAATAAGCACAGTTGTTCACCTGGAGGCTCTGGTCAACTTGTAGGCCTCAGGTAACCTCATGGACCAGGATGTGGTGGGATCTCTGCCATGTGTAAGAATTCCCTGGACCTGATGATAACCATGATGCATTGCTTGTGGTCTCAGGGTTGGTGGCTCACCAGGCCATCCCCTTAGAGGGCTTTACCCTTCTGTGACACCAGGACGTCTTCAGTTCACATTGATTCAGGCTTCCCTTGCTCCGGTCATCCTGGGAATGCCCTGGCTTGCTGCCCATGACCTTTGTATCCACTGGTCAAAAAGGTTAGTACACTTGCTCCCCATGCTGCCAACATTTGTGACTTCCCAAGTGAGAGCTGGTATCTTCTGTCGCATATGTCATCATTTTGGGGAATCCCTGAGAACTGGATGCATCTCCAGATGTCCTGCCTGCCACTGCCAAAATACCTTACAAGTACCATGACTTTGCAGATGCATTTCACAAAGGAAATATGGACACCCTGTTACTACACTGCAAATACAATTGCCCAATCAACTTCAACCATGTGCCAAAATTTCCACCAGATTTTGGACTCAGGCCAAATCCAGGGAAGACTCCAGTATAAGATTCTTCTAAGTCATATCCCTCCCAGTCAGTGTTCAGGGGAACCTGAGGAACAGACCCATGCCCTGGACCTGTTGTATGTCTTCCACCAGCTCTACCCTGAGAAATCTGGCCCCAGGTCTCCTGGAAGGCAACTCTGAAAGCAAGGGGGTGTTGTTAGGGACTAGACCAGTGAGGAACAGCTACTGGCTTGCTCCCTGACTAACTGCATCACTACGTGACCAATAAACCAAGATGCACTGCCTTTGAACTCACCACGTGGCCACAGCCCCTGAGTGGCTGCTGGTTTAGCAGTTCTGTTTATAAGCCTGGCCCCCACAGCTGATTAGTGGCTGCACAATGCATCCCATGCCCTCGGTTGTGCTTGCTCTAGTTTCATTCCCTGCTCCTGCTTGCTCCAACCTCTCCCCGCCCCCCGCTCCCTTCTGGCTTCAGACATCTGGCTTTGAATCCTGAGGCTCTGCCTTTGTCTTACAACTTTCTGGGTGACCCTCTGGTACTGTCATTTCGTTTCTGTCTCTCCAGTTCTGATCCCTGGCTTGTGATTCTGGTTCACCCCCTACCAGCTCGGGCATTTGGCTTCTGCCATTCCTGTACTGACCTTCTGTTTGTTTCCTGGGATCTTTCCACCTGGGACCCAGTTCTAACCAGTGGACCAAAATCTTGCTTTCCTCTCTTAAGCCTCAATGCTCACTCCTTGGTCAGCAAGACTCATAATGTTGCAGTCAACCATCCAAGCTCAGCTCTGAGAGCTGCTAGTAAAAACTCTCAAGTTTCAGGTCAGAAGCCAATCACTAACTGCCTGGGCTTAGGAAGAAACTTTCCAAATGGACAGTTTATCCCAAGCTTTTCCATTACAGAGTTTCTTGCACCTCCCTTGAAGCATAGTCGGCGGTATGGCAATTCCTATGTGTACATACAGCAGGTGCAAATGATATGATAGTTTCAAGCTCTGGTCTACAAATTACAGCAGAAATCACATAATTAACAAGCACAATTTAGGATTTTGTAGTTTTTTCAGTGTGAGAGTAAGTAGTAGGTTAGTACCACCTGTTTTGTATAGTGCAGGGGTGGGCAAGAGAGCTCCATGGGCTAGAGCCAGCCTGCCAAGTGGGTTGATCCAGCCTGCGGCTGCCCTGCCATTCTCTTGCCCCCAGGCCAATCAAGACCAGGGGATGGGGGCGTGCGCCCAGTCTCCTCCCCCCCGCCTGGGGCACGTGTTGCCTAGAGTGAACCACCAGCTGATTGGCCTGGGGGTAGGTGGAGTATGCAAAGTCTCCCCCTGTCCTGCAAGGGGTGCACAGTGCTAGAGTGAACTGCCAGCTGATTGGCCTGGGTGTAGGTGGAGCATGCAAAGTCTCCCCCTGTCCTGCAAGAGGTGCATGGTGCTTAGAGTGAACCACCAGCTGTTCAGAACAGCTGGTGGTTTACTCTAAGTACTGTGTGCCCCTTGCAGGGTGGGGGTAGGAGATGAAAGACTTCATGCACTCCCCCACTCTAGGCCCTAATTGGCCTTGGGGTGGGGAGAGCATGTGAAGTCTCCTCCCACCCTTCAAGGGTCAAGCAGCACTTAGAGTGAATTACCAGCTGTTCTGCACAGCTGACAGTTCTCACTAGGCAGGGGAAGGGTGGGGGGCAAAGATTTCACACGTTCACCCTACCCCCCAGGATAATCAGGGTCTGTGGGCAGGGGAGCATGGAAGTGTCCTGGCCCCACCCCCTCTGCCTGAGGCCATGCCCCTTCTGGGGCCTCCCAGGGCCACTTCGAAAATTTGTGAAGTGGCCCTCATTCTAAAATTATTGCCCACCCCAGTACAGTGCATATTTTTAAGGGCCAGGTTATGGGCTAGCTTGTGCAGTCATATAGGGGCTTAAAAGGGAGAGGGCAATCCTGACTCTGCACTCCCTGGACCTTGACTCTGGACGGTCAGCAGGCCACTTGTCCACTCATTGCTGCCCACACTCAAGCAGCTAAGCAAGGAGTGGGCAGAGCTCCCTTACCTAGGATGGAGGTGGGGTTGTGCTCTATTGCCGGTAAAGACCAGTAACAGAGTTCACACAATGCAAGAAGGGAAGGAAACAAACTGAGCTTTTCTGACCATAGTTCCCACAGCCATCTCCTTGTGCTGCTTCTGAACCACTCTTCACACAGGGCAGATTGGAAAACCATAGACTGGCTCTCCAACAATGTCTTTTTCACATTATTGAACCAATTCCAAAGTGGAAACAATGCAGCTAAAAAAGATGTTCCTCCCACTGTGAGGGCAGGGAGCTAGCAGGAAATCTTTGTAGGCTGGAGTTTCATTGCCTGACGGTGTTCTCAGATTGACTGTGAGAGGCATGGCTGAGCTTCAAGGGGCAGACACGGATGTGTGTGATGCCCTTGACAACAAACACGTTTAACAATTGAAATGTTTTTGGTTTTGAGATGAAGAAAGAGCTGGCACTTCAGAAGGGCAGTATTTTTGACAAGCATGCAAGGTCGTGAATGATGAGCTGTGGGTTCCTGTAGTGTACTGCTCTGACTGCTTCATAGACTCTGTTGGAACAAATATATTTAGACTATAAATCTGGAAAATAAGAACACTTATCAAGCAAATGTATTTTCAACTACTATAGAACTAAAATATAAACTGTTTATATATATTTGCAATATGTTGTCTAGATGCTAAGGGGATAGGCAAAGATAGGCAGACATCATGAAGACATTGTGTAGCCTGGTATAAAGTTTTACCTGCATGGGTGTTGGGTGGCTGCTTTGATCATACATGGCAAAGCCACAAATGAATGATAAAGGCAAGCCCAGATCAGTACAGATGAAACTTTTTATATCACACAATCATATCCTCTATACAAGCATAATACAGCAAAGCTTTTAAGCAGGTGCTTAAGTCCATCCCTATTCAGGAAAGCATATAAGCACCTGCGTAACTTTAAGCACCGAAGTCAACAAGACATAAGCACATGCCTACAGTAAAGGAAGAGGCTATTAACTTGGACTATATGTTACATATTTTACAAGAAAATTATTTTAGGAATGTTTTAGAGAGTTTTAAAAAAATATTGGGGCTTTTTTTAAAATTTTCCTCCACTTGTAAACACAGATGCCATCATTAGCAGAAGCCCATCTGTAAAGGGCTTAAAAGGGGAGAAAGATTAAACCTAAGTATCTAAAGCCATTTGAAAGATGCATAAAAATGTCATGACTTTAAAGTCCAGTGTCTCAAGAGCATGCAGGGCTAGACACAAACTTTGAGTATCTCTTTGGAAGGCTGTGAATTTCCTCTTTCCAATGGTATAAAGCTCTGTTTTCTAGCCTGAAGAAACATGAATTATTAGATCCTAGAGATGACACTGGCACACAACTGAACATCACATACCCTAGACCTGAGGCAAGGTGATACTGGTGGTGGAAGGAGGGAGTTTCTACATTTGAAAAATATTTTAGTGGCACATAGGTTTTTCAAAATGGCAGCTGTTTAGCAGTTGCTCAAGGCTGTAATGTTGGAATAAGTCTTGCTCTGCACTTGAAAGCTATATTGACAAAGCTACATCAGGAATAAACCTGTATATCTCTGATAACCTAACTCCCAGTGAAGATGCAGCTCTGTTGATGGAAGAGTGCTTCCGGTGATATTGTTAATATCATTCAGGAAGAGGGTGTTGCTACACCAACAGAAACACCCCATCTGTCAGTCTAGACTGTGTCTAAACTACAGGCCTATGTTGGCATAGCTGTGACAACATAATCTCGCTAGTATAGATATATCCTAACATCCTTTGGAAGATGAATTTTGATGAAGAGGTAAAACTTACATGATCCTGCAATCAATTAGAGGGGTATCACTACCATATATATGAGTGCATGCCTTCATGCATGTATTCCTATGTGTAAACATACATATGAATTTCTAATAGTAAATGTCAGTGTAAAATTTTCTTTAAATTTTTATATCCCTCTTGTTGGCTCAGCTAAGCATTAAAAAAACCCATAAAAAGATATGCGCAGTAAAAGTTAGATATTACAACCTGAGGCTGCAGATGAGTCACTGCTGAAATCGTTAATTATGCCAGTAGCTTTGATTATAGATATAGTAATACACCTTGCTTTCTATTGACACCACTGGAAGGAAGAGTGTAAGACTAGCAGGGACTTGAAAAAGGAACTAGCAGAGGAGAGAAGGGAAAGACAGAAAACAGAAGGATTCTAGTTGAGGGAATGCAGAGGAGAAAATAAATAGCCATCTCATTTACTGCATTAGTGTGATTTTCTAGTTAGATTCAGGACCAGTGTGTTCATTGGAAATATCCTCACCAGTTTCCCCCTGAAGCCCCTTGGCAAGATAGCTGATTTGGGCTTTGAAATTCTTTGGGGATAGCCTTGCTAGGCACTGTCACAGGCTCTCTCGTACCAGCCCCCACTGCCTCTGGGGCTTACCATCACCACTGTCCAGGGCCGGCCCAAGCCATTCGCACACCCTGGGCCCCGGGAGCGTGGCACCGCCCCCGGGAGTGCAGCGCATGTGCGGCCCCACCCCCACCCGGTCCAGCAGCCCCGTCCGGTGCCCCCTACAATGGGGTGCCCCAGGCAGTAGCCTGGTCAGCCTGTAGCTTGGGCCAGCTCTGCCACTGTCCAGTGCCATGGTAACATTCACAGAAGTGCTGTCAGGATGACAAACAAGGTCAGTGCGGTGACAACAGAAGAAATAAAGAGAGGGGAGATGATTAGGACCCTGATCAGGCTCCCAGTTTACTCTGTGGGGGACTGGATCAATGAAACAAATGTAGCATGACTCTCATCTTAGAGAAAGAGCATCAACCACTGTAACATCCATGACAGTCAAACAGTCAGTCCAGCTGCTGGGGGCAGAGTGCTGACAGCCAGTTTCAGCTACTCCCCTGTTGGCTTAGCTATCCAGCAACAAAAGTCCGGAGAACTTCCATGGCTGCAAACAAATATTCATGGAGCAGAATTCCGAAAAACTCCAGTTGTCTCCATTAACAAGGAAAGCAAGGTTTGAAATCTCAGCACTCTCTGGTGTATACTAGTAAGGCCCTTGTCTTGGCTTGCTCCAGGCCTGGCGTAGATGAGCACAGTATAACACAGACACAGATGGTGAGCCAGACTCTGGGAAATTTAAAAATAAAATTAATTTCATGTGCATTTTTGGAACGGTACTGTTGTATGCGGGCCCAAAGACTTAAAGGTGTTAACATGACCATGTCCCTGTCCAGTGACAACAGTCCCTCCTGCCTTCCTAATGCCTGGAGTTGCCATCTTGCCAGGTACAAGGACAGCTTGGGGTTATGCCAGCCCTGATGACTAGATACAAGTCCCCCTGAGAGGATTCAGGTGGTTGCAATATAAAAGGCAGCAAGCAGGAAGCTGCAGGGAAAAGTGTGATTGAGAGAGTAACTCAGACTGCCAGGAATCATAGAAGCAGAGGGTTAGGAGGGCCCACAAGGATCATCTAGTCTAACCGCCTGCCAAGAGGCAGGATTTGTTGTGTTTAAACCATTCAAGACAGAAAGCTGCCCAGCCTCTTTTTGAAAATCTCCAGGGAAGGCACTTTGTAGCCAGACATGAACCCCATCTTGTTTTCCTCCCCCCCCCCCCCCCCCCAGAGAGCAAGAGAAAGGCAGTCAGCCTTTGATGCCCTGGGAACACAGGGGTGCTGCTTGTCCCTGACTCTAATAAACAAAAACCAGACAGTAAATGGGCTAGCTGACGACCAGGGGACCTCCTGCTGCCCTGATGGCTAGCACCAGTAATTGACATGCCTACACTGTCCCAGGAGAGGAATCTTCGCCCATCACATACTAGAAGTGCCCATTGTCTGCATTTTCCCAGGTGTGAATTATGCTTTGCACCCTCCGTGGGAAACTTGGCATTCAAAGCCATTTTCCCTAATTGGCCACTTGAGACCAGGAAGAAGCCTACGTGACCCAAGGGGTATAAAGAGGGGTTTAGTAGCCCACCCCATTTGAGCTCCAATCATCTATACCTGCTGGCAGGTATTGGTTGCCTCCCGAGGTCTGTGGGACGCCCAGCCTCGCCCTACTTCTTCCCGAGGGATTGAGAGAAAGACGCTGGCCACGCCAAGTCTGGAACGCAGGGGTGAGAATATATACCTGCTAGGTGTCTATTTTGCATGCATTTAATAAGAGCTCAGAGAACCAAAAGGGTTTCATGGTACCTGTAAGTGACTTCTTAGTGTAATTTCTGTCCTGTCCTTTGTAGTGGCTGTGTTATCTGTAACACAGTAGTAGCATTTAACAGCTAAGTTTACCCTGTAACAATAAAATAGTAACTGTTTAAGCTGTGACCTGACTCCTTCAGTTGCTGTAACAGAACCAAGCACAATTTTAAAAGAACTCCAGCTGGTCATAAGGGACAGATATAGGGAGAGCTTGAGCGTTGGATCGTGTCGCTTCCAGGGGACAGATCCGTTGGGGCATCTCTCAGCCTCCCCAGGCTGCCTGCTGCGAAGGGATCGTGTATCCTAGCAGTCAAAATCTGAGGTGTAATAAGCTCTCCCTGTAAACTTCTTGGGGCGCCCGTCAACCTCCTCCAGGTTGCCCGCTGCTAAAGGACCCCAGTCCTAGCAGTTGAAGTCTCGGGTGTATAATAAACACACACACCACTCACTGCCCTGACCACCGGCTGACACACTTCCACATCCTTCCTAGACAGTCTGTTCCATTGTTTTACTGTTCTTACTGTTAGGAAGGTTCTTCTGCATTGCATCTTGTCCTGCTCTTTGTGGCAAGAGAGAACAACTTTTCTGCATCTTTTTTTATGGCAGCCTCTCAAGTATTTGAAGACTGCTACCATGTCCCTCCCCCCCGGCCTTAATCTCCTTTTTTCCAAACTAAACATACCCAGTTCCTTCAACCTTTGCTTGTATCTCTTGCATTCCACATCTTCGTTCATCTTTGTAGCTCCTCTCTGGATCTTTTCCACATCCTTTCTATACATTGGTGTCCAAAAATTGGATACAGCACTCCAGCTGAGACCTTATCAGCTCCAGGTAGAGTGATACTATCACCTACTGTTATTTGCAAGCTATGCCTCTTAACACAAGCGCGAATTGCATTTGCTTTTTTTTTTTTAAATCAACAATATCACATTACTGGCTCATTTTGAAGTTGTGACTCACCGTAACTCCCAGAACACTCTCAGGAGTGCTGCTGCTAAGCCAGTTGTCCCTCATTCTGTATTTGTGTATTTGTTTTCAAAGTCTGGCTCCTTACATTTGCCTTTGTTGAATTTTATTTTTGTTATCTATAGCTCATTTCTCCAATTTATCTCTTGGAATTTTAGCTCTATCCTCCAAAGTGTTGGCAACCCCCTTAGTTTTGCATCATAGAATCATAGAATCCTAGGGCTGGAAGAGACCTCAGGAGGTCACTGAGTCCAGCCCCCTGCCCAAAGCAGGACCAACCCCAACTAAATCATCCCAGCCAGGGCTTTGTCAAGCCGAGACTTAAAAACCTCTAGGGATGGAGATTCCACCACCTTCCTAGGTAACCCATTCCAGTGCTTCACCACACTGCTAGTGAAATAGTTTTTCCTAATATCCAACCTAGACCTCCTGCACTGTAACTTGAGACCATTGCTCCTTGTTCTGCCATCCGTCACTACTGAGAACAACCTCTCGCCATCCTCTTTGGAACCTCCCTTCAGGAAGTTGAATGCTGCTATCAAATCCCCCCTCACTCTACTCTTCTGCAGACTAAATAAGCCCAAATCTCTCAGCCTTTCCTCTTAAGTGATGTGCTCCAGCCCTCTAATCATTTTGGTTACCCTCCCCGGACCCTCCCCAATTCATCTACATCCTCTCTGTAGTGGGAGGCCCAGAACTGGACACAATATTCCAGATGTGGCCTCACTAGTGCCGAATAAAGGGGAATAATCACTTCTCTAGATGTGCTGGCAATGCTTCTCCTAATGCACCCTAATATGCCATTAGCCTTCTTGGCTACAAGGGCACACTGTTAACTCATATCCAGCTTCTCATCCACTGTAATCCCCAGGTCCTTGTAATCCCCATTTGCAAACTTGATCTGTATACCCTCTATAGCTAATCCAGATAATTAATAAAGATGTTAAACACCACTGAACCCAGAACAGACATGCCACTTGAGACCGCCCTCAAATCTGACATCATTCCATTAATAGTTGCTTTTTGTGCTTGTTTAACCTATTATGTACCCATTTAATGATAGTTCCACAAGCCTGCATTTTCTCCAGCTTTCTTATTGGACTGTTATGTGTGACTGTGTCAAAAGCCTTGCAGAAGTCCAGGTATATTATATTCACTGCAGCCCCCCTATTCACCAAATCAGTTACCCTTTCAACGAAGGAAATCAAGCTGTTTTGGCACAAGTTGTTCTGGGTGAATCCATGCTGACTGCTAGTGATTATCCATTCATCCTCCAGGCATTTGCAAATTGAATGTTTTGTAGATTGCTCTAGTAACTTTTCAGTTATTGAAGTGAGGCTGACTGGCCTGACTTTGTGAAGATGGGCCCTATGTTCACCCTTCTCCAGTCTTTTGGGACCCCTCCTCTTGCCCATGAGCTTGCAAATATTATTGCCAGTGGTGCTGAGATTTTTTCAGTCAATTTCTTCAGTACCCTTGGGTGAAGAACATTCGTCACTGCTAATTTGAATTCATTCAGATGATTGATTTTAATTATATTTATCCTCATCTCTTCCCCTTTATTGTAACTCCTCCAGTCATCCAGTCACCTGTTATTTTTTCTTAGAAGACTGAGGCAAAGTAGGCATTGAGCAATTTCCATTACCACCTCAGGAGTTGATGCACACTATCCTTGAACTTTCTTTTTTACCTGACATATTTGAAGAACCCCTTCTTGTTGTCTCTAAGTAACATTTCTTACCAGCTGTATCTCATTCTTTGCCTTGCCGCTCTGATTTTGTCCTTACACGTGCATAATTCCCATGTATACTTCTTTGGTGACATGTCCCTACTTCCATTTCCTGTATGTATCCCTTTTAATAGCTAAAAAGCTCCTTGTGCAGCCTCACTGGCCTCCTGTGGCTCTTCTTATCTATGCTCTGCATGGGAGTAATTTGATGCTAAGCCTCTAATATTACATCTTTTAGAAATGGCCAGCCCCCTTCAACTCCTTTTCTTGCTAATTGGACTTTCCCTGGGACCTTGCCTACTATCTCGCTGAGAGAGTAGAAATCTACCTTTCTGTCCTTGTTACCCACTCTCTTGCCTGGCAGTAATTGGGGGAGCCTTAGGAAACTGCAGTAATGCCTATAGACACTGCAGAGAGTAATAAGATGACTCTGCTAGGACCCTGAGTCAGCATGGAAAGGCACCTGCTGAGAAAGCCTCCTGAGAAGGAAAGCTCCAGGCATCAGCTCCTTGGAAACAGACAGACCCTCAGGGAGGAGCGGCTGTGCCCAGCTGAAACTGGGATGAACACTGTGAAAGTTTGTGTTTGGTTTTCAGAGACTTTTTGTTATTTTGGCAGAGGGACATTGAACTGGGGTTGGGGCTTAGGGCCAGTCTGTACCCAAAGGGCTAAATAAATGGGAACCCTTAAGGGGATTGTTCAAATTATCTGTGGACTGTGAGTGCTTCAAGAGCTGTGAAGTAGGGAAAACAAAATAAGAGATCATTGTCCTACAACAGGGTTTCCAGTTACTCTAAGAGGGTATGTCTACACTACAGCGTTATTTCAAAATATCTTATTTCGAAATAGTTAATTCAAAATAAGTTATTTCAAAATAACGCGTCTACACACAAAATGCATTTCGAAATAGCGTTTTGCTATTTCGAAATGGCGCGTCCACACTGAGTGGACACTGAATCGCATTTAAGGCCGACCAGAACCAGGTCCGGCAGGGCATCAGGTCAGGAGTTACTTAGCCTCAGGCAGCAGCCACACAATCTGAGGCCTGTGCTTAAAGGAACCCTGCCCCGGACAGACGGTTCTCAAGTTTCCCTGTTTGCTTGCCTACCTTGATGAGGGACAGCAAAGCATTTTGTCTCTGCGTGCTCTGGTTGCCCTCACTCGGGACACCACAGAACTCTGCAACATGGAGCCGGAGCTCCCCCTGGGCACTCTGGTGCTTCTCGTGGACACATTGCTGCGAGCCTGGCTGCACTTTCAGCAGGTTGCCATCCGGGAGGTCCATTGGGGGGCTGTCAGTATCCAGGAGGCCCTGCGGAAGAGCTTCCGCCTTGAGGAGCACTAAGAGCCTCCCAGGTCTGCCCCACTGAGGGCTTGAGCCTCATTCCTCCCTCACATCCTTCCACATACCCCTCCTTAACCCCCCTTCCTGATGTCAAATAAAATACACGTATTTTTATGAACACAAACTCTCTTTATTTAACAAAACTGGGGGGGGGGAATGAAACTCTGGTGAGATTGGGGAAAGGAGGCGGGAGAGGGGAGAAGAGAGGGTGGGGTTGTGGCTCCACCATGTGCTTGACCAGCGCTCAGGAGCACGTACAGGGCTTCCCCTCCTCCCCAAGGCGTCACACGCAACCAGAGGCTCTCAGCGCTGATCGCGCCCCACCTCCAAGCCATTCCCCCCGCCACCGCCAGGCTTCTGTCAGGCACCCAGCCGGAAAACTAGAAAATACCGGACATTGCACGTCCGGTATTTTCTCAATTTTTTTACCGGACTATCCCAAAAAAACGGACTGTCCTGCGACCCCCCACTAAGTTACTCACGACCACACTTTGAGAAACTCTGGGTTAGACAATAATACTGATACTATTACATGTGCTATAATATAAATGGATGGTCCACCCTTATCTGGAATTCTGTGTTCAGTTTTGGTAAACTCAGCTCACAAAAAATTATAGCAAAAAATTATATATATATTCTTTTCATTATATTTGTCACTTCTCCTCAGGCTCTATGCGTGTGTGTGAATACACACACATATACACACACGCGCACTGGGCCTGAGGAGAAGCTACAAATAAAAACAAAAACTGGTATATGAAGAGAGACTGAAAAGTAGCCTATGAGCCTTATTAGAAACACACAGAAAGTATTTCTAACACATGCCAGGAAATAATTGAGCCAGATCTTTGGCTTTGCTGAAGCCCCTTTGCACCACCAGACTAAGCACAAAGGGAAATTAAAACTTATCTTCTGTGAACAGCTACCGAGTCCTCCACTCTAACATAAGCTTCAGCTGGTGTAAACTAGCATAGCCCTCTCCACACCAGCCTCTTCTAATCACATCACCTTTGGGTGCTTTCTGAAGGCCAGAGGGTAAAGAGCCAGAGATACCATAGAGCACCATAGTCCATCAATCCTCCTGACGTAAGGGCTATGCAAGGGAGAGGACGCAGAAGCATTACAATTTAGAGTAGCAGAAGGGCTGGGAGCCAGTTCAACCCTTAGCAGCTCCAGATTGGGGAACAGCCAAAGATGGGTGAACAGTTAACTGAGAGTGATGTAAGCACAAAAATTAAATATGGAATATGGAAATGTAACCGCCCCCCCCAGTCGCTTGCTTTTTTCTACAAAACCTGAATTACAGGAATGTCTTTTTGTTAGGCACCTTGCGCAATACATCCCTTTCCTTATCTTGCAATAATAAATGATCTTGTGGATGCTTCTCTAGAGTCAGAGTTCAGGGCCAGAGGAGACCACCATTGAGCCCTGCCCCCTACTATCAGAACGAAGTCTATCAGATAATTGCATTCATAAATGTATACTGCTCTCTCTTAAAGCTAATTAAGTCATTTTCCCCCACAGCTCCTATTAGGAGGCTGTTCCAGAACCTCATCTCTCTGTTAGAAACCTTTTAATTTCCAGCCTGAAGTTGTTCATGGCCAGTTTATATCCATTTGTTCTTGTGAAGTCACTGACTATACAGTCACTATTAATTTTTACTTTCTTGCTATGTCCCTTTTATGCACACCCCATCCATCTTAGGCAAACTAGATTGTGCTTCGGACAGTGCTCTCCTCTCCCTGGGGAATGTGCCTCTCGTTAGCAGTGAAGTGTTTGGCACAATGCAGCCTGTAATGACATTCTCCTTTGGCTTTCCCTCAGCTCTCAGTAAGACTTTTAACTCCATTTTCTGTAACCACTCAGGCACGGGATAATGGGTACTAAAGATGTTTAACTCTTTACTACACTCATCCTAACCTGCAGGAGGAAAGGCAAAATGTCCAGTGCACTCCAGGGGTAGGGGGTGGAGAAGGCAGGGATTTACCCTGACGGCTGCAGACAGTATTTCCCTTGGGGTGTGTCTAGACTGCAGGCTGCATCCAGACTGCCTGGGTGCTCTCTTTCATAAAAGCGGTTTGCTTTTTTGAAAGTATTGGTTGTAGTCTAGATACTCGTTTTCAAAAGAGGCTTTTTCGAAAGTATGGTTTGAAAAAGCCTCTTTCGAAAGAGGCTTGCAGTCTAGATGTAGCCTTGAAGTTTCCACCGTGGGCACTATAGAAGTACTTCTGCTGGAAAGATCCTATGACTCACTGCTTCCCTCAGCTACCCTGGCCAGTGCTACCCATCTTTATGCTATGTTAGCCTCTTGCAGACCTCAGCAGAAAAGAGGCTGATGCTATCTTTACCACTATAACTTCTTCCCCAGTGGACTTTCCAATATCAAGCCAAAGTCAAAAGAAAATCTGTTCTCTACTCTGGATGTTCAGAAACATAGGAGAGCTCTGTAACTGAATGACATCAGACGGTAAAATAATTAGTGTAGCCGTGGATAGGCTCACCATAAACACACAGAATCAGGAAAAGTGCTCTCGCCTTTTATCTCCAAAGGATGTGTCTCTACACAATAACCCACAAGAGCAGTTTCAGAGGCTCAGCCAGTGGAAAGAATTGATAAACACTTGAGCAGGCCTCATGTATATTTCATCTAGTAGACAAGAGTAATGAACATACCCGCAAGCCAGTACATTAACTTCTGTCACTGTATGACACTGCTGACATTTCTTTAAATATTACAGATTGTACTAGCATTTCCGTGCTCTTTGGCTGGCCGGGGATACAACTCAGGGGGTCAGTGTGATTTAGTAAATCTGCTCTACAAAGAAAACTTGCAGGATGTCTTCTTACTTTTACAGGTCACCAGCAGTCTCACTTTGCACAGGACACCACTGCAGTCCAACAGTCACTGCTCAGCTGACTCCTGCATCCTCACTCCGAAAGCCCCATGAATTCTGGGGTTTTTCCTTTCAGAGGAAGAAAAAGATACTGCCTGCAGGGAGGGGTGGGATTCAACCGCAGGCACCCCTGGGAACAGAAATGAGACATTTGCCACGATCAAAATTGGTACTATTCAGAGCAGCCTTCACTAAACAGTAGGACAGAAAAACCTGCAGGGAACCTCTCGGGGGAATCATGAAGCATTGGTGATTTTAAAGGCTGCAGCTGTAGCGCAAAAGGCTCCTGAATTTATCTTTTTCAAACTATAATTCCAGGGTTCTCAGACTTCACTGTACCACAATCCCCTTTTGATAACAAAAATTATTGTATGAGCCTAAGACGGGGTTCAAAGCTTGAGCCCAGCAGAGTTGCACTGCCTCAGGTGGGGGTGCCAAAGCCGAAGGCTGCAGCCCCAGGCAAGGGGCTTGTAATTTGAACCCCACTCCCAAGGCTAAAACTGAAGCCTGAAGCCCACTTACCAGGGTTGCAGCCCCTGGGCTTTGGATTCAGGCCTGGGTGGAGGGACTCGATCTTCAGCTTTGGCCCTCAGGCTTCGGCTTAGTGCCACCAGGGCCAGATTAAGGGGGGGGGAGGAGGCTAGCTGGGCAGCTGCCTGGGGCGCCAACCTCTGGGGGGCGTCCGATGGCAGCTGTAAGGGGCGCCGCGCTCCCAATTGCAGCTGTAAGGTGCATAGCGCACCAGGGGACGGGGCCGTGCATGCGCTGTGTGCCTGCTGCCCGGGGCGCAGGAATGGCTCGAGCCAGCCCTGAGTGCCGCTGAGGTGTTTCAAGTATAGACAAGACCTAAGTTCCTTTTGAAAATGGGTTTTAGGCTCCTAAGTCATTTAGGCATTTTGGAAAATGTTATCCCTTGTCCTTACGCTGGGATGAGTTGGGAGAGTTCTGTTATGGCTCCTCACCCAGAGCGACACTTGTATGGATTTTTAAAAAATGTTTGTACCTCCACCTACACTATGGGTGCATTTAATACAGGTCATTATTCATATGCAAAATGTTATTTAATATTACATAATATTATACAGACTGGACTGGATTCCCACCTACAATATGGGGAAGAAACTTCACCAAGTCAGAAAATGGTTCATGGTTTCTGGAGAGAGTTACCACTCTGTGTTTGTTGTTTGTCTATATGATGAATCCTCTTTCCCTGCAATTGGTCACAGAGATACTTCATAAAGGCTGATGAGGCTTAAGTGCCAGCCCTTTGCCTCCTGTTGTTGTTTCACCATCCATCCAAGTGAAATCACTGTCGTTCTGGAGAAGATTAGGTGTTGTAGAATGAAGACTGCATTTAAATACTTTTGTGCCTGCTTCTGTAACAATGAATAAGAATAGCAAGTGTAGTAGTAATGGTATAGACTGAAATAAAAATAGAACCTCCCTTGTGGCTTCACTCTAATCATTATAAATGCTGATCATCTTTTGTCTTCTTAAAGTGCAGAGGATGCCATACTGTCTCACACCTTTCTTCACAGAAACCCCTTTTGAAGTTGAGGCATTGCTGAAAACACATCACAGTGGCACTGACATACACCATTAAGCCTGAGTGACAAGCACCCTGCCTGCTCTTGTGAAAACTGTTGTGCATCCATTTAATGTGATAACTGATGACATGTGGATATCACCTCTACTCCTTCCCTACCTGGAGACTGAGAGATAGAGCCTAAATTATGAGTCATCCTCAGAGAATTCCTGCCTCCACTGGGAGGGAATTCTGTGTTCACAACCATTGTTCTCTGGAAAGGACAATCCAATAAACACAGTAGGCATGGTTTAGTAAATCTTGGGAAGTGTTTCTTTTTACAGTGAATTTGGGGCTTGTGAAAGGTGATGGGTTAGCAACTATGATTAACCAAAGAGACACAGGCCAGACAGCGTGTACTAGTTGCACTATGAGTCAGCCTCAGGTAGGTTCTGGAAGCATCCCATCTATGGGCAGACAGGTAGTTGGTTCTCCATGTTCATTCTGTCCTTAAAGGCAAGGCATAAGTCACCAGTGAGGATGCCAACTTCTGCCATTTTTAATAATGGTTTTGATTTCCTAGAACTGTCCTGAGATGAGGAGAAAAGTTTAGTGAGATCAGCACACACATCCTAAGAAGGGTGTTCGGGAACAGGAACACTCTGCTATTGCAAAATGTACCTTTGATAGAATATTCACAAATGAATTGGAAGGTTCATTCCCTTTACAATCAAAGCTCAGAAAAAGCTCAGATTCAGCTTAAAAACAAAATAGAGAGTTCCTCTCTATAACGGGGTGCACTCACTGCTTGTGAGCACCCCTTGGCTGGGTGCATGTGCCTACTCTCTTTCAGATTGTCCCTGCTCTGGATAGAGCAGTTCCCAAGGCTCCCTCCCTCGAGACAACGTCTTGGCTAAAGCCCTCTAACAAGTGGGAGGGGACCTGGGCCCAGCCACTACTCCAGGTCCTAGCCCAGGAGCCCTTTAGGTAGAAGCCCTCTGCTATGTCCCTTTAACTATGTCACACAGCTTCTCTAATTCCCTCTTCCCCACAACCTAGCACCAGCTTGGCCTTTGCCTCAGGGCCTTGTCCTAATGGAGTCCCAGAAACCAGCTCCAGGCTCCTTCTTGCTCTCCCCGGGTTCTGCTCCTAAAATGCTTTGGGGGGCGTTGGCACAGAGGCCCATTTGTGGTTCACTACACTGTGTGTCAGCAATGCATGTCCACCCTGATATACTCACTACACCTCACCCACTGGTGTCATGATATTTACTTAAAGGTATTATGTAGTATGTCACTGGAAAATTACTAACTCACTGGTCAATGTTTTTGTGTAATGTACGTGTGAGAGTCATAGTTAAATGCTAGAATTATGACCATAATGTATTTAAACCAGGCATGTCATGGGGAGTAGGTAAACAGGTCTGAACTAAACAAAGGAACATGTTTGCTTCTCTAACCAGCTAGTCATCAGGGAGTGACAAAGAAGGTCAATTTACATATCAGACAAAGTCATAAAGCTAACAAGTGGATGAAGAGACAGCACAGTGTCCATGCACCAGCAGGCAAGAGAGATCTAGTCTCATTTTTTATTCTTTTCAAAGAACACATTGCAAAGGTTTACTGGTACATAAAGTAGGGGTTGAACCTCAAGTGATAAGCAATGAAATCAACTGATTGTGTATAATGTTATAAAAGTGTATGGAGTGAGGCTTTTTCTTAAAGCTAATTCCACATAAGTGATCAATCAATGTGAAATGCATGCATTAACAGTATATAAGGAAATATTGATATTTAATTTTATTAAGCTTGAAAGGCTGTAGCCAAAGATGGAGAACCGGGTTCCCTTGCAAACAGGAAAGAAGACAGCTATCAACCTGTCTTCTATGAAATTAAGCAATGAGCAACTAAAACCAATGGAAGCCCAATTTACATAGAAATCAGCAAGGGGATGGAAAGCCAACAGGAAGAGAAGAACAGTGCAAGGCCATCCTGCCTCTTGAAACAAGAACTGTGGAAGACATAAACAAGGTCAGAAGCCATCTTTGGCATCAATCACTAGGCAGAAACAAAGGGCTGGAGCTCTTGTTAGCTAACAGAGATGGATCCTTCTACCAAGGGTGCGGAGTTTGAAGTCTCTGGGAATTGAACATGGGTGAGAAACCTGCTTAGGCAAAGATCTTTCATCTAGGAATACAAGGGAAACTACTGTCTTGTCCTTCAGTGAAGGTCCTGACTAAGGAAAGTCAGACATGGCTGTGAAGAAGGAAGGCTGGTGAAAGAAACCCTCTAGAAGAAAGCCCGTAATCTTCTAGATTAAGTTTCAGAGTTCTAGATGCATTTTTTTACTTGTAACTACCTCTACTTCTATTTCCTTCTATTTCCCTTCACTTCTGTCCTATTGTTATTACACTCTTCATTTTTACTATAAAGCAGCTCAGTGCTATGTTTGAAGGGAAGAGTATATTTACCCCAGTTCAATAAGCTATAAGTTTAATAAGCTATAAAGAGCTTTTGCCTCTTTAAAGGCACAACCAAGCTTATTATTTCTCTGAGCAATCCAGGAGAGAAACTTCACATTGCATAGCACACAGCTTTGAGGGAATTCAGGAGTAGGAGTGTGTTGGAATCACCTTGATATTTATAAGGAAAGCTGGTGGAAGCCAGAGTGGGGCTCTAGACAGGCTGCTGGGAACAGAAGGGCAGAACAGGGATGATTATCACGCAAACACTCGGGGTCTGCTTTGTAGGCTGGCTGTGAAAGTCTCAGGCTGGGAGCTACATTGTAAGATACCTGGGGTAGCAGGGCAAGTAGTGACAATCCCTGAACTTCTCTGGAGTGCACTGCAAAGTTTGACAGCCCATGAACCAACTTGGTGTTATATTTGGAGCACGAGAAGGAGAATTCCTGGAATGTTCTTCTTCTCCGTGTTCATGTAGCATCAGAATCAAAAGTGTGCCTAAAATTCTAAATATAGTGTATGCGCCGCATGCACAAGGATGAACACATCAGTGAGATATGTTACACATTTATGATGCATAGCTCATTAGGGTTTTGCTATCTGATTCACCAAGGTTTCGATGGAGACAGATTGCTATATATGAGGAGAGGCAAAGAAAATCTGATCAACCTATTTAAAGGGACAACCCTTTGCATGCCATATGGGACAAGGCATAGCTCATTTAAAAGCACTGTGGGTGCAGCTAGTTTTATTTATGTCACAGTTTGGCTTGACTGTATTTAGGGTACAAGTATACAGCATCTAGTTAATCAAAGAAAAGGAAACAGACACTTGTCCAAGAATTAGGGGCATCATCACTAACCTAATGAGGGCTGTTCTTGCCATTTCCCTTTCATGCATGTTGGAAACAAGAGGGCTTTTTGTTTTATCTGCATTGACCACACAAATCACCCACTTTGCAAAATCCATGATGACTGAATTTTAGAGAGAGAATCTCCTCAGGGACTGTAATTATTCATCTTTCAGAGGACACAAGATCTATACTACACAACTGCTGCAGATAAGAACTAGTTTACAGGTTTATCTCATGAGTGAAAGTATAATCCATCTTCACTGGCATGATTTAGTAGGTGCAGCATAAGGAAGGAGATAAAGTGGGTCAAATCTGTTTCAGTTTACATTTATTTGTACACAAGTGTGCCTGCTACCCATAAAGGTGCCACTCATTTCCCCACTGCAGTGAATTAACATCTTGGTGACCACAGGAAATTGGCTGTCTTAGAGTGTAGCAGCCTACAGAACATCTGAAAAACTCTATGGGGCATGAGAGGTGGATTTGGAGTTACAGAATGTTCCTGAGAATGCATTGCCATTCTTGATGGTCTTGCTTAATTTCATATCTGTCATGAGATCCAGCAGCAGATCAATGAACCCAAAGTTCTAATTTCTACTGGAGACAATAGCATATTCTAAGAAGATAGTGTAATGCTAGCACAGAATTGGTTATGCTAATACCTGAACTAGATCCACTAAGAACTAGCTTAGAGATTCCTATATTTTTAATTCAAGCAGACCATAACTTGAGAGATCATGCTGACCATCTTGTTGCCTTTCACTCATGGTCATATAAGCCACCTCCTCTCCCAAGAATATTGATAGAACATCTGTGGCAACTACAGCAGTGGCTTACATAGAAAAGCAATGGTAGGAAAGTGTTTAATGTAGTTATGACATCTTTTGATGCAGTACAGGTGCTGAAACCAAAGAGGAGTCAGCAATAAATGATCATCTAGCTCTCTGCAAACCACTAATGGTACATGCCTCCCAGTTTGGGAGCCTTCAAGCCAGGTGTTTCACAAAATCAACCTGAGTTGAATGCTTGTGTTTTTAATAATACACTGTGTCCTTTCTCTAGCTTCCTCCAATGTATTTGTAATTTTCATGTATACTGCAAGTATACACTTATGGAGTTCATTTCTTTGTGCACAGTGCATTTTTCTGCATTCTTCTCCCCTTCAATAGTTGCTGTTTTATCTCAAAGACAAACATAGCTTATCATTTCTATCCTGAAGCATAACATTGTAGAATCCTAGACTATAGAAATGTAAGGCTGGAAGGGCCTTAAGAGGTCAGCTAGTCCAGCTCCTGTGCTGAGGCAGAACCAAGTAAACCAAGACCAACCCTAACCAGTATTTTTTCTAACCTGTTCTTTAAAACCTCCAGTGATGGGAATTCCACAACCTTCCTTGAAAGCCAACTCCCATATTTAATTTCCCTTGTATTTAGAAAGTTTTTCTTAATATGTAACCTACTCTCTATTGCTGAATTTAAGCCCATTATTTCTTCCTTTCCTTCCAGTGAACATGGAAGACAGCTGATCACAATCACCTTTATAAAAGCCCTTAGCATAATTGAAAACTGCCATCAGGACTGTGTCTTCTTTTCTCAAAACTAAACAGACCCAGGTTGGGGTTTTTTTTGTTTTTTTGTTTTTTAACCTTTCTTCATAGCTCAGATTTTCTGAATCTTTTCTTATTTTTGTTACTCTTCTCTGGACTCTCCTATTTGGCCACATCTTTCCTAAAGTGTGGCACCTAAAATGGGGCACAGTGCTCCAGCTGAGATCTCGCCAGTGCTGAGTAGAGTGGGACTTAGGACACTGCTATTCATATATGTCAGAATATTAGCCTTTTCTGCAAGTTCATCACATTGTTGGCTTATGTTCAATTTGTTATCCAGTATAACCCCCGGATCCCTTTCTGCGGTACTACCAAGTAGCCATTTTGTAGTTAGTGCATTTGATTTTTCCTTCCCAAGTTAAGTACTTTGCTTGTCATTACTGAATTTCATTTTGTGGATTTCAGAACTATTTGTCAAGGTCATTTTGAACTCTAAAATCCTGTTCTCCAAAGTGCTCAAAACCCCTCCAGGGTTGGTGTTAGCAAACCGTTAATACCTACTCTTTGAATATAGTCTTTCAACCAGTTATTAATCCACTTTATAATAGTTTCAGCTAGACTACATTTCCCTAGTTTGCTTCTGAGAATGTCATGTCAGACTGTGTCAAAAGCCTTATTAAAATCAAGATATATCAGATCTACTGCTCCCCCACCCCTCCACTAAACATGCCAAAGAAGGAAATTAGGTTGGTTTGGCATGATTTGCTCTTAACGAATTCATACTCACTATTACTTATAATCTCGTTATCCTCCAGGAGCTTACAAACTGATTGTTTAATAATTTGTTCCAGTATGTTCCCAGGTATTGAAGTTAGGCTGCCTGGTCTATAATTCCCTGGGTCCTCTTTGTTCCTCTTTTCAAAGATGCGTATGTCTGCACTGGGGATCTACTGCAATTTTTTTTATGAGTGTCTGGTAACTTGTGGTGCACAAGTCGCGCCAATAATGTGCACATGGGACACCTGTTCTGCTTTCAGTTCACATTGTGTGAACACAGTGGCAGTTTGCTGATAACTGAGTGAGAAGCATTGTCTTGAGTAACCCACAGTTCTTTCTTCATGGCTGAGCAGCGCACACCATGGGATTGTTTTTGTTATTTGTGGGCTGCAAAGTGGAAGCCACGTGGGTCTCTATTTTAAAAAAAATAAAACATGTTTCCATATCTTTGCCCCCTTGATTCCTTTCTGGGTGGGCCAGGACCAGTTTCAAATTGCTCTCTCTCAATATGGACCCAGAAACACACCATTTCACTATGGTGCCAAGCGTGAAAGTGTAGAGACTGCTTGGCGGTATCACAGTATTGCAACCTGGATGCATTGGGCATTGAACTTTACCTACTGTACCACTGAGCAGAGGAATATTTAATAGTAGCATCAGCAGACGGACAGCAGTAGGAGAGCACTGCAAAGCTGTTGCCATATGAAGAGGACACAGCTGTTGGAGCAAGAGGGCTAGCTCCTGGATCAGCTACACAGTGGGCAGCATCATTTCTGAGCCCAGCAAGCAAGTGCAGAATGATGGGAAAGGGTCATTCAGTGGATCTGGATGACCAGCAGTCCTGAGAGAATTTCAA
Source organism: Pelochelys cantorii (assembly GCA_032595735.1). NCBI lineage: Eukaryota > Metazoa > Chordata > Testudines > Trionychidae > Pelochelys > Pelochelys cantorii. The sequence continues at coordinate 66,315,543 of CM064328.1, forward strand.
GATGGGGAGGGCTTGTGTAGGCTTATGGGCAGAACTGACCCCAAAGCTTCAACCACAGTGCACCAACACACAGTGCTAATAGCCAAGCAGCAAGTAGCCACTGCCATCTGGCCCCTGGCTCCCCAAGAATGTTACCAGTCTGCAGTCAACCAGCTCAGCATAGAGAGATGTATTGTTAGGGCCAGAATCATAGAATCATAGAACACTAGAACTGGAAGGGACCTCGGGAGGCCATCAAGGCCAGTCCCCTGCCCTCACGGCAGGACCCAGTACCATCTAGATCATCCCAGACAGTTGTCTTTCTAACCTGCTCTTAAGTATCTCCAGTGGTGCAGATTCCACAGCCAGATCTGCCATGCCATGGATAAGACACTGTCTAGCTGAGATAATGCTCAAGGGACTATTGATGCTTTCTGCACACAGGGGTTCCCTAGCTATATTGGGGTAGTTAATGGTATCTATGTGTGACATACCAGGATACACTCTAGGCCAAGGTTTCCCAACCTATGGGTCGGGACCCAAATATGGGTCGCCATTACATGTCAAAAGGGTCGCCAAGTGTATCCCCAGGTGGCTCTGTCCCCTTTCCTCCCCCCGTTTTTGAATTGCCTTGGGTCACCAAGTCTTCCTGAATTGTCAAAATGCGTCCCCATCTGGAAAAGGTTGGGAACCGCTGATCTAGGCAAATGAGCCGTTGTGTGACTTCTGCTCTGCAACCTTGGGTGACTTGTAATGCCCTGCTGAAGTAGCTCCCATAGGGCTGTTCACAAAAAGTCTTCCAGCATGCAAGCCACATCCCTAGTGTCCATGTGTAGCTGCAGACTGCCAGTCACATTTGTGTTACACTCTGGCTCTTACCAGTCTTGGTTATACTGCAGGGTCACCCAATACACCCCCTATTTCCAGATTTTTCTCCCCAGAAATGTATGTCCTGAACTGCCCAGACATCTCCTGAACAGCACAGTCCATTATTTCTTTAATGAATATGCCATGTCATCATCTCAAATAGTTATTCTAACATCATGGGTGGCAGGTTTGTATAATTTTTGGTGGTGCCCCATTACCCATGCCCTCTGGCCCCCGTTAGCCACGCCCCCGACCCCTCCCCCCTCCGTTAGCCACGCCTCTGGAGGTAACACACTCGGAGCAAGATGAACACATGACCAGAAGTAAAAGGTGTCATGTCACCCCTCTCAAAGGGCTTTTCCCACCATCCTCCTACCAACAGGGATTAGTTTGGCCCCCACCAAACCCCCTCATGCAACTATCCTGCAGTTGCATTAACCCAATGTGTGTGACATTAACTCAGGGGCAGAGAGGCTAGGGGAAGTGTTCCCTCTAAGGCTATGTCTACACTCGCAGCTTTTTGTGCAAGTACAGCCATTCTTGTGCAAGAACCCGCAGAGCATCCACACTGCCCGCCTGCTCTTGCGCAAGGAAATTTACAGTATGGCGTGGTAAGAGAGGGCATCTTGCACAAGAGCTACACTCTTTTCTAACAGGTGTAAAGCTCTCTTGTGCAAGAGGGCAGTGTGGATGCTTGCCAGGGATTTCTTGCACAAGAAACCCCTATGGCTAAAATTGCCATCGGCGCTTTCTTGGGCAAGAGAGCGTCCACACTGCCATAGATGCTCTTGTGCAAAAGCACAGCTTGCACATGGCAGTGTCGACGTGTTCTTGCACAAGACTTCTTGCACAAGAACTCTTGCGCAAGATGTTCTTGTGCAAGAAACTGCCAGTGTATACATAGCCTAAGAGTTTCCTCCCATGAGCAAAATGAATTTTGTGTTGTGCACCAGTACTGAGTTCATGTGGCTTGTTTGGATGTGCCACTGTGGCACCCAAGTTATTAATAAATATTTTTAAACCTTTACCTTTTCTCTCTGATGCCATGTCTCCTCCCCTTGTTCCATCAGCTCCCCTGGTACCTGCTGCCCCCCCAACTCCTCACCCTCCTCTGCTGTCCTGACTCCTGCCTTTCTCACTGCCCTCAGCCCTCCTGCAACCTGCCCCCCTCCACCAGCCCTTCTCTGCCCCCTGTGCCCACTCCTCCAGTAGCCCCACTCTGATCATGTGAGCTACCCCTCCTCATCCCCTCTTCTAACACCTCCTTCTACAAATCTTCCCTGCCTCCCTCCTCTGGTGCTGGTCCCTCCCCTGCAGGTGTCTGCCCTTCTGCTTCACCCCCAGAATCCCCTGGCACCTGCACCTTCTCTTCCTCCTGTGCCCTCCTGGTGCCTCCCCCTTCTCTCACTGCCCCTGCCCCCTTTGCCCTCTTTTTCTCTGATGCCCACCCCCTCACCACCCTCTGCCCCCTTTCCCCTCATGCCCCTGTGCCCTCACACATTACTTGCTCCATCCCGGCCTTCCTCATGCCCACCTCTTCTTTCAAGCCTTCTCCTAGCACCTCCTCCTCCAGCCCCAATGCCCTTACCGTCTCCCCTCCCAGCATCACCCTGTCCCCCTCCCACTGACACCTCTCCTCCTGCCTTTTTTCTCATTGTCTGCACTTGGCCCCCTGGCATTTGTCTCTCCTCTGCCCTGTCCCTTCAGTGCCTTCCCCTTTCTTCCCCCTCTCCCCTCCCCCTCTGCACAAGCCCCTTCCTCTTCCACCCCTCCCCCTCCACACAAGCCCCTTCCTCTCCCAACCTTTCCCCTAGTTTTCTCCCTTCCCCTCGACCTTCCCCTCCGCACAAGCCCCTTCCTCTCCCAGCCCTCCCCCTCCCCTACCTTCTGCCTTCCACTTTGCGGGGCCGGAGTCTACGCTCCATTCCTGGACTCTGAACCTGCAACGCAGCACCCAGCAGTTTTAAAATCCCGGGCCGTGACATTATGTCACGCCTGGGCATCTCCCCGCCCACCGGTTTGAGCACGCCGTGCATGGCAGCAGCAGCCAGCAAGGGGGAGCTCAGTGAAGGTTGCACACGGCAGGGACAGGCTGGGGCCGGGGCCGGGGCCGGGCCGGGGCCGGGGGAGAGACGCTTTGGGGCCGGGGTGGGAGGACACGCGGAGGGAGCCGGGGCCAGCTCCAGCTCCAAATATTGGTGGAGCATGGGCACCACGAGCCCATACAACTCGCCGCCCATGTCTAACATGACAGTTTCACACTGCATTAGATAAAATAGTAAACAAGTTTATTAACTATAAAGAAAGAGATTTTAAGTGAATACAAGTCATGAGGCACAAAACTCAGAAATGTTAAAAGAAAAATAAAGATCAGACATTTCCAAACACCTAATTAAACTATATAAGATTTAAGAAAAGTTTCTCGCCACATGCTTCCAGCAGTCTTACTGACCAAAATCTGTAGGTCAGGTCCCCACCCCCAGAGTCCAGTGCTTGCTTCCTTTTTCTCCTCAGGTGCAGTGAATGCAATAAGAAGGGAGGGAGAAAGGGTCACTTGGGATGTTTATCTTTCCTTTTTATAGTTTCAGTTGCTCTTTTGAAAGACATTTCCAGCTGGACACTAGGGGCATGTCTAATACAGGAGGGCAAAAGCCGAATTAAGCTACACAACTTCAGCTAAGTCAATTGAGTAAGCTGAAGTTGAAATAGATTAATTCGGCTTTTGGTGCTGTCTACACAGTAGGAAGTCGAAGGAAGAACACACTCTTCCTTCGACTTCCCTTATTCCTCATAAAATTAGGGTTACAGGAGTCACAGTAAGAAGTCCTCCAGCTCAAAATTATTTTGAAATAATGGCTTGCTGTGTAGATGCGCTCTTATTAACTTATTAATAACTAACGTTATTCCGAAGTAACGCTGCTGCGTGCACATACCCTAGAAGACAAAGAATTGATGTGGAAGGATGTTACCTGCTGGCTTTTTCTCATCTATTTAGGCTCTCTTTGTTTCCCTTTCTACTTGATGTCTCTTTTTACTGCTTAAATGCAAATTAAGCAGAGCAAACGTTCCTTCATTTAGTTCAGTTTGCCAGTCTCAGTTTGGATAGGGCTGTGGAGTTTGAAACATGTGTTAATATCATCATATAGGAAAATCTTATAATGTTGCCAAACATATTTTATTGGGATGATGCAGACTAGCAAATTATGAGTTTTCAAATAATATCTTACAAAACATATCTTGTACAAAAATTATTAGACTTGTGTGTAGGGTGCAAAGACAGGGGAATATTATGTCACACCATGTGTCTATCATTTGTCCCTGTCAGGCTACAGAACTTATAAATAGAAAAAGGAATTTCTCCATGCCACTCGAAGAAATGGTTGATTACCGTGACTGCCCATGCTTGGTTGTCTGGAAGAGACTTTGCTGACAGGATCTTTCAGAATTCAATTCAATTTAAATTAATGAAGAAAGTCTCAGACTGGTAGCCATGTTAGCGTGTATTTGCAAAAACAACGAGGAGTCCTGTGGTACCTTAGAGACTGAGATCTGGTCAACGCTAGGGAGTTATTTTGAAATAACAAGCAGAACGTCCACACTACTAAGCCCATTATTTCAAAATAATGGACTAGTTATTTTGAAATAATAACTCCCACTTTCCACTAGGAATAACGCTTATTTCAAAATAGATGCTCCACTGCTGCTATTTTGAAATAACTATTCCCCAAAGTCATTCAAAGTAATTACTCCCCAGTGCTTCATGGGGCTCTAAGTTGAGGTAGTGTGTCCAGATTAAGGTAGCCTGCCGTGGACTAATTTCGAGGCTTCCCTGTAGTATGGACACAGTATTTCAAAATAGTTATTTTGGGAGTTATTATTTAATTTCAAAATAATTTCCTTGTGTATACATGCACTAATAGATTTATTAGGGCATAAGTTTTCATGGGGGAAACCCTCTTCATCAGATGAATTGGAGTGGAAGTTACAGTTTAATGGACACAAATCAGACATCAAGAATGGTAACACATGTAGATCTGTAAGGGAACACTTTACCCTCCCTGGACATTCAGAAATGGATTTAAAAGTAGCCATCCTTCTACAAAAGAATTTCAAAAATAGGTTAGAAAGGAGGACAGCTGAATTGGAATTCATTTGCAAATTCAACACTATCAACTTAGTATTGAATAAGGATCTCAACTGGTTAACATATTACAAAGGCAATTTCCCCTCTCTGGATATTCACCTCTCCACACTTATTGCTGTAACTGACCTACTTCAACTCTGACTTGATTAGCTTCATTAACCCAAGCAACTTTTTCCTTATAATCTCCTGCTTCTGTAACTTCCACTCCAATTCATCTGATGAAGTGGGTGTTACCCATGAAAGCTTATGCCCTATTAAATCTGTTAGTCTTTAAGGTGCCACAGGATTCCTCATTATTAATGGAGAAGAACTGTTTGCCCCAAGGGCTAATCTTGGTATTAACAGTGTAGAGGTTGGTCCAGCTATCTGGGAGACCCTGATTATCCTGTGATGCCTCGTTTAATGGAGCTATACACAGGCTGCTTGGACAGAAGGAATATTTGAACTATCACTTCAGTATATGTGGAATAACGGGTAAGTGAATAATTTGGCCACATGACAGGCAGATGCTGCTGCATATGGGATCAATTGAAAGCAGCAAAAAAAAAAAATTCCCAACCATTATAGCTGTCTACTGTGTTTTTAGGGTTGCCAACCCTTCAGGATAGTCCCAGAATTAAAGAATAATTTGTAATTAATAATGATGTCTCGTGATGAAACCTCCAGGAATATGTCCAACCAAAACTGGCAACCTTATGTGCTCTGCACAACAGTTGTGAGACCAAGGGGAGAAGCCTTAATGATGGATGGGATGCCAAGGTGCAGATACTTGCTTGACGGTTCAAGCAGTGAGAAAGGCATCCCACAGAGAATGCAAATACCCGGAGGGATATTGTCAGCAATCCTATTGTTCACATTTTGCATCTCATGCTTGAGCATATATAGCTGTCTATCCAGATGCTGATTCATGGTGGAGGAGGTAGAGAGAGACTAAGCACTATGCGGTATTGCTTCTGGTGGTGGAAGTTGGACATGGCCTATCGACTTTTGTAAAACCATATGAATTATTTTAGCTTTCTTTAAAGGACTGTATGTGCTATATGCAGTGATGAGTCATAATGGTCCCAAATGGATTTTAAACTCTTTTTATGGCGAATCAACCCTAAGAAAGCCAAAAATAAAGTTTTAATTGAACCCGTGGGTAAATGACAATACTTTTTATTTGATAATGCATTTACCCAAACAATCATCTAAGCAACAAACAAACAAACTTTTACAAATGCCATGTAGTTATTTGCCAGGATGGTCCCTCCCACCTCAGACCAAAGAAGGGGCATGCAAACTATACTGGAGGTGCTACTCCTATAACATGTGAATCAAAATGGAGCAAAATTCTTCCATTTTAAGTTCTGCTTTATCTCCCCCATAGAGATGGAGAATGTGCATAGAAAAACAGACAATGTCTTGCAATGTGTCTTACAGGGATTTTAAACCACAGTGGGGAACAGAACTGTTTGAATGCTTGGTGCTCTTTTATAGCTCGTGTAAACTATGAACATCAGTCATACGTCTTTTCCTGTAACCACAGTTTCAATAAACTGGGACATTTTGCACAAATGATTAACTGTGCCATGGGAAGGGAGTAGGATAGAGGCTGTAGGTGCACCATCCTGCCACCCACCAGTCTGAGCTAGTGAATAGCAGTCAGCATTCACCAAGCAAGATAGATGAGGGAAGAGAAAAGGAATACCCGGCAGATGTGCAAGTGCCCGTTGTGCCACAGTCCTGGAAACTGTGTGTAGCTCTGGCTTTACCGTGAGACAGAAAGCAGTCACCCAGATGATGCAGCCACCGTTTTAGAAATATGAACTGGGGTGGGGGCAAATAGGAAACATGGGAGGACAGAGGAGAAAGAGGGAGAGGCTGGATACTCAGGCTTTGAGCTCACATCAACACAGGAGTGGCCATGGGGCACTTGTTATAGAAGCCAGAACAACAGTGTAACGTAACAATACACTGGAAGGATTGTTACATTCTGAAGTTGTCTGCAGGGGGCCTGCCTCATTGGTCCCAGCCTGGGTTTCTGGCTTGGAACCCAGTGCTGGCCAATGAAGGGCAGGAATTGGTCCGTTGCAGCAGGGTATGAATGTGGCGGGCTTCTTAGCTGATTGATACCAGAATCCTGGGTCTCAGAAATATCCTGGCTATAGGGGGCAGCTGCTCTCCAACATCGCCCTGCTCGTTCTCTAGTGGGTTTAGCCAGCTGTCGTTGGTGTGGGGGAGAGGAAAGTTAGCGAGCTCCACTTGGTGTGCAGGGCAGGTTGTGTCATAATTGTATAGGATTCTGTCCAGTTCATCATCAGACGGACAGGTCACATGTCCCCTGACAAATTGTCCCCTTTCATCCCTCAGTTCATTGTACTTAATCCTCTGCTACTCGCTCTTTACTCAGCACTGGTCAGCATCTCAGCCATACCCCCTCTTGGGCACCTGCTTGGCAACGTCCACAGAAAGGTCCTTCCTTATTCCTGTGTCTGGCCACAAGAACTTCCTGCTCCTAAGCGTCTCGCCACATGGCAGTGAGGTCCAGGGTTTCAACATCCAGGCAGCTGCATGAGGCAGGCTGTTGGGCTTCTGGAGTGCTATTGCACTTGTATGGCAAGAATGCTCACACACTCAGATCCTGGAGCAAATGGGTAAATTCTGGCTCTGCACCAGCTCTTAAAGTGGGGAGAGGAAGTCCTGAGAACTTGATACCAGAGCAAGGGACCGGCACACAGCTGAATGGACAGGTCAGAAATGGGTGATCTGCAAAGCACTCTGGGATAGCTGTTGGAAAGCAAGGGAAAAAATGGTGTGCAGCAATTGCTTCCACATGAGCAACAGACCACATTAACTCAATGTGCAGCAAACCTAGTCCGCTTAGCAAGAGGATACCAGAGTTCACAGCAAATGCAGTGTTAGTGAGCGGTGATGGAATGCGTCACGTGTATACAGCCATTTTCAAAACCCATTAACTTGGTTTGATCCACTTTAAAACTCCCATGCAGGCAAGCTCTATGTGTGCCCTTCTCCAGTCCTTGGAGATCCTCCATGAATTCCTGAAGATAATTGCTGCCAGTTCCAAGACTGCTTCAGGTAGTTCCTTAATTACCATAGAATGAATTTCATCAGGCTCTGCTGACTTGAATGCATCTAATTTATTTAAACCTCAAGTGTTTCTCAAAAACGGGATCCCAACCCAATAGTCATAAGACTATTGTGGGGGGGGGGCGGGGGTGGTGTTGCAAGGAAGATGGCTGCTGGCTGAGCTCCCAGCTCCAAAGGCATAACCACCACCAGCAGCAGCACAGCAATAAGAGTCTCAGACCACCTTAAATTTGAAGCATGAACAATGACTTCATTAAAGAGAGAAGAGTTTATTTCGTGTGTGTGTGTGTGTGTGTGTGTGTGTGTGTGTGTGAAAAGTTTATATATATATATATATATATATATATATATATATATATATATAAAAAGAAAAGTAAGTTCGATTTTAAATTTAAATCACTTTTAACTGTATAAATAGAATATGTTTATAAATAACTGTGGTAAGAACATTTTTTCTTAAATACAGACCATGTCATACCATTGATTTTTAACTCACAACTCCTTATTGTAATCAATGAGTAGTTCTGTTTTATGATTAGTGGCATGATAGGTAGTCTGATTTTATGTTGTATTACATTGATTGACTACATTCATTACAATAAGGAGTTGTGATTTTAAAAATAAATGGCATGATATGACCCGTATTTACAAAAAATGTCCTTAATGCAGTTATTCATAACACATTCAATTTATAGAGTTAAAAAATATTTAAATTTAAACGCTAACTTACTTTTCACCATTTAGGATGGTTGTCCAGTGTCAGCATGTAAGTGAATCACACTGATATAGTTATAGTCGCTTTCACTTTCCCATGCACTAGTACAATGCTACAGAGCTTCAACTGCAAAGAAATATTTACACGTACAACAAAAAAATTATTAGAGCATTTTCGTGAGTACCAGGCTTTGCACAACCAAAAAAAAACTTACTAATTTTTACTCAGCTACATGCACAATATTTCTACAATGATACAGGACCTTAAAGAGTATTCATTCATTTATTTAAAAGCTTTTCAGTTCAACTTCATTTTCATGCAGTTATGGGACAGCAAATTGCGGCACGAATTGATTCATCTAGACTCATACACTGTTAGTTCTCCATATCTGCCTCCGCATTACTGTAGTTTCCCACTGACATCTACCACACTTTGGCATTTTTCTGGGAAGCTGCCCACTGTGCTTCAATCTCTTCCCTTTATTATTCCCTCCCTCCTATAAACACATCAATGGCTTCCTGGCAACAGAAGCATTTTACATAAGCTCAGGGGCCTGCAAGAAAAGCTTATGAAGAGAGACCACAATTTGCTACTAGACCTGGAGCAAAGAGGGGGAGAACACTCATGTTCTTTATTTCTGGACCTTTCCAAGACCTATAGACATACCATCATGCCTTCTGGTGCCTGGGTGATGTTTGCTGTCAAAACCCCTAGAAGTTCTACAGTCAAAATTCCCCCTGAAGTCAGCAAAAGTTTACCTGAGTGATGACCTTGGGATTCGAGTCATCGTGAATAATACCCAATTTCACAAAATGACTGACACTACATGTAATACCCTGTCTATACTGTTGTCAGTGGGGATTATGAATCTATGCCCTGCATCCTGTGACCCTTACCTAGTTTTACATATTGTGCTTTGCTTACAGAGTAAACTCGTAACCTTGGAGCTATTCCATGCTCAATGCCTCTTAAGAAAAATACTAGAGAAGGAGTGGATGGTCAGGGGGTGGCTAAGGGGCTAGAGAGCCTTTCACTTCTGTGTTACCAAAAATTGGCACTAATTGGCCAGAAGCAACGGCTAGAACAACTAATTAAGCAGTAGGAAGGAAACGGAATTATTCCCTAGAATGACCCCTGCAGTTCAGTCAGGGCTGGACCGAGCCATTCCGGCGCCCCGGGCAGATAGTTTAATTGCACCCTGGGTTGGGGGAAGGCACATGCACGGCCCCACCCCCGCCTGGTGCGTGGAGGAGGGTGCACAGAGCTGGCGGCGGCAGGACGCACTTGCCCAGCCCAGCTACCGCCGCTGGCGTGCAGCCCAGGGCTGCCCAGGGCGGGCCGAGCCTGGCTGTGCAGGGCCCAGTGGCTGCACGGGGAAGGGAGCTGCTGGCCGGCGCTGTGGGGGTTAACGCGGCCCCCACCCCGAGTGGCCGCTGCAGGGTGGCCGCTGAGAGCTGCTGCAGCCCGCGATTGGGGAGCCAGGCGCCCGGGCAGCTGCTTGGCTATCCCATGCCTTAATCCAGCCCTGAGTTCAGAAATGAGACACAATGGCAGGACACTGAGGGAAAGCTTGCACCGCCACAGGGCATGCTTTCCCTTTTTCTTCGGATGGAGGACTCCGGGATCCCAGGCTGACAATCCAGCATCTTTCAGGAGTCCGGAATTCACACAATTACCTTTAAAAAAAGGAAAGAATAAGTTTGAACTTCACCAGAGAGCCGATAAATGTATCTGGGACGCAAACCCCTATACAGCCTTCTGATAACACATACTGTGCCTGTGCCACTAGATGGATTGTGGTACACGTGGAGCACCACATCGGAATAATGTACCACATGCTGAGGCACTTTCTTAGCTCTCACTGGAGGAAATTCCTCTTGATTTCAACAGCAACTTTGCTTGAGCCGAGCAGTCAGGATTTGGCCCATTGTGCAGAAAAGCAATACAGGTCCTTCATGACTATTCACAATGCACAAAACGATCACCACTGCCCTAGCTTTCCCATTATTATCAGTCTTATGTTGCAGTAGCACCTAGCAGCTCCCATCAAGATCAGGGCCCCATTGTGCTAGGCACTGCACAAATAGAGGTCTCTTGCCCTCAATAGTTTGCAGTCTAATTTTTAAAAAGGAAATATTAAATGAGTGTGATGGACAATAGATGGGGACAAGAAAGGAGAAATGGGTAATTGCAATACAAATACTCAGCTAAATAGAACACCTATGTACAGTACATAATGGTTTCAATTCGGACTTTTTGGGACAAGGGCTATTTTGTTAGTTCTGTGTTTCTAAAGTACACTATGGAATCTTGGTCCATGAATGGGAATCTTAGGTACTTTGAAAATGCAAACAACAAATACAACAATAATGATACCATGTAAAACGAATATCAGCAATCCCTCTACTGTCCATTATCAGTGTATAATGACCCTTACAGCCACCACAAACTGTGAGAGCAAATAGCTCACTATTATTAGGAATGGGCAGATTGTATTTGGAGGCATCAAAATTCCGCAAGAGCCATACTTGCAGAATCATAATCTCTCTCACTCTGGCCAACCTCTCCTCTGGGAATGGACCACTGGACCATGAGCCTCCTTGATCAGCTGCAGAAAAGTGTCTGGTTTCAACCTTCTCCCCAGAGCGCTGGGGGCGGAGCCCTGGAGTCTCTGCTGAACAAACAATTTGCAGCATTCAGCAGCATTGAATATGACTGGTTCTGGCAAGACCTGAGTATTTTTTGTTTGTATTACTGTAGCAGCTAGGAGCCCTAGTCATAACCAAAGTCCCCATTGTGCTAAGTGCAATGCAGACAGAGGCTAGAAAAGATGGTTTCTGCCTTAAATCCTTCCTGAGCTATTGTCCCCAGCTCAAAGTCATCAAACTCAGCAGCAAAAATTGCAGAAAAAGAAAACAAAACTAAATCACAAATGACTTCTCTAGGCTGTGAGTTAAAGGAAGACAAAGCAACTCATGGGTAACTGCTTTTCTGCTGCATGATACTATTATCAACCAAGTTAATGCACTAGATCTATAAATACTTTCTGCTTCATAGGCTATTGAACTTGCTTTGCCTGGTCAGCTGCAGGAGGAAATTATGGAGGGATGGGATCTCCACTCCACATATTCTTGGAATGCCCCTGGGTATTGCACTAGTCAAAGCCAGAATAAAGCCGGAGCCCCTAGAAATGACCTCCAAGGCTCTGTGGTATACTAGCCTAGAGAAGACAATTCCTTCAAATGGATTAGGGGCTTGATCACCCATAGGAGCCACCCATTCTGGACACCATCACCATTTATGTTAAAGCTTACCTCAAAGACACCTAACATTAGGGGGGAAAAGAGCATGGAAAAAGAGGGGAGTGCAGACAGCAATGATCACCTTTCTGCCACTACCCCAGGAGTCAAGGTTTCCCATTAGGAACATCTTGGTACTTAAAGAGAAAAATGCATTTACACTTCAAGGCTTCTGTGGAGTAACCATAGAGATATGTTAATGGAATAATCACACCAGCTATGTAGGGGCTTGTGCTAGTCTGTGCAAAGGGGCTTTGTATGCTCCAACCTCTTTGCCTATGTTAAAAGAATTATTTGAAACACTGTTTAAAACTGGGTGGAGGGAGTATTTCTGGGCTCTTTTCATATTTAAATATACATTTCTTATTTAAACTTTTTCAGAGATGACTTGCAGTAATAATCAATTTCTCTGACTCTTTACAAACCAGAAATTATTCGGGACTAGTTCTGCTACTAGTGCAAATCTACATAGCTCTGTTGAAGTTAATAGAGCCAGACTGATTTATAGCAGCTGAGGATGTGGCCTATTAAAGCCAAGGGTTTCTAACATTTTAAAGATTATATTCTGGCACAGGAAGCAATTTTGGAACACCGTGATCACAGCTTTTTCTCTATGTGATTCTAATGTATAAAGTAAGCAGAGCCTCTCTCCCAACTAGGTTTAGTTCTCAGTTGGATGCACAAAGTACATTGTGATATGTGCACGTGAGCTTGGTGCAGGAGTAAAATGTTTATATCCTGATCTAATTTTATCCACCAGAAGCTACAGCGACCTTTCTGCATATTCATCAGGCAGTACAGGCTGAACAAACATGTTTATTATAGTTTCTCTATTTACAGGAACCAAATAGCCTTTGGCTCCTTTGGTAATTCTGTAAAAGAATAATTGTGGTCCCTGTTGTACTCAACACAGGACATTTTAGCTGTCAATTTCTTTGCTTTTGTGTGCATGTGTTTTAATATATGGATCTACAAGCCTTAAACAACAGGCATTTATTAGGGAGAATAGCTACAAGCAAAACAAGTTGGCTTCCATGATTGTGACAGGTGACCACACTTTTTCAGAAGCTCCAAGACAGACTAGAGCCATCTAGAGGCCAAAGAGCACAACAAGTATCTATACAAGTGGGTCACCATTCTAATGCTATTTTCTTTGTATGCATCAAGGTGTAGGAGGCAGTTCATGAGTTGTACTGTGGGCTTGGGCAAGACCACAGGTAAGCCCAAATGGTTTCAGCAAATATAAGTGCTAGATATATAATAACTACAGCTGGTCAGAAATTTTCATTGAAAATTATTCCTAATGGAAAATAACCTTTTCTCCAAAAATGAAAATTGTTATGGAAAACTTTAATTTCTTTCAAATTTTTCCAGATTTTTCATTGCAAAACCAGAAAATTTCCCATTAAAAAGTAAAAGTTTTGATCTTCTCAAATTCTCACCAAAAATACTTAACATTTTATAATCAATTCCAATGATATCTCTAGGCACTAAGGATAGGTCTACACTGCTAGCTCCAGCTCCATGAGCACTGATGTGTCTATCCAAGCTGGGGTACCATTCCACTAATATCTCAGAGGATGTTAAACATCAGCTACTAAAGTTAGACATTTTTAAATTAGCAAGGTCAGATAATATGTATTCAAGAGTTTGACAAGAACTGGCTAAGGAGTTCTCTGGACCGTTAATGTGTGTTTTCTACAAGTCTTTGAACACTGCTGAAGTTTTAGAAGCCTGGAAGAATGCTAAGATTATGCCAATATTCAAAAAGGGGAAACTGGATGACCCAGGTTAATTATAAGCCAGTCAGTCTGTCATTAATTCAGGCAAGATAATGCTGTGACTGATGCAGGTTTCAATTAATAAAGAATTAAAGGAAAGCAATAAAATTAATAATATTGGGGTCAGGCAGGAACTGAATTTTGGCCCTGCACTATTTAACATATTTAAAGAGGAAAGAAAACATAAAATCATCACCAATAAAGTTTGCACATGAGACAAAAATTGGGGGGTGCATTAAATAACAAGATGGCAGGTCACTGATACAGGGTGATCTGGATCAATTGATATGCAAGGTGCAAGCAAACAGTGTATGTTTCCATACAGTTACATGTAAATGTATACATTCAGGAACAAAAAGTGTAGGTCTTATTTACAGGGTGGAACAATCTACCCTGGGCAGCAGTGACTCTGAAAAAGATTTGAGTATGAGGGTAGATAAACAGCTGACCATGAGGTCGCAGTGAGACACTATAGTCAAAAGAGCTAATGTGATCCTTGGACACTAGCCTGTGAGGACAAAATAAGAAAGGCTATGGCACAAAATGAATTACATTTGGCATAGGATATAAAAGGCAAGAAGGAGTAGTTTTATAAATACCTTAGGAGGAAGAAAATGATGAAGGAAAGAGGAGATCTCCTATTTAGCAGGGAAAGAGAGCTAATACTTAATTACATCAAAAGACCAAGGTGTTTAATGCCTGTTTAGTTTCAATCTTCAATAAAAACATAAATTCTGACCAGATACTTAGCACAATCAATATTAACACCACAGGAGAAAGAACACAAGCCAGAACAGAAAAAGAAAGAATACAGAATATTTAGATAAGTCTTCACAGCCTGATGAAATTCGCCTTAAGATATTTCATGAACTAGTTGGAAAAAAAACTTGGAATAGTTAGTGATTATCTTGCAGAAATCAGGAAGGAAGGGATGAGGTCCCAGAGAACTGGAAAAGCCTGGGCAACATAGTACCTATCTTTTAAAAGGGGAACAAAGAACACCTGAGGAATTATACATCAGTCAGCTTTACTTCAATAACTGGAAAGATGCTATAACAAATTATCAATCAGTCAATTTGTAAGCACCTATAGACTAATAGGGTAATAAGTTATAGCCAGCATGGATTTGTCCAGAACAAATCATGCCAAACCAACCTAATTTTCTTCTTTGACAGGGTTATTGGCCTAGAACTGATGTATCTTGATTTTAATAAGATTTTTGACATAGTCCCACTTGAAATTCTCATAAGCAAACTAGGAGAATGTATTGTAGCTTAAATTACTGTAAAGTGGATGCATAACTAATTGAAAGACTGTATGCAAAAGAGAAATTATCACAATGAATCACTGTCTAACTGGGATGATGTGTCCAGAGGGGTTTGTCCTGGGACTGATCCCATTCAGTATATTCATTAATGATTTGTATAATGGTGTGAAGAATATGGTTTAAACATTTGCAGATGATACCAGACTGGGAGGAGTTGCAAGAACTTTGGAGGACAGGCTTAGAATTCCAAATGATCTTGACAAATTGGAGAAATGCTCTGAAACCAAGAAGATGAAATTTAATAAAGACTAGTACAAAGTAGCACAGCTGGGCAGGAAAAAGAAAATGCAAAATAGGGAATAACTGACAACATGGTTGTACTGTGGAAAAGGAGCTGGGAGGTGTTAGCGGCTCACAAACTGAATATGAGTCAACAGTGTGATGAAGTGGCAAAAAAGACTAATATCATTCTGGAGTATATTAATAGGCATTTCATATGTAAGACACAGGTGATAACTGTCCTAGTCTGCTCAGCAGTGAAGACTCAGTTGGATTATGATGTTTGGGGCACTACACTTTAAGAAAGACGTGAACAAACTGGAGAGAGTCCCGAGGAGAGCAACAAAATGATGAAAGGGTTAGAAAACCTGATCTATGAGAAAAGGTTAAAAAATGGGGCATGTTTAATCTTGAGAAAAGACTGATGGGGAATCTGAAAACAGTCTTCAGTGATGTTAACTGTTGCTATAAAGGACCGAAATCAACTTTTCTCCATGTCCACTGCTCTACAGCCCCAGCTCGCCCAGATGGGCAGGGAATCTAACAGTTGCACCATGGCCCTGCCTGGCAAGGGTGTGGGCTATTTAGGGAAGGCAATGCCTTCTCTTGCCTATGTTACTGGCCACCCATGGCAGCAGTATATAGGAAACTCTGTGCAAGCTCAGGAGCCAGCATAAGGCTTTTTCTCTTTGTAGATTCCTGGGCTCTTGGATGGTAGCAGAGGCGACTGGTGAGAGGGACTCTAGGTTAGGGCACTGCCCATGTGCCTCCCGCCAGCCCAGGGAAGGGCCAGAAAAACCTGCCTCTACCTCAAGCCCCGCCTCTCTCTGCCACTGCCCCACCCTTGCTCCATTCTCTCACTGCTCCCTGCTCTGTCCCCACCCCTCCTCTTCCTCTGATCACGCCACGCCACTTCTGGTGAGTGCAAGGGCAGTCCCACCCCTCCACCCAAGTGGCTCAGTCTGAGAGCAATATGAGCTAGAGCTGCCTTGCTGTGTTTTCCCCACCCTGGTGCTCCTGGTGAGTGCAGGGGGGAGGGTGGACTCCTGGTGCTGGCTTTGGCGCTCCAATCCTGTTAGTCCCTTCTGGGGTCCACGCCACCCCTACTCACACTTACCAGCCATGTGGTGGCAGGGAAAACACAGCAAGGTGCCTCTAGTTCATGCTGCTCTTGAGCTGCACCACTGTGGGATAGGGGCAAGAGTTCCCCTGAACTCACCAGAAGTGGTGCGGTGTGGCCGGAGAGCAATGTAAGCCAGGGCTGTCTTGCTGCACTTCCCTGCCACTGTGCTGCCTGTGATTGCAGGGACGAGTGCTGGCCCTCCAGCCTCACTGGTCCCCCTGCAGTCTACTGGCCAGCCCCTCCCATGTTGGGGGTGCATGTGACCCCTCACACATCCCCACATATTGCCCGAGGATGGTAAGGTCTGTGAAGGCATGTCTACACTAGGAAATTATTTCAAAATAGTTATTTTGGGAGTTATAACTTTGAAATAAGTAATTTCAAAATAACATGTCCACACTACAGACAAGCCTCAAAATTAGTCTGAGGCAGTCTCCCTTAATATGTATGTGCTACCTCAACTTAGAGCCCCAGGAAGCGCTGGGTGGTAAATTACTTTTAATGACTCTGGGGAGTTGTCATAGGGGTTTCGTGACCTCTTTACTCCCGGGGAAATGTTTGTGTTTGTCTGTATTGTTACAGTCATACTTGCTGACAGGTATTTTGAAATAAATTACCAAAATAATTGAAACTAGCATGAATACATAATGTTATTTCTACAAATAAAATTTGCAGAATTTTGCAAAATTTTAAAATATTGTGCTCACAATTTTTTTGGTGCAGAAATTTTAAATATTTTGGCACAAATTTTCCCCAGGAATAGAATCTATGAGTTCAGTGGCAGAAAGGAGATGTCCACATTACTGCATCAGGATGATAGAATTCAGTACCTGATTCAGAAAGGGAAGGGCAAATCAGATCCCAAAAGGGCTAAACCAGAAAATCTTACACAGGGGCTGTACTGGTGTGGGGGAACATGGAAAAGGTCGTGCTTCAGCAGTGACAGACAGGCAAGTTAGAATCATGTTAACTGAAAGTGAACAGGCCTGCAGACAGGAAGGGCAAAGGTGGCAATTGCCCCAGGTGCCTGGGACTACTGGCTGACACCACTGCTACTGCAGCAGTTGCGGTGGCTGAAGCCCCAGACCCCTCAGAATTGTCACTAGAGTGCCACTGCCCCCTGTGGCGCTGAAGGGGAGGGGATGTGCCATGGTTTGGGAAGCACCGAGAGCTGGATGACATGGACTTGCCCCTTCCACCTGAGACCCTGCCCCTTCCAGGCCACAGAACCACCCTTTCTCCCCCACTCCCAAGCTTGCCTCTGGGTCTGCAGTGGCTGTTGGCCCCACTGAAAGTGAATCAGTTTCATCTATTGAAAATGAAAGTGTAGCTGGGGGAAGAAGTATACTAGAATTTATGTGGGTAAGGCTCGCCAATATGACCTGAAGGTTCTAGGTTTTCGTCCTCTTTATCCCAGGTCACATACATTGAAAGCTATAAAGCTATTTCTGGAGGTGGATCTAGGGGCCCACAACAGCAGCCAGGCTCACAATAAAGATAGTACCATATTAAAATGATTTTTTACTATAACAGGTATTAAGATGGCAAACTAAACAAAGCATACAGCACCAGTTACAGAGATCGATCCAATCACCTCTGAGGGTAATGTTAACAAAATCTGGTTATATGAACTGTACTTATCTAAGTATACAGATAGAATTATCTAATATAATGCCATACTCACATCCCCTTCTCCCAGAAAACGGGCGTGGAAGGACCAGCCTCCCTCCCCATGTGGGACTTTGGTTCAAGGTGATGTATGGAGAACTTAGAAGCAAAAACTTAGAAAGAATAAGTAAAGCGAAGCAAAGAGTTTAAATGAAAGAAAGAAATACTTGATAAGGAAGTAGATAGAGCTTGTGCTCAAGACCCAAGCTTCCTTATTTCCATAGTTTTTATCCCTCTTTTTGCATCATAACACCCGGCCTCAGATGACAAAAAACCAGGTTTCCCCATCCTGAGATTTTGTGGGTACACATACTTGATTGGGTGGTGATATTGGGACAACTTTTGAATATGCATGAATAAAATCACTTCATGCTCCTTTGGACTCATTCCCGGACATGGGAAAAGTGGGAACTTTGCAGATAGATACAAGAGGGTCTGTTGATCTTTTTTCCTTAATCCACAATGTCAGTTAGCTGGGTCTTGCAGTATTGGACATATTTTAGGTCTCATGAGGCACTAAGTCACAGACCACATCTGTGTACTGACCCAACTGAAAATTTTGCCACAAGGTCTTTCATAATTTCTAAAAAGATATTAAGAACATACATCATTTCTAGAAGATGATTAACTCTTATCATGCTACACTACTGCAAAAGCCAACTCGTACAGGCTAACTCAAATCCTGCAGGCCTTGCATAACTGGCATTTCTATTAAAATACAGAAAAGGGGATAGAATAGAAAAGATATAGCTTGGCAGGCTACAAAAGTAATAAGGAGACAGCTCTGGAGCCATCGATACCTGATCTTAACATTTAGGAAAGATTTCAGAATTACACATTCAAGCGGTGATTCTACACAAAAGGACAAGGGTCTCAGCAATCTGAAACATCAAGTTGAAAATGGACTAAAGAGGGGTTATTCAGAACCAGAAATTATAGAAGGTTTGATATTTGCCCAGGATTAAAATACCAAAGTGATCAGCAGGCAAGAGTGATCTCACATTACTCAAGCTAAGGCAGACTCTACAGACACATTATTCTGAAAACAGTGACACTGATCTCTTTAGAAATTAATGACGGCCATTCAAGGAGCCAGAGTTCTTAATAAAAAAATACTTTTTCATCAGAGAAGGCAGACTCTGTACTAAAATATTGGTCTGAACTGGTTTCAGTTTCTACAGTATATTTGGACTGAGTTGCACAATGAAACTATTAAAGCTGACCTAAAGCCCTACTTACAGGACTTAATTATAGCTGATGAACTTTTATTGGAAAAATTGTGTACTGCCTGTTGCTGAAAAGGAGCAGCAGCAAATATTAAAATAATCAGGACAACTCAACTCAGTCCATTAAAAATAAGCTCCACTCTACTAAAATTCTTTGAGGGGCATCAATGACATGCATGTGGGGAGCCAGTATACTTAGATTTTCTGAAAGTCCTTGACAAAATCCAAAATCTCTGCAACCAAATTCTGTCAGGGGAAAAGGAAATTCTGTGTGTCCAGCATTAATTTCTGCAAAATTCTGCATGACAAAATGGCACATAATTCTCATAGGAGTAATGTTTAGATTACCAAGTCCCAAGCACATAAGCGTTCTCATCAACATGGCTCATACTGGATGTTCCCTCTAATTTTTTCCATCCATGTACAGAATAAATTTTGTTATGTGCACTGAGGCATGTGCACCACTAATAGAAACACATGCTGCCAGCTATGAGAGGCTGTGGGTGCTCTGTTAAATCAGCTGAACTACATATGAATCTCTCCTGTGCATCCGCCCCAGTTGCTCAGTTTACAGGGAACACTGCTTACACCCCTCTAAAGCTTTTACCAGCCCTCTTCACTAATGCCAAATGGCTATAATGATAGGACTGGAACTTTCTCCAGCAAGCTCTGAGGTATCACAGAGTTATGCATTCTAGAGCTTTTGCAAAGAAAATTCACTGTAACCCCAGGTTGTCTCTTCCTATGCAGGAAACATTTTTATACACGACATAAAAGCTGACATAAAAGCCAAAGCTCTTCTGGGTCTGACTCAGCCCCATCACCAACACATGCTACGATCAATGGAGAGCAATAAGGAAAATCTTGACAAGAACTTTTATTAAAGTAAGTCATAAACTTTAGCTCAACTGCCATACCAAATTTGAAAAGATATTTGTCTTCGTGCTGGTGACTCCTGAAAGACACTGCAAAAGAAGAACATGCACAGTGTGCACTGAGCCCCCAGGCCAGTAAACCTAGCGCAGACTACAAATCACTGTGGTAATGCTTGAATCATAGATGTTTGAAAAATGAGAGAAGATTGAATGCTAAATAAATAAATGGAGTTTGTTAAAAGGACCTCACAGTCTGAAAAAAAAAAATCAGAACTGGTCACGATTTTTAGTACTAATAGTCAATGTTGGAGAAACAACACTAGTTCAAGTGACAGGAACATGTGCTTTGGAGCAGGCAAATCTGAGCTCCATTTGTGCCTCTGTTGTGTAGTTCTGGACAATTACAGCACAAAGCACAGTGTCAGCTCTGAAACTGTAGTTGGCCAAGGATTTGTTACAACATCCAGATCTTTGCAAAGGGTGTTCAGGACAAAATGAGATGGGTACTAAATGGCTCAGATAATTGCAAATGAGATAATGTAAACAGCCTGTTACCTCCTCACCAGTGGTTATAATCTGGGCTATACCAGCTGTCACTGGAAGTTGTCATTGCCTGAGGGTACGTCTACACAGCAACATTATTTCAAAATAACTAGCATTATTTCGAAATAACTTACTCCGCGTCTACACAGCAGGCAGTTATTTTGAAATAATGTCAAAATACTGTCAAGCTGGAGGACTTCTTACTCCAACTCCTGTAACCCTCATTGTACACAGAGTGAGGGAAGACAGAGGAAGAGTGCTCTATTTTGAAGTAAGTACTGTGTAGACCAATGTTTCTTAAACTTTTTTAAGGCTGAGGAACACCAAACAATTTTTTTTTATGAGAAACACCAAGGATTTTTTGTTGAGCAAAAAAAAAGCTTGCCCCTTGAACACCAGACTTTTACACTTTTACTGACAACAACAATATTCACTCACTGCCCTATGAAGCCTTCTAGATGTCTGCCTTTTCTGTTTACTCATATTGGTGGAAATGATAAATTCAGTATCTTAGCAAGCACAGGTTAATGTCAAGCAGCTGACTGACAGCAGCCATAGCAGCCACGCCAGCATTAGGGGCACTGAGGGCCTTACCCTGCCCCCCAATTCACAGTGGGTCCCTTACTGCTTAATGTTTTGTCCTTCAATAGTTCAAGCCCCTGTCTCTGTTATTTTTGACACAGAATACTGAAGGGAAGGGCCTTGTCTGTGCTAGAGGGTGGAAGGCACTGGCCCCCCTCAGCTGTCCTGGGTAACAAGCAAGGGCTAAATACAGCGGTGCAAAGACCTGGTTGGGGTGGCAGCTTTAAGGCAGTTCTCTCCCCTGGCAGGCAGGATCCCCAGACCAGCAGCGGAGACAGCCAATCAGAGCCGGCCCTGCTGCTGGCCCTGCAATGCTCCTCCCCTCTGGCAAGGGGCACAACTGAGGTGCGGAGCTTTCCCAGGCAGTTTCAAGCGGGCACAGAACCACATGAGGAACGCGGGTAGCCCCGCCTCATTTCCTGCCATGTCATCACATGCTCGCCTCTTCCGCCCTTTATGCGGAAGCACAGGAGGAGGAATGTGGGTAGCCCAGCCTCATTTCCAGCCGCGTCACCACTTGCTCACCTCTTCGCACCAATCGCTGCATCTCAGCAGCTCTTGCAGCCGTTTTTTTTCTTCAAATGGCCGTGGCACACCTGTGAGTTCTCCGCGGAACACAGTTTAAGACACAAGGGTGTAGACACTCCCAATTTTGAAATAAGCTATTTCTAAGTAAGCTACATAGTTGACGTAGCTCAATTTGTGTAGCTTATTTTGATTTAAGCCCTGCTGTGTAGACACACATTGGTTGTTGTTTATTCACAAAGTGCATGTCTACACTAGAAACTTATTTCACAATAACTTATTTTGAAATAACTCCTGAAATAATAATTTTGAAATTGCATTTCCACACTAGGGGGAAGCCTTGAAAATAGCCCAAGCTCTGTTAATGTGGACATGCTACCTCGACTTAGAGCCCTAGGAAGCACTGGGGAGTAATTATTTTGAATTACTCTGGGGAGTAGTTATTTCAAAATAGCAGGACTAGTGCATCCAGACCAATGCTATTTTTAAATAGCTATTTTGAAATTAGCGTTATATTTTGTGGAAAACAGGAGTTATTTTGAAATAACCAGCCCATTATTTCAGAATAACATTCTTGGTAGAGTGAATGCTCTACTTGTTATTTTGAAATAAGGGGAGTTATTTCAAAATTACTCTCTAGTGTAGACCAAGGCTTATTTGTAGCAAGCTGGTGGTCACCATCCTTTTCCCAGTGGACAGCTGTCTGTATCAGAAACACCAGCACAAGAAACACTAGTTAATTTATTCCTTGGCTGCCTTAGTTGATAGAGATTGAAGGATTGAATGGTTTTGGAGGGAGAAGTAACTTCTCACCTTTAAGAGATGTTGTGTCTAGATCTGACTGGTTATTGTGTGGAAGTTTGTACTCCCATTGCCCATACTGTACTTATTCCATGGATACTGATTACAGCAAATTTCAGTGTCTTCAGAGTGGTAAGTCTGATACTCTTCCAAAGTATTCATTGATATGAAAATGGAAATGGTAAAACTATAAACTTTCTTCCTTTTGTTGGTTTAGCCATGCTATTCAAGTTATTTTACACATACAGATCTACAAAACACATGTGTCTGTAAGTAATTTACTCTTACTACTAGGAAAACAGAAATTAGTTGATAAGTTTTTCTATTATGAAATAATGATTAATTTGACATGCAAATCTGACACTGTTACCCTGGGCTTAAATAAAGACATTAACTGGTTAACGCACTACAAAGCCAATTTCTCCTACCTTTGATATCCACATTTGCACATCAAAAGCTCTGAAGGGGATACATCCAGCCCACTTAATTAGCTTCGTTAACCTGGGTCCTACAATTGACAGGAACTTCTTTTGCTGTTATTTATATCTTGGATTCTGTTATTTCCACTCCAATTCATCTGATGAAGCGGGTCTTACCACAAAAGCTCATGATTTTATGTATTTGTGTTAGTCTCTAAGATTCCACAGAACTACTCGTTGTTTTTAAAGTTACAGACTAACATGGCTACCCCCACGAGACTTTTTGACATAAAAGATGAGTGATTTACAGGAAACTGGCTTTCCCCCTTCTTTGTTGAGTTCTGTTCCTGTAATTTAACAGAGACCACCATTTCCTTTATAATCTCTCCCTCCAAGTACTGCTATGTAGAGATGGGAACTCATTTTGTTTAATTTTAAAATCTTTTGAACTCTGAATTAACTGGCATGTTACTGGATTTGCATTCTGTTTAGGGGAAACTGGATACAAAGAGGGATTGAGAGAAATCCAAAGCAAAAATAGAGTGAAAATGCAGCAGAGCAAGGATAGAGTGAAAAAGAAATATGGAGAAATTGAAAGGGAAAGGAGGAGAAAAAAATCTATACAAAAATCAATAAAGTAGCAGTAACATACCCTGTATAACGAGCACCCTCTTGTGCCAGCCAAGTTTGTTGGGTGTTCATCTATCTTGTAACAAAAGCACAGCTGGATTAAAAAATGTATATATACTTATTTATGTATTTCATTCAGTTTTTAAGAAATAAAATAAATTCAAACCCACTTAAAAGCACATGCGCCAGTCTTTGAAAAGCAAATACAATAGGCTTCAGATCAGTATGCTACTCGCTTTTGTGTTCTAATGAAGCCAGAGGATAACACAGGAAGATCAGAGAAAACTGCACGTCTTTATGTGTAAAATGACTTCAAAGTTATGACTTAAACCAACAAAAGGGAGAGAAATGTCACAGTCCTCCCATCCCATCTACAGTGATCTATATATAAATTATACCACTTCTGAGAAACACATAGGTTAATATTACAGGGGGGAAAGTTTGTGAGTTTGAACAGTCTGAAAAAAATCATTTGAGGGGTTCACCCATGTCTACTGACTTCCTATGAACAGAGTGACAGCATCTGGCATTACCTTATTCTAATATTCTCTGGAGTTAAAATATAACAGTATTAACAATAAGTTTATCAGAGGAGCCAAATGGATCTGTAGCCACAATTTATCTATATCTTTCTGTCTTTGAATATTTTCTACCTCAGCTGAGCTGGGAGATAAATTCTCGCAATAGTCTTTTCTGCTTAATCCCTTTATCTTCTCACAAGCCTCAAACACGAGGACTTCTCTTTCAGACCCAGCTGGAAAGTAACATCTGCACTGTTGAAAGAGAGGAGCATCAGTAGACAATCCCTGGAGGTTTGAGCTCATTCTTTCAGTAATTTTCCCTCAGTGATTCGAAGTTAAAGGCAACGGCACTGGTAGGCCAAAGCCCAAGGGTTGCAAGATTTCCTGATTCCACTATTCTCACCCTTCCCTCCCTGCTATAGAGCTAAACTGTTGCAAGTAGAAATGTTAAATGTCAACAAGCCCACAGGGCTGGCTTAACCCCATGGGCCCTAACATTATGGGGGCCCTTTTTTACCCAAAAATCGTATCTGTCACCCTTTATTCCCATATTGCAATAGATTGTTCTCATAGTGTAGCAGTTCTTTGCCATCTCTCAAACCAGCTCCCAGTGCCACAGCTTTATCATGCACAATTAGCCAGACTCGCCGACAGGGCAGGTAAAGGGGTCCCAGAGAGTCTAAAGGGCCCAGTGCTCCCTACTACTGCAGCAACAATGGTGCCCAGAGCTTTGGGCCCTTTAAATAGCCACCAGAGCACCAGGCGCTGCACTCTGGGCAGCTCTAAGGCCTGTGGGGGGATGGGGAGGGCATGGCATGCTCCGGGTGGCACTAAGGGCTGGCTGCCCATAACCCCGCCCCTTCCACCCAAGGCCCAGCTCCTTCCAGGAGTGTGGAGCAAGTCCCCTCACCTTGCCCAGGGGACCAGCATAGCTGTCAGCTCCCCAGCAACTAGCACACAGCTGCAGTGTCTCCTCCACAAAATGCACGTCAGCTGAACAGCAACTTCTCAGGGTCCCCTGAGTACCTGCCAGGCTGCCTCCAAATCCTTTGGCCCACATCTCCTGGGTCCCTTGGCTAATAAGGCCCTGACAGATGATGCCGGGGGGAAGCACACAGAGTTGATGAATGTTCAAAAAGAAAGAAGAATCTGGCTACATCTGTGCATTCTAACAGAAAAACATTTATTTCCCTTGTTAATTAGAAATAGATGTACTCTGTTTATTAATTAAATTGCACAAAACTTTGTTAATGCGGAATTAAGGTTACCCAGTGATAGCTCATGCGTTTCCAGAACATCAAGTTCAGCAAAACTCAAACATCTGAAATTCAGAATATACAGAGTTGACATAAATGCCCACAGAACCTTAACTCTTTCCTTTAGAGCTGGCAATAGCCACTGGAGCTTTGTCTACACTTCAGGGCTTTTTGCACAAAAAGCTTTTTGCGGAAGAGATCTTCCACAAAAACTTCCTGCGCAAAAGCGTGTCCATACCTCAAACGCGCATTGCAAAAGCGATGTGCTTTTGCGCAAGAGAGCGTCCACACTGCATGGACATTCTTGCGCAAGAAAGTTCTGATTGCCATTCACAGCAAGAAACCCCTGTTGAGGTCCACACACACCTTTTTTGCGCAAGAACTCTAGCGCAAAAAGGAGTTATTCCTCGTAGAAAGCGGTATACCTACACCACAAAAAGCCCTCCGTTCTGCCATTCTACTGTAAATTTTCTTATGCAAAAACATGCTTGAGGTGTGGACACTCCACGGGTTGTTGTGCAAAAACAGCTGTTTTTGTGCAAAAACCCTGTAGTGTAGACATAGCCTGGGAATTATCTGCATGCTCGCATGTTGTACAGATGTGAGACATGGGTGATAACGAAAGATTCGAAGAGAAGGATATTGGCATTCGAAAGGGGTTGTTATAGAAAGATCCTGAGAACAGGATGGATGCAGAAGGTCACCCACAAGGAATTATATAGGAAGATACAGCCAAAAGAGAACCTACTGCAGAAGGTTATACAACGGAAGTTGCAGCTATTCGGGCATATCTGCAGAATGAACGACAAGTGAAAAGTTAAGACCCTGGTATTCAGCATAATGGATGGTCTGAATAGGAGAGGCAGACCCCACAGAGAATGGGTGGATGATATAGTAGATTGGTGCAGAGCTAGTCTACAGAAACTAAGCCACTTTGCACTGGACAGGGAAAGATGGAAGGAAATAGTGAGAGAGGCATCGGACACCAACGAGCGTTGAGCCCATGGTTGATGATGATGATGATCTCCAGCTGCAGTCACTGTTTTAGGTGTAGCTGTACTGAATGGAGGGGGAATAAATTGGAGCAGCTTGGGAGAGCGGTGATTGTGATATAAGATGATCTGAGGCTTAGTTTCAAGAGCATCCTAGAGTTGTGATTGTGGTATAAAGAAATCTGGGTCAGAACCACCCACCCCATTGTGTGACTGTGATCCTAATAGCTGCTTTATGCCAACTGGCAAAAGATGCTCCCAACCCATTCTTATCAAAATATTTAGCCAAACAAAGTCTTTAAGGTATCTTGTAAAAACTGGTGATGCAGTGCACATGAATATTATTATGTGATACAGTTATGGCATGTGTATAAAGATCATGCATGTATGCTAGAAATATGTTCTTAAAATATGTTTTGGAGTCAGTAGACAAACAACCCTGCTCTGGACAAAGAAAAGCGAAGGACAATGAAAATATATTTACAGCGAAGGTAAACAAAGTGATTAAGCGTGTCAAAAAAGAAAATTGACTAGTAAGGCTGAGGAAGACAACATAGCCTCTTCACACCAGTGTGGGAGGAAACTCTGGTATATATACTACAAAGGAATGTATTTCAAAGGTTTACTGAACTATAAATAGAAGGGGAGAGAACGCATTACTTATCCAGCACTTAAAAGATAAATGGTTTAGCATCCTCTGATTCTGTGAATGGTGGATCCTCCCGCCTCAGTGGCCAGAGATGCTAATAGATTGAGGTAGGTGAGAAAGCTGCTTAGGCAAAGATTATATTTTGCTAAAGTTTTAGAAGCTAAAATGTATGTTATTTTTGTTTTTTTATAACCACACATATCTCCTTTTCTGTTACTTAGGAACTCAAATCTACATTCTTTAGTAATTCTTGAGTAATTTTACTATGGACCATCTCAGTACTGTGTATTAAGGTAAAGTGTGTGTTCTCAGGTAAGCTAACCAGCCAGTATGAGTGAGCGGTCTCATTTCTGTGTGAGGGACTGAACACTATAGAGAAATGTCTCTGGGGAACCCAGGAACTGGGGGTTCGCTGACTGTTACCTGCAAAGCAAGGTTTAGAATGGCAGAGTCTTGAGGAGTATGCTGGTAAGCCATAAACGGGTGTGGAATGGAACTAACCCACAGGTTAAGCTTAAGCAAACCTCTCATTTGCTGAGGCAGAGGGGTAACAGTTGCTTACGGTTCTGGGCTCCTGGAGGTGAATGTCACAATGATCCAAGGAAAGTGGTGCATGTGTGTCATATAAGAAGCCATACGCGGGGCCTGCAGCCCAGAGAGACGGGATGCAAGTTTCTGTCCTTGGAGTACACAGCCTCATACAGCCTTGAACCCTGCAAAAGCAAACACCAAATTGCCCTTATCGGCCGTAGCCCATGCAGTTGAGCTGGGAATGTAGTGAGGAATAAATCACGTCAACCTCGATTTCAACTTCATGAGAATGCTAAGAGTGGGGTGGGGCCAGTACACACACACATGGTAAAAAACTGTGATATAAATAGTGTGGGGAGCCCCATGAGTGATGAGTTTCACCAGGGACCTAGACCTCGGAGGACAGGAAGTGGGGGCTCAGACCCTGGCACACACACAGAAGGAGAAAATGTGGTGCTGACAGGACAACAGCAGTGAACCACTTCACAATGATCTGTTCTGTTCATTCCCCCTGAAGCACCAGGCATTGCCCATGGTCAGAACACAGGATACTGAGCTATATGGACCTTTGGGCCAGTATGGCCTTCTTATGTTCTTATAACAACTGTTTCTGCCCCTACTGTAATCCAGGTCCCATCCCATGCGTCCTTCCTTCTCACCTGAGCCCCTCAATTCCTCAGCTCTCTATACAGCCATCCCCATCAATCCTCTTCCTTCGATGCATCACCCTATTCCCCTCCCCACCCCACTCTTTCACCCCCTAAAATTCCCCTCCTTACCAGCAAGCACTCATATATCTAATTTTGGGAGGGGCAAATGAGGCTGCAAAAATACTTCGATTACATTCCCCAAAAATAAAAATAAAAATAATAGAGTCAGGTTTTAATAGTATTGCTCATGCTGCTGTTTCTGGAGCTCTGGAGTTAGCTGTGCCAGCGTAGCTTGCAGCTGACTGATTCAGCAATCCTCTATGTTGTTCATAAAGAAGTACCATAGGCCTCGTTTGGTGGCAAAGGCTCTGCCAGGTTTATTGTCACCAAAGCACAGTGCTAGCACCCTGTCCAATGAGTTATAGGAACACTTAACTCATGTATGCCGCTGACAAAGAAGTGGCTCACTCCACATAGCGTTGTCTCCTATTCTGGTACAAAGCTGTCCTTCCGATGCCTTCTCCTTTTACGCATTGATCCGAAGTTACGTATTACATTCCATATGATGTTATCACCCTTGTACCTTGTAGTCTGAACAAAACATTATCCATTATCCTGTCATTACATCCTTTTCTTTACAAGGGGTCTGTCTGTTCCTGTACCACCTTCCTAGGAATCTGTTTACATAGTTACTTGAGAATGCTGTGTGTTCCTGTACCATCCACTCAGGTCCAGAATATGCTTACTTGGTTAGCTCACACCTAGTGTTGCTATTATGACAAGGCCTACTTTGGTTCACAACTTTATTCAATTCATACTTTTAGCTATGCCCAGGGCTCCAGCAAGGTCTATACTGGAACATTTGCCTGAAAAAGCTGGAAAACACTAAGGTATCCCAATAGAGACAGGATGTGGCATGGACACATGCATGTAAAGCATTGCACTTCATCTACCTACAGCTTTAGTCTGTTAGGAACTTCGTAAAACAGCAGCTGAGTAGTAAGTATACGTATCTCTGGCTTTCTGTTCCCTGGATCAAGTTGTTTTCATTCCAAAATTTAGATCTTGAGGCTCTCAAACAACAATCAAAACCAACAATTCATGGAAAATTTCTTCTTCCTTCCCCCTAAAGAACATTCCCCACCTAGGGAGCTCAGTATGAGGGTTCTACTACAACATTATTATCAAGACCACTGGTGATGCTTTCTCATTAACTAGTGAAATGGGTAGTGGTGCTGCTGAGCAGGAAGCAGGGCATATCAGCAGCACTGTGGATGATTGACAGCAGCAGACAATGCAGTCTCCTTTTGAATTTCTTATGTACTGGGGCTCTGGCAATATTAGTATAACAGTACTGTGATTTTTGGCTTGAGTGCAGCTGAGAGAGAAAAGCAAGTTTGTTTACCTTTGTCCATGCATAGCTAGAAAAGTGCTGATGCCACACTCTCAGTCAAGGGCCCTGCAGACTTGAGGAGGGGAGAAAGAGCACTTAGATGTAGTTTGCTCCCAGAGCTGTCAGAACAAATGCTCACCATGTCATGATATTCCTGCAGCAGGACAAGCTGATCATTCATACTAGCTAGTAACTATTCAACAGGATGAAGCCAGGAAGGTGAACCGCATTATAGGGATGCAGGAATCTGGAGAAAAACAAGTCACTTTTAGCATATCTGGATTGAGATTTCAGTGGCCCTAGCGAGCCGATCAGAAGACAATGAGGATTTTAAAGACTACAGCTTTGCTGAGAAGGTACGATTATGTCCTTGAGTTTAACAAGTGTTTACCACTCGATGCTACACAGGCAGTATATCTTGGCATAGCTTTTAGGGGGGAATCATTCACTCCTCAGGACACTGCCTTACTGAAGTAGCTATACGTCATGTCAGATAGGTCAGGGTTTTAGCTGCAGTCCCTAAATGAAGGCCATTTTAGATCTGTTTAGTTCTATTCTTTCCTTCGTTTCATGTTTCCTGGCTCTCTGGATTATTCTGAAACATGTTGCAGTTTCAAATGCATCATTGTAGGAAGGTCATTATGCTTCCGTTTCCCACCTGGCATTTCTCACTTCCCTGGTTTCTGAATTGCTGGCCTACCCCCATAGTTTTGTTTTGATTTCTGCCACACATGGCAACATTTTGAAGAAGCAAATCAAGAGCCAATAAGTGTTCCTGTCAGTTATTTCCCCTGCAGGAAGGAGTCAGGGATGTCGCTAAGTGCCTGACCTAGATGCGAAGGGTTTATGGTAGAGCCCTGCGTCTAACCTTGAAATAATCTTGTAATTATGACTATGACCCTCATGTGACCAAACAGCCAGATGATGGGACTTGATTCAGTAGTGACCTCCTCCATAGAATTCTTCCTCCACAGAATTCTCGCAAAAGTGCTGAAAATCATCCCAAATAGTTGATCTGTTGGACATACTTGTGCATTGCTCTGCTCGTTGTCCATGAGTTGGTTGTTTTCATGGACTCTCATCAATGCATTGGCAAAAGGCGTGAGATTTAGTGAGAACCTGCATTTTAT
The DNA here is from genome assembly GCA_032595735.1 of Pelochelys cantorii. NCBI lineage: Eukaryota > Metazoa > Chordata > Testudines > Trionychidae > Pelochelys > Pelochelys cantorii. The sequence goes on from CM064328.1 coordinate 66,346,478, forward strand.
TCAAGCTATTCATCAGACACAGAGAACAAACAAAGTAAATTGGTTTAAACAAATGTTACAGAATTTGTTTGTAGGTTAGGGCATTGCTACGCAGAAAGCTCTGGAGAGGACACTATGGCCTTCCTGTGCTTGAAATGCTGCAGTAGCACCCCTGCCATTGCATCGCACTTCAGCACTCCTTACAGCACTGAGAGAGATTTTCTCATCCGCAGAGGTAATCCACACACACACACCCCCACCATGAGATGTTAGCTAGGTTAATAAAAGAATTCTTCCATTGACTTAGTACTGTTTATATGGGGACTTAAGTTGGCTTAACTATTTCCATGTCCCCATGTGATGTAGCTGGTTCGATCGACGGTCAGGTCAACACTCAAAAGTTAATTCCACCCATTTACATCATTCAGGAATGTGAAAAATCCACACCCGGCTGAGGCTATGTTTACACTACAGAGTTTTTTCCAGAAAAACAGCTGTTTTTCTGAAAAAAACTTCACTTACGTCCACTCTGCAATCATGTTTTTTCGGGAAAAAAAATCAAAAGAACAGAGGATTTTTTCTGGTAAACCTCTTTCTATGAGGAAGAAGCCTTTTTCCAAAAGAGCTCTTTCGGAAAAAGGTGTGTGCGGACAGAGAAGGGGGAGTTCTTTCAAAAGAAGAGGAAAGAGGAAAAAGCACAGATGCCCTGGTGGCCACTCCGTCCATAGTAATCACAGCTTAAATGTGAGATAGCATCCATTCAATCTGGATGCTATCTTGAAAAAGCACATCGCTTTTTCGATGCACTTATGCTGTTTGGATGCTCTCTTTCAGAAGAAGATTTTTCACAAGATCTCTTTCAAAAAAGCGTCTTCTGAAAGAAGCTTGTAGTCTAGCCATAGCCTGAGTGGCATAGCTAAGCCAACCTAAATCTCAGTGTAGACAGGGCTTGCTACCACCTCTCAGGGAGGTAGATTAACTACAGTGAGGGGAGAACCCCTCCTGCCACTATAGTGAGTAGCTACACTGAAATTCTACAGTGATGCAGCTGCAGCTGTGCTACCGTAATGTTTTAGATGTAAACAGAGCCTAATTTCCTAGTGCAGATTAGCCTACTCAATGTCATTAGGTAACTGACATTTCTAAAAGGATCACCATCATCAAAGTCAGATTGTGACATTCAAATTTCACATAGTGTTCATGGAGTGCAAAACTTTGTAATCCTTCATTGTGGGATTGGTATAGAGGGGTGGGGGGTTTTAAAATATGTTTCTACAATGTGCAGAAAGCCTCCACAATTCACTGCAAATTCAAGGGCTTGATCTAGGCAGCATGATCTTTAACCTATGTTGTCAGACCCACAGATGTGAACTACATTTCAAAGGGCTCTTTAACACCACCTGAGATCAAGCTTAACATATTCTCATAAAAAGAATCTCCTATACCTCTATTCACTCTTACTCCACAAGTTGCTGATTTGATTATATATCTGACTGGATAAAGGGAACAGGGAAGTTTAACTTCTCGAGACAATCACAGCAATGCCCAGCCCCATTGTAGGTAGCACACTTCAGGAGTTAAGAGCTATACATCAAATATTATAGGCGGTCTTCATGCAGTAAAAATCCTAAGACAACACATTCCCACCAAGCAAGAAACACCACAAAGCCTGGGGATAATGGCACCAACCCAGGGTCCTACCTTACCTCTGGAACACCTCACTCTATGGTGGTCTAGGTGAGTGTCCAAAATGGTCCTTTGAGTCAATCAGTAGCATTACAGCTCCTAACAAATGTTACCTGGCATTAAGACCAACACACTAACTCCACTGAAGTTAATGGCAAACTCTTCTTGACTTCAGTAGGACCAACATCTAGCTCTAAATGATGAAGGCCTGCATACCTCATTTAATAAAGGCCCCAGATGTTCAGAATACAGTATATCAAATGTCTCAAGGACCTATAGGTACCAGGCCCATGGGTGCTCCACGACAAAGCAATGTTAAAAAAATAACCAATTCTAAGGCCAAAAGAGACCATTGTGATTATCTAGTTTGACCCGTATAACAGAGACCACAGAACTTCCTCAAAACAATTCCTAGAGAATATATAGCTCCTAGAAACATATCCAATCTTTATTTAAATGGAAAATAATAGAGAATCTGCCACAAATACTCGAATCCCAATAGAGATGTGCACAGCCAATAGAATAATGAAGATCAGGGTATATATTTCCTTTCCTCAGCATCGTGCTGGGAAACACCTCTCATGTTTCTGCATTTTATTTCACTCAACCAGAGCAGCTAGGAGAACACTTCCCCTCACCCTCCCCCACACTACCTCTTGTCTCCATTAAATACAGCTTCATCAACACCCAGCACTGGGAAAAAACAGGGTCAAAGGGTCATCAGCTCACAGCATGGCCTTGGTGGGGAGTTAGCAAAGGGCAGTTGACACTTAATGAGCAACTATTCCCAGGGGATCCTAACATAATGAAATAACATAGCAGATACATTTAGCCCAGAGCACATGCAATTGTAAGTACACATGCAAAGCCACAGGTTTATTCTATCAACAGTCTCTCACCAAAAATACACAGCAGCTTACTTCAGTGAGAGAGTCAACCCCTGTGGGTCAACTGGCTACCAAAGAGTTAATCATATTCATTTATTTGGGACCTCTGTCTTCTTATGCAAAGGAACTAGACCAATTCTAGAGAGAAAAATATCCAAATACCCCTAAAAATAAATTGCAAAAGTTTTGTCTTTTACATGGACAATTACATGTTGATATTTGCATGAAAATGTTTTAATTTAATTAAAATTAATATAGCGAATGTAGCGGTATAATGATCACTTTTCAGACCATCATATTTTCTAAAAGACCCAGTTCTGGGGAAATTAAATTATCCTGATAAAACAATAGAAATCTACCTTTGATACAACTTGTGCTGTCTGTTGACAGTGAGTCACCTGATTTTAATTCATTGCTATATACAGTTACATTGTATGGGGCAGAAACCAATTCTATGCATTATTCTAAGCTACTCAATGTATTTTTTTTTAAATCAGGACGGAACAGCATAACTACTCAAGTCAGACTGAGCCTGTTTAAACTTGAGGTGGGCCTAAACCCCAAACCTCGTAATCAAACACACTCACACAGCTTGGGAAAGCTTGCAACTAGGGATGCCAACTCGGTCAGAGCAGATGGACTAGACACCATTTGAGGCAATGCTGTCTGGTCTGAGTTGGCAACCCTGCTTGCATCTGAAGCCCATACCCACTGTAGTGCATGAAACAAAGTGTGGAATTCAGTCTCTACTACACTGGTTCTCAGTTATTAGAGAAGGGTCTGCACAAAGCTGCGCACATTGGAGAGGGTCCAGCGGAGGACAACCAAAATGATTAGGGGGCTGAAGCACGTGACCTACGACAAGAGGCTGAGGGATTTGGGCTCATTTAGTCCGCAGAAGAGTAGAGTGAGGGGGGATTTGATAGCAGCATTCAACTTCCTGAAGGGAGGTTCCAAAGAGGCTGGAGAAAGGCTGTTCTCAGCAGTGACGGATGGCAGAACAAGGAGCAATGGTCTCAAGTTACAGTGGCCGAGGTCTAGGTTGGATATTAGGAAAAACTGTTTTACAAGGAGGGTGGTGAAGCACTGGAATGGGTTACCTATGGAAGTGGTAGAGTATCTAGCCCTAGAGGTTTTTAAGTCTCGGCTTGACAAAGTCCTGGCTGGGTTGATTTAGTTGGGGTTGTTCCTGCTTTGGGCAGGGGGCTGGACTTGATGACCTCCTGAGGTCTCTTCCAGCCCTAGGATTCTATGATTCTAAAGCTCTATGAAACAGAGTTTCACAAACAGGGCTGGGGACAGGAAATTATATATGTCCTGGACAAGGAGAAGGAAATCATTTGTTGTTCCAGGGTGAAATGCTATGTTTGACAGAAGAAAATGTTGGCATTTCACTCTGGATAAAGCCAAAACCATGCATTTTCATGCATTGTTACTGCTGGAACTTGAACTGATTGGTTCACACTGGGCTAACATGAGAACAATGGCTGGCATCACACCTTCCATCAGATGCAGTTTCCAGTGAGGTGAGTCACAGATGGGGACTAAGTTCAAACTTAGCTCTAGGGCCCAGGTTCTCAGATATTTGAGCACTCAACCTGAGACACTATAAAAGGCCTGATTTTCAGGAAGCTCTGAGCAGCAATGATCTGAAAATCAGGCTGTTTAAGGATTTCTCAGATTGGGTGCTCAAAACCAGCAGACCCACATTCATGAGGAAACCAGGCAGGATTTTAGAGTAGGGATGCTAAAAGCCATTGAGCCAAACTGCCAACCCTGTGTTGGATGGAAACCACTTCAAGCCAGGGGGTGTGGCAGCACCTCCAGCACCCTCATTCCAGCACCTGTGAAAACCTCGCCTCAATTTACTGGACTGAAGCCAGACTTCAACGTTACTCTCACAGGATAGGCCCTGTAAACACAAGACAGACAAAGGACAGCATGGGAGCATACGCTGCAGTACTCATGGCCCAATCCCCTTTTGCCAGTTTCCACAATGGGCAATGATGAAGGTGGAGACTTGCAAGGACCAGTGCACCACACTTGCTGCCCCTGCTTGGGCAACAGCAACCAGGAGGTAAGTGGAACCATTAAGTACAATGAAGCAGCCTCTGCTGAGATCCCTGGGCCAATGGAGGTTCCAACATAGCCTCAGCAACTCACTGCCTTCTTGCTATGTTGGGACCCAGCCAACTGCAAGACTGGCCTATATGTTAACATGTGTTTTCCAGGTTTGTCTAATTTTATAACTTGCATACACCAAGCACAAAGCAGCACTTGGTAAACAAAATAGTTACTAGACGGAATGCAGTCTTTATATGGGTAGTCACTTCATAGCCTTAGACCTTTCACCCTCTCTTGCCATCCTTCAGCTTACTAAACCCTTTATATACCCACAGGGACTTAGAGGCCAATTCCCCAGGCTGGAGCCACAGCAGCATCCGGCATTGCACTGTTGGTGCGTGCTGCCAACAGAAAGTTGTAGTGAATGGTCACAGTGAGCTTTCTTCTGTAGGGCTCATTAAAGCCTATTTCTCAGCATCAGCCAATGAAGCTTATGTAGCCTGTAAAATTCTGATTTCCTTTGTCACAGGGTGCCCGGTCCCTGTGACTAGAGCTAGGCCCAGCTCCTTGTCTCAGAGCAGGTGAGCCAAATCCAACCATTTACAAGGGCCTGGGCTACACCTGGGTGCATAAAGGGCAGGAAATGAGATGGACAGAGATTTGACTGATTGGACACAGACTGTGCCTAGGGAAAGGAAGCCATAGTGGAGTGGAACTAATTTCAGTGGAGGGCCCAAAGAGCAAGGGGCCATCTGCCCAAGAAAACAGTCCAGGTAAGGGAAGAGAACAGATTAAAATTGGGAAACTACCAGGATCACAAGAATCAGAGACCCCCAAAGTCTGAGACAAAGGAATGAGTTAAAATATTGTTTTCTGTTTGCTTACTTCTGTTTTAAGAAACCAACCATCTTAAAGGAGACAGAGAATGGCAGTAGTGGATTGGCAGCAGCCCTACCTCTTACATTGTTTGGGCCAAGAACATCCCTCCCCTATGAGCACACTAATCTTTCTCCCTTTTGCTTTTATAACAGGCACTTATCTAGAACCTGAGAGAACATTGCCCTCTTTTCTCTCCCCCTTTTCTTCCCTGCTATACCCCAATCATTATACAAAACGCATTAGCAACCATCCTTTTCCTCCCTCCACTCTTTTATCTGCTTAAATATCCTTGACTGCAAGTCACCTCTTACAGAACATTCATCAATTTTTAATTCATTTAATCTCTTGGTAACAGTGTTCTTGTGAACTGAAGGGCCCTTGACAATGCTTCAAAGGAGCCTTACTAGTCCCTTTTGTTGAATTCAGGGATAAGACTTCGTGAATATAATGGACTCTGCTCAAATTAATATTTATTAACAGGACAAATCTATTCGAACAGGAATACATTTTTTCCTGCTGCAAACCAAAACATTCATCGTGAGATGGAGCTTCTGACCACAAATATAGCTACCGAACAAAAGAACTCACTCATTATGCAGCATGCCCAAATGAAAGATTTCCCCACTTCAGAGTTTTTCATAAAGCAGACATGGAAAGGAGTCTTCAGAGTAAACATCTTGAATTTATTTTCTGAGCTTGCTTCATTCTGATTTCAAAAGATTCCAACTACATCTTCTGCATCGAATATAAAGTTGATAATTAAGTTCTGCCAGCCTATGCGCCCTTGTATTCCCAACTGGGAATGGCATTTCTCTTCACTTCCTATCCCTGCTACGGAGTAGTGTTACTATACACAGTGTTTCATTCTCCGTGTGGCCGCCTTTCAGTGGGAAAAGTGGTTGCTACGTAGAGACTGTGCTTTAACTGCATTTGCAGAGTGCTTTGGGATCACTCTAGATTATTTTTGTTTATATAATGGTAGCACATAGGGATGTTGATGGGTAAACACCCATGTGGGCTAGGAGCCGGCAGGCCCCTCACAGGGGCTGAGAGTTGCATCTCCAGTGGCAGCCCCTATGAGGCGGCTGGGACCTGCCGCAGCAGCTGCAGCCCCTGTGCAGAGGTTGGGAGCTGCAGTGGCGCCGGGAGATGCAGCAGCTGCCCCGTTGCAAGGGCCCCTGTGGCGGGGGTTGCTCAAACCCGACCCAAGTGGGCATGAGGGCAGCTCCCCCACCCACCCTCCCTTTAATCGGTTAAACGCAGTGGCAGCAGTGCTTTTAACCATTGAACCAATGAAACAGGATATTCCATCCCTAGTAGCACACAAGGGCCCCAAGAGGATCAGGGCCCTGGTTGTGTCAGTTATTGCACAAACACAGAGGAAGAAACAGTCCTTGTCCCCAGTTATTTACACTCTAATTAGATGGGTTCAATTAAATTAGACAAAACAGAAATAAAAGACTTGTAATGCCAACCATGCTCTCAGTAAAAATGGCCCATCCTAGCTGAATCCAAACCTTCGCAGCACTGGGCACTGCAGCTTCTGAACTAGGCTGGAGCAGTAACATTAGGATAAGAACATGAGAACATAAGAATCCAGACCCTAATTGCCTCAGATTTCAGGGCTTGGATCTGAAAAGTTGATCCAAGCCCACATTACTTACAAGGACCCTGTGTTTGGTTCACCACACTCCTGAATTACACTGTACAGGTTGAACCTCTCTAGTCCAACACCCTCGGGACCTGACTGGTGCCAAATTAGGGAAGTAAAAGAGTAGTCAAGATGACTACTTGCATTCCCCGCCCCCTCCCCCCCCGCTGCCTCTATATCCGAGGCAGCAAGGTGGGGGAAGCAGGAGCTGATGGTGGGGGGAGCCAGCTAAATAGCCGATTCCCCCCAACACCATCTCCACAGTGCCACTTGCCCCGCCCCCTCGCACAGTAGGGAGTTGAGACCCTTTGCAGTCAAGCACCGCAGATAGGGGCTGCTTTGCCGCAGCAGCTCCTGGCCATGGGGGGGTCCCAGCAGGGAGTTGGGACTCCCCCAGGGACAGAAGCTGCTGCCAGCTGGGCAGGCAGCCCAGCTCAGTCCTGGCTCACACCAGGACCAAACCCCGCTGCAGCTCTGCAATTTAAAAGGAAGTAGAAGCAGGCAGCCTGCCCCCCAGCTCCTACTGCCTTTTAAATTGCAGAGCCACAGTAGGGTTTGGTCCTGGACCCAGTGGGAGCTTGACTGAGTCAGGCTGCCTTACCCTATCAACTACTCAATTTGTAAAATAACCTAATTTTAACATCCCTATGCTGCATCAGAGAATTTGCTGAACGACAAGAGGTCAATATTGTCCAGCAGCATTACCAACACTTCCACTGTTTACCGGGCTCTTAGAAGACAGGTGGGGTAAATCAGAGCTACATAATAGCACAGAACACTGAGAGACAGGACTGGTGGCTGTAAACAAACTATATGGGACTGCTGGAAACTTGGCCACACCCACAATAAGTGGACATCCAGCTAACTAAAATTATGCTGGACCACAGATTTGCTGGACTGGAGAGTGCCAAACTAAAGAGGTTCAACCTGTACAACTTTCTCTTTTTCACATGTACCTCAGCGGAACATACAGACTCCTCTTCTGTCTTCCAAGCAGCACAAGGTGAAGGACACTGTGCTACTAAGCAACCTGGAAAATGAGTACATTTTTCTCAGGTTCCCTCAGATCATGCACTGAATGTGTTTCTTCCATTATATAGCTAAAAAACGTTGACTGGAAAATTGTGATGCAAAGCGTTACTCGGAAGTCCTGATCCCAAAGCCCTTAGCATTGCCCCTTGTGTCGTGCTGCAGCTCAGCCAGGCACATTGCAAGAAACATTAGCTGATGGTTAACACAATGGAAATTGCCATTACAGCAGATACTTCCTAAACTGCGTGAGCCCTTTTTACCTGAGATATTTGTCATCTGTCAAAAACAGCGTCACCATGGTTTGCCAGTAAATCTCTAGCTTTACAGTTTGCTATTAAAAATGTTATTTTCCATTCTCCTGGGAGTACAGACTAGTGCTGATTAGGGCTGCAATATCTAATCCCCTTTATTGTAACTGGCAAGCCTTCATTTTCATTGATTGCTTTAGCCAGTAGTGTTAATACTTGGGTAATAGAATCAGGATGCCTTTTTTCCCTTGAGCTTTTTGTGTTTTTGTCAGAATTTATCATAATTTCTCCTTTGATTCTTTTTTTTTTTTTTTTTTTTGAGGGGCTTTTTCCTGTTTTCTCTTTTTTCCCCCATGATTATTCTTAGTCTTCTCTTTTGGCATCTCAAATTTTCAGTGCACCTGATTGCCGATCATTGAGAATCAGTCCCTTGCTGCTTCACACTATTGTTTTTCAAAGTGTACTCAGAAGTGCGTCTCTTAAAGAAGGAATTACCTATGCCCACCATTAGAATTCAGCAACAATCCGTTTTCCCATTCTGTAGGATGTTCAAAATTTCAAAACTGTTCTTATTCCACCTCAGCATAAAACAGACCTTTTGAAGCAAGAGAGACACCCCAGAATAGCTAGTTTGAAGTCCAAGCTCTAATAAATATTTATGATTCATGCGATATGGAACAAGTCCAACAGAAAATATTGAGAGTGATTCACTCCAGAACAGGTAATAGCTTGGTGGTTAAGACCATCATTGAGCTAGGTTCAAGTTCCGAGGCAGGGATGTAAAAGTGAATCTACATCTCAGTAAGCTGCCCTAGTTCCCAGTGCATTCATTGTTCAGGGTGTCACTTTTCCTCTCTGACCAGAAATTCTGTCCTGGAACTGGGAAAACTGTCCCAACAGAAGCCGTGTCAAAATGGCACATTCCTACAAAATATTTTGGGTTTTACAAGTTGGCATTTTCTAACCAAAACAAAACAAAACCCCCAAAAGCACATGTTCGTTAAAAAAAAATCCCAACCAGCTTCACCGATCACTTTACAAACTGACAAGCATTGATAGGTATGCTCCTTTCTCTCTCCTTCTTCAATGACAGGTTGGGGGTACAGCTCCTTCAGTCTGAAAATGGTGGCATACAAACATTCAGGTGGTAAAAGGCATCTAAGGTCTCCTCCACAACTTCTAAGCTGTTATTCTTAGGGCACGTCTACACTTCAGGGCAAAAGCTGAATTAAGCTATGCAACTTCAATTGCGTAGCTTAAGTCGAAATAGCGTAATTTGGCTTTTGGCACTGTTTACACAACAGGAAGTCGAAGAACACTCCTCCTTCAACTTCCCTTCCTCTTTGTGAAATGAGGGTTACAGGAGTCGAGTAAGAAGTCCTTCACCTCAACATTATTACATGCTATGTAGACGTGCCCTTATAAGTAAGGGTATATCCTTATAGTGAAGGCCTCGTGTGGGCTAGCTGCCATTGCTATGTAGGGACATCAGGTGTGAGCAGAGATCATCCTCCATTTTATATGGCAAAGTTACAGACTGCAGTTGTAGCCACTTGCAGGCAGATTCAAACCTGCAATTCAAACCTGGAGCTTAATGAAGGAGCCTCTACAGCTTGAGGTACAAAGCCAATTGGCTCTCAGTTTAGGCTGTAGCACTCACTCATTCTTATCTCTCGTTGTAAGTGGTCTAAGTGCCACTCCATGGGACAGTGATCCACACCCACTATGTCCGTGGATTACACGGTCACCACTCAAAACAAGCTGCAGGCTAGCAGCAGGCTTGATTTTACGGTAAAAATTACATAACCTTTAAATACAAATAATTAAGTCGTTCAGAAAAAACACTTCTTGCTTGGATGCAAAGAATATCATATAGATCCAGTTCCCCCACGTGGCGGGGGCGGGAGGAGTGGCAGGACAGGAACTGCGGCCTGACAAATAAAGGGGACATTTCCTTTTTTTGGTCCTCCACCAAATTCAGTGGCCCATGGGGGTTGCGAATGAAAAAAGGTTGCGCACCACTGATCTAGATCATCCCTGATAGAGGTCTGCCTTACCTGCTCTTAAATATCTCCAGTGATGGAGATTCCACAATCTCCCTAGACAATTTATTCCAGTGTTTAACCACCCTGACAGTTAAGAAGCATTTCTAAGGGTGCGTCTACACAGCAGGGCTTACCTTGAAATAAGCTATGAAAATTCAGCTACGTTAATTGCGTAGCTTATTTCAAAATAGCTTATTTCAAAATAGGGAGTGTCTACACAGCACTTATTTCGAAATAGAGCACTCTTCCTCCGACTTCCCTTACTCCTTGTGCAATGAGGTTTACAGGAGTTGGAGTAGGAAGTCTTCCAGCCTGACAGTATTTTGACATTATTTCAAAATAACTGCCTGCTGTGTAGACGCAGACTAAGTTATTTCGAAATAACACTAGTTATTTCAAAATAATGTTGCTATGTAGACACACCCTTGATGTCCAGCCTAAAAGCCTCTTGCCAGTGGTTAACTAGTGGAGATCCAGGTTCATACTCCTGCTCAGTCTGAACCAGTGCCCTGCCTTACAGACTACAGCATCATTCTGTCTGTTTTAAACTATGACACTTTGTATATATAAAGGCAACAGATCCACATCTTCAGTAGGTGGGATTGAACCTGGAACCTTAAAGGGTAAAACCATGCACTGCTACCACAGGAGCTAAACAACTGGCCATGGCAGTGGTGCCAAAAATGATTCCTATTCAGTATCTACAGGAAATAAATTTGGTGTGCTCCAAGTTTCCAAGGGACAGGTGTCTGCATCATACAATGAGCAGTCTGTGGCACCTTAGAGACTTACAAAAATATATAGGATCATGAACTTTTGTGGGCAAAACCCACTTCCTCCAGCTCACCTGAGGAAGTGGGTTTTGCCCATGAAAGCTCATGATACTATATATATTTTTGTTAGTCTCTAAGGGTATGTCTATACTACAGAGAAGATTGAAGCTGCTGCTTTTGATCTTCCAGGGCTCAAATTAGTAGGTCTAGCGAAGACACACTAATTTGAATTCAGAGGGGCACTCCAGTTGATGCCAATAGTCCTGCTTCCATGAGGAGTAAAGGAAGTTGAAGGGAAAGTGTTCTCCCTTCGACTTCCTGAATTGTGGACAGTGCCAAACGTCAAGTTAAGGTACTTCAACTTCAGCTATGCAATTAATGTTGCTGAAGTTGAGTATCTTAATTCAACCTTATCCTGTACCCTAAGGTGTCACAGGACTATTCTTTTTTTTAAAGTTACAGACTAAAATGGCTACTCTTCTGAGACTTTTTTGCATCATACAAAACACTCGGTGTTGACACTTTAAGCAGACATACCAGTGATGGACAGGGACTACTGAAACCAAACTACCGTCACTACCCAAGAGATGATCCACCCAGTTCATGATTAGAGCAATGTGAGAAGAGCTTGTGCCATCACTGTCTGTTCTGAACCTTCAGGGGGTAGCCGAGTTTGTTGTTTTTTTCTATACAGACTAATGGTCTGGTAGCACTTTATAGATTAACAAAACTACATGTTTTGTTAGTCTATAAAGTGCTACCAGACCATTTGTTGTTTTGTTCTGAACCTGTTCTGTGAATAAATGCAGGCCCTCAGACTCCATGGTTATAAATTTGGCTCATTCCTTTTAAATTCACATTAACTTTAAAAGGTATGTATGTTATACATAAAAGCCTGGGCATAGATGCAGATCAGTCTACTGACCATAGGTGGTATCTGATCCATCCAGGTGTGTATCCCAGTATTTACTGACTTACCAATACCATTATCTCCGAGATAGTATGACTTAGACATATGCAGGTAACATCACAACAGCAGCCAATGAATATGGGCTGATGTTACCTTTGATGGTACCATTCCCGAAAAGTCACTCTATAAGTGACTTAATTAGATATTAAAAATTCCCATATCCGTGGAGCTTGTTCGAGGTTTGAGTGACACTCGTCTCTAATTATGTTAATTGTGTTGCTTTCTTTCAAATCCTTAGGCTTTTGTTTGCAAGGAACAAATAAGAAAAGGGATTAGTTACGTTTATTTGTTTTTCTAAGTCTTTACAGAGTAACTGTTATGTGTAATTAAGTAATTTGACTGTCCTTGACCAAATTGGTGGTAAATTACCAGTGTAGTGTAACACATCACTTGGATAGTCCAATTACATTATACAGAAAGATTATATGGATCCTGTATCTTTTTTGACGGAAGCAGTTGGAAACAATAGTCTTATGAAAGTGAAGTACAATCTACTTTGATTTATAGTGTAGTTTGCTAGCAAGATTGCTCAGAAGCAAATCTGTCTTTTCCACTGCAGCTGTACCTTGGGCTATAGGCATTATGGATATTTCTATAAGAACTTCTAAAATGTCTATCTTAGCCAATGCAATGTCTGGTACAATGAGCTATAACTGGTTATCCCTTTGCTAGTGTTTTGTTCCAACAGTGTACTCTATTTCTCTGTAGCATTCTGGGCTATTGTTATTTAAATAATTCAAGCCCTTCTGGATCTAGCTCTGTTGGTTCCTCTTTATTTTCTGCCTCCCAGATAACTGATATCTATTTATCTATGCTTTCAATTGTATTACCTAAGAGAGGGTGTGAGGAGTCCCTTATAATTGCTATTAAAAACATTCCCTTCTGGGGGTGTCCCATTTTCACCATTCATGCTCATGTAGAATGTGAGACTTCTAATACCATTCTGTCTCAGATACATCCTCCATTCGAGGTACACTTGTGGGGGGGGGGTTAAACTTATCTTGATACTGGGGTTGTACTTACTTGATCCTTAAGTATTCTCCCAGGGAATAAACGATCTTCCCAACAAGCTATTTCCAAATGTGTATCTCAATATGCCAACATTTACTAATCTTTGCTACTTATTCTGATAATGGTCCTTTACAAACACACTTCTCTTCTTTATAGGTATGACATTTCTTGATAGTCATTCTAAATATGTCCCATAAAATAGTCCCGTAAATCACTCCATTGAGGTTCTGGAATTCTGTCCACAATTTATAGCTTATGACTGAAGAAAAATTAATTGCTGTCAGGTTTTAACAACAAGCCTGACTGAAACTGCTTAGAGCCAGCCAAGGTGGTGTGTGAAAGGTGGTATCTGAATTGGGTCATTAAGACCCTGACAAGTGTTTTTTTCTCTCAGAGGGCTAGCTCTTAGCAGGCAGAGAATTAAACTGTTTTACTGATCCCATTGGATCTTTGTTTTAAAAAACATTGGATAAAACTGGGGATGGGAGTCAGTGGCTCTAGAGGAGTCCACAGTGGCAGGAAGAGCAGGCAGAGACCCCAGAGTGGACTATGTGGCCTAGTGGGCTGGGGCTGCATGCCATATTCTGATAATTGGTTTGGGTGCATGCCCATGGAATGGCTCAGGCTACATCTAGACTCCAGACTTCTTTCGGAAGAAGCTTTTCTGGAAGAGAACTTCTGGAAAAACTTTTTTCAAAAGAGAGCGTCCACACTGCCAAAGCGCATTGAAAAAGCGATCTGGTTTTTCGAAAGATTGCGTCCACATTTATTGGACGCTATCTCGCATTTCAGTTGTGATTACTGTGGATGGAATGGCCACCAGGACACCTGTGCTTTTTCCTGGAGGCCTCTTCATTCGAAAGAACACTCTCTTCCATGTCCACACACGCCTTTTTCCAAAAAAGCTTTTTCAGAAAAAGGCTTCTTCCTCATAGAAAGAGGTTTACCTCTGTCGGGAAAACCCCTCCATTCTTTTGACTTTCTGTCAAAAGAACACAATAGCAGTGTGGATGTAATGTAATTTTTCCAGAAAAACGGCCATTTTTCCGGAAAAACTCTGCAGTGTAGACATACCCTCAGAGAGGAAGCTGCTGCAGATACAAAGACAGAGCCACAATGAAGTAAGCGGACAGTCACCTTTGTTATTATGGTGGGATCTGTAGCACAAGTGGACTGTGACCAATGCCATTTTTATTTGGGGGGGAGGGGGGGGTTATGTGCTATAGCAGTAGCTCCCTCCCTTTCCAGGTTACTATACCCCTTTCAGGAGTCTGATTTGTCTTGCCTTCCCTTGTCTTTGTACCCCAGGTTTCACCTCACTTAAAAACTACTGTGACAAAGCTCCTACTCATCCTTGTTGGGTTCTGCATTTTGTGGCGGATTACCTGCCTCAGAGGCTTACAGAGCAGTCCTCAATTTAGGCACCATTCCTAGGTGTTTGTTGAGCTACTCTCATCATTGGCCAGCATGAGGACCAGAAGGAAACCAAACTCCACAGTCTCAGTGAACCCTCCAAATGATACAGGGCTGAATAACCCCCCTTTCTTTCCTCAGCCAGACTTTTCCCCAAATGGAAATGCAGAGCGGGGGAGAGAAAGAGGACCTGGGTCCACCCTCTGATTCTGGGTTCCAATCCAAGGCCCGTAAAAACAGCTGTCTGTAAATGTCTCCAACACTAGCTGTGTGAAAGCTACAAACCCTTGGCTACTTCCCCACACCTTCCCCAGCACCTTCCTTATCACAGGCTCTTTCTCCTGGTACCCACTTGTGCTTGTTCCTCCTAAATCCTCCATAGTTCCTACTATCTCCTCAGCTTCTCACATACTAAACTAATTGCAGAGGAGCTCTTTTTAATTGGCCCCAGGTGTTCCAACTAGCCTGGCTCAATGACTCCAGAAGCCCTCTTTAATTGGCCCCAGGTGTTCCAACTAGCCTGGCTCAATGACTCCGGAAGCCCTCTTAATTGGCTCCAGGTGCTTAATTGTCTTGATTGATTCTGGCAAGTTCCTGCTGATTCTGGACTAGCCCTTGTTAGTTTACCCTGGGAATAGAGACTTACTCAATCTAAGGCTAATATACTTCCCTTCTGTCACTCTCTTGCACCCCTCCAGCCTCACCCTGTAACATTACTTGCTTATAAAATCAGTCAGAAAAATACAAAAGTGTCACAGTTCATTATTACTGAAAAGTCGCTCACTTATTCATTTACCATATAATTATCAAGTAAATCAACTGGAATATAAATATTGTACTTACAGTTCGATGCATAAAAAATTCAAGACAGTCATTGAAATTCCTGGGCATGCCAAACTTCCCATGGCTGCCCCGGAGCTCATCAGCCCCCTCCATTCATTAATAGGCTGCATCATCAGCAGGTGACAAAATATCACCTTAGATAGATGGTCATCTATCAGAAGTGTGAAAAAGTTGCTCCTTCTTCCAGTCATGGAACCCCAGCAGCTTAACATCCTCCAAGGCTTCCCCAGACTGAAACAGCATTAATCAATACTGGTAACAGGACCCGGTCTGATGGCCATAGCCCACATTCTGAGCAGGCCCAAAAATATTTTTAAAGGAGTTTAATCTGAAATATTTGCTATAGTCTTATTGTGTGCTGCCTAGCAGCAGCTTCTGAACAGGTCAATGTGTGTGGATGAAATAAAGGCACATCAAGTAGATAAAAATATCAGCCTGTGAGGCCCTGCCACTGTGCAGTGTATAAAAGGGGAAATTATTTCTTTCCAGGGACAAAAAAAAAAAAAAAAAGCCACCAACATGCTCTTTCATTGCCCTGGTAGGGCCTTCTACTTTTGCCAGACTGAAACAGACACTTGGTTGGGGAGGGACCCTGAACAAGTATGGAAACAGGAAAAGGCTCAGAGGTGACCTGCTGCACAAAATGCACAGTGACTTTGGACACTGGGTGGACTAGCACCTCTAATATCAGAAAGAGGAGTGGGACAATGTCACATCTGGAATGCAATCCGGACCAGAGAGGGGCTGTGGTACTGCCTGCCCTATAATCCTGGGTGCTGTAGCTTCCTTGTCTGGATGCTCCCAGCCAGCACATACGCATGCACTGAGTATCTGTGTGATAAGTAGCTCTAGATCAGCAACTCTGACTCCAGCAGCCTGTTTGTTACACCCCAGCCATACACTGGTACTGTCCACCTGATGAGAAGACTTCAACATCCCCCAGACCTGAATTCTCCCAAAACCATGTGCTCTATCTAGCCCTTTTCTGGAGCACTCCAAGGATTAATAAGGTCTGTGAGCTCCTTTAAAGAGACAAAATGCACCACTTATCACTTCAACTGGAGTCACCAATCAGTTTATTTTAAATATAGCACTGGATTGGCTGTCAAATTATTTTAAAAATGGGATTAATTGTGAGATTAAAAAAACAGAATTATAAGAACGGCCTTAATGTGTCAGAACAACAGTCCAATAAAGGCCAATGCCAGGTACCCCAGAGAGAATGAACATACCAGGTAATCATCAAGTAATTCCTCCCCTGTCATCCAGTCCCACCTTCTGACAAACAGAGGCTAGGGACACCATACCTGCCGATCCTGACTAATAGCCACTGATGGATCTAGTCTCCATGAATGTATCTAGTTCTTTGAATCCTGTTATAGTCTTGGCCTTCACGACATCCTCTGGCAAGGAGTTCCACAGGTTTACTGTACGTTGAGCAAGGAAATACTTTCTTTTGTTTGTTTGTGTCCTGATTACTTGACATTTTAATTGCCGAGTTAATAATAGAATATCAATTTAAAATTTATTATAAATATTTTCTATATTTTCAAATATATTGATTTCAATTACAATATAGAATACAAAGTGTACAGTTCTCACTCTGTATTTTTATTACAAATATTTGCACCAAAAAAAAGATAAACAAAGTAAATAGTATTTTTCAATTCGCCTCATACAAGTTATGCAGTGCAATTTCTTTAAGTGAAAGTGCAGCTTACAAATGTAGAAATTTTTAACATAACTGCACTCAAAAACAAAACAATGTAAAACTTCCTAGCCTATAAGCCCTCTCAGTCCTATTTCATGTTCAGCCAGTACAACCTTACCAGTACATCCCCACTGATGTTCATGAACCTGCCTTTGTGGTCAACTAAGGCCTGTAGAATGATGGAGTAGGGTAAACTATGGCTCTAGTGCAGTTCAGGAATTCCATTCTCTCAAAGCCACCTATTATTTCAAGCACATTAGCTATGTCCATCACTCATGGGTAAACCACATAATTGTCTCTCAAACCTCCACCTCTACAGTACCAACTAGCTGACTTGCCAATTCCAATCTGGTCAGCCATGGACTTGTATCAGTCTGAGGGAGCCAGCTTCCAGATGGCTTTACAAACTCCCTTCTGTGCTGATTGGCCTCTCTCAACTTTACATCCTGATGATGTGATCCCCACCACGCTATCCTTGTGGTCCTAGTCAAGAAGTATCCACCCACAAATGGGAAATCTGCAGCAACGGTGTCTGTCTCCATTCTGCCATGTCATTATCCACCTAGCATGACCTCCTCATGTAGATCCAGCACTGCTTGTTGAGGATCATAAGCTGTTGCAGAGATGTTATCTACTATGTCCCCTACCCTCTATCTGCATCCTGCTGCAATAATGAAGAAGTCAAAAGCCAGTTCTGTCTGTGCTGGAGCTATGCTTTGGAGAATTTGAAGTTCCTCAGCTCAATATGTGGGCAAAGTAAAAACACTTCTACATGGGCGTTGGAGGGAAGAGACAAGTTCTTCCACCAATGCACCACAAAACTCAACTAATCTCAGCTCCTCTAGGGATAGATGTTAAGAACCCAGGGATGCAGTCTACATATTCAAACACCTAACCAGGGCTCCAAGAACCAGTGTAGACATAACTTGGGTATGAACTATGTGGACACAACATGGTAATGAACTGAGTGTGGCGCTGAAGTGTGGATGCTCTCAGGTGGAGGTCATTTACCTTATTGCCTAGATCAAGTTAAATTATGCAATGAAGATCTATCTTGAAGGTTACATTGGTTATTTGTCTGTAGGAGCTTTTCAGCTGTCTAAGGCACAAACACACACTATCTGGATATTAAAGAAATTATCTTTCTCTTCCAGGAGTTTGCCTCACTTTCTCATCTCCTCTTCTCCTGCCATGCAGGGAGATGTAAAGCTGTTTCTTTAGTTCCCCTGGTAATTTTCCCCTTTTTTCCTGTTTGCACAGTGAAATAACAAACATTCTTCAGAGTCATATACTTTACCACATTAAAATATTCATGTATTTTCATAACAAAAACAAGTGTGTCAATTCCCCTTTACATATTCCTTTGGAAGTTCTATCTTTATATGAGCACTTATTAAACTGAACAACCAATCCCCTCCACTTTGTTCCCGTCCTTTAAAATGAAACTTGAAAAAAAAAAAACCCTCAACACTAAAGCAATGCAAGTGTATTCTTTTTCTAAATGGTTCTTTAGTTTTTACATCTAATGGCTCCAGCATCCTGGATATGGTGCTATCCCCCTGGATCCTTGGTGCCTGGCTGGTTCATTGGAAAAACATGCTTTGATTTCTTATAATGGCTTTTGTAACTGAATGCTTCTTGCTCTCTCACGGCCACTGCCCTCTGCTTCACTGGATAGCGGACACCCCCTGGGATTGTTTGTCTGCTCCTCAGTCTGGCTCCAACTTTGTCTTTTATAACACTGGCACAGCTCTCTAAGCTCTGTAAACACCGTGTGGTCAGCTGTGTGTTCTTGGCAGCTGTAGTCAACCCCATTTATGCTGGTCACGTGTGTGCTCACCTGTCCCTGACATCACTGAGTGCTGCACCACTCCAGAGCTCCTGACTGCACAAACTGATCGGCAGGACTTGGCAATGACTCAGTCTTCTTAGGAAGCGGTTCCAGGAGGTTTCTATTTTCAGTGCTTCCTCTGAATATTTTGATTGCCTTTCCTATCCCGGGGTCCCTCTTGGACTGAAGACTTTTACATGAGGTCATCACCAACTCAGCCTCTATTCCTTGCTATTTTGCAGGGTTTAGCTACCCAAGATACTGCAAAGACGAAGAGTTATGTCCAGTGTGGTAGGCCTAGTGATTTGGCACTAAATCAGAGCTCCACTTGGGGATGGCTTATCGCTTAATGTGTCCTGAATTGACCAAAAATACTCACAAAACTCTTTCTTTGTATCACATCAGCTTCCAACTCTCTTAACATTTGTGGGGCCCATTGGAGCACAGAGCTAGGGCTCCATCTTAATCAGTCACGAGCTTGTGGTCACGTCCACTGCACAGAACCGAAACTGACGGAATATTGTGAAACTGCATCTTCTCTCTTCCAGATCTCTCCTCTTCAGCATCAGCCAAGGACACAAAAAATATCTCCTTCTGCCTGCTTTGTTCTGGAAAATACCTGCCTGCTTGCTTGGCTCAGATGCTGCAGGGATGAAGACCATAAATACCTAGTTAGACAGACAGAGAAGCATGTTGAGTTATGTGCCTACTGATAGGGCCCCTCTTTCACTCTCTTTCATAATCAGTTCAGACCTTGTGGTACCTTATTAGGTTTTATTCTCATTATAGATTTTTTTAGTTTAATACTATTCTATTCTTCACTCACTGCAGCAGCTGTAGTCTGCTGTACACTATGTGCACACTGGGGTGCTACAGTAATTTAACCCAAGGAAAGGAACCCATTTTACTGATATCACACTGCATGGAAAGAATTTCTTTCGCATTCTTGGACATGTGTGGTCAGTTGCATGTCAAAATGTTACTATTGACACAGACATGATAAAAAGATCCAAGCTCTTCAATACACCCTCATTTCACGCCATAACTAAGCCGTAATTTACTTTGCAAATTTAGGCTAAGATCTTTAAAGAATTTACTTTTTTGAAATATGGCGCCAAAGTACTTTTAGGTGTTGAATTGTACATGCAAATGAAAGGTCGATAACAAAAAGCTAAATGCCTACTGCAGTTGCCAATCTGCCGCTGTGTCCCAATCCACGACTGAACAACCCAGTACAGACCTGTACATGCAAATATTGAATTGCAAAAAACACTGACAATATTTTGAGATCACAATTGCTTTCAGATGTTCCCTCTGTCATAATATTGGATCCATTGTACTTCTTTATAGAGCACACATTTCCCAGAGAAAGCAGCAACAGAAAAACTAACAGGTTTTCCTCGTCAGTTTCAGCTCCATTCTTGTCTCTGTTACCAGAAACCACTCCCTTTCTGGAACTTTCAGTATAGCCCAGAGACCTCTACTGGCTGAATACCATGGATGCAAGTTAAGGCTTCTCTACACTGCTTTGCAATTTGGAGTACAGGGGTGAGGCTAGCAGAGCAGACCAACCTGCTGCACTGTAACTCCAAGTGTGGACATAAATACTGCAGACATAAACTAAATGGTTCCTAGATCACATTAGTTTCCTCCACAGCATAACATTAAGGCAAAGTACAACCTTCGAGTCACACTCACAGTGTCCGCACTGGGGAATTACAGCGCAGCTCTTTGGTGCACGGTGCTGTTTTGTGTCCCATAGTCTGAACTGTGGAGCAGTGTAGACATAGTCTTAAAGTTCTCCCACTCTCCAGTTCACAGGCACTCCTCTTCCCATTTGTGCCCTCATTTGCACTTTGCTACACAGAGCTCCTTTTCCTCTTCCTTCGGATAAAGGCCTCGGCAACCAAAGAGGAAAAGGCAAAGCTTGTTTCACTGAATTTGAGCTCAAACTGCTAACTCATGTATTACTATTTATGCACCAAGGAGCCCTAGTCATGCAGAAGGGCCCCACTGTAGCAGATGCCATAGGAACATAGAACAAGGTGATGGTCCCTACTCCCAAAAGTCTATAAACAGTACCCTACCAAAATCCATGATCCATTTTGGTCAATTTCATGGTCATAGGTCTTAAAAATACATATAAATGTCATGATTTCAGCTATTTAAATCTGTAATTTCATGGTATTGTAACTGTAGGGCTCCAGAACCAACAGCGACTATGTGGGGAGAAGGGAGCGTCACAGTAACACCACCCTTATTTCTGTACTGCTGCTGCTGGGCAGTTGGAGAGTGGTGGCTGCCGGCCAGGAGCCCATCTCTGAAGACAGAGCCAGCAGCAGCGCAGAAGTAAGGATGGCATGGTAAGGTGTTGCCACCCTTAATTCTGCACTGCTGCCTTCATAGCTGCGTCCTCAGCTGGCAGCCACCACTCTCTGGCTGCCCAGCTCTGAAGGGAGCAACACAGAAATAAGGGCAGCATGGTATGGTGTTGCCACCCTCTTATTTTCTGCTGCTGTGAGAGGGGTGCTGCCTTCAGAGCTGGGTGCCTGGCTAGTAACTGCCACTCTCTGGTTCCCATAGACCCCTTTTTGGGCAGTACCCTATCAGGTTGAGAAACACCGCTGCAATGTGCATGGTGAAAGGACACAAAAGACCAGATTTCTCAGGGGCACCAGATTCCACAGTCCATGATGTGTTTTCATGGCCATGAATTTGATAGGACCCTACTTAGAAACTAAGCACAAAAAGAAAGACATAATAGGTGGGTATAGACAAACAGAATACAGCCTGCAATCAGACAACACCAGTCAGTACAATAGGCCCGTGGTATCAGCGCACAAGTGGCCTAACTCTCCTCTAGTTTTGTAGGCGTCACTAAAAAAGGAATTTTAAGGAGGGCTTGGCAGAGGATAATGCGTTAGTTTTGTGGATGTTTAAAGGAAGCTTCTCCCGAGTGTGAGGCGCAGCAGGTGCTCATCTGAGAATCTAAGAGGTGGGCAATGGAGCTGTCATCAACCTCTTGACAGTGAGTGACAGATGATAAAAAGGATGGAGAAAGGCTGCGAAGGACCTTTCAAGGGAAGATAATCCACTTAGGTGATAGTTTGAGACAGGTCCAGTAAGGGGGAACGCGTGGAATGATGCAGCGCGGGGAAGGGGCGGGACAAAGCAATGGGCTAGAAAAATAATCTTTGCAGCAGGATTTTGAGATGATATGAGCATGGCAAGATTGCATCTCTCCAGGCCAGAGAGGAAGCTGTTGCACCCATCAAGACATGAGAGGACAGCCATCCACATTCACTGTGTGGGAAATGTGGTATTTTACAGATGCAGAAAGACTTGGCAAGATTAAGACCTTGTCTATGCTATGCAACTTTTGCCAACAAAACACTGGTGATGGGCATGCTACAATGCTCCTCCCGATGGCAAAACTCTTCTGCTTTGCCAACAAAATAAAACCTCCTCAAAGAGAGGCATAGAGCTTTGTGCAACAAAGTGTCAATGTAGAGACTGCATTCATTATGTCCCTGTAAGCGGTGGCCTCTAGGAAGTGTCCCACAATGCCCACCGTGACTGCTCTGCTCACTGTCTTGAACTCTGCTGCTCTGTATCCAAGTACATAGGCATGCGCCCTGCCCTCCCTTTTCAAAGCACCAGGAAGTTTTTGAAATTCCTCAGCGTGGGAGCTCAGGTAGCTACTACCCAGATCAGCACGCCAGCTCCTGGCAGCAAACAGTACCTGCCTGGACTACAGGGGAGGTGTCCCACAAAGCCCCTCCTGACCACTCTTGTCAGCAGTTTGAACTCTGCTGCCCTGCACCTGGGCACACAGCATCTGCCTCTCCCCCATTAAAGGCCTGGGAATTTTTGAAATTCCAGTCCCTGTTTGCTCAGTGTGAACAGCTCACGTCTTCTCTTCCCAGGGGACCATGGTGGCGACTCACAGCAAACGCTCTCCTGGTTGGAGCACACTTGAGTTGTTGGATCTGCTGGCTCTATGGGGAAAGGAGGATGTGCAGTCTCCGCTTCACTCCAGCCATGCGGACTTGGATACCTACAATCAGATTTCTCCTGGCATGTTGGATACATGCTACAAACAGGCCATACATCCATGCCAAGTGAAGATAAAGGAGCTGACGCAGGGTACCAGAAGGCAAGGGAGTCGAAGTATCATTGTGGTGCTGTGCTGAAGACCTGTCTCTTCTATAAGGAGCTGGATGCTCCTTATAGATTGTCACCGGTGACTCCACTTTCACCACCAAAGTCCCATGGGTATTTTAGCAGGGCTGGAGACCGGGGGCTGCAGACTCAACCCTAAGGACAAAGTTGTGGACAAGGAGGTCGAATTGCAAGACAAGATGGGACAGGTAGGCAACAGGGTCCTCCAGTACCGTGGTAATCCAGGACCTTTTCTCAACCCAAGATTCAAGCCAGTCCCAGTACCCGCTCTCTGGCGTGCATGTTGCAGAGTGGGGAGCTCTGAGAAGTGAGCTTTTTGAGTTAATGCTGCTTGATTCTATGAGGTAGAGCTGTCATTTGCTTTGTTATAAGTTAAAAGTGGGTGGAAGGGTAGAAATGTACCAGACTAGCTGTGTTTGCATCTGCTTCATATTCCCCTGTGCAGCTATGCAGTGGGGTGGAACAGCATGAATGCACACCAAGATTTCACAGGAATCCTCCAGAGAGATCTCTAGGAAACCTTCCTAGAGATACTCCCCAGTCCTCTGCCAAGGTGCCTTGACAGAGCTGCTTTGTTTCTTCCCACCTTGTAGGAAGCTTTCCCACACCAATTGGCCATCACTTTTGCAGGGACAAAAGCAGCGCACAGGTGAACGGCACAGGGACCTGATCTGTAGCTACAATGCACGCTGGAATCTTTGCTTACCCTCAGAACTGAGAGATCAGCTTCACCTCGCCTGTAGAAAATGGTGGCAGAATTTACAACTTTGTCCATAGTTGTCGTCAGCAGGGCTGACAGCCACCACAAGCCCTGGGGCAAGGTGTGGGGGAGTGGCTCCCACCCCAGAAGGGGTGGAGCCTCAGGCCAAAGGGGCAGGGTTGGGGACAGTCAGCCCTCAGCACTGCCTATACTGTTGCACGTCTCCCCCCCCCCCCCAGCCCTCGGGTGGTGATATTGCAGCAGCAGTAGCAGCTGAAGCCCCAGGCCCCTTGGAATCACCAGGACCCTGGACAACTTCCCCCATTGCCCCCACTGTTGGCAGGCCTGGTTGCCTGCAATGATCCCCTTAAAAAACACCTAGATTGTTTACCTCATTTTGAGGGCCACCGCTGGGCCAAATTCACCATGGGCATTCATTGAGCTGCATGCTAGCCAAGGGACAGTGAGAAACTAATTTGTTTTTTAAAGAGGTGTCTCTTACTACACTGATTCAATGCTGTGAATGCACCAACAATCATGCTTTTATTTCTTGTCTACAGACGTGGCCTGCAGGGTAACCCCCTGTTCACCAATGGAGCACCCCTCCCTGCCAGATAAGAAGCGACCAAGAAAGAGCAAGGAGGCCATCTTTCAAGAGATGCCCCAAACCTCATATGGTGAAAAACAAGAACACCAGACATGGTGAGAGTCAGCAAATGAAAAATGTAAAATAGGCCACAGAACAGAAAGGAGAGCCAGGAGCGAATCTGAACGGGCCAGAAGCAAGTGGTAAAAGCAATGGAGGAGCAAACAGATACTGAAGTCCCTCATCGAGCTGGAGGCAGAATATAAAGTGCTCACCCCCTGGAGTGGATCCAGACAGAACTGCTTCCTACAGCTTCCCCAAACACCTCGCACATGTTGCCTTGCATCTTCCCATCTCCATCTCAGTACCCAGTTCATGCAATGCCATTGAACAGCTTCCCAAATGACAACTTGAGTTACACACAGCTGTGAGAGTTTACATCAGGACACTGCCCTTCACTGTTATCTCCCTTCCCACCAAGCATTTTCTGTAGGTTAACTGTTATTTAATAGAAACATACGCTCTCAAAGATAACCAGTCTTTATTTGTCTCCTCCCCATGGCACACGCTGCTGGAATTTATATACAGTGGCAACCGGAACATCTGCAAACTACAAACCATGGTCAGGAATCCTCAGAGTTTTCATGCAAGGTAGCAGGTTAACAGAGCTTGGCCACATTATTGGTGTGCATTGTCAAAATGTTGCCTCAAAGCCTCCTGCATTTGAATTGCCCTGCCCACTGAGCTGCTCTAATAGCCCTGGTATTTGGCTGCACAAAATCAGCTCCATGCTCTACCCCAAGGGAAACTTTTTATCCTTCGCTTCATAACTAGCACGCAGAACACAGTTGGCTGCTATGATTGTGAGAATATTTACTTTGCATAGGTTTAACCTACCTTAAAGACAGTACCTGTGAGCTTTTCATCTACCGAATGCACATTCCACACTCATTTTGAAAACTCCTCAGCCCATTGTTGAAGCACTCCTGGCTGCTGTCAAAGTTCTCCATGCAAGACTTCATGAGACATGGGAATAAGGGGTACACTGATTCTCCCAGAAACCAGGCCAGCCGACAGTTGAGGGCCAAAGGGGGCAATTGCCCCGTGGCCTGGCAACCCTGTTGGTTCCCCTGCCATGATCATTATGCTTCAGAGGGGTAGCCAAGTTAGTCTGTACCTGGTAAAACTTAAAAAACAACAAATAGTCTTGTAGCACCTTAAAGACTAACAAAACATGTAGATGGTACCATGAGCTTTCGTGGGCAAAACCCACTTCTTCAGATGACCGGAGTCATCTGAAGAAGTGGGTTTTGCCCACGAAACCTCATGATACCATCTACATGTTTTGTTAGTCTTTAAGGTGCTACTAGACTATTTGTTGTTATTTATTATCATTGTGGGCATTTCAATAACCCCACTGGAATCTTCTGGTCTGGAAAGAAAGTCCCTACTTGCAACTTCCTGTACAGGCCAGTGTTCCTGAAGATGTATGCATGATGCACTTTCCCTGACCACCCCGTATGGATATCAAGCAATCATGCCCATGATGAGCCATAGAGAAGTAACCCTTTCTATTGATGCACTCTATCACAAGATAGCCTAGTACCAAAGCTTATCCCACTGCAGATAAGCAATCGCATTGTCACAAAGCCATCCACTATTTCACACACTTTTCTAAGTGTCAAAGTCCTTTGCAACAGAATCTGATTATTGGCCCTGTGCATTTGTGCTAATGTGGCCCCAACAATGGGCTTCCCAACTTCAAACTAATTTGCAATCAACCAGTAGCCGTCTGGAGTTGCCACATAGTGATGGCCAAAATGCTTCTCCACTGAGAGGGCAGCTCTCATTCTAGTGTCTCTGCACTGTAGGGTTGGGGCAAGCCCAGCACACAGTTCCAGGAAGATTGGGCCCAAAAGTTTAACAGTCACTGCTCCTCATCCCAGACCTATGTGATGATGTGATCACATCACTCAGTGCTTGTTTCCCAAGACCAACAACAAACACTCCACCATGTTGAGCTGCTCCATGAATGCCAAAAGGAATCTGGTTTTGTTTCTTTTCAGGGCATTCACAGGAATAGTATAGAGGGAGATAAGGTGTAAATTCATACACTGCTAAGTTTCTTTTGTGACAGTGAGTCATTACATACAGTTGCTTCTTTTAATAAGAGTTTATTAAAGATTTTTGGTTGTAAAAAATATCTTTGAACCGTAATCATAGAACAATGAAATTAGTTAATTTGTCACTTGCTTTGAGCGACTGTAGTTCAGGCGTGGGCAATAATTTTTAATGGAAGGGGGGCCACTCCAAGATTTTGGTAAGTGGTCAAAGTCTGCACTTCTATGGAGGTGATGTGGGGTCTGGGATGGCAGGTGGGTGCAGAAGGGAGCTTGGGATAGAGGAATGGGGTGCAGGAGAGGGTGTGAGGTCTGAGAGAGAATTTGGATTAAGGAGGGGGTTATGATCTTGGCCAGGGGTTTGCGGTGCAGGGTCTGGGAGGGAGTTGTGACCTGGGAGAAGGGGGGAAAGGCATGTAGAGGGTTTGGGTGGTGACCTGGGGCAGGGTCATGGAGGGATATGGGTATAGGAGACTATTCCTGCCTGGGAAGGGGATGCTGGGTCTGGGAGGGAATTGTGACCTGGAGGAGGTGGGGAGAGGAGGTACAGAGGTTTTGGAGGGTGATCTGGGGCAGGAGGAGATGGTGGCCTGCAGCAGGAAGTTGAGGAGAAAAAGAGGAGGTGGGGTGCCAGAGACAGGTTGTGGCTGGGGGGACACTTACCCAGGTGGCTCCTAGCCAGCAGCCCTGCAGAAACCTGAGACAGGCTCCATCCTTGAGTGTTGTGGTCCCAAGCTGCTAGGCTGCCTGCTCCACGTGGCTGTGCTCCAGCACAGGGAGGGGGAGGGGGAGCGGAGGGAGGAGACTTTGCACTGCCACTGCCTTCAGCACAATTTCTCAGCTCCTATTGGCCAGAAACTGGCCAATGGGAGCCGAGAGATTTTGCTAGGAGGTGGGGAAAGCCCACAAAGCTTCTCCCTCCTACCCCAGGATCCAGAGCAATTAGCAGCCAGCTGTTTAAAGAAGTGAGAGTTACTCTGTAGTAAGGGACCAACGAAGCGGCGGTGGGCTGGATCCAGCCCACTGGCTGCCTCTTGCCCACCCTTGTTGTAGTTCAATTGCCCCCTTTGCTAATTATCAGAGATATTTATGTTTCAGGGTTTTCTCCTAGATCCTCTGGTGAGGTAATACATAAGAATTGTGATCTCACAATCATTTCCATGGCAAGATCCTTACACCAAAAATGTCAAACAGAAGCTTTGCATGATTTAAAAGAAGGTGAAAAAGCCTGTTCCCCTGTAGGTGTATTCAACAATAGGAAAAATGAATACTGAAAATTTCTAACAAACTAAATAGCTGCTTCTTATCAATACTCTTGCTTCAAAAGTTCACCCTATTTTGAAAGCGGCTTGTGAAACCGAGTTTAGCGTACACATACGTTGATGGATGGAGCCCTTAATGGAGCCACAGAACAAGAACCTCATGGCTCACAGTAGTGCATACTTTCTCACCTTTTTGCTTCAGGAATATCCTGTAAAGGTACCTCTAGCCATTCAGTTGGTCTTCGTCATTTTGGCCACAGAAATAGCCAAGTCGCTAACTTGTAATAGACAACATCCTGAACAAATCTTATTGAATGAAGACAAACTTTTGTCAAATTAGAATTATTTCTTTTGGGGGATGTTGTATTAAAACTGCAAGAGAGAGAGAGAGAGAGAGAGTGTGTGTGTTAGTTATTGTAGCATTGTATGTACTTTCTTTAGTAAGAAGGGAAGATATTAATGTATTCCTGCACTACCAACCCTTTGAAGCCACCTCACCCCCGCCAGAGACATATGCATACACTAGTTCAAATTGGATTTTCCAGGGACTAACACAAAGGAAGGATTTTCAAACTGGCTTATGGCCTTCTGCCTGATCCAGCAAATGAACAAAAACCCCAGGCCATGGTGGGATCCAGTCCTTAGGGTAAGGTTGGAAGGGCTGACTCTGCTGAGGTCCCATAAGCCTGAGTACTTGTTCTGAGCTGAAGCTGTGATGAACTGATAAACACAAGGAATCGCGGATTGAAAGACTGGCTCTAGCAGGACCCGGGTTAAGGTTGGGGTTAATTCTAGTTGCCTGTGTGCAGGTTCTTTTATTGTTTTTAATGTTTTGCCTGTAATGCTTTTTACATCAGGAGTAAAGGCAGCTTGCACAGGAAGTGCCATGTAGTAACTTGTATCTGTTGCAATGGCACCTGTTCACAGGTTGCTTGGGTAATCTGTGTGTGGTGATAAATACAAAGGGAAGGCAGGGAACTGAGCAGAACTGGAAATACCCTTTTCAGAAGGGAAAAGGGATGCATGTCTCCACCCACAAGAGGCAAAACCCAGGGAGCTGGAAGCCTGAGAGTGATTGGCTTTGCTAGACCATTGAGGAGAAATCCAGGCGCTGTTGCCCTAAATGATGACTGTTGTAATCCAGCCCCCTATCCAGTAGGAAATGGATTAAAACTGACCTGCTGTTCTGAGGTGCTACCTTGACATTACTCTCGCTGTCAAAAAGTATCATTAATAATCATTCATGCCTTTTTCTCCTTGGGACATCCTAGATTAATCAACCCTTCTCTCTCTGATATGGCAGCAGGTCACAAGTGTCACAAGACTCTCTTTAATTAAGGTAAGGGAGTTCACGGTTATAAATGAAACTGAGATGAGGGGAGCAGGCTACAATGGGAAAAGCGGCACATGATTCCTGGTTGCAATGCAGCTTGTAGGAAGAGGGTCAGATTGAGAGTTGGTGCGAGCGGTTACAATTCCACTGAAAAAAAGGGTGCTGCAGCTACTCACTCCAGCATCTAAATGGCTCAGCAACACACAAGCACACTCCACCCACTAAGCATGTTCTGAGGACATGAGCACTGCTATGAAATAACATAGAGCATGAGCATTCTGAGTACCACTATACAAATAAACACACCCAGCATCCCACTTGGATTCAGGCTTCTCACCAGGAATAATCACAGTTTCTTAATAACCAAAACATTGCAGGGTGTTTGAGAACTCGAGTGAACTGCTGGGATACAAGCAAAATGTGCCCATTCTTCTAAAAGACTATATATCCCACATCAGGATTGGAAGAACACCCTGCCACTAAAAGAAGCCATGTCTTGTGTGCCCTCATTGGCTTATGAAGTAAAACAAAGTCATTCCAATGAGTAAGGCATACAGTGTATATTGGATGTATTACTCAAGACTTAGCCAAATGACACGCCACTGCAGGTAAATTGTCTGCAAGTGGACAGTAAATGTGCACCAAATGTTACTAGAGCTTTCAGGGTTATTGTGGATAATATGGAGCTATTTTCCTCCTTATGCTCTAAAATTGTTGAATGGGATCTTTGTTTGCTTTTTGACAATGTTAAAAATCATTACCAGAGATTGGATATTACATTTCCAGTGCCTAAAAGCTCCTATTTTCTTCTTAACATGAAAAGAACTTTGAATGTATCCCATTTGCTGCTGTGCAAATGCATTTGCCAGTTCATCTAAATGCCAGCACAATTGCTTTAGCAGAGTTAATAAAGGTAATCTGAACAGTCTTATTTTTGTCCCTAATGTTCACCCCCAATAGGAAATGTGATTCTTACTAATAATAGTGTGTGTGACAGAAAATACTGAGTACATGTATCTGTTCCCAGTCACTTGCCAAAAATGGATAATTCACATCAGAGCTTAAAAAAAACCGCAACAAAAATAACAAACAAATTAACTCCTTCCCTGCCAGGAGCAACTCCTATAAACATATTGTTTGAATCTAAACTCTGATAGCCACCAGGGAGTCTGTTAAACAGAGGGAATATAGAACTCCTGTTTATACTCCCTTAGGATCACATAAGAAACTATTTTGTCTGTCACATTCTCCGTCTAGCCAGCTATTTAATGTACCTTGCCAACATACACCATACCTAAGGAAGAAACAGCTTATGGGCTTGAGACTGAATTTCTATCTTTACAGAAGCCTTTTAAGCACTTTCTATAGTGCCCATCACAATACCAAAAACCTCAAGCATTGAAAAATCATGTCAGACCTCAAAATCATGAGATTTTAAGCCAATTACAACATTCTTTTAAAAAACAAGAGATGCTGGGTTCTTTTCATCTCTCTGATTTCTGATCACATTTTCCAAGCATTTCTTTGCAATTGTGAGGACTAGAAACTCACTTTTGAAAAAAAAAAAAAAGAGTTTTGATGCAATTCTCTTGTTTCCAATAGGTGGAGCTTTAAGGAAAAACCTCACCAAATATGTAGAGATTCCATAAAGCTGAGAGAGTTAGCAACTGCCATTACACTAGCATCTAAGCCAGGGCCAGACAAAATATAATCCACAGCCCAGATCCAGCCTGCCAAGCCACAGAACCCAACCCGCAGTTGCAGCGGGAGCCTCAGTCAGGCTCTCAGCCTGCCCCAACCCTGCACACTGCTCAGAAAAGCCGGCTGCGGGGCCCTATTTGTGAACAGCTGCAAGCTTGGAGGGGGAGGGAGAGGGGGAGAGGCTTCTTCGTGCTGCCCCCGCCCCTAGCACAATGCACAGGCAGTGTGTGAAGTACCCTTCCCTCCTTCCCCTTTGGGCTTGCAGCTGTTCATAAACACACATGGCCCCCCAGCTGGCTGCTCTAAGTGGCTTGCTGGGCCATGAAATAGATTTCCTGCTCTACCCACACTAGAAACAAATTAAAGCTCTACCTGACTTTTTCCAAATGCTGGGGATTTTTAGTCTCTCTTTTTAATTTCTCACCTTTTCCAAGATACACCAGCTAATATTAGATACTTTTGAAGACACTGGTGCTATAACAAGCAAATGGCAAGGATCAATGGACAAGTTGCTGTTGTAAAACCAAATAGCACCCACACAAATGAGGCCCCTACATGACTACTTGCAAGGTGTCTCATGAGGCTGTTTCATGCATCAACATTTTTCTTACATCAGCATAACATCGTCTCCTACTTCTTCCTTCCACATTCGCAAAGTGCCTATTTCTGACTCTCATACAAATCAGCTCCAAAGCTTGGGATATGCCAAAAATGGGTTATTCATCATCTGTTACAGACTTATGCAGCTCTGCTCTCTTAAAATGGAACATGTGTCTGATGAGCTTATTTACATTTCAAATATGTGGTTGGGAGAGATAGGAAGTGGGCAACATATAAAATAAATAGCACCTCTCACAGATGTTGGTGTGGGTGGTCAGGCTTAGTGGTCGGCAGACGATTCATCCACGAGGTGCAGAACTGAGGGTCAGAGCCAGAAATCTGGAGTCAGAGCCAAGGGTTAGGAAACAAACAGGGCTGGGGATTGAATCAGGGTAGAAACAAAGCTAGTAACAAAGCAGGCATAGGAGTGATCGCAGGTGTAAAAACTAGGGGTTCATCCATTTTGGATCTGGTTTAATCAACAGGGATGAATTTTGAATGTGAAGGTGGTGGGGAAGTTGGGAGGAAGTGATCATGAACTGAGAAAATCCAAGATGCTATGGAAAGGAGGACACGAAAACAGCAAAAAAATGATGCTGGACTTTAGAATGGCAGATTTCTATTGACTCAGAGAAATAGTAGGCAAGGGCCCATGGAAAGACCCATTAGGAAGAAAAGGAGTCAAAGGTCACGGGCAGTTCCTAAAAGATGTAATACTAGAGGCTCAGCATCAAGTTATTCCCAGGAAGATAAAAGATGAAAAAGGGCCACAGGAAGTCAATGTGGCCGCACAAGGAGCTTTGTAGCTATCTAAACCCCAAAAGGGATACCCACAGGAAATGGAAGTAGGGGCATGTCATCAAGGAAGTATACATGGGAATAATGCCTGTACATAAAGACAGTATCAGGAACCCCTGGCATAGAATGCGTTACAGCTGGCAAGAAATGTTAGAGATAACAAAAAGGGGTTCCGCAGATATGGCAGGCACAAAAATCAAGATTAAGGATGGTGTAGTTCCACTGCTCAATGGAGAAGGTGAGCAGGTAATGGAAAACAATAGGAAGGCAGAACCCCTCCATGCCTACTTTGCTTTAGTCTTCTCACAAAAAATAACATATAACCAGTTGACTAGAGAAGTTACCATAGACAATAAAGGGGAAAGGTTGCAGGTCAGGATAAGTAAAGAACACATCAGAGATCTTCTGATCAATTTGAATTAATTCACATCAGCAGGGCTGGATGCCATTCACCTAAGGATACTGGAGGAATTAGCCGAGGAAATTTTGGAGCCACTGGTAACAATATTTACAAGCTCATGAACAAGAGGAGAAGTCCTGGAAGGCTGGAGAAGGGCTAATGTAGGACCCATCTTTTAAAGTGGGGGAAAAGAAGGAGCCAGAGAACTCTAAACCAGTCAGCCTTACTCTGATACCTGGGAAACTACTACAGCAACGAATACAACATTCCTTTTGCAAATACCTGGAGGATGAATGGATAATCACTAGTAGCCAATATAGATTCACTGAGAACAACTTGTGCCAAACCAGCTTAATTTTCTTCTTTGACAGGGTAACTCATTTGGTGGATGAGGGGATGCAGCAAATATAATATACCTAGACTTCAGCAAGGCTTTTGACACAGAGGCACATGATATTCTGATAAGAAACCTGGAGAAATGTGGGTTGAGGAACTACCATTAGGAGGATATGTTATTGGGTAAACAACTGCAAAGGATAATTGTTGATGGAATGATGTTGGATTGGAGGGAGGCCTCAAGTGATGTTCCGGGGCCTCTGTTTTTTAACATATTTATTAATCACTTTTGGTATGAAGAGCATACTGATCAGGTTTGCAGATGGCACAAAGCTGGGCAGGTGATTGCTAGTACTTTGGAGGATAGGGATAACATTCCAAGTGATCTTGATAAACTGGGGAACTGAGCTATCGATAAAATGAAATTCAACAAAGGCAAATGTCAGGTGCCACAATTAGGGAAGAAAAACCAAATACAGAATGGAGAATAACTGGCTTTGCATCAGCATTGCTCAGAAGGATCTGGGAATTGCGGTGGGTCACAACCTCCGCATGAGTCAGCAATGTGATACTGCTGCAAAAAAAATATAATTTGAGATTGCATTAACAGAGACATAGCATGCAAGTCACAGGTGGTGATAATACCACTCTCTACCGCATTGCTTATGTCTCAGCTGGAGTACTGTGTCCAATTTTAATCACCAATGTATAGAAAGGAAGCAGAGAAACTGGAATGGAACCAGAGATGATCTACAGAGATAAGAGAGATGGAATGCAGGTCATATGAGCAAAGGCTGCAGGAACTGAGTATGTTCAGTTCGGAAAAGAGAAGATTAACGGGGGGAGGGGGGCGGAAGGAGACACATGATAACGGTCTTCAAATACTTGAAAGGCTACCATAAAAAAGGATGGGGAACAGTTGTTCTCTCTTGCTACAGAGGGCAGGATAAGAAACAATAGGTTCAAACTATACTATAGAAAATTTAGATTAAATCTCAGGAAAAAAGTTAACTGTAAGAACCGTAGGAAAAATAGGTGGTGGTGACTGAGGATCAGTAATTGACAGTCATCCTCTCCACACCCAGCCCAGCAGGAAGTCCCAGGCCAGATTATGCAATCACTCTGGCCAAGGATGGCCTGCAGCCCAGGAGTTTGAGACCCTACAGCAGCCAATGCCTAGTGCCCCAGAGGGAATGAACAGAACAGTAATCATCAAGTGATCCCTCCCATCACCCTATCCCTGCTTCTGGTAAATAGGGGTTCGGGACAACATTCCTTTCCATCCTGACTAATAGCCATTGATGGACCTGTCCTCCATGAATTTCTCTATTTATTTCTTAAATCCTGTTATAGTCTTGGGCCTTCACAGCATCCTCTGGCAAAGAGTTCTAATGGTTATCTGTGCATTTTGTGAAGAAATACTTCCTTTGGTTCATTTTAAGCCTGCAACATATTAGTTCTTGTGTTATGGGAAGGAGCAAATAGCACATTCTTCTCTTCTTTCTCTATACTAATCATGTTTATAGACCTGTATCATATACCCCTTAGTCATCTCTTTTCCAAACCAAAAAGTCTCAATCTTATTAATCCCCCCTCATATGGAAACTGCTCTGTACCTCTAATAATTTTTGTGGCCTTTTTCTGAACCTTTTCTAATTCCAACATATCTTTTTTGAGATGGTTCAACCACATCTGTATTCAGTATTCAAGATGTGGGCATACCATGGATTTATACACCATCATATTTTTATTTATTATTTATTTATTTAAATATTTTTATCCCGCCTTTCTATTTAAAATATTCAAGGCGGCTATTTTCTGTCTTATTATCTATCTCTTTACTAATAATTCCCAACATTCAGTTCACTTTTTTGACTGCTGCTGCACACTGAGTAGATATTTTCTGAGATCTCTTTCCTGAGTGGTAACCACTCATTTAGACCCCATTTGATATGTATACTTGGGATTACATTTTTCAATGTGCATTACTTTGCATTTATCAACATTGAATTTCATTTGCCATTTTTGTTGCCCAGTCACCCAGTTTTGTGAGAACCCTTTGTAGCTCTTTGCAGTCAGCTTTGGACTTCACTATCCTGAGTAGCTTAGTATCACCTGCAAATTTTTCCAGCTCATTCTTTACCCCCTTTTCCAGATCATTGAAGAATATGTTGAATTGAACTGGTCCCAGGATAGATCCCTGGGGGACACCACTACTTACCTCTCTCCATTCTGAAAACTGACCATTTATTCTTATCCTTTGTGCCCTATCTTTTAACGAGCTACTGATCCATTAGACGACTTTCCCTCTTATCCCGTGGCAGGTTATTTTGCTTAAGAGCCTTTAATGACGGACCTTGTCAAAGGCTTTCTGAAAATCTAAGTACACTATATCCACTGGATTCCCCTTATCCCTATGCTTGTTGACCCCCTCAAAGAATTCAAGTGGATTGGTGTGGTACAATTTCCCTTTACAAAACCATGTTGAATCTTTCCCAACAAAGTATGTTAATTGATGTGTCTGACGATTCTGTTCTTTTCTGTAGTTTCAACAAGTTTGCCTGGTACCGAAGGCAAGCAGGACGGACTGATTGTCTTCTCCTGAGGCTTTTATATAGGACAAGGGAAAAAACAGGCCAGTTCCTAGGTCGAATGTGATGCAGTCAAGCCAGATGCAGAGCCAAAAAGTGCAGTGCTGGCCAGCTGTAGGGAGACTTTCTCTCCTCCACTACCTGCTGGCCTCTGCCACATAGGGTTGCCAACTTTCTATTCACAAAAGAACAAACACCCTTGCCCTGTTCCTCCTCTGAGGCCCCTCCCCCACTCACTCCATCTCTTTCTCTTCCCACTCTCCCTCATGCACTCATTCTCACCAGACTGGGGAGGGGAGTGGGGTGCAGGAGGGAAGTGAGGGCACCAGCTGGGAGTATGGGCTCTAGGGTAGGGCCAAAGATGAGGTATTTGGGGTGCAGGAAGGGGCTCCAGACTGGGGGTGAGGGGGCTGGAGCATGGGAGGGGACTCTGGGACGGGACAAAGTGTTGGGGTTTTAAATGTCTGAGGGCTCTGGCTGTGGATGAGGTGTGGTGTGGGGCCAGGGATGAGGGATTTGGGGTGTAGGAGGGGCTCCAGGCTGGGACTGAGTGGCTCAGAGGGCAGGAGGGGGATCAGGTCTAGGACATGGGCCAAGGGTGCAGGCTCCAGGTGACGCTTACCTCAAGCAGCTCCTAGAAGCAGCAGCATGCCTCCCCTCCAGTTCCTACATGGAGGAACGTCCAGCTGGCTTGGCACGATGCCCCATCTGCAAGCTTCACCCATGCAGTGCCCTTTGACTACGGTTTCCAATGGGACCCGTGGAGCTGGAGCTTGGGGCAGGGGCAGCCTGTAGAGCCCCCTGGCTGCCCCTACACATGGGATCCAGAGAGAGGCACGCCACTGCCTCCAGGAGTCACACAGAGCCAAGGCAGGCAGGGAGCCTGCCTTACCCGTGCTGCGTGCCCAGTCAGTGGTGCTGGCTAGAGCTGATAGAATCCTTTTCAACCTGGCTTTCCGGTCAGAAACTGAACACCAGGCGACCCTATGCCACATGGAGAGAAAGCAGGGCTAGTTATAGCCTTCCCAGGCCTGATGAGACCACTTCCTGTGCTGCCTGGGTGTCTCCTGCCATCTCATTAGCTGCTGGTGACTGCTGTTCTCTCTCCCCCCTACCCTGTTTGAGGGAATAGGGTCACCAGGATAATTAGGGATCATGGCCACTCCCTTAACTTCAGCTACTCGGGGACGCCAACGCTGCAGGATTCTGTCGCTGAGCCCACTAGGGGCCCAAATGTGTCTCTTCTCTTGGTGCTCTGTCCCCTTACAAGGGAAGGGCTACACTGAAGTATTGACCTTTTTAAAAGCGAAATTATGACTTTACCCACTTTTTTGCAATGACAAATGCCTAATTTATAATTGAATCTTCTGACCGTACAGTCAGTTAGCTGCTCTGCCAGAACCTTTGGTACTTACAGCTAAGCCAGCATGATTTTTGTTAATATTTTATGTGTCTTTTTTCTATCCTTGGCTAGCCACAAGGTTGTGTTGCATTCTAACTGGTACAGGCCGAGCCCAGGCAGACTCTGTGACAGCCTCAGCTCTCTGCTTGACCAGGGCTTGCTAAAACCACAGAAGAGTCATCTGCAAAATGGAGACTAGAGCCAAGTGGATTTGAAACTTTCCATTTTTTCCAATAAACTTGCATTTCCCACTGGGAAGACTACAATGAAATCTTTGGCCCTATGTCGGAATATTTTATTTTGTTGAACTGACCCAAAATATTTCATTCTGAATCTGTTCAATAAAACCTTAAACTGTATTTCCCTGCAGTCTCTTGTAGGCTGAGTTCCTTGGAACACTGCATTCATTCTGCAACATGTAACGTGATTTCCTTTTGACCAAGCTGTGCATGGAGCTCTATAGGAAATGTAATCCAGTCAGGGAGCCTAGTCTATAGGGCAGAGCATGGGCATAAAGCTCCTGACCTACAGCTCCCAGGAGGCAACGTGCCATCATGGGACAATGTAGTTTAATGTTCAAAAAGAAGCATTCTGAATCAATTCAATAAACTGAAATGGAACATCACAATTTCAGGAATGTTACAATGTTTCATTTTGATTGAAAATGTCAAAATGACAAATTTCAACATTTCCAAATCAAAACTTTTCCAGATTTGTGTTCCCCTAAAAGTCAACTTTTCATCTCAACTGGGGACCAAAATAAATAAATAAATAAATAAATAAAAATGAAAGGTTGAATTGTTAGTATTTTCCACAGGATGGAAATTCTGAATTTTGCTCACTTCTGTCTCAGAGAAGCAGGGGAAGCCAAAATGGTCTGTTTTCTGCTTAGCTTGCACTGGCCTTTATGTAAAAGGAAACTAACTCCCCAAAACACACACGCACGTGTATGCACCTAGCACAGCCTGTCAAAAACTAGCCAGGTGGCATCCTTATGACAATGATGGCAACATGCCATGAACAATCTCAGCAGAGTAGAAATTTCACAGAGGGCTGGAGTGCAGCATTAGAACCCATCTCTGGCTACTACAATTAGTCGTATAAAACCAAGATTTTTAGCATATTATACAGTAACTTCACAAAAATCATAGTATTGCTATTGTAAGATAGAGGCATGGACCATCACTGTAAATATACTGTCACATTTTTGCAAATGTCACTACTTACCCCTTCTGCCTGCTGTTTCACTTTATTTCCTATATGTCTAGAGCACCAGAAGTCAGTGAGAGTTTATCAAAACTGTAATTTCCAATATTACATTAATTAAATATTAATCTTCCTGTGAAGAATTATTAAATATGCTGCAGCCAAAATACCAATAGATGGCATTTAACGTGACATAATAGTCTCAATATTCAGATCTAAGATATTAAAGTTCAGAACCTTGATTTAGAGAGAAAACTGTTAAGGTTGGCCAGAAAACTTCCCTCAGAATAATGCAACAGAATTAGGGCTGTCAATTAACGCGCATTAATGCCTGTGATTAACGCAGAGCACAATTAACACTTTTTTTAAACACATTAATTGCAGGTGTTTCTGCTGCACTGCCCCTTTGAAAAGCCATCATTGCATTTCAAAAGGGCAGTGGGAGCAGAGCCCAGGATCACCTGTGCAGCGCTGTCCCTTTGAAACACCACTGCAGGACTCCAGCTGATCCTGGGCTTCCACAGCATTTCAAAGGGGCAGTGCTGCACAAAGCGGGGGTCAGCTGGGGACCCAGGTCCTGCATTGCACTGCCCCTTTGAAACAGTGCAGCGGCATTTCAAAGGGGCAGCGCCACACAGCTGATCCCGGGCTCCCACAGCGCTGCCCCTCTGAAATGCCGCAGCAGTATTTCAAAGGGGCAGCACAATGTGGAGCCCGGGGTCAGCTGGAGTCTTGTTATTGTCTAACAGCGCGATTAATCACAATTACTCTTTTAATTGCTTGACAGCCCTAAACAGAATCTTAAGGATGTTGCTGTTTTCTGCAGGTGCCAACATTCTTCCCCAGGGTTTCACAGCATGTGATGTGTTGACAGTGTTTTAACAAGGGCCACCCCAAAATTCCCCTTAAGCTTGTGGTAATGTCCATGTCCCAGGATGCATCTCTTTGCAGAGAGGAAGGTACAAGGGACTAAGGAATCTACTTCTTTATCTTCTCTTCCTATTCAGACAAAAATATTTGTTCACAATCATGATAAATAAAAGATGCGACAGCTTATGCTATCAATGTTTAGACTGTGCTCCTGAAAACTACACCAAGTGGATTGATACTGTAGCACAGTGCCCCATTTATAGCACTACAAAAGAATGGGGGTTTGAAAGAGCTTGTAGCGGGGCTAAGGAATAACTTCCCCTAGGGATTTCTTTTAAAAATTCCTACCACCTCTCTCAGTCCATTTCAAAGGCAAAAAAAATAAGAAAGCTACTCAGAAGTATTTTTATGAGCCCCAGGGATGAGTCATATCTGGCAGCGACGATTTAAAAGGATGTGGAGAGGGGCTGACTCCAGCAGAGGCAGGAAAATCGCCCCCAACCCTCCTTTCAGTTTGGTGGCTGAATCTGAACAAGTGCCCTCCCCCTCTAGTGTCTCTTCCAACATATGACTGAGACACAGCAGCCACCTTTCTTCCATGCGGCACAGTGAGGCACACGGCCAGGCTTGCTGGTATAAGGCACTCGGTGTATAAAAATATCTTTGCAAAGAATTTTCAGCCACCTTGACAAGACTGTGGGGTCATTTCCTTACTTACAGAAAAAAGAAGCTCCTCAGATAACTGCCCTCACCTTTCCTTGGAGCAGGGCTGGGGAACCTAAGACTTGCCCTCGGCCTGCCTGGATCCAAACCCCGAGGCTCAGGGCTCCCCCCCCCCCCAGCACTGGGGAGCCCCTGTTGGTGCTCCAAAATCTACTAGCTTAGGCCCCTGACCAGTGTTCCCTCTAAGCAGTGCAGCAGCTCAGCTTCACAGGGCTCTCTGTGTAGAGAGCCCTGAGCTGCTGAGTGGGCGGGGCTGATTAATCACCTGTGAAGTAAAGATGTTAAGTAGTGTGTAATTCACTAATGGAATAGTCGATGCATTTTTGTATTGACTATTTGATTAGTCGATAGGGCGGCGCTGCCCCTTTGAAACGACGCCACAGTGTTTCAGAGGGGCAGCGCTGTACAGAACCCAGGATCAACTGGGGACTCCCCAGCTGACCCTGGGTGCCATG
Source organism: Pelochelys cantorii (assembly GCA_032595735.1). Classification (NCBI taxonomy): domain Eukaryota; kingdom Metazoa; phylum Chordata; order Testudines; family Trionychidae; genus Pelochelys; species Pelochelys cantorii. Next base: position 66,386,766 of record CM064328.1, read on the forward strand.
CAGCGCTGCTGCTTTGAAATGCCACGGTGGCGTTTCAAAGGGGCAGCAGTGCACACCTGATCCCAGGCTCTGTACGGTGCTGCTGCTTTGAAATGCTGCTGCGATGTTTCAAGGTGGCAGCTCTGCAATAGAGCCCAGGACCCAGTGCGATGCTGCTGCTTTGAAGTACCCCCGTCTTCCTCCCATTGCTGCCTCTATTTGATAGAGGAAGCAAGGGGGAGGGGAGCGACTAGTTGACCATCCTGTCGACTATCCAATAGGCATTTGCTTATCAGATAGTTGACTGTGCTGCCATGACACATAGAGGGAACACTGCTCCAGACTGATTTTTCTGTGAGTCAGTGGCCCTGACCCAAAAAAATTTCCCCACCCCTGCCTTTGAGAGACAAGGTGGGTGAGGTAATGTCTTTTATTAGGACCAATTTCTGTTGGAGAGAGAGAGAGACAAGCTTTTGAGCTAGGCAGTGCTCTTCTGCAGGTCAGTGGCCTTTTCTTGTCAGTAGCCAGAGCTCGGTAACAAATAAAGATAGTGCCATCTCTAATCTTGTAAGTACCTTTCAATCCACTTAGGGTGGGAATTAAGTTCTCCCTCTATCTCTATGGCACATGATGTAAATAAAGTTCAGCATTACACTGTGAGACATGTAGGTCATTTCACTGATATCTTTGGGCTAATGTCTTCAATCTCTTGAATTTTGGTGGTAGAGAGAGCTGAAAACAAACTGTACAGTATTTCTTACATTCATTTGTTAATTTCCTAACTATTTTAATGGATGCCTTCAGCTGTTCTAAAGCTAAAAGGAAAGGAAGAGGGTGCCTGTGGGTTAAGAGAGCTTTTATATTTTCTAAGCCAATTTGCAACTTGCCTAGCATTAAAAAGAGTTCAGTTCTACAAAGAGTCTGATGGGAGCAGACAAACTCTAAGTAGAACAGACAGGACTGGGAATAAAGTGGGAAGGCACATACAGAGTTTTCAAATGATGCTCTTAAATCCTTTGCCTATAAATATTACATACTTTTGAATGTCTGATAATATAATTTTAATATAGATTTCTGACAGATCTCTGAGAACACACACGTTAATTTTTCAATCAACTGGTTAGAGGAAAAATGACATTGTTCCCAAGTCTAGTTCTGTGTTAATAGTGTAATGTATTTCCTCAGAAAAGCTCTGTTTTGCCATGCATTTATAAAACATTCTTACCTCTCACTTGAGACAATTTGAAAACCATTTCCCCAGAATTCCTGCTATTGGATGGGATTTTGCCACATGGCTCCCAGTTGCCTAAATCCCATGTGATTGAAGATTTAGGGTTACATGCATCAGACACACGACCAGTGGGAATAGAATAATGATGCTTTACTTCTACACCAGCTTCAAAAAAGTTTTACAAATATTCATTTTGGAACTACCAATGTTCAATGTATGATCAGGGAATCTCAAGGCTTACACTACATAATTTATTGCAACCATCAGCCAGACCTTAATCACCTTTCCATCATGTCACAGAAAGTGTTATTTTACCCTGGCCTTGATCATGTAAAAGACTTACTCATATTCTTTACTCTATGGATGTGAAATATTGGAGTCAATCTTTGCTCCAAAGATTGGGGTCTTAGACTGCCAAGGCTCCTCAGGGTAGAAACTCTGCTTTTGCTGATCTGTAAAGCACAATGCATAACTATAAATGCCACATGAATAAATAATAAAGCAAAGTGAGACATTTGTAAAATATAATAATGGTCTTAAGGTTCAAGTATGGAATACTTACAACTCCCTCAGGCCCTGGCAGGGTCAACTTAATTCTGGATCCTGGAAGCTAGCTAAATTAAGTTCCATGCAGTTTACCACAGACTGGTGTTTCAGATTAGAACTTTAAAAAACAAGGTTCATTCTACTGTTCATGACATATTTTATAAAAGTAGGGGTTTGTCTTGATTCCCTCAACCAAAGGTTTCCCTGCCTCTATTGCTGCACTCTGGGCACTAGTTCCTTCCTATTCTCCACATCAGAGGGAGCTGCATTTCAGGGCATATGTCTGAAGTTTGTCTATGTTTGTGAACTACTTTGGGATCCCTCAGGATGGAGGCACAACATAAATGTAGAAGATTACTTTACCTCAATGAAAAAGGAGAACTCAAAACCGGAGCACTTACTGTGCGTGCATGAAATATTTCCCTGGATGTTAACAGTACCCTGTTCTGAATGTAGAATCATCACCCTAATCTAGTGAGAGCTGAAGAAAATGGAGGCAAGCTCTGATTTCTAATAAACCTTTGCAGCAGCACTGAAAAGTTTATTTTGCACTCACCTGAAAAATGACTGACTGGTTCATAGTAAACACCATTAAGTAATAAAAAAAGAAATGCTGAAATTAAGAAATGATACTACCTCATCGCTCGACAGGAAGCTTATCAGAGGTTTTATTCATTCACAGCATACAAATGTGGGAACTGGAGGGAACAGAGGTTGAGGACCAAGAATATTTTATTCATATTAACCAGACATCCCCCTAGTGTGGTGGATATAATACCCTGCATGTAAAAAACTCCACAGGGACAACATGTAAGAGCTATCAAAAGTGAGGCAGAACTGCCCCTGCTCTGCAGCACACTTAGGACTTAATAGGAACAGCTGGTTAGTGAAGTGTTTGCTAGAAATTTAACAAGCCTCAAACAGTGAGAAGTATTTGCCAATAAATCAAGAGAGAGCACCCTGCTCTATGAGGTTTAATTTAAATTCATATCTAGGGCTGACGTATGAGAGCTTCATTGGTCTTTCCCCGCATTAGAACAAGCAGACCTATGCCCAGATCAGTGTTAGCTCCAGGAAGATATCTCTGGGTGACAGCACAGACTTCTCAGGTTAAGCACACATATGCTGTATGAATACACAACATCAAATCAAGCTGTGGGGTGAGGGAGGAAGAGAGGCAAGACCGAGCTTGGAAGCAATTGTTTCGTAACAGTACATTTCCATCCCTGTCAAAATGAAACTCCTCCTGGCCAGGAACATTTTCAAATAAAGTCATGTCCCATTACTGCAAATGACTTGGCCACATTTTCTATTGAAAGTGTAAACAACTATGACAGGAAATGATATTTGGTACGTGACAATATCACCGATTGGGGCTGTAGTGGTGACCAAGGCTATTGAGAGGCATGTCCAATGTTGTTATTTGCCTGAAAAACAAGAAACAATATTTCATAAAACTCAGGATCAGACATTCTAAAAAATTGTGATAAAAAAAATTCAGCCTCACTTATATAGCTTTACACACAGGAGCCTCAGCCTTCGCTATGCCAGCACTGTAAGGAACAGAATACTGTAAATAGAAATATCAGGACTTACACAGGGCAAAAAGCACATCCACAGATTTCGTAACTACTAGCTTCAGGAAGGAGGAGAATACAACATTTCAGCAAAGTTGCTGGAGATTGCAGCAGCCATTAATCCATTGTTGCTGCTTCAGAGTAGTTTCAGAAAGACATCATCATTGGTTTGACGTGGTTTCAAGATGCTCTCGGGCAAATCAGGTTTCTGATAGCCCAAAGGAACAGGAGTCTCTCAAATCATCAGAGGCACTGAACAGCAAACAACAGTATGGCATACACTTTTATCTCTGGGTGTGAACGTGTGATAATTGCACCGGTGAGTCATTCTGCTCTGCCATGAATTATACCAATTTATTTGCAGAGACACACTCAGCTATTGTACCCATTTGGTTTCATAGAGAATGCTTTCAGTCAGATGTTTGTGGAAATTTGTGCTTGTAAATAGGCATTTGTTAAGGAAGTTTGCTCTCCACAGACTTTGTGCTCCTATGGAAGTCAGTTCAAATCTTGCTACTGATGGATTTATATTTCATATTTGACAGTAGGTGACATTTGACTACAGACTGCACTGGCACTTTCTTCTATAATATATAGCAGGGAAAAAGTAAATTTGCTGCTTGTGTGAACAATACAGCTACTTGTCTACAAAAGGCTTCAGAGTGCAATCAATGGAAATAATCTCTTTTCAGGTCATTGGAGCAATGCCACCAGCCAGCCAAAATTGCAGCAAAAAAAAGAATAAGCATGAGGTTGTTGCAAGAGATTAACAAAGCAAGGGGGTACACAGAGAGAGAGAGAGAGAGAGAGTGTCAGTGGTAGAGGGGTGGGAGTGTGTGTGTGTGTGTGTGTGTGTGTGTGAGTGGTAGAGGCTCTCTCAGTATCTCAATAACTGGGGGGCAGTTTCTCCTTCAAGAATTTCAGGGCCCTGTGCACTATGGAAATTGAGGGTCACTGACTTTCAATAAACTAGACAGCATATATGACATACAAGCATCCTAGGTGAAACTTCAGTGTGTCACCCACCCCACCCCCAAAAGAGGTTCTCAACTAGAGCAGGGAGTGGAGGGTAGCAAGCCTTCTGACGGCTCTGAGAACATAAGAACGCCCATACTGCGTTGGATAAGAGGTCCATCTATCCCAGTATCCTGTCTTCTGACAGTGGCCAATGCCGGGTGCCTCAGAGACAATGATCAGAACAAATAATCATCAAGTGATGTCTCCCCTGTCTCCCATTCCCGCTTCTAACAGAGGCTAGGGATACCAGTCATACACATCTTGGCTAATAGCCACTGATAGACCTATCCTCCATAAATTTATCTAGTTCTTTTTTAAACTATTTTAAAGTCATGGTCTTCACAACATCCTCTGGCAGGGTGTTCCCCAGATTGACTGTGCACTGCCTGAAGAAAAATGTCCTTTTGTTTGTTTTAAACCTGCTACCTATTAATTTCACTTGGTAATCCTCAGTTCTTGTGCTATGGAAATAAGTAAATAACTTTTCCTTATTTACTTTCTCTACACAAGTTATGGTTTTAGAGACAATCATATATCTCCCCTTAGTTTCATAAGAACATAAGACTGGCCATACTGGGTCAGACCAAAGGTCCATCTAGCCCAGTATACTGTCTTCTGACAGTGGTCAATGCCAGATGCCCCAGAGGGAGTGAACAGAACAGGTAATCATCAAGTGATCCCTCCCCTGTCATCCACTTCCAGCCTCTGACAAACAGAGGCTAGGCACACCATTCCTATCCATCCTGGCTAATTAGTATTAATGGACATAACCTCCATCTTTTCTAAGATGCAAAGTCCCAGTTTTATTAATCTCACCTCATATAGCAGCCATTCCAAGCCCCTTATCATTTTTGTTGCCCTTTACTGAACTTTTTTTCCCAATACTAAGATATCTTTTTTGAGATGAGGTGACCACATCTGCATGCAGTATTCAAGATGTGAGTGTACCATGGATTTATACAGAAGCAATAAGATATTCACTGTCCTAGATGCTATCCCTTTTTAAATTATACCTAACATTGTTTCCTTTTTTGACTGCTCCTGCACATTGAGATTTCAGAGAACCATCCACTGTGACTCCAAAGTCTATCTCAAGTGATAACAGCTAATTTAGTCCCCATCATTCTGTACATATAGTTGGGATGTTTTCCAATATTCATTACTTTGCATTTATCAATATTAAAATTCATCTGCCTTTTTGTTGCCCAGTCGCCTAGTTTTCTGAAATCCCTTTGAAGAACTTCATAACCTGCTTTGGACTTAACTATCTTGAGCAGTTTAGTGTCATCTGCAAATTTGACACTTCAATATTTACCCCTTTCTCCAGATCTTTTATGAATATGTTGAATAGGGTTGGTCCCAGTACAAACTCCTGTGGCACACCACTAGTTCCCTCTCTCCATTCTGAAAACTGACCACTTGTTCCTATCCTTTCTTTCCTATCTTTTAACCAGTTACCAATCCACGAGAAGACCTTCCCTCTTATTCCACGACAACTTACTTTGCTTAAGAGTCTTTGGTGAGGGACCTTGTCAAAGGCTTTCTGGAAATCAAAGTACACTATATCCACTGGATTCCCCTTGTCCACATTTATGTTGACCCCCTTAAAGAGTACTAGTAGCTTCGTGAGGCATGATTTCCCTTTACAGAAATCAGGTTGACTTTTCCCCAACAAATTATGCAAAAACAACGAGGAGTCCTGTGGCACCTTAGATTTATTAGGACTTAAGATTTTCTCAGTAAACCATTATGTTCACCTGTGTGTCTGACAATCTGGTTCTTTATTATAGTTTCAACCAATTTGCCCAGCACTGACGTTAGACTTACAGGTCTGTAATTGCCAGGCTCACTTCTAGAGCCCTTTCTGAAAATTGGTGTCACATTATCTATCTTCTAGTCATTTGGTACAGAAGATGATTTAAAGGTTAGGTAACAAACCACAGTTAGTCATTCTGCAATTTTCCACTTGAGTTCTTTCAAAACTCGGGTGAATGCCATCTGGTCCCGGTGACTTACTACTGTTTAGTTTATCAATTTATTCCAAAAACCTCCTCTAATGACACCTCAATCTGGGACAATTCCTCAGATTTGTCATCTAAAAAGAATGGCTCAGGTTTGAAAATCTCCCTCACATCCTCAGCCATGAAGACCGATGAAAAGAATTCATTTAGTTTCTCTGCAAAGACCTTATAGTCCTTGAGTGCTCCTTTACCATCTCTATCATCCAGTGGTCACACTGGTTGTTTAGTAGGCTTCCTGCTTCTGATGTGCTTACAAAAATTTTTTCTATTAGTTTTTGAATTTTTGGCTAGCAGTTCTTCAAATTCCTATTTGGCCTTCCTAGTTTATATATATATATTACTTCATTTGATGGATTTTATGCTCCTTTCTATTTTCCTTGCTAGAATTTAACTTCCACTTTTTAAACTATGCCTTTTTATCTCTCACTGCTTCTTTTGCTTGGTTAAGCCACTGTGGCACTTTTTTAATTCTCAGCTTGTGTTTTTAAATGTGGAGTATTCATTAAAATGAGCCTCTATTATGGTGTTTTTGAAAAGTTTCCATGCAGCTTGCGGGGATTTTACTTTTGGCACTGTACCTTTTAATTTCTGTTAATAAACCTCCACATTTTTGTGCCATTCCCCACCACTGGGATATTAAATTTAATTATATTATGGTCACTATTTCCAAGCGGTCCAGCTATAGTCACCTCTAGACCAGATCCTACGCTACACTTAGGACTAAATCAAGAATTCCCTCTTTTCTTGTGAGTTCCAGGGTGCAGAAATAAAGCTTCTTGATACCCTAAATGACTCCTAGAAGCAGTCATTTTGGGTATGTCTAGACTACAGCATTATTTCAAAATATCTTATTTCAAAATAGTTAATTTGAAATAAGTTATTTCGAAATAACGCATCTACACACAAAATGCATTTCGAAATAGCATTTTGCTATTTCGAAATAGTGCGTCCACACTGAGTGGAAGCTGAATCACATTTAAGGCCAGCCGGAACCAGGTTCGGCAGGGCATCAGGTCAGTAGTGTCTTTGTGTGGCTGCTGCCTGAGGCTATCTGAGGCTTGCGCTTAAAGGGACAACCCCCCCCTCCCCGGGCAGCCAGTTCTCAGGTTTCCCTGCTTGCTTGCCTACCTCGATGAGGGACAGCAAAGCATTTTGTCTCTGCGTGCTCTGGTTGCCCTCACTCGGGACACCACAGAACTCTGCAACTTGGAGCCGGAGCTACCCCTGGGCACTCTGGTGCTTCTCTTGGATGCGTTGCCACAAGCCTGGCTGCATTTTCTGCAGGCTGCCATCCGGGAGGTCCATCGGGGGGCTGTCAGTATCCAGGAGGCCCTGCAGGAGAGCTTCCACCCTGAGGAGCACTAAGATCCTCCCTGGAGTGCCCCACCGGCGGCTTGTGCCTCATTCCTCCCTCACGTCCTTCCACTAACCCCCACCCAACCCCCCTTCCTGATGTAACATAAAATACACTTTTTTCATAAACATGAACTGTCTTTATTTAACAAAACTGGGGGGGTGGGGAAATGAAACTCTGGTGAGACTGAGGAAAGGAGGCAGGAGAGGGGAGGAGAAAGGGTGGGAGAGGGGAGGGGAAAATCTGGGAGGAGGGAGCTGGAAGGGGGAAGCAAGAGGAAGAATGAGGAGGGGAAGCTCAGGGCTCAGGGGTGGGGGTCTCACCGGGCCAACTGTCTCCCAGCACCGCGGATGCGGGGGCCTCGGTGTCCCTGGGGGAATGGGGAGGGGATGGAGGGTGAGGAGGGTGTGGAGGGAGAAGTGGGAGGGGGAGCAGGAGCGGTAGCTGGGCAGGCAGCAGGCACTGAAACGGCAGGAGGCAGCATGCTCTGCACCAGGGTCTGCACGTGTTGGCAGATGGCACAGCCCTGGGCTAGCTGCTCCCACCAGAGCTCCAGGTCTTTTTGCACCCAGTTCTGGAGGGTGTGGTGCAGGGCTCGCAGTGCCCCCAGGTGCTGCTGTCGGTACCCCTCCACTGCACGGGTGGTCCTGCGGAGCTCTTGGGTGCAGAAGCACATCCCGGGCAGGGTGGTGCGCCCTGCACGCGCAGCTGGTGCGGCTGTGGAGGAACAAGAGAAGTGATCAGTTCTCCCTGGGGACACAGTGGGTGAAGCCCAGCCCCCCCTGTGCAAGGTGAGGATGACCGTGCCCTGCACCATCAGAGCCAATGTGCTTGCACAGAGCTCATGGTCAGAATGTCCTGCTATCCCCGGGAGTGGGAGCTGCCCCGAGACTACACCCATGCCTGTGCTGTGTATAGTGTGGCCAAGGTGTGGGGGGAGATGTCCCCTGCCTCTGTGTAGAATGGCCTGTGGAGGGAGGGCATCCTGCTGTGTCCCACCGCAGGGTCAGGAGCATGTCATGTCTCTTCACATACATGTGTGGCTAACAGGCCAAGGCCCCTGTGTGGCAGCCAGCTGGGGCTACATGCCCAGGGGTGGCACGGCACATGCTCGCACATGCACAGGTTGCTGCATGATCCGTGGTAAGCAAGGCCCATATGCACGGTCCCTGGTCTCCCTCCCTGCCCCTCAATAAGGGGACAGTGATGGCACTCACATGTTGTTGCCTCCCCAGATGACACTGGTGACGGGTCTGCTGGGATGGCTTGGGGTCCTGGCTGTGTGGCATACTTCCTCTGGGCTCCTGCAGCTCCTGGCACTCCTCCTCCATGCCCTGGTCAGGGCCCTCTGCTCCAAGATCGATGACGCCCGGGGTGGCACGGACCGTCCCGCCCCCCAGGATGCAGTCCAGGGCGTCAAAATAGGGGCAGGTGTCTGTCCGTTTGGGAGCTGCCCCTGGCATAGGCCTGCCGCAGCTCCTTAATTTTCATGCGCACCTGCTTGTGGGTGCGCATGTGGCCTTTGCTGGCCAGGCTGGCAGCCATCTGTCTGTAGACGGCCGCATTCCTCCATCTAGCAAGGAGATCATGGATGTTGGAGGCATCCCCCCAAACCCCAATCAGGTCCATGATCTCCGCACTGGACCAGGAAGGTGTTTGCCTTCTCTAGCCCCTGGCAGGCTCCTGGGAGCTGGGGGACTGGGCCCGGAGAGCAGTGGAAGGCTGGCTGGCACTGGCTGCCTGGCTCATGGTGGGGCCTCTGGGTCAGGAGCAGTGACTGCTGGCTCTGTGCTGGCAGGCCTGGAGCTGGCACAGGCACTGTGGCCAGGAACTACCCCTTTAAGGGCTCCGGGGCTAGGGGAGAGGGGAGGAAGTTTTCCTGGTTGTGCCCAGAGTGGCCACCAGGGCACCCTGGGAAGGGCTGGAGGCCCCCTATTTCAAAATAAGCATCTACACAGTGCTTATTTCGAATTAGCTATTTCAAATTTGGTGCTATTCCTCGTAGAATGAGGTTTACCGAATTTGAAATAAGCTCTCTGCTATTTCGAATTAATTTCGAAATAGCGGTTTGGTTGTGTAGACACTAGGAAAGTTATTTCGAAATAACAGCTGTTATTTCAAAATAACTTTGCAGTGTAGACATACCCTTAGGATGTCAAAAAACTTCATCTCTGCATCCTGTCCTGAGGTGATATATACCCAGTCAATATGGGGATAGTTGAAATCCCCCTTTATTATTTATTGCCTCTCTAAACTCCCTTTGTATTTCACAGTTGCTGTCCCTACCCTGGCTAGGTGGTCAGTAACATATCCCTACTGTTGTATTCATATGATTAGAGCAAGGAGTTACTATCCATAAAAAAATCTAGGTAACAGTTTGATTCATTTAAGATTCTTGCTTCATTTGATCATAACGTATTCTTTCTTATCAACTGCCACTACCCCACCCACATGACCAGTTCTTTCCTTTCTATATATTTTGTACCCTGTAATACTGTGTCTCATTGATTATTCTCGTTCCATAAAATTTCTGTTGTATCTATTGGCTTTCCCCCAGGCCTTAGTTTAAAAACTGCTCTATGACCTTTTTAATTTTAGGTGCCAGCAGTCTGGTTCCACGTTGGTTTAGGTTAAGCCCATCCCTCCTGTACAGGCTCCCCCTTTCCCAAAAGTTTCCCCAGTTCCTAATAAATCTAAACCCCTCCTCCCTGCACCATTTCCTTATCCATGCATTGAGACCCTGCAGTTCTGCTTGTCTTTCTAACCCTCAATGATTATAGTAATTGGTGGGGGAGGGGCCAGGTCACAGTGCCATTCACTCAGATCGGGATGGGGGAAGCTAAAAAGGTGTTGGCACAGAGGACACAATCTGAGCTTTCAGCTGCTATTTACTGGTGGTGTGATATAGTGAATTGTGTTGCTACACTTCAGTTGCTTTTGTGTATTACTTGTTATGTATTTCAGGTTAAGGGCATTGTGGAGTGAATGACAAGACACTTCTTTGTGGTGTATAAGCAAAGATAAATAAAAGATAAATTCATACTTTGAAAGGAGAGGTTGGGCAATTTGGCCCTTAAGTTCTGAGCCTCAGTTTCCCCAGCTGTAAAACAGAGATAACACCACTTACTTGTCTCTCCAAATTGTTGTAATGTTTAATGTTTGTAAAGCACAAGAGTTCCAAATGGAAGCTGCATGAAGAGTGGAAAGGATTAAACTATAGTGCAGAAAGGTAGGGAAGGAGGCAGATGAAATTGGGAATAAGTGAACTAGTACAAATATACTGGTATATTGACATTTCTAGCAGTTTAAAAAAAGATGTGGTAGATTCATTCTGATGACTTTGACAACAGCAGCCCCACTTTGTTTAAGTCACAACCAGCCCTATTCCCTTCAGAAATCATCTGGTAGGAAAATATCAAATTGGAATATGTAAAAAATGTGTAGGAGCAAAAGTAGCTTATTCCTGTTTTAATCCAAATTGGATCATACATCTTATGTCAAAGCCAAACAGAACAAGTAAAGTAAAAGTGGCAATTCTTTGACTCAATGTATTTTTCCCCATCTTACATTAAATAGATTTCCTTCCCTGTACTCAGAGTAAAGAAGGAAATGTATATTCAGATTAAGTAAGTTTCACCACACTTCTGCTCTCTGTGGGTTTTTTAAACCAAAGGAGTATCTACTTATCCAGTGTGAATTTTTGTAGCTCCATTGACACCAATGGAATTAGGACAATGTACTCCAGTGGAGAATTGCCCCTATATATTATTAACATATTAAAGGGAAAAAAATACTATGATTTCAGCTGGAAACTATTTCAAAAGGAGTTTCTTTTGAGGTCATAACCTGTTAAAAAAGTTTCATTATCTAAGAAAACCAATTGTCTGGTTTTTCTTTCAGACTAAAACACGGGCAGAATAAAACACACACACACTGCGTTTTTCAAATGAGGCACAGTGGTCAGCTTTACAAATTTGCCAATAGCCTTAGTTAACAATAAAATTTTTACCCCAGAATCTGCAGTATTCTAGGTATTCCCTGTAGGGAATAGGGAAGTTGAGGTAACAATGTAAATTCTGAGGCATTTGTAATGGTCTCAGGCAACCCTGGAAACTTGTGAAGAGAGCCCATTGTGCTATGGTTTTAACTATAGCTATGCCATGGTGTCTAAAGAGGGGTGGGCATAGCATCTTGCATTGCTCACAAATATCCTGCCTCTCCCCGTGGACTCCTCTAGAGGATTTGTAGTAACTCAGTTCAGTGTAAAGGTCCAGTGCTTATAGCTCTAGCTTAGGACTCAGGAGATCTAAGTATAAATCCTGAATCTGCCCCAGAATTCCTGTGTGACTTCAGACAAGTCACCTGGTCCACACTTAAAACTTAGATCAATATTGCTCAGGGCTGTGAAAAATGTCTCAGCATTGAGAGCCATGGTTAGGGCTATCTAACTCCTGCTGTAGCTGAAGGTAGCATGATGGAGGAATTCTTCCATCAACTTAGCTACTGCCTCTCAGAGAGCTAGATTAACTACAGGCCTAGCAAAAACCCTTCTACTGATGTAGGAAGGGTCTATGCTATCCTGATGGTGTGCCACAATAGCAAACTGTAGTATAAACCAGCCTATAGTGCCTCTATGCCTGAGGTCTCCTTTTGTGAAAGGAAGACCATAGCACTGCCCTGCCTCCCAAGTATACTGCAAGGATAGACACCTTTACAAGATTGTGGCGCATTTTGAAAGCAACTGATGGGAAATTGCTGAGAGCAGTCATCACTACTACTAGAGATAAAACTCAACCCTTTGGTTTGTACAGTAAGGCCCTTAGCCCACTTTTGGGTTCCGCAGTAAATTAATACTAAAAGTATTGAAGAGACAGAAAAATACTGATGAAAATTCTCTATTAATTTGGGGGGAAATCTTTCTAGACCTGCAATTATTATGCATTGTTCACTTAGAGGCAAAGAAGATCTACTGGATTGAAACCATGAGTATTGGGAAGTGCAGATATCCAAATCCTGTGTTCATTCTAGGGATAAAATATAAAACCCTAAATCTATCCAATACCAATACAAGAGAGAGTGTGATCCCTAGCATGCTCATCTCGTGTTGGGAGACTGTCCTTTGCTTTTACCACGGCGGGGACTCTATGATCTAATAGATCCTTTTCATCTCTAATTACAATGGATCCTACAGTTGCCAAAATGGCCTTTTTATTATAAAGATGAGAACAATTTTGAGGCTGAGCACAGGAACCCAGCACAAAACAAGAGACTACAAAATTGCTACTTTTGAGAGAAAGACATTTCTGAGCTGCCTTCCCATGTATTTATTTTTGCATACAGAATCAGTTATTTCACGTGCTTGATAAAAATCAAGGACAATTAAACTAAATTGAGCTTTAATTTCAGACTCAAATTGTGCCTCTGCAACTGAGCATTCCCTCCTGCAATGTCTGAAATTCCAACTAGCTGCATGAGCCAAACTCAGACATGAAATAAGTTAACGGAGAGAGTTTATTGCTTGTCAGAAATGAAGACCATAAGGTGCTGAATTATTCTTGGCTATCATTAGTGGAGAGGAGGCTGAATGAGATATAGATAAAGCACCTGGATAAGTTTGCGGTGACAAGCAGGAAAATAAATGTTTCAGAGTGGAGGGGGATTTGTGCAGATGATCAAATTGCAGTTACCCTAATTGATGAAGACGTTGAATCCTCTACTGAAAACTAGTAACTCCTATGAGGTGCTGCACAGTCTCACCTGCCATTAATTTCAGCTGCATTAATCTCTCATTTGCAAACACACAACTTGTATCTGAATCTCCTATACAACCACCCTGAATGTGTCTTAAGTGGCAAATCCTTCTTTCTCCCTGTTTCAGCTAAGGTATGTCTTTTCTGTCCAGTACATGATTTCTTTCTTTTCCATTAGGCGCTGGTGTTTCCCAGTGAAGCCACTGACTAGACAATAGAGTGGCAGATTTTTTTAAATTTTTGCTCCATATTAACTCTCAGTTTGGCTCCTCTTCAGAAAGGTCCCCTGCTCAGGCACCTTTGATGCAAGGCCTACTTCAATTGTTAGTACTGCACGAAGCACTAAGTTTCGGTATTTTTGATCTTATGTGTACTCCAAAATTCTCAAAAGGCTGGTTGGAAGAACAAAGCCTCTCTGAAAGATGACCCTTTGCAAGGGATGCTATGCCAAAAGGGCAGGTTATATCAGTGACTTTCCCAAAAATTCCAGTATCTCATTTCCAAAAATGTCCTTTTAAAGATCCAAATCCTGGTAAAAGACAGCAAAGAAATGTTGGCTTTAATCATGAAGAATTTAGCATCAGGGTTATGAAACACACTTAAAGCATAAAGCTATTCAAATGCAGAAACACAACTCGAACTGCTTCTTCTAGAGCAGGGATAGGCAAACATGAATAGTGGGTGGGCCGCATGAGTGGTCCACTTTCTCCTGAGCATGCTGCAGCAGCCCTCAGCCCACTTGAGTTCCACCTGCTGCCCCATTTGTTCCCCCGCCCCACATACCTCTCACACACTGGGACACCAGAGCTCCACACTTACTTGCTCCTCCCCTTCCCTCTGAGCACTTTCGGAGCTCACAAATCACCTGATTCGCACTCCATTCCCAGACCTGCCCTTTCTTGGAATGCCACAAACAGCTGATTCTCAGTGTTTCAGCTCTGGAAGGGAAGGGGAGGAGCAGGGATGGAGTATGAATCAGGCAAGTCGCAGCTCTTCCAAAATGCTGGGAGGGAGGGGGAGGCATAGGAAGTGCAGGGCTCCAGTGCACCCGTGCGCGAGAGGCATGTGGGAGAGGGGAGCAGTCCACGGGCTGCAGGTGGAGCACCAGTGGGCTGCACGCACTCCATGGGTCACAGATTGCCCACCACTGTTCTAGAGCTTCTGGACAGATGAAATGCAGAGAAAAAGCCTTACAATTTTTTGGAAAATCTAAGAGGCAGCTGAGTCTAGTGAGCCTCAGTGAATCATTTAATTAGAGACCACACAGTGTCAGAAAAAGGATTTCAATTCTGTCAAACCCGTCTCTTATCACAGAAAGCCACAATGTCAGATGTTACATGGCTGAGAAAAATTAATAAATCAAACTCCTTATTAAGTCTTTCTACTTCTCATTTATGAGAAATATATCCAGCTTACTCTCTTACGGCACAATAGTTGGCCTCTCAGTAGGTCATTATTCAAATCATCTTTATCCAGTGAAGGTTATTGTACAGCAGGAGAGGTGTTAAATGTCTTACTAGAGTTTTGTAGAGCAGCCTACACAGGATCCCCAGGTCCTCGCATTTGTGTCTCATCCATAATGAAGGCATGTGTAAAGAACAAGGAAGTCTTCTTTAACTTGTGATTTTGTTGGAGGAAAAAAGAAAATATATTAAAGTGGCTGTGATGCAGTTCAGATTGTTAGATCTGACTGGAGCAGACTAACCCCAACTGCATTCGAAATGTGCTGTTATCAGCAACCTTTTGAGCTATGAAACAAGCCTGCAAAGAAGCAACCAAATGTCCTAATTTAAACTCCTGGTCATATAATGAAAAGAAGAATGGTGAAACCAGCTCAATATCACAAAAGATTTACAGGAAGGTTTCTGGACTCAAAGCAGCCTCTTCATGCAACGTGTGGGTGTCAGTGGGGAAGATTGGTTTGGATCTTCATTTTAACCAACAGTTTAGGACTTCTATCAGTTTCTGAGATTACAAAATTCGATCCAATTCGATGACAGTTATTGCTTTGTTTACACAGAGTAGTCGCTTGACAGCAAATCAGAACCTTGAAAATCTTTTAATCTATTTATTTGGGAGTAGAAACTATATTTGAATTATTAGCTTTTCAGGTGTGTCAAAGACCTGAATATGAATAAGGATTCAGTCAAAGAAACAGACTTGAAAAATAGTGGTAAAACCAGTGCTTGGAATACGTTGAAAGAGGTTTTTATGATGCTTTGGTTTATTTTATTTCTTTAAAAATGGCAACACGAGTGAAGTGAAATTTATAACCTGGATAACATTGAGATTTGCAACCCAGTGAAGTTGTCAAAAATATTAAATTATACAGTGTGCGCAGACAAGGTTGAGAAATTATTTTCTGGCCAAAGATTTGTTTAAGTAACATCAAAGCAGCTATATTCAATCACATTTATCTTAGCCCAGTATTCTCTTTCATTTCCTCAAGTTCAAAGAATTAATATTATTGGGAAACATTCACATAACACACTAAAATGCTCCTAGTTCTAGCACAAAATCTTATTGGCTCTTGTTTATTCAATATTTTATCTACGCACTGACCTTTTGGAATGAAAATGGGAAGGGTAAGAGATTGGTAGCAACAGAAAGATTTAGGTCTTGCAGAGTGGTTTTAAAACTTCTGGTTCTCCACAGTAACCAGAGAGGATCAGAATGGGTTGCAATTGGGAGCTTAATATAAGAAGGACAAGTCTACACTACGAGATAAGGTAGAATCTAACAGGTCAATTCCTGGGCACCCAATTTTGAGAAGGCAAAGGTCCGTTGTTCTCAGTACGGGCAAGAATCGAATGTTGTCTGAAGTAGTGTGTCCCCATTACAGAACCTGCCATCAACTCAGAGAGTGAGGCACCATAGGTAGCTTTGCAGTCTAGCCTATGCTTCCAGTGCCTTCTGGGCCCAAATCTCTACCGCGGTTGGTTGGGGGGCTCATGTCAGCTGCATCCCATAAGACATTCCTCTAGTCCCTCCCTCCCCCCTCATACAAAATAAAGGGAACACAGTGTGCTTGCACCTTTTCATGCCCTGGTTGCCAGTGCGGATGCCAGAGCACTTGGAGCATGGAGCACTGTCATGCTCATGGGTGTTGTGGTGCGCCTGATGGCGCTGTACTTCAACAACGTGCGCACGTTGCAGAGGATGAGGACGAAGCTCAACATGGCATGGAGGCTCTGTATTCATGCTAGCGCAGCTGCCAGTCAATGCTATGCACAGAGTGAAACACTGGGTCTGGCGTTGTGAGATGAGCTCAGACAGGTGGGACCACACCGCTATTCAGAGATGGTACAATCAGCAGGGCCCACAGAAATTCTACGTGCAGAAGGCCACGTTGCTAGAACTCTGCAAATAGCTTGCCCCTGCCCTGAGGTGACAGGATACCCCCATGAGACCCACTCTGACTGTGCAGAAGTGTGTGGCAACTGCCCTATGGGGACTTGCAATGCCAGACAGCTACCAGTCAGTTGGGGATGGGGCCAAAGATGGAACACGCATCCCCATCCTGGCCCCGACCCTCGTGCCTCGGAGTATATCAAATGCAAGGAGTACTTCTCCATGGTGCTGCGCGCACTGGTGAATCACAAGGATCACTTCACCAACATCAGCATGGGATGGTTGGGAAAGGTGCATGATGTGTGCATCTTTTGGAACTCCTGCCTCTTCCCTAAGATGCACACAGGCACTTTTTTCCAGACCAGACAATCAGAATTCAAGAGGTGGACATGCCTCTCTGGGTGACCCAGCCTACACCTTCCTCCCCTGGCTCACAAAGCCCTGCATGGGCAGCCTGGACGCCAGCAAGAAGGAGTTCAACAACAGGCTGAGCAGGTGCAGAATGGTGGTGGAATGTGCATTTGGACATTTAAAAGGGAGGTTCAGCAGTCTCCTGACCAGGCTGGATCTCAGTGAATACAACATTCCCTTTGTAGCGTTGGCCTGTTGTGTGCTCCATAACCTGCGTGAGAACAAGAGGGAAATGTTTCTGGCAGGGTGGGGGGCTGAGGCAGAGCACCCAGCCAGTGTTTGAGCAGCCGGACACAAGCGCCATAAGGGGAGCACTGCAAGAGGCAGAGTCAGAAATGCCTTGACGGACGTTTTTATGCAAGACCAGTTTTGAGACTCTTCGCTGTGGCTCTGAACAAGGTGCCCCTCCATTCCCAGTGTTTACCTTTAATCCAGCACATGGGGCCTCCTGGAGACACTGCTACTTTCCCAGCCAGGGAGCAGCCTGCAGCCGATAGTGGGGGTAGCGTGAGCAGCAGGGCAGCTTCCCACTGTGTCTGGCACACATGTCCTCCTGGGGAAGGGTGCTTATAGGTTCCCCTCCTCCCTCCAGGTTACCATGTGAGATATCAGTCCTCTCCCAATCAATCACAGTGAGTAATTGGGAGCGAATGCTGACAGAATGCAGCCATAAACCTGGGCCTTATGCTGCACTGCTTTGTGGTTCAGTAATGCCAGACCACTTACTGGTGGCTTGGTGTGGGAAGGTGTCCTACTGCAGAGGATGGCATAAGGCTGGCCTCCCCAAAAACCTTGTGAGAAGGATCAAAGAGTTCCTATGTGAGAGCTTCATGAAGCTGTGCAGAAAAGACTTGTGCTCTCTGCAGACACGTGAACAAGCTGTTCCACATCCCCCGGGCTGCGTAGGCAGAGAGAGAATACACTGCACCTCACACCCCATTGCCTGAACCCACTTATAGTTAGACAAAGTTTGTGAACTCACCAGAAGTGCCCTCCCTGGGCTCATTGATGGTCTGGGAGACGTTTTGGGGAGGAGGTTGGGAACGGCTCCACCGTCATGACCAGCTTCTGGTTCTCGGGAATCAGTGGCTGGCTAGTCTCCTCTTCCACCACCTCTTCCTCCTCTGCCACCCCACTTGCCTTCTGGGCTGACGCTAGGCTTGTCTTGTCCAGACTTGACGACTTTGCAGGGGGAACTGCCCCCCCAAATGGCATCCAGCTGCTCATAACAGAAGCAGGTGTGAGGTACCACCCAGAGCGTCTGCTCTCTTCCTTTGTCTGGTGATAAGGCTGCCTGAGCTCCTTGATTTTTACCCTGCACTGCTAGGCGTCCCTGAATATTCTTTCACCCTGAGGCAGCTTGTGATCCTGCTATAGATCTCGGTGTTCCTCTTGCTGGTTCAGAGCTCACGGGAGGATGGCTTCATCTCCCCACACCTTGATGAGGTCCAAGATCCTGCACACTCTAAGCTGGTGCTCGTCTGCACTCCTGGGAAGTGGAGCCTGTGGGAGCGGAAGTACTCGCAGTGTCCGACGGAGTGCTGGAGGAACTCATGTCCACATGTCCCGTGGTGTGCTGCTTGCTCACTATGGGCTTGCAAAGCTGGTTACACGAGACAGGCCATTCTATCATTCCCAAGGCTTTTTGAGCTCAACAGGAGAGCAGTAGAGGCAGACATGCTGGCCAGAGTGGTCAGAGCAGACAGCTGCAGGAGGTCTCATGGAGGCCAAGTGTTGAATTTCTGGCAACACTGAGTCTACAGTAGCGTAACTTTGACCATGCATGGGTCGGGAATAGCATTACTCCTGGTGAAAAGCAGGAGTATAGGAACCAACTTCAGCAGCCCCTAAGGGCGGTGCAACAGGATTGATAGTGTGGATGCATCACTTAGAAAATCGACCATAGGCGGCTAAATTCAGTGTAAAGACCTAGTGTAGACCAGGCCAAACAGCCATGCTGGATCAGACCAAAGGTCCATCTAGCCCAATATCCTGTCTTCCGACAATGGTCAATGCCAGGTGCCCGATGGAATGAACAGTACAGGTAATCATCAAGTGATCCATCTCCCGTTGCCCATTCCCAGCTTCTAACAAATAGAGGCGAGGGACACCCATCCTGCCCATCCCAGCTAATAGCCATTGATGGACTTATTCTCCATGAATTTATCTAGTTATTTTTTAAACCCTGTTAAAATCCTGGCCCTCAGAACATCCTCTGGCAAGGAGTTCCATAAGTTGACTGCCATTGTATGAAGAAATACTTCCTTTTGTTTGTTTTAAACTTGCTACCTATTTAATTAATTGAATTTGGTGTTTGGTATGGGAACAAGTAAATAACTTTTCTTTATTTATTTTCTCTACACCAGTCATGATTAATAAACATAAGAACTTCCTAGAGAAGCATAGTTGAGGATAAAAGCATAGTTCTTTGTGTCAGAAGAGAGTGAACCCCTCTTGCTAAAGTAGCAGGAAAGGGAAATGGCCCCCTTCCTGGAGGAGTGGTGAGTGAACAGGGAAAGTGGAAAAACAGCAAGGAGACCTAAGAAATCAACAGCAGAAAGCACAGCAAGGGGGTCCACAGTGCAAATTGCTCTGCTAGTCAAGGGTTTGGTTTTGGTAATTCGTGCGTTGAGTGATTCTGAATGTTTTCCACTTCCACAAAGAAAGCACACAAATACCTGATAAATTCCGCAATATTTGCCAGTGGAGATGCTGCCACCAATACCCTGTATGCTCTTCCCCTCACTGATGAGGAAAAGAGAATATGAGAAAGGGAAAGAGGCTTTTAATGCCCATCTCAAAAACAGACATATTTGTTATATATTAAAAGGACCAAATTTAATAGGAGATGCCAGGAAGGAGAAACTCAAGTCAATTTTTGCAGGATATGGAATTCCTAAAGTCCCCATATCTGATGAGCTGAGTTTACCACTGTAACACTGCTATCATTTGCACAGATCTCTGATTTTGAATCATATACTAGCACAGTGTTTCTCAATCAGTGGTATGAATACTTTTAGGGGTACTCGAGAGAAGTCTGGGGGGTATATCAACACAAGTGAAATTTGGAGAAAACTGAGTTTTTGTTTTCAGTTTTACAGCGCTTTATTATTTTTGTACTTTTTACACCCAAAAATTTCGCCCGCCCAGCTACGATTAAGTTGTTTAAACAAATGTGTTGCAATGGTAGAAAAAAACTGTGTGTGTCTGAAAACTGTAGATACTGGGGGTACTTTTCTTTTTTTTAAAAAAGGGGTACTTTATAAAAAAAAGGTTGAGAAACGCTGTACTAGCATATCCACATTACCCCCAGAGCATCACTGGAGTGGAGAGAGCTATGCAGACTTTAAAAAGGCTCCTGCAAAAATCAATGGACTCATACAAAGTGCTCCTGGCATATCTAACAGTCAACACCACTTGCATCTGAAATATCTTTAGCACAATTTCTGATGGGAAGATGACTAAGGATTTTTTTTTACCTATGTTTAAACATAAGTGGTCTGAAAGAATTTCAAAAACAGGATGCTGAAATAAAAAATTCACCAGCAACAAAAGGTCGATATTTGGCACAGAACAAAAGGGCGACCTGAACTGAGACCAGGGAACCAAGCATGGACAAATGTTTCCAGACATTTAGAACTTAGCGAAACTCCCAGATCTCACTGGTGGAGACTCCACTCCAGTGCAATCCCCTTCTCCCTCACTGATTTCAGAACCAGCACCTCTGAATTCATGTGCTTCTTTGCTGTAAAAGCTCTGTAACAGATATCAGAACAGCAGCAAATGCCAGTGATTAGCCACTCAACTGTAACATTCCGTCATTTTACAGTAATCTAGCAGTGGGGAGTTAGGAGTATATTTTAGTCCGAAGTGAATCTTGCACTCAGTAAAATGGAGAATTTTTTAATCTGCCTTGTTGCTGATAGCAGTGATTGTGGGAATTCTTCACAGTGTAAGAAGGAAAGTAATCACCGATATGCCCCTGATTGCTTAAAATCTGGGCTATTGTTTATTGATTAACAGGGAATGGAAGCCACAATTTATCATCTGCAGGGAATTGTTAACTAACAAAAACCTAAAACCAATCAAATTACAGAGGCATTTGGAGAGAAAGCACCTGAGCTATGAAGACTAGACAGTTGATTTTTTTCAATAAAAAAAGGAAAGATTTGGAAATGTCAGAAAAATTCTTGAATGTGACTGTCCTGTACAAGAGCAAGCATTGCATGCCACTTACTTTGCTGCACTCTGCATCGCCAAATGTAAACACTTCCAGTTACTCACTCAGGAGTTAATTTTACCTTCTGCTACTGACATGTGCACTGAATTATTAGGAGAGTCAGCTGCTAAAAAGTTTAAAACAGTCCCTTTTTCCAACAATGTTATGCTGAGAGGAATCCATGCTGTTTCAGAAGACAACCAACTGCAATAACTGACCATCTTTCAGGAAGTGATTATTTGGCTTTAGAATTAGGCAAATCTAGATAGCAAACTGTGCCATTTTGCTGGCTTATGTGAAGCATGCATAGGATGGTGAAGTTCAAGAACAAAACCTACTGCTGTTGATATATTTTGTGCACTGGATAATTATATGCAGTAGGTGAGATGGAATTGGACAAAGTGTTTTGGTATTACAACAGACGGAGCTGCTTCAATGACAGGGAAGGATTTAGGAATTGCATAAAGAATCCTTTTGAAAAGCACCCAATGCAAAAGGGAAACATTGTTTCCCATACAGGGTGGTGTTAGCAGGTAATGAAATGGTATCCGAGCCTCACAAATCTGTATCAATTATATCAAACACCATGTCAAAAATGTCCAATGCTTCCAGGTTTTTCTGTCAAGAAATGGATAGTGCTGGTGTCCATCTGCTTTTCAGTGCTGAGGTTTATTGGTTGTCCCACCTCATGTATACAGAGACAAATGAGTTGGCAGCTTTTCTCGAGGAAAAAAAAGGTCTCACCTAGCAGAACACTTCAGTAACAAGGCATGACGTGCTTACACTGCATATCTTGCAGGTGTATTTTATAAAATATTAAATCTGAATGATTTAAATCTGTCTTTACAGGGCAGAGGGAACAATTGCTTTCTGAACAAATTAGTTGTTTAATGCAGAGTTGTTGTAGCTGTGTTGGTCCCAGAATAATAGAGACACAAGAGAAGTGAGGTGTTATCTTTTACTGAACCAACTTCTGTTGGTGAGAGAGACAAACTTTCAAGCTTACATAGAACTGAAGAAGAGCTACGTGTGGCTCAAAAGCAAACGCTGAACATACTGTATGTATATTAGTGGATTTACTTTAATGAGGCACAGAACTATTAACTAGAGCTGGGCAGGAAACTTTCCCCGTCCTTCAAACAATGTCAAGTCTTCAAAAAATTTTCCTGGCTCCACTTAGGATGAAAAGTCAAAATCTTAAAACATTTATGAACCAAAAAGAAATTAAAAAAATAAAACCAACCCCAACCCCACAAAAGCATTGCCAGTTCAGACCATGTGAAATATTTCATTTAGATTTTCACCTTTTCTCTCTCTTTTTTTAAATTGTAGTTGAAACGTCAAAGCAAAAATTCATCTCAAATCAGCAAGCCAGAACTAGTAATTTTGAAAATGTCAAACCAAAATATTTTAATTGTTTCAAAAGTTAATTTTTTGAACCAAGAGACATATCAAATCCAAACCTGTTTTGTGAACAGCTTGTATCAATCAATTGGCATTTTTTGAGAAAAATATTCACAGAAAAATTTCCAATAATCTCCAAAACTGGCATTTGCCAATTTCATTTTTTTCACTGTATGCATTAAAAAGTGATAAATAGAACCGTACATTCTCAAACATCCCAAAGTTTTTAAACAATGTTGGGAATTATTGTAGTGTGTCCAACAACAGTGGAACAAATGAGATAATGGTGAAGAAGAGCTTTGAACATTCTCTATCAGTAGAAGTAGCCATACTTTATAACACAAAATACGAGTGTAAAAAGGTAGCACACACTGAGAATCAGCATTTTATAACAGATGTTTCTTAAATTATCTTCCTAGAAGCAAGATACATTTCTTCAGGACAATGTAGAAAATTGTAATAAAAAAGCCCAACGTTATTTTTTTTATTCAAGTTTTAACATTTGAAAAAAATAAAATAGAAGCAAAATTCGACATGAAAAGTTGTTTGACTCAAAAAAATTGAAATGGTCCAATTAGCACACAGCTGCATCCTATCTATGTGCTAAAGGCCCATAGGTTTCAGGGTCTGGGGCTCCTAGCCAACTCTGAGGCCATATGTGGCCACAATGAAAATAGCATGTTGAGAACCACTGGTCTAAATGAAACATTTAGATTTTCATGGAATTCCGATTTCCTCCCTCTGACTGAAACAACTGTACAAATTCTGCATTTTTTTTGGTTATAAAGTTTCATACAAGATACTTTGCCAAGCTCTACCTGTCATTTCATGTATCCGTTAAGCACTATGCACAACTACAGCATTGTATAACAACTGTGCATTTATCCCTGACTGGGAACCACTGGTCAAGGGAAATGGGGTCATATTTCTCTGGTCCAGCTAACAGCACTAAGTGGAGGAAGAAAGGGCAGGAAGATCAAAAATTGAACATAAGGCAATTTTTCATTTCTTGAATCCTTGGGGCTGCAGGGGACTGGGCTAGTTCCTAATGTTCCAGCTACCTTCAGGAGACCCAAAGGGTTGTTCTAACTGTTGGGGACCAGCTGGCTGCAGCAGCATGCCAGCCATGCCCCCTCCCCCCCCCCCACACTCTTCTTTTCCAGGGATCAGGAGGGTACCATAGGCGCCATTGCACAGCAACCCAAACTGGAGGAGAATTTATCCCAGCAGAGAAAACTTCCAATGCCTGGTTTGACTAGGCTTCAGATTAATGAAGAAGGTGATTTCTGGTTAAATAGTTTTTAAATGCACACAATATACTCAATAAATGTTAGCATCTGAATGACAGAAGCTGTATTTATTTCTCTTTTAATATAAGTAAAGGGGCAGCCATCCAGTGACCTGATTGGCTGGCCCAGTTTCCATTTGGTTGCAGAAATAAAATATAAAACATTGATGTTAACAACCACCACCAAACTCCAGGGAACTGGTAGTCAATGCTTCGGACTGCTGTTGGGAAGCCCACATGGGGACCCTTTGCACCCCAGGCATATGGTCCCCTCAAGAGAGGTCGCTACACATAAACGTTAAAGAGCTAAGGGCAATCAGGAACGCACATAAGGTGTTCCTACCGTGCCTCAAGGGCAGAGTGGTGTGTGTCTTCACGGGATGGAAGCCACCTCAGATATTACACTGCAGAATGGATGCTTGCTGACATCCAAGAGGACAAGTGGGAATGGCAGGTCTTCTGGTGCCAGGCTTCCACCACCAACAGAGACCTCGACAAGCGAAAACATCCTGAGTGTCTGCGGGAGCTTTGACTGCCCGAAAAACCATTCCTCAAGTCTGGGGAATGGTGCCAGGTGGAGGCTCCATGGTGCCAGGACAGGTACCAGGAGAAATGGGACATGCTTCTGTGGCTGAACAGTCTTGGTGCCGGCGAGTACCTACAGTGCAGCGAATGGTGCCGGTGCCATGGCAAGGGGTCCCTTCAGCGGCATGTCGAGTAGGGAAGTCACCACGTCCTCGATGCCTTTGGTGCCGGGAGACGCGTGCCTGCACAGGTCTGTGCACTGACTCTGGCGATGTGGAACATCACATGTGCCTTAGTCTCTCATGTGCAGACCTACGGGGACTTTGTGGTACTCTCCTCTCGGACACCAGAGGAGAGCGGGACTGGATCATGCTGGGAGATCAGGGATCAAATGGTGGTTTACCCCAGTGCTGGAGCTCTGTAGGTGAAGAGGGCGGAACTGATATGGCACTTATGTCCTGCATGGCCCGGAAGGCCTTCAGCATGGAGGGAAGACAGATCTCCATCTTGATGATGGCAACCCAAACGCCGGCCTTGGTGTCCTCTCAGGCTTCTCCAGCCTGTCCACTGGCTTGTTGCTTTTCTTCCCCTTATCTTTATGAGGGGACTTGTCTCTGCCCGGCTTCCCAGCAGGCCTACCTGGGGCTGTGGGCAATGAAAGGTGCCGAGCCAACAGCTAATCCAGCGAAGCTTGCATGGACTCTGTTAAGAGTGCTTTGAGAGGCTAGGTATTGCTTAGGGAAAAGCTTCTGGCACCGGTGCATGTGGCAGGCACACATACCTGAATGCACATGAGCAATCACTCAAAGAAGTAATGTTCCAAACATTAATATTTGCTCTGCCACACGTTATTTTTGCAGAACACTGACAGACTTTGCCACTCATGTGAATAAGTGTTAACTATCTTCAAAATTATCATGGATTCCAAAGGATTGATTTTTTTGTACAACAGTAGAACTTTAAATCTTTATTTTTAAAAAAAGAACAAACTGCTCAGCAGCAGAAAGTAAATTATTCCAGGAAGTTGACCTCTTGGTAAGCACAGAAGACTATTTAGAGATGTGAAATCTCTGCACTTTAATGCAGTGGATTTTCCCTTTATTGTTTGAACTTTATCCTAAATGTTTTGAGTTTAATATTTGAATGGTTATTTTATGTATATCTCAAAATCCCATACAGTAATGCAAAAACTTGTTATTAAAATAAGACCTTATAGCAGAGTATTTGTCTACATAATAAACCGAAGAATGTAATAAGCATTAAGAGACACAAAAAAGCTTACAAAGGAAATTCAGAGCTACGGTCACTGGTTCTATTCTGATCTCATCCTCTTATAGGTCAGATTCCGATCTTGTTTACACTGGAGAAAATCTCTATCAACTTGAGAGTTAAGTGAAATTATTCTGGATTTTTAAATGTATGGTTGGCATTCTATATGCTCTGAAATACTACATACAGGTGTTTGTGCCCAGTTACAATGAGCTGCAATCACAGCAAAAGGGATGGAAATCCATGGGTGCAACAGAGCATTACTTGTTGGGGAAGATGGCTCTAATTCACCTTTCTGTTCCCATCTTAAATCAAAACAGCCTATGTTACACTGACTCAACTGTCCACAAGGGACCATCTTCTGCCTGAGGATCATGGGAGCATACTTCATTCAGCAAATCTCATGCTGGGTGCAGAGACTGCAACATCCACCTTAGGTTACCAGAGGAGTCATCAGCTGTCCTTTTGGTGCAACTTTCTGACTGCTTTGGGTTTCTTTGGCTGCACAAAGCAGCTGGAAGCCCAAGTATATGGCCCATAGTTTCAATAGTGAGGTCCATAAT
This sequence comes from Pelochelys cantorii, assembly GCA_032595735.1. NCBI lineage: Eukaryota > Metazoa > Chordata > Testudines > Trionychidae > Pelochelys > Pelochelys cantorii. The sequence continues at coordinate 66,413,271 of CM064328.1, forward strand.
TACAAGCTGTATGCATCACATTGCACATCCTCTCTCAGCATTCACTTAGTTCAGAAATTTCTGTGTGGCGCAGTTCCAATTCAGGGATTTGACCTAAGTGCCTCTTGTTATGACACCTTTGCTCATCAGGCAGTCAGGAGGAAATTCACTTCCTAGGGTTAAACCACAGAGATGTCTGAGTTAATGCAAAGAGGAAAAGAGAAAGTTAGTTACTTGTTATTCTGCTTCTTTGGTGATCTGATCCCAAAAGATTCTTGCACTGGGCTGTGTGTGCTCCCTACTGAAGTGACACTAGTTCTGTTACTTGACCCTACAAGGCAGGCTCAGGGGGAGCAGCAGTTAGAACCTTCCTTCAGACTGGAGGGTGCTTGTCATCAACAGCCATATGCCATAGGAGGCTGCAATGTTTTGTCTCCTTGCCTTCACCTCTATTTCCTGAAACAATTTACCGAGTAAAAAACAAAGGTTGCCCCCACCACCCCAATCTCATTGTCACTAACCTCTGCGCCTCTCTGATCTTTCCAGCACAGAGTTCCTATAGCCTAACCACTGCCTCATCTCCTTTGTTACTCCCCTATCACACCTATCTAAAGTCCTTCTGCGATGTCTAAGCTGTACCTCCTTTCAACCTCCTTTTTCCTGGTCTCTCATCGCCATAATCTCTGTTGTTTAAATTCTTCCATCTTTATATGCTGATGACTCACAAATCTACCTCTTCTCCAGCTTCTCGCTCGTCTCTCTCCACCCAGTTCCACATCTCAGGATGTATCTCTGACACCTCCCACTCTGTGTCCAAATTCTCTTGCTGTCCACCACAACATATCTAACATGGGACCTTTCTGCTCTGCTCAGGAAACTCTTCACCAGGTCCGCATCATCTCTTTCCTTGTCACTATCACTTCCTCCTCCCATCCATGCAAAACTGTAAAACTGAACTGCCAAGATTACCTTCCTGGCCTATTAACCACAGTCTCCCTTCTTCACATCAAGTTCAAGATTCGTGTCACTGCCTTCTAGGTCTTACATTTCTCTACCATCCGCTATATTCCCTGTTCCTGCCTCTTACTGAGTCAGCCCTACCCCCTCCACTTTGCCAGTAATGATATGCTTGTACATCCAGTTGACCACTTCTCCAATCAGCATCCATGCAGTTTCTGACATGCTGCTCACCATGCAAGGAATATCTTCTATAAGGTCATTTCTCTTTCAGATTCTCTTCCTTCCCTGCCTTGGCTTTAGTCAGCTGCTGATAGCTAGGTTCAAGGGGGACTCATATACAACTACTATTTATTTAAAATTCAAATGTGCTGGTACCATTCAAGCCGTATGCTTAGTTAGCCTTTATACCACCTCTTTTTATTACTGTTATCCTCAGAGTGCTTTCTCCACATTCTTTCTTATTGGTTGTTCAACTTACTTCGTTCACATTAGATTGTATGATTCGTCAGAGTGGTGATCATATTTTCCCATGTGATTACACCACTCCGGCACAGCCACTCTCTCACTCTGACTGGAACTTGGCACCCTACCACAATGCTGCCAATACACTGAAGCACTAAGTCAGAGGTGAGCTACATGAAGACAGAGCAAATACTCCAGGCTGTTCCTTTGCAAGCCAAAATGAGAGAAAAAGAGGGGAGAGTTTTTTAAAGAGATGACTTGTAAGGCTTTTCTTCTGCTGTGAAGTTTAGGAAGGTGGTTGCTCTTGAGACCCCCTGTGTAGCTGTTAGGATACAGAATAAAACTGGCAGTTTCCTGTGATAGACTGCTCTTGCCTTGTTTCCTAAACTGAGGAAAAAATATCAGTTACCAGTAGCAAACCTGTATGGAGGAGAACCACTGGAGTTAGAGGATTCTAAACTTTCAAATAGCACTACAACGTTGTATTCAAACCATTCTTAAGATGGAGTCCACTAAAATCACATCAGAATTCAGTTGGAAGGGGGAAAAGCATGATAGTAGTCACAATTACATGATTTAAGATAAGCGATTTCATGACTGTTCACAGGATTAGAAACTGAAGTTTTTCTAGCACTGTAGATAACTTCAATACTTGTTTATAGTTTGGATGAGGGTGAGACACAAAATAGCACTTGTATCTTGGTGCAGCCCTCATTTTCATTGGAGTGGGTCCAGGATCTTCATGCCAGATCCTCAGCTGGTGAAATCAAAGTAGCTCCATTGAAGTCAGTGTAGCTGTGACAAATTATATGGGTTGAGATTTACCCACTGGTGTAAAACTTTCAATCTCTTAGGGTATGGCTACACTAGCCCCCTAGTTCGAACTAGGGTGGCTAATGTAGTCATTTGAACTTGCAAATGAAGCCCGGGATTTAAATATCCCGGGCTTCATTTGCATGTTCCCGGGCGCCGCCATTTTTAAATGCCCAGTAGCTCGAACTACCTGCCCGTGGCTACATGCGGCACGGGCTAGGTAGTTCGAATTAACACTCTTAATTCGAACTACCGTTACTCCTCCTGCAATGAGTAACGGTAGTTCGAATTAAGAGTGTTAATTCGAACTACCTAGCCCGTGCTGCATGTAGCCGCGGGCAGGTAGTTCGAGCTACCGGGCATTTAAAAATGGCGGCGCCCGGGAACATGCAAATGAAGCCCGGGATATTTAAATCCCGGGCTTCATTTGCAAGTTCAAATGACTACATTAGCCACCCTAGTTCGAACTAGGGGGCTAGTGTAGCCATACCCTAATGACTTGTGTAAAACTTTGAGGAGTGTTTTAATACAAATTAAAAAAGTGTTTTTTCCTGTCTCAAGTATTTACAATGTATACAGATCCGTTTCAGCAATAACCTTAATATTATCTTTCTTTACAAAGTAGTTCTATATAGAACATTTAGTCAATATCTAATTTCTCAGAATATCAGTTTAATGGATTCTGAACTCAACTTGTCTGTTTTCTTCTGATCAAATATACAGGAAGATGTAGGGGGATAATATTTCAGTTGAACTACATTCCTGCTATGAAAATTGATTTAAAAAAAGCCTTTGATATCATGAAAGCCAGCTACGTGTTTTGTAACTGGCATTCTTCCAGATGTGTTGTTCATGTCCATTCCACTGTAGGTGTATGTGCTCTCCATGTGCTGGAAGTTTTTCCATTAGCAGTACCCATACGGGAGTACCCCCTGTGATGCCTGGAGTGGCACCTCCACGGCACTGAGTAAGAGGCAGTGTATGCTCCCCCACACTCAGTTTCTTCTTTCTGAATATTCTGACAGTAGGGAAGAAGGGTGGGTCATGGAATGGATATAAGCAACAAACCTCAAAGAACACTAGTTACAAAACAGGTAACTGTCTTTTTTCTTTAAGTAAGTTATGCTTCCACCAGAAACAGATTGTACTACAGTGTTTCTATAAAGTGAAATGAAAAATAGCATTTTTTTGTTTCTTTTTTTCAGTGCAAATATTGGTAATGGCACACTTTGTATTCGGTGCTGTAATTGAAATGACTATTTGAAAATGTACAAAATAATCCAAAATATTTAATTTCAAATGATATTCTATTACTTAACAGTGCAATTAACTGCAATTAATTTTTAAATTGCCATTAATATTTGCGTTAATTACATGAGTTAACTGCAATTAATTGATAGCCCTACATTTAACAAATATTAGCACATTTTAAAAAGTTATTCTGATTCACCAGTTCTTGAGTTTCCTCTTCAGCATAGGAAGGAAAAACTCTACTTTAAAAAATATTTATTATAGCCAAGACTATATCACTTAATAGCTCTCTGGAAATGCTTATGCTTGGGCTTTCTAGCCCACAGAGTTGAACCTCTGACCTCTGCAAAACATGTAGAATTCTTCTGTTTGAATATTGGTTGAATACCCTGTTGCTGGCAACGGGATGGATGGATATCATAAGCACAAACAATTAGACCACTAGCACAAGTAAATGAACACCTCTTTTAAACCATTGACTTTATTAAAATACTTAATACATAGTTTGCAGAGGAACGTACTGACATTTTCTGAGAACTCCACTGAAAGCAAAATGTATCTGTACATGTACTATTTAACAAAAAACAACTCAGAGGATGGGTTCATACTCTATATTCTAAGAGCAAGTTTAGTTTTTTCTCAGTTTTTTTGGCACAGTCTCTTCCTTGCCCCCCTTGACACCTATCTCAGAATACCTAGTGGGGCTCATATTACAAAAAACAAAAAACAAAACAAAAGTGGAATTTCCATTGTTTTTATCTGCTCCTTCACTCTTCCCTTCTCAATATCTTTTTTTTAAAACCCTGTACAGAAAACCAAAGATGATCAGCCTCTTTCAAAGGTTATAGAGCTGCAGTGCAGGAAAAACTTCAAGTCAAATCTGAGCAGAGATCTCCCCAACCACCAGATCATCTCTCAATATCTTTACAATTCCTTCAATATACCCACTGCAAAACTTGATTGGAAGAAAACAGTAATGTCAAAATATGCAAAGGACAAAAGTGCATTCATGAACTGGGTGAAACGCACATCGAGGGCAGGCTACAAATACACAAAAGAAAATGACAAATTATAAACTTTAAAAAATTCTGTTGAAATAAAGAGACAGAGGGTGGGAAGGAGAAGAGAGGAAATAAACTCGATAAATATTTAAAACAAAATGCTCTTTTTCACATACCTCATTGTCAGTTAAAAGGTTCCAATTACCATAGACATTTAAACAGCAATAAAGACTGATGATAAAATATATATGCCATGACTTAACACAATGGTAAGGCTAAAAGTCCGGGGAAAAGCACAACAAACATTATGTGGAAAAGAAATGTACGAGTTTCCATGAAGGATGCATTGAGGTTGCATAGGTTTTCACATCAAATTCATAAAGTTGCTTTTGGGATATAATTTTTCAACCTTGCATAGGTGATATATCTGTTATAAAGATAATACATAGAAAGTATGTATGGTTGAAACATGAGCTTTGAAGAGCACACTTTTTCCTCAAGTTTTACTGCAGCAAAAAAAGCAACTTATTTAACCTCTTCAGTGCCCTAAAACATGTATGGAGTATCCCAGGAAAGACACATGAGGATTACCATGTGAATGATACAGTGTATATTTATACATGTTGAAACAATTGGAGGAGCCACCCCCCCCCCAAAGTATAGCCCTAAAGTTTCCATATAGAAAAAATACTTCATGAGTTAACTTTATTTACAAACATTAAAAGTCATTTAAGTATAAACTATTTTAGATCAGATTATTATATCAACTGAAATTATGTTAATCAGACTGTTGAATGACTGGATCACTCATATTTAGTTATATAGTTATTGAAAAACAAGTATAAACACCAGCTCATTAATTGGACAGAAAACTTTTAAAACTGCACTTTTATAATTACGTTTGTTTTTAGTTAGTTCAGACTGAGAGCAATGCCTCCATAAGTCTGTTGGAATGCAGCTTTTCCATCTTAATTGAGTGAACAACTGCCAACTGTACTGCAGCAAGAGCCATGAGGCTATTTGTTTCATCACTGGCTATAATAGAAATAAAGTCAGCAGATTAGAATATTGTCACAGGACAACTGACTACCGCTTTGAAAATTGTCTTGGTATTCAGCATGTTAATTTCCACTGATAAATGTCTTGCTCTGCTTTTGTCTAACCATAGGATCCCTTTTTCTGTGACAGGGCTCTATTCCATTGGAATTACCTCCTCCTTAAAGGTGGTGTTTGGCATTTCTTTTGCCATTTTGCACCTGAATCTAAGACAACATTATTAGTACTAGTTATTACTCTTGCATATCACAGTGAAGGTGTACCTTTAAATATTATTTATAATGGCTTCACTATGGAGAACTACACCTTGCATTAGAAACTGTCTGAAACCAGAGACTTTAATACTAAGGATTAGGATGTGTGATCCTTATCTACAAATAAACTTAAAATGTAGAGCTAAAATTGACCCATCAGACATTAAGTGTGTGACTTCAGATAAAGAAATGAAAACAAAACACAACCCCCTAGAACAACCCAGCACATTTCTTTTAGAAAGGATGCTATTTACAATAATAAAGATTCAGTTCTTTAATATTTTAACAAAAAAACCCCCCCAAAACCAAAAAACCTCAGCTAATTTTAAAATTAGTACACCTAATCAGGTTTTGCAAACCAACACAGTGCACAAACAACATTGCTGTTTGTTCTTGAACATGAGTCTCAGAAATGTAGGAACACGAATATAAATTATACTAAGAATGAAAAATTTCAACTAATTAAATAAAAAGAAAGAAAACAAAACACCACTATATTTGAAACACGGCCTCTAAAAAGTTCAGTGTTCCAATATTTTCTCACAGTTCCAGATTGCCAACATTATAAGTTAAAGGTGAAAGATACCCGTGTATAAACAAGGCAGCTTTCCACTGATTCTATACTGTTCTTGTCTAAACCTTTGGATATTTCAATCTTCAAATCCCATAAAGTAAGGTTGAATTTGCCAGTTACAAAAAGTACATCAGTTCATGATGTGGCATTTGAAAAAATGCATCTAGATATTTACAGGATGCTTAGAATGATTATTTTGCAAATGTTTTCTTTTTTTTTAATCCACACTCATTTTCATTTCACCTTCTGTAGAACTGTAAACAACATGCTTTGCATTCGGCATGAGGCCTTAAGTTATGGTGCGTGGTCTTTTGGGAGGAGGTGGGGGCATAAGTTCAGCATCAGGATCCAGGTGATGTTTATGCGTCTGTCCTTGAGAAGCTGCTGTACACCTATCAATGAACTCAAACAGCATTTCCTTTGTAACTGGATTTTGGATGCTATTACATACAGCTGGGAACAAAGAACACATTTTGATGTTAATAAACTGATTGGTTGCATGCAACACTTGAACAATTTAATCCAGTAAATGCAAAATAAATGACAGTATTTGGCATAAATGTTCAGCTTTGAACATATCATTTTATAGAACTTTTGTGTTAGGGATGAAATTACTCTACTTTGTTCTCACACAGCTTAAGACTAGAGAGAGTAAAGAACTTCTGTCCCAACAGGCACCCAGTCTAGCCTTCCAGTCAAGAGAATAATTCTTTGTCAAAAAGTAAAATTAAATCCAATATAAATGTCAGGAATTAACACATTACTTAGACATGTGGTAGCAACAAAGCTCTCGTACAATGTGTCTTCTGGCTCTGAAGCCACACAGGTAGGAATACATTATTTTATCCATTTTGACAAATTTGGAACTGAAACGGCTAAGTCTTTGTATTTTTCACCAAATAGCAAACAATTTAAACAATTTACGTAAAGGCTTGATTCTGAACTATCATCTTTATCATTTTTCCTGTGCAACCTGTCTCGTGTAATGAATCATGAGACTTAGGAAAAAAAGACAAGCAGCAAGATATATATTGAATTAAGGTGGAATTCCATGACAAGCTAGGACAAAAATATAAGATAAGTCTGTAAAAGATTTTGAGACATAGTATGAGGAAGATCAGCTATACTACAAAGGCAGTTGTGTGAGGAAGAACAATTGTTACTTTCTTGAGCCTCAACATCCATTAAATAAAATGAGCAAGCTTCTCTCCCTCAACAGACATAAAAAATCTTCATGACTAGAAATTAAAAGTATGGTTCCATGGGCCTCTGAAGATACTCTTTTCATGCCACTGTAATTCTGGAACCATGCACAATATTAATGTAACATCAATAAAACCTTCCCTAATGTCAATGATTTTTATAATTAAAAAAATTTAGTATAAAGGTGCTTAAAAATGTCTACTGTATTCATTAGATTTAGTCCATTTTAAACACAATATTTTAATTAAAAGTAGCAAACTTTGCTAAAACAAACAAAAATTACAAAAATAAAGAAGTTATCACCCCAGCAAGTCTGTGATGGTAAACCACTATTTTTAAAAACATTTTTGAACTGGAACAGTGTGAAAAGAAAAAAGCTTAAAAAAGGGAAAGAAGCAGCATGCTCACACTTCCTTTTAGCATTACTATTTCTTTCCAGCTTTTTTTTTTTCCAAATATGGAAAAAAGGGAGTCTCTCCTCCACACTAGAGAGCTCTTCCAATGGGGGAAATTTAAGAAAAATGGAAGGGATAGAACCTATTAAAACTTTTTTCAACAACTGAACCAAAAATTCATACATTTTTAAAATGTCATTGTAAAAATTATTTCCCATGAGAAGTTTCATTTTTCACAAAGATCTCTCTCTCTATATATAGATGACATTTTTTACAAAGATCTCTCTCTTTCACACACCGCCCCACACCCACCTTTGTAAAAAAAGTTAAGCTAGCTCTAGCAGTAGGGGTGAGGGTAAGAAGAGGGCTGGGGGAAGAGGAAAAGTTGCTGTTGCTTGGAAGTAGGGGAAAGGAGAGGGCAGGCCAAAGGAAAAAAAAAGGTTGCTTAAACAACCGTGAGGAAATGCTGGTGTTTCACGAGGCATAAGGGAGTGGTCGACAAAGGCTTCCCCTGTCGACTGATCCGCATCTTGACTCGTGCGCTGTGCCGATGATCAGCTGAGCTGGCACAGAGCGGCGGCCATTTTTATTTTAATGAAGCTGGGGATATTTAAATCCCTGCTTCATTGACTATGTCGGGTAGCCTATTTTACATGCCTCTTTCGGCAGAGGCATGTAGTCTAGACATACCTCAGAATGCAAGCATTTCCATCACCTCAGCAGCTTTGGGTATCTCCCCCAAAGGCACCACCAATGTAGCAGTCCTGTTGTCACGTGATCAAATGGCTAACCTCAATTTATTCATCCAAACAACTGAAATTCACTAGATCATCAGATATGTACATGGGCAGAATAATTTTAAAGAAAAACTATCAATATACATACACTTTGTCAGCTTTGTAGTTCTGTTTAATAGTTTATGATACCACCAAAAAAGTCAGTTCAGTATGAGAACTGTTACTCATATTATTCAAACATATCTTTTTAATTTAAACTCATTCATTCTACCTGAAAGAAAATTACTCTTTTGCATTCTTTTTTATTGTCTATAGGAGAATCTGAAGGCGTCATAATCCTTAAAGACAACTTTTTTTTCATAGCTTTCATTTGCTTTACTCTCTATTGTTTGTAATACTATTTTAGGAGCTTGAAATTACATTTTCTCCTACTAATTTTGTCTTCCATCTGGCAAACAATTGTCTTGAATAGAGCTGAAATTACCATGGCTTTTTTTGTTCATCAAATTCAACTTATGTAGCATGTTGATGTGCCAAAGTATTTTTCTTGGTGCATCAGCACAAGTCAACATAGTACTGGGAATAGTGTTTGTTAGTTAACTGTGTTGTAGAGCGAAGGCAACTATATTTTTATAGGCCTCACTTAAAGGCAGGCTAAATAATGCACCAAATCTGTGAAGAACTCATATACAGTTACTACACAGAGGCCATGATTTCACCTGTCATGTGTAAAGTAACTGGTATGTCTACACTACAGTTAAAAGGCAACTGCCTTAATCTTGTGAGGCTTGAGATAGGGGGCTGTTTACCTCCAGTGTAAATTTTTGGGCTTGGGTTGGAGGCTGAGCTCTGGGACCCTCCCACCTTGTGAGATTCTAGAGACAGGATCTAGACCAATGGTCTCCAACCTTTTAAAGCATGAGATCAATTTTTTCAATTTAATTGCAATCCAAGATCTACCTCAAACCCAACTATCCTTGCCCCACCTCCTTTCTGCCCCTTATCTGAGGTCCCAACTCCTGCTCACTCCATCCTCACTCACTTTCACCAAGCTGAGACAGAGGGTTGGGGTGCAGGCTCTGGTTTTGGATTGAGAGAGGGGCTCTGAGCTGAGCTTCCGGGAGGCAGGTGGGTTTCAGGAGGGGTTTCTTAGTGCAGGCTTTGGAGGGTGTTTGGTCTGGGCTAGGGCAATGGCTTGGAGTGCAGGAAGGGTTTCATGACTAGGGTAGGAGTTCAGGATGTGGGCTCCACCTGGGAACTGCTTACTTCTGATGGCTCCTGGTTCGTGGTGCAGTGGGTTTAAGGAAGGCTCACCCCTGTCCTGGCCCTACACCAATCCTGAAATCAATCTCCATCCCAAGTCCTATTGTGCCCCCTCTCTGCTCTGTGGAGATATGATACAGAGTGGGAAAGAGGACACCTTGACATCAGCACCCTTCCTGTCATTCCCCTGCTCTTCCCAGCAAGCATGAGGCTCCTGAGCAGATGGGGACAGCTCCAAGGCAAAGGGTAGAAAATGCTTATAAAAATCTCCAAGATCTACCAGTAGATCCTGATCTACTGGTTAGTGACCACTGATCTAGATGGAGTTCAAACATTTATACTGCAATTTAACAGCCCCTTAGCCTGAGCCAGCTGGCACATAACAAATGGGAGGACTTAATGTTATACTGAAAGGACAAAAACTGCTAAACTAAATATTGAGAATACAGACCATCTTTCCTCATTAAATTAGACATTAAGGCAGAGGAAATTAAGTTCATTTAACCATTTTTACTGAAATGGTAATTATGAAAGGTGTGAGCAAAAGTAAGTTATTCTACTCACCTAGGGCAGTGTTGTAAGCATTTGGAAAGCTTTTGTCTATTCTCTGCCTCATGAAGACCCAGCTGTTGTTCTCAAATTTGCACTCTATAATTTTATTGTCATACTGTTTCAGTTCTCTTGTCACCTGTTTAAAAAAAGTGTAAGTTAAATGTATTTTATTAAATCAATTTAAAGGAACTGTTACTTCACCTTGTGATAGATAATGGAAGGCCTTAAAATTCATCAGTTAGAATTCTTCATCCTACACCTAAAATTAAGCTTAACTGAATAGTTTACATCTCCAATGTACATATGTTCAACTACTCGACATTTTAAAAATACTTTTGAAATCTGCTGTCAATATATGGCAATTATATTATGCTAAAACATCAGCTACTCTAGAAAAAAAATCCCCCAGTACAAATGTCCCAAATGCAAATATGTTTCCATGGGGATGAACTGCTTCCTATATAAGTGCTACTGCTAGCCTAAGTACATGAAATGCCCTATCCGTGTTTCCTTCAACCTTCTTTGTTAAAGGTTTCAAAAGTAAACAATAGGTTTCAATCTCAGAATTAGCTTATAAAAATCTTTCCACTCTAATTTTTTTAGAGTTTATTTTCTTTTAAAAACAAAGGAAATTTTAACTTAAAAATACATTTTAAAAAAATCACACATGTTCTAAATATCTTCGGTCATCTTTTCTCCATTCATTCATAGGCTTGTCAGCAAGGAACTGATACTGTAAGCTATTTGTCTATCAGACGATGCTGAGTGTTTTGGAGATTTTTAGTTCTTGTGCACTATATTTCCTATTTATTTTGGCTTCTTCATCCTATTCATCTTAACTTATGATAAAGTGCAAAATTCCCAAGTAACCATGGCAACTTGAGAACTGTATCGAATGGTTTAGCAACTATTTTCCAATATACTTCAGTTGGTTCCAAGAAGTTTCTTTGTATGCAGGATTCTGTATTTAACTGTCAGTTTTATGTTTAGTTCTGTTATAATTTTCAAATTAAATGCTAGTCAAAGTAATATCACAATTGTGATCCAGGCTTTTATGGGTAATTACTTTTCCTTACAGTAAAGAGGACTGGTTATTTCATATGCAGAATTTTGCATTTCTACTGTCTATCTATTTACCAGTACTGACCCTAGAATTTACTACTATTAAAGGATATGGTTTTTGAAGAATGCCAGGGAAGTCCTTGGAACAATTAGTAGTGAAAGCTCTCAAATATATTTTGGACTAATTTCTAGATAAAGTCAATCTTAAATCCCAAATCTGGGTTATCCCACCTACAAAATAGGACATGTCTAACCTTCAAATTGCTAAAAATGCAACTATCAAATTTTATTCAGCATTTATTCTGACTATTACTATTAATTTCAGGAAAGTGCATTCTGGGATTTTACTTGTCAAGTAAAAGTGACAGTATGGGACAATTTAGCTAAACTGCTTAATTTAAGCCAGTCAAGTCATGATATTTTAGCATAAAAAAGTCAGTTCTAGCATTCTATATTATTATTTCTTTTTGAAAAAGAAGCAATCTTTCTGCTGATTACAAGTATTTTAAAAACCATTTGACTAATACAATGAGCTTTGTGACTGTTGGTGGCCACATGGTTTAGGGGAAGACATTTCCTGTCCTGTTTCCAAGATTAACTCTTCTCCTAATTTGCCTGTCTTTCCCTTTTTAGCACATTTCCTTGTACAGTATCTTAGTTCATTATACATATGTTAAAAGCTATATTCCAGCCAGATGTTCAAGTAATGCAGACTCATTTAACATTTACATTTCATTAGGTGTGTTCAGGAAAACACAACATCCTTTTCTAACCCACTGTGGACATTTAAACACAGGAAGAAACTTTTGGCTGTGTAATATTTAGAAAACCACATTATTTTGACAATAGCAGCCAAGGAAAAATATTTATATGCCCTTTTTTTCTTGCTGAAGCAGGAAAATGCTGTTAGAAGTATCACCTGCTAAAGACAGAGATATATTCCACTTTAGCCAGTGACTTCCACTAACTAGCAATCTCAGTAAGCCTTTGTCATATAGTTTATCATTCTTCTAGTGTTTAGAGGCTCAGAATAGCAATAAATTATGTGGTTGCTCTATGTGACTGTGGCAATTAAGCAGTATTATTAACTCTCTGTATGCTTGCTTGGCCACTCATTAGCAATCTGGGAAACAGATCTTTCCAGAAAATACAAACACCTGCCAATGCACTGAGCTAAATGCTTTTAGAAAACTGCTGTTCATAGCCTTCACAAGTTACAGCAATTATCTTACTGAATAAGGAATGTAACAGTTACAATCCTCTGCATTATTAAATGACCTTGGTCTTGTAAAAGCACCTGTCTTAATGTATAGGCACATTTTCTTTTAGAAGCTGTTGAACATTTTATCAAGAGTACAAAAAGTACTCTGAGCACAATATATACTTTCAGCATTGTTAATGCTGAAAATACCAGTGTACCACAATCATTCTAGGCTTCTCAATATGTACATGTTTGGAGAGGATTGAAAAAGTCACAGAACAATTCCTTAGTGATCACTGTAAACAAGCTTTGTTGCAAACATGTCACAGTTCAGGGCAACTGTACCTGTTTCCCCACAGTCATCCAGCTCTCAGCTTTCAGCTCCCAAGCTGTTGCCTCTGGGGTGGAGACCCTCCTCTCACTTCCTTTTGACCAGAAAAGACAGTCTGCCTAAACAGGCCTTCTTGTTTTCTCTTTAGAGGCTGATAACAGTGTGATTTGTGTAGATATAAGGTACCTCAAAGTTCTCTTTAATCTATTTAATTCTTCAGGTGCAAGCATTACAGAGAAATATTAAATATTAAAATGATGAAACTACCTTCTTGCGCTCTAAGAAGCTTACCAGAATTCATGCTAACATGGATTCTGGCAGGCCCAGAACTCCCAATTCTACCGTAAGGATGGGGGCCCTTCAGGGATTAGCGGTCCTGTTCATTTGCTGGATCAGGAAGACACCTTGTCCATTTAAATGCAGACTGTATAATCTCCAAACTTTTTATTTGCCTCTGTCCCTGGGAAATCTAGTCTGAACTAGTGTATGTGTACATCTCCAGAGAGATGGCTTCAAAAGCAGGTAACATAGGAAGTTCATTAGCCTCCCCCCCGTAGTAGAGAAGGTTCATTATATGCCAAACAACATTGCATACCCGCACTGCAATTTTAATACAAAATACCCTCAAAGTTTGTTTGGGATATTGTTTGGAGGACAGTCACTACATAGATTACTCACAACCATTTCCTGAAATAGTAATGATGACTAAATCTGGTCTGGGAACCACCAAAATATATCTTATCCCTGACCAAAATCACTTCTTCCTCAACAAGCTCTTTTCTGGCAGTTGGGGGTGTGTGTGAGAGAGATTAAACTTCCCTCCTAGTGGGAACAGTGACATATTGCACATCCTACCCACAGAGTGGTTTCTCTCTATTTTCCCTTCTTGGCTTTGGGTTCCTCCATGCTTCCCTCACTCCCACCTCTACCATACGGTAGAGGAGATGTGGGCAATTCATCATTCCACGTCTTGAAAGGGAGCTTTGATAGTTGTTTCTTCCAACTTATGCTGGATGGAATATGGGGGAAGATGTCTCCACTGTGACAGGCCGTGGGACTGAGGGTTGAACAACGTTATCTGCAATAAAATTCACTGTGTTTGCTGCTGGTGCTCTTACTCCAGTGTTGACAAACATGTGGAACCAGAGCCAATTCTAACAATTCTTCCAAAACAGCTACAGCCATGGAGATCTGCCAGATTATGGGACCAATGCACCCATTCTAGTAAAATGTGCTGGTGAGAAAGAGCAACTTCATACTGACAAAGTCCTTTGGGGGATAATCTGTATGTTTCTCCCTCCACCCCATCCCAATCCAGGACAGACTACATGTTCTCCTTCCCCAGGAACAGAGAACCTCCATTAGTCAGTCTAGTAACTACTTCCACAATCACAAACTTTTTAGTCTACATTCCAATACACAGCGAACTCCTCTGGCACAAACAGAGGTTTTGAGTAGATATACATGTGGAGGGCAGATAATCACATACCAAATCTTGGTCCTGGCATCTAGGTGCCCAACTGAATAATTTTACAGAGAACTCCTAATTTGTTTGAACTGACCCTGCTTGGAAGCCAGTGCTCAGTGGCCTCAAATTTGGGCCATAGTGGTTCCCTTAATCAAATATTCCCTAGAATATTTTCAGGCAGCTAATGGACATTTGGATCCCACAATACCACATGAATCAGGGTCATGGAGTAATCAGATCCCTTTAAAGTTTAACAAATTTAAGGTAATTCTATTAGATTGTATGCGGAAAAAAAGCATAACTTATTCCTTCCATTAGATGAAAAGCTTTCCCACTCCCTGAAACATCTAATGTAGTCCTTTAATACAGAAGTGGTGTTCTCTTTACAAAAACAATAGCATCTAGCATTAATGTATCACCTTTCTTGGAAAAGGAACCTGCAGTAGGAAAGAAACCGAAATACCAGTTAAACACTATAATTACTTCCATCTACCACCCCAATGCAGCCATCTCTGAGGTGTTGCTAAACACAGCAACGTTAAACAATGTAGGACACCTGAAAAATAATGTATCCAACTAAAAATGCAGAAGGGAAAACATTCATGCAACCAGACAGTAATTATTGCTACTGCTTTGAATGCTGCCATAGTATCTGTGATGACCCCAAAGGGTCACTTTTTAAAAAAAAATCTCATTCAAAAGCACACCTGCAGCCACACAGTGCTTCTTAACACCATTTCTAGGGCACAGATTCAGTAATGAGTCAGAGATAGTTTCACCTTACTGAATCACCATGTCCTTCCATACAACTGTTACATGTTCTCATCCAAACAGCAATCCAGCCCTGCTTAGTTTGTGAGAGGACTGTTTAATTTTACATTTTAAAGCAGATAAGCACATATTTAGATTTTTGGTTAAAAGTTTTCCAATTTTTAGTTCCTTTGTAAAAAATGTAGAGAAAATTTTACAACACAGCAAGAAACAGATGAGGTCACATACTACATTTGAGTTCTGTGTTCAGTGCAATTATAGCAAATCATTGAGGAAAAAATAATCCACTTTAAGAGATACAGGCTGCCAGGAAAACATTAAATATTCTATTTAGAAATATGTTTTGTTCATATGATTTTGTGTTTGTACTTTCCCCCTCATTCTTTATTACCAAAAACATCTGCATGTTTATATGTTCACTGGCTTCTGTTGTTTATTCCTTGCCTGAAGGCACCATTTTATTTGTGATATTCTAGTAAAAATGATTGTGATGTTAAAAACAGAAGTTTATGATTTCCATAGAGGAATAAGCAGAAGCAGCAGCCGAACTCTTAAGAAATAAAAGGTTTTTTGCATGGATTTTCTTAGCAATATAGAACAAGAAAAAAGAATATATAGAAAGATAGTTAATAAATAAAACAGTTTTCCAAGAGTCATCTGCTTCTTTGTAGAAAAAAGAACATACACAATGCAAGCATTATTCTTTTGTTATGTAAATGAACAGACATGTTGATATTCATACACAGTCCATTGGCTGGACTACAGAAGAGCTGCCATTTTGCCATATAGAGCTGGTCTTAGCACTTTTGGGTTTGCCTGTGAAACAATCCCTCCCCTCACTGAAAACGTAAGTGATTTTTCTCCACCTGGATCACACTTTTATGGACAAATGAGAAATATAGCTCTTTAGCGCACATTCAAAATTAACTGAGTAACTCTGTGAAGCAAAGAGGGAAAAACCTTTAGGTTGACCCCAGACTACTGCTTCAGGAGAAATGAAGGCAGTCAGCTAGTGCTGGGGTCAGGACATTCTTGACAACTTTTAACAAAGTTTTCAAGGGACAACTGTCCAAATAATCTGATAGATGTGAGGTTTTGGCAGAGTTCAGGCATCAGTGACAACACTGTGGATGAGGTGGGAAATATGCAGACCAACTTTTGCTTTTACAGTTGGTGACTCCTTCAGTGAGGAGTGCAGAAGTAATATACCTTCAAGTCATGGTTTCTCCACCACTACCAAACTTTATGTGGTTGTTCCATTCCATTTTGATTAAATTAATCATTTAGATAGTTGAAAGTATATATGAGAAAGTATTATCATGTATGATTTACTGATATTTGTATGGACAGTTTTAAGCAACCTGACAAAGGAGATAAAGAGAGTCAGTGGCAGAGCCAGGATTAGCAGCTGGGAGACCCTTGCTCTATATCCTGTGCTTTGTCTTTATGTATCTTCTGTCCCCTCATGCTATTCAACTAGCTCATCTTATGACCGGAAGTTGGTAAGGTTGCTTCAGCAGAAGTTAGCTCAGCTGTAAGTAGCATTTGAAAGAAGCTTGCAATGGGTGTATTGCTCCGTATAGTCACAAACAAATGGAGGGTCCTCTCCAAAATCAAAGAGACTTGTGATGATTTTCAAAGGGTATGTCTACACACAATTTTTATTTCAGGAGAAGGATGCAAATACCACGGCGCATTTGCATACTTCCTCCACTTTTTTTTTCCCCCAGAAGAGGCTCTTCCAGTATTTACCCGCATCTACATGTGGCCGAATTTCTAAATAAACCCTTATTTCGAAAGACCCCTGTAAACCTCATTGTAAAAGGAATAAGGGGTCTTTCGAAATAGGGGTTTATTTTGAAATTCAGCTGCATGTAGAGGCGGGTAAATACCGGAACAGCCTCTTCCAAAAAAAAAAAAAAAAAGCGGATGAAGTATGCAAATGCGCCGCAGTATTTGCATCCTTCCCCCAAAATAAAAATTGTGTGTAGACATACCCAAAGACATCAAAAGCTAGACCTGGGCAACTGCAGAGGATGAGTGGCAGAAAATGAATAACCTACAATCTCCAGGAAATGTCAGGTATAAATATTCAACCCTAGCAATTGGTGTAAATGTAAATAAGCAGGGAGGACTTGCAGTAGCAGACTTTATGGGTCCCAAAAGTGAGCTCTAACGTCAGAGGTTATACACAGTGTTAATTATAATTGTCTTTGTATTTTCTCTGAAAGTATATCATTTAGATTGTAAATACTATTTTAAAGAATATAGTTTTTAAGCGAAATATCAAAAATATACATGAATATAAATAATGCTTTTAAAATATACTCAAGCCTGTTCAGACAAGGAGCTTTTACTGCACCTAAAAAGCTTCATAAACATTTAAGTTAATTAAAAAATCAATTGGTTAAATAAAATACTGCATATTTTCTGTTCAACAAACAAAATTTCGTGACAATGAAAAGCACCATTTTCTAAAAAATAAATATGTGCTGAATTGGTTACCACAGACGTTATTTTATTTTACTCCAGTTATGAGAACGTACAGTGTATAGTTTTAAGTGGCGTATTGCACAATAAACAGCTGTCAGGTTGGGTAAAAGCTAGTGAGTCGAAATGTTTATTCAATAGTGAAGCTCTTTACTGAGACTGGACTACACACTAACTCTTGTTTATGGGAAATAAAATGAATGATCTGACTCCTTTAAAGGAACACTAACAAGTTAAAATACTGTTTTACATATGTTATGAAAACCTTTTAAAAAACATATACAGCATAGCTGATGCTGAGAAATGAAAAATCCTGAGTCACACCCCTCAAAATCATGAGATTTAAAAATATATATAAATTCAGAGTTATTTTCTCTGATTTCTTGTTTCTAAGTCATAAGATAAACACATGTTCTTCTTCAAAGCCATGAGGGCTCAAAATGAATCTACTTTTAAAAATGAAAGTAGAGATTTTCATCTAATCACATTTCTCTAGGTGCTTGGAGCTTCAAGAAAAAACACAATGTTATGAGGCAAGAACTTTGGAAACACTAAATATTCACTATTGTCCATTTATTTCCATCTTCAAATATTGATTTAGTTTTCTGATCTAGGATGGGCTAGACACCAACTATCTTTCAAACTACCAGGAAATAACTGGAATAAAATTCCTTTTCCTTTCTTTTGGTTGGTAACATAAGCTTGGCAGTTTTTTGTTGTTTTTGTTTTGCTATGAGGAAGTACAATTTTTAGCAATCTTTCCGCAAACCAGATCTTACAGTACTTTCTGAACAATGCTCAGAACCTGTGTCTAAAGCAAAAAGGACCCAGTATTGTAAAACATCAAAGAGATCCCAGTAAACCATGTAATGACAAATCCAACTAAACGATCTGGAAACTTTCCAAATTCCTTCTATTTCTCATGCTTGCTGAAAAAGTGATTAAGGTCACTTGGTTTCCCATGTTGCTGAGATTGAACACACTATATGGAAGGTGTACTAGCCTCCTTTGAAGCTAGTCACTCATGCCAAAACCAGGAGGGATCCATCAGATGAGTCATAGGTCCCAAATACACAATGTGTAGCCTTTGTCTGTATTTTTCTCAGCAAATAACACTGCCCTAAAAAGTTCTCTGAAGTGCAAAGAACGAGTTTTCAGGGAGCTCTAGTGGAAATCAAACCTGCAGCCAATTAGACCTACAAGCATCTATGCCTGCCACAGTCTCACCAACATCAGAGATTACCAGAACCTGATGCCAGGCAAGGTCTATGTCCTTACAATGTAGCTTCTTAAACTCCTAGTGTCTCTCTTGATAAAGTCAATCAATCAGGGTAAAGGCCTTCTTTCAGATCTGCACCTTAGCTTTGGACATGAAAGCCTAGTAGTTCATAATGTAAAGGTTTGAGAATGTAGATTGACACACCTTTTAATCTGAATATTCGAAACACCATGGTCCAGGGATTTAGAGCACAGAACTCCAAATGTGACTGGTCTTCCGTCTACTCATGGCCATTTCTGTCATCAAACTCTCACAGAACAGTAGCAATCTTAGCCAGTGGCATCTTTGAGGGCATATTTTTTCCTCAAACACCTTTGAGACCATGATGTAACTACTTCCCAGAGTCTGCCATATCTTCACCAACTGGTTTAAATGGATGTAACAAAAAGGTAATCCTAACAAACTGGTGTTCCTCACCCAGGCAGCTCTCAATCATGGTCCTTGTAGATTCCTGGACCAGTTTCACCTCAAAATCAGGTGTCCTGTATGATTTCTGTAAAAATTAAGACAATGTAGGATCCTCCACTGTGGAGCCATTACCTTGATGTTCCTCCATTGTGGTATTTTAAAAAAGTTCTCTTTTTATTCAGAGTTCAAAGAACAGCTCATGTCAGCCTGATCTTCAGCCTGTCCTGCTGCAAAAGGACAGAAATGACTGGAACTTTAGGAGGACAGAACTTATACCTGGCATGAGACTGCGTGTGAAAGCTATTTTTTACTCTTATGAAGATCACCCAAACCAAGCAGGTCAAAGGAATCAGATAAAAAACAGTCCACTGCTCCTCCAGGTTGACGATTGAGTGAGAGGCCAAAAAATTATTCTTGTCAAAAATTTAGGATTTAGAAATACAAGGTAATAAAAAGATCCAAAAATGAAAATAAGTTAATAAAATATTCTAGACTGTAAGCCAATTTCCACTCAGAATACCATTAATTATGACTTCCAAAGCAGAAAAAGCATCACTGATAGACTGAGTTACTAATTATCAGCAAATTGCAACAAACTAGGTTTCAAACATGATACAGAAAAAATTAAAATTATACAGTTTTATGTGCAGACAACTATGACAATTAGATCAAAAATCAATTCTACAATTGCCTACAAACACTGAAAAGTCAGGGAAAAGGCAGCAAGATGGGATGTTGCAGACTTTGGCCGCTGATTAGAGGGTCCCTGAGCTGGAATCTGGAATAGTAGGCGGGCCTAGGTTTCCGTACCAGCAACTGAGCAAGTGGCACAGAGTGGGCGAGTGGAACAGGGGCACTTGTCCAATGAGAGGTGGGTACCTCGAAAGGGGGAACACATATAGTTATCTAGCTGACGGGCCAAGCCATGAAGAAGGAGCAACTGAGACATGAAGTGAGACAGCACGCTGAAGTGCAGAGAGAGACGGACAGACTGACTGCAGGATGCATAAACAAGAGACAGGAAAGTCTATCAGATCAGGTGGAAGTAATCCCAAAGCAGCCAGAAGGCAACACCTTCCTGGTGAGTGTACCCCATGACAAATCATCAGGTTTTAACAACTGAAAAAGAACAAAAAGCACTGTCAATAGGTGTTAAACAGACCAATACCACAAGAAACTTGACTTTTACAAAGATATTAAACACCCACCACTGTGAGGAGGAAACGCAGGGTAGTGATGTTTGGAAACTCTCTTCTGAGGAGGACAGAGGCAACCATCTGTTGCCCTGATAGGACATCCCAGGAGTTATAATGCCTGCCAAGGCCCGTATCTGAGCTGTTATGGAGGGATTGTCAAGGATTATCCGAACCTCTGACTACTACGCCATGCTGTTCATCCGTGTGGGCAGTAATGATACTGCAAGGTGTGACCCGAGCAGATCAAGAGTGACTACAGGGCTCTGGGAGTACAGGTGAAGGGAGTTTGGAGGCAGATGGTGTTCTTTTCAGTCCATGTGGTCAAAGGTAGGGACCCAAGCAGAGACAGGTGCATCCTGGAGGTGAATGCCTGGCTGCGAAGATGGTGTCACCATCTTTGCTTTAACTTCATTGATCACAGGATGCTGTTACAGGAAGGGCTGCTAAGCAGAGACGGGGGTCACCTATCTAGGAAGGGGAAGAGAACATTGGCTGCAGACTGGCTAACCTAGTGAGGAGGCCAAGGGCTTTAAGATAGGTTCAATGGGAGCAGGTGACCAAAGCCAACAACTAAGTGAAAAACATGGAGACCTGGGAGATGTGTTAGAAATGGGAGGGAGTGTGGGCTATAATAGTAGAGATAAAGGAGAGATGAGGCAGAACTGGGGAGCAAAATCAAATCAGTATCTTAATTGTTTGTTTATAAATGCAAGAAGTATGCATTGCAGTTAATCCACTTCCATGAGAAGTGGTAGTTATGTTGACTGGAGAAGCCTTCCTGTCAACATAGTGCTGTCTACATTGGGGTCAGTATAGTTGAATTGCTCATGGGAATGGGTTTTTCACATTTTTAAGTGATGCAGTTATACCCATCAAAGTCAATAGTGTATACCTGACCTAAGAGAAGGGCAGGCTGGATTTCAACTTGGTAGCTGATGAGTGAACAGAATTTCATTCTATGAGTAATCATAGAAGAGAGCAATGAATTGCAAAAACTGCTCATCATAAACTTAACTGATTTAAGAAAGCACTTGACAGCCTTCATTGCAATTCACTCTGCAGCAACTTGAAACATTATGTATGCCAGAAAAAATAATTAATATAATTACAAGCCTTTATATCACCATACAACTTGCACAGTTAAGGTAAATGCAGACTTGAGCAAACTATTTTAAGCTAGACACTGATGTCAAACAAGGATGTATCCTTTTGCCATTATAAGGAAATGTGCCAATAGGTTGGACCTTCCTGGTCTGCAACCCTTGGGACCTGACCAAACCTGGATGAGGGATTTTGCCAGACCAGGGGAGATGACATCTGGCCCACCCCAGACCTTGACCAGCCACCAGCCTTCTGGCTGGCTCCCCACTCCCAGCCCTGCTGCTCTGCTGGTCCCCCATCCTTCCCTGCTAAGCCCTCCCAGCATGCTGGGCTCCCGTCCTGCTAGGCAGCCCATGTGTGGTGAGCCCCGCCACCAACCCTTCACTGGGACTCTATTGGAACATCCATGGTCCTTCCAGACCATGGATGTTGTCAGACCACAGAGTCTCGGTTTACAGAGGTTCAACCTGTACAGACAACAGCTAAACCAACATGCAAGCAAAGACTGTCCAGCATCACAAGCACATTTTTGCAAAAATAAAGTAACACTAACATGCTATCTCCCTTGCTTTTAGTACTTCCTCCTGTTCCATCCTCTTCCTTTTCTGTGTGTCATAGGCAGGGCTGATAGCACTACTTTTTATTAAGAGTGCCTGACACTTCCCCTTTTATCACTCAATTCTCAGTTGCTTATAACTTTCCCAAACTTCAACCACTTGGGCTGTAATTTTCCATGCTCGAGGTCTACCTCGATGAATGTTTTGGGAACATTACTTCCAAGAATAGGTCCAAGGAAAATATCTTTTTGTCCATATTAAAAAATTCTGGTGAACTTTTCTTTGAGAAGTTTGGAGCAAGGATGTGAAATTTGGCAAGGAGATCTGTCTTTGCTGACTATGAAAATCTGCCCAAATTTGGCCAACTAATATGTCTTGGAAAATATGCAGTCTGCATGTGACAATTAGAGACTAGCTAGGGGTTTAAAGCTAAATTCTTCAGAGTCCATCCACAGTGAACCTGAGGAGGACAATTATAACTCTGGGCTGCTATGGATTAGGGCCAGGATGTGGAACTGATAGCAAGAAGCAACACCCTTAATTCAGCTCCCTGTATGTATATGACACAGTAATTACATAATCACATCCTTTCTCCCCCTCCCCGTAGGACCCCACTTCAATCAGTGCACAGGATGGCCCTGCTATGAAAGAGAGGCCAGCAAGTTAAGTCATCTTAATTGTATTGGTCAGGGATGGAAATATCCACATCCCTGAGCAGCGTTGTTAAGACGACCTATTCCCCCACCGTAGACATTGTTATGTTGATAGAAGAACTCTTTCATTACTGTAGATGTCACCTCTCGGGGGGCCGATTACCCATGTTGGTGGGAGAGCCCCACATAGTATAAATAGTGTCTATACTGACATACTGTGGTGGTGCATCTGTGCCACGGTATCATTTTAAGTGTTGACATACCCTCAAACAGGTATGCATAGTAAAAGACACTGTGGTGTGCAGGACCCCAGCCTCTTTTGTTGTAGATGAAAGGTGTGTAGTGAATGAAACGGGACTGAAGAAAGTGAAAAGTCTCAATGCGGAGGCAGTTGAATGCTGGTCAGGGAACTCAATTCTATTTCCACCAGTGCAACAAAGTTCCATGTAATGCTAGCCAAGCCACTTAAGCCAAACTTTTCACAGCTATTTACTAACATGTGTTTCTGACTTGAGACCATGGCAGTCTGACATGCACAAATGCTGAGCACTTGCAGCTCCAGCTTCAGGCAAGGGGCATTGTGGTTTTAACATAAAAAGTGCTATGTAATTCTAAGTACTCTGAAAAATTTGGTTTTGGGCACTTAGATTGGGCACCCAGAAGAACTGTAAATTTCTGACCTTAACTTCTCAGTGCCCAAGATCCCCGTCCATAAAATCGAGATAATACCACCCACCCTATCCCCACCACAATGGTGGTTGTGGAAATAAAGTAATTAATGTTTGTGAAGCACTGGATATTATAGTGTTTAGTACTGTACTACAGAAAAACTCATGAAGAAAGTGAATAATTCTATCTTAAAAGTAGGGTCTAAACAGTGGTCAGGAAATAAAGCATGGGGTCATACACCAAATAAGGAGAAAATATTTAGTAGTCACTCATCAGGGGAGCACCATTCATTCTGTATCCTGAATAAAGCAAGAGCCCCATAGAAAAATAGTGTATGATAGTGTAATTAAACTGTATTATAATGTATGTGAACAAAGGGGACAAACTGAGGTTCAACATGCAACCTTAATTCTGACCTTTCCTATCTTTTGTGTAATTGATTTATCAACCTAGAACATAAGAATGGCCGTACTGGGTCAGACCAAAGGTCCATCCAGCCCAGTATCCTGTCTGCTGACAGTGGCCAGCACCAGGTGCCCCAGAGAGGGTGGACCGAAGACAATGATCAAGCGATTTGTCTCCTGCCATCCCTCTCCAGCCTCTGACAAACAGAGGCCAAGGACACCATTTTATCCCCTGGCTAATAGCCTTTTATGGACCTAACCTCCATGAAATTATCTAGCTTCTCTTTAAACTCTATTATAGTCCTAGCCTTCACAGCCTCCTCTGGCAAGGAGTTCCACAGGTTGACTACACGCTGTGTGAAGAACTTTCTTTTATTAGTTTTAAACCTGCTACCCATTAATTTCATTTGGTGTCCTCTAGTTCTTCTATTTAGGGAACTAATAAATAACTTCTCTTTATTGGCCCTCTCCACACCACTCATGATTTTATATACCTCTATCATATCCCCCCTCAGTCTCCTCTTTTCTAAACTGAAAAGTCCCAGTCGCTTTAACCTCTCCTCATATGGGACCCGTTCCAAACCCTAATCATTTTAGTTGCCCTTTTCTGAACCCTTTCCAAGGCCAAAATATCTTTTTTGAGGTGAGGAGACCACATCTGTACACAGTATTCAAGATGTGGGCGTACCATAGTTTTATACAGGGGCAGTAAGATATTCTGGGTCTTATTTTCTATCCCTTTCTTAATAATTCCGAGCATCCTATTTGCCTTTTTGACCGCCGCTGCACACTGCGTGGAAGTTTTCAGAGAACTGTCCACGATAACGCCAAGATCTCTTTCCTGATTTGTCGTAGCCAAATTAGCCCCCATCATACTGTACGTATAGTTGGGGTTATTTTTCCCGATGTGCATTACTTTACACTTATCCACATTAAATTTCATTTGCCATTTTGTTGCCCAATCACTCAGTTTGGTGAGATCTTCTTGGAGTCCCTCACAGTCTGCTTCTGTCTTGACTATCCTAAACAGTTTGGTATCATCTGCAAACTTTACCACCTCACTGCTTACCCCTTTCTCCAGATCATTTATGAATGTTCTTTTAAAATTTTATTTTTATGTATAATATATGCATGTTTTCTTCTGTGTCCTATCCCAGATCATTCTCTTTTTCATTTTTCCTGTAAGGTTACTGGGGTTTTTTTTCTGATTCTGGTTTTATCCTTCATTGTGTTTCTCTCTACCGGTTGAACCTCTAAAATCTGTGACTCTCTGGTCTAGCAACATCCATGATCCAGCAGGACCACAAATATTGTTGGCCTCCAGCCAGGTAGGAAGCCTTGACCACCCCTCGGATGGCAAACTCCATTGTTCGGGATCACTCAGTCCCGAGGGTGCTGGACAAGGAAGGTCCAACCTGTATCACATTTTGCAAATGGCCCACGTGATGACAAAATTATTTGTGGCCTACCTTTGCTGAGATTACACATAACAGAGCAACCCAATACTAGTGCCTGCAGCAGGATCTACGTCAGTCTCTTCGTGCAGTCTAAAGAAGAATTAGCTTCCACATGTCAACTAACTGTTTGCTCTACAGAATCAGGCCCCAATTCTGCAGACACTTTTTCATGTAAATTTTTGCACAAAGTAGTCTCATGGAAGCTATTCCCTTGCATATGTGTTTCCAAGACTGGAACCTTAGACTCCATCTGTCCATCACTCAGCTGAATTCTAAAACCTTCCCTGAAATTATAGCACTCCTCCCCACAAAAGAACAAATCAGTTCTCACAAGTGATCAAAGGAAGTTCAAATCAGAATCCAAAGTAATGAATAATAACAAGGGAATCTTTTAAGATGCATCCTTTATTAATATGCAGCTTTCAAATGCTAGCCATTTTGAATTATATTTTTTCTTCTGTTTAGCTCCTATACAGCTAGTTTTATATGCTTAAAGACTTTTTTCTCTCCCCGTAAATCAAAATTCAGCACTGAGAACAATTATGTTAATACTGCTAGAAAATTTGTTTGCTTTGTTAAATTGAGCTTCAAAAGCATTTCAATTGAACATACATTTGTGATTGCGAGTAATGCCTATTCTTATATCCATTCAAAATGTTTACTTTATTACAGCTTATTATAAATGTGCTGTCTAAAATGCAGCAGCATGACTGTTCATTTTCCAGGCCATAATTTTATGATAATCATACGTAACATATTCATGTGTCAACTCTGCTGCCTAACAAAGCCCCAGACTGATATGTTAGCAGCTCTGCTTTCCACATGGCGCAAATTTCCCTGTCTCAGAACATTACTAAATAAAATTCAGAAAGATTTGACCATCATTTTTAAGTTTATTTTCTCTAATATACTATGCTAGACTAGAAAGCAAAATATAATCTCAGAAGCTGAATTATGGTATATTTACATTACCCAATGTTGTCAGCTAAGAAATATGTAAATTATTAGCACTTGCATGACATGTTTGTTAGGATGGCAGCGGTAGGGAGGGAGATTTGCAAGCGGCATAGCATTTTTAAAAATATTACTGCTTGAATGCATCTGGGCTTTCTTGCTCTTCTTCCTCTTCCAAGATCAAAATTATATTTTTATTAAGTAATTTATCTTTCAATTTCAGATGTTTTAAAGTATTTTGCCATTTTTGCCAATGTACAGTTACAAAATATCATTTTGTTTCTCATATATTTCAGAACTAGATCTCACTTGCTGATGTGCTTGATACAGAACATAAAAAGGTTTAAAAAGACATCTTATAAAACAATTTTATCTTATTAAAACAATTTTTCCTCAAATATGCCATGCCCATTCATTAAAAGGAAGCATCAACAAAGGTTCCTTGGAAGCTCAGATTTTAACCACAGAGGGTTAACTCAATGTTGTTAATTCTGGATTGTATTTAGATCATGGATGACAATAAGTGACCTGTGGGTCAAACGTGGTTTGCAAGGGCTAGCCCCTGGAGACACCAGACACTTTATTTACCCGAGTGTCCCCTCATAATTCCTGTTGTCTGCGGTTCATTGTCTCCAGCCAATGGGAACTGCTGGAAGTGGTGGACTGGCCGCCTGGCCTGCACCGCTTTCTGAATCTCCTAGCGTACGTCTAGACTACATGGCTCCGTCGGCCAAGCCATGTAGATTAGTTTACACGACAAAGGGAAATGAAGCGGCAATTTAAATAATCGCCACTTCATTTAAATCAAAATGGCCACCGCGCTGTACTGATCAGCTGTTTGTCGGCACAGGGCGGCAGTCTAGACGGGGATCTGCCGACCAAAGAACACTTTGTCGGCAGATCCTGTAAGCCTTGTTTCACAAGGCATAAAGGATCTGCCGACGAAGGATTCTGGGGTCAGCAGATCCCCCGTCTAGACTGCCGCGCTGTGCCGACAAACAGCTGATCAGCACAGCGTGGCGGCCATTTTGATTTAAATAAAGCTGCAATTATTTAAATTGCCGCTTCATTTCCCTTTGTCGTCCTGCCTCATCTACATGGCTCTGTCGACGGAGCCATGTAGCCTAGACACACCCCTATTGGCCAGGAATAGGAACTGCGATCAACAGGAGGTATATGAGGCCACCACACCTGCGGACAGTCAGGTAAATAAAGCATTTTGTGGCCCGCCAGGGGCTAACCCTGGTAAACTGCATCTGGCCTGGGAGCTGCTTATTGCCCACCCCTTAGTTAGAGACTTGCAATGTTTGTTTTTCCCCTAAAGCTCCAGTTCTTGGAGTCTTATGATTACATCAGAACCTCAATTTTCATTAAAAAAAGTTTCTAGCCCTTTGAAATGTGAACCCTAAAGGCTCTCTCGGAAGACAAATAAAAGGAACTAGGGATGTTAGATATCATGCAATTGAATAGTCGTGTAATCGCACAAAATCTTAGTGGTTATACAACTATTTAATAGTCCTCCAGGGTGGGGCGAGCAGCTAGTGCGCTCCCAACTCCACTCCCGGGAAGCATTCTGCCACCTAATGCTGCTACCTTTGATAAAGAGGCAGCAGTGCAAGGTGGCAGCAGCCCCTGTCTCCCGGGGTATGAGCTCCCTGTGGACAAAGACTGTCCGCAGCAGCAGCCCCTGTCTGTGAGGAGGGTCCCGGTTCCCTGCAGAGAGAGGCTGCTCCACGGCAGCAGCCTCTGTCTGAGGCAGGCCCAGAATTAAAGCCAGCTCCTCATGGGCACTGGTTCCTGCTCCATCAGAGGTGGGGGGGGGGAAGGGCAGGGGGAGTGCATGTAGTTGGCAAGATTAACGGATAAACTCAGGTTTATTGGTTAATCATGTCGTTGACACCACAGTGACATTTCTGGAAAAAAAAACCCAACCCAGTCTTTTTTTTTTTTTTTTTTTATTTCAGACCTAATCCCTGATTTTTGAACACTTGAGGCTAGTTATATTGTCAACTCAACCCTCCACTCTTTTAACTAAAGTAAATAATCTGAGTTTCAGGTTACTGCTAGAAATACTTATGTGAGGGAGTTTGTAAATGCCATACTGAAACACAGACCAAAACCTAAAACACAAACAAAAGCACTCCCTGTGGCCATCAAACTAGAAATTGGAACAAAATGTGGAAAGTTATCCAGATGACATTTTAGGGTCACTGTTATTTTCATTGCATTTGTCAACATTCTGCAAATTTGGAATCTGTACATTAACCACTACAGCTGTGCCTCTGTAACACTTCTGAGAAGACACTACCTACACCAACAGGAGGCGTTTTCCCATTGTTGTAGGTGCTGTACCTCCCTGAGAGGGGACAGCTATGTCATTGGGAGAATTTCTCCAACTGAGCTCTATCTACATTGGGAGTCATTTAACTCTGTTGCTCAAGGATGTGGATTTTTCATACTCCTGAGCAACATAGTTCTGCCAACCTAATTTCCTAGTGTAGACTAGGGACATAAAGGAGTAGTTGACTAGTTGAATACCTGATAAGCCTATGCTTATTGGGTAGTTTAGTCTACTACTTGCATTCCCCCCTGCCCCACTTCCTCTGTATCAGAGGCAGCAAAGGACAGCGGGAGAAGCAGGAGCCAGTGCTGGGGAGAACTCGCTTAAAAGCTGGTTTCCCCCAGCACTGTCTCCATGGTGACACCCGTTCCCCACCCCCCGCCTCTATCAGAGGCCAGAGGGGCAGGGGCAGCTGCTGCAAACCAGCCCCTGTCCACAGTGACCCAGGTGTGGGCAGGGGCTGCTTTGTGGCAGCAGTCCCTGTGCGCGGGAGGTCCCAAACCCCTGTTGAGGCCCTCACGCACAGAGGCTGCTGCCAACTGGGCAGGCAGCCTGGCTCAGTTCCAGTTTGCACCGGGTGTGGGATAAAACCACACTACGGCTCTGCAATTTAAAATGCAGTAGGAGCAGAGGGCAGGCTGCCTGACTCCTACTGCCTTTTAAATTGCAGAGCTGCA
Source organism: Pelochelys cantorii (assembly GCA_032595735.1). Lineage (NCBI taxonomy): Eukaryota > Metazoa > Chordata > Testudines > Trionychidae > Pelochelys > Pelochelys cantorii. The sequence continues at coordinate 66,442,790 of CM064328.1, forward strand.
GCAAGGTTTGGTCCTGTACCCAGTGAGAGCCCGAACTGAGCTAGGCTGCCTATCGACTAATCGAGAAGTCAATAAAAATTCTATCGACTACTTGATTAGTTAAATATATACACATTTTAACATCCCTAGTGTAGACCAGGCCTGAGATTCATTTTAAAGGAAATACGTTTTTATCTTTTTCCATTGCCAAGATAGCCATTACAATATAAACAGATGAGTCACTACTTTGTTAACAGACTCAAAAACTGTCTTCAGTCAAAACAACAGTGGTAGCAAAAGTTCTTAATTGCCTTAACTCATTTCTCAATTACCTCAGTTCTCTTGAGCAGGTGTGAATTCTGTCGTCTTTCAAAACCATTCACCTTAACAAGGAAGGTATAAACTTCAAAGCCTCATTGGAACCAATTAGAGCCTAAAATTACCGAACACAAATTCATTTTTCTTCTTGAAAAGTTAAGGGCATTACATATAATTCTTTTCTCTCTCCATCTTCCTCTCCACTTAAAAGCATGCTGGCCTTCTAAGCCAGTGTAGTCCTTTGCACCCTTCAGGCTGTCCAGTGACACCAGAGAGTGAGTAGACTTGTTCTTCTAAAAGTAATGCTGTCATTGAGTGGCAGAGGTCCATGGAACAGCCTCCCAGGTTGTCTTTTCCCAAGGAGACTGCTTTTAAGCTTGTTTCTGGCTCAGAGACTCAAGACTTTGATCCTGCATTGAATTCTCCATAGGCTGACCTCTGAACTTTGTAGAAAAGGGTTTTGCCTAGGTTCAGAGATCTATCTGTGCAGGCATCTTTGCAAGACTGCAGGCCTACACTAGAGCGGAGTAAAATTTTTTGGAAAAAATCATTTGCCACAAAATACAGACATGCACATGGTTTGCTGGATTTCTCCAAATCACTGACAAATTCCAAACATTTTCAGAATCAAACCAAATATTTTCCCTAACTTTCCAGACAAGCTGAAAAATACAAATTATTTTCTCAGCTTTATCCAAAACAGTAACAAGAATAATTTTTAGATGCAAAAGCTTTGTAACAAACTTTTTTCATATTTATCTGCCTTTCACTTGACAGAATCTTAAGTAATATCATACCCAGTCCACAGAAGTAAATGATGTTACTAAATTTTATAATTCCAGTTGAGGAATGATCAACATGATCAGATGAAATCTTAACAAGCAAAGCTCTTGTTAACATGCAAATGTCCATGAACTGAAGCACTGGAAGCGGGTAGAGAAACAACAAATAGTAACAATACTTTTGCACGTCTGATAATCTCAAAGAGTTTTACAAATATGAAACTAACTCTTCTCTGTGGTAAAGAGTATTATATACATTTTACAGATTGGGAAAGTGAGTTTAGGAGAAAATGACTTGCCCAATAGCACCAGAACCAGGAATAGCAACCATAACTCCTTATGTGCAGTTCCCTGCTCTAATCATCAGACAACAATGGCATACAAAATTGGCTCTAACAAAATGGTTTTTCTAAGTTCGTTATGAAGTATTGGATAGGCCCGAATTAAGCATTTATTCAGGTTTATTTGAATTCGGTGCCAATTTGTCCAACACTTATAGTTAAATCCAAAATATCTGACTCATTGGTCTGTACATGTCCCTCTAAATTATTCAGAGATGCCTTTAGTTTTGGCTTCAAATGAAGTTAAATTATCCTGAAGCCTGTGAATATGCATTATTGACATCCAAAATATATGCAGTAGAATACTTTACTCCTGTTAGAGAAGGCAGAACGCATGGTGTGGGAGAATATCAGAGTTTGTTCACACTGATGGACCAAGGACTGACTAAATCTTGCTTTGCATTCTAGTTCACATCATTTTCATTACTGCCCAGACTTTTTACTGTGACTTGCAAATATTTTTTTTGTTAACTCTAACATGGAAAAAATACAATGCAAGAGCTTCATTAAAATAATTCTGAATTTGTCAGTGGACAGGCTTGATTCACCACAATCAGCAAACACATACGGAGATTTTAACAAGGACTACTTAGGCGTAAGGCAAAATGGGGCATTAGGATGTTTGTGTTATTAGCTGATGTCTGTTACATATTTCTGAGATGAAGTTGCCTGGGCATTTTATTTCTGTACAATTTTGCATGGTATCTTTCACAGTGGCAGGACACAGACATTTGGATAACCACTTCTTTGTTTTAGTATCCAAATAAATAATTAAACCAATTGATAAAAGTTTGTATACTAACAATAAGAATGTTTATAAATGTTTACAGGATAAAACTACTAGCCACAAAACACACTGCCATTTCCTCCTTCAAACAGAGATACAGGTAGAGTTTTATATTCAAAAACAACAGCTACAACAAACCTGAATGAGCTGGACAAAGCCGTTTCCCCTATAGAGCTGATTCCCAGTTGCACTCTGAAATAGGGTTATTTTTTTCCTCAGGTCTGTGCATTGCAGTGTGGACGAGAGAGCCCTAAGTTTGAGTACAGGTCAGAAAATCTTTATCTAAGGTTAAAATGCAATGTAGATCCTCAAGCTGGGTCAGATGACTCCAGTCCCACTAACCCTAGGTTTACATTGCTGTGCAGACATATCCAAGAGTCCTTTCATATCAGTCCAGCCTTTTCTTTGGCATAAAGAGTCTGAAAAGCAGGGGTGAGAATTGCATCCAATGCTCTAAGTATTTGTCATATCAACCCATGCCAACCTATCAGTCTATGGATTGAAAATCCTTTAATCTACTTTTAATTTCAGTTACTAAAACTGAAAAATAATGGATGCAATTACTAAAACAAATTCAATGCTTCAGCTAAACAAGAGGAAGCAACATCTCTCTGCAAAGATATGGTACATTATTACAGTATTTTGACTGTAAAGTCAACGGTTGAAAATATTTCTCTCTCAACTAAACAGCAATTCAGTGAATTTAGTACCACAAAAGAAAAGTCTCAGTAGACAGCGTATATCTGCAGTTTCTTTTCAGTAAATGCCTATAGTTCTTGGCGGTAAGGAGTGGGATGCCTAAACAAAGCTTTTAATGATACTGCTGCATTTTCTGATCTTTCCTTTTAAAATATTTTTACACTATTTTATCCAAAGATGTAACATACTATTTACTATACAATACATCTTTTCTTTTCAGAGAGAGGCTGAAGTGGCATTTTGCAAACTTCAATTTATTGAAATGTAATAACACATCTAAGCTCTATATTTCTTTGCTCTCACTTTTATTTAGTACCAGAAAGATAAAACTGTAGTACTTTTGCTGTTGCCAAACAAAAACTAAATAAATAATCCCACTGTCAGCTATTAAAAACCAAGACATCTAAGGTGTATAATTTTCTTTCCATATCATGAGCATGCAGTTCTGGAAATAGTCTGAGTAAATGAATAGTTTAATTTGAAAGTCAGAAACAAGTTGAAGAAAGACACTCGAGTGAGGCCTAAGAGACCTTATCTCTATGAAAAAATGGTGTATGGTGGGTTTGCCATTGAGGCGTGATTTTCTCCCACTGTACATGCTGATGTGATGGCACATAAAAATGATGTTTTCATAGAAAGATGTTGAAAAGAATAATTAGCTGGTAGTTTCAATGGGGGCCTCAGATCTGTTAACAAAATTCAGATCCCACAATGGAGGTGGTTCTCTAATTGGTGGAAATACCTGAATTAATCCCTTTCCAAATCTAGACATTCTGGGATCTGAAAATACATTGTGGTTTTGAATCTCTGGATGATAAACAGATACAGTTGCCAGATGAACTTTTTCTGAACTAATGGAAAATCCAGACAATCTTAATGAAAGCTAGTAGTCCAACTTGAAAGAGATGTCTGTTATAAAGGTGGAAAAATGAAGTTGTTTTGTCCAAATGATGAACCTTTTCCATTTGGCATAAATACATCATATAGAGTCTTTTCTACTATTAAATATAGTATTTTGGACATCCCTGCAGCAGGATCTCTCTGTCATTTTAATTACAAACATCCAAGTTGTACGGTATAGAGATGATCAGTATGAGCGAAGAGTCTTCCCTTTGTACTGAGTTCAAATCTGGGAGTAGAGGCAATGACACTGGAATCTGAACCAAAATCTTAGCAGATGCGAGAACTGAAATTGCCTAGGCCAACCTGATGAAATTAGAATAAAAATTGCAGCACTGTGCTTGAGATTTGGAATAGATGATTGGTGTACATACAAGATGTTGCATATTTTATTAATATCCATGGCAAACAGGTCAGTAATCTGATAATTCCATTTGTGGAAAGTCTGCTAAACAACTGACCTCTATGAAACATTTGTGATCAGAGGAAAAATGTCTTTGCATTCAATCTGCAAGAACATTCATCAGACCTGGCAGACGAATTGCACAGCTAGATAATTGATGGTCCAGGCATTGCTCCGAAAGTTGGATTACTTCCTGATTAAAGGGAGATGATCTAACTCTCCCTACTTGCTTTATATAATATAGAGCAACAGTGAGGTCGGTCATCACCAGCATGAAGGGGATACTAGGATCAGCGTGTATGTCTGTGATCCCTTTTCTTGCATAATGAGCCCGAGCTCCAGTATGTTTATCAGGTGAGACCAAAGCAGGGGTGGACAATAAGCAGCTCACAGGGTGGACACAGTTCACCAGGGTTAGCCCCTGGCAGATCGCCAGATGCTTTATTTACCTGTGCATCACTAGGTAAGGCCGAGCACAGCTTCCATGGGCTGCGAATCACCATTCCCAACCAATGGGTGCCACAGGAAACAGTATCCTAGTCTGTGCTGCTTCCTGCAGCTCCCATTGTCTAGAAATGTCAATTCACAGTCAATGGGAACTGCAAGTGGCCATACCTGGTGATGCACAGGTAAATAAAGCATCTGTTTGTTCACCAGGGTGAGCCCTGGTAAACTGCGTCCAGCTCACAGGCTGCTTATTGCCCACCCTGCACTAAAGACACAGTTGTAACCCGATACTCTGGGTGCTCCTCAACTTCTGACTGTCAGAAGCTGAGAATGGATATCAGGGGTTGAATCATTCACTAATGGCCATTTTCTGTTCATTTTCTCAAAAACATCTGGCACTGGTCAGTGTTGGAAGACAGGATACTGAGTTAGATGGCTCATTGGTCTGACCCAGCATGGACATTCTTATGAGTAACGAACTGAGGAAAATGAATAGCCCTCTTGCATTTGAGGAGCAAGTTTAACAGAAATCCCCGATGTTTCTGCACCTGAATCCCTCAGAAATAATAATGCAACCCCTGGTACTAATTTGTTAGTGGATCCCAGTACTAATGCAGGAATTCTAACACAGTTGAGTGACTAAAGGAGACTCAGAAAAATCTGAGATTGTTAAATCCCTTGGAGCTGCAAATGTCAGTGCTGATGTATCAGGACTGAGGGAAACAATTCACAAGGTAGACTGAATCTGTGACAAGATTCTTAAAGGCAACATGTAACCTTGGTATCAACTCCTGAATTGAAAAAAGTTCACTGAGAGAATATTTACAGCATGCAGGGATGAAGTATCTCTAGTGACCGTCAGAGGTGGTAAGAAGGAACTGAGGGGGCTGCTAGTCAGCAAGACCCTTTATACGAGCACTATGAGTGTATAACTGCATGGGGCACTATAGCCAACTCAACAGATATCACTGAGGGAAAACTTTCTGTTGGCAGTGTTTGTGGCAAGTGTACACCTACACTGGAGTGGACATGAGCAAGCACTCAAAGAACATAACAGTCCCTTCCCAAGCCAACAGTTATTTTTGTCAATGCTTTTCTTGCAATTTTGCAACTTCTTACATTTAAAATAGTTGTAACCATATTGTTTACTTATGCATCAGAAATAAGAAAGGTTTCACAAACAAAAAGTACTGGCCACAATTAGCAACCTGCTTCCAACCAATCAACTTACCTGTGGTTCTATCATTTTCTCAGCTTTCTAAACTTCAACATCTTGTTTTATGTGTAATTTATTCTAAAGATATTTTGGTCAGTATTTTCAAAATGCCACAAGTTCAATTTCATTTATCTCATTTGTGAAGCTAAGACTCAAAAGAGCTTCTGACACCATAGACCAGTGGTCCTCAGGGTCAGTTGTGGCTCATTCATATAGTGTTGATATGGCTCACAACATAAAAAGGACTGAATATGTGACCCACAATGGTAAATTTATTTTGAATTAAGCTCTTTAAGGCAGGGTCCATCTTTTGTTCTGTTTCTACAACTGGGCCCTGCCTAGGAGCTACCCCAATACAAAAAATAAACAAATGGTTAAAAAAAAAAGTTCTGAACAACTTCCACCCAATTTACTGTCTCAGACGGGTAGCTGTATTAGTCTGTAACTTTAAAAACAAGCTCATCTGAAGAAGTGGGTTTTGCCACAAAAGCTCATGATACTATATACATTTTTCTTAGTCTCTAAGGTGTCACAGGACTACACCAAGTTATTGTATTATTCCAACAATAAAATAAGTAACATTTTTATAATCTAGTCTCACTTTTCAAAATGCCTGTTTTCTATAATATGATCCTTCCTTTCTTCTTTGAGCAGCAATTACCTAACTACCTTTATTATCTTTCTATTCTGTTAGGCCATGCGTATAGTTGGTGTGCCAACTACATGTATGGCCTAATTTGGACATGGAAAACAAAGAATTTATTTTAATAAATACAATTTAATTACATACAAATATGTCATCAAATGGAAGATGTCCCCTGGAAACACCAGTGAAAAAAGTGAAATATAAGATTTCACTGTGTGAAGGCAATGTCCATAATAAGTTATTTAAATACTCTTTCTTGTGAGAAGTTTGAACATATTTATCATACTGTTTGAATGGCCTATTTTATTTAGTATAAAATACAAAAAAATACAAGTTTATTGAAGGAAATTAAGCAAAATTGTTCCTGAACTAACGAAGAAAATACTCCCAGATCTCCTCAATCACGCATGCATTATCACCATACAAGCAATCTTTTGATAGCAGCATCAATTTGTCAATTATTCTACCCACAAGAATCCACCAGTTGGAGCATATTATGTGTAAACACAGTAAAAAAGTACATTCCAAAACAAGACCCAGAATGCAATAGAATAACATGACATAAGGTACAGTGTGAAGTTCTGTGGGGCCTAGAACCCAGGTTTGTAAGGTGGTTGATGCCTCCGTGATACTAACTGGCAGCCATGATAGGGACACATGCATTATCGTATAAGCCCTGTAGAGTTAAACACCACAGGATGTACCACCTTGTGAGGCCAGACTGACAGTTTCCCTCATGTACCCTAATATGTCCAGACACCTTATTAAAGCCTCGGAGGAGTTCCAGGAAATGTCCATGCAACAAGGTGGGCTCCCCTTGCCAAATCACAGTGACAGACCGGTCTCTTTGCTTGTTCTTGGTCTTCTAACACAACTCTGATTTCTGGTTCCTGACCCCAGCTCTCATCTTTGAAGCTGTTCCTAGCCTCTGACCACCAAGCCTGACTGCTACTGCTCCTGTCATTAGGCCTGACCACCGAAGCTCCACTCATGACACACAGCAATCACTGATCCATTCACGTGACATTTTATAAAACAAAATGAAAAGTCACTTGTGCCAACTAAAATCAGATCAGACACACAACGAAGCCAGAACCCTCCAAACCAACTCAAAAGTCTGGAGATGAATGTGACACAGATGAGCAGAATAAAGCATGAGTCTGGTACAAAACCAAAATATGCTTGAAAATAATAAAACATGATCAACTAATGATTGTTCAGTTCAGGCAAGTAAGAAAAGTCAATGTAATACTGATGATCATAGAATTATAGAATGACAGAGCTGGAAGAGACCTCAGGTTGTCATCAAGTCCAGCCCCTTGCCCAAGGAAGGACCAATCCCAACTAAATCAACCCAGCCAGGGATTTGTCAAGCTGAGACTTAAAAACCCCTAGGGATGGAGATTCCACCACCTCCCTACGTAACCCATTCCAGTACTTCACCAACCTCCTAGTGAAATAGTTTTTCCTAATATCCAACCTAGACCTCCCCCACTGTAACCTAAACACCTGGTATGCCTATGTTTGTTTATAAAGAAATGGGGGTTTCCTTTTATCAATTCCTCTGTCAGCAACTCTTACTTTGTGATAAACAACAATCTTGTGATCATCTGTAACCTAAGTTTTATCCTTTAGTTTTGCCTTCATCAAATGCCTTTACCACATTATGTATTTATGTTAATTGTTTTGTTCATTTGTCAATGCACATTGAGATTTTTTTCTACTTCAGTTTAATCATATGGCCAAAAAACTATATTACGTTATTTGTTTGATCTTTGTTTTTGCATTAATAATACATTATTTCTTACAATCAGAGGCTTAACTCTTCACTATTTATACCTTAAGCTTTTTATATGTTTTTATATAATCTTAAACTTAATTAAATTTTTAAAAAGCTACAGGGAATACAATTTAGATGCCATTAACTGAGATTCCAGCTTTATGTAATGGAAGCCAACTATACAATATGATCAATACATGTCAGAAATGAGATGTTAGACAGGAGTATTCAGCAAGGGACCACTTCAGTAGGAAAAACTAATTAGAAAATTAACACTATGAAAGCTCTGCAGGTAACTATTGCCACAAAAATGTATTGTTTGTATGATTATTTGTAGTGCAGCAATGCCCAAAGACTAAATTATGCAAAAAGTTACCAGTGTGAAACAAGAAGCAATGAGTATGACAAACAGGAGAAAAGGGACAAAGGAAAACAATATGGTAACAAAAATAAGAGTATGCTATAACAAATTGGCGATGGCACAAATTTTAGATGTTAAATATCGTAAATTATAAAAAAATTACATACACATATCAACTATTCCCAACTGCTGAATTGCATGTTGACTCATTTCTCTGAGATTCTACAGTAGAAGTAGGTCAACAAAGTGGGATTGAAAGAGGAGAGGAAAATTGCTTCCAAATAAGGGCCCTGGGTCAGCATCACTTCTGAAAACAGGACACAAATTATCCTAAAATCTATTGTCTACTCTAATTGATTTTGTTCTTATATATTCTCTCAATTTCCCTACGTGGTACAGTTATATTTTCTGAAATTCCTTTACAGACACCTTTGTCTACAACCTTTTTCATTTAACATAAGAACGGTCATACTGGGTCAGACCAAGGAAGGTCCATCTTGCCCAGGATTCTATCTTCTGACAGTGGCCAATGCCAGGTGTCCCCCCCAGATGGAATATGAAATTAACAGGTAATCAAGTGATCCATCCCCTGTTGCCCATTCCCAGCCCTGGCAAACAGAGGTTAGGGACACCACCTCCGCCCATCCTAGGTAATAGCCACTGATGGAGCTACCATCCATGAATTTATCTAGTTCTTTTTTTGAACTGTGTTCTAGACTTAGTCCTTATAACATGCTCTGGTGAAGAAGTTCTACAGGTTGACTGTGCGTTGTGTGAAGAAGTACTTCCTTTTGTTTGTTTTATTTAATTCACTCCCTTGCTAAGACTTCTGCCTCAACCATTTCATCTCCATAATAGTTACTCAGTAACTGGCCCTAACATCATCCTGTTACTCTTGAGTTTTGCTACTAAGCCAATTATCTTGCAACTTCAACATCTATTCCTCTTCCTCTGCTATCATTCCTTAAGTCTAAAAAACAATGTTTAGTCATCTACACATGTCTCCTATTAGTGATATTCCTGAAAACACCAACTTGTTTGTGTTCCAGATGTGCTCCTCCAGAGATACTCTATTTACAAAACATATCACTAGGAAACCATACCACCCTATGAGGGAATGAAAATAGCTGTAAAAATTACTTTTAAAGATCCTTTATCCTTCTAAATATTTTCTTTGGTGGAGAATAACTACATATTTTGTGCAAGAGGACAATATTACCTTTAAAAATGGGAGCAAAGAGGACCCAAGGAATTATAGATTAGTCATTTGTTCCAGTAGCTTTGCAGGTATCAAAGTTAGGCTTACTAAACAATTAATTTAAGAACCTAGGGCAGTGATGGGCAACCTGCGGGCCACATGTGGCCCATTGGGGTTCTATTTGTGGCCTATGAGTCATTTCATTTACCGCTGTCAACGTACAGGGTAGCCAGATTCTGCTGTTTTCCATCCACATAGCTTTTTCCTACCTGTATTACTAAAGTGACACACACATAAAGCAAGGACACATGAAGTGAAGTGCATGCTGACTGAACACAGCATTGACCAAGAGCCATGAACTCCCTCTGCATCCAATCAAAGAGCCGCTATAGTTCAATAATCACACTGCAAATTCTAGGTACGTAAGCACCGTTAGCAAAACTACCCTGTTTTGGGAGACAATCTTGGTTACGACAGTGTTGCAGCTCACTGAGATGGAGAGCCACTTGTGCGGCCCACTCACTAGCCTACACTGCCCATCAGTGAACTAGAGAATAACAAGTGATAAGTTTAAAAAACAAAAACTGGTTTGGTAGCACTTTGTTGTTGTTGTTGGTTGTCTCTCGGGAGCCGAGGAAGACATGTTGTGCATTACATTTATGGAAACGCATGTGGCTCCGGAGCCCAAAGGTCGAAGCACACATGCGGGTACAAATAGGGCATGGGACGCCGGATGTCAGGACAGGAGAGAACACAGCTCTATGTCATCTTTCCCGTGCAGCTGCGAGGCGTTGGCGGCAGTCGTCCTCAAACTTTGTCATTGCTTTCCTCGTAAGGGAATGCCAATTAGTCCTGTCTGCAGCAGCTAGTTCAAATTGTCGAGGTTGAAGGCCTGTCCGCTGCAAGTTGGTCTTCAGGTTATCCTTATACCTCTTCCTTGGGCGTCCCTGTTTGCGACTACCACGTACCAGCTCCCCATAAAACAGCTGCCTCGGGATCCTGCTTTCGTTCATGCGGAGAACATGGCCAGACCATCGAAGCTGGGTCTGGAGGATCTTAGCTTTGATGCTTGTGGAACCAGCTCTATCAAGCACTTCTTGGTTAGTAATTCGGTCCTGCCAGCGTACTCGCATGATTGATTGTAGGGAGCACATATGAAACTGCTCCACCCAGTTGATGTGCCTATGGTACAGGGTCTATGTTTCACAGCCATACAAGAGAGAGGTGAGGACCACGGCATTATATACCTTGAGTTTAGTTGAAAGGCGAATATCTTTGTGCTGGAGAACTTTAAGACGTAATCGCCCAAGTGCGTGACTGGCTTTCTGGATCCTCGCTGTAAACTCTTTGTCAAGGGATCCATCACTTGATATTGTGCTGCCCAAGTACTTAAAGCTGTCCACTACCCTCAGCTGTATACCATCGATAGTGATACATGGCTGTGGAGGAACACTGTTTGGTGCAGGCTGGAAGAGGACTTCTGTCTTTCCGAGGCTAATTGTGAGACTCAACAGTTTGAATGCTTCAGAGAATCTGTCAATGATGGTCTGCAGGTGGTTCCCTTGGTGTGCCATAAGGGTGCAGTCATCAGCAAACAGCGCTTCGGTGATAAGCCCCTCTTATCTTGGTCTTTGCAGTAAGGCGTCTCAAATCAAAAAGTGAACCATCCAAACGGTATCTGATGTAAATACCAAGATATAAGTCTCTGACAGCATGCATGAGGACTTGAGTGAGGAACAGGTTGAAAAGCACTGAGGCAAGTACTCAGCCCTGCTTCACGCCATTGGAGATGTTAAATTTCTCAGATGGTACACCATCCGAGAGTACCACTCCTGTCATGTCATCGTGAAACAGCTTGATGAGCAAGATGAACTTCGGTGGGCAACCCAGCTTCCTGAGGATGATCCACAATGCATCTCTATTAACCAGGTCGAATGCCTTTGTCAGATCAATGAAGACAGAGTAGAGGTTCATATTCCGCTCAAGGAACTTCTCTTGCACCTGTCTCGTTACAAAGATCGTATCGACAGTACTGCGACTAGGGCGGAAGCCACATTGTGACTCAGGGAGACTCACTTCTGAAACTGTCGAAATCAGCCTGTTCAGGATGATGCAGGTGAGGACCTCCCCGGCAACGGAAAGCAGCGAGATACCTCTGTAGTTTCCACAGTTGGCTCTTGCACCCTTATTCTTGTACAGAGCAACTATCACAGCATCACAGAGGTCAGATGGCATTTCTTCCTCTTCCCAAATACTGGTCAAGACATTATGAAAAACCTTAAGTGACTCCTCATTAAATGCCTTGTACAGTTCAGCGGAAATTCCATCCTTGCCGGATGCCTTGCTGCAACTCATCTGTCTGATGGCCTTTCTAACTTCATCAATAAATGGAGGATCTCCCAGATCTTCAAGGGTTGGTTTCTGAGGAATCTGTTCCAGTGCTGACTGATCGACTAATGATTCAGGAGCTGACTGAAATACTCTTTCCATTGGTTATTAATGCCAGCCTTATCCCTAATCAACGTGGCTCTGTCTGCAGACAACAAGGGGGCAAAGCCAGACTTGGAAGGACCAAAGACTGACTTGATGGAACTGAAGAACTCCCTTGGGTTATTTGAGTCAGCATAGTGTTGCACCTCTTCAGCTTTCTTTTCCCACCACTGATCGTGCATTTTGCGGATTTCTTGCTGAGCCTGGGCCTGGAGGGACTTAAACCTGTCTTTCTTAGAGATGGAACCTGGGTCATTCTGCCACTCCATAAATGCCTTGTTCTTCTTGGCAAGCAGGTCCTCAATAGCACTGTTGTTCTCATCAAACCAGTCTTGATGATTGTGTTTCTTGGGACCAATCACTGACTTCGCTGTCTCCATCACCATTTTTCTAAACTGGCTCCACTTCTGAATTGGACCTCCAATCAATGGTCCGTTGGCAGTCAACTTTTCATCAAGGCTTGACTGGAACTTGTGCAGATGAGAAGACTGCTGGAGTCTGGCAATGTTAAAGGCTGTTCGGATAAGCTTTGGGTGATGCTGAGCAATGTGTATTTTGAAAATGGTGCAGATAAGCCTATGGTCAGTCCAGCACTCTGCTCCTTGCATGGCTCTGGTGATAAGGACATCCCGAATATCATGCTGACGAACAATGACATAATCTATCATGTGCCATTGTTTCGATCTAGGGTGCATCCAGGTGGTCTTGTATTTGTTTGCCGTCCTGAACACTGTGTTTGTGATGAGGAGGTCATATTCTGCACATTTGCTCAACAGCAATAAGCCGTTGCTGTTCATTTTGCCAACGCCATGTTTGCCTAACACTCCCTCCCATTGACTGTGGTCGCAGCCAACTTGGGCGTTGAAGTCTCCCAACAATATCAACTTGTTGTTGGCCGGCACTGAGCACAGAACGGAACAGATTGGTGTAGAACTGTTCAGTTGTCGCCTCTGTGCTGTTCATGGTGGGAGCGTGTACACGGATGATTATTGCATACCGCTTATGACTAAGGGGAAGGTGTAGCTTCATGAGCCTCTCGCTAATACCGACAGGCAGGTCCGAAAGTTGTTTCATCAGACTAGTCTTGACGGCCAGGCCGACTCCATGAATCCTATCCTCATTCTGCTCTTTCCCTTTCCAGAAGAAGGTATAACTAGCTAGTCAGTGAGAAATCCTTCTTCAGCAAGCCTGGTTTCACTCAAGGCAGTGATATCAATACCCTAGCATGAAAGCTCTTTAGCAACTAGGGCTGTTCTCTGATGAGGTCTTACTGTGTCCTCACTGTCCCTGAGCATACGGACGTTCCATGCTCCCATTACCAACTTCCTTTTTTTGCACAACAGAACCTGTGCATGAAAAATATTATTATAGTGGGAAAGCCTAACTACTATAGACTAACAAAACACATAGATGGTATCATGAGCTTTCATGGGCACAGCCCACTTCCGCAGATGACCGGAGTGGTAAGTAACAGTCAATATGGATTGTCAAAAACAAACTTGGCCAAACCAACCTAATCTCCTTCTTTGAAAGGGTTGCTGGCTCACTGGATGGCAAGCAGCAGAAGACATGAATATATCTTAATTTTGTAAGGCTTTTGACATCTTCATAAGAAAAGTAGGGAGATATGGTCTTAAAGAAATTATTATAGGATCAGAGCAAAGGCTGTACTTAAAGAGTAGTTATCAATGGTTTGCTGTCAAACTGGGGGGATTTATCTAGTGGAGTCTCTCACGGGCCTGCCCACGGTCTGGTACTATATAATAATTTCATTAATGACTAGAAATAATAAAAACATACATACAAATGGGGAGCATACATACAAAATTTCGGAAAGATACTGAGTTAGAGAGGTAGCTAGTACTCTGGAGGCCAGTACTAGAATTCAAAATGAATTACCTTAACAAATTGGAGTACTGATCTGAAATCAACAAGGTAAAAATTCAATAAAGAGAAGTGTGAAGTACTTCACCTACGAAGAAAAAAAATCAAATGTGCATCTAAAAAGTAGGGAATAAACGGTCTTCAAATATTTTAAGGACTGTTACAAAGATGAGTATGATCAATTGTTCTTCATGTCCACTAAAGTTAGGAAAAGTAAAGTAATGGGCTTAATCTGAAGCAAGGGAGATTTAGGTTAGATAGTAGGAAAACATTTATAAGGGCAGTTAAGATCAGGAATAGGCTTCCAATGGAGATGGTGGTATGTCATTATTGAAAGGTTGGACAAACACTTGTCAGGGATGGTCTAGGTTTCCTTGCTAGTATCAGAGAGCAGGGAGCTGAATGACTTCTTGATGTTCTTTCCAGCTCAGCAAGTCAACAATTCTATGATTATCTCTGTAAAATAATGATTCTACACTTTATGACAATATTTTATCTTTTCAATGTTTTTGACAATGTATGAAAGAGACATTTACTGACAAAGATAAAGAGTAGAGACATATAACACACACAAAAAATAAAGGGACTTAGAATAGAGTTTCTGAAAGTGTTATGTTCTGAAACAGTGGCAGCAAAGGCAAAAAGGGGATGGGAAAATTGAATGGCACACTATATATTCACTTTGCTGAGAAAATTAACTAACTTTTCTTTATACCAGTGCAGCTTCAACAACATAGGAAAAAAAACTATACTATTCCCAAATATATATAATAATTATATTTTTTAATATAATTAAAAGAGAGTTGGACTCTATAGTGATTTCTTACACTCTAAACATTTCCTTCTGTTAACAGACACTTCTTCCTTAAAGTCTATGACTATTTTGACAGAAACAATGTATTGTCATACTGATTTTCTTTTGCCAAGATGCCTCTGTATTTCCCCAAACTGACAAAACAAGAGACTTTGAGGTAGGAAGAACTGCAATCTGTCCGTTTTACAATATTTATTCAAATGTGTCAAGATTTTATCTTCAAATAGTTAACATTAAAAAAATATAAAATTGAAACAAGAATAAAAGTATTCTACAGTTAATCAGATTTTATTTTAACCTGTCCAGAAGGTTTAATTTATCCCATGTTAAGGAAGAGCACATTCTGATGGATTTTTTTTAAACTACTAGCAATCAAAATTATAAAAGTTAGCCAATAAAAATAAAAAAGAGAATATCTAGATGCAGTTATTTTATCTTACTGGCACAGACTATAGTAATCTGCAGATTTAGTGTTCCTATATCTGTGGAATGTTATGAACACCTGGGCCTAAAAGTGCCAATTTTTTGAGTGATTTGTAGGCATTATAGTAAGCATATCTGAACATTGTGAATTCGCAAATGAGGCTGTGTTACTACTATCGTTACTTATCTTAAATATGGTATATGTGATAATGTACCAGTTAAAGGTGGAGCCTGCTGGTATTCTAGATTTTTAAAAATGTTCACACAGATTTGTTCTCATTCTGTATATCTACAGTGTATCGCATAATTTGGCCCCAATGTAAGTTGGATCTGTTAGACTTCATTGTGATATAAATAATACATAATATTTGTCCTGCAGAAGCACCTACAGGCCCCAATTAGGATTGAGGCCTGCAGTGTGGCAGGTACTATAAAAATACACAGAAGGTGATCGTCCCTTGACCTGAAGAGCTTATAATGTAATTAAAGAGAAGTTGTAACAAAGTGGGTCTCAAAAATAAAAGGAGAGAAGGAAGGACAAGAGCTACAAAATTAAATCAATTGTACAAGTTAATTGGTCCAAATCTTAATAAAAAAAACCACATAACTTACCCATCAATGTTTGGGGGATTTCTAGTTAGCAACTGAAAATGCTTTACAATTAAATTTCTATAAGTTCAGTGAATTTCTCCCCTTTGGACAACATGTTCAAGTGTATGACAAGTTATATACCAATAACTATGCTACTTTGACTAGACTGTCAGAATGAATCCACACTATCTAGATGTGCATACAACTTGGGACGCCAATCAGAACACCCTAAAAAGCAGTGACTTTGGAAAGTCATGTGACTAATCCCTTATACCATTTTACATTCAGTTTCAAGGTCACAACCCAACCCCAGCCACCCCTTAAGTTTCTTCATTATACTGAAGATATATCACATTTAGCATATGTAGCCTTTGAAATATCCATCTGCTTGATTCTCTGGAATATTTCAAGTTACTGTTACTAGTGACGCTGTCATTCAGTGTGGTCAGTACACTGTTCTAACCAAACCTAAACTACACCTTTTGCATTAGAATAAAAGTGGTGTTTTCATATTTTAATCTTACATTACAGGGACTGGACTAGAGTACACATTTTTCTTAGGACAGAATGGACCTTTTGTGGAGATGTTGCTTTTATCGAGCATCTATACCTGTTTGTATAGTATGAATACCTTGATATCTTAAGAGACTTGCCTGGTTTTTAAACAAACAAAGACGTTGGGGACATAGAAAATCCAATTGGAAGAACTTTGTCCATGAAGAATATTATTCATTTAAGTAATGCTGGCAATGGACTTGGTGCTACAGAAGATCCAAAATGAGAGAATACTCGTGGAAGGCGGATTCTGTTGCTCATTCTGAGAGTTTGAACAAGGATGAGTTGAGCTATGCCATTAGAACTTAACTAGTGGTTCTCCACTGGAATGCAGGTTAGTAGAGGCTGTGATTGCAGAGTAGATCTGGAGTTTTCAAATATTCGTAGCCTGTCAGTCCCTTCTGAAAGTGTTTGGATGAAGTTTGCCCTGGACCAAAGATCTTTTGTTGGTCCAGGTTGCCATCATTCAGAGAAATATTCACTCTGCCCTATGGCTTGATGACTTCAAGATGTTGAAGACATGGTAAGATTTATATACAGTTGACAACTTAATATGCAAAGCTTTGTCATTTTGATGGTAAAATTCCTGATAACCATAATAGACCTCAGAAAGGGACAAAGAGAAAGCTCCCACAGGATCATCTACAGGAAACAGACTCCTGCCTGAAATTATTATAGGATCAGAGCAAAGGCTGTACTTAAAGAGTAGTTATCAATGGTTTGCTGTCAAACTGGGGGGATTTATCTAGTGGAGTCTCTCACGGGCCTGCCCACGGTCTGGTACTATATAATAATATATAGTACCAGACCGTGGTAAAGCCTTCTGGTAAAGCCTTCTTTGCAACAGGTGTGAATCACTTGTGAAAGTCCTGCTAATAGAGATGAATGCCTAGACACTGATGTAGGTGGAGAAGGAGCCCTAAGCTCACCAGAAACTACAAACAGATCGTCTAAAACAGCGGTTCCCAACCACTGGGCCGCGGCATGCTGCCAGGCCACAGCAACTCTGGGGGCCAGAGCTGGGGTACACAGCTCTCACTGTGGGTTGTTGGGAGAAGAGTGTCCTGCCCCGCCTCTCAGCCAACCAGCACCAGGCAGGGGCGAGGGCTCCAGGGGCGGAGCTAGTGCTGGGGTGCTCTAGAGACTGAACTAGTTGGGGGGAGCTATGGGGGACGGGGCTGGCACTGGGGGCTCTGGGAATGGGGGAGGCTCTGGAGGGTTGGATGCAGCAGCGCTCTGGAAACAGGAGGCTGGAACTGGGGGGTCTGGTGGTGGAGGGCTCTAAGGGGCAGGGGGCTGGCACTGAGGCATTTGGGATGGGTGGCTGGTACTAGGGGGCTCTGAGGGCAGGAAATGGGCACTGTGGGGGTTGAGTACAGGGAACTCTGGGGTCAATGGCTGGTGCTGGGGGATAGTGGAGGGGTGGTGGGCTGGTGGGCTCTAGGGGTTAGGGCTGGTACTGGGGAATCTGGGGGCTGGGCTTTTGGCAGACCAGTAATGCTTTATTTGAAAATGTATATATTCATCATTTATGTAATGAATATGCAAATAAAATGTCACCAGTCCACCAAAAGTTTGTGAATGGGTTTGCCAGTCCCCAGCATCAAAAAGTTTGGGAACCACTGTTCTAAAAGATGATGCTCAGTTCTGAGGTATTCATGGTCCCATCATTGTATCCCTGAAAATAAACCTACCTAATCTTTTTTATATATGTTTTATACCATCCTCATGACCATATCTGAGTGCCTTATAGTACTATGGTAAGCAGCACGAGTAACATTTGTCATATCAGTTTTGTTCTCTGTCTCAGTCTCCACGTGGAGAGAATTGAGTGTGCAGTGCTTTTTTAAAATTTTGGTTTTTGTTATTGGTTTTGGTTTTTGTTATTGGTGGTGTATGGGGGTTGATATTTAGTTTTTTGCTTTAATATGTAGACATGGCTACGTATTTATACTAGAGGAGACAGATTGAAGAAGTGCATCTTGCACTTGATGTGGAAGGTGAGATTTGTACCTGGATGACTTTATTCTCTTCAGAGATCATCCAAGAAGGTAGTTTGAGGCAACTACTATTTGCAGCAAGACCTCTGTTGTGTGGAATTCTGCTAGGTTTTAATGCCTCTCTTGTTAAATATATATTTGAAGATGCAGAGGAAGAATGAAGCAGCTTAGGCGGCAGTATAGGGTTCTAGCCAGTAATTTATCCAGAGTGGAGTTGCAGCTTAACTTACTTTCTCTGCCGGCATCCACTAAAACTGCTCTTCAAAGTTCAATAAAGCTACAATCAGTGGCTACTTAGAGATGTAGTCCAAACTATAACTTCATCCTACACAAAGGACTGACAAAGAGACTGCTGTAGGACACTCACTAGCCCTTATCAGGGTCCTGGAAAATGTGCACAAATTTCCCAGAAATAGACTGAAAACAATGATCACCTTTCCAGTAAAATGGGAGCACAGAGTATGTGGATACAAAATGTGAATATTACAACTCTATTACCAAAATATACTTTTTCTTCATAATAGTCGACTTATTCTATGAAAATGAATCTCTCCGTTTTGATCAAAGTAGTATTTATTATGCAACTTTTTAATAACTACTCTTAAAATAAATAATCTTTTTTTAACATAGCAATAATTAATCTTCATTCAAATGGTAATTTAATGTGTTAAGAGCCCAAAGCAAAACTGGTCATTAACTGAACAGTGGAGACTGCCAGAAGAGTCATTATTGTTTAATAATGGAGAACATAGCGTGCTGAATGATTTGTTTTAATCCCAGAAGCTACTAGGGAATGAACTACAAAAGTTTTCAATCCTAAAAAACATTTTGTGATCTTATTTTTTTTTTTTTTTTACACGAGATATTTTATATATACTTTCACCTTAAAAGGAAAATAAATCTGAAAATGTGTATCATGAAAAATACTTATTCCATAAGCATTACTCAGGGCAGTTAATAAAATGGTTACTGCATATGCTGGTGAATTCAATTTAATTATTCCTTAATGGAACACAATTTCTATGGTAAGATTACTATGTTTAAGATTACTAACAGCATTGTAATATACATGGATTCTGGAATCTAGTTGTTCATGATATTCAGTTACAGAAGCCTTCTTAGTTTTATCTAGTTTGTGAGACTTTAAAAGATATGTAATGGACAAATCACAAATACTTAAGAGAGATAGCTACAAATCACTGAATTCCCTCAAGGTTAAATTCATAGCCTTTTCACTTTCCCAGAAGTTAATAGCATAAGCTATTAGACACTTATATGGTTTTATATATGTAGATACAGATACACATACACACCGCTGTCCCTTTTCCCATCTTTGCCCCCATTGACCCAGTGGAGTCATAGCTGGCCCGTCCCCATCTCTGGCACATTGCTGCCCCCCTGAGGTCATTCTACAGTGTAATTGTCCTTTCTACCAGACCCCCTCCATTTTCATTTTATGAGAAACAATCGAATTCCAAGCACATCCCATTTTCCTGGCACAACCAAACTCTTACCTTGCTTAAAGTTATGATAAGAGGAATCTGAATACCAAATATGATGGTCCTAGCTCTTAGCATTTAAGAGAGTTCTGAAACAAATAGACTCAAAGACGGACAGACAGAAACACATTTTAAAAATATACAGTAACATATTATATTATTATATATAAACTAAATATATATAAAAGTGAAAATATTTTAAATCTTTGAACAGATGCTAGAGTTATTTAGACTGGAATAAAATTAAAAATATAACTAAAATGCTATTGAGTAGTTGAGTATTGAGTGGCTGGGATAATTTAGACAGGGTTGGTCCTGCTTTGGGGAGAGGGTTGGACTCGATGACCTCCTGAAGTCTCTTCCAACCCTATGATTCTATGATTAAACTTAAATTAAGACTATTCCCTCAACATAACCTTAGAAGAAGAATGTTTTGAGAAAAAAAAAAAAAAGGAATTTTCATTACAACTGTTAGTTTGATTTCCAAATTATTCAGTACACTTATTCCTCTCCCTCAATTAAATGACAGGCCATGGCAACCATCTGCACTATCAAACATTACTCACATGCTTGCTTAATATAACAATATAAATATTATCACTACCTTCATTCAGTTTGTCTGCCGCTCTAAAACATAAGTTCCTTAAGATCAAGTAAAGTCAATAAATAGATAAACACAGGAATAAAAACTGCAAACCCTTAAAACTATATGTTCCAGATAAAGATGGAATACACCAAACTACTAAAAGTATGGAGATCAAAGTTATGCATAGAAATTTCTATTCCAGTTTACTAGATCAACAATCTTGAAAAGAAAGAAATTATATAGAATTAAGGCACAATAAAAAAAGAAATGAAGATTGGATAACAAGTGGTTTCTAACGTACACAGCATTTATAGTTTGGTTCAATGGCTCTCAGCTTTCCCACTGCATAAATTATTCCACCACTACATAAATTACTCCAGCATCACTAAATGGATGTCAGACGGAAGATAGGAAGGGGAATTTCTTGATGATGATAAAAAAAGGATAAGTCCTTTGGATCAAAGAAGGGGAACCATCGCAACATCATTAGCTCACACACGCTGCAGGCTGAGGCCATCACCACAGTGAAAATCTTGAGGAAAAGAGAATCCCAGGACGACGAATAGGGTAATCACAATCTTTGGAAGATAAAATTAAGGTTCCAAGAGAGAAAGATGTTCTACATTAGGTCTTGGTGTAGGAAGTAGTCCTTAGAAAATTAATAACAAAGTAAAAGGACTTTAAAGGGTCTTTATCGCCAATAAAATAATACAAAGAATTTTATGAGCACATATTGATTTCTCTTTTCTTGGAATAAGTCATGTAAATGGGCAAGGTATGTTTGCAACAAACCACATGTTGATTTTTCAAATTACAGAGGGGCACTGTCGGGTATAAGATATCACATTCGTTTCCTTACTTTTCTTTTCATACTTTTTCTTCCTTGGTAATTTGAGAAGTGGTGGGGATGCAGGTCACGATCTGCACCTTCTCACAGACAATCACGCTTCATAATGAATAAGTGGGACACTGGTCATAGGTGTCACAGGAAAATATTTTAGTGTTTGGTGGGGAAATTGGAAGAAATGAGGGAACTTCCTCCACTGTCTGTTAAAGATCTGGAAATCAAACAGGTCCAATAAAAGATATGACCTCACCCACTCTCTCTAATAACTTGGGACTAATATAGCAACAGCGCCACTAAAAACAAGAATCTTGACAGATAAAGAATAATTGGGGGATGAAGGAGAGGCTTTTGTTAACTCAAAAGGGGAATAAATCTAGACAGTTTAAATTCTTTCATTTCTTGAAAAGCAGACAGGAGTTCTGAAAAAGAGAAATGGTCATCTGCTAGAATACCTCCATACTACAATAATTGGAATGGAAATCCTGGAATATGTGGTGCTATTCAAATTTTTTCCTGAAGTTGCTTGATTCTCTCTCAAAATTTGTTCTCTCTTCATGAATGTGTAGTATATAGTATAGTATTCAGAGGCATCCTTTGAAATTCAATATTGTATTTTAGTATGACAGTGGAACAATGTAAAATAAAAAAATATGAATATGTACTCTTGATTGGCAATATGAAAACAATTTAATAATGAACTTACAAATGTAATGACTCAGGGCAACAAAGTTTGATTTGGGAGCAGATAGCCCCCCCCTTTTAAAATGCTGATATAATTAGTAATCGAGCAATATAGATAAAATATTGTTATTAATCCATCATAATGATATTTATTTATATCAGGTTGGGTACCCATTTGCAGCAAACACACATTTTCACTATTACAATCTATGAATACCAAGTAATATAATAATACAAGGGAGAATGCAATAGCCAACATATTCCAGCTCGTAAGGTAGATTACATTCAGTAGCTTGCAAGCTTCAATTATTTACATTTAATATGACAGAAGATAAGGCCTTTTTAATAAAGAAATGTTCCACATACTTTATTTCCCATTTCAATTTGTTAAAGAAACAACTGTGAAACCAACAAAATGCCACACACAGATTTGGCAGCTTGTGAGGGAAATGTGATCTAGACTATAATACTAGAAGGTAGGTACACAACTGGTTAGAGACCATATTCAAAAAGTAGTTATCAATGGTTTGCACACAAACTGAGAAGGGTGTATCTAAAAGATCTTGTAGGTGTAAATTCTAAATCTGGTATTTATTTAGTAATATCATTAATGATTTGGATAATGGAGTACAGTTTTACTGATGACACCAAAATGGGAGGAGTTGCAAGCACTTTGGAGGAAAGAATTAGAATTCATAATGACTTTGACAAATTACAGAATTGGTCTGAAGTCAACAAAATTACATTCAGTACATACAAGTTTAAAGTACCTCGCTTAGGAAAATCAAAGCAAAACTATAAAATGAGGAATAGCTGGGTAGGTGGTAGTTCTGCTGAAAAGGAACTGGGGATTATAGTGGATGACAAATTACTCAACTGGAGTAATGCATCCAATTCTGGGTGCCACTTTCTGAGAAAGATTTGGAAAAACTGGAGAGATTCCACAGGAGAATAGCAATGATAAAAGGTTTAGAGAAAATCTGACATGAGAAAAAGGTTAAAAATACTGAGCACGAGAAAAAAAAAATTGAGGGGACACCTGATTTCAGTCTTCAAATATATTAAGGGCTATTGTAAAGTGGATGCAGATCAATTGTTCTTCATGACCACTGAAGCCAGGACAAGAAGTAATGGGTTTAAGCTTTAGCAAAGGAGATTTTGGTGAGACATGAGGAAAAACTTTCTAACTAAAAGAATTAAGGACTGAACTAGGATTCCAAGGGAGGGAGTAGAATCAACATTGCTGGAGTTTTCAAGAACACATTAAATGTCTTTCAGGGATGATATAGGCTTACTTGGTCCTGTGCCAGGGCTGGACTAGGTTATAATAATTGTATAACCATACACATACTGCCAAAAAGATTGCAGAATCAGGCTTTAAAAATCAAGTCAGAATTAAAAATTGACCATTACTATGTACTAATAATCTGAAAAAAAGTCTTTCAGTTGTCTGACTTAAGGAACAAGCCCAAATATTTAGCCTAAATTATCTGGTTCCTGTGCGTGTCAATCAGATATTTTACACTCCTTTAACATAGCAGTTTGACTGGAGAATGGTTTATAAATATGTTTAACTAAACTGCACCATAGTTTAATTAGATGTTTTGCTTGACACTACTTATATTAAATATAGAATGCTTATGAATAGCAATGACACTTTTGGTGCTGACAGGATTAAAAGCAGTTTTCCATTTGGAATAATGAAATAATTTCTTATTCTTAAGGAACACAGCAGTGATTTTTTTTGGAAATAGCAATCAGAATTTGTAAAATTATGGTTTAGCTGATAAATATGATCATTAAGTCATAAAAGACTTTTCAGCAACTGTACCATCTGTTATAATAAAGTGTAATAATGGCGTGGAAATTATCTGTGCTTTCCACTGTAAGGTCTTCTATGTAAAAATGATTTTAAAGAGTAAGAGGTTTAAAAAGGTGGCATTGTTTTGAAATGTCACTGACAAGTAACCTAAAAAAATATGAACATTTTGTTTCTGGTAATTAACCCGGAATCAAAATTAATCAAAACATAATGCTAGAACACACTGAAATTCTTTGACAAGATAAATATATAAATATTATTGGAAATAACCTCAGAAAACAAAACAACAACAACAACAACAAACCCCATGGCAATTAAATCATTTTTCATTTATTTTTCTTGAAATTATATAGATTCCTTCAAAACTTTAATCATGCAAGTGTTTAATAACTTTCAAGTAAATCAAACTGGTAATCATACCTTAATTTGTGCAAAAGGCCTGTCAAAACTTCCAACATAAAGAAGACCAACATTCTGGGTAAGTAATCTAAAAAAGAAAACATCATTTAAGACACTGTAACTAAACACATTACTGTAACCATCTTTATTGTGATACTGCAGAACTGCTATTGAAATGAGATAAAATAGAGGCTAAACGAAAGAGAAAGGATGTACATTAAAGATAGGATACTATTTCCATCTAGAATAGCTCTTTAGAGTAACAGAATCAGCAAAATTGCAGTTTAAAACAAAGACAAACAAATTCACCACTCAAACTGTGAGTCTAACAGATTTAAAAGGGTCAGACATGCAAATGAAACATTATATAAAGTGATATAACTGAAACAAATCACCGTGACTTATTACAATGCAATAACAGAAAATCTGAAAGAATCTCTACTGTGTCATTTAATGGCTTAATAAAATAATATAATTAATAAATAGTCTAGTAGCACTTTAATGTCTAACAAACATGTAGATGAGTATCAGAGGGGTAGCCATGTTAGTTTGAATTTGCATAAACAACGAGAAGTCTTGTGGCATCTTATAGACTAACAGATTTATTGGAGCACAAGCTTTCGTGAGCAAATACCCACTTAGTCAGATGCACCTGACGAAGTAGGTCTTTGCCCACAAAAGCTTATGCTCCAATAAATCCGTTAGCCTATAAGGTGTCACAGGACTTCTCGTTGTTTAAACATGTAGATGGTATCATGAGCTTTCACAGGCACAACCCACAGCTAGCCCTAGGTGCTACAAGTAGGACACACATTTATGTGAAAAGACAAGCAAAATAGGTTGATGCAAAGTGGCCTGTGTTGACCTAACTTTGCACAGGTTGGCTCTCCCTGGTCCTGCACCCTTGGGACTTGACCAGTCCCAAACGAGGGAAATTTGCTGGCCCAGGGCTCCTGGCCAGGCTCCCTTCCAAATTGCCAGTCTCTGCTACCGGCCTCCGCTGGCCCAGCTCTGCTGCTGGCCCCACTTGCTGGGCTCCCTGCCCTGGGTCATGAACCTATCTCCACTGCTAGCCATGGCTGCCGGGATCCCAACTGCCAAACCCCCTGGATATTGGACTAGCAGCTGCCTCCCATTCCTGCTGGACCACAGACCTTGCTGAACCAGTGAGTCCCTGGGCCAGAGAGGTTCAATCAGTAGTACAGATAAGATCTTAGAAACAAAAAATTTCAGTGATATCTTAAAAGCAACATTTCCTTGTTTAAGTGAATAAATTTGAAAAAACTCCCACTTATTTCTTACCTACATCCTGCTATACACTGAACATATAAGATTATTGAGCTACGTACATGCACACATACATATGTAAGTGACAGAGGTAGAACAATGACATTGTTTTAACTTGAGAGACTCAACTACACAAAAGAAAAAAGCCTCAGTTCAAAGAACAAAATATTCTGGTGTTTTTCCTAATTATAAGGAAAACACTTTATAGGAGAACCTCTTGCCTTAATGATTTTATATTTCAGAAAGGAGAAATGTAAGTTATCTTATTGTTTTACATAAGAACAACCATACTGAGTCAGACCAAAAGTCCATCTAGCCCAGTATCCTGTCATCAAACAGTGGCCGATGTCAGGTGCCTCAGAGGGAGTGAACAGAACAAGTAATCATGAAGTGATCCATCCTCTGTCGCACATTCCCAGCTCTGACAGAGAACATCTCTGACCATCCTGTCTATTAGCCATTGATGGATCAGTCTTTCATGAATTTATCTAGTTCTTTTTTGAGCCCTGTTCTAGTCTTGGCTTAACAACATCCCCTGGCAAAGAGTTCCACAGGCTGACTGTACACTGTGTGAAGAAACACTTCCTTCTGTTTGTTTTAAATCTGCTTCTTATTAATTTCATCGGGTGACCCTTAGTTCTTGTGTTATGAGTAGCGATGTTAAACGGTTAACTGGTAAGCATATTGATAAGCATGAGCCTTACCGGTATGCTTACCAGTTAACTGTTCCTTGCTGTTGAACTCCGCTGGTGGCCAGCTGCACCAAGCCAGAGGAGAACTGGTTGTAGAGGGACTGGCCAGTTAGTGGATACCATGACTGCATCGGGACTGGTGGCAGGACTCCATGTTTACGGCCACGGTGGGCCGGGTGGCAGGTCCTGATTTAAAACGGTAAACCAGTTAAGCACTAGCATTTAACCATTTTAAGATCCATAGTTAGAAGGAGTAAATAATGCTTCCTTATTTACTTTTTCCACACCAGTCATGATTTTATAGACCTTAGTCATATCCCCGTTACTTGTCTCTTATCTATGTTGAAAATGCCTAGTCTTTTATCTTCTCTTCATACAGAAGCCATTCTGTATCCCTAATAATTTTTGTTGCCTTTTTCTGAACCTTTTCCAAATCCAGTATATATCTTTTTTTAGACAGGGCTAAAATCTGCACGCAGCATTGAAGATGTGAGTATACCATGGATTTATATAGATGCAATATGACATTTTCTGTCTTATTATCTATCCCTTTCTTAATGATACCCCAAATTCTGTTTGCTTTTTTGACTGCCACTGCACATTGAGTGAATGTTTTCAGAGAACTATCCACAAAGACTCCAAGATGTCTTTCTTGAGTGGGAAATCACTTTGCATTTCTGTTACTACTGTATAAAACAAATAAAAAACAGGGTTAATTTCATACGACACCTGTTTCTTTTCTACAGATTTCATTGCTAACACAAAGTGACTGTTAAAACATCTACATTTGTCCTGAGCAAATTATTGTACAAGGTTTTAATTGTGTTAACTTTTTATTATGCTTTTCTTCCTCTCCACTATTATATTAGTAAACATTGCAACATCTAGAAACATCACATATTCCAAGCAAGCAGTATATGAGTTATTACTGATGCTCTTGCTAGATGTTAGTACAGAAGAAAAGATGAATACAATCAAACAGAACAATCATTTCAAGTGGTGGTTTGCTTTATGTGTGTTACACCAGGACACACACAGCAAAAATCCCAGGATACAACACTAACATTTCTGATAGTGTATAATGTAACCTGCATGTTTACGGATGCATAGCTTATAATGAAAGATTTAAATTTCAGTCCTTCCCTCAAAATTCTGAGTACTGTAGGGCTGATTCTTGTATCCATCAACTATTGTAAAATAAGCTTTACAGTGAGGATAGAAGGCCTTAAATAAGTGAGAATATGGTCCTTTAAAACCAGCACTTCGGCATGAGTACCCAAGTGCAGTACCTATTTTATAAGAAGTTCTGTGATGTGCATTATAGAACAACTGTTAAATAGAGAAAAATGCCTATTGAAGAGTCCTTGTAGGTAGAATATACTCCCCAAACAGAAGATACAATGACACAATGCTGTAAAATGCCCCCATGCTTAATCTTAGTGAAAAGACAAGAGAATCTTTTGCATACTCCTATCATATATATCAGCCCTATATAGAGACAGTGTGCACACACACAGCCACACCCACACACAAGAGCGCACAAAGCACTGAAGAAAACGTACAATTTTAGAATCCACACAATTTTACGGTTTTATCATTGATTTACTTGTAATGATCAGGTCAAGAATATTTACATGTCCTTCAGCCTGATAAAGTTGTTATGCAAAAACAGAGTTTTGCAATTTATTTGTGAAAATACTTGCTAATTGGTTTTCATCTACAGAGAGTTACTATTGAAGATAAATAAGACAACAAAATGAAAATCACCTAATTCTTTTATAGGTCTTATTTTTTATCCAAGCTATCTGACATAGAAGCCAAAATATATACAGCTTTGATCTGTAAACTTAGTGTTATTTGGTCAACACATTTCTTATGTGGCCATCCTTGAGGCACCTAAGCACCACAAACATGAAATAAAATCATCAGTGATAAACGTTAGTAATAGATAGGGATAACCCTGGATTCCTGATAGAGAGGAATTCTGCTATTAGTATGTACAGAAGGGTAGGTATCTGTGGCATGTCAATATTGATCATACTGAGTGAAAGACTTCAACAGAAGTGGGTTTCTGCTTTGAGTCTGCTGGGAATTAAAAAGGCTGCAGTGTTTTTCATCCACTGCTAATGATTACTATTCCAGATGCTATTGAACTGATTCTCACTATTTCACTTCCCATTCTGTGCATCTGTTACTTAAGTAAAATTGGAAAATAGTGCAGGGAGCTGGGAAGAGAAGAAAGAACTGAGAAAAGAGACTGAGGAGGAGAGCACACCACAGAGTATATAATAAAAGGAAGAGGAAATGAAGACACCGCAAGATGGAGGAGGAGAAGACAGACAATATGGGGTGAGACCCCCATTAAATTTCCTTTCCTCCTCTTTAATCACAGAAGGCTCTCTCTTACTCTCCTTCTCTGCCAACTTATGTAGTAAATACAAACAGAATAAAAACAGGCAGGAATGAAAAAAATATGTATTTTGTAGAGACAAGACAAAGTACAACTATCTGCAGAGCATAACTTTCCTGCAAAATGAAGCAATAATTGGAGACGCAGAAAACTTGCTACTCATTCACCAGATTTGCAGGGTTCTGAGTATCTCATATATCGGACAACTGATTGTCACAGCAATATCAGAACTTATTGCACAGCATGTACTATTGCCACCCTTTCCGGATATATTTTACATATTCATTTGATATTGTAACACTTTAGTTTTTTCTTGGTTCAAATAATATCTTATTCCAATGCCTCTGGTGATTTTTAAAAAACACTAAAGCTCCAAATCAACAGTTAGTTATTTGGAAGATAGTTGAATTTTCTTCTTTAGCCTTCTTTTTCTTCTCTCAGAACTGCACATAAGTGAGCCCTAAATTATTCCCAACATGTATCTTTCTACCCTATTATAAAACTCAGCAATACATTAAGATGACACACTTTTCACTCCTTTAAATATCTGTATTTTACACCATATAGCCCAACATGCATAAAGAGAAGATGCTGCCCCCATCCTAAATATGACAACTAATCAACCCTTTAACCCGGGCATTTTCAAACTCTGGGTTGTGGCTTGTAAGGGCAAGCTGCTAGCTGGCCAAGAGATGCTTTGTTTACCCATGCCTCCTGCAGGTATGGGTGATTGCATCTCCTGTTGGCCACGGATTCCCATTCCCAGGCAATGGAAGCTGTGGAAAGCAATTCCAGAGTCTGCACATCTTCCCGCGGTGCCCAGTGGCTGGGAATGGCGACCCGTGGCCAACGGGAGCTGTGATTACCTGTACCTGTGGAGGCACAGGTAGGTAAAGCATCTTGCAGCCAGCTAGCGGCTTGTCCTTATAAGCTGCGACCCAGAGTTTGAAAACCCCTGCTCTAAGTAATATGATTAACATGTCTCTGAAAACTGATCACAATTGCATCTTTTGACAGACATGGCTATCAAAAACTGCACCTTCATGTTCTCCACTCTAATACATCCCTTTTCAAAGTTTGCTCTACAGCTTCCTTTCTAATTTCACAGCTGCACAAGTCCATCCACACCTTCAGTAGCATCTGATATCTATACCCGATACCAGCTGGAGACCACAATTACATTATTTCCTGTACTACACATCCTCTTAAAATCAATGGTACTGTATGAATTATCATAGTAATAGTACCATCTCTGTAAAAATCAATAGAGAATTATAGAGCTACTTTCACATTTCAATGTTAAAACTTAAGAGCACAGCTGTCAGAAAAGTGACTGCAAAATGGTACCTTATTAGTACACGTATCTATTTCCCTGGAGAAAATTGATAATGTTCCTGGAAAAAAAATATACACACTGTTGTTTACACTGACCTAATTTAACTTCAAAACAGTACAGGCTGGACATCGCTGGTCCGGCACTATTGGGACCTGAGTGGTCCCGAACTAGGGAATTTGCTGGACCAAGGGAGATTGCTGGCTCCAGGGTTCCTGGTCAGGGCTGGGGATTCCCCCCCGGCTGCTGCTGGCCCCACTGCCACTGAGGTTCTGGGCCAGGGATACCCCCTGGCTATCTCAGGCCCTGCTCTCACTGTGGTTCCTGGCCAGAGCTGGGGACTCCTCCTGGCAGCATGGGCTGGTTTGAACTAGAGGAAATAGTGGATTCTCTAATTAGAAGCTTTTAAAATAAAAATTTGAAGACTCAGTAATACAGTTTGAGGTTAGGGCCTACTACAGGAGTGGATGGATGAAGTTCTCTGGCCTGTAATGTATGGTCAGAACTGATTATCATGATGTTCCCTTCAGGTCTATGAGTCATTTTTATTTTTTATGAGTAGATGTGAAGTAGAAAAGGACAAAATATGATTATTTACTTTACATCAACTATAGTATTTCTAGATGTGTTCTCCATACACATATTCCACTCTTGGTATGCATGTGCTCTGTGAGCTCAAGAGGTGTCTTTTGTCCTTATCCCATAAGCATATCTACATGCTCCAAGAGTCCTCATGCCTGTACTGAGGGCATAAAGGGTGAAAAGCAGGCTGACGTCCCTCTCATTAACACAGAAACATCCTCAGACTTCTCTGGGAGTTTGTTGACAAAAATCCAAGAATTTATAATTCATAACATTTCTTGCTAACAAAGCTTGGTAGTGATCAAGCCCAAATTATAGGCTGGCCAACAAATGACTTTCTTCCAAATGAATCAAGCTGCTTTAGCTCTTTATATTTTGGTTTCAGTCTTAGTTTATTACCTTTTTTTTTCCTCAGCCACCAGCAAGCTAGGAAGAGTATAAAGTACTTAGAGACAGTAGATGGTACTGAGTATTTCTCCGCCTCCTTAGAGGGATATTTCACAGATGTTGACGTCTATCAGATAAGCTTTACTGGCTCTAATAAGGCTTCATTGATGGATAATGTCAATGACCAGGTAAGAAAGTATGAAGTACAGTAAAACTCCCAATTGTCCAGCATCCAGTTGTCCGGCACTCCCAATAGTCCGGCAGCAACTGGAACCCGGAAGCGCTCTCATGGCTGGGCTGCTGTGAGCCACATGTGCGCTCCCGGCCCACGCTGTTCCACTCACGGTCCCCAGTGCACACAGCGTTCAGCCTGCACTTGCTAGCAGCCAGCCACTGAGCACAGGCAGCTGCCTTGGGACCTGGACAAAAGGCTGGGGGAGAAGGGCGACTAGGTTACCGCAGGAAGGGGAGGTGTTTGGCTCTGGTGAAAGGGAGGGGAGGAGAGGGGAAGGAAGGGGGATTGGGTTGGGAGTATGCCCCCTTATAGTACCTCCCGGTACTCCGGCATATCCAATAATCCAGCACCATCTAGGTCCCAAAGGTGCCGGATTATCGGAAGTCTACTGTATATTCAAAAGTTTGTGAGGAGCTCTCCTGTCCTATCTCAATCAGGGTTCCTAGATACTCAGCTTTATGTCTGAGCAAACCTTGAAAGTTCTTGTAATTGTTGGGATGAGTTGATGTAAGTGGAACCACTGCCTCATCTTGGGACAATGAGGACATAGCAGGCATGGTTTGTTTATAAATCTGAGAATGCTCCGCTCTAAAATTTTTTTCTGCTTGATAAGGCTGGTGGATAGTCATTGAGACACACTAGCTTCCTGGGAGGGTTCAGGGGAAGAGGTTGTCACATGGTTGCCTCATGTCACATGAGCCTCAAGGGTTCCAATAAGGTCGTAATTGAATGTTGTAAGGATAACAGCCTGAGGATCAGGGAGGAGGATAGTAAAACATAAGCCGATATCTGTAACACCTGTCTGACTGAGGTACATAGGAAGTCTGCAATCCAACCCATAAGGTGTCTTTTGTGGAACTTACTGATGACTCTTCATGCCTTTGCTGGGAATCAGAAAAAGAGAAGGAACACTTTTTGTCCAAAGAAGACTACCCTAAATGTGGTGAATGAATACATCATAGCACAAGTCTCAGCCACTATGAGAGAGGCTCTTGGGATCACAGGAGTGGTGGTATTCTTCTCTATTAGGGGCATATACAGTACCATGGAGAGCACCACATTTCTGGCTTTTTTTGTTACATGTAGCTCTCCCAGTATCACAAAGATCCTTAGTACAGAGGAAACCTGAATCATAAACCTTGGTGCTTGTAATAGGTAGGTGTCACCATGTGGAACAGTCTAAGGGTAAGGCTACACTAGCTCGTTAGTTCGAGCTAGGTAGTCTAATGCGGGCAACAGGAGTTGCAAATGAAGCCCGGGCTTCAAATATCCCGGGCTTCATTTGCTTCTTCCCGGGCGCTGCCATTTTTAAATCCCCCTTAGTCCGAACTCCGTGCCTGCGGTAGTTCGAATTAGGATCTTTAATTATCATGGATGTGGCCCAATTTCCCCACAGTCTTATTAAATTTGTTTATAGCAACCGGTCCTGGCTCTCAGTGTTCTGTGCTGTTATTTAGCTATAATTTACCCCTAAATGTCATTTAGGAGCCCAGTAAGCAGAGGAAGCATTGATAATGCTGCTAGAAAATAATGAACTCCCTTGGTTTGGCAAATCCTCTGGTTCGGCACCAGTCAGGTCCCAAGCATGCCAAAGCAGAGAGGTTCAACCTATACTACAGAATTCTACTCACCCATTCATACAAAAATGTTACTTTCTGGATGGCTGAATACAATAAGCTATTCTTGTATAGTTACCAGGGTAGTCAGTAAATGGCAGACTTAGGCTAGACTACCATATTGCAGTTTGAAACACACTGAAAAGACAACAATATAAATAGAAAAAGATGGTGAGGAGAGTTAAATTGTACAGTAAAGACGGAAAATTGGGAATGTACTCACTGAAGAATAGAAGGGTCAGAAGGGATATGATTGATGTTTCCGCATGCAAAAGGGATAGTGAGAGTAAACATAAGCAGAATCTTTGAAATAATGTCAACCCATCAAGAATTTAGGCAAAACATTTTCAGAGAGGTTACTGAATTTGCAAAATGCCCTGAAACAAAGCCAACAATAAATAGTGTAACTCTATACAAATATTTTATAGAAAAGGATAGTAGTGGGTAGGGCAATTTGTTATAGAGGTGGGTAAGACCTCTCAGACTATCCCACGCTCATAATGTTTCAGTAATGTATATTATTATAGTTATATTAAACATACCATTGTTGTAATTCAAACACACATACTAAGAAAAACAATGTTATGTTTTAACTGTCCTTCATAGAAGTCTGCCACACAACCACATCAATTTCAATATGAACTCATAATCTGCCAGTGACTACCAATAATAGGGCTCTAGGAAGTAACTGATCCCTGAAAGGACACACTTCCATTGAATAAGTCTACTATACTTTGTACTGCTGTTATTTGTAACTATAAGGCTACGTTTACACTGCAGCGCTATTTCTAAATAGCTATTCTGTGTCTTTGGAGCGCGCCCATTATTTCGAAATATAATGGGCTCGCTATTCTGACATCCCCGTAAACCTCATTCCATGAGGAGTAAGGGGATGTTTTGGAATAGCAATTTATTTCAAAATAAGTGCCATGCAGACAGTGCCAAATTTCGAAATAAGCTATTTAGAAATTAACTTGAAATAAGCTGTGCAATTTGCATAGCTCAAATCGCATAGCTTATTTCAAGCTAAGGGTGCAGTGTAGAAGCAGCACAAGAAACCACAATACAAATGGAAATTGGAAAGTCAGAAATTGTAAAATATTATATTTTTCCCATTTGGGTTTGAACTGAAATGGAATCAAAATAGTCACATTAAATCAAAGTTAATTTCAAAATCAGGAAACTCTAATTACTATTGGTTTGTAAGTTTCTGATTTATTTTTTATGTAAGTATCTCCTTAAGGGAAGAAAGGTTTTTTAATAGTAACATATTTGTACTTTATAAATTAAAACCACCCTACATGTTTCCACAAGTGCTACATGTTTGCATTTACAGTGATGTTAGAACTTTGTCAAGTGTCAGAAATATTTTAATATCTATGCCTTTACCTCACAGAAAAGTACTGAAACTATATTTACATCCTATTTACATGTAACCAAACCTTTAAAATGAAAGAGGACAAGAATCCTTTGAGTAATTATGTTCAAACCTCTACTGAAGGAAGACTGTTCCTTATGGTATGTTGAAGAAGTGAGTTGTGCCCAAGAAACCTCATCTACATGTTTTGTTAGTGTTTAAGGTGCTGCTAGACTATATGTTGTTTTTTAAGTTTTTTCCAGCTACAGACTAACACAGCTACCCCCCGAAGCTTTTGTCCATTCTAGTTATATATTATTCAAACAATGGAGCTTCTACATTTACCTTTTGAAGACAATTACCCAATCATCTCTTACATATTTCTGATCATGAATATCAGTTTTCCTTTGCTCATTTTCATCTCTTCATAAGAATGATCTTGTTAAAAGACGGGGTTGGATCGGGCAGAATATATAGGGACTATTCTCAGCTCTCCCACATGATTTCTTATGTGATATAAGACAAGTGCAACCACTCACTGCCCATTTCTCCATTTGTAAAAGGCGTTAAAAGAGTTACTGGAACAATTAGATAATTTAAAATGAAATAAGTCACCTGAGCCAGAATTCTCAAGGAGCATAAGAATGAAGAGGGTGAACTTCTAGCAAAAATACGCTTTAATTAAAAACCACTGTTGCACCAGAGAATTCAATGGTGGCAAATGTGGAGCCTATATTTAAAAAAAGACTTGTGGGGTGATCTAGACAGTTACAGAGCTGAAAACTCTCGACCTCAAAAACGGGTTGAAATAATTAACAGCATAACAAAACATTTGGAAGATCATGATATGATTAACTCACTAGCATGGTTTATGAAAAGGAAAACTGTGTCTTGTTTCAATAAAGTAGTGGATAATTAAAAAAAGATCGCCACAATTCATTTAGGCTTCCAAAAGGCCTTTGACAGGAGTCCTTTACAAGAGGTTGTTAAAGAAACTAAGCAGTCAAGGGGTGACAGACAACATATTGCAATGGATCAAAAATGGGCTAAAAGTCAGAAAAAAGTAAAAATGAAGTTTTCATCATGGCAAAAGTTGACAGTAGTGTAATTCAAAGTTCTCTTTTAGATTGGATGCCGTTAATATATTTACTGAAGATCCAGAAAGGAATGAGCAGTAAAAAAAATTTTAAAAATGCAAATTACAAAGATTTATGGCCATGTTGGTTCCAGGATATTTGAGAGACAAGGCAGATGAGGTAATATCTTTTACTGGACCAACTTCTGTTGGTGAGAGACAAAGCTATTGAGTTTACAAAAAGCTCTTCTTAAGGCCTATGTAAGTTCAAAAGCATGTCTCTCACCAAATGAAGCAGGTCCAATAAAAGATATTACTTCACCCACCAGGTCTCTTTAAAGGTTAGTCATGTCTAAAGAAGATCATAAGGAACTTCAGCCAGACTTTAGCTAGGTGAATGGGCAACTTGATGAAGATGACATTTTCTATTATAATAGCAAAGTAATCCACACAAGAAGTAAAATATCCAAGTTACTCCTAGTATACAAAATTATAAATTAACTATCAACCCAGGAAAGGAACCTAGGAATTGTGGAACTGAGGAATTGAGTGAAGCGATCTCAGCTCAACATGCAACTGTAGTAATAAAACAAAAAGTTGTCAGCTTGTATAAGGAATAGGATGGAGAACAATTTAGAAAAATTATAATGCAATTATATTAATCAATGGTATGTAAGTAACTTGAATACTGTGTGGAATATTGGTCACTCCTTCTCAAATAAAGGATATAATGGACAGAGAACGATGACAAGGCCTGGATAAACAATCACTGAAAGAGATGGAAAAGAGTGGGATTTGTTGAAATGGGACATTATAAGTTTATACACGAACACTACATTAAAAGAACATTATTAAGGTTGCAAACTCAATGCAAAATTAGATAGGTATATGAAGGGTTAGAATTAGTTTAATGTGATTAAGAAAATGCATGTACTTTACAAGTTTATGTACAATGCAGGTCCTGTTAGCAAATGTAATAAGGCCTCGAAAATAACATTCCTACTAATTAGGAAAAAAATGTAACTGGAAAGAGAAGTTGTAAGCTGAGCTCAAAATGTGGCTGATAAGAAAAGAGAAGCTTCTAATTATCAGAAATGGCCCTAACTACTTTGAACAATACAGCAGAGTTTTATGTGTTGAACCAGAAGTGACCCCTGACATGCTAACGTTATCTTGGAGAAACAGGCTCAATTGTCATATTTTATTTTAGCCAGACTGTGAAATACGTTAATCCCAAACCAACCAAAACCCAGTTTTAGCTAAGATAATAACAATCAATATGCCATCACTTATTTGCTGTACTGTCCAAAAGAACCAAGCTTGCTAGGGATATTTATTTAAGGAGAGATTGGATACTTAAATAGATAACAAAAGTATCCAAATATCAACAGTTAGTGCACAAATAAAAATATTGGAAGAGATACAAAACAGTACACTTCAAGGTTTAAACCAAGCTCTTCAGTATTTAGACTCAATGGCAGGATGGCAAATCATCAGGGAAAAATTATCACACACTAGCCACTATGGGGTTTCTTTCAGCTTCCTCTGAAACATGTACGATTGGCTACTGGCAGAGACAAGTCACTGAACTAGATAGATCATGAGTATGATTATAGCAATTCCTACATTCCCACCGGGTCCACTGACAGGAATTCTGGGCCCCAGGTCAGAACAGTAAATGCTCTCCCCCACCCCATGCATGCAGAAGCTGTGCCCACATGGATATGGTTCATCAGACATTTGGACAATGCTGTGTCTGCACTGGCGGGCGCCAGCTGCACTGCTGGGCATGCTCTTCTGGTATGACCACGGCTTCTACATGCCCACAAAGTTGGGTTGCCAAAAGTCTAATCATGCAAACCAAAAGACCCTTGCCCCACCCCCTCCAACCTGTTCCTTCCCTTATGGCCATGCCCCTGTGCCAACCTTCTCCAAGGCTCCATCCCTACTCATTCCATCATCCCTCCCTCTATTGTTGGCTCTCCCCCACTCTCATTCACTTTTATCAGGCTGGGGTTGTGGTGCAGGAGGGGGTGCATGCTCTAGGCTGGGGTGGGAGGATGAGAGGGGATATGACATGCAGGCTCTGGGAGGGAGTTTGTGTGTAGGAGGGGGTGAAGGATGTGGGCTTTGGAAGGGACTTTGGGTGCTGACTTTGGGCTGGGGAAGGAGGTTGGGATGCAGGAAAAGTGGGCTCTGGACTAAGGCATGGGGTTACCGGCTCCTAGGTGTGGGGGGAGACCTTTCCTTACACTGCCCCATCTGCAGCACTACCACCCCTCAGTTCCCACTGGCTTTCAGGGTGGGGGCTGTGCACAGAGATTTCTAGCTACAGGGATATGCTGGCTGCTTCCCGGAGCGGCGCAGAGCAAGGATTGGCAGGAAGCCTGCTTTAGCCCCGCTGTGCTGCCAGCGGTGGGGGGCTCCTGAGCCCTGTTAAATGACCTGGGCCCCGGGCAATTGTCTTCTCTGTCCCCACTGTCAGCAGTCCTGATTCCAGCTCCAATTCTTTTGATTTATCCCCTTCAACTCATGTAGTTATACTGTTCTTTTAAGGTCTTCAGATTTGCTAACCTTCTTATAATGAGACCCCCCCAGAACTGTACATTGTACTCTTAGAGGTGTTCTTCCCAGTGTCTTATAGCAAGGTCCATTATACATTTTTGTAACTCTTCATATTTCAGCCAAATCTGGATGGAATTTCATTGGCACAAAGAAAAGGCAACTCTAACCTAAGAGGATTCTTCCTGCCAAATATCCATTACACATCTTTAGTGGAAATTTGCAATTGCTTTTTGCTGTTTCATCATATCAGGGATTCAGGTAATAAATCAGTTTAATTACCTGTAGTTTTAGCTTCTCTAAGCCCTGGTCTATACTAGGGAGTTATTTTGAGATAACCCCTCTTAGGTAGAATTTATAAGCGGAGCATCGACACTACCAAGCCTGTTATTTTGAAATAACATCCTGGTTATTTCGAAATCTTTGCTTCTACTTTCCTTGGGGAATAATGCTAATTTCGAAATAGCATTAGGGGGATGCTCCTGTGCTGATATTTCGAAATAACTACTCCCTACAGTAATTCGACCTAACTGCTCCCCAGTGCTTCCTGGGGCTCTAGGTTGAGGTAGCGCATCCACATTAAAGGAGCCTGCCTTGGACTAATTTCAAGGCTTCCCTTTAGTGTGGGCACGCTACTTCAATTTTGTAAAATTGGGAGTTAATTTGAATTTAGTTATTTCAAAATAATTTCCTAGTGTTAACATGCCTTAAATGCTCTCTTGCTCCATTAGGTGGTTCTCCCCAATTTCATAAATGTCTGACCACTTTCACCCCCACCATTGCTATCTACCTGCATTAATCTAGAAATCAGAAACATATCTAATGTGAACGGTAAAACAATCAGAATTGTATGAACTTAAACATTAAAGGAATAATGCAAAACTATTTTAGTTTATAAATACTTCATATAAATTAATAACTATTGAAACTGGTTAGTCACGCATTTTCTTAATGATTCCTCTTTCCTCTCATGCTCCCTCAAACTAGGGAGCCTTGTTCAAGAATTCAGAGCAAGCATCTTGTAAAAATATCATAAACATTGCTGTAAATATAAGAATAAGCCAGAATTGGACTAAATTTTTACACGTTTGTGTTCAAAAGTATATCTGTGTTTTAGTATGAATCTAAGTTAGGTACACAAATGATGCAAGAGTGTATAAACCTTTACTTGCATTTCTATTTTGGAGAGCTCATATTTCTGAGCTCTACAAAAGTGGATTCAAATTTCAAAATATGGACTCTTAAAATCACAAGAAAAAGAAAAAGAAAAAGAAAAACTTCCATCTCAGCTTCATTCCAGTTCTAAAAATGCTATTTTGAATTGGTATAGAAATTTCACATGGAACAAGTAGGAAATTGTATCGAGGAGTGTCTTAAAATATTACTTTTTAATTTGCTGTACTGATATTAGCTCAGATTCTTTCAGTATTGAAATCTGCTCAACTTGTGCTTGTGGGAAGTGGGGGAAAAGGGTGCCTTCAAAGAGCCAATTTGTGGCTCCCTGAATTTCTGAACAGACAAATAGAGCCCTGCAAATCCACAGATCTCTACTTAATATCCATGGGTATCTGTAGGCTCTGTCTTCAGCGTACTTTACAACAGCCAGGGAAGGCCCTTTTAACTTATGCCAATTGGCAATGATCCTCCCTCCCCAAGGGGCTGTAAATCAGATGAGAATTGCTGGAGTCACTGTGCACTTACCATACCCTATACCCTCCAGTACCCAGGATTAAGCTATCCCTTCAAAATCACAGCATCAGAGCTCCCCAAAATCTGAGGAATTCTCAGCTGGACAGATCCAATTGCTTTCTGATCCATTTGCATTCCCAGAACTGTGTAAAGATGACAGAATGCATATGAGAATCAGCATCTTGACTCAGATTAGATGCGCTTTTGAAGTCCCTTCAGCCCTATATGTTTGTGATCATCATGTTCTGTAGCCAAAATGTGTGCAGTACTCTCAAAAAAGCTAAAAATAGGTAATTTAAAATTATCCAAGAACAAAATCAAAATCCCTCTTGTAATCTTATATTCCTGATCATATGATAAACACAGGATTTGCTTACAATATAAATTACTTTTAATATGGACAAAAGTTGAAAAAAAGAAGTAAAACAAAACAGATCAAAGCATTCAAAATGTAAATGGCACAAAATAGCTAATTTACAATGAAGCTAAGTATGGAATGGAAGCTTGATCAGTATAAAGGAATGAAAAAATATACCACTGAGCTATTTCTATAACAAACTTTCCATCAATACTCCTAGTCTTTCTCTCTCAATGCCAGTTTTAAGGGTTTTGTTGATGATAAAACCATTTAGTGACAGACACTTTAAAAAGGCAGAGAGCCTGGAACATGAGCAATAACAACTTGCAAAAACATCTCTTGTAAGTTTTCCTATCAACTGTTGGAAAAGAGATTGAATTGTTCATGAAAATTGTTATTACAGGGAGAAAATATCTTTCAATTTACTGAACTGAATTATGAATTTTTATTACATAGGGCACAGGTTAAAAAAGAGCAATTATGATGACTGCATCAGACTAAAAAATTAGGTATTTCCAGGCCCTGTCTACCAACTAATGATTTAACTGGCATCAGGATGACCTGCTCTTTCTTTTTATCTGTTTCTGAGATGATTTGTGTAACTGAAATTATTAAGTTATCAGTTATCAAAATGAACCATAAAACAGTTTTCTTTTTGCAGTGTATCCTCAAGACACCATTTGTACTGCAAGCTATTTGTTTTGCATCCCATTTTGTACTGTGATATTACATTTGCCAAAAAATCCTTGCTAAAAATTAATCAATAAGAGTGTTCAATATATTTTGATTTTCCAATTATAAGACCCCTTTGACAGTACTATTAATGAGTTGCATAATCAACCTTTTTAGATATACAGTTCACGCCAATTAATTTAAGACATTACCGAACAAAAAAACTCACACCCTTTATTTTCAACATCAGAGGCCTAATTCAGCCATAGTTTTTAAAAGGGTGTAAATATACCAATTACTTTAGCTGAGTTCCATGCGCTTAAACCTGGCACTCTGAATCTAGCAATTTTCTGACAATAAACAGTGATCAACTTGACTGCAAAACTGAATTTCTGAGACTCTTTGGCCCCAATCCTGCAAACTGAGATACGTATAAAATTTGGGGAAAGGAGAGAAGAG
This sequence comes from Pelochelys cantorii, assembly GCA_032595735.1. Lineage (NCBI taxonomy): Eukaryota > Metazoa > Chordata > Testudines > Trionychidae > Pelochelys > Pelochelys cantorii. The sequence continues at coordinate 66,483,952 of CM064328.1, forward strand.
GTATATGTAATATTCTGCCCCCATATTTTTATGAACGTATGGTTTTGATTATGAATAAATCAAATATGCTTCATGCAAAACAGATTGAGTAACCTAACATTCAAGAGCCTGTGATCCACTGAAATACGCACAGAATATACGTATGTATCATTCTTGTATGTGAAGTTAGAAATATGAAGTGTAAATCTACTTACTAATTTAAATTAAGGGGCCAACGATAACCATCTGTATATGGCTTTGTATTTCCTGTAAGCCTCAAACTATAGTTGGCCTTACAAAGACATATGATTATGCCACCTGGTGCTGGAATCCATCTTGAATTTGGTATTTTTCCATTGGGATGGGGAGTGTTAAACAAAAGGTTCCTGCCCTGGGGAAATTATATTTAAGGAATGGGATGCAAACAGTCATCTTCAGCAGGCTTATGAAACTGCCTCCCCCACCCTCAGAGGATACATATGAAGTATCCTTTGTTTTCCAGTTTTAAGAAGCTGTTAGACCTAGGCCAGAGAAAAGATCAGCTCTATCTTGAAGGATTTTACAGGGAGTAGGAACTAAGGTGAAAATTATGATCTGTAACAATCTTTCTTTGTGTATTAGGATTAGCTGGTGTTTTGTTTATTTTGGTTTAGTAATTTGCTTTGATTTGTCTGACATCACTTGCAATCACTTAAATCCTACTTTTATACTTATTAAAAGCATTTTTATTATCAAAACTAGTGTAAATAACTGTTAGCGGGGGGCGGGGGGGGAAGAGAGGCCACAGCTGTGCATCTCTTTCATTGATAAAGAGAGTGAACATTATGAGCTTTCTCCGTGTAAAACTTTTACACAGAGTAAGACAGATTTATTTGGGGTTTTGAGGGGCTGTGCTCCTGGATGCTGGCAAGTCCCTATAATTGAGCCCCTCCAGAGCTGAGCTATTCTCAGCATCTGTGTTACTCTGCTGGGGGGCGGTTACCCCAACTGTGTGCTTTTGCTAGGAGAGACCAGACCGTCCAGCCCAGGAGGATAGGGTGGTGGAGTGCCCAGAGGGCAGGTAGGTGTTCTCAGTGGTAGGGGACCTCTGTGATCGAACCTGTCATAGTCTAGTCTACTGCTGCTATGCATTCTTCTACTGGCTCAACTAGCAGAGGTCTATGCTATAGATTTAAAGGTTCCAACACCCTGACGAGACATATGGGATATAATATGGTTCCATATGATCAAATTTCATTCCCTAACTTTGAGTTCTTGATTTTGGAACCATAGCATTTCTTTAATATCTCCCTCCTCCACAATGGGGTCAGTTTACCAGTTGGTATGATTTTAATTTTTATAACTAGAATGTTTGAAGTGTATCCCCTAACATTGCTTTAAGTTTTTGCACTCAGCATTTGTAGAGGAGAATTTTGTGTGTGACAGAAATAAAGTGCAATATTGTTAAAGAAAGTATTATCACTCACTATTCCTTATTGATATATTTATTAATTCAAGTAAATAGGCTTATATCAGGTGGCATTATTTCTATATTAATGAAGCAAAATCAAATGTTAATTGGTCAGATATAGAGGACTATGCTATCTATTTGAAAATCAAAGAAGCTATTCCTTTCTTTGAAGTTGAAAACTACTTTCATTGCTATCTTTTGTTACTATGTCTAAGAAAATGTACTATCACACAGTAAACAGTCATTTTATTGAAGCATAAATCATTTAAGCTAAATTAAATTGATGTAGATTAGATGAAGATAAAATCTAATTATATATGACATTTGAGAGAGAAAAGAATTGATAGGAAAAGGAATTAGTTTCCCTAATCCCAAAGCCCAGAAAGAAAAGGTTGGAGTTAGACATAGGGTCTGAAGGCAGGTGTGGAAGTGAAGTGGGTCGGCACAGATAAAGCTGAAGAAAGCTAGAACAAGGCTCAGGAGTGGCTGTGGCTGGGACAGGGACAGAGGCAGGTACATGAACCAGTCCAAGGACCATCTGGAAGCATTAGGAGCCTAACACTGGAAGGCAGCAGAAGACTTCCTGGCTGAATAGCACTGTTGGAAAAATTAATTTGCAGTTCTGGGGGTGTCTGGAAGCATTTTTGTCTGGGGGTCATCTGCTGCACACCCAGACCAGCAATAGGCATACCTGAGGACTGAGTCTCTGCAGATTCTGCTTCTGAGACGAGTCAATATAGCAGAGTTGCTACAGCAGGCTGGAGAGTGGAGTCACTGCAGGCTATGTTAGAAGCGTGAGTCATGGCAGTTGAATGCTCAGCCCTGGTCTGGCAGCAAGTTTGCCTCACGGTCCCCTTAAGACAGGGGTGGGCAATAAAATGGCAGTGATTCACTAGGACTAGCCTCTGACAGGCTGTCACCGCTATATTTACCTGTATCTCTGCAGGTACGGGCGACTGCAGCTCCTGTTGGCTGTAGATCTCCACTGCCACCCAATAGGAGCTGTGGAAAGTGGCGCGGATAGGGACACTGTTTCCCACAGCTCCTATTGGCTGGGAACAGTGGGGCATGCTAAAGGCTAACCCTGGGGAACCAGATCTGGCCTTAAGTTAAGCAGGCATTGCCTATACCTAGAGGCTGTGTCTACACTGGCGCGATCTTGCGCAAAAGCGGCTGCTCTTGTGCAAAAACTTGCTGCCTGTCTACACTGGCCACGTGTTCTTGCGCAAGTAAACTGACGTTCTAATGTATGAAATCAGTGCTTCTTGCGCGAGAACTCTGATGCTCCCGCTCAGGAATAAGCCCTTTTGCGCAACTGTTCTTGCGCAAGAGGCCAGTGTAGACAGGCAACATGAATTTCTTGCGCAAGAAAGCCCTATGGTTAAAATAGCCATCAAAGCTTTCTTGCGCAAGAGAGCATCTACACTGGCATGGATGCTCTTGCGCAAAAGCACATCTCTTGCGCAAAAGCACATGCCAGCGTAGATGCTCTCTTCTGGAAGAGTTTTTGCAGAAGAACTCTTCCGCAAAAGATTTTTTGCGTGAGAACGTGCCAGTGTAGACGTAGCCAGAGAGAGTCAACTACATGACTGGCCTTAATTCTAACTCTCAAGAGGGCAGCCTATTCAGAAGGCTTCTCCAAACACCTACAATTGAAGCAAACTGTTGGGGGGAGGAGGGTTGCATAAGCCTAGCTTGTTTCTGTGTGCTGAGCATGGAGAGAGGGATTTGCAGAAGGTTGCCTTGTGCCCGTGTGATACGCATACTACCACATGCCTAATCAAAGTGGCAGATCAGGGTGTTGACAAACTTCCATCACTTCATGGGACTCTGTCTCAGATCTCCATAAAACTCTCATGGAAATACTACTGTGGGCAAACTACTGTCACAGGATCTTTGGCAAAGCTGCTTTGTTTCTTGCATCATTAAGGGTAACAGTCACGAACCATTCTGCCATCACTGGAGGAGGGGGCCATTGCTACACACACATGAGCTGCATAAACTCCCATGTTCCCTGGTCACCCTTGGTAGCAAGGTACCTTCCTTAAACACTGCCTGTGGAAAATGAGAGTAATGATTTTAATGTAGTGTTCCCTAGGAAAATTTAGTGCTTTGCTAAAAAGATCTGTAACAGAATAATTCATATTCCAGAGGTGCTTTTAAAGAAGCAAACTATATGAATCAATAATCTCTTATGCTGCTAAAAAACCCAACCTTCCAAAAAACTTCATAGTAAGAGCATAAGTAATCCTGGTACCTAATGTGATCTTGTTGTTGGTTTTCTGGGGACCTGAATCTTTATCCTTCAACTGCTATACTTTGTACTTTGCCATCAGTAAAGTTATTGCATATAATTTATATGAATAGTAAAAAAGTTATTCAAATGAATTTGTTATACTTCATTTTCTGTTGAGTTGTTAGCTCAACCATGTTTCTTATTTTTCCAGTTAATCTGTTTTTAAAGGGCACTCTATTTCACACAAATAATTAGGATTAAAAGATAGAGGAAGGCTCAACTAAAATAGAGTACAAAATCCTCCCAGAATTTATACAGATATTAAGGTTATGAAAACTCATCTAATATGGATTTCTGGAAAAATCTTGAAGTTGAAATTTATACCCTTCTTTTATAATACTTCATTATTTTCTCAAACATCTCACAGATAGCTCAGCAGCACATCTGCTCACAACCTGCATCTAATGGGTATATCTAAACAGTAAAAGCTGTGCACAGACTAGCCTATCTGAACTAATTTAAATCCAGACAGTGCAAGTAACAAATACCAATGCAAAGAAAATAATGCAGGTAGAATAAGCCCAGCAGGGATCCTAGACACACATGTCACTTACTAGCCTGCACTGAAGCCCATGCTTAATTTTCACTGCTGCTGTTCATGTTAGGATTCAAGATAGCTTCGGCAGGCTAGCCCAAGCATAGCTTTTGCAGTGCAGATGTACCCTACACAAAAGTGTGACTCTCGAAAGGGCACCAAAGGTTGTATTCACAGAATACAGTCCAAATTGTTTTAGAATCAAAGATTTTTGCTATAATTTGGTGGTCTACATATCAAATACTTTTTCTGGTTGCTCCACTTAAGATACAACCACAGCTACATGGTGTGCAGTGCCCTACTTTGTTGATGAGCCTCCTAAAAATATGAACTCGTACAACCTGAAATACAATGAAGAAAAAGATCCCTTGTACATTACACACTATTTGCAAAGCAAAAACATGAGATAATGAAAGAAAACAGAATTACACAAAAATAGATTTGCTTTAGCTTGTTCAATAAGACAGGTGTAATTATTGTAGCAAGAAAAAAATTCAATACAACTAGAAGTTCATTCTCAAAACCATACTACTATACTGACATCACCTTTGAATCTTTTTCTCAGTTCAAGAACTGCATAAGAAATGCATGCTCAAGTCTGTGCAACCACACCGTATTTATGTATCCTCTCTTGTAATTTCTTTTAAATTCCACGGCCCTCGAACCATTCCTCCTGAAAGACTGAGATTAAGGTAGACTGAGTCCCTTGCCAGTCATCCAACAGATTCATTTACAATTTATGCCACTTAGTTACAGTAGTTAAATATTATTCATCAGTACTTTAAGACGGGAAAATGATATGGGAAGTGAAGAGACTCACTCAAAGTTACATAGTAAGTCAATGGGCAGGAAAAATCAATAATGGACCCAAATGGATTTTTTGATAAGCCTTATATAAAACAAGCTATTTGTATCCTTTGGAGAATATAAATCAACCCATTTCATTAGAATAGTTATAAAGTTACAACATACTTCCTATTGCCAGCTTCTGCAGACTACAGGTGATCTGACAATTAGCATAGCAACAGAATACTTTTAACCTTTCATGAGCACTAGAGCTGCCATGGCGGGGGGGGGAGGGGGAGGGGAAGAGAAGCGTGTTCTGTACCATCACAAATTTAGGAAAATAAAAACCTCCAGGTATCTGTATTACACAGGACAGGCTGTCTAAATGAGAGCACAATGAGAATCCCAGTTTTAATAAAATACTAAAGCATAGCACCATATTACAATTTATTTTTTATTGCTTAAATGTCATCACTTTCTGGTAATGAGCCACTGATGGAAAACATTGCATCATTAAATTATGCAGCAAATAGAGTACAGATGCAAGCCCAATAAGGTAGCTGGCAAAAACAACATTGCCATGTAATGAGAATCCTTAAGCATGATGTGTGGGAAAGAGAACAAGAAGGGAGAGGACAAGTTTGTTAAATAACAGACACAAAGAGGTGCATCTTCAGAAACTAAGAACATACAGGAAACAGGAAAATCTGGTTTCAAAAAGAAAATACGTAAGTTTTTTTTTTAAATAATAAAAAGGCTGTTAAAAGAAACAAAATATTCAGTTTTATAATTTGTAGGAGTAAACAGGTTTATTTTATTTTATGTTTAATCTGAGAACTTCATGACACACTTTTAAGGATCTAGGAGTGCATCATTGATAGGAAGGGCTACATTGATACATGCTCTCCACCACCAATCTGCAGGGAGCTAAGAAGTGCAATCTCCATGACCAGAAAGCCCCATGGATTTCAAGGATGCTACTGGGCATAAGATAGGACACTGATGATCAGTGAGCCCCTGGTCAGGAGCCCTCATCCAAATTGTGAGGCAAATGCCAATCATGGTGCCCATTGTGCTCCATAAATGGTCCTCATGTAGACTGAGCAAGGAGAATGGGAGGAGGAAGACATTTACGTTGGCATGGAGAATCCTCACATTTCTGGAAATAAAGGTGGAGCCACTGAGGGGTCATTAATTGGTCTTATTCATCTGTTGCACAGAATGAAGGAGGGTCTGCCACTGCTGGTGGAAACCATACTGCTGGCACCAAACACATCTCCATTGTTGCTGGTTCTGGGAGTGGTGTTGATTCTGAAGTTAGTATTGGTTTGGAGGCAGCTGAAGGTATTGAAGTAAAGTAAGAGCTGACACAATGGCCTTTGGCACTACCGATGTAACAGTGTGAGAGTTTCCAGTGCAAGGAGTCCCTTGCACTGAACCAGTAATGGGCCTGCTTCTACAGAATGAGGAAGGGGAACATCTGGGTGCAGTGCTGACGGACCCTGAAGTGGCTTATTTATGGCCACCTTGGGTGGACAATGTAAAACTGGCAAAGTCCTGATCCAAAGGAGAGGTCGGGACAGAAAGGCAAACGAGATGCATAGCCACTTGATCTGCAACTCATATGGTAACAGCCAAAGCTGACATTGCCCTCATCAGTAACAGACACTAGATGCCCAAAGACTGGAACCAGAGTTGACAATACAGGGTCTCAAACCTTCTCATGCAGTCCTGAGGAGCAGTTAGAGGTACTCATGCCACTGACAGGGAATAGCTCCTCCATCTCTTTTGAGAGGCACCAGCTCCAGGGTGCCAAGCAGCAGCACTCTAAGAACCCATGAGCAACCCCCAATCATCCCAAAGTCCAATATAGGGCTCTGGCAGGTGTCAGTCCTTCAGACTTTACAGCTGGGTTTCCCAGTGATTACAAGCTCATATCAATCTTCATTAGGATCCACAATAAAGGGCTTGAATCAGTTAAAGCTCAGGATATTTATCCAAAAGTTCTTTCTTTTTCCGTTGGTGTCTGGAGAATTCAGAACATGCAATCCTCCTGTGGAGGTGGTTCCTCTCTGGAACTGTTATAACCTCAGTGATTTGCCTTAATCATCCCCTACTGTTTTTACTTCCTGAAGCGGTGGCAACCTTCTCCCATGTAGTGTATATAATCCCTAGTCTACAATTACACACAAATAATTCATACACTTAATATAATATGGTCTCCCATTGATATGGTAGGAAGTTGCCCTATTTGTCTTGATCACTATATGTGTTACCACTGAATCAGTCCAACTGCTTCTATGGGCAACCACACCTTAAAGTAATGTTGCACAAGAATGCAAGGATTGTTTAAAGCAATTTCAGAAGAATATCATTTGGTACCTTTCCATCGCATTCTTGACCTTATTAGGTTGTTTAAATCTAACAGGATCAATATCTCAAGGAAAATGACAACTAGGACAGTCCTTTCTCCCCTAAGAAGAATCTGATTCCGGTCACTGAATTCAAATAATTCATCATGCAAAGGCGTGAGCCTAATTCTCTCTCATACCAAAATCCAGGACTGTTTCTAATGTCCTTGAGGATTTAAGGTAAACATACTTCCAATCAAACTGGAAAAGATGGATTCTCCAATAAATCTCAACACGTTTAAACATGATTTCCAGATCATGTTTAAACTTGTTGAGATTTATTGGAGAATTAGTTATATGGATATCATATTGATGATATTGCTACAGCAGAAATCCAAGCAATCCCAAACAGATTACTTTATTTCTTGATATAGTGTGCTGATTCTCTAAAATTTGAGAATTCAGTCAGCCATGGAAAGCTGGCTTTCTGTTCTTCCAAAACAATTTAAGAACATTTAGTTGTGTCAAAGTAAACTGAATGGGACTCTTCAAGTTATGACTTTCATGAACTATTTTATCTTTAAATATATTTATTAGTTGGTATATTACATGTCCTTATAGGATTTGTGGCTCTGGCATGATCAGAAAATTGAGTAATGAAATGTTTGGAGCAAAACAGAGATGAGAAATATTTACGAATGCCTTCTCTTTAGTGTCTGTTGTATAAATTTTCTCCTGTGACAAAAATCAATCCTCTCCCACAGTTTTATCCTTTTTTTGGACACATCAGCATATGCAATGAGGCCAACTGAGGTTTTATAAGTAAATATATTCTTTTAACTTTAAATGACAAAAAATAATGTTTTGTATTGCAAAAATAAAGACCAGGAGTTCAAAACATTTAGGAGTGTCTTCCCTTCAGTGGATGTCATGAATATACATTTAAAAAGCACCAATGTTTAATAAGAAAATACTTTAAAAGTGAAAATATTTGTTAGCTAACACAAAAAATGTATGAATTTGCAAAACTAAGTGGTACATAGACAAACGAAAATACGAAAAACGTTGTAGAAAATTAAGATATTATTTATTGCACAGTCACAAAAATACTCCTTCTCTGAACAGGACTAAACTGACAAGAGATGAGTGTTTGTTAGTTATTCCTCAATTTTTTAGATTTATTTCAATAAAATATTTACTGATTATTCAAATATAGATTTCACCCAATTAGAATCAAAACAGGAAGGATATGGGAAAATGAGCTTTAACAGGTGACAACTGATACTTCAGGGCATTTTTATAATTTACAGAGGCTAACTTATACTAGTGCAAAAGAATATGACCATAAGCATCAGCTGTAACTCAGCCTCAATAACTCAGAGCAGTCCATGTGTCCCTCAAGACTTCAAGGAAAAAAGGGACAAGCATTTTCTTTATTTAAATTAGTCTGTGCCTTTATTATGTATTTTGCAAGCCTCTGGAGCATGCAGCCCGGACCAGTGTCAGTCTCCTCATTATATTAAATACAAGCTGTTTCTAATTGGCATCTTACAGTCTTCTTTTTATAACCAAATGGACTGAACCAAAATTTGTAAACACAACTTAAGGCTAATTAAGTAGTCTGAAAAATCTCCAAATATTACAAAACTGTGATGAGAGAGCAAATAAAATCAAGATTAAACATTTTTAAAAGTCTAAAAAGCGTCCAGTTAAGCTTTGTAAAATATGTGTTTAATATTAATTCAGATAACATCGTGTCATTAGGTAAATACAGCTGTTTGCTTCACATGTTTATATGAATTATGCATAGCACAAAGGTATAAAATATATTAAAATGCACAGATAAGAATTAGAACATTGCTAGCTTTGTGACAATAACATAAATGCTAAATAGAGAAAATCAACATTGTAAAGCTTTATAAATTAGAACTTTATTTATATTCCATACAATTGCACACTTTCATTCAAACTAGATCTGTTGTCTGAGGCCCTAAAATCTTAAATGTTAAACATGTCTCCTCCCTGATAACAGAAGTAGATCTGGTCACTACTACTAGCCTCTAATTAATACCTACATGGATAGGGATATAATAAGATGGGCTAAATCCAGCTTCCATACAGTCATCTAATAATGGCTGGACACCTGTCTAGGTATTTACAGGACAATTAGTATACAGAGCCTCTGAAATCAACTTGGCACATTTTGATTAGAAAGGCTGAAGTGATGGCGTCTGACACTGTTTTGTGGATTCTAGAAATAATCACCACCTCTTAATTTCAATAGCTAAGCTAAAAGCAAATGATTTTCTCACATTTCCACTCTTGTCCTAGGTTCATCCATGTTGGACCTCAGATTCATGTTGTGAATAGTTGCCAGAAACCCTAAAACTTTCAAAAAGCCACCTTTCACTATTTTTAAAAATCAGTGAGGCTAGACGAGATAGTGCAGATAGAAACTGTACCTCTATTGGTTATTTCCTCTAGCTGCTTCTCACACCCCTGTACAACTACAGAGAGCATCCTACAGAATGGTTTGTTTATATGCACTGGGATGTCCCATGAATCCTCCATAGAGATCTGCAGGAAAGTTTCCTGGAGGTTTCTTTGGAGAAGTGCCTTATTTTTTCCCCGTGGTATGACACTTTCCTATGTCAGTCAGCAATTACTTGAGCAGGCTAGCGGTATATGGGACTGATCTGCATCCAGATTTGTGCTGAACTGTTCCCTTTCAATCTTGGTTACCATCATGAGTATGATATCAGGTAAAATGGCTTCTTGCGGAAAACTGCCAGTGTTCAGTTCAATTGCCCTATCTACTTGTACTGCTGCCCAAGTGCTAACACTCCCCCAAAGTTGCTTTCTCCCCCCAGGCCATACTTACCATGACTGGGTCAGCTGCCATATTCTCTGACTTTCAAGGGGAAGGGAGAATGTTGTAACATGTGTGGCTCAAGGGGAGTGAATGCACTCAAAATAGTACCTCTGTCCATTGTTTTTTTAGCAGCTGTAAAAGTGGCTTTGAGGGTATCTTCATCCACATAAATGGAGCAGCTTGGCAAGATAAGAAAGAAAAAGAAGGCAACAAGGGAAGACGTAGTCTAGGATGTCCTGCAAGCCTTGGTGCTTTGGATTGCAAGCAGAGAGCTTTGAGGGTCACAATTAATGACAAAATGGAGAAGACTAGAAAGGAAAAATTGGAAGCAAAAGATGATAGCATTGCTTAGGGAGCAAAAAGACATGCTGTAATCTCTGACCGAGCTTCAGGCTGAGCACATTTGTACTTCCTTCCCCCATAGTCAATAGAAAACTGCATTCTGGGACCTCCCTACACTCCCCTGACTCATTCCACAAATCTTTTGGGGCTACAGCAACACCCCACACACTAAATCTCATAGGAGAATACGCACAATGCTAGTCACAGATACACCCAGCTTTGAGAGATTACATCAGTGTATGTGTTTGTGAATTTTCTGTTCTTTCCTCTTGAACCATACTTTACCTGTATGAATGAAATTTATTTCAGCTTTAAATAGATATGTTTGTATGGGTGTGCCGTGAGTGGTCGCGATTAAGCAAACCGCCCCCTTCCCTTAGAGTTCTGCACAGTCCTAGCGAACCCAGTCTGCCCCCTTGCTTACCTGGGAAATCGTCAATAAATTTAGACCAAATACCAATTTGTGTCTTAATCAATGAGCATAACTTTATTGATGTTGCCACTTAATGAAAAACAAAGACAAAAGATAACAGCTGAGAATTAAAAAGAAAATAATAAAAGAAAAATAAAAAAAGCAAATTGTTTCTGCTAGCGTGATTACAAGGGTACTTAGTGACGTCAGCTAATTTGTTATCTAGTTTTTTAATTTCTTCTAGATTAATTTTTTTAAAAGAACTGCAACTATGAGGATCCTTGATCTTATAGCTTATCGAGATTATTTTGTTTTTCTTGATTTTTTAGAATCTTTTTGTTAGGTTTTTGATTCTTTTTGTTAAATTTTTCAGAGTCTTTTGTTAAGTTTTTTGACTCACCTGATCAGGTGTAGCAGCATCTCTCTACTGGCCAGGTAGAGAACGACGAATGCTGTTACAATGCCTGCCTCGGTATGGACCTCCTGCCTCTTGTCATCAGAGAGCAGCACGTGTGGTCAGTTTCCAGAATGAGTTGTAGATGATGAAGTACCCGTAGTCGTTACTGCAGGGTATTTATGGCCTGATCTCTCATTGTCTATTCAGTTCTGTGGTTAATTTGAGATGCAAAAAATGTTTTTCTATTAAGGGCTAGCGAATTAGCTGAGGATCTTGTAAGTAGATGCAAAAATTTTCTCTCTCTCAGACCAGATTTGGTGTGTTACTCAAGAGCTAGTGAATTAGATGAGGCTCTTGGAATAAGATGCAAAAAATTTTTTTCTCTTAGACCAAATTTGGTGTGTTGCTTAAGAGCTGGAGAATTAGATGAGGATTTTTACTCTTACAAATTTTACTGCTTATCCTAAATTATCATGTTTCATAACACATTTCCTAATACACTCCTTCTTAACAGCAAAAAAGGCAATCCATGTAGTCTGCGGTTAGGCTACTTCCTCTTAAACATAGCTGTCTGTGCTTTTGCTATGGCTTAATTTTAAAGAACTGCTAAGCATACATGACAGGGTGTGGAAAAAAGTATTCAAACTTAACAGCAATAGTTGCATTTACATTGTTAAATTAGCATGCACACATTACTCATTACAAAGTTTGGAGCACAGTGCGAAACAAACAAAAAAGCCCAGAAAAGGCCTGCCACAGCACACTACATTACCGTGGCTCACTGTTAAAACACTCCTTCAAAGTCTCCTGGAGCCAAATAGCTCCCCCAGGGTATGTCTAGACTACATGGCTCCATCGACGGAGCCATGTAAACTAGTTTACCCGGCATAGGCAAAGAAGCAGGGATTTAAATAATCCCCGCTTCATTAGAATAAACATGGCCACCACGCTGTGCTGACGATCAGCTGATCCGGCACAGCGCAGCAGTCTAGACGCGGATCTGTCGGCTGGGGAAGCCTTTGTCGACCGATCCTGTAAACCTCGTTTAACAAGGCATAAGGGATCGGTCGGCAAAGTCTTCCCCAGCCAACAGATCCACGTCTGGACTGCCGCACTGTGCCGGATTAGCTGATCGTCGGCACAGCGCAGCGGCCATGTTTATTTTAATGAAGCAGGGATTATTTAAATCCCTGCTTCTTTGCCTATGCTGGGTAAACTAGTTTACATGGCTCTGTCGACGGAGCCATGTAGTCTAGACATACGCCCATTGAGCCCTTATTGCCCTGACTGCTCAAAATCAATGGGCAGCCCATCCACCTCTGCACTCCAACCTTCTAGAAACTCTCCCCCTCTCCCCCCCCCCCATGCTTTGCCTCAGATATTATGAAGCGTACAGCAGGAGCTATGACCCTGGCAATATTTTCTTCCCTTAGGTCTAATCTCTGAGTAGAAAGCACCAGTAGCCCTTCAAAAATCCTGGAGGCACATTCATGGTCATTCCGTACCTGCTGAGCCCATTGCTGAAGTGCTCCTTGATTCTGTCAAGGTGGCTGTTATACCGCTTCATGAGCCACGGGAATAAGGGATTGGCTGGGTCTCCCAGGATCACTACTGGCATTTCAACATACCCAGTGGTAATCCTTTGTTCTGAAAAAAGTCCCTGCTTTCTATACAGAACTGTATTCCTAAGGATGTGTGTATTAGGCATCTTCCCTGTTCATGCTGGTGAAACAACCCCCATGATCCATAAGCATTTGCACCACCATAGAAAAGTAGCCTTTTTTTGTGATCTATTCTATTGCAAAGTGGACTGGTGCCAAGATAGAGCTATGAATTGCTACAGTTAAGGAACCCCATTGATGCAAACTCATCCACTATGTTCTGCACACTGCCCAGAGTCACAGTCCTTCATAGCAGGAGTTGATTAATGATCCCTCACACTTGATTTACTGGCTCCAAATTGATTCCCAACTGGTCTATATAAATCTGGCATTGCTGGTTTCCACAAAGCAATCATCACTTGCTTCTCCACTCGTTTTGGTGTTGCTGCACTGGAAAACTGGAGCAAGCACTGCATATACTTCCATGAATGTTACCTTGCACATCTGAAAATTCTGCAGCCACTGCTCATCATTCCAAGCCTGCATAAGAATGTTCTCTCACCCACCTGTGCTTCTCTTTCAGGGCCTGCACCACAGTCCATCTTATACAACTGCTCTGTGATTGCCAGCAGCAATCCTGAATTGTTTCCTTCCATGGTGCACAGCAAGACAGTCACCAAGACATCTTCATCAGACTTGCAGCTCAAAAAATACTACAAGATCAGACATGTTGTATTTTTATCGCTCAGTACAATACTGAGAGCAGTGCAGGATCTTCTCGCAAAGATAGCAGATGCGCCAGCTAGCAGGACTTCTGAAAAGTGGCACAAAATGTAATAGGATGCTCATGAAATGAAGGAATGGAGAAAAATGAATAATTGGATACTGAGCAAATGTTTCCAGCCACCCCTGGATGGTGGTGTGTTGTACAGTGGGAGAGCTACCCACAGTGTACTGATCTCTGTGTCAATTGAAGTACTGTTACTGTGAACTCATACCAGCGACACAAGGCCCATATGTAGACATGCAACAGCAGTTTAATTACTGCAGCGGCTGCATATCAAAATAACTTTAAATTGATTTAATTTTGTAGTGTAGATAAGGCCCAAATCTTTAAAAGACTGTGGTCCGTGCTATTAAGCTAAAGAATTGGAGGTATCACAGTCTATCATATCAAACATTTATACCAAGATATAAATGTTGAACTTACAACATATTTTAAAATGTAGCATTGGTGAATATTGTGAAAATGAGATAAGAAGGTGAAAAAGATGGGAAGGATTTTGTTCAAATAAAATCTTGCTGCTTTCTCCTCCCTTCAATGCTCCTTCCTATTAGCTTCAAAGATGACACTTAAACCTGTCTTAACTTCTTCTAGCAGCAGTTAAGTCAGTCTGTTGAAAGAATTAGAACAGCTTGAAGTTCAAAACAAAGGTTTCTTTTCACACTTAACATTTTAGCTCTTGAGTAGTTCCCAAATGCGAATATTCCTGTTTCCATGTACCAGACGATTTGAAATTGTATAAAGTTCTGCTGCTATTTAGCAGAAAATATGAGCAGAGGATAGACATATTTTCATTGTACTCACTTTCCTGATGCCTACATTACTCTGCTTTGGGCTGAACTCACAAGAACTCTTAATTACAGACCGAGGCAGTAAGGAGATATTCAAAGATAGCTATTAAAGAAGTCTATGCCGCACTACTGAATAGAGCCTCGCCCTTCTACAGTGATCTCTGGTATTTGTTCAATGATTACCTTTATTTTGAACATTTATCTTCACATATTATCCTATTCTATCATGATCTGTATGGCTTTAATTGACTTTTAAATGGCTTCATATATATGGTCTACCACAACATTATTAAAAGTGATATTTGTCTATGAACCCCAATGAAAAAAAATAGATCCAGAGTTGACTACAAAAGAAATACATCACAACATGTTAGGCCTTGTCTATACTACTGGGGATCATCAACTCAAGTTACTCAACTTCGACTAAGTGAATAACATAGCTGAAGTTGAAGTATTTAGGTCTATTTACCAAGATAAGTCTGTTTTCACAGTGATAAGACAACAGCTAAAGCTCAACTCTGCTTACTCTTCTCGCTTTAATGGAGTACTGGAGTCAACGGGAGAGCTATCAGTAGTTGATTTATTGCATTTATGTGATAAATCAACCCCTGCTGGATCGATTGCTGCCTGTCGATCCAGTCTGTAGTGAAGACATGCCCTAATACTCCACCTTATGTTTTCACACATAAAGCCAAAAGGCAAGAGACTGACCAAATGCTCCTTATTCATACCCCCAAAGAGAATGAAGGAGTAAATATAGATCATTTCTTTGATCAGATAACTTTCTTTGAAAATGAACTAAGTTTGGCATTTTGCAACAGCAACTAAATTTTGTGTGTTTATAATGAATGTAGATTTAATATTGCAAAATGTTATTTCCTCAATTAAAAAACTGGTCTATTAAAATATGTACAGAAAACTAAATAGCTGCTGAGTGGAATTTTTTATAGGAAAACTAGCATCTCTGTTCAGTAAGAAAAAAAGGTTGTTTTTGTAACACAGGATAAAGACATCCAATTTCCTGAAATGTGGCATATGCGAGTAATATTTCACCTTAAATCCAAGCTACAGAGCCTATGGAAATATCTTTCAGAAAAAGGGGTTAGAACAAAATATACATAAAAAGACACAGTAGTAGATAAGAAATGGGTTAATTTTAGAGACATGATATTTGGGATCCTACCTCATGACCTCTTCTCTGGAGAGAAGCAGGGGAAATGCACTAACTTTTCTTTCACAGAGCAACTAGCTCTTAAGTTGCGGACACTGAAGCAAGCAGAAAGTCCACCTTAAGACAGGTGGTGGGTCAAGAGGGAACTCAGACTTCATGGTCTGAAGAAAGCAGGGGCCACAGAATATGTAAGAGTAGATTTAAATTCCATTTTTAAGCATACAGATAATTTTACGATAATGTGAGGCAAAGCTTTTAAAAATCTGTAGACATGAGTTGCTAAAGTAGAATAATTATCTGACAGATGGAGATTGCCCAAGGCTGCCACTTGCACACATAAAAAACTGAGCTTTTTTTTAAAGCCAACATTAGAAATTCCAAAAGCATGCTGAATATTAACTGTGGAAGGTACAACATTATGTTCAGTATACATGCTGTCCAGGTTTAAAAGTGAATTTTTTTCAATTAAACTGACGTGTCAGACAGGGATTCTAAGAATCCACATATAAAAAATACAGCCCATATAAT
This sequence comes from Pelochelys cantorii, assembly GCA_032595735.1. Classification (NCBI taxonomy): domain Eukaryota; kingdom Metazoa; phylum Chordata; order Testudines; family Trionychidae; genus Pelochelys; species Pelochelys cantorii. The sequence continues at coordinate 66,500,247 of CM064328.1, forward strand.
GACCGTACCACGAGGCAGAATCTTGTATCATCTAGATAAACACTGACCCGAGTCTGTTGTGACCCTCATCCTTCACTATGCCAATGATGGCACCCTTCATTGTACACTTCTATTGTAAGAACCTTTGTGCCTTTTCCTATGCTGTCCCTCATACACGTAATGTACCTCCAAACCACTTTGCATAGTCAATACCCTAGCCTTGTTCAAACCCCTTCTTAAGAGCTACTCCTTCTGTGATGTCTATGGTAAACTGCCTAATAAGTCTAAGCAAATGGTCTTTTAGGGATCATTTATACTTTTTAAAAATTTATTAGAAAACAAAACTTTGACATTTACACTTAGCTAATACATGTAAAAGTTTTCCTATCACCGTCTCCCTTGCCCCCAACTGAGTTCTACACCTTCTTTTTGCATCTTGTCCTTGTTTGTACTGTAGCTCTTTGGGACAGGGATTGCCTTTTATTTTATGTTCGTAGGGCACCCATGACAATGGAAGCCCAACTTAATTTGGATGTTTATATTATGCAAAAATTATAATTCTGTGGAATTAGTATTGTTATGATTTGTATACAGGTCAGACACTACAGTGGTAAGTATGGTATAAGAACCTATAAAGAATACAGTACTAGGAATAGAAACGATCTGTCTTAAAGACCTGACAACCTAAACTGACAATTCATAAGCAAAGTGGAACAGGAGACCACAAAAACCATGCACAATGTATTTTGTTAGTTTAATAGTTTTTTGTGTTATGATTTTTCCAGTCACTGGTTGGTTACTGTTTCTCAGGTTGGGAACGCGCTAGCATTCATAGACAAGGCAGTAGGATTTATAAGGCAACTCATGACTGAAATATGGAGACAACTACTTATATGAGATGACAACCAGTCTTTTCTCTGGCTCAAAGAGATTGATTTCCTGTATTTGTTGGTAGCAAAGAGGTCCAGGATTTGAATTTAGCAAACGTATAGTGTCCTAAAATACGTTGCACCTCAATTCTCAATTTCCTGCCCTGTATTACTGATATTTGACCCTTTGTTTCACTTTTTATCAATGTGGCCAACATGGATTACACCTTATAATTTATTTCTCCCTTAGAAGACAGGTAAAATTCCTTTCAACCTTTCCTGTATGTCAAAGTTCCATACAAAACTGTGCTCTCCTGTGACAGGAAATGGTATTAATGGTTAACAAATCTGACTGTCCCTCCTGTTAGGATGTTTCCATTCAGAGCCAATCAGACTAAACATTTGTTCTTCATTTGCCTTTAACAAACTTTATTCAGAAAACCACACGGCAAGCTGCAGAAAGAGAGAGCTTTAAAAAGAAAAACAAAAAAAACCCTGAAAAGTTTTGAGATTCAATTCTGGTATGCCACTATATGTATTGTGGCAAGTTCCTTTCGGCCCTGGCCAGTATTCAGGTCAGCCGCCTTCCCCCTTTTCCCAGGGTTGGGGCTTGCAGCTGGTTTCTGGGATAGGGAGCCATGCTGGAACTCCCTCCCCTGCTGTTTCTAACTCTGTATCTGTCTCACTGTCTCAAACTCTTGCTTTTTCTCTCTCTGTCTCTCCTCTACATCTCCTTCCATCCTCCCACTGTCCCACAGTTTCTGACTTGGGAGGCTTTTATAGTCCTCCAGGAGACCTCCAGTAGGGCTGAACTGGAGTCAGCTGGCCCCAATCTGCCTGAGCCAGCTCCCTACCAGCTGCTCCTAATTTCCCTGCAGCCCTCCACCCTTACATAGCAGCCCTTTTATTTTTGGGGGGGTTTCCTTTTCCCCACTCTGTAGCAGCCCTCTGGCCTGACCTGTCACAGTATCTCGTAGTTTATAGATGCTGACAAACTGATACCTATGGATTCTTCAAACGTTTCAATATTTGTTTCATTTTCCCCAAAATGTTCTGAAAATCTGGCTTTTTGGAGAACATATTTCAGACTTGTAAAGCATTTCTCCATTTGGGATAAATCCAGGGTGCTGCAGAAGAGCAGCTGAATATTACTGACAGCTTCTTTCTGCTAAGGTGCTTTGATTAACAGATCACTTAGCAATGATATAGATCTGTATATTCATGTTCCTGAAGTTTTACTGCTATTAGGATCATTATAATTTAGGCAAAACATAAAAAAGCACTCAAAGGCTGAAGGGCTTGCAGTTGTGACACTACAACCTGGGAAAACCTAAAGGGATTTCAAAATATTGGCAAGTGAAGATAAGGTTATTTTAAATCTATACAATACTAGCCAATTAGCCCGTTATAAGACGGGATTTTCAGGTCTCTCCTCACTCCTGAGCCTCCGGTCTCTCTCTCTCTCTCTCTCTCTCCCCCTCCTCCTACTGCCTCCCCCGCCCTCTCTCTCAGCTCTCCTCCGCCTCCTGCTTCTCTCTCAGTCTGTCTCTTTCTCTTCGCCTCTCACTCGGGGGACCACGGAGCCCAAATGGCCGTTTGGGCACCGCGCTCCCCATGCTGCATGGGGAGCGTGGAGCCCAAATGGTCACTTGCGCCACTTGCTCCCACGCAGCGGACCGGCTGAGCGGCACAGAAGTCAGCCGAGCCGTACTGCGGGAGACGAAGGGGGGTGGGGTGGTGACATTCACAGCCAGGGGGCGGGGCCTGGAGCTGCTATCACACCACACATCACCACCTCGCCCCCCTTTGCCTCCTGCCATGGTGCTTGGCTGACTTCCGTGCCGCTCAGCTGGGCCGCCATGGGGGAGCAAGCGGGCGTTTGGGCTCCCCCACAGTGGCCCGGCTGAGCGGCACAGAAGTCAGCTGAGCGCCATGGCGGGAGGCGCGGCGGTGACGTACACAGCCAGGCCCCGCCCCCTGGCTGTGTACATCACCGCCCCACCCCCCCTTCCCCTTCCGCCGTGGCGCTCGGCTGACTTCTGCACTGCTCAGCCGGGCTCCCGCGGGGGAGCAAGCGGCACAAGCGGCTGTTTGGGGACCGTAGCGCCCAAACGGCTGCTTACGCCGCTTGCTCCCCTGCAGCAGCCCGGCTGAGCGGCGCAGAAGTCAGCCGAGCGTCTCGGCGGGAGGTGAAGGACGTGACTCAGGCAACAGCGCCACCCAGAGGGAACAGCCAGGGAGGCAACAGCGCCGCTCAGAGGAAACAGCCAGCCTTTCAGTGTTACAGAGTCACAGACATTGGGCTACTATATATATGATTGGAAATCTGCAGTTTTACTTTCTTGCTTTTGGGAGAAACAGGACTTCCACCAACACTTTTTTCATTCAGCTGACTAATATATACATCTAAAACTGGACTGGGACTTGAGGCAAGCCTCTGTATTTCATAAAAACAAACTAAAAAGCCCCTATAAAATCGTCCTTTTACTGGGATGGATCAATACCTTAATTTACAGCAACTTGCTGTTGTTAACAACATTTTACTTTTACAGATACTTTTAATCCTGATGCTGCTTTATAAATTATGGGCTTGATCCTTCTCCTTTTTCATTCAATGGCAAAAGTTGCACTGACTTCAGTGGGAAAAGGACTGAATATATTAAAAAATCATCCAACTATCCATCACTGAATCACATCTATGTCTGGAGTGGACCAGAGCAGCTACCTCACAAGACCACCACTGATACCGAAGAATTTAGGGATGGAAACTGCATGTAAAACCACAGGAAGTAGGCTGAAAATAATTATACAAATTTGAATTTGATAGTCACTACAGACATCACCCTTTTTTGGTATGAAAACTACCACAAGATTATTACAAGTAATTAGGATCTCAGTTACATATCTTATCCAAAAGACACTCTACAACAGCACAGTGTCCCATAATCCAATGCAAAGGGCACTAGATAAGTACTACTGCAGTGAAAAGACTGAAGACACTGTTTAAGTCACTGACACACAATTTAATTTGCAATGGAAGAAGTGCTGGGGATCAAGCAATTTTTAAATTTTCGTAACTGAAACAGCAAACCCTGAGGTGCAGGGGCTATGAATTAAGTCAAGAAGTGCTGGGACTCAGCCCTGTCAACCCCTGGCACAAATTGATCACTGCCAACATCACTTCCTCAAGTAACTTGAGTTTTCTTATAAACTAGACCTGCATTAATACTACGTAGATTGTGAGCTCTGATAGATCACTTCCTGAGGTGTTATGGATCGAGGTATTTGCCCATGTTTAAAGTAAAAGATAAAGAAGGGAGGACTTGCTAATTGTGAGCAGTAACCTTTGCTCACTATTTCAGAATCCATTTGTTCAGTTCTCCACGGAAAGCAGAAAAGATTCAAGTGTTTGAGATAAATGCCTCTGCTTTGTCTCACCATTTGTCAGTGACTAATCAATATACGGAAAAATTCTGATTCCATAAACATCACTGTTTAAGTGTATTGTAAAATAACTGATGAATTTCATGGAAGTTGGCTAATCACTTTTGGATTGCTCAGCTATCAAACCTCTGTCCAGTATATAGTGTTTTTGACCTAAGGGGAAAAAACCATTTTCCTTAATGGATTGACAGTTGTATCAATACCTGCTTTTTCAGAAAGCCTACTATGCTAAAAAAACAAAAGGAAGCCCAATGCCATCATTTTAGACTTGCTAGCAGCAAGGCACCCAGTTTAATTAAACAATTTTTTGGTTATTATAGAACTCAATCTAACAAGCACTTGTTCATAGCCATTTTATTACAACAGTGCTCAGGGTCCTGACATGCCTTTTCAAAGCATAAACTTATGTGCTATTCTGATACTCTTGCAGCATCTAAAAATCCTTATATTACTGTTACTTCTTTCAAACAACTTTCCATTGTATAGCCATGCTGGGAAAAAGACAAGTGGTAATGGATGTGGTTTAATTAGGCTGCAGTTTTATTAATTCAAATTGGGTGAGCAAACTATGGCCCATGGACCATGTCCATCCCATCAGACGTTTTAATCTGGCCCTTGAGCTCCCACTGGAGAGCGGGCTCATGTGCTTGTCCTGCTCTGCACTGCTATGGCTCTGAGATGCATGTCCCTCCTCCAGCACCTAAGTTTAGGGACTTCTGGGGGCTTGGCACACTGTCCCCATCCCAGGTGCCAGCTCTGCAGCTTCCATTAGCCAGGAACCATGGCCAATGGGAGCTACAGGGGCAGCATCTGTGAGCAGGGCAGTGTGCAGAGCTTCCTGGACACACCTCCGCACAGTAGCTAGAGGGGAGACATGCTACTGCTTCTGGGAGCTACTTGAGGTAAGTGCTATGCAGAGCCTATACCCCTGAATCTCCCCATAGCACCTTTACCCCGTCCCAGCTTTGATCCCCCCTCTAATCCTCTGAAACCTTGATTCCAGATAGGAACATCCTCCTGCATTCCATACCCCTTATCCCTGGCTCTACCCCAGAGCCTGCACCTCCAGCCAGAGCCCTCACCCCCTCCCACATCCCAACACCCATCTAGGAACCTTCTCCTGCACCCTGAACTCATTTCTGGCCTAACCCCAGAATCTGCACCCTCTGCTGGAGCCCTCATTCCCTCCCATACTCCAACCCCCAATTTTGAGAGTATTAATGGTCTGCCACATGGTCTGCCACATTTTTTCCATACTGAGATGTGGCCTCAGGCCAAAAAGTTCACCTTCCCCTGATTTAAAATATCTGAAAATAATCATGAACAAATTGTACAATGAATGACATCAGCATTTCCTTGTTTCCACCTGTTTGGGAGGCTGCCTTCAGCTTTCCCTCTTTCCAACATGTTCCCAGCCTGGCAAATATCAGGACCGCACCAATTTCCCTATGAGAGTTAAGGAGAGACTTGAAAATGAAGGGAGGTTGAGTCTCTGCTGTATAAGACATTAGGAATAGGGATGTGAAAGGTCAACCAGTTAACATCACCCTAAATGGGTGATGCTTACCTCTTCCAGATAACCAGTAACTGCTGTGGGCAGGGGGCTGGGAGCAGCCAGCCAGCTCCAGCATGGGACGGGGGCGGGAGCCCCATGGGCTGGGGGTTGCTCCTTTTAAAAATCAGAGCATCTATTAAAATAACTGATACTATCCAACAAAATTATAAATAAATACATACATTTCCATTTCTGCCAAGCCTACATATAAGTAACCACTTGCATACTAATTTAGAAATTGCTTCTGCATTTTGAGCACCAAACATAATAATGCTGCTGGAATATAATTTGAAAGTAGGAATCCTCATATGAAAACAGACCAAATATTCATCTAGTTAAATACCCTCTCTCCAACAGATTCTCAGAAAGTTTCTGGAAATTCTTCTTGTTTATAGACATTTTCTTTTTCTAATCCAATATCAACATAAATCTACCAATTGAAAAAACTATAGTCAACGTACATTTTTGCTTATTATTTCTGTGTAAAATTGGTATAATCTTATCAAATACATACATCACAAAAATGAAATAAGAGAACTTTTCTTATGTGGCCATCATGGCTCATTATTGCAACATTTTTAGGCTTCAGCAGAAAACAAAAAACATCTTGCAATTAAATAACTTATGTAGCTAATACAGCTTAATTTTCATTATGGAAAATCTTCCTATGAGGCAGCTATAATGTGATTACTATTAATATTTTTAACGAAAGCAATGAGAACGTGATATTTGTTTTAAACTGTAAACATCTGACACTCAAAAGCTAAACATAAAAAAATAAACATTCTAATATATTTCCCAGTAGTAACAGTTTTTCTATTGGTTATTAAATGGACATTTTCTGTTGAAATCTAACCAAATATTTCTTGGCTTTCTGTCCTTAGAATGAGACACTCTCACAATCTATCACCATTTATATATATTAACAAGACCTGCGAATATTTTGAAGTGTTAGATGTGTTATTATTACCATTACTTGATTCTGTTGGCTGGAATAATGAGCAAAATATAAATTAACTGAAAAACTACATTCTTCACAGTTACTAGAGGCATGAAGAGAAAAGTATATATCAAACTGTCAGCAGGAACGAGACCAGACACTAAAATATTAAACAACTTGAAAATCAATTAACTTGATTTTAAACAAAATCTCTTCCATGGAAAACATAATGTATTGACTTAAACTCCAGTACAATCACACATGGGAACTGCCATTGTATAACACATTAATGCAATTTAGAAGCAGCAGATGCACCAGACAGAGAAATATGTAGAAGTGACGTATTCTAAAAAACATTTAAATGTCTTGGGTTATGAAACCTTATCTTCCTTGGTGGGGTTTTGGTGGATATTAAACAACAACTAATAAGTCAAAGAGATACATTAAAGCAAGGTCTTGAATAAATATTAACTGTCATATCATTTTGTTCACTTGTGGATAGATAATATTTTAACAAAGAAAATTTTATTTTTACTTTATAAAAAAATAGAGGTATTTTAAAAGTCCAAGCTGGAATAGACTGCTTAATTTATTTTAAAATGTATCTTCTTTCACAATAACAAATTAGGAAAATTTACCGATCTATATTATATACATCTGCAGTACAGCTTCTTGGTACAGTACCAATCACAAGTCAAAGAAACAACTGTCTATGGTTCTAATGCACTTCTACTACAGAAAGTGAAGCAGAGTATGTGTGGAGGAGAAGGGGAGGTAAACCTAGAAAAGATCAAGATATAATACCAGAGAAATATTTTCTGCTAAGGACCATTCAGGTGAATATTTTAGATTATATTTAAAAAGGGTAAGGAAGGGAAGAGATTACATACCCTTCTCCACCAATTCTTGTTATCTTTAGACGAAAATCAACAGAATTCAGACTGGGTGGCTTCCATTTCAAAATATCATCACATCGACCAGGCCTGTATTTCTAAAGCAAATTAAAGAGCAGTTTAATTATGCTTTATTAGTTTTATTTTAAGTTAAAATCCAGCATTTTCTACTTTATTAACTGTTTATTTCTGGGATAGCTGTAGTTAAGAATATTCTTTTAGTTGAAGTATTTGGCAAAATGTACAATGAAATACAATACTTATATGTAACAAAGAGTATTCACCATTTCATTTTACACCTGATTTGCTATCCCACTGTATTCAAACAACTGCACAGGACAAAGAACCGAGAAAGGAATTATAAATTAACATACTTGATATCTTCCTGCTAATAACATGATAATATGCTCTTAGAAAGGTGGTTTTCACATGGAAACTCTTAAACTGAGATGAAACAGAATAATAAGAAACTAAAATGCTGACAACATACATATAAAATTTTTTTGCACCCTCAAATTTTTCAGACTATTTTAAGATGAGTGATTGTTAGCTGTACTGCTTTTTTTGTATTTGGTTATGGATTGTTTTTTTATTTAAACACAATGTGAATAAGTCATGATCAGCCATGTTTTTTCTCAGATCTAATCAAAAACATTTTTTCTATCAACCGAAGATTGTGCTGTGTAAAGATTAAAGAAAATCATACCAGCTACCTTTGTATGCTGCTTCTCTATCCAGGAAAAATAAGCCTAAGAAATAGAGTACTTGTTCGACTGACAAGTAGAGTAGAAGGAAAAGTGTACTATGTTAAGTATTCAGGAATACAATAGAAGTCATCAGTTCATTATATTTAAAAAAAAGCCAGACAGTAGATTAGGGTTGACTGTGTGCAAGGAGAACTACATTAGAACCTACTATTATATGATGCTATTTGCATGTAAACTAGGACACATTTATGTGATTCACATGTACGAAATTTAAGAGCTGGGGTTTAGTCTGAAGTTCTTGTTTAGTATTTCTATTTCTTTATAATGTAAAAGAATCAATACTCTCTTATATCATCAGAGCTAACACTAATAACCCTCATTATGGTTCATTAAATTCATGGGTGCTCCCAACCAAACAGACACGCTTCCACTCTTTTACTCCTGGATCAATCATTTCTGTGGAATTAACAATATATGATTGCACTGTAAAAGTGAAAGGTTTTTCATTGTTCCACCAGATATGTATACAAGTGTGAGGTATCCAGCTGACTGACTGAATACCCTTCTGCAAAGAGCCTAGAACGCTCTTGATAAAATACAAAGAGTGTCACAAACCACAAAATATTAATCTCTTTTCCTTCTTAGAGTCTGTTCATGTTAGATCTTCCAGCTGCCATATCTGGCATCTCTATTTCCATACCTACCAGTCACTGCATCTCACTGTTGTTTCTCTCCCACCTTTTCCCTTACAAGAGTAATTGGTGAAAGACCCTGAGTCTGAAATACTTACATTCTTTCAAGGGAGGCTATGTGGTTCATTTCTTACCATACTAATGTGTATTTTCAAACTATAGTTTTGTCACTAAAGTGCTAAAAGGAGGTCGATATTAATATTATATAGACTTGCTTATCTTAACCGAATAAGAAAATAAAACAAGAAAAGTATTACTCAGAGTAAGGTCCTTAACCTTTCCAGACTGCATTATTGTACAGGTTGGCCCTCCATGGTGCGGCACCCTTGGGACTTGACCTGTCACCCATGTAAAGGACCAACGCCATCTGACTGTTTCAAGACTTCTAATTAAACATTTCCTCCTATAACACATGGAAACCGTCTCTCTCTTATCTCTTATTTTTTGGTGCTTTAGACTAGTGATGTGAAAGTGTCACGGTGTACAGTTAACTGATTAGCCCAGGCTCATCAGTCAATCTTCATGGTTACATGCACGCTCCCAGTATGCGCAGGGAGACGGCTTTTAAGCCAGCTCCCAATGTGTATCGGCTCAAACCTGTCCCATGCCCCGCTGCTGTCTGTTACAGAGGCAGCAGCATGGGAGAGTAGGTGGCTCTCGGTGCATATCAGCTCTTTCTGCCCTTTGCACTACTGCCTCTGTAAGCCAGCTCCCCACATGCACCGGTTCCTGGGGAGCCAAATGCCACCTGTGTGTAACTGCTGAAATTTTCAATGGTTACATGATTACTTAATTAAATTAATTTTAACATCCCTAATTTAGACAGGGATAGATAAAGGGAAACTGAAATTTAAAGTAACCTAGAGTGAAGATCCACAGATCAGGATTTCTATGCCAGATCCTGAACTGAGAAATTCCAAAGGCTTCAAAGAATTGTAAGCAGGTACTAAGTACTCTCTTGTAGGTTAAGGACTTTTTAAACTGTGATCCTATTCATTTCTCGCCTGGACAGTGAAGGGTATATAGGCCAAACCCCACTCTTTGAAAATAACATTTCCCAGATAGTAGAAAGACTATGCCAGGTTGTCTGATGTATGGCATTATATTCTTGAAGAAATGCATTTAAACTGTGAATGCCACCTCAGATCTATCATACCATGGATATAAAACAAGCTCTTAATATAAATAAAAAAAATGAATTTGCACTAAATTACCAAATCATCTTAAAACCTAATGTAAAACCAACTGTGCAGAAGAAGAGAGAATGAAGAATTATTTTAAGGTCATGGATGAAAAGGAAAAGTTAAGGAGAATTAGAGATGATACACACATCTCAGATTCACATCTTTGACTTTTGCCTTATTACCGAAGCAATGGGCTTTTTCTTGAACATGGAGTTACTCTTCTGCCTATGCTACTAGGACCATGAAGCAGCAGGAACTTAACAGCCTTGGACATACATTAATGGCAATGGTAAAAATTTCAAAATTATTGTTGACAAACATCACACTTGCTGAGGGCAACAATAACTTTCATAAGCAGATCTAAGAGAACACACCCAAGAAGTAATGGCAGTACAAACATGCTAGCACAGGCCCTTATCGAAAGAAAAAAAATTCATAACAAGTGATCCACTAACATTTCTCTAAACATTTTGAAAGGGGCAGACAGCAGTTGGATCTTGAAACTTACTGCTCTTGAGAACAAGTTGCACTGTTCTCAATACAGAAAATTGTCCACATGAAGGTCTCAAACTCACAGAAATCTAGCTTAAAATGAAATCTCAGCCTGTCAAAACACATAAATAATCTTTGTGAAGGGGTTTTATTTCCTTATTGAGTGATCACATACATACCAAACAGTACTGAGCCCTTGTCAATCTGAACACCAAGTACTGAATCAAAATACTGTTTAAATGTTAGGTTGAAGTAATCAAGGATTTGGCACCTGAAGCATGTGAAAGACTCACATTAGATCAACCCTAGCACATTACAGAGCTATTCTATCTAAAATTATAAATTGTTCTAGCAAATACATTCATAGTTTTAACGCAAAAGCTGAATAAATCTGTCTAAGATGTAACTGCTCACTGAAATGGTAAATAAACAGTAAATATGACAAATTTACCCGGAGCAGAAAACAATTATAAATGCTAAGTTCCTCTTTTCAAGTATATTAATCTACATGCCATCTGAAAGTGAAGATTAATGCTTCAGTATGAAGCCTATTAATTCACTCCAACCACAGAAATCAGAACTGTTGAATATTGCTCCCAGAAATGTATATTGGCAATTTAAAAACCAGTTAAATTGTTAAGTAATTCTTCGGGAAATTTTCTTATCTGTTGATGCTCACTTCCATGTTTAGATAATTAGAAAGAAGTTGAGCATGTATGTTTTGAAGGAGCACATCGTATCCATGGTTCATCCATTATCAGGCTTCGCTCCAGTCCTTGGTTTTGCAGGACGATCTTGCTTTGGTCTCCAAAATCTCCTGTCCCTGTTAAAGCAGCTTCTGTCCTGCAGTACAGGCTGGGCTCAGTTCCCCACATTGGGTGTTGTGACCAGGCTTCTGGTTGCACAGGGTCTCACCATGGTTTTGGTTTGACCCAACCCCCTTCACTTCCCAACAGGGAGGTTGGTGAGTGGGCCACATTTCAGAGAGGGGCCCTATGACGTGGCGCTTGAAGACCCAGTGCCTGCCACTCTAATTTGATGCCGCTACCTCCACATGAGGGAGATCTGAAAAATTTCAGCTGTGTTGTGACCCATGCACCAAGGGCCAGGTAGCAACACTACAAGTGGGGAGCTAAATGCTGCAAGACCTGTAGGTCAGAAGTCAAAGCATCTGCCGCTGCAAGCTTAGCGCAGGGTATGCTCACTGCCACTGCTCTCCCCAAGGCCTCTCTTCCCCATAAACAGCACCTGATTGTGCACTCCAGAGGATCTCCTACCTCAGAGAGGGGGGCGGCACCCTCACCCCAGGGTAGTACCCATCCTGCTCTAGACACTTGAAATGTTGGAAGATCTGTACCACACCAATCAGAAGTTTCCAGAGATCCTGATATGTCCAGTCACCACTGGAGGATACTATGGCTGAGATTATGTCTGTCTATCTAAAACCTCTCTTTTGGGAGCTTGTGTTTTCAAAGTTCATACTGTGAACCTGAAAAAAAAGGTCTTCATGGAGGACTGTGGAGAGGTATTGGTGACAAATATTGCAACCACATGCATTATCTTTGGTGAGAGCATCTTGTATTAAGATTAAGCATGGTTTATGTATCATTGTGGGCCAAGGATTCTGTACAACTCCAGAAAGGGAAGGTTGCTTTTAACTCCTTCAGGAACGAAAAACAGTTGAGAGCTATTAAGGTGACTCGCTCAAGTTGTGACCCCATACTCCAGGGGCCAGGCTGCAGAGAGATACCAACCCCTGGGGAGGCTTGAAAATACTAGTTTGAACTGGGCTTTCCAGAGACCAACAGACAAAGAACGGGCTTTTGACATAAAAGACTGCATTTAAACTGATGGGGGGGGGGTGGTCTTTCTGTTTCAAATGGGTAGGACCTTACAGACAGGAGTCACCAATTGTTGCAGAAAGGTTGGAAAGTCTTTGACCTACAAGGGGCTGCATTTGACTAACTGGGTGACCTCTGGTAAACTTTTAGCAGGTGTATAGGAACTTCTATTGTTTATTGTATTCTCTCTGTAATACTTTTTTTACCTTAAGAATAAAATTTACAAACTTATAGCTTCAATTGCTTAAATTTTCTTAAATACAATATTCACCAACAGAAGAAGTAAAGTAAAACAAAAAGATTTATTTTGACCAGATTAACTAACTAGTCATTTTAAAATCAATATCTGATTATGGTGCACTTCCTCTAGAAGGGTAAATAATATCATAAATATCTTCCAGAATAAAGAACCAAATGACATTTCATAAAATGATGACTGCTACTATATATGCAATAATCGGTAAACAGCTATCAGCATTTCTTTCATATTGTGGCAGAGCAACGACCTTGGGGGTCCTGCTCTACTAGGCAGTTAGCATTTGCCTCAGAGGCTTGCTGTCCACAACATAGAGGCAAGGGTCACAGCTTACTGAGCCACCTTCATCACAGGCTAATCAATTGGCTTGGAGTGGAACCCCTTCTTGCTCCCAGTCTCCCCTCTTAGGTGTAGTCTCTGCAGTGGTGTGGGGAAATCTGGGGGGAAACCAGGCCCACTCTCTACTCTGGGTTCTGGTCTAAGGACCCTAAGGGCAGTGACAACATGCAGTGTGTGTTTCCTTCACTATCAGTGCTGAAGTCCACCCCGGGCCACTTCCTTAAATGACCTTTCCCATTACCTTCTTCTTAGTACCTAAGCACATCCTTCCTGCTCCTCCACAGTGCACCTCCTTACTTCTAGTCCTTAGCTCCTCTGCCCCCCTGAAGAGAAGCCTTTTAAACTAGCCCCAGCAAGTCCTTAAAGGGCTGTCACAGTATTTTGATTAGTTTGTCTATTGCTCTAGGTGCCTGCCTGACTTAATTGCTCCACAGCAGCCCCTGCCCAGGTCATTCAGGGAACAGAAAATTATTCATCTAGTGGCCAGTATTTACCTTCCATCAAGCTACTGCAGCTGACTGTGTCAGGGTCAGTCACACTATCCAATGGCTGTAATGTATTAATGATATAGCCCCTATTTTATTACTTAATACTTTGGTATTAAGAATACATAGTTATCCTTATGCAAGTCATCACAGGAGTAATGCCGAAAATCTCAATAGTATATGAGGTCTAAAATGTTTCACTCTGCTGATGTTAAGAAATATCTAGCATCTTTCTTATGCTTATCTACATGCTACAGTTACACTGTAACATCTACCTACTTAAACTATCAAATTCCTCTGTGTTTTATTTAAAATACGAATCAGAGCTTTTATATTCAACATGCAGGAGTCTGTGGATGTGGGAATATGAGGGGGGCTCAGGTGTATGAACAGGCTCAGGGTTGGTGTGTGGGGGGGTGCAGCAGTGTTATGATGCTGTGGCCAGATGGAGGCCAGGCCCCAACTGGGGGCTTGTTGGCCAGGCTTCATATTTAAATGAAATAAAATATTATGTCCAACACAAAAGGTTTCAACATTGTCTTTATTTATGACAGGGGTGGAGAACCTTTTTTGGGTCAGAGGCCACTGAGTTTGGGTTAAGGAGGCAGTTGTGATCCAAGGCACAGGACTGGGGTGCAGGGGTTGACCTAGAGTAGAGGATGAGGTATGGGGGCGTGCAGGGATTTTGATTGCTACCTAACAGAGAGGATTACAGTGCAGGGGTTTGAATTGTGACCTAGGGCAGGAGTGGATTGTGATCTGGGACAGTGGATTGGGGTGCAGGGTCTGGGAGGGGGTATGGGCTCAGATAGGGGGTTCTCCCTAGCTCTGGGGGAGGGGGCAGGGGCGCAGCGGTGGCAATCCCAGCTGGGACTCTTGTACATTTCAAAGTGGAAGCACCGCATGGAGCCTTGGGCCAGAGAGGGACTCAGAGTCCTCTCCCCCCTCCTCCCCCCAGCCCTGGGCTCCACACAGTGTTTCAATATTTGAAATGCACAAGAGGCTCTTGTACATTTCAAAGGAGGAATGTTGTACCACACTTCCGCCTTTGAAATGTAGCAATAGCCAGGCAGGCTCTTGCTACATTTCAAAGCAGAAGCGCCCTTATCGACCCTGGGGACTATCAAATAATCATTTAGGTTCTGGTGCGGTTACACGATTATTCGATTAATTGATAACGAACATCCCAATAGCTATCATGTCTCCTTTCATTCAGTCTTCTCTTTTCCAAACTAAACAAACCCAGATATCCAAAAAGGCAACACACAGAAACCTGTTAGAGAACACTTTTAACCTGCCTGAGCACACATTAATGGATCTCAAAGTCACCATGTTGTTTCAGGCCAATTCTACAAGCCAAATACACAGGGAAGGGTTGGAACTTAACTTAATTTACAAGCTTGATTCCTATCAGAGAGGAATGAGTAAAGATATTGACTGGCTCGCACACTACCTTCCACATCCTAGTGACTTAACCAACCAACCAATGGGTACTTATAGAGGTGCAAATTTTTCTTATCGTCCTCTTGTAACTTGAACAATCTAATTCACTATTTTTTCTTTCTTTTTTTTTTTTTTTCTTTCCCCCCTTTCCTCCTCTCCACCCCCCGCCTTCCCTTATTTATTCTTGGATCTGGACTTTTAATACTCCAGTCATCTGAAGAAGTGGGTTGTACCCACAAAAGCTCATGATACCATCTACATGTTTTGTTAGTCTTTAAGGTTCTGTTAGACTATTCGTTGTTTTTTAAGTTTTTCCAGTTCTTTCAGTCTTCCCTCATAAGTGAGGTTTTCTAGAAATTTAATAATTTTTGTTCCTCTTCTCTGGACCCTCTCCAACATCTCCACATTCTTCTTGGAGTGTGGTCCCTAGAACTGGACACAATACTCCAACTGAGGTCTTATCAGCACAGAGTAGAGCAGAAAATTATGTAATCTCATTAAAATCATATCCTCTATCAAACATTTGCAGAATTGCAAATGTAACAATTTTACAAAAAGTGCTGGGATGATCAGGGGAATTATACTTCATTGAGTCTTATTTTATCACTTCAACCAGTTTTTTTGATGTTAGTTAAAAACAGAACCATATGAAACCGAAATAAACATGAAGGCTTCCTAAATAAAAGTCCTGTTTCTCTAATCTACCATTGATAAAATGTCTTCATTGTGACCTTTTAAGCTCCTAAATTTACATTTTTACTGCCACTGACCTCAATAAGATTTGTGGGTGCTCAGAATCAAGCCATTTATATTTGGGTGTTTAAATATAGTGTGGCAGGGTCAGTCCCACTCCTGGGCCCCTGACCCCTGTTCTGCCCACTGTCCCACACTTTAGGAGTCACAGTATCAGACTCACTCGCATTGTTTTGGTGTCAGTCCCTCTGTCATCTCCCTGCAGCCTTTACCAGGGCCAATGCTGTTCTGCTTGGCTCCTCCAGTCTCCTTATCAGTTGTCTCTCTCTATCTCTCACAATGCTCTAAACTCCTTCTCAACTCTCTACCCCGCCCCCAGGGAGGGTTTTAAAGAGGCCTTGTGGCAGCCTGAATCAGCTTCACCTGGCCCTTGATTGATTTGCAGCTGCCCTGTCTCAACTGCCCCTGATGAGCCAGGATTGCTGCTGTTCCCTCTGCAGAGCTGCCTCTCTCCCCTTCCACCAGGGCCAGACTGAGGCGTGGGCGAGCCAGGCAGCTGCCTGGGGCACCAACCGATGGGGGGCACCTGAGGGTGGCTGTAAGGGGCACGCGGCATCCCTTACAGCTGCCATCAGGCGCCGTGTGCCCGGCTCCCGCAGCGCTGGCCCCGCGGCGCCGGCCAGCAGCGCCCCTTCCCCCCACAGCTGCGGGGCTGGGCTGGGCAACGCAGAGCATGCGCCGTGCACCCCGGGGGCGGGCCCCAGGCTGCACGCCAGCAGCCGTGGCTGGTGCGCGTATGCGCCGTGCACCTGGGGGTGGCACCGCACGCCCAGGGCGCCAAAAGGGCTCGGGCCGGCCCTGCCTTCCACCAAGCCCTTTAACCTGCTCTGTCACATACCCCACTCTCCTACTCAACACTATGGGGTTGGGCTACTTGGGACAGCAGGCAGTGCACCCTCGACAAGCCGTTGGTGTTGCTGTGCTTGGCTCCAGCCCTATGTTTCATTTGGAAGTGGAATGGTTGCAGGGACAGGAAGCATCGCATTACTCTTGCATTCCTGTCTTTATTCCGGTGCATCCACTGTAGGGGCGCATGGTCTGCGATGAGGGTGAATTGTCGTCCGAGCAGGCAGTATCGTAGGCTCTCCATGGCCCACTTCACTGCGAGGCATTCCTTCTCTACGATGGCATAGTTTCTTTCCCTTGGGAGGAGCTTCCGGCTTAAGTATAGTGTAGGATGCTCTTCTTCCTCGACCATTTGGGACAATACCGCACCCAACCCGACTTCAGAGGCATTGGTCTGTAGTAGAAACTCCCTCTCAAAATCTGGGGCTATGAGCACTGGGTCACTGCACAGGACTGATTTTAAGTCGTTGAATGTGTCCTCTGCTGCTGGGATCCATTTCACCACATCCAGGCCACAGGCTTTCGTTAAGTCTGTCAGGGGACATGCCCTTGAAGCAAAGTGGGAGATAAACCTCCGGTAATACCCCACTAGTCCCAAGAATGCCCAGACCTGTTTCTTTCGTACAGGCCAGGGCCAGTTCTGTATTGCAGCCACTTTATTCAACTGGGGCCTCACTAAGCCTCTCCCTACTACATACCCCAGGTATTTGGCCTCTGCTAGTCCCATTGCACATTTTGCTAGGTTTGCAGTTAGGCCAGCTTCCCTTAAGGTGTCCAGTACAGCCGCCACCTTCTCCAAATGTGTCCCCCAGTCTGGGGTGTGGATGATGACATCATCAAGATAAGCAGCTGCATATGTACAGTGAGGGCACAGTAGCTTGTTCATAAGTCGCTGGAAAGTTGCAGGGGCCCCATGTAGTCCAAACAGGAGGACGGTGTACTGATATAGGCCCTCGGGGGTGGCAAAGGCTGACTTCTCTCTGGCTTCCCTGGCCAAGGGAATTTGCCGGTACCCCTTGGTCAGGTTGACGGTGGACAAAAACCTAGCCTTTCCCAGCTGATCAATGAGCTCATCTATTCATGGCATGGGGCATGCATTAAACTTTGACACCTCATTCAATTTCTGGAAATCATTGCAAAAACGGAGGCTGCTGTCAGGCTTAGGCACTAAGACAATGGGGCTGGACCATTGGCTGTGGGACTCCTCAATGACGCCTAGTTCCAGCATTTTTCTTACTTCTTTTCATGCCTCCTTGAGCTTTACTTCTGGGATTCGGTAGGGCCTAACATTCACTCTTACGCCTGGGTCTGTGATTATGTGGTGCTTGACCTCAGGGGTCCGGCCAGGCTCTGTTGAAAACACATCTGAGTGTCGCTCCAGCATCACAAGAACCTCTGCCCTGGGGTTAATTCTGGGGAGATGCCCACCTGTCCCTGTTGGCTTTCATCTAGTATTGCTGCCCCCAGGGCAGTCAGCTCCACCGCCCTGTGTTGCCATGGTTTCAGCAGGTTAACATGGTAGATTTGTTCAAGTTTCCGGCAACTAGGTTGCCGCACCTTATAATCTACCTCCCCCTAGGACCTCAACCACTTCATACGGTCCCTGCCACCTGGCGAGGAGCTTGCTCTCTGCTGTCAGGACCAGTACCATCACCTGATCACCCACCTGGAATTTCCGGACCGTCGCCCAACGGTTTTAGTAGGTTTGCTGGGCCTGCTGGGCTTTTTCTAGGTGCTCTCTTACAATGGGGGCAACCTGAGCGATCCTGTCCTTCATCTGGAGAATGTGCTCTACAATATTGCGTCCGTGGTTTGGCTGTTCCTCCCAGGTCTCTTTGGCGAGGTCTACGATGCCTCGGGGGTTTCGCCTGTACAGCAGTTCAAATGGGGAAAAAGCTGTGGAAGCCTGTGGCACTTCCCAGATGGCAAACATGAGATATGGGAGTAGGGCATCCCAATCTTTCCCATTCCGACTCACTACCTTCCAAATCATGTCCTTGAGGGTGTGGTTGAACTGCTCGACAAAGCCATCCGTCTGTGGGTGGTATACTGATGTCCTCGGGGCCCGTATGTGAAGCAGTGCACACAGGTCCTTCATTAACTTAGAAACAAAGGGAGTACCCTGATCGGTTAGGATCTCCTTGGGTATCCCCACCCTCGAGAAGATTTGAACTCACTCCCTTGCTATTGTCTTAGAATGGGTATTTCTCAGGGGTACTGCCTCAGGGTATCAGGTAGCATAGTCCAGGACCACGAATATGCTCCAGTGTCCTCGGGGTGACTTTTCTAATGAGCCCACTAGGTCCATAGCGATGCGCTCAAAAGGGACCTCAATAATAGGTAGGGGTACCAGTGGGGCTCTTAAGTGTGGCCGGGGCCCATGAAGCTGGCATTCAGGGCAAGAGGCACAATACCGCCAGACCTCCACATATACCCCAGGCCAGTAGAACCTTCGTAAAATCCGACCTAGGGTCTTCTCAATTCCTAGGTGACCCCCGAATAAATGACTGTGGGCTAGGTCCAGCACGGCTCGCCGGTGATTCTGGGGCACCAAGAGCTGTTCCACCTCCTGTCCCCGGCCTGGCAATACTCAGTACAGTAAATCCCCCTTGATAATGTAATAGGTTCTAGGGCCCTTGAGCCTTCCTTCTACGGGGACCCCATTTACTTCAACTACCTCTTCACAAATGTTTTGATACAAGGGGTCGTTGGCCTGGTCCTTTCCAAAATTTTCAAGTGAGGGCCCTACCTGCCTGGGCTCTGGGGAACCTTTGACCCCTTCCACACCAGGGGGCCCTGCTGAGCTAGGCCCAGCCGAGCTAGGCCCAGCCTCAGGCTCATCCACCTCTCGCAGTACTCCATTATTGGTTGGCTCAGTTTCCCCGCCAACCAGGGCCTGCCTTAGGTTCTGGGTCAGGATTTGAGTACCCAGTCTCTTGGCTGCCCTCCTTTCCCGCCTTGACTTCCGGGGTTTCCCAGGCTCAGAAAATAGGTCCTGGGAAAATTCGTGAAAGCTTGGGAGTGGGCTCTCTTCCTTCCCCTCAGTTTTAGGGAGCAGGTTACTAAATCCAGGGAAGTCCCGCCCGATCACAACTGGGTATGGGAGCTTTGGAACCACCCCCACTGCAACCCTTGTGACATTCCCCAGGATCTCTATTTGTACAGGGACGACAGGGTAATAATTGACATCTCCATGAACACAGGAAATTCCTGTGCACTTGGCATGAATCAGCTGATCTGGTTCCATCACCTGCCCTGAAACCAATGTGACAGCGCTCCCTGAGTCCACCAGGGCCGTGATCTCTACCCCGTTCATCTTAATAGGTCAGGTGTACAGATGGGGGGCCACTGCTAGGGCTGCCAAATTTATGAGAGTACAGGGGCCTCCCAGGTCACACTGCATGGGTTCTGTCATGTTTGGACAGTATGCGCTATATGCCCTATCTCCCCGCATGCGTAGCATTGATACCCCGCACGGGGCATCCCCCTATTTCTTGGGCTACTGGGTCTTACCCCCGACCTTCCTGCCCCCGGTCCCCAAGTCCCTTCATGGCCTCTGGCCGCTCTTCTGTCTCCCTCTTCCCAGGCCAAGTCTTACTCGAGGGTTCGGAGCCACGGGCCTTTGGGGCTAGTCCAACTATCTTATCCCTCCGGACTTCTTTGCTGAGGGGTTGCAAAAGTCCTTTAGCCGTTAATTGTCTTTCCACGAGGGCTACCATCTCATCATATGAAGAGGGGTCATTCTGGCTGACCCAGACTCGCAGATCGGGTGGTAGGCCCCTCATAAACCAGTCCAGGACACCAATTTCCACGATCTTCTCCGGGCTGTAGGTCTCTGGCCGCAACCATTTTCGGGCTAAATGGATCAGGTCAAATAGTTGTGATTGGTGCTCTGCCCCCCCCCCGTATCGCCACTCATGGAACCTTTGAGCTTTGACAGTAGTAGTTACTCCCGACCTGGCGAGGATCTCAGCCTTCTGCTGGGAATATTCAGTGGCGGCCTCCTCAGGCATGTCGAAATAGGCCTTCTGGGCCTCAACACACAGAAATGGAGCCAGGATGCTGGCCCACTAGGCTCGGGGCCAGCCTTCCCGCAGGGCTGTCCTCCCAAAGGCCAGGAGGTACGCCTCCACATCATCCTCCCTTGTCATTTTCTGGAGGAAACTGCTAGCTCACAGGGACCGTGCTCCATCTGAGCCATGTACCTGAGTGGGTCAGAGCCTACAGCTGTATCATTACCTCCTGTAAGGTGGCTCAATCCTAGGAAGCCTGGCTCATCATCAGCTGGTTTGTTTCCTGCTGTAGTCACACTGACTCCCACTGGGCAACCACTTGAGCCCGGGTAGCTTATTGCTGTGCTGCAGTGGCTTGTATAAGGGCCTTTACTACATCCTCCATCTTGTTTTTCCTCCCATCTTAGTAGGGTAGCCTAGCCTGCCCTGGGTGGGTCCGCTGCAGCAAAACAATCCCACTCCTGACACCACGTGTGGCAGGGTCAGTCCCACTCCTGGGCCCCTGGCCCCTGTTCAGCCGACTGTCCCACACTTTAGGAGTCACAGTATCAGACTCACTCACCTTGTTTTGGTGTTTGTCCCTCTGTCATCTCCCTGCAGCCTTTAGCAGGGCCAATGCTGTTCTGCTTGGCTCCTCCGGTCTCCTTATCAGTTGTCTTTCTCTATCTCCAAACTCCTCCTTCACTCTCTCTCAACGCTCTAAACTCAACTCTCCCCCTCCCCCCACAGGGAGGGTTTTTAAAGAGGCCTTGTGGCAGCCTGAATCAGCTTCACCTGGCCCTTAATTCATTTGCAGCCACCCTGTCTCAGCTGCTCCTAATTAGCCAGGATTGCTGCTGTTCCCTCTGCAAGAGCTGCCTCTGTCCCCTTCCACCAAGCCCTCTAACCTGCCCTGTTACATGACCTTGAGGTGGAGAGAGAGGAACCACTCTTCCACTGAGCACAGCAGGCTGCTGGTCAGGGCTTGTTGTGCTTTCCCCCCCCTGCACTCCTCCCCTCCCCTTTTTTGGGAGGGGTATGTGGGGGGGCTACTGGGGTTGTGGCAGGGAGGCTCTGGCTACATTCTAGGCCAGGACCCTTTTTCTCTCACCTGCTCTGTTTACAGGTAGCCTCTCCCATCCCCCGTCCCCCCGCCCCTCAGCTGGCTGCAGGAGCTGCTGGGTGTGTGGTGACAGGTGGGGGGATCTTTGCTGCCCTCACCCTGAGTGGGGGGAGTAGGACCCCCCATTTTCCATCTTTTTGGGGACTTCCTGGCCCCTTTCTTCACTGCTACAGGCCTGGACTTCACCGTTCCTGAGGCTGCTACACCCTCTGGAGTAGAGGAGATAAGGGGGCTATTTTAGAGCAGCTCCTGGGGTTCTTCCTTCCCCTCCACAAGTTTGGGAAGGGGAGTGTTTGTGAGGGGCCTCCTGCCATCTGGGCCCCTAGGTGGCAGTTGGCACAGCTTTTGTGGGATGCTGGGGCTGGGGCATGGCTCCCTCTGGCCCCTGCTGCCTCCCTGCATCTCTGCTGCTGCCACCACTGCTGTTGCTCCCTCCTCAGCCCCAGGTGCTGTAGGGACCATTTCCATCCTTGGCCCCACTGCTTGCCTCCCCGCCCCTCCTTTGCTCTGTTGGGTCCTGCAGCAGGTGCTGTGGGCCTGCCACTCAGGTGCCTATGGGCACACTAGTTTCCCCCCCCCCCCCCCAGCAGTGTCTTGCTGCCCCCCAACTCCTTGAGTAGGCTCCTTATCACAGTCTGCATTCCCCTCTCCTCTTGTGCTCATGCCCCCCTCTGTCATCTTGTCTGGTGCCTGAGCTTCCCTCTCTTCTTTAGTTACCCTCCCCCCATGCACCATTTCACTTCCCCCATCTCCTTCAAATAATTTACCCCCTCACCTTCCCAGTGCAGCCAGAGGAGCCACTCTTACCATCCTGTGCTGGGAGCTGTACCCCTTGTTCCTTTACCTCCCTTCCTCCTATGTGTGGTGCTGCCCTCCCACCCTGCTTCCAGCCTAGCGGGGGGAGTGGTGAGCCTTCCTCTCCCTCCCTCTTTCCCGCCCCTTGCTTCACCCCCTGGCACTATTGGTCTCTCCTGATTGTCTGTTCCTTCCCCCCCCCCCAATCCATGAACATAATGGAGGAGCAGTTGTGTGACGCCCCTGCCCCACCCCGCCTTACTACCTCTATGAACACTGAACCCTCTGAGGCTGCTGAGCCACCCGCTCATGCAGCGGAGGTGGTGGACATGGACGGGGATTCCGGGACCCTGACTGCTCCTGCCGCAGCACCTTCTGCCACCAGTGTCACCACTAAGAAAGCCTCCCTGAAGGGCAGGAAGGGCCAGGGGACCAAGAAGGGCAAGAGCCCCGCCCGGAAGGCAAAACCTCCTGTGGCGAAGGCTAACCCCCCTGCCACGGCCTGGGCCGCAGCGTTCCCTCTTTCCTGTCCCCCTGTTCCTTCCACCAGCTCTGCGGGCGACAGTGTCCCAGCCCCAGGGTGTACGCCCAGGTAGCCACCACCCCCCCCCCGCCTGCTGCCTCCTGATCCACTGAAGCCGCTTACCGGAATTCCATCCCTGGCGGCCGCAGCCCCTTCCCCGCCCTGACCAGGATACACGGGGTCCGTTGCCTCCTGGTGTCGGCCTCGCCCCTCGTGGAGACCTACGTGTGGGTGTTGGCATGTGTGGTGGGGCCCGCAGCGTGGTGGCGGCCTCCAAGATGTTCAGGAAGGTGGTATTCTTCCTGGCATCTGAGGCTGCTGCACAGGAGGTGGTGAAGGGTTTGGCAGTGGGGGGAGTCCATGTCCCACTCGAGCCTTTGGAGGACCTGAGCGTACAGGTGGTATTTTCCTCCGTTCCTCCCTTCCTCCCCAATGCCGCCCTATTGCCTTTCCTGTCCACCCTGTGGAGGCCCTTGTCAGTCCTAAGTCCCCTTCCTTTGGGCTGCAAGGACCTGACCCTCCGCCACATTCTCTCCTTCCACCGGCAGGTGCAAATCCAACTACTAACAGCGGGGTGTGGTGGAAAAGCCCTAGAAGGGTCATTTCTGGTGCCCTATCAAGGGGCCCAGTACCAGGTATATTACACCTTGGGGGAGGACCGGTGTTTTCTCTGTCGGACGATGGGGCACGTCCAAAAGGACTGGCCCCTGGCCCGGATCGGAGATGCACTCGGGACCCCCGACACCCGGGAGGGCACTGGTCCTACCATCGCCGGTGGCCCTGATGGTCTAGACCCTGGGGTCGCCCCTCCTCCAACCATGACCATCGTCAGTCCTGCTCGGGCTCCGCAGAGCCCAGACGAGTGAGCGGGCGCCATTGACACCGCCAAAAGCGGCAAGACCAGGCCTGCGGAGGAGAGGGCGGCAGAGTCGGCGATGGGACTCGGACAGGGCCTACCTCAGGGGGAAGTTTCGCCTTCCCCAGCTGCCCAGTCCCCGTCTTCCCTTGCTCTCCCACCACTGCCCTTGTCCCCTGGCTCTTCCCTCATTAGGGCCCAGCCCTCCTCCTCTGAGTGCTGGGTGGTTGCCATGGGGAGGCGCCGCAAACAAGCCTGGCGTTCCACCCCACCCACTGAAGGGGAGGATACCCTCCTTGTGCCTCTAGGGGTGGACGTCGGAGCCATCCCTCCCTCTGAGCCCCCGGATGCTTCACAGCACCATGGGGTGGCTGAGCTGGCTGCAGAGGTTGCAGAAGGGGTAAATGCTTCCCTCCCGGAGTCCCTGCAAGAGGGAGTGTCCACGGGGGATGCTCCCACCATCCCCACCTCTGCTGCGAGGGTGACCACTGACCCTGCCGCCAACAAGGGCAACCATGTGGCGGCGGGCAGTGGGCTCGCCTTCCTCTCCCAAGAGGTGGAGGCTTTAGGGTTAACCCCAGCTGCCTCAGAGAGGGATCAATATGCCTTGGAGGGACAACAGTTGGCCTCTCCTTCCCCTTCTAGCCCGCCGCTCTCCCTTTTCCCTGCCTCTGGGCTGCCCCAAGGTGTAACCAACTGCCCAGCCATCGGCAGCACTTCAGCCACTGAACCCCTGGGGGATCCCAGAGGGCGGGAGTTCCCATCATTCCCCAACACCTCTGGCGCTGGGGCCTCCGGTGCTGCACTCTCAGTGGTGCCAGAGCCTGGTGCTGGGGAGATACTAACTTCCCCCATCACTGCCACCGATCCCCCGCCCTGCGAGGAGACACCGCATCCTGGTGCCTCTTCTGCTGAGGCTTCTGACCCTGCTCCTGCTCCTAACCCCGCCCACTCTCCCGTGTTCCAAATAGGCCCAACCCAATTTCCCACTCCTCTTCCTGCCCCCCCTCCTCCTTGTCTTTTTCCTAATCCCCTACTTCTTCCTCCCCCTACTCCCATTCCTCCTCTTCCTCCTTTCCCTGATCCCTTCCTTGACATCTTTTCCTCCCCTTACACTGTTACTACCGCCCCCAGGGCTGCCATGTTCAGCTCAGACTTTGGTTTTTGTTTCTCCCGCTCCTAGCGCATCTGGGGCTGTTCTCCCTCCGCCACTACTCCTGTTGTCATCCCAGCAGGGACTTCAGAGTCCCTGCTTTCCTGCATCATTCGGTCGCAGGGCACGTGGAGGGGTCTGGCCCGAGGCCCCGACACCCGATGCACTGAGGGGCGAGATGCGTGACTTCTTCGAGGACATTCGTGGCTCCAATAACAAAGTGGCTCTTGCCCTTCAGTGCTGGGGGGATTTCCATCTCATCCTCCAGACTGTAAGGGCCATTTTGGGGGAGGGTAAAGAGACTGGGTGGCGAGAGGCTGCAGCCTACCAGCGGGTCCGTAGCTTCCGTGATGCCCTGCTTACATTTGGTTCAGTCACGTTTTGCTGCGGGGCCCAATGGGGACTGCGAGCACTCCTGCCGGCGAGGATCTTCCCCAGCCCTCTCGATGCCGCCGTTCGTCATTGCCACACTGAACACCCGGGGCTGCAGGCTGGGTCTCCACAGGTGTCGGGTACTCTCCTTCCTTCGGGAGAGCAGGGGTACCCTGTCATCTTCCTGCAGGAGACCCATACCGCATCGGCCGCCGAAGCTAGCTGGCGGCTGGAGTGGGGAGACAGGGTAAACTTCAGCCACCTCTTGGCCAATCAAGCTGGGGTGGTGACCCTGTTCTCCCTGAACCTGCAGCCTGAGGTGCTGGGGACTGCCGAGGTTGTGCAGGTCTGCCTGCTGCACTTCCGGGTCCGGGTAGAGGGGCTAACATTAAATCTCATTAACATCTACCCCCAACATCTGGTCCAGAGAGGCTTCTCTTCTACCAGCAGGCGTCCGCCTTCCTCGGCTCTTTGGATCCTCGTTTGAGTGCCTGGTCCTGGGCAGGGATTTCAACTGCACCTTCGCGGAATGGGACTGCACGGGGAGCAAGTGGTGCCCGGCCGCCACAGACGTCCTCAGGGACATAATAGACCAACACTCCCTGGTGGACACCTGGTGTGACTTCCACCCAGGCGAGGATGCAGCGTTTACCTTCGTCTGGGTGGAGGGTCAACTGTCGTTTCACTCCTGGTTGGACTGCACTTATCTCTCTTGAGCCCACTCCTCCAGCATTTGGACGGCTCCGTTCTTGGACCACCACTTGGTGGTCGTGACGGCCTCTCTCTCCTCGGAAAGGCCGGGGCCGGCCTACTGGCATTTCAACAGCCGCCTGCTGGAGGACGTGGTCTTTGTAGCGGCCTTCTGGGAGTTCTGGCTGGCCTGGCACGGGCAGCGATGTGCCTTTCCCTCGGCGTGGCGGTGGTGGGATGTGGGGAAGGTGTGCATGCGGCTCTTCTGCCATGACTATACCCGGGGGGGGCCAGCCGGAGGAGGGATGTGGCAATAGAGCAGTTGGAACGGGAGGTTTTAGAGCTAGAGAGGCGGCTGGCCACCGGCCCCAGAAATCCACCCCTCTACGGAACGTACTGGGAGAAGCGGGAGGAATTTCGGGCCCTCGACGACCTTTGGGCCCGGGGTGCCTTTGTTAGTTCTCCCATCCACCTCCTCAGGGAGATGGATCGTGGCTCCCACTTTTTCTACGCCCTGGAGAAAAAGAGGGGGGCTAAAAAGCACATTGTCTGCCTTTGGCGGAGGATGGAGCCCCCCTCACGAATCCGGTGGAGATGCGCGAGAGGACTCACGCCTTCTACGCCTCCCTTTTCTCGCCGGATCCGACTGACGCCGCAGAGTTCTCTGGAACCAACTCCCGACAGTCAGCGCGGGTGACCAGGACCGGCTAGAGCTGCCTCTCTCTCTGGCAGAGTACTCGAAAGCCCTCTGTCTCATGCCCACCAATAAGTCCCCGGGCATGGACGGGCTGACCATGGAGTTCTACTGTGTGTTCTGAGACGTCCTTGGCCCAGACCTTGCCAGCATCTGCGCTGAGTCCTTGGAGAGCGGGAACCTCTCTCTATCATGCAGGCGAGCTGTGCTCACCTTGCTGCCCAAGAAGGGGAACCTCCGTGATCTGAGGAACTGGCGTCCGTCTCGCTTCTCAGCACGGACTATAAAATCGTCACCAAAGCCATCTCCCTGAGACTCAAGTCTGTGCTGGCGGACGTGGTCCATCCAGACCAGACCTACACCGTCCCGGCCCGTACCATCTTCGACAACCTCTATTTGGTCCAGGATCTCCTAGAGCTAGGGTGTAGTGATGGTCTGTCGTTCGCCCTCCTGTCCTTGGATCGGGAGAAGGTGTTCGACTGGATGGACCACGGGTACCTCCTGGGCACTCTGCGGGTCTTCAGCTTCGGGCCCCGCTTTGTGGGGTTTCTCCAGGTGCTGTATGCTTCTGCAGAGCATTTGGTCAAGCTCAACCAGACCCTGACCGTACCGGTCAGCTTTGGGCGGGGAGTACATCAAGGCTGCCCGCTGTCGGGCCCGTTGTATATTCTGGCCATCGAGCCCTTCCTCCATCTCCTTCGCAAGAGGTTGATGGGGTTGGTGCTCCGTGAGCCGGAGATGCGGCTGGTCCTGTCGACGATGTGCTCCTCATGGTCCAGGACCTGGGAGACCTGGCGCTTGTGGAGGCCTGCCAAGCTGTCTACTCGGCGGCCTCCTCTGCCCGCGTCAACGGGGTCAAGATCACTGGCCTGGTGGTAGGGGCTGAGTGGCAGGCGAGCTCCCTCCCACCCGTGCTTCAGGCCACCAGGTGGAGCGCGGGTCCGCTGCTCTATCTCGGCGTTTTTCTCTCTGCCACGCATCGTTCTCCACGGGAGAACTGGCAAGGTTTAGAGTCCAGGGTGGCTGAGCGGTTGTGGAGATGGTCCCGACCCCGGGTTTCCTGGATCAGATCCAGCAGCTGATGCTGCGGTTCTTCTGGACAGGACTGCATTGGGTCTCTGCAGGGGTTCTCCATCTTCCCCTGAAGGAGGGAGGGCAGGGTCTGACATGTTTGCGTATGCGGGTCCGTGTCCTCTGCCTCCAGGCCCTGCAGAGGCTCCTATATGATGCAGATAGTCCGGCATGGAGCACGCTGGCGCACGCTTTCTTTTGCCGCTTCCGAGGGCTCCGATATGACCAGCAGCTCCTTTATTTGAGAGGTCTTCCACAAGACCTCTCCGAGCTACTGGCCTTCTACCAGGACCTCCTCCGGACGTGGAAGCTGCTTGCGGTGACCAGGTCCTTGGGCCCCACCATGGGGGCAGACCTCCCCGCGGAGCCCCTGCTACACAAGCCCCATGTACTTGTGCAGGCAGCGGAGTCCCCCTTGGTGCACCAGACGCTGGTCCTGGCAGAAGTCACAAGGCTCGGAGACCTACTAGACTATGACCGGGGAGACTGGGTCGATCCTTGGGTGCTCGCCCAGTGCATGGGGCTCTCCACCCTATGTACTCCCCGGCGCATATTTCAGGAGGTGAAGGACGCTTTGCCGCCCACTGCTCGGGTTTATCTCGACAAGGTCCTGCAAGAGGGTGCACCCTGCCCGCCCCTCACCCCGGCCCGCCTGATCTATTCATCAGCCCTAAGCCCCGCGTACCTCCCCGACTGCCTCCCTCTCGTCACCCGAGCCGGCTGCACGTGTTGCAACCAGTCCCTTCCAAACCGCGGCAAAGAGTCACCTGTATACGCTCGTGCTTCAGACGCTCCACTTCCCCACCCTCGTGTCCTGCTCAGACACAAGTGGCGGGACCTCCTGCCACCAATAGAGGGTGGGGAGCTCCGGTGGGTCAGTCTCTATTCCACCTTGGTTCCATGGCTCACCGGGGACATCAGCTGGAGAATCCTGCACGGTGCAGTGAGCACGAGCGTGTATTTGGCGCGGTTCACTCCCATTACCAACACTTGCCCCTTCTGTGGTGAGAGGGAGACCCTGGTGCACGTCTACCTCAAGTGCACCAGGTTACAGCCCCTCTTTCGGCTCCTCCAGAACCTCTTGTTGTGCTTCTGGCTGCACTTCTCCCCTCACCTGCTAATCTACGGAGACCCCATCCATGGCCCCAGAAAGTCGCGGGACCTTCTGGTCAACCTCCTCCTGGCTATCGCCAAGATGGTAATTTATATGACCAGGGAGCAGAGGTTGGCCGAGGGTCTGCAACTGTGGGGCCTATTTCTGTTCCTGCATCCACTCACGTATCCGGGCAGAGTTCCACTGGGCGGCATCCGCTGGCTCTCTCGAGACCTTCGAGGGGCAGTGGGTGCTGTCTGGGGTTCTCTGCTTGGTGTCCCCATCCGGTTCCCTTGTTTTAGCCCTGTGACCCTCACAACCGTCCCTGTTTTCTCTTTTTGTCCCAAGTAATTACTTGGTTTTCTGGGCTCAGTGGACCCTCCCCATAGGCTGGGGGGAGGTCCTTTACATGTGGACGGGCTAACGCCCACCCACCTCCCGGACTCCAATAGGCAGAAGAGATTAAGGAGACTACTATTAGCTTTGAAAGTGTTGGCCTATGTAGTCAGAGGGTGGATTTAAGTTCCTGCATGAACTAGAACAGGGCTACTCATCTTTGGAAGCCCCAGAGGCCACAATGATACAGCACATGCTGAGGGCTGCAACTTAAGTGTAGTTGCATATACATGCAAATATATCTGCAAATAGCTTCTTTCACACTGACGGGCATGAATACAAATCTTAAGGCAAGACTACACAACACACAAGCCCCATTTAAGTTAGTTCTGCTGATATTAATAAAATACAGTATTTACCCGATTTTCACCCATATGACAGCACTTTTAATGAGCAATGACAGTCCAGGAATTTAACTACTAAAACGCGTATCAACAGAAGACCATCATATTGACTACTTTTTTGTTTTGGCTCCCATCCGTGGGCTACGTGTGGAACCCTGGATAAACCCAAATCGCACTGCGGGCCGCAAACAAACAGCCCATGGGCCACGTGTTGAGTAGCCCTGAACTAGAAGCTAACACAAACAAACAAAAAAGCAAATTATCAATTTTCACCATGGCAAAAGTTAATAGTTCAAGGCCAATGTTGTTTATATATTCAATAATAGTCAGGAAAAGGAAAGGACAATGAGATGACACAGTATCTAGATTTTAAAAAATTATTAGGTTAACCCACAATGGAGAACTATCTAAGGAACTTCAGAGGCACCAACAAAACTAAATGATCCACAATGACATGAAATTTAGTGTTGACAAATGCAAGGTAATTAACATTGAAAGGAATATTTTTGACTACTGACACACATTGCTGGGTTGCAAATTAATTGTGGCCACTCAGGTTGAAGGCCTACATGCTCAATTTGCAGAAGTGGGCAAAAATTAACTGGGATTAATTTATTAACTAGGAAGACAAAACAAATATACTGTGGTTTATTTCCTTCTAATTTATACACTTTACAGAATTTCTGTACAACCATCTAGAGCTTTTACCAATAATGCAGAAAATGAGCCCAAGAAGTTAAGTTTGTTGATGGCCATAAGTGCCATATTCATACTGCTACTGGGTCCTGTTCCCTAGTAAGTATCTTACTTCAGTTTTATTTGGTACAGCTTTTAGAATACATTATATCTTATTCATTCAAAAAACGATAGAATACGAGATGTGGGTATTTACATCCCTGACTATTTTATACCAAACTAAATTTAAAAGTATTCCCAAGTATTCTACGGAAGTTCTTTTTTTAAACTTATTGTTTCAATATACAATTAGTTCCCAGCAAACTAAGATTCAAACAAAGCGAATATGAGGAGTTATATTTTGAAAGTAAACATAGTAAGAAAAGTTCGTTCTCTCTTTATTTGTAAAGATACCCACTAAGATAAATTTATAAGTACTACCAGGAGCAATCTGATTGGAAGAAACAGCTTGGTAAATACCAGCATTTTCAAAAGCAATCTTCATTTGTAAATGTTGAGAGTTTTTGAAAATAGGGGGAAATGGCAGTGTCACAGGATGACACTGGCCTTTTAAGAGGATGAAGAACCAGTGCACCTTTGACTTGGTCAGGTGATCCCAGCTAAGCTTTAAAAGATGGCTCTTGGGCTAAAAGAGAAGGAGACCTGGTGAAGGGCAACCTGGGTGAGCCAGGCTGAGAGCTAGTCAGCAAAGGAGCCAGAGTCCTTTGGGAAAGGAGGGAGAAGGAACCTGAGAGCTAAATAGGAGGAGGGGAACCTTTGGAATTGTAGCCCTGGGTGGGTTATGAAACTGAATGTGTTGATTTGACCTAAGTTTGGAAAACAGAACTGCATGAAGAAGACTGCAGATGTGGCGGAGAGTTTGTCAAATAGCAGAGGAGCCCTACCTTGTTACAGGAAGTGGAAGCTGGCCCATATAAGCTGACTTGGGCTCATAGAGCTCAAGCTTCAGTGGGGTAGGCATATTAGTTTGTAAGTGGAAAAACTTAAAACACAAATATTCTTGCAGCACCTTAGAGACTAACAAAACATGTAGATGATGTCATGAGCTTTTGTGGGCACAACCCACTTCTTCAAATGAATGCAGTTTAAGGGATCCAGTTTTCAAATAAATAGCACAGAGATAGGATGGGGGAGGGAAGAGGAGAAAAAAGAAGAAAAAAAGGAGGAAAGAAATGATCAATTAGAGTATCCATGCTAAATGAAGTTGATAAAAATACTTAGTACCCACTAAGTACTCTCTTTGCTTGGTTTTTTATGTCATTAGGATGTGGAATGTAGCGGTCCGTCCTGGCAATGTCTTTGTTTGGACTTCTGTTGTAGAAAGTCTCTACATCTCTAGGGGCTTCATCCAAAGCCCACAGAAGTTAAGGTAAAGATTTACTTGGGCATCAGATCAGGCTATTAGTCACAACACTAACTAACAGTATCTAAAAGTCTCAGGGGGGTAGCCGTATTAGTCCGTAATTTTATCACTTTGTAATTAATTGCAAATGTCTGGATTACATAAGGAATTATTTTAAAACCCACAAAACACTGCTAAGGCAAAAATAAGGAAAATAATAAATTTTACTTTTAATGCTGCAGTGTCTAAGCTACAGATTCAAACCTCACAAACAAACAAAGAACTGTAATCATCACTAGACTCTGGCTTTCTGTTTGGCTCAATAAATCTATAATGAAATCAAGAGACCTGTTGATGTGTTCAGTAAGCATTTGATCCATCTTTCATGCAGTTGTTAATGAAGTCCATGTGTTCTACAATTATCTTATAGGAAACAAGCCTGTAGCTACTAACTTTTGAAGGTCATTAAGATGTAAAAATTAGGTTTTGGCTATGGCAAAGTCATCTTACATTTACAATTCAGCCAAAATGCAAATAAAGATGAGATCTTGAAAAAAATGTTTATAAGGAAGTCTTGATAAGAAAATCAAGACAATTCTTGATAATTCTGTGCTGACAACGAACACTGGATGTATTTGATAAGTAAATTAATTCCCTGTGCCTTTACACAAGTACATTTTGATGTTGCTAAGTTTCCAAGGTTTCTATTATTTTCATGCCTTTAACTAGATTTCTTGACAAAGTTTTTATTGACCTGTTTTAAATATTCAGTAACAATGAGCATGTTATAAAATGTGACTTTTAATTGAAGATACATTAGAGCATATTGCAAAGTGACAAAGTATAATGAAAGTCCAACTGTAGGGGTGTGCACAATAGTGTCTCATCCTGTAGGTGCATGCCATTGACTAGCGTTGTGTTGATTATTTCTTTTTAATGTTGTAAATACAGACAGAATTTACTACTGTGACATTGACTTTGGTGTGCTAATGCAAATTTAATGGCTTGCTGGCTTTTGTCACTAGAGAGCTAATGCTCTATTGAGATGCTCTGGGGAAATGGAATATTTTGTAAGCAATAAGACTGATTACTTAGAAGAAGAGATAAAACTAGCAGCATGTTCTTGTTTGAATATTATTATAAAACATTTTATATGGATGAAAAATATATATTGTTTCAAGACTATCCAAACTGTATTTTGAAATATGGCACAGTGCTCTACAAAACAGAAAGGAAAAAATATTACAGCCAAACCCAGTTTATGAAATATTAAGCTACATTGTCAGATCAGACTGAGTGACATGCACTAATATGCTGCTAATATTTGCTAATTTAAATAATGTTAGATTATATTTCATACTAGGGATTTTAACATTTGCATGCAAATTAGGTTTCGAAAGTTATCCTGTACGTAGAGATTAGTCTATTAATATTTTAAGAGAGAGGTCTCAATTGTCTTTTTCAAATAATTCTACTGCAAATTTGAAATCAATGCAATATTTTATATTGGACTTCATTTCTGCAATTTTAGTCTTAAATGTCTTCTACTTCTGCACCTCAATTTAACTTTATACTTTAGGCTAATTAAACATCTCATAGCCATACTAAAATCTTTCCTTAATATTCTACCGAACAAAGAGGCAAATGTGACAAACATTTCTTCAAAACTAACTTAATTTTAAAATTAATCTAATTAATATTTGATTAAATGGGCAGTTCAAAATCTGAAATCCATATTTACAGCATTCAGAGCCTCATAGCTATTAGCTTGGTCATGGTTCATTTTCTTTTCACACACCACTTTAATCAGGAGAAACCAGTTTTGGTTCACACTGATTTGCATTCTTTCCTGTCAACCTTCCTATTACTGTGCAGTTCTAAAAACTGTGGCACTTGATTGTAAGCAAAGCTGAAATAAATGGCTCCACGCAACAATGAATGATCCAGAAAGGACTCTGATGTGCCTGCACATAAATTCTCCAATTGCACTGACTTAAATCAGGAATAACTATTAAAGGCAAAAAACCGGCAGCAGTGTAAGATTGGCAATATGAAAATGTGTCTTGCCGTGACTACTGTAGTGAAGGCAAGACACATTCAGCCAAAGGGACTGGAGATACATTGTGGGTGCTTAACATAGTTCTATATTGCTATTGATTTTGTAATGTTCTTATTCTTCACTATCAAGAACTCATTACCTCTTTACATCTGTAATATATAAATCTTACATGAAAAGCTAATGCAATAATAGACCATAAAAATATCTACGCTTGTCTTTTATGGATTTTTTGTTTTATTCTGTTTATTTCATTTTTCTCTCATTTCATCTCAGATGAACTTTAGAGCAAAAACAGACAAAGATGTAACCCAGCAATTTATGTGAACATAGAGCAATGCTTTGTTCATTTCCCTAGATGAAATGGCCTTTAAACTAGATTTTACAATTCCAGAATAGGTTAAAGTTCAAACTGAGAAATTCAAAGAAATTGATCTTCACTCTCCAAAATTTCTCTCTCTCTCTCGGAACATGAAGATAAAATTAGTAATCGAATACCTGGTAATAAAGATAAATATACAAATTTTAAACTGTCCCCAAACTAGCATATTACACAACAAAATGACTATATTGATTAAGCAGTAATTAACCTTCCTTCAAATGAGACAGTCACACAAACATTTTCCCTCAAGCAATTGGGGCTTGTCTAATCTACAACTTAAATTGATGTAAATCATGTTGCTCAGAGGTGCGAAAAGGGCATCCCCGAGCGACATAATTTATGTTGGTTTAAAAGCAGTGTCTCCCACTGCCATAACTTCTGTAGTTCGTTGAAGTGGAGTGATTATGCTAATGGGAGAACTCTCGCCTGTTGGCATAGGAAGTCTTCACCAAACACCCTACAGTGGTATAGCTCCATCAGTGCAACTATGCTGATATAGTACAATAGTGTGGACTAGCCTTTAGATACTTTGGAAATGACAGAATTAACTTTTAAATCTCTGCAGATGTCAGTGTAGTCATTAGCTTTAGAGGGGTAACCAAGTTAGCCTGTAACTGGAAAAACTTAAACACAATGAATAGTCTAGTAGCACCTTAAAAACTAACAAAACACGTAGATGGTATCATGAGCTTTCATGGGCAAAAACCCACTTCTTCAGATGACTGGAGTATTAAAAGTACAGATCCAAGAATAAATAAGGCAAGGGGGGGAGGGAAGAAGGGAGGGAGAAAAAGACAGTGAAAAATTGTTCCAGTTACAAGAGGCTGATAAGAACAATTAGCACCTCCATTGGTTAGATGGCTGATTAAGTGCACTTGTTGTGAAGATTACAGCTGGAATTTCCCATCTCCCAAACTTTGCTCTAAGGGGTCAAACCTGAAAGACGCTGAGCACCTAAAATTCCCATTTATGTAAATGGAAACTGAGGTAACTCAGAACTACTACTAACGTTTTGCAGTTATAAAGATGATAAACATTCAGCATAATAAAATTACTATAAATGCTAAATGACAGATACAATTGTGTGAATGTGTGAACGTGCATGCACAGAGTGAAGTTAATTTAAGACACTGAAAGGTTCCACTATACTCTGAACTTGTCTACGGTCATCTTCAGGTAGAATATCTCCTCAAGACTTATTTTATGGTCAAAATCTATCAAATAAAATTAGCTTCCTTCCATCAGGAAAAAATCACTTTCAGTTTAAGGGGTGTTATCTGTGTAAATATTCACTGAAAAAAAACAGTGAAATTGTCTAGAACTATGCCAGCTTGGCTAGTATGTGCAATGGCTCTGTTTTTGAGAAATCACCATTTCCATGTGCATACTGGTGACAGAATAACTGCTTTGAGGCATCAGAACAGCCTCTTGCAAGGATCAATATTGCCTCTGTTATTCAACTTACATTTAAATGACCTAGCTGCTAGCATATCGCAGGTCTCACAAGTTTGTTTATGCAGACAACATGTGTCTCGGCACTCAGTCACTCTCCTTTGACATACTCAAGAGCATTCTGAATGCACATATGGCAGACATAGCCAATTTTTGTCAGTAGTGCCTGATACCAAGTGGAAGTAAGACTGTATCGAGTATCTTCCACTTCATGCACAAGCAAGCAGACAGTTGAACATAGTTCTCAATGATCAGCAAATAAAGCATGTTTCACATCCAGTCGGTCTAAGCAATATGTGGGACAGAAATCTTGAATCTAGTGACCATCTTACAATGAGGGCAAGGTCAAAATGTTTAACTACGTGCTCAGAAAATTGGCCGGAATGACAGGGGCTGCCAACACCTAAATGTTATCAATTGATACTCTGATAGTCATCGGTGGAGCGTTGTACTCTGGTATAGGTTTGATAGTTTCAAACACCAATGATCAATATGAAACTTAATTCTACCATGTATATTATTTCAGGCACATTTAAATATATTCCTTTATCATGATTACCAGTTCACTGCAACTTTGCTCTACCCCATGTTCACAGAGAGGAAGCATAGCAAAACTTGTGATGAAATTTCATCATATGCCACATCTACTGTTAATAAAAGACTTGCTGAATCCACCACATGGTCATCTGCCCTCACATTGCCCAATGTGGATAAGTTAACCTGTTGAGGGATTTACAATAGAGGAGGCATGGTGAGCTTCAGACAAAGTGACACATTATCTTGTCTCAGACCCCACTCAGTGTCAACCCAGGTTTGATTTGCTGTAAAGGCAATGGAACCTTCTGAACTGGTTTTGTACCAGACATAGAATTTGTGCTGCAGAGGATTATCAGTGGTGTTTTAGAGACAGTCCATTATGGCAATGTGGGTAGTCACAAACCATGATATACACTGTTGAGGTCTGCAAAGTGACACAACTGCCTGGAGGTCTTTCTGACTTGAATATCATTAATGAGAATGCTGTGGCTTGGTTTGACCAGACTCCATATGTCAATAAAAAAAAAAATGAAAAAAAACCCCAACCCAAACCCAAGCCCTCAGCTCTGCCAATAACTTGATTTGGAAGTCATTTAATCTCTGGGTATCAGTTTCCACCTTTAAAACGGGGGATAATACTTATTTGTCTCATGAGGACTTTTTAATGTTCATATGGAGCCATGCTAAAAATATCATGGAAGGAGAAAAAAATCTGCATTTAGACTGATAAAGGAATACTGGGACATAAAGTAATATAAACCCAAAGTTTAGTTGATGTAAAATCAATCTTAAATAAAAGTGTGGTTGCAACATTTAATTAAATATTTTTATTTTAAGTATTCCTCTCCAGTGCAGTCAACACACTACTTAACAAATAAGGACAAGAAAATGAAATTGACCAGTGTAGTTTCAAACTCTAAACTGAGGCCCTGATCCTGTAAACTTACCAGGGTGTAAAGTTAAGCGTGTGCATATTTGCAAAAATGGGGCCTGAAACAATGGTGAAAATTAGCAGCCCAAATGATTAAAAGTAAATTTAGATTTAAGGGAGAGAATTCCTTAACATTCTTTCTGGTGCCTGTTTTATATTAAGCTGGAAAAAATATTTAATGAGGAACGCAACCTAGATAGTCAGGGCAATCTTCATTTTTATAACCTTTTAAATAATAATTGCAAACATAAACCAAAATAAATGCTGCTTGGAAAAGCAATCTACAGCTAAGTAAGATGCTGTTTAAAGTGGAAGGTGACCATCTACACTAATTTCATTACCAACTTTTACAAAATTGTGATAAATTTCATAGAGAGTATGCCTTGTGAGGAATCGCTGACAAAGTTATACTCTAAGTATTATCTTGTGATAATGTACATATTGATAGCGCATGAAGAGTTATGAATTTTTGCTATATGTTTGTCAAACATGTTGTGAGCCTGAGAAACACCCATAGGTCTTCAGGAGCAACAAAAGAATTGTAAATAAGAGGTTCTGTATGTAATTTCCAAATATACCTAAAACAGCACAAATGCTGAATGGGCAAACAAAAATTTACAGTTCATATGAAACTGTCTGACCCCATGGCACAACAAGGATTTTTCCAGCAAAAAAGGGTCGAGATATAAAAAAGAAGAACAAAGGCCTGCACCTCTGAACTACTGAATTCTGATGGGGGAAATTTTGAACAAAATGACTGAGATCCCTAAAACTATTTGGGCAAAACCAGAGATAGTTATAGAAAACTGCTAGATTTAACATCCCTGCTACCATTTTGGATTTGCAAACACAAATCTGTAATGTATTTTACCTGCTTAAACCTCTTGATAATGCTCATTTCTTTGTATTAGTTAATAAATAAATCTCTAGTTATATTATGAAAGAACTAGCTGACCAGGTTTTCTATGGTATGAAATCTCAAGCATCCATTAACCCGGGATGTTTTTAGTCCTTTGGGGCTGGAGGAATCTAATGGTGTTGATTTTTTGGATTTAATAACTTTTCATCACAAAAGTCCAATGTGACTGGGTGGTAAATTTGGTTGGAGCAACTAAGGAGACCACATAGTGAAACTAGTATAGTAATCTAGGAGTGCACATATTGTGAATATCTATCCATTTTGTATAAGCACCAGTCCGCACTGACCTTTATAGAGTCTGGAATCTACTATATATTTGAGAGTCTGTGTGCCTGTCCACATATCTGTGAGTCTGCCCAAGAACTCCTAAATGGTAAGAGCTAGGAACACCAAATTTGACATGCAGCTTCCTCTTCTCATAACCTAAAGGAAGGTCAGTGTTTGGTTGTACCAGGACAATGGGATGTGTGAGGAATGCAACTGTTTCTCATCAAATGAACAGGAGGGCTGTGGTAGAAGGGACAGTTATACTCTCAAATGACAACAGGGGACAACAAGCACAGGGAACAGTTACACTCCTGATTGACCACAGGGGATCAGCAAGCTTTCAGTACAAGGGAGCAGCCACTGGTAAGCCAGTGTGGCACCTGCCACCCAGAGCCACAGGCTGAACCCAACCCTTACCCTGCATCTCCCATCCCCCCGGAGTCCCTCTTCACTCCTGCAATCCTGACTCCTGCACACACCCTCCCACACTTAGCCTCCCTGCTCGGAGATCATCCGCACCCCCAAACCCTGACTCCTGCATCCTCCACTCCCTCAGCCCCCTGCCTTGAAGGATCCAAGACAATGCCAGGTAAATCTTATAGTATGTCAGAAAAATGGGACGAGGAAGGAGGTATGATTATACTATTTATTTTAGGCACACACATGGCTTGATTAAAATTTTTTTCTGAACGATTTTTTTTGGGGGGGAAGGGCATCTCAAGCATAAGGGATATTATGGAAGAAAGCATATAGATGTATGTGAGCAAGTGAGAAATGGGGGTGTAGAAGCCAATATCGCTGGCAGAATGGAGACGGCTGAGGGAAGTGGAGTGGAACAGGGTCAGAGAGGAAGGGAAAGTATGATAAAGGGCTTTGAAAATAAGGATAAATTATCCGATTTTCTCCATAAAACCAATAAAAGAGAGCCCTATATATTAATCTTGCAAAAAGTTTAAATACAGTAGAGAGACATGAACCTCCAAAAGAGAGACAGAAGCTGTAAAAGTAAGCTGTCATACTATTATAAATCTTACATGATGGTACTACAGTATATATTTATTATATATACCTTTTCTAGTTGGTGGATGATTTGATGAATATTTTCATCTTGTATCTCTGAAAGTTTAAAATTAGGTATTAAAAAGAATATTTAAAATAACTAAGATGTAGTTAGTAAGACAGGCAAATGAAGGGTTTTCTGGCTTCCCACCATGTACACTCATTCCTTCAGAACAGTGATATCAAGGTTTCCGTATCATGGAGAATTTCTTCAGACAGTCATTCATGGACCAATTTCATATCTTTTCTGTGGCAAGTACTATGCTTGTTTATATTAAAAGTAATATTAAGAAGGCAGGATAAAAATAACTTCCATTAAAGCAATTGGTGAAGCTGTCTGGTTGCATCTCCCTATTTTGTGTGCTTGTACTGTTGATTTCCCTTTTACATGTGTAGGGCTTCACACTGACACCAAGTCTCCCTGCATTTTAAACTGCTCCTAACACTACAGCGTCTTTAGACCTCTTCTGCTGTAATCCTCTGGATGTGCTACCCTAATCTATCCCATCCTAAAATTTGGTATAACCTACAAGTCTAATTAGCTGCATTTTGCCTTTAGAAACACTTAACAAAAACAAACTCAGCCTAACACAATATTGATGGGCTTTTATTTCTTTTTGGATGCTTATTTTATTAAAAGTTGCTGGAAGTCCTAAGAATGCTAGACTGGACCATAACTAGAGAAGGTGTTAATGGCTTAAAGATTAACAGAAACTTTCCCAATATCCCACGAGCAATTCAGGGACTAAGCACAATTGCTCCGAGAGTATAGGTGAGGACTCAGAGAATGGAGAAGGGCAAATATTGTTCCTATTTTTATAGGTATTAAGAGGATCCAAGAATTTATAGGCAGTCTGATACCTGAAGAGATACTGGAACAAATTATTAAACAATCAATTTGTAAGCATCTGAAGGTTAAATAGCTAGCATGGATATGTCAATATCAAATCATGACAAACCAACTTAATTTCCTTCTTTGATGGAGTTACAAGGCTAGTGGATGGAAGGAAGCAGTAGACATTGTATATCCTGATTTTAGTAAGATTTTGACAGTCCCACATAACATTCTCGTAAGTTAACGAGGGAAACATGGTTTAGATGTAAGTATTAGAAGGTGGGTGCACAATTGGTTGAAAGATCAAACTCAAATAGTAATTACCAATGGGGCCAGACTGGGGCCAATACGATTCAATATTTTCATTAATAACTTGGATGATGTAGTGGAGAGCATGTTTATAAAACCTGAAGATGACATCAAGTTTGGAGGGGTTGTAAGGATTTGGGAGGACAGATTTCAGAATTCAAAATGACATTGATTTCAGACCAATTCTTCAATTTGTCAATGTGATGAAATTAAGTAAAGACAAGAGCAAAGAATTAAATGCACAAACACAAAATGGGGAATAACTGGCTAAGTGGTAGGATTGCTGAAATACGGGGTTACAGTAGATCACAAATTGAACATGAATTAATATTATACAGTGGCAAAACAAAGGCTAATATTCTGGGCGATATTAAAAGGAGTGTCGTGTAAAACATAGGAGATAATCTGGTGAGGCCTCAGCTAGAGCAGTGTTTCTCAATCAGTGGTACGAGTACCCTTAGGGGTACTCAAGAGAAGTCTGGGAGGGTATGTCAACACAACTGAAATTTGGAGAGAACTGAATTTTTGTTTTAAGTTTTACAGCGCTTTATTATTTTTGTACTTTTTACACCCAAAAATTTCATCGCCCGCCTGGCTACGATTAAGTTGTTTAAACAAATGTGTTGCAATGGTAGAAAATTTTTTTGTGGCTCTGAAACCTGTAGGTACTCGGGGTACTTATAATTTTTTTTTAAAAGGGGGTACTTTATAAAAAAAGGTTGAGAAACACTGAACTAGAGCACTGTTGCCAATTCTGGGTACTACAATTTAGGAAAGATATAGACAAAGAGCAACAAAAATGACAAAATCTTTAGAAAACCTGACCTATAAGGAAAGGAAACTAGGCATGTTTAGTTTTGAAAAGACTACGAGTGATCTGATAAGAAGTCATCAAATGTTGCATGGGCTATTAGAGGATGGTGATCAATTGTCCTCCATGTTCATCGAACGTGTGACAAGTAGTAACAGGATTAATCTGCTGCAAGCAGATTTCAGTTCAATATAAGGAAAAACTTTCTAACTCTCAGGGTAGCTAAGCTCTGGAATAAGCTTCTAAGGGAAGTTTTTAAGAACAGATTGAATGAGCACCTCTCTGTGATAGCAAGGTTTATTTGATCCTACCACAGCAAAGGGGCTGGACTTGCTGTCTTCCTGAGGTCCCTTCCAGCCATACATTTTTAGGATTCTATAATTCTATGCTTTACTCATTGGAAAAAGTGATTTTCAAGTAAGGCACTGTTTTCTGTTTTATACAGCACACGAGATGTACACCGTGATCTGTAAATTTATGGCAGCACCATTAACACACACTATGACTGTTGACATTTTCACTACGTCATCATGTATTTGCTAGAGTGGCTCAGTATACCAGAGAATGATGTTACAGCAAATCACCATACAGCTGTTCATGAAAATTAATGGAGCTCGTACAACTCTGAAATAGAAAATGTAAAAAATATATTTCAAAATACTTCTGAAATAGTGTCTACTGTTGAGTCTGTGTGAGGTTCCTAGAACAGATGTTTTAAAAACAGATGTATATTGTTTATATTTAGTAATAATTTAGAATATTGTATATATTTTTGTTAATGGTGATATACATTATATATTAAGAGAAAAAAAAGAGTTGCCTCTTTCAGATAGGGTTGCCAACTGTCTAACGCAGGCCTGTGCAAAACGTGGCCCACAGGCCAGATCCGGCCCACCAAGCCACCGGATCCAGCCCGCGGAGGCAGCGAGGAGCCCCAGGAAGCCTCCCTTGCTTGCTCAGAAATGCGGCTGCGGGGCACTTCGGGTGTGTCTAGACTACAGGGTTTTGTCGACAAAAGTGGACTTTTGTCAACAAAACTATACCTGCGTCTACACTACCGCCGAGTTCTGTCGACGGCGGTAAACCTCATTCTACGAGGAATAACGCCTTTTGTCGACAGAGTTCTACACTGTCCTTTGCGTCTACACTCTCATGTCGACAAAGCGGCTTGCTTTGTCGACAGAACTGGATGTAGTCTAGACGCTCTTTGTCGACAAAAGCCTGTAGTCTAGACGTACCCTTCCTCTTAATGAATCCGGAGGGGAGGGGGAAGATTCAAATGCTGCTCCCACCCCCAGCACAATCCCATTGGCCAGTTTCTGGACAGAAATTGGTCAATGGGGGCTGCCAGTTTGAATAACATGAAACAACCCTCTTTCCCCCCCGCTCAATTACTCACTCAAGCACATGGACGAGCAGGCAAAAACATTTTAAGCTCTGTTGGGAAGTCTGCTGGCCAGAGCCTGCCTCTGGCACCCCAGTCCTTCCCTTCCCAAACCCTCTGCTGCCCTGCTACTCCAAATGCGCCCATACCCCCTCCCAGATCTGGCACCCCAATCTCTTACCCAAGATCACAATCCCCTCCTATCCTAGGACACATCCCAAAACCCTGTACCCCAGTCCCCTGCCCTAGGTCACAATTGCCTCCTTCACCCATACTCCCTCCCAGACTCCAGTCTCCCTCCTGCACCCGGATCACTTACCCCAAGCTCCCTTCTGCACCCAACCTCCATCCCAGACTCCACACCACCTCCATTAATACCGTGGAAGAGTGCGGCCCTTGACCACATTCCAAAATTTTGGAGTGCTTTCCCTCCCCCTCCCCCCCAACAAAAATTATTGCCCATCCCTGGTCTAACTGCACAAATTCTCTTGCCCCACCCCTTTCCTGAGACCATGCTCTGCCCTGCCCCTTCTCTAAGGTCCCACTCCCATTCACTCCGTTCCTCCTCCCTCGTTCACTTTCACTGCGTTGAGGTAGAAGTTGGGGGGTGGACCAGTTTCTGGACTGGGAGGGGTGTGGGATCAGAAGTTCAGAGTGTGGGAGGAGGCTTCAGGCTGAGCTTGGGACAGGGGGTTAGTGTTCAGGAGAAGATGAAGACTATGGAAGGAAGTTTGGGTGCAGGAGGGGACTCAGGGCAGGGGCAGGGGTTGGAGTATGGGAGAAGGTTCAAGGTGCAGGCTCTGGGAGGGAGTCTGGGTGTGGAAGTCAGATCAGGGTTGGGGCAAAAGTTGGGATGCAAGCTCTGGCTGGGTGTCGTTTACCTCAGGCAGCTCCCAGAAGCAACCAGGAGGTCTAGCACCCAGGAGCTGGGCGGCTAGGACTCTCTACACATTGCCCCGGCCTTCAGTATTCACCCCCTCCTCCAGATAGCACTGGCCCAG
Source organism: Pelochelys cantorii (assembly GCA_032595735.1). Taxonomy (NCBI): domain Eukaryota; kingdom Metazoa; phylum Chordata; order Testudines; family Trionychidae; genus Pelochelys; species Pelochelys cantorii. The sequence continues at coordinate 66,544,048 of CM064328.1, forward strand.
TCCTGTGGCCCCCTTGCTCCCTGCAGATGTCCTTTAAGGAGGGCAGAGGGGCTAAAGCTCTCCCTCCTCCAGCAGATTTGTACAAAGACAGTGCTAGTTGCCCTTCATCAGGAGCAGTGGGGGGTGGGACTCAGTGTGTCCCCCTACGACTGCAGCTCTGGGTGGGAGGCTTCTGGGCTGCAGACCCCTGTCCAGGGCAGCAGCGGGACCCCCAGACTACTCCCCAACTCCAGCAGCAGTGGGGCCCAAGAACACCCCTGCCACAGAGAAGTGGCGTTCATGGACACCCCCTCACCCCCAGAGCAGCAGCATCCATTGGAGTGTCCCCCACCCAAGATTTAGTTAGGGGTATTTTAAAAATTCATGGCTAGGCCATGGACTGTGGCCTTTTCTTTACTGCCCATGACCTGTCTTTGACTTTTACTAGAAATATGCATGACTAAATCACAGCCTAAATTATTGTATATATTTTTGTTCATGGCAGTTTAAATTATATAAGAGTAATGAAAGCTATCTCTAAGAATAGTTTGGTGGCATGGTGAGTGATGTACTGCAGTGACTAGAGTGCAGAATATGTGCGCTGTTGTTGCAAGAGGAGGCTGGTGTATAGCTGTGCACTGAGGAGGTCTCAGTCTGCAAAAAGAAATCCTAAAGAAATCCCCACATTAAACAAAATTCTCTCTAAATAGCAAAGTGTTATGATTGAGGGTATAAATATATGCACTGGGCTATACCTTTAAGCTAATTATCTTTAAGCTAACTGGAGCAAAAGGAGAAAGTGCACAAGTACAGACCAAGAAATTACAGCACGTTGGTCTCAGGTGTAAGCTATTTTTTCTCTTTAATTCCAAAAAGTGAAAAGCCCCTAAAGCTGAACAGATATGCATGAAAGATGATGCTCGGCATTGCCAGCAGGATCTTTTCTACATGTTGCCAAACGTATGTTAGACAAACTTGTTCTTCAGGGTTAGTTTATTACATTTCACACAGCTATAAGCCTTCCTGAAACTAAATATTTATGAGCCAAACTTAAAATATAGAATCTTGCTGTATTTTAAACAAGGAACAAAAACATCCTTTCTTTCTATTTCTATTCCATCCTGTATATTTTAATGTATAATTATAAAATGATGAGTTTTAATTGCATTAAATTCACAAGCAGGTATCTAGATTAAAATTGCAAAAAGCTACATTTAATTGACTTAATTCCACGAGAATAAACCTGTTTTCAACATATGAAATGTTAAAAGGGGTTTTTTTGGAGGAGGGGAAGGAAGGAGTAGATGTGGGAGGGTAACTACATATTTTTTCCACTCATATTCTTTCATAAGTCACAAGGTGATGCATTTAGAAAGGCATGGCACTGTGAAAAAATTTCTCCCATAATGAACAAATAATGGAGAAAATATATTTGAGTTACAAAATAGCACTGCCACAAGATATATAAGATCACCATTCTAGAGAAACTGTGTAGGCTATTGGGGGCAGGCAGAAGGAGCTTGCTACTGGGCATCAAGAAGCAGGAGCTCTCCAAAGGAGCAATAATAGGCTCATGGAGAGAAGGAAGATTACATTGGTGAGTAAGATGTCAGGCACCTGACTACCTTCCAGTGGAACTTCAAATACTTGCAGTTTAGTCTGAGACCACTGTAGCAAAGGCCCTGACCAGCATCAGCCACTTCCTGAGAGAGGCTTTGGCAGTGTAGCCTTCCAGTGAACTGTAGTGGAGTCAATGCCTCAGCTGCTTTGCCTGAACCTAAACTGGCCCAGTCTCTCTTACAGATCTCCCACACATGGTGATCTGGCTAATACTGGTGGGCATGAAATTATTTCCCATATGGTTGTTCCCACTAGTCATTGCACACAACCCCAACTCAGTCAACCGTCTCCATTCCCTCATATATGGGCCAGGCCAGTGGCCTAGAAATACATAGCTCTGTCATCATCAGTACTATCATGGAGGAGGGGAGATGGAGGGAAGAGTAAAAGCAGCAACTTGGTACCCTTATGCCTGTCTTTCAGTGTAATTTCTCCCTCTTTCATCCCTCTATTCAACACAGGCTTTTTATACATTTCAGATTTTCATTTTGCAAATTTGCCTGCTGTTTTTGTAACTAGCCTTTTCTTCCAAAACACGTCTCATGTAATCTCCAGAAGCAGACAGTTTAGAACTGACCTACCAAACAAAAATTTGCACAAGCCCCTTACTATTTAGGTGCTCCCATAAAACACCTTAACTTTCAGATGCCTGTATCTGAGCAGGTGATTTCTGACCAGTTTGGAAATCCTGGTAGGTTTTTTAATATTTTGATGTATTTACAAGCAACATATATTATGAATTAAAGACACTGTCAGTTTACCTTAACCATTTGATTGATACTATATTTCATTGCTGACAAAGATGCTGTATATCGACAAAAAAGGTACCCCTTTACCTGAGCTTCTGATTATGTGAACCCATTAAAAAAAAAATCATTGCATAAGACTACTCCCTAACCTACATTGTGTTTTTGTCCTAAGATATCTCATAGCAGTTGATAAATCTGGCATAGCTCTGTTTGGAAGAATGGGTGGTAATGTGAACCTCAGACATGACAATCTCACCTTCCCTTCCAAAAAGGCATATCCACAAGTTATTATGTAGGTGTGTAGTGAAGATCATGAAGATGAATGTTTTTTGGGACTATTACAGAGGAATCCTCTTTGGAAAATTAAAATATTTGCTTAACAGTACTGATAAGGGCAGTAACACAAGCAAATTTCAATGTAACTTTCAATGTAACTTTCTAAAAGTATAGACTTGTGACTGATCAACAGGGGCTTCTAACTCAAAGGTAGCAAGAGCTATCCAATAACAGTCTTAAATTTTGTGGATGATGCTTACTTTTCTTGTCTTTTTGGGTCCCACTTGTGTGTATTCCCATCTCAACTTCAAAGAGAAGTTTTGGAAGATGGATTTAAAAGGCCTATCCTGAAAATAGTTCTATGCTGGAGCTGGACGTAAGATTTTAGGAACAAAGTAGAAAAGAGAAAGAGTAAGTAGGAATGTCCCTAGATTCATTGCAGAGGGTAAGCCACCTGGATCCTGAAAGCTAAATCTACCTGTGGTAAACCGTGTACACTCCCCACCAGAGGTAATCAATCCACCCCAGAAGAAGTAGTATGGGAGCCCTAGAATGAAACATGAAAAAAGAGTTCATTTTGGCATACACCAATCTCTTCTCCTGTCTGGTCTGTAAAACTGCTTAATGAAAGGGAAGAAAAAATACGTGCTTCTTCATTTTAGGTCAATTCTCAATGTGAGTTATAGCAGTACTAGTTTCATGAGTTTCAGCACTGAAAAAGCAAAGAGAGAAGTAAATCTTCCCTTTGGTGACCAGTGAAAAAATATTGTCGGATGAGAAAAGAAATGCCTGTGCAAGAGGAACTCCTCTGAAGGCCCACTGAGTGAGGGAGTGGGAAAGGTGGAAGAGGAAGTTGCCCCAGGGCCCAGGAAGTGGCAGTGGTTAGACCCCTGGGCCCTGAAAATTATTACCGGAGCACCGTGCTACCCACTCAGTGCAGCTCTGAGGGCTGGAGGGGAGGGCGCACCATGCTCTGGGTGGTGTGTAGGTTTTGTTGCACTTAGCCCCTTCCACCTGAGGCCCCATTCCTTCCAGGAGCATCTGCACACACACCTTGCCAAGGTGCCTATACAGACTGTTGGCTCCTCTGCCCTTTTTAAACTGTGGCACATTCACCTGGTATCCTGGTGGGTGTCCAGTATCATCTCACGGTCTGAGAGAGATGGAAAAGCAAATATCCATTCACCTAAATGCAGCACAGAGTTGCTGATGTATCTACAGACCAATGTGATCAAACCAGTAGATTCAAGGACAATCTGAGGTGAAAACAGAGAAGCTGAGATTGCAATGAGGTCTTCATAATCCAATCTGTACTGTTCCTGAGTTCTGGCAAATTATTTCCTTGTCTTCCATTTCCCCATTCTCTCTCTTATGGAAGAAGAAACAGGAGTGTTTGAACTGGGAAGGATCTAGAGATTAATGGGGATGAGTGGAGCAAATCCACAGGGATGAAAGAAAAGTCTTTATTGCTGTTTACTGCTAACTGGGGACAGCAATAATAGGTGAAGAATGTGATGTACATACAATATATGTGTAGCCCAAGGTCCAGTGTGTTTAGGGTTGCCAGATGGTTTCAACAAAAATACCGGACACACTTGACATTACATGACAGTCTACATTACATCTTATTTAGAAAATACTGGACATTTATATTTTCAATTTGTTTCCTCAACAGAAAGTTCAAATACTGGACTGTCCGGTTCAAAACCCTAAGTGTGTTTCAGCAGCAGCCTTGGGAACTACAAGTTGTGGACTACAGACTGCAGCATGTTGGGAGAACTTCCTGGTTCCTGCCAAGATGTGCCCTCTGCACCCAGCAGGGTCTCACAGCAGGGACTGTGCTAGAAGCAGCACACAGGCTGCATGCTGAGAAGAGGGGCTGCTGAACTATGATCCTGTAGTCTATGTTTTTTACAGAATAAAGCCTGTTCCTGGTGGTTTGTCTGAGTGGGTCTGGTCTGAGGTGCACACACACATAAAACAATGCAGAGCACACCAAGCAGCCTCAGGCCTACCTTCCCACAGTGGTGTAAGAAGTCACAAGGCTTCCCTTATGCTGAATAACCTCGCACTGGGCTAGCGAACAGGAGGGGTTACATATGCTATATAAAACAAATTATAAATACATTTGTGACTGCAATTAGAATTTTTTCAGTACAGAAGAGTTGCACACAATGCTAGATTACCACCATATATGTTGCAATTATTGTTCAATAGAGGAAAAAAACCCTTTGTGGACACTGAATATATCACAGCTCAAAAACAGCATTATACATTTTTCAATTCTAAGAAAATTAAGGATTTGAAGTTTTATCTGCTGGTCATCCACTAATTCTTTAAACCAGAGTATCAGACAAATTACTGTTGAAGTCAATCCACTCCCCAAAATACCACTTCATAGAAAGCAGTTTCACAGCTATAATGCTAGTTCACTACAGAGCTAATGGTAATTCTTCTCAGAACCCGTTAAATGTGGCTTCATCATGTGTGGGTTTTTTAAATTAGCAAAAATATAAATTAGGGAAAATCATATATATCTAGTTAAAGCCAAGCTTGAAAATCTAATCCAATTAAAAAATGCAAAACAAACAACTTGCGTTCCGGATGCCAAAAGTTTAAAAGCATCTACTTTTTGGCAAATCAACAACAACATCCTGAGAAATGAATGTATTTTTGTAATGAGAAACCAACAAACACAAACAGAGTTTAGGAAGAAGTGGAATGACACCCACCAAATCTGACACAGGACAAAACCCTATTTCAGTTGAAGGCCTATCAAAATATGAAAGCAAATGTCATGGAAACAGAAGCACTCTCCATGGCAACATCATCTCTGGTATAGCAGCTAATCACTCTAATTCTTAACATGCTCCAAGATAAAGTATTAGCTTAATTCCAGTTTTCATTCTACAGTCTATCTGTAACATTCCAAATATCTAGCTGTTGTAAAGATTTAATATAAACATTAATATTTCATAAGTATGCAACATTAATACCACAGCTGAGTGTAAAGGCAAATAGATTAACTGAAGCAATGCAAAATTGAGCCAAACAATCTTAGCAAAAAACAAGAGACGAACAGAAACAAAACTGTATTACAGTACAACTTTTTGCCACTAAATCCTCTGTTATCAATAGCAAGATGCGTTTAGCTGTCCTGTACTGCAAATAGAGTATGTGATCTAGTGTAGAAAAGGTACAATGCACAATTAAAGCTAACCAAAATCCTGCAATTTTACTTGGCACAGAATAAGGGATTGTAAATTTGAATCCATCACTTAAAAGTAACCAAGGGGTAGTCGAGTTAGTCTGTACAGGATAAACTTAAAAAACAACCAATAGTCTGGTACCACTTAAAAGACTAACAAAACATGTAGATGGTATCACAAGCTTTTGTGGGCACAGCCCACTTCTTCAGTGGCATTTTTAATTTTGGTTCTGGACATACAACACTCCAGTCATCTGAAGTGGGCTGCGCCCATGAAAGCTCATGATACCATCTACATGTTTTGTTAGTCTTTAAAGACTACCAGACTATTTGTTGTTTTTTTAAGTTTTAAAAGTAACCAACCTTAAATGGCAACTTTCTTGGCATTCACTACTATAATGAATGAAAACTGTTTGTAGTATTCTTGCTTTCTCGAGAGTGTACTATACAAGGAACAGTAAATGGATCATTTTTAAGAATGGTTATTCCAATTCTTCCCAGAAAAAAGCTTGCTATTTTTCTTTTGAAAAAAATCAAAGATTTTTACAAAATGAAATACTGATTCCCTTCATAGCCATTTATTCCTCAAACATAAATAGACACTGTTTGTCCAAAATGAAAGGTGTGCAAATTCTGTTAGTAAACTCCAACATGATACCAGCTGGGTCTATAACACTTTGGTCTCTGACCTGGGATATATGTTTTAGCCATTTGAAACTTTAATAAATTATGACTAAATTAATCTAAATGTGCTGAAAAAATTACTCAACTGATATTAAGATGGGTGGGGACAAGATTGAACATCTGCCCTTGTTTTCTGTGATTTTATTTCCATCATTTTGATATCTCAAACTGTTACATCATCTCTTTTGCAAACAGATTTGGGATAGAAGTCTGGACCTTCATATTTTTAAATGCTATAACACAAGGAGAAAATTCAGGATTATTCATCTTAATTTTTCTGATGTTGCCTCACCCAAAGAAAATATCTGGTTCTGTGGGCTAAATTTGATTTTTTTTAAATGTTTTTCTTTTTCTTCTTTTTTTCTTCCACTGTGTTCCAGGGGGAATCAATGGCATCAATCCACCTTTTTTCAATCAACCTTACCCTCAAGATGGTGGAATTTTTGTACATCCACAAAACATTTTAGGATTGTTAGCGGTTAGATCCTTTTCAAAATGGCTTAACATGACGCTGAACATCTATCTATCAGGAACCTGGGATAATTTTACTTACACATTTTTCATATTTTCCCTTTTTTATTGATTGCTTGAGCAAATAAATATTTCACTGTCATTTTTCTATGCTCTGTTGAACAGCCTCATCAACAATTTGGATAATTTCATTTCAGACAGTTGCACTAAGCAGAAAACATTTCTCTTGCACATACTTCAGTGATTATGGATCAATTTTTATGCTTGAACAACTATTTTACATTAACATCAACTTTTAACTCTTCTAGTTTTTTCTTCTACTGCTTCACTTGTGGGATCAAGTAAATTATCTAGAGGTGTATATTCAAAACAAATGCTTTAATTATTTCTTTAAATTGCTCAATATTTGCTTCTCAAAGACGAAAATGTTGACATAAAAAAAGTCTTAGACCTTTTATTGATCTTTGCCATTTTTAGGCATCAAGGTCTCGCAGAAAGCTACAGAATAATGTTGGAAATGTGTTGCTGGCATAGAACAGGAAATAAAATTATTGTGGCTGTGTTTTGGTAAAATAAGAACAAATCATTAATGTACTGATCTACCTGGCAGATGTAACAAAGAAAACGAAGAGTTTGTGTCAACAAACACTTTGAACAAATTTAAACATTTTGTGTGAGAAATCCTCACAATGGTGTTTGGTAACTACTAAAAAAACAGGCATCTGTATGCGGTACTTTATCAGCTCATTGTTTCTCATTCCAAGTGAATTCAACACTGAAGATGGAAGAATGCAAAGTAAGCCAGCCAACTCTATACAGACCACCTCTTCAGATATCCTGCCTCAACAGCAGCTAGCTGTGCAAAAAGTACTAAACACACTCAATTGTTTGGTGGAGGGAGCGATCTTCTGAAAACAATCCAGGCTTCACAACATTTTTCTTAGTCATTTGCATCTACCATGAAGTCTATTTACAATGTACTGCTGATATGTTGGATTGCTACATAAAGTACATCAGCAAAATGAAGATCAATTTACATATTAACATTCAGATATAAATCATTAGCTTTTATCAATAGCTAAGTGAAAAAATAGTTTTATGAAAAAAATCTCTGTGCGAACTTTGAAGTCTCTAGATGCTAATTTAGTAGTAGGAATCTATCAGCCCTATTATGACCAGCTTCTGGGAGAAGAAAACTCTGTAAGATTCCTTTTGCAGATAATTTCCCCAAATCATTCAATTTGAGTGGAGAAGGGGAGATTAGTGATTCAGGATGCATTCAGTTTATGCTAGTTATTCCACTGTTAACCTGAGAATGAAGGAGAGCTGATATACATTTTTCAGTTCAATTCTAAGCTCTCCTCCTTTTCTCGCCTATCCTCCACCTTCCATACCTTAGAAAGAGCTGTGCATGATCTTGGATAGGTAGGGGAAGAGCCATGGAAGCACCTGATCATTTCATTGTAGTATGCATATGTGAAGGGCTGGGAGAAGATCTACCTTACTGTGAAGATCCAAATGTTGGACATGTCATCCAGTGAAAAATCTAGTGAAAAATTCCCACTAATTCAAAGTGGCCACGAACTTGCTTTGTTTAGCAATGGAAGATGCGTATACTTACATATTTTTCAACACATACATAGATTAGGTGCCCAGTTCCTACTTTTAAAGGAACAGTCACGCAAACCCTCCTGCAGGTGTCCCTACTTTTTAAAAATATATATATACATTTTGTCCAGTATTTTCTGTCTCTTTCCTGCCATCAAATGAATCCTACTACTGGCCGGATCCTTGCTTGCCAGCTGCCCATCCACCAGTGGTGAATGTCAGGGTGAGGGACCAATGACTGCCAATGGGAGTGAGTGTGCAAAGCTGGTGGTTGGGCAAAGCTGCAGCATGCAGGACCAGCTGCTCCCCATACTGGTCCATCAGTGCAGTCTCTGCTGTGTGCCAGTTCTTGGCCAGCAAGTTCCCACCCTACCCTATTTCTCACCAGTACTGGCTGCTTGCTGCAGTAAATGGAGAGCAGCTCTCCCTGTAAGTTATGCACTTATGCAGCCACTCAGGAGATTCAGATGTTGCCCAGTTTATTAGCAGTGTCCACAACAAGGTGTTTTGTTTCCATCTCATTCGCACATGTCTCAGTGCACAAAAACAAAATTTATTCTGCACATGGATGGAAAGATTAGACAAAACATTGGTATTGAGTATGGGCAGGCAGTGCCTGGTTATGTCACCTTTGCTGCCAACACATCAGTCCTTTTCATGCTTCCCCCCCATCATTGTCCTATCCCTGCTGTGTCTATTTAACACCTCCCTCCCCAACCCCACTGCTCCCTCATAGCCTCGCCCCCCCCCCCAGCAGCATGTGCCCTGCTCCTAGCTCTGTGTGGACAATCAGCCCCTGGGTAGATTATTTCCTCAACAACAGCCTGGCTGGCAGGCTCCCTTCCTTTCCCCACTGCTTTCAGCTGGGCTGGCACCCAGTGAAAGCTCAAGACTGTCTGGCTCAGGGTGCTGGCCAGGAACAGCCACGCCTTACATGTGCAAAAGCCCTACGGAGCACTGAAATGGGGAAGCTTCTCCATCCTTCAGCTAAGCTCTGAAGTGGTGGAGAGGAAGCCATTTCCAGTCTGTTTGCACCCAGACCTTGTAGGTCCCCAGCTAGGGTTGCTTAGCACCATCTTTACATACTGCCCCCTGCCCTAGGTCCTGCCCTCAGGGCATGTGGGACTGCTCTGTCCCCCAGGCACCCTTCTGAGCCACTTCTCTGCCCAGGTTTGTTGAAGCCCCTACAGCCAGATCCCCTGGGTTCTGGTGCTCAAAGCATCTTTAGAGCTTAACCCCTTCCCACCCTCATGGTAGCTAGGGACAGGAGGCAGCTGGGTTATGTCAGTGGCCAGTGGCAGCTTGGAAGTGTTAGCTGCCCTCTACACTGTGCAGGCAGGAAGGGACAAGCTGCTCCTAGACATAGGGGAGAGGGGGAGGAGGCAGGAAGAAATGACCTCTGGAAAAATAAGGGCCAGATCACTGCTACCAACACCGTCCTCCGCCACCCCCCTTTTTGATGGAAACAGTTCCCATCCCTTCCCTTTCAGCACAGTGCCGAATGCCTGCTGCTTGCCACATTCAGAATCCTGACAGCAATCTGGGGCGGGGGACTCGGCATGTCCCTACGTGTTGCCTGGAGAAGACATAGTTCCAGGTACCTGGAGAGGCGGGTCCATCCTGGGGGCCCTGCCAGGCATGGAGGGTGGAGAGCACAGGTATGGAGGGTTGGATCAGGTCAGTCCTCCTCTCCCCCCACCGCCATGTAAGAGATGTATGTGAATGTGTGTGTGTCGCCTCTCCCTATGCAAACCTTAAAGGTAAGAAGGTAAATAAAAAGACTCCAGCTATACAGTATGTCTTTTTAACAGCAGCTTGATGTTAATTTGATAATCTGTACCGCATAGTTCTGAATGATTGTCATTGAACTCGCTTGAAAACGAGTATTTTTACCAGGTGTCCCATATTTAGCACAGGATAATATGGTCACCCTATACATAGAATAGCTCAGTGTGAGAAATGCTGCTTTACACACAGATCACTGTCAAAGGCATATTTGTTAAGGCTAATCCATGTTTTGGTGTTCTCAGCTGAAAACCATGCCTTCTGACTCACTGAACTTTGGGCTACTAATATGTAAAATCATGCACAATTATCAGATGGCATTAAGCCTGCATAACAAGTTCCTTGGAGTTTCACACTAAGAAATGGGTACGGCATATCCAATTGAAATCAGTAGTCTGCATGGGACTGGCATTTTATTTAAGAAAGCCTCCTGTATCCAAACACAACCCAGGACTCCTTACATTTGTTGACATTTACAGTGGTGACAGCTGAACTAGTGTACTTTGCAGGACATGTCAGATGACATATACCCAGCCTGCTGCATTAAGGTCAACAGAAAACCTTTAGGATGTCTACCGCCGATATACAGGAAACCCTCGCCATTTGTGAATGCTGGGAGCCCTGGCTCCTTACCCCCGTGGTGAGTTCATTGCGGCAGCTGGCTGTTGCAGGGAACTCCATAGCTGCAGCTCTGGGCAGCCATAGGGAACTTACTGCAGCTGCCAAGAACCACGAGGAACTCACTGTGGCTCCTGGCAACTGCGGCGAACTCACCATGGGACCACAAATAGCAGGGGTCTCCTGTTTGTAGAAAATACATAATGGCTGTCAGCAATCCCACGTCAGACAACAGTTGCAGAGGATGACTAAACTGTATATCAAAGTCCTAGACCAAATTTGGAGATTTGCCATGAGTAGGTGACAAACAAGCAAAGGGAATTCAGTGCCCTAGAAATGATGAACTTTAAATAGCTTACACCATAAGTGAAGAACAGATGTAGTAGAATTGACACATTTATTAGGGAACTGAACAGCAGTGACATCTCTGCAGGCAGATGTAGGAAATCAGGTTAAACAAGAAGTTCAAGTTGGGTAAACAGCACATACATTTGCACTTCAAAATGTAACAGTAGCAGGAATGATAGCAGAAAATGAACCTGTAGAAAATTTAGACAGGGAGAACTAAATAAAAGTGATGTGATTTTCTGAGATGGCAAACATCCTCTGTGTTCAATGAAGTCAAAGGGAGTTACACGTGTTCACCACACCCAAAAAATCAAACTACATGAATTTTAGTGCCTAACTATGGAATTTGGTCCCTAGCTTTTGGTGGGCAAAACATGAACCTTGATTAAAAATCAAAACCAAAATCTGAAGAGGTATGATAAAATAATCCCCTCAAGATGGCAAAGACAATCCTAAAATTCCATCTAAGTTATGGCCTGAATAGTCATAAAAAATTCCTTAAGGTATACTGTGCCTTATTAAAATAATTTTTGACTATCCATGAAGTATATGATGGGATTGTCCATTTGAGAGACAATTAGCAATTTGAGAACAGAAATGCTGGGAAACCTGCTGTAGAAAATGAGAAAGATGGATAGCCATTCATGACCAGAAAATACTGTTGTAAAGGTCAGTTGCAGTGCCCACAGCAACATGAAAGACACATGTTGGCACAGCAGATGCCATTTTGGCTAGTAACAGATTTAGTCACAACTATTCTTCATGTGGGGAAATCCCGCCTACCAGCAAAAAGGGTTTTAATGGCAAATGGCAATGCTCTCCTCCCCTCACAAATAATTTCTGCTTGTGAAGTCCATATGAAGCCAGCTGGAAATAATAAGGAATAGGTTCAGGGACTACTGGGAAATGACAAAACAAAGCATATTTGTATAGAAAATAATGTATATAAAAGTTTAAATATTTGATAGTCCCCTCTTTCCCTCACTTTCATTGCAGGGACTATGTCTATTTATGTCTGTAAACCACTTGGAACTATCAGTGCCCTGTGATAGAAGAAATAATAGTGCAACTCTCCCTCCCCACACACACACTCAGTATAGTAGACTGTGATAGCATAGTTTCAGACTTACAGGATTTAAGTTGTTGGCAAAAGTTATCCAACTACCAAAGCAGTTTTCAAAAGACATATTGAGCCAAACACTGAAACTAGCAATGAGTTCTTATGAAGTGGTTGACGTGAAACTGGCATTGTTTAATGACACAAAACATGACCTTTTGTAGCCATTTCACGCAATGGTAGCCTTTCGTGATTTGGGATGAAGTTTTTATAACAAATGATGATGATAATCTGATCATTATAGTGAGAATAGTGCCAACAATTAATAGGTAATCAAGTATTCCAGGTGACCAGTGACATTGTCACAACGAGGGTGGATCAGTTTTTTGTATTAAACACATGAAATGTTACCTTGAAATGAAAATATTAATTGCTTATTTATTTTCTTTCAAATGATTTTGTTTCTTGTTGGTGCTGCATAGAGAAAAAAATTGTGAGTTTGAAAGGATTCAAGGACACTTCGAAAGCTTATTTTGGACAATGGAGCCAGTTTACCGTATGAGATGAAATGCTTGCTTATCTTAGGCTTGGGCTACACTAGGAGTGTAAGGCGAATTTAAGCCTCATTAGGTTGATTTTATAAAAATGAATCCACATCACCAACCCTGTTACACCAACTTTAAGGGCTGTTAAAAGTTGATTTCAATAATCCTCCTTTTCGTGAGGAGTAACAGTAAATTCAGCTGTGCCTGCCGCCATGTCTGGATCCTCTCCCACTTGCAGAGTTCTATGGGAACAGAAAGTGGCATTCTCCCAGCAAATGGGAGGGAAGAAGGGGCTGCCAAACACACAATCACCATGTGAGAGCCTGCTCTGCCTCAGGCTACTCAGTGCCCTCGTGAACCCCTGCCATGCCACCAGACCCAGACCCACTACCATCCAAAGACTTATCAGTATCCATGTGAGGCCCTGCTCTGAAAGGAAAGTTGCACTCTGGAAAAATAGGCGGTGCTGAACACCTAGTCACTGTGTATGCCCCTGCCCTGCTGCTACACCACTGTGGCTCCCCTTTGCAAATGAAGATGCTTGCCTAGCTGAGAGGACTGCTGTCTGTGGGCACCATGTCACATTTGTTTCCAAGGTAGAATCAAACAATTGAGCCCCAACCTGTTCTTTACCATGCCTGCCACCAAACGGAGTCCAGCCGCTCCCTTAAGATCTCTGTGGTGTACCTGCTGCATAGTGGGTCCTTAAAATCATAATTTTGGCCTTGAACATAACACAACTATTGTTTTAAACAGATGTTCTTTTATGCTAAGAGATTACATTCTGCATTCTACAATTTATCTCCTGTAAAATCTGCCCATCACTTTTTTCGTTAACAGTGAGCCTGTTGTCTACTCCCCTCAGTGTGCTCTCCTTATTGTGCTGGTGTCTGGCTGCGCTATTCATAATTAGTGTCTAGGTCAGTGTTCCCCAAATGGTGTTCTGCACAGGGCCAGCCTAACCAATTGGCAGCCCTGGGTGACAGCCCAGTTTCAAAAGAAATAAAGAAAAAAAAAAGGAAAAGGAAAAGTGTTGGGGAGTAACCAGGGAAACCTGGGGGGAGGATTTGGGAGGTCAGGCCGAAATGCAATCGCAGCCCGCCCCTAAGACCAGCTCTGTTGGCCCCCTGAAAATGGTGGCCCCGGGCGAACACCTGGCTCGCCCGCCCCTAAGACCAGTTCTTGTTCCACGAAGTGAAAATAAGGGTTCCACGCGAAAATTCCATTACAACAACATTTTTTTATTAAAAAAAAATAATATTTAAGCATTTATGAATGTTATTGAAAACAATCTTCATTTGTGTTTGCCGTGATAAGTTTCCCTGTGTAATGCCAACTTAGCCAGAGAGTGAGGATGATGATGTCACTACTCAGCGCTGATATCCATATATTAGACTGTTATTACGGGTTCCGCAAAATTCTTTCGAGGTCAAAAGGGTTCCGTGGCCAAATAAAATTGGGAAACACTGGTCATAAAGTTTTCTCCCTTACTTTCACAGATATTATGGAGCACACAGCAGGTTGCCACAACAATGAGAATATTGCTTTTGCTAAGGTCTAGCCTAGTCAAACTCTGAAACCTTCCCTTTAAACATCCAGAAGCACATTCTACCACCATTCTCCACTTGTTCAGACTGTTGTTGAATTGCTCCTTACTGTGATCCAGGCTGCCTGTGCATGAGAGTAAGGGGTAAGCTGGGTCTCTAAAGACCATTATTGGCATTTCAATGTCTCTAATGTTAATTTTCTGGTCTGGGAAGAAAGTTCTATCTTGCAGCTTTCTGAAGCGACAGGAGTTTCTGAAAATGCGTGTATCATGCACTTTTTCAGACCATCCCATGCTGATGTCGTTGAAACAGCCCTTGTAGTCCACCAGAGCCTGCAACAGCATTAAGAAGTACCCTCACAATTTATATGCTCTTTGGCAAGGTGGTCAGGTGGCAAGACAGATGGAATGCCAATTCCCTATTGCCCCAATACAGTTAGGGAAACCCATCACGGCAAAGCCCTTTGCTATGTCTTGTACATTTCCCACAGTCACTAACTTTCATGGCACAAGGGTTGCCATGGCTACTGTGATCACAGAGCCCCACACTGTAAATTGATTCCCAACTGACCAGTAGTTGTCTGGAATTGCAAGCTTCCACAGGGTTACTGTCACTCGCTTCTCCACTGTGAGAAAGTTTTGCATCTATAGCTGATCACTCCATAGCTGCATCACTATGTGGCCACATCAATTTGTGCTTGTCTGGTGCTCATCTCATGGCACAGAACCAGAGTTCCACTGTGTCAACAGAACTGACTGCTGCTAGCATCTGCTGATTGCTCCACTCAAGTGTTTCATATATGTCTGTGTTCATGGTCTCCTCACATTCTTCCTCGCTATGGTGAATCCTAGCTTGGCTCTGGACATACCACATACTGCATAAGGAGTGAGGTGTTTGCTACGATTACCATAAACCTTTGCAGCTGAATGGGATGCATGCTTGCTCTGCTATGGTGTCTGCAGGATAACCAAGGAAAAAAGGCTGTGAAAAGATTATTTGCTATTGCTTTCAAGCAAAGAGAGAGGGATGAGATTAGTGCATTATTGGACACTGATGACATGTACCCAGAACCACCCGCTGCACTGTTTTTGTCCTATCAGGCACTGGGAGCCTAACCCAGAATGCAAAGGGACATCAGGAATTGTGGAATAGCTACCCACAGAGCATCGCTGTTGAATTGATGGTAGCCACCCTACTGGGGACTAGGAATGCAAAATCCCAGTCAATCCCAGGCAGGGGACCTTTCCCCCAAGCCCACGAGGCTGTCACTCCCAGGCCCATGCAGGGCCAGCTACTGGCTTCTAGCCCCAGCTGCCAGCCTGGGTCTGCTCTCAGGGAACCAGTTAACCGTTACCTAGTAAGCATAACCCAGTAAGAGTTAATCGTTTACACATTCACATCCCTACTGGGGATACACTACGTCGAATTCTCATGCAACAGTGGGGATGTGCATCTTCAACTTCACAAAATAAGAGTGCTAAAAAACTAACCTTAATAAATTTGATCTAATCTCGTAGTATAGACAAGGCCTCAGAGAAACAGAGGCATGATGTTTTCTGGTGGAAGGGTAGGGGTTTATGCCTCATTCAATCTAAAAGCATACGAAGGTGTCAAATCGGAATAAGTATGAGCCACTTAAAAAACATTAGAGGACTCAAGAGATGAACACAGGCAATTTGAAAGAATAAAGACAATGATGCAAACCTCTCATAGGTACCTAGAAGAAAGAGCTCAGATGTTTTGTAATTTACTATTTATGGCCAACAAACTTTCTTTTGGGGAGCTTTTAGAATAAAAGAATCCTACTACTCTTTTCTTGAAAAAGGCAAAATAATGGTTCTAGGCATCTGGTAACTTAGTTTTGAAGAGATTGATACATAAAGATTAGGTAGTTTCAGGCAGACTACAGAGGCACAGTGAGGTTTATGGTTTACATGGCAAATAGCAGAAGTAATTTTACTTCTGAGTGGGCACAGGTCAGAGAACTGATCCTGACATCTAAAGATAAGACTCTATTTTTGAGATTTCAGTTTGACTAAACAATTATAAACCGCAAATGTTCTGCAATGAATGTAAATTATAAATAATTTTGCAGTCACCTGATCCACGAAAGCTTCATGATACTATATATTTTGTTAGTTTTAAGGTACCACAGGAATACTCATTGTCTATAATTATTCCAAAAATTCAAAAGTTTTATGATGAATGTTAACATGTTATGACAACATGTTAGGGTTGTACCCACAAACCACAGGGCAAATTCATTCAAGATCTGAGCTGGAAACATGAGGAGACATGCCTGTCCAAGAAACTATTCGCTGGTCAGCTCACTCTTATTAATCAGTACCCAGCTTCAGTCCCTGCTCTGCCAATCTGTTTGCATGCGGAGGGATCAAAGCTGATCAGTGGGAGTTGACCCTGCAATTTGATCCTGCATCAGCAATACTTCAATGTAAGAGAAAATGGAAAAGGAAGAGGGAAGCAGGATTAGAGAGGAATGACAGGAAAGTAATTTGTTCCAGTTCTTAACTACCCTGACAAAAAGCGTTTCCGAATGTCTAATCTAAATCTTCCTTGCTGCAATTAAAGCCCATTGCTTCTTGATCAGTTTTCAGTGACTAAGGAAAACATTTTATTACCTTCCTCTTTATAACAACCTTTTATGTATTGAAAACCCATCATTCTCCTCACCTGCCCTCATATTCTTTTCTCCAGACTAAGTAAACCCATTTTTTCAGTCTTTCCTCAGAGATCATATTTTCTAGACCTTAAATCATTTAGCATACTACTGACGCTACCAGAAATAAATTACCATAATTAAGAAGATCACTGAACTTATTGTGAATAATATTTTAAAGAGTAGTATGATCAAATGGATTAACTAATGCATGCAAACAGGGTTCGGGTTTGCTACACCAGCTCTTTTTTCATGATTTGTGCATCAGTATCAGGAGCATAAATATATAGATTCAAAGGCCACATGGGACCACTAGGAATATCTAGTCTGATTTCCTGACTAGCCGCAAGTCACAGAACTTCCCAGAGATAATTTCTGTTTGAATTAGAGTCCATCTTTTAGAAAAACAGACAAGCTTCATTTAAAAATTGCCATTTATAGCGAATCCACCACAACCGTTGGTCAGCTGCTCCAGTCACTGATTCTTGCTATGTTTTTATCTGCTCGATTGAGGCATCCATTACATTACAACTATGTGTTTAGACGTGTCAGTTGGCCAGTCTTAAAATGTCATGTTATTCTAGCTTTTTTCCCCCCCCTCAAACAAAATGTTGAGTGGTACCAAATCCAGCACCTCACAGAAGTCTAGCATCATATGGTTAGAAGGCACTGGAAGGGTCATCTAGTCTAACCCCTTGCCAAAATCCAGGATTTGTTGTGTCTAAACCATCCAAGACAGTTGGCTAGCCAGCCTCCTTTGGAAAACCTATAATGAAGCTTTCAAAACCTCTCTAGGCAGACCGTTCTATTGTCTTACTGTTCTTAGAGTCAGGAACTTTCCCCTGAGATTTAATATAAATCTGTTATGCAGTCGTTTGAACAAACTGCCTCTTGTCCTGCACTCTGTGGCAGCTTTTCAAGTATTTGAAGACTTATCATTTATCCTGGTAATCTCTTTTACAAACTAAATACACCCAGTTCCTTCAGCCTATTTCATATGGCTTGCCTTCCAACCCTTTGATCATCTTTGCTGCTCACCTCTATATCCTCTCCAGTTTCTGTATATCCTTCCTTTACACTGATGACCAACATTGGACACAGTACTCCAGCTGAAGCCTAACTAGCACCAAGTAGAGCAGAACTATCACCTCCTGACATTTGCACGCTATGCTTCTGCTAATTCAAACTCAAATCACAATTTGCTTTTCTGCAACAGTATTGCATTGCTGACTCATGCTGAAATTATGTTCTAGGACAATTCCCAGACCCCTCTAAGCAGTCTAAGTAGATTACATCAACACTATTACTTTTATCAACCAAATGTGGTGTGATTTGGTTTTCAAACAGAAGGAGAAAAGAGCAAAGTTGAGTTTATAGTTAATACACTGGTGCTTAGAGAGAAATGAATTAACTACAGAAAGAAAACAGACTTTACCATGCAGAATAGATATCCTAAAGGAGGTCAGAAAAAAAAAAGTTTTTCCATCTGAATTTGACAATTCATTGAAATTAAATCATTTTGCAGAGACTGATTTCAACCAGACAGGTAGACTGCCTAGGGCTGGATCTCCAGAAAGCCTATCTGGAGGTCTGCCCCAGAGCTGGTACATCATTCCCTTTCATACAGTATTTCAAATGTTTTGGTTTCCATTCAGAATCAGAACTGAACCAAATTTTTAAATGCCAAACTCCTTCACAAAACAGAATATCTTTCTCCACCCAGCTCTATTCTCAACATCAACATCAGTGTTTCCTGAAACTAGTAGTACTGTATACACATTCATGAGATTACATCCCTAGTATCTAATAAAGAACCCATCAATTACCTTTCAATAGAAAGAACTCTTCCCCAGGTGAACAGGAACTAACCATAACAATTTTGGCCAAAAAAACAAAAACAAAACAAAAAAACCACCAACCAACCACACACCACCAAATTACCCCAGAATGAATCCCAGAACTAGTGCACGAGCTAACAAAATGGGAGTTTGAGAGGGATATTGGCTGATGAACAAGGAATGAGCTGTGTGTGTTAATGAGGGGCAGGGATGACCTATGAGAGAAGGGCTTACTGGAAAAGTAGGTCAATGAGCTAGTTATCTTAGGTTCCTATACACAAATGCAAGAAACCTGGGTGTTGGGACTAAAACAGTTCAGTTAAAACTATTCAAAATGGAGGCAGTGAGCTTTTGACACAAGGACTCCATTTTGATCAGAATGCCTGTCCGCAGCTGGAGATTCTGAACTGTGCTGGCTCTTACCAGCCAGAACTGATTTTCAGAACATGCCATCAGCTCAGGTTTGCATGCCACAGAAGCGATTTAAGGCCCTGAGAAGCTGCTGAGGGAGTGGTTTCTTCCATCTATGCTCCTGTCAGCATCAGACCACCACAGCTGTGACGAGGAAGGGAGAAGAGTTACCGTCAATGATCAGTGATCCACCATCACCGAAGTTCTTCACTGGGATCTCCCTGGAGTTCTTCCCATGACTCAGCAGCACGGCAACATCCAGCCTAATACCACCAGCAGCTCTGAATGTAACAGGGGTTTACTTTCTTGGGGTTCTTTCCTGTCCCTGTCTTATCTTCTTTTCCTTCTGACCAATGGGAACATTTGGGCCCAGGCTTCATGCCTCCCTGATGAAATCCCTACACTGTTATATAGTCACAGTTGAGTAAGGATGCTTACCATCATTTGTGTTATTGTTTTAGTTCTAATATGAAATCCCCATTTTTCCCCAGTTATTGTAATTTAATTCCCTAGTACATTTGTTATCTTATTTTAGAGTGTCCCCCTTTATTTATACATCACACTGGGAGAGCGCACTGAAGGGTTACTCCAACCAATGATAGATGCGGGAAAAGGGGCCTGTATCTTCTGAAACAGGGACCTCCCCTGATGTAAAGGGTCACTTTTTAATCTCTATTTTCTTAGTTGCCCTTGCCCCTAGATAACATGGGAAACAAACAGGAAGAATTTGAATTCCTGGCACAATCGAGGAACTAAGATATGAAAGGATATAAATTGTTCAGGAAGGACGGGTGGGGGAGTCAAAGTGGAGGAGTTGCACTGTATGTAAGAGAGCTGAACATTTGCTCAGCGCTCCACCATGAAACTGGAGAAAACCTGTTGAAAGTCATTGGGTTAAGATTAGAGGCGAGAACAACAGGAGTGATGTCAAGATGGGCATCTGCTACAGATCACCAGACCAGGAGGATGAGGTAAATGAGGCATTCTTTGGAGAACTAACAGTTTTCCAGATCACAAGCCCTGGTTCTCATGGGGGACTTCAGTCACCCTGGCATCTGCTGGGAGAGTGATATAGCAGTGCATAGACAACCCAGGACATTTTTGGACAGTGTTGAGGGCAAATTTCTGTTGTAAGTGCTGGAGGAACCATCCAGAGAGTCATGCTCCTTTTGACCTACTACTCACAAATGTGGAAGAATTGATAGGGGAAGTAGAAATAGGGAGCAACCATGGCAGCAATGATCATGAAATGGTTGAGTTCAGGATACAGACAAAAGGAAGAAAGGAGAGCAGCAGAATATGGACCCTGGATTTCAGAAAAGCAGACTGACTCCCTCAGATATTGGATAGGCAGGATCCCCTGGAGGTTAATATGAGGGGGAAAGGGATAGAAAGCTGGCTGTCTTTTAAAGAAGCCTTATTAATGGTGCAGAAACAAGCCATCCCAATGTGAAGAAGGAATAGCAAATACAGCAGGCAAGCAACTTGGCTTAACAGAAATTTGTGATGAGCTTAAATACAAAAAGGAAGCTTACAAGAATTAGGAATATGGAAAGATGTCTAGCAAGGAATATAAAAACATTACTTGAGCACGAAGGGATGTAATCAGGAAGGTCAAGCACAACTGGAGATGGAGCTAGAGAGGAATGTGAAGGATAAAGTAAAGAGTTTCTACAGATATTTTAGCAACAAGGTGTTTAGGGAATGTGTGGGACTCTTACTGAAGGGGGAAGGCAACTTACCGACAGATGATGTAGAAAAAGGTGAAGTACTCAATGCTTATTTTACTGCACCGGGCAGAACAGTATGGAAAGCAGGTGAGCAGCCCTCAGTGGTGAAAGAGCAGGCTAAGAACTATATAGAAAATCTGGACATACACAAGTCCATGAGGCCAAATCTAACGCATCCAATGGTGCCACAAGAGTTGGCTGATGTGATTTGCAGAGCCATTAGTGCAGAGCCATCAGCCATTATCTTTGAAAACTCGTGGCAGCTGGGGAAGGTCCTGGACAATTGGAAAAAGGCAAATGTAGTGCCATCTTTAAAAATGGGAAGGAGAACTGGGGAACTACAGATTGGGGAAACTTAGTCCCTGGAAAAATCGTGGAGTAAGCCCCCAAGGAATCCATTTTGAAACACTTGGAGGAAAGGAAGGGGATCAGGAACAGTCAACATGGATTCACCAAACGCTAGTCATGTCTGATGAACCTAATTGCCTTCTATAACAAGATAAAGGGTTCTATGGATATGGGGAAAGCAGTGGAAGTAATATGCTTTGTCTTTAGCAAATCTTTTTTGCTTTCTTGACAACAAGTTAAACTATGGGATGGACCAAATGGACTATAAAATGGACAGAAAGCTGGGCAGATTGTTGCACTTAATGGGTAATGAATCAACGACTTGATGTCTAGTTGGCAGCCATAATCAAGCAGAGTGCCTCATGGGGCTTGTTTTGTTTAACATCTTCGTTAATGATCTGGATGATGGGATGGACTGCACACGAGTTCACAGATCACACAAAGTTGAGGGGAGTGGTAGATATGCTGGAGGTTTGGGGCAGGGTCCATAGTGATCTAGACAAATTGCAGGCTTGGACCAAAAGAAATCTGATTAGGTTCAACAAGGACAAGTGCAGAGTCCTGCACTTAGGATGGAAGAATCCCATACATTGCTACAGGCTTTGGACCGCTGGGCTAAGCAGCAGTTCTAAAAGACACAGACCTGGGGATTACAGTACATGAGAAGATGGATATTCTTCAACTAAGTGAGCCCATGTTGCCACAAAGAGATTTTGGAACAAATTGACAAACTAAATAGTAATGTCACCAGAACCAGATAGCATTTTCTTAAGAGTTCTAAAAGAACTCAAATGTGAAAATGCAGAATTGCTAATTGTGGTTTGTAACTTATCCTTTAAATCAGCTTCTGTACCAAGTGACTGAAAGATAACATAATTTGTTGGAAAAGGGTTAACATGGTTTTTGTAAAGAGAAATCATGCCTCACCAATGTACTAGATTTCAATTAGCCTCATTAACACTGGCACTACAATTGACAGGGTTTTTTTTTCTTTTCCCTCTCCCTACTTTTTCTTTTACATATTTTGAGGGTCTCCATTTTTTTCTCCACTCAAACTCATCTGAAAAGTGGGTTTTGCCCAAGAAAGCTCATGATACTATATATAATTTTTGTTAGTCTCTAAAGCACCACAGGACTATTCGTTATTAAAGTTACAGACTAATACAGATACCCAGCTCAGACTTTTGATAAATAAAGTTAATGTAATCTGAACAAACTTTTCAATTCAATACCTGTTTTTGCCATTATTGTACATTTTAATAACATTTTGTGGTGAATTTTGTTCTAAAGTTTCAGTTTAGTAGACTTAAAACATTTACAACTCTGCCACAAAGAAAGAAAAAAAAAAGGCTAAGTCAGTCACTTGTTTGTGTTTAGCTACTGCAGAACTGGGAGAGAATAGCACAGGTTAGTCCTAATCCTAGAGCTGGGCTGACATCACCAACACTAATGCTTACAAATAAGATAAACAGTTCTCTTGGCTTTGTGGCTGGATGGAAAGACACTGTTTACCAAAATGGAAAGAGATCATATCCAGAAATTGTTATGTAATTGCTTTCAAAAGCGATTTGTTTTAATACTTAAGAAAACATACGAGCATTTCATCAAATCATTTCTATGAACTTGCATTGTATGGAAAACTAGAAGATTTACCTGGCATTGCTCAGATACTTCAGGACAGGAGGCTGGAGGTGTGTGGGGTGCTGGAGTCAGGACAGGGTTGTGGGGTTCAAGGACAGTGCTTTGGGAGATGTAGGTGGACTCAAGGGAGCGGGTTAGAGGAGTCAGAGCAGGAGATGGGGGTGGCCAGCAACTGATCTGGGAGCTGGCCCGAGGTGGCAGGGGCCACCCTGGATGGCCTGCCAGCAGCTCTGCTCCCTGTGACCTGCTCAGGGTGGCGGGGTCTGCGCTGCCCAGCGAGCCAGTGGCCTTGCTTCCCAGGGCTGGCCTAGGATGGTGGGGTTTGTGCTGCCTACCCCTGGACTAGCCCAGGGCTGAGGAGATGGTGGAGATGTGCTTGCTTGCTATTTCTCTGTGGTCATTCTGAAGTATAAATGTCCTGGAAATCACAGTCCTCCCTTCCCATTTGATGAAAAACAAATCACTTTCCACACACCTCCCATTGGCCTGGTGTAACCAACCCTTGACCTTGCTTTAAGTTATAAGAGGAAGCTGCATACCAAATTTGGTGGTCCTAGCTCCTACCATTTAGGAGGAGCTCTTGAACAAATGGTCCCATAGATGGACAGAGAGAGAGAGAGAGAGAGAGACGCACAAACCCTCTCAAATATATAGCAGATTAGTAAGCCAGCTGAAGTCCTCGTAGGTGGGTGTGGGAAGTATGCCATTACTTCCCTCTTCCTCCTCTTTTCCAGTCTAAGCACTAGCCATTAGTATTTATTTGCTTGTTGTTAAGGATAGTTATCTCATAGATTCACCTGTATTTCTATTAGGCAGTTTTCTGATGCACCCAATCTTTACACTTTGTTCTTAGAGAGTATTCACACACATATCATATTATGCAAAATATTTAAAAAGTCAATCCATATTTTAACACAGTAAAATTTCCCTGAGGAAGCCAACTACCTTGAGCAGTCAACCTTTGTTCTTACATAAGCATTCCTTTTTTCTACTAATACAGAAAAATTTCACACTTTGCAGTCTAGTTTGCACAAATGACAAACAGAAGCAGCTGTAAAAAGTCACTGAATAATAACTGCTACTTAATCTGGTCTATTAAAACTATGGTTTTAGTGCCTGGATGTAGATCAATGCTTCAATAATCCATAGGCTCCAAAAAACCAGAAACTGAATGAGCAGGAACTGCTTACCTATTTATTACTTTGGTCTTTGTACCAAACTGTACAAGTGAAATGGCACATAGCAACCTCCTCCTTTAACTAAATTCCTGTTAATGATCCCAAACAGACACAGAGCACAGCATACAGACTCCAATCAGTTCCGTAATAGTAGTTTTATTAAGAACCAGAAGACACAGAAATAACAAGGAATCTACAGCAGTGCTTAATTTATAATGCAAAAGGTGCCAGGGTTCAAGAAATTTTACTTCCATAACTGATGTAGGAATCCCAGAGGTGCTGGGGCTATGAACTATCAAGCCTAGAGATACTAGGGTGCAGCCCTGGCATGCCCTTACTGTATGTAAGTGCTTAATTTGTAATTCCACCAAAGCAAAGACTTTGCTGATGTTGAAAAATGTTCATTAGTAGCAGATGGCAAAACAAATTTCATTAGCACAAGTGAAGGAATGTAACTGGAAGATTTCAATCTCATACTTAAAATGTATTAAGTGAATAAAAATTAACCATTGTAACTTACACCTGTTGGCTGAAAAATCAGTCCATCGACTTCATGACTGACTTCTCTGGCAAAATTTCCTTCAAGAAGCTGTAAAACAGATGAAAACAAAAATAATCTTTCCAATGTAGAAGAAAATTTTCAGCTGAAAGATTCCACATTGATACAAGTTTCACAGTTTTTCCAGTAACCTATTTTTTTAATAAATAGAATAGCATTTAAACCTTGGGTACAGAATCTGGCCAATATAAAAAATACAATGAAAAACCAGACATGGTAGAATTAAATTAACATATTTACAAATAATACTCAGATAAAAGTAGCAGGGTTGCTTCAAGATATAGTTCCAGTTTGAGAAAAACACTAGGGTTAGAAAAACATTAGGGTTGGAAAACATGATGATTCTATACACTGCAAAAAAATACTGGTAACACAACAGCTGCTCAAGGATGGGAAAAGTCAGATTTCCACAAAAATGCAATTAGTAAAGTTGCTATTTTAAACGTATGAAGTACTGCTCTTTTAAAGATTACTAGAAGGCTGTGCCCCATGCTTGCTACGCCCACCAACCCCCCTTTCTGACGTCATTCTGTTGCACAGCAGGAAAAACTTTTTTATATAGAGAGACATTATATTTGAAAATAAAACAAATCTTACAATGATTATACACAAAGTTTTTATAAAGCAGAATCCTTAACTTACCCAGTAAATATTACTGCACTAATTAAAGTCACCATCTGAATTAAGAGAGGTTCTGTAATGTGCATCTTGAGCTGACCATCAAGATTTATCCACTTAAGAGAAATATTTATCAAGCCAAATGAAGGGGTCAGTATTTAAATCAAGTGATGGCATAATCTCAATATGTAACTAAATACAGTGAAACCTTTGTAATCCGGCACACTGTTAACCAGAAAGCTTTGTTATCCGGCATTGCCCCCAGCCACAATATTGTCACATCTTCGGCGCACAGGCCTGGCTTGGTTTACCATGATTGGCTCAACAATTTTTTATTTAAGAAATACTAATCATCTTTAACTCAAAATTGAAATGTGAGACCAAATGCCTCACACTACAAAACTACCAATATTAAAAACTTGAGTTTTACTATTATTGTCCATTGCTTTTTCCTAGGTTGATGGGACCCTCAGATAACTGGAATTTTTAGATAACTGGAACACCCTAATCCCCGAGCGTGCTGGATAACACAGGTTTTACTGTATGAAGTCTCTGGGAACAAATGACTAGTCGGAAGTGGAGAGTCACCAGAAATTGTGAAAAATCGGGACAGTTATATAGGTACTTAATATTATTTAATTATAAGCTTTAATTCTCTACAAATATCCTATGCTGTCGGCTCCATTGGTAATGTTTGAAAAATAAATTAACAGATCAGTCAAATTATCTCAAGATCAGATAGCACAGCAAAAACAGACATAGCAAAAGTGACTAATTTAAGAAACTCTGAAAATTTTGGTCCAATGGTGCTTCTCTTGCAATGGCTGCGTTTAAATGACTGGAACTACTCAGTAACTAAGCTACTACTTAAGGTGAGTAAGAGTATCAGAATACAGCTCTGAGAAAGGAATTCTTGTTAACAGTATGAAAAGGCAACAAAGATTTGTATCTAATTGTAGCTCACCATGACAAATAATCAGAATATAAATTTTTATTTCAACTTGCGGCTGTCTGCATGTAATAACCGTATGTGGTGATTTACTTTTTTGCCAGACACACATCACATTTTAAACACAAATATAGCAATTGAAACATTTACATGCCTTTTATGAAGAACTAATTCATTATTGCTTTCATTATTCAGTTTTCCGAAATAATTTTATTAAAAACATATTTTAAACTAACAGTTCTTAAATGTGATAAAGAACTTAATTTGCAGTCTACTATTGGCTGCTGAGTGGAAAATGACCCACTGAATTGTTAATTTTCAGTGTTGTAACAGTCACATTTAGAATCTGAAGTTCTAGCATGTACTCAGATAATCGTACATTTCAAGTGTCTGAAATTTGCAACAAACTCATGACCAGCAGCTATTCAAATGATTGAGTTTTTTTAATCTTCAAAGCTTGATAAGCAAATGAAAACCCAGTATGTAGGAAAAAAACATTAAAAATCTGGAATATTTTATTTACTAGGTACTAGGGGGCTGCACCTACTGCTCACCACACTCGCCAACCCCCCTCTCTCTGGTCACTTTCTTATCCTATGTTTAAAAAAAAACCCAAACAAACAGAAAACAACTTTTATCACAGAATCATAGAACACTAGAACTGGAAGGGACCTCCAGAGGTCATCTATTCCAGTCCCCTGCCCTCATGGCAGGACCAAGCACCTTCCAGATCATCCCTGACGGGTGTCTGTCTCACCTGCTATTGAATATCTCCAGTGATGGACATTCCACAACCTTCCTAGGCAATTTATTCCAGTGTTTAGCCACCCTGACAGACAGGAAGTTTTTCCTAATCTCCAACCTAAACCACCCTTGCTGCAATTTAAGCCCATTGCTTCTTGTCTTATCATCACAGGCCCAAGAGAACAATTTTTCTCTTGAAAGCCGCTATCATGTCCCCTCTCAGTCTTCTCTTTTTTAAACTAAACAAACCCTATTCTTTCAGTCTTCCCTCATAGCTCATGTTTTCAAGATCTTTAATAATTTTTGTGGCTCTTCTCTGGACCTTCTCCAATTTCTCCACATTTTTCTTGAAATCTGGTGCCCAGAACTGGACACAATACTCCAACTGAGGCCTAATGAGCACGGAGTAGAGCGGAAGAATGACTTATCATATCTTGCTCAAAACACTCTTATTAATGCATCCCAGAATCATGTTTGGTTTTTTTGCAACAGTGTCACACTGTTGGACTCAAGTTTAACTTGTCATCCACTATGACCCCTAAATCCCTTTCAGCAGTACTCCTTCCTAGACAATCACTTCCCATTCTGTATGTGTGAAACTGATTGTTCCTTCCTAAGTGGAGTAGTTTGCATTTGTCCTGATTAAACTTCATCCTATTGACCTCAGACTTGGATCTCCAGTTTGTCCAGATCATTTTGAATTTTGACCCTATTCTCTAAAGCACTTTCAACCCCTTCCAGCTTGGTATCATCTGCGAACTTAATAATCGTACTCTCTATGCCATCATCTAAATCATTGATGAAGATATTGAACAGAACTGTTCCCAGAACAGACCCCTGTGGAACCCGACCTGTTATGCCCTTCCAGCATAACTGTGAACTGGTCATAACTACACTCTGAGAACAGTTATTCAGCCATTTATGCACCCATCTTATAGTAGCCCCATCTGGGTTGTACTTCCCTAGTTTATTGATAAAAAAAAGATCATGCGAGACCGTGTCAAATGACTTACTAAAGTCTAAGTATACCACATCCACCACTTCTTTTATCCACAAGACACTGGTTTGACATGATTTGTTCTTTATAAATCCATGCTGGCTGTCACCTATCACCTTATCTTCCAGATGGATTCCTTAATTACTTGCTCCATTATCTTCCCTAGCACAGAAGTTAAACTGACTGGTCTGTAATTTCCTGGGTTATTGTTATTTCCCTTTTTATAGGTGGGCAGTATATTTGCCCTTTTCCAGTCTTCTGGAATCTCTCCTGACTTCCATGATTTTTCAAAGATAATAGCTAAAGGCTCACATACCTCCTCTACCAGCTCCTTGAGTATTTTAGGATGTATTTCATCAGGCCCTGGTGACTTGCAAATATCTAACTTGTCTAAGTATTTTTTAACTTGTTCTTTTATTTTAATTTCTAAACCTACTGCATTTCCACTAATATTCACTATGTTAGGCATCGTGTCACCATCCATCTTCTTAACAAAAACTGAAACAAAGAAGTTATTAAGCACCTCTGCTATTCCTTAGTTTCCTGTTATTGTTTCTTCCTCCTCACTGAGCAATGGGCCTACGCTGTCCTTGGTTTTCCTCTTGCTCCTAATATACTTCTAGAATATAAGAACATAAGAATGGCCATACTGGGTCAGACCAAAGGTCCATCCAGCCCAGTATCCTGTCTACTGACAGTGGCCAATACCAGGCGCCCCAGAGGGAGTGAACCAAATAGGTAATGATCAAGCGATCTCTCTCCTGCCATCCATCTCCACCCTCTGACAAACAGAAGCTAGAGACACCATTCCTTAACCATCCTGGCTAATAGCCATTAATGGACTTAACCGCCAGGAATTTATGTAGTTCTCTTTTAAACTCTGTTATAGTCCTAGCCTTCACAACCTCCTCAGGCAAGGAGTTCCACAGATTGACTGTGCGCTGTGTGAAGAAGAACTTCCTTTTCTTTATTTTAAACCTGCTGCCCATTAATTTCATTTGGTGGCCACTACTTCTTATATTATGAGAAAAAGAAAATAACTTTTCTTTATTCTTTCTCCACAACACTCACGATTTTATATACCTCTATCATATCCCCCCTAGTCTCCTCTTTTCCAAGCTGAAAAGTCCTCGTTTCCTTAATCTCTCCTCATATGGGACCCATTCCAAACCCCTAATCATTTTAGTTGCCCTTCTCTGAACCTTTTCTAATGCCACTATATCTTTTTTGAGATGAGGAGACCACATCTGTATGCAGTATTCAAGATGTGGGTGGACCATGGATTTATATAAGGGCAATAAGATATTCTCCGTCTTATTCTCTATCCCTTTTTTAATGATTCCTTACATCCTGATTTCTTTTTTGAATACCGCTGCACAGTGCATGGATATCTTCAGAGAACTATCCATGATGACTCCAAGATTTCTTTCCTGATTAGTTTAGCTAAATTAGCCCCCATCTTATTGTATGTATAGTTGGGGTAATTTTTTGCAATGTACATTACTTAACATTTATCCACATTAAATTTCATTTGCCATTTTGTTATCCAATCACTTAGTTTTGTGAGATCTTTTTGAAATTCTTCACAGTCTGCTTTGGTCTTAGCTATCTTGAGCAGTTTAGTATCATCTGCAAACGTTGCCACCTCACTGTTTACCCCTTTCTCCAGATCATTTATGAATAAGTTGAATAGGATTGGTCCTAGGACTGACCCTTGGGGAACACCACTAGTTACCCCTCTCCATTCTGAAAATTTACCATTTATTCCTACCCTTTGTTTCCTGTCTTTTAACCAGTTCTCAATCCATGAAAGAATACACTTGCATGCTCTCTCTTTCTAGTGTTCATTAGGCACTGAATTTAAATGGAGGTCAAAAACATGGATGCCATTTTGGGAGGGCAGGAATAGGGGGTGCTGAAGCCACTCATACCAGAATGCTGTTTGCTCTTCTTCCCTTTCCCCTCACTATGAGAGAGCAAGAGGAAAGTGCACTTCTGGCTGGGGAAGGGGAGATGTGTAAGTGATGCAAACTGTATACTTTTCTTTCACTCTCTCATAGGGAAGGGAAGGGAAAGGAACGGAAGGAAGAGCAAGCATTATCCCAGTTATAAGAGGATTCAGCCCCCCCACACCTCCCAAAGTGGCACACCAAAAACAAATATTTTAAGGATTGAAGACAATCCCTCATTAAAATTATGTCATAATTTCTCAAACTTTATAGTTGCTAGAATCTTTCAGTATAATATTCCCATGTAAAAGAGAAGCTGATTTTGAAAGAGACCTTTGAAAACCACATCAAGACAAAAAAAGATTTCCTTCCTCCCTTCCAAGGGTCATCTTTAAAAACCTTAAAAAACAACAAATAGTCTAGTAGCACGTTAAAGACTAACAAAACATGTAGAAGGTATCATGAGCTTTTGTGGGCAAAACCCACTTCTTTGGATGACTGAGTATGATAAGTCCAGATCCAAGAATAAATAAGGGAAGGGGGTTGGGGGGAGAAAAGGAGGGCAGGGGAGGAGAGAGACAGTGAGTAGATGGTTTAACTCATTGTCTCTCTCTTTTTCCCTCTCCTTTTCTCTCCACCCCCCCCCCCCCCATTTATTCTTGGATCTGGACTTCTAATGCTCCAGTCATCCGAAGAAGTGGGTTTTGCCCACGAAAGCTCAAGATACCTTCTATATGTTTTGTTAGTCTTTAACGTGCTACTAGACTATTTGTTGGGGTTTTTTTTAAGTTTTTTCTGTTACAGACTAACTCGGTTACCCCTCTGAAGCTTTTAAAAACCTCATGGTCTCTGCTGATACAAAAATCATGTCTTCCCTTCTTACTATACTTGCTAATTTTTCCTCTCACTTGCTCAATCTGTAGAGACGTACAACTGATGAACCACTTGTTCTGTGATTTATGGAAGCAGCAGACTCCTTAGAGTGAGTTATTTTATCTTTTAGTACAATTTGGGAAGCTAAGGTATGATGAAAAGGAGCAACAGGCCAATTATCTTGTCTACTATTACTATGATAGAAAATATCTTCCACATTATGCTGATTAACCAATCCAAAGAAAACAAATTAATAGATAAAGAGATTAAAGTTTGTTTAATAAAGTAATTTTAGTGGTGCTGGGTTAAAAGGGTCTTGCCATGAGGATTTTGTTTTATGCTGAGACTGCTTGTATCCTGAAGAATATAAAAAAGTATCTAAAACATTTGCTGCTATGTTTAGGAAGATTCTAAAAAACAGCAGCATGAACAAAAAAGGAGTGCTTGGATGATGAGTGAACTTATATAAAATATTTTTTCACTATCAAAATTTTAATACTACTTTTTAGTTGTATAGCCTTCTAATTGTAGATATGCAAGATTCATCTTTAAATAAGCCTCCTATCTTCCTGTTTAATTTACCAAACATGTTAACATTTCTAATTAACTTGAACGGTATAATCTATTTAATCGGCACCATGATAAATGGCACACCTGCTTAACTGGGATGACTGCCAGGGAACAAAAAAATGCAATGCATTTCAATGATGCTTTGTGCAAAAAAGATAAATGATGCACACAACCCAGTTTTGCTGGTAGGCTATTCTTAGTAGTTTACTGGTATGAATTTCCACTGTGAATTACTTCAGGTAGTTTTCTGCTCTAGACTGAAAGCTAAAAAAGGACATATTTCCTTCATATGATTTACTATTTTAATCCTTTTTTTATTCTTATTTTAAAAAGCAGTTCATGAATGAAAATAATTGTTCCAGCCAATATGAAAATCCTGCTTTTGGTTTGCTGAAAACAACTCTGTAACTGTTTAAAATATATGAGTCATGTGTAGATTTGGCAGAATTTGATTTTAATTTTTTTATAATATCAACAGATATCATCCATGTTTATTCAAGCATTTTTTTCTACTTATTGATTTACAGTAAATTTTCACTGTTGCTGAAAATTATGGGAGTGAATCAAACAATACTATAATGGCAAACAATGAGACACAAATAATTAAAACTTTATAAACTGTCAGAACAAACTGTTAACATCACATGTAAAAATATACAAAGTAAAAATCTTTACTCCAAATCATACCTCTTTTTTTCTATTAATCGACTAGTCCATTTGTAACAGTAATTCAAGTGGTTAAATCATTGCATCTGGCAAAAAAAAAGTTTTACTTAGCCTATCTGTAAATTTAGATGTCCAAAGAATTTTTTAAATTTGTTTGTGTACAGTGAAATGGAAGTTTACCAATGTTTACCAATAAAAATAAATCCTTCCTAGCATAGTCATGTGACAAGAAAACTTCTGTTTAAAAAAAGATTTTTCTTAAATATTGTGATCTGCAGCAAAATTATTTAATCAGTTTGTAAAAGTCAATGTTATGGCCTGATTTTGATGAAAATCTCTCTGAGCCAGTGGAACAGAGTTTCCTGAATAGCAAGAATGTGACTCATCAGGTTCCTGGGCTCCTATTTCTTCATTGGAATAAAAAAAAAAAAAATCAATTTGATGACAATGACAGAGACAGACGCACACAGATTCTCTTTACTCTCCTACAGGATGTTTTGCAGGTGAAAGCATTCCAAATCAAGACAATTCTATCAGTGGTTTGGTAGCTCTGAGGCAAGGCACCCAACTCTTGGGGATTTTCAGAGGTAATTTTATATGACAGAAATATAAAGGCGTTTGAAAGTTCCAGTCCATGCTCAAATTCCTCTCCTGTCTCTTCCTTGCACATTTTAAAAAAATATACATTATGAAACTGTAGATTTCTACAAAAAATCTGCTGGATATAAAGTATTTATTAACTTCTTTGTACTTAGAGATTTTTCTATACAATAATTTAATTAAAGCACCATAACCAAGATTTTATGAATAAGATGTTAAGTTACATTATGTAAAGGTCTCATAACTATTTAGCTATTTTGTTTAAAGTTCTGATGCAAAGAAAATAATTGTTTCCCAGTAAGTACCAATGATTGCTGTGACTGCAAAGAGTTTAGCATATAGAAAATTTATTTTGCATTCATTTTATGAGACAAATAGGGATCTGTGACTTTTCCAATCAATTTCAACACTGCTGTAGGCTAACTCAATTCAGTTTTAACCCAAGCTTATACCAATGTTGTATGTATCAACCCTTAGGTATTATTCCAGAGCCAAGTTCAAATTCCTCATCTATTTTTTTTCTTCACTTCATAATGAATCCTGTGGAGGAGAGGACCATTTCTTCAAAATATTAGAGGTAAAGCCTTACCTTGCTTGTTTTATGAAAATAAAAATCTCAGGGGCGTAGATGTGTTAGTCTGTAACTTTAAAAACAATGAGTAGTCCTGTGGCACCTTAGGGCACGTGTAGACTACATTCCTCTTTTGAAAGAGGAATGTAAAATGAAGGAAATAGAAAATGCAAATGAAGCACAGATTTACAAATCTCGCACTTCATTTGCATAATCTTGTCCAATCACTTTTTCGAAAAAGGTTATTTAAAAAAAGCAGTTTTTTTGAAAGAACCGCGTCTAGACTGCTTTTTTTCAAAATAACCTTTTTCGAAAAAGCGATCGGATGCGATTATGCAAATGAAATGTGAGATTTGTAAATCTGCGCTTCGTTTGCATTTTCAATTTCCTTCATTTACATTCCTCTTTCGAAAGAGGAATGTAGTCTAGATACACCCTTAGAGACTAACAAAAACATAAATATATAGATAGATAGATAGTAATATAAGCAAAATCCACTTCTTTAGATGAGATGAGCTTGATTGGAGGGAAAAAAAGGAGGACTCTCAGAAACTTATGAAAATAAGTAACATTTTCATTAGTTACATCAGTTGAATATTGTTTGTGAAGCATTCAGCTGTGAAAACATTATAAATGGTAACTCTATGCAACCAAAAAAAAATATTCATTAATTAAACAATTAAAATACTAAAGAAATTATCAGATACTACGATGATGGACACCCATGAAATACCTTAGAAAGATTAGCTTTCCAGGTTAAAAAAAAAATCGTAACTCTGCATTTCCTGAGTATCTAACATTTAGTTGGGAGATAATTACAACATCCTTGTAATATATTTACCCTTTATTTACTAATACATACTTTCAACCTTAACTTCATCTTAACAGTTTACTGGCTGGAAATTTCTTTGACTTTTACAAAAATATTACATTGCATTTATGAAAACTAAGTAAACTGAAAAAAGTGTTATTGAACAATATTTCTAATTATCTGAAGATTAGGGATGTGGCGGGTAATTAGTTAATCTACTACCTGGTAGTAAGCATCACCCAGCAACACTGCGTGGAGAGGAAGGGAGCAGAAGCTGGGATGGGGGGAGGTCTGTCAGCTCCCAGCCTGCCTGGACTAGCAGGCTGGATGTCAGCAAGCTCACACAGGGCAGAAGCAGCTGCTGTTTCTCTCCCCACACCCTTATGCAGGTTGAGACCCAGCAGCCTCCTCACCCCCGTTGCTGCTTCGGTCCCATCCCCCCAGCCAACCATTTAATCAGTTAACCAGTTAAACTTAATATTTAACTAGTTTACTAAGTAAACAGGATTTTACATCCCTACTGAAGACATGTAGCATCAACTTTAAATCTTTTGTTAATATTAACTTTTAAGAGCTATTTGCCAGTACACAGTGCTTAAATTTATAGTAGGGCTTGCCAGGGCTGAATCCCAGCACCTCTGTACTTCATGCATCATTTATGAAAGAAAAAAAAAAAATAAAATAAAGCTTGAGCCCCAGCACCTCTTTCTTTACAAATTAATCACTGCTAGTACACTACAGCAGCTCTAAATAGCCAGAGTACCAGTACCAGTACTAGCCAGCAAAACTGGGTTTAGGAATGATGACATCAACAGCACTATGCAAAGAAACTAAGTTCCATTTCATTTGCAGCTGTCTTACTGATTTAGAAGAGATGTAACATGAAATGACGAACTGTGCTCTGCTCCAGTTTATCTGCTGTTTAAGGATACATTTATGTACCTGTCTCATGTCCCCTGACAGTACACAGTGAAACCAAGGAAGCAGTGTCACATGGAGCTTTTATGCCCACTGATGCCCACTCTAGCATGCAACCAAAAAAAAAAAAAAAGATAGGATGACCAAGTGTCCAGCTTTTGACCAGAACACCTGCTCAAAAAGGGATACTGGTAGAAATTGTTACTCACTCTGTGCAGTAACATCTATTCTTCGAGATGTGTGTCCCTGTGGGTGCTCCACTACAGGTGTCGGGCTCGTCCCACCACCGCAATCCGGAGAGTTTTTAGCCAGCAGTAGCCCCCGGTGGACTGTGCATGCGCAGAAGCCGTCTCTCACCGTTCGCGCTCTTTCTGCGCAGCGCGGTCAAACGCCAGTTCCTCCTAGCCGGAACGTCTGAAAAATACAAAGGTGGGAGTTCCGAAGCAGGGAGGAGGGCGGGTAGTGGAGCACCCACGGGGACACACATCTCGAAGAACAGATGTTACTGCACAAGGTGAGTAACGATTTCTTCTTCTTCGAGTAGTGTCCCCATGGGTGCTCCACTACACGTCAGTGTGAAGCAGTAGCCCAAAAACAGTACTGTGCTTCGGAATTAAGCGTGCACAGAGGATAGGACTGCTTGAGCCACTGCTGCATCTGCCGAAACAATATGTTCCAGCGCGTAGTGTCTGGCGAACATCGATGCGGACGACCAGGTTGCTGCACAGCAAATGTCCCGGATGGAAACATCTCTTAAGAAAGCCGTGGAGGTCGCCATGGCTCTGGTAGAGTGCGCTCTAGGCTTAGAGGGCAACGGTTTGTTATGAAGTGTATAACAGCGGGTGATGCACTTTACAATATGTGATGAAATCCGCTGAGATGAGAATTGTTGACCTTTGGAACGAGTTGCGACAGACAAAAACAGGCATCTTGATTTGCGGAATTGACGCGTCCTGTCTATATAGAAAGCCAAAACTCTCCTAGCGTCCAAAGTGTGCAGGCGCGCATGCTCCGGGGTGGAATGCGGCTTAGGGTAAAATGTATGGAGAATTATTGGCTCATTGACATGAAACGATGAATTGACCTTTGGAAGAAACAATGGGTGACATCGTAGTGTTACCCTTTGGTGAGTGAACAGCGTGTATGGAGGGTCAGCCGACAAGGCTGCCAGCTCGCTGACTCTTCAAGCAGGTGATGGCTAAAAGGAATGCAACCTTCATAGTCAGAGTCTGTAGGTCACAGGTTGCCAAGGGCTCGAACGGTGGACGGGTAAGTGTATCAAGGACCAGTGTTAGGTCCCACGGCTCCGGAATAGCCTTGTGCGGTGGGTAAAGATGGATCATGCCTTTCATAAATCTCTTAGAGATGGGGTGGGCGAACACTGAAACACCCTCTATATGTGGGTGAAAAGCTGAGATTGCAGCCAGGTGTACTTTTAGTGAAGTGACTGCCAACTTCTGTGAATGTAGATGAAGGATGTAGTCCAATATGTGTTGGATAGATACACACAAGGGGTCCATGCCGCGTGAATGGCACCAAGTTTGGAAGCGACACCATTTATAACGATAAGACCTTTGGGTCGTTTGATGTCTGCTTTGTATCAGCATGTCCCTGACCGCCTGTGAGCAGTCTAACTCTGAACCCTGCAGCCACTGAGGAGCCACGCTGTGAGGTGGAGACGGTCGATGCTCGGGTGGAGTAGAGTGCCGTATTGCTGGGAAAGTAAGTTGTGTACGTGTGGAAGTCGTTTGGGTTGCGCTAACGACATCCTCATGAGTTGTGGTAACCAGGTCTGACGAGGCCGAAATGGTGCTACGAGTATTACCATTGCGGCATCCGCCAAGATCTTCCATATTACCCTAGGTATGAGGGGAAGAGGTGGGAAGGCGTATAGTAGTCGATACGTTCCCCAATCGAGAAGAAAGGCATCGCCTTTCGAATCGAATCCCATTCCGGTCCTTGAACAATATAGGCGGCACTTCTTGTTGCGTCAGATGGCAAACAGGTCTATGTCTAGGTATCCCCAAGATCGAAAGACGTCGCAAACTACATTGTCGAGGAGCTCCCATTCGTGTTGCTGATGGAAGGTCCTGCTGAGAGCATCCGTGATGGTATTGCTCTTGCCGGGGAGGTAAGCAGCTGTAAGTGTAATGCCATTCCGAATTGCCCAATTCCATAGTCATATGGCCTCCGCACACAGGGATCTGGATCTGGCACCGCCCTGTCGATTTATGTAGTAGACCGTGCACATGTTGTCTCTTAGGATCTGCACGGTCGTACCACGGAGGTGGTGGGCGAAATGGCGACATGCATTGTAAACTGCTCGGAGCTCGAGAAAGTTTATATGAAGCAGGGATTCATGTGGTGACCACAGGCCCTGTACTTGATAATGTTGCATATGTGCTCCCCAACCAATAAGGGAAGCATCCGTAGTAACCTGGAAGGATGGGGCCCAAGCATGGAAGAGGATGCCCGTTAAAGTGTTGTTTGGATCAAGCCACCATGTGAGGGAGTCTCTCACCCGGATGGGAATAGGAATAAGACTGCGTGTATTGCCGGTGACCGGACTGTAGACTTGGAGACACCAATGTTGTAGGCATCGCATGCGAAGACGGGCATCTGGAACGATGTAGGCTGCTGCTGCCATGTGACCTAGCAGCTGGAGGTACGTAAGTATGGAGACCGCGGGAGCGGTGAGTAAGACGTTCGCAAGATCCTGAATGGTTTGAGGCCTGTCAACCGGTAGGTAGGCGGTGGCGGAATCCAGTCTCGCCCCTATGAAATCGATCGTCTGGGAAGGCACGAGAGAGGATTTTGGCAGGTTGATAATGAGGCCGAGGGCCTCGAACGTGTTCCTGACCGTAGCTACCGCCCTCTGTGCCTCGACTGCTGAGTAAGCTTTTATGAGGCAGTCATTGAGGTACGGAAAAATCATGATCCCCGAATGTTTGAGGTGAGCGGCTACGACCACGAGAGTTTTTGAAAACATGCTTGGGGCCGCTGAAAGTCCGAAAGGTAACACGGTGTACTGGTAATGGTTGTTGCTGAGTGTGAATCGGAAAAATCTCCTGTGTGCCGGGTGGATGGCAATGTGAAAGTAGGCGTCCTGAAGATCAAGAGATGCGAACCAATCCCCTTTGGTGAGAATCGGAATGATAGAGGCTAGGGTAACCATCTTGAATCTTTGTTTTCTCAGCTAACAGTTGAGTTCCCGAAGATCGAGGATCGGTCTCCACCCGCCGGACTTCTTCTGTGTGACGAAGTACCGGGAATAGAAGCCTTTGCCTCTGAATTGAGTGGGACCGCTTCCACTGCTCTGATGGTAAGTAGTCACATGACCTCCTGTCGCAACAGGAGATCGTGAGAGGGGTCCCTGAAAAGGGACAGGGAAGGGGGGTTGGAAGGGGGAAGAGAGGTGAAGGGAATAGAGAG
Source organism: Pelochelys cantorii (assembly GCA_032595735.1). Taxonomy (NCBI): domain Eukaryota; kingdom Metazoa; phylum Chordata; order Testudines; family Trionychidae; genus Pelochelys; species Pelochelys cantorii. Next base: position 66,582,623 of record CM064328.1, read on the forward strand.
GCCGGATGTTATGATCTCTCTGACCCATCGATCTGTGGTAATAGTGAACCAACGACGGTGAAAGGGTCTCAACCGGTGATGGAACAGTCCAATTATTCAGGAGATAGCCTCTGGAAGGGGAATGGCGCACAGCCCCTCGACGGGGATGTCAAACCTGCTGACGAGGTTGATGTTGAGTTTGCGTCTTGGCAGGCTGTTGACACCGCCTTTGTGGCCGCTGCCTCTGCTTCTGTTGGTCGTAAGGCCTGAAATGTTGAGCCGTGTAGGATTGGGGTCTCTGCCTATTGTAGGGCCACGCTCGTTTACACCTGAAGGGTGGCATATACATCCTGAGTGTTCTTAATATTGTTCGGGAGTCTTTACCAGAGTGGAAGACCTGGTCAGTATTCTGAGCGAATAGGGAAGAACGGTCGAAGGCTAGGTCTTCCACTTTTGGTTGTAAGTCCTTGGGCACAGAGGCAAGGTGCAACCAAGAAGCGCGTCGCATTACAACCGCTGTAGCTGTCGTATGGGATGCTAAGTCGGCGATGCTGAGCGAGATTTGAAGAGCTGTACGGGCTGCTGCGTAGCCCTCCTGCACAACTGCTTTGAGTATGTCCTTCTTAGAGTCTGGAAGGTGCTGCATTAGCGGAACCAGTTTCGCATAATTATCAAAATGGTGGTTGGCCAATTGAGTGGAGTAATTTGCCATCCTAAGAGTTGCTGTCGCTGAGGAATAAACCTTTCTCCCAATCAAATCCAAACGTTTTGCGTCCTTTTCAGATGGTGTGTTCTTAGATTGGGATGTCTTCGACTTTTGTTGAGCTGCGTCAACGACAATAAAATTGGGAGGAGGATGAGTAAAAAGGAACTCAGCATTTTTGGCGTCCACGAAATACTTTTGGTCCGCACACTTATGTGTTGGTGTTACGGATGCAGGCGTCTGCCAGATATCGTTAGAAATTTCTAGAATCACCTCATTGAAAGGAAGGGCCAACTTCGCCCTACTGGATTGTTGCAAATTCCATAAGAGGGCATGCTGTTTTTGAGGTGCCTCTGGAGCGCGCAGGTTTTGTGAGTAGGCCACCCTTTTAAACAGCTCCTGGAATTGCCTGTAATCATCTATGGGCGAAGACTCGTGATTGAAGACCGCATCACTTGATGACAAGGATGAGATGTCCGCTGGAGAACCAATGGGTTGTGTATCTCCGGAGGGAGAAGGAGGGATGTTAGCTTGTCCAGAGGCTCTATCATCACCCGTAGGTGTTGGAGGCCGTTGTGCCGGAGGGATGGTGTCCTGAGTTGGCGATTGAGGCGAATACGATTGATGGCGACTCTGAGAAGGCGAGTGCGAGCAGTCATGGTAATGCGCATGACCTGACCGACGGTAATGGCCATGGTGAGCATATGCAGGTGAGTAACTGCCATGCCGATGGTGATGCATACGAGCAGGTGACACCGGAGACCGTGACCTCACGGAATATCGCGATGGAGATCTGGAATAGTAGTGCCGATGATGACGGGAAGGTGACTGAGAGCATCTCACGGATCTCCAATACCGTGGTGACCGTGAGCATTCATAATGATGTTGTTGGTCATAGCGAGGCGGAGGTGAGGGTCCCAGTGAAAACAGGGTCCTACTGGGACTGAGGGAAGGAGAACGTAAGTTGCACATCTTCCTCTGAGCCTTTGTAGGTACTCCAGTCACTGAAGAGGGAGCGGTGACCACTTGGCTACAAGGCACTGATATGATGGAGGCGGAATCAGATGGTGACGCAAGTGCTGAGGCCAATGAAGGTGGTGCCGTGCCCTGGGCTGAGGGACTAGATGGCTGGGTCTCTGGTGCAAGTTGGGTAGCTGGTACCTTGGTCAGTGTCGGTGCCGACTGCAACTGACAGGGCTCCGTGCTGTGTGGTAATGCGCGGTGCAGTGAGGGCGGTAGTGTATCCGCTCTTGGTACCGTCTTTGTCTTAATCTTATGCCTCGGTGCCGGTTTCTCCATCTGTGTCGGCTGTCTCGGTGCCGGCGTATCCGGTGCCATAGTCATCTCCTCCGTTCCCGGTACCGGTGTATGTCTCCATACCGAGGTCGGTGCAGATGGCTCCTGTGTCGACGTTGACTCCGGTCTCGGCATCAACTCGCGCCTCGGCACCGGCTTAGAGGCAGCCCCATATGGTTGGGCATGGCACTGTATCGTAGCTTCCGGTGCCGATACGGACGGTGCCAATCATTGTGGTGCCGTTCGAGTGCTCGGTGCCGTTGCCGCCGGTGCAGACTCGGATTGCGGTGCCGTACGGGACGGTGCAGAGGAGATCATGGGACTAGGTTCCTACGTGCTACGACCCTTGGGCGACTTGTCATGGGCAGGTGGGAATGCCGAAGAGCCCAGTGCGTCCCCGGCACTCGGACTCCTAGACGGAGCGGAGGTTCTGCCTTCGCGAGCCTTTCGCGACTGTGGAGCCTCTGGATGCTGGGCCACTGATGAGGGCTGAAGTGCCATGTTAAAAAGGAGCATCTTCAGACGCATCTCCCTGTCGCGTCTGGCCCTGGCAGTCAATTTAGAACAATGACCGCATTTCTGTGGGATATGCCCCTCTCCCAAACAGCGAATGCAGCGGGAGTGTCCGTCTGAGGCCGGCATCGCGTCACCACAGGAGGCACATCTTTTAAACCCCGCAGGCATATTTGGAGTAAGTGCCTTAGCGGGAGAAGGAGAAAAAAATAAATCACCGGCAGGCCGAACAAAGGGCCTGAGGGATCGAACAAGAACAACTGTGGTGGTGGTTTGTTTTTTTTTAAACTAACTAATTAACGAACTGTGATAACTAACTATACTATAAGGGGCGGGGGCTAACTGGGAAGGAACAAGTAACTTAGAAAAAAGAGATCGAAATTCTCCTCAGGTTGACGAGGAGCACGTTCTAACTCCGTCTGCAGCCATGGACTGTTAGGAGGAACTGGCATTAAACCGCGCTGCGCAGAAAGAGCGCGAACGGCGAGAAACGGCTTCTGCGCATGTGCAGTCCACCGGGGGCTACTGCTGGCTAAAAACTCTCCGGATTGCGGCGCCGGGACGAGCCCGATACCTGTAATGGAGCACCCATGGGGACACTACTCGAAGAAGCAGCTCTGATCACACTGCTGAACAGGCTGTTGACTGTCTGGTCAGCAGTACTTCACAGTGGGGCTGGCAGGCTTCCTTGCTAGACTTTGAACTGTGTGGCTCCCAGGAAGCTGGTGGTACGTCCACTCAGACTCCTATGTGTAAGGGGAAGCCAGGAGACTCCACATGCTGCTCCTACCTCTAGTACCACCCCGACAACTGCCACTGGCTGGAAACTGCAGCCAATGGGAGTGGCAGGGGCAATGCACACCTCCGCTGAGGAGACAGAAGAGGGATGTGCCACTGCTTCCAGGAGCTGCTTGAGATAAGTGCTCCACAGAGTCCCTTCCTGCACCCCAAATCCCTGTCCCCACTCCTGCTCTACAAACCCTTCAGTTCCAACTCAGATTATCATCCTAGACTCCAAGCTCTCATCCCCACCTCAGAGCCTGCACTCCCAGCTGGAGCTCCTGAGCTATTGCAGTGAAAATGAGCAAGTGAGGGTGGGGAGAGTGTCGTGTGGTTTGGATTTTGGATATGAGAGGAGCCAGTAAAAACACGTCAGATAGACTCGTTAACTTTATTATGCACAGAATAGTAAAGGAAAGTGGTGCATGGTTACAGAGATCTATTTCAATACACAGGATCATTAGTACAGACAATAATGTAACACCTACAGCTAAGGCAATACCCAAGATACTTGATTTTAAGGATACTTATTTCTATAAATCACACAAACACAGTTCCACCGCTAAGACCTTACAATTATCAGACGATTGCATGATTCTCAGATGATTGTCAGACAGGAGGTCGTGGCCTCGTTGTTTCCCCACGTGCAGAGGCGTCCACAATGCAGCAGTCGGTAGGAACAGGCACAGCTTTTAGTTGCAGCAAGTAAGGTAGTGGGGTCCCCTTACCCAATCCCTCCCACCGATTACCTTTTCTACCCCTATTTTATAACAAAGCGAGACTTGATGTAGTTGTTCTAGTGAAATCTGCCAATTAATCATCTATTGTGTATGCCCCTCTTTTGTACACATCCTGCTAATCAAACTACACTATACTTAATTGATAGTTCTATGGCTGTATCAGTGATTTTGCTCCTTAGCATTGTTAGGTCCCTGTACCGGGTTACTCCCAATGTTCTTGGCACGGTTTCTCTATACCAATACTCTCAGTGCACTATTGTTTCACACACTCCTGACTTTCAAAGGTCAATCCTTGGCCTGGCCCACGTGCTTTCATGCACTAGGCTCTAATCAGGCCTGGTTTGCCTTATTACAAGCCTCACTTTGGTCAAGGCAGCCATCGTTAGTCTGGTCCATGCAGGGCCGGACACCGCAGACATTATTATTCTGGTCAAGATGAGGTTGTCCAGGCTCCCCTACAGGAGAGCCAGCTATGGGGGATGGGGAATTGAGTGAACAGGGGTGTGCTACAAAGAAGGAGCAGAGCATGGGCAGGGGCTCAAGGGAGGGATTAGGCAAGGGTGTTTGGTTTTGCGCTAGTAGGAAGTTGGCAACCCTAAAAGAACCTTTCTAAAGCAGTGACAACTGAGCCAAGTAATCAGTAAGATACATGTAGCCTCCCTCAGACCATTTAGCGTTACAACCAATACAATTATTGCATGTATTATATCATATAATATTATTCAGGAATTCTCTGAGTTATTGACCTAACCTTATCTGTAACCTGTGTAATCAAAACAATTCAATACAAGTCATTAATCTTTAGTTGAATTATAACCTAATTTCTTCAAATATAGCCCCCATGCACAAGACTGCAATTAATTTTTAGTTATAAGTTTGAAGACACAGGGTTATTCTACTGTTAAAAATAACTTGAGACAAAGAAATAGTGATAGCTGATACAGGTCTTAAATGATCTAGCTTATTATTTTAATTAATGGATTTATTTGTAAGATTTCTCAGAAAATTAATTCTGTGCTCAAGAAAAAGCACTGTAAGTTTGGAGAGAATACATTTTAGTTTTTCATAAGAGATTTAATCCCTTCTTTAGATGCAAAATGAAATGGAAAATAAAATATGGTGGTGTGACCACTGCCTCCACATTGTTATTTATATGGACACAAATAATTGTATCACTAAAAATCTCTCTTTTTTTTTTTTTTTTTAAGTTACCTAAGCTTTGTTAAACTAAGAATTTCTTTTACCAGGGGTAATGGATTACCAGATCAAAATAATTCTTTTATCTAAATGTTTAAAAATATTTACTTTTTTTTGTTGACACCCTGAAAAATTCTTATATAGGAAAACATCTCGTGGATTTTTTCCGTTCACGTGTGGAATAAATTTTTATGTGTACTGAGGCATTTACAAATGTGCAGCACCAACAGAAACACAAAAGCTAGCTGTGGGTGCTCCTCTAATCAGCTGGGCAGCATTTGAATTTCTCCTGAGCAGTGGCACAAGCACACAGTTTACAAGGAACATTGAACATTAATACAACATTAAAAGACTATATTTACACCTGCATCTAATAGTGTACATGAAAACATTAAAATTTCATAATTTTTTATTTTAAGTATACTTAAATTTAGTTACAAAATAGAAAAATTAATCCTTAGATCTTAACTGTTTGACAAAAATTAGTCCTGCAGTCTTAGATAGTTCCTCACTAATATCCTTTTAAGTACTTTCTATGTGAATTAACTTTTAGCCAGCTTTTAAAGACATTTATTTTGTATAATGTTTATAGTCTTTAACATACCCTAATAAGATTTGGCATATATGCTAATGAAAGACTGCCAGCATTTACAGTTTTAGATCTAAAAATGAGGAATCTTACTACAATTTTAGATTTTCTCAAACATATCATAGTTTGCAATGCAATATGCAAAGATTATTAGCATTTAGTACTACATAAATAAAAAGGAAGCTAGTAATCCTCTCTGTCTGTGCCCTTCCTTCCTTTCCCCAGACCTCTTCACCCTCCAATAAAGAAACAGACCTGGATACCATCCTTGAAAAACATCTGCTATGTGGGTGTTTTGTTTGTTCTACTAAACTAGTTGTCCTTGCCTTATAGGCCCTATACCGCTGACTTGGTCTCCTCTGCCTTCCTCCATCACATTTCCTATTTACCAATGGCAATGGCCTCAATACCCATTTCATCACCTTTTCATATCCATGCCTTCCTGCAAGCCGCCCTCTATTTTACAAACCTCAAAATAAAATTGATTTATTCCCATGTACATGCACCTGAGGCATTTAAAAATCCATGTTGAAGTTTTATACCCATGGCAGGAAACACATCCTTTAACACCTACTGTTTTAACAATATGCAATAATACTGATGATGAATACACTTGAATTAATTTAATATATGCCTGATATTAAGATGAAATTTTTTCATCATATTCTTTATTAATCATTAAGACATAAAATTTTTTCACCTCTTATGTCTGTACAAAGAAAGCTCTTTAAATAAAGGAACTCTGTGTTATATTCTAATTACAAGGTCTGTTCAGTGGATTTCTTACTTATGTGGGCAATAACTCCTGGAATCTGATTTGGATAAATGAAATTTGAATGTTGATATGAATCTTCTTCTTCTTGAAATCGAAATGGAAATTTTATGGAAATACTCTTCATGCAAGAAAAAACGGTTACTTACCTTTTGTAACTGTTGTTCTTTGATGTGTGTTGCTCATGTCTATTCTACGTAGGTGTGCACGCACTTGTGTGCATGTATCGTCAGAAGTTTTTCCCTTAGCAGTACCAGTTAGGCAAGCAGGGGATCCCCCTGGAGTGGCACCGCTATATATCCCTCCTGGCCCTCCAGCCCCTCGGTTCCTTCTTACCGGACTACTCCGAAGAAGGGGAAGTAGGCGGGATTTGTTACAGACATGAGCAACACATCTTGAAGAACAATAGTTACAAAAGGTAAGTAACTATTTTTTCTTTGATTGATTGCTCATGTCCATTCCATATAGGTGACACTAAAGCAGAAACCCCAGGAAGCAGGGTTGGAGTTGGGTTGAGCGGAGGACAGCCCTAACAAGAGCTGCATCCTCCCTAGCCTAGTGAGCCAGTGCATAATGATTGGCAAAGGTATGAACCAAAGACCACGTGGCAGTCTTACAGATGTCCAGGATAGGGACATGAGCCACAAAGGCTGTAGAGGAGGCCTGCACCCTACAGAGTAGGTGTTACGGGAGGGGCTGGAACTCCAGCCAGACTATAACACTCCTTGATGCAGGAAGTAATCCATGAGGAAATCTTCTGGGCAGAGACCAGTTGGTCCTTGAGCCTCTTCGCGATTGCCACAGACAACTGTGGGGACTTACGAAAACTAAAGTGCTTCTAACATCTAGAGTGTGTAAAGCCTGTTCTTTACCCGAGGCATGAGGATTGGGGTAAAAAAAATGGGAGAAAAATGTCCTGAGACACATGAAACCAAGACACCACCTTTGGCAAGAAGGCAGGGTGGTGGCATAGCCTGACCTTATCCTTGAAAAAGACAGTGTCAGGGGGGGTCTCAGGTAAGGGCCCTTAACTCTGAAACACGCCTGGCTGATGTGATAGTCACCAAGAACAACACTTTCCAGGAGAGATGTAGCAGCAAACACGTGCCAGGGGCTCAAAGGGGGGCCCTGGGAGTTTGGTCAGAACCAAGTTAAGGTCCCACTGAGAAATGGGTAGACAGATGTGTGGGTAAAGCCTGTTCATCCCCTTCAGAAACCAATGGACCATGGGGTCCGCAAAGAGCATCTTGCCCCAGAGCCTGGGTGAAAAGCGGAAATAGCTGCCAGGTGGACTCTAATTGACAAGGAGGATAGCCCCTGGACTCTGAGATCCAGGAGATAGTCCAGGACCAGCAGGACATGGGCATCCATATGAAAAATCCCCTTCTGGGTAGTCCAGATAGAGAAACACTTCCATTTAGTCAGGTGGGAGGCTTCCTACTCCCCAGCAGGACCTCCTGCACCCGCTCTGAGCACTGCAGCTCCGCTGCTGTCCGCCTTGGGAGCTTCCAGGCCGTTAGGTGTAGGGACTGCAGGTCGGGTGGCAAAGCCTGCTGAAGTCCTGCATTATCACATCCGGATACAGCGGGAGAACAACAGGCCTTTTGCAGGAGAGGCTCAGCAAGGACGTGAACCAGTGCTGTGTGGGCCACCCCGGCTCTATGAGAATGAAGGAAGCCCTGAACTCTCAAGCCCTTAGGGGCACCTTGTATACCAGCAGGAATGGGAGGAATGCGTAAAGCAGATCCTTGGGCCAGGGGGTGAGGAGCACGTCTCCCAGAGACCTGCAGCCCAGCCCCATGAAGGAGCAGAACCTGGGGCACTTCCTGTTCTGAGGGATCACAAATAGCTCCAGGAGAGGAAACCTCCACTTGCAGAAGATTTGGAAGGCTACATCCCTGCTGAGAGATCACTTGTGGCTGGTGAAGGACCTGCTCATCTGGTCTGCCAGAGTGCTCTGAGTCCCAGGAAGGTAGAAAGCAATTGGGTGAATACCCACTCCAATACACAGGTCCCAGAGCCAGAAGGCTTCCTGACACAGGGAAGGGGAATGAACCTCACCCTGCCTGTTTATATACGAAACTGCCATCATGTTATCGGACAGAATCAGAACCATCCTGCCACTGAGGTGGGGGAGAAAAGCCTGACATGCAAGACAGACAGTCTGCAACTCTCTGACATTGATATGCAGGAAGAGTACCTCCCATGACCACATACCTTGTGTCCACACGTTGCCGAAATGGGCTCCCCTACAGGTGCCGGATGTGTCCATCACCAAGGGTGCATCTACACAGCACCCTAAATTTGAAATAAGATATGCAATTTGCATAGGGCAAATTGTGTATCTTATTTCAAAACTATTTTGAAATATGGCACCTCTACATAGCACCAAATTTTGAAATAACGTGCTTTTTTGAGCCATCCCTTATCCCTCATGCAGCGAGGTTTACCGGAATGGCGAAATAGCGCACCCGTTATTTTGAAAAACATTTTGAAATAATGGGCGGCTTGTGTAGACATGGGGTAGCTATTTCGGGTTACCTCTGGTATCCCGAAATAGCCATGCAGTGTAGACGTACCCCAAATAAAGGGTTGGCAGAGGCCTGGAGGACGGAACTCCAGTGCAGACCACCTCCTCCTGGGTCCACCAGTCCAAGGAGCAAAAGACATTGGAGGGAACTATCACCACACTGTCCCCAAGGGTGAAGGGATGGACTGTGGGCCTGTGCTAACCACAACTGCAGTGGGTGCCAGGTGCATGTGAAGCCTGGCATGCTGTATCACATAAGTATAGGTGCCCATAAGGCCCATGAGGCACATTCAGTTCCTGGTTGTGGTCACTGGAGATGTTCACAGAGCCATGATGGCTTCCCTGATGGTCAGGAAGTGGGACCAGGGCAGAGAGGCCATGGCTGACAGAGTCTAGGCAAGCGCCCATGAACTCTATGATCTGTGTGCGAACTAGAGCAGACTTGGCCACATTCAGGAGGAGACACAGCTTCGAGAAAAGGTCATACACCACAGAAATATAGGCCAGCACCTGGTCCAAGGAAGGGCCCTGCACAAGCCAGTTGTTGAGACAGGGAAACACCTGGATACTGCACTTCCTCAGGAAGGCGGCAACTATGGTCATGCGCTTTGTAAAAACCCAAGGGGCTGAGAAGAGGTCAAAGGGGAGAGCTGTGAACTGATAATGCTCCCAGCCTACAGTGAATCACAGGAACTGCCTGTGGTGAGGGGTGATAGAGATGTGAAAATAAGTATCCTTTAGATTGAGGGCAGCGTACCAGTCTCTGATATTGGGGGAAGGAATGATTGACACCAACGTCACCATCTTGAACCTGGCTTTGGCAATGAAGGTGTTGAGGTCCATGATGTCCAGGATGGGTCAAAACACACCCTTCGCTTTGGGAACCAGGAAATACCAGGAGTAAAAACCCTTGCCTGTGAACTCCTGGGGGACCACTTTGGCTGCTCCTAGGCTTAGGAGCTGCTACACCACCTCCCACAGGTGTAGATACATCTAATTGATCTCTGTATTATCTCTGCATTAATCATAAATCTCTGAATTAAACATTTTCTCATTGAAATTTTTATTTTAACTTTGTATCAAGTCCTTTTAGCTTTGTAATAAGTCTTTAGCTTTGTATTAAGTCCTTTTATATAGAAACTTTGTAGATTTTCACAAAGAACATAGAAACTTTGTATTACGTTTTTTACACAGAAACTTTGTATCTTGTTAACTTTGTACCCCCTTTTGCTTAATTGATTGCCTTGTTGAGTGAATGAGGTGTGAATGGAAAAGGCATGAAAGGCAAGCATCTCTGGGCACTTGCAACAGCTAGAGAGGGGACGGAAGCCAGACCCAAGAACACTGAAACTTGTGAAGTGGGCTCTTTGAAAGTAAACTGGACATATGGACGCCTTGGGAGTCAGCAGCAAGTGCCTGCTTTTGTAAGCACTCTCTTTGAAGGTGAATGTGGCAGCATTGAGACACCAACCAAAAGAAGGCACCACAGGTCTAACTGCATGTGCATATGATGACTCTTACAAAGTATGCATATACATGTGATGACCAACTGGTGTGGATCTGCATGAGAGGGAAAACAATACAAATCTAAGGCATCTTGCAGGGGGACCCCGCGTCTTGTGTTGTCAACATCGGAGCATGGATCTGGATCCGCAGAAGCCCGGCTCCACCCCTCCCCCATCTAACTCACCAGGCCAGTGCAGTTAGGGGGAGCAACTATTAGTAACAACAACAAGACAGAGTGTGCTTGTCTGTGTGAGAGAGAGTGCATGAGCATAATCTATCATATGCATATGATAAGTGTTGATTGATATATGTGCTACCAATAAATGTGGCATTTTGCCTTTCCTCCCTGAAAAGATCCAGTGCAGTACTTTTAAGTATAACACAGGAGATGCTTATGAGAGGGGTCCCTGAAGAGGAACAGGGCAGTGAGGCGGGAGGGAGGGGGCAAGAGGAAGGGGATAGCATATCCCCACGGTCCGAAGTGATGGATCACAGGCATGGTAGAAAGGGAATAAGCGTTCCAAGAACCAAAGAGGTGAGGCAGCTAGGCTGCCTTGTTGAAGAAGCATGGAAGCATTTCTGCCCAAGAGGGATTGCCTCTGGGGACAGGGTTATGGATCCCTAAAGATTTTAATGTGGCCCCAGTGTCCTTCAGGCTGTGCAGATGATGATCATCCTGCTCCGAGAAGAGGGTCGACCCCTCAAAGGGGAGGTTCTGAATGGTGATCTGGAGCTCAGGAGGTACTCCTGACACCTGCAGCCAACAGGTGCTGCACAGCACTAAACCTGCATCCATTGCGCGGGCCACCACATCAGCTGTATCCACTTGAAGGGCAGCATGGGAGACCATCCTGCCCTCCTCAAAGAGGGACTTGAATTCAGACCGGGAGTCCTGTGGGACAAGGTCGGTGAACTTGTCGATCGCAGGCCAGGTATTATATGCATAGCGACTCAGCATGACTTGCTGATTCACTATGCAGAGCTACTGGTCCCCACAGGCACAGGCCTTCCTGCCCAAGAGGTCCATCTTTTTAGCATCCCTGCTCTTGGGAGTTGGCCCCAGTTGCCCTTGAAGCTCATGCTGGTTAACTGCCTGGACGACCAGGGACCCCAGGGGAGGATGGGAGAAGAGATGCTCATTCCCCTCTTGAGGCACAAACTATCTTCTCTTCACTTTTTCTTGGTTGGCGGGATAGAGGCTGGGGTTTGCCAGAGGATCTTTGTGACGATCTGGTTAAGGTGCAGGGTCACGCTGGTAGTGGTCCAAGGCTGAAGGATATCAACTGACAAGTCTGAGTCCTCCAACACCCTTTCTGCCTGAACCCCCAAGCTCTGAACCAGGTTATGAAGAAGGTCTTAAGTTTGACCTAAAGTCCACAGAGCGCATGGCAGAAGCGCCCACCCATAGCCTTATTCAGCGATGAGGAAGATGACCCTTTCAGACCATGTCCTCCAGGCCACGAGCATTAGAAGGAGCCTGAGAGGCCTCTGAGGAAGTCACCATGGAGTGGCACTCCTTCTCCAGTAGGCTTGGGTGAGGCTTGCCCCGGAGGCAGGGAATGCCCCAATATGGGGGAACAAGCCATTGGGGTCACAGAAGGGGGAGCCCTAGGTCCTGAGTAGACTGACTTCCGTCTGGAGGGGCCCACACCCTGGCTCTGGTGATAAGCTTAGGGCATCCAAAATGGCCACTGGATGAGGGCCTGCCACTGCGGTGGCAAGGACTGTTGCACCAGCTGGACAGGAGTGGGCTGGAGCAGCCATGATTGCTGCTGTGGCTGCACTGATGTGCTCCAGTGCCAGGAGCAGTGTCAGGAGTAGGACTGGTGCCATGACTTCAACCTGGAGGCCCATGATGACAGGATGGACTCAGCCTCTGAGTCAGTGGAGTATCCAAAGCTTGACCAGGGCAGTGCTGTAGCAGTGGCAGCTGGAGACCTGCAACTAGGAGCATGCCTGGCCATGGAGTCAGGCTTCCCGTGGTGCTGAGGGGAAGGCAGCAGCATAGCAAGAACCGGTGCTGGACCATCTACTGCCAAAGCAATGGTGCCCTCTCATGTCCAGTGCCTGAGTCACCTGGTGCCGTGGCTGTGGCATTGTGCCGTCTGGCATTGCAGTCCATCGCCAGGCCCAGTGCCGGGGCCAGAGATGAGGTCAACTCGATAAGGTCCCTCACAACCTCGAAGGTATCCAGTGTCAAGGGCTCTAGTAGGTCCTCCACAGAACTTGGATCCCAGCATGGACTGGGACCCGGCATGGTGCTGACCCCACCACTATGGTCTGGGTGCCTAGCTCGCTGGTGCCACGTGCCCCACTTGAGGGCACACTGCCAGCACATGCCTCGATGGAGACCTGACCTGGCTAGGTCTCTGTTTCCTCTGAGGCAGCAGAGATTGGGACTGGTGCCAAGGTCTTCACAGTGCCAGGGAGGTATGCAAGTGGCTAGGTGCCTCTCACACCAAAACCGGTATGCTCTGGGTTGCCGGTGCCGGGTACGATGCCGGTGCCAGACAAAGAGCCGCTTCCATCAGGATGATCTTCAAGTGGGACTCTCTTTCCTGCTTGGTATGCGGCTTGAAGCTTCTGCAAATCTTACAAGACTCAGACAGGTGGGTTTCTCCAAGGCACTTGAGGCAGAATTTGTAGGTATCCCCACAAGGCACAGGCTTGGGCACTTTACACAGGGTTTCAAGTCTTGGGGCCTGAGCATGCCCCACTGCACACACTGGGGACATGAAACAAGCCCCCACTGAAAGAAACTCTTAACTCTTAACAACTATTTACAAAAGATAAGAATAATCAACTAGAAAAACACTAACTCTACAACAACAGGTGAGAACTGCTAAGAGGCACTTGCAGAGCAAGAGCAAAACACGTTCGAACAACCAACACGAGTGGTATGAAGGAACTGAGGGGGTGGAGAGCCAATACAGAGGTGCCACTCCAGGGGGCTCGCCTGCTGGCCCACTGGGTACTGCTAAGGGTTTTCTTATGATGACATGCGCACACCTACATGGAATGGACATGAGCAATCACTCAAAGAAGAATTCTATTTTGCCTTGTTATGGCTAGGGCAAAAATATTTTAAGAATTATCTACTGCATGCAATTTAGGAAGTCCTAATGTTAGATACATCACAAACTCCAGTGGTGCATTAATTATATTTTATTTTATGTTAATCAAACTCTTTAGCACTTCAAAAAAGTGTGGCTCATGTCTGCCTTGATTTTGGATGAGTTACTTATGAAAGCCAACTTTCACATAACTAATTCTTCTTTCACTACCTCACCCAGACAATCACTTTTTACAAACATAGGCTCATTGAAAAAGATTGAAGCCCAGGTAGGTTCTCACCTACCCCCCTCATAGATTTGAGCTAAAACTTTCCAACTTTATTTTCTGAAAGAACAGTCAGCTAGAAAAGACAGCCTGGACTGGGGAGGAGGTGGGGGGAACAAACATCTTGAAACACTTTTTACTAGGACAACACTTGGAAATGCCATTAATTGAATACCAAGTTCTGCTCCCACAGCATTAGCCATTTTCACCAAAGCAATAATAATTGAAATCAAAAAAGCTAATTGAGGATTCAGCTAACTAACCAAATCGCAGTGGAAACCTTACACAATAGGAACAAACATTGAATATGCTAAAAAAAGAAATATGGGATAGGAAAAGTGATGTCTAATGCTCTGAGAAAACTCACGCCCAAATTGTTTTCCTGTTAAGACAAAACATCTCTTTCTTACCTTTGACTCATTGATAAGTTTGATATTCATTAAGAACATCACTTTAAAATTAAGAGTTGAGGTCAAATTTTCAAAAACACTTAAGTGACTTAAAGCCCTACATCCCATTTTTAAATGTGGTTTAAACACTTGATACCCACTAAGTGTTAATTAGACTAATATACTTTTCATAATGGGACTTAGGTGTTTTTGAAAACTTTATCCTAGACTTCCAAGTCACCATAAAAGTTGGGAGAAAATATGCAAGTCCATGAAAACACATAAAGGTATGAAGGACTACCTGATATTTTAAGAAATTCAGTAACACACCCTGATCAACTACATAAGGATTTTGGCAAAAGGCGTATCAAATCAATGAATACTAGATTTAAATATTGTCACAAATAGGACATACCATAAAGGAGTAACAAAAAATAGAAGGCTCATGCCCTACAATGTAGAGGTGGAAGCCATGGAGAGTTACACGGTGTGGGGTATGAACTGAATGATTTACCTCTGATCTTCTGGGTTTGTCTATGATGGCTCCAGCCTCTGAAAAAGTTACCGCTGCCCAGCATCTGTTCTAACTTATGCCACCTAAAGGTTAGTGGTTGCATATCTGAGCTCCATCAGGCCCTGGAGGTGAGACGGAAGACAGCCAAATGTTTATATGCTGCAGTGTGGGGAGAGTATATTTGCAGTTTCCATTCAGGACAGACTTGAGAAATTTTTGTTTACTTTTAGATTCTAAGGATGAGGAGAAGCTTAAATTTAATTCAAATGTTTGGGCTGTATAATATATATGGTGGTGTATTATGGAGTGAGGAGAAAGTGACATATATTGTATATTTGGATTGAAGTGCCTCTACAGGTATGCAATGAGATTTTGGTTTGCATTCTGTAATATACCCTGGTGTTTCAATGTATTTGGCTGTTTTCCCTCTAAGGTTTGTTTAATACACATTTTATTAGAAACCCCTGATGCTTTCATGCATGAAATAATATAATAAAAGATTATTTTATTAAGTAATAATGAGACTAGATTCACAAAAACAAGCATCTTGCACTGAATTTAATATTTTTTCTATAACTATAATGAGCAGAAATGTCATTTAAGTCACATAGCACTTTCTGGGAATTTATAATCATCAATGATGGTCTGAAATGCGGTCCAGGGAAAGAGAAAAAAAAAAACTGTTAGGATAACTAGCAATTAAATTAAATTAAAAATGTAGCTTACTAATAATAAACTCTCTAAAGAAGCTTTAAACAGCTTGTAGAAAAACAAATAGTCAAAGCTAAGTGTTATATTTTCATTGAAACACTCCATCACAATTTATTGTTATTTAACTGCCTAGGACACTCAAACCATCAACAGATTTATATTACGTATTTTAAGAGAAGCCTCCTGTTTCCTTACTGAAAAATGAATAGAAATGTCATACTAGGAAGTACAGTAAAACCTGTGTTATCTGGCACGCCTGGGGATTAGGGTGTGCCGATAATCTAAGAATTCTGGTTATCTGGGTGGGGGGAGGGGGGTGGAGCCATGTGGGGCCTGGGGGATGGGGGGGACGGAGCCATGTGGAGTCCAGGATGTGGCCTGCTGGGGGGGCCACGAGCCATGAGGGGAGGAGGGTGGGATGAGGCCTGGTATGGGAGGGTGGAAGCCAGGGGGCAGAAGGCGGAGATAGAGGGAGTAGCCTGCCGGGGGGGGAGGGGCGGGAGCTGCGGGGGGAGCCAAGATGGTTACTGCTTGCTTCTGGCGGCCGTTAGCCCCTCCTTCAGGTACATGCTGCATGCTCGTCTGAGGAGCGGCCCGACACTTAAAGGGCCAGTTTCCTTTTTTTTTTTTTTTTTGGTTTGTTTTGTTTTGCTTTTCCCAGCGTTAGAAATTTGCCGGTTTCTACAGTTTTCCGGATAGCGCAGGTTTTACTGTATGTTGAGTTGTCACAAGGTTTACAACAGATTTTCAAGCAAAGCCCAAATTCCAGCTTCCACAGGTAATCCTTCATGCAATCACCAAAGCTATGTCTAGACTGCAGGCTTCTTTCAGAAGAAGCTTTTCCAGAAGAGAATCTTCTGAAAAAACTTCTTCCAAAAGAGAGCGTCCACACTGAATGGACACTATCTCGCATTTAAGCTGTGATTACTATGGACGGAGTGGCCACCAGGGCACCTGTGCTTCTTCCTCTTTCCTCTTCTTTCAAAAGAACTCCCTCTTCCCCCATTCACACACACCTTTTTCCGAAAGAGTTCTTTCGGAAAAAGGCTTCTTCCTCATAGAAAGAGGTTTACCAATGTCAGAAAACCCTCTGTGTTCTTTTGATTTTTTTTTTTTTTTGAAAGAATGCGATTGCAGTGTGGAGGTAAGTGCAGTTTTTTTTGGAAAAACAGACGTTTTTCTGAAAAGACTCTGTAGTATAGACATAGCCCCCACATGGATAACACAAATTCTGGATATAAACGGACAAAAGTTGGAAAAAAATTAATTTTGTCTAGCTATACCACTGTGCACTCTAATTTGTAACATAGTACTAAAGCAAGAAGAAAAAAAAGACATGCTCTATAAACTCATTGAATTATAAAATACAGTTGCAGCAGTTGAAATAATATGACAACACATGGTGAGATCATGGACAACTGACTGGGGGAAGAGTAGAATTTTGAATTTTCTGTTGGTGAAATAAAAATTCTTTTAAACTATATTCCATATAAAAAGCTACTCTGATTACATCCTGAGCTCCCAGTAAATAGACAATCACACTAAATGGCTAGAAATAACTCCTTTGCCTAGTTAATCATACAGATCATTTTGGCAAAAGACATTATAAACACACAATTACTGCAATAGATTTATTTCCTATAAGAATGAAAGTAGATAATGGCAGCAGTGCCATACTGATGCTCACTAATATGATCAGGAGACTAATTACTATCCATGAATCATTTGTAGCATTTAAAACTTGATGAATGTCAGGTCAAGTTTAACATGTGATAGGTTTTATTAGTAATGCTCTGCTATCCCACAGCCTGTAAGCTTTTTTAAGTCCCATCTGTTACACATGGCAATAGCCAACAGTCAAAACAAAAGCATTGTTGATAGAACTGGTCATTCAAGTATGTTTTAAAAGTTCCACAAGACAATTACACTGCTAAGTCTAAACATATTTAGACTAGTGATTTTGTAAATGATTTCCTAAACAAAAACATATGCTAATGGTATTAAATGTGTAAATCAATAAGCTGACAAAATAAATTTTAGTATAATAAAATCCTATTTAAGTTTGAATATAGAAACTTTTCATAATGCTTGATATGAACAGGACATTACAAACAAAAATCCTGTTATGAGATTAATGCACATGACTTAATGCTACTACTCTGATAATGTAGCTCTACATGTGGGTTTATCTTTGGGAATCATGAGAAACACTTGTGACCGTACTTTGCTCTTATTTTAAAAACTTTAAAAGCGCCCAATGACAGTAACTATAAATTACATGACCATAACCTACTTCTTGTGTGGCTGCAATCCTTATAGTTAAAGGGACAGTCATCAAGAAAAATCACATTCCATGATGATTTTGTATCAACTACAATTAAAAGTAGCACCCAAAGATTAATATAAAAAAGAGTGAGGAAAACATCTTTACTTCTCTTTAACATTTGACAGCACTTTATATAAAGTCAGTTTTGCTGGTCACTTCCACTTCCTCTCTCACGCTAGCATGCGGACATCACTTTCATGTACCATGTTGAGGGAACATACTTTTACAGACCCTTCAAAGCCTGTTACTTTATGAATAATAGCAAAAGTAAAGCTGAACTGACAATAAAGAGGCAACAGATAACTGAGTGTGCAGAGAGAAAAGAGTCCCCTTATATTTTTCCATTAAGGAGATGAGCCTATGAGATCTCCTAAACTGCTTAATCCTATCCAGATAGAACGATAAGCCCTTTGTATTATCCAAAATGGGATTCCTGATGAGAATTTTGAGATCTTAGAAAAAAATACTGGTAAACGGATAAACTAGTTAAGATGAAAATTTGACATAACATTAGGAACAAAACTAAGATGTGGATGTAAAGAGATGTTATGAAATAACTTGTAATCTTTGAGAAGAGCTTGTGACAACAGAAGGATAGGTTGTTCTTTAGAACCCTGAAAGCTGGAGCCAGGATGCCCCATGAATAACTTTAGCCGTGGAAATGGATCTTTTAGCAGTGCATACAACATCTAAGGATGCATGGAGAATCATGCTGGCCTACACATGATCATCTGCAACTACAATGGAATTTCCCTGTAGTCATCTATCCGTTATTCAATACATGCTGTGAGTGAATTGTAATTAGTAAAGTTATATTTAGCCATGACCATTCGATAGTTTGTGATCCAAAACTGCAGGATTGCAGACAGGTAAGACTTCCATCCAAAGAGTTGCTTTTGGTCCTTGTCATAGGAGGTTGGTTCTTCAAGTGCAGCCAACCTCATTCATTCAGAGCATCCACCATTAGGGGTTAGGCAGGCAATAGACAATTACAAGTTAGAGTCCTTAAAAAGTTAATTCCTAATTAAAAAGTTAGAGTATCAAAAAGTACTTTTTGTCTGTTCTTTTGCATGTTGGTGGCATAGTGGCTGGCATCTGCTATAACATCTTAGCTGGACACAGGAGAACCTCTTCAATAGGTAGCACTACTCTGGAGGGTGGTGGTGTCTGGAAAATATTTAGCAGCCTGCGCTTCTGATCTTCAGCCTCCTCCAGTGGGAAATACAGAGTGTCAGATACAGTTCTAATGAACTCCTGGGAACTGTCTGAAGTCAATAGAAAGAAGAAGAGCCATAATCACCTCAACCAATGATGAAAATGAAATGAGAGTCTCAGAGTGTCTTCCTCACCTGCTCTAGCTTCTATTCCTTAAAAGTTTCCTTCTGTTAGAGAAAATGTGAAACCCAAGTCTCCCACAAGGATGGTACTGGTGATCCATCGAATTATGGAAGACAGGGAACCTACTGGTCGCAATATAGCCATTGTGGGGGTCCATAAGGAAGTGGGGGGGGGAGTGACATACAGGGTTAATGCCACCATATCTGATGAACCACAAGGTACTTCATATGCAAGGGCAGATTCCCAAGGATATATGTAGGAGAACCCCAACAGAAATTGAGGAAACCAATGGAAACCTTTTTCCTCCATATACTCTCATTTGGGAGGGACAGAGGGGGCGCAGAGTCAACAAAAAGGGATGAGAGGTCTATGTTAGTGAGTGGCCTCTCAAAGACTGAGGTCTTGGTTCTGAGGGATGCTAGCTACCTGACAGTAATGGGAACTCTGATTCAGCCAACACCAAGAGATCCCTCGAGTATTAGAATTCCTGCAGCACCAGAAAGGACCTTGTGACAGGGTGCCTTGGCCCCGCACAGTAGAACATACCGTGGCTGGGCCCAGCTGGCTGAAAGCACCCCTCCCCCACAGCCTTGTCAGGCATGCGCACAGCTGAACTGGAGTATAAGAGGCCCTGAGACAGCTCTCTCAGAGCTGACCGCTGAAGGGGAAGGACCTGCGAAGCGAGCTCCAGCGTGGGAAGAGCCAACGCAGCCTGACCTGACGCAGCAGCCACTACAGCCCCAGTAGTGACCGCCACCAACGCAGTGACAGCCACAGCCCTGGAGACAGGCTGGAGGTATAGCAGCAAAGAGACATGCAGGGTGGTAGAAAGTAGTCCAGGGCAGAGAATTGATACCCCGAGTGCTCAGTGTGTTGCAGGGAGGGAACCCCCACTGAGCAAGCAGTGGACCGAGCCACTGCCCATAGGGCCCTGAGTTGGGACCTGGTAGAGTGGGAAGGCCCGGGTCCCCCTACCTCTCCCTCTGCAGTGCTCCAAAGCAGAGGTAGCCCCTGAAGCTTATGGACTAGGCCTCAGGACTGTATGTACTCCAGTAGGGAAGCCTTAAAAGGACTAGGCCTCAGGGCCATATTTACCCCAAGAAAGGAGCCAGCATTAGGGACTGGGCCTCAAGGCCGCATAGACCCCGATGGGGGGGAATCCCACGGACTAGGCCGCAGGGCCGTATTCATCCCAAGAGAGAGGCCTACTTTAGAGACTGGGCCGTAGGGCCGTATTGACCCCAATAGGGGAGCACCACAAGGACTTGGCCTCAGGGCAGTATTTAACCCCAAGAGAGGGGCCTGCTGCGAAGACTGAGATGCAAGGCTGTATGACCCCAACAGAGGGGCATTGGAGACTCAGACGCTGGCCATTGGGCTGCACAGATCCCGATAACTAGCCCCATGGGGGATTTTGACTGCGGGACCCTGCACGAGGGGAATATGCCCCTCGGTAGACCTCAATACTGACACTGTAGCCAAGGTCACCTGTAGTGACACCCAATGATACTTAAGTCA
The DNA here is from genome assembly GCA_032595735.1 of Pelochelys cantorii. NCBI lineage: Eukaryota > Metazoa > Chordata > Testudines > Trionychidae > Pelochelys > Pelochelys cantorii. The sequence continues at coordinate 66,603,363 of CM064328.1, forward strand.
TGGAAGTCACAGCAGTCATGGATTCCATGACTTCACATGATCTCTGTGACATTTTCAGCTTCATCTGCACAGCTGCCAAAGGTGCTGGGGCTAGAACTATATGCTCCCCACCCTCCACAGCTATTCATGCCCCACACCTGCTGCAAGAACAACCAAGGCCAATTGCCCCTGCTCTGGGGCCAGGAATGTAGCCAGGGCTCTGCGCCCCTCTTGGAGCTTCCCAGGACCACGTGCCCTCCTTCCCCCAGCCAGAGCTTGAGCTGTGTATACACGTACACACACACACACACACACACACACACACACACACACACACAAAAAGATGCAGTGATTGTTCACCTGTGACTGACTGGAGCTAGCACTATGTGCTCCTGTTCAGCAGATGCAGACAGTTCTGAAGCCAGGGCTGCATGCTCTCTCTGTAGCTGCAGCCACCAGAGTCTGTCAGATCCCATGCATGGGACGGACTCCAGCTGTCATTCCTCCCCCTAAATTCATCCTTGTCTTCTGGTTATTTCTTTTGAAGTCATAAACAGATCATGGGCTCCCGTGAATATTATTTATTGCCTGCGAATGTCCCTGACTTCTCCTAAAATTAACCACAACAAAATCTTAATGATAATGAGCATACTTCAAACTTTCTGGATGTCAGATGCAGACCCTGCTTAATACTGAGGATACCACTTGTACAGGCATCGCCAGCTAAACTCTTTACATCAGTACTGATGGTTGGGTTAAGGCAAGCAATGGCACAAAAAAGATGCTTCTATACTGATGGTAGGACCAATCTCAATTGTAGTATGTGCTCTCTGAGGATATAAATGTCTCATCAGAGCCATTCTCTCTCTCCTTGGTGTGCTGGAGCTTTGCAGACCCACCAGTATGGGAGGAAGAATCCTTGACCTAAACAGTATAACTGGAGACTAATGACCCTGATGGAGATCTGGTCTTTTTTGGAGCTGGCTATTTAGATACAGAATGAGTGCACCTCTTTGGGGGAGTTTTCCTAGGGTCTCCCAAAGACCTCCCTTTCTCAGGAAAAGCATACCCTGATATCGATGGGGCACTGGATCTGTTCAGAGACAAATGTTCAGCAGCTGGTCTCTTGACTTAGCTCAATGTCATTGAAGGAAAAAAATCCATTGCCAACAGTCTGAGCATTCTCTCTCTATTCTTTCTAGCCCCAGACCTAAGGGCCTTACAAATGGTGCACTTCCGGGAGATGTGGGGCTTAGGGATGTTAATTATTTAAAATGGGTCTGGAGAACCAGTGCAGGCTCCCCAATGAGCCTTCGGGGCCAGATCCAGGCATGAGGAGGGCCACATCTGGCCCCCTGGCCTGAGGTTCCCCACCCCTGGTCTAGGGGCACACGCTTGTATTCTGTCACAGGCTGATATAGTAGAGAAGGAACGGGTGGTTCATTTGCACATTCCTATAGGGTCTCAGTGTCTGCAATGAGGAGACATAGGGTGTATGCCTGGGTTGAAGACGCACTACTACCTAGAAATCTCTAATTAAGAGTTTGGGAGATACAAACATGCACCTGAAGTGGAGTCACCATAGGGACCCTATTTGAAGAAGCTGTCACAGTTAGGGGATACTGCAAATGACCTAGTCATCTTTAGACAACCTATAGCATTCTATGAAAAATTCAAGTGCGTAGTTTAACTCACCTTTATCAGAAGTGGGGCTTTCAGAAGAACACATGCAGGTGCACTTGATTAATCTGGAAATCTAACTATATGGGGTAGAAACTTGGACTGAGATCTCAATGTTACCCTAACTTTACAGAACACAGTAGCACTGTATAAGAACCTAGATTTCACCCATTCTTCTGTAAATAATTGCTAACAAAACACTTTTAATGGACAAATGCAAAAAAGAGGTCACGTTGCTAGGAGATCAAAAGATGGTCTCATCAATCCTGTTCAGAATATCAATATTCCAAGAGAATTTAGGTTGTATGACGGAGTTGGACTGTAATTAGGCTCTTAAGGATTCTTACTGCCATGGGGATGAAAGAAAACAACATTGTATCAAAAATATTTTCAACTGTCTTTAAGAACTTACAAACTGAGCATCTGTACATTTCTCCCAGATACAAAAAGCACCTAGTGGGCCCATAGCTAAGAGGCATTACCACCTTGCAACAGTAGAAATCCTTCAACTCTGGCAATTTCTGCTCTGTCACAGCAGCCAAGACCCAGGTAGTCCCTGAGAGACGCTAGTTCCCAATTTAAAGGAATGAACAGAAAAAGCTAGAGGAAAAGGCAAACCCTACTCTAATCTCACCTCTAATCAATAAAATAACTTCACTATGTATAAAGAATACAAGACACACAGTGAGCAGAGAGAACCAGACACTGAAGCTTTTCTCAAAGCCAAGGGTAGTGAGAAGGAACTAAGGAGTAGCTGGGGTTGACCTGCACTTTATTGCCTTGATTGCAGACATGAGGACAATCAGCACACAGCCATCACCATTGTCAAAAGAATCAAAACTGAAGTGGCACAAGCACACCATCAGTGAAATGCATAAGTCCAAGCACCTGAAGAATCTCTCTTTAAAAGGAATTTTGAAATAAACAACAGGAAGACATTTGTAAACAGAAATCTATGAGAAACTTGCATGTTTTAAAATTATTCAGTAAAATTAGTGGGCTTACCAGTTTATGTATAAGTTTCTGGGGGGAGGATGGAATCTCTCAAGAACTGAAAACTCCCACTGATGTGGGAAGTTCTGGGCTAGAAATTCAAGAACTGAGAAGGAATATTCTGGGAGGATAATATCTTCATAGCAGTGGTGCCCAATTTTTTCAAGCTGAGGGCCAAATATATCAAAATGGTCAGGAGCATAATCAACACTTTGGGGCAGATTCTCTGAGCAGTGGGAAGACATCAGAAAATATGCACAAATTCTCTGCTGGAGACACCCCATGGGGAGAGTTCCCAGTAGGTGGAGAGCAGGCAGAGCTACCTTTCAGCCTTCTTCTCTGCAATTCCTAGGCTACTCTAACCTCTGCTGGAGCAGAAAACCTGTAACTGACTGTTAATTTGCAAATTCTCCAACTCTCTCTAGTTACTCCCCTGCTTGGTTTAAGCAGAGCCAGTTCCTGCTCTCCCATAGTGCAGCTAGGAAACAGGCAAAGAAGCTGCCAGCGTTTCTCTCCTTCCATTTATGCAACAAAGCAGACAACCAATGGAGGAGATGCTGAAAAGCTACAGAACAAAAGGATAGCACTTCCTTTCAGACCTACCCATATAGTTGCGAGGGATGAGGTAGGAGACTATCTTGTGCCTCTTCCTCATAGCAATGGGGCTGATTCAAATACTTAAATCTATATGAACAAGGAAAATACTTTCAATATGCATAATCAAATACATATTTTCTTAACTCAAGTCTGTCTGTCTGTCTCTCTTACTTGTCTTACTGAGGACCACTTATGAGACACCTGTGATTTAAAGGAAAGACATTTTTAAAATGGTAAATTTCAAAACACCTGAAGTTAATACATATGGTTCTGGTACCTATTTTTGCCCCTTTTCAACCTGAGTAGCTACTCAAAGGTTAATGACCTGCAAGTGTTCCAGCTATGAGCAGAAATTGGTGAGAGTCTTATTTCCTTGATGCATGTGGTGGGCATCCCTGGCAGCGGGGTGGCCTAGTGGTTAGCTACCGAATTTAGCTGGCAGAAAAGGGGTGCAGACCCCTGCCACTGGCCTAGGAATTCCAGCCTATTGTTCGAGTACAGTTCTTATGTTTGGGGCATGGCCCCAAGAGTCCAAATTTCCCCCTGCTTAGCAAGGGTTCCTCCTAGGTATACGTACACACACACTTACTTTGCCCCAGAAGGTGGGGTTGGAGGCTTATGTGCTCCAGTGGCTGGTCAAGTAGATGGGCTCTAGCTCAGGTCCTGCAGACAGCAGAACCAACTTCTGTCTCCTCACTGATCAGCCCCTAATTGAGCCAGGCTCCTTCCTTTTATTCTGCCTCCAGGCCTGGCATTGGCTACAGGTAAAGTGGGGCGAGGCTAACTGGGCCAAAAAGGTTTGTTTGATACCTGTGATGCCAGGCCCTCCTCTCTTCACTCCCTCACAACGCAGTTTCATTAATTTATAATGAATGTACAAAGTCCTGTATCTCTGAATGCAGAAGGAATCAAAGAGCAAGAAACAACTTCTTTTAGTCACAGCATGAAAAATAATCTTTTTACTTTGCACCTTAACCCAAAAACCTCCCCTTGAGTTTCTTCCAGGGCAGTCACTATTAGTGATGTTAAATTCTCGGGAATAAACTTTCAGAGAATATTCTCGAGAATGTTCTTGAAAATATTCTCTCCAATGAGAGAATGAGAGAATTTTTTGAGAATTTTCTCTTAAATACTTGTTAAATAGTTTTTAAAGAATTTTACTATTTATAATAATGTCTTTCTTTAATAAAACTTCAAGAATCATGAAAGTTTCCAATTGTTAAAAAGAAAATTTGCGAAAGTAAAGAAAAAAAACAGAGGTTTAAATTACTAGAACTTTTATTACAAATCTTCTGTTGCAGGATACAAATATTTTTAACTTTCTGGATTGAATACAAGTCTAAGCAGAATCTGCACTTTCCGAATCTGACCCATATATTTCTATCTCTTCTTCTTCCTCATACACATCCTCTTCTTCGACTACTAATTCTTTCTCTTCAGCATCATCAATTTCTTCTTCTTCATTTCTCTGGTTCTGTTTCCTTTTTTCTCTTGGGGATTTCAAAGGAGCATCACTTGGGTTTTTAAGAAGCTTTAGATTATGGGCTATGAATGTCAGCTTGCCTGCCCTTTCTTGTGTTAACTTGTTTCTTTTTTGCATTATGAATGATACTGTAAGTACTGAAACTTCTTTCCGTTGCTGCCGTTGTTGGTGGCATATTCAATATGTTGATCGCTGCTTTCCCTAATTTTGATCCACAGCAAACACCTTTCCACCATGTTACTGCATCTACTGAGCCAGCTGATTTTGTTACGTATAATTTTCCAAAAAAACCTTCTTTAGCACGATACTCTGCAAGCTCTGCAATGACTTTTGCTGAGTGATCGGTGCCATATATTCTTGTGACTAATTTATTGATGAATTCAGTTCCTTGTATTTGTTCATTTCTAGTAAGGCACTCACCACTGAATTTTGGATCTAGAATATTTGCAGCATAGTGAATGTCTTTTAAAGCCATATCTTTTCTTTTTTCAAAACTTTTCATCACATCCTGTTTTTCTTGTTTGGTAAGTGGACTTTCAGGAAGTAGCTTATCAAAATGATCGCTTAATTCCCTGAAACATTCAGGAACTTTGCTCATTTTTGGCTGGTCAGATTCAAGCAGCGTAATCCATTTAAGAACAGGACTTATCAGTGCATGCAGTTTTTGGGCCCGTACCCAAAATACATCTTCATCCAGGATTGAATTCCTGGTACGTTTGCTCAGTTTAGTCTGTAAATCTTCATGGACACCAAGACATTTTAAGACTTTTTTTTATTTCAATAAGCTTTCAAACAATATAATAATGGAACCCCACCTAGTTTTAACTGGCAATGTAAGTGCACAAGTTTGATTTTTCTCTTTTTGAAATACAGTAAAATGAGCTCGTAAAACTTGTGATTTGTTAATTTCCTTCACAATAGTTTCACAGGTAGCTTCAGTTTCTTGAACAGATTTTAAGTTACAGATGTCACCAATTAACAAATTTAGTGTCTGAGCAGCAGAAGTGTATATAGCAATGTAAGGGTATTTTTCATTAAGCACTGATAAGGATTTCACCATTGCTGCAGCATTATCAGTGACAATGGCACCAAATTTTTCAGTGCCTATTTCTGTCATTATTTCTTCCATACAGAATGCCATATACTCAGCAGTATGGCGTTCAACATCAGTTGCCACTGTCTTGTAAAATACTGGTTGGGGTGTTGATATAATAAAATTTATAACCAATTCATTTCCTCGGTTGCTCCAAGCATCACACTGCAGTGCAAGAGAAGAGGCTTTAGCAATTTCTGTTTTTATAAGAGCATCAACACATTGATATTCAGCTTCCAAAAGTTTGTTAGAAAGTGTGTACCTGGATGGCATCTTGTAAGATGGTCTTAATTTTTGCATGAAAGCAGTCCAATCTTTGTTTTCAACCAGTGAAAGAGGCGATCCTGATGAGAATATAGCTCGTGCAAAAAATTCATCCAAAACTTTGTTTTCCGTTTCATTCATAGAATCAAAGTAGCGACTTACAGAGTGAGACACCTTGGCTGAACTAGATGTGGAAGGTAGTGATGTAAATTCACTAGCACTGTCACAGTGTTCTATAGATGTTGATGCAGTTGATGGTTGAGGTGATCTGCTTCTGGACTCTGAGAATTTTGTTGCCTTTTCCTTGATGTAAGCAGGAGTCTTCAAACAATTGGAAATATGCTTTCTCGTCCTTGTTGCATTTCTGATATATTCAGCCTTGCAGTACTTACATTCATATAACACTTTGTCTTTAAGGGTATGTCTAGACTACATGCCTCTGGCGGCAGAGGCATGTAGATTAGGCTACCTGGCATAGGAAAATGAAGCGGCGATTTAAATAATCGCTGCTTCATTTAAATTTAAATGGCTGCCATGCTGAGCCGATCAGCTGTTTGTCGGCTCAGCGCTGTTGTCTGGACGCTCCGCGGTCGACATCAAAGGCATTTGTCGACCTCCCCGGTATGCCTCGTGGGATGAGGTTTACCTCGCCTCCCTCAGTACAGAGGCAGTCCTGGACCGAGCTCTAACAACTACGTATGAGATTTTTAAGTACTTTCTTGCTTCAGCTTTTTAAATGGTATTATGAGCTGAGTGAAACTTTTTTGTGGGCTGAATTAAAATCCCAAACTGAGATTGATGCTGGGTAGCCTAATCTACATGCCTCTGGCAACAGACGCATGTAGTCTAGACATACCCTAACTGCTTTTATGAAGGAAATAATCCCACACATCACTTTTAGGCTTAGTTCTTCTTTTCATACTGATGAAAACACAATTACACCTTTCACAAAACAGAATAAATGTGTTATTGCCTCTTTATATACTTTTTGTGATGCTTCCAGAAAGTTGCATAACAGTCAGAATTCCCGACTCATGAATGTCCTAGAAAGTTCCATAATATTCTGGAACATTCTGTAACATTCTCAAATTATCTTGAATGGTCTAGAAAGCTCTTTAACGTTCAGGGTGTTCTAAAAGTTGAATACAATATATTATTTCAAGAGGAAATGAAAAATTAGAAAATTCTCAAAAATTCTCGGGAAATAATCTTTTGGAGAATATTCTCAGAATATTCTCGTTCTCGGAGAATATTCTCCAGAGAATATTCTCACCTCACATCACTAGTCACTATCTTTTCAGCTGCTCCTTTAGGTGTTGTCTGTCTTTCTCAGTTTCTTCCCCTCTGTTCTGCTTTTCTAGAGCCCAAAACAACACTTCCACCAAAAGCTCTGGGAGGAGTTCACACACTTTTGGCTTAGGTTGGCGTTTAGGCTGACAGATATATTAATTGAAGGGTGCGTGTGACACTGTACAGAAAGATGACCAAGCATACACAAAGGTATTACCACTGATATACCACCACTGCTGCACTATTTTGATAATTCTTATGCAAAGTGGGCTTTCTAAAGGTATCATTGGAAAAGTTGTGATCTGTTGAACAATGTTATACTGTTTGTGTGTGTATTACCACTATGTATGAAGTGACAAATCTGTGCTATGTGTTTTTAATCTCAAATATCCCGGGTTTCTAGGTAACATCCATCACACAAATCCACATGAAGACCAGCCAGCAAAGTTTGTGGCCATTAAGGAGAATCTACACATTCAGCAGGCCCCTCCCAAGCACACCTCAGAAAGCATGCAGACAATGGAGACCCAGTGCCTCAGCAGGGCATGTAGAACATATGATCCCTGACTCCATGTTTGAGACATTAACTTTCCATGCATATGGACTGAAGGGCATAAATTGGAGTGTGGCATCATCAACTTTTCTATTTCCTGCTCCAAATCTCTGGACTACGTTTTCTAATAAAGAGCTTCAAACAGTGGACTGACAACCCCAATATTTTTGATGAACTAAGGATACTTATTACAAGCTAGGAGATTCAACAACCCCGTTATTATCCTGATCTACAAACTCTGAAATCAACTGTAATATATATGACTCATTTTAACTTCTTGATAACAGACGTTTGGTGGTGCATGAGGGGCAAGAAAGTCTAAAGGAAACAGTCTGTGGCTCCATAAAAATTAGTGTAGTATTTTCAAAGCACTTATTCATTACTGGCTTGGTAATATCTTATGGTAAAGTGTATCACCATTCTGGGGTATATACCTCATATTCTGGTAGTCTGACCTGACGTTGGCACTCATAAGTAGCGTTCCATACCAGGCAATATTACAGAGTTCACACCCATCAATCTCAGTTTGGGATTTTAATTCAGCCCACAAAAAAGTTTCACTCAGCTCATAATACCATTTAAAAAGCTGAAGCAAGAAAGTACTTAAAAATCTCATACGTAGTTGTTAAGAGCTCAGTCCAGGACTGCCTCTGTACCGAGGGAGGTGAGGCACTGTAAAAATCACCCTCCAGTTGTCAGGAGTAATGACTTATTGCCTGCAATGCTGCCTTATAGTTCACAGCATAGAAAGGAAACCAGGCCAAATTGCTGCAAAATTGCAACTATTCTGGACAAAACACAAAATAAACTTGTTGAACCTGGTCTAGAATCTACAATCAAGTGGACAAGAAGGCAGATGCAGCAATGGACTCCTGAATTTACTTAGCATATTATACTGCTTCCCACTGATGCGTCCACTCTATCAGATCACAGTTTTCAGTTCTATGTTGGTACAGATTGCCTGTGCAAGATAAATGGCCAGTAGCATTCTTGTCCGAGAGAGTGTCAACTCCTCTATCAAAGGAAAGTAGAGAAATTACAGCTGGTCCACAGGAATAGGGTTCCTCCCCTGAATATGACCAGACTTGAAAGTTGGTACTGGTCACTTGTTCTCTGTCTGAGAATTGAGCAGTCAGTCAACTGGAGAGGTAATAGACTATTTTTATTTGTCATAGTTTTCCAGGAAAGCAACAATAATGCATTAACTGACGGTCTGGTGGAGCTATGAGCACTAGCAAATACAGACTGCAGGTTGACATATTATAAATGGACACTTCAATTATACAAATGACCAGATTCAGTTCCAAAGTGAGAGAGGAGTTGTCTTGGCGGCATCCCCAGAGCATCAGAGTAAACACCAGGGCCAATACAAAGGTATGAACAATTGCAGGGTCAGCTTCCTGAGAGAGTCCCAATAGTTTCCATATCAAGGTGGTACTAGAAAAGAGCTTTCTTTTCGGGTGTTACACATAAGGCTGACATGTCACATTATGGTAAAGTTTTTCTCTCAAGTATACAACAACTGCTTGAAATGGCAGCATATCTTGGCTGAGATTCCCTTCAATCCTCTGGAAGTCATTTTCAGTGTCAACAATAAAGATGTCAAGCATACACATCAGCACTAAATATTAAAAGCTTCAAAAAACTCTCTTCCCACTCAAAAGACTCCATCACATTGAGATATTTCCTTTAGGGAATGAGAGTAAGCTGTAGGGAAGAAGTAAGGCATACCAATTTTTAAGTATCAAGGTGAGGGGGAAGTTTCAAGTTAAAAAATATATTTTCATTGTATATTTTGAAATTCTTTTTACTAACTTAGTAATAGTTAGAAAATGCTATCCAAACCAGTCTCATTTTAATTTTATTTTTTCTACTGTTCGGATAGGGCCATTTTAGAAAAAACAGTATCACACTCCAATGAGTATCATGCTGAGCTATCACTAGTTGGCAGGTTCTGGGGGAACAAATCAAGAAGTCACATGTCTAGTATATCCAAAACAATATCCCAGAATAACACACACACAGTGTGTGTTAATACTTAATTTGACAGCACATCTGCATTGCTGAATTCAAGATAGCAATTAGGCAGTTCTCACTGTCAATCTCTTCCTAAATACACAATTGAGAAATTGACATCAATTACCTAAGATGTTTTCAAATGCTTCTCTTAAATACGAGAAAACAAGCATGTTTAAGAAAGTTGAGCTCATGTTGAAGTTCTCAAAGGAGAAAAACAGCTTCCGCAAAGATATGAAGGAATCATCCAAAGAGGAAAAAACTTGAGGATTTTTAATTTATAGAAATATATACTCTGATGAAATAATTATGGCTTTTTTATTAGGAATTTCTATGCAGAAAATATGCATCCACACAAGCAACTCTGTATATAACAATTTAAAAAGACATAAAATTGATATTTGACAATGCAAAATATTAATACACTTCACTTTAATACGGTTTCAATCACATCAAGCTAATATATGCCACTTGGCATATATACAGCGAATAATTTAATATAAATATTTTGATTTAAACATTATTCATTGTGTGCTCAAAAATCACCTAGCTTCATTAACTATTCAATGGTGCATAATGGCTCAATTTGTGACTCAACTGAATTAAAACTGGCTTCTCTAGTCCATAGAAGTAAAATACTGAAGCAATGTCATTATTGTCCACACTTGCAAATAAAATTATCACAATTTTACAAAACTTTCAGAACAGTACATTAGTGAGAAGGGGGCTGAGGTAATATGTTTTACTGGACCAACTTCTGTTAGTGAGACAAAAGATTTCAAGCTTACACAGACCCAAAGAAGAGCTTTGTATAAACTCAAAAGCTAGTATCTCACCAACAGAATTTGGTCCAATAAAAGACATTATCGCACCTGTCTTAACTCTTTAATATACTGGGAACACCACAGCTACACCGATATTGTGTAGTACAGTTCATGACAAGAGAGAAAGACTGCAGTTCTGAGAAAATATAATGCTATATCACTATCATAATAAGGTGTTAACCACCTACATAAATGTTTTTCTTGTACATTTGTCCAAATAAACCAACTAAATCTGTCTCTCTTGAAAGTCACTCCTGTAGGAGAGGGTTGATGAGTTCCCTGTGGAGTTTTATTGCCAAGAGGCTGTTTGGAAAGTGGCAGACTGTAAAGTGGTACAGTAGATAGTATTAAACAGTTGCCCATGAATTAATGAGTAAAGTGACCCAGTTAGTCATTGCAGCTGAGTCCTCTAATTCCACTTCAAAGGAGATCAAATATACCAAGACAATCACCCATACTGGGATGCCAACTGGCTCTTCCTTGTGAACAAAACAAAAAAACAAAAAAATGTGCATTGTTAAAATACCACAAATTTTTTAAAAAAGATGTACTTAAGGAGAAATTAATGGCAAAAGTCTACACTTGATTTCCTACATATAAACATTAATTATTTCCATAGTGCAAGGAATCCTGCTGAAACAGATAGCTCAAAAGTAATTTTATAAAAGTTTCAGTATAGTCCACAAGATAAAATGGTTACATACCCTTTCGTAACGGTTATTCTTTGAAATGCGTTATTCATGTCCATTCCAAGTAGGTATCCGTGTATGCTCATGCACATTAGCCAGAAGATTTTTTTCCCTTAGCAGCTAGCCCTAGGGCTGGTCTGGGTGCCCCCGGGAGTGGCCCCGAAATGGTGCTCAATATAAAGCCCTGCCAACCTTCCCCCCTTTCAGTTCCTTCTTGCTGGCTACTCCCACAGTGGGGGAAGGAGGGTGGGTATTGAAATGGACATGAACCCATCTCTAAGAGAAACAGTTATAAGAAGATTAGTACCCATTGTTGTTTCTTTGAGTTTGTTTGTTCATGTGCAATACAATTAGGTGATTCCCGAGCTGGAAGTCAGGAGGTGGGGTCAGAGCTTTGAACTCAATGAAGCACTTCCCTGCTGATTGATGTATGATCTCTAGACTGGTGTGTGAGTGTGTAATGAGCTGCGAACATGTGAATAAATGATCATGTTGCTGTTCTGCAGATTTCTTGGGGTGGGGTGGGGATGGGGGGGATCTGGGCCAGGAAAGCTTCTGAAGTAGACTGTGCCCTAGTGGAGTGTGCCGAGAGCAGTGGAGGAGGCATCCCTACTAAGCTAAAGCAATCCCTGATGCATGACACAATCCATTAAGAAATATACTGGGCCAAAACAGATTGGCACTTCATTCTGTCTATTACAGCTACAAACAGTTGGATAGACTTCCTGAAAGGCTTAGTTCTTTCAACAAAAAAGGTCAGTGCCCAGAGAATGTAGCCTCTGCTTACGTGAATTTGCATGAAGTTGGGGGGGGGGGGCTTTCCTCGTAGAGGTTATTCCTATCAGAAACGCCACCTTGAAGGATAAGTACACGAAGGAACACATTGCTAGCAGCTCAAATTTGTACAGGACTAAGTCCCAAGGAGTAACAAGTGCCCTGACATATGGGTAAAGTCTGTCAAGACCTTTTAGAAAGAAGCTGAGTAGAGGGTCAGTGAACATAGATGAGCCTTGGACCCCCAGATGGAAAACTGAAATAGTGGCTAAATGTACCTTGATAGAGGAAATTGAGAAGCTCTGTTTGAGGTAGAGGAGATAATCCGAGATCAAAGGCATTGATGCCTGCATGGGGGACAAACCATGCTGAGCAGACCAAATTGAGAATCTTTTCATCAATAAAAGTAGCTCTTGTAGAGGGCTTCCTACTACCTAAGAGGATTTGTCTCACTTGGTCCGAGAAAGAGAGGTCCACGGGGTTTAGCCATGGAGCTTCCATGCTATTACATGGAGGGACTCAAGATTCGGGTGTAGGAGACAGTATTGCTCCTGTGACAGAAGGTCCAGAGTGAGGGGTAGCAGAACTGGAGGTTCCACTGACGTGTCCAACAGGGTTGTGTACCAAAGCTGACCGCGCTAGGCCAGGGTTATGAGGATAACTTGGGCCCAGTCCTGTTTAGGAGCACCCTGTGAATCAGAGGAATGGGAGGAAAAGTGACTCCCCCAGCTGAGGAAGAACTCATGACCTCAAGAGCCTGAGCTGAAGTTCTGGAATGTACAGAAGAGTCAGCATTTCTGGTTGTGTTAGATCTCTTTGCAAAGCAACACATCTGGGGAGACCCCCACCTCTGGCAATCTCTGGATATAGAGAACACTTGTGGGACTAAAGAAATGGCTTAGGCTGTCCGCCAAGCTGTTTTGCACCCCTGGAAAGTACTCGTCTTGTAGGTGTATCGACTGATCTACAAAGAAGTTCCACAACCTGAGGGTTTGCTGGCAGAAAGAGAGGAGTGTGCACCTCCCTGTTTGTTCATATAATATACTGTCGTCATATTGTCTGTCAAAACCAGGGCACAATGACCCGACAGGTGGAACCTGAATGCTTGACATACCAACCAGACTTCCCTGAGCTCCATGACGTTTATGTGCAGAGTCAAATCCTCTGGAGACCAGAGACCTTGAGTTTTAAGGTCTTCTAGATGAGCTTCCTACCCCAAATCTGATGCATCTATCACAAAGGTTAGTGAGGCTGTGCAGGGTACTACGGAGCAAACTTGGTCTTGGTCAAGCCACCAAAGAAGGAAATCTAGCTCCATCCGAGGTAACATTACCAGTCTGTCTAGCCTGTCTCAGGACGGGCGGTAGGTGGACACTAACCATAGTCTCGCAAAGTGTACTACGTACATGCATAGGCCACGTGACCAAAAATTCTGAGGCAGTCTCTGGCCATGGTTGTTGGGAAGTTTCTGAATGATGGTCTCAGTGTTCTCCTGGAAGATACGCCCTTGATTGTGTGGTGTCTAGGACTTCCCTATAAACTCTAGCCTCTGAAGTAGGGAAAGAGTTGATCTGGTCTCGCTGAGGAGGCCTGACTCATCAAATGTGGCTCAGGTCACCTGAATTTCTACCTGGCTCCTGGAGTGGCCCTGGATGAGCCAATTGTACCAATATGGGAAAACTGCATGTAATGGCTGCGGAAGAAATCTGCTATCACCACCATCAACTTTGTGAAAACCCAAGGTGCTGAAGATAGGCTGAAAGGGAGAACTGTGAACTGATAGTGTGGTTTCCTATCACAAATCTTAGGTACTTCCTGTGGGGATGGTAAGTTAAAATGTGATAATATGCATTCCTCAAGACAAGGACAGTGTACCAGTCGCCTGGCTCCAGTGAGAGGATAATGCATGCCAGAGAGACCATGCAGAACTTGAGCTTCTTTATGAATTTGTTGAGATTGCACAGGTCCAGAATATGCCACAACCTGCCCCTAGCTTTCAGGATTAGGAAAGAGTGGGAATAAAACCCCTGCCCCCTAATTTCCAAAGAAACCTCCTCCACTGCTCTCAGAGAGATGAGCGTGTGCACCTCCTGAAGCAGGAGTTGCTCATGAGAAGGATCCCTAATGAGGGATGGGGAGAGAGGGTGGTGGGTGGCTGAAGGAAAACAATGTATTATCCCTTTGTACCATGTGTAGCATCCAGCACGCGAACACGATGTGGGACCACACATGGTAAAAAGGGGATATGATGGACTGGGCTAGGTCTGGGCACCGCTGAGGGCATCAGCTCAGGGTGAACTGCTCAAAACCAGGGCTACTTGCAGCCCCTGACTGGAGATCTTTCCCAAATGGGCCACAGACCAGTCACACGGAGCACTTCAGCTGCCAGTCTGGCCAGCAGGAAGCCTCACGAGCAAAACCCCTCAGACACCCCAGCTCTCCATGTGCCACAAGCAGCCCTGTGCCTTACACACAGGTGAAAGGTTATAAAACCCGATCTCACCAACTCCAAACAGATCCTCCCGGTCCCAAAGAACCAGCCACAGTCCCAGGCCAATTTATACTTTAGATCTTACCCATAAAAGCACACTGGGCCAATCCTTTAGAATCTAAAATCTAAAGGTTTATTAATAAAAAAGAAAAGGTTGAGCGTAAGACTGTTAAGGAGAATTATATACATCAATCACCAAGTTCTTGATGCAGGCTCTTAGCAGAGATGTTATCAACTGCTAGCTCAGGAGTCTCTGGTGTACACCCTGTATTAGGATGGGTCAGCAATCCTTCCTGGCTCTCTGTCCCTAGCAAGGATGCATCTGGAATCAGTAGCAAGATTGAAGACAAGATGGAGATGGCCTCATGGGATTTTTATATTCTTGATGTCTTCCAAACTGGATCCAGTCACATGATCAAATGACCTATCTCTGTTTCACATGCAAGTAGCCATTATGCACTGGCTAGTCTGCAGGCTTCCAGATGCATTTCTCAGGTGTATATTGGCCACTCTGAGAGCCATTGTCCATGAAGCAGTGCTAATTAGCACAGCTATTCACTGAACAATCCTTCCTCACATTAGGCAGTCCAGGCCCATTGTGCCCTCCCAGAGAGAGAACATTTAAAATACAAGAACAGAGCCCATATTCATAACTTCACATACAAACAACATACAAGTACATTAGTAGCATACATAAAATCAGTAGAGCATAAGCTTTCATTTGACACCTCACATGGCCCACTTTGTACAGAACTTGAGGCAAACACCACCCATAGGTGCAACAGTGATCTGTCTGCTAACTTTAAAATCCAATAACGTGACAGGGGACAACCGGGATGAAAAAAGATAATGGAGTGGATATGAAACAGCCACTGGTACACGTCCTCAACTTCAAAATTGCTGCTTGTGGCCAAAAGTGAGTTTGGATTGCCCAGATCCCTGACCAAGTTTTTGAGATTGGTGTCTGCAGCCATTCCTGTTACGCCTCCTAGACATGTCCTGCCTGTTCTGAGGTGGGCATGGGCGGAACTGGGGTCAAGGTGTGAAATATCTATGCTGAGTGGAGGGCGTATGCAGACCTAATGACCTGAGTGTTGTTCTGGAGCCCTTTAAACTATGCAGACTTGTGTCTGTTTTCTTGGGGAAAAGTGCATTGTCCTGAAATGGCAGGTTCTGGATGGTCTGTTGGACCTCTTACAACAGATCAGATACCTGGAGCCATCCACCCTATGTATTGCTATCCCCATAGTTGAAGCATCCACAGCATCCAACCCCATTTGCAGGGGAAACCCTGGAGACTAACCAATCTCCATCAAAGAAGACAGAAAACTCCACTCTGGAATCCTGGGGAAGCAGTTCCATGAACTTGGACAATGAACTGCATGTCTTAAGATTATATTTACTAATCGCTTGTTGGTTAGCGATACACAGCTGCAGGGCGATTGAGTAAATCTTGTATCCATACAGGTCTAGCCTCTTGGCCTCCCTGTTCTTCAGCCCTTGCAAGGTCTGTCTCTCCCGATGATTTTCCAGATCTACCACCAACAGGTCAGGAGCAGGGTGGGTGCAGAGATGCACAAACCCTTGAGACAGGACGTAGTATCTCCTCTCATTACTGTATGTGGTAGAGAGGCTGGTGTCTGCCACAGGGTCTTGATAGTGTCAGTGATGGACTTGATGAGCGGCCGGGCAATACGTCCCAGTACAGAAGAGAACAAAATGTCTACCACAAGATCAGTGTCCTCTAGAACTATACAACTATAAGAATAACTAGAACTGAGAAAACTACAAGGACAAATGAGCTGCTGCACTTGCTAACAAAAGCCACGTGAAGTTCCAGCTAACCGTCACTGGTGGAAAGACAGAATTGAAGAGGGGGTGTTGGCAGGGCACTATATTGAGCACCAATTCAGTGCTAATCCAGGTGGTGCCCAGACTGACCCTACTGCTAGGGGAAAAATTCTTAAGGCTAACATGCACATGCATTCACAGACACATAACTGGGATGCACATGAACAAAAACTTGAAGAACTACTAATACAAATATAGTGATAGAGATGCAGCCGTGTTAGTCTGGTGTAGCTGAAACAAAAGACAGAACTATGTAGCACTTTAAAGACTAACAAGATGATTTATTAGGTGATGAGCTTTCGTGGGAATAAACCATTTTGTTAGTCTTTCAAGTGCTACATAATACAAATATAGATTGCCATAATGCCTAAGAAAATCGCATACATAAAAAGTTATATTTCATCTAAAAGAAAGTATTTTCCTACTAGTAACATTGTTTATTTCCTGTGTTATCACGGAAGCTAGATATTTAATTATATATTCCATATCTGATTAGTTTGCATTAATTTAATTTCATCACTATCAATATTTGTAACATAAGGTCACTGATTCTGAATATAACCTTTAATGAAGATATGTAAATCTCTTTCTTTCAACTGATGCTACCAGGTAATTTCCCAGAAATGGATGATTAAAACTACTTTGTATGCAATTCATGTGTAGAATGAGCTATTCTTTAAAATGTAGCCAAAAAGCAATGAAAATATTTTCTGTTTTTCTTAATCACCATAATATTATATTGCAGTATAATACTTGATTCAAAGTTTAACATAAAAAACTGTAATGTAAAAATGAAATATCCTATTTCTCTTTCCTTAGCATGGGAAAACATTTACAATCAAATTCTTATTAATCATTTGCCCCTTTTGTGTTGCCTCAGCAATTCTAAGGGACTAGAATTTGAATGTAGAAGACTAGAGAATTTTCCTTTCCTGAACCAGTGCTCCCATTGAAGAGGCATGCTGGCCCACTGAAGAAGTATGTTGGCAGTGAGAAGGGAGTGTAGTGAAACTCAGTTATGCAAAAGTGATCCTTAAACAATGTAAGATGGCGAGCCATGGGGAACCATAACTTACTCTGAAGGAGAGGGTCTGGGACAAAGTGAAGGCAGAAATAAACAGACAGGAGAAAGACAACAAGCAGGACAATAGATGAGACACACTAAAAAAGAGAAGACAACAATGAGAGCAGGAAAACAGGATAGAAGACAGCCAACAGGACAGAAAACTTGAAAGAACAGACTGGAGCAGGAGAGAGCAATGATATAGGTCAGAGACAAGAGCTTCAGCCAACTGTGATGTCAGGAAATGCAGGATGCTTATGTGAGGTGATTCAGCCATTCTTTAAAATAATGGAAACAAAATAAAAAATAAAACAAAAAGGAAGGGTGTCTCTTATGAGCATAAAAATGCATCCAGACAGCATGAACTTTTTCCTATAGCTAAATATAGAATTCAAAACCTCTGGCAAAACTACACAGATACTTGTCTTGACATCTATAGTAAATTGAGCAGTGTGATAAAGAGAACAATAGCCTCATAGTAATCTCTTTCTGGGACTTTGCTGATGGACCATTTGGTTTCCTAACTAGCGTCCAACTCTCAACTCATTCAGACTCTTTCTTATTTACTTCAATATATGGCCCAGAGCCAATTCATTTTAAGAGTGATCACTGGGTGGGTATAAATTTGACAACAAATAATACAACAAACATGATATTTCCTAAGTATGACAAAACCAGATTTTCTGATTTTATGACAAACAACAACTAACTGTCCAAATATAAAATAAACCATGAGACTAATAAAAAAGCTATGAAATAACAATATACTGGGGGGCAGGGTCTGTACATTTGCCTCAATACTCAAAAAAGTACCATATTATTTCACCTTGTAGCAGAATATATTCACACTCATTCTGATCCCTCTAGGAGTAGCTGTCATTTTTAAATCAGATAATATTATCAGAATTGACAAGTTAGTGGTATATAGTATGATGGTATTTGGAAAAGGTTGTACAGTTGACTTGTGTCATCATTTAACCTTCCAAGTCACATTGTTTCATTGAAAGTGATCTACAATAATTCTCAATGGGACCATGAGCTGCTAGAAAAGAATTTATGTCCTGCTTTTGCTAGACAGCACATTTATTAGATTATACCCTTTATGAGGAAAGATTAATAAGACTGGGACTTTTCAGCTTGGAAGAAAGACGACAGAGGGATATTATAGAGGTCTATAACATCATGACTGGTGTGGAAAAAGTGAATAAAGAAGAATTATTTACTCCTTCCCATAACACAAGAACTACGGATCACCAAAGGAAATGTACAGGTAGCAAGTTTAAAATAAACAAAAGGAAGTATTTCTTCACACAATGGACAATCGACCTATGGAACTCCTTGCCAGAGGATGTTGTGATGTCAAAAACTATAATAGGGTTTAAAAAGAGCTAGATAAATTCATGGGGGACAGGCCCATCGATGCCTATTAGCCAGGATGGGTAGGAATTGTGTTCCTGGCCCAGGGCTGAGTGAAATTTGGCACAGGGGCTGGATCCGTCCTGCTAAGCTGCCGAATTGGGCCCACAAAGCCACTGGATCTAGCCCATGGACGACCCTGCTGGGACCCTCCAGCAGAAGGCGCTGGGTTGAGAGCTACCCCTCCAGGAGCTGTACTTGGCCTGGGGTCCTGCCCCCTGACTTCTGGCCAATGGAAGGGACATGGAGCAGATGGGAGGGTGCTGGCGGCTAGCCTCCTTCCAGAGTTGTCTGGGGCAGAGGCTTAGAATTCACATAACATGGCTGGCAGCTTCTGGCCCCACTGCTAACCTGTTGCCTGGCAGCTGCCCAGCAGGCACAAGCCCTTTGAATAAGAAACAGGTGAAAGGGCTCACGCCTCCTGAGAAACTCCCAGGCAACGGGCCAGTGGGACCGAGAGCTGCGGGCCCTTTCAATTACTTCTGTGTAAAGGACTTGTGCCTGCCAGGGAACGCAGCAGCCCAGCAAGTGCAAGCCATTTAAATAGAAGAAGTTCAAAGGACTCACGTGTCTCCAGCTCCCAAACAATGTGCTAGGGCAGGAGTCAGCAACCTTTCGGAAATGGAGTGCCAAGATTTGACGTATTCACCTCTATGTACGAATCCAAGTGCCGGTGATACTTTTTAAACTCAATAATAGTCCTACTTACGGCAGCTTCATTAATAAATAAATTAAGATGCAGATCTTACCTTTTAGTTCAGGGGTCAGCAATGCTTCATAAGTGGCGTACCAAGATTTAACTTATTCATGGATCCCTGTGCTGGGAGAAAGAGGAAGGAGGGGAGGCAAGGGCAGACTGGGTACAGTGACCTTATTTTCTGAACCAACTGCAGCTAGGCAGAATGGTTGAATGTAAATTATTGAACAGATTAAGCATTTTAACTTTCTCATAAGCTTCAGAGGGGTAGCAGAGTTAGTCTGTAACTAGAAAAATTTGAAAAACAAATAGTCTAGCAACACCTTAAAGACTAACAAAACATGTGTACACATAGATGGTATCATGAGCTTTCGTGGGTACAACCCACTTCTTCAGATGGAGTATTAAAAGTCCAGATCCAAAAATAAATAGGGGATGGGTGGGGGGAGGAAGGGAAAAAATAGTGAAATGGAGTGTTCAAGTGTTCTTGTAACCTGAACGCTCTACATTGCTATTTTTTCCCTCCCTTTCCCCGCCCCATTCCCTCTTTATTTTTGGATCTGGACTTTTAATATTCCATTCATCTGAAGAAGTGGGTTGTATCCATGAAAGCTCATGATACCATCTACGTGTTTTGTTAGTCTTTAAGATGCTCCTAGACTATTAGTTGTTTTTCAGGTTTAACTTTCTCGTATTAGTTTATCAAGCTTCATTTTAAATAAAGTAAAATGTTATGTCCAACACAAAAGGTTTCAATGTTTTCTTTATTTATGGCAGGGGTGGGAAACCTTTTTTAGGTCAGGGGGTCACTGACCCACAGAAAAAACAGTTGGGGATGACACAAGTGAGAAGCAAAATAACTCCTCCAAAAAATCCCAACACTCACTGATGTGGTCCCAACTGAGACACCTCACTTCCCTGGTACCCCAGCCTCACGGGGTGAGGGAAATGGAAAGGGGGGACTGAGGTTCAGGGCTTCCCATAGACCAGATTTATGTTTCTGGGGTTCCAGAGTTAGTGGATTTTATGGACCTCCTTAGGCTCTGGGACAGGGACAAAAATGAGGGGTAGTGTGCAAGACAGGGCTGGCAGCAAGTAGGACAGGGATGGGGTGCAGGATCTGGGCAGGAGATGGGTGCAGAAGTGAGAGAATTTGCAAGGTCTGGGGTAGGGGGGAGGAGTAGGGTGCAGAAGCAGACTGGGAGCAGGGTGTCTGGCCAGGTGGAAGGAGCAGGAGCAAGGGAGGGTGCAGCATGTGGCCTGGAGAGAAGGTGCAGGAGCAACAGCGATAAAAGAACAGGATGGGGTATCTGACCAGCAGAGGGGATGCAGGAACAAGGGAGGGTGCAAGCTGGGAGTGCCGGATGTTGGGAGGGGACGGAAGCAAGGGTACTTGGGTGGGGGGGGGGGTGCGGGTCAGGGCATGAGGGGGGACCATACTTGGCTTCATGCCCCCTTGCAGCAATGACCGCAGCCACGCTGTCCCAGCCACCCTGGAGAGAGGCCCCTTTGCCGGGGCCCACATGGTCCAGGCCCGGACCCAAAGGCCCCACTGTGACACAATCAGGGCCACTCCAGAGGGCCCGCTGCCACTGTGGTATAGGGCCAGAGACCCTGCTGCTGTGGTCCACGTGGTCTGGGGCCAGCCCTGGAGGCTGGAGGCACTGCTGCCATTGCCAGACAGTCCCAGGTCAGCCCCCGACTGTGTGGCTGCAGCAGTGGCACCTCCAGAACCAACCCAGCACTGCATGGCCACGATGCCTCCAGCTTACAGGGCTGGCCACAGACCACGTGGCCATGGCGCCTGCAGCCTCCGGGGCTGGCCCCAGACCACGTGGCCACGGCGCCTCCAGGGCTAACTCCAGACCAATGGCCGCGGCAGCCGTGCCTCCAGCCTCCGGGGCTGGCCCTGGACCATGTGGCCTCAGCCACAGTGATGCCTCCTCCCACTTCAGCCTAACCAGCTGCAGAGAGAATCATAGAATCATAGAACACTAGAACTAGAAGGGACCTGGAGAGGTCATCAAGTCCCGTCCCCTGCCCTCACAGCGGGACCCAGTACCATCTAGACCATCCCTGATAGATGTCTATCTAACCTGCTCTTAAATATCTCCAGAGATGGAGATTTCACAACTTATTCCAGTGTTTAACCACCCTGACAGTTAGGAAGTTTTTCCTACTGTCCAAGCTAAACCTTCCTTGCTGAAGTTTAAGCCCATTGCTTCTTGTCCTATCCTCAGAGGCCAGGGAGAACAAAATTTTTCCCTCCTCCTTGTGACACCCTTTTAGATACCTGAAAACTGCTATCATGTCCCCTCTCAGTCTTCTCCTTTCCAAACTAACCAAGCCCAATTCTTTCAGTCTTCTGTCATAGGTCTTGTTCTTTAGACCTTTAATAATTCTTGTGGCTCTTCTCTGGACCTTCTCCAATTTCTCCACATCTTTCTTGAAATGTGGCTCCCCGAACTGGACACAATACTCCAACTGAGATCTAATCAGAGCAGAGTAGAGCAGAAGAATGACTCCTCATGTCTTGCTCACAACACTCCTGTTAATGCATCCCAGAATCATGTTTGCTTTTGCAACAGCGTCTCATTGTTGGCTCATATTTAGCTTCTGGTTTACTATGACCCCTAGGGCTATGTCTACACTACAGAGTTTTTCCGGGATACCTCTGGTATCCCGGAAAAACTCTGCCGCGTCCAGGGAACGCATGTGTTCTTCCAAAAAATTTTTCAAAAGAGCAGACACACTTTTTCGGCATCCCTGTAAATCTCATTTTATGAGGAAAAAGGGATGTTCCAAAAAAAGGTTTTTTCTCTGATATTTGGCCCCGTGTAGACGGGCCAAATGCCAGAAAAGCCTCTTCCAGAAAAAAAAAAAAGAAGCGGAAAAAGCTATGCAAATTGCAGTTCACAATTTGTGTAGCTTTTTCCAGAAGAACAGTGTAGTGTAAACATAGCCTGGATACCTTTCTACAGTACTTATTCCTCGACAGTCACTTCCCATTCTGTATGTGTGAAACTGATTGTTCCTTCTTAAGTGGAGTACTTTCCATTTGTCCTTATTAAACTTCATCCTATTAACCTCAGACCATTTCTCTAGTTTGTCCAGATCATTTTGAATTATGACGCTACCCTCCAAAGCACTTGCAAACTCCTCCCAGCTTGGTATCATCCACAAACTCAGTAAGCATACTCTCTATGCCAATATCGAAATCATTGATGAAGATATTGAACAGAACTGGTCCCAAAACAGATCCCTATGGAACCCCACTTATTATGCCTTTCCAGCAGGATTGTGAACCGTTAATAACTACTCTCTGAGAATGGTTATCCAGCCACCTTACAGAATTATCTGTGCTATTCATTTCCTCTGAGGCACCTGTCATTGGCCACTGTCAGAACACAGAATAACAAATGGACCAGAATAATAAATGGATCTTTCATCTGACCCAGTATGGCTGTTCTTATGACATCATGGCTGTGACTGACCATAGGACATTTCCCAAAGCAGTTAGTGATTGACTTATGTTATGCAGGATGAGGGTTTACATCCCTTCTAAATGTTTTATATTACTTTCATATTCACATGCTACCTAACATAACAATATATATTATCCATATAAAAGGATAATCCTGTTTTAAAATCCTGCTACGATATAGGTTTCAGTAATCTTGTTAACAATGAGTTTCTCAGATTAATTACAGATTGTGTGAAGAACCTTCATTTTATCAAATATGGTGTCTTTCAACAAGGCAACTAAAGTGAGTTATCATTCAGTTCTAATAAGGAACAGTAAAGAATAAAGTATACATTGTTCACAACAACCTACAGATAAATTTTGTTTCTGTACAGTGTTAGGATAAGCCAAAAAGTAAAAAAGTCAAACTTTATGAATAATTTTTACTATGTTCCTAGTGGAAAGTGACAGAAAGGATTATGTATAATAGAATTTTGTTTGATCATAAAAGCTTATTACTGGTATTATATACTGCATCAAAATGAAACAAATTCAGCAAAGTTACTAGGACCCAACTGTTCCTTTCTTTGCTTCCTATCCTTGGCACCATATTTAAGAGCCTCTTGTGAAATAAAACTGGAGCTCTGCAAGAAAATTTCATTCTCCTTAAAAAATAATATTCATCATAATATTACAACACTGCAGTCCATGTTTCCAATGTCTCAAGCAAATGATTAAGTGGCCTTTTGGGACAAAACTTTAGGTACTACAATTATACTAATCTTTATACTTTAAAGAAAGCATGCTCATGTCACAGTCAATTATTTTTCAGACTAAGGGGAGAATAAATTACACACTAACTGCAATGGCTAAATCCTAAATCCAAAACCAACTCTAAAACCCATTTTATCTTTCAATTTATTAGATAACAGTGAATATGTATTTTCTATTTTCAGTAACAAACTATTACCTTTAAAATATTAGAAATGTAGTACATTCCCAAACCTATAAGAAATAGTCACCATTCCTCTTTAATTAAAAATGATTCAGACCATTTATTCCATTTCTAGTTTATTACTGAGATTCCAGTCATAAAGGAACACAGAGTAAGATTAAAGGAGAATGCAGGAATGTTTTCAACACTGATGTTTAGTTATGTATAATACGGTGATAATCAGGTCCTAGAAGCATATTTTAAACAATATTAAATGGAGTGTTTTAGTCAAAAGGAAAAGTAAGATGGAAGGTCAAGTTCCAAACTAGACAACTAAGGGGTGCTTTTCATCTTTAGCTGTCCAGACCCTGGAAAATTAGTGATGCTACCAAATAATTCATTTCCTTTTGTGCTTTCACAAACATGAAATAGGAGGGATACCACAACTGAATCTTGTGGGAGCTAGCACATTATAGCTAAGGATGTTAGATAGCAGGAAATAGAATAGTTGACTAATCGCACGAATTCTTAGCTGTTAGTTGTCTATTTTATAGTCCCTGGGGGTGGAGCTGGCATCCAGTGCGCTCCACCCCACTCCAGGAAGTCCCCTGCCACTCCGTGCTACTGTCTCTATATCAGCAGCCCCTGTCCTCGGACCGTAGGTGGACAGGGACTGCTGCTGGGGACCAGCCTCTGTCCACAGCAGGCCCAAACTCAGGATGCAGAGCAGCCTCTGTCCAAGGGGAGCTCAGACTCCCCACAGATAGGGATTGCTACCGCAAAGCAGCCTATGCTCACAATGGGTCCAGGCTTGCCATGGGCAGAGGCTGCTTTGCGGCAGCCTTCCCCTCCCCCATCTCTTATAGAGGCAGCAGCACAAGGGAGTGGGGGTGGCACCATGGAGCCAGCTCTCACTTCCCCCCACCACCCTTGCTGCCTCTGATACAGAAGCAGCGGGGGGGGGGGAGAGGGCGGGGGAAGGGGGGAGTGAGTAGTTCACTAGATTTATCGGTTAATCTAGTCATCTACTCGTTCACATCCCTAATTATAGCAATCAGTTAGCACTTACCCAACATTACCCCTTTAAGTACTCTGAGGGGCAAAAAAGTCAAACTAAAGTGGGGGGGATTATATATCAACTCATGATCTCACAAATAAGTGAAAGGCTAATAAAATTTAAATAGACACTTTCTGATGCTGGACTTGAATCATCACTGAAGCCTGAGTTCCAAACACTGGTCTGAAACCAAAATGACAAGGAACAAAAAATTCTGATGGGTGCCCTACCCTTTGCCTTGAGCCCCCTCCCACATCCAAACTCCCTCCCAGAGCCCACACCTCACACTGTTTCCCAAAATGCCAAAGTATAGAGCTGGTAAAGGTCCAGGTAACACAGCTTTTAGGGTACATCTACACTGCAACACAATTTCAAAATAACTAGTGTTATTCTGAAATAACTTAGTCCACATCTACATAGCAGGCAGTTAGGGTTGCCAGGTGTCCGGTATTGAACCGGACAGCCCGGTATTTTCACCTCTTGTCCAGTAAAAAAATTCAGAAAATACCAGACACCTAAAATGTCTGATATTTTCTGATTTTTTTCCCGGCCAGGAGGCGAAAATCCCAGGTGCTTACCGGGTTCCGCAGGGGAACTGTCCAGGCCGGCGCAGGGAGGCAAGATGGAGGGCGGCCACCAACCGCCTGTTAGGGCCAAAAAGCCTCAAAAGCAAAGCGTTTCGTCAAGGGGTCACAGTGTTTTTTTAACAACTCTCGGGGGCCTTTTTTTCCCCCCCTCTCTCAACAGCTTTGGTCTCCCCCTTTCTTTTTCTCAAAATAATTTTTTCCTGGTTTGCTCTATCTATGGTTTGGGAAAATGTGCCCTGCACATAGTCATAGGTCACAGAAGGCCCAATGTGGAGGAACTGGAACATGGGGTTGCATGCATTGGGGTCCGTACCATAGCCCCATTTTGTTCTAGGTAACATGGACAAGCAGAGAATTGTGCGTGTCTCGATATTCGGATGGAACAGAGCACTCTTCATCCTCTTTCTCCTTGCTAGAAAAGGGTTGTACAGTTCTCAATGGTGAAGGCAAGTAGTGTTGTAACTCCAAGGACGATGTGTAACCTATAGGGAGCTCACTAGAAGATGCAGCAACTCAGGCATTTCAAGGATGACCAGGTCCCTTAGATAGAAGAACTGCTGTGAAGCGGGCTGGAGCATCAACCACAGAGGCAGGTTGAAAAGTGAAGCAACAGTTGGTGCCAAGGGCAGAATGCATTCCCTTGAGCAGCTAGTAGATTGCTTACCCAATGACAAGGGGCCATGGTTCACATTAGCGCCAAGGGCTTGCTTGATGCTAAGCATTTGGTCAGTGCCAAAGAATCCATGGTTGTCTTGGATGAAGCACTCAGTAATATTTCAGAATATCTTGCACTGTAACAAAGGTGTTTCTTTTAGAGAGAGAAAATTAACAGAAATGGCTAATCACTACTAACATAAGGTAAATGAATGAGGGGATCTCTGAAGTTTAAGGAGGAAGGAGGACTCTGCTCCAGATTTCATACCAAATCAAATACAGTTGAGAAGATTGGTCTGCACAGTGATATATGTAGATGCCCACAGAGTGTGACAGGGAGGACCAAATGTGCAGCCTAATGGACAATAATGCCAACCTTTGCCAGGGTTGCGAACCAGTGCTGCCTAGGCCACACTGGAGCAATGAGAATCAAGGATGCCCAGAATTCCCGAATCCGCAGAAGCACCCTGTGGACTAGTGGGAATGGCGGGAACACGTAGAGTAGTCCCCCGGGCCAGGGGATGAGTAGTGCATCTCCCACGGAGCTCTGCCCCAGCCCCATGAGAAAGCAGAATCTCAGGCACTTCCTGTTCTGATGGGTGGCGAATGGGTCCTTAAGGGGAAATCCCCACCTGCGGAAAAGACAGAGGGCCACATCCCCTCTGATGGGCCACTCATGACCAGAGAAGGACCTGCTCAGTCAGTCCGCCAGGATGTTCTGGGACCCTGAGAGACAGAAGGCAACCAGGAGACTATCCACTTCAATGTATAGTTCCCAAAGCTGAAGAACCTCTCAACACAGGTGAGGAGAGCAGGCCCCCACCCTGCCTGTTGATATATGAGACTGCTGACAAGAATGAGAACTGACCTGCTCCTGAGTTGAGGGAGGAAGGCTGTACAGGTGAGGCAGACTGCCCACATCTCCCTGACATTGATATGCAGGGAGAGGTTGTCCCGGGACCACATACCTTATGTCCGCATGTCTCCAAGACAGCCCCCCCACAACCAGTGTCTGACGCATCTGTCACAAGCCAGAGGGTTGGTAGAGGCCTGGGGAATGGAACTCCGGTGCAGACCACCTTCTCCCGGGTCCACCAATCCAGGGTGCACAGGACATCTGAGGGAACTGTCACCCCTCTGTCCCATGGGTGAAAAGATAGGTTGTGGATCTGCATAAGCCACATCTGCAGCAGACACATGCAAAGCCTGGCATGCTGGATGACACAGGTGCACATGGCCATCAGACCTAGTAGATGCATACAGGCCCTGGCCGTGGTCATCTGGATGCCTGCATGTCCGGGACAGCCACCTTGATTACAAGAAAATAGGAACTTGGGAGGGAAGCCCTGGCCTATGTGGAGTCCAGGTTGGTGCCTAGAAACTATCACTTGGGTGGGTACCAGGGTTGATTTGGACACATTCAGGAGCAGTTCCAATTCTCGAAAGAGATCTTAAACTAGGGCGATGTGAGCCTGCTCTTGGTTCACAGAGCACCCTTGTAGAAGCTAGTCGTCTAGGTAGGGGAACACCTTGACACCTCGTTTTCTCAGGGTGGCGGCAATGACAGCCATGCATTTCATGAAGACCCTTTTGGCCTTTCCACAGCCCCTGGAAGGGCCATAAACTGTTAATGGTCCCAGCCCATTCTGGAGCGCAGGAGGCACTCCGGAGCCCTGCAACCAGGAGCTGCGGCAAAAACCAGCCCTGTGGCCACAGACCGGGCAGCTGCCCTGGCCGAATTGAGGGCACCCTGGAAGACAGCCCAACAGACCACCCAGCCCTCCTCCATGAGGGCTCTAAAGTCAGGCCAAGAGTCCCTGTGGAGCAGTTCAGCAAACTTGTCCATGGATGCCCAAGTGTTATACGCATAGCAAGAAAGCAGAACCTTCTGGTTTGCTATACGGAGTTCAAGACCCCTGGATGCATAGGCCTTCGTGCCTAAGAGGTCCATTTTCTTAGCATCCCTATTTTCAGGCATGGCGCCCAACTGGCCCTGCCTCTCCCTTTGGTTCACCACCTGCACAACTAAAGACCCTGGAGGCGGGTGGGAGAAGAGATGTTCATTCCTCTCCTGTGACACAAAGTACCGCCACTCGACCTTTTTGTCTGTAGGTAGGATAGAGGCCAGGGTTTGCCAGAGAGTCTCTGATTTTGGCCACAGTCTTGTTGATGCAAAGTGCCGCTCTGGTACAGGTGTCGGGCTGTAAGATATCGACTGTAGAGTCAGAGTCCTCAGACACCCTCTTGGCCTGGACTCCCAAACTCGGGACCAGGCAACGAAGGAGGTCCTGGTGGGACCTCGAATCCATGGAAGTCATGGAGGGGAGAGAGTCACCAAGGGCCTCAACCAGAAAGGAGGACGAAGACTCCTTCATGCCTGCCTCCACAGAGTCATGGGCTTATGAGGGGGCCTGAGAGGCTATAGACAAGGGCACTATGGGGGGATGAGCAGCAGGGCCTCTCTCTCCGAGGGTCTCGGGGAGGCCTGGCCTGGAGGAAGGGACTGCCCCAACGTGGGGGACTGAGCCTGTGGGGTTGCTGAAGGAGGTGCCCTAGGCCCAGAAAAGACTGACTCTGATCTAGAAGGGCCCGCACCCTGGCTCTGGTGGTAGGACCAGGGGAAGGGGGAAGGGCCGGCAGCCACAGAGCTCAGTGACGCACTCAGTACTGCCCAAAGACCTTGTACCGGTGCCAGTTCCGGGGTGCAGGCCTGGGTTCAAGCTGCCACCAGTGCCAAGGCTGGGGCCACACCCAGTACCAGGGTTGCATGTGGAGGCGCCGGACCGGAGTGGTGATGCCCCCTTGCTTCTGGGCCCAGGACGCTGGGTGCTCAGACCACCGATCGGAGCCGACCCGCGTCACGATCCTTGGCCAAGGCCGGTGCTGAGGTGGGGGGGAAGAGGACAGCTTGATCAAGTCTCTAGCTGCCTTAAAATTATCCGGAGTGGAGGGCTCCAGGAAGTCCCGGGCTGGAGTCTCAGCGTGGACTAGATCAGTGTTTGCCCGACAACAATGGTCTGGGCACAGTGCTCGATGGTGTCGCGTGCCCCACTTGATGGCACATGGAGGGCATGAGCTGTGGAGGTGACCTGCCTCTGCTAGACGACCTCATCTTCTGGGGCACTGGAGACCGAGATCAGTGCTGAGGTCTACGTGGTGCCGAGGAGGCATGTAAATGGCCTGGTGCCTTCTGCACCGAGGCCAGAGCACTCTGAGTCACCAGAGCTGGGTCAGATGCCAGTGCCGGGCGCAAAGCCGCCTCCATAAGTATAATCTTCAAGCATGATTCTCTCTCGCTCTGTGTGCAGCTTGAAGACTTTACTGATTTTACAGGCCTCGGACAAATGGGACTCACCAAGGCACTTAAGGCAGGCAGAATGAGGGTCTCCGCAGGGCATAGGCCTCTGGCACTTCTCGCAGAGCTAGAAGCCTTGAGGCCCGGGCATGCCCTACTGCAAAGTGAGCCCCATGCTTGAGTTCTTAGCATACGATACAACAGTTAACAGCTACTTAAGAAGCTAGTAAGAATAATAAACTGTGAAACTTTAACAAAGAAGTCTAACACTAAGTAAACTGCTAAAGGGCACTTGTAGAGCAAGAGCAGAAGCACGTTCCAATGACCATCATGAGCGGTAAGAAGGAACTGAGGAAATGGAGGGCCAGCACGGTAATATATTGGCTGGTAGGGCGATGCCACTCCAGGGGGCTCTCCTGCTGAACCAACAGGTACTGCTAAGGGAAAAATTTCTGACGACACGTGCACGCTGCATGAGCACATCTACATGGAATGGACATGAGCCATCACGAAGAAGAACGAAGTGTTGGAGAGTCATGAGAAATCTGGACTTCCCCCCGTAACTACAGTAAGAGAGGTACAACCTAGTAGTTGCTGACTGGTAAAGAAGTTGAGATTCAGAAAGAACAAAATTTATACTTTACAATAATAGTTCTCAAACTAAACGTATTTTATTATAGTCACACTAAGTACGTAAAAGTCTGTTCAAATCCTCTAAGGAAGCTGCTTCCTAGTCTTGACAGACAGGAATCAAAGATCTTAGAGCAGATGGTGAGGAGCAAGCAGATATCCATTAACTAGGTCACGATCTCTTTTATAAACATCCTCCATATTCTTATTAGAAGAGACCCTGGCCTTTTACATCCTACCCTGACTCCAAAGATGGACCCAACCTAACCTGTATTGATGTCAAGCCCCCAACTTATTAGCACTGTTTTGGAAGCTTGCAAAACTTATCTTTGCAAAAGTCAGTTTGACGAGTTGGTCCTAAAATTCTAAGTTTCTGAATATCCTGCAAACAGAAAAACACGAGACCTATCTCTGAAGGTGAACATTTGTTTTACTGACCGTTTAGAATTCTGCTCCTCTAGGGAAAAATTTAATAGACTATTTTAATTTAAGCCAAATACAAACAGTATTTGTAAGTAAAAGTGCATATATTTTGAAAAGCTAGACTGATTTTTAAAATGTCTTCTTTTTATAATCTAAGTGGACATTAGCATTTACTTTAAAATATGAGTTCTCACCTAGAAATATTTTTCCTATTAAAACCATAATCAAAAACATGTATGTATTATTCACAAAACAAAATAGCTTCCCAAGTACACTATTATTTTATCAGCAACAACTGATTAACAACCATCCTGACTGGTTAACAATTAAATCACAGAGGCTGCGTCTAGACTGGCAAGATTTTGCGCAAAAGCGGCCGCCTTTGCGCAAAATCTTGCCGCCTGTCAACACTGGCCACGAGTATTTGCACAAGAACACTGACGTTGTACTGTACAAAATCAATGCTTCTTGTGCAAATACTTTGATGCTCCCACTCAGGGATAAGCCCTCTTGTGCAAGTAGGCCAGTGTAGACAGCAATGTTAATTTCTTGCGCAAGAAAGCCCAATGGCTAAAATGGCCATCGGAGCTTTCTTGCACAAGAGAGCGTCTACACTGGCACGGGTGCTTTTGCGCAAAAGCACATCTTTTGCACAAAAGCACATGCCAGTGTAGACGCTCTCTTGTGCAAATACTTTTAACGGAAAAACTTTTCCGTTAAAAGTATTTGCACAAAATTATGCCAGTCTAGATTCAGCCCTTATGTTTTAATATTATTTGTTGCAAAGAACCACCAGAGTCACACAAAAGAGCCACTTGCAGCTCCAGAACCTCAGCCTGAGGATCACTGCCCTGGACTGGAACTTTCTTGGGACGAGTCCACTCTATTGACAACTTCTCACTCTGTTTGAAGACCATGCTCTACCTCTTTTCTCTCTTTCTTATAGTTTTCATCAATCATTCTGTTAGCCAAAAGATTCTGCAATTTCTGCATGCTGCCTAGAAAGCCAATTCCCTGCGCTTCAAACACCAGGCAATAATGAAACCACATGGAAGAAGGTGATTCAATGCTCAAGTGCTACATTCACCTGTAAGTATTTTGATGACTAATGGCTATGGTAGGAATGAGTACAAGTAGTAGAAATAAGGATCACATGCTGACCAACATGGAAGAATTTAAAATAGCTATACATAAGGATTTCACCTTTCTATATTGATGACCCAAGTACACAATGTGAATTAGGAATTTTAACACTTGTAAAAAACCAGCTAAATAAGGAAACAGAAAACCAAAGAACACATTTTAAAAAAAGGTAACAAGTTCCTGTCTTTGAATCCCAAGTATTGATTCTTCAGGACCTCAAAAGCTTCTCTCATTCAGCAACAGGAATTCATCCAATACATTATACTACCTTACATACTTCATAGCTCTAATTCCTGGGACCAACACAACAACAACAATTCAGCATCATGAGATAAAACTGAAGTTTGTGGAAAAGTAAAGAAGGGTTTTGTAAATGGAGAAAATGGTACACCAGAAGGAATAGATAAAGCCACAACATTAATAAACCTAAAATCAATAAATTTACCTTTCTTGCCGTGTGGATGTCAAAAAATGGTTTGTTTCGAACACTGAATGGTTCCTGTGCTTTGTCAATGAGACCATTCTTCATCTTTTCATGCCGTGGAAATATAATCTCTTTTTCTATACATGCTAGTCGAATGTTAAAATCACATTCTCCAACTGGCTGTCCCTGCCAATTTAGACAAAAAAATATATAAACACCTAAATGCTTATTAAATTATGATTAGATTGAGGTTCCCCTTACAACATATTTATAAACAAAATATGTATACAGATAGAGGTACAATGAATATAATCAAAACAAAATATTCACATTTATGTTAATTTTCCCAGCTTCCACATATTTTTCTAGCGCTAAAGAGGTGATAATTTTTTAAAAAGAGTCTTGCTAAACTTGTGTGCTCTAGAACTAAGAGATCAAGTAATCTAAAATTGATGATTTTGTAAGCACAGAATTGTGTAAGGTAACCATAACAGTATTATTAACAACAGTATTTTACTACATGTTGTACCTCTATAAACTGGAACTCTCAGGTCCAGCAACATCCATGGTCCAGAAGGACCACAGAATTTACAGGATCAGAGAGTCCTGGCATGCTGCAGGAGGAGGGAGAGGGTGGCGACAGGGCAGGAGCCTAGCACTATATGCAAGGCGGGGGGAGGGGAGAATGCATGGCCCAGCTGGGCTGGGGGGGGGAGGAGTCTGTGAGCCAGTGCTGGGCTCAACTGGACTATGGGGGGGGGGGGGGGAGGAGCCGACATGAGGCTCAGCTGGACAGTAGGGAGAGCTAGGAAGCCTAGTGGAGAAGTGGGGCCAGAAATAAGCTCCCCTGGCCCAGAAAAATCCCTCATCCAGGACCAGTAAAGTCCCCAGGATGCCGAACCAGGGAGAGCCAACCTGTAATATACTTTAGTCCCCTTTGTTCATAACTTAATGGCATCTAGTAGCACAGCTAATGAAAACCCTTACTTCATGTGTACTACAAATACTTTTGCACTAAGAACTAGAGGTTAGCATTTCTGTTGTAGAAAATGAACTTAAATATAGCTGTAGATTAGAAAAGCTGCAAAAAACAGTAATACATAAGGACAGTAAGCTAGTAGAATAGGTTATTGCTCAGTCATAAAAGATACTAAAGTTCTTGTTTAATTCTCAGGTGTTAAACTGTGACCTTTTGAGATCTGAAAGAAATTACTCATTGTACACCCTTCTTTACTCATTTGGTGTAATATACCAGATAAATAGGGCAGTTCAAAAAGCACACCTAGAACATTAATAATGGTCATATTGTAGTTAGTTACATTTAGCATGTGACTTACTGTAGTTGCCATTAACTGAATAGTAATAGATTATGTAGAATGTAATGCTAATTTTAGAAATGTGAATTTCAACCAAATCAGTCAATTTTATAGCAATCCAAGGCATAGAGTTCATGTTTTATCATTATTATGTCCAGTCTCTAACACTTATAAGACTTATTTTGCCTAGTCCATACCTTACTCTGCTTCTTCCTCCTTCATATTCAAAAATACAATTTTTTCCACAAACTATCCTGGATATACTTCATGCAGCGAACAAGGCACAAATATTTGACCCTCAACTATGCAAGGTTTGGAAAGTTATAAGCAAGAAAATAGGAAACTAGACTAGAGATTTTTTTTTTATAGGACTATCAGAAGTGGCCGCCTTTGGGATCAGCAAATGTATCACCCACTGGGGATTTATTTTCTATTTACAATTTAGGAAAGTACAGGGCATCACCGCCTTGATTTTTGCAATGATTTGTGAAAAAAAGTCATGATTCTCAAATAATCTTTTCTGGTTACATATGCTGAAGTACACAACCCCATTATTCTGCTACTTTTCGTAAAATCACTTCTGCACTCACTCATGTCTTGTAAGAAATTCAAAATAAAGAGGAAATTGTGTTTACACAATTATTTTACAGTTATCATTTTAAAAGATTTTGCTGTAGTGACAAATTGATTTCAGGCCTTCAGTAGTAGCATTTCAATTCTTTTGTGTGAATTCATATGGAATCTTCTAATCACCTAATTCACTCTGCTTAAAAAAAAAATCTTTTCCCTTCTCACATCTACTCTGAAGTAATTATCTCCCACAGTTCTAATACTCAATTTATTTAAAAACTAGTTACAGCACAGTACTGCTGGTTCCCTTATGTAAAGGTCAAAGCTAGACTGATATATGAAAAGTCTCAGAGGAGTAGCCATGTTAGTCTGTAACTGTAAAAACAACGAGCAGTCTGTGGCACCTTAGAGACTAACAAATACATTATATCATGAGCTTTCATGGATAAAATCCACTTCATCAGATGAGCTGGAGTGGAAATTACAGAATCCAGAGTAGGGATGTTAAAATTAGATTAATCAACTAATCAAATGGTTGATGGAATTCCATCGAGTATTCGATTAGTCAATAAGGGCGCTTCCACTCTGAATGCAGCA
Organism: Pelochelys cantorii; assembly: GCA_032595735.1. Classification (NCBI taxonomy): domain Eukaryota; kingdom Metazoa; phylum Chordata; order Testudines; family Trionychidae; genus Pelochelys; species Pelochelys cantorii. Next base: position 66,638,209 of record CM064328.1, read on the forward strand.
AGAGCCTACCTGGCTGTTGCTGTATTTCAAAGGCAGAAGTGCCATGCAGCATTCCACCTTTGAAATGTACAAAAGCCCCAGCAGGGGCTCTTATGCATTTCAAAGATAGAAATGCTGCGTGGAGCCCAGGGTCAGCGGGGAGTCCCCTGCTAACCTCAGGCTCCATAGGGTGCTTCCATTTTGAAACATACAAGAACCCCAGCAGGGACTCTTGTACATTTCAAAAGTGGAATGTTGCTGCTGAGCCCTGCCCCCTCCCACAGAGCTGGCTTAAGCCGGTTCCCCCCAGCACTCCCTCCTCTTCCCCCCTTGCTGCATCTTTCTGATAGAGGCAGCAAGAGCATCAGGGGGGAAGTGACTAGTTGATTAGTGTGTCGACTATTCAATAGGCTTTTGCTTACTGGATAGTCGACTAGTTGATTAGTCGCTTATATATACTCTGGATTAGGGATGTAACAGCAAAAGCAGTTACCTAACAATTGTAGGACCAGTGTTAATGATGCTGTCTCAGGCTGGAGGTGTCCCATTCATAGCAGGGGAAATTGTCTTTGTAGTGCATTAATCAGTGAATATATCTTTATTCAAGTCTAAGTTGATAGTGTTGAGTTTGTAAATGAATTTCAGTTCAGCTGTCTCCCGCTGTAATTGGGTAATAAAATTCTTTTGTAGAAGAATGGCTACCTTTAAATCCATTATTGAATGTCCAGGGAGATTAAAATATTCCCCTACAGGTTTACATGTGTTACCATGCCTCATGTCTGATTTATGTCCATTAATCCTTTGTCATAGAGACTGTTCAGTTTGGCCAATATACAAGGCAGTGGGGCATTGCTGGCTCTTGATGGCATATATCAACATTAGGAGGAGCATCCACAACAGAAATTTGGCATAATTCTGAATGTGACATGCTTCATTAGACATTTATCAGAAGGTTTGGTTTTTTTAAGACCTATAAATATCTGAGTACCTGAACTGACTTCAGGATTTTGCAGGTTCTGATCATTTGTGAAGGGAGATTATTATTAGTTCAGTGCTGTTTGATATGGCACTTTAGCTGTGTTTTAAGATGTAATCATTAAAAAGATTTTAAATTGTAATGCAAGCTATGCCCAAGTGTTTTGTTCCCAAAAAAAAGTTTATTGTAATAGTATATCTTAGGGTTAGACCCAACTAGCAAGAAACATTTATGATTATCTACACTAGAATTTGCAATGGTGTTAGCATGGATTAATTAATATATATTAAACCATGAGTAAAAATTCAGGTTGAGACATGCACCCAGAGAGAAAAGAAGTCTGCTGAATTAACACCTCTTCCTATTTAAGCTTTTGTAACGTGGTGTAACTCTTTGTAATTGCACTGAGAGATCAAAAGATGCTATGGTTGTATTCCACAATACTTTTGTTAACACTCTTTTGTTTTTAATGCAACTCCCCATCACCAACCATACAATAACAGGAATCATCCCTGAAATGTGAATCAAAGTCCCTAACTGGATCAATCTTAATAAGCAAAAAAGTCTTGAAATCCATGAAGAATAGTCTATTTTACAAACACCGTGGAGACAGGCAAATAGGGTGGATTTAAATCTAAACTCTCTCCGACTTGGCAAATGTAAATAGTTGAAACTAAAAGCAAACTGCAAACTTTTACTATATTAAATAAAAAATATATATGTCAACACTTCCCTTTTCATCCACTAGATGGAAAAAGAAGCAGTTTTTTAAAATGAAATTAGGAAGTTGTAGACAATAAAGAAGAAAAAATTAACTAACTTAGTTCTTCAGATAGAAAACGGAAAGGCTGAAAGTTGCTCTCCACTGACTCAGACAACACGACTAAATGACACACAGCGTGGATTTAAATGGAAAACTGTAACTTTATTAATTATCTCTCAGAAAGGGACACTACACTGCCTTCCATGCTCCACCCCATTCTCATACGAGCCATTTACTGGTTCCAGGGATTTAATCAAAAGACAAACAATAACAAAGTAAATCATCACCAACCAACTCCATGGACTCAGCTCTTTTTTGAAATCTCTCCCCTCCTCCTGTGATGGGGGTGCGGACCCCCGCACTACCGGAGCCACGGAAGCGGCCTGGGGAGAGGGCGGACCGCCGCCCCTGCAGCTCATGCGCTGAGGACTGTGCATGAATGTAATTCCCCGGCGGTTGGAGCTAGGGAGGGGGCCAGCCCTGCCCCACGCCAGCCAGGCAGGAGAGTGACAGGGGAACGGAGCCACATAGCGCTGCGGCCGGAGACTCTCGCTGAGCGAGCGCATAGACATGGATACGCCCAGGGGTGCCAGCGTAGGCGTGGGGGCCTCAAAGGAAACCCGTCAGGAGGGCGTCACGGCGGGGGAGAGCCCGGAGCATGCTGACGCTGGAAGTGGAGGCGGAGGCACATAAGCATGGGAGGAGACGTATTATGAAAAGAGGTTAAAACAACTGGGACTTTTCAGTTTAGAAAAGAGGAGACTGAGGGGGGGTATGGTAGAGGTATATAAAATCATGAGTGGTGTGGAGAGGGCGAATAAAGAAAAGTTATTTATTAGTTCCCATAATAGAAGAACTAGAGGACACCAAATGAAGTTAATGGGTAGCAGGTTTAAAACTAATAAAAGAAAGTTCTTCTTCACACAGCGTGTAGTCAACCTGTGGAACTCCTTGCCAGAGGAGGCTGTGAAGGCTAGGACTATAACAGAGTTTAAAGAGAAGCTGGATAATTTCATGGAGGTTAGGTCCATAAAAGGCTATTAGCCAGGGGATAGAAATGGTGTCCCTGGCCTCTGTTTGTCAGAGGCTGGAGAAGGACGGCAGGAGACAAATCACTTGATCATTGTCTCCGGTCCACCCTCTCTGGGGCACCTGGTGCTGGCCACTGTCGGCAGACAGGCTACTGGGCTAGATGGACCTTTGGTCTGACCCAGTACGGCCATTCTTATGTTCTTATGTACGTATAAGAGGGGAGAGAAGTGCAGGAACAGGGAGGTTGGCTGGTTCCCACTTTGTGCCTTTCACTTACCAGGATAACCCCAGGGGAGGTCCAGAGGAAGGAGCCTCTGCATACTAGGGGAAGTGGGACGGACAAGGCGGTGGAACCAGACATGGGAGACGGAGCCTCGGAGTCTCAGCCAGGAGTACCGGGTGCCAAGGGACTTCTAAACACACCCTCGGAGGACTGAGGATCAGAGCGAGGGACTCATACAATTGCAGGAAACTGCTAGGAAGGAGGGGGGATGGGGAGCCCCGGACTCGGGTATAAAGTCTAACCCTCTCACACTCCCCATATATAAAAAAAGGGTGTGATGACGGAGGCTACCAGACAGTGAAGGACAAAGAATGCATCAGTGTGCAAAGACATCAGGCTCTTCCCTGCTTATGAGTGCTGAATCCAACTGCAAAATGTCATATCTCATTTACCTTTTTACTCTTTACTTACTCTAGAAACCAGATACTGGGAGGCGCCACAATTAGCATGGGTACACCTCCAGCTACCATGCCAGTACCTGTCTCCTGCCTGACTCCTCACTTATTGTCAAGAAGCCGAACACCAGCCCCAGAAATTGATAAATGCACACAATCATACCTAATAGACCTCAGGACCATTGTACTGCATACCTCTGTGTTATCACAGTCCACCCCAAAATCCATAATTACCCTGGTTAACCTCACGGTTCAGATTTTTTCACATCCCAGGTACGTGGGTTGACTTAGTAACCCCACTCACCTAACTCATTTGTGAACATCTCACTAAACCAACTGAGCACAAGGCTATTACTGTGTAATCAGCTCCACATACATCTGTATCCAAATCTTTACATTTAATTCAGTGCAGTCCTCAAAAATATTTTTTTCCAGGTGAATAACCAGGTGAATCGTGAGTACAGCTCAGCTATTAGTATGTACAGCAGGGACATGAGCGGGCCCCAGCGCACTTCCCTTCAGCCAAATCATCAAAAGTCAAATGGCTTCATATTTAAACCTTGGTTGTGATACATTTTCTAATGTGAACAACTGCTTGTGAGTTTAGTGCACAACAAAATGCCCACAGATACAAACATCAAACCTCCCTCCCAATGTCATACTCAGAGGCATTCTGTGCCCATCAGCTGATCTTTCCTCTCTGGTGTTAGTCATTGCTCCACACACTGGGTCCCTGAACCATGACTTTGATATAAGACAGAGGTGGGCAATAATTTTTGATGGGGGGGGCCACTCCAAGATTTTGGAAAGTGGTCAAGGGCCACACTCTTTTATGATATTAATGGTGGAGATGCGGGGTCTGGGATGGAGATAGGATGCAGATGGGAGCTTGGGGTAAGGGATTGGGGTGCAGGAGGGAGACTGGAGTCTGGGAGGGAGTTGGGATGAAGCAGGCGGTTGTGATTTAGGGCAGAGAACTGGAGTGCAGGGGTTTGGGATGTGACTTAGGTAGAAGGGGATTGTGAACTGGGGCAGGAGATTGGGGTGCCAGGTCTGGGAGGGGGTATGAGTGCAAGAGGGAGACAGAAGGTTTGGGTATGTTGAGTAGGGGGGCAGAGGGTTGAGGCAGGGAGGGGTGGGGTGTCAGAGGCAGGCTGCAGCCAGGAGACTTACCAGCCAGCAGCCAAACCACCCTGCCTGCCTGCAGAACTAAGGCTTGCAGAGCTTAAAACATTTCCCAGCCAGCCTGCCCGCCCGCCCGGCCATGTACTTCAGTGAATAACTGAGCCGAGGAGAGGGTGTGTGGTTCTTCTTGACTGCCTGTTATTCAAACAAGCAGCTCCCATTGGCTGTTTTCTGTCCAGAAACCAGCCAATGGGATTGTGCTGGAAGCAGGGCAGCTCCTGAAACTTCCCCCTCCCCTCCAGTTTTGAAATAGAAAGGAAGTACAACAGCTGTGTTTCTGCATGGGCTGCGGGGCAAGCAGGGGAGCCTGCCTAGGGCTGCCCGTTGCCTCTGTGGGCCAGATCTGGTGGCTTGGCAGGCCAGATGCAGTCTGCGGGCCGTATTTTGCCCAGGCCTGGTATAAAAAGTGCCCTTGCAATCATGGGTGGCCAGAGACAACTCAAGCAGTAGGGTCTGTGCACCCATCTACCAACCTGTGGATATAAAATAAATATACTGTTCTCTCCAAGGTGTGGGACTTGCATGAGAGTTTGGATGAACATAAGAACCGCCATACTGGGTCAGACCAAAGGCCCATCTAGCCCAGTATCCTGTCTTCCAAAAGTGTCCGATGGCAGGTGCCTCAGAGACAATGACCAGAACAGGTAATCATCAAGTGATCCTTCCCCCGTCACCCATTCCCAGCATCTGACAAACAGAGGCTATGGACACCACTCCTACCCATTCTAGCTAGTAGTCACTGATGGACCTAACCTCCATGAATTTGTCTTGTACTTTTTTAAACCCTATTAAAGTCCTGGTCTTCACAATATCCTCTGGCTGGATCCCATTTGCTATCCCACTGCCCAGTCCTCATCACCCTTTCTACAAGGCACTGTTTCCCGTATCACAGAAGCAGCAGCTCCCCCTCCTCCTCTCTTCCCCCTTGGCTGGAGATATGTGGCTCTGACTTGTGCCACCCCTAGCTACACATCTTCTGCCATGCTGTCTGCAGGAACTATGTAGATTACAGTGGTTCCAATAGGGAACCCATATCCCATCTAGGAATATGGCCCATGATTTCCAATTGGGACACCATTAGAGAAAGAGACAGAGGAGAACAGCAGGAAAGATGGAGGAGAAACTTTCAGGCATGGAAACTGCCTGTCTCTGCCCCACCCATCGAGCAAGCTGCCGCTATTGCTATTAAAGAGGAAAAGGGGGTGAGTGTCAACCCCAGCCCAACACCTAAGACCATGTAGAGAGGAAGACCCCTCTGAATCAAAGTTCCCCAAGATCTAAAAGCCTTCTAAAGCTTTTGTTACTATTTGTCCACCAGGTACTGGTTCTTTTCCCATACCTCCTGCAGTGCCGTCTGCATGTTTTCTTGTTCCAGAAATGGCTAAGCAGGAATTGCTTCTTTGTAGCAAAGTGGAGAACAAAAGACTTTTGAAAAGCTCAAGCTAGTTAAATTGGCTGAAACATGCCCCTCCCTTGCCCAGGCAATGGCCCAATACTCCTTGCCCAGGCAATGGAGGAGAGTATGGGGGAAATTTCTCCTTCTTCCAGGCATTCTGGAATTCTCTCCATCACTGCTGTCCAGTCACAGATCATTCCTTGCTAAAGGGCATTTTGTCATGTCTGAGCATACAGTTTAAATAGTCGAAACTAAAGCCAAACAAAGCAAATTTATAGTTATACGAAACAGAAAAATGGACTGCTTGGGCATACATTTTGATCTACTTGGTAGGAAATGATACATTAAAAAAAAATAAACATAGGGTTTCAGGATCTGAAGAGAACAGACCAAAACAGCCATGGTAAAGGAGAAAAAAATCACTAGTCCAATTGGGATTCTTCAGGCAGGAAGTGAGAAGGGTGAAAATTACTGTCTATCTTGTTATGTCTGATCCTATGTTGTCCAACTGTACCATAAACAGTTCCTTATGGATAACTGTGTAGCTGGCAAAAGTGTGGTATTTGAATTATGAATCACCCAAGCACAGTGTTTTTAATGGAAATGCTATCACAATGCTGCCAGGTTTTACTTCAGTGAAGCATTCTGAGTCTGTAACCAGTGGATATTTAGCTTGATCTGAGATGGATTGAAAATCTCTCTCTCTTTTTAATTTGGTCTGAAAATAAACTGCCAGCAGAACATATTCCTTTTTATTCCCAAAAGCAGTACCTTAAATAACATGAATAATTCAGTACATACTACATACACCCACACAAAATATGCATATAAGTGCCACACATGCCTTGATTTCCTGAACCATAACAGACCATATGCCACAACTGTCTTAACTTTAATAATTGTGGAACAAGACTGGGATATAAACACAGAGTAAAATGTCAGTGTCAGCCTGTGTGACAGTATTAATGACAATTCAAAGCACAGAAAGCTGACATCTGCATTTCCAAAGAGAAATCCCATCAAGTCTTTCCATTTTCAGAGGGTCCTGAAGTCTAATCTCTTGATTTCTATACTAATAGGCTAGTATATATTTCTCTTCACAGTGGAATTATGATTGCTGATATAAATTTTAAATCTTTATTTAAGATATATTCATGGACCTATGTATTTAAATAAAACTAATTCATTCAAGGATGTCTTTTGCTCCCTCAATAACGTCTATGCCATTTCAACAACTTGGCAGCTGAATAATGCATCTTTAATTTCTGTATTTGTCTGTTACAAGAATGGAAAGTAAAATATTTATGGAAATGAATAATGCTGTAAAACTTCAAACATTAAAGGTTCTTCATTTGTAAAAATGAGACAAATGGTAAGACTGCCATTACAATTTGACAACACATTTTAAGATGAACATTTTCTAACCTTTAGCACTGAATCACACAACACAGAAATAAGCTAATGGCAAAAAGCCTAAAGCTTTAAAGTTTAAAATAATTTATATATTTTATCTATAGTACCAGGAAGCTACAGAACATGAGATACTGTTGCTTGAGATAAGAACAAACTAATATGGACTGAGAATTTATTCAATATTTATACTGTGTGCATTCATATCACAGAATACTGCTGTGAATTCTCCTATCTTCAGAAACAGTTTGGGAGATTCAAACCGAAAACCATGAATAGCAGCATTTTATAAATATTTAAACTCAAAAATAAGTTCAGCAATAACTTTCATTTTTAAACCAATTAACTTTGAAAATGATTCCAAAAATAAAAGTTTGGTGTTTTACTTAGATTGGGTATGTTGAACTCATTCTGTGGAATGGGCAAAATTCCATGTTTAATTATCTTAAAAGTAACATACAGGTTAAACCTCCTAAATCTGGGACTCTCTGGTCCAGCAACTTCCATGATGTTGCCAGACTAGAGGGCCCCAGTGCTCAGGAATGTGAGCCAACCGGGAATCCATACCTTGGAAGTCATCTCTCTGCCAAAGTTGACATTGATGCGGAAATCCAGCATTGCCTAAGCTACGCAAGCTCTGCTTTTGCCTGCCTGAGACGAAGGGTCTTTGAGAACTGGGACATCAGTGCGAAGACAAAGCTGTGTGTGTACTATGCAGTGGTTGTTCCAACACTGCTGAAGGCATGTGAAACCTGGACAACATATAAGCGTCACTTGAAGGCACTTGAACAATATCATCTACACTGCTTCTGGAGAATCCTAAATATCCTTTGGGAGGACAGGCGTACGAACACTAGCATCCTGGAAGAGTCGAACATGATCAGCATTGAAGCTGTCATCATCTATCAACAACTTCGCTGGACTGGTCACATGGTCCGGATGCCTGATCAGCACCTCTCAAAACAGATTCTGTTTTCCGAGCTGAAGGAAGGACGGGGGAACATTGAGGGCTAGAGGAAGCGATTTAAGGACATGTTAAAGGCAAACATAAAAAAGTGTTTCATCAGTGTTGACACTTGGGAGAACCTTGCCCAGGACTGTCCCCAGTGGAGAGCAGTAATCCATGAGGGGGAGGCACAATTTGAGAGGTCCCACCGCACTGCAGACAAGGAGAAGCAGAGAAGAAGAAAAAAAAAGTGGCAAAAACTGCATCCCTCCAATAGCCAACAGCACATGCCCCTTCTGCGATAAGACCTACGGCTCCAGAATCGGGCTGGTCAGACATCTACAGATCCACAAATAGGAGGGTGACAGGAAGATGTCCTACTTGTTATCGAGTGACCACTAAGAGACATTCTAATTCTGGCACCAGACCATCTAGCCTCCAAGTACATTAACCACACTGGGTATTTCTCCATGGTTCTGCAGGTGCTTGTGGATCACTGTGGGCACATCACGGACATTATGCAGACATTATGCATTTTTCAGAACACTGACCTGTTCAGGAAGCTGCAAGCAGGAGCTTTCTTCCCAAACCAGAAGATCACTGTGGGGAAATGGAAATCCCCACTGTGATCTCTGGAGACCCCTACCTACCCCTTAATGCCATGACTCATGAAACCATACATGGGGAGCCTTGACAGCAGCACGGAGTGCTTCAATAACAGTCTGAGCAGGTGCAAAATGACTGGAGTGTGCTTTGGACTGTTTGAAGGCCCACTGGAGATGTTTATATGGGAAGCTGGACTTGGCTGATAACATCCCCATGGTTCTCACTGTGTGCTATATCTTCTAAAATATTTGTGAAGGAAAGGGTGAAAGCTTCACTCAGGGGTGGACCACTGAGGCACAGTGCCTGGAGGCACAGTTTGAACACCCCAAGACAAGGGCTACTAGCGGAGCACAGCACAGAGCTTTATGGATCAGGGATGCCTTGAGGCAGCAAAATTTATTGCCCTACATGGAAGTACAGTGACTGTATTGCTAGGGGGTTACTGATTGCTCCATGCACTACACTTAGCGCCACAGTGACCATAGCTTTTCTGAGGAATGCTTGCTTGCTTTCATGTAATGAAATAAAAATGTCTTTGAAACACATGAATTTCATTTATTAACCACAATTAACGAAGGACACACATGAAGCATGAAACATCTGCACTGTGTGGGAGACCCAGGGAAGGGCTGGGAGAGACAGGTGGTAACGTATGTGCAGAGAATTTCAGAGGTTTGTTTATGTCCAAGGTTTATATGGAGCCCTGCCACATGATGTGTTGTTGTGCAAGAGGGAGGGAAGGGGTGGCAGTTCATCAGTGTTAAACCGCATAGGGATGTATTTTCCAGCATCTCTGCTTGCCTCTCCATACTGTTTAGGGCCTCCATACTGTTTAGTTTTTGCAAGATGTCTTTATGTTCAGCATCAGCGTGACTCAGGACATCTTGCAAAAACTCCTCTCTAGTCTTTCTTGGGCAGTTCTGTGCCCTTCTCAAACACACTGCAGGAGTTATAACCTCCTGAGACTGGCATTCCAAGGCCAAATTAATCAAGTCAAAATTGCAAAATGTTACAGAGAATATAAGAACAGCCGTACTGGGTCAGACCAAAGGTCCATCTAGCCCAGTAGCCTGTCTGCTGACAGTGGCCAGCATCAGGTGCCCCAGAGAGGGTGGACCAAAGACAATGATCAAGCGATTTGTCTCCTGCCATCCTTCTCCATCCTATGACAAACAGAGGCCAGGGACACCATTTCTATCCCCTGGCTAATAGCCTTTTATGGACCTAACCTCCATGAAATTATCTAGCTTCTCTTTAAACTCTGTTATAGTCCTAGCCTTCACAGCCTCCTCTGGCAAGGAGTTCTACAGGTTGACTACACGCTGTGTGAAGAACTTTCTTTTATTAATTTTAAAACTGCTACCCACAGAGGATCCACTGTTAACATTAGACACCACTGACCCAACCCTTTTCAATCCCTTGCATTGTTCACATACCTAGCACTGCCTGGCTGTCTCAAGAGAGGGTACATAACACACAGGAACCCTACAATAGTGAGTTCAACACTAGGGCAGCAGGGGAAAACCTAGGTACAGCAGGGCAGGTAAAAGGGCCAGGAAAACCCTTGCTGTAACAGCGCAGGGCTATTTGTTGGTACAGCTGGGCAAGAGAAAGAGCAGGGGAAACCTTTGCAGCAGCATCACAGAAAAATCCCTTGCTGCAGCTGACAAGGATTATCACTTATGCCAAACATTGGCCATACTGTACTCTAGGCAGGTGTGACTTGGGGACAGCAAAGCAGGGGGGCCTGAAAGTTAGTAATGGCCACTCAATTTCCACACACAGTGTTCATCCTGGAAGACATTTCACTGCTTAGGGTGAGCAGAGAAGCAAAGGAGGATCTTTTACTCAACTGCAGGTTCCATCTAGGATCACATGCAGTTTGTCTTTCTGGAGTGATGCCTTCACCTCCAACCCCTGACAGCACAGTGGCAACAGAATATCAGCCTTCGGGGTCAAATACCACAGTTGCTTTGCCAGCTAATTTGAGGACAAGGATGGCATAGCAGTGTTAGAGTGGTGTTATAACGTTGATTTGTTTATAATGTAATTGTTGTAAATAGGATGTGGGTAAGGTGCAAACTTAAAGGAGCAGTTGCTGCCATCAGTAACTGAAAACAAAATGGAGTTTCTGGACAGGACAGTTGAACTTTTCCCACCTTGAGTGTCTGTACTCAGTACCAAAATTGCACCAGGCACACAGATTCTTTGCACCCAGCCCAAAATTTTGTACACCACCCTACACAAGTTTACAGTTTACCTGCCAAAGGTTCTAAAAAAGAAAAGCACTGAACCCAAGGGTGGGGTGGTCAGCATTCCAGTCTGTGTCTGTGGGGACAGCACAGCGCCACAGAGGGAAAAGGCATAGGGATCATTCACAACTGTAGTGGGTTCCCACGGTGAAGGCTCAGCACTGGTGATCTGGGATACACCAAGCAGAGGTGTTTGATCTCTACCTGCCTCGGACCATAACATTGGCACTGTCCCTGAAACACTCTGTTGTGGTGAAGGCCCAATGAGAATCATACCAGAACTGCGAGGGATCACTTGAGGTTCCTCCCTAAAGGCTAACCTGAGGCCAAGGGTAGAAGGTCGCAAGCACCAGTACCACCATCAGCAACAGAGACTTTTGTAACATATAAATACCTTACCTGTATTGGGGATCTTTCTGTCTTTCTTCTCTTCTGTTTTGGGGTGGGGGCTGGATTTGTTGGTGGTTGATCTTGTTCTTGTTCATGCACTTGTCAATTCAAATTCTTGCAATATATTAGTGAACTTTAACCTGAACTCCAAGTGTGTTTCTTTTGAGGAGAAATCACCAGTGATCAGATACGGTGTCAGGGGCCTCCCTTCTGGTAACCAGAGCATTTAACATCATCAATCAGATCCCTTATCCTAAATTCTAAATTAATTCAAAAGATTATGCTTGTTACTGAGACTCTGGGGTAACAGGAGCTTCATAACCCCTTTGATGAGGTCTGTGAGGGAAATTACTGAGATGTAAAAAATAGCATCAATGATCTGTTTGCCATCTGACTAATCCTCTGTTGGTATCAGCATGACACAGAACCAAGCCTCCTTTTAGTAACCCTCCCACTCCAGGCAAGTCACTTGAGTGCTTCCTGAGACCTAACCCAATTATCAGGCACATCATCCACAACCTCCCAGGACTGTGAGTGATTTGCCTCATCAAGGGTACAAAACAACTCCGGACTGCAAATCTCTATGGATGCACAGTCCTCCTCTGATTCTGGGTCCCTTTGCCCCCTCAGCAAACTCAGCCACAGTGTCTTCCTCCTTTCTTGGTCCCTGAGCCTCCCAAGTATCCACACAGGTCTTCTGAGTGGAGGTGGGATTATCTCTAAGTAGATCATCCAGTTCTCTGTAGGACTTGCAGGTTGTGGGCACAGCACCTGAGCGACGGTTTACTTCCCATGCCTTGTGATAGGTGTTTTACAACTCTTTCACTTTGACCCTGCACTGCAGTGCATCCCTGTCATGGTCCCTTTCAGTTATACATATGGAGGTGTGCCTGTATATATCATAATCTCTACAGGTGGAGCGCAACTGGGAGTGAACTGCCGCCTCTCCCCAAACGCTGATGATGTCCAGAGCCTCAGCATGGCTCCAAGCAGAGGATCTCCTGGTGCATGGAGCAGACATGGCCAGCTGGAGAGTTACACTGAGAATATACCATGCATCACAGAGCAAACAGGAAGTGAACTTTCAAATTTTAAAAGAACGCAAAGGGCGGGTCTAAGAGCAGAGCAACAGCACTGAAACAGATGACCAGAGAAGCAAGAACAGGCATTGTGTAAAGGTGCTGGAGGCCAGTCAGGATGACGTATTACAACACAGTCCACACTGGCATCCCAGCATTCTATCCAGAGCACAGCAAGCTCTGTGCTTCTTGCAGAGGTGGTATGCCTAGAGTGCACTAGCTGTGGCGCTAGTGCGCACTAAGTGCCTTGACAGTGTGGACACTGTGAAAGTTACAGTGCTGAGAGCAAATTAACTACGCAGTAATTTGCCAGTGTAGATTTGGCCAGATTCTGCATGGAAGGATGTTCCCAATTGGCTTTTTCTCCCCTGTTTGAGCTTTCTTTGTTTCTCTTCCTGTTCATGGCTCTATTAGCTGCTCAAATGCAAATTAAGTAGAGCACACATTCTTCTGTTTAGGAATTATCTGTTTACCAACTTCTGTTTGAGCAGGGCTGTGGGATTTGGAACATGTCCACACCACCATCCAGGGGTATTTTATAACTTCATATATAATATTGTCGCATACATTTTACTAGGTAATAAAATTACCAGAACATTTTGAGTTTTCACATGATACCTTAAGAAGGCATACTTGTACAAAGATTACTACAATAGTATGGAGAGTTAATTATGCAAGGGACTTGAAATTCTCTATTTACAACTATAATTTAACGTATTTTAAAATTACCATAAATTACGTTCGCATGACCCTTTCTGTAGCCTATTTCATCATTACAATTAGATAAAACAATAAAAGATTAGGATATTGAACACGTACCAGGCTTGATGCTTTTCTACTTTTCCTTTCTCTTATATTTCTGACATTTGTTTACCTCGGATCTAAACGTGAGATCATGTAAGATTTTTAAACTACTGTTTTTCTTAAACTTAGATGTGTAACCTGTTTATTAGCTGTCCTATCAAAACTCTACCAATATTAAGCTTTTCTCCTTTTCCCTCATTTCCTTTTTAAATACCTTAGTTTTTAAGTTTAATTTTGACCACAGTTGAAGGGATTTCTTCCTTATTTACTATTCAGGAAAAAAATTCAAACTATTAGGTCATTTTCATTTAAAGGTGTTATAGTATGACTTGATGAAAGTGAGTTTAAGACTTATGTTCCCAGATTTACTGAAGTAGGAAAAACTTCGGTTTTGTGGAAATCTGGGAGTGTGCTTGTTTTTGTACATTAACCATATGTATTATGTGTCTTGAATCTTACAGTATTGAGCACATGCATTCTAAATATATCAAAATTAAACACATAAATGTAACATTTTAGATGGGCTTCAAGATACTACTTTCTAGAGAAGGCTCTGAAAAATAAAAAACAGGACTATGTAGCACTTTAAAGACTAACAAGATGGTTTATTAGGTGATGAGCTTTCGTGGGCCAAACCCACTTCCTCAGATCAAATAGTGGAAGCAAATTGTCACAACCATATATACCAAAGGATACAATTAAAAAAATGAACACATATGAAAAGGACAAATCAAATTTCAGAACAGAAAGGGGATGAGGGGGGGAGGTAAATGTCTGTGAGCTAATGATATTAGAGGTGATAATTGGGGAAGCTATCTTTGTAATGGGTGAGATAATTAGAGTCTTTATTCAAACCTAGGTGTAAAGTGTCGAATTTAAGCATGAATGACAGTTCAGAGGATTCTCTTTCAAGTGTAGTCTTAAAAGGCCTTTGAAGCAGGATGCAGGTAATCAAGTCGTTGAGACAATGTCCTTTCTGGTTGAAATGGCAAGAAACTGTTTTTTCTTTGTGATCCTGTCTAATATCTGTTTTGTGGGCACTGATCCTTTGGTGAAGTGTCTGAGACGTCTGTCCAATGTACGTAGCAGACGGACACTTTCGGCACATGATAGCATTAATTATATTTCTGGATGAACAGGAATATGTGTTCTTGATCTTATAACTCACTTGGTTAGGTCCAATAATGGTATCAGCAGAGTGAATATGTGGACAAAGCTGGCAACGGGGTTTGTTGCAAGGGAAGGTACCAGGGTTGGTATTAGTGTGGTATGTCCTGTGGTTGTTGGTAAGAATCATCTTGAGGTTAGGTGGTTGTCTATAGGAGACTATGGGTCTGTCTCCCAGAGCCTCTTGGAGTTTAGCATCCTGTTCCAGTATAGGCTGTAGTTTATTGATAATGTGTTGGACAGGTTTAAGTTGGGGGTTGTAGGTGATGACAAGTGGTGTTCTATTCTTGGTTTTCTTGGGTCTGTCTTGAAGTAGATGGTTTCTAGGTATTCATCTGGCTCTTTCAATTTGCTTTTTTATTTCTCCGGGTGGGTAGTTGAGGTTTATAAATGCTTGGTAGAGATCCTGAAGTTTCTGGTCTCTGTCAGTGGGATTAGAGCAGATGCGGTTGTATCGAAGGGCTTGGCTATAGATGATGGATCGTATTGTGTGTTCTGGATGGGAGCTGGAAGCATGTAGGTAACTGTATGAGTCAGTGGGTTTTCTGCAGAGAGTGGTGTCTAATTTTCCATTGCTGATTTGTACTGTGGTGTCCAGGAAATGGATCTCTTGTGTAGAATGGTCCAGGCTGAGATTGATGGTGGGGTGTAGGTTGTTAAAATCTCTGTGGAATGTCTCCAGTGTTTCTTGGCCATGCGTCCAGATCATAAAGATGTCATCGATGTAGCATAAGTAGAGAAGGGTAAAAGGGGACGGGAGCTGAGGAAACGTCGTTCTAGGTCAGCCATAAAGATATTAGCATACTGTGGGGCCATGCGTGTACCCATGGGTGTGCTGCTGATCTGGAGGTATAAGTTATTCTCAAACTGGAAATAAATGTGGGTGAGAACAAAGTTACATAGGTCTGCTATCAGATTGGCAGTGGTGTCCTCTGGGATAGCGTTTCTAATTGCTTGTAATCCATCTTCATGTGGGATGTTGGTGTATAGAGCTCATCATGAACAGGGGCTGCTCCGGCCGGGTTACAGCATCCCCTGCATCCACCTGTTCCAACCCCCCCCAGTTAACCATAACCAGTAAGCATCACCCACTAAGGGTGATGCTTACCGGTTAACCATTCACATCCCTAATATGTGTCTACATAAACAGATTCAGAATTAAAACTAGGAACAAACTTTTTGGCACCCAAGTCAAACAAAATGGATACTGGCCCATAAGTGCTTGGATTTTTGAACTGTCCCCCCAATACTTTCACACTGCATTTCTAAGATAAGACTAATAAAATAACAAATGAGAGACAGCTTGTACTGTGAATTTAATCTCATTTTAAAATGAGGTTTATAATGGAAAATAATAGATAGAAACATTTTATGTGGATTTAAAAACAAAAATTTTTGAAGCATGAACTCCTGCTAAGGGTAATGGTTATGGGCAGGATTTATGACCAACACAGCATCTGTTTACAAGTGATAAACTTTACTGAATAGCACCCACCACATCTTTATGCATATTAGCAAACCTGGAGAGAAATTAGTCTTAAATATACTATTTTACATAGAGAATTTAAGAACACTCAAGTAAAATTATCTCTACTATTTAAACATCACATTTGCAAGCATTTTCCTTTCAAGAGCTAATTCTATTCTTACCACTCCAATCTGCTCTCATGAAAACTTGGCTATGGTTTAAAAATTGTAAAGGCCAGGAGGTGAGAAAGGAAAAGGAAAGAAATATTCACTTTCAGCTTCTTTTAAAAGAATGTATTAATTAGATGCCAAAGTACATCAACTATACTTTTTTTGCACAGTAAGGAAAATAACAGTTCTTTACAGTAACTACAATTCTTTGACATATGTTGTCCACATCTATTCCACTTCAGGGCTACAAGCACCTCATGCACATAAGACTGGATTCCTTTGCCCAGAAAGGTCTTTGGAGCCATGCCTGTGCCCTGGAGGCCCTCACATCACACCCTGCCTGCCCCGCCTCCCCACCAACAGGCAAAGATCAGTGCAAACCTAACCATCCTTCAGTTCCTTTCCCAAAATATAAACTAGATAGCCTGGGACTATAAAAGTGGGAGAGAGCAGATCACTGAATACTTGTGGACAAAATGTCTTGAAAGCCACGGTACACAACACCTACACAGTGTGTGTGTTACATACTTCACCTAGATGAGGAAGCATGTCCTGAGCTTCATATACTTCCCAGCTGAAATCCCAGATGAGCCCCCACTTGTAATGGTGACAGACAGAATCAAAACAAGGATCTCCAGAGCTTAGAACTTGAGCCTCTACTGCATGTTCTAAAAGCCAGCAGAGCAAGTAACTATTCTTCTGTCTCTCAGTGACTATCCACACAGACTCCACTTTTGGAAATGAGCAACCAGGAAGTGGGTGCTAGAAGTCCTATTTAAATAAGGATTTGATGGCAGCTTTATGATACCAGATGACAGTTCCTGAAGCATCAATTAAGGCTGTATGGAAGTGCAGACTGATCCCCATGTAGCTACCCTGTGCATGTCTGAAATTAGTAAAGATTAGACATCCCTAGTCCAACACGCTCAGTATCTGACCTTTCCCAAATAAGGGAGTTTGTCAGACCAGGGGAGGTCAATTCGGGCTCCCAGAGGCTAGCCTCCTGGCTCTCTGACAGAAGGAGGGGAGAGCCAGCAGGGCACTCTTCCCAGCCCTGCTCAGCTCCCTACCATCGTCCCAACCCATGCTCCCAGCCACCAAGGATCTCTGGACTGTCAACATTCTGCCAGACCACGGATGTTGCTGTACCAGAGTGTCCTAACTGTACACATCTGTGAGAAGTCACAGAAAAAGTCAGAACCATGCTAGAGTGGGCTTTACTCTGCAAGGGTGGATCTAATCTAGATCTACCATAACTATATAACCATTTAGAAATTGGGGTGGATATTGCCTGATCTTCCAATCTGTCTACAACACTACAACCAGCCTACTGAAGGAACTACTGAATTGTTCTGTCAAAGTAATATGAAAAATCCCTAATCATATCAAGGCCATGCAATTTCACTTCCTTGTTTAGAATGAGTTTTTAAAAGAAAACCAGCAGCTGAA
The DNA here is from genome assembly GCA_032595735.1 of Pelochelys cantorii. Taxonomy (NCBI): domain Eukaryota; kingdom Metazoa; phylum Chordata; order Testudines; family Trionychidae; genus Pelochelys; species Pelochelys cantorii. The sequence continues at coordinate 66,655,959 of CM064328.1, forward strand.
TCATCTTGTTCAGATGAAAATCTGAAAGAATCTTTGATAAAAAAAATAATAAGGCATTATCCACAGGTCACGGGTTTTATAAGAAACACCAAATAAGGTGAATCAGCCATGAAGACCTGAATTTCCCCCACTCTCTGCACTTATGTTATGTACAGCTTCTTAAAAGCAGGGTAGATAAAAAGCAATCATTTTTTTTAAATAAAATAATCAGATTTTTTATTTAAATTGGATTTATTTAAATCAGATTTTTTTTGTTTTTATAAATTATCAATATAAAATTTCTCATTTAAAAGTAACAATTACAATTAAATATCACAAACATGCTGCACCTATCACTTACAGTCTCATAAAAATGAATTAATGGCTCTAGTCTGTCCAGCCTAACAACCAGCTTTTGCTTCTTGAAAGTTCTGTGCTTTCAATTTCTGTTTCACAGCAGTCTAACATGTGCAAAGATAGACACAGGCTAGATAGGATATTTTTTGCTCTGTACTTATATGGTGGTGGACCTGGACCAAGCACGGCTGAGTTAGTGAAGACACTTCCAAAGACAGAGAGAAAATATATAGGAAAGGAAAGAGACAGAATAGATAGGAACAGTGGAGTGTACTTGAAAGAAAAAGGGAACACATTCAACACACACACAGCTTCATATATTCCCCTACACTTTTGCCATTGAAAAACAGTCATGGCTTTTGCGTGTAAAAGACACCCTATCTGGGAATATTCTGAAAATATTCGTTCCCTGGGAAAATGTAACGAGTGCAAGAACACGATGCAGAGCCTAGCTGCAAGAATGACACATCATAAGGAAAACTGCTTATTGGGAGAAAATGATGTGGACGAAGACGTGGATATGTCTGAAGAACAACGTAGATCAACTTTGCAATGCATCATTCTTCAAGACTCTCCCTATGCCTTTTAGTATAAGTGTTATTTGACATGTAAATTTTCAAGTTGTTTGCTATGCTGGATATTGCTAGAAAAAAAAGTTTAGCTTAGCTAGTCCTTATGGCTTGTTTAATTAGTTAACTAGATTTAGAATCTATCACCAAGGTTCCCTGTAAGCTGTGTGTCCACATGGGCACATAGCCCTTTTCTAAGCCTCGCACAGAGATTCAGAGCTCCCCACACAGGCAGGGAACTCAGCTGATCGGCAAGGGAAGAGGAGTAGGCTGCCTGCAACTGCTGCCTGCTATAAATGGAGAAGCTGGCCACACCCTCCATTCCAGGGCTGGGCAGAAGATGATTATTGGGCCGCAAGAGCCTCAGCCAGCTCACCACTGCTGAGCACTCTGGAAAACCAGGTACAGGGCTATGTGTGAGTCTGTGAATGCTGAGAGCATGGGGAGAGGGTAGACACAGTTCTCATGCTTCCCTTGCCCCCAGTAGCTCCCATTGGCCAGTTTTGGCCAATAGCAGCTGCCTGTTTGCACATCCCACATTCAGTTTAGAACAATAAAAATGGCTCCTGCAACTCTCCTGAGCATGTACAGGGGGCTGGAAGGCAGGGACCCTGGCTAAGGAACCAGATGGGCTGCTGGCTTGGAGCCAGGTAAGATCTCCCAGCCAGAGCCTCTCTCTGGCACCCTAGCCTCTCCCTCCCCTCAACCCTCTGTCCCCCTTCCCACCTCCTACCTCATGTAACCCAAACCTTCTGCATCCCTGCTCCAGCCCCCACATGCCTTCCCCAACACTTTGCCCCCTCCTACACCCTTCCTCAGGTCACAACATATTGCACCTCAATTTGCTATCTCTGGTCACAGTCCAAATACCTGCGTGCACACACACGCACACGCACACACTCCCCCTGCACTCCTGCTCCAGATCACAACCCCCTCCTAGGCCCTGCAACAACTCCTCACCCCAGTCCATTGCCTCAGGTCACGATCCCCTACTTCACCCAAACTCCCTCCCAAGTCCCACACTCTAATCCCTTACCCCAAGCTCTCTTCTAAACCCAGCCTCCATCTGAGACCCCCGCACCTCCTCCATTAATATAATGGAAAGAGTGCGGCCCTCAAACACTTACCAAATTCTTGGAATATCCTCCCCCCCCCCCATCAAAAATTATTTCCCACTCTGTGTTAATGGCTTACGGTAAGAAAGAAAAAGATTCTTTCAACAGAATTTTTTTGAGGGTTGCAGATATCAAACTCTGATCTTAATGATTTTTTAAAAAATTCTGTGGTACTAATTAATACATGGTAAGCTGTACTGCATTAAGATCAGGGAAGTGTTCGTTTTCTTTTTATTTGATTTAATATTAAATAATCATAAGCATTGTTTCTTGTTAATTATCCCTTGTTTTAATATATTTTCTTCCACACCTATGAACTATTTAAAATATCTATGGTTTTTCTTTGTACTGGTGAGTACACATCCACACACTACTTCAATATTGGTGTTGCACATAAGAAATTTTAACCTGCCCAAAAGAAAGTTCAACCCACCCAAGAATGGAAAATCTTAGAGGGAACACTGTCTGCCACCAGTCCAGAAAGCTGCAGTAAGAGTAATCTAGAGTTGCCAGTTGCCACTGAGTGTGTCATTTTCCTATTTTATACTAGAAGACTTACCCAGCATTGCCCAGGTCCTTCAGAGAAGGGGGCTGGGGGTGGAGGGGAAGTAGAAGTCACAGCAAAGCCTTGGAGATGTGGGGGGAGGGAGGGCAGGAGGCTGGGGGCCAGTGGAGTATAGGAGGGAGAATGGAGAGTTGCGGAAGATCTCATGTTGGGAAGGTCGTATCTGGCAGGGCAGGGCAGGGCAGGGCTCTCCCCTCCCCCCCAACCCCGGCCAGCAGGGTCCTTCTGTTTCCCTCTCTCCCCCAACACCCAACCGACAGGGGCTCTCTCTCCTCCACCAGCCCCTCCTGGTCAGCAGGAGCCTTCCCCTCCTCCCCAGCGCTATGGCCAAAGGCCAGGGAGAGGAAGAGTATGGGGCAGGGGAGCTACTTACAGGGTCTGGTGGCAGGCAAGATGGTGGCGCCCCAGCCCTGCTGGCCACTCTCTTTGGGGTGCAGCTGCCCCAGTGGTCCCACTGCAGTAAAGCTCTCCCCTGTGATTGCTGCCCCCCAGTGGCCACTCTCAGTATTGTGTTCCTCCTCTTTTCTGCCCCTCCCTTTCTGTGTTATGGAAAACAGTCCCACACCTGGCACTTCCCACTTTCCTGCCACAACCAAACCCTGACCTTGCTCTAAGTTAGGGTAAGAGGAAGCTGCATACCAAATCCTGTGGCCCTAGCTCCTACCATTTAGAAGGTGTGCTTGAACAAACAGACTTGTAGACAGACAGACACACTCTAAAATATTTATATAGATTATATAATACACAGCTCTTATTTTGGAACATCTTGGTCACAGACCATAATAGTAATGCACTAGTTCTGTTCCCTATTTTACTTCAGCATAACACAACTTTCCCAAAGGAGCCCATCTTACACAGGCTGCACCTCCCTTAACCGGGACTCTCTGGTCTGGCAACATCCATGGTCCAGCAGAACCATGGATGTTTCTGGATCACAGAGCCCAAGTAAAGGGGCAGGAGTGGTTGGGGACGTGACTCAGCTAGGAGCCCTGTGCTGGGGGCACAGAGGGCCAGATGGCGCAGCAGGAAGTTCTAGCCCCTGCAACTGAGCAGTAGCAGGGGGCCAGCTGCAAAGCTCTGGCTGCATAGCTCAGCGGCTGGCAGTGACAGCTGCAGACCTTTGGCCCCGGCTACAGATTTCAGGGGCCAAAAGCAGCATCCAAGGTGCTCCAGCCCCAGCCACAAAGCTTGGGGGCTGACTGTGGCAGCCAGAGAGCTCCAGTTCTGGCGGCAGCTAGGGAGCTCCAGCCAGGGAGCTCAGGGGCTGACAGCGGCAGCTAGGGAGCTCCAACCCCAGCCACCGAGCTCCGACCCAGCAGCAACTAAGGAGCTCTGGCCCCTGCTGTGGAGCTCCGGCCTGGGGAGTCACAGCTAGGCAGGCAGAAGCGGGGCTGGGTTGAAGCCCTAGCCAGGGGCAGCAGGGTAGCCCAGGCTATGTTGGAAGGGAATTCCCCTAGCCCAGCAAATCCCCTTCTTCAGGACTGGTCAGGTCCCAAGGATGCCGGATGAGGGAGGTCCAATCTATATTTGTTTTCAATGAGGCTTACTCCAAAATTAAGTTCACTCAAAGCACAATCACTCTTAGCTTTTCTGGTAACTGATCTACATCAAAATTACAGTGGGAATGGGGAAGATGAGAAGTTGTAGTTGTAGAAGTCTTAAGGACACCATACATTTAATGTCATGAAAACTTGTCTGTTAGAGTTAACAACATTTGAAATTTAAAAAAAAGAATTTAAGGACAGCCATCAGCTGGCAACTCAGGAGACTGCTGCAACTGCAAATATGAAACATTTATGTGACATTTAAGATTTAGTTTAACAAAATATAACTATTTTGTCTGTATATGAATTATTTTTAGCATTCCTAATGTACTGCTGCTATATATGTAGCTTGATACAGGTAATGAATATTATGTACTATTTCTTAAATTAATAAAAAATCAATTTATGTAAAAAAAATTACTCAAAGTATACCCTCTTAGATGTTATAAGATGCTGTACTGAGCTGTAAATTAACATGTTTTAGAGATCAGATTTGCACCAGATTTGAAGAAATGTGAAGTAGTATCAATGGAAAACTTGCTTTAAATTAATTTTGTTGGTGATTTAAATCATGATTTAAATCAATTACTTAAATCACCTTGATTTAAATCAGTCCGCTCTGCTAAAAAGCCAACTGCCATAAGCAGGATAGTGTAGAGAACAAGTTGCTCAGAGACATCCAATTAACCATACTAAGACTATACTTGAGTCTCAGAAAGAAGGGGATTTCTGGACTGCAGGAAAAGGCCCTTTTGGAATGTAGTAACTGGGAAAATATGGTGGAGAAAATAGGAAAATATTGTGTGACCCTGGAGAGGAGCAAGATGAGCTGATATTGCTGTTAATGTGCTTTTATGGAGCTGATGGATAGCCCTGTGAGCTATAGTCCATAGAATAGCAGGAAATTAGGAATTCTAAGGGAGACAGGTGGCATAAGTGCTGCCCAAATAGATAATCTAGTCTATTTAGCTGCACAGATTAATCTAGTAAAGTCCTTTCTGCTAAGCATCAATACAGTCTGACCTTCAGCTGATCTTCTTTCCATAGTAATTAGCCATTCAGAATCGACGCTGTCAGAAACAACAATGTGCACATTGAATCTGACCTTCATTCTTCGAGATCATATCAGGTAAGACAGCTAACATTACTGAGGGTTGAGCTAACAGGTCCTTTATGTCCAAATACCAAAAGTACCTGAACTAAGCTAGAGCTAGCCAAGCATGTTCATTACTGCTAAATTCTGCCTGAAACTCCTTAGAACCCCCATTATGAATGAAATTCCTAACAGAAATACATTACATGACAGGAAGAAAGAATCCAAACAGGGAGACCGGGATCAGACTTCTTTGAACAAAATGTTTGACACTTTTTTGGTTGAGATTTGAAGCAAATAGATCTATTGGGTATCCACACCTGTGGAATACACTCTGCAGGATCAAATAATTGACAGTGCATTCATGATCACTTGTGAACTGTCTGCTGAGCCAGTCTGCTAGAACTTTCTTCATGACTGGAAAATGCCGACTATTGTGCAATTGGGTAATGAACACACCAATTCCAAGCATGAAGTTTTTGCAGAGCTGGGGATTTATCCTGCTCCCCCATTTACTGACATTATCGTTGTTGTATTATATCTACCTATCCCACCTGGACTAAATATCCTCATTGCATGGGAAGAAATTCTGAGCATGCCTAATCTACAGATCTAGTTTCTAGAATGCTTATGAGAAAGTAACTCTGGGAGTCCAGAAACCCAGGGTCTGCAGATGGTCTAAGTAAGCTCCACACTGAAGCAGAGACACATTAGTCACTAATCTCATGGTACACACACAGAGAAAATGCTACATTTTACATACCTAGAAAAGGTGCTTCCATCAATTGAACAATGAGATGACTTATCACATGGACTTGATGGTCCAGGTTCCTGAGGTCTGATGGGTAGATATATAGATTTCATCCATCCCACTATCTCCTAGCTGGACTCCAAAGGAACAGACAGTGTCACTCAAGTCTCTCAGAGTACCATTATGCATCAAACAGACACCTGCTGCTGACAGGTGACAGCTGATTTGGGTTTGCAGGGCTCAGACTGTGTAGACTTTCAGACACAGGCTGGAGCCTTAGAGGGTTCCAAAACTCAGGCTCCAGCACGAACCCAGAAATCTACACAGTAGTGAACTAGCCCACAGCCTAAGCTCCGCAAGCCTAATCAGCTGGCACAGGCCAGCCACAGGTGTCTAGTTTTTTATAGGTAAGCCTTCAGAGTGCTGAGTTTCATCAGTTACTCTGGTGAAGAAGAGGAGATAATTGCTGGTATAAGTGTTGTTCCATTTGCTGGTTTTCTTCCTCACTTTTTTGTTCTTCCTGACATATAAAATGAGTCTGTGCCACTGTCTCTCTAAGATAAGTTTTCAGAGGGGATCAAGAAAGGCAAAAAATATAGTGCACATCAGAGCAGATTTACTGGAGAATCTGAAGCTAAGTATTGTTTTTTTGCCTCTTCTGTAGCTTCATTAGCTTTTGGGGATGTGAGGGGGCTCATGGAGGTGAAAGCAGCGATGGGAGCCTCTTTTATTTAAAGGGAGTCTATTTTTAGTCTTTCTAATGGATCTTTTGTTTTTCTTTACCACCAAGGTCCAATGAAAAACAATAGGAAGTCTGCCAGGAACAGGAACTACACATGATCTTAGCCCTTCAAAGGCCCAGAAGATTCATTCCTATCCATCACTGAGCCATGGTCATCTGATTGCAGCCTGAAAAGGCTGCCATGAGGAATTGAAAAAGAAATCCTTATTACTCCCTCAAGTCACCAGCTGGCACACTGTTCTTTTTATGTTTATCAGCTGCGCATGGAGCAGTGGCTCATGTTTCCATTTTTGATTGACTGATTGTAGTGCACAGTTGTTACTATTAAGTAAATTACCCCAAAACAACATTCCATTTCAATCAGAAACTTTCCAAAATGGCAGTTAGTGAAGCAGTGCTTAACGTATGTCAGGAGTTGCCAATACTGAGCCCCACAGCACCAGTAGTTATGGAAGTTCATAGCCCCAGCACTTTTAGACTTGCCACATCAGTTATGAAACTTAAATATTGCTTGAGCCCAGCACATCTTTTGTTATCAATTAACCACTAGAGTGAAGCTATGAAGAGATACAAAGTTTGTTTTGTTTTGTTTTTTCCCAGGTTTGCACTATGAACAACAGATGGTTTTCGGAATAAATGCAACACAACAGTTACTGTCTCTACAGGAAATCTGCAGCAACTTCTTGACTGTTCATAAACAGAGCAATAATACTGGTATTTAGTGACCCCGGAGACAAGGGAACCACAGGCTTCAAGAGACACTCTGTGCGCTGCATTTAGTCTGCAAGTGCTAGTCACCAATATAATATGTTCTCTTTTAAATGTCCAAAAACTTGTTACCACAGAGTTAAGGCTCTGTTGGATGCATAAGAAAGTTATCTAAACATTTTTTGTGTTTCAAATAAAGGAAGCATTATCTGCAGTTAGTGAACTGAAGTGATTGTACTGAAGTCATTGTTTCTGATTACGTCCTTCAAAATTTTTGAACTAGTAGATTTCATTCTCTTACACCTACTACTTATTCATAGATTAAAAATGCAATACAAGCTTTCCTGCTTTTTAAATTACCAACTGGTTTCCTTGTATGAAGAACCAGCTCTCCCCATGGGTACCTGTTTTGTTTCCAAATACAGTCTCTCAGTGTTGTGTATTGTGCAATACACCAAACATGACCATTCCCTGCTCGTAATTGTATATTTGTGCCATGCACTAAGCATGTCTGTTCTCAGTTCCCCACTTCACCTATGCACTTAGCACATGCTCATTGTCAGCACTCTAGTCCATTAGCAGCTCCCCATCCCAATCTCAATATTATGGGAGCATGAACATAAGAACAGCCATATTGGCTCAGACCAATGGTCCATCTAGCCCATTACCTGTCTGCTGAGAGTGGCCAATACCAGATGCCCCAGAGGGAGGGAACATAACAAGTAATCCTCATGTGATCCCTCTTATGTTACCCATTTCCAGACAGACAAAGGCTAGGGACACCATTCCTACCCATCCTGGCTCATAGCCATTGATAGACCTAAACTTTATGAATCTATCTAGCTCTTTTTTGAACCCTGTTAAAGTTCTAGCCTTCACCACATCCTCTGGCAAGGAGTTCCACAGATTGACTGTGCCCTGACTGAAGAAAAACTTCCTTTTGTTTGTTTTAAACCTGCTGCCTATTAATTTAATTTGGTGATCCCTAGTTCTTATATTGTGGGAATAAGCAAATAACTTTTCCTTCTTCACTTTTCCCACACCAGTTATGATTTTATAGACCTTTATCATATCCCCCTTACCTTCCTCTTTTTTAAGATGAAAAGTCCAAGTCTTTATAATCTCTCTTCATATGGGACCCGTTCCAAACCCCTAATCATCTTTGTTGCCCTTTTCTGAACCTTTTCCAATGCCAATATATCTTTTTTGAGATGAAGCAACCATACCTCTATGCAGTATTCAAGATATGGGCATACCATGGTTTTATATAGAAGCAATAAGATATTCTCTGTCTTATTCGCTATCCCTTTTTTAATGATTCCTAACATTCTATTTGCTTTTTGACTGCCGTTGCATACTGAGTGGAGAACTATCCACAATGAGTCCGAGATCTCTTCAGAGAACTATCCACAATGAGTCCGAGATCTCTCTCAAGTAGTTGTAGCCAAATTAGTCCCATCATATAATATGTGTAGTTGGGATTATTTTTTCCAATGCGCATTACTTTACATATATCAACATTAAAGTTCATTTGCTATTTTGTTACCTAATCACTTAGTTTGGTGAGATCTTTTTGAAGCTCTTCACAGTCTCCTTTTGTCTTAACTATCTTGAGCAGTTTGGTATCATCTGCAAATTTTGTCACCTCACTGCTTATCCCTCTCTCTAAATCATTTATAAATAAATTGAACAGGATTGGCCCCAGGACAGACCCTTGGGAGACCCCTCTAGTTACCCTTCTCAGCTCTGAAAACATACCATTCATTTCTACCCTCTGTTTCTCTCTTTTAACCAGTTATCAAATCTATGAAAGGACATTCCTTCTTATCCCATGACAACTTACTTTACTTAAGAGTCTTTAGTGAGGGACCTTGTCAAAGGCTTTCTGGAAATCTAAATATACTATATCCACTGGATCCCCCTTGTCCACATGTTTGTTGAGGCCCTCAAAGAACTGTAATAGATTAGTAAGGCATGATTTCCCTGTACAGAAACAAAGCTGACTTTCCCCCCAACAAATTATGTTCATCTATGTGCCTGACCCGACCTTCGACCCCCCCTCCCCCACATTTACAGCTGCCCTGCTCCAGGAGCCATGGGGCCACCTACCACCCAGCACAGCCCCTGGCCGGCTCAGGGTGCTGTTCATGCCGCGGGGCCGCCTACCACCCGGCACAGCCCCCAGCTGGCTCAGGGTGCCATTCATGCCACGCCCCAGGGCCGCCTACCATACGGAACAGCCCTCAGCCAGCTTAGGGCACCGTTCACGCCGCTGGCTCCAGTAGACTACAACTCCCAGGAGGCAAAGCGGGCCAGGAATGGAATCCCCATTCATAACATTGCCCCTACAGACAATAAGGGTTCAACTTACGACAGCCCTCCAGGAACCAATTAGGTTGTAAGTGCGGGGATCGCCTGCAGTTTCAACTAATTTGCCCAGTACTGGCGTTAGACTTACCAGTCTGTAATTGCCAGGATCACCTCTAGAGCTCTTTTTAAATATTGGCGTTAAATATTAGCTTTCTTCCAGTCATTAGGTATGGAAGCTGATTTAAAGGATAGGTTACAAACCACAGTTAATATTTCCGCAATTTCACGTTTGAGTTCTTTCAGAACTCTTGGGTGAATGTCATCTGGTCCCAGTGACTTGTTATTGTTAAGTTTACCAATTTGTTCCAAAACCTCCTTTAATGACACCTCAATCTGAGACAATTCCTCAGATGTGTCACCTAAAAAGAATCTCTCAGATTTGGGAATTTCCCCAATATCCTCAGCCATGAAGACCGAAGCAAAGAATTTATTTAGCTTCTCCACAATGATTGAGTGCTCCTTACACACCTTGATCATCCAAGGGCCCCACTGGTTGTTTAGTTGGTTTTCTGCTTCTGATGTACTTTAAAAACATTTTGCTATTACTTTTTGAGGTTTTGACTAGCTGTTCTTCAACCCCCTTTTGGACTTTTCTTATATTTTTACACTTAATCTGACAAAGTTTATGCTCCTTTCTATTTTCCTCATTAGGATTCAACGTCCATTTTTTAAAAGATGTCTTTATCTGTCACTGCTTCTTTTATTGGGTTGTTAAGCCATGGTTGTGGCACTTTTTTGGTTCTCTTACTGTTTTTTAATTTGGGGTATACATTTAATTTTGGGCCTCTATTATGGTATAATTTAAATTTCCATGCAGCTTGCAGGGATTTAACTTTTGTCACTTTAAAGGAGGAACAAGAATGTGGGGTATGACTGTGAGCATAAGAACATAAGAATGGCCATACTGAGTCAGACCAAAGGTCCATCCAGCCCAGTACCCTGTCTGCCAACAGTGGCCAATACCAGGTGTCCCAGAGAGAGTGAACTGAATAGGTACTGATCAAGCCATCTCTCTCCTGTCATCCATCTCCACCCTCAGATAAACAGAAGCTAGGGACACCATTCCTTACCCATACTGGCTAATAGCCATTAATGGACTTAACCTCCATGAATTTATCTAGTTCTCTTTTAAACCCTGTTATAGTCCTAGCCTTCACAACCTCCTTAGGCAAGGAGTTCCACAGATTGACTATGCGCTGTGTGAAGAAAAACTTCCTTTTATTTGTTTTAAACCTGCTGCCCATTAGTTTCATTTGGAGAAGTTTAGGAGCTATATATAGTCTTTGGTCTGCATCCCCCACTGTAGTTCTGATCCCTTCCTTTCTTCCCAGTACTCTCCTGCACTGCTCTGACCTCCCATGAGGCAGCAACAGCAACAAAGGGAATAGTGAGTCTGGACAAGCCCCTTCTCTTGCTGCTGGAGGCAGCATGAGGAAAGTTAAGGGTTCTGGGTTCCTTCCTCTCAGAGAGCAGCGGAAGGAGGAGAGTCCTAGAGACCCCTCCCTTGCCCTGATGAAGTTGTGGCGGAGCAACTGGGGGGGAAGTAGGGCATAGGTGGTTCCATTTCATTCCACTCATTCCACTTCCATATCACCAATGGGAAAAGAGCTCAACTTTCTACCCCTCACAGTTCTGCTCTGTTTGCTCTCTGGGAACTCAGAGGTACTAAAGGTTCCTTTGTGGATGAACCCTTCTTCATGCAGGGATTGTAGAAAAATTACTTCTTTGGAATCCCCGTTCTTCATCAAATCTTTAATCATCAATCTGGGTTTTCAAAAAATGATGGTGCATGGAAGATCACATGCATTAATAAGGGTTATCATCTAAGTTCTGGCAAAGCACTGACTTAAGGAGCAAAAGTTGGCAAACAGCCACAGCTGCCACACTGCACCTTCCCAAGCCCTGCCTCACACCAACCCTTCAATTCTCTCACACACAGAGAGAGAGAGAAACACAGCACCAAAAAAAAGTTTTAAGAATGAAAAATGTTATGAACAGCTCAAGTTAGCAGGCTGTATATCAGGAATCCCTTGACCAAACGATAAAGCATCTTGCTTTCCTCTAATCACACTCAGTTCTACCATTCAGGAACTGAACAAAGAACGTAAGTCATGACTGCATCAAACTACCTTCCCTCTCTTTCATTAATGACAACTGCTTTGGCAATACTTCAGAAGAAAAATCAAAGTCTGCATGTGAATTTTTGAGCACTTAAAATATCACTCTAAGACCAGGATCTCAGAACAAAACTACAACCACGAACTCAGAACAAAATACAATTCAGACAGAGAACAATGAAGACATCCAAGACACATTCAACTGCTACTTGTTAGGGCACAAACTCTCCATGCATTGGTATTCCTCAGGTTCAGTGATCCCAGCCAACTTCAGTTATAACATGGAAAACCTCAAGCAGTTAACAGAGTCCTAGTCTTGCGGCACATGCATATTGCACCCATAAACACATCAGTTTAGCTTGTGGTGATCTGGTTTTACAAACTTAACCCTTAGTAACTTTTGCAGTCTTGATTTCCCAACAAGCCAGTGGATTCTGTACACTGAAATAAATCCCAGACAACTGAGATCAATCTGAGGCATAGAAACAGTTTGATCCCCATGTAGGTACATACACAAAAAAGGTACCAAGCAGGAGATTTTGTAAACAACTGATTTTGTAAAAAACTGATCTTGCTCGAACCCAAATTTAGAACACTAATCCTACAACGTGACTCCAAGAGGCAACAATTTTCAGAAAATCCAAGTACACACTTGGATTCTAGAGCACTTATAATTAGGGGTGTAAAATCCCGGTAAATCAGTTAACTGGTTAACCATTAGGTTTAACTGGTTAACCATTTAAGCAGGATCCCAGTAGGGGAACCACTCCAGTCTGGCTGCAGCAGCCCCCAGCCCACAGGGCTGCCAGCTGCTGGCCTCTCCACATGAAGATGATGCCTGCTGCGGCTGGCAGTCCCACGCGGGGTTGAAGCAGCCCTTCCGCTCGCAGCAGGCCCTGGATTGGGGCGGGGGGGGGGGGGCTGTTTCTGGGTACCAATTACCCAGTAAGCTTACTGGGTAACTGGCAATTGGGTGAAGCTTACTGGGTAACTGGTTATTCTTACACATCCCTACCTATAATATTAGGTCTTTTAAGCAGAAAACAATACACAACCTTCACTACAGCAGACCTGGCACCCCACTATGTGAGCAAGATCCTCCACCTAAGGTACACTTCATAAAGACAGGATTTACCATGCCTCCTTGATTTTAAAGTTACTCCATACCAATTTTATCATGCCAGTGATAAAATTATATTGATCACTTCTTGCCAAGCCAAACATTTTAGCTTGCCCATTTTTGTAATTAAAATATCCAGAATTAGCATAAAGGCAGCTGTGCTTTCTAATCTCTACAGTATGGCCACTGCTAATAGCCTCTTTCAGCTGAAGTCCTGCTTGTGCTCATACTGATAACACACTGTCTTAATTTGTCCTTGACACGTGAAGTGCAATACTTCATAATGATTTCCTCTCTGATTCTCAGTGCGTTCAAAGAAACTGACAGCATTTACAGTCTAAGGTCAGTTCAGTATCTGATTCCTTTTCCCACAACTAAGCCCCTTACAAAAACTAGGGATATAAAAATGTAGTTAAACATGTAACCGTGCAACCACTAAAAACACTGGTCTACAATTTTTTAGAAGTCGTCTGCTTCAGAGATAAAATGTGCTATTTATTATGTATTTTGATGTGCTGAATTCAAATATGACAATTAAAACAATCTATCTTGACGTAGTGGGAATCTCTTGCACGACTATCCCATTCGCAGAGAAAACAGCAGTACTTTGTGTATCCAGTCTGCAGACCAAGCAAGAGAGCAACAACCTTCAAATCGCCACAAAGTTGCCACTGATGTTGGTCATAGTTTATGCACCTCAAAAGTTGTTTCATGTTGTCATAGGTTTCCTTCATATGGACTGCATGACCAAGTGGAATTGATGGCAAAACATTGCCATTATGCAGCAAAACAGCTTTAAGACTCGTCTTCGATGAATCAATGAACAGTCTCCACTCATCTGGATCGTGAACGATGTTGAGGGCTGCCATCGCACCATCCATGTTGTTGCAGGCTACAGGATCACCTTCCATGAAGAAGAATGGGACAAGATCCTTTTGACGGTCACGGAACATGGAAACCCTAACATCACCTGCCAGGAGATTCCACTGCTGTAGTCTGGAGCCCCAACAGCTCTGCCTTACTCTTGGGCAGTTCCAAATCCCTGACAAGGTCATTCAGTTCACCTTGTGTTATGAGGTGTGGTTCAGAGGAGGAGGATGGGAGAAAATGTGGGTCCTGTGACATTGATGGTTCAGGACCAGAAGTTTCATCCTCTTCCTCTTCCTCGTCTGACTCAAGTGAGAATGATTCTGGTGCATCAGGAACCGGCAGTCCTTCTCCGCGGGGTACTGGGCGTATAGCTGATGGAATGTTTGGATAATGCACAGTCCACTTTTTCTTCTTTGACACACCTTTCCCAACTGGAGGCACCATGCAGAAACAACAATTGCTGGTATGATCTGTTGGCTCTCTCCAAATCACTGGCACTGCAAAAGGCATAGATTTCCTTTTCCTGTTCAACCACTGGCGAAGATTTGTTGCACAAGTGTTGCAGCATATGTGTGGGGCCCACCTCTTGTCCTGATCTCCAATTTTGCGGCCAAAATAAAGGTGATAGGCTTTCTTAACCATAGTGGTTATCCTGCGCTTTTGTGATGCAAAAGTCACTTCACCACAAACATAGCAGAAGTTATCTGCACTGTTCACACAAGTACGAGGCATCTCTGCTCACTTTGGCTAAACAGAAATGTGTCCCTTTGCAAAATCAAACACTGACAAATAAGAGAGCACGACACTGTATGATTTCTAGAGCTGATATAGGGCAATTTGTTCAGCAGAGTGATGTAAGCTTCGTTATGATTGCATCATCCATGACTTCTAGGAATAACATGATGCAATTCGTATCATGTATGACGCAATACCAGCTTCAGATTGCATCATTCGTTGTTTTGCCTAAAAAGCAAGTACTGTCCAAACCCAGTCATAGATTTATTCATAGATCCAGTCAAAGATGTATTTTAGTCATTTCTGGTTTAAATTGAGATCCCTTCCCTTTATAACTCACTTATCCTCCTCCATTCCCAAGTCAAGGGTCGTATATACTGACCCAATAGCATATCTTGAAAACTAGAGCCAATCAACAATTTTAAGCATCATTTTCGTTCTCAGTGACCCAGAATTAGTAAAGTTTGACTACATTTATTTCAGAAGCATTTTGGCTGTAGAGCAGTGAAATCATAGCAGTTATATGCTTACATGCACTATGAGCTCTGCAGTACTCTGGAGAGCCAGCATGTATAACCTGTGATGCGGTGTGGGGGGAGCCAGAGCAGCCCCTGCCTGCAGTGGGCCCCATGGGGCTGGAGCAGCCCCTACCGGTTAACCGCAACCAGTAAGCGAGGCTCACTGGTTAACCAGTTACATCCCTAACAAAAACCCACTTATTTTCATAGTCAGTGATTTGATTCCTTCATGTTTAATCAGAGATCACCACCTTTACATAGGTCTTTCCTTAGCCTGAAGATTCTCCTCTATATAATACACCAGAGATCAGGCTTCTAGAAAGCTGTGTGAATATACCACAACAGAGGTGGAAGAGAGCATTGAACAATCTAACTATACACATAAACATACAAAAAAAGAAGTCGAGACCAGATAGGGAAAAGTGACCATAAAGAAAGGAATGAGAAAGGAACAATAGTAGTGAGTGACAGGCAGAGCACAAAATAAGAAGGGGTAAAAGACTACACAGAGTAAAGGAGAATAAACATGGAATGCAGGTAAAAACAATAGAGAATGAGACAGACAAATTGAAGAACAGAACATGAACATGGCAGAGAACATAAAAGATAGTATTATAAGGAAAAGGTTTTTTAGAGAAGTGAACATGATGGTCATGCTATACAGAAACATTTTTTGGTCTTTTTCAAAGGTTTCGAAAACTTACAATATTTTAACTTTCAGAAAACTACCATTTATCCCTGAAGATGCTAAGAATTACATTCTGCAAGTTTCACTGACTAAAACATTGGTTTTAAACTATTAACATTTTATTCCTAATGAACATTCTCCCACAAAGCACTCTTGCTTTTCAAAGCAGAAACTGTCAAAATGACCCCTTCACATTTGCTGTCATAAATCAAACCCTTGGGCTACATCTACACTGGCAGCTTCTTGCACAAGAACTGTTTTGCGGAAGAGTTCTTGTGCAAAAAGTCTTCCACAAGAGCGTGTCTACTTTTGCGCAAGGGCATCCATGGTAGTGTGGACGCTCTCTTGCACAAGAAAGCTCTGATGGACATTTTAACCATAGGGACTTCTTGCGCAAGAAACTCATGTTCCCTGGCTACACTGCCCTCTTGTGGAAGAGCTCTTGCGCAAGAGGGCTTACTCCTCATGGGGAGAGGAATAACTGTTCCGGAAGAAGCCCTGTTTTACAACGCTATACTGTAAATTTACTTGCGCAAGAATGCGCATGCAGTGTAGACAGCAGGCAATTTTTTCGCAAGAACAACTGTTCTTGCACAAGAAGCTGCCAGTGTAGACATAGCCTTGATGTACTGTGCAGGGCCTGATTCTTCACATCATAGTAGAGTAGTTCTATTTTTAAGAAAGGGAAAAGAAGTGACCCGGGTAACTACAGGCCTGTTAGTTTGACATCTGTAGTATGCAAGGTCTTGGAAAAAATTTTGAAGGAGAAAGTAGTTAGGGACATTGAGGTTAATGGCAATTGGGACAAATTACAACATGGTAGATTTACAAAAGGTAGATTGTGTTAAACCAACCTGATCTCCTCCTCTGAGAAAGTAACAGATTTTTTAGATAAAGGAAATGCAGTGGATCTAATCTACCTCGATTTCAGTAAGGCATTTGATACAGTACCTCATGGGGAATTATTGGTTAAATTGGAAAAGATGGGGATCAATATCAAAATTGAGAGGTGGATAAGCAACTGGTTAAAGGAGAGACTTCAGCGGGTCATACTGAAAGGTGAACTGTCAGGTTGGAGGGAGGTTACTAGCGGAGTTCCTCAGGGATCAGTTTGGGACCAATCTTATTTCATCTTTTTATTACTGACCTCGGCACCAAAAGTGAGAGTGTGCTAATAAAGTCTGCGGATGACACAAAGTTGGGAGGTATTGCCAATTCAGTAAAGGAGCGGGATATCATACAGGAAGATCTGGATGATCTTGTAAATTGGAGTAATAGTAATAAGATGAAATTTAATAGTGAGAAGTGTAAGGTTATGCACTTAGGGATTAATAACAAGAATTTTAGTTATAAGCTGGGGACACATCAGTTGGAAGTGACGGAAGAGGAGAAGGACCTCGGAGTCCTGGTTGATCACAGGATGACTATGAGCCGCCAATGTGACATGGCCGTGAAAAAGGCTAATACGGTCTTGGGATGCATTAGGCGAGGTATGTCCAGTAGAGATAAGGAGGTGTTAGTGCCGTTATATAACGCATTGGTGAGACCTCATGTGGAATACTGTGTGCAGTTCTGGTCTCCCATGTTTAAGAAGGATTAATTCAAACTGGAACAGGTACAAGGAAGGGCCACTAGGATGATTCGAGGAATGGAAAACCAGTCTTATGAAAGGAGACTCAAGGAGCTTGGCTTATTTACCTTACCCAAAAGAAGGCTGAGGGGAGACATGATTGCTCTCTTTAAATATATTAGAGAGATAAATACCAGGGAGGGAGAGGAATTATTTAAGCTCAATATCAATGTGGACACAAGAACAAATGGATATAAACTGGCTATTAGGAAGTTTAGACTCGAAATTAGACGAAGGTTTCTAACCATTAGAGGAGTGAAGTTCTGGAACAGCCTTCCAAGGGAAGCAGTGGGAGCAAAAGACCTATCTGGCTTCAAGATTAAGCTAGATGGGTTTATGAAGGGGATGGTTTGATGGGATAACATGATCTTGGCAACTAATTGACCTTTCACTATCGGTGGTAAATAGGCCAATGGTGGGATGATAGGAGTTACTATAGAGAACTTTTTCCTGGGTGTCTGGCTGGTGAGTCTTGCCCACATGCTCAGGGTTCAGCTGATCGCCATATTTGGGGGGGGGTCAGGAAGGAATTTTCCTCCAGGGTAGACTGGCTGAGGCCCTGGAGGTTTTTCGCCTTCCTCTGTAGCATGGGGCACGGATCGCTTGCTGGAGGATTCTCTGTATCTTGGGGTCTTCAAACCATCATTTGAGGAGTTCAATATCTGAGATATAAGTGAGAGGATTATTCCAGGAGTGGGTGGGAGAGATCCTGTGGCCTGCGTTGTGCAGGGGGTCAGACTAGATGATCATAATGGTCCCTTCTGACCTTAAAGTCTATGAGTTCCTTAGATAATAATTTTAAGTGTGCCAGAATCAACTCCATAGTTTGCACATGCTAAAGCATTTCAAAATGCCCAACATATGACCATTTAAAGTGTCTAAAGTATTTAATATTTTCTCATGCAGATGAACTTTGACAGAGTTCCAAAAGACATTTCAGAACCAAAAGCTCTAGTATGGGAAGGTTACTCACCCTGTGCAGTAACTAGAGTTCTTCGAGATATGTCCCCGTGGGTGCTCCACTTATGTGTGTCGCCGCTGCTGTGCACACGGCCCGGAGATCTCTGCTAGCAGTCTCCTGGCCACTGGCGCATGCTGCGCTATTCCGCAATCGCTCAGACTGACAGTTTAGCACACACCGGCGGCCATTCCCTCCATTCCTTCTCTACGCCCTACTATTAGCCCAGAGCAGAGGGAATCAGAGTGGGTGTGGAGCACCCACAAGGTCACATCTCGAAGAACTCCAGTTACTGCACAAGGTGAATAACCTTCCCTTCTTCTTCGAGGGGTCCCCGTGGGTGCTCTACTTAGGTGACTACACAGCAGTATTCCTGCTTGGTGGTGGGCGTTCCATGATGCAGGAGTGGAAGTTGGACAGTATGGTACATCCAAATCTAATGTCTGAGTCCTAAAAGGACAGAATAGCGTAATGTTGGCCAAGGTCCCTGTTGCATCACTGCCAATGACATCTATGAGAAGACCCTTGAATAATGCAGTTGTGGTAGATACTGCCCTTGTGGAGTGCGCCCAGAGAACTGTTGGTGTCTGTCTGTGTTTCTGGGAGTAAGCCAACCATATGCATGTAAAAACTCCCTGTGGATATACACTGGTTGGAGACAGGTTGACCTC
The DNA here is from genome assembly GCA_032595735.1 of Pelochelys cantorii. Taxonomy (NCBI): domain Eukaryota; kingdom Metazoa; phylum Chordata; order Testudines; family Trionychidae; genus Pelochelys; species Pelochelys cantorii. The sequence goes on from CM064328.1 coordinate 66,675,059, forward strand.
TGGACCTGTCCACAGAAGACATGAATAGTCTGGGTGTTCTTCAAGAACCTTTTTTTATATTCCAGGTAAAGGGCTGATGCCCTACGTACATGCAGCGTGTGCAGCGCTGGGCTGTCGTCGTGTAGTTTCGAGAAGAATACAGGTAGGTATAGCGTTCGTTACAATGGAATGAGGTAGGGGTCCTGATGAGGAATTTCGGTGGGTTCTAAGGCCAAATTTGTCCTCATGGAATCCGGTATATGGGTCCGCCAGGAGTGCTGCTATCTCTGCCACTCTCCTGGCCGATGGTATCACAATGAGAAAAACCACGGTCATTGATAGGCGTAGTAGGGAGCAGGTTGCAAGTGGCTCAAAAGGCCCTTTCATGAGTGGATCCAGCATGAGATTCAAGTCTCATCATGGCTCTGGATCTCCAAGCGGTGAATACAGGTTCCGCAGCCTTTCACGAAATCCCTTAATACACCACATGGGGAAAGAACCAGGATATCCCTGTATGGATGGGGGAATCACTGCTGTAGCCACTAAGTGTACATTGATGGAACTACGTGATAGTCCTGTGTGCTGCCGGCGAAGGATAGAGCAGAGAACAGCCAAAATCCCCACCTTGTGTGGATAATTAATTAGGATGTCTCCGACCCTTTGAGACAGAGTTTGCTCTCTCTGTGAGAGCCCGCAAGCATCCAGGCTCGCAGTGTATGGAGCCTGTCCTGAGTCAAGAGAGCTTGTACTGGGAAAACTTGTACGGCTGACGTGTGTTGAGTTAGAGTATGGTATGGTACCACATCTGTCTTGGCCAGTTGGGGTTACGAGCATGACCCGTGCTGCCCCCTGTTTGACCTGTATTACCGTTTGGTGTATTAGAGGTATAGATGGGACTGCATACAGTAGTGGGACATCCCAGTATATTGCAAACATCTCCTAAAAATCGTGGTCCAATGCCCACTCTAACAACACTGGGGCACGTGGAGGTGAAGCGCGTGGCAAACAAGTCTCCCACTGAGCATCCCCAACTCGTGAAAAGGCGGTTATGATAGATGTGTTGATCTCCCATTAGTGCTTATGTGGGAATTGTTTGCTGTGGGCATCCACGGGTACATTATCCTTGCCCGGCAAAGGCATAGTGGTTGGTGTGACGTTGTGCATAATATACCCTCACCATGGTTTTGGCGCTCCTGTACATGGGCTGCGAGTCCTCGCGCCCTCCCCCCCTACCTGTTCATGGAATTTGCCGTTGCGACCTTGTCCAACAACATCCTCACAGTTTTGTGTCATATGTGCGGAAGTACTTGGGAGCATCTCCCCCCCCCCCCCCCCGACTGCTCTGGGCTCCAGCAGACTGATGTGTAGCCGGGATTCTTTGTGTGTCCATTGTCCTGGTAATATCGCACTCCGCAGATGAGTTCCCCATCCCAGCTGGAACACATCTGTTGTGATAGTGTGTCTCGAGTGGAAGTCCTATACCAACATTGTTTAAGTCTGTCCACCAAATTCGGGTGGCTCTGACGCGGCTCGGCACATGGGTTATGTTGTGGAGTGGGTTGTCCCTGGGACGATATATGGAGCGTAGCCATGCCTAGAATGACCTCCTATGGAGGCGGGTGTTTGGGACCACAAAGATGGACACTGTCACGTGTCCAAGTGTTTGCAAGAATGTCCGTGCCATGGTGCGCACGCCACTCTGTACGTACACAAGCAAATTGCACATTCTCAACCACCCGTGGGTCAGCAGTGAGGCTATTCCTCGAGTGCAGGCCAACTGTGCCCATATGAACTCCCGCATCTGGGTAGGAGCGAGTGTGTGCTTTTCCAAACACAGTAAGAGCCTGAGCATGTCAAAGAACGCTCCTGTGGACTCCAGTGATTGTTCCATGTCACCCTACAGTGGTTGCCATGAGCAGCAATTGTCGAGATATGTTTACTTGTTTTCTTCGAGCTCAAGGGGCAGCAACCTGTGTTGATAGTGTATGTCCTTGCTGGCGAACCTGAGGAATCATCTGTGAGCCAGGTGAGAAGATACATGACTGTCTTCAGCGAGTTTGACTCATACGCCTTCTGTTCTCACAGGGTCCTTGCTGTTGTATATCCCCTAATGTTCTGAACCTTCGTTCATATTTTTGTATTGTTTCCTCTTGGCTCCAGGCAGATGTATCCCTATTGTGCGGAGCGTCACCCTGGGGTACTTTGAGGCATGGAAAGCTTAGCTTTGTTGCCTCTGCCAGAGCTTCTCCCCCATGGAAGGGAGATCCTCGATGGCTGACAACCTCCCTGGGGAACCCCAACAGCTGCAGCCATGACATCGGTCTCCTCTCTACTGCGGATGCCCTGAACCTGGCCGCCTTGTCCGCTGCATCCTAATGCAGCCTGCAGTCTGATATGTGAGTTGAACTGCTCCCTCTGGTATACACTGAATAAAGGAATTGAATGATTCAACCAAGTTGTGTGAGTATTTTGCCAGTAGGCCGCATTATTCGCAATGCGCAGCCAGAGAGAGGAGGCTGAGGAGTAGACTTTCTTCCCCAGAGCGTCCAACCTTTTTCTCTCTTTATGGCGGTCTGGTGTTCTGGGTACTGCTGTTGCTTCCCCCTCTGGTTGGCTGCTTCAACTACTAGTGAAGTAGGGGAAGTATGAGAGAAGAGGAATTCGACCTCTGTGAAGGTGACATAACAGTTCTGATCTAGCGTTTGTGATATTTGAGACTCCGATTAAATTAGCTGGCTTCCTCAATGGTTCATTCCTCAGAAAAGCCAGCATGGTATGTTGAGGTAAACCAAGTATGCTTGTGAGACTGTATCCAGTCTGTGTGCAACGTGAGATAGTTTTACAGCAAGTGTCTCCGCAACTCTCCTGAACAGACACGGAACCTTCCAAAGTCACCCCATCTGACTGGTGATGCGGGAGACTGTGTTCTTCCATCGTGGAATAGGAATTATTGGGCGGAACAGAGGAGCCTGTGCTGTGTCCTTCTCTAAATGAAATGCTGTTGTGGTAGGTTTGGTCAAAGTCAGCTCAGCTTTGGGTATTCATATGAGTGGACTGTGCTCCAATAGCATAGTGTCCTGAACTGTTGGATCGGTACGGTGCCCGAGGGTCCCAATAGGCCCACAGGGGGGTATGGGCGGAGGCATCCACTGTGCCCTCTCCGCCTCCGCAGTTGTTGTGGTCCCACATACAGGGACTCTGTGCTGGCTCACTGGCTGCCCCTCCTCGTCATCACAAAATCAAGCCGATATATGTGATGCTGGTGTCGCAGAGAACAGGGAACCTCTAGCCTGTGGGGTGCCATCGTTACTGACTAGTGGTGAGCATTGTACCAATCCTATTGCAAGGGCTGCCCGTCACAAGCCTTGGTACCGGAGTAAGTAGAAGCATTGCTATGCTATCCCATACAGTTGCCCGTGTCGGTACTGTTGGTGCTGTGAAGTGCATCAGTACTGACAGTACCGAGCATGTGTTAAAGCGTGGCATTCCATTGCACTGCAGCTTGTCGGCTTGCTGGCTCCTCCGTGGTACCATGTTTTCCACCAGTACCGCATTACTGTGTGGAGAGTGTGAAGCATGGACAGCGGCTCAGTGCTTCATATTATAGTCATGGCTTTTCATTAAGCCGAAGCCCTCATCCCACTTTTAAGAGCCCTGCCTGGCACTCTGATCAGACTTTCTGTCCTTTTATCTGCAAGAGGCTGAGGCTCAGTGGGGGACAGGGAGTGTTGCGCACTTCACTCCAGGTTCTGCTCTCCAGCCGGTCCCTGCGAGGGCATGCTCGTCCTGCCCTCCTCCTCAAGAGGGTTATCTTGTGGGGGGGTGTCGAATGAGGCTGTGACTCAGCCACAAAATATAAGTCGTCCATGTGATGCTGTCGCCCTCTGGGAGCGTGGGCGAGCTTGTAACAATGCGGGCAGAGACTGAAGATGCAGGCAGAACAGGCTTTTTCTTTTTCTTTTCTTTTTTTCCCCGTCGTCTCTTCAGCAGGTGGGATGCAGCAAAGGCACCCGTGTGCCGCTTCGCCTGCTCTCCTTTCTTGCCAGGTGTGCGGACATGACAGAGTTACCTGCATGCTGCTCACGGAGGAGCGGACCACAGCTGAAGCAGATGCATGCCACTTTACCCGCTAGCTATCCCTTTTCCGTTTCCTCTCGCTCTATTATTCTATGCTGTTATTAGTGATCCTGTTGTTGTTGTTTTTTCCTTAGGCTTTTGGGAGACTGGTGGAAGTGCGATCGATGCCAGCAGTGATAGAGAAGGAACTAAGGGAACGGCTGCCAAAGCGTGCCCAACTGTCATTCTCAGTAATTGCGCAATAGTACAGCACGCGCTGGCAGCCGGGAGACTGCTAGCAGAGATCTCCGGGCCACGTGTGCAGCAGTGCTGACACACCTAAGTGGAGCACCCATGGGGATCCTCGAAGAACAACAATTATTAGTAGGATGCATGAGGGCCATTTCAGGACCAACTAATACAGACATAAAACTTACCAGTACCCTATAATAAACTGAAACTAAAATACAGAGTTGTTTGGTTTTTTCAGTGTTCTTCATGCACTCAATCAAGGCCTTCCACTGTTTTAGAAGGACTTACCACTTATAAGTAATGCAGTGATCCCTGTACCACCACTCATTCACTCTCCCAATACAGATAGGAAAATATTTAAGACAAATCTTAATCTTCTTTCAATATTTCCACTTCATGCCTCCAGATATTTACAAATCATTTCAACAACTACTACCTCAATTGTAGGTGTATGGTAGGTGCAGGTGTGCATGTGCATGATGGAAGGTGTTTTGGGAAGAGGACTGCATAGCATAATGGATAAATTAACACTCCATTTACAGTATACGACTTAGAATCAGAAGTGTCAATATAATACACAGGAGTATTAAAAATATTGTATTCTTCCAAATTTCATGAAATGTAATTGAACACCATATTACTGTACTTTTGTACAATATTTAACTACAGTTTAGTGTTGTGCTGTTTTCATGCAACTATTCAAAATTACTTCACAAAAAATATGTTAGATATATTAATATGTTTTGCTCAGACCTTTTTTTCTGAGCACTAATTTTCTCATTCATAAGTGTAACACAAATCAGTCAATGTAAAACCCACACAAGTATTAGCACCAACATGTGAAACATTTTGCCAGGGACAACTCCACAAATTAATTGGAGGGAGGGGAGGAGTCGTTGAGGGTCAACGAATCCCAGCCAACTGGTCATTCTATTTACACTGCTGATTTTAAGATAATTTTTCTTAACTCATGAGAGAAAAAGAAAAAAAAATATAAGACACCACACCAACCCACTAAGTGTCTTGCAGACCTCTAGTTTATTTGAAAACTCCCGGGGGGAGGGGGGGGGTGGCTCTGTCTTCATCTACATTGTTTCTTCCCAGCTATCACTCTACAGTTGCTCCCATACCTCTTCATGATGGCTTACCCATTCTCCCCTCCTTATGCCTTTCCCCTCCACTCAACAGCTCCTTTTTCTGGTCTCTGGGACTGATTTCTGCCTCTCTCTGGCCTCAGTATATAGTAGTTTATGAGACACACCTGCAGAATACACAACTCAGAAGCCTAAATCTGCCTAAATCTAAAAGAAGAACTGCCTAAATCTAAAAGAAGAATATGAAGAAGAGGTCACTGAGCAGCCAAGAAGATGCAGTGTGTTTCTCTCAACTGAATAAGGGCCCACTACTACAGTACCAGCACACCTATTGACAGCCCAAATGACAAAGATTATGCCAGCAATAGCCCAAACCAATAATCCTATAGACACAATTGTAGTGCCCTAGCATGGCCTCTGCAGACTCTCAGGTTACATATAAACAATTATTAAAAAAAGACCCGGTGGCCCGGATAAGTAGGTGTTTATGCTGGAGGAGAAAAAAAATCATGGGCTCGGGCCAGATTCTGATTTCTGAGACCATGTAAGAGTGGATGGTCTCAGAGCTTGGTCTCCAACTCAAGCCCAGATATCTACACAGAATTTTTTAGCCCCACAGCCCAAGCCCCACAAGCTTGAATCAGCTAACCCAGGCCAGCCACTGATCTTTTATCCCTGTGTAGATGTACCCTCATATATGAAAACAGTACCAGGACATTAGCTGGAATGGTTTTGCCCCAGTCAAATCAGGACTATCGGTAGAGCTTTCAATTCAGCTATATTATTTAGTCATTATTGCTAGCATAAGCCTGAAAGGTTTTCTCTTTAACCCATATGTAACCACTTCAATCAAATTAAGACAGAATCTGAAAGTAACACGTACACTAAATATTTTTGCCATCTCTTAAGCTTGCAAAGGTTGTTCTGTATTAAAATGGTTCCAACTAAGCTATAAATATATTGTTTCTCTATAGACAGATCTGTACAGAAATATCACTAAGTTATAACCAACATACCCAAACCAAGTTCATGCCCGCTGTAGAAAGAAGCAGTTTCTGAACAGTATTTTGCAGAAGTTTTGAGACAACACACAGACTTTTCTCATAGATCAAGTCTCCATTGACCAAGCAAGTAGCATTATTAAGACAGCTTTCAAATGTGCTTTGCCTGATTCAAAGTACTTTTAGTTTCCCTCCTCCTGTACTGCTATCAACAGGGTTGCACGCAGGGAAGTGAGTGACTAGTCAACTATTCAATAAGCAAAAGCTTATCTGATAGTCGACTAGTCCCTCGATTAGTCACTTCTCCCCCACACTTGATGCTTCTATTAGAGGCAGCAAGGTGGGGGGAGGAGGAGCCGGTGCTGGGGGAGCCAGCTTAAAAGTCGGTTCCCCCCAGCACCAACTCTGCAAGGAGCATCGGGGGGGCGGGGGGAGAGAGCAGGGATTAGGCACAAGCCAGGAACTAGCAGGCTCTTAATACTTTTAAAAGGCAGAGCCACAGCAGAGTTAGTTCCTGGCCCAGGAGATAACTCTGCTGCAGCTCCCCTGCTTATCGACTAATTGATAGAAAATCCATTGACTATTCGATTAGTTGATTAAACTAAATTTAACATCCCTAGTTGCACATTGTCCAATCGCTTTGGGTGTCAAAATGAGCTTTCTGGATCTTATCTATGCGAACACAATTTCTGTCTTAATTTTAGTTATTAGATATTAATCAAAAGTAGTAAAATTCAAAGTACTTACATTGAATTTAATAATGTCATATATCAAGTACCGAGGAACAACTTGTCCATTTACCTTGTCAATGATCATTTCCTTAAAGAAAAAAAAAGATAACATACCCTTAATACCTGTAATTCAAGAATACTACACAAGTATGACAATATGTATGCATTCAGTACATTTATAGAACTGTAGCAATGCTGAACAGTACTCTAAAAGGCTCTGTCCAAAGCTCCATTATGAAGCAGATTTTTACTGGATTTTATAAAGGTCATGAAATATGTTTACATGAGAAGTGCGCCATACAAACTACTCAACAAAACCATATAAAGTTCTCAACAAAATCCAGTGTTAAGATACTGTTTTAAACAAACTGTTCTGTTTCTCAAAATATGTTAACCTAAAGTATGTGATGCAAATTTTTTCTATAGGACTTGTAATCCTAAATCACTTCGATACTTCTGAAAAATCTCATACAGTATATAAGCAATGGCCATTAAAGACTAGGTGGTTTTTTTTTTTTTGCTTGGTTTTCTCATATCAGATGATTTAACAATAGTTTAACATATTTCTGACCATACAGAAAGCAGAGTGGATACAAAAATATTAATTAGGTATTAGTTACTGCTAATTTAGATATTGGCATAGAGAGTACACTTATTAAGTCTGCAGATACCACCAAGCTGGGAGGGGCTGCAACTGCTTTGGAGGATAGGGTCATAATTCAAAATGATCTTGACAAACTGGAGAAATGGTCTGAGGTAAGTAGGCTGAAGTTTAATAAGGACAAATGCAAGTTTCACACGTACAGAATGGGAAGCAACTGTCTAGGAAGGAGTACTGCTGAAAAGGATCTAGGGGTCATAGTAGACCACAAGCTAAATATGAGACAACAGTGTGATGCTGTTGCAAAAAAAAAAAAAAAAAGCAAACATGATTCTGGGATACATTAACATGGGTGTTCTGAGCAAGACACGAGAAGTCGTTCTTCTACTCTTCTCTGTGCTGATTAGGCCTCAATTGGAGTAGTGTGTCCAGTTCTGGACACCACATTTCAAGGAGGATGTGGAGAAAATTGGAGAAGGTCCAGAGAAGAGCAACAAGAATGATTAAACGTCTAGAGAACATGACCTATGAAGTAAGACTGAAAGAATTGGGCTTGTTTAGTTTGGAAAGGAGAAGACTGAGGGGGGACAGGATAGCGCTCTTCAGGTATCTAAAAAGGGTATCACAAGGAGGAGGGAGAAAAATTGTTCTCCTTGGCCTCTTAGGATAGGACAAGAAGCAATGGGCTTAAACTGCGATAAGGGAAGTTTAGGTTGTACATTAGGAAAAATTTTTTAACTGTCAGAGTGGTTAAACTGGAATAAGTTGCCTAGGGAGGTTGTGGAATCTCTCTCTCTCGAGATATTTAAGAGCAGGTTGGATAGACATCTATCAGGGATGGTTTAGACAGTACCGGGTCCTGCCATGAGGGCAGGGGACTGAAATCGATGACCTCTGGAGATCCCTTCCAGTTCTAGTGTTCTGTGATTCTTGGTGGTTTTAGAAGGGTGCTTTTTACCACAATACTGCATTTTTACATTTGTATTACACTTGTGCATGCACACAATTTATGGGAGGTATTGTATAATAACTGAAGTTCTTTAGCAAGGATAACAGGAGCTTTAAAAATAATTTTAGTAATGTTTGTCAGTGCTTTGAAGATGTAACTACTATATGGATTATTAAAATCATTTGAAGATGAAACTTCATTTGCTTTCCAAAAATGTTTGTAATATCTGAAATTCGGTAGAGTCAACCAGTAAATTGCTCTGTGGCAAACAACAGAATCAGGTAAAGATAATAATGTAAATGGTAGATGGTGGTCTAGTATCACAGCTGTTTTCAGAATTTATTTCTGATTCTTGAAGAAAATTCTACATTATGGAAAAAAGTAAGCAGTTTCAATTACTTTAGAGTACTGTAATTAAAATACAGTCACATAATAACCAACTACAATGTGCTCCCACAAAGGTTTCTAAGTAGCTTCATAATAAGCACAATATAATGTTTACGATACCAAGAGACAGTTTTCAATCATGCATTTATATGGATAAGAGAATTAAAAACTCCTTACACAAACCAAGCAGAGCAAATTCTCAAATATCTTACATTTTACATCTCTCTAAAAGAAAAATATGTTAACAGGCCAGATTAATTGCCCACCATAATTAAGGAAACAAAAATTGGAGTGACGTGCACAGTCATTTTCATAGTAAGTTTCTAAAGTTACTATACCCTAACGACAGATAACACCACCTTTATTTAACAAATCAATTAACTTTAAATGAAAATTATGCCTCTGTAATCTTTTAAATTATGTATCCAACACATTTAAGGTAGTTTTATTTAATACAAATTAAACATGCTGACTTTGTGCATTTTTAGTTGAATTAGACCATCTATCCAAATAGAGCTTCAAGCAGATCAAAAATAAAAATCTCGTAAAAAATGGTTAAGCTATAAAGGCCTAATATTAGTTGAAAATCAACATATTTAATTGGCACTAACAAAGACTCAACCTTTCTTTAGGAAAAACTAAAAAGTACAAATGCAAAATCCAATTAAAATTATTTAAATCAAGGTTTCAGGCATGATGATTTGAATGATGACTCAAAATTGTGGTTTAAATTGCTTTAATTTAAACCAGTGCTATTCAACACGCAGCCTGCGGACCGCATGCAGCTCGCAGCCCGTTTGTTTGTGGCCCACAGTGCAGTTTGGGTTTATGAAGGGCTTAATACATAGCCCATGGGTAGGAGCCAAAACAAAAAAGTAGTCAATATAATGGTCTTCTGTTGATATGTGTTTTAGTGGTTAAATTCCTCGACTGCCATTGCTCATTAGAAGTGCTGTCATACAGGTGGAAATCAGGTAAATATTGCATTTTATTAATATCAGCAGAACTGACTTAAATGGGGCTGTGTAGTCTTGCCTTAATCTTTGTATTCATGCCTGTCAGTGTAAAAGAAGCTATTTGCATATATATTTGCATGGATAAGCAACCACACTTAAGCTGCAGCCCTCGCCATGTGCTGTGAGTATCATTGTGGCCCCCAGGCCTTCCAAAGTTGAGTAGCCCTGATTTAAACCAATTCACACTGGTAGAACACCAGAAAGACTGCTAACCAGAGCACTGATATTTGTACTCAAAAGGTGCTAGATCCGCCTCATAAATAAAAACTAATGATTTGAAACTATTAGTCAAAGCTGCAGCATTCTCTTGGTTTTTCGAGTTTTATACCAGTTTGATATCCAATAAAAATCTATTTAAAGAGTATATTTTGCCCTAGGATAGGCACACATTCTTCTAACTATGATCAAATAAACTTGTTAGAAAGTTTAGACACATATGGGTCTAAAATGCTTAAGATGGCATCTGTAACTCAGTTTTGTTTCTTTTTTTTGTCATATGACTGGATCCTACCAAACTCTACTTAACAAGTTACTACAGTTAGCTTTCTCCATAGACAAATTTGTAATGTCCTCTCTATCTAAAAGTAAACAAATTTTGTTTCTTCATTTTCGGTATCAAAGATGTGTCTAAGAATTCTTAATTCATTAAATTAAGTTAAAGATCTAAAATCACTCATGCAGTTTTAAAAAATATGGAATAGATGACACTTCAATATTAACAACGAAATAAACACATGAGCAGGTGAACACTTAAAAGGGCTTTTGCAACAGACAGGTTATTTTCTTGTACATGTCCTGTTGCATCAGTGGCAGTTATTAAATCCTTCTTTGCATATCTCAGAATACTAGAACTGGAAGAGACCTTGAGAGGGCCATCAAGTTCAGTCCCATGACCTCATAACAGGGCCAAGCACCATCTAGATCATTTTTGACAGATGTCTGTCTAACCTGCTCTTAAATATCGCCAATGATGGAGATTCCACAGCCTCCCTAGGCAATTTATTCCAGTATTTAATCAACCTGCCAAAAAGTTTTTCCTAATGTTCAACCTCAAATTGCTGCAATTTAAGTCCATTGCTTTTTGTCCTACCATTAGAAGGTTCAGGAGAATAATTTTTCTCCTCCTCCTTGAAACACTCTTTTAAGCTGCTATCATACCCCTCTCAGTCTTCTCCTTTCCAAACTAAACAAACCCAGTTCTTTCAGTCTTCCCTCACAGGTCATGTTTTCTAGACCTTTAGTCATTTTTGTTGTTCTTCTCCGGACCTTTTCCAGTTTCTCCACATCTTTCCTGAAATGTGGTGCCCAGAAGTGGACACAATACTCCAGTTGAGGCCTAATCAGCACAGAGTAGAGGGAAAGAATTTATCTCGTGTCTTGAGCTCAACACTCCTGTTAATACACCCCAGAATGCTTGATTTTTTTTTTTCCAAGTGCCACTCTGTTGCCTCATATTTAGCTTGTGGACTCCTAGATCCCTTTCTGCAGTACTCCTTCCTAGACAGTTACTTCCCATTTTGTATGTGTGAAACTGATTGCTTCTCCCTACATGGAGTACTTTGCATTTGTCCTTATTGAGCTTTAGCCTATTTACCTCAGACCATTTCTCCAGTTTGTCCAGATCATTTTGAATTATAACCCTATTCTCCAAAGCACTTGCAACCCCCTCCTAGCTTGTTATTGTCTGCAAATTTTATAAACTTTCTATGCCATTACCTAACTCATCGATGAAGATATTGATCAGAACTGGTCCCAAAACTGATCCCTGTGGAATCCCACTTGTTATGCTCTTCCAGCATGACTAAGAACCACAGATAACTATTCTCTGTGAATGGTTATCCAGCTAGTTATGTACCTACCTAATATTAGCTCCATCTAGGTTGTAAGTCAATTCCTTTTGAAGTATCAAGTTTATTGTAAGAACACAGTGCAAAACATGGCAGAATACTACACGCAAGCAAAATACAAACATTTCCAAATGCATGCTGTTGGCAGGAAGGCAGAAAAATTCTAGCAACATAATATTGCAAATATAAATCAGTGCACGGCAAACAGAAAAACAAATACACAGAAGCAGATACCTGAGCATTCAAATAAAATAAATCCATGTAAGCAATCCAGTAACTGAGGATTCCTACAACAAGATTTTTATGAATAAAACTATAGATTAAATATGCGCTTTGGTTGTCCAGTCCTAGAATCCAAGTCCAACACAAATTAATTATGCATTGAGCTTTCATTCAGTAATAAAAAGAGGTAGAAATGGTATATAGCTGGCTTGGCTTTTTATTGGTTCCTAGAAGTAGGCAACAACAACAAATCTTCTCCACTTGCACAATTACTGAACTATTTTGGCCGAGACATCCCTTTTCTCCTCTGGAAGTTTTATTTAATTTTTCAAGTAAATATTCTTTGATTTTTGTAAGTATGTTTCTGGGAAGAGCAGATTGCTTTCTCCCACCGGGGCAAAACATCCATCTACACCTCTACAAAAAGCTCAAGTGATATCACTGTGAAGATAGTGGCAGCATGCAAGCCCAGTCCATGCATAGCAGTGACTCATTTGGCTTGATTTTGATATCCAGAGGGTGCAGAAGCGTTAAAATACTGCTCTTGGGACAGCAAAAAATATACTACATGTTTGTCTCATTTGTCTGGGGTGACATGAATGAGTCACTAAGGACTGACCCATGAAGGGAGGATCTGGAAAGACCATGGGATCCCCCAAGTGACTGCAGAACTGACTTTTCACAATAGGAGGCTCTGGCAAGCAGACACCGTGAACTCAGACTGGCTTTGCAGCAGGACAATGATGGACTAAGAGGTAACATGAAAAAACAACTAACAGTCTGGTAGCACTTATAGACTAACAGAGCATAACAGAATTCTGTGACAAGAAACAGGCTCAGACACAGAAATTCTCACCTGGGGGACACAGGAAAAAGGAAAGAGTAGTGAAGCCAAAATTCATTTGACAGCATTATAGCTGGGTGATGCTCTGGTTATAGCTAGCGTGAACTTCATTTTATGTTAGCATACTCATTTTGTGCAGTAACGACTGTTCTTCGAGATGTATGTCCCCATGGGTGCTCCACTGTTGGTGACGGGTCATCCAGAGTCACAAATCGGAGCATTGCAAAGCAGTTTCCCCCGTTAAGCCACACATGTGCAGGCGAGTGCCTGACATGCACAGTCAGATCCCTCCTCTTCAGTTCCTCGTCTATGTCCAAGTAACTAAGACTGAGTGGGGGGAGGAGAGGGAGGAACAGTCGTGGAGCACCCACGGGGGGGGGGGGGAGGGTGTCTTCTCAAAGAACAGTCGTTACTACACGAAGTGAATAACTCCCCTTTCTTCTTTGAGTGATGTTCCCGTGGGTGCTCCACTGTTGGTGACTACAGAGCAGTATTCAACTTGGATGGAGGGAGTTGGAGTCATTGTCTGGCGGTGGTGTACAAGATTGCAGTGGCCACCGCTGAGTCAGATGCTAGTTGTTGTAGCATTGCATAAATGTTTCACTAAAGTGTGGTCTGAGGACCATGTTGCAGCTCTATAAATGTCTCTTAGGGGGATATTGTTCAGGAAGGCTGTGGAGGCAACTGTAGTTTGAGTGGATGCTGTAAGGGCCTGTTAGCCAGAGAATGGCACCTGAGTATGCATGTCAATATCCACATTGAGATTTGCTGAGATGAAATAGGTGTGCCTCTAGAGCGCTCGGCAATGGAAATAAGTCTCTGAGATTTATGAAAGGGCTTGGTTCTATCTAAAAAGAACGCCAATGCCTGTCGAATATTAAGGGTAGGTATCATGGCATCCCTTGGTAAAGCATGTGGCTTTGGATAGAAGGTAGGTAATATAATACGTTCACTGATGTGGAATCCTGTACACACTTTCAGAAGAAATGCTGGATGAGGCCTCCATATAACCCTGTCTTTTGCAAAAATAGTATAGGGGGGCTCTGCCATAAGGGCCCCAAACTCCCTAACCCTTCTCACTGAGGTAATGGCCAATAGAAAGCAGACCTTCATGTATAGGAAGGGAAGCACAACTGTGGCTAAGTGCTCGAACGGAGGCCTAGTCAAACAGTCCAAAACAAGGTTCAAGTCCCATGCTGGGAGTGGAGGTCTGTGGGGTGGGTATATATTCTGGAGAACCTTAAGGAATCTTTTTGTGACCAGGTGAGCAAAAAATGGAGAGGCTATCCACCGGGGTGTGGAAAGCTGTTATAGCCAAAAAGCGGACTCTTAGGGAAGAAAGTAAAAGTCCAGATGTCTTAAGCTCTATTATGTAGTCGAGGATGGCATTCAGTGGGGATGTACGAGGGTCCATCATTGCTCTCTGACACCAGTGAGAGAAACGAGTCCATTTTTGCAGGTAAGTTTTTTGAGTGGAAAGTCTCCTACTATGGAGGAGAACATCCTTCACCTGTTGAAAGCATCGGTCCTCTAGTTCCCCAAACCAGATAGGAGCCACTCATGGAGGTGAAAGGTGTGCGGCTGAGGATGCAGCATCAGCCCTCAATTCTGGGAGAGACGGTCTCATCGACATGATAATGGGCATGGAGATTGAGTCAATAGTCTGTGCAGGAATGGAAACGTTGTTTGGTGCGACCAGCATGGAGCTATCAGAATGACTTGAGTCCCTTCTGCGTGGATCTTGTGGAGTACTCTGCAAATGAGTGGTTTTGGGGGGAGGGGGAGGGAGAGAAGAGTCATAGTGTAGAAGAGCCCTCCATTGGATCAGGAACGCCTTCCCAAACAAGCCCTTGCTGAGTCCCACTCTGGAGCAGAATGGGAGGCATTTGGTGTTGTGGGGAGAGACAAAAATGTCTATAATTGGCCAACCCCATCATGAAAAGAGCACGTATGTGTCCTCAGGATGCAGTTCCTATTCATGGTCCACAGAAAAATTGTGGCTCAAAGAGTCTGCAGTGGTATTGGTGACCCTAGGTTGGTATGATGCTACGAGTGTAACCTGGTTGCGAACACACCAGTTCCATAGCAGATGGCCTCTGTTCACGGGGAATGTGAGCGGGCATCACCGTGTCTATTTACGGAGATATTGTGGAGACATTATCCGTGAGGACTTGAACTGTACGACTGGCAATTTGAGGCGTGAAGTGTGTCCAGGCGTTCCTCACTGCCCTGAGTTCTAATAGACTGATGTGCAGAGATATCTCATATGGAGACCACTTGCCCTGGACTACTTGGTCTTGAAGATGGGCTCCCCAAACCAGCAGGGATGCATCTGTTGTGATTTGGGCTGTGGGCTGGGTTTGGTGAAATGGGACCCCTGCCAGCAGACTGTGCACTAACATCCACCAGCATAGGGATGTGAGGACGTCTGTGGGTACAGTAATCCTCTTGACCAAAGAGTGGTGTGACGGAGTGTAGACAGATGCTATCCATAATTGAAAGCATCGGAAACGCAAACATGCACAATGGACCACGCATGTAGTTGCACCCATGTGGCCCATCAACTGATGGCAGGTAATTATTATGGTTGAAGGGCTCATGGATATGACTGTGATGAGATCGTGGATGGCTGCAAATCACTGTCGAGGTAAATAAGCGTGGGCTGAGACTGAGTCGAGTACCGATGAACTCTGTGTCTTGGGTCAGCTCTACCTTCAACTTTTGTGCTTTTATTAGAAAACCAAGACAAGTGAGGAGGGCTTTAGTCTTGTTCAACATGGAGGTGGTCTTGTCTCTTGACCTCCCTTTTACCAAGTAGTCATCTAGGTATGGGAAGATGACTACGTGTAGCTGTTGTAAGTATGCAGTGGCTATGGTTAGGAACTTTGAAAACACTTGGGGAGCTGAGGAGAGGCCTCAAGGCAGAACCCTGTATTGGTAGTGGTCTGCTCCTAGTGTGAAACGAAGGTAACAGCGATGAGCTAGGTGAATGGTAATGTGAAAGTAGGCGTTCTGTAGGTCAAGGGCTGCGAATCAGTCCCCCTGATCCAATGTCGGAATAACTGGTTTGTGTGACCATCTTGAAGTGCTGCTCCTGAGAAATCTGTTCAGTGTGTGGAGATCGAGGATCAGTCTCCAAACCCCTGTTCTTTTCTCTGCCAGGAAGTACTTGGGAGTAGAACCTCCTTCCGTGGAAATCGTTGGGTATCCGCTCTATGGCTCTGAGCAGCAGGAGATAATCAACCTCCTGTCTTAGCATGCTCTTGTGAGAGGGGTCCCTCAAGAGGGACGGGGTACGGTGGGGGGGGTAGAAGTAAAGGTGATAGTATTTCCTGTACAGATTATCTCCAGCACCCATCGGTCTGATATTATGGACTCCCAGTGTGGTAGTGTCATGGTCATGAGAGATGTCCAGCAGCCTGGGGACTAAGGAGTTAACTGTACCTAAGCCAGGTAGCAGTCAGCCAATAGAAATGCAGATAGGGATTTCAAACTGGGACAAAGGAATTTTTGGGTTTTTCCCTTCTTTGTCTCTGAACAGTTTCTCTCCAGATACTGATGGGGACAGACAAAATGTCTCTCTCCAAGAAAAGACTCTTCACTATCTGTAAGTAGGGTAAAGTTTAGATAAATCCGTTAGGTTTCATTATTTTATGGTTTGGGAATAGGAATCTGATGTCTGTGCATTTAAAAATGGGTTTTCCTCTCTTTTGTAACTAAGCTTTTGGCCGGGGGGGGGGGGAGGGGTCTCCCATGAGTATACAAACTGGTGACTTTTCCATCTAGTCATTATGCTTGTAACAGGAGTATTGTGGTGATAAAAGATCTCTCTCTCTCTCTCCCCCCCCCCCTTTTTTTTTTTTTTTTTATTAACCTGGTATTGGTTAATTTTTGTGTGTCCTGGTTTTACTTCAGGGCTGAGATTTCCCAAGCAATCTCTTCCCTGGTTTTCTAACCATTACTTGGGTGGTGGCAGAGGATTTTTATCCCCCAAAATCTAGGTTTTTAAGATTTTGGGGGGAAGTTTTATACCAAAGCCTGGAAAGAAGGTTATGGGGTACTTTTGCAGGCCCCCACTTCTGCATTCATCGTGCCAGAGTGGGAATTTAGCCTTGACAGGTAGGAAGAGGAGCAAATGGTGGGTAAAAAGATGGCACTGTTGTGTTGGCACTGGATCATGGGGGATGTCATGCAGACCCTCGACCATAGTTTCAAACCTGCTGTTTTGAGGCCTGAGTGGTAGCGAGGTGGCCCTGGTTGAGGATGCTATCTAAATCAAGTATCCTCCTAAAGTCTTTGAGGGGGCTAATTATAGAGGCCATATCTGTTACAGTTACATGGAGTAGAGAGTTTGCGCTGGTAAGGTGGAGTATATATGCCCAAAGTGCGCAGCATGGCTGTTGTGTCTTTGCTACTGTGAAGGACCTCATCTGTCTTGGATGCAAATAAGTTTTGTTTGTCAAATGGGAAGTTCTCCACCTTACACTGGAGCTCGTGAGGAACTCCCAAAGCTTGTAACCAGGATGCCCTTCGCACAATGACTGCTGTGGACGTTGCTCTGGCTATAGTATTGGCCACATCTACAGCTGTTTGCAGGGCAGTACATGCGGTAGTGTGGCCCTCATGGTCTACTGCTTTCAAGATAGGCCTCTCTAATTCAGGGAGGTGATCCATGAGTTCTTCCAGTTTTGAGTAATTATCAAAATCATGATTTGCCAAGACGGCAGTGTAATTAGCTAGTCTAAGCTATAATGTGGAGGAAGAGTAGACCTTTCTACTGAAAAGATCTAACTTCTTGTGGTCGTCATCTCGGTTAGCCGTTTTATACTGGGGCAGTTTAGTTCTGGTTCTCTACAACCAAAAAGTTCAGTTGCGGGTGTGTGAATAGGAATTCAGTGTCTTTGGGGAGAACAAAGTATTTTCTGTCCGCCCTTTTACAGTAGGTTGGATAGATGCAAGCGTTTGCCACATCTCATCAGATATCTCCATAATTGCCTCATCTATGGGCAAGGCAAATTTCCCCTGCAATGTGGGGTGCAGATTCTTCAGCAAATGGTGCTGCTTTTCCTGGACTTTTTTAAGTGGAACCTGCTGACTTGTGGCTACTCTTCTGAATAACTCCTGGAATTGTTTGAGATCATCAGTTGGGCATGTGTCAGATGGCAGTGACCAGAGTTATCTGTGGGAGAGATATCCAGTGCATGAGGGTCTGGATCCCTATCATCCACCTGTCCCTCCTCTTTTGAATCTTTGGGTGGGAGAATGGATCAGGATGGAGACAAATGTCTTTTGCTGGTGTGGAGTGGGTTGATGAGCGCTGCCTACATGAATTCCAACGATCACAGTAAGACGGAGGGGATAAGCCCTGTGCGGGTACCAGGCAGGCTGATGAGGTATTTCTCTGTAACAGTGTAAGCGTGAGCCCGTCGGAGATGAATGCTGTGATGAGAATGCACTGATTTGGTCATCATCAGGCAAGGGACTATGCTGAGAGAGTACTGGAGACCTAATCCCACGTGGGGAGCTGCATGTTGGAGATACTGTACGTAATATACTTGTAGAAGCAGGGAGTGACTGAGGGTGCTTGCCCTGACTGTCAGGTAATGAGTTAGATCTGCCAGATACTGCCCGCCTTAACTGCAGGTCTTTATCAAGAGCTGGCACAGCTGGTGCTGAGGGTGGCGGCACTGAAGGCTATGCTGACTTAAGAGTGTGCCATGGCTTTTTGTGGTGCTGAGCTCTTAAGCGGCACCGAGAGACTAGAGCACCCTGGTGCTTCTCTCAGCACTAAGGAAGCATGCACCGGTGTAGGTGCCACAGTTTGACCTCAGCCCACTAATTGTATGGCAGAGACCCCAGATGTTCCTGGTCTCTCTCCCGTGCTTATCCCTGGGGAGGAGAAAGGAGTGTGCAAGCTGGAGAAGCTCTCTCTTTCGTGGCTTTCCTGGGGGGCGGGGAGGCAGCCCTTTTCTTTGGAGAGCCATCTTGGATAAAGGAGGAATCTTGTGTCTCAGCAGGCTGCATAGCCTTATCAAACAGTATTATCCTCAGGCAGAGCTCTCTATCTTTTCTCACTCTTGCCATCAGGCTTGAACACTGATCACATTTTTGCAGGTTGTGGGCTTCCCCCAAACAGTGTAAACAGAGGGAATGGCCATCAGATTCTGGGATGGGCTCTCAGAAGTCAGTACATTTCTTAAAGCCTAAGGAGGCAGATATGCTAGTTAATATTATCCTGTCTGTTTGTTAATATTTGTTAATTTGTCTCTGATTTTGTTTTGTTTTTAAGAGAAGTGGGGAACCGAGAAGCACCTAGTTTGCCATGCTTGAGCAACTAGCACCACATTCAAATCCCGAGGGGAAGGAAAAAAAATGCGTTTGAGGTAAAGATGAAGGAGGGAAACTATTTACATAAACTTCTAACGCTAACTCTAAAAAAGAAACTGTCCAAACACTAAATAACTGAGGAAAAGAGTGAGAGCATGTTAAGCTCCATCCATAGCCAAGGGAAACTTGAAGAGGAACTGAAGGGGAGGGGCCGGGCCACATGAGTCAGGTGCTCGGGAAACAGTGGAGCGAGATGCCTCCTGCGCATGCACGGCCCCACAGGGGAAACTGCTTTGTAACACTCTGAGTTGCGGTTCCGGGCGACCCATCACCAACAGTGAAGCACCCACAGAGACATCACTCGAAGAACCAAAAGTTAAGAACTTCCCAGTGCTTTATTCTAGTTGACTAATAAACCCTACTCTGTTCTGAAAAGGCCACCAGTAATCATTGCAAATATTGAGTGAAGAGCACTGATTTCTGAAGAGAGAAAAAGTCTCGTCGGGCAGGTCTCATGGTGAGAAACAGAAGTTCTGGAGTCCTGAGGTCCAGTCTCTGAGGCCTTGTGGCCTACCCTTATGGACAAGTGTGACCATTTGGGGGTCTTGCACATTAAAAGGGCACTCCAAGGAGACTATCTACAGGCCAGAGCATAGGACCAACCCTTAAATCCGTAACACCTCTGGGACTTTGGCATACACAAAACATCAGCCAGAAATATCACTGCCTTTAATATACTCAGCAGCTTTACAACACTATCCCTACACATCCCCAGGACTCCAAACCCCTCTTGGACAGAGAGTTTGAAAAGTATCACCACATACTCTCCAGTATGGGAGTTAATGAACAGTCCTGAAGCAAGTGGCAGCCAATCTGACCACTTCATATTTTTATGAAAATCTTTCTGGTAATATTATAGGGAGTTATAACACTTACCTTTTCCTGTCTGCTAACCCTTTAAATTTAGCAATGTCTGCCTGAGTGTTTATCAGCAGCCAGAGTTTGGTTATTCTCCATCGCTGCTGAAAGACTGCCCTTCATAAGGGGGAAAAAATAAAAGAACAATGGACAACACTGATCTGCTCAACATCTCTTAGGCCAGTGCATGCAAAACTAAGAAGTGCACAGAGCTCTTGCTTGAGGAAAGGCACAAGGACTGAGAGATACATAGGGAAGTGCACCCAACTGACCCGCAGTTCGTCCAATTCAGCTGTTCCAAAGCACAAAGGAAAATACCCAAACACTTGCACCCAGCAGTCATTGCCCTTCATGGATAGTTCTTTCTTCTTGGGTTGTACACAAACACCCGCATTCCCCGCCTCCCCAAAGTATAGTATGCCACAGTATGGCTTTCATTGAATCCCAATGGAAAATAAGGAGAACTACTGTGATTACACTTATACTGAGCTGTGAGTCACCCCAGGGCAAGCAGCATCGTGCACTTTTTAAAACTGCTTTAAATCTTTTTGGAAGTAATTATGTTCATTACTGCTCACAATTTCCTCAAAATTAAAATTTTACTAATCTATTGACTTTCTTTCAGAAGACATGATCTCCTCAAATCAGTACCCTCTCACCAGCTTCATAAAATGTTAACAGTGCATTTAAAAACAAATATACATGCCAAATACAATTTATTTGCAAATTACTAAACTTGTAATAAGTGTGTGTGTAAATAATTACAAACTAAAGCAAAGGCATCACTTTGAGGGGGGAGGGATAGCTCAGTGGTTTGAGCATTAGCCTGCTAAACCCAGGATTGTGAGTTCAATCCTTGAGGGGGGTCATTTAGGGTTCTAGGGCAAATCTGTCAGGGATAGTACTTGGTCCTGCCATGAGGGCAAGGGACAGGACTCGATGACCTCTCAAGGTCCCTTCTAGCTCTATGAGACAGGTAGGTGTATATCTCCAGATTGAATATGGCATGCTGGCTGAGTGTGCCACTAAGACAGGGGTAAGGAACCCCAGGCCTGGGGGCCAGACGGGGTCCCTGGCTTGCCTGCATCCGGCTCCTGAAGCTCAGCTCCAGGCCTCCGTCCTCCCCCAGGGCTGGAGCATTCAAAATCTATTAGCCTGGGGCCCCCTACACCCCTAAAGGGGAAATGTGGGAGTGTCTTTCTCCTGCACAGTCAGGGACCATGTATATGAGGGTTTGGAGGAGATTCTCACTTGAGTGTGACTTCTGATAGGTTCTTCTGTGGGGTCAGCAGCCTCCAACCCCACAAAAGGTTCTCCACCCCCCACCCTAAGGCTTCAGTCAGACATACAGCATCTCAGCAGGTTATTTTTTAATCAGGCTGTTCAGAATCAGTTTTTCCATTTCCCCTCTCCAGCCTGCTGGTAACACTTCCATCCTGGATTTTGCATATAATACATAAAGCACAACATGCAATAACAACAAAAGGAATATCTGGCTCACTGAAATCTGGCCTAGACATGAGGTATCTCCAGAATCCCTTTAATCTGCCAACAGCACACCCCACAGTGATTCAGCACCTGTTTAGGTGATAATTATATCTTTCCTTGTTTCTGTTCAGGCATCTAGTTTATGACTTCATGATCCAGGGAAATAAAGGGTAGGCTGGCACCCAGAGAATTACAAAAAGCACTGCAAACCCACCAATATCAATGTGCCACTGAAGGAAGGGGAAAAAAAAAAAAAAAAAAAACACACCACCCTCCCTGCATGCAGTTTTTCATACAATTCTGTATTCTAAAAGGTATGAGCATCATACACTTCCACCCAACAATCATGGAATTGAAACACCCCTTTCTATATATGTATGCAGAGACAAGGTTGGGAAGAGGAGGGATGCAGAATCAGGATATGCATTTCTCTATCAGCCTATCACAGTTTAGCAAGCCAATTGCATCAAATCTCTCTATAATTTCCTAAACATTGTCAACAAGAGTCACAATCCTGGGCAAGAGAAACTTACTGGAATTACACACCTAGAAGACAATCACCCTGGAAACTCTTCCCAGCACCTGAATGACTGCCTACTGACTGATAGCAATAAAAGATTACAAGCTTCTATAGCACAATCCCCGTCTATTTTTAGAGCTGGGCAAGGTGTTTCAGACAAATAAGTTTATTCTCCAAAAAATACAATTTCAGACCAAAGAAAACCATTCGTGAATTCATGCTGAAAGTAAAAACAGTTTCAACTCAACTAAAAAAGTCAAAATGAAATGTTTTGTTTCAACCTAAAAAACATATGTAAACTTTACAGGATTTTGACAAAAGCAAAGGAAAGGATGACTATATTCATAAATAGCCAGAGCAAAAGAAAGTGTAGGTGCTGCTGAAGGCTTTTACAAGATTGGCTCCCAACTTCAGCAACATCTCCTTCTGAATCTTAAAATTCTGAAACTTTTGCTGATCATCCCAGATTTGCAGAAGGATCCAACCCTGCCACTCAGTGCTTATTTCACAGGCCACAAATACTACTCTATTGTGTACAGCTGGTCACTAAACCCATACAGCATCTAGCAACTTCCGTTCTTTATCCACATCATCGACACTTCCTCAATATTTTCATTTTCACTGCTGCACAACCAGTTGTTATGGTAGTTGAGGTGCAGCAAATACAAACAGAAAAATCAAGAACCATCTCTAAAACAATCAAAAATTCCACTGACCTGTTTAGCACCCATGAACCTGACAGCAAAATGGAGGAGAAATTGAAAACTAGCATGAGGAAGAGCAGATTATGGGACATAATGGAGGGAACTGTGTAAATGTTAGAAAATCATGCAAGATGACAATGGGATGGAAGGAATTATGGAAACATTATCTCAAACTTCCATAATTCCATGAAAGCTATTATTCTGCAAAAGTACTGCAAAAAGTCCCACAAGGCAGTATACCGTCCAGTGAGGTGGGAGTGCAGGAATACCTACTACAGTACTCTAAGTCTTTGCCCGAACAGGTTCTTGTCAGCAATCGTCAAGTGTGCACATGCTTTACCAAAACTGCAATGTCGGCAGCTGGATGCTGGCATGAATTCTACTGGTAAAACATTGTTTTGTAAATGTGACCTCTGTCTGAGTGCTTCCTCACTCTGGTCCCTCCCCAGCTATATTCTGGATAACACACCACCTGAGAGTAGTTTCTCAACTCAAATTGTTCCCATGCTATACATGACTTTCCTCCCACATATTAAAGATAACCTTCTCATGAATTTTTTTATTATACAGCATTACTTTCTCTACCACTCCCTACATACCATCTGCTGCCTCACTTGTCTACACCACCCTTTTAATCCACTATTCTATGTAATACCTTTTCCCAGATATGACTTTTGAAAAAAATAAATGAAGGTGTGGGTAGACAATCTTCAGAGAGAAAAATATAAAATGTTGAACTACAGCAGTTTCATTATTTTTTTTTAAATTAGAAGCATCAAAACAACTCATCACTGCAACATATTGAAGACTAAGAGCAGGGGTCGGGCAAACTACAGCCAGAGTGACGCATTCAGCCTGTTAGCCATTTTAATCCAGCCCTAGAGCTCCCAGCGAGGTCTGGAGCTCACCCTTCTGTGTGCAGCTCCTGGAAGCAGCAGCAGCATGTCCTCCCTCTGCTTCCTACATGTAGGGGCAGCCCAGTGGCTGTGTATGCTGCCCCCACCTCAACTGCCATTTCTGCAGTTCTGGTTTGAGAACCAGGGGCAACGGGAACTGCAGGGATAGCACAAACAGCCACCTGGCCATGCCTCTGCAGCGGAATCAGCCGGAATGGAGATATGCCACTGCTTTTGAGAGCTACTTGAAGAGATAAGCATAGACCTGAGCCCCCTCATCCCCATCCCACTGCCCCAGCCCTTAGCCCCCCCTGCTTTATGAACTCCTCGGTCCCAGCACAGAAAGCCTCCTGCACCCTAAAATGCTCATTCCTGGTCCCACCCCAGAGCCCATATCCCCAGATGGAGACCTTACACCCCCTCCTACACACCAACACCAGTTTTGTGAGCATTCATGGCCCTCCATACAATTTCCAAACCCTGATTTGGCCCTTGGGCCAAAAAGTTTGCTCATCCATGACTGAAAGCACTAAGAGTAGAGATGACATATCAGGGTACATACCCCTAGAAAAATGAGTTTGTGAAGATACATTTTACCATTTTCCAATTTACAACAGTATGATACAGTAGTATGATATAGTACTAAACTTTAACCTGTCAAAATATTAAAAAAATCAAATGTTAGCATATCGAAGTAAACTTGACTTCGCCTGCATAACTATGCAGATTAGTGTCGTTATGGTTACCAGATCTATCTTATGTGTATTTAATTTCAAAAGTGTTTACTTTTCTGACAAAAATACATTACTACTTTTTAATCCTCTGAGCTCTTTAGTCAATATGGCTATGAGAAAGTAAAATGGATTCTATTCTGAAACATACATTCATCAGGGCCTGATGAAATGCATCTTCAAATACTCAAGGAGCTGATTGAGAAAGTATTTGAGCCATTAGCCATCATCTTTGAAAAGTCGTGGAAGACGGGTGAGATTCCAGAAGACTGGAAAATATAGTGTCCATCTATAAAAAAGGGAAATAAGGATAACCTATGAAACTACAGATCATTCAGCTTAACTTGTGGGCCAGGAGAGATAATGGAGCAAATAATTAAGGAATACATCTGCAAACATCTGGAAGATAATAAGGTGATAAGTAACAAAATGGATTTGTCAAGAACAAATCATGTCCAACCAACCTGAAAGCTTTCTTCGATAGGATAACAAACTTTGTGAATAAGGGGTTAGAGGTAGACATGGCATACCTAGAATTTAGTAAAGCATTTGATACAGTCTCGCATGACCTTATAAATAAACTAGGGAAATGCAGAAGGAGCTACTTATAAGTTGGGTGCATAACTGGTTGGATAACTGCTTTCAGAGAGTAATTATTAAAGGTTCACAGTCATGCTGGAAGGGCATAACAAGTGGATTCCACAAGGATCTGTTTTGGGATGGATTCTGTTCAATATTTTCATCAACACTTTAGATAGTGGCATAGACAGTACGCTTACAAAGTTTGCAGATGATACCAAGGTGGGAGGGGTTGCAAGCGCTTTGGAGAATATGGTCATAAATGATCTGGACAAACTGCAGAAATGGTCTGAGGCCAACATGCTGAAGTTCAATGAAGATAAATGCAAAGTACTCCACTTAGGGAGGAACAACCAGTTTCGCACATACAAAATAAGAATTGACTGTCTAGAAGGAAAACTACAGAAAGGGAGCTAGGGGTCCACAAGCTAAATACGAGTCAACAGAGTGACACTTGCAAAAAATTGAGCATTCTGGGGAGCATTAACCGAAGTATTGTGAGCAAGTCAGAAGAAATAATTCTTCCCCTCTACTCTGCACTGATTAGGCCTCAACTGGAGTATCATGTCCACTTCTGGGCACCACATTTCAGGAAAGAGGTGGAGAAATTAGAGAAAGTCCAGAGAAGAACAACAAAAATGAATGAAGGTCTAAAAATCATGACTTATGAGGGAAGACTGAAAGAACTGGGTTTGTTTAGTTTGGAAAAGATAAGACTAAGAGGGGACATGATAGCAGCTTTCAAGTACCTACAGCTACATCTAAACTACACCCCTCTGTCGGCAGAGGGATGTAAATTTGTCGTATCAAAAGTGCAAATGAAGCCGGGATTTAAATATTCCATGCTTCATTTGCATAATGGCAGCCGCCGCTTTTTTTCAAAACAGGGCTTTTCGAAAAAACGGCAGTTTAGACGGGGCATTTTCAACAGAAATGCCCCATTTCGAAAGATCCTACACTCCTCATTTTTTGAAAATGCCCCACCTAAACTGCCTTTTTTTCCCCGAAAAGCCCTGTTTCAAAAAAGGGGGGGGGTGGCCACCATTATGCAAATGAAGCACAGGATATTTAAATCCCGGCTTCATTTGCACTTTCGATACATCTAATTTACATCCCTCTGCTGACAGAGGGGTGTAGTTTAGATGCAGCCTAAGAGTGTTCCAAGGAGGAAGAGGAAAAATTATTCTCCTGAACTTCTGATGACAGAACAAGAAGCAATGGGCTTAAATTGCAGCAATAGGAGGTTTAGATTGAACATTAGGAAAAAAATATGTCTACGCTATCAGGTTATTTCAAAATAATAATTCCCAAAATAACTATTGAAATATCACGTCCACACTATAGGGAAGCCTCAAAATTAGTCTGAGGCAGGTTCCCTTAATGTTGATGTACTACCTCAACTTAGAGCCCCAGGAAGCACTGGGGATGACTGAATGACTCTGGGGAGTAGTTATTTCAAAATAACAGCATCTGAGCATTCACACTAACCCTATTTTGAAATAGCAATTTCTAAATACGCATTATTCTTTGTAAATTCAGAGACTATTATTTCAAAATAACAAGCCTGTTATTTCAAAATAACTGGCTTGTTGTGTAGATGCTCACCTTATTATTTTGAAATAAGGAGAGTTATTTCAAAAGAACCCTATAGTGTAGACATGCCCAGGGTGATTAAATACTGGAATAAATTGCCTAGGAATGTTGTGGAATCTCCATCATTTAGGATATTTAAGAGCAGGTTAGACAGACATCTGTCAGGGATGATCTAGACCAGGGCTACTCAACATGTGGTCCATAGGCCATGTGTCCCGTGGCCTGTTTGTTTGCGGCCCGTGGTGCAGTTTGGGTTTATGCGGGGCTCAACACGCAGCCTGCAGGTGGGAGCCAAAACAAAAAAGTAGTCAATATAATGGTCTTCTGTTGATATGTGTTTTAGTAGTTAAATTCCTGGAATATCATTGCTCATTAAAAGTGCTGTCATATAGATGGAAATCGAGTAAATATTATATTTTGTTAATATCAGCAGAACTGACTTAAATGGGGCCTGTGTGTTGTATAGTGTTGCCTTAATCTTTGTATTCATACCCGTCAGTGTGAAAAGCTATTTGCATATTCATGTATATATATTTTCATGTATATGCAACCACACTTAAGTTGTGGCCCTCGGCATGTGCTGTGAGTATCATTGTGGCCCCCGAGACTTCCAAAGCTGAGTAGCCCTGATCTAGATAGAGCTTGGCCCTGTTATGAAGGCAGGGGACTGAACTTAATGACCTCTTAAGGTCCCTTCCAATGTTAATATTCTATGATTCTATGATTCCATAAAATTGCTTAGATCTCATTGCAGAATCTTTCTTAAAAATTTTCAAGCCAAAAAGGACAGCTTGACTCAGATCAGAAGTTGAGTTTTTAGCATTTACTGTTAAAAAACTTTTTACTTATACACTAACTACATTTTAACTGGAAGTCACTAACTGAAAATATGCAGCCTCACAGTCAGTTTTATCAGGTAACTTTTCAAACAACAAAGAAAAATACATGTTTAAAATAAAAATTAGTTTGACAACACTGCAAAATACAAAGCTATATACATCAAGTATCAAACCATGCAGATTAAAAGCAGAGAAAGTGTGGCTTAAATACAACTTTTCTTTTTGAAATATGTGTTCTTTGCCACTTTTCAGTAACTGTTACTTTAATTCTGCAAACCACAAGGTTAATCTGCAAGCAAGTTCCACTGGTTGGTTCATTTGATGTACAATGGTGAGGTTGTGCCACATCATTAATCTCCCTTTTTCCTGATTTTCTGGAGTTACAGAGTGTAACTTGGTGGTAATTTCAGCTTTAATTTCTGAATACAGACTCTGCCATGACTGTTGCTCTTCAAAATGTTGTAATCAGTATGGGTCCTAATTTATAGCTTCACATGCACCCAATTCAGATCAAATTTTTTTTTTTTTAAATGCAACACCTGTTGGTGCTATAGACCTGCCCTGTGACTCTTTTTATTCCTGGCAGAGGGCATAAGGGGCACAGCATCCATGCCTCTCTCTCAGTTTCCTCATAATTGAAGTTCCACTGTACCTGAGAATGCCAGAGGAAGGGTTGTGGGGTCCACCATGAGTACCACATCTCAAAGAACCACAGCTTCTGAAGCCTAGGTAACCATTATTTCTTTGTGTGTAAGTATTAATCTCATTGCTACTGGTGAATAGGATCCTCTTCAGGATGATGGAGATGAGGAGTTTCAGGTGCATCTATTGAACAGTCAACTGATTTTCCAAATCTGACATGTGACCTAGCTGCTAAGTCCCGTGTAGCACGTTTGACAAAGATCAGTGGGATACTTCAGACTGCCATCTTGAAAATCTCTAACAATGAAACTGAAAGAAGAGGAAGAGGAATACTTCTGTTGGAATACATTGATATTTGGTGGGAAAGGCATACAAGTCATATGGTAACACGCAGAGATGCATTGTGCTATCATTTTTATATATTTGAGATTAGATACATTCACATTTTGAATATCCAGCTACATCCAGAAATAGATGTGTTAATAGTCTGAATGGTTTAATTCTGTCAATAAAAAAAAAAATAGGGTTCTAGATGCACCCAGAGTTTGGAAATCCATCTGGACAATGGTATAGCCATTAGGATAGCCACTTTCCAGGACAGCTAGGACAGGGGCCAGGTCACCAGGGACTCAAAATGGACCATGAGTTAGATAGGACCAGGTTACAATTCCTGAGGAACCAGGTGCCCAACCTGGAGGTACAGATTTTACAAACCTTTGAGGAAGCATCCCACAATGGGGTTAGTGAACAGGGACCTACCCCCAAATCCTGGGTGGAAAGCAGATATGGCCACTAAGTGAACCTCAATGGATGACAGAGCCAGTCCCTGGTATTTCAGGTGCAAAAGGAATTCAGAAATGCTTTCATTAGGTATGCTCCCTGGATGCAGGATTTCCTAAAGCCCATCAGAACCTCCTGGAGTCTGAACACTGAAGCTCTAGTTGGGTCAAGGATGGAATCCTATGCCATGAAGTAGGGGGAACTTCAGTTTGGGGTGCTGCAACTATCCATAGTCCTGAGTGATGAGACTGGGATAGAACGGAAGGAGTATTGGCCTATCTATTGACAGGCTGAGCAGTATGGTGAACTGAGGTGGAGAGAGGGACCAGACAGTCCAGTGAGTCTCTGTTATACTTGTACACCAAGAGCAACTCTAGATGGACCTTCAGGGGCCAGTATGTCCACCATGGGGTCCTATTCTCCTACCACCTCCTCTGTCAGCATATAGAGACTACAGGCCACCTCTCTCAAGAGGTTCCAATGAGCCTTAGAGTCCAGACAGGCAGAGAGGAAGAAGTGCCTGCTACTGCCTCATCTGGCGAGAAGGAGGCAGTGACTCTGAGAACTGGGTCTTTCTGGCCTTTGGGCTCTGTGGTGTCCTCAGAGATGCTGTGCAGGAGAGTCACCAGTGGCAGGGAAGGTAGTGGCACTGGTGTGACCTGTTGCTCAGACAGTGCCTGTTCTGGGTCAGTCTTGGGCCCTTCATGGTGCTCTTGGGTGATCAACACAGCCAAAGGAGGCTATGAGTAGGGAAGGTGGCCAGGGTGGTACATTGATTGTGTACTTACCAAGTTGCAGCTAGCCAGAGCACTGTCATTCTCACAATAGTTCTTTGGCTTCTAATTGATGTCTGTGCCAATATCATTACCAGCAGTATTGGCTCACTTAATCCCGCTTATTTGGCAAAGGACTTGGTTGCCTCTTCCCCCTTTCACTGAAAGATGCCTGTTCGGAGCCTTATCTGGTCTCTGCTTGGCTTTGGCCATGTGTTGGGGCACCAGCTCTAGTGACTTTACCTATGCTGAGGAGGCCAGGTTATTGCTGGTGCCAAGATGGTCACAGTAAGCTGCATCTATAGCCTCAGTGCCAGAGTATTCAGCACCTGTGTGACTGGTACCAATTTCAATCAAGCTTTCTTTCCATGTCTCATTCTCCATGGACTCTCAGAATGTGGTATCTACTTAGTAGGGTGCTTCCTAATACCACTGGGTTTCTTTTCAGGTAGATATCTCCCCTCTAGGTCTGAGATAACATTCATAGATTTCTTGAGCTGGAGTATTCATAAGTCCTTCAATTTATTAGCCTCAGATGAGGAAGATTTATGCAATAAATATTTATCAGGGATGCAACTCTCCCTGGAAGAAAAACAGGTATCAGTTATGCCCAATGACCAAGGGACTGAGTATTGCAAGTTGGGGCAGGAACCCATGGGGGGTTGAGCTGACCATGGCAGCTGACACTAAGCGCTTCATCCCATATACAGGGATACCCTGTAGATTTGGGTGCGGGGGAGGGGAACGCAAAATGAAAATTAATCATGTAAGATGCTAATGCTAAATTACATTAATGGATACACACTAGAGTGTGTCTGTCTCAGAGTCTGTTTGTTCAAGAACTCTTTGTAAACAATAAGAGATAGGGACACCAAATTTGATATGTGGCTTCCACTTCGCCTAACTTAAAGCAACTTCTTTTTTTTGGATTTGCCAGTAAGTTAAAAATCCATTATTCACCCATCTCTACTCAAGAGATCATACTGTCATGTTATAAAACAGGAGCACAAGGAGATACAGGGCATATGCATGTGCAGCTCCAATGGATACTGTATTGAAAAAGTAATTTGATCTTGTGAAACACTGTGTTCCTGTGCACATACAGTGGAATCCATACAATACTGTACTAGAAAAAAAGACATGAAACTTATTTTTCTTCTTAATGGTAGCCTTGAAAATATACACCAAAGCAAATCTAATCCCATCACTGATTTTTCTAAAGAATCATTAATTATTCACAGCTCCCCTCATGGATGTAGGGCTGGCCTTTTGAATCAAGAGAAAACAATGAAAGATTTCCTGATTTTTAGGATACCAAATTAGATCTAGCTGAAAGGAGTAATGCCAGTCAAGTTAGGCTACAGCTGATGAGCTTGAGACCTGCTGCAAGTTTGTCATCAATTAGATAGCTGCAGCATGAGAGGCAGTTTACTCTAGTGCACCAACCAGTGGCCAGAACTAAAGGAATAATCCCTCAGCTCTGATAACGATGCTCTGAATTACCTTAGATCTGTCAAAATTTTCAAACGCTTGAAGTTTGAAATGCTCAGTATCTCTGAAAATCAGTCTACTCTTATTTAAATGCCTAACTTCATACACACATTTGAGAACACTGGCTTTAACCTTTCTGTGCTTCAGTTTCCATATCTTTAAAATGAGGACAATACTCACTTCAAATGGTAATTGTAGTAGATATTTAGTGTTCGTGAAGCTCTATAGATGTCCTAATACTCACGAAAAAGAATAGATAACCCCCAGTTGATTTGAACAATTGTCCCAGGCAAAAGAAGTCTAAGGACTTATTTACATTTACTACAAAATGTTATGTTGGAATATGACTGAAGAGTCAAGTTAGCTAGCATGAAGCTGAACATAAATGACTGGTCAATATAGTCCAGGACAAATTATGTTAAATATAACATCAAATAATAATTATTAAACTCTCGGCCAAGATTTATTGAATCACTGTACTGTCTCTAAACTGTATTTGGGAAAAAAAACAAGCAAAACTCAAAAAACCCTGTCTAAGATTCCCACTGCATCTTTTACTATACTGTTCTTATGTCTATGCCAGTAGAATAATGAAGAAATACCTCTTCTTTGAAGCTCTGTTGTTAATTCATGTATTAAAAAGTCAGTACCATTTGGACCACCTTTTTCTACATCACCACTGTGCTGAGTTGAATGTCTACATCAAGACCAATAAGGAAGAATTTAATTTTATAGTTAGAGATAACTTTAACAGCCCTTCAGCACTAATTAGCAACAATCTTTTAAAACAAGAAAATTCATCTAACATCAGCATTCAATAACAAACCACCTACTAGACTGTATTATGATGATGCTCAAATATGAAATAGAATTCCTTTTTGAAACGCACACAAAATAATTTAATTGAATGTGCAGTAAATTCTGTAAGCAGTTTTCATTACCCTTCGTTGATCATATTCATTTAGAAATTTGAATTACGGAAAGGGATTTGTGTTGTGGAATATTTTACTTTTATCTCATGTTACTTCAGTCAACCAAGACTTTTTAATTTCATTCCATTTTGCTTTTCACTTTATGAAAAAAAATGGAAAAGGATACAGTTTTATGAATAACTTTATACCAATAAACTGAGCTATTAATATGTATTACAACTCAAAAAGTTTTACAAAACACTAAGGGGCGGTGCTGCTTGCTTGCTGCACTCACCAACCCTCCTGTTGCAGGAGGGGAAACCCTGGCTCTCCCCTTGGCCACTGGGGAGAGCTGGGCTGCAGCTGCACCAGCCTGGGCACCTTCTCCCTCCCCACTCTCCACTGCGGCCAAACCCTAACCCCCGTGACCGGGGTGTCCCCCAGTCCAGGCCCCTTCCCTGCAGCGGGCCTCTCCCCCACCACCGGAGCCCTGCAATTTTCCTCCCTCACCCCCAGCCACCAGCAGCAACAGCAGCTTAGTTTTAGTGCTGCTGCTGCTCGGGAGCCATAGGTTGCTGATCCCTGCTGAGTTAGCAGTGTGGAGGAAGGGAGGAGGCAGGGTAGCTGAATGGGGAGGGGATGTGGGACGGAGAGTTACGTGATTACTTAACTCTGTCGTCCCGCAGGAAAAACCCTTTCAAAATATTGAGAGAGAGATAAAGTCACAGTCCAGCATGTTGTGATATAACATACAGAACCTGAAAAACAGTGATCAATTGGGAGTCCCTTCCAAGTTAGCTTATTGTTGGGAAAGGACTTCCCTTAACCCTCTTTCCTATTTACCACAAACTCAGGAACTATTAGTCTCATAATGGAGCGCCATCAATACTACCAACCCAAACACAAATGAGTATCAATACATAAAAGTCCTTGCCCACCAGTTCACACAATTGTACTGAAAACCCAGCTCCTCCAATGTCCAGCAGCCCCTTTTGTTAAAGCTCTGTACAGATACAAAATTGGTACCTGTAACCACATCTACAAAAATGATCCACAGATATCTGCAAATTTGCAGACTTTTAGATACAAAATCTGTATCTGCAAAAATGAGCCATGGATACAGAGTGTATATCTGCAAATTTGCAGGGCTCTACTAATGGTCAGATCTTGTGAAATGCACAGAGATTTCTCACATCCTCCCGAATACACCAATTCTGACTGGCCCTTTCAAATGACTTCATTGTAAAGACTATTACCACAATAAACTGCTAGCAAACAACTTAAATGGAATCCCCTACCCCAGAATGTTCAGTCTACTCTTTATACCCAAGACTGAATTTTTAAGAAAATTCTACAATTCCTACTGATGCACTCTCACTTACTCAATGACAGAAGGAATACAATGGCCACATAACACTTAAGGGATGAGCTTGGACAAAACCAGCCACTCCGAAAGAATTATTTTAAATTCTGTCCAATCATAATCTGCATGTAATGAGGCAGAGCGGCCTCTACCCAAGCTACAGAGAAAGAAACCCCTATTATTCTTCTGGTAGGCAGAGCCAAACCAGTCCCACCCCCTGTGACAGAAACAGAGAGGTGTGGCAGAAAGTAAAAAAGATGGGTTCTCCATCTCAGCTAGGCTGGAGCTACGGAGGGAGGCAGATGTCTCCAGCCCACTGCAAAACTCTGAAACCTGAACCTGCACTGGGCAGCCCTTTGCCCCTGGAGGAGATCGACCATGAAGAACAGTTGCCAGGACCGCCATCAGCCAAGTACCTCAAGGAGACGAGACACTAGCCAACTCTGAGCTCTTATTAAATGCATGCAAAATAGACACCTAGCAGGTATATATAGCCATTTTTCCTAATTGGCCACTTGAGACCAGGAAGAAGCCTACGTGACCCAAGGGGTATAAAGAGGGGTTTAGCCTCGCCCTATTTCTTCCCGAGGGATTGAGAGAAAGACGCTGGCCACGCCAAGTCTGGAACGCAGGGGTGAGAATATATACCTGCTAGGTGTCTATTTTGCATGCATTTAATAAGAGCTCAGAGAACCAAAAGGGTTTCATGGTACCTGTAAGTGACTTCTTAGTGTAATTTCTGTCCTGTCCTTTGTAGTGGCTGTGTTATCTGTGACACAGTAGTAGCATTTAACAGCTAAGTTTACCCTGTAACAATAAAATAATAACTGTTTAAGCTGTGACCTGACTCCTTCAGTTGCTGTAACAGAACCAAGCACAATTTTAAAAGAACTCCAGCCGGTCATAAGGGACAGATATAGGGAGAGCTTGAGCGTTGGATCATATCGCTTCCAGGGGACAGATCCGTTGGGGCATCTTTCAGCCTCCCCAGGCTGCCCGCTGCGAAGGGATCCTGTATCCTAGCAGTCAAAATCTGAGGTGTAATACGCTCTCCCTGTAAACTCTGGGGCGTCTGTCGGCCTGTTGGCTGCCCGCCGCAAAAGGATCCCGATCCTAGCGGTAAAGACACGGACGTTAAACTCCTCGAGGCGCCCGTCAGTCTCACCTAGACTGCCCACTGCGACGGGGCCTTGTGTCTCAGCAGTTGAAGACTCGGGTGTAACATACACACATGCACTGCCCTGACCACCGGCTGACAGAATTGGCGTAGTCGGCAGGATTGTGTTACAGGTTTAAATACAGCAACATGAAGCTAGACATGGTAAACACTGATTTCAGTAAAGTAGAAAAGAATTTTTGCCCAGGAAGGTTGGGGCAACCCAAATGGGATAGAGAAATGTTAGAAAAGGATTGGGGAGATCCTGAGGAGTTGTGGGTGCAGTTCTGTAAGTATAGAGCTTGCAAGTTAAAGAATGGGACAAAGCCTGAGTCTGTGGAAAGGAGCCACTTTCCATTTAGCAAGGAAAACAGGATCAGGCCCAGACGAGCAGGCAGGTAACAGATAGATTGAAGGCCTTGTGGTAGAACTGAGGAAAAGGCAGTAAGTACATGTACTGGAAATCTAAATCCTTAAACAATACTTACAAGAGTAATATCTGAAACAAGGCAAGTTTTTTTTTTTTTTTTTTTTAGAGATAAGAAAGTGTTTTAAGAAAAAGAAAAAACTCTACAGAGAATGGAGAGAATTGAGCAGTTGTGCAAATGCTAAAATGGTGTAGATAGAAAATTGTGGTTTCTTTGTAGCCATTCTGAAGGAGAAATGGGCCCTTTTTTCAAAGGAATGTCTGTAAATAATCCAGGCAAAATTGACTCAAATCCATACATTTGATTATAGATACTGCTAAAAGAACTCTAAAGGGAAGGGGTTCTATTGGAACTTAACTACCCCAATGAATAAAAAGGGAATGTAACTGTTGTACAGCTATGTAGAAATAGTGTAAGAAAGGTTCAGAGAGAATGTATGTGTATGTGTGTGTATATAATATATATATAGTGTAAATAAGTGAGGTTTTCAAGGTCCAGTAATCTTGTTTGTAGGTTTAAAACAAATTGGTTTGGTTTACTTTTAGTAAGACCATTTCAGTCCAAGTTGTTTAATGAAAGTACAGGTAAACTGTAAGCATAAAGAAAGAGTTACACCCTATGCAAAGTTTAATGTGGCTAAGTAGTGTTGTAAACAAAGACTGCACATTTTCCTGTGACATGCCATGTATATTGTAGAAGGGGTAAAAACTGCAAACAAATTAAAATGCTGTGGAGGCTCCAGGAGCCACAACAGGTTGTAATTTCCTTTGTGATGCAAATGCCCTAGCTGGCAGCACAAAGAAGCTTTGCAGGTAATGGCTAAGTTTGATCAGCAAACTACCTGAGATCAGAAAGTTCAAATTGTAGCCCTCCAGAAAGAAAGATGGGAAAAGAAGTCAAACATAAAAGTGAGAATCTAAAAGGATTTATGTTTGCACAATGCTAAATGTGAGAACAGATACAGAAGGGGGAGCAACCTTTGGTAACAAGATGGAGTGTGCTTGTGGGTGTGTAAGAGTACATGAGTGTAATGTATCATATGCATATGATAAGTATTGATTGATCTATGTATGTTCAATAAATGTGACGTGTTGCCTTATCCCCCGAAAGAAAAAAAACGGAGACATTGGTATTGCTATTTTAGTCCCAATAGGAGGTTGGGTATACTAGAAAATGTTTAAATGTAAGCAGTCTTTTTAAGAAGGCTCCCAGAGAGAAGACTGAGAAATTGGCATTTGTAAAAGATGTTACCCCTTTTGAACAAAATCTTGTAAAAGTTCAGGCATAGCCCTTGGTCTGATCAGGTGTTAGCTGCTGTCCATACAATTTCAGACCTACAAATTGGCTAACTACTTGTGGATATGTAAACCCTTGGCCCCAATGAAGAGGGAAGCAGCTGCAGTTTGACTTCTATGGAAAACCTGTTCACCTTGAGGTGTTCCTCAAATTGACTGAATATAAGAATGCATATATGAAACTGCAAAAATTTAAAGGCCTCTGCTGCAGAAGTGGAGAGGTAGAAATGCATGTCCCTCAGTACCCAGACAGAGCTAGATTCCCTTCAGGATGGGTACTGAGAGTTAAAGCAACTCTCAGATTTTTCAGGAATATGCTTAAGAAAAGGACCAGGAGGTATGAGGCTTAGTGAACAAGGCCACCCTCCTTGCTAAACTGGTAATAGGCAAACTGGGGAATCGATTACATTGGCCCATTACCCTCCACCAGACAGAGAAGGAAATATGTTTTGACTGGAGTAGAGATTGTCTCGGGAATTGGCTTTGCCTACCCGACCCGATTAGCAATGGGGTTGTCAACCATCATGGGACTAAACCACTTAACAGCACTCGTCCCAACACCCCAAGTTATACAATCAGATAAGGACTCCAAATATGCCCCTGGGGATACTGTTGTAGTCAAACACCCCAACCTGGGCACACACACCTGTGTACTTCAGTCTTATAAAGACAAGGGCGTTTGGATTATTGCAAACCCCGACAAGCTGCCACTAACAATTTCTGAGGCTTGGACTGTATCCAAGACTGGCTGACAGTGGGTCAATCTCATCAACAAGGAAATAGTTGTACAGTATAAGGATCTTCTCAATTTTGCCATTAATTTGTCCCCCATAACGATCTGGAATGTTGCAAGTAAAATCTGCCAATGCTCAGAATTCCAGGGGCTGATAAGTATTTATGTACCAAAGGAGGGGATTTCCATAGGCCCAAAACCACTACCCTTGGAAATCTCTCAACACATCAAAGCTGCAAAAGGACACACTGACATCACCTCATAATAGTAAAACCACCCATCAAATGTATGGACCAACAGGATAAAATTATCCAGGTTTACAAGTAGCAGCTTACATGCCAATTTGAGGTCACATTTTGTCAGGTGAATCCTTATCTCATATAAATTCTATTGCATAATCAAAGGATTAGTTACTGATATAACAGTCCTTCAAGAAAATAAGATTATAGGAACACATTAGGGATTGCCATAACAAACTAGATAAATAATCCATATAGCACAGAATTGTGTCTCTAATACTCAATTGTAAAAAAACTTCCAGTGATTTCATTCTCTTCAAATTTTGCCACCTATTTACCTTCTTCCAAGATACTAATACATAAAACCACACAACTGAAAAAGCTCTAAAAGACTCACAGCCTCATTTTAGGCAAAACACAGAACCAGTACTCCAACTTCATCTTCCCTCACCTATCAGCTTCCTTCAACACTGACAACCATGCTCCTCTTCTTGAAATCTCATCTACTCATGACCTCTGCAACTCTTCCCTCCTCATAGTTCTTTTCCTCCATCTCTCACCACCATTCAACTATTTGTAGAGACTCCACAGCACTGTGTTCTTGTTCCCCTTCTCTGCTCCCTTTATAATTTATGTCTGGCTAAACCAGCGATTCCCAACCTTTTCCAGATGGGGATCCATTTTGACAATTCAGGAAGACTTGATGACCCAAGGCAATTCAAAAACAGGGGGAGGGCACAGCCACCTAGCGAGACTCTTGGCAACCCTTTTGAAATGTAATGGCAACCCATATTTGGGTCCCGATCCATAGGTTGGGAAACCCTGGGCTAAACTAATTGGAAAACACAAATGCAACTACCATTTCTATGCTGATGCCTTACAGATCTACCTCACTACTCCTAACTTGTCTCCTTCTATTCAAACAAAAATCTCAAATTCCCTCTCCAACATCTATCTACTCATGGTAAGAGCTGTCACCTAAGCTCAACATGGCTAAAACAGAGCTCTTAATCTTCCTTTCCAAGTCTTCTCTGCTTTTTTTCCCCAACCACTGAACATCACTACCATCCTGCCTATAACTCAGACCTGTAAAGTGGGGTTTTCTCCTTTATTATGCTGCATGTGGGTCTTACTGTCCTGTATTAATATTGTGTGTGCCTCAATATCTCTGTGTACTCTACAAATGCAGACAATGGGAATAAGGGTGCATGGCTTTTGCTGAGACACCAGGGTACAGGTGAGGCTTCCCAGCTGCCTGCATATAAGCTATGGCTAATATCCTTCATAACCTGAGAATCAGAAAGGGTATGCAACCAGGTGATGCTT
Organism: Pelochelys cantorii; assembly: GCA_032595735.1. Classification (NCBI taxonomy): domain Eukaryota; kingdom Metazoa; phylum Chordata; order Testudines; family Trionychidae; genus Pelochelys; species Pelochelys cantorii. The sequence goes on from CM064328.1 coordinate 66,713,770, forward strand.
TGCCAAGGAAGCAGGACAAAGCCAAGGGAGAAGCAAAAGGCATGTTGCAATCCAGACAGTATGGTTTAGTTCAGCCTGCTGTGGAGGACTTGAAAAGAGTGGAATCTAAAGCATCTGGCCCAGGTTTCCTGCTAGATGGACTTGGCTGAAAGTCACTGATTTCTGTGCTAACCAGTTCTGTTCTACATTGTGTACTTGTCAACTAATAAACCTTCCATTTTATATGCTGGCTGAGAGTAAAAAAATGACTAAAGAGTTGGGGTCCAGGGTTCTTTGGCCTCCTCAGAAGCCACACACAAGGTGGACTTGCTGCGGGACGCACAAGGTGAATGGGTGCTGAATACCCTGAGATCAGATCCAGGAAGTCCAAAGCTAATACACATTCCACCTTCAAAGACTCCTTAAAGCTCTTCTTTTCTAGGATACATACAAAAAACTTGAGACCACTGTGCAACATGCTAACAAATACTATCTCATTGTTTCCTTGTACTTTGTCATCTGTCTTTATCCATTTGTCAGTCATCCCTGTTTCATATTTATGCTCTCTGGGGAAGGTTTTGGGGGCGGGGGCCATACAATGTCTACCAAAATTGAGTTTCTTGAACATGACTAGCACCTAGGAGACTATACAGTAATACAACAGAGTCTATTCAGTTGCATATGAAATTCATATTTAATAAGACTAGATATTATTTAGTCTACCTTTCACATACAAGGTATCCACAGGTCCTGAAAAACAGACAAACAACTGTCTGTACCCTAAGGTCTCTCCAGTTTCTATGGAAATGTCAAGGTTTAATGTTGTACAACAACCACAGGTAAAAAGAGCCAGAGCTGTCAATTGCAGTTAACTCATGTGATTAACTCAAAAAATATATCTTGATTAAAAATTCATCATGATTAATCACACTTTTTAGTAACAGTGCTACAAAAAAATATACATTGAAATTTATTAACTATTCTTGGATGTTTTTCTACATTTTCAAATATATTGATTTTAATTATAACACAAATACAAACTATTATGCTCACTTTGTACTATTTTTATTGGGTTTTATTTGCACTGGAAAAAATGACAGAAGAAATAGTATTTTTCAATTCACCTCATACAAATACTGAAGTGCAATCTCAATAGTAAAAGTGCAATTTACAAATGAAGTATTTTTGTTGTTACATAATTGAATGCAAAAACAAAACAATGTAAAATTTTAGAGCCCCTAAAAGTCAACTCAGTCCTATATCTTGTTTATCCAACCACTGACACAAACAAGTCTGGTTACAATTTACAGGAGATAATGCTGCCCACTTCTCATTTACAATGTCACCTGAAAGTGAGAATAGGAGTTCACATGGCATTTCTGTAGCCCATGTTGCAAGGTATTTACATGCCAGGTATGTGAAACATTCACAATGGCCCTTCATGTTTCAGCCACCATCCCAGAGGACATACTTCAGTACTAAGGACACGTGTTTAAAAAAAGTGTTAAATTTATGACTTAACTCCTTGGAGGAGAATAGCATGTCTCATGTTTGGTTTTACCCACATTCTGCCATATATTTCATGTTATAGCAATCTCAGATGATGACCCAACACACACTCATTTTTAAAATTTGACAAAATGCGAAGAAGGTACCAATCAGTGTTCCCTCTACTTTTTCACACCCCTGAGAAGAATGACATCACCTTCATAATGATGTACATAACAAAATTCATGTGCGGAGGTGGGGCCAAAGAGTTCTGAATGTGGGAGGGGGCTCAGGCCTGGGGCAGAAGGTTGGGATGCAGCAATGTGAGAGCTCCAGCTGTGGGTGAGTGTTTTGGGGTGGTGCTAAAGCTGAGGGGATAAGAGCTGAAACAGAGGGTTGGGAAATAAGTGCTCTGTCTGTGGATGTGGGCTCTGGGATCAGGGGTTCAGAGCAGGGACAAATGATTGAGATGCAAGGGCTCTGGCTGGGGGGTGTGGGTTTTGAGGTGTGGCTAGAACAGAGGGTGGGATGCAGGAGTGGGGGAGGTCTCTAGGACAAGGTCAGGCAGAAGGGCTTCGACCCCAGGCCACCCGGGCCATAGCAGAGGGACCGCAGGGCTGCCCAGGCCACAGCAGGGGGGCTCTGGGACCAGGCCACTATGGCTGTGGCAAGGGGGTGATCCAGAGCCAGGACATGTGGGCTGTGGTTGCATTAGAGGCAAGGGAAGGATGCCTGGTTCAGGCTATCCCTCCCTTAGTCACTATCCCTCTTCCCCGCTTTGTGGGGGTGCCTTAGGCACCTGCACGCTGTCAACTAGGTGACCTCCCAGCTTACAGAGAACTTAGTTACCAATGTGAGATTTCTACAGACAGCTACAATACTCAAACCAAGGTTCAAGAATCTTAAGTGCCTTCCAAAAATCTAAGAGGAAGGAGTTGTTAAGCATTCTTTCAGAAATCTTAAAGGAGCAAAAGTCTGATGCAGAAACTACAGAACCTTAACTACCATAAACAAAAATTAACATGCGCTGTTCGCATCTGCATCAGATGATGAAAATGCACATGCGTGAGTTTGCACTGCTTTGAACATTATCACGCCATACCCATCATCAGTATGGATGCATTTCCTCTGGGACGGTGGCTAAAGCATGAAGGGACATATGAATCTTTAGTGCATCTTGCACATAAATATCTTTCAATGCCAGCCACAACAGTGCCAGTGCTATGAAATCAGCTGTTCTCATTTTGAGATGACGTTGTAAACAAAATGGGTTGACACTGATCTTCTGAAAATGTAAACAAACTCATTTGAGCAATTGGCTGAACAAGTAGTAAGACTGAGTGGATTGTACGCTCTAAAATTTTATGTTATTTTTGAATGCAGGAAGGGATTGTTAAATAATTCTACTTCTGTAAGTTCAGCTTTCATAATAAAAAAACCTGCACTACAGCACCTTAATGGAGAATTGAAAAATACTATTTCTTTTGTTTTTTTACCTGCAAGTATTTGTAATAAAAATAAATATAAAATGAGAACTGCACACTTTGTATTCCGTGTTGTAATTTAAAACAATGTATTTGAAAATGTAGAAAACATCCAAAAATATTTCAATAGTATTATATTATTTGACAGTGCGATTAATTGTGTGATTAATCGTGATTCATTTTTTAAATCACTTGACAGCCGTAATATGAATAGTTCTATCTATAGGAGAGAAGCCATCCACAAATTTACCCCTCTGTATCTGTGTTTTAGTGGTACACTCACTGACACGGTTGTGTGAAAACATGCCATCCTGGCTGGTAAGTCACTGTACCATTAAGCTCTTCCAGGGCCCACAAGTGCAGCTAATCTTTGCCACTGCCATTTACCCACTGCCCACATAGTCACTGTGGTTGCCATTTTGCTGAAGTCTCCACAGCTGCACTGAGCCTCTCACTCAGGCTGCCTACTGTCAGTGTAATTCAGACATTTCTTCTGGTGGCATGCCAAGGAAATTTTCATGGCAAAATCTGACATTCAGGTTGGCGACAGGAGACCCACCACTGATGCAGACTCAACTGCAAGATCCCCAAGGAGAGGTAACTGTGGCACACTCTGAGTTTGGAGTTACTATCTCTGAATAAGACCAGAGAGAAAAGAGGGCTAGCCCATTCAATGGGAGAAAGTAAGGAATGTAGAATATAATATAATCACTTCTGGTCCCCCACTCAGCTGTGTCTCTTCAGGCAGGTTGATCTCAACTACACACAGAGTTACTTTAGTAGTGTAACTCAATTCAACAGCTTAGATCTACTTACCACAAGGCTCATACCACAGTGGATTAACAGAAAAACTCTCCCATTGACTCCCCTCACTCTGGTGGAGTACTGGACTTGACAGGAGAGCAATCAGCAATCAATTTATCACATCTATACTAGGTGCAATAAATCAGCCCTCGCTAGATCCATCATTGCCCCATCAATCCAACCCCTTGTGAAGATAATGCCCTTCAAAAGTTACTCAGCATGTCACCAAAAAAATTAAATTATGCTGACATTACATAACCTTCCTGAGTGGCTACAGAACAGCTGCACAGACTTCAGAAAAATGGCAACCATAATCACTATGTGAGTTATAGATGAGTGATTGGAGACAAAGATTGGTTGCAGTTTGTGAATGCTGAGAGAGCTTTACTTCTTTTAAGGTTCTGGGGAAAAGAGTGGAAGGACTGAAAGAGCCATAGTATTGCCCATCAGCGGTCCCTCTTACCTCCATTGATTTAGATTGCTTGGCTGCAGCAGTTCCCACCTTTACAAGATATACAATCCTCCTGCAACAGCTTGTGGTCCTAGAGCTCCTCAGCTGTATACTGCTGTTTTCCTGGTGCTCCCTGCCTTCTGCTGCTGCAAGGGGTGAAGCAGCTTTTTCCTCTGTAGTTAGTTACCTACTTCTCTTCTTCCCATTGCTGCTCAAAGAGCATAAACCTTCTTGAAACGACCCCCTCCCTCAAGATGACAGCTTGGTGTGTGACTTTCTTTCGATGTAGTAGCTCATTCAGGAGAGGGAAGAGAATGATTCCTAAACGTGGCAAGTTCAAGGGGTGGTAAAGACCACAAGGAGGGAGCACAAGCTCCAGGAGGCAGAGGAAATGGGAATGGCACCAACAGCAGAGTCCTCATCTCAAGGCAACCAACAGGAACCCCTGCTTTTTAATCACCTTAAAACTGTAAGAGCAGACCCATCAGGGAGTTTTCTCTTACCTAATTACCATACCAGTGGTATCAATATTATTCCCCTCCCCTTGGACAGATTCCAATCATACCAAGACTTGTCAATGCAGCCATTTTCTCCCCAAAAAGATGTGAAGAAAGGAGTTGTTCTCTCCTCATCTCTCTCAACAGCCCTGAAAAGGCCGGGATGAATTACTAAACAATTATACAGGTATTTTATAAATTCAAATTTCAGATAATCTATCCATTTAAAAATTTCAACAAGTGCTGAAAATTTATATGAACTTAATGGGCCTCATAGCTTAACAATATTTTAGTCAGAGATAAATAGATAAGTTTTAACATACAGGATGGAAACTGCACATAAGCCACGATAATTAAAATCAACAAAATGAAGGTACGAACAAATAAGAAAAGCCTCCTTTCAAAACATGTTCATTAAAGGATGGCATATTAATCCTGAAAATGATGTAGAAGCTAGTTCAATTCACATGCAATGTTTCCAATGTCAAAGGAGACAAGTGTAAAGAGTCATGTCATGTTTTATTCTTTTTTCCTCCTCATCTTTTTCAGAGTCTGCCATTCAATACCTTGATTTGAGCTTGAAAGAAAAGTGCTCAGCAGTCATCATTGCTACTCCATGAACTGACCAGTAAGAAATGATGTTTGGAAAATGTGATCATCACCCTCTACTAAATACTGAAAACATTATTCCTGTAATCCTAATATTCACTAATCTATTTCAGTTACACAGGAACACAGGACAATATCATTATAATGATTATAGCACATATAAACATTATGCATCTTACCCCATCCAAGAGAGTGTTTGTTAAATGTGCGCGAAGATCTTTACGAAATGGAAACTCCAGGTTAGATACATGAAACACTGAGTTATCTCTATCAATCATATAAACTTCATTCTTGCCATCAATCATCATCATATACCTGCAACAAAAACATTAAAGATGGCATTATACTAACTACTTCCTGTAAATTTATAACAATATTTTTATTGTAACTGCCTTAACTAGTTTAATCAAATGTACTCACAACAGAATGAAACTATAAAAATGCATTCAAATGGGAAGTTTTATAGGTCATTGTATAATGATCATTACTTTAGAAAAGAGCTTTTTAACTTCCAATAACTACAGATATATTTCAATACCTAATATTTAGCTTATATTGTAAGTTAAAATCAAATAAGCAATTTCTACCTATGACTACTGAATAGATATTAAAATACAACAAAGATCTAAGTTCTATAACAGTGGAACTTTGTGATTCAAACACTCAAAAATAGGGGGTGCCCTTATCAGAAGGCTGTAAAAACACTGATCCTGAGGCACTGTAAACTGGCACAGTTTCATTAACATTAAAACAAGAGAGGGTTACTCACCTGGTGCAGTAACTGAGGTTCTTCGAGATACTTGTCTCAGTGGGTGCTCTACCTTACGTGTCTGGGACACCGCTGTGCCCCTCGTTGGAGAATTTAGGCAGCAGTGCCCTCGTTAGGCAGTGCACACAAGGCAGCTGGCATTCACCAGTGCAGCTACTCTGCATATGCAGTCAACCGTCCCTTTGGTTCTTTCTCTGCCCCAGAAATAGGTGGTTCCAAAGCAGAGGGGAGGAAGGGCAGGTGATAAAGCACTTCCAGGGACAACCATTTCAAAGAACCTCAGTTACTGAACAAGGTGAGTAACTCTCTTCTTCTTTGAGGAGAGTTCTCACGGGTGCTCCACCTTAGAGTACTATGCAGCAGTAGCCAGAGGAGGGAGCTTCAGTTGATCGCCATTATGAACAGCAGCTAGTATCATCTGGCCAAAGTGAGTGCCCTGTGACAGGTAAGTGCATAGTGCTTGGTAAACATGAGTGGAGGACCAGGTGGCAGCTCTACAAATCTCCATCAGAGATATGTTGTTCAGGTATGCTGGAGAAGTCACCACTGCTCTCGTGGAATGAGCACATAGCTATAGTGGAGGGTCTTGCCTTAAGTTAGTGACAGCCAGTCTTATACAGTCCATGATCCATCTGGACAGACTCTGTTTGGAAATTGGCATGCCCCTGGATCTTTCAATAGCGGATACAAATAATCTTGGTGATTTGCATATCTGTCTAGTTGTGTCCAAATAAAACAGGATCGCTCTGTGGATATCCAGTGTGTGCAACACAGCCTCTCTGTGTGGGGTTTCGGGAAAAAAGACAAGTAATTAAATGGGCTTGTTACAATGGAAGGGAGTCAGGACTTTTGGGAGAAATTTGGGGTGCAGGCAGAGAATGACTTTGTCCTTATGAAATACCATAAAAGCCCCCAATTTCCCGACTCTCCTCACGGAAGTGTTGGCAATCAAGAAGGCCACTTTCATAGACTGGCATAGCATTGAACAGGTAGCTAAAGGCTCGAAGGGTTTGCAAGTTAGCTCCCTAAGTACTAGGTTGAGGTCCTAAGCTGGTTACTTTGTGGGTGGATAAGTACTTTGAATTCCTCTCAAGAAAAATTTAGTGAGAGGATGAGTAAAAAATGTCGTCGTCTTTTGGGAGATAAAAAGGGTTATGACAGCCAGGTGAGCCTTCAGGGAGCTAAAGGAGAACCCCAAGCTTTTGAAGGATAACAGGTACTCCAACACCAGAGGGAGCAAGGCACATGTGGGAGCTGTTTATTTCTGATGACACCGCACAGAGAACCTATGCCATTTTTACAGGTATGATTTTCTAGTAATCGGCTTGTGACTATTCAGGAGAATTTCTTATACAGGTCCAGAACAGGTCGCTTCTATTGACGTGAGCCAGTCAGATACCATACCTGCAGGTGGAGAGTATGGATGTGAGGATGCTGTATGTAACCGCTCTTCTGAGTTAGAAGAGGTGGAAGCATCGGAAAGCGCCACGCACGCTAGGTAAGTATACCACATCTGCCTGAGCCAGCAGGGCACGATTAATATTACTGTGGCCTTGTCTTGTTTTATCTTGCAGATTACCCAATGGACAAGTGGGATTGGTGGGAACGCATGTGAGAGTGGCGTGCTCCATATTACTGTGAACGCATCTCCAATAGAGTGTGTTCCAATGCCCACACAAGAACAGTATTGTGGACGCTTCTTGTTGGCACTGGTTGCAAACAAGTCCACCACTGGCAATCCCCAATGACTGAATACTTGTGAGAGGAGATTTGTATCAATCTCGCATTCATGATTCAAGTTGAAATGTCTGCTGTGGTCATCTGCCATAGTACTGTCCTTGCCTGGCAAGTAGGTGGCCCAGAGGTGTATATTGTGTGGGATACACAAATTTCCATAACTGGACTGCCTCCATGAAGAAGAGGTAAGATCTGGTTCTGCCCTGGCGATTTATGCAGTACACTGTTGTCAGATTGTCCATAAAAATCTGTACTGTCCTGTTGCAAATTAGATGTAAGAAATGGTGACAAGAATTGCTTACTGCTCTCAGTTCCAACATGTTTATGTGCAACCTGGACTCCTCTGTAGACCACCGATCTTGCACCACCTGGTCGCTGATATGTACACCCCACCTCATAAGAGATGCATCTGTCATAAAGGTTATGGATGGTGGTTCTGGGTGGAAAAGAATCACTTTGCACATTCTGTGTGGATTTGTCTACCAGGCTCATGACTGCTTCACTTTGACAGGAACTGAGATGTTTTTGTAGATGCTGTGGAAATATGGTTTGCAAACTATCCTTAGCCATAACTGCAGCAGTCTCATGTATATTCTGCCGTGTTGCACAACAAAGGTGATTGCTGCCATGTGACCCAATAATTGAAGGCATGACTTTGCAGTGACCTGAGGACTATTTTGTGCTGTTCCCATCAGTTCCATGACTGTCTGGAACCTTTGTTGTGGGAGTGAATATATCGCTACTGTGCAGTCCAGGTAAACGCCGATGAACTCCAATTTTTGCATTTCTGACCATTTAGCTAGGTTCGGAAATGTTGACATGGTAAGGCTGACTGCTTTTTCTGTCTCTTGATAAGTCTGTGCTTTTAACAGGCAGTTGTCAAGATATGGAAAAATGCTGTCTCCTCGTCTGCAGAGGTATGCTGCCACAACGACGAGCACTTTGGAAAACACCCATGATGCTGCGGAGAGTCCAAAGGGGAGCACCTTGTAATGAAAGTGTTTGTTGTGCACCACAAAATGAAGGTATTTTCTGTGTGCTAGATGAATTGACATGTGGAAGTACACCTCTTACAGGTTGAGAATTTACAATCTTGGGAGTAGTGGAAGAACTGCTTACCATACTGAGAAATTAGTTTTGCGATTCCAGCTCAACGGTAAATGCTTAAATCTTCTACTGTTAACTTTATTAGTTCTGACACACAACCCTAGAGCACTAAATATTGTATTCTATAGTAAAAGTGGCATAATCCTTTACTTAGAGGAACATTTACAAATATTCTTTTAGCAGCTGTTTCTTCAATTTATATTCCAGCTTCTTTCACAGCAGGCCATATGGAAAAAAATTATTAGTATAAAACCTTTTAAGATTTCAAGTACCCACATCAAATTAACATTTAAAATAAAAGTTGTCAAGAGTTTCAAAATGAGTTTTCATATTTTGAATTTTTGCAACTATACTGGACTTAGACCTCCCCGCATAAAACCCCAATATTTCTCCTAATTCAAGATCACTGGTTATTGAGAGACAAGTCATATCCCAGCAGCCTTTCCTCAAAGTCAGTAAGCAGCTGCAAGCCACAACCAGAGGACCTCTGATGTCAGAAGGACAAAGCAAGTAATAAGCATTCCCAAAGTACCCATTTCTCTTCCAAAAATCCTGCTCTAACAAAGTCTTACAAGGAAACCACAGAGCTTCGTATGCAGGTTGTGTACATGTTTTATTTCCATATTTCAGATCTGGATGGGCTGTTTACAGGTCTATACTGAAGGCTTATATTCAGTACTGGGTAGATCAAAGCTGCAGTGATTAATTACTGTCAGAGAGGGATGGTGATTTAGCAGGTCTAATGAAGTCCTACTAAACTGACTGCCAATCACTCTCCCGTCAACTCTGGTACTCTACCAGAATGAGGAGAGTAAGGGGTGTCAATGGGAGAGTTTCTCCCAACAACCCAGTATGGTGTGGATTAAGGATGTTTTAAAAACTGGGGGTTTTTTTGTAAATGTGTAATCACTGAAATTTTCAACAGTTACATATATGCACGCGGGGGAGGTGGCAGCTCTGTGGGGCCGGTGCACACAGGGAGCTGCAGAGGCAGCACCGGAGGAAGGGTAACCAGCTCTGTGAGAGCCGGTGCTCGTGGGGAGATGGCTTAAAGGGTGGCTCCCCACGAGCACTGGCTCCCACCTGCGCCCCCTCATGGAGGGAGTTAGTCATTTACACTCAAATATCCCTAAAAAAGTCACACCACATGCCCATCTCATGCTGTGAGCATTCATTTCATAAATTAAATTTCACAATACTAATATAAGGGACTGTTCTTCCCATTTCAACATACACACGTATTAACCAAATATTAAGATCAAAAACAGACCCTTGCAGTGCTCAGCCCACTCATTCCTTACTGGAGTATAAAGATATCATTTTGCAGCATTCCAAGAAAACAAAACAAAACTCTAATAGATCTAGTTAGAGAAGCAGGTTCCAAACTAGAGAATCTTTCTCAGAGGGTGCCAAGCCAAAATATCCCTTCTTCTCAATAGAAGCCAAGACCAACATAGTTGAGTGTAGAAATGTATGTCGTCAAAGTACTGAATACTCCAACACTGCAGGCCATGTATCTCCTCTGCCCATTTGGCGTCCTATCTATATGTTGAACAGCACTGGTGACAATACTGGCTTCTTTAAGAACCAAATGGTATTCTTTCCCATTCTCATTCTTGATTCAGAAGCACTGAAATGTAAGCCTATAATAGACTTACCCAATAGATTTCACTAACACTGCTCTACAGCCAAAATGCTTCTGAAATAAATGTAGTCAAACTTTACTAATTCTGGGTCACTGAGAACGAAAATGATGCTTAAAATTGTTGATTGGCTCTAGTTTTCAAGATATGCCATTGGGTCAGTATATACGACCCTTGACTTGGGAATGGAGGAGGATAAGTGAGTTATAAAGGGAAGGGATCTCAATTTAAACCAGAAATGACTAAAATACATCTTTGACTGGATCTATGAATAAATCTATGACTGGGTTTGGACAGTACTTGCTTTTTAGGCAAAACAACGAATGATGCAATCTGAAGCTGGTATTGCGTCATACATGATACGAATTGCATCATGTTATTCCTAGAAGTCATGGATGATGCAATCATAACGAAGCTTACATCACTCTGCTGAACAAATTGCCCTATATCAGCTCTAGAAATCATACAGTGTCGTGCTCTCTTATTTGTCAGTGTTTGATTTTGCAAAGGGACACATTTCTGTTTAGCCAAAGTGAGCAGAGATGCCTCGTACTTGTGTGAACAGTGCAGATAACTTCTGCTATGTTTGTGGTGAAGTGACTTTTGCATCACAAAAGCGCAGGATAACCACTATGGTTAAGAAAGCCTATCACCTTTATTTTGGCCGCAAAATTGGAGATCAGGACAAGAGGTGGGCCCCCCACATATGCTGCAACACTTGTGCAACAAATCTTCGCCAGTGGTTGAACAGGAAAAGGAAATCTATGCCTTTTGCAGTGCCAATGATTTGGAGAGAGCCAACAGATCATACCAGCAATTGTTATTTCTGCATGGTGCCTCCAGTTGGGAAAGGTGTGTCAAAGAAGAAAAAGTGGACTGTGCATTATCCAAACATTCCATCAGCTATACGCCCAGTACCCCACAGAGAAGGACTGCCGGTTCCTGATGCACCAGAATCATTCTCACTTGAGTCAGACGAGGAAGAGGAAGAGGATGAAACTTCTGGTCCTGAACCATCAATGTCACAGGACCCACATTTTCTCCCATCCTCCTCCTCTGAACCACACCTCATAACACAAGGTGAGCTGAATGACCTTGTCAGGGATTTGGAACTACCCAAGAGTAAGGCAGAGCTGTTGGGGCTCCAGACTACAGCAGTGGAATCTCCTGGCAGGTGATGTTAGGGTTTCCATGTTCCGTGACCGTCAAAAGGATCTTGTCCCATTCTTCTTCATGGAAGGTGATCCTGTAGCCTGCAACAACATGGATGGTGCGATGGCAGCCCTCAACATCGTTCACGATCCAGATGAGTGGAGACTGTTCATTGATTCATCGAAGACGAGTCTTAAAGCTGTTTTGCTGCATAATGGCAATGTTTTGCCATCAATTCCACTTGGTCATGCAGTCCATATGAAGGAAACCTATGACAACATGAAACAACTTTTGAGGTGCATAAACTATGACCAACATCAGTGGCAACTTTGTGGCGATTTGAAGGTTGTTGCTCTCTTGCTTGGTCTGCAGACTGGATACACAAAGTACTGCTGTTTTCTCTGCGAATGGGATAGTCGTGCAAGAGATTCCCACTACATCAAGATAGACTGGCCACTCCGACAGTCATTGGAGCCTGGGAGGAAAAGTGTTCAGCATCCATCACTTGTTGAATCAAGGAAGATTTTGTTTCCACCCTTACACATCAAACTGGGTCTGATGAAGAACTTTGTCAAGGCCATGGACAAAACACAAGCAGCTTTCAAGTACCTCCGTGGAAAACTTCCAAGGTTAAGTGAAGCTAAGATAAAGGAAGGTGACTTTGTTGGTCCTCAGATTCGTGAACTTCTTCAAGATGATGCATTTGACCATGCACTGCATGGCAAGGAAAAGACGGCACGGAAAGCCTTCCAGTTAGTGGCAATACATTTTCTCGGAAACAACAAGGCAGACAACTACAGGTTGTTGGTGGAAAACCTCTCAAGGCATACAAAAGCCTTGGTTGCAACATGTCACTAAAGATACATTTTTTGCACTCTCATCTAGATGTTTTTCCACCGAACTGCGGAGCAGTGAGCGACGAGCATGGCAAGCGATTTCACCAGGACATTGCAACAATAGAGAAACGCTATCAGGGCAAATGGAGCCCATCAAAGCTTGCAGACTATTGCTGGACAGTGACAAGAGATGCTCCATTTAATGAATACAAGAGACAAGCCAAGAAGACACTGAATAGTGTATGCAGAATTTTATGTATATGTAAATGCCTTGATTATTATTATTACTATTATTGTATTTCGATGAGAACAAATATGGAAAATGTAAAGCCTGAGTTCATATGTTATCTGTACACCTGGTGTAAAGGAAACAGAAAAGAGATGCATTAGAATGAATTGAGATCAAATGTCAATCACTGAGGTTGTCAATCATTGTAAACTACCATAATGACAAAATGTTTCGGCACGTAGCTCACGTATGTCACGTCCACCAACTTACCTGTTGGAATTTGAAAGATAATGTATGCGCTTGTTATGATTCTCCTTAGCCAATCATTGTAAAGCTATGTAAATTAGCATTTTGAATGAGCCAATCGATTTAAAGTGAAATATTATGAATATTCATGAACCCATGTTATAAAAGCCTGTACCATGCAACAGTTGGGGTGGTGTCAGGTATCTGTGCGTCGGGTTAGGTATAGTGTAAGAGAGTGAGAGCGGTCCAGATCTTTGTCCTCGGTAAAGAGTATGAGAGAGGTCTAGTACAGCTTTTAAGAACTGAGTAATGCGGAAGGCTTTACTCCTTTCTTCCTTTTAGGTAGCTTAGACTTAGTTAGATAGTTTAGTATTATAGAATAGTTTAGCTGTCGTCGTCGTGTCTGTTCGGCAGGCTGCGTCGCGGTTCCGCTTATTGGCCGTCATCGTCTCTGTTCAATGGGTGCATCGGTGATTAGAGTAGGGTTTTCTTTTAGGTTAGATAGGATAGGATTATTAGAGTCTAGTGTCCATCGTCTGCTCCGGCCGCAGCTGAAGAGCGGGAAGAGGATCGAAGACCAGACGCATCTGCGGAAGGTAGATCGGCCGTCTTCGAAATCTTCCTCAGCTCTTCGAGGGATCGCACAGGCTGTTCCTCTCCAAGGGCTTCAAATTAGCCTAAGGATTGAGGTCGCCTGACCAACAACCCTGCCACCGAGGGACTCCTGGTTGTTCCTCGCACCGAGGGACTCCTGGTTGTTCCTCGCCCGAGGCTCTCAATCAGCCAGAGGCTTGAGGTCACCAGCATCGCCACCATCGTCCTGTTTGCACCGAGGACTCTGGTAATTATTATTAGGGGTAATCATAGGAGGACTGCCCTCCATGGTTATTCAATGTATGTTATTTAAATTTGCTCTACAATATAGTCCTGTTGTTTAACTCTAACTACTTGCCAGTTTTTATTGACTGCGCCTAAAATCTACTGATATTATGACCGGTGATAGATCCGAGTAGTGAGGACCTTAGTCCATCCCACGAGGATGTGAATCAACTGTAGCTTCCCTGCTAACAACAGGACTAAACTATGTACATAATAGTTTTTTGCCTTTTGTTTCATAATATATTTTATTTATATAACCCTTTTGCTGATTTTTAAAGTGTTACATAAACAGGACAGGTGAAATATCACGTCAAGCAACCATAAACACATGAAAAGGTTTACAATTTATGATTAAAACTCTACTATCTACACAATATACATAGATGTAAAATGTAAAAACTTAAATATCTTGGAAACAGTAGCCAATCAGTTGTTTTAATTGTCATATTTGAATTCAGCACATCAAAATACATAATAAATAGCACATTTTATCTCTGAAGCAGACGGCTTCTAAAAAATTGTAGACCAGTGTAATCAGTAAGAACAAGGATCCAACGCACAGATTTAGCACAAAGCTAGAAGCCCCAGAAATTTAATAAGCCATATTGGCTTAAATTTAAGCAAAGACAACCTCATGTTTGCCTCAGAATCTGTTGTGTTTCCATCATTATGAATCTTTGCTGTTTTGACTACAAAGTAAAATGAAATTTCTTCACAGTATAAATACTCAAGGATTCACCATCTTGTCAATCACTCAAGAGTTAGGTTCTGAAAAATTGTACAGAAAACATGGATGAAGAAGTTGTTTTAGTTTTATGCCTCCCATCAAGCCATGGCATGCAATTTTTTTTAAAAAAAGGTGAGTCTCACAATTTTCAGACTTAATCTTAAATCCCCACCCTCAGCATTTAATCTGAGTAATAAATAATATTATTTACGCATTGTGTTGACTCGTGGAGACAATGCCAGCAGACCAATCATTTAGAAGCCATTATATTCATAATGGAAGACAAAAATGAGTATAAAATCCTACCAAACCATCTCCCAAATATTCAGACATAAGAACCCCTTCATTTCACAATTCCCTCAAGTCCCAAGATCGGAACATGGGGAGACAGCCATCACGTTTCAAGTTAGTTGTTTCCATAAGAAGGTATGCACTGTCAATCTATCCCTGTAACCTTAATGCCTGACAAACACCAAATCACCTCTTAGCAAATATAGGACTAGGAATATGAAGACTGATGTTTTGATTGGGTATTGTGATCACACTTACAGAAAAGTGATTCTAAACCCTTTATAGATATGCACTGTAACCACTGCAGATGGATGTTCTAAAGAAAACAGCTACAGTTAAGTATTTATAATAAATAGCAAGGAAACTGAATGCAGAATTGGCTGCCTTGTTTTGTTTTAAATAGAGGTTTCCTAACTTTTGTTCATGGACTGCTGATAATCCACAGGTAGCTAGCAGGTCACGTAGGGCTGGTGCTCCTTGTTCCTGGCTGCAAAATGGCATTTTAAGACAACTAAAAGTATATTAAATACTTTCCTAATGATATTTTTCCATGTAAGCAACTGCTGTAGTTGCCACAAGGATATTACACAATCACATACGGGAGGACAGGTGGTTCATCCTAAAATGAATAGGACAGGATGTGGTCTACTTCTACTACAATTTCTATTAATATGTAGGTCACACCAAGAAAAATTGTGAGAACCTTTGTACTAAAACCTTCAACTAAAGATACTTAAAGTGAAAATTTAGAGGAAAAATAAAAAAGTTATTCAAAACATGTAGGAATACTGTTTAAGAAATACCATGCACTAAGAAAAAAGCTAATTAGCTGTAGAGACTCATATAGGGCAGAATCTAATTTTGAAATAACTTCTGTAGATGATATCTATGTTAATTTTAAGCACTACTTTCTGATTTTCATGGAATTAAATTTTCACAGTTATGGACATTATGGATGGTCATACAAATATTCAATGATTCAAAAAGTAAAAGCTTTAACTATTCAAAACACAACATGTAAACATCACATTAAAATATATGAAGTAGATCAACTTAAATCCAACTAATGTTCTCAAGTAGAATTTTTCTTAATAAAAATTTACAGATAGACTATCATAGGAAATTTATCAGTCTGTGTGTGTAAGGTGAAACACTATCAGTATTTACCAATAAAAATCTAATCATTCCAAGACTTCCCATATAACTTTCGTAGACACTAAAGCCAGAAGGGACCACTTTATTCTGATCATCAGTAACACAGACCAATATTTCCCAATATAATTTCTTTTGAATTAGAGCTTATACTTGAGAAAAATATCTAATCTTGATTTTAAAACTGTCAATGAGGGAGAACTCACTACAACCCTTGGTATATTTTTCTAATGGTTAATTACCCTCCCTGTTAAAAGTTTACACCTTATATTCTGTCTGAATTTGTCTAGATACAATTTCCAGACTTTTGGATCTTGTCATATCTTTTCTTTGCTAGACTGAAGAGCCTCTTATCAAATATTTATTCCCCAGGTAGGTGCTTACAGACTGTGATCAATTCTCCTCTTAACCTTTTCTCTGTTAAGCTAAACAAGTTGCACTCCTCAAGTCTATCCCTATAAGGCACATTTTCCATCTTTCAAACAACATTCTTCATGTAGTATGGAGACTAGAAGTGGACACCATAGTCCAATAGTGGATATAACAATGTCAAATGCAGAGGTAATATAACCTCCCTGATGATACTGAAGAGTCCCTTGTATATTCATTCAAAGATCACATTAGCCCTTCTGGCCACAGTGGTACAGTGGGAACTCATGTTTTGCTGATTGTAAATCAGTCTCTCACCCCTCCCCCCACCCCAAATAATGTAAACATGGCCTATGTTCCTAGATGTATGATTTTACATTTGGCCATATTGAAATGCATATTATTTACTTGTACACATCTTACCAGGTGAGTCAGACTGCTCTTTTTCAGTGATCTGTTCTTTCCGTTATTTACCACTCTCCTCTGATCTGTGCCTCATCTGCAGACTTTATTAATGATAATTTTGTTTTCTTTCGGGTCACTGACAAAAATGTTAACTAGCACAGGCCAAGAACTCATCACTAGAAGATTCCACTTGAAATACAACCACTCCATGATTCCTCATTTATAATTATATTTCAAGACATGTCAGTTAGGCAATTTTTAATCCATTTATTATAGCAATGTTAATTTTGTAGCATTTTAGGGGGTTATCAAAATATTGACCGGTATGAAGTCAAAAGATTTACAGAAGTCTAAATATACTCCAAGAAATCTCTTGTTTATCAACCAAACTTACAGTCCCATAATAAAAGATGAGTTAGTTTCACAGGATCTATTTTATATTCACCCATGTTAAAGAATAATAGTATAGTTAATGTCAATTAATTCTTTATTAATCAAGTCCATTTTTTCCCACAAGATCAATGTCATGCTGACCCACCTTCAATTACCTGGGTCATCTTATTTATCCTTTTTTAATACTGACAAAAAATTAGCTTTGATCCAGTCTTTTGAAATTTTCCAAGAGTTATTGCAAATCAAGATTAATGCTCCAGTGAGCTCCTACATGAGTTCTTTTTAAAATGTTGGGTGTAAGATACTGGGTCTTCTGCTTTAAAAAAAAAAATCTAACTTTAGTAATTGCCATTTAACATCCTCATGAGACTACTGGAATAGAAGTTTCATTATCTTACTACATGATTACATCATCTGACTTTTTCACCAAATACAGAACAAGTATTCTTTGAATACTTTTGCATTTTCTGCATTGTTATGGACAACTCTATCATTTCAAACTAGTACTATTGTTAGGAATCCTTTTTTCTAAAAACATACTTTAAAAATTTCTAAATCAGAGTGCTTCGACTGAAGTGTTTGGGAAACTGCATATAAGTTAACAGGATATGTGCATATCATTTTCTATGAATAAAATGGACTTGATATGAGCTTGTGTGGTCCAGAGGACTGGGCAGTACAAGACTCACATTTCTAAAGGAAAATCTGGGACTGGGACAAAGCGATTCAACAGTGCAGACGGAACCGTGAGTAATTTTCATAATGTCCTAATGGATGCATTCAGATTGCTCAGAATCTAAGCTCTAATTTTTAAAAAGTTCTCTGCCCTTATAATTGAAAGAAAAAAAACTATGTGTGCACGAAAATCTTAATGTGATATGAGTATAAACTGACATCCGCCTGAATCTGAATACAGCCTCAAATACGGACTCAAAGATGCATTACAAATTAATTATTTTTTTTAAAGGCTCTAGAAGCGAACCTGGCAATTACAAGCAATAAGTCTAACTGGAGTACCAAGCAACCAGTTGAAACTATAAGAAAAATTACAGATAAAAGCACTGTGTGTTGGGGAAGCGTCAAAACAGCTATTGTCAAGGGATTTCATGCCTCACCAATTTACTAACATTTTTTGTGGGAGTCAACAGGCACATGAACAAAGGTGATCCAATGGATTTGGATTTTCAGAAAACCTTTGACAAGGAACCTCCCCAAAGGCTCTTAGACAAACAGTCATAGAATAAAAGGAAAGGTCCTCTTGCAAATCAGTAGCCACTTAAAAGATAAGAAGCAAAAGGTCGGTTTTCACAATAGAGTGAGGTAAATAACAGCTTTCCCCAGGAATCTGTACCAGTATTTGTACTGTTCAATCTGGAAAAGAGGCAAGGCTCCCTTTAAGCTGCACTGCCCCGCTGCTGCTTAATAAGCCCACCCAGCCAAAGGCTCAGGGCTGTCCCACATGGCACTGCCTGGCTGAAGAAGGGCATTTCTCCCTCAGCAACAGCAGCATCTTCCTGCTGAGGACAGAGCAGTGAGTCTCTCCCAGCCAGTAAGGAGGAGACACTTATATGCTGGATTGCTAGATTTAATTTCTCTCTCTGTAGGGCAGACAAGCTTCTGGGGTGGCTCTAGTGTATTTGGGGGGGGGGGGGGGGAGTGACAGAGCTACTTGGATATGTGGCTGGGAATGAGCACTAGACAAAGCTACCAGGAGATGAGGCGCACAGAGAGAGACGGGAAAAGGGACACAAATTGAGAGTAAGACGAGGGAGTAAGAGAGGGAATGGGGAGCAAGGACTTTGAGACGAGACAGACAGGAGTAAGGAGACGATCAGAAGGGAGAGGCAGAAGACTCCCCACAGCTTGTTCCTCCTGTCTGCTTTCTTCCCACTGCCACCAGTGGCCCTCAGCTCCCAAACTGGCCCTTAGCAGGTGAGGCGCACACAGAGAATGAAGGACCCAGCCAAGGAGCTCTGTCCCCCATACCCAGCCAGAGCCAGCACTTCCTGTGGATAACTGGGTTCTTCCCCATCCACACCTGCATAAAGTAAGTGGTAGATGGGAGGCACTCAGGAGAGATGATAGGAGAGAAGGGGTAGTGTGTGGACAGGAAGAGGTCAAGCGGGAGTGGAACAAATTTTCTTCATAAGCTATTTTAAAGAGCAAGTAAGCCAAGAACCATTTCCATATTGTTTATTATGCGTAACTGTGGTAAAATCTATTATGAAATTATATTATCAGTTGAGAACAGTAACAGTTTTTAGCTTTTATTTGTTTACCTTTGCAATTTTGACTCATCTGTCATTCAGAATCTCTGGATGCACATATCAGTCTTACATTCAAGACAGGCAAGAAGGAAACTGTTTACTACAACTCACTATTGTCTATTCACAATGAACAAGTATGATTCCCTGAATGCGACTGCGGTGGTATCCAGAGATTATGTTCATAGAAACCAAATGGGTCAATATGAACTCACAATAGCAAAGGCAAACTCACTGTTTAGTTTTTGAATCCACGCTCTTAAAAACAATGCTGCAAAATAAATTCTGATACTTGCACACACTGCAACACAAATAACAGATCCCTATACTCATCATCATCCACACCCTTTATAGTACATCTTTTTGAATTTTTATTTTAACATTAGAGGAAAACAATTATCAAATTCACAGACTGGAAGGAATGTTGCGTGGCTCTCTGACCATTACTGCCAGATGCATTGTTCTGTTTTTATTATAGAGTTACAAACACCAAAGTCACAAAAGGCCCAGTCAACCACACACCTCATCTGGAACTGGAAGTACACAATCAGGCAGCAGAGGCCAAAAAAAACCAAATACTGTACAGTTTTGTGTTAAATGTAAACTACTACAGAAATAAAGGGAAAGTTTAAACAAAAGATTTGACGAACTAAGAAAACTGTTTCTATGCATATTTCATATAAATTAAGATAGTTAAAAGCAGCACTTTATTTCAAAGCTGTATTAAGTCAATGTTTAGTTTTAAACTTCTGAAAGAACAACCATAACATTTTGTTCATAGTTATGAACATCTTCCATTCCCAAGAAGTTCATAACTCCGAGGGTTTTTTATGCTTGTTTAGAGTTCTGACACAGATATCCTTCCCAGATAGAACTCAACAATTTCACATGTATATCCTCTTACTGTTTCAATACAGAGAAGAAGAAAAGGAGGTTACCTACCTCTACAGTAACTGACATTCAAGGTGAGTGTCCACAGGAGTGCTCCACATTAGGTCAGTGCGCCACTGCCAAACCAAGTGACAGCGGTACCCCTGGGCTGCGCATGCGCCGGCCAAGACCGCCATGTGCTCCCTAACTGTCTAGACTGCACATAAGCGAGCCCCCTCCCCCCCCAGTTCCTTCTCTACCCCCGAATCTGCTGCCAGATGAGAGTAACCCTGAAGTAGAGGGGAGGAAGGGAGGGTAGTGGAGCATTCACAGGAACACTCATCTCGAAGAATGTCAGTTACTGTAGAGGTAGGTAACCTCCTTTTCTTCGAGAGAGATGTCCCCATGGGTGCTCCACATTAGGTGACTACAAAGCCATGTCTCCTCAAGGAGATAGGGACTTTGGGTCAGGAAGAAAGGCAGTGGATAAGACTTGTGCGCATAAGTTTTGCATGTAGTAGGGGCTCTGCTGTGGAGAACTGTTTGTACTTCGTGGGAACATGAAAGCTCTATGCCCGAGAGCCATTGAGGAGCCAAGCCGTGAGGTGGAAAGAGACGAGGCTCGGAGGCTTGGTCTGTGACACCGGGAGAAGGAGTTGGTCTCGGAGGAGAAGTAAGTGGATGTGTTGATCAAGGGACATTCTGGTCAAGAATAGGAAACATGGTTGTCAAGGCCACACAGGCGCTATGAGGATGAGGAGAGCTTCATCCCTCCTGATTTTGTGTATCACTCTGTTTAGGAGTGGTAATGGTGGGAAGGCAGAGAGTAGGTGTTGTGCCCAGGTCACTAAGAAGGCATTGCCCAGGGAACCCTTGCCAATGCCCACCCTGAAACAGTAATGTTGGCGTTGTTTGTTCATGGCAGTGGCTTAATAAGTCTATGATTGGTCAGCTCCAGCAGTGGAAAATGTTGGATAGAATGTTGGGGTTTAGTTGGTAATCATGTTCTGGAGAAAGCACTCTGCTGAGGGTGTCAGCAGTACTATTGAGTTTGCCCAGGAGGTGGATCTCTGTGATATTGATACTGTGCCTTATGCACCAATTCCATAATGTGACAGCATCCGAGCAAAGTGCACGAGAGCGTGCATGCCTCCTTGTTGACTGATGTAGAACATCGCAGCTACACTGTCGGTGTATAGTTGGATCTAGTGGTTGGCTAGAAGGGGCAGGAATTCTTTGCATGCATAGTGGACAGCCCTCAGCTCCAAGATGTTTATGTGAAGGAGTTTCTCTGTTTGAGACCACAGGCCCCGAGAGGTGTGTTTGGTCAATGTAAGCTCCCCATCTAGACAGGGAGGCGTCCGTGGTCATGGAGACTGTAGGCTCCGGAGCGCGGAAGGGGGTGCCCACAAGTAAATTGCAGGATCTGACCACCATAAGAGATGTTTTTACCTGTGTTGGTAGTTGGATGGACTTGGAAAGGGAATGTACGTTGGGCCTGTAGACTTGTTGAAGCCACCCCTGCATCCATCTCATGTATAAGCTTGCACTGGGGACCACGAAAGTGCATGCTGACGTGTACCATAACACTTGTAGACATTCTCAGGCTGAAGACCTGGACTTGGTCTGTAAGGAGTGGACTAAGTCCTTGATATTTTGCAAGTGTTCGGGAGGAAGTGATGCTTTGGCCTCAGTGCAGTACAGTATGGGGCCTATAAACTGGATCCTTTGGGCAGGAATGAGGGAGGACTTTGATTTGTTTATCAGAAGGCATACTTGGTGGAAAACGTAGCAAGTTAGATGGAAAG
This sequence comes from Pelochelys cantorii, assembly GCA_032595735.1. Lineage (NCBI taxonomy): Eukaryota > Metazoa > Chordata > Testudines > Trionychidae > Pelochelys > Pelochelys cantorii. Next base: position 66,735,959 of record CM064328.1, read on the forward strand.
CCTCATAAGCCTCTGTCCCTAAGTGCACTACCAAGAGGCAATCATCCAAGCAGGGGAAAACTGCATCATCATCCTTTCTGAGGGAAGCCACAACAATGGCGAGGACTTTGGAGAAAACACTGGGGCGGTGGAAAGGCCGAAGGGAAGAACCGTGTATTGGTAGTGACAGGTGCCTGCAACAAAACGGAGAAATTGTCTATGAGCAGGGTGAATGAAGATGTGAAAATACGAATCCTGTAAGTCGAAGGACAAGAACCAGTCTCCCCTTTCCAGTGCAGGTATGATGCCAGTGTCACCACCTTGAATTTTTGCTTCCTGACGAATTTATTTAAAGCACACAGGTCCAATATGGGTCCCCCTCCCCCCGATTGTTTCCGGGTTAAGAAGTAGAGTGTGTAAAATCCCCTTCCCTTGAACTGCTCCAGGACTGGCTCGATGACGCCTAGGTGCAGAAGGTGTTGGACCTCCTTGTGTAGTGTTGTCTCGTGAGAGTGGTCCCTGAAGAGGAACCAGGATAGGAGATGGGAAGGGGGTATGGACTCAAAGCAGATAGTGTACACGTGTTTAATGATCTGGAGGACCCATCTATCAGATGTGATACGTTGCCAGTTCTGTAAGAAGGGCCTCAGGCAATGATGAAAAAGACTGGCTGATGGAGACTGTGCTAAAATGGGGGAGGGAATTTTTGGACCCTCGACTATTACATTAAATCTATTTGCCAGATTGCTGGGACTGTTGCGAAGTACTAAATGAGCGTAGCTGGCCAGAGTAAGTCTCAGGTCCGACACTGGGCTCTCAAGGTACAAAATACGCCACACAGGTATCTGTCAAACACAAGTAGTTTATTTCCTGACAGCTAACAGCTGTGCCCCATAAATGGAAGAACATAAAGAAGCGGCATATCTTACATCCCTTCCTGCAAGCCTGGGACCCCGGGTAGGCTGCGGACGAAGTGGGAGGTTGTCTCAGCTTCCAAGGCGCAGGTACCCAAAGCCCATCGGTGAAGTCCGATTTGCTAGGCTCTGAGGCAGCCTTAAATACAGTTTTCCTGCCTTGTTTGGCAGTTTGGAAATTTCCAGGGGTTACTCATTACATGCTGATGTAGAGCTTAGCTGTTAGTTATCTATCTGGCTCTGATCTGGATCTGCTTGTTCTTTGGCCCTGTTTACGTGATCAGTACCATCAGGGTAAACAGAACTGTTTATGAGTTCTTGCCCTTTACCCTTATCTTATACTTGTTCTTGCTGTACTGGCAACAATGATTATCTTAAGTGGCGTATGTTCCCCAAGACTTGCTTCTGGCTCATCAGATATATGGAAAAGGGAAAGGGGGGAAAGAATGCAGGCTTCACCACCCCTAAACTAGCACGTACAAAGTTCTTCCGCAACTGATCACTACAATGCGGGTGCCTACGCTGCTGTCTTCCCCTGCCTCTGCTATGTGGGAAATGGTCTTGCCTGTGATACTGATGATTGTATTGGTGAATGCGGGGTCTGGGATAGGCTTGGTACCTAAACTGCTTCTTCTTCGGAAAGTGTTACTCTGGATACCCAGAGAGCGTAAAGTAGCTCTGGCATCTTTCATAGAGTGCAGTAATTCATTAGTGTTTGCAGCGAAGTGTTTCAACCTATCAAAGGGGAGGTCTTCTATAGAGGATTGCACCTGTCTCTGGAAGAGACTTTTGTGAACCACACTGCCCTTCCCACCACGATAGCTGTTGAAGTAGCGCATGCTGCCGTGTCGGCCGCATCAAATGAAGCCTGCAGGGCCATTCTTGCTATGGTCTGGCCTTCTGTCAGTAGGGCTTCAAATTGGTCTCTCTTCACCGCAGATACACCTGAGGAGAAGTCCTGGATGTTGGCGTAGTTTTTAAAATCGTATTTGTTTCACAAAGCAGCATAGTTGGCCACCCTGAATTGGAAGGTGGATGAGGCATATACCTTTCAGCAAAACTTCTCAAGCCTTTTGCCTTCATAGTCAGAGGGAGTGGACCTAAACTGCTGCTGCAGTTTGCTCTTTTGATGAGATTCATGATGGAAGCAGGAGTTAAGTGCGGGGTGGGTAAAGAGAAACTCACAATCCTTATGTGAGATGAAGTATCTCTTATCTGCCTTTTTAGAAGTAGCAGTTATTGACGCTGGTGTCTGCCATACTGCTTTCATCGGTCCCATAATGGTAGAATTGATGAGTAATGCAGTCTTAGATGATGAGGCTGAATGTAAGATATCTATTAGTTCATGCTGGATCTCAGTTACTTCCTGTAAGGGGATATTAAGTTCGACCGCAACTCGTTTGAGCAGGTCCTGGAAATAAACGAAGTCATCGGATATGGACAGGGTTGGTGAAGGGGATGCCTCATTGCTGTTGATAGCTGATGTGGGACTGGCTGGTATGTTCTTGGTGGGCAGCCCAGCATCTGTTAGAGATGGCTGTAATGTTCGCCTTTTATGTGAAGTGCGTTGAGTGTGACTTGGCTTAGATTTTGATTGGGGGTGCCACTCCCCCAGTATTGCCCTTACAGAAAAAGGCATAAGTGGTGGTCCCACGGGTTTGAATACCAGGGGGACATGTTGTTATAAGCATGGTATGGAGCACGTGAGTATAATGAATGTCCTGAGGAGACCCATGGGAAGAAAATCCAAGATCAGATTCTCCCTCTGAGTCAGAGGAGAAATTTTGATTGAGACATGCTGGAGAGGATGGCTTAACAAGTGAGTTAGTGTTGTCCAGAAGAGGAGAATTGAGCATGGGGGAGATCAACAAGTCACTCTGCCGCATATATTGCTGTGACAGCGTGGACGGTGCTGTGTGAGCAAAGCCCCGTGATAGCATTGACACCGCTTGAGGGAGGCGGCACGGAGCGGGGTGCGCTTTCAACTGCGGTGCCGGCTTTGAAGTGCAGAGTGGCAGCGTCACTCCCTAATGCGCTGCTCTCAGCGCAGGATGTTTCTGTGTTGGGAGGGGCAAGCAGCTGGAATCCTCTCGCCCTGGGGCTTTGGGCTGTTTCCTCAGCCCTTGGCGGTGCCGGAGACACCTGAGGCGCAGTGCCACGGATATGACCAGCTGTGCACTTCAGAGACAGCCTCTTTGCAGGCAGGGCTGCATTTGGCATGGAGGCGGACCATTTCTTCGAGGGTGCCTTCTCTTTGTGTTTTTTGTGTTCTGACTGGCCAGAGTCAGATGCAGGTCTTAAAAGAATTTTCAAGCATTATATAAGCATTATATTATATAAGCTTAAGTCTGAGGTCTCTGTCACATCTAGTCTGTGCCTTCATCTTAGAGCAGTGAGGACATCTGTGACCGGCATGAGTTTCACCTGTGCATCGGACACATTCGTCATGTCCGTCAGATACCGGGCTTGCCTTTCTCCCTTTTTTTTTTTGGCGGGGGGGGGGGGGGGGGGTGGTTCGGGATTATAAAAGCCCAGTTAGTCTCGCTGTTCAATTTGTTACTTTAGATCTTTAGTTCTTTATGTTAGTTGTAACTGTCAATTGCGGTCTCTTTTTTTTTTTTTCCTTTTGAGAGAAAAAAGCGGCAGCGCAGTTTCAAGTGTGGCATCCATCAGGAGAAAAAACTATTTACATAAACAGGAGAACTCTAATACTAAAATAACTGCAATGAAGAAACAAGTTATCTAATTATGAGAGAGAGGTCTAATTCTAGTAGAGAAAACTGAGAGAAAAAGCTGTCAGGAAAGAAGAAGTTACTCACCTTGTGTAGTGACAATGATTCTTCGAGATGTGCTCCGTGAGTGCTCCACTCTAGGTGTCGAGTCCATCCTGGCACCACTGGTCGGAAGATTTCAGAGCCATATCTGGCCTGACCGCACATGCTCCCTGCACTGTGGGGCATTTGCGCCCTTTCTAATGTGTGCGGTTCGGCCCCCCCACCAGTTCCTCTCACCACTCGGTCTCTGCAACGAGAAAGAGAAAAAACCCAGAGCAGGGAGGAGGGTGGGACGTGGAGCATCCACGGGGCACATCTCGAAGAACCATTGTTACTACACAAGGTGAGTAACTTCTTCGAGTGGCCCCGTGGGTGCTCCACTCTAGGTGACTGTATAGCAGTAACCAGAACAAGAAGCGCTCCGGGTCAATTAGTTTTCTCAGTAGATAGGACTGCGGAAGCCACCGTGTGATCTGCCACCCATCTTTGCACTATAGCGTAATGTCTCATGAATGAAGTGCTGGAAGGCCATGTGGCTGCCCTACAAATATCTGTTGGTGGAACCCCCCTGGCGAAGGCCGTAGATATTGCCACTGCCCTGGTCGAGCGTGCTCGTGGTTGAGAAGACAGAAGTCTGTCCCAAATAGAATGGCATGTGGTTATGCACAGGGTGATAAGCCTGGCAATGCGTTGACTGGAGAGCACAGCACCCTTAGATCGTTGAGCTGTTGATACCAAAAGTCTATCTGTTCGCCTCCACTGACGGGTTCTGTCTATATAAAAGGAAAGAGCGCACCTCACACATCAAGCGTATGTAGCAGGGCTTCCTTATTCGAGGCATGCAGCTTAGGGTAAAATGAGGGAAGGACGATCGGCTCTTTGATGTGAAACGACGAGGAGACTTTGGGAATGAACGCTGGATGTAATCATAACGTCACCGATTCTTTCGAGAAAGAAGTGAAAGGGGGATTTGCCATTATTGTCCCTAGCTCGCTGACTCTACATGCTGATGTAATTGCGAGTAAGACGACGGTCTTCATAGTTAGCATCTGCAAGGGGACAGATGCTAGTGGTTCAAATGAGGGATACATAATCGTATCCAGTACTAAGTCAAGGTTCCAGGATGGTGGGGGTGGTCTTCGAGGTGGGCTTATATTGACCAGGCCTTTGAGGAATCGTTCAGTAGTCGGGTGAGAAAACACTGAAGAACTCTGTATCGAGTAATGGAAAGCACTAATGGCTGCCAAATGAACTCTGAGGGACGCCAGCGAAAGCTTCGAATTTCGCAAGTGAAGAATGTATTCGAGGATTTGGTGTAAAGGAGAAGACACCGGTTGGACATTATTATGGAAGCACCAATAGGAGTATCTGCACCATTTAGCCAGGTAAGTATTGCACGTAGATGCTTTCCTGCTATGTATCACTATGGACTTGCCTGTTCTAAACAAAGCTTTTCGTCTTGTCTAAGCCAGTCAGGAGCCACACCGTCAGGTGCAATGCTTCTAGTTTGGGATGTAGGAGAGATCCCTGTTCTTGAGAGAGGAGATCCCAGCACGAGGGCAGAGGCCATGGTGGCCCTAGTGACATTCTGTGTAAGAATGGATACCAAGCTTGTCTGGGCAAAGCTGGTGCTATTAGGATTACAGTTACTGCTTCCGTTCTGATTTTCTCCAGTGTTCTGGGAATGAGGACTATTGGGGGAAAAGTATACAGAAGTGCCCTTTTCCAAGTGGTTAATAATGCGTCACCGAGAGATCCCTTGCCAACCCCTGCTCTGGAGCAAAAAAGGCGACACTTCTTGTTGGTGGCTGCTGCAAACAGATCCACTAGGGGCATTCCCCATCTGTGGAAAATCTTCTGAAACATGTCCTGTTTTATTTCCCACTCGTAGTCTATGGGGAAGCGCCTGCTGAGGGAGTCGGCGATGACATTGGCTGTGCCAGGTAAGTAGGATGATGTTATGGTGATGTTGTTCTGTATGCACCAATTCCAGAACCGTACCACTTTGGTGCATAGGGAGCGTAATCTTGCTCCTCCCTGACTGTTTATATAATATATTGCCGCTACGTTATCTGTCAGCACCCTGACTGTCTTGTCTTTTAAGTGTGGGAGGAAACGTCTGCATGCTAGAAAGATCGCTCGCAGCTCTAATTGGTTGATGTAAAGACGTCTCTCAGTGTGAGACCACCGTCCCTGTATGCGTTCCTCGCCCATGTGAGCACCCCACCCGATGAGCGAAGCCATCTGACGTTAACTGAACGGATGGGAGAGACTCATGAAAGGGTAATCCCATCAAGATGTTTGATGCATTTGTCTCCCATCGCAGGGACACGTGCACATGGGATGGAGGAGAAACTAACTTGTGGATGTCGTGTCTTGCAGGGACATACACAGTTGACAGCCAGTGCTGCAGATTTCTCAGAGGGAGGCATGCATGCGGGACGACAAAGGTGGCTGCGGCCATGTGGCCCAGCAGACGTAGGCAGGTATGGACTGAGATTGTTGGGGTCTTGCTGAGTAGACTGACCAGGTCTTTTATTGCCTGGAATCTGTCCATAGGTAGGTACGCTTTTGCCGCATGGGAGTCGAGAACTGCCTCTATAAACTTTATATTTTGCATTGGAATCAGCGTCGACTTTTGTTCATTTACTATCAGTCTGAGAGAGTCAAACACTTGTCTGACCATTGTGAGCATCTGCATTGTCTCTTCTTGTGATGTGCCTTTTATCAGTCATCCAGATAAGGAAATATGATGACTCGGAGACGACGAAGGTGAGCAGCGACAACGGCAAGGGTCTTTGAAAATACCCTTGGAGCCGAGGCCAGCCCGAACAGAAGGATGCAGTACTGAAAGTGCTCGTTGTTTATGACAAAGCACAGGAATCATCTGTGAGCAGGGTGTATGGCTATATGAAAATAGGCATCTTGCAGGTTGAGGGCCACGAACCAGTCGCTGTTTTCTAGAGATGGAATGATTGTAGTCAGAGTTACCATTGTGAATTGCTGTTTTCGAAGATAACGATTTAACCGGTGTAGATCAAGAATGGGTCTCCAGCCCCATTTTCTTCTGCGTTAGGAAGTACCGCGAATAGAACCCTTTTCCCTTGAATGGCTCGTGACTATTTCCCCGTGTGCAGCAAGTCATCCATCTTCTCTGCGAACAGTTTAATCCTGTCGAATGGAAGGTCCTCGACCTTGGATTGCAGCTCTTTAGGTACAGCAGCTGTTGCGAGCCATGAAGCTCTTCTCATGGACACTGCCATTGCTACTGTGTCGGCCACATCCATGACAATCTGCAAACCCACCCTGGCACATGCGTAACCCTCCTATAGTATTGATTGGAGGAGTACCTTATCGATCTCAGAAATTCTTTGAGCAATTTCTGTTAATTTTGCGATGTTATCAAAGCTACGATTAGAAAGTAGCGCTGCATAATCTGCAATTCTGAGGAGAAGTGTGGAGGAGGAGTACACTTTTCGTCCAAATACATCTAGTCTCTTTTGCGTCCTTGTCCGTTGCTGAGCTCCTTACTTGCGGGTTTTTTGCTCTTTGCAGAGCTGCATCCACCACCAATGAATTGGGTTGGGGGTGGGTAAAGAGAAACTCAGCGCCCTTCGATGATATGAAATCTCTCTTCTCGGCTCGCTTACACGATGGAGTAGTGGAGGCTGGTGTGCTCCAGATTTCTGCAGCTGGTTCCAGAATCGCCTCATCTAGCGGTAATGCCACCCTAGATTGTTGTCTAGGGTGCAAATTCTTGAACAGCTTATACTGTTTCGCTTGTACCTCTGCTAACTGGACCTCCTGCGATTGTGCCACCCTCTTGAAGAGGTCTTGAAATTCTCGAGTATCATCCAGTGGTGAAGAGTCTGCTACCAAAACCGCGTCATCAGGAGAAGATGACTGGATATCCTCTGGGGAAGCTGCAGAAGTCTGTTCGTCTGTGTCCAAGATTTCACCCTCTTCATGTTCCAAAAGAAATGACACTGAGGGGGCGCTAGGAGGTGGTCTCGGTGACTGCGGCCTTTGATGAGTGGAGGCAGGTGGTGAGTGGTGTCTGTAAGAAGATGAATGGCAGCAGCAAGAGTGAGAATGAGACTGTGATCTGCCCTGTCTCTCAGAGGTGCGATAGCTCCTGTGGTAGCGATAGTCATACCCAGGAGATGATCTTCTGGAGGAATATCTGCTCCCATGTCTGCTATGGTATGATCTGGGAGGAGAGTAGCTTGGAGAACGAGATCTGCATGGAGAAACTCGTCTATATCTATAGCAATGGCGAGAGCAGGATCGTCACCACGGTGATCGCAGAGTCCTATATGCCGAAGAGTAAGCTCCCCTTTCTGATGAAGGATATGGGGATGGGGAAGGCGCCGCTGAAAACACTGGTGAAGGAGACAGTGAGAGACCCCCAGGGATCGACTTCCTAGCTGTTTTTGTAGGAACTGATGGCAAGTGCTCTCTTGCAGCTGAGAGGTCTCCCGCTGTGTTAGTAGGGTTATCTTCCCCAATAAGGTATGTGGGTCCGGGGAAGGAGGAGAGGCTGTCTGCAGTCTCGGTGCCGATGCCTGAGCAGAGTGAGAGCGCACGCTCGGTACCAAGCAGGGCAGCTCACGCAGCACCGGATGTGCTGCAGAACAGCTGTCCTGTAGTGGTGCCGGCTGTATTGTCGGCGCCGCCTCAGCGCCCCGCAGAGCGGGGGTCTCCCAGTGCCACCTCTTGTCCAGCGAGGATGGTACGCGCTCCTGCCAAGCCGTAAGCAGCGCCATCTCAGTGGCCACCATCAGTGCTGGCTCCGGCGCCGATCCTGGCAAGTCCCGCTGTCCCGGGGACGGCGCCTTCGGCAGCATCGTTGGTGGCAATTGTGATGGGGGTCACTTATTCCCCAAAGGGGCCGTAGCTCGCTTGTGCTCCGTATGAGGAGGGGAGGCCAGCGGTGGGGCGGATGCCATGCGAGATTTAGATGATCCTGGCACCAGCCGTGTAACTGACCTATCCGTCGGCCAGCCATTCTCCTATGTGCCCGGTCTGTCTCCCTGACTTATGGGAGGCAGGGGAACCACAGGCAGGGAGCGGTCGGGAGAGGCTCTTTTCTTTTTTGCCACCAACGCTCCAGGGGATAATGCTCTCCTCTTAAGAGGCTGCAAGGATTCCTGCTGGGAGATCTGTAATGGCTGAAGAGCCTTATCACATAGAAGTAGCTTTAGCCGTAGATCCCTGTCTCTCCGTGCTCTCAGAGTTAACCTGGAGCAGTGAATGCATTTGTTAGGGACAGGGGACTCCGCGAGGCAGCAAATACAAACTGCGTGCCCATCAGAAGCCGGCACTGCCTCTTTACACTGGGTACACCTCCTAAAACCCGGTGATCCAGACATGTTGGTGAAACTGACAGTAATCACTTAACCGCCTAACTGAAGAGAACGATCTTCCTTTTAAACGAGAACACTAACTATCTAAAGTACTTAGAACTAACTAACAAAGCAAGGATTAACTATTTACAAACTTTTCTTTACAGAATGCTATGCGTCTGTGGAGAGATCGCAAAGTTCCGCCAGCAACTGAGGACGGTTGAGAGGAACTGGCGGGGGGGCTGAACCGCGCACGTTAGAAAGGGCACGAACGCCCCGCGGTGCAGGGAGCATGTGCGGTCCGGCCAGATATGGCTCTGAAATCTTCCGACCAGTGGCGCTGGGATGGACCCAACACCTAGAGTGGAGCACCCACTCAAAGAAGATGATGAAGTTTCTGTCTGAAGCCGGAGGCAGTAGAGAAGGAATTGTGGGCAGGGAGGGAAGAACACATGTGCAGTCTAGGCAGTTAAGGAGCACACAGCAGTCTCAGACGACTCATGAGCAGCCCATGGGTACAGCTGTCTAAATCTCCGTCACTGGGCTCAGCAGCGGCACACCGACCTCATGTGGAGCATCCACGGAGACATCTCTCGAAGAACCATCATTTTTATCGTGTTTTCAACTATTTTTTAATATCATATACAAAAATTACAAGCCTATCTCCCTAAAATTATCAGGTATTATACATTAAAGTAGATATAGATATATATAAAAACAAATTATGAAGCATGGTGACAACTCACTAAGGATTTAAATTGTAACTTGTTTTCTGTTCCTGTGTCCTTGCCCACTCCTCCCCCCAAACTTCTTCCATACAGTGATCTGCAGACAGAAGAGAATCTGGAACAAGTTTGAGACAAACAGAACAAAGCATATTTGAAATACATTGGATTTTTTTTTTTTTTAAATCCAGTTTTCCATATTCTGAACTTTTTAGGGTAGTCATCTCAACAGCTTGCTCTAAAAACTCCAAGCTCCTTAATGTGAAATAGTGTCTTTGGAAAGTTGGGCAATTAAAATAATTTACAAGAAACCACAGGCTCCTTAATAGAATTGAAAAAAACCTCACCAGTAACAAAGAAAATGCCAGGGTCAGAAAGTCAGCATGCCCAAAAACATCTTTAAACCTTCTGAATTTGTATGTTATGCAGGCCACTCCAACTTTAGAAGTTTCTCTGCTCATGTTGAAGTTTTAGTTTTCTATTTCCCCTAAGAATCTAAGAATATTTCCAGACAAAACCTAAGGCTTCTCTATTGCATATATTTAATTAAAGCAATATAGTTTTGTATTATGTGGCGCTCGACATCTGCCAGCCTATCTGAAAAGGAGGATTTTCAAGATCTAAAGGAAAAAGTGATCTTTGACCTCGATCAGAACTAGAAAGAAGAACAGGATACATAGTCCATAACAGACAGGTCAACAAGAAACAGTGTAGTGCAGCATTTCCCAAACTATGGGGGTCTCTAAGGGTGTTTTGTGATGTCAAAACAGCAGGAACAAGGGATACAGATCAAAGTAGGAGAGAGAGAGGCTCTGAAGCAAACAATGCATTGAATTCCAAACACCTTGACTAGAAAAAGGTGAAAAGGAAGAACAGGTCTACACTATGGGAACAAGTTGAATTAAGCTACGCAATTTGAGTTGTTAGTGTTGTAACTCAAATTTACATAGCATAGTTTAGATCTGCTTACTGCAGGGTCCATGCCGAGTTTGGTGGACAGAAGTAACTGTCCCGCTGATACCCCTTACTCATCTCATTCTAGTGGAGTGCTGGAGGCAATCAATCAGAGAGGGATTGGTGGTGAAGCTAGTGGGTTTTCACTAGACCAGCTAAAGTGGATTGTTCACAGCAGCTTCAATCCACCCTGTAGTGGAGACATATCTTAAAAAGAAAAGGCTTCTGAGGGAAAATTAGCAGACACGGCAACTTTCTGATAAAAATTGCTGTCTGGGAGACAGGCCAACAGGAAAAGAGAGCTGCATCATCATAGCTGCTATATCCATTATGTCCTCGAAGCTGGGGATACACCATGTCGCTGTTGGACCTTTGTTGTCCTAATCCCAAGAGATTGCTATAATCTGTGACGTCAAGACCTCCACTGGTTCTAGATAAAACCCAACAACCTGGGATATCAGATTGTCACTCATCCACCCACATAAAACACCTCTGCGTGTCCATTTTCTTCCTCACTTTATTTATTTTCTTTCCTATCTCTCTCCTTTTGCCTTAGAGTTAATAAAAATGTCTTAGCTGGCCAATTCTGTACAATTTGTAACACTATGGTAAATCTGTGATAAAAAAAGGCAACTACAAGCAAGGCTCTAACGAGTCCAGTGCTGGAACAAGTTGGTCTATTGAGCCACTGTGAGATCTGACAAAGTGCCACACCTCTTTTTTCAGCAGTGAGGGCACAGGTGAGAGGCAATGACTAAGAAAGAGTTGCATCTGCTATCTCTTGCTATTTGTTTCTCAAATAGCCCAGCCCACCTCAACTGACATTTTCTCCTCCCCCATCCTTGCCACCTAAGGTAACAGTCATTAGCATTCAAAAGATTGTCAAATGGAGGGGGGATTGTCTTCCATAAATATTGAAGGTGTGAAGGTTGTACTCTCAATGGCCAAATTATTTTTACACATGCAAAAAACATTCAATTTAGTCTGAATATTAACAGTTTTGCAAAATTCTCAAAACTTTAGAAGTGATTTTATTCAACAAACTTCAGTTAATTAAAAAAACTGTTTGCAGGAACTAAGTTTTCATTTTTTCTATAATGTAACTACTCATTTCACTTATAAATTAGCCAACAGAGTAGTCCATCTTTGACAATGACATCAATGTGGTGTTAGTGATCTACAAATCAGTATTCCCTCTGAAGTAGTTGATACCCTATATTACTCTGACACCTTATCTTATTGTGATCCCCTAGTGAAAAGAGATTTATTTTAGGAATACTTTTATTATACACTGACTTTTCAGAGTTGTGTGAATACAGGTTGAACCTCTGTAGCCAGCACCCTCAGGACCTGACCAACACCAAACCAGAAAGTTTACCAGACCACGGGAGATCAATATTGTCTAGCACAGGGGTGAGCAAAAGGGCCTCTGCAGGCCAGATCCAGCCCACCAAGCAAGCTGATCTGGCCCATGCAGGCCCTGCTGCTCCCCCAACCACCAGACCCTGATTGGCCTGGGAGTGGCGGCAGCAGCGGCAGGAGGGAGGGGAAGGAGAATGTGAAGTCTCCTCCCGCCCTGCAAGGGGCGCAGCTGCTGCTCAGCTATTGGTTGACTAAGCCCTTGCAGGGCGGGGAAAGGGAGAGACACACTTCACATGCTCCCCCTCCCCAGGCCCTGATTGATTGGGGGCAGCAGGGAGCAGTATGCAAAGTCTCCTCCCACTGTCAGAGGCATGGTACCTAGAGGGAACCACCAGCTATTCAGAACATCTGGTGGCTCTCTCAGGGGTGGGGGAGGGGGGAGGAGAGACTTTGCATGCTCCCTTACCCCCAGACCACTCAGGGTCTATGGGTGGGGAAGCACAGAAGTACCCTGGCCCCACCCCTTCCACCTGAGGCGCTGCCCCTTCCAGGGTGGCCCAGAGCCATTTCAAAAATTTTTGCAGTGGCCCCAGGTCAAAAATTATAACCCACCCCGGTCTAGCAGCATTACCAGCATTCCCACTATATACTAGGCTCTTCGAGGACAAAGAGGTAAATTAGAGCTAAATAACAGCACAGAACACTGAAAGTCAGGACTAGTGGCTGTAAACAAACTTTATGGGACTAAGAGAAACTTGGTTACACCCACAGTAAATGGAGATTCGGCTAACTAAAATCATGCGGACCATGGACATTGCCAGACCAAAGTGTGCTGAACTACAGAAATTCAACCTGCATATGGACCTCACTACAGCTCTCTAAAAACTATAAAAATAAACAGAACACCAGTACCATTTTCATTTTGACGACTCCCATTGTAAATCAGAGCTTTTACTACTGATGCAATGTACCATTCTTTGTCTTAACATGCTTTCTGACAGCAAAAATAAAGTTCATGGAACCCTTATTTAATGCCTATAATTAGTCTCAAAAGACCTTTTCATTCGACTAGACTTTATAAGTAGTTTCAGGTTTTTAAAAAGTTTTGTTTACTGATTCTGTCTTCAGTGAACTTCAATAGAATGAAAAATGCATGCACAATTAATAACTTTGTTAACCTAAATATAGCCACCTAAATGTATAATACAGATAAAATTAAGATTTAATCTTCAACTTACTGTGAGATCACAGCTGGTCTGCTATGTAATCAATGCAACAGTTCTTTTCCACAATAGTAATTAAACAGACATATTATTTAATTTTAAACTAAAAAACCAATTCACTTACTAATTTGCCTGCCACATGTGTCTAACCAGCCCCTAATCTGTAAATATTAAATGTGTGTTTAACAACAGAGTGGAAATATAAATCTGCAAATGCTGACAACTCAAACACACTTAACGTCTATTCTACCTGTATTTTTAGAGGTTAAGATTTACTTATAATAGAGGCAACCACCGCAATCTCCACTGTTAAAGTGGAAATGTTCGTGTAACTTTAACTTCTTGTTTCAAGTTATTTGTAATTTAATTTTTTTTTACCTTTTATTTTTACCTGAAGGTGAATTTTTTAAAGCATTTGGATGATGGCTCAGCTATTTGAGTATGAGGATAGTGAAAATATTCACCTTTCTTGACATTAAAAATTATAAAACTTTGTTAAATATAGTGTTGAAACAATCAGAGGCAGAAAGCTGCACTTTAGCATGGAAGCAACTGTCTGAGAAGAAAGTCCATTGAGAAATTTTGAGTTTACTCAACTAGGGACTTTTAAGAAAAAACACTTCACATCTATAGTACAAATCAGATGTCTATTTAGATTTAGAAAAAAAGTGTGTGGCTACCTTAGTTGCACAAAGGAAAACAGATGAAGTAAACAGAGTAAGGTAGAATCCACAGGGACAATAGTAAAAGTGAATGAAGCCAAGGCTACTTCTTTAAAGTGGTTCATGGAGTAGGCAATACTCTAGACCAGGCCTGGGCAAAATAAGGCCTGCGAAGCCACTGGATCCAGCCCATGGACCACCCTACCGGGACCCTCAGGCATACAGCTGCCATGGGTTTAAAGCACAGTCTGGCAGCTCTATACTCTGGAGGAGGGGGAAGCTTTGTATGATCTCCCCGGCCCCCAGACCAAGCCTCAGCTCTTATTGGCCAGAAACAACCAGCCAATGGGAATTGACACCAGACAATCTCTCAGCTCCTATTGACCTGGAGGATGGGAGCAGTGCAAGCCTCTTCCCCCCTCCCAGAGCTGAGAGCCACATGGAGGAAACAGCCTGCAGCTATAAGTGATCTGGGGCTGCAGCAGGCAGGGAGCCTAGCCTGCCTTGGGAGTGCTGGCCAGGAGACATTTAGGCAAGCGCCTCCCAGCCAGAGCCTGCCTCTGGCACCTCTGCCCGTCCCGCATCCTAATCCCCTCCCCCAGGTCCATCCAAACCCTCTGCAATACCCTGCCCCAAGTCATAACTCTCTCCCAAGCTCTATACCTCCTCATCCCTCCCTGAGGCCAGAATCTTCTCCTGCACCCAAACACCCTCCCAGACCCAGCATCCCAATTCCCTGACCCAGGTCACAACCACCCCGCCCACCCCACCCCCAGACCTCACACCTTCTCCTGCAGCCCAATCCCTTACCCCACGCACATTTCTGTACTCAACCTCCATCCTAGACCCCACATTTCCACAGAACAGTGCAACCCTTGACCACTTTCCAAAATCTTGGAGTGGCCCCCCTCACCAAAAATTATTGCCCACCTCTGCTCTAGACCAAGGGTAAGGAACCTCAGGCCTGGATGTAGCTCCTGGATTGCCTGGATCCAGGCCCAAGGCTCAGGAGCCCCCCACAAGCACTGGGAAGCCAGCGCTGGAGCTCCAGCCCCCCGCTGCCCCACCATGGGACTGGAGCACACAAAATCTACTAGCATTCCCCCCTTCCCGGGCTTTGACATGTAAGGGCAATGTGGGAGTCTCTCTCTCTCTCACTCAGGGGCCACATCAGTGAGGGTTTTTGGTGGGGTTTTGTTTCTCACTTCTCTGCAGCCCTACTGATTTTTCTGTGGATCAGTGGCCCCCGACCCAAAAGACGTTCCCCACCCCTGCTCCAGGCGATCTCATAATGCACATGGTTCTGGTGTTGTACAGATATTTCTGTTGTGTTTTCCCTTTTGACAAAGAGAGGGAACATTCAAGTATGGTATGCTAAAAAACACATTAACATTTGCATAGTAAGCAGTCCTCAACCAGGAAATGACAACGTTATAGGTACACATACAACAGTAACTCTATCTTATTTTCATACATTATTATGCAGAAGTCAATCAGAGCTACATCATTAAAGCCAACTTTTTCATTTAAAGGAGAGAGAGTCCAACACTTCCCTATGTATGAATAATACCCTACATCCATTTTAAACTTGCAGCACTTATCTAAGCACAAAGTAGTACCACTCCTCCTCCCTCTTTATTCTGTCCTCTCTCTTTTTCCCCCCCACTCATTCCATTCAACTCCTTCTCTACTTCTCTCTTCTCCATCCCAAAAAACACAACATGGACCTAACAAGATGTGTTTCTGTCAGCTTTAGCACCTGCTTTTATGTTTTATCCCCTTTCACACTTAATCTCTTTTTGTCTTCTCTTTATGGTAGGTACTGCATCTTCCTAGAGGTGTACAGCACATCTTGGATGCGAACTCAAAACAAATAATAAAACAGTAGTTTAACACTGTATAGTTTGTATGTGAATATTTCCATCTGATAATGGCCAGAATATATAATTTTCCATGTTTTCTTTTTTTCTTGAGATTTTCATTAATATAAATCTGAAGAAAAAAAGCTTGCATTTTTTATATTTTTCAAATTAGAAGTTTCTTGCATGGGCAACAATTCAAAACCGAGAACACAAACTGAATTAGGTGGATCAGTCAATCGGTCTCATAAGTTGTTTTCTAAAAACAAAAAATAATTAAAATTAAAATATTTTAGAAAATATATTTATGTAGAGATTTAAAATATTCAGTCATAAGAAAGGAACACAAAAATACATAAAAAGCCTTATAACTTTGTAGTAATAATTGCAAATTAGGGCTCATAAAAATCCGGATCACAGAACACTAATCTGAGATGGAAGAGACGAAGTAATTGATTCATATCCTTATCAATGTAGGAGTGTTCCATTGCACATTTATGAAGTCAGCCAAGCCTAATCCTAAAACGTCCCAAGATTCCACTATTTCCTTTTGGAAATAATTTCAGTGTCTAGTAGATCTGATAGTCCTCTTAAATTTCCCTTTTCTCTGAATATTAATCCCGATAGAGTCTCTTCCTTCACATGATACATTTATTTTCTCATTTCTGAAAAGAGCTAGACATATTCAACTCTGAATTTTTCCTATTAGATTCAATACCTCCTGACTTTAAACTTCCATTCTTTTTACAATTATTGTCTGTTTATTTTCCAAGTCTCTACCCAATATCAAGGCTTTCCAAAAGTATACAGAAGAATAATGCATGTTATATGAGACAGTAAGAGAGTTAGTAATGTCAGTGAATGGGCAGGTAGCTTTGAGAGGAAATTTTTGCTGCCTATACCTGTATTTCTTTTTAAACAATTTAAATGCAGTAAGAAGATTTCCCTCACATCAAAAATCATTGTGCTTAAAAGCAAATGGATAGAGAGAAGGTTATGAATTTCTAACAAAAATGAGCAACTGCTCCCACCAGTGAAAACCAAATGGAAGATGGAGCCAACCTCCAGTGGCTGAACTAGACCAAATGATTTCAAGTCATTTTTGAAGAGCTAAACGCTCTCACCCGGATTTTAGGTCTAACTGCAAACTTAACAATTCATAATAACTGAGGTGAATCAGAATAGTAATCTAATGATGCTGAGGTTTGTAGGCCAACTTGCAGACAAATCCTTTTATAAGTTGTACATGTACAGGGCCTCCCTGGTCCTGCACCCTCAGGACCTGACAAGGAGATTTTGCTGGACCACAGGAGGTCCCTCCCTTCATGGCCCCTGCTGCCCCTGGGTTAGGGCTCCAGCCTGGTCCCACTACCTTCCCCCACCAGGGCTCTCTAGCTGCCACCAGCCCCGCTGCTGCCAAGGCCAGAACTGGAGCACCACAGCTGGAGCTCTATGGACAGAGCCAAAGCTGAAACTCCGCAGCCTCCTGGCTCTGCCGACAGGGCCAGGGGGCAGCTCCATGGATGGGGCCAGGACCAGAAAGCAGCTCTTTTGATGCAATGACCATCTAACTTCTGTATCTGCTGTATTATTGAAGTTGTTTATTACTTAGAGGAATGATGTTATTCTCAATTTCTTGCTGCTCTTATTGCTGCACTGTATCATTTCTTCTTTCAGCAGAGTCCAACCCAGCAGGTAATAATTGCAAACTTTTCATTTTGTCTATACACTTCACCGTTATTAGTCATGACATAACACTGTGGTGCTACCTCTTGTTACACTGGCCTTTTGAGACCAATTTCTACCATTGTAAATATGTACCCTATCATTCCGTTTCAAATATGGCAGTTTATGTATTTACATTCTTCTATGCCTCAATATCCCTCACATGTTTTCATACTATAGTCACTTTTATTTGTTGCTTAAAATGCTTAACTTCTTGTTGATGTTGACAGTTCCATTTCCACAGATTATTTTTATAACAGAATAAAAATGATATTGAAGCTAAATAATAAAATATATTTGAGACTTAAAAGTAGTTAGAATTTTGCGTAAAAGTAATAAAATTTTAATTCCTTTAGGGTTAACAGTATAGATGTTGGAGAATTTACGAGGGGCATTTAGACACAGAACAATGTAAACAAAAACACTGAGCAAGAGAGGGTCTGTGTTGGTGAAAAATGAACCCAAAATACACAGGATTCTATAAAAGAATGTGACGTGTCAAAAATATAGAAATGCTCAGTGTAAACAATCTATGACATTTATTCAAGACAATTTAAGAGCTTCATCTAAAGCAGGTTCACCTGTATTTGAATATAAACGACATGAATAACTTATGGCTCCTGATTATTTTTCAAATTTTCCTGAAATATCTATACTAGAAAACACATGTGCCAAGTAAGTAATTAAAATTAAAATCAGTTTCAGCAAGGCACAGTATTCCCAATACAGATATGATTGATAATGAACTTCCATTTAACAATCAAGGGTTTAAAAGGTTTTGCAAAAGCTGACTAAACCAATACTGATTTACATTTGGCATTATTAAGTTATAGAAAGAACATTGCCATTACAACAATTATCACCTGCACACTTATTTAAAAGAAAGTTTATAAACAGATTATCTTTGTTTTTCAAGACAGATATAAGGAAAGAAATAAGTAGAGTATCAGTCAAGTCTGTATCAAAAGTATCATTATGATAAAGAAGCACAAACTACCTCATTTGAAACTGAATGATAGAGCACTTCTATAATACAGAAATTGGACCCAGAATGCCACTAAGGTAGCACCTCAATTCTATGATGTAATAACTAATAAAGACCAAGTGTATTGACAATAAATGGAGGCATTTGCAATAATTCCTCCACGACCAGACTCAGGCTATGTCTACACTGGAAAGATTTGACAACGAAAGTACTGTTGACATTCATAAGTCACCCAAAAGAAAGTCGACAAATCATGTTTAGTGTATGTCGGCATATCATTGCCATATTATTAGCTCCGTCAACAAGAAAGAGCAAAGCACAATGTGGGTATGTATCTCACGGTGCCTGGCATCACCTTCAGTCACTAGGCATGGAACCCACAATGAACACTTGGCATTTTGGGGACATGAAAAACATCACACCAGCCACCTCCTTGCTTCCCTACTCTCCCTGGACTTCCAGCTTACTTTTGCGACACCTGAATGACCGTCCTTGCTGTGAATTCCGGAATCTGTTGTGACAAATCATGAATCCCAGACTTCTCTCCCATATTGTGTTCAATGTGCTTAGAACATTGCGCATTGCAGCAGAGCTACTTATGCACTTAATAGCAGATGAAGATTCAGATGCAGATGACAATGTGAGTGACAGGGACAGCAGCAAAGTGGCATTGTATTAGACTGTCAGAGCAGTTGTGCACAGTAGAGCATCGCATTTGGGCTAAGGAAATCAGCATTGAGTGGTAGGATCGCATTGTCATGCAGGTGCTGGATGAAGAGCAGTGACTACAGAACTTTCAGATGAATAAAGCAACTTTTCTGGAGCTGTGCGCTGAGCAGGTCCCTTAACTGCAATTCAAGGACACCCAGAATGAGAGTTGCTCTTTTGGTAGAGAAGCTTCTTGCCATTGCTTTGTGGAAGCTGGCGACTCCCTATTGCTATAGTTCAGTTATAAATAAGTTTGGAGTGGGGAAGTCTACCATCAGGGTAGCACTAATGCAAGCGTGCAGGGCAATAAACTGCATTTTGCTGTGTATGACTAGCTCTGGGAAATGTGGATGACATAGTGGCTGGCTCTGCCTACATGGGCTTTCCAAACTGTGGTGGGGCAAACATCATAGGGCTACACCAACTTACCACAGAGTAAATCAATTGGAAGTAGTACTTCTCCATGGTAATTCGGGAGCTTGTGGATCACTGGGGGTGTTTCACAGACATAAATGTGGGATGGACTGGAAAGGTCCATGATAAACGCATCTTCAAGAACAGTGGCCGGTTCAGAAAACTGCATGCTGGGACTTTCTTTCCAGACCAGAAAATTACAATGGGGGATGTGGAAATCCCCATAGTGATCACAGATGACCTGTTTAACTCTTATAGCCCTGGCTCATGAAGTCTTACACAGGACACCTAGACAGCAGTAAGGAAGGGTTCAAAAACATACTAAGCCAATGCCACATGGTTGTTGAACGTGCCTTTGGCAAGTTGAAAGAGAGATGGATGTGTCTTTATGGCAGGCTGGATCTTTTGGAAACTCATATCCTCAATGCAATGGCCACAAGCTGTTGCTTACATAATTTGTGTGAGAATAAGGGTGAATTGTTTGGCTGTGGGTAGAACAATGACACAATATCTGGATGTACAGTTTCAACAGCCAGACACTCGTGCTGTCAGAGGAGCCCACAGAATAGCCATCAATATCAGGGAGGCTCTAAGGAAACACTTTGACAATGAAGAGCGCTTACGTTTCTGTGTATTGGGGTGGCCCCTCTGCCTCATCCCACTGTTCATCCTGAGCAAGATATTCCCATGAAACCAAGGGATATTACAGGATTCCTCAGTGGCCAGAATGATTGGTATGAATTGTGTTACACAAAATAAACTAATGGAAACCTGCATCACATTTGTCTTTATTGAGGTCTTTCAATCAGAATACTCAGTGGTAAGGGATGGCAAGGGTTACAGGAAAACCTCACAATGGATTTAACATCCAGCTGTCAAAGTCACAGCTGCTTATATGGGTGGTAGAGTGTGCTGGGGGAAAAAACCATTACCTGCTTGTGAAAATGAGTGTGTGGGCATAGAGGGATAGTTGTGGTGAAAAGAATTCTGCATGTGCTGACAGGGAGGCCTTTGGTTCTATTTGCTCTGCACCTTGATAAGACACTTCAGCAGCTCATTTTGGTCTTCCATGAGCTTTACCATGCACTCAGTAGCTTCTGTTCTGACTTGCATGTCCCTAGCTCTTCTTTGGTCCCTTTTCTCTGTTTGAAGTGTTCATTGCTACAACACATCCTTGACCCGATCCTCTCCCTGTCCTCAGAGTTTTTTTCCTTAGTTGATGAAGATGATCTGCGGAGGAATGTGCTTGACTTCTCAAGGGCTATGTCTAAACTACATCCCTCTTTTGAAACTTTGAGACTTTTAAATATCCCGCACTTGATTGGCATAATCGCGTCACAGCGTTCTTTCAAAAAAGGGTATTTCGAAAGTGTCGAGACTGCTACCTAGATGCTTTTCTTTGGAGAAAAAGAAAAGATCTTTCGAAAAATGGGTGTTTTTCCGAAAGAACCGCGTCTAGACAGTGGTCTCATTTTCGAAATACCCTTTTTCGAAAGACCGCTGTGACAGGATTATGCAAATGAAGCACGGAATATTTAAGCCCCCGCTTCATTTGCACTTTCGAGCTGCCTAATTTACATCCCTCTTTCGAAAGAGGGATGTAGTTTAGACATGCCCCTAGTCTGATCTGGAAGTGTAACCATTAACAATAGAGCGACTGTACTGTTCCTTATAAAGATTGTAACATTTCACTAACATGCATGTCTCTGAACAAAACTGGCCACTTTTCTTGTTACCCAAAAGGCAGGGCCAGATTATCCATTAGGCACAATAGGCACAGTGTCTAGGGGTATCTTTAGTCAACAAATAACATTCAGGTATAACATACAATTAACTATTAGATGTATAGGCGATGGATTATATATAAATATATAAGGGAGAAAGGCCCTAATTTAAAGGCCTATGATTATGAGAATGCCTAGGGCCTACAAAGACTTTAATTCAGCCCTGCCTAGAGGCACAAACAGATCTCTCCAGACACTCTGATCACAGTGAGTTTTCAAGGTGGGGGGAAAGGAAGGAAAGAAGTTTGGGGATGAGGCCCAAGAAAGTACAATCTGCACTTGTGCAGCAGGTGTAAATGGAAACAATTTGTAATAATCCTACATGTGTCCTTAGGCTGCCATTATTCTAACTGACAGATCCCTGCAGAAGGTTAACAGGCAAACCCAGGCTTTGTTTCCGGATGCAAGCAAGGAGTGTCCTGCTCCTTTTGCAGCCAAACTCTGTGCCGCCTTGGTTCCAGCAACACAATTTAAGGAATGGTTTGGGAGAGTGTCATACCACAGCAGTGGGGAAATGGCAGCCCTGCCATGGAATCTCCATGAGAAAATTAATAAGTACATTAGGCAAAGCTTTGACACCATCTTCCAGCAAGATTCTGAATACATCGATGTTCTGTTTGGACATAACACAGACGCAGGCAGGGCTTAGGACAGCTCTCAAATACAGCCTCTGATCGCTCCACATCGTCACCACCACCTGCCACTCTCTCTCCCCACCCCTAGCTGCAAGAGCAACTTCCCATACTGCTGCCCGCCCCACCCATATCCCACTGCAATTAACAGCAATATACTGCCCCACGCCGCCGCTGTCCCACCTCCCCGCCTACACTAGAGCAACTTATCACACCACGTAGCCGCTGCCCTCGTTGCCCCCCATTGCCTACACAGCAACTTACCCTGTATCTCTTCCCTTGCTTCATCCTCCACGTCCAGTTGCTGAGAGTCCTCATAAACCTCAGGACTTGACAATTCCTTGCTGCCCCGTGCACAGGTTGTCGCTGGATTGAGCCCCACCTCCTTATCTGCTTCCACCTCTTCATCAATAACTTCTGATTTTGGGTTAACTCCTGATTCTGACGCTTTGCTTTGAGAGTATCCACACTCTCCTTGCGGAGTATGTGGGATTCCCACTCAGAATTGCGTCTAGATCTTTATAAAAATGGCATGTTTTGGAGATAGCACCAGACCAGCTGTTTGCTTCCTTTGCCTTCTGGTATGCCTGCCAGAGTTCCTTTATCTTGGCTCTGCATTGTAGGGTGTCTTGATCATACCCCTTCACACAAACAACTCAAGATACATGACACAGTTCCTACTAGTCACTCACAACTATGACTGCACCGATTCTTCACCCCACACACTGATAAGATCCAAAAGTTCTGCGATGCTCCAAGCAGGAGAGTATCTTGAGCAATAGCCACCTCTGTTTCTGTGGGTATGTCTACACAGCATCTTTACTGTGAAATAACACAGTGCACACCTATGCTACAACCCCTATTTTGAAATAATGGCGAGCAGGAGGACTTCTTACTCCAACTCATGGTAACCCTCATTTTATGAGGAGTAAGGGAAGTCGAAGGAAGGGTATTCTTCCTTCAACTTCCTGCTGTATAGACAGCACCAAAAGCCGAATTAAGTTATTTCAATTTATGCTTCGCAATTGACATAGATCAAGTTGCGTAGCTTAATTCAACTTTTGCCCTGCTGTGCAAATATGCCCTCTGAGAACACACCATGAGGACCCACTACACAATGAGCCAGACAGCAGGAAATTGATTTTAAATTTCCCAGGATTTGCAGGTGGTAGAGGTGCATCTGTTTACGTGACTGCAGAGCGGCAGAGTTCAAATCATGGGCCACAGTGGCTAATCAGGCATAGGGGGAACATGCTGGAGTTCAATATACTCAACAAAAAACCTGTAGTACACACTATGTGTTTGTTGACAGTAAAGGAAGGGGGAGACAGAAAAGTCCCTAAAGACTGTTAAGTTATTAACAATGAGTTACAGTAGACTTCCGATAATCCGGCACCTTTTGGACCTAGGTGGTGCCAGATTATCAGATTTGCCGGAGAATCGGAAGGGCTGGTACAGCTGCACGGCTTAACAGCTAGCCAGGACACAATCTCCTTCCTTCTCCCCCCTCCCCCTTCCTCTTAGCGTCTCCTCGGTGCTGTAACCTGATCCTCCTTCCCATCCCCTCCCCTTTCCCCTTTGCTGAAGCAAAACGCTCTTCTCCATACTGTAACACAATCCCACTCCCCCCCCCCCCCGCCCACACACCTTATGCTCTGTCTGGTTACAGCCAGCACATGCGCTAAACGGCAGGCTTTTTAATCAGCTGGTCACAAGTGCTTGGCATTTTGATGCCGGAGTATCGGGAGTGCCGAACAGTTGGATGCCGGACTATCAGAGTTCTACTGTACTACGAAGACCAATGGACTACATGAACAAACAACTCAGGTTATGTCTACACTACATCACTTTTAGGGACAGGGCTATAGTAACATATGACACAGCCATATGGCTAAAAGTCAGGTAGTATGCACTTTTGCCAACAAAAAGCTTCCACCCCCTAGGGCAGTTTGCTTCTGCCCAAAAAGCACTGTTTACACTAGTACTTGTCCTGGAAAAGCTTTTGTTGTGGGACACGGACTTAAGCATCTATCAATGACACGAGCATCCTCCTCAACTGCAAGAGCAGAAAAAGCCATCAACACATTGCCAAAGCAGTGCTTCTTAACACTGCACTGTTTGAGTACCAGTTCCAAAGGATAAGTAGCACCAAATTACCCACACAAAATCCTGATTTTTCCTTGGTATACCATGCCCAAGTACTGGTAGGGCACAAACCTACCTAGTTCCTGAGACCTCATAAACCCAGATGGTCTCGTAAGTTTGCATGACCAAGGAAAATAATACACATTTGCGTAAGTCTTTGTATAAAGTGTTTGCATTTATTACACAAGCCAGAGGGATCCAGCTCATGGCTTTGTCCTGATCTGGCTCACAAGGCTTGGAGTTCAAGCCTCTCCCCCCACAGTTGCATGAGCTAATGTTGGCATTCCAGCCACAGTAGCAATAGTCAGGAGCTCTGGGCCCCCTTGAATCTCCGGACTCCGGGGCAACTGTCCCCTTTGTCGGCAGGCCTGCGGGGAAGCGCTCCTTTCACGCACTCCCCACTCCCACTGGCCAAGCAATGGGGGGTGCTACCTGCAGGGAATGCTTACCTGCAGCATGCAGATCTGTCTGAAAACATCTGTGCCCCCTCCCAAGCTGCGCCAGGTAGGTGCCCCAATCCCCTGCCTTCTCCCTCTCCCACCAAAACCCTGCACCTACACCCAGCTCCTGCATCCTCCTTTACACCCAGACTCTGCACCCCTACTCAAGCCCGCTCCTGCACCCCACCTCCCACCTGCTACCCAGACCCCACACCCTCACCCCTACCCTGCTCCTGCACCCTACCTCCAGTCCAGATCCCTCACTCCTACCCCTAGACAACTCCCCAGCAGCCCCCTCCCACACACTGAAACCTTCATATTTTGCCCCACCCACAGCCTAAGTGACCCCACAAAATCTACTATCCCTGGACCACAAGAAGAGTTAATCCGATCCAGGGCCCTGAGCTGGCACCTCCTCCCATGGGTCTGGAGCATGAGGTGAGTGTCTTTTTTTCCTGCTTTTCAGTTGGGGGCCCCATTTGTGACTGTTCTTTCCTCCTTCTCACTTGGAGGACAGGTCAGGGAGGGTAGGAGGAGGAGGGTTGCCTCTTACTTGTGTGTGGCCCTGACTGATTTTTCTGTGGGTCAGTGGCCCCAGATGGAAAAAAGAAAGACGTTTCTACACCCCTCACTTAAGTAATATGAAAGTTATTAAGGTTACTTACAAGGTGAAATAGTTTGTAAAGGCTTTGACTTTTTTCTATATGATAGCTAAAAACCTTTAATTTATAAGTAGCATACCTTTGCTTTATCAGTCATATCTTTCCAAGTAAATTAAAAGATTTTAGGGCTCTTTCAATCCCTAGTCCTACTCCGAGCAGGGCTGTTGGCAACCACAATGCAATTTACAGAGACTTACATTCTAAAGCCATTGATCTCAGATAGACTGCAAGTTTCTGCACAATAATCTCAAGACTTTATACAGTATAAATTTATGGATACTGCAGGGAGTTTTTTTCCTATTATGAGCTATTTCAGACTTGTTTTCAATTGGATACTTTATTGTGCGCCTTAATGAAATCAAAAGCCAGGAATATACACTACAGTTAAAAAGAACGTATTACAAGGCAATAAGTAGGCAAGATTATTTTGCAGTTCATACATTTTCCTGTTTTACAATATGGAATAAAATAGCCAATTAGCCTGACAATTGGAAAGGCCAATTTAAAGAAATCAGTAAAATATTTTTATGCTTTGGGGAGCTCACTATATTTTGACTAGTCTACACTCATTTAATTATGTTAACTGTAATCATTTTAATATACGCCTCTAAATTAGAAACCAATGCCCAACTTTTTAAAGGCATTTTTGTATGGCTACACTTAGGCTCTTAAATCAGTTACACATTACAACACTAAGTCCCACATGTCATGTTACTGGATTTTAAGGAGAGCAGCCAGATCACTGCTGCACCCCTGGGGGGGGTGTTTGCCCCAAAAGTTGGCACAAAGGGGGCCATGTGAGGTGTCAAACAAAAGCTTGCTTTCTACTGATTCTGTATATTCTCTTCATATATCTGTATAATGTCTGTGTGTGGAGTTATAAATATGTACTCTGTATGGAGACTGGAAGTTTCTCTGTACGTGGTTGAGCAATGGATTCAGACTATGGACATGCTAATTAGCAAGGCTTTGGTGTACATCCTATGTCAGGATGGGTCCACAGTTCTTTCCGGCTCCTCGATCCCTGCACTCTTGCCTCTGGGATGAAGAGCTGAGCTGAGCACCAAGATGGAGTCGGCCACATGGCATATTTATATCCCCCCCAGCTTCTTCCAAGCTGGAGAGAGTCACATGGTCTCTGACCAGGCACCTAGATTCCTTCATAGGTGGGTCTCTGGTACTTAAGCGGCCTATTGTCCCTGGAGCCTTGCTAATTAGCATGTCCCTTGCCAGGGAATGCTGTTAAGGCCAAAACTATAATTGGGTTAAAAAATAATTAGCTAAATTCAGGGAGAATAGGGTCATCAATGGCTACTAGCTAAGACTGTTAGGCTATGTCTAGCCAGCAGGGCTATTTTGGGATACTGGACTCCATGTTAGGAAAGCAGGATAAGGGACATGCTGAAAGTAGGGCTGTGGAGTGGGCTCTCCAGTGAACTCAGGAATAGGGCAGGGATTCACCCAGGGAGTGCAGGATGGTGGGTTCCACCCACTCAAGCAGCAGCTGGGCAGCCAACACTGGCTGCCCCAGGAATGGACCTGGCTTCCGCATTAGGAAAGCAGGATTAGAAAAATATCCCAAAACAGCAATTCTGCATCTTTAAACGCACCAGTTATTTCAAAATACATTTCAAAATAACAGGCATGCTATTCCAGCATCCCCGTAACCCTCGTTTCACAAGGGTTAAAGGATTTCTCAAAATAGCACTTTTTTGCAATAACCTCGAACTAAGCTGAGCAATTTGCATAGCACAAATTGCGTAGCTCATTTCAAGGTAAGGGTGAAACCCTGTTGTGCTCTGGTGTCCCTACGCCTCTGACTGCCAGATGTTTGGAGTGAATGACAGGGTGTGTTTCACACGACATTTGCTCTATTCTGTCCACTCCCCTCTGTATCTGGCACTGGCCACTGTCAGAAGACAGGATATTAGGGTACATAAACAATTGGTCTGACCCTATATGGCCATTCCTATGTCAAACTGTCATTTTTATTTAAACTACAGTGTGTTATTCAAATGTCAGGATCAACTGCAAAGACATTTTTCAGCGTGGCAGAACTTTCAATTGCCATATCACTTCAAAACACTTAAGAGCAAAAGAGGCTGATTAATCATCTCTAGAAGACAGATAGGACACAAGACTGAGACTTTCATGCCATCGTTGCTGTCACAGACATTGGGAACAGGTATCAGCTGAGCCAGGAAGTAAGGGCATGGACAGAAAAGAGAAACAAACATTAGGAAAACTGCATGGTGCCAGATCCACTCTGCACACTCACTGGAAATGTGTTCTCCTACACCCTCAAAATACCTCAACTTACATTCTCTTTTCTCATGACAACTAACTGCAGGAACAGTATATATAAAGGACTCCAGGATTGAGCAACAACCCACCAGCTCTATTGTAGTTTCTTATCTACTAAAGAGACACAGCCAACTTCAATAGTCTGTCCCCACAGAGCTACTACTGAATGGACCAGCTTGTCCAAACAACATGCAGTCTCCAAGTGTGAAAAGGAACAGGAAGCCACCAGGAAAAATGGAATCAAAGAAAGCAGTTAAGTAAAACATGATGAGAGATAGGCAGAGACCGAAAATGACATGAGAGAACAAAAATTGACAAATATATTTATTCTGGAACAAGGAGCTATCCCATCACTAGAAGGCAGAATCTTCAAAAGGATTCACTTTGTTAAAATTACTCAAACTCTGGCAACTTATCAGCCTTGGAATTTATATTTAGCTTCTTCTGCACCCTCTCCCCCTTTGAACATGTAGCTACATTACTTTATCGATTTAAAGGAGGCCCTCCCCCACCTTTGCAATGGCTCCCAAAGCAAAGAAAAAGCAAGACTGGTGTTAATAGAAACAGTTTCTTAATAGAAACTCCAACTGCATCTAGAGATAAAATAGAAAGTCTTCCACACAACTGCAATCCTGACTGTGATCTCTGCTTCTTGTTACAGCATTATTATTAATTATATTGTGGCAGTACACAAAAGTTTTCATTAGAATCTAGGCCCCTTGGGTTGGATTCTATGTAAGCACACAGGTCCTCCCAGGCAGCTTACTATCAATTTGAAGCAACATAAGTGAATATACAAAGATTACGAGAAAGTGGGAAAACAATACCGAAGCTGCAGCTAATTACAAAGCATAACTGAGGGGCAGGCAAAACACGGCCCATGGGCCAAATCCAGCCCATCAAGCCACTGGATCAGACTTTCCATCTAGTTAAAGTTCATTGAAATCTTATGCATACATAGGCTGTCTTCAAACAAGCTAGCTTAATTAAGCTAAATTATTGGAATAAAACATTTATTACTCTATTCTATATCTGTTCTACACTACATTCATCAGCATAGCATCTGACTTCTTTCCAGTAGTGCATTAAGCACAGTGTGTTACCATCTGTTATGTATTGTTTGGTGTCTTCTCCTATCCCCTGAGAGAGAAGTGTATGGAGTAGAGTTTTGTTTTTAATTTACACGTTTTGCTATTTATCAGTGGAAGATAAAGTAACGTCAAAAACATGCACTTTGAGCAGAAAATGTGAGGTTTGTGCTGATCCTTAGTTCCTGAGAAAGTTCTTTTTAGCATCTCAGAAGTTCCTTCAACAAAGTTGCATCTTCTAAATACATGAGCTTCACTCTTATCATGCACGATGTCTAGACTACATCCCTCTGTCGACAGAGGGATGTAAATGACCCACTTCGAAAGTGCAAATGAAGCGGGGATTTAAATAGCGCACACTTCATTTGCATAATGGCGCTCTTTCCAAAAAGCACCATTTCAAAAGGCTGGAGTACAGGATCTTTTGAAAAAGCCTGCTGTTTTCAAAAGAACTGCGTCTAGACCCCGGTTTTACTTTCGAAATGGTGCTTTTTTGAAAGAGTGCCATGATGTGATTATGCAAATGAAGCATGGAATATTTAAATCCCCGCTTCATTTGTGCTTTTGAAGTACCTCATTTACATCCCTCTGCCAACAGAGGGATGTAGTCTAGACGTAGCCATAGAGTTCCACTGTGCCAGAAAAGTGAAGTTGACAACCACAGTCTTCATCCCAGAATTTGAAAGTGGTCATTAGATATCCTGGTGTGCAGGGATCTGTGAATCAGTTTATTCCCCTGTTCATCCCCTTTCTTCATGGACCAGTGGGAGAACCAAATTTTCCTCATTGTCCTCACTATGTAGCACTTGCACTCTATATTAAGACAGTGACTGATCAAATCTCATACTACCTAGCTTCAGCCAGTCATCTGCCGAAGTCAAAAAGGAGTTGTCTCCCCCACTGCACAAGTGGCCTGGATTTTTTCCTACTTTATTCTGAGGCTTCAGAGATTAGCTACAGCTGTGCAAGACACCAGCTGGGGTAGACCAGCACTTTCAGATGGTCCAGAGAAGCCTCTTTCTTAGCTGTCTGGCTGGCAGGCCTTGTTCATATGGCTCAAATAATTGTTAGATCTGGGGTCAGGAAGGAATTATCCCGGATGAGAATGACAGGCCCCCTGGAGATTTTTCACCTTCCCCTTCAGTATAGGGAATTAATTGCCTGCTAAGATCATCTAGGTATATCTCATGAAAGTTATGTCATTGTAGGGTCCTTAGGCATAGAAGTAACACCTCAGTCTCCTCTTGTTCTCTGCCTGTGGCACAACAGTTTAGTCTCCTAAAGATGGAAATGCTTAAAGGACATCATTGGGCTCAATGTAGGGTTGTCTGCTTTAAAAGTAATAGCCTGTAATACACAGAAGATACACCTACATGATCTAATGATCTTTTCTATCCTTAAAATACTGATACATGTCATACTTTAGTATGTCTAAAATTGAACATCAAGAAACTAAGGGGAAAAGGAGAAAAGCCCACTCTAAATTACTGAATATCCCAATTCAGGAGAGGAGAGGAGAGGAGAGATTTGATAGCAGCCTTCAACTTCCTGAAGGGAGGTTCCAAAGAGGATGGAGAGAGGCTGTTCTCAGTAGTGACGGATGGCAGAACAAGGATCAGTGGTCTCAAATTACAGTGGGGGAGGTGTAGGTTGGATATTAGGAAAAACTATTTCACTAGGAGGGTGGTGACATCCTGGAATGGGTTACCTAGGGAGGTAGTGGAATCTCCATCCCTAGAGGTTTTTAAGTCTCAGCTTGACAAAGCCCTGGCTGGGATGATTTAGTTGGGATTGGTCCTGCTTTGGGTAAGGGGCTGGACTCGATGACCTCCTGAGGTCTCTTCCAGCCCTATGATTCAATGAATTCAAACAGAGCCATTAATAAAAATGTCAAAAATGTACAAGCCCATACACAAATTTTACTAACCCTACCATTTTTATCACCATCATTAAACAAGGATATTATATTTAAATATTTTACCTTCCCATTAAAAAAATTGTTCCCCATGAGAAGAATTTTGGAAAGCTCTTGTAACAGTGGATACATAACTACTACAACTCACATGCCCAGTGTTTTCTTTAACTAGAATGTGTCTCATGAGAAAACAAGTAGATATCTACTCTTTATTTTAAATGTTAAAAAAAAATCTTCGCATTTGTGAACAGAAGTAATAGTAGAGTATTTAAACAAAACAGCACATTGAAAGACATCAAATACAAAACTCAAGGCACAAAAACAAACTGATTACAAGCAACTTCATAATAAAAAAAAAATCTAATCCAAACACTGTAGAAAGTTTTCTACTGAAACAAAATTTATCTTTGTTAGATACACAATTATCCAAAAATCTAGAAACAACTATTTCCCAAAAGCAATCCAACAGAGAGAGGCCCTCAAAACTGGAACAGATGGTTACTCTATCTTTTTTGTAAACTATATAACATTTTATTAACCCACTACACGCAAGGCATGTCTGAACCCTCAAAAATGTCACAAACCCTACATGATGGAACAATCATATTTCTAAAAATAGTGAACGTGCACTCACACGCAAATCTCATTCATAGAATTTAAAGGATCAAAATGAAGTTTGAAGAGCAAATATCTAAGAGTTTAAACATTATTAAGAATTTTTTTAAGCATACAGGTTGAACCTCTCTAATCCAGAACACTCTCATCCAGAAACATCCATCATCCAGAATATTTTAGTTAGCCGGAAGTCCACTTTTCATCCGTGTGGCCAAGTTTCCCACAATCCCATAAAGTTTATTTACAGCCACCAGTCCTAGCTCTCAGCATTCTGTGATGTTATTTAGCTTTAATTTACCCCTAAATGTCCTCTAACAGCACAGTAAGCAGTGGAAGTGTTAATAATGCTGCTAGACAATATTAAGCTCCCGTGGTCCAGAAAATTCTCTTGTTCAGAACCACTCAGGTCCCCAAGGGTTCCAGACTAGAGAGGTTCAACCTGTATTAGAAATAGGAAGCCTACAAAAGAATCAGTGGAATTTAATGGAGCAATTAACTAGTTAAGGACATTGCTTAGAACCAAGATAATTTCTCCATAGCAATCTCCACGACACAGACTATTATAGAGAAACCTACTCTTTTATGTTAATAAAGATGAGATACTAGCACAAATTCAAATGCCAGAACAAACTGATAATTTAAAAAGTAGTAAGTCTTCACACCCCAAGCTTATGGTGTAAGTTACTAGTAAGTATCATCCTTTTTCCAGAATTGCCTCTGCAGAGTTACACTTGTAAGAGATTAATGAGCAGTACATCCATAAAAGGTAGGCTAAGGAGAAAAAAAGAACTAAATAAATGACTGCTCTTCCAAGCAGAGTCTGACTAAGATGCTCAATACAGAAAACAATGCTGCATAAATGTATATAGAGGGCCAAGAAGATCTGTTACAATTTTCTGCGACACAAAAATTCTGCAGTCAGACCAAAAAAAACCTTTTAACCTCAAATCTGAAAGTACAGGAACCTCAACTAATTAGCAGTATTCCTGCATGCAGAATCTAGTCCATTTGGAAAGTATTTGGACAGAAATCACTTTATTCCTTGTTGTAGAGGATTTTCTGAAAGGCTTTGTCCTACCTACAGTTACTTAATACTGTCTTTGCATCAAGTCTAGGTTTCCCAAATAATGAAAGTCGTTTAGGAAAATTGGCAGGTCTGGTGCAGATTAAATTTTGCAATCACCTTGGTCAATAAATTTAAAATTATGATGTCTTCATAAAACACTGAGAAAGTCCTTGTGGCTGACAGATGGTAGCCAAAAATCACTGTCAAATGTAACCCTGGCAGTAGCAGCAAGTCAAATTACATTTTAGATGAAACAACTATTTCAGAATCTTACGAATCACTTATTACAGGACTGAATACCAGATATTCAAGGTTGATAAAGACCTTAGCTCAGAGAACATTTTTCCGTAGAAATTTTCCAGGACTAACAAAGCATTGTGTGCTACTACAGATTACTATATATCAATATAAAGTTACAATGATCCATTCTGCCATACCAAATAAAGAAAAAAAATGGTTAGAGCACACACATTGATACTCAGACAACAGATCTAAAATCTCAAGCACAACAAGTAGAAGCTCCAGTGAAAAGGCCCTTACACTATAATTACCAACAATGACAGTCCTAGGTTGGATCACCCACCAGAAAGCCTAGACTCTCTCTCTCGAATAAAAAATGGGAGCAAAAAAATTCACGTCAGGTAGTAGATGAAGCTCATGGAAGACACAACCTTGTGTCTTTCTTCCTTCAAGAAATATTTCTTCTCTACGGCACATATTTCTATTCTTAGCAAAAGTGTCATTAGCTTATTAATTACATGAAGTAATCAGAACTTGGTTTTATCAGAGAAAAGAGAACACCTCCATCCGTACACTGTCTTCTAGACAGCAGGTTCTATTCTGAAACAGAGATAAGCACCTACTCATTAAAAAAAAATACACAGTATATATTCATATCATGGCTAATAATCGTAGATATATTTTTGTTGAACCAACACCTGGAAAAAGGCTAAAGCCAATGAAAATTATTAAAATTCTGCATTTCAATTATGCATTATGAAAATCTGATTTCCATATCATATTAAGGCCATTTAATGGCATCCTCTTGATCGAAGTTAGATACTAAGTGAGGCTTCAACTTTATCTGGCTGCAAAATAACTAAGAATGTTAAAGTTAGTTTAATCAACTAATCGATGGAATTTCCATTGATTAGTCGATAAGCAGGGGAGCCACAGCGGGGTTAGCTTCCAGCCCTGGGAGCTAACCCCACAGTGGCTCTGCCTTTTAAATGTATTAAGAGCCAACTAATAGAGGCAGCAAGGGGAGGAGCAACTAGTCGAGGAACTACTTGACTATCCCAGTGTTTCTCAACTTTTTTTTTTTTTTTTTTATAAAGTACCCCTTTTTCAAAAAAAATTATAAGTACCCCCAATATGTATAATTTTCAGAGAGACAATTTTTTTTTCTATCATTGTAACACATTTGATTAAACTACTTAATCATAGCCGGGTGGGTGATGAAATTTGTTGGTTGAAAAAAGTACAAAAATAATAAAGCACTGTAAAATATAAAACAAAAATTCAGTTTTTTTCCATATTTCAGTTGTGTTGATGTACCCCCAGACTTCTCTTGAGTACCCCTAAGGGTACTCGTACCACTGGTTGAGAAACACTGGACTATCCGATAAGCTTATGCTTATTACATAGTCAACTAGTCGCTTACGTCCCTAAAAAGAACACTGGAGAAAAACTCCCATTTTTCTGGCAGGTGGAACCACCAAAGACACAAATTCTATGAAATAACTCCCAGACCTCTAATTATCTATCACAAAAAAAGAGAGTTACCTTTTTCCATAAGATGTGTTGCTCATGTCCATTCCATATTAGGTGTGTGCGCGCTTGCCACATGCACTGCTGCTGGAAGCTTTTCCCTCAGGAGACCAGCTCTAGCATCCTCTGGAGTGGTGCCCGCATAGCATGATGTAAGGGGCGACACCAGCTTCCACCACCTTCAATTTCTTTTTGCCAGAAACTTCAACAGTGGGAAAGGAGGGCAAGTAATGGAATGGACATGAATACCACCTCCTCCAACACCAATTACAGAAAAAGATAACTGGTTTTTTTTTTCTTCAAGTGCTTGCTCATGACTATTCCATTTTAGGTGACTCCAAGCAGTACCAACAGACAGGAATTAACAGACATGTAGACTGCAACACAGTTCTGTTGAACCTGGCATCATCTCTAGGCTACTGTGAGATGGCGAAACATGCTATGAATATGGACAGTAGATCACGTCACAGCTCTACAGATGTCCTGAATATGGATGTGTGTCAGGAAGGATGCCTACACTTGATTCAAATATGCTCCAACGACTGGAGGTGGCAAGACTCCGGCCACATCATAATAGGACTTGATGCAGGAGATGATCTGGTTGGAAGTCCTCTCTCTGCAAGGAAAATGGGGTTGACTTATGGAAAGTCTTGGTACATACAAAGTAAAAGGACAAAGTCCTTCAGACATTCAGCACATTAAGAGGTCAGTCTTCACAGATCTTGTGTAGTTTGGAACCAAAGACTGGGAGAAATGACCTGGTTCATGTGGAAGGTAGATGCCACGTTCAGCATCTAGGCTGGGTGGGGTCTAGGGATGTAAAAACCCATTTAATTTGTTAACATAATGTTTAACTGGTTAACTGATTAAAGGGGGTGTGGGCAAGGGATGCTCCAGCCCCCCTCAGAGCAGCCCCTACCTGTGGGGCACCAAGGCTCTGGATGCCAGAGCTGCCCCTGCCTGCAGAGTGGGGTAATGATCCTAGAGAGGACCAAATTAAGATCCCATTGTGGCATAGCAATCCACACATGAGGGAAGAGTCTCTTGAGGCCTCTCAAGAATCTGACCATTACTCATGAAAAAATAGCATTGGCTCTGGATCAATGGGTGAAATGCAGAAATAATCCATGAGATTTACTGTAATAGAATAATGTGCCAGACCCTGGTTCCTGAGATGCAGCAAGTAGCCTAAGATGGACTACAAACAAAAACATGAAGAGAGATGCCATGCTCAGACACCTAAGGGGAAAACCTTGTCCACCTGGCCTGGTAAGCTGACATAGCTGAGAGCTTCCTACTGCCCAGAACAAACTGCTGGACCTCCTCCAGACTGGTTCACTCTCCAGATTCAGCCATAGAGCATCCATGCCAAGAACTGTAGCAACATGAAGCTGAGGAGCAGGAGTCAACCGTGATCTTGAAACAGCAGGTTTGTTGGATGAGTAGGGGCCAGGGAGGGGCCCACTGCCAGGTTCATGAGACTGCCTAACCAGTACTAACAAGGCCACACTACACCAATCATAACCTGTGCCTTGTCTCTCTAAGAGTGTCTCACAATTGCTGATTTTTTTCAAAAAAAAAGTGGCCTTTTTTTGAAAAAACTTATCCTGCATCTAGACTGTCATCGCGTTCTTTTGAAATTAAATCGAAAGAATGTGGCGGTTTTTTCGAATTTGGCAAACCTATTTTTACCAGGAAAAGCTCTTTCGAAAAAAGGCGTTCTTGAATGCAAACAGGGATTTTTCGAAAGAGAGCATCCAGATTGCCTGGGTGCTCTCTTTTGAAAAAGCAGATCACTTTTCAAAACCCTTGTGTCTAGATGATCTCTTTCGAAAAAGCTTCTTTTGAAAAAGGTTTGTAGTCTAGATGTACCCTAGATCTTTACCAGTACCCTGCTGTTGAGGGGGACTGGAGAGAACACATACATCAGGCTCCCAGATCACAACAGGAAAAAGACATTGGAGAGGGAATTCTTGCACACAGACCTTGCTAAAAGCAAAAGCACTAGCATTTTCTGTTTTGCCAGGTGGCAAACAGATCTACTTGGGGAGTTCCCCACCAGGAGTTCTGGAAGATTATGCAGGCTACCTTGATGCCAGGAAGGTGACATGTTTCCAGGTGGATGTCCATGGCTGACGCAGGAGTCCCAGAGATGGAGTGCTTCTGGCAGAGAGCTGACAAGCACTCTCCCCCTTGCCTGTTGATGCAGAACATTATGGCTGTGTTGTCCGTCAGGACTCTCACCACTATGCCCAACTGGTGAAGCAGGAAAACACCACGTGCCAAAACAACCGCTCTGAATTCACTGACATTTACTTGTAGTGCCCTCTCCTCTGGGGACCACGGACCCCGAGGACTGAAGACACACACACACCCCCCAAGCAGTGCACCGCAGCCAAGCTGCAGACAGCCCAACGGAGTGAGGAGAGCCATCAAATGGAACCCTGTCTGGGACTTTCTCCCAGTTGGTCTACCAGTGTAATGAGGTAAGCATTCCTGGGGGGAATGGTGACAACTTTGTCCAGGTAATCCCTATACTGGGATAGGTCAATGCCTGGCACTGTTGTAGGAGCCTCATGGGGAACCTGTCATGGTGGATGACATATGTGCACGCTGTCTTCTGTCTCAGTAGAGACTGCCAAACCCTAGCCATCATCAGGAGAAACACAGTGTGACAAAACTCCTCCTCATCACACGGGCCAGGAACCGCAATGAGTCCCCCATGGCTCCGGGCCTCCACCATCCTCCCGACCAGACAAAAGACCCTCACAAATAGCCATTCCGTCATCTGTATATACAATTTACAGGTTCTGCAAGTTCATAACAAAGAACGCTAGAAGAAGTAGTGAATGTTTCATGCACTATTACTGGTGGCATAAAGGAACTGAGGGTGGAGGGAGCTGGCGAAGCCCCCATATAACTGCTACGTGAGTACCATTCCAGACGGTGGCAGAGCCAATCCCCTTGGGGTACTGCTTAGGGACAAGCTTCCACACCGGTGCGTGTGGAAAGCACACACATGTAATATGGAGTAGACATGAGCTAGCACTGTGGAAAGATTAACTGACTAAACTGAGGAAACAGAACAAAATAAGTTAAATTTCTTAGTTTACCTACATCACCTTCCCCTGCCCCCATTCTTTCCCCGTTTCTTTCCCTCCACAACACACACACACACACACACACACACACACACACACACACACACACACACACACACACAACAAATAAAACCATAATAGATATGTTATAATACTGTAATATCCATTCATTCTCCTTTAATGAAACAACAAACAAAAGTAGCTATTAAAGCTTTTGTGTAACCCAGAGAACCACAAAGTACAGACAAGATGCTAGTAAATTAAAAGCCTGAGCAGCTAAACTTTTTAAATTAATTTTTAAAAAGCAAAAATTTCAAGTATCAAAGTAACATGATGTAATCCTTCATTAACATATGCAAAAAAAGTGCTACACTGCGCCACGGGGGGAGGAGGGATACCCTCAGTGGTTTGAGCATTGGCCTGCTAACCCAGGGATGTGAGTTCAATCCTTGAGGAGGGTCACTTAGGGATCTGGGGCAAATCTGTCAGGGATGGTACGTGGTCCTGCTATGAGGGCAGGGGACTGGAGTCAATGACCTCTCAATGTCCCTTCCAGTTCTATGAGATAGGTATACCTCAGACCTACAGTATCTATAGCTTAATTCTATACTTGCTGTAAAGAAGCATTATATACTATAATGCTTAGGTTTCCCTCAACTTTAAAAAAATCAAATACAATTTTCTTTTCAGCCTCAGTCAGAGCCAGCATCATTAGTATCAAACAAATTCTTTAGAATCAAACCAATGGTTGATCTCCTTGTGGATTCCAGCCAGTCCATCTGTTAAGTCATTTGACACATAAGACAAAAGTAAGCATTGTTAGCCGGGATTTGGGGCTGGGGGCTTAAACTAGTTTATATTATATTCTTTTAAGAACATGTGTGATTATAGAAATAACTAGGCAACAACCCACTTTTTTCCAATCACAATTCCATGAAGCTCTAACATTTAATCAGATACATATGCCTTAAAGTTAACTGTTAGCCATCTTGCTCCCAGTTATCTCAGTATACAGTTGCTCAGATAAATCAGACACATACATTGTCTCTGGTACTTTACAATGACTATTTAATTTACATAAGATATTTAATTTAAAAATCTATTTTACAAGGAACAGATTTGATTTCATATTCTTTCAACCTCAGAAGTCTTTTCCCAAAGCCAGCGCTTTCTTTTTTTGAAAAAGGTTTCCTTATATTAATTAAAAAGGATAGTGTTAGATTACATTTGTGATTTTAATGAAAGATATATGTATATCAATATGAAATAAAGTAAATTCAAGACCCTTAATACTTTAGATTTTGCATCAATTCATGTGCGTAGGTAGCCTTGTTTTTGTTTCCACTATTTTAAATTATTCAATACACATTTGAAACCTTTTTAATATTCTTCTTGGTAGGAGATTTTTTTGAGACTGGTGTCTCATTACCTTATCCACAATATTCCTGTCTGAACATTCAGCTCCACTCATTAGAACTAACATCTGCTACAAACGTTATTAATGAGATATGTATCAAGGGATACAGGCAAGCCACAAACCACCTGGGCTAATCACACTTTTCAGTACAAAAGCCGATAACAGCAGCAAATATAGAACTTGCCTTAACATATTGTAATAATTATCTTATTCATACAGCAACTGTTATTTCTAGAATCCAATCCTTCAAAATTATGTACATTTGTAAAACCATATGTATAACTTCTAGCTACTACTAATATACAATGTATACCCTTTATTAACAGAGCCAGAGGGCATAATTTTTGTAATGGAAAATTTTCAATTTGCCTTTTAGATTTATATGTCTCATGAATGTATTAGCATAAAAATATTTTGAGGATACCAGAGGCTTAGTAACAACTGCATCAATACATACATAATATAGGATTCACATTACACAGTTTTGGAACATTTTTAAACTTTAAATTATCACTAAAATGTAAAGCAACAAAGGTTTTTTCCTCAAACTGCATGCTTATCATACAGTTATTTTAAAATGTAATTGTTAAAATTATAAAAGAAATATTTACAAAACAAAAACATTACTGAAGTGTAATTTAAAGCTTTTGGTTAGCTATTTTAAGGTCATTTGCCAAACCTTGTCTATACTTGGGATTCAACAGTGAGTAGCCAGCAACCAGTCCAAGCATCAAGTATAGACAAAAAAAAAAGGTCACAAATTTACTTTGCCTGATCTCAGCACTCCTTGAAACCTGGGAAACCTGAAGGCTCTTCAATTTTGGTTTCTATTTTGTTTAAAACTTCCTGGCAGCACAGGTTGCACCTCTATAATCCAGACTTCCATAGTCAGCAACATCCGCGGTCCAGCATTCCTGTGGATGCTCCCAAGCTGGAGCACTAGTTGGGAAAAGCCAGGCCCTGCCATCCCAGAGTTTCTGGAGTGCCACAAATAGCTCATTTATGGTACTCAAACTCAGAAATGGAAGAAGAGGAGTAGGGATGGGGGACACATGAGGGAAGAGCCCCACCTCCACCCCAGTCCCCGCTTGGTAAATGCTAGCTCCTCTGCTGCCAACAGAGTGGAGCCTCACTCCTGGCAGCAGCAAAAGGGACTGGCATTGACCCTCCTGATCTGGCAATTACCTGATTTGAGGCCAATCAGGGCCCAAGGATGCAGGGCCAGGGAGGTACAACCTGTTTAACATTTATTTAAAAAATTAAAAATTGATATTCAGTGCAAAAAAAATTGACAGTGTTCCCTGAAAATATCAGCCTTAATAACTAAGTGATGGGAGAATGAAGGGAGGGAGGAAGAACAAAAAAATAGTATTGAAAGCAGAAGCAGATAAATGATCTGGAGAAAAGCATAAACAGACAGGTAGCAAAATTTGCAGATACAAAACTGCTCAAGGTAGTTAAGTCCAAAGCAGACTGTGAAGCACTTCAAAGGATCTCACACAACTAGGTGACTGGGCAACAAAATGGAAGATGAATTTTAATGTTGATAAATGGAAAGTAAAGCTGGGAATGGGAAACAGAGGATGGATCACTTGATGGATTACCTGTTTTGTTCATTCCTTCTGGGGCACCTGGCATTGACCATTGTTGGAAGACAGGATATTGGGCTAGATGGACCTTTGGTCTGACCTAGTATGGCCATTCTCATGTTTTAGATGCTTCAAAGGGATTGAATTGAACAGCACAATTTCAAATGATCTATCACTTGTTGTCCGGTTTTGGCTTCTGATAGCTGGAGGCTTAGGGATACCCAGAGCAAGGGGTTATGCCACTGATCATCCTGGCTAATAGCCATTGATATCCCCAATGAACTTTACTAGTTCTTTTTTAAATCCAGTTATAATTTTGACCTTCACAATATCCCACAGCAAGTTTCACAGGGCAATTATGCACTGTGTGAAGTAGTACTTTGTTTTTAAATCTGCCGCCTAAAAATTTCATCCCAGGCTCTTGTATTAAGTAAAGGGGCAAACACCACTTCTGTATTCACTTTACCTACACCATACATAATTTTATAGACCTCTATATCTTCTCTTAGTTGTCTTTTTAAATCTCAGGTTTTTACTCTCTCCTCATATGGAAGCTAATTCATAACTCTAAATAGTCTGCAATGCCTTTTTCTGCACCTTTTGCAATTGACACTTTCTTTTTTGATGGGCTCACCAGCACTTAATGCAAGATTCAATGTGTGAGCATACTGCTGGTTTATATAGGGACATTGTATTGTTTTATTAGCTATCCTTTTCCTAATACTTTCTAGCAATTAACAGCTCTCGAATTTGCATCCTTTTTAGGTGACAAATCTGAGGAACTGTCCCACTGAGGTGTCAACGGCAGTCAGTTTGGAACAAATTGATAAATGAAACAGGACCACACAATATTCACCCAAGAGTTCTCAAAGAATTCAAATATAGAATTGTTGGACTAAGCTACACTATGTATCTTCTCACTTAAATCAGCAACTGTACCAGCTGACAAAGGGTAAGTAAGGATACACCAATTTTCATAAAAAGCCATCAGAAGTATTTCTGCAATTATAGACAGGTAGACAAA
This sequence comes from Pelochelys cantorii, assembly GCA_032595735.1. Taxonomy (NCBI): domain Eukaryota; kingdom Metazoa; phylum Chordata; order Testudines; family Trionychidae; genus Pelochelys; species Pelochelys cantorii. The sequence goes on from CM064328.1 coordinate 66,777,140, forward strand.
TTTGTTGAAACTATAATAAAAAACAGAATTATCATACACATGCGTGAACAATTATTGGGAACAGTCAACCAAGCTTTTCTAAAGGGATTTCATGCTTCACCAATCTATGAACATTTTTGGAGGGGGGTCAATAAACATGTCGACAAAAGTGATCCAGGAGGTATATCAGGATTTTCAGAAACCCTCTGGCAAACCCTCACCAAAGCCTTCTAAGCAAACTAAGCAACCATGGAATAACAGGGGAGATCCTCCCATGGACTGGTACAGGTTAAAAGACAAGAAACAAAAAAAGAGCAGGAATTAATGGTCAATTTTCTAGAGAAAGGTAAATAAAAGGACCCCTCAGGATCCTGTACTGGTATCAGTAGTATTCAACATATTCATAAATCATCCAAAAAATGGAACAAACAGTGAGGTGGCAAAGTCTGCCAATGATATTCTTAGTAGTTAAGCCCAAAGCATACAGTAAACAGTTACAAAGGCAGGGCTTGACAAATTATGCAAAACCCTACTCGCCAGACAAAAAAGGGACTCGCCACCGCGCAGACGCGCACCACCGGATAACGGGATGACCGGGACAGCATGTTTGTTTACATCAGTTATCATGGCCACGGTTATCGTTGTTTGTCATTCTGATGTTTTGACGCGGTCTCAAAAACTTCAATGAAAGTTCCAACAGTATTTTCATAGGCGTGCACAGCACATTTCATTAGGATGTGCACCCAAAGAATTTTTTTAAATGTACTCTTTGATCCTCATTAGCCACACCCCTGACCCCTGTTAACCATGCCCCTGACCCCCATTAGCCACATCCCCTGACTTCCATTAGCCACGCCTCTGGAAGTAACACTCTCAGGGCAAGATGGACACATGACCAAAAGTAAAAGGTGTCATGTGACCCCCCCCCCACTAAGGATTTTTCCCACCATCCTCCTACCAATAGGGATTAGTTTGACCCCCTCCAAACCCCCCTCATGCAACTATCCTGCAATTGCATTAACCCACTGTGAGAGACGTTAACTCGGGGGGGGGGGGGCGAGAGAGGCTGGGGGAAGTGTTCCCTCTTAGAGTTTCCTCCCATGAGCAGAATGAATTTTGTGTTGTGCACCAGTACTGAGTTCATGTGGCTTGTTTGGATGTGCCACTGTGGCACCCAAGTTATTAATAAATATCTTTTAAACCTCTACCTTTTCCCTCTGCTGCCATGTCTCTTCCCCTTGCTCCATCAACTCCCCTGGTGCCTGCTGCCCCCCAACCCCTCACCCTCCTCTGCTGTCCTGACTCCTGCCCTTCTCAATGCCCTCAGCCTTCCTGAGACCTGCCCCCCTCCACCAGCCCTTCTCTCTCCCCCCCCCCCGTGCCCACTCCTCCAGTAGCCCCACTCTGATCATGTGAGCTACCACTCCTCATCCCCTCTCCTAACACCTCCCTCTACACACCTGTCCTGCCTCTCCCCTCTGGTCCCTCCCCTGCAGGTATCTGCCCTTCTGCTTCACCCCCAGAATCCCCTGGCACCTGCACCCTCCTAGTGCCTCGCCCTTCCATCACTGCCCCTGCCCCCTTTGCCCCTGATGCCCACCCCCTCACCACCCTCTGCCCCCATTCCCCTCATGCCCCTTTGTCCTCACACATGCCTTGCTCCATCCCTGCCTTCCTCATGCCCACCCCTTCTTTGAAGCCTTCTCCTAGCACCTCCCCCTTCCCCCTCTAGACCCCAATGCCCTTACCCTCTCCTCTCCCAGCATCACCCTGTCCCCCCTCCCACTGACATCTCCCCTCCTGCCCTTTTCCTCATTGTCTCCACTTGGCCCCCTGGCATTTGTCTCTCCTGCACCCTGTCCATTGGTGCCTTCCCCTTTCTTCTCCTGACCTGCTCCCCTCCCCTCGGCACAAGCCCCTTCCCCCTATTTTTCCTCCTTCCCTTCCCCTCCCCTACCTGGCTTCTGCCTTCTAGTTTACAGGGCTGCCGGAGCCTTTCTGAATCCGGCCGTCGCAGCCGTGACATCACGACGCCACATCACGCCAGCGTCCTGTCATCTGCTGGCGTCCCACCCTCTGGCTCACGCCCCGCCTCCTCACACTGGAGCTGCATGCAGGCAGCCCGGCGCCGAGAATCACCGCACTTCGGATGGGGCCGCGCCGCCTGTAGTGCGGGCTTCGGCCAGCCCATCACAATGGCCCACTGGCCCAGTCCGCCCCTTCACTCGCCAGCTGGTAAAATCTACTTGCCACATGCGAGCGGGTGAGTGTACCTGTTGAGCCCTGTACAAAGGTACCTCACAAACTTGGGTAAAAGGGCAACAAAATGGCAGATGAAAGGTAATGCTGATAAATGCAAGTAATGCATATTGGAAAACAGGATTGTGAACGAGTAGTCAACTAGACGATTAACTGATAAACCTAGGCTTACTGCTTTATCTAGTCATCTACTCGCATTACCCCCCCCCCACTACCTCTGTATAAGAGGCAGCAAGGGGGGGGGGAGAGCAGGTGCACGTGCCTCCCCCCACACTGCTGCCCTCTATCAGAGGCAGCAGAGCTGGGGGCGGGGGGGCTGCTGCCACAAAGCAGGCTCGCCACAGGCAGGGGCTCCGAGCTCCCCTTAGGCAGGGGCTGCTTCATAGCAGCCTCCTCCACCCCCTTTCCCCAGCAGCCTCTGTCCACCCTCCTCTGTGCAGGGAGCTCGGACCCCCTGCGGACAGGTGCTGCTGCCACCCCGCACTGCTGCCTTGGATACAGAGGCAGCAGCACAGGCCAGCAGGCAGCCAGTCTGTGAGGGGAGCTGGTTTTTAAACCACAAAGAATTCATGCGGTTAGTCAAGTATTCTATTACCTGATAACATCCCTACCGGAAAACATAATCCTAATTATACATATAACATTATAGGATCTAAACTGGCTATTATCACTTGAGACTGAGACATGGGAGTTATTATGGATAGTTCTCTGAAAACTCCCATTTAACATGCAGAGCCAGTCAAGAAAGCTAACAATGTGAGGAACTGAGAGGAAAGAGATACATCATAAAACAGACGATATCATAATGCCCCTGTAAAGCCATGGAACAACCAGACATTGAATACGGCAGAAAGTGCTGGTTGCCTCATCTCAGAAAAAAATTTATTTGAAGGAAAAAGTACAGAGGAGGACAACAAAGGGTAGGGAACAATTCCTATATGAGGACAGATGAAAAAGGCTGGGACTATTCATCTTGGAAAACAGATGACTTGGAGGAGGGAGGATATCATATAGGTCTATAAAATCAGGAATGGTGTGAAGAAAGGGAATAAGGTCGTGTTATTTACCCTTCACATAACATAAGAAACAGGGAGTCACCCACTGAAATTAATAGCAGGCTTTAAAACAAACAAAAGAAAATATTTCTCTACACAATGCACAATCAATTAGGGATGTAAGAGTAGTCAATTAGTCAACTACCCAATAAGCCTAAGATTATTGGGAAGTAGAGTCGACTCGCATTTCGCCACCCCCTTGCTGCTTCTGTATCAGAGGCAGGAAGGGGGGGGGGGGAGCAGGAGCCGTTGCTGGGGGGGGGAGGGGCTGGCTTAAAAGCTGGTTCCCCCAGCACCATCTCTACCCCCTGCTTCCCCTAGCAGGGGGAGGGGGCAGGGGAGGCTGCTCTGGCAGCAACCCCTGTCTACGGGGCGGGTGGGGGGGTTCCAGTGTGAAGCTGGAATATCTCCCCCTCTCCCTGCCCCTGCAGACAAGGGCTGCTGCTGATGCAGCAGCCCCTATCCATGGTGCCTAGCTTTTCGGCAGGGTTCCCAATTTCCCACTTCCCTATCGAGTAATCAAGTAGTCAATAAAAATTCTAACAACTACTTGATTACTAAAATAACCTAATTTTAACATCCCTACAATCAACCTGTATAACACATTCCAAGGGGGTGCTGGGAAAGCCAAAACTATGACAGGATTGAAAAGGGAATTATACAAATTCATGGCAGATAACTGCAGCAGTAACAATAAACCAAGATGGTCAAAAATGCAACCCCATCTTTTGGGTGTCCTCCACGATCTGACAGCCAGATCTGGGAGTGAATAACAGGAGATGGATCACTTAGTAACTGCCCTGTTCACTCCCTTTGAAGCATCAATATTGAGCTACATCGGGGTGGGCAATACATTTTGCCCAGGGGCCACTTCAAAAATTTTTGAAGTAGCCTTGGGCCATCCCAGAAGGGGCAGGGCCTAAATGGGAAGGGGCAGGGCTACCCCACCCCCAGACCATGATTGGTCTGGGGGTGGGGGAGCCTCTTTGCCCCCCCTTCCCACTAGGCACCCATACCCTGGAAGAGGCTTGGCACGCTCCCCCACCCCCAAGCCAATTAGGTGTCTCACTGGGTGGAGGATCTGGAGGAATGACCCTGGATGGAGTACAGCAGAGTATGGTAGATAGTAGCCCAGGTGGGAGATTGTATCCCAAGGAGCTCAACGTGTTGCAGTGGGAGTCCCCACTGAGCAAGCAGTCACCCCGGCCACTGCTAATAGGGCCCAGGGCTGGGACCCAGTGGAGTAGGGAGGGCCCAAGTCCCCCTACCACCTCCTCAATCCTCCAACCCATGGGGCCTGCACCCTCTTATTCCTCACTTCTTATTCCTGATACAGAGGCAGCAAGCAGGGGAAACAACTAGTCACTTACATCCCTAGCCCCAGGGCTTCCTCCCAGGATATAGTGATTTTACCCTCTTGATCTATTCTGATCCCAGCTCTTCAGCTGGACAACTAAGTAGTTCAGACCCCCTTCCCGGGTTTTATTGCTGTCTAACTGTGTACTTCCTCGGTGGCCTATGGGGGGGACCAAGGCCTGCTCACTACTCTGATTCCCAGCACAGGGACCCTAAGAGTAACAGCCATGTGAAATCATGTCCCTTTAGCTAAAGCTTTCAGTTCCCTGGGCCACTACCCGTCAGCTCCAGCCTACACTAAAGTTTCACCCTTACCTCAGGGCTCTTCTTCATTCAGGTCCAGCATCCAGCCAGAAGTTCATTCTCACTCTCCCAGTTCCTGCCGCGCCAGCACTGAGCTGCAGGTATGGTGCTGCAGTTCCCTTTGGCCAGCTAAGAAAACGACCTGCACTCCTCTGGCTTAGGCAAGTACTGTCTGTCTCTAGCTCTACAGCTTTTTTTTATATGGCCCTTCTGGGGCCTGATTGGCTGCTTGCTACAGTCTCTCACAATGGGTGCTCCCTCCAGCCTTTCCCTGATTGATTACCTACTGTGCCATCTCTCTAAGGCACTTGGAGGACTTAGTTCCACTGCTCCCTCAAATGGGAGATCCTGTAATGTAGGCTGGACCTCTGGAGGAAGACTCGAGGCTTGAAGTCATGCAGACCGGCGCATAGCTACCTCCGCCAAGAGAGTTTGTGCCACTGAGTCCGCAGAATCTAGGGCCACCTGAAGGGATGTTCTAGCTATTGTGTGGCCCTCCTCCAGTATGGCACCGAACTCCTGCCTGTCATTGTGGGGCAACCTCTCCTTAAACTTTGCTAGGGTGTCCCACTACTTGAATCAGAGGGGTAGCCGTGTTAGTCTGAATCTGTATAAACAACGAGAAGTCCTGTTGCACCTTACAGACTAACAGATTTATTGGAGCATAAGCATTTCTGGGCAAAGACCCACTTCGTCAGATGCACGTACATCGACAGATCTTGCACTTTTTGGTGTGATGTCCTTCACCCAGGCAGTGAAGGCACACATCATGTGGGTTGCTGCTGGGCATATGGCGTTTGCAAGCTGCACACGCTTTAAAGTGTGGGGCATTAGGCATGCTCTGGCACCAGGAGGGGCTAAATGCTTGGGCACTTGCCCACTCTCCTTTTATTTGCCTGAAGATCTTTAATCACAGAGAAAAACAAAGTGAAGACCAGAAGAAAGGAGAGCTACCGCAAGAGACTAGATACTTGCTAAGCAAGAGCTAGCTCCAGTTCAAACATCACCACGGATGGTAAGAAGGAACTGAGGGAGGGAAGGGTCGGCAGTGGTATATATGCTCTGATATAGAGGCGCCACTCTAGAGGTCTCCACAGCTCACCTTACTGGAGCTGCTAGGGGGAAAATTCCCGATGTTCATGCACGCAGCGCATGTACAACTGAATTGGAATCTACATGAAAAGTCACTCGAAGAAGAACATACTGCTGCAGTGCTTGCTGAAAACAAGAGCACTGGAAAGTTCCAGCTAATGATCCCTTGTGGTAAGAAGGGACTGAGCAGAGGGTCAGCAGGGCTCTAGATTGGGCCCCACAAAGGCATTACTCCAGGGGGTGCCCTATGGCTAGCTGCTAGTGGAAAAATCTTCTGAAAATGATGCATGTTCATGCACACACACCTGACTGGAACGCACATGAACAAGCACTCAAAAACGACTTACATTTTTTATAAATAGTTCCTTTTATACAATACGCGCATCCATGGTGTTCAAGCAATAAATACAGGTTTAAACCCCTCCCCCCAAAAAACACACACACACACACACACACACACACACCACATTCACCTGTTTAATCCCTTAAATTTATCATCCTTGGGGTTTTTGTAAATGGTAAAGTGCACCATAACCATGAGAGTAAGATTTCTGAGAAGCACTGTGTTGCTCATTAATTGGTTTGAGTAGACTATACTGTATACATTAAAAAGTTCCCTAGTGCACTTTAACATGGTGCTGCTTCAGACTATAAATCAACCGCCCAGTGTGCACTGCTTCTCTGTATAGACAAGCAACATACCAAAGCCCAGGCAGGATCCTTTGAGGATGGAGACATACACAAAAGGTTTCAGAGACTAGGTCTCCCTCTTCAAAAAAGTGAGGTGCATTGAACACAAACTCAGTTTTCTGAAGATTTTAAGAGACTTTGGAAGACCAGGCTACACTTGTTGATTTAATGAAAAAACTTACATTTAATTTCTCTCTCATTCTGGTTGCTGAATGGGATTTACCTGCCTTACAAGAACGTAAGTGCTGAAAATAATCATACAATAAATGTCAATTCACAACAAGCAGGTTACCTTGACACTTCAGTGTTTCATAAGCAGCGTGATTTGTATTCTCATAGCATCTTCTCTGACTGAAATTATATGTATACACCTCACCTATACAATTGTATGCTTTCTTTGCTCACGTGTATGCAAATATTAAACTTTTTAACTTTCCAGTAAATCAACTAACATTAGCATATATTTATTTACACAGCAATGTCGTATTTATTTTCATACAATGCCAATATAAATTTTAATCAGAAACAGTAAAAATAATTGTACGATGTTTTTACAGTATTTCTCCCATTGCACAAAACAGGTGCATTAATTTATTCTAATTTAATAGCTAATAAATTTCAGCAGCATTCCCATTTTAAAGACAGGTTATCTATTTCAAACCAGAATAAACTTCAAGTGTGACTACTACATAGCTTCAGCACTGTTCAAATATGCCAGTTTTACTGATCTGATATTTTACTTACTTATTGATTAATTTGTTTTAGTCTTACATTTTATTTGCAGTATTTCTTATATGACTTCTAAGATAAGCAGCATTTTACTTCTCATATGGAATACAGTGGTGAGAGAATCTTTTCACACCTGTTTATACCTCCCTCCACTTCTTGGACACCCACAACAAAATACAGGAAATAGCTAACAAGATCAAGAAAGCTTGATCACCATATGTATATATTAACTTGGGAAAAGTAAAATTTAATCTCCCACTTTTTCTGCTCCAACTCTACACTTTAAATTTAGTTCAAACTAGCTATGCTGCTCCGGGCTGTGGAAGAATTCTTTCACTGATCTAGTTACCTCTGCTTGGATGTGTGGCTTATCTCTATCATTGGAATTACCCCATTCATCCACATAGGAAATATCTATATTATTGGACTACAGAAGAATAGCTGCAGCTGTGCCATTGCAGTGCCTGTAGTCTAGACATGCCCTCCATAGTCCGCTCTGATTTGTAATGTCAGGTGCAAAATAACTACTTTGATTACTTAATATTATTGATGAGTTGTCTGGAAGTAGTAGCTGCAAGCATTTTCAGTTCATGATGCTAGCTAGTTTCTCTACTGATTCTATAACCACCTGTATTGAATTGCTCTTGTAAACTTCGTTCCTACAGAGTACAGTAAATTAAAATGGACCTCTTCACAACCTCCAACAGCAGAAGGGGGAAAAGAGATATTTCTCTCAACAGTAGATCAACTGTCAAAAACACATTCTACACACACAAGTCTTGGACACAAATGCAGACCGAAAAATTTATTACTTCACCTCTCCTAAAGAATGTCACCACTGCAATGCAAATAACCGATGTTACCGCTGAATCAGAAGGATGCTGACTATTCATGCAATTACAATGCTAACACAGGACTACAGTACCAATTTTTATGAAGATTTATGAAAATTACAAGCATTAGTAGGATGCACTGTCAATAGGAAAAATAAATACCATTTTCAAATGTCAATAATTGAAGAATAGATTAAAAAGTTAAAAATTGATCTGTGTACCATGAAGGTATAACTTTTTGCTCAGTAAAACCAAGTCCCTTTAACTATACATTATCTTCAGCTTGTCTACATTACAAAGTTCAATCTATATAACTATGTTGCTGAAGGGTGTGAAAAAAATCCGCATCCCTTTGGATGATGCAGTTAAACCGACCTAAAAATAGGTATACATAGCACTAGGTCAATGGAAGATGCCATCCTATCCGTGTAGATAACATCTTCACTCAAAAGCTACAGCTGCACCACTTAAGTGTTTTCAGTTTAGGCAATCCCTGTTGTAAGGCACATATCACACTGATATCCAAGCTCAACTGGTTACTATCTGGCAAAGGTCAGGGCAGTCAAAAATTAAAGCAAAAATATTACATAAAATGCACTTAAAGAAACATTCAGGTTACAGAAAATCATCACAGATGAAAGACGCTTGACATCAAGTTCCAGCATAACTTTTATTCAATACCGAATTATATTAAAACTTCAATTATTTTAGAGCTTTTTATTTCTTTAACAAAGTAAAACATGCCTCTATTGTACACAGGCAGAAATTCACACTCCAAAGAGCATACAACCTACTCATTAAAACAATTTGCTTTATGTATCAGGGTGTATTATATAATTTTTTTAGATATGAAACTTACCTAGTGCCATCTGCTTTCCAGCTTACTTTGTAAGGTTTCTGCTCTAAAAGTTTAATATTTTGTTTGTCCATGGACACAGGCTGTGCTCCAGGGAATCCAGACCTAAAAGAAGCAGAATTGTTGTTAATCGTCTACAATGAGTAACATACAAGGTAATGTATTTTCAATCAAATTTTCATACAACAGTTAACACTACCTCTGCTACAAGGTTGACTTTAATTAGAATATCTTCTATGAAAAGATTCTTCTTCTTATAAGAGGTAGCCAGTTTTTAATAAGCATATAAAGCCCTTTTTAGTATAACAAATGATAGTAACCTATATTACACAAGAGTTCAAAACTGTAAGTGGTTTGCGCTGTTTGTTTGAACTTACTCCTAAACAATTAGCACCTTCAAACTGAGTGGTACAGGGAGTATTCCATGAGTCTTTAATTTCTGGAAACTGAACTTCAAATTCTGGAATATATTCAGAAATGGTACTAAACCAATGTTCTTATCAATGCTAGGCACAAATTCTAACCAGCAATGACTGCTTTAGAAAGGCTAAGGAACAAAAAAACTAAGATTTTGCACATTAGAACAGAAGCATATTGACAATTATATACCCAGAACATTTAAGTATTTTGCCTGGTTCAAGCTAGTGTTCTTTTAGTCTAACGTGCACTAAAACTCACCCAAAACTTTAGAAATAATAATTATACCAGACTACTGCATTTGTAATTTGTGTAGCAATGGCTAACATGAACACAATTTATGATCTGACCCTGGAAATATGATTGAAATCTGATTTCTGAAATTGTAACAGATGATCACTTTTTCCCCTCTGTTGGCTATTATAGCCTTACTGTTGTATATTTCTATTTTTTTTTTTAATAATCTGTCCTAATGAATAGCTGCCTGCTTGACTTTTCATAGAAGTAAGAATGTAATATTAAACTTTTAAGATTATTCAAACAAGAAAGTTAAAATTAAAATTATTTTCCCATACCCTTCCCATCCACAAAATTGCTGACATTTTTGTTGTATCTCTCTTAACTTTGGTTGAGTTGTCACTTGGGTTACACGTTTAACTGTCACGCCTTCCAAGAAAATTGCACCCTAAAGAAAGAGCATAAACACATTTAGAATTTAAGCTACATCATAAAAGCAGTTCAGAAAACCTGAATACTTTCATGTACACATAGCGAGTTTAGAAGTCTGATTTAAAATTACTGATATTTAAGGTTGCTGAACTCAATTTCCATTGAGGTCTTATTGAGCCTACTTCTAAAATACACCAAAATATTCACACTGGCCTCAGAATTGTTAGATTAGGCCTGGGGTTGAGGTAGTTCTTCTAGAAAAACCTGAAATCAGAAAAGGTGTTTAAAAACTAAAATTTAAGCTATTACACAGTTCCAGGGTTTTTTGTTTGGTTGGTTTTCTGCCACTTTATAGCAAAAACACAGAAAAATGCCTATCTTACTGCACTCTTCCAGCAGAGATCTAGTGCCCAGGTACAAAAGGCAGTTAGCTAAGTCAAATTAACAAAGATATTAATTATGTATTGTAGCCCAAAGAGCTAGCTTTTGCATTTTATTTTTCTTAGTAGTTAAAGAACCTACAAGCCTATATCCTGCAAGGCACTAGCTTAAGCAGTTAGCATAAGGCTTTGAGGCTTGTGAACCTTAGCACTGATTAGGACTGACAGGCATCTGGTTTTGGACCAGAACACCCCATTGAAAAGGGACTCTGGAAGCTCCTGTCAGCACTGCCAACTGGGTTGTTAATCTGGCAGTTCTGCGGGACTAAGGCAGGCTAGTCCCTACCTGCTCTTGCTCCACACTGCCCCCTGTAAGCAGCCAGCATATCTGGCTCCTAGATAGGGAAGGCCAGCTGCTCCACACACTGTCCTTGCCCCGAGCACTAGCACTGCACACCCATTGGTTGGGAACCATGGACAACAGAAGCTGCAGGGGCAGTGCCTGTGGGCAAGAGTAGCACAGTAGCCTCTGTCTTCTCTCCTTCCTCCCCCACGTAAGAGCCAGATTTGCTGGCCGTTACCGGGGCATAGCATGCAACAAAGATAGGCAGGGAATCTGTTTTACCCCATTGAGCTGCTGACTGGGAGCAGCCCGACTTAAGCCCACACCACAACTGCAAACCCCAACCCACTGTCCCAGGCCTGAGCTTTCCCCAAACCCCTCATTCTTGAACTCCAGCCCAGAGCCCGCAGTCTCAGCTGGACCCCCTCTGCCACAGCCCAACCTCCTGCCACAACCCAATGAAAATGAGTGAGGGTGGAGTGCAGCAAGCCACCATGGGAGGGGGAATATAGTGAGAGGGTATAGGGCCTCATTGTAGGGACAGAACTAGGGTGTTCAGGTATGCGCAAACAGCAAGTTAGCAATCCTAGCACAGATAAGTGGCCCAACAGTGAGTTTGGGAACAATGTGCTTAAGGGAGGAGTATATACAAAATGATACAGGGACATTGAACTGATACTAGTCTGAGATATTTTAGGATAAAATGTTGGCAAATGCTTAACTGCAAAATTGCCTTGACGACAAACTGATGTTTATGGTGAAACTAAAATCATGACTATACCAACCAATAGGATAAAATACCTTAACATTGTTAGGATGAAAAAGTGTTAGGGTAGACAAGGTAGGCTTCACATTTAGATGAATATTCCTCTAGACCAGAGATACTCAACATGCAGCCCACAGCCCGCATGAGGCCCACGGCCTGTTTGTTTGCCGCCTGTGGTGCAGTTTGGGTTTACGCGGGGCTCAACACGCAGCCAACAGGTGGAATCCTTTGAACATGGACTCCACAGGGAACACAACGGCAAGTCAATATAATGGCCTTCTGTTGTTATGCGTTTTAGTAGTTAAATTCCTGGACTGTCATTGCTCATTAAAAGTGCTGTCATATTGGTGGAAATCAGGTAAATATTGCATTTTATTAATATCAACAGAACTGACTTAAATGAGGCCTGCGTGTTGTGTAGTCTTGCCTTAATCTTTGTATTCATGCCCATCAGTGTGAAAGAAGCTATCTGCATATATATTTGCATATATATGCAACCACACTTAAGTTGTGGCCCTCAGCATGTGCTGTGAGTATCATTGTGGCCCCCAGGGCTTCCAAAGTTGAGTAGCCCTGCTCTAGACCCTGTAATAAGCCAGGCTACCATATAAGAAGGGTCGGTTGATCTTAATCTGGACCATCAGACTTGTTTGGCGTGGTAGGGAAAGAGCTGGACCTTTGCTTCTTATTTATACCCCTTTTTGGGGGCTGATAGTATGTGAGGGTATGCAAGAAATGGTACAAGAGATAAAAATGTGACAGTAATGCAAAGATAATCGTCTGTGGTTTGGAGCTTTTGTCTTTACTAATTGTGCTAATAAAAGATAAAATTGTGCTAATAAACTTTGCTTTACCCTACAATTCTTCAACTTTTAAAATTATTAACTTGAATTCAATCATAATCAATGGCCACACACACACACACACACACACACACACACACACACACAAAATCAGGCAACACTCTTTATTAAAGTCACCAGGGAACATAAGCTTCAGTGATCATGGCCAGAACTGAAACGCAACATAAAAACATGAAATGCAACATCAAACATTATCGCCTTATCATTTTCCATTCAAATCCCTCTTTGAGAAGCATAGCAGCCAGGCCTATTCAAAGATCCAAAATAATGATTAAACAATTAGAAAACACGCCCTCTACTGATAAACTCAAAGAGCTCCATATACTTAGGGTTACCATACATCGTGGTTTTTCCAGACACAACCTTTTTTTTTTTGGACCCCCTGATCTCCGTGCAGGTAGATTTTTGAAATATGAACAAATGTCTGTGTTCTTTGCTTGTCCTTTTTCCAACATTGATTCTGCTAGAATTTCAATTCCCTGCATACCCAAAGAGCAGCATCCATGTTTACCAGTTTGCCGCTTATACTTCTGTGCTGCTGCTGGTGACAGCACTGCTTTCAGCAGCACAGAGTTAAGGGTAGCATGATATTGACTACTGAATCACCGAAAGAGATCCTATTTATGCAGTACAACTTCAGGCTCAAATCCTGTGAAGACTTTCAAGGCTACTTGATGAGCTATCAGCCACTGCTGAGAAAGAAACACCCTTCAACAGGAAAAAGCAGACAGATCTTTTCTACTATGCATGTATAAAGATTTAAATTTGATTTAAATTTATTTGATGCCATTACACTAAATGTTAGATACTGAAAACAGAAAGAAGCTATAAAGTAGAAAACTGTACCCTTCCCTTCTTCCTCCCTCTCTAACTGTCCCCTGGCAGCGCTCTCTGTTTGGGAACTTATAATATGGCAACCCTAAATATAGTTAGATTAACAAAGAAAATGTTAAGAGTAAGTTGATTACTGTCTTCTAAGTATCCACATGGCAAACAAATATTTCATAATGGGCTCTTCAGTCGAGGGATATAAAAGGTTAACTAGTTACCCATTAAGCATGAAGCTTACTGGACTGCTTACAGGATAACTGGACCTTATCCAAATTCTGGTGAACAACCAGCCATGCCAGGCTAGAACAGCTCTGGCACTTTAGTCGCACCCGTGTCAGGCATAACAGTTGGGGCCCCAGCCACATGGTGGACAGAAGGGCCCCAGCACCAGCAGCCCCAGCGCCATCCACAGCGGGTAAGCTGAGCTGGTGCATGAATGTCTGACAGGAGGGACTCCTGCCCCACAGAGGGAATGGAACCACAGCCCTGGCTGATCTGCGCCAGCCCACCAACTGTTAACTAGTTAAATGGTATAATTTTAATCATTTAATCAGTTAACTTTTTTAACAGATATTTATATCCCCACTTCAATCTAGCAGACAAAAGTACAACATGATCCAATGAATGGAAGTGAAAGCTAGACTAAGTCAGCTGGAAATGAGACCAATTTTAAAAGTGAGAATAATTGACCATTGCAAAATTTAGCGAAGTCATGGTGAAAGTCTCCATCACTGACCATTTTAAAATCAGGATTCAATGTTTTTTCTAGAAGATATGCTCTAGGAATTATTTTGCAGAAGTTCTATGGCCAGTGTTATACAGGAAATCAAACTAAGTGATTACAATGGTCTCTTCTCAACTTGGAATCTAGGAATTCTAAACCACTTACAAAGTAATTCCATTACAAGAAAACTAAACAAATAACTGTCTCAAATGGGACTTTAGGTCATCTGGCAAGTTATCTCTGAACTGTTTTCAACTTAAGTTCTAATTTTTTGAAGAAAGGGCCATGTTTTGCTCTATTCTACAGCAACAGAAAACTGATGCTGCCAAAAACTGCAATTTTTCTAATTTTTTTCTTTAAAGAGAATCTTTAAAGACTCTGATTCCATAGAAGAAAAAATCCCAGTCACCATCCGAGAAATTCAAGATCACACTATTGACTAGGATAGTCTTGTGCATGACCAAACTGTTATTGCTAGACTGCCGAGGATCCAACCTAATAGTATTCATATTTCCAAAGAAAATTTGTAAGAGCCAATGGTGCGTAGAACTAATGAAAACCTCACTCAAGTTCCTGCAGTAGTAGTTATAGCAGAATACATTTTTGCCTCTCTTAACATTCAAAGTGTACCATGCAAACTGCTAACTATATTATAACAGAATAGTGTCTTATGTTTACTATGATACTTTAAAGTATTCAAAACACCCAATCCCTCATGCACTAGCTAAGAGTGGTGGCTTGTTGAGTTAGTAGCAATGCATTGCATTGCTACATCAAACATCAGAATTTGCAATCAGAGAATGACTTTTCACTCTTTGCATGGCTGGAACTGAAAGCATGGCAGGTGGAGCGAACTCACCCTTGAAAACTCTCAAGGAATATCCTGTGGTTCATCAGGGACTCCCTCTGAATAATGGTCAAAGAAAAATTAACTAACTCTGAAAGAAGCCAGCTCCAATCATCTTTGGTTTGGAGAAATTTTCTCCACAAAAGGAGTTTGACAGCAATATTAAAAAGTTGATTTGTTATATGCACACGGTCATAAAAACACACAGGCATAATTTTTCTTTTCATCTAAACCATCCTACTACACAAAGTTGTACTGAGCATTACAGTAAGCCTAAGAAAGATATCAAAAGGATATTGAAAACAAACCAACAAAGTGCATTATAAATTATCTCACTCTTTAAAACAAGTCTAATACTCAGAGGACTAAAACAAAAATTGCAGTTCTACAAAAGAACAAAACCAGAAACCTATATGATTTAAAGACACCTAGTCCTTATTTCAAAACAATAACTCAAGTCAACCAAGCATGATGTCAACAAATGTTTCCAACACATTCTCTGTGAACTGAGCAGCAAAGAACCCGATTAGAATATTAATTACCCAAAGATGTTATTGGCTTGTCTGTGGACCTTGGCATGTGTGGGTGGGATCATTTTCAATTCGCATTCTTACCCAAGAGATGTAGAGAATTAGGCTATTATAGAGGTCTTTACTATTGATTACTCCATGGGCTTTTTTTTCCCCTGTCACTCTGCCTACTCATTTACTTGAAGGGCACTCCCAACATTTTCCATCAAGGGATACATTCAAATACACAATGTTTTTTTCTTTGACTTGCAGCATGCTTAGTTCAATTATTTCAATCTGCTGTAAAGTTACTACTCAATTTATATCACAGTTTTATACAGGTTTATTCTTGTTATAACCCTTCATATGTTGGGAAGGGTAAATTATTGTTTAGAGAAGTAAACTTAATTAATTAAATTTGAGGTTACATAAAGTCAGCGTCTTGAAATTGAACAACACATACTAGTCTCCTACTTGCCCTATTTGAAGGCTGGTTTTGTTCGAATAATTTTGTTAATTGATTTAACTGATTTTGGACTAGAGATCTGTATTGGGACCAATCCTATTCAACATATTCAGGATCTGGTAAAAGATTCAATCAAGGAGGTTTCAAAACTTGCAATTGATACAAAACTGCTCTAGATAGACAAGTCCACAGCAGACTACCAAGAGCTTCAAAAGGATCTCACAAAACCAGGTGACTGAGCAAGAAAATGACAGGTGAAACCCAATGTTGAAAAATGCAAAGTAATGCACATTGGAAAACATAATCCTAACTATACATATAAAGTAATGGGGTCTCAAGTAGCTGTTACCACTCAAGAGAGAGATCTTGGACTTACTGTGGATAGTTCTCTGAAAACATTCACTTAGTGTGAAGCAGCAGTCAAAAAAGCAAACCATGTTGAGAATCATGGAGAAAGAGAAGACAGAAAATATCTTATTGCCTCTTTAAATGGTGTAATGCAGTGTTTCTCAACTTTTTTTTTTTTTTATAAAGTACCCCTTTTTCAAAAAAAGAAGTTAGAAGTACCCCAGTACCTACAGTTTTCAGACACTTTTTTTTTTTTTTTTTTTTTTTACCATTGCAACACATTTGTTTAAACAACTTAATCGTAGCAAGGCGGGCGATGAAATTTTTTGATGTAAAAAGTACAAAAATAATAAAGTGCTGTAAAATTCAGTTTTTTCCAAATGTCAGTTGTGTTGACGTACTCGCCAGACTTCTCTCAAGTACCCCTAAGGGTACTCGTACCACTGGTTGAGAAACACTGGTGTAATGGATAGGAGTGCTGGCCAGCACCCGGTGACTACGGGGTTAAACTCAGGTAGCTAGCAAGAGGGTTGACAGGAAGCCAGGAGAACCAATAGGAATAAAATACTGAAATTTGAATTGGATATAGATACCTTGCCTGCTTTCTTTGTGTGGGAGAGATAAACACAGAATGATTTAAACCTAGGCAGGACTACCATGCCTCCAAGGAATTCACAGCATGGAAGTGGACTGAACCAAGAAAAGATTGGGAGTAAGAAAAAGTGAATCTAGTCACTATCAGGGTATTTTCTTTATTTTGTGATTTGTTTTGAACTTGTGTGAATCTGTGCCTCTCCTCCCCATTTACGACCTAAGCTTTGTTCCCAGAGATTTTCTCTGTTTGAATTTGTTTTCCTCGGTTGCACTGTAACATCTAGCAAACAAGTATGCTTTATCAAGTATATCTTATGTTTTATAAAAAAAAAATCACTTTAAGGTGATGGATGATTTGGTTTGTGTGTCCTGGAAGGTACACAAGGTCTGTTGGTCTGTGTGTGTCTAAATGCCTCAGACTTAGAGGTCAGCTACCAGAAAATGCAGCTTGTTTTTCTCTTTTATTTTTTCAAGCTCTTTTGGGGCAAAAAGAACTTGGGATACCCCTGCGGGTGAATTCAAGTGTTCACCCCAGTTTTTAGAGATTAAAAAAAAAAAATCACTTGATGATGGTGCCTACCCCCAAAAATCTATGCATTTGTGATTCTGGGGGAAGTTTTTGTAACCAGTGTCTGTAGTGGCAAGATATATTTAAAGTCTTTGCAGGCCCCCACCTTCTGCACTCAGAGTGGAGAACAGCCCTGACCTATGGTATGCCCACATCTTGAATACTGTATGCAGATGTGGTCACCTCATCTCAAAAACAATATATTGGTATTGGAAAGGATTCAGAAAATGGCAACACAAATGATCATGGATATGGAACAGCTGCTGTATAAGAGGAGATTAAGAAAATGGGGAATGTTCATCTTGGAAAAGAGAGAACTAAGGGGGGATATGTAGAGGCCTACAAAATCATGACTGGTGTAGAAAAAGTATCATAGAACCACAGAGCTGGAAGAGACCTCAGAAGGTCATCAAGTCCAGCCCCCTGCTCTAGGCAGGACCAATCCCAACTAAATCAACCCAGCCGAGACTTAAACACCTCTAGGGATGGAGACTCCACTACTTCCCTAAGTAACCCATCCCAGTGTCTCACTACCCTCCTAGTGAAATAGTTTTTCCTAATATCCAACCTGGACCTCTCCCACCACAACTTGAGACCATTGCTCCTTGTTCTGCCATCTGTCACTACTGAGAACAGCCTCTCTCCATCCTCTTTGGAACCTCCCTTCAGGAAGTTGAAGGCTGCTATCAAATCCCCCCTCACTCTTCACTTCTGCAGACTAAACAGACTTAACTCCCTCAGCCTCCCCTCATAAGTCATATGCTCCAGCCCCCTAATCATTTTGGTTGCCCTCCGCTGGACCCTCTCCAACGCGTCCACATCCTTTTTGTAGTGGGGGGGGGGGCCAGAACTGGACACAATACTCCAGATGTGGCCTCACCAGAGCCAAATAAAGGGGAATAATGACATCTCTGGATCTGCTGGCAATGCTCCTCTTAATGCAACCTAATATGCCATTAGCCTTCTTGGCTACAAGGGCACTCTGTTGACTCATATCCAGCTTCTCATCCACTGTAACCCCCAGGTCCTTTTCTGCAGAACTACTACTTAACTGGTTGGTCCCCAGCTTGTAACTATGCTTGGGATTCTTCCGTCCCAAGTGCAGAACTCTGCACTTGTCCTTGTTGAACCTCATCAGATTTCTTGTGGCCCAATCCTCCAATTTGTCTAAGTCACTCTGGACCCTATCTCTGCCCTCAAGCGTATCTACCTCTCCCCCTAGCTTAGTGTCATCCGCAAACTTCCTGAGGGTGCAATCCATCCCCTCAACCAGGTCATTAATAAAGATATTGAACAAGAACGGTCCAAGAACTGAACCTTGGGGCACTCCGCTAGAAACCGATCGCCATCCTGACATCGAGCCATTGATCACTACCCGCTGGGCGCGGCCTTCTAGCCATCTTTCTATCCATCTTACTGTCCATTTATCCAATCCACATTCCCTTAACTTGCTGGCAAGAATATTGTGGGAGACCGTATCAAAAGCCTTGCTAAAGTTAAGGTAGATCACATCCACTGACTTTCCCACATCCACAGAGCCAGTTACCTCATCATAGAAGCTAATCAAATTGGTCAGGCACGACTTGCCCTTTGTGAATCCATGCTGACTATTCCTAATCACTTTCCTCTCTTCCAAGTGCCTCAAAATAGATTCCTTAAGGATCCCTTCCATGATTTTCCAGGAACCGAGGTAAGACTGGGCGGCCTATAGTTCCCTGGATCGTCCTTCTTGCCTTTTTTGAAGATGGGCACTACATTTGCCTTTTTCCAATCATCAGGGATTGCTCCCGATCTCCACGACTTTTCAAAGATAATGGCCAAAGGCTCCTCAATGACATTTGCCAACTCCCTCTGTACCCTCGGATGCATTAAGTCCGGACCCATGCATTTGTGTACCTTTAGCTTTTCTAAATCAGGAAATCAGGAAAAGTCGTTTACTCCTTCCCATACAAGAACTGGGGGGTGGGTCGCCAAACATTAACAAGCAGCTGGTTTTAAAACAAAAAGGATTTCTTCACACAATGTAGTCAGCAAGTGCAACTCTAGCAGTTGTGAATGCCAAGACTTTAAGAGGGTTTAAAAAAAAAACCACACACACACACACACACACACCCCCCCAACACTGGACAAATTCATCAACGGCAATTAACTAGGATGGGTATGGACGGTGTGTGTCCTTGGCCTCTGTTTTGTCAAGCTTGAGAATGGACAACAGGGGATGAATCACTTGAAATTAAGGGTGTAAATGGTTCATCAGTTATCCTCACCCTTAGCAAGTGAGTCTTCCCACTTCCAATTAACCAGTAGGGGCTGGCACAGTTCCTTGTCTACCCCTAAGCAGGGGACTGCTTCAGCCCTGGGGGGGCCCAACGCAGGCAGGGTCTATGCTAGCCAGCCGACCAGAACAGCCCACCTATAGCAGTTCTGGCCCCTCCCAACCCTCCCACCACAGGTTACACACCAGCTCCCCACTCCCAGAGAGCTTCACTGCAGTCTTTATATATAAGCTTTATACTACGGAGCCCGTAGTACATGTAACCGTAAGGATTTTTAGCAGCTACATGGTTACATTTTTAACAACTTTTTACATCCTTACTTGAGATTACCTGTTTTGTTCATTCCCTCTGGGGGCACTGCCATTGGCCATTGCTGGGAGACAAGAGGCTTTTTGGTCTGATCTAGTATGTTATGTTAAGCTCTTAATCTAATTCCCTAATAATTTTACACATGAATAGGACACAGAGATGTCTCTTTCTAAAAATCAAACCCAAAACCCATATGAAAGGTTACTCCACACCAAATATGTTTTATATTCCTGAACTGCATAGTCCTGATTTAGGAGACTGCCCAAGGACAGAGGGGCAAGCAAAGCACATTAGCATGAGTTCACATCCCTTTTAATATTCCACAACTTACTTCCAAGGTACAAGACTTGTTTTACTGCCCTCTCACATTTTTATTAAGGTGGGGGGAGAGGAGGATTAGATTGACTGCATCCCCAAATAAGCAGCCAGATTCTTTGACTTTCCATGGCTTGCACAACTCAGAAAGCTATAGGTATGCTGTTCTAGGCCACCAAAAAGGTCAATATGTTTTTCTTCCCCTTTCACAAAACCTGGAAATTAAACTGATTATTTAACAGGAAAGCCATGTATGAGCCCTATATATGGAAAAGATAATCAAAAGCAATCTTAAATTACTCATTCAGTAGAAATTTCCCTTTTCTTTTTTTCTCATAATAAATAAAATCACCAGCTATGAATTTCGGCTGAAAATACGAAAGACTTAATTAAAAGAAGCCTAGCACAGTTAAAGACTATGCTTTTTTGTTTGACTTCACACTCTGGCTTTACTATAGTATGCCCCTTGAAAATTCCATATCTCACTCTGCAAAGTTAGGAAAACTGGGAACCAAAGCAAGAAAAGAAAAATCAGTTTAAAATGTTCTCAAATAAAAATGTCTAAAGAGAAAGCATAAACAGAGCTGTGCTACTTCATTTTATTTTCACTGCTGTGTGCAGGTGACATGAACCCTGTTTACAATAATTTTTAACTCTTTTATAACATACATTACCAACACCCTATTGCAAATTAATTCATTCTCACACTGAATACTCACTCTTAATACAAATCTGTTACAATTGTATCTGGACACTAACAAAATTTAACAGTGAAAAGGCATCAGCAGAACTATCCTCCCCATCTTTGCATCTTCAGCCCCATTAAGTGTGAAATTTTTTGTGCATATACTACTCTTTATTATGCCAGTCCTTGTGATGTTACCACAGAATGGTTTTTAAAAAGCAATTTTGCAGTTAAACTATAGCAGAAACTCTTCAACAGTAGTTAATTATGCAGAGTTTACCCCTGAAATGCTGCCTGTATCACTGAGGTTTCAGCATGAAAACAGCTCATTGAAACAGCAGAGCAGTCTGTTTTACTTTTTATTCAAATATTTTCACCATAAAAACCAAATCCAACCACTTCATCCGCTTACAGGAAATTTTATTTTGGTCTCTTATCCACCGTCATTTGTCCCTCACAGCAAATCTATTTTGCCTAATCTCTTTGGTGATAATTCAAGGTTATTCAGAACACAGTATATGCTAAAGAACATGAGCCTTATATGAAAACAAGTACTAGTTTCTTAAGTCTGCTCCTACACTGTGGCACATTTTTTCTTAATGCATTTCTGCCCGCTTTCATCCTAAAACATGGTTTTTGAAAACAGTTCTTAAGGAAGGAACACAAAGTTAATACAAAAATGTACAATTCAAAATTATAGCGACACTGAAAAGTCGAAAAGTTGCTGGAAGCGAATCTCAGTATTTTATTTTATATATGAGCCAATAAGCAATCTCAATTTGAATAGTATTTTGTCTTGGGTGTCTGCATTCATCATTCAAACAGCATAATAGAACTTTATATTATAAAACAATGTAGAAAATTTAAATTAAAAAATCTTTATTTTCCCAACACTTGCATTACAGATACCCAACAGAAGTATGAAAGCTTCTGCAGTTCCTACTCAGATGCCAGCATTTTCCAGAGCTTTACATCAATCAGTTCAAGACAAGCTTTAACAACTGATGGAAGCTCCAATCAACAAGCATAAATTATCATCTACTCACATCCATTACTAGTGAGAGGGATAGTTTCTACAGTATATGGAAAACAGTTGGCCCTTTAAACAGTTTCCTCATAAGCATCTTTGTATGGTCATGGAATTTTTAGATTTCTTTATATTTCATATCAGTCTCTAAAAACCAGATTCTTATTGGTGGTTGAGATCTTCATTACATATTTTTCCAAATCACTGAGGCTGGAAGATTCTTGAACGGCTTATGGATCTTGATAGAATACTTGATTTTTCCCTTTATAATATACTTGAATCATGATGTTCAAAAACATTCATTACTGACAAGTGTCTACCACTGCTTGTAGCAATTTGGGACAGTGAACATTCACAAAATCTTCAAATATTTTTGAAGTCAGATTATCAAGACATAGGTTTACAAGTTTTAGCAGCACTGCAGAGTTTCTAATATTTGCCATATAACTTTGCCTGCTTCTTCATTTGTTAAAATCTCAAAAAATGAGACATCAGAAAGAAAGCTGGTCAGGAATTTTTCAAAAAACAATTTCCATCAGAAAATGCAGATTTGCAAAAACTGCAACTGTCCACAACAGAATTAGTTTGATGAATTTCCTGTTTTAATTTGCTTAAGTTTTTAAAATTGTTGAAATGTCCCTATGTCATTTTTAAAACAAAAAATTCTATTTTTCATTTTGAACAGCTTTTTAGAAATTAAAATTAATTTATAGTAAAATATAAGAACAGTGAAAAAAAAAATCACATCTAAAAGTTTCAGTTGATCTGCCCCCAAAAAAGTCTCAGATTTTTGGTTAATTAAAATTTGACATTTTGGTTTTTCAACCCAATTTCGAATTGAAACATTTTTCAAAGTGACAAAAATTCTCATGAGATAAGACATTTCCTCCCCAGCTCTAATTAGAAGTTTCCACTCCTCACCAACTATTTCTAACAAAATGTGACCATTGTGTATTCTATATTGTCAGGAATTGTTCCAAATAGGAAAAAACTTATCTATATCTGGCTAATCTTAATCTTGTTTCCTCGGTCTTCTCGGCTACCCACTGAAGCTTCTAAAGCTAAAATAGTTGACTTTATTTTTGATAATGCAAATACCTGGAATGGAAGTAACTTGACATGAGTCTGATAATGACTTTTCAAGACGAAAGCCTCTGGGGAAACAAACATGCAGAAGCTGAATGAGGGACTGGAATAAATCCATAAAAAAAACTGTCAGACTGCTTTTCTTGAGGTCAGCATCATCCATACAAGGGCCCCAAACTTTCTTCAAGTCTAAGTAACTACTTGTAACCAGAATAAGTATATGCACAAAAAAAGTGTATGCAAATATCTTCTGTTCATACTTAGCCTTTCACCTTGTTTTCTGCAGCCAACAGACTCTTGATGAAAGAGTACTGTTGTGCACAATGACAAGTTTGTGTATCCCTACTCTGTTGCAAGACAAAAAGGAAATGGAAAGAAAAGCAAGGTCCAGAGTAACAGGAAAGCA
Organism: Pelochelys cantorii; assembly: GCA_032595735.1. Taxonomy (NCBI): domain Eukaryota; kingdom Metazoa; phylum Chordata; order Testudines; family Trionychidae; genus Pelochelys; species Pelochelys cantorii. Next base: position 66,800,721 of record CM064328.1, read on the forward strand.
GGAGAGATAATCACTACCAAACCATCACACATAACCCACTGAAGGAGATATAATAAAAACCTTACTGAAACTGAGTTATTGGAATTGAGAGCTAATTTTTTTATATTTTAACAGACCAATATACTAGAAAAACATTAATCCTTGCTAACTAATTTAAACTGAGAAAGAGATTTTAGCTATTTCCAGTACCTCACACATTTCGTTGGCACACTGACGTGCACATAACACACCCTTAAATCCTGGAACAGTGGCTCTCAACCAACAGCCCGCTTCCCAGCTCATCAGCATTCAACTGTGACATCCTCTGAGCCAAAGAGAGAGTATATATATTGTGTGCATGCAGCCCATATAACAGAGAGCTGAATATGCAGCCTGCAACAGTACATCGGCTGCAAACCACTGTCCTGGAAAAACAATTCACTCCAATCATTTACCTTGAAAGAACCTCATGTCCTCTGACATATATGATGCCAAAGAAACATCATAGGATATCCCCTATGTAAAATACAACAGATCATATTCCTTGGCAAATAATAAGGATATGGGTGGCCATTGAAAAAGCAATTTTCTTTTCTAGAACTGCTCATGAAGCAGAGCATGCTTCAGCTAGCAATGTGAAGTAGTCGACTATCCGATAAGCAAATGCTTATCGGATAGTCAACAAACTTGTTGACTAGTTCCTCCCGACCCCGCTTTGCTGCCTGTGTCAGAAAGAGGTAGTACGGGGGGAGGGAAAGGAGGAGATACTTCAAAGCAGAAGCACTGCGTGGAGCAGACCCTGGGTTTCATACGGTGCTGCCGCTTTGAAATGCTGCTGCAGGAGCCCAGCGTCAGGCTTCTCCTGGCATTTCAAAGCAGCAGCGCTGCATGGAACCCGGAGTCAGCTGGGGACTCCTCCGCTGACCCCAGGCTCCGTGCCATGCTGCCTTTTCGAAACACCGAGGGGAGCCCAGCATCAGGCTCTGTGCAGCGCTTTCACTTTGAAACACTGGGGGAGCCCAGGGTCAAGTTCCTAGTGGTATTTCAAAGTGGCAGCGCCCTATGGAGCCGAGGATGAGCTGGGCACTCTCCAGCTGATCCCAGGCTCCACTCGTCACTGCTGCTTTGAAATGCCACTAGGAGCCTGATACCGGGCTCCTGTGACAGTATTTCAAAGCGGCAGTGCCACACAGAGCCCGGGGTCAGCTAGGAGTTCTCAGCTGATCCCAGGCTCCACACGACGCTGCCACTTTGAAACGCTGAGGGGAGCCTAACTCTGGGCTCCTGCAGCGTTTCAAACTAGCAGCACCACACAGAGCCTGGGGTCAGCGGGGGAGTCCTCAGCTGACCATAGACTCCACGTGGCGCTTTCACCTTTAAAGTGCAGTAACAGCTCTAGGGCTGTTTCTACACTTCAAAGGCGGAAATGCCCTATCGACTAGTCGAATAATCAATGCAAAATGCATCGACTATTCAATTAGTCAATTACCCGCAATTTAACATTCTTCGCTTCAACTAAACTTTAAGCGTGGAGGGGCACTTTTATTCTGCCCCACATATATTCGTTGATGGAGGTGTCTGCTATAAAATTTTAAGAAATGGCCAGCCAACCGATAATACCCACGTTTTTAATTTTTAGGTATAGCATGCAGTATGTCCCACTGCATTATCTATCTGTACCTGAGAGTATTAGGATCAGCTGCAGTACGCCCACGTAGTTTGAGAATTCACTTATGAGGCTTCTATTTCTGTGTCAAATGCTCATCAATTTGATGTAACAAACTCAGGCTGTAAAAATGGTTTGAGAGTATAATTCTTGCACTATCTACAAAATACCCAGCAATGCCTCTTGCTGAAAATCAGATTTCAAATGTGTGTCATTGATGAACATAAGAACACAAGAATGGCTGTACTGGGTCAGACCAAAGGTCCATCTAGCCCAGTAGCCTGTCTGCTGACAGTGGCCAGCACCAGGTACCCCAGAGGGGATGGACCAAAGACAATGATCAAGCGATTTGTCTCCTGCGATCCATCTCCAGCCTCTGACAAACAGAGGCCAGGGACACCATTTCTATCCCCTGGCTAATAGCCTTTTATGGACCTAACCTCCATGAAATTATCTAGCTTCTCTTAAACTCTGTTATAGTCCTAGCCTTCCCAGGAGGCTTTTGCAATGCTCTGCCATGTTTCTGTGAATGCTCAACTGCTAAAGTGCAGCACTCACTGAGTCAAATCCTACTTCTTCAGTTCTTCCTGTAACATCACAGAACCACCAGCAGCAAACAAGCTTCCTGTAGCTGTCAACTGGATACAGGTAACATGAAAAGAGCCCATGCAGAGTATTACATTCTAAGTGGTATCTGTGTTTTCTCAATTATGACTTATACTTTAGCATAATGTCCTGCTCATACACCTTAAGTACTCTGAAGAACTTTTACATCATGGCATGAGTCATTAATTGCAACTCTATTTTTAATATTAGAATTTTAGATTATGCCCAAAAGGAAGAAAAAAATATTTTGTATATAAGCAAAAAGTATTTACCTGATAATCATTCTTTTTCAATTGCATACCTACAAGACAACCATAAATGGCTTGAATCCTTCTCTGCTTAGCTACAGGAGAAGTCCAATCAACCAACCAACCATCACGGGATAGAATTCCCCAGATCTTTCTCTTCACGCCAAAATGACTGCATCCCAAGCTGTAAAATTGAATTATACGAATATGCATATTAACCAAATGATTCTTCCCTTTGAAATTGTCTAATATTTAATTGTGTTTTAGTTATTAATATGCTTATTCGTATAATTTAGCTTTCCAGCTCTGAAAGGAGAAAACGTCAGGGTATATTCTATCATGATCTTTGTTCAATAGATCAATTTAATCCTATATTTGAGTGAGAAAGAATGCCATTTGACTGTGGTAACAGAAACCTAGTCTTTACATCTTTTTTTTTGATTACTTGAAGGAAGGACAGAAAATCTTGCCACTGAAGCCTGAAGAGACAAAATTCTCTTGTACATCTTTAATGGAAGACTAGATGTGATAATGGACTATTTCTCTTAAAACACTTTGAACATTTATTAATTTTAGTGTTTAAACTGTTCTGCTATGCCAGTTAATAGACTACACTTAAGTTTTTGTGTTTACTGCTTTGGATCAGATTCTATATTCTTTTCAAGCTAGCTCCTTCCCCAGCCTAACTGTTCACCCCAATCAACAGCTATACTTTCATTAGTAATATGAAGAGTAATAATGCACTTGTGGCACATTTCATGGGAGAATTTAATTATAAATACCTAAACCTCTCAGCACCTCAGTGAGATAGTGAAGTATTATTATGTAGATAAAATTGTACACAACTATGCAGTCAACAATTTTTTCAACTCAGTTATATCAATATGTCTTACAAAAAGCTAAAGCTCAGTAAGAATAAGGCACAACAAAACCATATTTTTCCTACTCTAACTAGGATTATTATTTTCTACATTACGTTATTTATAGGGTTGCAGGTATCTGGTTTTGAGCCGGATAGTCCAGTATTTGAGCTCTCTGTTCAGGAAACAAATTGAGAAAATATAAATGTCCGGTATTTTCTAAATAAGATGTAATGTAGATTGTCATGTAATGTCAAGTGTGTCCGGTATTTTTGTTGAAACCATCTGGCAACCCTAGTTATTATAGTTATGTATGCCTATTTCAGATGTGTGAGATGGTCACAGTAATTGATCAGTCTTGTATAACTATTTTCTGTAACTGCTTTAGTCTATTTAGACAATTTCTCACAGCTTTAAATTTTAATTTGCTTTTTGTGTTTTTTGGGGTTTTTTCCTTTTCTGTTGACAGTACTGCTTGCCAAAATAATCCGCAGAACCTCTACCTGGAATGTATATGAAAATTAAACCCTAATTAAAAAAAAAGTCTGAATTTCAACTGCTTGGGTGGGTTGAAAGGATATGCATCTATCAACAAGGTTTGGTTTATACCTCTGAAAACTTTAGTCACAAATGAAAAGAATATATTAGTCTCCACCCATTCTCAACAAATCATTTGTTCACATCAGGAACCCATCAAATAATCTTGTTACAATTTTATATGAACGAATCTCTGCTCAGGAATAGCAGACAGGTTGAAAGTTAAGATCAAAAGCATTATACAAGAATTAAGAATCTTGCTTTCTACCAAATCATGTTATGCCTGGCTATAAACAGTGCTATCAGTACCTCACTGACAACAGCTGGAATTTCTGACATACATCATGTAACATTTAGTGATTAAGAATTCACCAAAGTCAGTTTATAAAGCAAAATGTTAAGCTTTTGGACAACATTACCAGTTTTAGTTGTTCTTTTCTCCTTTTGCCAAAAGCCGAACTTGAAGACCCAGGTTCTGATTCTTGACCTCCTGTTTTAACATCTTCCTCATCCTCTTCCTCTTCATCATCTTCATCAAAGCACCATTCAGGTAGCTCAGGAGGTGATGGTGCATCATCTACATCTCCATATCGACGGAAGAGCTCTTTCAAATAGTCACCTTTGTAGATACCTGGTGGTCTGGCTTGAGCAAAAGTAGCCACTGCTGCTTCAATACTGGCAAAAAGAAATTGAGAATTAATTATTTCTGGATGTTAACAAGATATGTCTAACAAATTAATAATGTTCTTTGTGACTGTCAGTTTCCCCTAAAAATTCAAAAAATAAATCACTCCATTATCAAGAATTCAGAAACCCCTCAGATGCTTACAGAAGGAAAGCTTACTAACGTTGTACGGTAACTGGAGTTCTTTAAGATGTGTGTACCTTTGGGTGCTCCATTTCAGGATGTGTGAGTGAACACTCACTTTTGATTCGATATTTTCAACAACAGCATCTGCTGGCCTGCATCTCCATCCAGATTTCCCTCTACGGTGCCAGGAGCACAGCTTCACAGGTGATTAATCAGCCCCGCCCAGTCAGCTCCCTGCATGGAGCCCTTAGCCTTTGACTATGAAGCTGTGCTGCCACACAGCTTAGAGGGAACACTATCTGCATTCTAGATATCTTTGTTTTCTGGTAGAGTAGTATTGGGAAGGGAAGGCGGGTGTGGACCCTCCATTGCTCCAGTCCCTTCTCAACTATGAAATCTTGTGAGAAAATTGGAAAGCAGAGTAGAAAGGATGGCAGTGAAGCATAATCTCTCCTACTGGTGCTTTCCTTCAGGAGATTCTTGAGTAGTACCTCAATTATGGAGAAAAGAGTTAGATTAATTACAGACCTTAGACTAGCATCACCAAAAGCCATGTCAACTCTGAAAGCAGCCATGACTACGGAGAAAGTACTTAGAAAGTGTGCGCCCCAAAGGTGAGGTGGCTGACCTGCAGACATCTGAGATAGGTATGTTTTCCAGAAGCACCAGAGGCAGATTGAACCCTGTTGTAATGAGCCGTCATAGGAAGGAGACAAACTCCTGAGCTTCATAACAGATTATGGTGCATCCTGCAACCCATCTAAACAGCCTTCAGGTGGAGATCAGATGTCTTTTTCTTAGGTCTCATTTCTTCGCCGAAAGAGCAAAGGCCTGGGGTAAAAGGTCAGTAGATGAATCTCCTGATTAATGTGGAACTCTGAAGAAACATTACAGCGGAGGTGCAGGCATGGACATAGTGTGGCCTTCTCATGATTATACACTGTATACAGTTGGTCAACCCTCAGGATGCTCCTAGCTCTCCTACCTTCCTAGCTGAAATAATGGCTACGAAGAACAAGGTCCTGAGGAACCAATGAAAGAGGGAATAGGCCCCCATAAAGTCAAATGGAGGCTTCTTCAATACATTAATGACTAAATAAGTAGGTTCTTTCACGGGAGGAAAAAGGTTGATCGCCCTCTTAATAAACCTCATAGTGGTTGGATCCATAAAGACTGAAAATCTCTCAATAGGGACATGAATCTTAATTGAGCTGAGCAATAATCAAATGGTCTTCAGATTTAGCAGGCAACTGAGAATGTCAGACAAGACTTGGGAGGAGCTATACATTGACAGATGCACCAACATTGAAAATGTTTCCCTATCTGTAGGTAGGTTTTCCATTTTGAGACGTATCTCCAGAGAGCGATCTTCTTCTATAACAATGAACCACCTTGTAGCCATGCCTTCAGGGGAAACCTCAATAAGCTGGGGTGGGTTATAGTGAGGAGATGCACAATCAGGGAGAGATGGAGAAGCCGTTGCTCAGACATGCAAACTCAGAAAGCCCTCAGCTCCAACAGTGCCATGAGAATGGCTAATTTACCCTGTTTCAATCTGTGCAAGACTAAGCAAATGGTATAGTGGAATAAACATATACCAATACACCGGGCCAAGGATAACTAGGATAACCCACTGAGTTGCAGCAGTGCCCTGACCTCAAACAAAACTGTCTACAATTCATGCTGGATAGTGTCACTAAAGTTTCTCTCTGGATGACCCCCGGTAGGACAAATCTATATTATTTTCAGGCTGAAATACCAGATAAGGGAGTCTGTCACTATGATCTGCAGTCCTCGATGACAAACCACAGAGAATGAGGCACCAGTTCCATAATTTTACTGACTCAGCATGTTAGGATTTAGCTCATACTCCCCCTTCCCAATTGATAGTATACATATTTTCTCTGTTATCCATCAGATAACACACGTTTTCCAACATTGGGGCTAGCAAATTTAAACTACTTTGAGGTCTATTGTCTCCTATGAGTCCAATTGATTTAAGCTGTGAAGTGCTGAAAATGCACACCCAGCCTACCAGGAGGGTGTCTATGGTCATGATTCTTGTGGGAGGAGGCTACAAAAATGGAACACCCACATATGCCTTTTGTGGATCTTTCTGCTAATTTAGGTATAGACTTTAATTGAGGTATAGACTTCCACTTGGTCTGTTATTATTGGAGGTATAAGCTTTTCTTATCCAGACTCAAAAACCTCAGGACTGTAGTCTTCCTAAAGGAAGTCACACACATACCAGCATCAATGTGGCCCCAGAGTTGCAGGCAAGCTCTTGCTGTGATTTGTGAGTTCTGTTGTATTGCTGAAATGAATCTGGACACTGTGGCAAACCTGTTATAGAGGAGTATGTTCTGGAAGTGGTAGAGTGCAGAACGGTCCTACTAAATGCTACATAATGTGCAGGTGTGAGTACAGACTTTTCTGAACCAGGGATGTTAAATTTTGATTAATCAGTTAATTGAATAGTTAATGGAATTTCCATTGACTACTCGATTAGTCAATAAGGGGTGGGATGGGGCACTCGCTATCACCGCTGCACCTCTGCCTTTTAAATGTAGTAAGAGCTGCCCATGGCTCTTACTACATTTAAAAGGCAGAAGAGCAACGGGGACTCAAGCAGTCACCACTTGCCTGGGGTCCCACTTCTCCCTTTGAAATGTAGCAAGAGCCCCCAAGGGCCACTTGCTACATTTCAAAAGGAGAGGCACAGCGGTCGGACCAGCAGGAGCGGAGACTGCTTCAGTCCCTGCTCATGCCATTTCCCTGCTGTGCCTCTACTTCCCTTTCCCTCCTCCCTCCACAGAGATGGTGCTGGGGGGAACCGGCTTTTAAGCCAGCTCCCCTCAGTACCAGCCCTGCTCCCCCTCCCTTTGCTGCCTCTCTGAGATAGAAGCAGCAAGAGGGTGGGGGGGGGGGTGACTAGTCGAGTCACTACTTGACTACCAGATAAGCATATGCTTATCGAGTAATCGATTCATCACTTACATCCCTATTCTGAACTGAGGCAGCAGCACAGGGAGTAGAAAAGAGACAGAACCTTCCTGGTTGCTGTCTGTACCTTGAGAAATGAGTGACCTTTCAGGAGCTAATCATCCAGGTATGGATAGATAACTCCTACCATTTGGTGAAAATGGGGTGCAATGGCCAAGAAAATTTTGGGAAAGACCCTTGAGAAAGTTGAGAGGACAAAGGGTAGAATGCAATACTGGTAGCAGTCCCTGTCAATTACAAAACACAGGAAACATCTGTGGAAGGGATACATGACTATATGAAAAAATAAGCATTCTGAAGGTCAAAGAAGACAAATCAATCACCCCGATATAGGGAAAGAATTATCACTGCTAGAATTACCATTCTGAATAGTCATGAGTGGGTGAAGGTGTTTAAAGTCCCAAGGTCCAGCAACAGTGCCCACCTCGCTCATTCCCACTCATCCACGTTTTTTCTCGGGGGACCAGGAAGTACCAGGAACGGAACCCTTTCCCAATGAAGACCAGTGGAACAGGCCGTTAATTGGGGTTACAAAAGATTCTGTCTCAAGAAACCCTCATGAGAATGGTCCTCCAAGAGAGATAATGTGGAAAACAATGAGGGGGTGGCTGGACTTGGTGGACTAGCCTGTAAAAGTCACATCCAGAATCCATCTATCCAAAGTGATGAACTCCCAGGAAGGCAGAAAATGGAAGACACAATCTCCATAAGGGCAGAGGGAGGACTGGTGCACTGTAAGCTCCAGAGAGGGAGATAGTTTACAGCCTTTGACCATGTCAAAAGTGTCATTTTGAGAATGTCACTGACTAGGAAGTCACTGTAGCAGATGGCTGTTTGTTAGTGAATCTGGGTTCCTTCCTGAAAGGTTCAGCCAGTCGTTATCTGCAATCTAATGTATCTTCTTTGTCACAGGTATACAGATGCCCAGAGATTCTAGTGTTGTCTTGAGAGTCTTTAAAAGAATGAAGAGACCTGTCTGTGGCACTACTGAACAATTTGTGCTCCTCAAAGGAGAGATCCTTAACTGGGGGCAGGCCAGAGGTCTGCAGCCAAGAAACTCCGTGCACAACTTCTGCCACAGAGATGGAATGTGCAGTTGCACTGGCAGCACTGAGCAAGGCCCTAAGAGAGAGTCTGGTGACTGTCTGGCCTTCTGTTATGAGTGTTTGAAATTCCCTCCTCTGGTCCTGTGACATGTGTTTCGTTAAAAAGAAAAAAAAAATCAGAAAACTTAAATAATTTGTAAAATCATGCATTGCCATCAGAGCTTGAGAACTAGCTACTCTGAACTGTAAATCAGCTGGGAAGCATCTGAGGCCCAGAAGATCCAGCTCTGTCAGTTCCTTGTCAGCTGATGTTGAGCGGGACTCAATGTTGCCTGTTTTCATTCATCAATGGCTTTAACAACCACAGTAAAGAGAGAGAGAGAGAGAAAATAAAACAAACACTCCGAGCCTCTTGGTGGGGGACAATATTTTTGTCAGCCCATTTACACATAAGAGGTATGTTAGCTACAAGTTTGCCACACCACATACGCTGGGGCCAAAAGGGCAGCATTAACAGACATGACATGTGGACATCTCAGAATCTGATGAAGTATCAACACCCATGTCCTTTGGAGGACAAGTGGTATCAAAGATTAAGTCAATAGCGGGAGTCAAAGAGGACCTGGTAACTGCTTTTGTACTGAATATCAGGATTTTGTTATTTGGGGTGACAGTACTGAAGGACATGTGGACAGCAGCTGGAAATTCCTCTTCAAGAGTTTAATGTGGGACAAGCATTGCAACATATGGGGAGGAAAAAACAGGGGTAGGGTACTTAAGTCAGTATCAAAATGCGAGCCATGCATCATTCTTAGGTAGCCACACAAGATGGTACCAACAATTATTTCAGCTTGGCTTTAGATGCGCTGAATTTGATGCCAGTACTGGGCTGCTATAGGTTGTTTAACTGATGGACTTCTTGGTACAGAGCATTGTTTTCTTACCCAGTGATGGGGTCTCAGTAAGGGGGGAAATGAGCACCCACCAGTACCCATGTCCTGAAATGAGGTTTCCTGAGACCAGAAAGTTGACTTTCACCTTTTTATACCATTTTGGAGAATGGAATCTCTTCTTTTTTGAGGATTTGTATGGTTCTAAAGAGTCCCCAGCATCTTTGCTTATCACTGCAACAATGATGGTTGCCTGGGCTCTCTGAGCAACCAAATCTAATACATGAGGGAGTTATGCAGATTCACTGTTACTCTAGGCCATCGGTTCCCAAACTGAGGGGTGTGAAGAAATTCCAGGGAGGGGTGTGAGGCGACCCAGCCTCTCCCCCCCCCCCCAAAGTTTTGCTGCTATTTTTGTTTTTCAGCCCCAGTCAGTTCCTTTTTTTTTGGTTGGTTGGTTGGTTTTTTTATTTGCTCAACAAGCTTTGCTGCTATGGGGGGGGGGGGGGGAGGGCTGGTGTGAGGGTCTCTCAAAAATCAAAAAGGGGCATGATGCCGAAAAGTTTGGGAACCACTTCTCTAGGCCATAGATTGAGCCCCTATATCCACAAAAAGAGACCCAGATCAGGTAAGTGAAAGATGAGACAAAGGAACTCCCTCAGCCAAAAGCACAAAGCTGTGCTAAATAAATGCAAAATATAAAATGAGAACTACTAAGATGATAGCTAAGAAATAAGCAATAAGGAACATGGCTAGCTAAGTTCTGTCTCAAGTTGAAGGCAGTTAAGAATCTAGAGTTGTGACACATCTACTCCCTTCCCCCAATATACTGTTACACTGGGGTATGAGAATATCAAGGGCACAGGAGACGATCCAGAAACACTGCTGACAAAAATCTCTGATCAAGAATGCATGGGTAAAAGGACGTTATAAAACAAATGTAAGGAAGTATTTCTTCAGACTGTCAACCTGTGAAACTCATTGCCAGCAGTGTTAAAGGTCAAAAATATAACTAGGTCCAAAAAAAGAATGAAGAATACGACTATACATGGTATTAGCCAAGGTAAGGGACACAACCCCATGGTCTAGGTGTCCCTAAGCCTCTGATTACCATAAGCCAGGAGCGGATAACGGGATGGATCATTCAATAATTGACCTGTTTTATTCATTCCCTCTGAAACATCTGGTCCTGGCCACTGTCAAAAGAGAGAACACTGGGCTAAGGTGGATCATAGGTCTAAATTAGCACGGCCATTTTCATGCTCTCATGTGGAACACGCATTAGAATACCACTTGAAGAATTATTCAATCCATTACTATTTGAAACATTAGAGCACGTGAGTAACTTGTTCCTTGTGCGAGAGCCTGTGTTATTATATAAGAACTTCTTATGTACTCTCATGGATAAGTAAGCTTAAAGGTACTTTTTGAGCCCTTCCAGTGACTAGAAGCTCCCTTTTGGGCTCCTAGTTATTAGAGCTCACAGCCGTTACAGAAAAGGAAGAGGAAAAATACACATATTATGGAGGTCAATGGGGAGGAGTCCAGAACAAAGGCTGAATACACTGATGAGTAAAGATAATTTAATGTTTATGAATGGTTAAAGAATGGCTCTCTTCTCAAAATACATATTTCTGTTCCTCTGGGAAGTGCCCGAGTACTTCAAATCAGCCTTTAGTAGTTCCTCTTTGGAGTCACAATTGAGCCATCCATTTCTGTACAGCAAAAAGCTTAAATATGGACATGTAAAAAAACTGGAGGTTAAGTCCACAAAATAAGTAGTTCCTTATCCTGACAGGCAACAACCATGTTATTCATCTTATTTAATGGAAAGCACTCATACTGTAATGTGCATGTGGAATAAAAGCCTACACAGAACAGAATAAAGATCACTTGAACAGTGACAGCATTACTTCATTTAAGCCTTTTTGGAAGACTCCTCTGACATCTTGGTATGGGACAAAGGGAGTTGCTTCAGACTATGGAACGAACACCACTACCTAGCCAGAAATTAATTCCCTAGGCCTGGTCTACAGTAGACCAAGAAGATTGGCCTAAGGTAAACAAATCCAGCTACACAAAATGCTCCCATTGGCTTCTCTTACTCCTCACAAAAGGAAGAGTACTGGGCACCGATGGGAGCTGCCCTGAACGTTTGATATAGCAGGTCTATACTAGACCTGCCAAATCAAATGCCAGACGATCCATCTCCAGAGCGTCGATTTTCTGGTAAGTATAGATATGCCCCTATGAAAAAAGAAAATATGAAGCAAACATAAAAAGGGATAAAATATAAGTTCAGAAGGAAGAAGTTAAAAAGTTTCTCTCTGCTATGTAGTGTAGGAAGTTAGATTGTCTGCAAAATGTCTGTTCAAGCTGCCAAGAGACAGAACAAACTACAGGTTTCCTAGAATAGGTGGGGGAAAAGCCCTTCCCTAGAGCTGGTAGATCTAGTTCTGTTTTGAGGAAAAATCATTATTTCGAATTGCAAGACTGGATGGTGGTCCGATGCTAACATGATGGGCAAAAGAGAAGAACCTAAGATAGTAAAAGCTAGAGATAAATAGGATATGAAAAAGATCCTAAAGCTCATTTTGTTCTTTTCACAAGACAAATTGGAATTACCTGCTAATTTATCTAAATTGCTTAGCAATCCTTTAATTAATGCCAGAGAGACCAAAGGCAACTTGGGAGAAGGAAGAAAAAGGGAAGAGAGATAGGCCCACATTCCAAGTGCTTAAAAATTCCAATCATCCTCTAGTAAGTTTGTCCTCGATTGACTACAAGCAGATGATTCTCTTATAAATACATAGTATTTAAAATAGTAACAAAACCTGATAATACAGCTCAGTTTTTAGGTACCAAAGACCAACATGGCAAAAAAGGCAGTTTTCAAATTCCAGAAATTAAATTGTCTTGGGGAAAAGCGAGAAAAAAGCACCACATAAATTTTCCAAAGACTAGCTGGAGGGCTTGCAGTCTGGATGACCTTTCCTTAAACAAGCTGTAAAACACATCTCAGCATTCACAGTGCATCTGTAACTATCCTACATCATGTGCTTAAGGGGTAAAGATGGACAGATTTTCTATAGGGAAAACCTCACTATTTTGTCAGCAAATATCAGTGCCGCTTTACTTGAAATGGGTAATGCAGCAAACATGATTTTTCTTAATATGGTGTGTGTGTATACACACACTGTAATTGTAACTTTCAGACAATTCTTTTAATGTTGCTGATTATTTGTAGCTTTATTTTATCTGCTACATTTGAGACTGTTGGTCCTGTTACACAAAAATTGACCATTTACCAAAACAAAAAACAAAACAAAAAAAAACATCCAAGGCTTAGTTAATCAAGACTTTTCACACAGATGCAAGAAAATATTAAATACAGCTGCATAGGAGATACTATTTTTGAAATAGACAACTCAGAATTTCTATTTGCTTCCAGGGGAAAGGACAAAAACAAAAACAAACAAAAAAAACTTACTGTGGTTCTAATTATTACATGCTGATGTATAAACCATTTAGATCAGTGGTCACTGCTCCTTAGGTTGAGAAGATGTCGTCACAGGTGATCCTGACTGGTTTGGTTGGAAGCCTATCAAACACCAGCACATCAGCTGCCCCTCCCCCATTGCCATGCTGTCCCTGTCCCCAGTCTTACAGTTGCTCTGGGAGTCACCTGCTTGCTATGCAGGGTGGGGAAGGCTGAGGAGGGGAATGCTGATGTCAGGGTGTCCACAGAGAGGGGGGACATGACAGGGCTAGGAACGGAGGAAGTTTGCTGGCAGCTGATCCTATGTCTGAACATGCACAGCATATTTAAAGGGACAGTGTTAATCTGTAGCTCTCATACAGTATGTGATTGTCAGTATCACACAACTACAATATCACGCTCATCTCCCAACACAACACATGCTTGTGGTGTTGTTATTGTTACTTTTTACCTCTTTCAAAGTATGTTATTTTAAGTTTTTTATTGGTCTATGAATTTCATAATTTTTTTTTCTCTTATGATCCAATTCTTTGAGTAATGAGTTCTAAAATGCCTAGCCTGTCATGACTGGAGTAATAATCCCTGTGGTAATCAGAGCAAACAGGAAGTGTGGGGGCAGTGCCTGCAGACAGGGGCAGCACATGGAGCCCCTGCCCCTTCCTCCTCTCCCCCACCGAAACCGCTGCTGGACATGCTGACCCCTTTCGGGAGCCAGGGCAGGGGTGAGCCTGTCTTAGCACCAGCGTACCACCATCCGGTAAGTGGTGCTCAGCCAGAGGCTGCATTCTGAACCCTTGCCCCGGTCCTGAACCCTCACTAGCACCAGTCTTGAGCCCCTCCTATACCCAAACTCCCTCCCAGAGCCTGCACCCTGAACCCTCTCCTGCACCTCAAACTCCTGCCCCAGACTCAGCTCAGAGCCACTCCCACATTCTGAACCTCTCGGCCCAAGACTAGAACCTGCACCACTCTGCTCCCCAAGCTCCTGTCCCAAACTGGTGAAAATGAGTGAGGATGGGGAAGGAAGGGAGCATGAAATGAGCAAGGCAGGAGGCAGGCCAAAGGTATTTGGGTTTGTGGTAGATCGTGGATTGCACTTAAATTCAAAAAATGATCTTGAGCTTAAAAAGGCTGGAGATCACCAATTTAAATGACATGAAAGTACCCAACCTATCAAGACATAGGACTCACTAGCTCTCTACTAATAAGATGTTAAGCTCTATCGCCACTTCCCAGGCTCAGCTGAACTTCTAAATTCCCTGGCCCATCGGTGCTCAAGGGCCCCACAACTATCCATCTCCTCTCACTGCATGTGTCTACCATAACACGAAAATTTGGTTCCTCAATCAAAGGCAGTCATCTTGCCCATATCCCAGCCTTTAGGAGAAGCTTTATGCTCAGTCATAACAAAAAGGAAGTAATATGAAGCAATCTGGTCTGGCAACATCTGTGGTCTGGCATAATTTTAGCTAACGGATGTCCACTTATGGGTATGGCCAAGTTTCCCCACAGTCCCATAAAGTTTGTTTACAGCTACCAGTCCTGCCTCTCAGTGTTCTGTGCTGTTAATTAGCTCTAATTTACCCCCTAAATGTCTATTAAGAGTCAGTAAGCAGTAGAAGTGTTGGTGATGCTACTAGACCATGGGTTCCCAAACTGGAGGGCGTGCAGGGGCATGAAGAAATTCTGGGGGGGAGCAAGGCGACCGAGCCCCACACACCCCGTCAATCCCACCCCAAGTTTCGCTGCTTTTTTTTGGGAGTGGGGGCATGAGGGTTTCTCAAAAATCAAAAAGGGGGCATGATGCCAAAAAGTTTAGGAACCACTGTGCTAGACAATACTGACCTCCTGTGCTTCAGCAAATTCTCTGGTTCGGCACCAGTTGGGTCCCAAGAGTGCCGGACTAGAGAAGTTCAATCTGTAGTAGAAAGAAAGATATTGCCAAGATACTACAGCTTGTCTACACTTGACACTACAGCAGCATAACTGTGGCACTTCAGTGTAGACACTACCAACGCCAACTGGAGGAGTTCACTTGTCAGTTTAGACAGTCCACATCCCTGAGAGATGGTAACTAGGTACATGGAAAACCTCATATCAATCTAGCATGGTCTATACTGAACTATGATACTCATGACTACAACATAGCTGAGTCAATCTAACTTCTTAGTGTAGAGCAGACTCTAGAGATACAGGGTTTCTATGAGGGCTAGTAGGACAGAAGAAAATCTTGTATTTAAATAATACCATTGAATAAAAGTCATCCTCTAACATGGCAAGAATTGTAGACTTTTTCACTGAAGTAATGATATTTAAAGTGGATCACCACTATTGCAGGGCGAAGGGTCATTTCTCCCACCCTTATTTCAAAATATGCATCCTAATTCTGGAAAATTCTCAAACGGTAGGCTACACAAGCAATGCAGTTTTTGTTTGAAAAATCCTATAATAAACACAGTATTTGGGGTTTCCTTTCAGATGTATGCATACATGTCACTTTCCTGCTACTTTGCTTATCTAATGCCATGAACAAAAGATCTACAATAATGCTACATGGCAAAATAATCAATCAAAAGCAGTATATCAGTCTATTTCAGTATTCTGCACAGGGAAGAAAGAAAGCAACCTGTATAAACTCATGAAAACTTAAACACAGCTTGTAGGACTAATTGTTAGTCTCCAGATTTGACAATATACCTGAAAACTTAACTGAAATAGACTGAACTGTCAAGAGAGTTTGACAGGAATAATGTTAATAATGTCACCTGCTCAAAACTATGCCTCTCCAGTTACCATCATCTACTGAAAATACAGACAAGTTTAGTGCACTGTGTTAGGTATGCCACCAAAAAACCAGTATTCAACAGTGAAAAAAATATAATCATTTAAAGATAAAAATCTTAAAACAGACTGCAAGTACAATCGAATTGCCAATGGAGCAATAATAATTCTGAAAAACATTGGAGAAAACACTACCAATCGTATCCCTTCCTTGTACCCAAAAATTAAATTAAATTTGCAAAATTACCTCCAATCCAACTTCTCAACCAAAAAGGCACAGATAAGAAAACCAGTTCGATTAAACCCATGTGTACAATGAACACCTGGAAAACAAAAACAAAACAAAACTAAATGTATGGAGACAATTTTTCAAATGAGTAACATGCAGCTGTTTTCATTACAAACGATGTCAACAAGTGGCATTTTTGTCTCATTCCATTTAAATTATCACCATTAAGGAGGTACTCACATTCTCACTGAAGAAACTCAAAACTTCTATGGACAGTGTATAAAGCCAAAAAGGTATTTAAATTTCATGTGCTAATTCCCACCAATAATTGTCTGAATCTTCAATTTGTCACAATCCAAAAGTTCAGTAGCACTATTTTTATTAGTGTTGAAATCTGAATAAAACCAGAAAGTACCTGAATGCTTTCTGATCTGCATTATTAGGAGTCATAAGAGACCATGTAACCAATGTAGCAATTATTAATTTAGAAAATTAAGTTGGGGTTATATTCATTTATATTGTTCAGAATAAAAATCAAGCCAAAGTTAGACGGCTTTAAACTTAATATATCCATAGATCCTCTCTCTCTCTCATTTCAAAATGGTTAACGTTAGTGCTTATTTAATGTTGAAAGAAATCCCAAAACAACATTCAATAAAGACAATCATTTAAACTACGTGCCTTTTTAGTTTAAAGAGAAAAAATATTACAGTTTATTACATTTATTTTTGAGCCTTTATTTTACTGAATATTTCTCAGGGAGGGGGAGAGCATAAAAGCAATTACTTCTAATTTTCCATTTTTCCTATGTTACCAGCTCCATCTAGTGGAAGATAAATAAAATCAGAAGGCCATGTCTTGCTGTTAGAATCATTCATTCAAGAAATAATCTTGCTCAAAATTCTCTTGCACCCCTTTTAATATTAAATTGACAGGAGTCAAACTATTAATTTATATATTAGTATCATGCAAAATTATTATGGTTATTTTTAGAGCTGTCAATCAACATGTGTTAATGCCTGGGATTAATGCAGTCCAGGATTAATGTGTTAAAAAAGTAACGCATTAATCGCAGGCATTAATGCTGCGCTGCCCCTTTGAAGTGCTGCTGTGGTGCTTCAAAGGGGCAGCACAATGCACCACCAGGGCTCCACTACCCCTCTGAAATGCAAAGAGGCAGCATTTCAAAGGAGCAGCTGCCTCACAGCTGAGCTGGGGATTTCCCCAGAACCCGACAGCTGTGCAGCATTTCCCCAGAACCCAGGGTCAGCTGGGGAGTCCTCAGCTGACCCCAGGTTCCACTGCTGCAGTAAGCCCAGGATAAGCTTGGAATCCCCAGCTGTCCCCAGGATCCACTGCCGCGCAGAGCCCAGAATCAGCTGGGCAGTCCCCAGCTGACCCCGGTCTCCACAGCAGCTGCCCCTTAGAAACACCAGAGGCGGTGTTTTAAAGGAGCAGCCATGGACCGGGGGGTCAGCTGGGAACTCCCAGCTGGTCCCGGGCTCCCCATGGCAGTGGAACCCAGGGTCAGCTGGGCACTCCAGCTGATCCCAGGCTCCATGTTGTGCTGCCCCTTTGATGTGCCAGTAAAGCAGAAAAATATCATTTAAGTTAACAGCATTTAGATCAATTTCTGTATTTATCAATTATATTCAAAGAAATTAAAATCTCAGTAAAGATTCTCTCTTGCGTCTATGTGATCAGATTATGAGCAATTGTTTTGATTTTCCTCTATCAACACAAGCAAAGTGAATGGTAAATTCCAAAATATGAGATTTAAAAATATGCAGTTTTGTCCTCCCTCCTCCACACCAAAAGCAAAATTGTTACCAATGGTCAAAAATGGGAATAACTTGAGCCCCCTTCTTGCAGACATGTATCAAGCCAGGTCAGGCACCTTTCTTCCTCAACCAGATTAAAAGATATATTTTCTTCATATACAGGAAATTAAGATTATTAAGAATGTGTTCTCTGAAAAAAACAGAAATGTCTCAATAATTAACCGATAGCCTGGCTTGTGTATTTCTTCCTATTTGTTTAACTAAGCCTGGTTTATCTCAAAACTTGCTTCATATTACAATGAATTTCACTTCCTGTAAACATATTTTTTTCTCTCCATTGCCTTCTACTAAGGCACAGTCTTTTTCCTCCCTGTTAGTAGGACTTGCAATCAAGTTTCCAATCAGTTTTTAATCTAGTTTAGGTAGGAAGTCTCTCAAAGAGTGCCATTCAAACTGGACACTTTCTATTCCTGGCCTACTGATGATGAAAGTTAAACTTTCTTAACTTGCACTCAGTTTGTAGCAATGGGACGTGCAGTGACTATTAGTATCAAAAAGTTAGAGCCAAAGGTCTAACAATTTTTATGCCTATGGCAATAAAAGAAGCATGTTGGCAATGCAAACAAAGAATGAGAATTTGAGGTCATGCATCTTTCCCAGCCATCGCTGTTCCTGTCATTTTCTACGTACATACAACTTCCAGTTTCCCCAATTAGTCTGGTGTTTCCTTAGAGCAGTGTTTCCCAAATGGGGTTCCGCAAAGTGGAACTCAGGGTTCCGTGAAAAAATTCTGCTCCCCCACACCCCGCAGAACCCGTAGGCAGCTCCCCCTGGGGCTTTGACGGCGAGGACGGGCTTCTGGGGGCACCTGGCTTTGGCCGCTCCACCACCCACTGTGGCTACCCCACCCCCGCACATGGCACGGCCCCTCCTCACCCTGCAGGACTGCCCTGTCCCGGTGCCTTGCAGCCACCTCCTCCTCGTGTGCAGGCGACAGCTTTTACAGTGGCAGCGGCTGCTGCTGGGAGAGGGAGGAAGAGGGGTGGCCAGAGCTGAGGAGCCACTCTCGGACCTGGGCATTTTTAAACTGCTGCCTGTGGGGAACCAGCTCAGGCTCTGCTGCCCCCCCTCCACCTAGGGTGCGCTCGGGCTCTGCTGCCTCCCTGCCCCCCCCCCCGGCGCACTTGGGCTCTGCTGGCCCCCGATGTGCTGCTGCTCTCTCTCCCCTGCACCCCTCCCCCACCTGCAGGGGAAGTAGCAGAGTTTGATCTGGTGGGGAAGGTCCGGGTTTCTACACCTCCCTCCCCCACCGCCCTGCCAGCGGGAAGCCTGATCTGGTGCTGCATGAGCAGGGGGAGAGGGGGACTGAGCTCCCTCCCTCCTCCCCCAGGAACAAGAGCATGCTGCCTGGAGGTTTTCCCTGCTGCAGCAGGATGTCAAGCCAGCTAAGCTCCTCCCTCAAGACCAGACCCCACATGCATATCCCCCTCATTTCTTCCCCCCCGCCAAGAGCCCACATTCCCAGCTTGCTCTGACACCCTGCCCCAAGACCTGCCCCACGACCCTCCTGTACCCTCCCTCCTGGCCTGACACCCTGCCCCAAGACCCCCTCCTGTATCCTCCCTCCTGGCCAGACAACTCTGCCCCAAGCTTTCTCCTGTACTCTTCTTCCTGGCCAGGACATTGCAGATCATCTTTGTGATTTATACACGAACATCATGAAGTATTTTCCAACCATAAATGACAATAACTGGATTGGAAATCCATTAAGTGTAACAGGAAAGCCAGTCAGTTTTTCTATGCAAGATTATGAAAACCTAATCGAAATCACTTCAGATGGCCAATTAATACAAAAATTTAAAGAAGTTTCTCTGATTACGGTTTGGGGTGGCTTATGTCAAGAATATTCAGCTTTATCATGATGTGCAATTCGTCAGTTGTTAACCTTCACCAGCACATACTTGTGTGAAACTGGGTTCTCGAATAATGCAGCAATAAAAACAAAATACAGAAATCGACTGAATGCAGCGCCAGATATGCAAATCCAACTTCTTAGTATTAAACAAAATAAAAAGAATTTGCCAAGGAAAGAAAAAAACCACTCTTCACATTTAAAACTGCCAATATAATTCATATTAGTTTTTGAGCTTTATTTTTTTGTACACATTAAATGTGATTTTTGTTTTTATATATCTGCAATTATACTAAATGTTGATCTCATGACCTTATTTAGCATTTGTTCATTATTATTATCATCCTTACTTATTTGTGGTCTACTTTTTCAGCTCCATATACCAGACTGTCTTCCGGGGAGGGGTGCGCTGTGTCGTGGCGCTCAAGTCCGGCGGCTCTTCCCCTCCCCCCCCCGACAAATTTTCTTTAGGGGTTCCTCAAAATTCTTCCGAGTTTAAAAGGGTTCCATGGGCAAATAAAATTGGGAAACACTGCCTTAAAGGGACTTCATTCCCAGGCTTCAAGGCACTTACATAGTTGATGGAAGAACATTATGAATTCTCAAAATTAGATTTTTATGACTAAAAACTAAACCATCATTTACTTTAAAATTAACACTAAAAAGAAGGAAAAAATTTTAAGAATGGAACTGAATAAAATATGAGCGTGTTAGGAAAAGTTTCTGATCAGCAACATACGTTTGAATCATGTAATGATCAGCAAAGTATGTTTGCAGTATGAATTTGTCTTCCTGGGGAAACAGTGCAGGTCCACTGCTCAAGTAAAGCAAACTAAATGCAAGAATCTAGTGCAGACTAGCGTTCCCGCTAACATTTTCTGTCCTTGGACGGGCTGAATTTTCTTTTGTGCCACACCATTATTGAGGTAGTAGGTGGATGTGTACCACCAATACAAACAAAACACGTATACATATATCTTAGCAGCCCATATGTATGGAAGAAAATATATTAAAACAAGACATCTGTGTCTAGATGCTGTGAGGTACCCTTAGTGACTACAAAAGTGCTGGTAGGGTATTAGCATTCTTCCATTCAAGGAAAAGTATAAGCCACAGAACAAATTAACACATGGCTTCAGGTTTCAAAGAGCTTGCAAATAAGGTTTCACTCTACAAAACTAGCATCACATCTAGTACTTGCTGCTTCTGACTCATAATAGTCAGAACTTCATCTCTCAGGGATAGGCAACTCTGGCTTCCCCCCTTCCCCTCCCAGCCACCAGGGAGGGCCGGGCTATGGCTACAGTTGCACCAGCCCCAGCCCTTTCTCTCCCCACCCCTTCCGGATGCGCCAGCCCTTCCCCCATGACCACACCAGCCCAGGCCCTTTCCCTTCTCCCTGCCCCCACCCCGGCAGCCCAGCCATACCCACCCAGGCCCTTCCCCGCTGCCTCACCTTAAAACCCCTCACCGCCCAGCTGAGGCAGCCCCAGGCCCGGCTCTGCCACTGGGAGGCGCTGGGCTTGGGCAGGGCTAAGGCTGTACCAGGCTGGGCTCTCACCCCAGCTGCCGGGACAGGCTGAGGCAACACCAGGCCCAGCTCGCACCCCAGCTGCTGGGTGGGGAGGCCCAAGGCCATGCCAGGGCGGAGGCCACTACAGCCCCAGTCTCTCCCTTCTCCCCCTCCACTGCCGGGGAGTGCTGGGCTGAGGCCAGGGCAGCTATGGCCCTCCCCCGGCCGCTGGGAACAGGAGAGGGCCAGGGCCACAATCAGCCCTAACTCTCCACATGGGCCCTTAGGAAGGCCAAGCTGGGAGTGGGTGGAGCTTAGCTGCTATGGACACAGAGTGGTGTGAAAAAAAATGTTATACATAGAGACAATTTACCATGTATTAATTAGTAAAAACACAGGATTTAAAAGCCATTAAGTTCAGAGTTTTAGATATCTGCAAAACTCCAAACAAATTGTTAAAAGAATCTTGTTCATCATTTTAAGCCATTAAACACCCATATAAACTTTGTTTGAAATGTAATGTAATCATGCAAATGTCCTCCTGACACACACACACCCCCACCTATGCAGTCTGTTTTCCCCCCTCACTCCAACCCTGACAGAGAAGACCACACAGCAAGTGAGTCAGGATGCCCCAAACTGTCCCCGATCTCCACCTCACTGCACAGATGCCAGCACCCACCTTTCCCTTCCTTCCCCCACCTACCCCATGCAGTCAGCCCCTTACCTCTCCCGTCCCAGATCAGGAGGGTTGAAGAGACTGCTGGGTTTCTGCCTCCGTCTCTCTCCTTGGGCAGATGGGACTCTAAAAAGTCCCCTCCACTCTGACTTCCCCCCCAAACCAGGTTAATTAATTACTCGCTCACTCTCTCCAGCCACTTATGCTCTGCTTATATCACCTGCTTATCTTGTCGCCTTTTCTGCTCTGGGAGCTCTTCAGTTCAGCATGCAACAGCTCCATTTAGCTGCTGCTTACAGATGCCACGCCCCCCACCGTCAGCTGAGCTCCCTGCCTGCACAGGAGCTTTGAACCTCTGAGCATGGCTCAGAAAATAGCTACGCAGTCATGCAGCCCCACAGCTTAGAGGTAACTTAGGTATAGACTATCCCAAAAATAAATTTATCTAACCTGCTCTTCAAAATCTCCAATGATGGAGATTCCACAACTTCCCTCAGCAATTTATTCCAGTGATTAGCCACTCTGGCAGGAAGTTTTTCCTAAACTTCCATTTCTGCAATTTAAGCTTTTTGCTTCTTGTCCTATCATCAGAGGTTAAGGAGAATAGTTTTTTCTCCCTCCTTCATGTAACAGTCTTTCAGATACTTGAAAGCTATTGTGTTCTCTCTCAGTCTTCTCTTTCCCAAACTAAACAAACCCAGTCCTTCGGTCTTCCCTCATAGGTCATGCTTTCTAGACCTTTAACCAATTTTGTTGCTCTTCTCTTAATTTTTTCCAGTTTTCCCACATCTTTCCTGAATGGTGGCACCTAGAACTGGACACAATTATGCAGTTGAAGTCTCATCATTGCTGAGTAGAGCAGAAGAATTACTTCTCATGTCTTGCTTACAGCACTCCTGCTAATACATCCAAGAGTGACGTTTGCGTCTTTTTTTTTTTTTTTTTTTTAAACAGTGCCACACTATCAGCTCATATTTAGTTTGTGATCCATTATAAACTCTAAATCCCTTTCCACAGAACTCCTTTCTTGGTAGTCATTTCCCATTTTGTATGTTTGCAACTGATTGTTCCTTCCGAAACCGAGTACTGCGCATTTCTCTTCATTGATTTTCATTCTATTTACTACAGACCACTTCTCAAGTTTGTCTCAACCATTCTGAATTATAATCCTATCTTCTAAAGCATAGGTTCCCAAACTGGGGGGCGTGAAGAAATTCCGGGGGGGTGGGGGGGGGGGGCGCGAGGTGACCCACCCTACCCCAAGAAAGAGCCCACGCTGGCGTTACCTCACCCAAAGTTCATCTTTAACAGTTTGTTTTGCTTGGTGGCTTCCCCAGGTCTGTCTCCCTCTCTCCTCCTGGCTCTACAGACACGCCCCAGAGCCACTTTGAAAAGGTGCTAATTTCCTCCGGACAATAGGGGCCACCAAGAGTTCGGCTCCTTGAATAATCACTGAATGAAGGCTGGAATGGGGGCAGAATTGCAAACAGCTGCTAGCTCAAAGTCAGGAAGCAGCCCAGGGAACAAGCTGCACACATTCTTTCTGAGACCCCGGAGCTGATTGCGGGACCCTCAGATACCAGCTTAGCTGTCCTCTCTCCTCGCTCAGACCCCTGTGAGTACCCTGCCCCCCCCCGCTCAGACCCTGAACCCCCATGAGTACCCTGCCCCCCCGCTCAGACCCCAAACCCCCACAAGTACCCTGCCGCCCCGCCAAGAACCCCACAAGTATCCTGCCCCGTCCAGACCCCAAACCCCCACGAGTAGCCTGCCCCCCAGCCCAGACCCCCACGAGTAGCCTGCCCCACCTGCCGAGAACCCCACAAGTACCCTAGCCCCCCATCCAGACCTCAAATCCCCATGAGTACCCTGCCTCCCTGCTTAAACCCCCACAAATACCCTGCCCCCCCCCACCGAGACCCTCACACGTACCCTGCCCAGACCCCCACAAGTACCATGCCCCCCCGCTCAGACCCCCATACATTGCCCAGGGCCCCACCTGCCTCCTTTCCCCTGCTCAGGGCCCCACCAGGACCCTGCTCCTGTCCCCTACCTCCTGGTCAGACACCTACCCTCAGCTTGCTCCTGTAGCCTATTTTCCACCCAGATTCTGCACCCCATCCCTCTCTCACTGACTGGCAGCCCTGTTCTGCACATTGGATCCCTCATTTTTGGCCCCACCTCAGAGTGTAGAGGGGCCCACAAATTCCACTAACACACAAACCCCAGAAGAATGAATCTGGCCTGAAGCCTTGAACCTCAGTCCTACCTACCCTCCCCCCAGGGAGCTGAGGTGCCAGGGGAGGGAGGTGTCTCAGTTGCGGCCACATCAGTGGGGTTTGGGGGCAGCTAGGAGGGTTTGGGGGGTTTTTTGCATCTCACTTCTGTGTTCCCTGACTGATTTTTCTGGCAGTCAGTGACCCCTGACCCAAAACAGTTTCCCCGCTCTTCCCTACACTACCACCATAAAAAAGTTTTAATTTTCAAATTTCATTCCATGAAATGCAAATATATATTGCCTTTCGACATGTAGGGGTACAGGTTCGGGGAGGCCAAAGAACGATGTAGAAATCAACAGAACTTTTTCAAACTTTCTAGCACGCTTCCAGGAGTGTTTGGGACTATTCTATCGTGGGAGTAGGTAGCCAGTCTTGCGCGGTTACTGATGGTGGGGTATATATAAGGCAGCACGTGTCCATACATAATAGTAGTAGTAAATAAACATTTGCAATAACTTATCAAAGTAACTTGCGTCCATTAAATTTATTCTAATCGGGAAAATTATTTTTATAGATTTTTTTAATTTACTATATTATGGCCGAGATTAAGAAAAGGAAGTACGATGAAGACTACATTAAGTATGGCTTCACTGTCATGGAAAAAAACGGGACTGATCATCCTCAATGCGTAGTATGCCACACAGTTCTTAGCAATGACGTCTTGAGACCTAATTGTCTTGAGCGACACTTGACGAAGAATCACAGCACTGACAGAGAAACCAAAAGTTTTTTGCTGCTAAACTTCAAAATTTGAAACGCACGAAGCTGAATACTACTGGAGCTTTTCATCAAGTGTCAGCCAAAGCGGTAGAAGCATCTTATGAACTGTCATTGCTCATCGCTAAAGCCAAGAAAGCACACATAATCGGAGAAACTCTTGTGAAGCCTTGCTTGTTGAAAGCAGCGGATATTGTGCTTGATGTCAAAAGCAAGAAAAAACTATTGGAAATTTTGCTTTCTGACAATTCTGTGAAACGTCGCATTGATGAACTGGCAAAAGATCTTAAACTTCAAGTTGTAGAGGCACTGTTGGCTTCTCCTTTTTTCGCAATTCAGTGCAACGATACCACTGATTTAGCACAATGCTGTCAGTTGCTTGTCTACGTTTGATTCATTAACAATGGAACTGTGAAAGAAGAACTGCTTTTTTCAAAGGAATTGACGACCACATCAAAGGCTTCTGATATTATGAAAACGATTTCTGACTTTTTTGAAGAAAATAGACTTTCACAGGAAAAACTGGTTGGGGTATGCACAGATGGTGCTCCAGCAATACTTGGCTCTCGCTCTGGATTTGTGACGTTGGTGAAAGAAAAAAATCCAGCCATAACCACAACTCAGTGCGTCATACACAGATAAGCATTGGCCTCTAAAACCCTTCCAGATGACCTATGTGACTCATTGAATTTGGCCATCAAAGTTGTCAATTTTGTGAAGAACAGTGCTTTAAATATGAAACTTTTTAATGCTCTTTGCACAGATTTGGGAGCGGATCATAAAACTCTTTTGTTTCACACGGAGGTACGATGGCTGTCCAAAGGTAACATGCTTTCGAGATTATTCAAACTGAAAAACCAAGTGGAAATTTTCTTCAAGCAACAGAAGAAAGAAGAGTTATATCATGCATTTACAGACCAAATGTTTCAACTTTCACTGGCATACCCCGTGAACATTTCTGAATCTTTGAACAACCTCAGTTTGAAGCTGCAAGGAAACAACGCTGCAAACATTATAGTGCACCATGATGCCATCAAAGCATTTACGGAAAAAGTCCAACTTTGGAAACGTCGAACACAAGCTCAGATGCCTAACTTTTTGTCTTTTCCGACATTTTCATCACTCACTGAAAATGAAGGTTTCCAAGAAGTCTGTAAAGAGGATGTGAAGAACAAAATTGTGTTTAATCTGGACTGCCTCGCTGACAAATTCATCCGCTATTTTCCAGACAACTTTTCTGGCAACCCCATTCATAAATTAGTACGCAATCCATTCAACGTTGATGTCGATTCATTGCCAGAAGGATTGCAAGAACAAGCACTCGAAATAAAATATGATTCAAGTGAGAAAGATAATTTCGAAAACACAAGCTTGGAGGAATTTTGAATAAAATATTTCCCAATGTATTCAAAAGTTGGAGAAGCAGCGCTATGTATTATTCTTCCATTTTCATCAACATACCTCTGTGAAAAAAGCTTTTCTTCAAGTTTAGTCACATTAAAAACAAAACAAAGAAATAGACTGAATGTCGAAAACAATTTGCGTTGAGCACTTTCATCTTTCAAACCTAGGATTTCCCAACTCATGAAGAAAATGCAGCATCATCCCTCACATGAAATTTGATTTGTTTCTGCTATTTCTTATGTTAAATTACATTTTTATTAAATTTGTGTCAAGAAAAATGATTTGTGCATATTTTTAATTTTAAATATTTATACCAAGTTTTTGTGTTTATTTTTAATTGTAAATTACAAATTGAATTTTTTGTTAAAGGGGGGTTGGATGATGGTAAGGAAGAGGTGGGGGGGCATGAGGGCTTCTCAAAAATCAAAAGGGGGGCATGATGCTGAAAAGTTTGGGAACCACTCATCTAAAGTATTGCATGATGGATTGAATCATATAGGTAACCTTGGAGTTATCCCCTCTGGTGTGCTGATCATACCACTGGCACCCACCTTCCTGCTCTCTGGGACTCCCCACTGTACTGCTGGGCCACATCCTTTTGTCTCCCATAGCCAAAGCACAGAGCAGGGGTTACCGTCCCCTTGCAGAGTACGGCTGGTTGGGGCTAAGCCCCTAGGTTCTGCGCTTCTTGATGGGGTTTTCTTTGTGTGCCTCAGAGGCTCGCGGTGTCCCTAACACTGCCACAAAGGCAAAAGTTTCCCACCTTCTGAGCCCTTTTCATCATAGGCAAGTCCAGGGTATGGAAGGTCAGCCCCTATGTTAGGCCACAGGGCTTCTCCTGTTTCTTGCAGACAGCCCACCAGCCAGGAGGGGGTTGGGGAGAACCCGGTCCCACCCACTTGCTCCGGGTTCCGGCCCAGGGCCCTATGGGGAGGGGGATAGACCCGAGTGGGTTGTGAGGCCTGGCTCTTGCCCCATGGAACAGTAGCCCCTCCCTGGGCCACTTCCCCAACCCCTCCTGAATACCTCCTCCCAATGCCTTGGGTCAGGCTTTGTTGCAGGCTGTCTAGGGTCAGTCTCTTGTGCTGCTCTGTTCTGTTCTGCTCTGTTCTCCTTCGCTTCTCCTCTGGTCCATCCCTCTTCTCCTTCCCCCCTCCTTGCCTAAGGGAGGGTTATTTATGGTGCACTCATCAGCCTTAACTGGCCTCAGGTGTTCTGATTAGCCTTCCCTTCAGGCTGATGACAGATAGGCTTCAGGTGTTGAACTGCTGGGCCACAGTCTCTGGCAGCCTATAATGGGAACATAAAACTGCATACCAAGCTCCCCATGTATCTGCCTTCCACTAGGCTTCGGCAGCCTCCTGCTCTCAGGCTGCCACAAGAGCAAGACAGACACTGAACCAGTTCAGCTCCACGGGGGCTAGGGACATCAACATGTAGTCGACTATACGATTAACCAATAAGCCTGGGCTTATCAGTTAATCCTGTCAACTACATGCACTCTCTCCCCCCACCTTTTTGCTGCCTTTGCATCAGAGGCAGTGGGGGGGGGGGGGGGAAAGAGCAGGAAGAGAGCAGGAGGCAGTGCCCATGAGGAGCTGGCTTTAAGCAAGCTCCATATAAGCACCAGATCTGCCTGTCCCCTTCACCCCCGCACTGCTGCCTCTGACAGAGAGGCAGCAGTGCAGAGGTGAGGGGACAGGCTGGAGCCAGTACTCAGGGGGAGCCAGCTTTCAAGCAGGCTCCTCACCTGTGCCAGCTCCATGGACCTGCCTGCCGTCCCCCCTTGCTGCCTCCTACAGAGGGGGGGCAGACAGGAGCCGGTGTTGGGGGGAACCGGCTTAAAGGGCAGTTCATCCCATCACCAGCCACATGTCCCTCCCTCTACCCCACACTGCTACCTCTATTAGAGGTAGCAGCACGGGGCGGGGGGGGGAGAGGGGGGAAGGAGGGAGGGCAGGGGAGGCTGCTGCGAAGCAGCCTCTGCCCACAATGGCCTGGGCTCACTGCAGACAGAGGCTAGTCCGCTACAGCAACCCCTGTCAAAGGGGGGGGGGGGTCCAAGCTCCCTGTGGACAGAGGCTGCTCTGACCGACCTCAGACAGAGGCTGCCACTGCTGAGCAGCCTCTGTCCACAGGGAACTTGGACCCCCACAGACAGAGGCTGCTACCATTCCACACTGCTGCCTTTGTATCAGAGGCAGCAGCACGGGGTGGCAGGGAGGCAGTCTGCAAGGGGAGCTGGTTTTTAAACTGACTCCCCTGGCGGACCAGCTCCCACCTGGAACCCCGCGCTGCTGCCTCTGATACAGAGGCAGCAACACGGGATGGAAGGGTGCTCCCAGGGACTACTGAATAGCCATGTAACTGCTAAGATTTCAAGCAGTTACACAACTATTCAATTACACAATATCTAACATCCCTAAGGGCTCAGCACTCAGGAAACCAACCCCAAAGACACCAAAATCCCAAACAAATCTGTCTTACGCAGCACAAAAGTTTTACCCAGTGAAAGTTCATAAGTCCACCTACTTCATCAATGAAAAAGAGATAGACAGTAGTTGCTCCTCCTCTGGTAACATTTAGGCTTGGTAACAAACAAAAAAAGTGTTTTTATTATGTACCAGCAGAAATACCCGACGTCGCCCAGGGAAAATATAGTAAAAGGCGTGATGAATGAACTACGTCAATGACATTAACATAGCATATTTTATTGGAAATACTTTTCTCTTATATATTACTTTAAGAAATTAACATAGCTAGTGATGTGCTTACAAAACGCATTTACATTTAACTCATTTCTTGATAACAAAAGGTGTGGTGAATGAACTACGTAAATTACGTTAACAACATTTTATTGGAAATACTTTTTCTTTTAACATAGGGAAAGGATCTCATAGTTGCAGTTTGTGTGAAATGCTTAACAGAAGAGTCCAGCAAATGCCTATGATCAGGCGCTACTAAAAGCTAATTAGTGGCCCAATTGGGGCTCTTGGGGAACTGATTTCAAGATATAACCAATCCAGTTACTGAAGTTAGGAAATCAGTAGTATCTGTGCAAAATTTGGTGTTTCTAGCTCTTACTGTTTTGGAGATCTTTCGGGACAAACAAACAAACAAACTTTCAGAAATATTTATAAGATAAATAAAAGTAAGATGTAAGTGGCTGCAACTGAAAACAAACAGATCAAAGAAAGATACTAAATTAACTTTAACAAAAAACGCTTAGCTATTTCTAATCCACTAAATAACTTGTTACAAGTAAATGCTTATCCACAACAGCTATTCCTGTCTCAGGTAAAAAGCTCAAGTCAGAGTTTATCTTTACTTTGGCCCAAGTCGACAGTTTTTCAGAGTTCTTCATTGTCAAGTATCCTCTTAGGCTGGGCCAGGTAGTTTCAAAGGCCAACTGAAGACAAAAGACTAATGGTTTGCTGATGCTTCAACAGACTTTCCTCCAAGGCAGGAACCATTTGTTTGGCACATTGCATCCCCAAGGAAAAATACCAGGTTCAAGATGGATTCCAGTACCAGGTGGTATGGTCACATGTCTTTCTAGGGCAGACCTGGGCAAAATATAGCCCGTGGGCCACATCTGGCCCGCCAAGCCACCGGATCTGGCCCACAGAGGCAGCAGGGAGCCCCAGGCAGGCTCCCCTGCTTGCACCCGCAGCTCCGCACGCTGAGCAGAAACGCAGCTGCAGGGCTCCGTTTCTGTTTTAAAACTGGAGGGAAGGAGGGAAGTTTTAGGAGCCGCCCCACCCCCAGCACACTCCCATCTGCCAGAAACCGGCCAATGGGAGCTGCTTGTTAGAATAACAGGCAGCTAAGAAGAATCACACCCCCTCTCTTTGGCTCAATTATTCATGAAGCACATGGCAGGCAGGCTGGCTGGGAAACATTTTAAGTCTGCAGGCAGGCAAGCTCGTTTGGCAGCTAGCAAATAAGTCTCTTGGCCACAGCCTGTTTCTGGCACCCCAGCCCTTTCCTTCCCAACTCTCTGCCACCCCCCCCCCCCCACCGCAACATACCAAACCCTCTGTCCCCCTCTTACACCTATACCCCCTCCCAGATCTGGCACCCCAATCTCCTACCCAAGATCACAATACCCTCCTAGTCCAGGTCACATCCCAAACCCCTGCAGTCCAGTCCCCTGCCCTAGGTCACAACCGCCTGCTTCATCCCAGATCCCTCCCAGACTCCAGTCTCCCTCCTGCACCCCAGTCCCTTACCCCAAGCTCTCTTCTGTCCCAACCTCCACTTGAGACCCTGCATCTCCTCCATTAATATCATGGAAGTGTACAGCCCTCAACCACTTTCCAAAATCTTGGAGTGGTCTCCCATCAAAAATTATTGCCCACCCCTGTTCTAGGGTAAACCATAATTTGGGTTTACAAGACAATCTAGACCAGGGCTATTCAACTTTGAAGCCCCAGGGGCTACAACAATACTCTCAGCACACGCCAAGGGCCGCAACTTAAGTGTGGTTGCATGTATATGCACATATATATGCACATAGCTTCTTTCACATAATGACCTGATGCTCCCGGCACCTCCTCCCTGGGGGCTAGGAATGCCGACATCCTTTACCCATCTGTTCCAGCCAGCCCGTCCACTTGCATCTTTCAACGCTCACCGCACATGGGAGACACCTTGCCATTGTGGAGCGTGTTCCCAGTGGAGGCCATGTTCAAAGGATCCCACCCACAGGTCGTGTGTTGAGCCCCATGTAAATCCAAATTGCACCACAGGCCTCATGTGGCCCATGGGCCGTGTGTTGAGTAGCCCTGATCTAGACTATTCACAGGTCATTGGCTTGAGTACTGAGTCATTAAGATCCAGAGCCTCAATAATGGCCCTCATAACACATTTAGAACTATAAAAAGATCCACACTTCATATTTCTAACTTCACATACAAGAATGACATACGCACAAAAATAGGATACAGAGATTTTTCAGATTGTAACTTTAAAATTGATATGTTATATGAATGGTTTTGCATAAAGCATCTTTGAGCTATGCATATTCATATCCATAAATCAATTTTCAAAAAGCATACAGGGGTATGACAACTTGCAACTCCTCCTAGCTCAGAATTAAGGATGTTAAAATTCGGTTAATGGATTAGTCGACCAGTCAATAGGCACTTCCACATTCCTCCTTCCAGTGAGGCTCTTGTACATTTCAAAGGAGGAATGCGGAACTCCACATACAGCCCAGGGCCAGCGGGAAGTCCCACTGACTCCGGGCTGCATGAGGGTGCCTGCTTTGAAATGCACAAGAGTCCCCAGCAGGGGCTCTTGTGCATTTCAAAGCCATGGAGCCTGGGGTCAGCGGGGGCTACGCTGCATGCCACTAGGAGCCCAGGGTCAGCTGAGGACTCCCCAGCTGACCCCAGCCTCCGCACAGCATTTCCCCAGAACCCAGGGTCAGCTGGGGACTCCCCAACTGACCCTAGACTCTGGGGAAATGCTACACAGAGCCCGGGATCAGCTGGGGAGTCCCCAGCTGACCCCAGGCTCCATTGCTGCACCTTTGAAACGTGCAGAGGCAGCATTTCAAAGGGGCAGCCGCTGCACAGCTGATCTATGAATCAGCTGTGCAACGGCTGTCCCTTTGAATTGCCGCCTTGGGGTTTCAAAGTGGCAGCGCCGCACAGCTGTGCAACGCTGCAACTTGGAAGTACCCTTTCCCCCCCCTTTTGCTGCCTCTATGAAATAGAGCAAATGCTTATCGGATAGTCCAGTGTTTCTCAACCCGTGGTACGAGTACCCTCAGGAGTACTCGAGACAAGTCTGGGGGGTACATCAACAACTGAAATTTGGGAGAAAACTGAATTTTGGTTTTAAGTTTTACAGAGTTTTATTAATTATTTTTGTACTTTTTACACCCAAAAATTTTATCACCAGCCCAGCTACGATTAAGTTGTTTAAACAAATGTGTTGCAATAATAGAAAAAAAAAGGTGTGTGTCTGAAAACTGTGGGTTATTGGGGGTACTTTTTTTTTTTTAAAGGGGTACTTTATAAAAAAAGGTTGAGAAACACTGGGATAGTCAACCAGTCTTTAACATCCCTACTCAGAATCATCCGTAAACTTTATAAAACTTTGTACTCTCTATGCCATTTTCTAAATCATTGATAAAGATATTGAACAGAACCAGACCCAAAACTGATCCCCGTGGGACTCTTACTTGTTATACCCTTCTGCATGACTGTGACCACTGATAACCATTCCAGAGAATAGTTAACCCACTAGTTATACACTTATAGTAGCTCCATTATATTTCCCTAGTTTGTTAATGAGAAGGTCATGCAAAATGGCATCAAAGTCTTAATAAAGTCTAGACGGAATCACATCTACTGCTTCCCCCTTATCCACAAGGTTTGATTCCCTGTCAAAGAAAGCTAAAAATCCACACTGTTCCTTATCACCTTATTATCATCTAGATCAGGAGTGGCCAACCCATTAGAGACGAAGAGCCAAAATAGCAGTGGATAGAGTGCGAAGGGCCACGTATCCGCGGAAGAAGGGGGGGGCCAGAGGGAATTGTTGAGAAAAAAAAAAAAGCCGCCGCACCGGGGGAAAATAGGTGCCGGTACACTGTCCCAGGACATACCATCAAAAAAAAAAAAAAAAGCACTGGGAAGGGATGAGAGGTGCAAGCTCTGGGAGGGAATTTGGGTGCAGAAGGAAGTAGAGAAGAGGATGCTGGCTCAGGGAGGGGGCTCCAAGCTGGAGAGTGTTGGGGTCAAGTGAAGAGTTGAGGTGTTAAGCAAGCTGCAGGCTTGTGGCTCTGAAGGTGCAGGAGTTTGGGCTGGGGTGCATGAAGGGCTCAGGGCAGGGAGGCCGGGAGTATGATGGGTTCAGGACACAGATTTGCAGTATGTGAATGGTGCAGGAGTGTTGTGGCAGAAGACTGGGGATGTGGGGGTGCAGGAGTTTGGGGATGAGAGAGGCTCAAGACAAGGGTTCCAGTGTATAATAGGCTCAGTTTTGGGGTCTATGGGGGGTGCAGGATTGTTATGATGTTGCGGCCAGATGGGGGCTTGGCCCCAATTGGGGCCTTATTTGCCAGGTTTCATTTTTAAATAAAATATTATATCACACACAAAATGTTTCAGCATTGTCTTTATTTACAAGAGGGGCAGGGAACCTGTTTTGAGTCAGGGGTCACTGACCCACAGAAAAGTCAGTTGGGGCCACACAAATGAGATGCAAAAAAACCAATCCCTCCAAAACCCCCCAAGCCTCGCTAATGTGGCCCCAACTGTGCTGGTGGGGGTAGGGGACAGGGTGCTGGCAGGGGGCAGGTGACAGGGTGCTGGGGGAGGGTGCTAGTGGGGGGGGGGGGTCTGGCCAGGGGGAGGGGACAAAGACAGCTAGGGCTAGTACCTGGCGATCCTGGGTCTCAGGAAGTGCGCTGGCTGCTCTTCCCCTCCCCTCCCGCAGGCATACCACCACTCTAACCCAATCCCCCTCCTCTTCCCCAGAGCCAGGCACACACCCCTCCCCCTCTAACCCAATCCCCGTCCCCTTTCCCAGAGCCAGGCACCGACCCCCCTCTAACCCAATCCCCCTCCCGCCTCCCGCTCTAACCTAATTCTTGGGTCCTAGAGGCGGAGTCGCCACACTACAGCCATGCGCGTCTCCCTCTAGGCACTGGGGTGTGTGCGCTGAGCAGCTGGCTTTGAGCATGAGCTGGCCAGGAAGCCACGCGCACCCCCCAAACCCGATCCTCCGCCCCCCCCTTTTCCCCAGAGCCAGACAACTCCCCTCCCCACCAACCTTATGCTCAGGTCCCGGAGCCAGAGCCACTGCTACCATCACGTGCATCTGGGACACCATGCGCACCCTCTCACCCAATCCCCCTCCTTTCCCCTTCTCCAGAGCCAGGCATCTCCCCCCCCCCGCTCTAACCCAATTCCTCTCCCCCCAAACCTTA
The DNA here is from genome assembly GCA_032595735.1 of Pelochelys cantorii. Lineage (NCBI taxonomy): Eukaryota > Metazoa > Chordata > Testudines > Trionychidae > Pelochelys > Pelochelys cantorii. The sequence goes on from CM064328.1 coordinate 66,835,109, forward strand.
TGCCCAGGTCCCGGAGCCACCGCTGGCGCCACCACCGCACCCGGAGTCCTTGCCGCTGCCTGAACTCAGCAGCCAGCTGCTAGCACGTGTAGGCTGGGACACTGTGTGCAACCCGGCCTGCATGTGCAGGATATGATGCAGTGCGCCGTGAGCAGAATGGTGCAGGCCGTGAGCATGCATGCAGCTCACAGCAGCCTGGCCGTGAGAGCAGCTGACCTGAGTGGTTCTGGGTTCCGTCCCGGTTCCATCAGGAGCTGCAATTTTTTTCTTCACGAGCCACATGCGGCTCACGAGCTCTCGGGTTGGCCACCACTGCTCTAAATTATCCCTAGACTCTATTTGATAAAAGTTGGGAATGGGTGGCAGGGAATGGATCACTTGATGATTACCTGTTCTTTTCATTCCCTCTGAAGCACTTGGCTGTGGCCACTGTCAAAAGACAGGATACTGGGCTAGACAGGCCGTTGGTCTGACCCAGTACGGCTGTTCTTATGTTTGTCCATTGTCTGCCCGAGCTAGGAGTCAGGCAAAAGACAGATTGCTGTCCTGCCCAGAGGGCCAGAACCCCATTAAACTGCTTATTGCTCTGTCCTGAGCAGAAGACTGGCGCCTCTTAGACTGCTAATTCCCCATTGAGCCTTGCCTTTATAGACACACAGTAATCGGGGGAATGATAAAAGACAAGAGAGTGGAGAACAAAAAACAGAAGAAAATTCATGAGGTAATAAAGAGACATACCTATAAGTTCTGAAGGATTCTTCTCACTAAAATGCTCACATAGGCGGATAAATGTTTCTGTGTTCTCAGATGTAGGGCATTCGCCATGCCTGGTAAACACCGGGGGGAAAAAAGGTTAGAATAAAAACAACAAAAAGGGGAATTAATTCAGTACTGACTTTTTACTTAAAGAGCTAATATACGGGTACAATGAACTTACCCTTTACACTGAAGTTTTATATATTTGATCCCTTCTTTTTCTATATCATTCCTATCATAGAATCTAGTAGTATTCGTCAAGTCCACCAATAAGCCCATTTTAACCTAAAAAAAATAAAAGAGTAATTACTTTGTATTTAATTGTTCCAGATATGAAGAGCTCACCAATATGAACTGACTAATAATATCCAAAATAAACTGACAGCATACTAAAGTTAAGACGGTCTTTTAAAAAATACTGTGCTTTTTCACAAGGTCTATGTAATATTGGTCCACTACCACCATCATTTTTCTTCCTTCAGGGCTTGCTACAAAGCTTCAAGGTTTCAATTTTCAACTAGCCTCCAATGCCTACTTTCCAAACCCCAAAACAATCTGCTCAAAGTGAAGAAAAAATATTTGGTGAGGAAAGAGTATGCAATAAAGAAAGACTTGGTAAACAGATTCAGAGATTTTTAAACTATTATGAACTCAAGCTGTAATTAAATCAACACTGCTTTAGCACCCTGCAGCATGAATCCTGCAACTAACTCCAAGTAAGATAGCATGGGGTAGCCACAGCTATTTAACTGAACTACAAACATACCTCTAGACTTAAAGGCCAGAAGGGACCATCATAATCATCTAGCCTCACCTGCTGCACACTGAAGGTCATACAACTTCACCAACCACTCCTACAAGAGGGGGCCCATAACCTCTGAGTTACTGAAGTCCTCAAATCTTGATTTAAAGACTTCAAGTTAAAGGGAATCCACTATTTATTCTAGTTCCAACCAGCAAGTAACCCATTCCCCATGCTGCAAAGAAAGGCAAAAAAACAAACAAACAAGGTCTCTGTCAATCTGACCTGATGGAAAATTCCTTTACAACCTCAAATATGGTGATCACTTAGACCAATGGTCACCAACCAGTCGTCGATCGTGGAGGTACTGCCAGTCAATCTCGAGGCAGTGTTCCCAGCCCCTCCCCCGCTCTTCCCCTCACCTGCAATGAGAAGCCCACACTGGCACTACAGTCTTCTGCCCCTCGTAAAATTGGAGCCAGCGCCGGATTCCTGCGAGAGAGGGTCGAAGGGGAGGCGAGTCCCGAGGCTCTGCGCCAGAGCCAGCTTCTCAGGAAACATGCGTGCACTGCTCCTCCCCTCCCCACAGCAGCGCATGCACTTTCTTATCTTCCTTCCCCTTCCTTCTTTCCTTCTCCTGTGCTCCAGAGGTAAGCAGGGTGGAGGCAAGTTTAAGATGGCAGAGGCAGATCATTTGAGGAGTGGCTGGATTTCTTAAAGGAGCCACACATGCACTTCTTCCAGATCCTGCCCAAGAGATACTCATCCCTGGAGACCCCCCTGGGTACCCTGCTCCTGCCCCCTGGCCCAAACACCCACCAGCACCCTGCTCCTGCCCCCTGGCCAGACACCCACCAGCACCCTGCTCCTGCCCCCTGGCCAGACACCCACGAGCACCCTGCTCCTGCCCCCTGGCCAGACACCCACGAGCACCCTGCTCCTGCCCCCTGGCCAGACACCCACGAGCACCCTGCTCCTGCCCCCTGGCCAGACACCCACGAGCACCCTGCTCCTGCCCCCTGGCCAGACACCCACGAGCACCCTGCTCCTGCCCCCAGCCCTGACACCCACGAGCACCCTGCTCCTGCCCCCAGCCCTGACACCCACGAGCACCCTGCTCCTGCCCCCTCACCACTAGCCAGACACCCACCCCCCACTCTTCCCTCTCAGGCAGACACCTACCCCCAGCTTATTCCTGCCCCCCACCTCCCACCCAGATTCTGCACCCCCATCCCTAGTCCACTGACTGGCAGCTCTCTCCCACACACTGGACCCCTCATTTTTAGCACGACCCCAGAGCCATAGGGGGCCCACAAAGTCCGCTAACCCTGGAACCCCAGAGAAGTTAATCTGGCCTGAGGCCTTGAACCTCAGTCCTACCTACCCCCACCTCCCCATGGAACTGGAGTGCCAGGGGAGTGAGGTGTTTCAGTTGGGACTACATCAGTAAGGGTTGGGGGGTTTTAGAGGGGTTGTTTTTTTGCATCTCACTTGTGTGGTCCCTGACTGATTTTAATGTGGGTCAGTGGCCCCTGACCCAAAAAAAAGTTCCCCACCCCTCCCATAAATAAAGAAAATGTTAAAACCTTTTGTGTTGAACATAATATTTTATTTAAAAATGAAGCCAAGCCCCCATCTGGCTGCAGCATCATAACACTCCTGCACCCCTCAACCCTGAACCCCTCCTACTCCCAATCAAAACTCCTGCATCCCCACATCCATAAGCCTGTGGCTTGCTCAGCACCCCAACTCTCCACATGACCCCAACTCTCTCCAGCCTGATGCCCCTTCCCCAAACCAGCATTCACTTCTCCACCTCCTCCTGCACCCAAATTCCCCCCCAGAGCTTGCATCTCTTACCCCTTCCCACACACAAATCCCTCATTTCCAGAGCCCGCACCTCCTGTCCCTACCCAGTGAGAGTAAGGGCTCGAGACAGCAAGTGATGGAGAGGGTGGGCCTCAAGGAAGGGGTGGGGTCTCAAAGAAGGGATCGGGTAGATCTTGGCTTGCCCTGACATTTAAAAAGTGATCTTGGGTGTAAAAAGGTTGGACCACTGACTTAGACCCTGAGCTCATGAGCAAGACACACAAACCAGACATCTATAATAACTCAGAGCCCTCCTCATCTACTGCCTCTGGAGATATTTACTAAAAGCAGTCAGCTATGGGTCATATGTAGGGATGTAAATGACTAATCCATTAGTCAATTATCCGATAAGCAAAAGCTTATCAGACAGTCAACACACTAGTCGACGAGTCACTTCCCCACCCCAGCTGCCTGTCACAAAGGGGAGGTGAGGGTGCTAGGGAGAGCCAGTTTAAAAGCTAGTTCCCCTATGCTCCAGCTCCATGGGAGGGGGCAGGGGCGCAGCAGCCTTCTACCTTTGAAATATACAAGAGTCCATGCTGGGGCTCTTGTACATTTCAAAGGCGGAAGCACCACACAGAGCCCAGAGTCAGCAGAGGACTCCCCACTGGCCCTGTACTGCATGCCGTGTTTCAATCTTTGAATGCAAAAGAGCCCCTGCTTGAAATGTACAAGAGCCAGGGCTCTTGTACATTTCAAAGGCAGAATGCCACTGGGCGCTTCTGCCTTCGCAGCCGGGCAGCTCTTGCTGCATTTCAAAGCAGAAGCACCCTTATCGACAAATCGAATAGTCGATGGAAATCCCATTGACTATTCGAGTAGTTGATTAATCTAATTTTAATATCCCTAGTCATATGCCATTGTAGGGCACCTCATTATATCATCCCCTCAAACTTATCAATCTGAATCTTAAAACAAATTAGATTTTTTGCCTCAGCTACATCCCTCAGAAAGCTGTTCCAGAATTCCCCTCCTCTGATAGATAGAAACCTGATCTAATCACAACCCTAAACTTGTTGATGGCTAGGTTACATCCATTTGTTCCTGTGCCAATACTGGCCATTGACTTAAATAACTCCTCTCCCTCCCTAATGTTTATCCCTCTTTATGTAATGACACAGAAATGTAGAACTGCAAATGACTCGAGGTCCTTCTAGTTCACCCCACACACAAAGTATACTTAGACCAACCCTGACAGATTTTGTCTAACCAGTTTTTAAAAAACTCCACTGATGGGTATGCCAAAACCTCCCTAAGTAACCTATTCCAATGAGCAGGGATTAAGGATCTGTGTACACAGTTAAACGATGAGCCAGGGCTCATCAGTTAACCCTCAGAGTTACATGCACCACCCTCCCCTTCTCCACTACCTTTATATGAGAGGCAGCAATGCGGTGCGGAGGAGGGCAGGTGGGAAGCCAATGCACCATCTCCTACCTGCCCCCTTATATAAACATGTAATTGCAGCGGTTACATGTGTAGTCCCCTTACTATTAAAATAAGCCTCTGCTTATTTTCTGGGAAGATCCTGTGTGCTGCAATCCAGCCTCACAGACTACAATTCCCATGAGCCCTTGGGAAAAACAGGAAGGAAGTGACTCTTGTGTGGGAGATCTGTCTCTCTCCATGTACGTGGAGGAAGATTCAGCAGTCTGTGGACTCATCCCTCTGTTTTTGGAGCAGGAAGGGAGTTAGGCTGCTGTGGAGGAGTTTGATCCAGTTCAGGAGCGGCGGTTACGGACTGGGACAGTGAGCCTTTGGAACTCGGATCTAGCAGGCTGCTTCTGATTGCACTAGAGGGGAGGCCCTTTGGCTGTACTTGTGTCTAGAAGCTACTCTGCATCCAGCACACAGAAGGAGACTGAGTAACTGGGCATCTTTGGGGAAATGCTGCCTGGGACAGACCTCAGAGATACAGATAAACTCTGGGTTCAAAGAGAGGCAGAGAGGCCAACCCAGTGAACCAGAGCTGCTGCATAGCTTGGACCCACATACACTCTACCTTCAGAGAATCTCCATTACAGCTGCAGTTCTTCAAGCGCGCCCACGCAAGCAAGAGTCTGGGACTCTGAGTCCAGGGGTGTGCACAGTGGGCTGGGATAAATATTGGCAGCTAGATAAGTTCCTTTTACTTCTGTGTACTTTGTTAATTGATGTTATTCACTGTTAATTTGTTAAAGCCTGTTTAAGTTAAGTAAAGGTTGTTCATTCTAATGCAATCTATTAGATGTATATTATTTATGATTTGTAATTGTTGTTCTGGAGTTCGATCCAGTTTATTGCTGGAATAAGTTTATTCCTGGAGGCTCCCAAGATACACCAGTGTGTACAGGGCCAGCCAAGTGGAGGTACCACCATTGTACATTCTTTATGAGCAAGGGACTGCAGCAAGGGGGTGGATAGGTTTCCCCCAACCAAGCAACATCACCACTGGGGTACTCAGGATCTCCTTTTATGTCAAGACCATCAGGCGCCCCGGCATACCTGCGAGTGTGACCTGCTCCCGAGTAACCCAGGGAGGAAAAAGCGGGTTACACATGTTTACAAAAATAAACATATTTTAACTTCACTAGTAGGGATCCCATTTAATCAGTTAACCAGATAAATGTTATGTTTAACCGATTAACAGCTTAAATGGGACAGGTGAGGGACTGCAGGCAAGGCATCCCCTGCAATGAGGAGAGGCTACTATGGCCAGACCGGGCCCACTGCAGACAGGGACTGCTCCAGCCAGGCTTGAATCCCCCCCGCAACTCCCTCACCCGGGTGATGCATACCAGTTAACCATTCAAATCCCTCATACATAGAGTTTTTCCCTAATATCTCAAACAAATCTCCCTTGTTGCGAACAAATTATTTCCTGCCCTATTTTCAGTGGATGCAGAGAACAATTGATCACCATACTCTTTAAAACATTTACAGCATTTATCAGGACTTATCAGGTCCCCTTCTCAGCCTTCTTTTCTCTAAACATGTCCAACTATTTCAACTTTCCCACATGGGTCATATTTTCTAAACCTCTTACTTCCATTGCTCTCATTTGGTCTCTCCAATTTGTTCACTGCTTTATTAAACTGTGACACTCAAAATGGGACACAGTACTCTAGCTGAGGCCTCACCACTTCTGACATGAATAGGGCAGTTACCTCCCACATCTTACATAGGACACTTCTATTTATATATTCTAGAATGACATTAGCCTCTCTCGCAACTGCACTGACAAAATTCCTCAGCAGAAGATCCAGGTGCTTTTTCATAGTTTTGAATTCTTTGAGCCCTCTAAGTTTATCAACTGGGCCAAACTGTCAAAGAAAATTATGCATTAACCCTGTATGTTCCTCAGGATTCACTGCACTATACAAAACAAAAGGATTACCGAGTACGCCAGTACTACAAAAAAAATCAGTTAGTCAGCTACTGATACAAGTATCCACCTCTTTCAGTCCAGACTTCAAATATTCATGGGATTCTAACTAGGAAATGAGACACTTAAAAAAAATTATTCTGACAGTGCTTCAAAAGCAAAGTAAGTAGAACTACTCTGATATCACAGTTAGAAATATAAACAACCCCCTTTCAAATATATACCAATAGCTCACTCAAAAAAAAAACACAGTGTCTTTAATGTTTAAGCATAATACACGTATAAGAGGATGGTAATAGCACACATTAACCTTTTCTATCTGGCAACCCTGGGAAACAGGGTATGCCAAATTAAGGAAGTTTTGCCGACCACAGAGGGCGCTCCAGGGAGCACATGTGGCTTTGCCTGCCCTCCCCACCAGGTGGATGCAGAGAAGAAAAGCCTCCAGCAAAGCGCTTCACTGTGCTACCATTCCTCCAGTTGGGGAGTGAGGAAAGAGGGAGTGGCAGCATGCAGAACTACTTCCTCCTCCCCCTGCCAGGGTCCATACCATAGGTGTTTCCAGATTAGGGAGAGCGGGAGTACGGAGGTTCAAGTGTATGTTATTGGGATATTAGTAAAACACTATTCTTTATGTTTCTGAATATGTGAGTTCTGATTAATATAAATACCTATATAAAAAGGTAACAGTCCTCTATTTACATTTAAGGCAATTAGAGCATCAATTATTTGGATATAAGAAAAAGTTATAAATTAAAAACACTAGCTTTTCTGGATTGTCAGGAAACAATCTTCAGTTGTGATTGGAGTTTACTCCTGGGGGAATTCTGCTCCAGAAAATGTAAAATTCTGCACAATTCTGCATATTTTATCTTTCAAAACAATACTATAATCAGATCAGTTTCAATTGTTTTAGTAATCTATTTAAAAATACCTTTCAGTAACTGTATTTGTGACAGGACCATAACAAAAATTCCCCCAGAAATAGAGAGTTAAGGAAACCCCTCCAACAACCCATTTCCTGTTTCTCTGCCCTTTGCCCTCCAGCCACAGGAAGCCCCTCCCTCCAGCCCAGACACTCACACCTTCTTCCACCCAAGAGCCCAGCTGCAGAACAATCCCCAGCCCAGATATCCACACCCTGCCTCCCCAGAGCTTAGCTGTGAGACTATATTAAGAAAAAGGTTATTTAAAAGAATGTTAGCTCATATGTTTTAATTAAATTCTCTTTAAAAATGCATTAGGCTCCTGATGTAGAAAGAGTTAAGCACCTTTCATTATATTAGCTAGTGGTCAATACTAGGGCTGCAGAGGTGACCTTTAAAAATGTGAACTAAATGTAGATTACATGTCACCTACACTAGTACACATGAAAGCTAAACAATAGTTCTGAGAAGTATGAATAATACTAAGTTTCACAGCTGAGTGTGATGACAAATTAAATGCCAATATTAACTCACTCAGTGGTCATCATTTTAGTATGATCATAAATGAGGAAGTTACTTACTTATAAGTAGAGGTTCTTTGACATTAGGGATGTAAGCAACTAGTTGATTACCCAATAAGCATCTGCTTCTACCCAATAAGATAGTGCTTCTATCAGACAGAGGTGGGGGGAAGGAGGAGAGCCAGCTTAAAAGGTGGTTCCCCCCAGCACCATCTCCACAGGGAGGGGCAGGGGAAGTAGAGGCGCAGCAGGGAAACAGCGCAAGCAGGAACTGAAGTAGTGCCCACTCGTGCCAGTCCGACTGCTGTGCCTTTCCCTTTGAAATGTAGCAAGGAATCCCAGGCAAGTAGGGACTGCTTGAGTCCCTGCTGCTCTTCTGCCTTTTAAATGTAAAAAGAGCTTAATACATTTCACTCATCCTATTACTGCTGAACATTCCAGTCCAAACAGAGAACATGGCGGGCAGGTATTGGAATACAAATAAGGATCAAACATGTCAAAGAACCTCTTGTTACTGGGAAGCAACTTCCTTTTTTTCCCCTTCTTCTAGTGATGGTCCCTATGTGTATTCCTAATATGAATGAATTTCATTTAAAAAAAAAACTGTTGAGAGGCCAGGTTTGTAGATGAAAACTGTCCAGTATTAAACTACAAATGTACGTGCAGTTTTTATTTTTCTATCATTTTAAAGAGTAATTCTTTGAGATCAAACTTTTTTTAAAATTGCATTGAGTACTATGTCGTAATTTTATAATAAATCTCAGGTTACTGTGGGTTTTTTGTTTTTTTTTTAAAAGAGTGAGTAACAGCAGCTGTTAGTGGAATTGGGCATGAAGTTGTAACAGACATCACAGCCTTCAGAAGATCAGAATGAACACAGAGTAGGTCTGCGTAGCTCCTACTCGTTGTTAAGATAGGGTAGAGGGTCACGTGAGTGCATCAGCCAGGGTGTTGTGTGCTCCCAGAAGTACGCCACTTGGAGTGTGACATGGTGGTAAGTGCCCATGGGGTTCCATAGACTCAGAACATAGGGCTCAGAAATCACCCTTTTAATGGCGATATCTACCAATATGATGTTATGTAACCTCATGAATTGCTGACCAATTTTTATGAACAGAATTTTATAAATGAAACAGTGTTAATCACTTTTGGATTAGCTTGTTAGTAGCCTGTTAAGAGTTGCCCTTGAAGAATCTGTTATTGTAACCTCATTTTAAACCATGAATACCTTGTAACTAAAGTTATTCCATATTGCCAAGCTGACAAAATACGGCCCGGGGGCCGGATCCGGCCCATGGACCACCCTGCCAGGATCGTCAGGCACACAACTGCCACAGTTTCAAGTGCTGTCCCTGTGTGTCTCTGCTCTGCAGGGCGGGGGGGAAGCTTTGTGTGATCCACCACCCACCCAATCCTCAGCTCATATTGACTAGAAACAGCCAGCCAATCGGAGCTGAGATATTGGCCTGGGAGCCAGGGGGGCCTCACAACCCTCTTCCCCCTCCTGGAGTTGATAGCCATATGGAGGGAACAGCCCGTATTTTCAAGCAATCTGGGGCTGCAGCAGGCAGGGAGCCCAGCCTAGTTGAGGGTGCTGCAGGGCTGCTGGCTTAGGTAAGCGCCTCCTAGACACAGCCTGCCTCTGGCACCCCTGCCACTCCTATACCCCAACTCCCTCCCTCAGGTCACCATCCAAACCCTCTGCACCCCTGCCCCAGGTCTTAACTCCCTCTCAGACCCTGTACCCCTGCTACATCCTAACTTACCTTCAGGCTCTTTAAATAGTTAGACAGCATACTAGGATGGAAGCGATTTTCTTCAGCAACCTGTTCATCATATCTTGGTCCTAACATTGTCTTCAAAGGCAAAAATTTCCCTATAGAATAAAATTACATTTTATACTATCTATATACATATACATACACACAGGTAATTTTAAAGCTATATGCAGAAGAGCTTCATGGAGGCTCAGCAATAATCTAACAGATTTAATTAAAAACAAGCTCAGGAAAATGTGACCTCTCTGCCCCACGTCATGATGGAAGGGTGGCCAAGGCTAATCTGAGTAGCACTGAACACCAGGTTGCAATACCTGGAGTGAAGAGATGGGCCCAAATCCACAGGACATGAGCCACCAGTTTGGGAAAAATGCAAAGATGACTCATTCTCCAACCTTCCCCACTCCACTGGATGGGGTCGGGGAAGTGTTTACACAGGGCACAGAAATTGGTTATTCCAGTCTGAATGTGGTTTGCCACCTAGGACCTTCCTGGGACCAAATGGTGGGTTGGGACCTACTGTTGGGAAATACTGGCTTAGATGAACACCACCACCACACCCATCAGATTATTCAATATTTTAAGATGCTTCAGTGAGCTCTTAGTTTGATGTTATCTCCTGAATTACTGCACATGAAAAAACATTACCAAAGCCTACAGCTGTTAAGTGATTAAAAAATTAATCATACTGTTGAATAATAGAATACCATTTATTCCAATATTTTTTGATGTTTTCTACATTTTAAAATATATTAACTAATTACAAGACAGAACAGTGTATAGTGCTCACTTCATATTTATTTTGATTACAAATATTTGCACTGTAAAAAAAACAAACAGTATTTTACAATTCAGCTAAGTAATGCAGCACAATCTCTACCATGAAAGTTGAATTTACTTCTTGGTACATAATTTTACATGGTTTTATTTTTGAAAGCAAAAAAAGTTACCAATGTAAAACTTTAGAGCCTATAAGTCTGCTCAGTCCTACCTCTTGTTCAGACAATAGCGCAGACAAACAAGTTTGCTTACATTTGCAGGAGATAATGCTGCCCCCTTCTTGTTTACAGTGTCACCTGAAAGTGACAACAGTCATTCATGTGGCACAGTTGTAGCTAATGTCACAAATTATTTATGTCACAGAATATTCATACATCCCTTCATGCTTCAATCACAGTTCCAGAGGACATTTGTCCATGCTAATGACAGGTTCTGCTTGATAACAATCCCAGTAAGAGGTACCTTCCTTGCGTTTTGTCAAATCTGTTGTGAAAATGTTCTTAAAATGAACAACAACAACATGTGCTGAATCGTCACCAAAAACTGGTATAACGACATTAAATATATGGCAGAATGTAGATAAAACGGAGCAGGAGACATACAATTCTCACCTAAGGAGTCACAAATTTAATTATTGAATTTTTTTAAACAAACACCATCACCATGAAAGCATGTCCTCTCAAACGGTGGCTATAGCATGAAGGGGCATATGAATATTTAGCATATCTGTCACAAATATCTTGCAATGCTAGCTACAAAAGTGTCATGTGAACACCTGTTCTCTCTTTCAGGTGATATTGTAAATAAGAAATTATCTCCCATAAATGTAACCAAATATGTTTGCCTTGGTAGTTGGCTGAACAAAAAGCAGGTCTGAGTGGATTTGTAGGCTCAAAAGTTTTAAATTTCTTTTGTTTTGAGTGCAGTTATAAAACAACAACAAAAAACCTACATTAGTAAGTTGCACTTTCATGATAAAGAGATTGCATTATGGAACTCGCATCAGGTGAACTGAAAAATACTATTTCTTTTGTTTCATTTTACAATGCTAATATTTGTAATAAAAAATAATATAAACTGAGCGCAGTACACTTTTGTAACTAAAAATCAATATATTTGAAAATGTAGAAAAAAATCCAGATACATTTCATAAATGTCAATTGATATTCTATTGTTTAACAGTGTGATTAAAATGGATTAATCAACAACCATACAAGTAACACTTACATTCAAAATGACAGAACAAGAAAACAGAGTTTTTAAATGTCATTTTGTAAGCTGGACCATAGAAACCATTGAACTGGTGTTTTACAAATATGAAGTGTTCCAAAGGCAGCAACTTCCATTTACAGTCTACTCTTTTCATTATAACTGTTCCACAGTAACATAGGTCTCTCCAGCATCATCATAGAACAGCAACATTCCACGTACAATATAATACTTACCTGTGGATCTCAGACATTTGAGATTGTTTACTTTAGCAGAACTGCAAGCCTTGACCTTATTAAAATTCTCAACTATTATTGCCTAGAGCAGAGGTGGGCAAAGTCCTGCAGATCCAGTCCACAGGTTAACCCCTGGCGGGCCCTCACCGCTATGTTTACCTGCACCTCCACAGGTATTGGACAACCGCAGCTTTCGTTGGCTGCAAATCGCCGTTCTGAGAGCACTGGTCCTCCTCATCCAATGTCCCATCTCCAGCCATGACCATCATGTCCAGGTTCATCTCCACCCTGTGCTCCCCAGCCAGAGTGAGGAATACAGCAAATTGTGCACTTTTCTCTCACTCCCTAACAAGCAGGAACAAGCAGCAATGTTCCCATACATATCAGAGTCAGGGGAGGAGGGTGTGGAGAAGAGAAGCCCATCCTAAAGGGCGCCTGGGGGAGTGGAGCAATGTCAGGGGGAGAAGGAGAGGTCTTTTTTCTGCATGGTTTTATGAGAAGCAATCCCACTGAAGGCACATCCCATTTTCATGGGGCAAATAATCCCTTACCTTGCTTTAAGTTATGATAAGAGGAAGCTGCTACCAAATTTGGTGGTCTTTGCTCTTAATGTTCAGGATGAGTTCTTGACCAAATAGACAAACTCTCTCAAATATATAATACAGATGTTAAAACATGATTAAGTAAATGTGTAACTGCTGAAAATTTAAGTGGTTCCATGGTTATGCGCAGGGGGATTGGGGCGAGGTGGCTTGGGGCTAGGTGGCTCCCCAGGAGCTTGTGCACTTGGGGAACCAGCTTTTAAGCTCCTGCCTGTCCCCCACAGCATTGCTATCTCAGAAACAGAGGCAGCAACGTGGGTGAGGAGGGAAGGCAGGCCTACCCACACATACTGGGAGTCTGTGTATAACCATGAAAGTTAAACAATGAGCCCAAGCTCATAGGTTAAATGTGTAAACAGTTACATTTTCACATCCCTAATACATAGTAGCCTAGGTGTTTTTCCTCGACATCTTCCAAACAGAGAAAGTTTTCATCCTGAACTCAAATTAACTGCAGCTTATCCACTGCATATCATCTATTGTACAACATTCAAACCCTCTAACCTGCAGAGATATCTATGTTCCTGTACAGTAAGTGCTTATCAACCTGTCGCCCACTCAGCACACAGCTGTGACCCATGCAACATCCTCAGTGCTACACAGGCATTATATAGGTTGGACCTCCCTAGTCTGACACTAATGAGGGGTGTCCGCCTACCCAGCTGCATTGCAGGCCCTACTCAGGGTTGCTGCCTGCAGCCACAGGTCTGCTGCTGCTCCCAGTTTTCCAGCCGGGCAGCTGGCTCCCTGGCTGCAGGTCCAGCTCTGCAACCAGCACTCTAGCTGCAGGCTGGGATCCGACCGCTGTGTCCGCCACTCACCAATGTCCCAGCCCCTCCAGTGGCTCTCTGGTCCAGGGGCTGTCTCGTCCAGCAACAGATTTTGCTGGACCAGAGAGCCACAGACCACAGAGAATCAGTCTGTATATATTGTGCAGATTTGGCCCATGTTATGCATAGAATGCTCACAGCAGCTCACAGTGGTGAACAGGTTGAGAACTATTGCAGTACACAGCACATCCCTGGATCTCATGCTAAACATAATAAAGTAAAGAAAGAATCATAGAAAGACTTCAAAAAAAGGCAGTTGACAAACATAAAAAGTGGCTGAGATTTGCAAATGTAAATATAATTGAAGGAATGAAACAACCTCAACTCACCAAAGTTAATGTACGTGGCTACTTTGAAACCAAAGGATCAATTAATTAGACTACTGACAGATTTAAAGCTAGGCATGGATTTAAGATGAATTAGAACCTAGAAGAATACAAAAATGTAGATCTGTGTGAATACAAAAATGTAGATCTGCATCCACCAGGATCAACCCACAATCTGCTAGTCATCTTTTACCTCTATCTGCATCTACATCATCAAGCCATCTCACAAAGACTAACAACTGGGGAAGGGGAAGGGGGGGGGGGGGGGAGGAAAATGATCTTTCAGGGAAGAGGTAGCACAGAATATATAGCATGAGGGTTGGAACTGGAGATAAATGGTAGTGTGGTGTCAGGATCAGTGCTCCCTGTCAGCTATGTGCTTGTGTGGCCACTCCAGAGAAATTCAAATGCTGCCCAGCTGATCAGCAGAGCTCCCAGTTAGCTTTGGTGTTTCTATTGGTGATGCACATTAGGAATGTTAAAATAAGTTTATTTTCGTAAACAGCAGTTACACATTTACATGCAGGGGAGCAGATAGGAGCCAGTGCTCATGGGAAGCCGGCTTTTAAGCTTGCTCCCCGCAAGCACTGGCTCCCGTCTGCTCTGCACACAAACACACCCATCAAGCTGCTGCCTCCGTACCAGAAGCAGAAGCACAGGGGGGCAGGTGACTGCACAGGAGCTAGCATGCTCAAGGACCCAGCTTAAAAGCTCGCTCCCCATGCGCACCAGATCCTACCTTCCTCCCCGCCCACTACTTCCTCTGTGGGAGGCAGCAGCATGGGCGGAGGAGGGAGGCAAGCTCTGTGGGAGCTGGCACATGCAGGGAGCCAGTTTAAAAGTCAGCTCCCCATGGACACCGGCTCCCACCGCCTCACCGCCTGCTGACTCTGCATGTAACTGTGAGGGTTAACCAATGAGCCTAGGCTTACCAGTTAACCATGTACATGGGTACATAATACCATTTCTAATGCACATTCGCACATGCCTTGGTGTACATAAAAACAATTATTCCACACATGGATGGAAAAAATCTGCACATGGAGCATAAAGATTAGAGGGAACATTGGTCAGGATCTCAAGGAAGATGGGTGGAGGAGGAGGAAAGGGCATCACATTGTGTGCTGCTCCTGAGGGCTCACAAGTGACAGCACACAGCACCAACACAATTGCATCGCAGTGAGGCGCCAGGGTACCACCAGCTCCAAGCTCCATGGCTGGGGGTAGGACCTGTTGACCAAGAGTTGGCAGGCTGGGTGCAGGACTGGGAGCACAGCCAGTGTAACCATGCCTCTAATACAAAGGGTACGTCTACACTGCAACACTATTTTGAAATAACTAGCGCTCTTCCAAAATAACTTAGTCTGCATCTACACAGCAGGCAATTATTTCAAAATAGTGTCAAAATACTGTCAAGCCAGAGGACTTCTTACCGCAACTCCTGTAATCCTCATTGCACGAGAAATAAGGGAAGTCAGAGGAAGAGTACTCCATTTTGATATAAGAGCAGAGTAGATACTCCCTACTTTGAAATAAGATACGCAATTGATGTAGCTCAATTTGTGTAGCTTATGTCGAGTTAAGCCCTGCTGTGTAGATGCACCCAAAGGCAGCAGCACATACCTCTCCTACAAAGGCAGCAGCACGGGGCAGCAGCCAGCTCCCCAGGAGCCAGTGTGCACTAGGAGCCAGCTTTTAAATAGGTTCCCAACATGTATCAGCTGCCACCTCGCATTACAGGCTCTGATACAGAGTCCATAGCTGACTCCCCGCAAGCAGGGCAGAATCCTATGTGTAATCATTCATGGTGGGTTTATCAGGTAATCATGTAAACCAGGGGTTCCCAACCTGGGGTATGCATACCCCCAGGGGGTACGAGAAGCTTGTCAAGGGGGTACGGGGAATATTTGGTAAATAACTAGATTGTCCTAATTGAAGTAGTAGTAGTACTTCCCAAAGTAGTAGTGTTAGTGAAAAAAGTTGTGGATTCTAAAGTCTAGAATTTATTTCTTTTCGTATTGAATGGGGGTACGGGAAGGTTTACTAAAAGCCAAGGGGGTACGGGGACCGAAAAAGGTTGAGAACCCCTGATGTAAACGGTTATCCTGTTTCATCCCTAAAGAGACTTGAGGCATTAAACCGGCTTGAAAAGGGAAAAAGCAGGGAGACGCCACTTAGCAAAGAGTAAGGCGACCCGAGAGGCGCCCTAGTCCCAAGAGACAGGCAGTGCCTGTAACTCCCCTCCCCACATCCTGCCCTAGGGAGCCCACTGTGTCCCCGCTGCACGCAAGCAGTCCGGTTCGCAGACGGAGCTGGGGATACGACTCCTCAGCGCCTCCCCCCACCGCCAAGCCAGACACGTTACCCGGACCGGGCGCGGCGCCTCCCCTCGGCCAAAGGCCCCGCCACCGGCGGCGGCTGGAAGAGGAGCGGGGAAGCGGCGGCCGCCCCGCGCCGAGCATCCCAGCCCCGCTCACCTGCCACCGGCTGCCCCCTCCTGGGGCAGCGCAGCCAGCGCGGCGGGATCTTGTTGTAAGACATGGCGGCGCCTCCAGCTGCCCGGCAGGGCTCGCGCTAACGCCGGGCCGGGCCGGGCCGGGCGGCTGCGGACGCGGCTCCTCCCCAGTCAGCGGCTCCGGCAGCCCCTTCCCCGCGGTAGCTTCATTCAGACCCAACTCCACAGCAACCGCCGCTCCCCACAATGCACCGCAACACGGAAGCGCCACTTCCGCTTCCGGGGCTGTCTCTGCCCGCCAGGGCCGAACGGCGGAGGGACGTTGCTTGGGCGACGACGTTTAACGTCAGCCCCCTCCCCCCCCCTTCCCCCGGCTCCCTCAGCCGGCCCGCGGGCCTGCGCGCTCGGGCTGCTCGGTGGGGGCCTGGGTTTGGACGGGAAACCCAATCGCCACCTTGCCCGCCCGGGGAGGGTGAGGATGGAGCCGGGGGACCAGACCCCCGCGCCCACCTGCTGCCTTCTGCCCCGCACTTAGCTTGGAACTGCTGCAAGGCCGGGGCAGGACTTCATGACCGCCGGGGGTCTCTTCCAGCTCTATGATGCTGTGAGCGCCTTGGTGGCGTGTGCTTGTACAAAGCAGCCTGGGCCTCCTGCAACTACCAGGAAATAATAAAACAAGGGGGGAGGAAGGGTACAAGGAAATAATAGAACCTCCCTTTAGCATGGAGGGGGAAAAACTAGAGTGACTAGACAGCAAGTGTGAAAACTTGGGATGCTTTTATCTTTGGGCGTGAGGTACTAGTCGCCAGGCTATACAAGAAAAAGGCTCCAAGGTGAGCTCATCTTGTCACTCTGAAAAACACACACACGCTCTCATAAACTGTGACCTTAGTCCTTCAGATTCATGTATGGGGGAGCTTCTGTATCCACCAAATCCTGTGAAAGTCAATTTGGCTGCATAGGAGCCAAAGCAAGACTGGTAACTAAATTATTATTTATTATTTGTAGTACCAAAGAGCCTCACCATGGCCTTGAACTCTGTTGCACTGGGTGTTAAACACAAAATAAAAAGACGGTCTCTGCCCCAAAGAGTTTACAATCCAAGTACAAGACAAGACATCAGATGGCTATCAACAGACCACCAGGAGCACAAGCAAACAGTGGTCAACATGATAGTGGTCTCAATCCAAGAACAGCCAAATCATTTGTCAAGGTTTTCTTTTCTTTTTTAAGAAGCATGGCAAGGGGGAGTTTTGAGGAGGAATTTGAAGGTGGATAATGAGATAGCTTTGCAAATAGTGATGGAGAGTGTCCCTAAAGTACATGGGGCTGATGAGAGAAAACAAGTGGAAAGTGGAGGCTGGCCTAATAGGCCAGTTGGCCACAAGCAAGTAGAGTTTGATAGAAAAGAAATGATAGGCTAGGGATTGATTGACTGTGAAGGGATTTGAAAGTGTACACAAGCGTTTTGGATTCAAAAAGAGAAGTGATAAGATAAAAGCAATGACTTGAGAAAGTGGATACAAGCAGTTTACCTTTGATGTGTGAGAGAGAAGAAAATGCCTGGGGAGACATTCAAAAAGAGGGGTGACAAGGTCAAAACAATGAGCTAAGAAAGTCATCTTTGTACCAACATTCTGAATGGATATGCACAGGGCAAGACTACATTTGTCAAGGCCAAAGAGAATGATATTGTAGTAACTGGGATAATAAATCATGAGAGCTTGAATGAGAGTTTTAGCTGTACAAATGAATAAAAATGTCGTATCTTAGATGTTAGAAAGAATTGGCAAGATTTACATACAGCCCTGCAAGTGAGAAATTACAGAGAGGTCCAAGTTGCAGATGACACCCTGTATCAATATTTGGACAATATTTGGGAAATAAGCAGTTTCAATTAAAACAGCTAATTACATTTTTGCTGGTTTATTTTCTCATTGAATATTCTAAGATTATTTGACTAGACATGAACACACATAGCTTGGTTAAACTTAAGACACTATTACCAGGTTCAACCATTCATTTGGAGGTAACATATTTCATTTATTTTCTGAAACTTTTCAGCACATATGCACTATATTCTATACTGTACTGAAACTAAAATTCCATTTGTTCCTTAGCTGAATGTGCAACAGGCAGACACTAGATGGTGCCAAAAGACCATATGGAAAAAAATGAAATCTGAGTGCAGGAAGTCCTAATCAAGATGAGAAAAGAAGCAAAAAAACTATCACAGAAGGCCAAATTCTGATTTCAGCAGGATTATTCACAGAGTAAACTGAGCAAGGGTGACAGAAATAGGTCCAAAATTATATACGCTGCTGCAACATAGTGTAGTACAAACTAGGGATGTGACCGACCAGTCGACTATCTCATGAGCAAATGCTTATCGGATAGTTGACACACTAGTCTCTTCCCCCCGCCCTTGCTGCCTCTATCAAAAAAAGGCAGCAAGGTGTAGGGAAGAGAAGGGAGTGCTTCTAAGTGGCAGTGCCGCATGGAGCCTGGGGCCAGACCCTGGGCTCCATGGGGCGCTGCCACTTTGAAACACCATGGGGAGCGGAGGGCCAGCGGTGTACTGCTTGAGTTCCCCACTAGCCCCATGCTCTCTGTAGAGCTTTCACCTTTGGAGTGTAGCAACAACTCAGGGGCTGTTGCTACACTTCAAAGGCAAGGCGCCCTTATCGACTCATCGAATAGTTGATGCAAATTGCATCAACTGTTCGATTGCCAATAAATCTAAATTTAACATCCCTAGTACAAACAGGTTATGCTCTCTTTGTACCTGGAACTGTGATGACAATATGACATCTATCTCTCTGCTACTACATATAATTTTAAAATTTAAAAAACAAAAATGTATGACAAACAAATTAAGAAATAAGACAAAATTGTTATTTTTTATATTATGATAGAATCTAGAACCCTTGTTCAGGATCAGGACCCACCTTAGAAACTGATTACTCCCACCTCTTTAACTTACCTATCTGGTTCAGAAATACTAATAATTGACACTTTATAAAATCCTATATATTATTTTTATTTAAATATTTTTACCCCGCCTTTCTATTTAAAATATTCAAGGCGGCTTACAAAAAAAACAAAAAAAAATACAAATATATATAAAAATTTAAAATATGAGAATTTAAAATATGAGACCCCAGAGGGACATAACCAGCTAAAAACATATAGAGAGGAGGAACACACACATACAAACTCAAACATTAATAAAAGCATGAGTAAAAAGGGTGGCTTTAGCCTGACGCCGAAACAACGCTAGCATTGGCTCCATGCGACTATCCTGAGGAAGAGAATTCCACAGCCTGGGAGCAAAAGCTGAGAATGCCCTGTTCTGCGTAGATGTTAATCTTATCTCCACAAGTGGGGGAACACGAAGCAAAGCCTCCCCAGCTGACCTCAATCCCCGGGCAGGTTCATATGGGAGAAGACGGTCCTTCAGATACCCTGGACCCAACTCATTTAAGGCTTTATAGGTCATAACTAAAACCTTAAATTGTGCCCTGAAACATACCAGAAGCCAGCATAAATGGCTGATAAATTCCATAGTTATCTATTTTTGCTCAAATTTAATAATTAGTTTGGGATTGGGGCCTCATTATGCAAGGCACTGGGCATACATATATTAAAAGGATAGTTGCTGCCCCAAAGAATTTTTAATCAGTACTTTAATGTGATGAATTCCATCACCTCAGTAAGAAGTCAATCCATTTATTCACAACTCTATGAAATAATATTTCCTTAAATCAGAGAGCCCCAAACTGTCAGGTGCACCTCCACCCCAGGGCATCTATAATTCCAGGAGGAACATTCGGGACACACAGTGGGATCTGAGCCAGCCCCCAGGAAGGCAGGGAGAGATTGCCACCCAGCCCTACTCTGCCCTCAGCTCTGCTTCAGCCCAGGCTCTCAGCTAAATTTGGAGTCCCAGCTACACGAACCCCATTTTACTGTGTGGGTGGCATAGTCTGCCTAAGTGTGCCGGAGACTGGTCCTGGCAGAAACCACCAGACTTGGAGACTTCCTGGATTACGAACAGGGGGACTGGGTGGATCCCTGGGCACTTGACACATAGGCTCTCCACTCTTCAGACCTCCCTCTACATAGGAGATGGGGGAAGCCTGATCATGCAACTCTCACATTTTTTTTAGCAGGTTCTATGAGAGGGTGCCCCTACCTACTCCACACATCTGGCCAATCAGACTTTTACAGTGGGCCTTTGCCCTGCAAGCTCCCCAGTCTCCCTCCTTTCAACAATCCAAATTGACTGCATGCCCTGCAGTCAGTTTGCTTCTGAACCACGCCTAGCAAACAATTCTATACGCTCATGCTACAAACATTTCACTTCCCTCTTCCTCATGTCCCGCATCAATACAAAGTGGCAGGGCCTTTTACTACATGTGAAGGGTGAGGCACCCTAGTGGGCCAGCCTATACTCCATCTTGGTCCCACAGCCACAGGGGATGTCAGCTGGCAGCTCCCTGCAGATGTGAGCATGGGCATGTGCCTGGTGTGCTTCACTTACATCCCTACCAATGCCAGTCCATTTTACAGTGTGAGGAAGATCTTTCCCTATACTTACCTGGAACGCACAGATTGCAGCCCCTTTTCCGGCCCTTTCAGAATTTCCTGTTCAGGTTTTGGCAGCACTTCGCCCCATACCTTTTCATGTATGCACAACTGGTCCATGGCCCCAAGAAGTTCTGAGATCTCCTTGTCAACCTCCATCTGTTGCTGGCCAAAGTGGTCATCTATAATACTAGGAGGAGAATGGTAGATAGGGAGGTGCTCTGCAACTGTGCAACCTATTTCCTGCTCCTTTTTTGTCTCATTATGTAGGCAGAGTTCCTCTGGGCAGCCTCTGCTGGTTTCCTTAACAGTTTTCTGGAGCAGTGGGTACTGTCTGGGGTTCTCTGCTCAGTGTCCACCTCTGGAACCCTAGTTTTCAGCCTGTGATCCCCACTCCTGGCCCTGTTTTTTCTTTGTTGTCCCCCATATTCAGCTGAGTCCAGGTCCTCAAAGGTTAGGACCTCCTGGAATTCGATATGGTCCATTCCTAATCTGGACCCAGCCACACCCTCCCAGCCTCAGCCCCCCGCCATGGATCCATTTGCAGTTCCAGACCCGGCTCTGCCTGTGGTCCCAGCCTCTGCCCCCTTACCAATGTCTATGCTCTGCCCCCCCCCACACACACACACACACGCGCACGCCCACCACATCACTTCTGGCTCTGTGGGAGTCACAGACAGAAGTAAAGAGGGTGTGATTGTAAAAAGTTTGGGACCACTGCCTTACATGCTTCTTACATACGTTTGCTCTTCCCTTACCTATATCCCCAACTGGGTCTCAGCCTCTGTCCCCTTACCAATGTCCATGCTCCCTTTTCTCCCCCTCAGCTCTTATAGCTCCTTGGGGGGCACAGATGGGTAAGAGAGGGAGCGATCATGAAAGGTTTGGGACCGCTGCCTTAAGTACTTCTTACATATGTTTTTTCTCCCCTTATCTAAATTATTTAGGCATTTCTGTTCCACCCATAACTATCATATCTGGTCACCAATTTAAACCTTATCAGCTAGTTCCTATCTGGCCAGTAACTTGAAATAAAAAATATAAAATTGATCATAAAAAGTCACTATTAACATTTTTTTTAAACAATGCTAATCTTAACTATCTTAAGTACCTCAATCTTGTTACTTCTAAAAGACAGCAAGTCAGAACTGGAAGTTTTGACTGAATGAAGGGCAAAAGCTCTTTTCTATGATACCACAGGTCAGCAAGCCTGTTACTCTTCTATTTCAGTCTGGTATATTTTGTGAATTTCTGTGATGCAATACAGAAATCTGGATTCTTAATTCTATTCTAATATTAAAATATGAACTTTACTCAGAATGGTTTTTGAAAGAGATGTTTCCCCTCTTTCCCATGGGACTGTTTTGAGAGCTGAAAGCAATGCAGACCATGGAAGGTTAGTAAATGACTATTTTTTCACTATCAGAGAACTGGAATATTATTACAAACTACCTAAATTAATCTACCTCTTCAATACAAATTTGGCAAACAAATAGAGAAAAGAAAAAATTGGAAAGATTAACCACTGTTCTGAACCTACAATGAATTTATATCGTTCTAGGTTATTACATAAACTAAGTGGCTTCTGATTTGTACAAATGTTCACATCAGAGCATTCATCTCACATTCATCTGTGCATCCCAAGTCATTTCCTAGGAAGAAAGGCTATTGACTAAACTTGATCCTATAAACTGATTAGAATAGAAAATACTTTCCTTTGATTTACTGGCTAGCAGAGTTGATTTGTTACAATTTGTTTAATGCTGCATGTGAACTTTACTTTCTAAGTTATGCAGATATGATTTTACTGTTGCAAGGTGGTTGTTACTATGTTGTTGTAATTGTCAGGGTGACTGAAGCTCTCTGTACAGATTTTTAAAATATTATTTACATCTAAATAAATATTGTAATCGGTTACTCATCATATTGTACTCCAATAACACTTTCACTGCAAAAGTATTGGAAGAGAAAATCATGGAGATTTAGAACAAGATTGTTTAAAATTGGTACATAAATTTCAAGGGACTGGACCTGATGACCTCTTGAGGTCCCTTCCAGTTCTGGGATTCTATGATTCAACTTCTAAATCCATCTTTAGGCACCAAATGAATGGCCTGATCATCAGAAAAACCTGAATACCTATTAGCTCTCATCAAAATAAGAATAGATGGTGGGTGCTCAATATTTTTGAAAATTATGACACTTGTTTGGGTGCCAAAAAATGGACTTGGAGATAAACCTCAGCAGCCTAGCATCCTGAAACAAACTATAATCTTCCCAGACCAGAAACTGGAAGAATAACATTTTCAGAGGGAAGTTATTTTATTATTATTTTTATTATTTATGCAAAATTACCTATCCAAAGTTCTTGGAATAATTGGCATGAGATCCAAAATGTAAAATTAAAATTACAGTGCTCTCCCAATTTAAGGCTACTCTTCAACAAATTACTCTGCAACAAATAAGAAAAATCTTTGATCATTAGGGAGCAACATAGGCCCAAATATCCATAACATAGTTTTACATCTGGTGACTGGAACAACAACTCCTCCTCTTTCTGTTCAAAAGAAACAGGAAGTGGTCTAACAGTAAAGCAATAGCAACTCTTGGACTTGCTCCCTGAAGCAAAATTGTCATATACTTCTGCATAGAGATTCAAAGACAAGAAATCATGATAATTTAGCAGAGCAAAAGAAACTACCCAGTCAAACTGGGGTCTGTAAACTCCAAGGAACTATAAAAATAGGAGATTAAAAAGAGAAGGGATATGACCAATTCGCCTCTGAGTCTTTATTCAAATCTTGACTGTTCCTTCAAGTTTATGCTCTGGGAAAATGATAATTTCAGCACAACTTTCTAATTTACAGGCCAGATTCAGCCACTGGCTTCTCTTGATCTGTCCCAAGGGGTTTGGGGGTTCCCCCTCTCACAGTGGGGAGGAGAGGAGCAGCTGGGAACTGGTGCTAAAACCCCTGCATGGCCAGTTCTGTTTTCCAAGCTGCCATTCCCCCTGCTCCATAGCTGTGGGAATGGCAGCACAAGGAAGCTAGCGCGGTTGCCTGCATGCTCCACACACACACACCCAATCACTTAGGGGCACCATTTAGAGGGAGTAGAGGGAACTGTAGCTTCTCCTGAAGTTTGACCCTCTGAATTTCGTACTTGAAGTCTGCTTAAGAGCTGTGTCTGGGGCTAAAGCATGCACTTTAACTGCAACAGAGCTACTGCTCCTCCCAGCCTTGCTTTGGGGGGGCAGGGAGTTTATTTATATGGTGGGGGCAGGGTTACTATTCTAAATAAGGCTGGGTGACAGTGTCAGGGTAAATGGCTACAGGAGAATGATAGAAGAGAGGAACATTAGCCCCCAGCTGAACAAGGCTAGTAATGGGGCTACTCCAGAGCAATCATCATCTGGAGGCAATCAGGAACTTATTAAAATCAATTGTGACAGGCTAATCAGGACATCTGGAGCCAATTACAAACCGGCTAGTACTGGTTAAAAAGTCTTCCCTTGAGTTATTTTACAATGCAAAAGGATCTGGAGGATTAAACAAAAACTATCAGCTACCAGGAGGAAGGTATTGCAGTAATGATAAAGAAGGTGCTGAGTAAGGGGGTGTAGGGACGTGACCAGGGGAATCATAGCTGTCATGCAGCTGGCTCAGGAGACATTGCAGAGAGCTGCTATCCACAGGATCCCCAGGCTGAAACCCAGAGTAGAAGGCAGACCCCAGTTTCCCCCATCCCTCAATTACCTATTTGTTATGGGAAAGCTGACCTGTACAGCAAGACACACCAGAGGAGATGGACTACATTGGAAAGAGGTCTGGCCTGTCTCTGACCCACTAGGAGGGGCATTAAAGACTATGGGGCTTGTTCTCCTCCCTTTCCCCCATGCTGGCAACTGATGGCTAAAAAAATCAAGTTTGTGCCCTTAGGGATAGCATCTAAACTGAGGGTCATCTTGAGCCTCTGAGATAAGCAGTCTGCCTGAAAGCATGGGATACACCAAGGCAGAAAAGGAGCTTTTTCAAAACTGTTGTCAGGAGTGAGATTACTGTTCACAGCATGGTGGAAGAAAGAGGTTTAAAAAACACAAAAAAGTGTACACCAGGTTTTGGGTGTGCTTTGGGGGTGGGGGGAGGTGTCCTTGCTACAATGGAGGAGGTGGTGAAGGCTGTGGTACAAGCCACAGTCTCCCAGCAGGAGGCTATCTGGGTTCAGGCAATGACACAACAGGAGTCAATGCAGCTGCAGCAGGAAACCAGTTGTTATTGGTCCAGGTGATCCAGGATCAAGCTCTCCTGTGAGAGGTAGTAGATCAGCTGAAAATCCTCACCATGCAGGTCCAAGGATTAGAAGGGACCTGAGGACCATGTGTTGTTTGCCAAAGATGTCAGCAGAGGATGACAGAAACAGATCTCCTCTAATTTGAAAGGATCTCCTCTAATTTGAAAGTGTGAGGTGTGGCCCAAGGACTAGCATCCTCCCCTCCTTTTTGTGCAGAGAGGCCCAGAATGCCTACTGTGATCTGCCTTCTGAGGATGCTTCTGACTCTCCCCAGCTGAGGACAGAGATCCTAGCCCAGTTAGGAGTAATGACAGCAGTTCAGACCCAGAGGTTCCAGGACTGGAAGTGCTAGGAGAACAAGTCTCCAAGGTCCCAGCTATTCAACCTCCTACATTTTGCAAAGAAGGGCTTACAGCCCAATAGTGTGTAACTCCTAGCGTGACCTGGTCTACTCTGGGAGTTTAGGTTGAACTTAGATGCATTGGGTTGACTTTTCTAAACAATGAGTCCACAAAACCAAATCCATTCTGCCGACTTTAAGGGCCATTAAAGTCAATTTTGGTATGCCTGCTTTTCACAAGGGCTGCGTCTAGATTGGCATGATTTTCCGGAAATGCTTTTAACGGAAAAGTTTTCCATTAAAAGCATTTTTGGAACAGAGCATCTAGATTGGCATGGACGCTTTTCCGCAAAAGCACTTTTTGCGGAAAAGCATCGCTGGCCAATCTAGACACGCTTTTGCGCAAGAAAGCCCCGATCGCCATTTTAGCCATCGGGGCTTTTTTGCGCAAAACAATACCACGTTGTCTACACTGGCCCTCTTGCGCAAAAGCATTTGCGCAAGAGGACTTTTGCCCGAACGGGAGCAGCATAGTATTTCTGCAAGAACACTGACGATCATACATGAGATCGTCAGTGTTCTTGCGGAAATTCAAGCGGCCAGCGTAGACAGCTGGCAAGTTTTTCCAGAAAAGTGGCTGATTTTCTAGAAAAACTGGCCAATCTAGACACAGCCAAGGAGTAATGCTAGTTCAACCTTGCATGTTCAACTTTAGAGTAGTGTAGACACAGCACTGCGAAAGTCAATGTTCTTGGCCTCCGGGAGGTGTTCCACAGCATCCCAAGTGATGCTGGCCAGCACTTTCAATTCTGTTGCTGTAGAAGTGCACAGAAGAAGGTCCAGGAAAGTTTAAATTTCATTTTCTGTTTGGCCAGTGTGGCGAACAGATCTCAGAGCAGGCAGCACACCTGACTATGAATGCATCCAGTAGCAAACAAGCTCCAGCATAGAGCATGCGGGAGTTCCTGGCCCTCATTTCAGTGTGGGGAGAGGAATCTGTTTGGGCAGAAGATCAATACTTGGGGAGGGGTGTGCCATAACAGTTCTGGATTTTGTGGTTTTATTTCAGTATCACCCCAAAGAGCCAGACACTATACATACATTTGGGAAGACAGCCTGCCCTGGAAGACCCCTCTCCTCTCCCCTATCTAACCCATCTGCTTCCCATCCCCGCCTCTTATCCAGCCCTTCCTGTCCCTTGACCACACCACCCAAAGCACTGGAGCTGGTGGCACTGTAAAATGCGCCATCTGGCCAGAGCTGCAGGAAGGCTGCCTGGCCAGAGCTGCAGCCACGCCACCTGGAGCACTGGGACTGGCAGCATGGTGACTAGGCTGCCCAGGTGCTGGAGGCGCTGAGGCTGCAGGGGCAGGGAGAAGAAGGGGAAAGGCCAGGGACTAGCCACTTCTGATCACTGCTCTCCCCAGAAGTTAAGCTGGCTCCTCCCAGCAAGCCTGTCCCAACCTAACTTCCCTATGGCAGAAGCTCAGGGGCCAGACTGAAGGGCTTCATGGGACAGATATAGCCTGCAGGCCATAGTTTGCCCCTCTCTGTCTTAGACAGTATCTTAGGGAAGATATAGCACTATGATCTGCACTAGGGAACCTCACAGTGTGGTGATCAAAAGGGGGAAGTTAAGGTTGTATATGGTAGTGGGGTAGGAAGCCTGATCTTAACTGTGCATTTACATTCACTGAATTTCAGGATTATCTAACTTTTGTGCACTGGTTGACAGTATTGTGGCCAGGTAGCCTAGTGGCTGGATTGTTGAGTAAGTGGGTAGAAAAGGTGGGGGGAAGACTACCCCTCTTGTTCCTGGTCCAGGGACCCAAACTGCTCCTTACCCAAGTCCTTAACTTTGGCATCCAGATTTCCCTTAACTGGGGTTTCTTGTTCTCTGTAGATTGCCCTCCTCTTTTGCCCAGAAGGATTGGAGTAGAGGCTTACTCACTGCCATGGCTGGCAGGCTCTGGTTTGGGCCCACTGACTATCAAACCAAGTTCCTGCCTCCTCATTAGTCAGCCCCAAAGTGAGCTAGGCTTCTTCCCCCCTCCAGGTGTGTCATTAGTTGCAGGTAAAGCGGGGGAGGGGCTAGCTGAGTCCAGAGGCTTTCTTTTGCCTCTGAGGTGCCAGGCCATCTTTTCTCTACTCTCTCAGAGTGCATCTATACAGCACAGTTATTTTGAAATAACTGACGTTATTTTGAAATAACAATGCGAGTGTCTACACAGCAATTCCATCATCTTGAAATAGTTTCAAAATAACAGGTGGCTTATTTCAAAATCTGTAAACCTCATTCCATGGGGAATAATGCTTATTCCAAAATAGCTATTTCAGAATAGCAGTAGTATGGACACTCCATTGCTGCTATTTTGAAATAGCTCCTCCCCAGGGACATTCAAAGTAACTACTCCCCAGTGCCTCCTGGGGCTCTAATTCGAGGTAGCACATCCATATTAGGGAAGCCTGCCTCAGACTAATTTCCAGGCTTCCCTGTAGTGCAGATGTGCTATTTTGAAATAAGCTTTTTGGAAAAAAATTCTGAAGTAGCTTATTTTGAAATAAGCATACTATGTAGACGTACCCTCGGAGGCTTTTAGAAGTTTCTGGTTTTTGCTGTCAAATTTCATGTTCTGAGAGAGTACAAGTCACCATTTAAGTAATTTAACTTCCCTTCAATAAAGAGGTCAATGTTGATAGGTATATTTGTATTAGCAAATAATTAGGCTTCTTCTTCATCTCTGTAATGGCTGAGGGCTTTTCCACCCATTTTGAATTGTATCCACTAAAGTAAATTTAATATGTTATTGTTCTATAGAATATCAATCTGCAAAGGTTGCTTTGTAATAGTTCACTTTGTGTCAGGGACTCTAGGGTCTGGTCAAAAGCCCACTGAAATTAACCAAAAGATTACAGGTGACTTCAATGGGATTTTGATCAGGTCCTACATGTATTTCTTTAAAAAAGGAAGAAGAAAAACATGCTAATGAGTGTTTACGCCTAACATCAAAGGGTCACACCTAGGAGAAATACAATATTTAGTTAAATGCAGATTAGTATTCAAATAAACAATGGAACAGGGAAAGAAGGAATATTATCATACAACAATTATAAATAAAACCTTGATAATATTCAAGGGCTGCCTAGCTTAAAATAGGAAACCCAGTATTGCTTTGCTTTATTTCTTCTCTGAAATGATGCCCTGAATTAGATAAAAACTATATTACTGCATCAAAGAAGAAAAAGCATATCTTCAAAGGTTGGAAAGAGAAGATGAAACATCTGTTCCTCAGTCATGACCCACACAAACTTTCCATTCTTGTTTACTCTAGAAAAAAAATTAGTTTCTGGCAGGTGATGCAGTTGATCTGGTGCTGCATAAGGTTTTCACTGCAACTGTAGTTGATTCTTTCTGCATAGGTAAGTTTTTTCCACATAACCTAATGACTGATTTTAAACAGATGCAGGGAAACTGATATAACCTGCAGTGTGGACACTCTTAACCCAATATAAGGTGGGGGGGGGGAGGTGTCTGATTTGGAATGTGGGTTGCTTTGGCTTATGTTGCTTGGAAGGGATTTGAACTCAACCCCCAAAAGCTATTCTTATCTTAGGAGTGTCCACACAGGACATTATACTATATTGGTATAATTATCAAAATTGTCCATTGTAGACCAGGTCTGTGGACAAATCATGGTCAGCACACTATGGCTGAAACCTGTTTCATTTACTGAAATGGTGCTGTAAATTATTTGTCCTGATCTGCTGTGTTCATCTGTACTAATTGCTGACATGCATTGTTAGCATAGGAAGCATTTTGTAATGTAGAAAAACCCTCCAAAACAGATGCTGGAATTCTAGCTGACAGCTTGTTAAGGCAGAGGGAAATTCTGTCTCACAAAATGATCAGTTAATAAGGGATAGCATGCCTTTTGTAGGGGTTTAGTTATATTTATCATCTGTTTAACTTTTGCTTTGTTGTTTTCTCTTTGTTTTCTAGACTGTCAAATCAACTTTGGCTTAACTTTACCTACAAATAGACTGGCGACTTCAGCTGGGATAGTCTGACTTATAGCATGTCTACACTACAGACTTAAAACAATCTATATGTTAGGTCTACTTACAGCCACTGCAGTAATTATTGTGTATTACCCTCCTTCTGTCAGTGATGAGTATCCTCACCACAAGCGCTCTACCAATTGAAGATGGACAGTGTGGGGGGTGACAGTCAGGGCTCTGAGCTCTACACAACTCCCCACTAGGAGCCCATCACTACCCCTTTCCCTAGATCGTTGCTCCAAGCTGGGAGTGAGGGACACCAGCCTATGTTTCTCAGCTCACTGAGTACGGAGTCTCTGGACAGCAGATAGCAGGCAGCCAAGGATAATTGGGCTGTAGATGCCTAGCTTTCATACTGGAGCTGTGAACTTGACAAGACAGCCAACAAGCAATGTAAGTAATGCAGGGTCTCCTCAGACACTGCATCACCCTAACTACACCAACATAAACCCTACACCAAAGCCATCCCGTCCATAGCATGGTTCAGGGAGGCCACCCCAGACACCATGCTTTTGGGGGGGGGGTCTTGCAGTGGCCACCTCAACAGTCCTATGGACAGAGCCAAAGAGAGTACTGGAGACCCTGGTGCAGGGAAGCAGAGAGAGTTGGATCCTCCCCCTCGCACTCACCATAGCAGTGAGAGCTGGAGTGACCCAGCAGCCAGCTCCACTCCACCACCCATCTCCCAGCCCACTGTGCTCAGCTTCACTGTGGCAGCAGGAAGCAAAGGGCTCTGACCGCAGGCGATCTACTTCCCACCACTGCAGGGAAGTGGAGCACAACCGACTGGGAGAGGGCGGAAATGCAGAGCAGGCTTCCCAGCTGCCGCTGCTGCAAGAAGTGTGGGAGGAGAGGTAATTCCCCAGCTCATGTAGCTGGGGTAGGGGCCATAGGCAAGGAGATGGAGCAGGGCTGGGGAGTAGGGGTGGAGCATAGGCTGGGCAGGGCCTGCAGAGGAAGAGAGGTTGCCCTGGGCCCTCTGCCTTGGACACTGGGGCTATGTCTACACCACTGGGTTTTTTTCAGCAGAAGATATGCAAATCACACTCATTTGCAAGCCCTGTGTAGACAGGGCCATTTGTCGGAAAAAAACCCCTTTTTCGCAAGATCCCTTATTCCTCAAAAAATGAGGTTTACAGGATCTTGCAAAAAAGGGGTTTTTTTCCGACAAATGGCCCCCTCTACACGGGGTTTTTTAGCAGCAAAACCTCTTCCACAAAAAGGATCAGCAGAAGATATGCAAATGAGAGCACGAATTGCATATCTTCTGCTGAAAAAAAACGGCAGTGTAGACATAGCCTGGGTGGGAGTTGCCCCAAGTTCTGTTCCTGCCCCCAGGGACAGCCCTGCCCTATACTCTCATAGAGATGGAGTTTATACTCTCATGGAGGTGGAGTTACTATGTCAGTGTAATGGGGCACTTACATCAGTGAGAGAAGAGTTCAGGGTGTGCACTGACATAACTAGGTCAATGTAAGCTGCCTTAGATTGACCTAACCCTGTAGTATAAACCAGGACTTAGTCACCTCAGAGATAAGGAAAATAACTTCTAAACTTCTGGCAGATAGTAGTAGCAATGGCATTTGGTCAAAGTGCTGTCAGCTCCTCCCCACATGGCGCTAGCTTTTCTATGGCAGGGCCAACAGCCACCACAGGTCCCAGAGCAAGGTGTGGGCGGGGGGGCGGGGAGGTCTGTGCCCCAGAAGGGGAGAGACGGGGCCTCAGATAGAAGGGGAGGGGCCAAGGGCTGTCAACTCTTAGTGCCATCCAGACCGCAGCGTGCTCCTCCTGCCACCCCCGCCTTCGGAGCCACGGAGTAGCATTCCAGCATCTACTCAAAGGGCCCAAGGCTCCTGCAGCTGCAGCAGTGGTGGCAGTGGCTGGAATCTCCAGGCCCCGGGGCAACTGCCCCATTTATTCTCCCCCCCCCCCATGGGCGGACCTGCTTTCCTACATAGTCTTAAATCTATTTACTGTCTCCCTTAGAGGTTCCCTGGGGCCCTCTCCTGCCCCAAATACAGCCTGGTATGTTCCCAGAACCAGAAGATAGTCCACAACAAGAATTCTGCTTTCAAGTGATAGTGCTAAGTTTGGGCCAAAGTTGAACTAATTTAAAAATAAAGTTACTATTTCAGATAACTGCTACAAAGTCTTTTCTACATCTTGTATTTGCAAAGCATCTCCCTTTATTTATGTGCTTTCCTTGGAGACATTGCAAAAATACAAACAGAACAATATTTTGTGATATTTTTCAATGTACAAGCAGCTCTGATAGGAATAGAACAAAAGTTCTGTTATGCTAATCTACAGCAGAATGAATAAGAAAAGAAAACGGATGTGACAGAAAAAAAAATTCTCATCCTCAAAGAAGTGAATTAGAGAGACTATGACCAGACTTTCCACGTTTGTTTCAACTGTGGGCTCTTTACACAGAACAGAGAGTTAATAACTAATTTAATATGCAATCTACACATCCGTAGTGACTAGTCATTCCAATAAAAGCATAACAGTATGACTGGATTTCCTGACTAAGTATGTCCAGCCCCTAAAATGTTTGTGTCCTACTTTGGGAATTTCCACAGTGGTATGCAAATTGGTGCCAGTAGCATATCCAAATGATGTGGTTTGTTTCACTTACAAACACGGAAACAAGCTGAGTTTTATCTCAGTTCCTGTTTTGTCTCTCCTGACAATAAAAGCTGGCAACACAGCCAAACTAACTTAATTATTTCTAAGAGAGTCTCTTTCTCCCACTTTTAAAACTTATAAAAAAAGAAGGCCAAAAACAGTGTATGCTTGATTTCATAACTGCAAACCCTCATCTGCTGATAAATGAATGTTGCAATCAAGAATTTCCAAAGCACTACGTAAATGCCAACAGTCATCAACAATTTATGCAGTTTCACTTCTGGTTATATATTAGCACATGCAGGAAAAATACTCCCTGGCTTTTTCTTTGAATAGTAGCCTTTTCAATCATCTTGCTCAATTTAAAGTTCAAATATGTTTATGTACATACACATATGACAATGAAAATATTCTTCACTAAAATGCTGCAAAGCCTGGTTTTTGTTTGGATTGGAAATCTTTAAAATGTTTGACATATACTAAAAATGTTTAATAAAATATTTTACATTGTTATTATGACCTATATGGTTAATCATAAAAAAAAAGGAGTCTTATGGCACCTGAAAGGCTATGACATTTATTTGGGCATAAGCAGAAGGTTCCAACCCTGAAACTTTATGCACAGATAAATCTGTTAGTCTTTAAATTGTCACAGGACTCCTAGTTTTTGCTGAAACAGACTAACACAGTTACCCCTTTGAAACTTGTCTCAATGGTTAATCCAATTTTTTTCCATTTGAATATAGGGCTGGCATATAGGCTAGCATCAGATTATAACCACATCTCCTGACATGGGTCTACTTACAGATCATATGAGCCCTTAATGCCACAGATGTATCATGGTTCAAAAGCTGAATTACTATCTGAAGATAATTTCCCATACAGCCTTTCTGTACAACATTGAATTTTTATGTTCCAACATACAACACTACATATATGCAACTTGGGCTGGGGAGTGTCAAGATCATGAGGGTTAGCCAGCAGCCTGGGGACTAAGGGGTTAACTATGTCCCTTACCTAAGCCAGGTAGAGTCAGCCAATAGGAATGCAGGTAGGAATTTCAAACTGGGACAAAGGAATTTTTGGGTTTTTTCCTCTCCTTTGTCCCTGAGCAGTTTCTCTCCAGCTACTGAGGGAGACAGACACTATGTCTCCCTCCAAGAAAAGTCTCTGTAAGCAGGGTAAGGTTTAGATAAATCTGTTAGGTTTTCTTGTTTTATGGTTTGGGAAATGGGATCTGATGTCTGTGCATTTTTAAAAATGGGTTTTCCTCTCCTTTGTAACTAAGCTCCTTGCCCATGGTGGGGTTCCTCCCTCCCCCACATTAGGATATTACTTTGTGACTTTTCCATCTAGTCATTATGCTTGCAACAGGAATATTGTGGTGATAATAAAAGTTCTTTCTCTTTTCTTTTTATTAACCTGGCATTGGTTAATCTTTGTGTCCTGGTTTTTACTTTAGGGGTGAGATCATTTGGGTAATAGATAATCCCTTAGTCCCCAGGCTGCTGGCTAACCCTCATGATCATGACAGGGAGTGGTCCTTCATAGAATCATAGAACCATAGAGCTGGAAAAGACCTCAGAAGGTCATCAAGTCCAGCCCCCTGCTCTAGGCAGGACCAATCCCAACTAAATCAACCCAGCCAGGGCTTTGTCAAGCCGAGACTTAAACACCGCTAGGGATGGAGACTCCACTACTTCCCTAGGTAACCCATTCCAATGCTTCACCACTCTCCTAGTGAAATAGTTTTTCCTAATATCCAACCTGGACCTCTCCCACCACAACTTGAGACCATTGCTCCTTGTTCTGCCATCTGTCACTACTGAGAACAGCCTTTCTCCATCCTCTTTGGAACCTCCCTTCAGGAAGTTGAAGGCTGCTATCAAATCCCCCCTCACTCTTCGCTTCTGCAGACTAAACAGACCCAACTCCCTCAGCCTCTCCTCATAGGTCATATGCTCCAGCCCCCTAATCACTGGTTGCCCTCCGCTGGACCCTCTCCAATGCGTCCACATCCTTTTTGTAGTGGGGGGTCCAGAACTGGATACAATACTCCAGATGTGGCCTCACCAGAGCCAAATAAAGGGGAATAATGACATCTCTGGATCTGCTGGCAATGCTCCTCTTAATGCAACCTAATATGCCATTAGCCTTCTTGGCTACAAGGGCACACTGTTGACTCATATCCAGCTTCCCATCCACCGTAACCCCCAGGTCCTTCTCTGCAGAACTACTACTTAGCTGGTTGGTCCCCAGCCTGTAACAATGCTTGGGATTCTTCCGTCCCAAGTGCAGGACTCTGCACTTGTCCTTGTTGAACCTTATCAGATTTCTTGTGGCCCAATCCTCCAATTTGTCTAAGTCACTCTGGACCCTATCTCTGCCCTCAAGCGTATCTACCTCTCCCCCTAGCTTAGTGTCATCTGCAAACTTGCTGAGGGTGCAATCCATCCCCTCATCCAGGTCATTAATAAAGATATTGGACAAAACCGGTCCTAGAACTGAACCTTGGGGCACTCTGCTAGAAACCGACCGCCATCCTGACATCGAGCCGTTGATCACTACCCGCTGGGCCCGGCCTTCTAGCCAGCTTTCTATCAATCTTACCGTCCATTTATCCAACCCACATTCTCTTAACTTGCTGGCAAGAATATTGGTTCCTCTGAACCAATCTCATGGCCCTACCAAAGGCAGGAGATGAGATTTGGTAGACTACTGACTTGATCTAGTTTATCAAATCCTACATTCTTAAGTTTTCAAATGTTCATTCCTTTTATTACCATGTTGTTTTTGTCCACTGTGACAGAGCATATGTGACTTAAAGCTGATTCACCACTGTGTGTACTTTGTAAATGTCTTCACATGGGCAAAATTGATGAGATAATTGACTAAGCACTAAGTTATTAACCAGTTAACAAATGTTTCAGCTCTTCAGAAGAGGACACTTAAAAGAGAGGCAGAAAGAGGAGGGAAGAAAGGGCTAGAGAATCCCAGGATCTCAGGGAGGCGAACACTCTTCCCTCATGCCGAGGGACAAAGTTAAAAAAGCCTTACATGGGAAGGCAAGCAGTGGTGTTGTATATTGTAAATAAAGCCCCTAATGGTGGACTAGGGTGATGAGAGATCAAGATCATGGGTGCCAGGTTTCCATACTTTTTGGTGATGCCCAGAACAAGTCTATAGGAGAGACTGGAGCAACTGGGAGCCCCATACTTAAGGGGGGGGGGGCACAAGGTCCAGGGTGACCTGGGGAGTTAATAGGGAGCCTGGTGCTAGCAACAGTGAGCAACCAATCCCCAGTCCATTCCACCCTTCCCCATCTCTTCCCACCCCTTCTCTACCCCCATTCCACCCGTTTCCCCAAACCTCCACACTGCTTCTTTCTAGCTTATACCCTCTCCCACGATTAACACTAGGAACCAACAGAACACAGCAAGGCAAGCTAAGAGCAGGTTGCTCATTGCTTCTGGCACCAGGCCCCATGTTAATTCTAGGCTGCACTGGGCCCTGAATCCCCCTGAAGTGTGGGGCCCCCCCACAAAGCACCGGGAGTGGGGCAGTTGCCTCACTCAGTCCCATGGCTGGCACAGCTCTGAGAATATAAGCGCAAACATTGGCGGACCAATGCCCATGTTCCAGAATACTGGTCGAGCACGAGCACCCATACAACTCCCGACCTGTGGTCAAGAACACTGCTAAAACTTTGGGCTATCCTAGGCTTTTGAATGCCTTGGTAATAGAGTTAAGATTTAATTTACACTACAGCATAAAACTAGGTTGCAACAAAGCCCTACAATGGTTTGAGCTGGAACACAGCCAGGGTTTTGCCTATAGTCAAGATACTAGATATGCAACTA
Organism: Pelochelys cantorii; assembly: GCA_032595735.1. NCBI lineage: Eukaryota > Metazoa > Chordata > Testudines > Trionychidae > Pelochelys > Pelochelys cantorii. The sequence continues at coordinate 66,871,267 of CM064328.1, forward strand.
TCCCTCTACCCCAGAAAAAACGGGGCATGATTCCTCACATTTGCTATCTGGTCATCCTATGATGAATTTATGCAGGAGTGTGAGAGGACTGTCTGAAAAGAGGAATCCAGAGTGAGGGAGGCCTGCCCATTAACATTCATGTTCCATATTGATGTAAATGAATAAACAGCCATATAGGCTTCAGTGGAATCACTTAGAGAGCAGGGGTGGGGAACCTAAGGCCTGGGGGGCCGCATGTGGCCCCTGGCTTGCCTGATTCCACACCCAAGCTCAGGGTCTCCCCTCCAGCATTGGGGAGCCTGTGGTGGTGCTCTAGTCCCCCCACTTCTCACTTCTGTGTGGCCCCCAACTGATTTTTCTGCAGGTCAGTGGCTCCCAACCCAAAAAAGGTTCCCCACCCCTGACTTAGAGCTGTATGTGTGTATGGGGGCAAAACTGAGCATTATGTCATTCATCTTGTACCATTTTTTTTCTTTTTTCATGATTCATTTAGAAAACCAGATATCCTTCTCTGTGTAGTGCTTACAGCATTGAGTTTTCTTCTTGGGAGTCATTCACATTGCACAGCTGTTGCATCAGCTGCCCATATCACATGATGCAGCAGAAGTGGTGCTCATGAACATAATCCTCAGGAGAAAATCTAGGCAGCTGCAGATTAATTTTTTTGTCTCCTTATAAGAGGTTTTAATTTATTATAGTACTCAGAGCTGTGATACACTTAGAACATAAGAATGGCCAAAATTGGTCAGACCAATATCCATCCAGCCCACTCTTTGACTGTGGCTGGCACCAGATGCTTTTCATTGGGAGCGAACAGAACAGGGCAGTTTACTGAGTGATCCGGTCCCTTTCATCTTGTCCCAACTTCTAGCAATTAGAAGTTTAAGGACACTCAGAGCATGGAACTGCAACCGAAACCATCTTAGCTAATAACAATTAACGGACTTGTCTTTCATAAATTTATTTTATGTAGTTCTTTTTTGAACCCAGTTATAGTTATGGTAAGAGTGTAGTTTGGGGGAATACAGGGTGGGCACTGCCCTTCTAGAGAGGCTACATCTAAACTACACCCCTCTGTCAACAGAGGGATGTAAATTAGACATATCGAAAGGGCAAATGAAGCGGGCATTTAAATATCCCGCGCTTCATTTGCATAATGGCGGCCTCCAGGATCTTTCGAAACGGGGCATTTCTGTCGAAAATGCCCCATCTAAACTGCCGGGTTTTTTTTCGAAAAGCCCCTTTCGGAAAAAAGCGGCGGCCGCCATTATGCAAATGAAGCACGGGATATTTAAATGCCCTTTCGATACGTCTAATTTACATCCCTCTGTCGACAGAGGGGTGTAGTTTAGACACACCCAGAGAGAGGGAGTGTATATGTGAAAAATAGTCAGGTGACACTTCTTCCCTTCCCACCCCTGCTAATTTCTGCGAGTGACAGAGCTGCCTTCAGGGCTTGCTCTGCTTGGTCTGCCTGGGAAAGGGGGCTGAATTTAGATCCCATAGTCATCACAGTTGAGATTTTGTTTTCTAATGTGCATTATTTTGCATTTGTCAACATAAGAGCGCCATTTGCCACTTTTTTTAACCAGTCACCAATTTTGTAACCTTTCGCAGTCAGCTTTGAATATGTGTTTTGAGTAATTTTGCATTGTCTTCAAACTTTAACACATCATTGTTTACCCCCTTTTCAAGACCATTTACAAATATGTTGAACAATACTGGTCCCAGCACAGATCCTTAGGAGACCCTGCTATTTACCTCTCTCCACTGTGAAAACTGACCATTTATTCCTACCCTTTGTTTCATGTCTTTTAACTGGTTACTAATCCATGAGATTAATCTTCATATGAAGATAGCAGTGCATCAGGCAGTTGTCCTGATATCCTGCTGTATGGCTCAGGGTCATGAACCATATTGTTACCATATTTTGAAACTTGATCATTCCATATGCGCTGCCACAGAAAGATTATCTATGTGAATTGGTGGAACAAAATTCCAAACACGGAGCTCCTTAAAATGTGTAGCGTGGCTGTATTACTGTTTATTTATTTGGGGTGAACATTTAGTTTGAGCCTCTTTTGGTGTTCTTAAAAAGTTTCCATTGTAGCTTATAGGAATTTCACTGTTCCTTTTAATTTCCATTTAACTAGTCTTTTCATTGTTGTGTAGATCCTCTTTTGGAAGTTAAATACTACTGTGGTGGGCTTTTTTGGAATTTTCTCCCCTTTGAGGATGTTAAATTTAACTATATTATGATTGGTATTACCAAGTGTTTCAACTGTTTTCATCTCTTGAACCATTATGTTATGCATCCCATAAGAGTAAATCAAGAATTGCCTCTCCACTAGTGGGTTCCAGGAACTAAGTGCCCAAGCAGCAGTCATTAAAGGTGTCTAGAAATTTAATTTCTGCATCCCAGCCTGAGGTTATGCGTTCCCAGTCAATATGAGGACAGATGAAGTCCCCCATTAATTTTGGATATTCTGTTTTTGTTGCCTAATCTCTTTGAGCATTTCAAGTCACCATCACCATCCTGGTCAGGTGGTTGGTGTGATGTTGGCAGACGCATTCATGCAAACAACCCTTGGTCCTAGCTGAACAATGGCCAACACATAGTTGGAAGCTTAAATACTGCATAAATTCTTATAGACTTTCTGAAATCATTGTAGGATATTATACGCACTAATCTCATTTATAACATCTGTACCTCATATTGTAAGGTGATATTAGGTATTTGCATTGTAGTCTTCTGTAATTGTGTCATGTGGGCTCATCCCACCAACATGAACTCTGGGAGGAAAGGGATGTGAATCCTAACAAGAAGAAACTGTATCTCTATGCTGCTTGGACTTTGGGAGAGCAAGATTTCCAAGCATTTATTACACTTGGGGGTTTTCTGCACCAGTGTTCTCTCTAAGCGGCGCAGCAGCACAGCTTCACAGATCATTAATCAGCCCTGCAGTCAGTGAGCTCCAGGCATAGAGCTCTGAGCCTCTGACTGGGCAGGGCTGATTAATCACCTGTGAAGCTGTGCTGCCACGCAGCTTAGAGGAACACTGTTCTGCACCTCTATGCAATGCAGAATTTTGCAGAAATGAATGTGAGAGCACCATTTCCTTTATTTTCTCCACAGAAAAGGGCTGGGGAGGATGTTGGCCACACTGAGGGGCTGCTGGATCCAGCAGAATGTAGTCCACAAATAGAAGACAAGGTGGGGGGAGGGGGGGAAGAGAACTGTAGGGCAGGGCCAGCCTTAAGAAAAATAGTACCCCTGGCCTTGCCGGGCATAGTGCTCCTCATTTGCCTTGGTTCTCCCCACTCCTGCACCCTCATCCTGTGCCCCCTTTGCCATTAACTCCTGCCCCTAACCTCTCCATTTTGCCACTTTCGCCTCCATCTCTACCAGGGGTGGGGAACCTACGGCTTGGGGACTAGATCTGGCCCTGTAGGCTTGGGGATCCCCACCCAGCATCAGGGAGCCAGTCTGGCACTCCAGCCCTGTGGCCCTCCTTCCACCCAGACCCCACATCCCCATTCCACTCCTCCACCCTCCTGGAAAAGTGAGGAAGAACAGCTCTTGCACAAGAGAGGGTTTTTGCGCAAAAACGGCCCCTAATAATTATGCAAATGAAGCATGACAATATGCTAATCTGTGCTTCATTTGCATAGGCTTGTGCAAGAGGGATGTAATGCACACGTAGCCTTATTGCCCACCCCTACTGTGGTAACAGGAGCTGCAAAGGAGAGTCTGGCTTACCTGAAGAGTGAGGAAAGGGTTAAGCAACTGGAGACGCACCTAGTGAGGGAGTTCGGGCAGTCAGCTAATAAAAATGCAGATAGGAATTTCAAATTGGGAGAGAGGGGTTTTTCCTTTCTCTCTCGTTTGTTTGAGATCAGAGCAGTTTCTCCCAGGTATTGAGAGAGATGGGCTCTCTCTCCAAGCATGGACTTCTTGAAATGTGTAAGTAGGGAAAAGTTTAGATAGTCTGTCAGGGTTTATTGTTTTCCTTGTTTGGGGGTTTAGAAATTATGTCTGAGCTGGCTAATTCTTTTTTCTCTTTTGTAACTAAGGATTACAAGCCAGGGATTTTCCCTGAGTCGATGTCACTTCATGGCTATCTAACATCTAGTCATTTATTATGATTGCAACAGTAGTTTTGTTTTGATAATAAAAGAGTTTTCCTTTTTGTTTTGATTAACTAGCATTGGTTGATTTTTGTATCCTTAAGTTTACGAGCCTAGTTACCCGGACAGCGTCCATTGTTCTCTGCGGATTCCTTCTGTATGTTTACCCAACTCCAAAGAAAACAGAGGTTGGGGGCAGGAGGGAGAGCTTTGCCTCAGGGAGGGGATTCCCAAGTGATCTCTTCCCTGGAAAAAGGTTTGTTTTATATTTTCTTTTAGTCACTTGGGTGGTGGCAGCAAGAAAATCAGTCTGTCTTTTTGGATCTCAGGGGGACTGAGATCGAACAAGTTTGTCTCTGGGAGTCACAGAGACAGGTTTTGCAGAGTTTATTCTACTAGCCAGCTCCCCCATCTCTGCACTTGGAGTGTGAAGTTGGGGAATTGAGTCGTGACACCTGCATTAGGCAAAGTGGAAAATTATCAGGGAAGTGAGCCATACACACCGGCTGTGTCTATACTGGCGCAATCTTGCGCCAGAGCTATGCAAATGAGGCTCAGCGTGGAATATCGCCGAGCCTCATTTGCATAACTAATGAGCCGCCATTTTGCGGAAGAGGCTCTTGCGCAAGACAGAGCTGTCTACACTGCCCCTTCTTGCACAAGAAAAACCCTCTTGCGCAAAGCTGTTATGCTGATTAAGACAAAAAGCCGTTATGCTGATTATTAAGACAAAAAGCTGTTTTATAAAGCACAAGTCCCTCACTCAACACACACAATTAGCCTTTATCTGTACGACAAAGAGAGCCCCAAAAAGGTTTAAGCTAGCATAGTTGTGGGCTATAGTGTAGTTATCAAACAAATTTTTCAGAGTTAGCTGCCAGCGCAATCACACTAAATTGAATCCATTTAATTTTGAGACTGAAGATAAATTGTGGTACAGTGCTGTATCTGCAAGCATCAATAACTGGACCAGGAATCTGGCTCATGGTAAAAAGTTACACTCTTAAATTTGAACATTCCTGCCAAACAGCTACTTAGCCCGTGTCTACACTACATCCCAGGTTCATGCTCTGAAACTGATCCACTGGCAGCTGATTTGGCAGGTCTAGTTAAGATCCACCAAATAGACTGCAGATCACTCTGCAGTCAATCCCTCTACTAGTACTACCTCAGATGAGAAGAGTAAGGGCTCCCCTGTTGACACCCCATGGTAACTCAACCTAAGATGTGTCAACTCCAGCTACGTTATTCATATAGCTTGGAGCCGAGTAGCTCAGGTTGACTTACCATGGTAGTGTAGTTGTAGAATTACTTTAGTAGCTGCCTGGTGACAAAAGATACAAATAAAATGTGAAGGAGATAAGCAATTTCTAATCACTGGGTTGGTGAAGCACTTACTGAACAGTTGACATAATTAAACATAATTAGACTTTTAAAAAGCCTTTAAGACTGAAACATCAATGATCTCTCATGTTTCAGGTGATTGTTTTTTGTTGTTGTTTTAGTCCAGATGTACTGCTTTATTTAGTAAAATATTTAGGGTGAACTAAGAATCAATTATTTTTTTATTAACATTTCCCTTAAAAGAATGAGACAGACCAAATTGCATCTTCATCGGATGAAAGAAAATTTCATTATTAAAACCTGAAAATTACTTGGAATAACCAATTCATTAAAATAGAGTTATGGTGGCAATCTAGAACATATTGAATCACAGCTCCCAAAAAAAGTGAGGAAAAGTTCTACAAGTTCCAACCATTCCTTTATTTAGGCTTGTATATTATTATTTCTTCCGACACTGTGGCACAAGTTCATTGAGGGCAAACTGGAATAGAACAAGATAAACAAATTGTAAGATTGAATGACTTCTCTTGGTTGATGAAGTAGGACAAAAATATGCATACAGCCTTAAAGCCCTTTCAATCAGTGTATATATATTTGGGTTCTTGAAAATGTTAGTCTATAAAGATTAGATTTTAATCTATAAATATTACATACAAAAAGACTGTTTAAAATAACACTGAGACTTCAAAGTCCAGAATTTTAGAAACACCAGAATTAACATTGCTTGTACAACCTTTGTTCAGCACCCTTCTGCATATTCATCATGATACAATCTTTAATCACAACATCACACACTCTTTCCATAGGATCTTTGCTTCATTCAATGGAAGTACAGTGTACAATTAAAGTATGAACCAAAAACCTTATAAAAACTCTTCCAAAACAGGCCTGGAAAATATTTGCATAGATTGAAACATTACAAACAGATTTATCCTCTAATAATTCAGACTGACAATGTAAAAGACAGCACACAATTACTTTAGTTTCACGCTCATTTGCAAGTCAACTCTTTCACCACAGGAACGGCATCACTTCCAAAAATTACTCCCTGAGGCCCTACTCCTGTATTTGACTCTGCAATAAAGTTAATGGATCTTTGTGCAGGTGCAGGGCCTACCCTGTAAAAACAAGTTTCAGGATTAGGGCCCAAATTAATATACAATCCTATTTTACCATAAACAAAAGCACCATGTAAAAAGTGAAACTGTTTCTATTCAAACATCAGTAATACTTTATTAACAACTGGCCACTTTCAAGTTACTTAGTGCAATAAAAGAAGCTATTTAAGTATATTGATTTAACCATTTTAAATAGAAAATTAGAATTAACAACAGCTTGACTAAATAGTATTTCAATTGCAAAGCCAGTACTGTACTAGGCTAACAAAGTTGTTTTCTTTTTTAATGGACTAAAACTTGTGCTCTAGGTGTAAAAATGTGGATGACTGCGCAGATCAACCTGCAACATCAAGGCCTTATTGAATGTTTCAAGAGTACATATTCTGTAAGATTGAATTTTATATCTGAGATGAGAGAGGGGACTAAAGTGATATTAGTGGTCATATCTTGACTATGGTGGAAATGTTCGCATCTTTCTGCATTAAAGGGGCTCATCCATCTGCAGACAAATCATTTCATGATTTAAGTGATGTTTTTGGACCCCGATTGCTCCTGAGTTCCCTGGTACCACTGGAAGAAAAAAAATCTGTTGTATTTGCACCAGTAAAGGCTATTGTGATTATTTTTCTCTGATGTAAATTTTGCTGTACTTATCCATGCATTTTTAACTGTGGGTGGCTCACTAAAATATGCTCTATGGCAAGTTAGTTCCTGAGTGGATTTCAAGGCTATATAGCCTATGCAGAATTCAGCTAATCTTAAAGCTCAGTGGACATCCATGAGTACACAACATTATTTTCTGTACAAGAATTGGGAATACATATACAGTTTAGATTATCCAATAATCAGCAAAATCCATCAAATAATTTTGTAGTTATGTATTTCTGCTCCTCATATAATTAAAAATATATATTTTTAGACAAAGTTAGGGAACCAGTAGTTTATTCACAAACATCCAGTCTTGTAAATCAGCTTGGCAGGATGCAATTTAAATCACTGGTTTCTGTAAATGTTGATTTTGCCTGACATGCAAAAATCAACAGGGACAAAATTAAGTGCAGCCTCCCTGTCATCTAGCACCTACTGCGATCAGGCATCACTGGACCTGTGGCCATGCAGGGAACCCTATGCAGCTGTACTATCATGGCTCCACTCCTGCATGGTGGGAGCTGCACCTGCACAGGAGCCATTCAGTAGGAGGGTGGCTTTACCCATAGCTGAGCAGTTATTGTCTTCCTCACAGCTTTTGCCATGGGACACTGCCATGAGGCCAGGACTGTAACCTCCCCAGCACCTTCTGCCTGTGTCTCTTAGGGTCCTTTGGCCTCCCAGGGAGCTCTCTACAACTCACTGTTAATAACGTGAATCCCTTTGCTGTAAGAGCTGCTCTAACCCTAAACCTCCCTTAAATTCCCCACAACTGTAAAAATTAAAAACTGTTATGAGTTTTCTATTTAAGAATCATTATGTCAAAATTACAAAAAATAAAAGTTCTGCCAAACTAACTTGTAAACTTTCTATGTAATGCCAATTACACATACACAGTAAAAAAAGATCAATATGGATAAATTCCATGTACATAAACCTTTTAGTTCAACACTTGCTGTTACCCAATTCTTGGTTAAATCCCCTGGTGGAGTATGGTAAACACATGCTTAGTACCTCTTAACTTTCCAAACCTTCCTCCTCTTCTCTCCCCCCCCCACATTTGTTTTTTCTCCGAGGGGATTTTATGCTCACAAAACATTCTGAATAAATGTAGTTGCACTATATAAAAATGCATGCATGAAACATTTTATTATGGAGTGGGGACTATGATAAATCCATTAGAATGAGTACTGAAATGTTACCTGTCAAATTTCTGCCCTCGCTTAGACCTTTGCAAACCCAATGAGCCAGAGGACAGAATCTGGCTCTGCATGGTTCTGTTTTAGTAACTGAGAAATAGGAACTTTTAACTGAACTAGCTAGAAATATGATTTTAGAAAAAACAGTTCTAAAGTTCAAGGTATCCTTGTCTACCCATCCAAGAAATATACTTATTTACTATCCAGTAACTGTATTAGTATATGCTGCATACAAATGGCAGCAAGTCAGCCTGGTGGCAGCAGAAAGCTGATTAGAGCAGGACACGAATCTAGGACAGGAATCAGCATATAACAAGTGGATTTAAAAAGTGAATGATCAACTTAGGCCTATATTGAAAAAGCTAAAAAGAGTTGGTTGTGGAAAGAATAGAAATGTAGCTTGCTTTAAATAATCTTAATCACTACCACTGCTTTATATCTTGGCAATCAACATTCCAGCACCTCCCACTCCAGAGATTTTTTTTAAATTTAAATTACAGAGACAGGGGCAAAATTCATCCATTACAATCAGGCATCACAGGACCTGTGGCCATGCTGCAAAAATTAACAAAGATATTCCATTGCATATGTGACAAAGCAGATAAGATGGTGGTTGTAAGTCATAGCTGCTCTGCCAGTATGTGCTCAAGAAATACTTAAGACCTCATTTGTCCACATCAGGAAACAAGGCAGCCCCAAAACAGTATGGAACCTAATAAGACAGCAGAAAAATAACAGTTATCCTTTAATATTCTCCTGTTTGTCTTCAGATTGCCGTCCCTATGTTTATGAGCGCTTATGAGCACTATGAATTTATTTTTTGTTCTTTATCCGCAATGAGCTTTTCCTTGAAAGTGCCCAATAGCCACTATATTACCTTGTGTCGTATACATTTGGGCTACGTCTAGACTACATCCCTTTTTCGGAAAAGGGACGTAAATTAGACGTATCGCAATTGCTAATGAAGCGGGATTTGCTAATTTCATAGAGGGATAAGGGATCTTTCGGAAAAGGCTTTATTTTCTGCAAGATCAGCGTCTAGACTGGCGCTTTCTTCCGGCAAAGCTCCGTGCGGAAAAAAAGCGGCAGCCATTTTTATGCTAATGAAGCAGGGGAGATTTAAATCCCCGCTTCATTAGCAATTGCGATACGTCTAATTTACATCCCTTTTCCGAAAAAGGGATGTAGTCTAGACATAGCCTTGGTGTGGGTAGGCCCAGACCACAGTGGTAAAAACACCAACAGTCAATCAACACTAATGTCCCTGCCATTGTTATCAAGGGTGAAATTGCAGAGGTGCAGTAGTAACAGTGGGACAATTCAAGATGAAAAGGTGTAGACAGGACTGCTAAGTCCAAAGAAAACTGGTTCTTGTAGATGTATCTTTTGTCTTGATAGTGAAGAGCTCATGAATAGAGCTCTGCACAGATACAAAATTTGTACCCTCATCCAATCTGCAAAAAAGGTCCACATATATCCGTGGATTTTCAGGGCGCTACTCATGAAAATTCATTTTGTTGCTAACCTCCCCTATAGGAAACACCCATCATAATAAAATACAAAAAACTATTTTGTGTTCACGTAGCACTACTTATTCTAACATACTCAAAGAGCTTAAAATGTTTCAAGAAACTATAAAGTGGTGCCATCTCTGGAATGCAATCCAGCATGAATTCTGTGCAACTGAAAGCATACCAATAGTTAGGAAAAAAAATAAAGTATTATTTTCTCTACTGAAAATAAAGTTTGAGTGAGAAAAATTTGATGAGGATAACCCTGCTTTCATGAAAAGTGAATTAAAACTTTAATAACCACATGTATAATGCCGAGAGGCAGAACCAAACCTAGGACCTCTGGAGCTTAGTGCATGAGCTTCTACAGCTTAAGTTAAAAGCCAGCTGGCTCTCAACCAAGGCTGTAGAATACTCATTCTTTCTCTTATAAGTGGTCTTCTAAGTGCCATTGCATAGGACAAGTACACCACACCCAGAAAGTGTGTGGGTTACATATGAAGCCAGGACCCCTTTGGAAAGTCTCAGCATAAAGGTGCTTCTTCCATCAGCACAATTAGCCCTAGTAATATGCCCAGTCCCAAACCTCCTGCCCCACCCTGAGCCTCCCCACACCCTCAAGTCCCCCAGTCCTACTCCGAAGCTTACACCCCCAGCCCAGAGCCTATCCCTCCTCCTGCACACCAACCTCCATCCCAGAGCCCTTCTCCAAACCGGGAGCGCCTCCTTTGTGCACCCCTAACCCTTCATACCTAGCCTCATCGCAGAGCTTGGACCCCGCAGCCAGAACCCTTATACACCAACCCTCTGTCCTAGCCACGAGCCCCTCAACCCCAGCCATACCCAGGAGCCTGCAACCGGAGCCCACACTCCTGCACCCTAACCCTCTGCCCCAAGCCTGAGACCTCTCCCACATTCAGAACTCCTTGTCCTACCCCAGCCCCATAAATTTTGCTATGTGCACGAATATGAAGGTGATATGTCGTACATCAGAAAATTCATTCCACTCCAGGGTGGAAAAGATTAGAGGGCACGCTGCTCCTTACTCGTCCTAGAATTTTATAAGATATTGCTAATTAAAACCAGTTTGATTCCCACTTTGATTTCTTCCCTGAAATGGTTAAAGCCTGTTTTCCATCTTAACACAAATGAGAATCTAAGCCTCTACATGAGTCATCTTTCAAGTCTTGTAGTGTGTAAACTGTCATATGCTAGAACTACCCCAAAATGAAGCAGAGAAAGTAAGGGGACATCAAAATGGCCTCACTTAAAATAGAAATTATGTATATAACTGAATTTTAAACTTTGCTAAACAGTTCTTCTGAATAGTCCTACAAATGTGAATTAGTATACCCAATCTAACAACGTTCCTTCAGCCAAAAGAAGTCTTAAAGGCCTCTAACTTCCATTCTGCAACATGGTTTTTATGCATAAGATGATCTCAAAAGTGCTGAAAAAAAATGAAAGAAAACAGACTGTGGCACCTCTGGAAACAGTTATGTCTGGAGGATAGAACTGACAACACCTCAGTCTTAGAACAGAAACCACAGAAAAAAAATAGCAAATTTTTATTTAAGTTTAGTGGAACTATTCATTGGTATTTCAAAAGAAAACATTCAACAAAAATAGCAGTTCAAGTTTTAGTAGCTGAAGAAGCCACTCCCCGCCTCGGAGATCAAGGCAGGTGAGTACAAGGCCCTTTCAAAACTTTCAAGTATCAATCCAGGGTCTGTCATCAGCCTCCTGCTGGAGATGGCTTGTTGGATGAGGCACGTTGTGTGTGAGCAGCCCAGCCGCTGCTCGGTGGCTGGGCCTCGGAGGCATTGTCCGAGGGGTTACGGGCCACCATGAGGGCTATTTGCAGAGCCCCTCTAGCCGATCCAGCGTGCCCTTCATGTCACTGATACGCCTGGCCAAGGCGCGCACGGGCTGCATAGCCAGGTCCAGCTCCTCGCACCGCGCCACCAGCGTGTACATTGCTCGGATGCTGGTGTCCACGGCCTCGCCCAGGCTCTCCACGCCGTCACGGTAGGTGTGGATGCAGCCCACGCTCAGGGCAGTAAGGGCCTGCAGGCCGCAATGCACGCTGCGCAGCAGCTCATCCACCTGCGCGCCCACCTGCGCGGCCAGCGCCACCAGGTCCCGCAGCGCCGCGGGGTCTATGGGGGGAATGCGGCTGGCGGCGCCCGCGGGCGCGTCGAGATGCATCTTCCGCTGCAGGTTACTGGCCACGAAGTGGGTGAGGAGGCCCTCGCGCCGCACGGCCCCCTCCAGCTCCGGCGCGCAGGCGATAGTGGCTCCGCGATTCCCCGGCTGCCGCGCTCCCGCGCGGGTCGCTCCGCACTCGAGGCCCAGCGCCTCCAGACTCCGCTCGGCCCGCAGCCTCTGCTGCCCGCGCTCGTCTACCTCCGCGGGCACAGTGCGGCGCCCCTCCGCCATAATCGCCTCCGCTGCCCTGCCCCCCAGCCTCCTACGCTCGCTCGCCCGCCCCCGCCCGGCCCTGTTGCGACGAAAAGGCGCGTGCACTGCTTCAAAGTTTCTGCCTCTCTTGATTGGCTAGCATAGGAACGGGGCGTGTCCCGTTGTGCGCGCATCCCGGCCGACGATCAGCTACTTGCCAAGCGAAGACTTGGCCTAGTTCTGCTTCCTCCTCCCCGGACCGGCCTGTCCTGAGGGTGGGGACGTGCCTCGTTGTTTGTTTCTCTCCTGATTGGAGGCGATATGAAGGGGGCGTGTCTCGCGGTGTTTGTGTCCTTCTGGATTGGCGAAGGCGGGCCTATGACGCACCCAAACCCTTTGGATTGGTCGTTACCCGAGACAGGCGTGTGTCTGGCCGCGCCAGGCTGGCGCTGATTGGTGCGGCGGCGGAAGGGGGTGTGCGCCGCTCCAGTAACAACACTGGGGCGCTGCTCGTCGCTCCTCTCACTTCCCCGCCATGTTCTCCTAGCAGCGGCTCTGAGGTTTCGTCTCCCTCGAAGCCTACAAAGTCCCTGCGGACGCTTCGCGGCCACTTCCCAGCGCCCTCACCCCCTGCGCGGCTCCGAACACCCGACTCCCGTCATGGTCACCACCACGGCGCCGCCGCCCTTCCTAGCGCGGCTCTCGGCAGGCACCGAGGACGCCCGGCGGCTGCCCCCCAGCCTCTTCCAACGCCTCATGCGGGGGGACAACAACTGCGAAACCCAGGCCGGCTGCTGCCTGGCGGGGCAGGGGGGCAGCGCGCGGCCCGCACTGAAGCGCGTGAGGCGGAGAAAAGGAAAGATCCGGCCCAGCCCCTCGGGGCTGCTACCGAGCCGCTACCAGCAGTACCAACAGCACCGCGCCGGCCTGGGCAGAAGGGCCCCGCTGGCAGCCCCCGGCCCGGGCGAGGTTCGCACTCTCCCAGCACTGGCGGCTGTTCCCCTAGTCCCGGCTGAGGAGCCCCCCACATCGGCCCTTCCCAGACCGGCGCCCAGCAAGCCCCTCAGGAAGGAGGTATGGGGGGGGGGGCCTTCGTGCTCCGCGGAGCGGATCCCCGCCTGGCCCGGTTTCGGCCGTGGGGAGGGGGGGAGGGGAAGTTTCCGTTACGCTCTCCCGGGGCAGGGAGCGGTGCAGCCCGCACTGATTGGCTCTGGGAAGCCACCAATGAGCGTGGCTGCGGCGCCCAGCAACAGCCTGATTTAGCCTGGTGGCTGCGCGCCCGGGGGTGACGTGTGCGGAGCGCAGCGCAGCGCAGCGCCCCAAGGAGGCGCCCGGCTGCCACGGTCACTACAACCGCGCCCGCCGGAATGGAGGAGGGGATCGGAGAGGGGGTGTGGCCGGAGGGGGAGGGGGCTGGGCTCCCGGTGACTTATTTAATCCGGCGTGAATCTTCCCCGTCCGGCTGAGCGGGTGGAGGGGCAGCGGGGGGGGGGAGAGCGATAAGGGGACGTGGCTTCTCTGAGCAAGCGGGGGGCATGTTCCCCTGTTTTTCCGGCGCCGGGCTGCGGCTTTTTGACACGGACAGAGTCCTGCATTTACTCGAATGTCTGTTCCTGCAGTTCTTGAAGAACAAGATGGGAAAGCCTGAAAAGGCTCCCCCTCCGCACTGCCAGCCTGTTCATAGCACACACCTGGGTGAGCAGTCCAAGAGTAACAAACAGAAGAACAAAGGTAACATGCCGCTAACAAAGATCGCACCTGTGAAAAAAACTGAAAATAACTTTTGGCAGCTTTCTGTGTCACCTGAGATCATTGACAAGCAGGAGAAAAAGCTGCTGACTACAGAGAGCTTCAGAAACATGAAATCAAAGAAACCTGGCTCTCCAACTGAAATGAACCAAAAAGAAAGTTATGCTGGAGCAAAGTTTAGTGACCCACCATCTCCTAGTGTCCTTCCTAAACCCCCTAGTCATTGGGTAGGATGCAGTGTTGAATATTCTGACCAAAATAAGGAGCTGATGGCAGTCCATTTAAAAACTCTGCTGAAAGTTCAAGCATAGTTCATGAGATTTATGGGACTCCATCCAGGAAATTGAAATTAGCCTTGTTGCAACATGAAATATAAAAGGACTGTCAAGTCTTCTCTACAATAAAACTTTTGTATTTTTTATATGTAAATAATGTACATCATGTAATATGTGTATATTCTTGTTCATACTTTTAAGAGGTACATTTTAGTTTTTTTATGAAAGGTTGTATTTTGCACTGCCCAAATGGTAGGTGTTCTGTATATAAAATATGGACAGCTTTAAATGTGTGCTCAACCCATGGAAAGACTTGACTAATTTGCACAAGGTAATGAAATTTTGAAGGAGAAAACTATGCGTTTTAATCTCAAGGTTCAGATTCAACTGTGAAAGGCTTAATGCACTACTGAAAAGTTTTGCAGTCTATGGCACAATCTATTGTAAACCATGAAGTTTTCATCCAGATGTGAATTGTTGCTCTCTGCTCTGGAAATAATATTTGGAATTCTTGTTCATCCCTTTGTTACAAAGCTAATTTTGGAATTTGAGCAAAGAACCTAAACCTATCAATCTGAGCACTGCTTACTTCCTAAAGATGAGCAGAGCTTTTTGCCATAAATATAATTGGTTACTTTAACAAAAAATAAATAAATTAATTTGGCCTCCCCTCAAGCATGTCTGTCTCTTGCGTGAATGTATTGTACCTAGATTTTTTTTTAAGCTTTCATTAGTTTTGAAACATTTCAAGCTCTATTAATCCTCATTCCAGTTTCTTACTCATGCCAAATTAAATCCTACTCAATAATCAACAATAGTGGTTAATTGAAAGTTTTGATGGATGTAGTTTTGAAAATTTTCCTCAGTTAAGTTTGAGAGTAACAAGAATGCAGCACTCAAACCAAAACTGTTACAATCTATATAGTAAGAACAGTCATTAGAATTAAAGAGGACTGGTGTGAGGACAGGATGGTGCTAACAATGGCTTGTAGGTGACAGCTATCTCAAACCAGTTAAAATGGAAAACTAAATTTGTCCCAGTTTATAGTAGAGATGTAAAGGACTAGGTGACAGGATACTTGACTAGTCCTTGTTTTCCCCCACCCCCTGCTGCCTCTATCAGATAGAGGCAGCAAGGGAGGGAGAGAAAAGGGGGGGGTACTTAAGAGGCAGCACCACACTGAGCCCAGGGTCAGCTGGAGATTCCCCAGCTAATGCCAGGTTGCAAGGGGTGCTGCTACTTTGAAATGCTGGTGGAGCCCGGGGTCAGCTGGGGACTCGCCAGCTGATTCTGGGCTCAGTGCAGCGCTGCTGCTTTGAAATGCTGGGTGGAGCCTGGGATCAGCTGGGGAGTCCCCAGCTGACTCTGGGCTCTGTGTGGCATTTCTAAGCGGCAATGCCACTTGGAGCCCGGGATTAAGTGGGGACTCCTCAGCTGATCCCGGGCTCCATGTGGCATGCCAGCTTTGAAATGTACAAGAGCCTCAGTGAGGGCTCTTATGCATTTCAAAGTTGGAACGCTGCTGGGAGCCCAGGGCCAGCGGGAAGTCCTGGGCTCCTTGTGATGTTCGAACTTTGAAATACACAAGAGCCCCCGCTCAGGCTCTTGTACATTTCAGAAGCAGAATGTGGAAGTGCTTGTTGAGTAGTCGATAGAAATTCCATCGACTGGTAAATTAATTGCTACTTAACATCCCTAGTTTATAGGCACTCCTGGAAATGTTATTCACGATTTATTCCTGTCCTCTAGTGTCTTGAATTTGCTAAAATAGCGGGAGTTATAGGGGTCTGATGAGATTCACTTTGTTCAGAACAACAAAAATAATTAAAATGATCCTAAACTTCTCAGAAGTTTAGAACTAAAACGGGGAGAAAAGGAAATTCCAATATTTCACTTATGAAAATCTGCTATTAAGATAAGAGTACCTTTATACTACATCCTCTAGTTATACTAGCTCATTTTAACACTGATAATTGAAGTTCTACTGTATATCTGTTCAGTACAAATAGTCTTATGAACCATTTTCCCCAATTTGGGAGTAGGGGAAAAAATTGCATAGTAAAAGGGAATGTTGAATAGGTATCTTCAGCTTCCTGTGGCTTCAACACAGTGGAAGTTGGGTTTGAAGGATAACACAAAAATGACATAGCACAGCATAACCCAGTTGTGCAGCACCTAGTGTGAGATGTAGAATTTTACGAACTACATCCCCCAATTAATTCATAAAAGGCATCGGGAGGGTTACTGTAATTAAATTCAGTAGATCCAGCTCTAGGATGAGTCACTTTTAAAAAAAAAAAAAAAAAAAAAAAGCCAATTTACTGTGTTATCTGAATTGCTTTGTATAACTGCCTTGCGGCACCATCAGTTTGTCATCTGCAAACTTCCAGCCATAATTCAGGCTAAGAACCAATTTGTTTGGAAGCCACTAAAAATGTCCTTAGAGCCACAACTAGATTTTTAAAAATCAGACAGTTTTCTGTCCATTTAAGAAATCAATGAAGCACTTTGAAAATCTGAATACACTGTGGTACTAAACCAGCCGCCTTGGAGAAGTCTGTCAGTTACCTTTGCCAGCTAAACTCTTAATCCTATCCAAATGTGATACTAAGTTCAACAAGTTACTTTCTATAAATGGGTGGTTTTCAAACTGAGACAGGATCCCCAAGTGGTTTGTGAACTCGTTTTAATGGAGTTGTCAGGGATGGCATTGGGCTTTGGCCCCAGAGCCCAGCAAATTTAAACCCCACCACCCAGGGCAGCAAGGCTCACGTCACAGGCCTTATACCTGGGGACAGCAGAGCTCAGGCCATGGCCCTGGGAGGTCGTGTAGTAATTTTTATTGTCAGAAGGGAATTACAGTGCAATGAAGTTTGAGAACCCCTGCCATAAAGCCATGTTGACTGTCATTAATAATGCCACTATCTGTTATTTCTTTCCTAATTGCAGTCTGTATCAGCCTTTTCATGACCTTACATGAGACCAGTGCCACGCTGTCTGGCCTAACAGTTAGTTACCTTTGTCCATTCTTTAAGCCTTTTTGAACATAACATTAGCTTTCTTCCTTTCTTTTCTGGAACTTTTGCACGCGCTGGGGTGAAAAAAATTAGACATTGGTGGGCTTGCAAAATCCCCACTGTAGACATAGCTGTGCCTTTTTTGTCAGGTGGGTGGCATCTGGGTGGGGGACCCAAGCCCTCTTAGGGCTGTGAACTGGGACCCAGTGGAGCTATCAGTGGTAAGTGGGTTACCCAGGAATCTACACAAAACACATTAACCCACTCAGAACCACAGCTAATCTTGAAATACTAACTGGTTCCTGATATTGTAGTCTTAGCATCTCTAGGGTCTCTAGACTCCTCAGTCAGCGCAGCTCCCAACAGCATTGCCACTCCTTGAGTGTCCTACAGACTCTGTGTCCCTGGGTTGTGTGGTTCTTGGGTTTCTCTCTTCAGCAGTCAGCCCTGAGTGAGCTGAGCTGCTCCCTTTTATACCGAGTCTCCAGCCAGAGCAGGCCACCAGGGCCATGGCCCCTGCAACCCAGGGTATGTCTACATTGCGTTCCTCCTTCGAGAGAGGAATGCAAATACAGACAAGCGAAATTGTAAATTAAGCGTGAATTTGAATTTCCCATGCTTCATTTGCATAATCACGGCTGGCCACTTTTCCGAAATAGTGTATTTGAGAAAACAAATGCGGTCCACGCAGGGTTATTTCGAAAAGAAACCCCAAAAGAAACATGGACCACATTTGTTTTCTTGAAATATGCTATTTTGGAAAAGTGGCCAGCCACGATTATGCAAATGAAGCACGGGAAATTCAAATCCGTGCTTCATTTGCAGTTTTGCTTGTCTGCATTTGCATTCCTCTCTCGAAGGAGGATTGCAATGTAGACATAGCTCCACATTGGTACTGCTATTGTTTACTCTCTGGGGCTAATGCACCCCATTACAAGGCTGAATACAGTTTTTAAACTTTAGCACATATGTAAGTTTTTATTGGGACTGACAGTTTTACTTATTTTCTATACCGTCTCATTTAAATAGATTTTACAGAATTTTTGAAGAGGAATATGGAGTTTTAACTCTTCTACAATAGAGCATTACATACCTATAGTTTTACACCAATGTCAGACCTTGCTTACAGCCTACATTATGGAGTATTCTGGTTATAACTGTAGTCACAAGCATAACACTTTGGCCTGATTGGAAAGAGCTTTAAACTTTTACACCAATTAGTTATACAACTTTGTCACTTTAGATTGTGAATTATTCTTTACATTTTAAGACATATCTGGCTAACTGGATTATCAAAGAATTACTATGGTTGCTATACATTTTAAACTCATTGTACAAATACATTGTTCATGAATGGACTAAGCAAGTGAAAACAGATAGGGGCTAGGGCAGGTTTAACTGGTTGAAAAATTAACACTTGTGTAGGTTAAGAAACCCAGAGGAAAAGTGGTAGATTATAGGCAGCAGGGAGAGGCTATTGTCCCGTTCTGTCAGAAGGAAAACAGGAAGACACGGGGGCTACGTCTACACTGGCAGCTTCTTGCGCAAGAACTCGTTTGCGGAAGAGTTCTTGTGCAAAAACTCTTCCATAAGAGAGCGTCTACGCTGCCATGTGCTTTTGCACAAGAGATGTGCTTTTGCGCAAGAGCATCCATGGCAGTGTAGACGCTCTCTTCCGCAAGAAAGCTCTGATGGCCATTTTAACCGTAGGGGCTTTTTGCGCAAGAAATTCATGTTGCCTATCTACACTGCCCTCTTCTGGAAGAGCTCTTGCACAAGAGAGCTTATTCCTCGTGGGGAGAGGAATAACTCTTCCAGAAGAAGGCCTGTTTTACAACGCTATACTGTAAATTTACTTCTGGAAGAATGCTCATGCAGTGTAGACAGCCTGCAAGTTTTTGCGGAAGAACGGCTGTTCTTCCGCAAGAAGCTGCCAGTGTAGACGTAGCCTGGATGTGGTTTATTTGGGACACAACTGTTACCCTGGGACACAGTAACGAATAATTTTCCAAACCCAATTAAAAAACACGCCCTGACTTATGGTGAAGATGACAGATATCCCAGGTCCCAGAAGAAGAGATTGCCTGAGGCCGATTACTCGTGGCCGTATCTATCAGCGGCGCGTGGTTTACCAAATAACACTCCGAGTCTCAGTTTGGGGCCAAACCATATATTGTAAATTTGGAATACAGAACTGAACAGAATATGACAACACTCTATATAAACCTCCCTATCCCTGAAGACAAAGCAGATAGTAAAGACCCCTAAACAATAGGACAATACATTACATTCACTTGGCATAGAGTAGCTAGGAGCTCACGACCTCTATGTCTTGGCTAATTGGAAGCCGTGACAGAGGAACAGTGAGGAGACCCTCAATGTCCTTCAGGATCTGGTCCTCCGGGCAAGTGGTAGACGGACGGTGGATTATTATTCGAAGGCCTTCCAAAAAGGTTTTCCCCCAGGAATACTCCACAGGAATACAAAACCCAAAAATATATCCCTCCACTCACATGCGAACTATGCTGTCCATACTCACACCCACACACACTCCCTCACTCACTCTACCATTCATACTAAACAGAGAGAGACCTTCCACAGAACCCACGCACACTCCGGAACCCAAACAGAACTGGGACCACGAACCAATGTTAACTAGGGTATTTAAGCACCTTTAGGCGGGAAAACCCCAATGGTGCAGAGTGCACTCTTTTGCGGGTGGTGTGCATAACAATTTGAGCCGTGTGCAGCTATTTTGAACCGGGTGTAACGGAATGGGATGGAGTGCAAAGCACTAGTACCGTGTGCAACTCTAAAAAGGCGGGAAGCCTTTAACTGGCGACCTACCTTAGTTCGAACCAAGGAAAGATAGTTCGAACTAATGACTGAGTTCAGTTTACCTTTGTTAGTTCCATCCACACAACCACTAAACATCAAAACTGAGGTTACATTTTCCCCTCCTTGATGGTCTGTTACGAGGTTACAGAGTAACTAGGCCATCATAACATACATTGTTATACCTTTAAGACAAACTTTTCTGCAGAACCTTTTACAACTGGTTTTTTACAACATACAACAATCGTCAACACCCACAAATACAAAATTATACAACCTTGTACAATTACTCCTAATATTACAGGATTCGTAAATATTGAATGTATATTAAAATCCTCCACAGTATTTTCCCACCATGTCTTTTTAACTATATCTTTTACTAAAGTATTTACATTCATTAATTCTGTTGCAGCATGTTGTACCACAATACTCGTTTTCTGTCCAGTGGATTCTATCTCTTTTACCATACCCAACAGTTTACTGTGATGCATAAGTGATTCTATAACTTTTACATCCGGACCAATAGACACAGGGTTTATAATACGAATGATCCGTAAATCTACCGTAATGTCTTCATAACAGGTTGGATGTAATGTGACATCCACATCACAACCTTGTACATGAAAGGCTTTACATATACAAATATTTGAACCTTTGGTGTTATTAACAATATAGAAGGAATTAACGGTGAAAAACGGACATAAACT
Source organism: Pelochelys cantorii (assembly GCA_032595735.1). NCBI lineage: Eukaryota > Metazoa > Chordata > Testudines > Trionychidae > Pelochelys > Pelochelys cantorii. The sequence goes on from CM064328.1 coordinate 66,892,199, forward strand.
TCTTATACATAAACAAGTCTCGTCAGTTTGAACTACTACGGAATGGTTGGTCTCGGGAACAGAAGGGTGTAGTTCGTAATGACACTCCCCTATTCTAGAATTCAGGCACAGATGAGACTCTTCCCACAATCCCGCAGTACAATTATATCCGAGATTGACTTGTTCTGTACATGCTTGCATATTTACCGTGCTATAAGACTCATTTTTGGCATGTGCCCACACACGATCATGCACTGGCATTAAAATGGAATGATTTACAAATACTCCTAAAGGCACTATTGGAAAAATTATTTCCTCAATGGCATCTTGTATAGTAAGGATGGCTATTTGTAAGACATCCTGCGTTAAATCATATGATGAATCCAAGACCGTCCACCATTGGGTATGTTCTCGTTCAAATGGGGTAGTATAATCTTTCAGCAAAGATATGACTTCTATGGGAATTTTATTAGACAAACTGTCACGTATGATATCCTTCGCTACTTCAATCAACATAGTCTGAGCTTGCAAACATGCTAATGCCATTGATACGTCCTCTTGCAATGATTGAATCGTTCCTACCAAAGTAAGGTGATCACCTTCCTGAACCTCCATCCAGATAGGTAATAGTTCTGAAATGTCCAGTTGTATCTTGTTCAGAGATAAAATCGCATCATTAATAGGGTGTGTCATTGAAGAGAATGTATTGGCCAACCTGGCTATCCGTTGTGCTATCTTCACTTGATTCAAAGTTGAAACTACTCCTAAACTAGCTCCTATTCCTCCCATGATCTTAGCCACAGCATCCCTTCTTCTTCTGTGGAAATCAGATGATGTCAAAACAATCTGCAGCCACTTATTCCATCCAACAATAATCGGACCTACATAAGCTTGGCATACTCTATTTATTCCTGCTGCCGATACATGCAAAGGAATATGTACCCACTTGATGTGATACCTAGGCTCCACTAAAACTTGGCGGGCCACATTCCGTTTGACGACTAACGGTCCAACCTTATGGGATATGGGTTGGTGAGCTACCACTAAATTCACTTCATAAAGTACTCCAAAGGGACCTTTCACCGTCCACAATCCAGACTCAGTTGCCTCAATATACACTTGGCCTATACATTCATGACTCTCATCTCAAATATACATTCTGTTTCACAAAAAGGCGAACCCTTATAAATTGATGATCGGGCTTGCTTGCCATAGCGATCGCATGACAGTTGAATTTCTTGTCTCTCCCCTCGTGGACCAAAGACGACTATAGAAATACCTCTGGTATTCTCATTTTGATGTACAATTTGTATGGTCCATGTTACTAATCCTGGCTTAACTATCGGCGTATAGACTACATCCAAAAATATACATTTAGTTGCTGGCCAGGATTCTATAATTTTACGGCAATTAATAATACATCGAATTGGTTTCTTCTGCTGACACCGATCATCCAACTTTAAATCCCAATCACAATTCCTTTTCCCTGGTCTCAACTCAGTTGCTGCATGCTGTAACAACGTCATATTCACCCAATTAACAGTATAAATGTCCACTCTATTGTGTTGCAGAGGGGCGGCAAAGGTCAATTCCGCCATATCAGATTGTTCATCTCGCACCTCAAAATAGCATCTCTCATCAAAATTATGTGCCATCATAGTCACATTTTGTGATTTAAACACCTCTCGGTTATAAGAATGACGTTTGCTAGGTGTAACTATTACAGAAGATGTCCTTGGGATTTCCCAAAATCGAAGTGGGCGATTGATAATAGCACACTGCCAGTACTCATTCTCCTTGAATTCCATCTCTTTACTGGGAACCACAAAAACCACGGCTAACATAGAAACCCAGATTGAGATTTTCATCTTTTTACCTGCAATGTAATAACAAGAAAAAGCAATTAAATTTTGTTATCATCATTAGGAGGTCTAGTCGTAGACTCATTATCTGATCTATTCTCGTTACTAACATGCTCCCTTCCTTTCCACAACTTTAGTTGGGATATATGAAACCACTTTTTGATTTTTCTTCTGCGGGAGTTTATCTCAACTTGATAGACCGTTGGTCCAGCTTTGTTTACTGTTGGATGCGGTCCCATCCATCTTGGACTGAGCGGATGGTCTTTTTCACTGAAATGCCTATACAGCACCTTATCTCCAATGTTCCATTCTTGATGAGTCAACTCTCCTCCCAGTTGTTTATCCACTTTCTTGATATTACCTTTTAATCTCATGGCTACCGAATATTGAGTATCCGATATCACTTCCAGGATGTGCTTGATATACTGATCTACTAGTATCCTAGGCTGGTAGTTGTCAGGTGGTACCCCTCCTTGGAGTCACCATAGCTCTGGACTCCTCATTGGCCTTCCAAACAACACTTCATGGGGTGAAAATCCCACAGAACTTACGGTGGAACGTATAGCCATCAAAATCAAGGGCAGATGTTCATCCCATTTCTTTCCTGACAACTCCACCACTTTCCTTAAAGCTGTTTTTAAGGTTCTGTTTGAACGCTCCACTAGTCCCGAAGATTGAGGATGCCCTGCTATGTGGAAGCACTGTTTTATTCCCAAGGCTATACACATTTGTTTTGTGATTTCTCCTGTAAAATGTGGACCTTGGTCGCTTCTATTATTAAAGGTAGCCCAAATCTAGAAAACACTTCATTAAGTAAAATACGGGTAGTCGTTTTTGCTGTGCAATTTCTAGATGGTATAGCTTCTATCCATTTGGAGAATGGATCCACGATTACTAGACAGTACTGATTGCCTCTTGATGACTTTGGCAGAGGACCGATAAAGTCGATCTGTAACTGTTTCCACAGGCCATCGGTCAGCTGGTGTTTGAGTGGACCTGGATTATTTCAGGATTTAGGGTTATTTTGTGCACATTGCAAACAGTTATTCACAAAATGTTCTACGTCTTGTTTCATCTGAGGCCACCATGCCACTGATTTCAACCGATTCATGGTCTTATCTATCCCAAAATGTCCTTGGGCATGGGATAGTGCAATTAATTCTTGCCTAAGCACATTCGGCATTACTAAAACAGGAAGGTTATCTCCGCTATTTTCAGACGACTTCTCTCTAGCCATAATTAATCCGTTGGGTTGTTTCTCTACATTCCCCTTGTTTCAATAATGTCATAATTTCTCTATCCATCTCTTGCACTTTGACTATGTCCACAGTTTCCTTTATTTCCATAGGTGGTCTGACTGAATCCACCTTTTCTGATTTTTGATTCCAAGCTTGTTTTGGATCTAAAAGTGCTGCCTTCTTAGCTAGTAAATCTACTTTATTATTTAAAATTAAAATTTCTGCCTGATTCTTCCGATGGGGAAAACAAAAACGTTTTCCCTTTTCTTAAGCAAGCCAAATTCCATACATAACTAAGAATGCTTGTATGCGCTACTGGGCGATCATCCGAAGTACACATATTCCTCTCCTTCCAAACGGACATCCAGTCTATGAATGCCCGCAAGACCCAGTCGGAATCAGTGCATATGGTCAAATCTTCGTTCTCATTTCCGTTCTCCAATGCCAGGACAATTGTGATGATTTCCGCAGCCTGGGCAGATGGAATGTTGACAGCCTTCATTACGCTTTTACCCGAGTCTGCGTGGAGTGCGGCAGCTCCAGTCACTGTTTTTCCTTCTTTATGGTAACAGCTCCCATCCACGATCCAGATTTCATTAGGCGTGGCCTTCTTTACCTCTTCATAGCTGCTCAGAAGGTGAAACGGGGACTCAGTAGTTGGTGTATCGGTTGGTAATGGACATTCATGATCTTTTACTGAAGTGAAAGGTTGACATAGTAACGCAGGGGTCATAGATGGCGATTTAGATGTTTCAATTTTAATATCATCATTCATCAGGGAAAGTGTCCATCGAGCTAAACGCAGGTGACTCACCCTGCCATTATTCGCCTGCCCTGATATCACATATCTGACTGGTGTATGACAGGTTTTAAGGATAATCGGTGATCTACCAATCAAATATTCCCAATGCTGTAAAGCCCACGTTAAGGCCAACACTTCCTTCTCGCAGATAGAATACTGTTGCTCCACTCCGGTGATAGTTCTAGATCCATATGCTATGGGCTTCAAAGATGTCCCCTTGAATTGTAAAAGAATGGCTCCTATCGCTTCCTTTCCCGTAGTTAATTGCAGATGATATTCTTTTGTGGGATCTGGATACGCTAATGCTGGTGCTATCATAAGCGCAGATTTTAGTTGGAAAAAGGCTTCTTCTTGTTCCTTGGTCCATTCCCACTCTTGAGTCTTTTTCAACAATTTATAAAGTGGTTTAGCCTTCCTTCCAAACTCCTCTATAAAGTCCCTACAAAAACCTATAAGTCCTAGGAACATTCTTAAACTATGGACATCTGAAGGAGCTGGAATTTGTGCTATCAATTCGATCCTGGCCTGGTCTGGTCTCCGACCCTCCTGACCCAATCTTACTCCGAGATAGGTTACTTCTCTCTGGACCAACTGTGCCTTATTCGGATTGATGACGAATCCTGATCTTTCTATAGCCGTTAATACCTCATCCAATGCTTCCAAGTGGGATTCCTTATCCTTTGTGGCTATAAGAATGTCATCGACGTAACTAATCACATTTTGGGAGCATTTTAGGTTCTTCCATAGGGTGGACACAATTCGATGGCATATAGTTGGGGCATTATGGAAGCCTTGAGGTAACCTAGTGAATGTGTATTGCTGGTTCTGAAAAGTAAAAGCAAACTTATGCCAGGAGTTGGGATGCAGAGGAATCGAGAAGAAGGCATTACTGATGTCTAAAACTGAGAACCACCGGGCTCCGTTGGCTATCTGGGCCATGATCTCAGGATACTTTGCTACTACCGGGGCCATCCGTGGAGTAACTCTATTCACCTCCCTGTAATCCACGGTTAGCCTCCATGCCTTCCCATCCGCCTTCCTTACTGGCCATAGTGGGGAATTACATGGACTAGATCCTTTAACCAGCACCCCTTGTAGCAGCAAGGATTTGATGGTATCTTCTACTCCCTGCTGTGCTTCCATGGGAAATCGGTATTGCTTCATCGGTTTAGGATCGGGTCCAATGACTTGAACTACTTCTTTTGTTTTCCCACAGCTTAATTTGTGAGTTGCAAATGCTGCTTTGTGATTCTGCACTACCTGTTGAACTTCTGGCTCCCATTCCGGCATTAGAACTTCCTCGCATGGCTTAATGGCTCCCAACCGATATAAAGGGGACACTCACATCCCTATTTCTCCAATGCTAGGTGCTTTATATACCATTCTGTTAGGTATATCAATAATCACACCCAATTTAGTAATCATGTCCATGCCCATAATTCCAATTCCATCAAGCTCTTGTAATCCAACATTCATAATTGTTGATTCTTTTCCTACTATACACTCCACATTACTGATAAAAGGCACTATTGAGGTCTTGCCATTATAGGATTGTAATGATTTCACACAGGTGATTGTAGATCTTTTTATACCAGGAAGCTTCAAAGTACAAATAAGACTAGCAGAAGCCCCAGTATCTACTAGTGTTCGTTGCTTAACGATACCGAACTTCCCCCTATATTCAATCCAGATCACTGGTCTTCCATAATTGTCTATTGATATTGGTGATATTTCAACAAGGGGCTGACGAGAAGTTCGGCACCTTCAATTGTCTTCCGTAGAATTCCCACGCTGTAATTTCTCACGCTGCTGGTTCTCACGCTGTACTTCTGTGGTGACGTCCATATGGCGTCCCGTATTCTCACGTCGCTCTGCGTCATAATAGGGGCGTCCATTATTTCCGGCGTGTGTACGGTAAGATGGCGATTCCGTACAACAATATGGCGCTCTATTTCCCGCCGGTTTAACATCTCGATTATTCTCAAACAAAGAGAGTTCTTTAAAAATTGCATCTAGACTCATAGCTTTAATTTTATCCCATGGCATGTATTTAGCAAGTCTCTGGGATAACACTCTTCGGGTCACAAACAAGTCCTCTCTTTTTCCCCCCAAAATTCTTTGCTGCTGTCCCTGTTGCATTATTGGAACAACTGGCCTGTTGCCTCTCGGGGAATTTTGATCACCAAATACTGCCACCTTTTTTACTTGCTTGTGCCCAGAATAACCAAGCTGGTTATGCAGCTCATGGATTTCTCGTAGCTTTTGTTCCAATGTCATTAACGGAATCCTCACACAGTCCACTGAGCCCAATGCCAACTTGATCGCAGGATGCAAAACCCCTGATAAATGATCCTTTTAAAGTCCGGAGTGTCATATACTATAACACCACCCCAAGACCAGCCAACCAATAAAGCAGCTTCTTACGCAACAAATACAGATCAGGCTTTTCACTTTCTTTTTGTACATCAGAATAAACTTTTCCCAAAACCTCCTCATTTGGAAAGTATAGATGATACACATTTTTATACAGTCTCACAATATCCATGCTGTTTACTGTGTCATAAGGCAATGCTGAAAAATCTTCTAATGGCATACACTCTTTCAGAATAACCACTGTATCTTCAATAGCTAAATTCAGGACTGCACTCAGCCTGGCCAACCAATTCAAGATGTTATCTTTATTACAGGGCCCCCAACTTTTACTCATGGCACGAGCCTGTTCTGGAGAGAGAGTCTTACGCTCATGCTTAACCACCGGTTGAGCTTGCCCGGGATATTGCACTACGGTAGTTGTGATAGGGGCCATATAATTACAGGGTTCGCATTCCCCTCCTTCATACGAAGGTGATTCTACAGGAGCACTAGCCTGGAGGGACTCCTCCTGGTCACCTAACCAATCAATTTGGTTATACTGGGGGTTCATTGCTGCCATGACTCCCCTTGCTCTGCCTAGTTGCTGTTGCAACCTGTCAATAGTTCGGTGACAGCATGATCAGCTGGCAATTTACCGCTGCTCACCTCTTCGAGCAACTGTCTCACTGCGGCTTGTGAATCATTCAGTTCAGATATTTTCTCTAATAATCCTTCCTCAGCTTGTTCACATTTCTGCTGAGCGCCCATAACTTGTGACTCCAAATTAGCATTCTGAGCCTTTAAAGCTTGGATTTCTAAATTTTTACCATCTAATTCGGCTCTTACTTTAGCAAGCTGCTTATCAGCCTGTTCTTGTAGATCAACCATCTCTTGTAACTTATCTTTGTTGGAATTAAGATGACTTGCTCTTTTCTTGAACTTGTTTTTAGGATGGGGCTTAGTAGTACTATACTTCTCCCACATCACACTAAATTTCACCAAGCAATCCTCTCCCTTTAGGGCCTCTTTGACCCAGGGGTTAGAACCTTTTCCAAACACATTAATCGCAGCCTCTAAAGAATTTTTATTTGTCTGCTCTCTCCAGCCTTCCAGATCGAACAGCCGGGGCACCGCCATCGTGATGGTTGCTATGGGTTGCTTACCCAACCCAAAAGAAAATAAAGTTTAAAGGGTACTGGATCGGTAAGTTAGGCTGGCCTAACCAATCCTACTTACAGTCTCTCACGTACAAAGGACAAAATCCAGGACAGGGTGCAGTGCCGAAAAGCGGCAAACGGGTTTAAAACCAATCGGCTATGGCCGAGTAACCTGTAAGTAGGCCAAAGCCTGTAACTGCACCGGCCTAGATTAGGGACGGGCCTCCCGCCCAGCCAGCGGATGGGGAACCGCTGACTACCGGGAAGGACGGTGCGGCAATGGAGCGTCCTCTCACCACCCGACACAGTCAGTACACCGGATTTTAGGGACAAAAATACAAGGGAAGGGCCCTCGGAGCATCCACCCCGGGTCGTTGGACCGTATTTTTAGAAACTCCAGAGATTGTCATATGCTGTTCAAAACCTGACCCTATAAGTGGGGACAAGTTATACTGAGGACCCGAAGAGGAAGCCCCCTCAGGTCCTGCCGCGGTCGCCAAATCTGTTACCCTGGGACACAGTAACGAATAATTTTCCAAACCCAATTAAAAAACACGCCCTGACTTATGGTGAAGATGACAGATATCCCAGGTCCCAGCAGAAGAGATTGCCTGAGGCCGATTACTCGTGGCCGTATCTATCAGCGGCGTGTGGTTTACCAAATAACACTCCGAGTCTCAGTTTGGGGCCAAACCATATATTGTAAATTTGGAATACAGAACTGAACAGAATATGACAACACTCTATATAAACCTCCCTATCCCTGAAGACAAAGCAGATAGTAAAGACCCCTAAACAATAGGACAATACATTACATTCACTTGGCATAGAGTAGCTAGGAGCTCACGACCTCTATGTCTTGGCTAATTGGAAGCCGTGACAGAGGAACAGTGAGGAGACCCTCAATGTCCTTCAGGATCTGGTCCTCCGGGCAAGTGGTAGACGGACGGTGGATTATTATTCGAAGGCCTTCCGCTCTCCGAGGGTAATCCAATGGGATCCAAAAAGGTTTTCCCCCAGGAATACTCCACAGGAATACAAAACCCAAAAATATATCCCTCCACTCACATGCGAACTATGCTGTCCATACTCACACCCACACACACTCCCTCACTCACTCTACCATTCATACTAAACAGAGAGAGACCTTCCACAGAACCCATGCACACTCCGGAACCCAAACAGAACTGGGACCCCGAACCAATGTTAACTAGGGTATTTAAGCACCTTTAGGCGGGAAAACCCCAATGGTGCAGAGTGCACTCTTTTGCGGGTGGTGTGCATAACAATTTGAGCCGTATGCAGCTATTTTGAACCGGGTGCAATGGAATGGGACGGAGTGCAAAGCACTAGTACCGTGTGCAACTCTAAAAAGGCGGGAAGCCTCTAACTGGCGACCTACCTTAGTTCGAACCAAGGAAAGATAGTTCGAACTAATGACTGAGTTCAGTTTACCTTTGTTGTTCCATCCACACAACCACTAAACATCAAAACTGAGGTTACACAACTTTATTAACAGTTCTCTGGGAGTATCCAGCAGATGGGAGGTATACAGTGCAGGTAATTCCATGATTATTGCAGTATAAACTGGGGAGCTTCCATAAGCCAACCCCCTTTTCCATCCTTCTCCCAAGCTGCTGGGACTTTCCCATCGCCGCAGCCCTCATTCTTTCTCACAGCACTCCAGTTAACGCATCCCAGAATCTTGTTTGCTTTTTTTTTGCAACAGAGTCACACTGTTGACTCATGTTTAACTTGTGGGCCATAAAGTGGGGGTTGGCTCCCAGCCATAGGAACCATGGTACTCCCTATTTCTGTTCCTTTAAAAAATAACTCTTGTGTATCCTTTAACAAGCCATTATCTGATCATAGTATCCCTTCCCTGCAGAGGATCTGCACCACATCAACACAGAGTTGTGACATCATAGTCTAACTCCCACTCTATGTTTGCCCCATTAAGCGACTCCAAACTCACTGAGGGGAAGGCAAAAAAGGCCCCACTTCACTAAGCCAATCTAGCGGTGAGGGGAAAATTCCTTCCCAGCCTCCTGAGGAAGGAGTGACTACTAATGCCCACAGAGGATCTTGACCACACCTGTTATTTCACCATTTCCATAGATGAGAAATGGGGCACTGCTCTGCCTGGTTCAGATAAAGATTCTCCTGTATAGCTTGAATTTGCATAAATTCCATTCTCTTCCAGTCACCTGAAACTATGGGTATTTCCAGAATGACCTTCTCCATGGCTATTGCTGCTGCAAAAAATCACTCCATGTCTCCCTATCCTTTAAAGCAGGAATGTGGAACCTTTTTTTGGTCAGGGTCCACACAGACAAGTGAGAAGCAAAACCAAAAAAAAAAAACACCTCACCGACCTGGCTCCAACCCTGTTAAATTCCTGGTCTTCACACAACATTCTCTGGCAAGGAGTTCCACAGGTTGACGGTGTCTACTGACAGATTAACCCATGATCATTTCATTATATACCAGGGGTGCATGTGTCCTGTCTCCTGCTGATCCCTAGCCCATCTGCTGCTGGGACCTTACGATCCTCCACCCTCAATGAGAATTAAAGAAGTAGGGGGTGGCTCTCTGCTCTGCCAGTCATAGGAGCCTTAAATCCCTTTCTGCTCATTTATCAAATATCTCCTTTAAATCCTTTACCAATCCATTTACCTAATCACTTGTATCCCCTTCCTATGGAGTAACTGCACAGGAAGGTGCCAGTCATTAGCTTGTTTGTCTCTCCCCACCACACCTAACCAGGTCTTCGGCGATTACTTAATGCCCCTTTTTAATATTGACTAAAAAGGTGTCAGCCCCTAAGTCTTACAGATAGACCCCATCCTTCATGAATAGTTTTGGGGCCCTTTATGCTTTGTCTGGATGCAAAGTTACTGACCCCACTATGGGCCATCATGAATTAGGCTATCTCTCTGTTCACATCCCTTCTAGGTCTCGTCAACCTGAAGAGGCTTCAGAGCTCCCTGCCACTCTCTTGCAATAGTCTGGCAGCCCCCTCTTGCACACTGAACCCCTCAATTTTGGCCCCATCCGGGAGCCTAAGAGAGAAGCCCACAAAATCTACTAGCCTGGGCCACCTGAAGAGTAAATCTAGTCCCAGGGGGAAGCCCTGAGCTGCAAAGTCCTTTTACCCTCTGTGGGACTGAAGCACAATGAACACCCTGGCACTCCAAGTTGCATGAGTGAAATGTATCTTTTTTCTGCCTCTCAGTTGGGGGCCAGGTCAATGAAGTGGTTTGTTTGTTTTTTAGCGCTTCTCACTTGAGTGTGGTCCCTGACTGATTTTAGTGTGGTCCCTGACTTCTGCAAGTTCTGTAGATCTTGGGATAGATCAGGGATGGGCAAACTTTTTAGACTGAGGGCACACTGAGTAGGAAAATTATATGGAAGACTAGGTAGGGAAGGCTGGAGGAGGCTATGCCTCGCATGACCCCCACCCACCAGCTGGACCACCCACCCTCTATGCAACCCCTCTTGCTTTCCACCCCCCACCACCATCCCATATCCAACTCCGCTCGTCCCCACTTTCCACCCCGTTACTGCACCATCCAAAGCACCCATCACCCATTTCTGCCCTTCCTCCTCCACAACCTCTCCTCCCCAAGGCTACGTCGACACTGTAGCCTTCTTCCAGAAAAGCTTATGCAAATCAAGCGTGGCATGGAATATCACCGTGCTTCATTTGCATAATTAATTAGCAGCCATTTTTAAACAAGAGGCTTTTGCGCAAAAAGGAGCTGTGTAGACTGCTCCTTTTTGTGCAAACCCCCCCTTTTGCGCAAGAGCCGTTTTTCCTGCCTACACAGCTCCTTTTTGCACAAAAGCCTCTTGTGCAAAAATGCCTGCTAATTAATTATGCAAATGAAGCACGGCGATATTCCACTCCGAGTTTCATTTGCATAAGCTTTTCCGGAAGAAGGCTACAGTGTAGACATAGCCCAAATATTTTGGATGGTGCAGCAGCCCCAAAGCTCTGGGTGGTATTGCTACAGCTCCAACCGGTGGTATGGCTGTGGTGCCTCTAGCCCCAATGCTTTGAATGGTGCAAACTATAAAGAATGGCTTAACTGTTTGATCATCTCTTTTGATCATCTCTTTTGATGTTATATGTTCATCAGGTATCACTAGGAAGTTAGTATATGTAGCAACACTTGCTCTGAACTTACAGATGCTCATATAAATTGCTGCTAATGAAAAATCTGAAACAATGGCCATCAGTATGTTATTTCTTTGATCAGGATTTTATTAAGTAGAATATTTTCTTTGGGATGTGCACAGACTTGACTAAGGCTATGTCTACTTAACTTATGCCACTTATGGGTGTGAATAAGTCACCCCCTTGAGCAACAGAAGTGACTCCAACATAAGTGCTTGTGTGCTTAAGTGCATAAGTGCTTGTGTGCTTCGGACAGCTTTCCTGCCGAAATGGCTTTTGCCATTTGTGGAAGTGGTTTTATCATGGCAACGGGAAAACTTCTGTCATCAGCACAGAGTATCTTCACCAGATCTGCTGCAGTGAAACAGTTGCATCAGCATAGCTGCACTGTTGTAGCACTGTATGTGTAAACATGCCCTTATGTTCTAATATTTGTGGTCACTGAGACGAAATGACACATTATGTACAGATAGTCTCTGTTTTAGACCCCCCTCAGATCATCATGCTGGCAAATAATGAAGGTTTCTTGGGTGCCTTAATTATTTCTTTCAAATTTAATTTTAACTCACTATTTCCAGAATTTTTAACATTTGAGGATGGGGGTAAGGGGGAAGGGTTAAATCTCATTGCATTACCAATATGTAATCTATTGCAGAGAAACTAAATGAATTCTTTGCATTGGTCTTCATGGCTGATGATGTGACAGAGATTCTCAAACCTGCGCCTTCATTTTAGGTGACAAATATGAGGAACTGTCCCAGACTGAGACGGTTATCATTAAAGGCGGTTTTGGAACAGATTAATTAAATCAAATAGTAATATGTCACCAGGACCAGATGGAATTCACTCAAGAGTTCTAAAGGAACTCACATGTGAAACTGAAGAACTACTGACTGTGTTTTGTAACCTACTAATTAAATCAGCTTCTGTACCAAGAGACTGGAAGATAGCTAATGTAATGCCAAATTTTAAAAAGGGCTCCAGAGGGGATCCCTGGTAATATTGGTTGGTAAGCCTGTCTTCAATATCTGGGAAACTGGTTGAAACTGCAGTAAAAAACAAAATTGTCAGACATATTGATGGACATATGTTGGGAGAAGAGTCAACATGATTTTTGTAATGGGTTTAAAAACAATGATTATTAACTAGGATGGGCAGGGATGGTCTTCCTAGCCTCTGTTTGCCAAAAGCTGGAAATGAACTATAAGGGATGGATCACTTAAAGATCACCTGTTCTGTTCATTCTCTCTTGGGCATCTGACATTGGGCACCGTCGGAAGACATGATACACCTTTGTTGCACCTAGATGCACCTTTGGCTGACCCAGTATGGCTGTTCTCATGTTCTTATTTATATTTTCAACATGAATATCAGTTTAATTAAATTTTTGCCTGGGAGTAAGCTAGGTTAAAATATATTTCTCATGTATCCAGAACATTTAAAGAACATTTACAGTAAATGTAACTATTCAAGATCAACTGTGCATGTGGATCTCACGATTGGTGCACGTGTACAGGAAATAGAAATCTTAACCAGCAGTGTCTGTAGGGATTCTACATACATTCTGCATGTTCTTGTGCTACTCTTCCCAAGGGCATAATGTGTAAAGCAAACACAATGACTACTCTGTTTCTTTGCCATATTGACTCCTGATCATAGGATTCCAAAGCTTCCTGAAAAGAAGGGCGGGTTGTGGGAACCATATATAGTACTCAGAACATCTTAAAACATCACAGAATTGACAAGCTACTGTAAAGATAAGTAACAATTCTTTCTTCTTTGAATAATTATTTGAGTAATTATTTAGAGACCACTTGGCCAAAATATTATCCACATGGATCCTACTCTTGATGATTAGCCAACAGTTAACAAAGGAGATGGGAGCTACAAGCTACAAGTTTTATCTAAGTAATTATTTAGAGACCACTTGGCCAAAATGTGAATCAGATCTGTGCCCTATCTACACAAGAAGTTTTGCTGGAACAGCTAGTTATACTGATAAAGCTATACTGATACAAAATCCTTATGTAGATATAGCTGTCAGCCAATAACCAGCGCAACAAGCTTTATCCTGGCTGCCATCCCCACCACCATCTCCTGGGATCCTGGGACTCAATGGAACACTGTTAGGCCTTAACTTTTGTAATTTATGGCTGCGTGCACACTCACAATGCTGTGTCTGTTCATTGTTTCTTTGGCTTCTGCAGATGTGCCCCTGAGGACATTCTTCTACTTTGGCAGAGTACCTCTTTCAAATAAGGTGCCCACCCAGGAGGAATAAGGAAGATATGTTTCACAAAGTCAATAGATGCAACACAGAACGAAAGAAGAGCCCTGCGCTGCTGCCTCTGTATCAGCATGGGGTAGCAGATGCCTCCTTAGGAGTGAGGCCAGGAGTGTGCTGGCTGCTGGCTCAGCCCCCAAAGTCTATTGAATAGTCATGTAACCACTAAAATTTGATGTGGTTACATGACTAATTACATGCTATCTAACATCCCTACTATACATTCCACACCTAGTAAATGGTTCTCTCCCCCCCTGCCCAAAATAGCTGGAATTACACCCAACTTTTACACCTTAACCTCAAGACTGTTCCTTTTTGTCATGTTCCCTATTTGACCAAAATTTTTTGTTTTATCCTGGTATTAAATTTGAGTCTTTGTAATGAAACGAGTCTTTATTTATGAAGTACCTACATACATACATACATTCAAGGGCACCATTTTGGTAGGGTAGGGGGGACAGCAGCTGTGCACTCTGGGATGTGGCTTGCTTTTCATCCTGTTCCCCAGACACTAAGGGAGTGAGGGGAAAGTGCTTGCAATCCATTCATGCCTCTCCAAACCTGGCTGGTGAGCTCACAGCTGCTGCCCCCACTACCCTACCGAAATGGCACCCTTCCGTACCTTGCTTAGTGCTAACAATCAAACACAGTAACTATTGGTAGGAATATTCGTTCCTTGCAACTAATGCTCAGTAAGCAAGCACTACAGGGGTAAGTCCAAGTGGCAAGTAAACTGCCTGGCTGAATGCATCACATAAAGATTTAGATGGAAAAGAGAAGACTGGGAGGGGACATGATAACAGCTTTCAAGTACCTAAAAGGGTGTTCCAAGGAGGAGGGAGAAAAATTATTCTCCTTAACCTCTGATGATAGGACAAGAAGCAATGGGCTTAAATTGCAGCTAAGGAGGTTTAGGTTGGACATTAGGAAAAACTTTCTATGTCAGGGTGGTTAATCACTGGAATAAATTGCCTAGGGAGGTTGTGGAATCTCCATCACTGGAGATATTTAAGTGCAGGTTAAATAAACTTCTATCAGGGATGATCTAGATCAGTGTTTCTGAAAGTGTTCCATGGAATCACTTTGAGAAACACATTAACCGGCCGCTCTGGTTTGTTTATTTACTGGCGCCGTGGCCATGGAGCCTTGCGGCTCCCATTGCAGCCAAGGGAAGCCTCGGGCAGCCAATTAATGTGTTTCTCAAAGTGATTCTGCGGAACGCTTTAAGAAACACTGATCTAGATGGTGCTTGGTCCTCTCATGAGTGCAGGGGACTGGACTTTATGACCTCTCAAGGTCCCTTTTAGTTTTAGTATTCTATGATTCTATAAGACCTCTCTTCCTACCCTCTCACCCTATGCCTAGGGAGTGTACTGTAGCTTGAGGAAAGCCTTATGGTGATGGGATGTGAAGCAGTGTAATTATTTTCAGGCAGAACGGCTCTTGCGCAAAAGCCCCTTGCACAGAAATGGTGGCTCATTAAGTATGCAAATGAGGTGCGGCGATATTCATTGCCGCGCCTCATTTGCATACGTTCTTGTGCAAGAGAGCGCAATGTAGACGTAGCCTATAAATATGCTGTGTTGAAAATTTATGTAAGATTGTATAAGGACTGCTTTTAAAGAGAAATCCAGTGTGAAAGTGTAACCCACACACCTAGGCTATGTCTACACTCGCGGCTTCTTGCGCAAGTATGGCCGTTCTTGCGCAACAATCCGCAGAGCGTCCACACTGCCCGCCCGCTCTTGCGCAAGGAAATTTACAGTACAGCGTGGTAAGAGAGGGTTCCTTGCGCAAGAGCTACGCTCTTTTTTAACAGGTGTAAGCCCTCTTGCGCAGGAGCTCTTGCGCAAGAGGGCAGTGTGGACGCTCGGCAGGGATTTCTTGTGCAAGAAAGCCCTATGGCTAAAATGGCCATCAGAGCTTTCTTGCGCAAGAAAGCGTCCACACTGCCATGGGCACTCTTGCGCAAAAGCACAGCGTGCACATGGCAGTGTGGACGTTTTCTTGCGCAAGACTTCTTGCACAAGAACCCTTGCGCAAGATGTTCTTGTGCAAGAAGCCTCCAGTGTAGACAAAGCCTTAGTGTGGTTCACTGTTCCATGCAGTGGCCCTGAGACCACAGCAACAGATGAGATCAAGAGACCTCTAGAATCTAGTATCTGCAGTAGTTGGCTTTATAGCTCAAGCTGTAAAGGCTCCTTTATTAAGCTCCCAAAGTCCTAGGTTCAAATTTGCCTGGTGGCAGTTACAAAAGCACAGGCTTTCTGACAGTCATCCACAGGTTTTATCAGACTGTGGTTTTACATTTACATCTCAATAATTGATGAAGATGTTGACTAGCATTAGGTATAGTACCAATTCCTCTGGAATGATAATAGAAACACAGGGATTCAGTGACTCTCTATTGACACCTACTTTCTGCGATATGTTAATTAGCCAGTTCTTAATTAATTTAACATGTGCTTTATTGATCCTGCATAATGCTAACTCTTTATTCACAATAAGACAAATACCTTACAAAAATCAAAGTATATTACAGCTATTTCTATTCTATATAAGTTCTTATGCTGTGCTCATATATGTAACCCATACACTTAGGCTATGTCTACACTCGCGGCTTCTTGCGCAAGAACATCTTGCGCAAGGGTTCTTGTGCAAGAAGTCTTGCGCAAGAAAACGTCCACACTGCCCTGTGTGCATTGTGCTTTTGCGCAAGAGCTCCCATGGCAGTGTGGACGCTCTCTTGCGCAAGAAAGCTCTGATGGCCATTTTAGCCATAGGGCTTTCTTGCGCAAGAAACCCCTGCCGAGCGTCCACACTGCCCTCTTGCGCAAGAGCTCCTGCGCAAGAGAGCTTACACCTGTTAAAAAAGAGCGTACCTCTTGCGCAAGAAGCCCTTTCTTACCACGCCGTACTGTACATTTCCTTGCGCAAGAGCGGGCGGGCAGTGTGGACGCTCTGCAGATTCTTGCGCAAGAACGGCCGTACTTGCGCAAGAAACCGCGACTGTAGACATAGCCTTAGCGTGGTTCATTGTCCCATGTAGTGGCATGTAGACCACTTACTGCAAGCAGTAAGAACAAGTGAGCTCTACAGCCTAAGCTGAGAGCCAGCTGGCTTTATTGCTCAAGCTGTAGAAGCTCCATACTAAGCTTCAGAGGCTGTAGGTTTGAATACACCTGTCAGGGGTTACACTTATGCTATAGTACCTGCGAAAATGAGTAGTCCTGTAGCATCCTAGGGTGTGTCTACACAGCACCCTAAACTTGAAATAAGATATGCAATTAGTGCTAGGCAAATTGCATAGCTTATTTTGAAATTTGGCGTGTCTACACAGCATCAAATTTCAAAATAACATGCTATTTCAAGCCATCCCTTAACCCTCGTGCAACAAGGTTTACCAGGATGGCAAAATAGCATCCCGTTATTTTGAAAAATATTTTGAAATAACAAGTGGCTTGTGTAGATGCAGGGTAGCTATTTTGGGATATCTCCAAATCCTTTAAGATTAACAAAAATACATATATAGTATCATGAGCGTTCATTGGCAAAACCCACAGATTATGTAGACTGCTCCTTCTTGCGCAAAAGCCCCTTGCACAAAAATGGCAGCTCATTATGGATGCAAATGAGGCACGGTGATATTCATCGCCACATCTCATTTGCATATGTTCTTGCGCAAGACTGGCCAGTGTAGACGTAGCCTTGGATTCCTTGCTGACACTAAGCTCACACATAGCAGCAAATAACACTTCCTGTCATGTCCATTTGGGCTAGAAGACTGTATCTCATTCTAGTGGATGATGACCTGGCCCCAGTGATTCATCCTTTTGTCACTTTTGGCTGGACCATGGCAACATGATACACCTGGGATGAGGCCATCAGCATATAGGAAATTCCAGCTAGTACAGAGTGCTGCAGCACTTCTTCTTAGAAACACAGGCAACTGTAAACACATAACACCAGTCCTCTGCTCTGTACACTCGCTTCCCAGAGAATTTCAAATCAATGTTGTAGTCTTGACATTATTTTCAAGACACTCCATGACCTGGGCTCAGGATATCTAGAGACTGTATAAAGATTCATAGTGTGAACCATGATCAACTATATTCATCTTGCACAGTAGAACTGTTTACAGTAACTTCAGAGGGGTAGCCGAGTTAGTCTGTACAGGATAAACTTAAGAAGGTGTTTCCACTAGAATGGGATACAGTCTTCTAGCCCAAATGGAGATGACAGGAAGTGTTATTTGCTGCTATGTGTGAGCTTAGTGTCAGCAAGGAATCCAAGAGTTCTCTTAAACTAAGGATCAAATTTACTAAGTGGAGCTGTGTATCCCCAACCAAAAGGAAGCTGCACCATGGCTGCACATTCTTTACCTTTATTAAAAGAGAATTACCAAATTCATGGTCCATGTTGATCAATTTCTCCAGTCAGTCATAGGACTTTAAAAATAGTAAACGTCATGATTTCAGCTATTTAAATCTGAAATTTCATTGTGTTGTAATTGTATGGGTCCTGAAAAGGAGTTAGGAGGTTGTGAGATTATCAGAGGATGTTGAGGTATTTACTTCTGCACTGCAGCTGTCAGGATGTTGCCTTCAGACCTGGGATCCTAGTCAACAGCCACCAATCTTCAATAATTCAGATTTGAAGGTAGCGCAGAAGTAAGAGTGGTAACACTGTGACTCTCTCCCCTTAATAACCTTGCAACTCCTCTGAAACTTCTTTTTGGGTCAGGACCTCCAATTTGAGAAATGTTGGTCTCCTCTGTGAAATCTGTATAATATAAGAACATAAGAACGGCCATCCTGGGTCAGACCAAGTGTTTTTTTTTTTGTGACGGTACTGCCCGGTACACAGTACCGGCACCTCCAGTCAGAGCTCAACAACTTTTCCCCTGGAGTACTGGCACCTTTTTTTTTTTTACAAAGAAAGCACTGGTCAGACCAATGGCCCATCCAGCCCAGTATCCTGTCTGCTGACAGTGGCCAATACCAGATACCCCAGAGGGAGGGAAAACAACAGGTAATCCTCACATGATCCCTCCCCTGTCACCCACCTCCAGAGAAACAGAGACTAGGGACACCATATCTACACATCCTGGCTAATAGCCATTGATGGACCTAACCTCCATGATTCTATCTAGCTCTTTTTTAAATGCTGTTAAAGTCCTAGCCTTCACCACATCCTCTGGCAAGGGATATATAGGGAAAAAACATACAAAAGACCAGATCTCATAGGGCACATCTACACAGCAGGGCAAAAGTCAAATTAAGATACGCAACTTCAATTGCATAGCTGAAATCGAAATAGCTTAATTCAGTTTTTGGTGCTATCTACACAGCAGGAAGTCGAAGGAAGAACACTCTTTCTTTGACGTCCCTTACTCGTGAAATGAGGGTTACAGGAGTTGGAGTAAGAAGTCCTCCAGCTCTACATTATTTTGAAATAACGGCTTGCTGTGTAGACATGCATTTTGTAATTTCAAAATAACGTTAGTTATTCTGAAATAGTGCTGATGTGTAAATGTACCCATAGGGAGGTGTGGAGTAGAGCGACCAACTTTTATAGTCCATGATGTGTTTTTCATGGCTGTGAATTTGGTAGGGCACTATTTATGAACTAAACTTATAATTTCATCAAAGAATGAAATCAGAATTGCTCGACAAGACCTATTTCCATAAAACCCATTTTGACTGCCATAAATTATATTTCTGCTTTTTAACAACTGAATCCTGTACTAGCTTTCCATTATTTTGCCCTAGACAGAGGTTAAGCTAATCCGCCATTATCCAGGTCATCTAGCTTTCACTTTTTGAATGTGAGCACAATCATAGTACTCTTTACAGTCTTCTGGAATTTTCCAAGTATTCCATAATATATTTAATTAACATTAGTGGGCCAGCAACTTGCTTGGCCTATTATTTTAGGCATTTTCAGTGCAAGTTGCCTGAGTCTGCTGATCACGTGGAAAGTATTTCATCATCCTCGTGATATGCTGTGAAGGGCTGGACTAGGCCCCAACACTCTGTACAGGAGGCAAGTGGCCTTGCCATCCCCATCCCAGCAGGAGGAGCAGAGAAGAGGTCCTCCAGACACTATAGAGTAGTTGTCTCTGCGGCAGCCAATCAGGACCCAAAGAAGCTGCAGGGGTGGGGCTTGCCAGTTCCCTTCAGGAGCTTGACCCAGCCAGGTCTATACCCTGACTGGGGGATCAGCACTACGGCTAACTCCAAGTGTGAGCTGAGCCTAGATCTGGGTAAAACCCAGACCCACTGGCCAAAGACCGGCCACAAGCAGAGAGTTACTAGCACTATGGACAGGGCTAGGCAGGCCCTGGTTCCAGGACTTTGAGGGTAACCGGACAACCAGGCAAGGTTCCTGCACAGCGCCACTTGGCCGCAGCGGGGTGCTTACCAGCGGGTGGACCCATTACATATGCACTCATTGCCCTGCTTCTTTCCAAATATTGAACAGAAATATTTATTGAACCCTTTCTGCATCCTTATTAACAATTTCACCTTCTCCATCCAGTGTTGTGTCTATACCCCCAATACAATTGGTCCGATTACTTTTGTTCCTACTTTTCAAACTCCTTTTTATCCTGAGCACTGCCACCCAGGGGCTTTTCCCCTGAACCTTTTAACATCTCTTATCAATTCTCTAAACTCCATTACATTCAGGATAATGTGCCTACTGGATGGAGAGGAAGCAGTAGGTATAACATAGCTGCATTTTAGTAAGGCTTTTGACACAGTCCCTAAGCTAACTAGGGGGATGTGGTCTAGATGAAATTACTATAAGAAGGTACACAACTCCACTCAGTGATTTCACTGTCAAGCTGAGAGGACATACCAAGTGAGGTGCTACAGGGATCTGTTCTAGGTCTATTACCATTCAACATTTTATTCATTTCACTCCATGTTGTGGAGAATGTGCTTATCAAATTTGCAGATGCCACCAGGTTGGAGGAGTTGCACGTAGTTTGGAGGAAAGGAATAAAATTCAAGACGATCTTGATAAATTGGAGAATTTTCCTGAAATCAGTAAGATGATTTTTTTTAAAGTGCAAAGTCGTTCAGTTAGGAAGGACTATTCAAGACAAAATAGGGTTTAATTGGCTAGACAGCTGTACTGCAGAAAAGGAACAGGTGGTTGTAGTTGATCACAAATTGAATATGAGTCAACAATGTGATGTGAAAACAGCAAATGCCATTCTGGGATATATTTACCAGAGTGTCATGTGGAAACAGGAGGTAATTGTTCAGCTCCACTCAGCACTAACAAGGCCTCAGAACACTATGTCCAGTTTGAGGCACTAAACATTGAGAAAGAGGTGAATAAACTGGAGAGTTCAGAGCAAGGCAACAGGAATAAGAGGTTAAGAAAACATGATTTATGAGGAAAGGTTGAGAGAACTGGGCACGTTTAAGCTGTAAAGAAGATAAAGACTGAGAGGTGGCTATGATAATAATCTCTGCATATCTCAAAGGCTGTTATATAGGTGAGATGTGCAAAGCAAACCATAGAACCTCCTAGAATAATTCCCACTGACCATCTGAGCAGGCTAGGGAGCTGAGACCATTGCATTGGGGAGGGAAATTCCCTCCCTCCCAGCAACCTACCCCATAGCCCTTTGGGTAGTAGAGTGTGAGAAGCAAAGTGAGCTGTGGAGGAAGCCCCGCCCTCTGCCGTTCTTAGACACGTGATTGGAGCGCTGCAAGCCCCGCCTCCTGCGCTTTTGAAATATAGCCGCGAACGGCCAGGCCTCCCCTTCCTGCCGCGGTGCGCGGGGGGAGGGAGGTGGGGAGAAGAGAAGAGCGATTTCCCAGGAAGCTCTGCGGGAGGCTCCAGAGTATTTGTGGAAGCGGCGCCCGGCGCTCTGGTCAGAGCAGTTCGCGTGGACCTCGCGCGCCTGGACGATGTTCGCCGCCTCCGTTCCCCAGCCGCCCACCCCTGCAGGCGGCGGCTTCATGGGGCCCTTGGAGCCGCCCGCCGCGACTCCGGCAGGGCTGGCGACGCTGAAGCAGCGGGCGGCCGAGTGCATCGAGCAGAGCGCCGGGCGGCTGAGCGCGCTGAGCCGGGAGATCTGGAGCCGCCCGGAGCTGGCGTACGAGGAGCGCCAGGCGCACGACGCCATGATCCGCTTCTTCACCTGCGCCGAGCTGCCCGGGGCCGCCTGGGCGGTGCAGCCGCACTACAAGCTGGACACCGCCTTCCGGGCCGACTGGGGCTCCGCCGCGGCCGCGCCGCGCCCGCTGCACCTGGCCTTCCTGTGCGAGTACGACGCGCTGCCCGGCATAGGCCACGCCTGCGGCCACAACCTCATCGCCGAAGTGGGGGCCGCCGCGGCCCTGGGCGTGAAAGGCGCCCTGGAGAGTCTGTCCGAGCCTTCCCCTGTGGCGGTGAAGGTGAGACCTGGCGGGCAGGATTTCCCTGGGGGGAGATGAGGGGAGCTGGCCTAATCTGGTCCCTAGCATAAGCCCGGCCATACTGGCTCAGACCAAGCGTCTATCCAGCCCAGTATCCTGTCTGCTGACAGTGGCCAATACCAGATGCCCCAGAGGGAGGGCTCATAACAGGTAATCTTCTCCTGATCCCTTCCCTGTCACCCACCTCCAGAGAAACAGAGACTAGGGACACCATTCCTACCCATCCTGTCTAATAGCTATTGATGGCCTTAACTTCCATGAATATATCTAGCTTGTTTTTGAACCCTGTTAAAGTCCTGGTCTTCCCAGCATCCTCTGGCAAGGAGTTCCACAGGTTGACTGTGCGCTGAGTGAAGAAAAACTTCCTTTTGCTTGTTTTAAACCTGCTGCCTATTAATTTCATTTGGCATTCTGAGTTTTTATATTGTGGAAATAAGTAAATAACTTTTCCTTATTCACTTTTTCCACATCAGTCATGATTTTATAGACCTCTCTCATATCCCCCTTAGTGTCCTCTTTTCTAAGCTGAAAAGTCCAAGTTGTTTTAACCTCTCTTCATATGGGACCCATCCCAAACCCCTAATCATTTTTGTTGCCTTCTTCTGAAATTTTTCCAGTGCCAGTATATCTTTTTTTTTTTTTTTTTTTTTTTTTTAAGATGAGGCAACCGCATCTATAATCAAGATGTGGTTGCACCATGGTTTTATATAGACATAATAAGATACTTTCTGTCTTATTCTCGATCCCTTTTTTTAATGATTCTTAACATTCTATTTGCTTTTTGGACTGCCACTTGAACACTGAGTGGATGTTTTCAGAGAACTATCCACAATGAGTCCGAGATCTCTCGAGTAATTGTAGCCAAGTTATTCCCCATCATATTGTGTGTATACTTAGGATTTTTTTTCCAATGTGCATTACTTTGCATATATCGACATTAAAGTTCATTTGCCATTTTGTTGCCCAATCACTTCATTTAGTGAGATCTTTTGAAGCTTTTCACAGTCTGCTTTGGTCTTAACTGTCTTGAGCAGTTTGGTATCCTCTGCAAATTTTGCCACCTCACTGTTTACCCCTTTCTTTAGATCATTTATAAATAAGTTGAATAGGATTGGTTCCACGACAGAACCTTGGGGGACCCCACTCATTACCTCTCTCCACTTGAAAAACATACCATTTATTCCTACTGTTTGTTTTCTGTTCTTTAACCAGTTATCAATCCATGAAAGGACCTTCCTCCTTATTTCATGATAACTTACTTAAGAGCCTTTGGTGAGGAACCTTGTCAAAGGCTTTCTGGAAATCTAAGTATACTATGTCCACTGGATCCCTCTTGTCCCCATGTTTGTTGACCTCCTCAAAGAACTGTAATAGATAAGTAAGGCAGATTTTCCTGTACAGAAACCATGTTGACTTCCCCACACCCCCCAACAAATTATGTTCATCTGTGTGTCTGACAATTATATTCTTTACTATAGTTTCAATTAATTTGCCCACTACTGATGTTAGACTTACTGGTCTCTAATTGCCAGGATCACCTCTAGAGCCCGTTTTAAATATTGGCGTCATATTAGCTGTCTTCCAGTCATTAGGTACGGAAGCTGATTTAAAGGATAGGTTACAAACCACAGTTAATAATTCTGCAAGTTCCCTTTCAGAACTCTTGGGTGAATGCCATCTGGTCCCGGTGACCTTTTACTGTTAATTTTTTCAATTTGTTCCAAAACGTCCTTTAATAACACCTCAATCTGGGACAGTTCCTCAGATTTGTCACCGAAAAAGAATAGCTCGGGTTTGGGAATCTCCCCTATAACCTCAGCCATGAAGACCAAAGCAAAGAATTCATTTAGCTTCTCTGCAATTACCTTATCATATTCGAGTGCTCCTTAAGCATCTCGATGGTCCAAGGGCTCCACTGGTTGTTTAGTTGACTTCCTGCTTCTGATGTACTTAAACATTTTACTATTACTTTTTGAGTTTTTGGCTAGTTGTCCTTCAAACTCCTTTTTGGCTATTTTTATTATATTTTCCCACTTAATTGACAAAGTTTATGCTCCTTTTTATTTTCCTCACTGGGATTTGACTTCCACTTTTTAAAAGATGTCTTTTTATCTGTCACTGTTTCTTTTCTTGGTTGTTAAGCTATGGTGGTACTTTTTTGGTTCTTGTACTGTATTTTTTTTAACTTGGGATATACATTTAACTTGGGCCTCTGTTATGGTGTCTTTGAAAAGTTTCTATGCAGAAATTTTACTTTTGTCACTGTATCTTTTAATTTCTATTTAATTAACTTCCTCATTTTTGTGTAGTTCCCCTTTTTTAAATTAAATGCTACAGTGTTGGGCTGCTGAGGTGTTTTTCCCACCACAGGGATGTTAAATTTTATTACATTATGGTTGCTGTTTCCAAGTGGTTCAGTTACATTTACCTCTTGAACTAGATCCTGTGCTCCACTTAGGACTAAATCAAGAATAGCCTCTCCCCTTGTGGGTTCCAGAACCCGCTACTCCAAGAAGCAATCATTTAAGGTATCAAGAAATTTTATCTCTGTAACCTGTTCTGAGGTGACGTCTACCCAATCAATATGGGAATATTTGAAATCTCCCACTATTATTGAGGTTTTTTTTAATTTTGATAGCCTTTCTAAGGGTATGTCTACACAAGCTCGTTAGTTCGCGCTAGGTGGGGTAATGAGGGCAAGTGGAGTTGCAAATGAAGCCTGGGATTTAAATATCCTGGGCTTCATTTGCATGTTCCTGGGCACCGCCATTTTTAAATCCCCCTTAGTCCGAACTCTGTGCCCGCGGCTACATGCAGCACAGACTAGATAGGATCTTTAATTCGAACTAATTCGAACTACCGTTACTCCTCATTTCTATGAGCTTGTGTAGACGTACCCTAATGTCCTTAGCATTTCATAGTCACTATCACTGTCCTGATCAGGTGGTCGATAATATATCCCTACTGCTATAGTCTTATTATTGGACCATGGAATTAGTTTCCATAGAGATTTTATGGAACATTTAAGCATATTTAAGATTTTTACTTCATTTGATTCTACATTTTCTTTCACGTATAGTGCCACTCCCCCACCAGCATTACCTGTTCTAACTTTCCGATATATTTTGTATTCTGGTATGACTGTGTCCCATTGATTGTCCTCATTCCACCAACTTTCCGTGATGCCTATTATGTCAATATCCTCCTGTAAAACTAGGCACGCTAGTTCCCCCATTTTACTATTTAGGCTTCTAGCATTTGTGTATAAGCACTTTAAAAATGTGTCCCTATTTATCTGTCTGCCCTTTCCTTATGTTAGACTTTTTCATTTGATTGTGTCTCATCTAATCTGACCCATACTTCTATCATCTCCTCCTCACTAGAACATAGAGAATCTCTATTAATAGACCCTCTTCTAAGAGATGTCTGTTCGATCCATGCGCTCCTCTGCACTCATCGGCTTTCCCCCAGCCCTTAGTTTAATAACTGCTCTGCAACCTTTTTAATGTTAAGTGCCAGCAGTCTGGTTCCTGTTGCAGCCCAATACTGCCTCTTATTTCCCAGGCTCCTCTATCTCCAGAGCCGCCAGAGGCACTAAGAAGCCTCCATCTTCAGAGCTCGACAAACTGCGGTAAGAGCTACTTGCCAGCCCCGTACCGTGCATGCACCAGACCAGCACTGCGCATGCGCACAGCGCCAATGAATGGGGTGCACGGAGCGACCAGCTGAAATTTACTCGCCACAGGCAAGTAGAAACAGCAGTTTGTCGAGCCCTGTCCATCTTAACCGTGTTCGTCTCCAGCGTGTTTATTAAATACTGAACAGAGTCTGTCTGCTAGTCAGGTTTTTAGGAGAGATGAGGTATGAGTTAATGTCTTTTATTGGACTGGCTTCTGTGGGTGAAGGGGACAAGCCAGTGCTTCTTAAAGAATGTGTGACTGCGGCCTGCCAGTTGTACCATGGTTCTCCTCTTGAACAATCACATCTTGCAATATAACAAGAGCATTCATGGTTGGAGACCACAGGAGTAGGGCATTGCAAAGCACCCTAGGTTATTGGATAGGGGTGATACAGGCTCATTCCCCATCCACTGGTCTAAATTTGAAATTGTATCTGTCACCAACAGAAGTTGATCTAATAAGATATTACTTCATTTATCTTGTGTCTGTAACATCCTGGGACCAACATGGTTGCAACTACGTATAACAAAGTCATTCTTAAAACTTAAATACCCATCTGGGGAAGTGAAGAAATAGTCTGACAGAGCCAGATGAGTGAGTACCCAGGAATCTTCTGTAAGACAGGCCCAACAAGGAAATTAACAGAACATGCTAGTCATCGCTTACAGCATGGATTCCCAAACTGGGGGCGGCGGCGGCGAGGCAACCCAGTCTCTTCTCCCCCCCCCAATCAAGTTTTGCTGCCCCGGTCAGTGCTGTTCAACAGGTTTTGCTATGGGGGGGTGGGGGGCGTGGGTTTGTGTGTGTGTGTGAGGTTTTTTCAAAAATCAAAAAGGCAGCATAATGCCGAAGAGTTTGAGAACCACTGACCTACAGTCCCCAGCTTAAAGCCCTCTAGTGCATTATTGACCACCTGCAACCTACCCCTGAAAAAGATCCCTCACTTTTGCAGGCCTTGGGAGGCAGGCTAGTCTTCACCTACAGACACCCCATTAACCTGAAGCAAATTATTTCCAGCAGCCACACTCACGCCTCTGATACTGTCACCCAGGAACCTACCATTACAATAAACCCTGTTGCAAACTGTTCACATATCCCTACACAGGACTACTCGTTGTTAAGTTACAGACTAACATTGCTACCCCTCTGAGACTTTTCAACAAAGTTAGGTTTTTGACAGTTTTCCTGACCCCTATAACTTCTTCTAGATCACAGTTCTGGGGACTCCTGCAGAAGAAGATGGAGGAGGCAAAATAGATCTCATAGAAGCTGGTGCTTTTGAGGATCTGGATGTTGTTTTTATGGCTCATCCAGCACAAAAAAATGCAGCTTATTTACCTGATGTGGCTGAGCACGAGTAAGTAATGTATTTGACAGTCTTATTTTTGCTTTCTGTATATCATTTCAGTGAAGCGATACCTGCTTTTAAAGTAGTTCAGTTTGGAGTCTGGTAAATCACTGGTATTGCTCATAGATATATAATATGTAGCCAGATCATTAGCAAGTTGATGTAATATAGCATAGTATGCTTTCTGGGAAAATATTTGTCCATGTTGGTGCCACATATTTCTCTTCTTGAATTGTATTCCTCAGATGTTTATGGTACTTTATTGCTCAAAGATGCAGTTTGTGTAAGCAGTATATTTTTCAATTCCCTGAAATTTTGTTCCTTTTGACCGATTCTGATCAAATATCCCAAAACAAACACTTGCACACATTTTAAAGTCTTCTAAAGTGAATTGGAAAATATTCACTTAAAGTATGATTATTTCCATTCACAATGATAGATACAATAGCATTCAAACTGAGGCACTGCCAGCCTTTAATTGGAAGGGGTAAAATGTTCAAACTCTTGAATTGGAGATACCTTTGCTTTAGTCTAAAGCAGAATGAAAGCTCCCGCTTGCCCCCCACCCTGCTGCTGCTTCTGATAGAGAGGCAGCAGGATGGGTTGGGGGGACAGGCAGCTCCATAGTGGTTATGTTTATTTTGGTAAATGTGTATCTTAACATCTCTAGTTTGGGGACCTTTAAACTAGTGATTAGGGCAGGGGTGGGCAGATGCATCTTGCGGGCCAGATCTGGCCCACCAAGCCACCGGATCTGGTCCATGGACACCCTGCTGGGACCCTCAGGCATACAGCTGCTGCTGTATTAGACGCAGGGCTGCTCCATGTGCTCTCTGCTCAAGCTGTGGTTCCGAACTGCCAGGCTGTGGACCACTGGCTGCCAGGCTCTGACAGCTCTGAGGCAGCCAGCGGTCCGCAGCCTGGCATTTGGGAACTGATGCTGGGCAGGTGCAGGGTCTCTTCCCAGCTGCAGAAGAGCGCTTCTCTGCACGGCCCTCCCACCACGCAGGGAAGCTCTCTCCCACGGCTGGGTGGAGAATCCCGCCCCTGCCTGGTGCTGGTTGGCTGAGAGAAGTAGGACATGCTTCTCCCAACAGCTGTGGCGAGCGTGGTGTATCCTGGCCCCCAGAGCTGCTGTGATGCAGGTAGCAGCACAGGGCTCAGTGAGGGGCGTGGGACAGGGACTGGGGGCTCCAGGGGTGGAGCTATTGCTAGGGGGTGCTCTGGAGGCTGAGCTAGTAGTAAGGGGGGCTGTGGGAGCAGGTCTGGCTCTGGGGAGGCTATGGGGATGGGACTAATTGGGGACTGGCACTGGGGGAGACTCGGGGGGGGGGTTGGGTGCAGTGGGGCTTAGGGAACAGGAGGCTGGTCTAGTGGTGAGGGCTCTAAGGGACAGGGCTGGCACTGAGGCATTTGGGATGGGGGGGGCTGGAGGCTGGCATGGGGTTGGGTGCAGTAGACTTGGTCAGTGGCTGGCGCTGGGGGATAGTGAGGAGTGGGGGGCTCTAGGGATTAGGGCTGGCTCTGGGGACTGGGCTTTTGGCAGAGCAGTAACGTTTTATTTGGATATTTTCATATTTAGTGTTTGCATAATGAATATGCAAATAGAATGTTACCAGTTCGCCAAAAGTTTGTGAATGGGTTTACTAGTCCCCAGTATCAAAAAGGCTGGGGAAACGCTGCTCTGGAGG
Source organism: Pelochelys cantorii (assembly GCA_032595735.1). Lineage (NCBI taxonomy): Eukaryota > Metazoa > Chordata > Testudines > Trionychidae > Pelochelys > Pelochelys cantorii. The sequence goes on from CM064328.1 coordinate 66,921,210, forward strand.
CTTCGAGTGATCTTTGGTCTCCAGCCCAATCCTCAGCTCCTATTGGCCAGAAACAACTGGCCAATAGGAGCTGAGAGATTGTCCCAGGGATGGGGGACAGTGCAAGCCTCTCCATCTTCCTGGAGCTGAGAGCCACATGGAAGGAACAACTTGCATTTTCAAGTGGTCTGGGGTTGCAGCAGGTAGGGAGCCTAGGCTGCCTTGTGGGTGCTGCAGGGCTGCTGGCTGGGAGATGCTTAGGTAAGTGCCTCCCAGCCAAAACCTGCCTCTGGCACCCCTGCCCCTCCCGCAACCCAACACCCTCCTCCCCATCCAAACCATTTGCACCCCCTGCCCTAGATCACAATTCCCTTCCAGATGCTGTACCCCCTCCTACAGTGCTCCTCCAAGCCAGAATTTTCTCCTGCACCCATACCTCCTCCCTGACCCTACACCCTAATTCCCTGACCCAGGTCATAACTCCCTCCTTCACCCAAACTCCCTCTCAGATATCATGCCGTGTCTTGCACCCCAATCCCTTACCCCCTGTGCCCTTCTGCACCCAACTGCCGTGCTAGAACCTGCACCTCCCTGGCCACAGAAAAGCGCAGCCCTTGACCACTTCCAAAGTCTTGGAGTGGTGCCTCTCTCCTCCTCCTCCCCCCCCCCCCCCAAACAAAAATTATTGCCCACCCCTGGATTAGAGAATAGGATACAGTCAGAGATCTGGGCTCTATTCTAAGCTATCCGTTGCAAAAGACACATCTATCCTCATTTACTTCAGATCATATATTTGGAAAATTATGATAGGATTGTTGAGGCTTAATGTTTGCCTTGTCTGAAAGGCTGTCAGTAAGTTTCAGTCATTAAACAAATGTTTTTGTTATAATGTTCATTAGGAAACCTCGGTTGTTAAATGATGTCTTTTGCCCCAGAGATTTCTGTTTTGGGGTTTATAGCAGTGCAGATTTTAAGACACTAGAAATGCATTTACCTCCACATTTGAGGCTTCCTTTCTGCCTGTCAGTAGCTCCAAAGAGCCTCAGTGCTAACTTACATTCCAATTAATGTCTTCTGGCCACAAGTTATATTTTTTTGCTTACATTTGAATTAATTTTTACAAGTTGTTTTCTGAGATTGGGGGCCGGAGGGAGGGATTATGTGAGGATCACCTTGAAGACTCTTGTGTCTTATTTCAAATGGGTTGCTGTGGAAACTTCAAACGAAGTATACCCATAAATCTTAGTGAGATTTATTTCATACTCCATTTCTGAATTGGAAGCAAAAATACACTGGAGAAGGGTGGGTGTTTTTTTTTTTTTTGTTGTTTGTTTGTTACTTGGAACCTCAGAATGGAATGGTCTGGCTCCAGTGGGTTTGTGGTATACATGACTGATGAGGACATCTGCTTCATAGATTAAAAATACAACCCTAAACAAAACAAACCTCTTCCTCTCTGTGGATATGCAATCCTCTTCTCGGGCAAGAGAAAACAGTTCATGTGGTAACTAATATCAGTTACTGACTGGCAGCTAGAGTTCTTAACATATTCCTGGTATCTTCTTTGTCCTTTTCACCTCCACCTTCAATCTCGTACCTCTGTTCCCTGTATATGCATTCATATAGTCTCAAATTGATGTCCATAATATCTCTGGAAAAAAGTCTCTCCTTTTCCTTGTACATGAGCCAAACTTCTACTCTCTTGAGGCGATCAAGTTCCACTGCAGTACGGGGTGTTACTGGATGCTGAGAACTCTAGGAACTTACTTCATCCCACGTAAATGGCAAAGGAGAGGCCAGGGAGCTCAGCTGGTCGCTGAGAGGTTTAGGTCATAAATATACAATATATTCAGCTTACATAACTGACTTCAAGTAACCTTTTTGTCCATTACTTCAATAGGCTTCCTTTCTGTACAAGGTTCCGTAACTTGATCCTTTCTCCATGTTTCAGATCTGCTTCCTTGAAAACAAATCAGTTAGAACGGCAAGGAGTCCTGTGGCACCTTATAGACTAACTGAAGTGTTGGAGCATAAGCTTTCCTGGGCAAAGAACCACTTCATCAGATGCAAGATGCATCTGATGAAGTGGGTCTTTGCCCCCGAAAGCTTATGCTCCAACACTTCAGTTAGTCTATAAGGTGCCACAGGACTCCTTGCCGCTTTTGCAGATTCAGACTAACACGGCTACCCCTCTGATACTTGAAATCAGTTAGAAATTGTTTAGCCTTAACTTATAAAAATCCTATACAGTTGCAAGCATGCCAGGCTGCCACCTAAATGGATTTTGCTGAGTAGTGATAAAGAACAAAATTAAGATAATTTGAATGCCTTATCTATGATCTTTTACGTTGTGAATCCTGAAACTGGTGCTTTGCTTGTCAATAAAGCACATATTTATTTATTTATTTATTTATTTATTTATTATTAATTTATTTAAAATATTTTTACCCTGCCTCTCTAAAATATTTGAAGCAGCTTACAAAATTTTAAAAACACAATATAAATATATATACAAAATTAAAATACGAGATCCAGAAGGACGTAAAACTTGTTGAGAGGATGGACACACAAACTCAAACACCAATAAAAGCACAAGTAAAAAGGGTGGCTTTAGCCTGACGCTGGAACAATGCTAATGTTGGTGCTATGCAAATATCCCCAAGGAGAGAATTGCACAGCCTGAGAGCAAAAGCTGAGAAGGCCCTGCTCTGCATAGATGTTAATCTTATCTCCATAAGTGGAGGAACACTGAGCAGAGCCTCCCCAGCTCACCTCAAGCCCTGGGCTGGTTCATATGGGAGAAGATGGTCCTTCAGATACCCTGGACCCAACCCGTTTAGGGCTTTGTAGGTCATAACTAAGACCTTAAATTGTGCCCAGAACCATAGCGGAAGCCAGTGCAGCTGTCGGAGCACTAATATAATGTGCTCCCTGTAACAAATATTGGTTAAAACTCAAGCAGCTCCATTCTGGATCAGTTGAAGTTTCCACAGGCTCTTCAGAGGCAGCCCTACATAAAGCATGTTACAATAATCCAGTCGGGATGTAACAAGAGCATGGATCACTGTGACCATGTCATGCTTATTAAGGAAGTGTCGCAGCTGGTAGATCAGCTGAAGCTGCCCAAAAGCACTCCTGGCCACCGAAGAAATTTGGTTCTCAAATGTTAAAAAAAGAGTCCAGGAGGACTCCCAAGCTGCGTACCTATTCTTTCAAGGGTAGCATGACCCCCTCTAGAACAGGTACTACGCCACATTCCTGAACAGATGGCCTCCTGATCCATAGGACCTCAGTCTTATCTGGATTCAACTTCAGCTTGTTTAACTTCATCCAGTCCATTACAACCTCCAGACACAGGTTTAAATCAGTCACCACCACACTTGGTTCTGATGTCACAGGGAAATAGAGTTGGGTGTCATCTGCATATTGATGGCACCATCCTCCAAAACTCCTTACAAGCTCTCCCAGCGCTTCATGTAGATGTTAAACAGCATAGGGGACAAGATGGAACCTTGCCGGATCCCCTAGCACAATTGCCACCAGGTTGATTAGCAGCCCCCTTAGCTCCACCCTTTGAAAGCGCCCCAACAGGTAGGAGCGGAACCACTGTAAAACAGTGCCTCCGATACCTAACTCCACCAGGCCTTCCAGAAGGATACCATGGTCGATGGTATCAAAAGCTGCTGAGAGGTCCAAGAGAATCACTAGGGACACACTCCCCCTATCTATTTCCCAGTGTAAGTCATCTATCAGGGTGACCGAGACAATTTCAGTCCCAAAACCTGGCCTAAAGCAAGACTGAAATGGCTCTAAATAATCTGTTTCTTCCAAGAAAGCTTGGAGTTGCAACACCACTGCCTGCTTGAGTTCCTTGCCCAAGAAGGGGATATTAACAACTGGGCAATAGTTATTCAAATCACATGGGTCCAGGGAAGGCTTCTTAAGTAGCGGTTTTATCACCGCCTCTTTCAAGGCAGTGGGAACCATACCAGATCTAAAAGACACATTAATAATCCCTGGGACCCAACCAGTCATCCCTTCCCCACTAGATTTAATAAGCCATGGAGGGTAGGGGTCGAGCGAGCACGTGGTCGGTTGCACTCCTCCAAGCACCTTGTCCACATCCTTGGTCTGCAACAGCTGAAATTATTCCAAAGAAAAATGACTCTGTGGTGCACTCAACACATTCCATACCCCACTTACATAGCAGCCAGAGTTCAAATCAGACTGGATGTGAGCAATCTTATTCTGCAAAGTGCTTTGCAAACAGATCACAGCGGGCAGCCAAGAGCAGCTCCATTTTGTCATGAGTGCCAGATGGAAAAAGGCCCTGCACCACTTGAAATAGTTCTGCTGGACAGCATTGTGTGGATGTAATACTGGTAGAAAAGTAGCTTTTCTTTGCTGTCAGCACAGCTATAGACTAGGCTCACAATTCAGCTCTAACCCACAATCAATTGGACCAGGCTCTAGTTCTCCTCCAGCAGCGTTCTAGCTCCCCCACACACCATTTTGCCACCATCAACTCCGCAGAAAACCAGGGAACAAACTTAGCTCAGTTAGCCCAAAGAGGGCGCTTAGGAGCAATCATGTCAACTGCCTGGGCTACTTCAATATTCCATACATCAACTAGGGCAGGGTTAGGCAATAATTTTTTGCTGGGGGGCACTTTAGAAATTTTTGAAGTAGCCCTGGGCTGCACTGGAAGGGTCAGGCCCTCAAGTGGAGGGGGTAGGGCCATGACTCTTCCCTGCTTCCCCACCCCCAGACCATGATTGGTCTGGGGGTGGGGGAGTGTGTTTGGGGGGGGGGGGGCCCAGGTTTGCCCTAGGCGCCCATGCCCCTCGGGGTGGGAGGAGAGTTCGCATGCTCTCCCTTCTGCCCCCAAGCCAATCAGGGCTGGGGGGGTGGAGGGGCATGTGAAGTCTCCTCCCGCCCTGCCAGGAGCACATGGCAATTCTAAGCACTGTGCGCTCCTGGCAGGGCAGAGGAAACCTCATGTGCTTCTCGTCTCTCTCTCTCTTCTCTTCCCCCTCCACCCCCCTCCTCCCCAACTTCCCCAGGCCCTAATTGGCCCAGGAATGGCCGCGGGCTGGCTCAACCCACTTGGCAGGCCGAATTCGGTCCATGGAGGCCTTTTTGCCCACTACTGGACTAGGGCATCAACAGGACCATTTGCCATAACGGCTGAACAATCCTTCAGGGACCTCAGGAAACCCTTCAGATCCATCAGCCTCTGAGGGCGGACTATATTAATCGGTCCTCTGCCTCTGCAGAGGGGAAGGTTAGCAGATACCTGGTTAAATTTAGGCTAGTGATTGGTCCATGACAAAGGGAGCGTAACCACATCCCTTACCCACGAACTCCAACACCCTTAGTCCAAAAGACCAGATCGAGCGTATGACCTGCAACATCCGTGGGTGCTGTTATTTCTTGGGATAATCCTAGGGTTGTCATAATATCCATAACATCTCAAGCTGGACCACACAGGACAGCCTTCGCATGAATATTAAAGTCCCCCAAGACCAGAAGCCTTGGGCTCCTCAATGCCATGTCCAAGAACACATTGGCCAGCTCGAGCAGAGTGTTTGCTGTACAGTAGGGTGGACAGTATACAGAAAGAACATGCAACCTCTCCTGGCCACCCAACGTCAAGTACAAACACATGAATCTAACACTTTGTTGGACCAAGGCCCAGTAATGGTATCCTGATAGACAATTGCCACTGCACCTCCCCAATCATCAAGCCACAGCTGGTGCTGAACCGAGAACCCAGCCAGGCACAATTGGGAGAGATCAATATCTCCCTCTACTCGTAGCCAGGTCTCAGTGATGCATAAGAATGACTGTATTGGGTCAGACCAAAGGTCCATCTAGCCCAGTAGCCTGTTTGCTGACAATGGCCAGCACCAGGTGCCTCGGAGGGGGTGGACCAAAGACAATGATCGAGCGATTTGTCTCATTCCATCCGTCTCCAGCCTCTGACAAACAGAGGCCAGGGACACCATTCCTACCCCCCTGGCTAATAGTCTTTTATGGACCTAACCTCCATGAATTTATCTAGCTTCTCTTTAAACTCTGTTATAGTTCTAGCCTTCACAGCCTCCTCTGGCAAGGAGTTCCACAGGTTGACTACGCGCTGTGTGAAGAAGAACTTTTGCTTATTAGTTTTAAACCTGCTACCCATTAATTTCATTTGGTGTCCTCTAGTCCTTATAGTATGGGAACTAATGAATAACTTTTCTTTATTCACCCTCTCCACGCCACTCATGATTTTATATACCTCTCATATATCCCCCCTCAGTTTCCTCTTTTCCAAACTGAAAAGTCCCAGTCGCTTTAGCCTTTCCTCATATGGGACCTGTTCCAAACCCCTCATCATTTTAGTTGCCCTTTTCTGAACCCTTTCCAAGGCCAAAATATCCTTTTTGAGGTGAGGAGACCACATCTGTACACAGTATTCAAGATGTGGGCATGCCATAGTTTTATACAGGGGCAGTAAGATATTCTGGGTCTTATTTTCTATCCCTTTCTTAATAATTCCTAACATTCTATTTGCCTTTTTGACTGCCGCAGCACACTGTGTGGACGTTTTCAGAGAACTATCCACGATAACGCCAAGATCTCTTTCCTGATTTGTCGTAGCCAAATTAGCCCTCATCATATATATATATAGTTGGGGTTATTTTTTTCCAACGTGCATTACTTTACACTTATCCACATTAAACTTCATTTGCCATTTTGTTGCCCAATCACTCAGTTTTGTGAGATCTTTTTGAAGTTCTTCAGTCTGCTTCTGTCTTGACTATCTTGAACAGTTTAGTATCATCCGCAAACTTTACTACCTCACTGCTTGCCCCTTTCTCTAGATCATTTATGAATAAGTTGAATAGGATTGGTTCTAGGACTGACCCTGGGGAGACACCACTAGTTACCCCTCTCCATTCTGAAAATTGACCATTTATTCCTACCCTTTGTTTCCTGTCTTTTAACCAGTTCTCAATCCATGAAAGGACCTTCCCTCTTATCCCATGACAATGTAATTTACACAAGAGCCTTTGGTGAGGGACTTTGTCAAAGGCTTTCTGAAAATCTAAGTGTACTATATCTACTGGATCCCCCTTGTCCACATGTTTAACCCCTTCAAAGAACTCTAATAGATTAGTAAGACATTATTTCCCTTTACAGAAACCATGTTGACTTTTGCCCAGCAAATTATGTTCTTCTACGTGCCTAACAATTTTATTTTTAACTATTGTTTTGACTAATTTGCCCGGTACCGACATTAGACTTACCGGTCTGTAATTGCCGGGATCACCTCTAGAGCCCTTTTTAAATATTGGTGTCACGTTGGCCCCTTCATCTAGGATTAAATCATGGATGATAGCTGTCTTGTGGGATACCAACCTGGCATTCAGCAGCAGCACCCTCAAGGCTGATGGCCAGGTGTTAAGGTTCCCAGAGTCATTGAGGCTGGGAACAGAACTGGAACAAGGAATAGCACATAACTGTTTAACCTCATTCCCTGTAACTGGCCCTTCCTGATCTTACTGCTATATTTTCCCCTACCTGTCACAACTGCCACAATGCCATCTGAATCCTCCCCCTTAGCCACTCCATCTGTGCCACAACACATAATGAAAAACAAAAACACAAACACACCCCTTCCTTGACCTTCAGTGTGGCCAGCTAAGGGAAATTCCTCTCACCAAGAACTCTTTCCTCCTCTCACCAGAAACTGAATAGGCCACCATGCAAATAATAAGTGTGCTGCTCTCACCAGCACACACTTAAAAATTATACTATATCACATAAACCACCACAACACATGCCCTTGCCCTCGGTCTCCCCCAAAGGGCAGCACCATATGGGTCGACCATTTGGCACGGCCCGCCACCAGTGGCAGCCTCCTGGCTTTAAGCCCACCCCTGGTAATGGCTAGGCAACATCTGCAGCTAAAAGTTCTTAGTCCTAATGGGGCAGGCCTCTTACCTAGGAAATAGTGCAGCAACAGCAGGGCAAAGGTCTTTCCTTCAAGGGGGGGCTGGGAGATAGTTAACAAGATATCTTGTTAATGATCACTAGACTATCATAATTTGAAGTGTATAGTGGCTATATTGACTTTAGTTATCAGTAGGGGAGAGTATTTTAACCTCCCTGGATACACAGTAAGACTTCAAAGTTGCCATACTTGAGTGGGGAAAAAAAACCCTTCAAAACAGACTGCAGGTTGAAACTTCTGAGCTGGAATTCATATGCAAACCTGACACCATCAGAATTAGCAATGTGAAAGCTTAACCAGTAAGCATCACCTTAATGGGTGATGCTTACCGGTTCCGGTTAATTAGTAGGGGCTGGAGCAGCTCCCCACCTAGCGTGTGCAGAAGCCTGGCCCATCCCCACGGGGCCTGCTGTGGTCAGAGGATGCTCCAGCCACCTAGAGCAGCCCCTGTCCATGGCAGGTCCAGGCATGTCACAGATAGGGGCTTCCATTTCATGCATCTAAGGCAACGTCTAGACTACGGGGGTTTTGTGGGATTGCTCTTCCACGAAAAAAGCAGAAGAGCAAACATTCTTTCGGGAAGCTCTGTATGCCTCGTTTCATGAGGCATAAGGACTCCGCCAAAAGAGGAGGCTTTTCTGCCATTTGGCCCTGTCTAGACTGGGGCTTTTCCAGCGGGCCCCGTGGGGCTGGAGCAGCCTTCTTCCTGGGGCGGGTGGGCTGTTGCTCTAGTCCTTACTGGTTAACTGGAACTGGTAAGCCTCACCTATTAAGATTAACCTTTTACATCCCTATTAACTACCACGGATAGACAAGTGTCATTAAACAGTGAACTTGTCTTGTGTTATAATCTTTTATAAGGCTCAGATAATTAAACTATAGGAAGCATACACAAAGAATAGATACTACAAAGTATCATATAGCCGTATCTGTTCATGTGGTGTATATTATAAAAACCAATAATCTGGTGCACACATTTAATGTTGTATCTATTCAGTGTTTCCTCTCCAAACTTAAGAGACTTCAAATGTCAAGACTTTAATGAAAACTGATGTCAAAGGAAAATAGATAGCTAATAGTTAAGAGGCTTTACACATTTTATCCCATGGACAAGTGTTTTCTTTATCTTCACCCTTAACTCTGAATTTCTTGAATGTCTAAATATCATGTTTTTCTTTAATTTACAGATTTTTTTTTTTGTCTTGAACGCATTTAATTTAGTTGTAAGGAGCACGATCAGTTCTTACTATTGAAAACTAAGGAAAAATCTTGCTATTAATGGGCAAGAATTTAAAGGCATAGATCTGATATTTTCAAAAAGGGACTTCAAAGTAAATTATTTGTACAATGCATCTAATTGCTGTCTAATTGTGCAATACATCTAATTGTGTCTGTGACCAGCTCCTTAACCTCTTAGACCGTGTTCACACTGCAGTTGATGTGATTGCATCTCAAATAGGCATGCCTGTGCTAGCTTTAATCTAGCTTGCATGGCTAAAATAGTCCGTGATCTGTAGTGGCTTCCATACTATTCTTATCCAAGTAAGCTAGATTAAAAGTACAATCACACCTTAGGTTGCAGTGTAGACATGTTGATCCTGTTGAAAACTGCCTTAACAATGTGTACAAAATCTCTGCTTACCTGAATTTCCAACATCTACTATCTTCTCTAGCTGCATATTCTTATAAGTCACATATAGAAGAAGGGAAGCAGAAAAACCACAACCTACTTCTCTAACAACTTTTCATGTAATTTCATCTAGGGATGTTAAATATTGGTCAATTGAGTAGTCAATTAACCTCATGAATTCTTATAGGTTACTTGAATATTCTATAATCCCTGGGCACAGGGCTGGCAGCTAGTACACTCCGGCCCCACTCCCGAGGAGCCCCCTTCCACTCCACGCTGCTGCCCCTGTATCAGAGGCAGCAGCATGGGGTGCTAAGCGGGAGCTGGTCCACAAGGGGAGCCAGTTTAAAAACCAGCTCCCCTGGCTGCCTGTCGTTCCATGCTGCTGCCTCTGATACAGAGGCAGCAGCACAGGGTGGTAGCAGCCCCTGTCTGGGGGGTGAGGGGTCTGAGCTCCCAGACCCAGCATGAGCCAGAACTGAGCCAGGCTACCTGCCCGCCTGGCTCCTAATACCCCTGCTGCAGTTCTGCATTTAAAGTGTATGCCCTGGACCCAGCGTAAGTCAAGACTGAGCCGGGCTGCTGGCCCGCCTGCTAAAAAATTTACTGGCAAGGGAGGGAGCAGGGGGGATGTGTGTAATCTATAGCATTAACCTGTAAGCTTTTGCTTGTCAGTTAATTGACTATACTATTACATCCCTATTACATCCTGCTTCAAATCTAATTTTCTTCTCTGGCTCATCTTACCGATGACCTGGAGATGCTACCAGTTTGAGGGGGAGGTAAGAGGCTTTGTTAGCCCATATCATGGCTTCTGTTAAATCGTTAGGTGTGTAATAAGACTTTAGGTGACAAGAAGTGGATAGCAATTTGTATAGTAGGATATTGCTCTTTTTGCTTCAAATCCGTTAACCTTTCAAAAGGCATGTAGTGCATTGTCTGTTTTGTTTTCAACTTCAGAGTGTTGACAGAGTTTGGGGAGGGAAAGGATAAATTTGACTTCTAATCCTCTTTCAAGATCTATGCTTTGATTATGAAAATGATGAAAGATGGTTTAGCTTCCCAGCAGCTTAGTGCCTGGTAAATAGCATCTTAACCTTGTGCTTCAAAAACATTGATACAAAATTTTAATCATTATTGGGTGAATCCAAAGGGACTTTGATTTTTAGTTTTTTTAAAAGTGAACAAAAAACAAATAAGTCATGGCTTTTATTTCCTAGTGTGACTGTGAAATACTATGGAAAAGCTTCTCATGCTGCTGCTTATCCTTGGGAAGGAATAAATGCATTAGACGCTGCTGTTCTTGCATACAACAATATGTCAGTTTTAAGACAGCAAATGAAACCAACCTGGAGAGTTCATGGTGAGAGAGCTTCATTCAATCTTGTGTCCACCAAGTAAGGCTTCTGGCTGTTTGGCTACTGACTGAAAAAAAAATCCTAAATATTGCATTGTTACTTTAAACTGGAAAAGTAATTTGAAATAAATTTTTCATCTAAATACTGTAGAAGTTCCCTTCGTAAGGAACTGTCAACATTTAGTATGAACTGTTGAATGCAGACCAATCGAAGAGCAGTATGGCCTAAAGTCATAAGTATTCTCTCCCTCCCCCACCCTCCTTTTCACAAATGAGACATAGTGCAGATTTAATATTTACATGAACTGTTAATATAGCACTGCATAGCTGCTAACTTGTCAAAGAACAAAGACACTTATGAAGATCTTCTGTTGGTATAGCTGTAACCATTAAATTGCTTTGTAAACTGGAAATAGCATTTTTGGGGGCAACCTGACCATCTGGATCAAGATCTAACATAAGCAATAAAAGCTTCCTTTGACAGATTCAAACATCTTATCACTGTGTTGAGGCAGCAGCTGTAACTTCCTAAGGAACCTGAGCTTGTAAAACTGTCCTCTGGTATTGAAATATATTTTAGACCTCTGATTCATGGAAACATAAGTACATCTTGAGACCTTTCTTTAGCAATACTTCGAAAGTTTAACTTTCATGGAAAGGTAGAGGCTTAAGGCCAGGTTTCCAAGTAGGATTATTTTTTCTTTCTTAAACTGAATATATTAAAAATGTTGTTAGCTTGCCAAATGTACTAGGAAAATCAATATTCTGTTTTGAGGCTTTTTCCCGTTAATACAGCTTATCTTTGAACTATTTTTGTCCTTAACCTTCTTTCTTTGGAAAAGTACATATTGTAGTAATGTGCATTGCACAGTCTGCTTGATTGCCCATTTGCCAGTTCCTTGTTTGTCCAAAATAATTTTTGCTGGCATCCATCCATTATTCTTGTTTCAAAGCCTCTGTCGCTGTTTAGTGCTCTCGTCTTCTACTTCATGTACAATATGGTTGCCATATCTTTCAGGACTATGAAAGTTTATTTTTCAAGGATTTCCACATTCTGTATCCGTATTTCTGTGTATTGAGACTACACGATCTTGTTCTACATATGCCTCTTGATAACCTTACCATGCGAGTGACATTAAACAATCGGTAGTGCTCACAGAATTTTGCACAATCCTTGAATTTCAAGTGTACTAACATTAAGTTGATTTCTTGGCTTTGGAGCTATAACTCATGCCAACTATAATTGGCAGGTAGGGGATAAGAACACTGGTAAGAGGTCTCTTCCCACTGAAGTTGTGATAAAAAATAGCTAGCTATTGTGGAGAGAAGATTTCTAATGTCGCAGAATAAAGCCTATAGAACACATAAAAAGAAAACTTAATTCAGTAACTGGCTTTTTCTGTTTCCATATCTGGACATGATGGACTAGTAACCATTAGTCTGAAGGAACACTTTTTTGTTTTGTTCAGACTTGGCTCCAAACTTGGGCTTTATAAGAAAATGAGATTTTACAAAATTTAAGACCAGTGGAAATGTTTCCAAAGAATGGCAAGACTCAATGAGGATACTAGTGAGCTGGCTTTTCCCTTTGTGGCAGCAAATACCAATTATTTTTTCAATGAAGAATTCAAATTTAATGGCTGTGTGTTAAAAGAGAAGAAGTTGAAGTTGACCAGAACCCAACTGAATTTTTCCTTGTCCAAACTAGCAAAGCAAAATAGGAACACATAGCATAAAGTAAACTTTCAAAGCCCCCTTCAATTTTTGATTCCAAGGAAGTATTTGTAACATAGGTAAGGATGCTATTTTTTTAAAAGATTAACTTAATACTACCACTGTTCCTGTACCTATGAGGAGTGTGAAAATCAAGATGTATGCTTGTGTACCTTAAACTCTGGAGAATTATTTAGCTATGTTTAAACTGAGTGCTTACATTTGATTTGTGAACTTGTCTCATATCCATTATTTTAATTTTCCCTTCTTGTCCCAGTGTTAACAAGATTGATCCACAGTTTAGAATGTTTACAGTGAATACAGAGAATTTTAAATACTACTTTGGCTCTTTGTGTGTGAACTCAAGATGAATAAATTAGATGTGTCCAAAAGAATGCCATGATACAAACTTTAAAAGTCTGTAAGCTTTCACAATATATCATGCACTCTCCCTTTCCCCAACAAAAGTTAGTCCAATTAAAGATTTTATGTCACTCACCTTGTACACATGATATTCTTTCTGTTGAACTGACTACAAGGGGGAAAGAATTGGGTCCAAATACAAACAGTTTTAAATAGTGCATTCTCAGTGCTCAGCTGATGCATGATCTCTAATAACTTGTTTTATGTGTTCAGCTATAAATAAGGAGCTTCAGAAAGAAGAGTATGTAAGATTAGTTCTTTGCAACATTTAAAAATTGGACTTTTCTTTTCTGTAGGTATAATAAAAAATGGTGGTGTGAAACCTAATATCATCCCTTCTTACACTGAGCTAGAGTTTTACTTGCGTGCCCCTTCACAGAAGGACCTTGCCATTCTGACAGAGAGAGCTGAAAATTGCTTCAGAGCTGCAGCTTTGGCTACAGAATGCAAAGTAAGAACTCTAGAGCTGATTCACTTATTTTTTATCATTTTTAAATTAGGCCAAAGTCGGAGCCTAAGTCTTTATGATTTGTATGACCCTTACCTTTTTTAAAGCAACCTAAAATTTAAATCTGTAAGTACTAATCCACTATTGTGCTGAAAAGTGTTGTTGGTGAGGAGCAACATTTAATTGCTATATTTCTACATACAGATTTTTTGTTTCAACTAAAGCTTTCCCCAGTCTTATGCATATAAGTAAGTGTTCCCATCAGTTTGCCCAAGTTAAAAAAAACAAAACAAAACAACTGTTTTGACTAGTGAAAAATCTAGTGGTGTGGGTTAAAGGATCCTGCTCAAAAGGAGCCAGTGATCTCAAAGTGAAGCATAGAGCTGCTGGCCAAGCTTTGCGCTCTCCTCAGAACAAGCCTGCGATACCTCAGGAGAAGTTGGTACCAGCAGCAGATAAAAAAGCGGGCAGACTGCAAAGCAGCAGAGTGCCGCACACAGACAAACTCATGTTACCATTGGTACCAGTGCGCTCCAGAGCGCCAAATACACAGATGCATCCAGCAATGGCAGGCTTTACAGTGATGGCACCGCCACCCCTGGTACCGAGATACATGACAGAGACGGATCTTGCAGTACCGTCAGTATCATGCTTACCATTATTTGGTACCGACGTCACACCACGGTCTAGAGGTTCCGTACTATCGTCCACACCAGCATCGCTAATATCAGCGAGATTTAGCGATGATGACAAGAAGGAAACAAGGGGCCAGCACAGAGTCACTCAGTACGCTACAACAGAGCAACAGCAATGCCAGAATTGGCAGATGGCACAATAGGTACCCCCACTGCTCCCACCATAGTGGCCCTATTGGGACCCATGGGCACCCTACAGAAATCAACAACTACAACAAAGCCTCCAGGTACCAAGTCCTCAGTCAGCCAATGCAAACATGCGGGGATCAGTTGACTACAGCCCAGGCAACCATGACAGCAAGTCATCGATGGAGGAAGCAACAGAAGATTTCCTTATCCTTCCTAATACATCATGCTCCACGATGGATGACCACAGTCCACATACGTCACCAGTAAGAGACGGATAGAAAGTTTTAAGACCTATTCTGCAGGGTAGTGGACACTCTAAATATACAACTCCCAGATGTAACGCAGAACAAACACAAGCTTACCAGCATACTTAACTTACCTCAGCACACCAAATTGGCCTTAATGGACCTGGCTACGGCCATATGAAAGACCCCGGCATCAGTACCATCAACTTAAAAAAAAAAAAAAAAAAAAAAAAAAGATAAATACCATGTAACACCTATGGGGGTAGAATTCCTATTCTAACACCCTGTACCAAATGTGTTGGTTGTCAAAGCTGCCAATCAGAGGGGGAAGCAACATCAGTAGTACCCCAGAGCGCAGAATCATGACAAAGAGAGAGAGGATGGATGCTATGGGGAAGAAGGCATACTCATCAGCCTCCCTTCAACTCAGAATTGCTAATTACATAGCTCTGTTAGCAAAATAGTCACACCAGACATTCAAAACCTTCAATTCCTTTATTCAGTATCTACCAGAAGAGATAAAGGAACAATTTGAATCAAATGTGACAGAAGGCTCTCTGATCTCCTGCACAGCACTACAAGCAGCATTGGCCTCAATGGATACAGCAGCCGGGTCTATGGCAAACTCAGTAGTGCTGAGGAGAATGTCATGACTGCAACTGTCCAGGTTTCCCAACAAGGTACAATCAAACATCGAAGACCTTGCATTTGAGGGAGAGAAAATCTTTGCCGAGGCAATGAATTCATCTCTCCACACCCTTAAAGACTCCAGGGTGACACTTCGTACGTTAGGGATTCAGCTGCCTGGATCCAAGAAGAAACTAGACAAACAATATAATCAAAGGTTCAGAACAACAGGGTATAACCAACAACAAAGGCCCTATGAGAACAAGAGACGTGCGAGACATTCTAGTCAAAGACAATCAAATGAACAAACATCCTCAACCCAGAGGTCCAACTCCCATCAGCAAATTTGAGGTGTTGGTCGAGGATACAATAGCCCTCAATCCTCCAGGGCAGGCAGATCGAGGGAAACAGACCTTTGGAAACAGATTCGCAGAATTCTATGCAGCATGGAAGACCATCGCTTCGGACCAATAGGTCCTAAAAATAATACGAACTGGATACTGCATACTATTCACAGCTATATCTGTGATACACGCACCCATACAGGGGTATTCCGTTTTTTCCCACCTGTGTGTGAAGAGATTCTGGAAAGGGATACGGAACCTTTATCCATCACATAGAGACCCAGTACCGTCATGAGACTTGAATCTTGTGCTGGACTCACTCATGAGACAGCCTTTCGAGCTGCTCGCAACTTGCTCATTACTCCACCTGTCAATGAAAGTAGCTTTTCTCGTAGTGATAATATCAGCTAGGAGGGTGGGAGAGATAGCGGCATTCATGGTGGACCTGCTGTACTTGGTGTTCCACAAGGACACGGTTGTCCTTAG
The DNA here is from genome assembly GCA_032595735.1 of Pelochelys cantorii. Taxonomy (NCBI): domain Eukaryota; kingdom Metazoa; phylum Chordata; order Testudines; family Trionychidae; genus Pelochelys; species Pelochelys cantorii. Next base: position 66,937,288 of record CM064328.1, read on the forward strand.
AACCCACCCAAAATTCCTTCCCAAGATACCTACCTCAGTCCACTGAAATGAACAATATACTCACTTGTGTTCTTCCCGAAACCACCCAGGGACAGCAATCAGGCAGTGCTGCACACGCTAGATGTATGCAGAGCATTAGCCTTTTACCTTGAACACACAAGAGACTTCTGACGCACTCCCAGACTATTCCTGTCTTGTGCAGACAGGTCCAGAGAACAACGTGTTTCCAAACAACAAATATCCAAATGGATTTCTACATGCATACAATTGGCTTACTTCCAGAAACACAGACCGCCACCAACACTCCACCAGAGCAGTATCTACCACAAGTGCATTTCTTAAGGGCCTTTGAATAGACATCGTTTGCAGAGCGGTAACATGGGCTTCGCCCAATACCTTTGCACAATATTACGCTATTCAGTCCTTTCAGGACTCTCACTAGCTTTGGACGTACCAGACTGTCCAACATCCAGCCCTGCAACACAGAGCACCCACCGCCAAGCAGGAATACTACTGCGTAGTCACCTAAGCAGAGCACCCAAGGGGACCCTTGAAGAAAGGAAGGTTACTCACCTTGTGCAATAACTGCAGTTCTTTAAGATGTGTTCCTGTGGGTGCTCCACACCCAAGCTCCTTCCCTCTGCTCAGGGCTAAGAGAGTCCGGCGTGGAGAAGGAACGGAGGGAATGGCCACCGGCGAGTGCTAAACTGAGCGATTGCACAATAGCGCAGCACGCACTGGTGGCTGGGGGACTGCTACTAAAGATCTCCAGGCCATGTGCACAGCGGCACTGACACCTAAGTGGAGCACCCACGGGGACACATCTCGAACTCCAGTTACTGTACAAGGTGAGTAACCTTCCTTTTCCCCCAGTACCGTCTCCCGGGGGGAGGCGGGGGGTAGGGGAGGTAGCGGCACAGTGGAAATGGTGTGAGCGGGGACTGAAGTAGTCTCTGCTTGCACCACTTCTGCTGCGATTCTGCTTTTGAAATGTACAAGAGCCCCACAGGGAGCGTGGGGCCAGTGGGGACTCCTCTGCTGGCCCGTGCTCGCTCCGGGGCTTCCTTTTGAAATGTACAAGAGGCCTGCCAGGGCTCTTGTACATTTCAAAGGCTCAGGTGCCACAGGGAGCAGGGGGCCAGTGGGAGGAGTCCCCCGCTGGCCCCACGCTCCCTGTGAGGCTTCCTATTGGAAAGTACAAAGGCTGTTTCAAAGGCTGAGGCACAGCAGGGGAGCGCGGGCCAGCGGGAGCCCGCTTGGGGCTCTTGTACACTTCAAAAGGAAGCCCCTGCTCTCTGCGGGGCTCCTGCTTTTGAACTGTAGCAAGAGTCCAGCAGGGCTCTTGCTACAGTTCAACGGCACAGGCGCCCTTATAGACTAATCGAATAGTCAATGGAAATCCCATCGACTATTTGATTAGTTAATTCATTTTAAATTTAACATCCCTATGTGTGTCTGAGGAAGGCTTTGAAAGAACATTTTAATGGTCAGCCACAGTACTGTTCTGGCCCTGAAGCTTTGAGGATTGTTAGAAATTGTGCTGTACTTGCCCTATTTTTTTTTAATTAATGTCTGGGTGGTTTCCTGAATCTATAAGTTCTGTGGTGCCCTATGTTTACAAGCAATGGGTTCTTTGATTACTGCTATGCATTTTGAGACTTATTGTGAACTAATAACAATAATTTGATGTCCAAAAATAGTTTTTCTGAACAGAATGGCCAAAAAATGCAGAGAAACAGGCAAATGCAATTCAGGTGTCTAAGAACGGAATTTTAAAATTGTGCACTGAAAAATAAATATTTCCTGCTTCCAAACATCTATTGTAGCTTACATATATGCTGACCTGTGAGAACCACAGTTGTTGTGTATGAAGCAATGTTTTTTTTTTCTTGCTGTTTCCCAGCATAGAGTGGTGGTGGTGAGGCTGCTGTCCTGTGAAATGCTGGAGGATGTAGGAACTACTACTATGGAGTTTGCCAAGGACTGCAAAGGGCAGAAAGCCTGACATTATTTTGTCAATTGGTGTCTGTAGCAACTGGGTGTGCTACCTGAAAAGACCATTATGGTCCATTCCCTGTGCGTGTCCTGAGCCTTTCTCCTGTCCACTCTTTCCTTCTGGGTGCCATCTGCCCGGCTGACTCTCCAGGTTCTTTGTTTGCACTCTGCTGCTCAGTGTGTCCTTTTTTTCTCTTCTTCATCAGGATCAGGTGTTTTGTGGGTGTTTTAGCAGCAGCTACTGATAAAACAGATGTTTCATAGGATATTAGGGATGTGAATGACTAGTCAACTATCCGATAAGCAAATGCATATTGGATAGTCAACAGGATAGTCGACTAGTCACTTCCCTCCCCACCCCTTGCTGCTTCTATCAGATAGAGGCAGCAAGGTCAGCGGGAATAGAGGGGATAATTCAAAGCGGCAGCGCTGCTTGAAACCTGGGGCCAGATCCTGGCTCCATGCAGCGCTGCTGCTTTGAAACACTGTGTGCAGCCTGGGGCCAGCTGGGGAGTCTCCAGGCTGCACGTGGTGTTTCAAAGGGGCAACACCATGTGGAGCCTGGGATTAGCTGGGGACTCTCCAGCTGATCCCAGGCTCTATGCAGTGCTGCCACTTTGAAAGGCTGCAGGGAGCCTGATGTTCAAGCTTCTCATGGCATTTCAAAGCAGCAGTGCTGCATGGAGCCCGGGGTCAGCTGGGGACTCCACCGCTGACCCCAGGCTCCACGTGGCACCTCCACTTTTCAAAGGGGGAGGCGCCCTATCAACTAATCGAATAGTTGATACAAAATGCATTGACTATTCGATTAGTCAGTTAGTTGATACTTAATATCCTTATTGGATATACCCTTGCAACAAAGAGAAATTTCAAAACTCCTTTCCCTTTTTTTTGCATTAAAACTTTTAGTAAGACGTACTTATTGACATTTTAGCTTTGGAACATTTCTGTATAGCCCTATTATCTAATCCCAGCTATGATGAGTATAGCCTACTAGGAGGTGGGAAGGAATCCTCAGGGGCAATACAATTTCAGTCCCTATTGCTTGGGTAGGAGTAGAGAGCAATGACGCTGAATATTTCCCAGGGCAGTGATGGTTTTAGTTGAAGTCTCATTCCTGAGTGTAGCAAAAGCACACAAAGCATAAATGCTACTGGCACCCTGCAGCTGCCTGTGTCTGTTCACTACTGTCCTGTTCGTTGCAATGGTGGCAGCCAAACTTATCATGGAGTGGCACGGGAAAGTGTTCTGCAGGAAAGGAAATAAGGTTACCATTCCTAGAAATCTTTGAGAGACTATTGTGGAGTATCTCCATGAAAGTTCCATCCAGATTCTCAGGAAGAGGCAAGGGACAGTCCTTATGTATTAATCAAACTGCTCTGCATGGTGCTTCTGCATACAGGGGAAAGAAAAGCAGATATCAGCTGTACCTCAGTTTATTGTATCATTGTCTCTTCTTTCTTTTACTAATACAAGAAAAAGTCGATGCCTGTGTCTTAACTTCAGGTTGGGGTGGGTGCCATCTTTAAACGCAAGGAAAAATGCATGCCTTTGTTTATCTCAGGTCCCTTCCTCTTCATCGGGCTTGTGGCTGATGACACTCTCTTGGACTTCTCCAAGGTACCCATGGTGGTCTGCAGAATGCTTTTGGGGTCTGTCAAATATGGTACATAGCTCAATGTAAAACCAGCAGGTTTGTGGCTCAGCAGCAGATCAGTTGTCCTCACTGATCCCATGACTTGCTTGGTGCAGTTCCTTTACATCCTACTGCTGCTGCTTTCTGTCATACCCTTTTGTCAGCATTCCCTCAGCAGTTTTTTTTCTTAGATGGTCACCTTAGTACATCTCATTTGTAGCTGTGCTTGCACAGTCTCTTCTCTTTCCACAGGCCCAGGAGTTCCAATATCTCTTGTCTGATGAAGACAAGAGATGATTTCTAATGCATGGAGGCAACATGATTGATTGTGTGCAGCTGCCCAGCAAGGGAGAGCTGCTAGATAAGCTCACCAAACTGGGGAATTGGGGGAAAAAACATTTTAAAAAAATAATGGGTGTTTTTGAGGGAGTTCGTGGTTTCTGATCTCTGTCCTTTGGACAATGGAATTGACAGTTGTGAGACCACAGTGGTCACTGTTGCAGGGAATAGGGCATTGTGGATCGGCTGCCAGAGGACTGTTAGGGTTGATGTAGGCCACTCAATATTTATACTTGTGCTGCATCAACCTCTGTAGATTGACCATGAGCCATCACTGCTTGGGATGTCGAGGGTGGTGGTTTTATTGTTGCTGTAATGGGGTGCTTATTTTGGCCAGAGACTGTTTGATCATGCACATGCAGAAATAGATCAACATTAGGAGACTTATGTTGAGCTAATGTTCTAGTGTAAACCAGGCCTTGATAATTTCTGTCTTCTGAAGATGCTTTCCATCAGGATTCTTATTTGTGGGGACTCTGTTTCCTAGTATGAAACTCTCACAATTCCTCCAACTTTGTTTTTGTTCAACGGCAGCATTAACTAAATGCTGACAGTCAAGTGCTCACGTCTTTTGAAAAGAAAATTACACTCTTAAATTTTGCTCTTAATCTCCATGTGATATAAAATGTAAATGAAGCATTGATTTGTTTAAAAACCTGAAATATTTGGTTTAATGTAGCCTTGAAATGATATGAAAATTTAACTTTTCTCTTTTCTTGGTGAGGTGGAAATCAAAGGTGGAAGGTATGACTACTACAATGTGCTTCAGAACAAGAGCCTAGAGGATTCCTATATAGAGAATGGAAAAGAGCTTGGAATGGAATTCACTACCGACAACTCTTTTTTGAATGGTTCATCAGGTAACAGTGGAACTCTTGTTTTTTCTCATTTTTGAGGTTAGATCTCTAAACAGTTGCTGTGTTTATTAACTGACAATGTCAGAATTTGATCAAGATTTTTCATTAACTGGTTATATTCCAAATGGGGAGAGGAGGGAAAATTATTATGATAACTTTGATCAGTAAGGTGGGTAAATTAATAAATCACACTCTTCAAAAGGACCACATTAATCTATATTTTCATGTTGATTACTGCAAACTTGTTTGTAAAGGTGAAACCCCAAGTTCTAAAGATGAAAGGCAAAACATTGCTTGTTTCTAAAAATCCTAAATTAAACAACAAAGCCCCCAAAAGCTTTCTGTTACCTACACCCAAAGCATGTAGAATTTAACAAAGAAATGCTGGGGAGAGTCTCACTGCAAGTTGTCTTCCCCATCACAAAAGAGGAAGACTGCCCCATGCTGTTAGTCTCTTGGCCTAGTGGTAGCAAGAAAGAATATGAATTTCCTGTGACTTGTTCACTCACCATTTCTGATCTGAACAGTTGCCTTCCAGCTTTGACTATGGTCTGCAAAGGTGCTCTCCTGCTAAAGCACCCACTTTCTAGCTGCTGCTGCTCCAGCTTTACTGATCCTGTCCAGCACTGATGGCACTGGATATCTTTTACTGTGCTCCTCCTAGTCTTTGGTCAGCCTAATGGATCTTCACAACTTGCTCTTTCATTGTTATGGTGCAAAATGGGGGGAGGGGGAACTCTAACTTTGGAATTTGCTTCTGGAGACCATGAAATTCAAGTTTTCCTATGGCCTGCCCTTCATTTGGTGTATTGAGGATTTCTGTCACTATTTGTAAGGTCTGTTTAGAGGCTTTTAGAATATCTGTTCTCACAATTAACAGAGAAGCAAGACTTCCGCAGTGTTTGTACAATAGAAAAGTTAACAAACATACCAATCTGCTTGCAGGTATTGACAAGACCTTCAGCAAGTAGGAAAGTAGCTCTTGAATGATCAGTATGAAGGGAATCCCATCAGTGCCTAAGTGGTTCATGTTGTGCATTGAGATGCTTATTGCAAGATGTTAGAACTCCCTTGACTAGGGTAAAACCTTACAGATGGCATGCATCTAATGTTCCCATTGTAAAAATCTACAGGACTGCTATGTAACATCTTTACAGAACATTAATCTCTTATTTGGGCATCTAGAAGTGACCTTACTTTCCAAGGGCTCTTCTACAATCTTTGTTTCTACAGAATTCAGCCCTACTTTGAGTTGTATTGAGGCTCCCATGAAATAAACTGCATAGAAACTACATCAGAGAAATTGTTGCTTACTGTACTATCAAGTTCTTCAAAAACATTGGTTTTGATATATTTACACTTGAGAGTGGCAGCAACCTGGTGTTGCTGAGGTTTGGAAGCTTTCTAGAAAATTAATGTGGCTCTCTCCACATGCCTGACTGGCACAGATGCTTGGGCACAGTGGTTATAGATGGCTCATGTATCTCTAGTCCTCAAATCCTTCCATTAACCTTGAGGAGGAATAGATAGCTTATACAGGTTGAAACTCTGTGATCTGGAATTCCCTGGTCTGGCATCATAAGGGTAATCCCATGACTTACAGGGATAAGATGGCAGGCCAGGAGTGTTGCTAATCTAGGGAGCGGAGACGGAGCCCAGAAGCAGCAGAGCCGCTGGGAGGAGTGTGGGGTCCCTGGTCTGTAGGGAAAGAAGAGAAAGAGTGGAGCTCCCTGGCACTGGGGGAAGGGTGACAGAGACTGCTGGGGCAGGGGGAAAGCAGAGCCCCCCAGATCACAGTAGGAGCGCTCGGGGAGCGTGGAGCCACCGGGAGGAACATGAAGCATCACAGGCAGCAGCAGAGCCACTTGGTGGAGCGTGAAGCTCCCTGGGTGGCAGCAGGGTTGCTGGGGGGGGGGAGCAGCATAGTCTCACAGGTGGCAGCAAAGCTGATGGGGGGAGGGGGGCATAGGGAGTATCAGGTGGCAGCGGGGTGCTGGGGGAAGTGCACTGCTGCCAGTCAGTAGTGGAGCCCCCAGCCAGTGGCAGAAGAACCACTGGGGAGAAAGCAGAGCCCACCAGCGGGACCCCGCCCCCCCCCCACCTCTTTGATTTCCCCAGTTGGACAAATTCCCTGGTTCGGGACCAGGCAGGTCCCGAGAGTGCCAGACCACGGAGGTGCAACTTATACATTTCTGTACCTACTGATCTGTAGTGTAGAGAGGCATTGTATTTGAGTGAATTTGTTCCATGTGTACTGCCATTGAATAGACCTGCAAAATCAAGTAGATATTGACTCTTTAGTAGTAATATTACCAGCTATATTCTAGACAAGAATACTGTACTATTTTATTACAGTTCAGGTGCATATCCCAGGCTTTTTTTATATAATGTACCACTTTTTATAAGACTTGTTCATTGAGCAACCTTCTTTCTCTTCCTAGGATCCACTGACTTTGGAAACGTTACATATGTGGTTCCTGGGATTCATCCCTATTTTTACATTGGCACAGATGCATTGAACCATACTGAGCTATACACTACAGCTGCAGGTAAGAGCTTTTGCAGGAACAGGGCTATAATTTATAGGTGATATTTTAAACATAGAAGAATATTCGCTAGCACTTGATAGTTAGGATTAGTACTTGATTGAATGTGGCTTTAAAGTTGGGATGTTAAATTTAGATTAATTAATCGAATAGTCGATGGGATTTCTGTCGTCTATTTGATTAGTCTATAAGGGCACCTCTGCCTCTGAATTGCAGCAAGAGCCTTGCCGAGGCTCCCCAATTGGCCCTGTGCTCCTGCAGCCACCTCAGCCAGTGGGGCTCTTATACATTTCAGAAGGAAACCCTGCAGGGATCGCTGGGGCTCTTGTACATTTCACAAGCAGAATTGCAGCAGAAGCAGCATGAGCAGAGACTGCTTCACTTGATAGTACCATTTCCTGCTGTTCCTCTACCTCCCCTGCCCCCCCACAGAGACAGTGCAGGGGGGAACCAGCTTTTAAGCCAGCTCCCCTCAGCACCAGCTCCTGTTTCCCCCCCCCCCCCCCGGCTGCCTCTATTTGATAGAGGCAGCAAGGGGGGGAAGTGACTAGTCACATCACTAGTCAACTATTTGATAAGCTTATGCTTATCAGTCAACTTGTTGCTTACATCCCTACTTCAATATGTCTTACAGTTTTTACTTTCTCTCCTATAAAAATGTTGTTTTAAGCAAATTAGTAGCAAATGTTGCCTTGTAGAATGGAAATTGACCACCTATTAATTAGCTTGCTAGTAATATCCTTTCAGTTGTTTTGAGACTCATATAGATATAAGTAACTGCTAAGAGGATGTATATAAAACATTTGGTTTTCATCAGTTAGTATTTACTATAAATTAAATGACTGTGGAGGCCCTATGCTCCATTAAGTGCCCAAAGGACTGATAGAACCAACAGTAATCCACCAAAGTATGAACACTTGACAGAGCTGGATATGCAGAAAATTAATTGCCCACTTTTGCCACAAATCAGATTGGCCAGGACAGGGCTTAGAAAAGGGATTGTCATGGCCCAAATAGGAGGCAAAGCCATCCTAAGCAATAGGGCACTAGGTTTGAATCCTTTTATGGTAAGCCTGTAAAGTTCTAGGTACAACAATGATCCCACAGTTATGGAGATAGCAATGGTATGTATTCAGTAAATATTGCAGGAATTGAACTATGCTGTTTTAAAAAAAAAATAAATAAATAAGGCTGGATAATAAGCTAAATAGTTGTTCCCTAGCTTAAAATGACTTAAACTTTCTGTTGCTGCCTGGGCTTTTGAAACCAGGCTGGAAACTCTGGTTCTGACTCACTATGTTCTCATATTGCCACCTTAACCATTCCTGTCTTTTGTCAAACTACAACTTGGACTTCAAGTGCTGGTTCCTGTGTGTATTCCGCACGTGGGTATGCATATGTCGGAGGCCCGGAAAATCTTGCAAACAGCATCCATTGGTCTGCACCTTTGCTTTGGTTCTCCTGTTGCTTTCCACCAGACCAACTGCCTCTTCAGTTTCTTCTTCCTGCTGCATGGCCTGTGTCAAACCTTTGGACACTGAAAGAATCTTTGCATCCAGTTTGTCTTCATTTGAATATAGCTCATTCGGGATTTTTATTGTTAGCATAGATAGATTTTACTTCTCCTGGAGACCCTATTTTTCTCCCTTTTCAGGATTAGGCTTCTGCCTGGAATTCTGGGATTTGAAAACTCTCCTGCCTCTGCTGCATCCCATTTAGTGATGACCACTAGCACTGCATTTACTCTCTTGCAGAGGCTCATATCTTTGCCAAGCGCAATGGATATGTCATTCCATCCCATGTTAGCGGGGGGAGGAGGGAAGTGGAATTCAGATAGTACTTTCTCAATCATGGAGGAAGAAAAATGACACCAGTCAAATCCAGGCCTTGGAGATTCCTTCCTCTAGATCATCTGGAGACAAGAAGTCCCCCTTTGAGCATAAACTTTCAAGCAAAAGTTGACTCGGTTTAAGACCCATTGTATCGAGCATCTCATGAGTATTAAAAACAGGTTCCCCTCTAAATGAATATCCAGGAGAAGGTGTGGGGTTTTTTTGTTGTTGTTGTTTTTTGTTTTTTTTAACACCTTCCAATTTGGGTGAATCTTGGTTTGTAGGTCCCAAGAACTTAGGTATGCCTCGGCCTCCTGACTATGAAGGGAAAGCACATGAGCAAAGCTCTGATGGTACGGGTCCCACTACTAACTGCAACCTCTAATAAGTCAAAGGACTATCAACTGTCAATACCAGTGAATAGCTTGAGACAGGATTCCCTCTGTCTAGCAATACTTATGCAATCCCCGAGGGACACACTGATCACTATATCTTTAATGGCGCCGGATCTGGTGGAACTGACAACCTGGACACCTTATACTACAGGAAGAACTGTGACACAGGCTACCACGAAGGACGTCTTAGTCTTCCTGGTCCTCCAATCTCCTCTTTTTCAAGCCTGGTCCTTCTGAATTACATATTTATCCCAGAATAGGGTACGCCTCAAGAAGTCACTCCCGTTTCATCCGTGAGCTGGAATTTACTCCCACTGATACAGACTTTACCACTGTTGGGCCTAGATCTAGCCACGTTGTTGGCAAATCGGATGTCCAAGATGAATAGTCACCACCTGAACTCAAGGAGGTTAGCACAGACAGGATTGCCAAGAGAATGTGGTTAATCACACCAACCAAACTTTGACCCTTCAGATTGGCCCTATTGGGAACCTCGGGCCCTTTATGTACAATACCCCAGTTCCATGTATTTTTAAACTGGCTCCCCTCACAGACCAGCTCCCGCCTGCCACCCCACAGCAGAGGCAGCAGCATGGCATGGAAGGGGGCTTCCCGGGAGTGGGGCTGGGAACACACTGGCTGCCAGCCCTGCCCCCAGGGACCATTGAATAAGTGTGTAACTAAGATTTGGTGCAGTTACGTGATTATTAAACAAAACAATATCTAACATCGCTAGTTCTGGTTCCAAACCATTCTGTGGTGTCTGAAAGGAGAGAGAGAGAGAGAGAGTGTTGGGCTGTCGCTTGAGGACAGCAGAGTTAAGGCTGCATTGCATACATGGCATGTACCATAATATTAAACCTGAAGAGCAGAAGTTTAGTCACCTCACATTCTAGAAGGGTGGTAGGCATCACTTAGTAGCCTTAACTTGTTTAATGAAGTGTTTGGGCATTTTTTAAAAACTATTTGCACTCTGCTTTGCTGTCAAGCTTATCATAAACCTTCTTTAGTCCTCCTACCGAGCTTCCTGTTACAGGTTTTAAAAAAAATAGAATTATATGGCACTGTCAGAGAGGCTGGATCCCTCCATTCATTTCCAGGCATTTTATATTTAGACTTCTCTACAAGTAGGACTTCCTCTAAAAACAGATAATACAGGTTTTAGTTAATTTCACTGAGATTTTGACTTCTAAAATTAATTCCCAATGTATTAAATTATTTGAGTGGTTTGCTGTCAAACACATTTTTGTAGTTAGATTTGTTTTGTTTTTAGAAGTTGTTGTTTTGTTTTACCACAGGGTCTCAGGAAGCACAGTTCTACACTCTACGTGCAGCAAAAGCTTTGGCCATGACTGCACTAGATGTTATCTTCAAACCAGACCTGGTGGGAAAAGTCAGAGAAGACTTCAGACAAATGAAGCTAAAAGAGGAAGGCCACTTTACAGAGCAAGACAAAGAATCTGGCACAGAGGCAGCATGTGCAAAATTTTAAAAAAAACCTAAAACCTAAATTCCTGTACATTGATGGAATAAATGTTCTACTTGAAATCTAATGGAGGCAGGACACATTTCTTAGCCCAGGGGTGGGGAACCTTTTTTGGGTCAGGAGCCGCTGCCCCACAGAGAAATCAGTCGGGAGCTGCACACATGTGAGAAGCAAAAAAACCAAACCAACCCTCACAGTGATGTGGCCCCTGACTGAGAAGGAGAAAGACACTCTTTTTCCCCCCCCCCCCCCTTCCCTTGCACACCAGAGTGGGGGTGCAGGGAGGCAGGCTAGTAGATTGTGTGCTCCAACCCGATGTGGGGACTGCATGGGGCTGGAGCACCAGCATAGGCTCTTCACTGCTGTGGGGAGCCTCGAACCTCGGGGGCCGGATCCAGGCAAGCTGGGAGCTGAATCTGGCCCCTGGGCCTTAGGTTCCCCACCCCTGTCTTAGCTAGAGGAAGATGGACTTCTTCTGGCTTTATTTTTTTTAAGCAGTGTAGGGTAACCAAATGTCCTCCGTTACTTTCCAAATTTTTTTCTCTGAAAAATAACTTTGTAGTTGTAACATTGCATGCTATAAAATGATATATGATTTTTAAATCTATTTGAATGGTTGATCCACAGTTACAGACAATTGGTTGAATGCTTTTGCACAGTAAAACAAGTAGAAAAGCTCACTTATTAAAAATACTCTAAATATATCAACCTGTCATGGTAAACTTTGTGGAGAAGGACTGGAGGAGCCATATATTCAAATCTGTACAAGATGTAAAGCAACCATATCCCCTAGTTAAAGTACAAACTTTCAGGAGTTTAAGCTAAACCAAAATAACTATCCACACAATTTTGCTTAAATCGGTTTAAAATCCAGTGCAAACTTTCTCACACAGCATCAAATCCCTGTATAAACATTTTTTTTTGTCTTAGCCCTGATGCTTTGTCTCACATAATTAATCTCTCTAGATCTTTCCTCTGTTTCCAAATCATGTCATTGAAAGACTAGATTTCAAAACTAAAATAACCAAGCAAAGAACAGCTATGCAAAATGGAATATAATTATTATTCTTTCAGATACATGTTTGAATAGGAAGTTTTTTCCTAATGTTGATGGTCAATGGAATAAATTATATACACCTACTCTTACCTTCTCCAAGTACTTTGTTCTGCGATTTACCGGAGAAACTGTGTTTGTCCAGGACTTTCTGGAAAACATTATACCAAGTTAAATCAGAGCTTGTGTATTTAAGTACTGCATATAAGTGGTGAACAGAGCTTCCAGTTGTCTTTAAATGGTAAGTCCCATGCAACTGCAAAGCAAGTAAACATTTTCATAATCCTCTTGTGTAAAAGTTACTTAATTTTTTTCTTCCCAAAGCAACTTCAATACCTCTACTGATCTTACACATAATGTAAAACTTCAGCATAATATTTACATTTCTGTATTATAGAACACATGGGTTCTTTTCCCTTGGATCTTTCAGAAGTTACATTTAGGCCACACTATAAAATAGTGGGCCTTGGATTTTTTTCAGAGCTTCATAAAATACTGTATCTCCAGTGTTTATTCAGACACTTCAATCTGTCATCACCGGTCAATGAATCTTTTTAGCGATCAGTATTTGTCCTTAAATTATTTGGCTACAAGCTGAAAAAAAATCAGTCTCCTATTAAACCTCTATCAAAAGTTTTACAGGTTTTGGATAGGTAGATAAATACTAATTTCCATGAAGTTCTTCAAGATGCTCAAACCGCTATTGTGTTAATTAAGGATGTACAAACCATCCTATCACAGTATTCCCTTTGTTCTGGCTGAGAGAATCCAAATCAGCTAGCAGTGAAACATAAACGTCTGTATTATCTTTAGCCTTTAGAGATAATAATGCTGCTCTCCTACTTCATTCATAATACGCTCCCGGGTGAGAGATGTTGCTATAACAGGAAGTTTCCTTAATGGATAACACTTGCAATCACTTTTGTTTCAAAATTACTTGAAGTCGGGGAAGCAGCCTTGACAGCGGATTTCCTATTGTCTTAGGCTGATCAGCTGTCCAAGACCAAAGGTTCAAGCAACTCCTAGGATTCAGAGGGGATAGATGTATAATATTATCTCAGATTGAAGATGTCAACATGAAAAACTATTCCTGTAAAGGAGACTTCTGATAAAACTGTGGGAGGGAGAGGAACACTGGGAATGCAAACTAACTACCACACCCTTCTGGATGTTTCAGGCCCCTTCTAGATGAGTTACCTTCTACAGTTCTTTGTGTACGTGCAGAGACGTTGAAACACATCCCTGTCTCTTCGTCACTGCTTCTCTCCTGATGGGAGAGGAAGAAAATTAAAAATGCTGCAGTTCTTTCTTAACTCTATAGTTGCTACTGTTTGGAAAGTGGAAAGGTTCTATAGTCTGCAATGTGCAGGAAGTCAGATTAGATGATCTTGATGGCTCCTTCTGGCCACAAAGTCTATGTACCAACTTACAACCTACTTGGCCTTGAAATTCAGTGCATAATTGTTTTTATGTATTGTGTTTCTAACTGGGCTAATTCTGATAAATAGTAGCTTCATCAGGCAGAGATAGTCTGTTCTTGCTTGGTCTTCACTCCTCTTCGCACATTCAGTACTGCCATGTGAGAGAGTATGGCTATGACTAGACTGCAATGATCTATCGGAAGAAGGTACGCAAATTGCGCTCTGCAATTTGCGTACCTTTTTCCGATAGTTTTTTTTCAGAAGAGGCTTTTCTGAAATTTGGTCCATCTACATTGGGCCAAATTTCGGAAAAACTTCCTCTTTTTGGAAGATCCCTTCTTCCTCGTGGAAGGAGGAAGACAGGGCTTCTGGCAGAGCAGACGTGTTCCCCGTAGTGAAGACATAGTCTGAGTTGAGTATGAGAGAAGTAAGTCATAACTTGAAGTTTGCTTGTTCCTCAGACTTAGTCAAGATTTCATATTTGCTCAGTGCAAATTTAGCCATTACTCTCAGGCATGAAGCAGGTGTAAATGGAAGTGTACTGGGGAAAGGAGGATGGGCACGCAATCGCTTGGGTTGTTAGAGGTAGAGGGTTTTTTTTGTCCTTTTGCTGAGAGGACATAAGGTTCAATGTCTTCAACCTAACTTCCAGTTACTTTACCTGTTTCAGCAATGGGGACTACGTATAAATACTTGAGCTCTTCTGTTCCACCTGAATAATAATTGAGCATGCAGTGGCCATCTTGTTGAAAAGTGACAGTTTGTAGCACTGACAGTGTGACTGCTGCTATGTAAGTAATTTTTATTGATTATGTAGCTATGCCATGGTCTCCACTATTTCTAGGGTAGTTAATCCAGAAAGGTTAACTAGCACAAAAATTACAAGTGGACAAGCATCTATTGAAGCGTCTCCCCCACACTCTGCTAGTGCATTTCAACCCAGATGTAGTAAGACCACTGTGAATATGTAGATATAAATACACACACATCCAGTTTTCTTTAAATTGGTAACTGGATGTCAAGCAAGGAGTTGCTATATAGTGAAGTAGACACAGCAGCTTAAGGGAAAACTCAGTTTTCCTTATTTTAATAAAGTTCCTCCCTGAGCGTTAGAAGAAAACCATCTTAACCAGAGCCTGATCTTGTGAGATGCTCAGCACATCTTTAGATAAAATCTAGTGCTCGGTTTCAGATTACTGAGCATCCTTGATTCCAATATTCCCTCTAATTTTTCCTACCCTTGAGTGGAATGATTTTTTTTGAGCACTAATATGTAGGTGTTGTGCGACACATCTTCATATTGGTGCACATAAGAAAATTAAGGTGGCTGGGGAGGGAATCAAAGAATTCTGAGTGAGTGGGGGCTCAGGCCTGGGCAGAGAGTTGGGGTGCAGGAATATGAGGGCTCTAGCTGTGGGGTCAGGGGTGAGGGCCTCAGGGCTTGGATAGAAGGTTGGAGTGCAAGGGGACTGGAACAGGGCTGGCCTTACCATGAGGCGAACAGAGGTGGCGGTCTCAGGTGCCAACTGTGAGGGGGTGCCACTAGGACCCAGAGTGTAGAAAATTGTCGCTGCTGCTGCTGCATATGTATTCTCTCTGCTCTAGATGCACAGAGATGGTGGAGTGCTGTGCTGGAGGAAGGAGGGCACAAGACACAACTGGCAGGCAGGAGAAAAGGTGGCATGGGAGGTGGGGTGTCATTTGAGCTCCCCGCCTCAGGTGCCAAAATGTTGTGGGCTGGCCCTGGGCTGGAGGTGTGGATTCTGAGGTGGGGATGGGACAGAGGGTGAGATGGGGGGGGGAGGGGGTGGCCTCTGGGACCAGGCCAAGGCATGAGGGCTCTAGAGCTAGGTCACTCCCACCACTACATGGGGAGGTCTGGGTCCAGGCCTCTTGACCCATGACAAGGGTGCTCTGGGGCTGGACTGCTTAGGTTGTAGCAGGGGGCTCTGGGCCACTCAGCCTGCAGCAGTGGGGGAGTCTAGGGTTGGGTTCCCTGGGCTGTGTTTTTATGTTCACAATGTGGGGGAGAAGCACCTGGTTCAAGATGTCCCTGGCTCAGCCATCAGTCTAGAAGTTAGGTTGGGGACACTCAAGGCACACGCGGCCACGGATCTTACAGAGAACTTAGCATGACTCCCATTGAAACTAATGAATGGGTGGAAATTTAGCATGTTGCAGTATTGGGCAACTAGTAAATCATCAGGAAGCTGGGCTGAACTACATTTGTGAAGAATTCTTCTAAAGTGTGATGAGGATTAGGACACTGATGGGGCTCTGCTCACCACACTGGGAATTCCTGAGGATATTGCAGTTTTAGACTTTAACCACTTTCCCAATAGTGATGGCAGTCACTTTCCCAGTGGTGCTAGCACCTTATTTGCCTTCATCTCAGGGCCTCAGCATTCCAGTCCTAGAAGCCAGCCAGGAGCTCACTCTTCTTCTGTTCCTACCTAGCACTGCTTTGTCCAGGGTGCTAACTTCCCTCCACCTGCAAGGCAGCCAGTGTTCCCTCTTTGAGCTCCAGGGAATAACTGACTCTGCTTTTCCCTGCAGTTCTTTTCAAATGGGCCTTCTCAGCCCTGATTGGCTCCTCACAACCTCTCTCTAATTGGCTGCTTCCTGGGCAACTTCCATAGGTCTCTATTAACCCTTTCTCTTCCAGTGTGGGGTAGGTGTCCCATCATGGGCACCTAGACAATTTAGGATGGAAACTTAATCCATCTTCTCACTTACAATTTCAGAATAGACTTATTACAGTCCTGGCTCTGAAGTCCTAAGGCTTTTTAAACCAATAGTGTCTGAAGGAGTTAAGAGAATTCAGCACTAGCCAGATTAGGTCCTTGCGCAGAAAAGATATTATGTATACATTCATGAAGATAGTTTTAGAATTTTGGTGAGAAAACACACAATGCCATACATATGCAAAGATTTATTATGAGGTTGAGTTTTCCTAGAAATACACTTAAAAAAAACAACTATTAAACTTTATGAAAATTAATGATCTTATGCAAAAATGCACATTGGAATGCTGAAAACCAAAAAGCAACTTTTTTTTTCTTATGATTATGAGCCTTAAAATCAAGCACTGGCTTTATATAACATACCCTACTCTCATGGAAGAAATATATTTATATATAGCATAAACCAAAAAGGCACTAGAGCTGAAAATATAATCATATAAATAAAGTAGCAATGTAAATTCAGATATCGGAGCTGGACAATTTACTTGGAAAGATCCTTGATGGGATGGAGTTTCAAAGCTCCAAAAGGCAAGTTAGGCATCCTATGAAAATCAGTGGGAGTTGGGTACCTAACTCATTTGTATTGTTGGAGGTCCCCCCCCCCCATTACTCTTTAGACAGAGGCCAAAGAATTTGTACATTACTATTTGGTGATCCATTACAAGATTTAAGTAATGATTCAACAAACAACCCAGTTATAGATTATGTGTTTAAACAAGTAACACAGCTACCATTTTAATTCTTTAGTGTAAGGCTTTGCAATCCATCTTAGAAAATGTCAACCTAAATATTCTGGTTGTAACTATGGAAATAGTTTTGATAACGATGAAGGATGGAGTACCTTACTGTGTAAGTACTACTCTTGAAATCTATGGTACTCTTTGTGGGCTAGTCTTGTCCTTAGCTTTTCAATAGTTCTCTCAAATGTAATATTTTCCCTTTTGTTCAGGACAAACTGGCTACGTCTAGACCGGCATGAGTTTCTGCAAATGCTTTTAACGGAAAAGTTTTCCGTTAAAAGCATTTGCGGAAAAGAGTGTCTAGATTGGCACGGACGCTTTTCCGCAAAAGCACTTTTTGTGGAAAAGCGTCCGTGCCAATCTAGACGTGCTTTTGCACAAAAAAGCCCCAATCGCCATTTTTGCGATCAGGGCTTTTTTTGCACAAAACAATACTGCGTTGTCTACACTGGCCCTCTTGCGCAAAAGCATTTGCGCAAGAGGGCTTTTGCCCGAACGGGAGCAGCATAGTATTTCCGCAAGAACACTGACAATCTTACATGAGATCGTCAGTGTTCTTGTGGAAATTCAAGCGGCCAGTGTAGACAGCTGGCAAGTTTTTCCGGAAAAGCGGCTGATTTTCCGGAAAAACTGGCCAGTCTAGACACAGCCAACGTGTCCTTGTAAGAAAGTAATTTATCTGGGGCCATGTCTACACAGCAGGGCTAAAGTTGAATTAAATTACGCAACTTCAGCTATGTCAATTGTGTAGATGAAGTCAAAATTGTTTAACTTGGCTTTTGGAGCTGTCTACGCAGCAGGAAGGCGAAGGAAGAACACTCTTTCTTTGACTTTCCTTACTCCTCATGAAATGAGGGTTACAAGAGTCGGAGTAAGAAGTCCTCCATCTTGACATTATTTCGAAATAATGGCTTTCTGTATAGATGTGCATTTTGTTATTTTGAAATAACTTCAGTTATTCCAAAATAACGCTGTTGTGTAGATGTACCCTGGAATAGCTCTTAAGAGTTAATAAGATAGCAATGTATATATACAGCCTGATGTAGAATTTAATAAAAAATCACTGCTGACATAGCAAATATGTATCTGTTAGTGACTTTAACACTATACAATTTCTTTTCCATACACTTGGATACTGTGGCTCCATTTACCAGTGGTGTAGGTCTCCATTTATATTTTTTCAGTCCATAATTTTAGCTGTTTCAGGAAAATGTGAACATTTTACAATAGTTCTGTGATTTACATATAGAAATAAACAAGTAACATTCTTCACACATTTTTTTTATGTCCAAAAGTAATATAGTAAATAGGAGGTCAAACCCAAACAAGCCCAATCAGATATCATTGAGGAAAAGGTCAATTGGTCATAAAGCAATAGCACAGCTACAATATGATCCTGATAGTGGTTATAAATGCAAAAGACAGTAATGCTTTACAATGTATGAAACAACTTCTTTCCTGCACGCACTCCTTTTCTTTTACAATTGTGGTTGTTTTATGTTTCAAGTCCTATTACTCATTTGAATTTGCTTATCCATCTACACTTTTAAAGGTAATATATAACCAATTAACTGCAAGAAACCTTGAGTTAGCATTTTTGCAAGGTCCATAGATTTGCTTGGGGGAAGGAAAACATCTTTGAAGTTTATTATTGTTGTTGTTATTCATGTAAATTATATAACAGATTTTACTCTTTCTGTGTGAACATGCTGGTCAGACTCACATAAATGTAGGTCTAGAAGGAACCTTCAGAGATCATCTTATTTAGTCCACCTACCCACATTTGCTGTCCCCCACTCCACTCCTGGCAGAACAAGTATATCATTCTAGACCATCCTTGACAGATATTTGGTAACTTGTTCTTAAGAAACTTCTAATGATAGGGACTCCTCTGCCTTCTTGGAAAACTGTTGCAGTACTTAGTTATCCTTATAGTTAGAAAAATTTCCCCTAATATCTAACTGAAATCTCCCTTGCTGCAGATTTAAACTCATAACTTCTTGTGCTGTTTTCAGCAGACATTGCTGAACAGTTGATCACCATCCTCTTTATAGCACTCCTTAATATATTTGAAGACTGTTGTAAGTTTCCTCCTAAGTCGTCTTTTCTCAACACTAAACATGCCCAGGTCTTCTAACATTTCCTCACAGGTCAGGTTTTCTAAATCTTTTCTAATTTTTGTTGCTGTCTGCTGGAGTTTCTCCAATTTATCCATATCTTTTGCAAAGGGTGGTGCCCAGAATTCAACAGGACTCCAGCTGAGGCCTCATCAGTGCCAAGTAGAATGGTACAGTCAACTCTCATGTTGCACATACACCCCAAATGGATATCCTTTTTTGCAACAGCCATCACATTGTTGGCTTATATTCCATTTGTGATCCACTCTACCTCACAGATCCTTTTAATCAATATTATTGTCTAGCCAGTCTTTGTCCATTTTGTATTGGTGCATTTCATTTTTTTATTTCCTAAGTGTAGTACTTACTGTGCAGTTGTCTTTATTTCATCTTGTTCATTTTAGATTAATTCTCCAAGCTCTGCTTGAATTCTAATCCTTTTGTCCAAACTGCTTGCAACTCTTCCCAGCTTGGTGTCTATTTCATTATCAGTGTTGTTAATGAATATGCTGAATAGTACCAGACCCAGGACAAACCCCTCGGTGACCCCACTAGATAAATCCTCCTGATTTAACATTGAACAATTGATAACTACGCTTGGGTACAGTCTTTTGACCAGTTATGCACCCACCAAATAGTTTCATCTATATTCCTAGTTTGCTTATGAGACTGTTATGTGGGACTGTGTCAAGAGTAGGGATATTAAATATCGGTTAATTGAATAGTCCACTAACCTCATGAATTCCTATCAGTTACTTAACTATTCTATAATACCTGAGGGTAAAGCTGGCAGCCAGTGTGCTCAGGCCCCACTCCTGAGGAGCCCCCTGCCAGGTGCCTGGTAGGGGTTCCCCTCATGGACCAAGCTTCCTGTTGCCCGGTGCTGCTTCCTCTGTATCAGAGGCAGCAGTGTGGGCATGGCAGCAGCTCCTGTCAGGAAGTGGTCTGAGCTCCCAGACCCAGCGTGAGTCAGAACTGGGATGGGCTGCCTGCCCACGTGGTTCCTAATACACTTTAAATGCAGAGCCGCAGCAGGGGTAGGTCCCAGACCCAGTGCAAGCCAGGCTGCTGGCCAGCCTGCTAAAAAATGTACTGGCAAGGAGTGGGGGGGAATGCATGTAGTCTATAGCATTAACCTATATGCTTTTGCTTATCAGTTAATCGGTTCATCAACTACACTATTACATCCCTAGTCAGGAGCCTTTCTAAAATCAGGATATATTGCTTCCACTGCTTCCTCCTATCCATTAGGCCAGTAGCTCTATGAAAAACAGAAATTAGGTTGCTTTGGCATGAATTGTTCATGACAAATCCACCCCATCTGTGCTGTAGAAACCCGGTCATGGAAATACTATACTTACCTAAATGAGGGGGTAATCTAACTGGGTGCTGATTGCCCTCCACTCTTGCTGAGAGCTTTTCTGATCCTATCCTGTGCGATGGTGTGTACCTTCAGCTTGCATTGCAAGTTCAACCTGGCTGTAACATTTTTTGTTAGTCTATAGAATGCATGCTGCTTACCAGGAATAGCAGAATAGTACAGTATGAATCTCTGAGGAAAACTGATTTTTTTAAATCATTCTGTTTATACGTCTGTCTCCCTGAAAAAGGTTGGTTTGTTTTTTCTTTAATAGGCAGAGGGGCTTGTTTCCTCATCTGGTGAATTCAATGGTAAAATTCTCAGGGTGTGGCTACACTGTGGCACCAAGTCTCAGGGCATGGGTCAGCTGACTTGGGCTTGTGCTATGGGGCTATAAGCTGCAGCATGATCATTTGGGCTGAGGCTGGAGCCCCAGGCTCAGAAACCCTCCACTGAGGGGTTTCCAAGCCCAGGCTCCAGCCTAAGCCCATGCCTGGCAGTAGGGGGGACAAAGTAGGAAATTGCATAGGGGCTTGGCATTTCAAAGGGGCTCAGAGCTCCCAGCCACTATCACTGCTACTTTACAGCCCCAAGCCGCTTTGAACTGCCATGGGAGCACTGTTCCTCATGGCTTTGAGGGCTGGGGGGGGGCCCAGCATCATAGACCTGGCAGTGCTAAAGACTGATTGCTCTAGGCCCCGCCCCTTCTCGGGCATGAAGCTGGGCCCCCTTCTCACCTTACACCCCTTCTGCCCAAGCCTGAATGTCTTCACTGCAGTTTCGTAGCCCCACTGCCTGGGCCCCGTCAATCTGAGTCAGCTGACCTAAGCCAGAACAGCCATGCCTGGGTCTCTTAGGGTATGTCTACACTGCCACCCTAGTTCAAACTAGGGTGGCTAATGTAGGCATTCGAAGTTGCAAATGAAGCCCGGGATTTAAATATCCCGGGCTTCATTTGCATTTTCCCGGGCGCCGCCATTTTTAAATGCCCCGTAGTTCGAACTACCTGCCCGCGGCTACACGCGGCACGGACTAGGTAGTTCAAATTAAAGCTCCTAATTCGAACTACCGTTATTCCTCCTGCAAGGAGGTTTAACGGTAGTTCGAATTAGGAGCTTTAATTTGAACTACCTAGTCCGTGCCGCGTGTAGCCACGGGCAGGTAGTTCGAACTACGGGGCATTTAAAAATGGCGGCGCCCGGGAACATGCAAATGAGGCCCGGGATATTTAAATCCCAGGCTTCATTTGAAGTTTGAATGCCTACATTAGCCACCCTAGTTCGAACTAGGGTGGCAGTGTAGACATATCCTAATTGCGCTGTAGATCTACCTAAGTCCACTGAAAGCCTCTTTTTTAAAGAGTATTGTGTTTGTGTTGGGGAAAAAAATCTCATTTAAATTAGAAAGATTTGGGTGACTTGCTTAGTAAATATATCCTGTTTGCTATACTAAAAGCTGGTTATTCAAAGCAGCCTGAAAGCATTTCCTTTCAGGAATGAACAAGAGAGGGCATGGCAACTGTACAAGACATTAGTATTTGGCTCTTTCAGTTACTCTAACACAATGTTAAGCAAAGCATGCATTAAGCAGGGAAGAAAGCTTTAAGCATCAATAAACTTTCCAGTGCTTATAATACTCACCTCTCTGAAAGCCACAAGTAACCACCTTCATGTGAATATTGACGCAGGACTCAATAGAACTGCTTAATTCAAGAAACTAATGCACATGCTTAAGTATTTGCAAGATCAGGATGTTAGGCTAGGAATGATTTATGAGGCATAAAATGAGAGAGGTACCCTACATGAGCAGTGATGATTATTCTTGCCATCTATTAAAACAAATTAGAGCAGCCCATGAGGCACAAGAAGGAACATAGTACAGCTTAAAATTAGTATAAAATGTTATGCAATGGATCCTAGTTTTTGTTCAGAGCTTAAATGAATATAGAAATGTTTTATAACAGATGTATCTTATATAATCAAAGTATCAAAATTCCGATCAGTCAAAATAGCACTGTTTCCTCCATTTTCTGTTTATTAGCATGATAGATGTTAATTTTAAACAGCAACACAGTGCAACAGGTAGAAACTGACTAGAGAAATAACTGATACTTATGAAAAAATGGACCAGTATATCAAATTAAATAAAATGTATGAGCCTGGGAATATTATTCTGGAGTACTTGTCAATAGCATGGGTGTCGATGCGCATGCTGACGTATCTCTGGCTTTTCCTCCTGCTTGAACTCCTTTCAGAACCAAGTGTCAGCTGCACCATCATTCTGTCTTGTTTATCTCCATTCTCAGACATGTAGTGTCCCAGTTCATGCACATCCCCATCGCTGTAGCTGCCGTCCAGCATCATGGGCCGGGGCTGAGGTAGTCCACAAGTACAAGGAAGCTGTGAATAAGGTTTAGTTTAGTTATATATGAGAGTATTTGGAGCTATCTAGCCCTAATGCTCCTATCATTACATGGACAGAGGGAAGCAAATCCTGGTGGAAACCAGGCTGCTGGGGGACAGAGTTAAAAAGAGCAGCAGCAATGGAGTTGGTCAGTAGCTCCCTCTGGCTAGGTCTACACTTACCCCAAGTTCTATGCTCTGGAGATTGATTTTCCAGGGTTTGATTTATTGGGTTTAGTAAGAACCCACTAAATCAACCACTGATGGTGCCCCCATCAACCCTGGTACATCACATGGACGTGAGGAGTAAGGCAAGTCAAGTTAACAGGTGAGTTTCTCCTATTGACCTCCCGCGGAAGGGATATCACAAAAATTCCACGTAAGGTATGCCAACTCCAGCTACACTATTCACGCACGACTTCCTTGTGTAGTGTGGACCTGGCCTCAGTAGCATGCCCTTCCTGAAGACCTTTTCTTCCCTTGGTGCAGATGCTGCAAGGAATACAAATGAGAGAATCGTGCTGTCCAGGGGCGAGGGAAAGCTAAGCCAACACTGCTTGGGGGCCAGTACCCTGCAGGGCTGTCCCTGGATCCATCTGAAGTCCATTTTATCTGATCATTGGGCTTCATGTCATATAATTTGTACATCTGTTACTTAGCTTTACCATCTTTCATACTCTTATATGACAAAGGATGGATTTTATTAATTTACTACAAAAATTTTGTGAAGAACATGGTCAAACTAGAACTAGGAAGATGGGCTCTTCTGCTGAATCAACTAAATGTCAGGTATTACAACAAGGGCTGTGCAGGAACTGAGGAAGCTGCTATTTTGAAATGAGCTTTTTTTCTGTATTTTCCACAAAACAAACTTTGGTATCATTTCACCAGTGCCTTTTTCAAATGTTATACTTTATAATAATATAAAATAAGTTTCTACATGTTGCAAAAGGAAAAGTTGAGACACTTCATTCTGATAACACTGAAACTGTTTTGGAAATACTTTGGTTAGGTTTTTTTTCCTAAGCAAAAAATTTTGTTAAAATCAACATGCTGCCATAGAATCCTTGATTTTGATGAACTTGCATTTTTCGATGGAAGATATTTCAGTGGAATATTTTCAACTATTTCTAGTTACAGCCCTGCGTAAAGACGCAGAGATTGCAATCATGAGTAAGCAAAGCTGATAGGTCCTGTTAGCTCCACTGCAGGGTATCAAGAGGACTGGTGTCTTTCCTTGAAACAGAGGGCACTATGGGGAAGGAACTTGTGGGGTGGAAAACCTTAGGAAAAGCCAATCTCAAGATGGAAGCTTAGCAGGAGCATTTTGTTTTTAACATAACAGAACAGGTGAAGAGATGCATTTGAATCGCTGCAGTCTAGATGGCTTCTGGAGAAGGGTGGGAATGCCACTTCTTTACAATTCCAAATTTTCCTGAAAGCATGCCC
This sequence comes from Pelochelys cantorii, assembly GCA_032595735.1. NCBI lineage: Eukaryota > Metazoa > Chordata > Testudines > Trionychidae > Pelochelys > Pelochelys cantorii. The sequence continues at coordinate 66,961,661 of CM064328.1, forward strand.
ATTTTTAATGGCACAGTATAAATTGAGCTGAACATGTGCTTAGATGTATTTGAATCCTCATTATCAGAACACCCACTCCATTCACAATACTATTTCTATATCTGGTACTATTTGCAAGGTAGTCTCTTAATTACAAAGAGAGAGAATTTAAAAGATAAGAGACCATAATGTCACATTTACAATATATATATATAAGGATTTAGTCTGATTGACTTTACAGGCTGAAGAAACTTCAGTGGGCTTGGGGTCCAGATGACATTAGCTAACTCTTAAACTCTCTAATGAGGAACACTGTACTAATACTTTTTGCACATGCTCAGTTCTTCAACAGAAGCTTAGATTTTTCACAGTGTGGATGCAGACTTTTGAAGCACAGTCAGCCCTTCAAACATGTATTTCAATTACATAGAATGGCACTGAACATAGTAACTCACTTTGTCTCGCAGTTTTCTCTCCTTCCGCTCTTGCACTGTGGTCAGGTAGTTCACTGCTGCATATTCCAACACTGAGAGAAAGACGAACACAAAACTGACCCAGAGGTAAATATCCACAGCTTTGATGTAGGAAACTCGAGGCATGGAAGCGTTTACACCAGTGATGATTGTTGACATGGTCAGTACCGTAGTTATTCCTGGGAACACACCATCATCAATTCAGACACAAACAGTGAAGACAATTCAAACTGTGTTCTTTTACAGCAAACCCTATTCCTAGAACATAAGAATGGCCATACTGGGTCAGACCAAAGGTCCATCTAGCCCAGTATCCTGTCTGCCGACAGTGGCCAGCACCAGGTGCCCCAGAGAGGGTGGACCGAAGACAATGATCAAGCAATTTGTCTCATTCCATCCCTCTCCAGCCTCTGACAAACAGAGGCCAAGGACACCATTTTATCCCCTGGCTAATAGCCTTTTATGGACCTAACCTCCATGAAATTATCTAGCTTCTCTTTAAACTCTATTATAGTCCTAGCCTTCACAGCCTCCTCTGGCAAGGAGTTCCACAGGCTGACTAGACGCTGTGTAAAGAAGAACTTTCTTTTATTAGTTTTAAACCTGCTACCCATTAATTTCATTTGGTGTCCTCTAGTTCTTCTATTTAGGGAACTAATAAATAACTTCTCTTTATCGGCCCTCTCCACACCACTCATGATTTTATATACCTCTATCATATCCCCCCTCAGTCTCCTCTTTTCTAAACTGAAAAGTCCCAGTCGCTTTAGCCTCTCCTCATATGGGACCCATTCCAAACCCCTAATAATTTTAGTTGCCCTTTTCTGAACCCTTTCCAAGGCCAAAATATCTTTTCTGAGGTGAGGAGACCACATCTGTACACAGTATTCAAGATGTGGGCGTACCATAGTTTTATACAGGGGCAGTAAGATATTCTGGGTCTTATTTTCTATCCCTTTCTTAATAATTCCTAGCACCCTATTTGCCTTTTTGACTGCTGCTGCACACTGTGTGGAAGTTTTCAGAGAACTGTCCACGATAATTCCAAGATCTCTTTCCTGATTTGTCGTAGCCAAATTAGCCCCCATCATACTGTATGTATAGTTGGGGTTATTTTTCCCGATGTGCATTACTTTACACTTATCCACATTAAATTTCATTTGCCATTTTGTTGCCCAATCACTCAGTTTGGTGAGATCTTCTTGGAGTCCCTCACAGTCTGCTTCTGTCTTGACTATCCTAAACAGTTTGGTATCATCTGCAAACTTTACCACCTCACTGCTTACCCCTTTCTCCAGATCATTTATGAATAAGTTGAACAGGATTGGTCCTAGGACTGACCCTTGGGGGACACCACTAGTTACCCCTCTCCATTCTGAAAATTTACCATTTATTCCTACCCTTTGTTTCCTGTCTTTTAACCAGTTCTCAGTCCAAGAAAGGACCTTCCCTCTTATCCCATGGCCATGTAATTTACACAAGAGCCTTTGGTGAGGGACCTTGTCAAAGGCTTTCTGAAAATCTAAGTATACTATATCTACTGGATCCCCCTTGTCCGCATGTTTGTTAACCCCTTCAAAGAACTCTAATAGATTAGTAAGACAGGATTTCCCTTTACAGAAATCATGTTGACTTTTGTCCAACAAATTATGTTCTTCTACATGCTTCACAATTTTATTCTTTACTATTGTTTCGACTAATTTGCCCGGTACTGAAGTTAGACTTACCAGTCTGTAATTGCCCGGATCGCCTCTAGAGCCCTTTTTAAATATTGGTATCACGTTGGCTACCTTCCAGTCATTACGTACGGAAGCCGATTTAAGGGATAGGTTACAAACCACAGATAATAGTTCAGCAATTTCCCATTTGAGTTCTTTTAGAACCCTTGGATGAATGCCATCCGGTCCCGGAGATTTGTTAACATTAAGTTTTTCTATTTGTTCCAAAACCTCCTCTAATGACACTTCAATCCGGGACAGTTCCTCCGATTCATCACCCACAAAGGACGGTGCAGATTTGGGAATCTCCCCAACGTCCTCAGCCGTGAAGACTGAAGCAAAGAAATCATTTCGTTTCTCCGCAATGGCTTTATCGTCCTTGATTGCGCCTTTTATAGTTCGATCGTCTAGGGGACCCACAGGTTTTTTTTTAGCAGGCTTCCTGCTTCTAATGTACTTAAAAAACATTTTGTTATTTCTTTTTGAGTTTTTGGCTAGCTGTTCCTCAAAATCTTTTTTTGCTTTTCTTATTACATTTTTACACTTGATTTGACAGTGTTTATGTTCCTTTCTATTTATCTCACTGGGATTGGACTTCCACTTCTTAAAAGATGCCTTTTTGTCCCTCACTGCTTCTTTTACATGGTGGTTAAGCCACGGTGACACTTTTTTAGGTCTCTTGCTATGTTTTTTAATTTGGGGAATACATTTAAGTTGGGCCTCTATTATGGTGTCTTTAAAAAGTTTCCATGCAGCTTGCAGGGATTTGGCTCTAGTCACTGTGCCTTTTAATTTCTGTTTAACTAGCCTCCTCATTTTTGTGTAATTCCCCTTTTTGAAATTAAATGCAAGGGTGCTGGACTGCTGAGGTGTTCTACCCACCACAGGAATGTTGAATGTTATTATATTATGGTCACTATTCCCAAGCGGTCCTATAACGGTTATTTCCTGGACCTGATCCTGCACTCCACTCAGGACTAAATCGAGAATTGCCTCTCCCCTTGTGGGTTCATGCACCAGCTGCTCCAAGAAGCAGTCATTTAAGCCATTGAGAAATTTTATCTCCGCTTCTCTTCCTGAGGTGACATGTACCCAGTCAATATGGGGATAATTAAAATCCCCCATTATTATAGAATTCTTTATTCTGGTAGCCTCTCTAATCTCCCTCAGCATTTCAATGTCAGTATCGCTGTCCTGGTCAGGTGGTCGGTAATATATCCCTACTGCTAATTTCTTATTATTGGAGCATGGAATTACTATCCATAGTGATTCTATTGAACATGTTGATTCACTTAATATTTTTATTTCATTTGATTCTACATTATCTTTCACATACAGTGCCACTCCACCACCCACCCGGCCTGCTCTATCCTTTCGATATATTTTATATCCCGGTATGATTGTGTCCCACAGATTTTCCTCATTCCACCAGGTTTCAGTGATGCCTATTATGTCAATCTCCTCATTTAATACTAGGTACTCTAGTTCACCCATCTTATTAGTCAGACTCCTAGCATTTGTGTAGAAGCACTTTAAAAATTTGCCACTGCTTATTTGTCTGCCCTTTCCTGGTGCATTGGATTCCTTTATATGCGGTTGTTTGTCTGCTCTGGCCCATGGTTTGCCCTCTCCCCTCCTCTCTTTCTGACTACAGCTTAGAGAATCTCTATCAATGGATTCTCCTCTAAGAGAAGTCTCCCTCCGATTTACATGCATCTCCACACCAATCGGCTTTCCCCCATCTCTTAGTTTAAAAACTGCTCTACAGCCTTTTTAATGTTTAGTGCCAGCAGTCTGGTTCCACCCTGGTTTAGGTGGAGCCCATCCTTCCTGTATAGGCTCCCAAAAGTGTCCCCAGTTCCTAATAAATCCAAACCACTCTTCCCTACACCATTGTCTCATCCACGCATTGAGACTCTGAAGCTCTGCCTGCTTACCTGGCCCTGTGCGTGGAACTGGAAGCATTTCCAAGAATGCCACCATAGAGGTCCTGGATTTCAGTCTCTTTCCTAGCAGCCTAAATTTGGCCTTCAGGACATCTCTCCTACCCTTCCCTACGTCATTGGTACCTACATGTACCATGACCACTGGCTCCTCCCCAGCACTACGCATAAGTCTATCTAGATGCCTCGAGAGATCCGCAGCCTTCGCACCAGGCAGGCAAGTGACCATACGGTTCTCCCGGTCATCACAAACCCAACTATCTATGTTTCTAACAATCGAATCACCCACTACTAACACCTGCCTCTTCCTAACTGGCATTCCCTCTCCCTCAGAGGTAACCTCAGTGCGAGAGGATACCGCAACATCCTCTGGGAGGAGGGTCCCAACTATGGGATGGTTTCCCTCTGCTCCCATTGAATGCTCTGTTCCCTTGAGACTTTCATCCTCCTTAAGAGCACTGGGGCTCTCAGACTGGAGGTGGGACAGTACTGCAATGGCCCGGAAAGTCTCATCAACATATCTCTCTACCTCCCTTAGCTCCTCCAGTTCAGCCACCCTGGCCTCCAAAGCCTGAACCCGGTCTCTGAGGGTCAGGAGCTCCTTGCAATGGGTGCACACATATGCCACCCGCCCACAGGGCAGGTAATCATACATGTTACACTCGACGCAATAAACAGGGTAGCCCCCACTCTGCTGCTGGGCTTCTGTCTCCATTTTTCTAATGAATAAGTTTAAGCAGAAGTTCTAATTTATCCTTAAAATATCTATTTTCAGTTTATGGTATGGGTTAGCAGGATCCGGAAATTCCTGATTTCTAACCCTGGTTCTCCTACTAAAGGTGTGTCTCCCTTACAAAGTTAACTTTGTGTTCTTATTTAATGTTGCCTCTAACCTGAACTTCCATCCACACAAAAACCTCTTGATCTGGTGTGGGGATGCTTTATAGTGGAGGTAGCTAGTCTGGCAAGGACTATATAGGCCAGGGCTACTCAACACGTGGCCCATGGGCCGCATGCAGCCTGTTTGTTTGAGGCCCATGGTGCAGTTTGGATTTATGTGGGGCTCAAAAAGCAGCCCATGGTGGGAGCCAAAACAAAAAAGTAGTCAATATAACGGTCTTCTGTTGATATGCATTTTAGTAGTTAAATTCCTGGACTGTCATTGCTCATTAAGCGTGTGTCTAGACTACACCTCTCTGTCAACAGAGAGATGTAGATTAGGCACATCTGAATTGCTAATGAAGCAGGAATTTAAATAGCCCATGCTTCATTAGCATAAACATGGCCACTGCTTTTTTTTTAAACTGAGTTTAAAAAAAAAAAAAAGGCAGTCTAGATGCGGATCTGCCGAAAATAAACCCTTTTTCAACAGATCCTGTAAGCCTCATTTTTTGAGGAATACAGGATCTGTCAAAAAAGGCTTTATTTTTGACAGATCCGCGTCTAGACTGCCTTTTTTTTTTTTTTTTTGAAAAAACTCCGTTTAGAAAAAAAGCAGCGGCCATGTTTATGCTAATGAAGCACGGGATTTTTAAGTCCCTGCTTAATTAGCAATTTCAATGTGCTTGATTTGCATCCCTCCGTCGACAGAGTGATGCAGTCTAGACGTAACCCTAACGTGCTGTCATATTGCTGGAAATCGGGTAAATATTGCACTTTATTAAGATCAGGAGAACTGACTTAAATGGGGCCTGTGTGTTGTGTGATCTTGCCATAATCTTTGTATTCATGCCTGTCAGTGTGAAAGAAGCTATTTGCATATATATTTGCATGTATGAGCAACCACACTTAAATTGTGGCCCTTGGCATGTGCTGTGAGTATCATTGTGGTCCCCGGGGTTTCGAAAGTTGAGTAGCCCTGAGATAAGCTAACACTTGAGTGCTGTTAACACTCAAGCTTTTAACATGAACACTTTGCAGCGTGGAGGCAGGATAAGCATCTCAGGCACTACTTATTTTCCAGTGCCTTTCCACAGTTCCTCCTAGCCTGTGTTTTCTGTCCTCTGCCTACTTCCTGCTTCTGTACTGGGAGTCACATACGCATTGGTATACATTTGAACCCCATATTGCACATGGTGTGCTTTATCTGCAACATTTCTATTGTGTTTTTACTGGATATGAACAGAAGAGCTAGTGACTGGAAGATCATATTCCCACCATCCTGCCAGCTGATCTGAAATGGACACCAGGATTTTGGTGGATCTCTGGTGTGAAGCAAGCAAAACCCATGATTTTAGGGGTATGACCCAAAATCTACAGTTCCACAAGGCCATCTCCAAAAAGCTAGCAGAGGAAGGGATCTATTCAAAAGGACCTCAGAGTCAAGAGAAAATTAAAGCCCTCAAGGATATGTAGCAGAAGACCAAATGCCACAGTAACCAGTTGAGCAATTCTCCAAGAATGTGCCAGATGTGAGCTTCCTTGGAGGCAGAGAGGTTAAAGGTCAGAATCTGATATCCTTATTCAAGCTGAGTAGTACATTATTCTGTGAGAAATCCCACTGATTCCTGCAGAATATCTCATGGATGAAGGTACTATTCAGCATGCCAGGACATGAGAATTTGGCTGTAATTAAGTTGGCCTCTTACTATTGTTTCCCATTTGTAAAACAGGGATAATCCTATACACCTCCCTCTCATGCAAGACTGTTAGCAGGATTAATTACATAATGTTAGTAAACTGCTTTGAAAATGAAAAGCTCCCTATAAGCACTATGTTTTTATTTTCTATTGCTCTAACTCTCAACCAGATTTCTAAGCATTTGATATCACTGCTTTGGTATGAATGTCAACCATTTTGTAACAAAAACATGAATGCATATGTCCAATTCATATCTGTTCTAGGTCTATACATATTGTCTCAATTAAACTGGTTAATTTGCAATAAATAAGGCCTGATCCTGAAATCATTGGGAGTGGGATTGGACTCAATGGTCCAAGACAAGTAGTAATAATGAATCAAGATAAAGGTATTTAGAACATTAATTTTACAGGAAGGGAAGTGTCTATGATCCCAATCTTATGATGTAACCTACGGTCTGCCTGCATGTAGCTCACTGTAGAACTTAGAGCTAAATCCCAGAGACTTTTTTGAAAATATCACCTCATATTTTAATTCCAACAGTACAGTTTATTTGATTGCAAAGAAAAATGTAAAACTGGGCAGTGAATTGCTGATACTGGTTTTCACTTCTTTTGCCACTAGAATGTAACTGTTTTTTAGACCTATACTTGGAAAATGCTCTGAACTTGTTATGTATTATAATTATAATACAAGAGAAAGAGAAAATGAATGTTGTGTTCCTCACTTTGTTTTTCGTGTGCATTTACCATTTGTGATATTAATACAGTGAAAATGTTGTTAGAGTAATAAGGAAGAAATGAATGGGGTCAGCCTATTCTGATCTACATGTGTAAGTGTGAGCAAGTGCAGTAGATGAATTCAGTGGCTGAACAATGTGGTATGGTGTATATCGCAGGATGGGGGAAGATACCGATGAGATTGTCAATAAGTAGGTCTTACTTAGTGGATGACCTGTCACTTAGGTGTGCCAAGCACAAGATTCTTTTTACCTAATGGGACCCTGGCAGGTACAGCTCTGCGATCAATCCAGAAGGACACCCAGGACAGCATGACCATCAAAGTGGCAGGGAAATAGGTTTGCAGCAAGAAGAAGAAGATGTGGCGGCGCAAAGTGAAGTTAATATAGAGACGATTATACCACCCTGTACCACAGAGAGAAAGAAAAAAGGATAAATAACACCAAAGGAAAACTATCCACAAATACAACATAGGACATCTTGAGTAATTTCAACATGCACAGTGGAACAGTGCAATAAGGAAAACATTAGAAGTGACCTCTATGGGTTGACCTCTACCCATAAAAGAGCAGAGTGGAGTTTAATCAAGCCATCCATATTCTTGAAGTCTCATCACCTCACAGGACTGGGCTCTTAGACCAAATATCACTCTTGATCTTATGAGTTCCATGGAGAGAGGACCTATAGGATCAGGACTCTCATTTTATGTATAATTCTAACAAATGCACCAGATAAATACGTGGATACAAATTTTAAATTGCCAATTAGCTTTGCATCTGCCCACACTTCAGTCAGGGACATTCCCACCTACTGTAAGATGCCGCTGTAATGCAACATGATTCAAAACAGGGACTATTATTATTTATATAGTACCACAAATGTACCATTACACAGCACTACACAAAGGGAGAAGTGTGATTGTGGCAGGATTTACCAGGCTCTGTGGTTCTACCATACCTTACCCCAGGAAAGGAACAGAACAGATGAGTCCTCAAGGGTGCCTAGGGAGGCTTTAGAAAGCAGCCAATCAGAGACCACCAGGCTCATATAAAAAGAAGCTGCTGGACGGAGCAGGTCAGTTGCTGGCTAGAACCAGGGGAGCAAGGAAGGTGCTCCCGGCTGCCTGTAGGAACTCCGGAAAAACTTGAGCCCTGAGATAAGGGTGAAGGTACTTGGGCAGCAGGTAAGTGGCCCAGGAAAATACAGCAATTAGTAAAGGGATGCAGCAGGCAGCTGCTACTTATAGGGTCCCAGGGTGAGGACCTGGAGTAGTGGGCTGGCCTAAGTCTTTCCCACCAGTCACTAAGGAAGTGGCTTATAAAGAATCTCCCAGGAAGAAGCTCTGGGGGCACTGCTCCATACCAGAGCAGGCACAATTTGAGAGAGAGCCCAGAAAGGGTGAGAGAGAGTTTGCTATAACCAAAGTTCTGTGATAGGCCATATTGGTCTGACTGAGGCTCAAGCCCAGGAAGAGGGCTACAAAGGCTGTACTGAGGAAAGCCATGTTGGGTCACATACCCCTGAAAGGAGTCGGTTTGTGTGTTTGTTTCACACATCGACTATATGTGACTTGACTGGAGGGCTGAGTTACTGGAAACCCATCAGAGAAGTTAACTGCCACCAAAGGGTCACCTCAAAGGGTGCAGCTGAAGAGAGTGCAGGCACACACACACACTTGTTAGTAGTGAAGTGAGTGGGCCCCATCACAAGGTTCTTGGCATGACCCCTGAAAACAAGGGGTACTATAATGGAAGATCCACCTACTAGCAACAGGACAGTAACAGCAGCAGATCCAGGCCCTGCTGATGCAACTGTTGGAGAACAAGCAGAAACTGCAGAACACTCAGTTTGTAGCACAGCATCGATGGCAAGAGACCCACTGCAACTAGCAGGAGTGGATAGAGACTCCTGAGCTGCATTACACCCAGTAACATAGTTGGTTTAGCAGGTTGGAGGCGTGAAGCCCAGCTGCAGTGATGTTATGGGCATTTAAGAAGGAGCTTGTCCTGGGGTAAACTAGGGAGGATGGCAAGACTTAATTGCTTTTATTGGGGAGAGGTGGGCCACATAAAAAGGTTTTGCTGCAAGAGGAAAGGTGGGTCCCAAGGACAGACCAGCTGAGAAGAGCATGTCTGATGGTGAAAATCCCTATAACTAGGGGCACCAGAACTGACACCAGAAATGGTGAAGACTGCCACAGCTCAGTAGATCCACCCCGTGAAGAGTGAAGGAAAGCAGAAGGGAATCACGGAGCCAGAGCCTGCTGCTTTCTGATTGACTCTTCTCTGTAGCCTCTTTAGAAAGCCTGCAGAACTCATCTCTTGTGCTCCTTTCCTGGGGCGAGGTGTGGTAGGATCATGGGCCTGGTACACTCCGTCACAAGCGATGAACAATTAAGTCCATGTTTGAAATTCACCATGAATTTTGTTTGTGCTTCAGCCCTTGTGGGAAAGGGAAGGCCTTAAACTACTTGCTAATGCATCCTCTGTGGCCAATTCAAGGGCAGTTTTTATGGGCCCCAGAGGAAGCTTGTCCATCTCATATGGCAGAGGAAAAGTTGATCTCATCTGATTGGGGAGAGGAGAAAGCAAAATCTATCATAATTGCATGACTTTAGTAAAAGTCACTTACCTGTACTGCTGTAGAATGCAAGCTTGGTGGTGGTATGAAACTCCTGTATCAGGAACTGGGATAGCGATATCCTCTCATCTGTTTTTAGGGAATCATTCCCATTCTTCCAGTACAGCATCAAATCATCTTCTGTGTAGGCATCTAGGAAAACAGGAGTAAATCTTTGGTGTAGTGTAATTATACCAAATAGTATTGAGTGTATAGTTCAGAATGTATCAATATGTCTTCAAAGGTAGTTATAAAAACTTGGGTGGAAACAGCAGATTTTCTGCCAGTTTGGGCCACAGTTGGTGATGGACATAGATGTGCTTGTGATTACACTTAAGGCTACGATTTAGTCAGGGATAGTTTTAGTATAAGTCATAGATTGATCATGGACAAGAGATAAAAATTCATAGCCGGTGACCTGTCCAGGACTTATACTAAAAATACCCCTGACTAAAACTGGGGGGGAAGGACAAGGGTGCTGAGAAGAATGTCGGGGCTGAGCAGGGGCCTGATGCTGTGGGGAGGCAGGGGGCTTCTGCTGGGGGGAGTATCCTGGAGGTGGGCACTGCAGGGGGGTGGATAAGGCCAGCAGCTGCACAGACTTCCCCTGGGACCGCTGCTCAGTCAGTTCCCGGAGTCCGCCGCTGCTGCTCAGGCGGTCCCCGGGCCAACTACCAAGGGCCACCTGAGCACCAGCCAGTGCAGCTGGCTCTGGGTCTGTTTGAGCAGTGGCTGGTGCAGCTGGCTGCAGGGCCATCCAAGTGGCTAGCTATAGAGCCTCTCCACTAGTGGCCGGGATGGCTGTCTTGGGCAGCACAGCCCTGGGGTGAGCCACACTGGCCACCGAAGAAGCCACAAAAGTTGCAGAAAGTCACGGAAGCTTTGTCTTCTGCCTCCATGACAAACATGGAGCCCTAATTATGGTAAATGCCCATTCTGGTTACTGTTATGTACTAATCTAAGCCTTCTTATGAGTTGAGTTAAAATCTTGTTAAAACTACTATTAATGCCTGATGGAATCTGTCCATACACTAGCATGGGAGGGTAGGGGTAAAGGATTCCACTGCATATTGTTCAGACCAGGTGGGTGAGTGAATCTGTGGGTGTGGAAAAAGTCTGGCTGAGAAAGCAGACAAAAACCTGGGCCTGAGGCAAAGCAAGAAAACCAAGCAAGCGCCTGCAAATGTGATGTGACTCTAGCAGAAGTCTAGAAAGAGCTTTCATGCCTAGGGTTGGCTAATAGGGGTTTGGGCTGGGAACAAAAAAAAGCTCTTCTCTTGTTTTGGTTCCCCAGTGTTCGGAGCAGTAGAACTCGGTACACATCTTCTAAACAAACAAGACTGCATCAAGGAAAATACCAGCCTTCTCAACTGGAACATTGTCAAGGTTCCAGGGGGCTTGGGTGAAAAAAGTGGTAACATTATAGTTCAATTTCAAGATACCTTAGCCTTGCATCTTGCAGAGAGTTATGGTGATTGCAGTCGGGCATAATAATCACCTCTCTCCTTACATTTCAGTTAGATTTAGTTGTCTAGTCGTAGGTTTTATACCAGAGTTAGTTATTCCCAGGCAAAAGGCAGAGACACAAACAAAACCCCCTTACAAACTCAAACATAATTGCTTAACCAGCATTAAGGTTGTAAATGCTTATTAACAATGTAAGGGGAAAATATGGATATAGTTGTTAAAAAATATATTTATATGAAAACCAGGACATTCAAAGTCAGGTCAGATTCAGAAAAAGGAGCTCCATGGGGATGTAAGTTTGGTTACATCTTTAGTATATATTCTGGATAAATTTGTGATGCATGTTAGGTATATTCACTTGTTTGTGGAGTAGCACAGTGCAGCAGGATTGTCTGAGGTGAACCACACCTCTGAATATCGTAATTGAAGGGGCGTAGAAAAAAAAATTCCCAGTCATTTTCAATTTGTTGACTTTGGATGGAGTTGCAGGTTGCTCTGCACTTTCTGAAATATATGTCATTTACTTAGGTGCCTTACATGGATTTCGGAGCCTAATTTTAGGCTCCCATATTTGAAAATCTTGACCTACATATGTAACCTCATGTTACCTGTGTTTACTTACAACTTTCAATTTCCAGTGAACATGTCTGTGTGTCCAGGGGGAAGCGACTAAAATCCATGTTGCACATTGCAGTTACTGTGACCCTAGAAATAGAAAAATACATGTTTAAAAAATTCGCTCTCTTGCACATCTGGAAAATGGCAAAGGAAAAACAATTAAAACTGCACGTTAGTTTTGTATCAAATAAAATATAGCCCTTACATTTTCAAATAAACTCATATATTACCAGGGGTTGAATTAAAAGGGGGTGGGGGAAAGTAGCGTTACTAGCCCAACTGCTGCCCACTTGAAATGCCAAGTATTTCTTTTCAGAGACTGCCAGCTGCTTTTCAGTTATAAAGAACAGTTTATTGATATTCAGATAACCATCAATGTTAGTGCGATGTCTTACAATTCAAGGCACCTGCACCTATATTCCTCCCCTTATGGTCCAGCAAGACACTCATGCTAGGCTCTGGCTTCTCAGTCTCTTGGGTAGAGACCCCTATCTCTCTCCCTCGTGACCAGGGTATTTCAAGGCTGCACAGGTCCTTTCATATACTCTGAATGCCCCAGTAAGCCAGCATGGCTTAAGCAGGCCTGCTCTGCTTTTTTTTCAGAGGCTAAAAACAGCATAATGCCCTCAGTCATAAATTAACATGAAGCTCTTTCTAAGGAAGCATATTTATTCTTAAGCTGAAAACATTACACAGAAAGCATTTACAATACCAGAACTTACACACGTGCCCAAAAATTTAACAGCATTAAACATCATCCTAACTCTAATGTGGGCCTTGGTAAGATTCTGTCTTTTAAACAACACCAATGGGTTTGTCTATAGTCGTAAGTTCATAACATCTTCTCAGAATAAGAACACTCATGGCCCCCCCCCCCGCCAGACCCTTTGCTCCCTTCCAGTACTGATCCACCTCCTGCCTTCCCAGCTCTCAGTCCTTCAAGCCTCCAATCCAGCCCTCACTTCCCCAGCCTGAATCCAATCTCCCCTCCAGGCCCTTTTTAGCTCACTTTTTGTCCCTCCTCCATCCTGGTCTACCCCTCAGTCCAATTTCAGGGCCTTACAAGCTTTCCCCCAACTCCTCCCCTCAGTCCCCTTCAGCTCATTGAATCATAAAATATTAGAACTGGAAGGGACCTCGAGAGATCATCAAGTGCAGTCCCCTGCCCTCATGGCAGGACCAAGCACCATCTAGAGCAGGGCTACTCAACTTTAGAAGCTCCGGGGGCCACAATGATACCCACAGCACATGCAGAGGGCTGCAACTAAAGTGTGGTTGCATATACATGCAAATATCTATGCAAATATATGCAAATAGCTTCTTTCACACTGACGGGTATGACTATAAAGATTAAGGCAAGAGTACACAACACACAGGTCCCATTTAAGTCAGTTCTACTGATATTAATAAAATGCAATATTTACCCGATTTCCACCCATATGACAGCACTAGTAATGAGCAATGACAGTCCAGGAATTTAACTACTAAAACTCATATCAACAGAAGGCCATTATACTGACTACTTTTTTGCTTTGGCTCCCACCCACAGGCCGCATGTTGAGCCCCGCATAAACCCAAACTGTACTGTGGGCTGCAAACAAACAGGCCATGGGCCGCATGTGGCCCACGGGCTGCGTGTTGAGTAGCCCTGATCTAGATCATCCCTGATAGATGTTTGTCTAACCTGCTCTTAAATATCTCCAGTGATGGAGATTCCACAACCTCCCTAGGCAATTTATTCCAGTGTTTAACCACCCAGACAGCTAGGAATCTTTTCCTAATGTCCAACCTAAACCTCCCTTGCTGCAGTTTAAGCCCAATTGCTTCTTGTCCGATCATCAAAGGCCAAGGAGAACAATTTTTCTCCCTCCTCATTGTAACACTCTTTTAGATACTTGAAAATTGCTATCATGTCCCCTCCCAGTCTTCTCGTTTCTAAACTAAACAAACTGAGTTCTTTCAGTCTTCCCTCATAACTCATGTTTTCTAGACCTTTAATCATTTTTGTTGCTCTGCTCTGGACCTCCTCCAATTTCTCCACATCTTTCTTGAAAATGCGGTGCCCAGAACTGGACACAGCACTCCAACTGAGGCCTAATCAGCGCAGAGTAGAACGGAAGAATTACTTCTCGTGTCTTGCTCACAACACTCCTATTAATGCATCACAGAATCATGTTTGCTTTTTTTGCAATAGCATTACACTTTTGACTCATATTTAGCTTGTGGTCCGCCATGACCCCTAGATCCCTTTCAGTAGCACTCCTTCCTAGACAGTCGCTTTCCATTCTGTATGTGTGAAACGGATTATTCCTTCCTAAGTGGAGTACTTTGCATTTGTCCTTATTAAACTTCATCCTGTTTACCTCAGGCCTTTTCTCTAATTTGTCCAGATCATTTTGAATTTTGACCCTATCCTCCAAAGCACTTACAGCCCCACCCAGTTTGGTATCATCTGCAAACTTAATAAGCATACTCTCTATGCCATCATCTAAATCATTGAAGAAGATATTGACGAGAGCCAGTCCCACAACAGACCCCTGCAGAACCCCACTTGTTATGTCCATCCAGTATGATTGTGAACTGTTAATAACTACTCTCTGAAAATGGTTATCCAGCCAGCCATCTCTAACTGCCCCACCCCATTGCCCATAAGCCTGATCCAAGTCCTCTGACTTCCATTCCAACCCCTTCCTCCACCCTCAACAGCACCAATCCAACCCAGCTCCACTCAGTTCTATGCTAACTCCTCTCCCCATGGCTTTGATTTAGCCAGCCCAACTGTCCTTCTCTCTTGCTCTGTGAAAATGATTGATGCTTTTCCTTGCATTCTGTCACTAGGGGAGTTGTGTCTTCTGTCTCCAGGGACCTCATGTGCCCCCATGCACCTCCCAACACTGCAATCACACCATGCCTTCTCCTTGCATCCTTACCAGTTGCTCACACCAGAGTCACCCCTTATGGAGGGATTCCGACCATCCCAGCTGCCATCTTTTGCCCCAGCAGGCCCTGCTGTTCCTCAGAAGCTCATCTGGTTGGGTCTCAATAATCTCATGAGCCCTGGGCTATACTACTTGCACCACTCTAGTTACATGATTAGAATTATGGATAAAGTACATCAGTATTCTGTGAAATATCAACATCATCAGTCTACTGAGCTTTTATTTATATCATCCACTAGGGGGCACAGGTAGTACCTCTAGTCCTACTCAGTTTGTTTCAAAAGAAAATGCATTGAGAAGCTCCACTTTATAAACCAAAAGTTCTGGCCTTGCTAAGGCCAACACATTATTGTATTTCTTTAACGGACTAGGATTGTGGGTTTTGCACAAGAAGTGTTGGGTAACTATAAATCCAACTGATAGAAACACTGGCTGTGGGAAAATAAATAGGAACAATTTTACAGATTATAGTGAGAGAACAAGTTTAAAGTCAGACAACAATTACATTACTGAAGATCTGCCACTGCCTGCTTCTGCAAGCCTTTAAGTTATTGAGCTGTCTGGTACTCAGATTTCTTATTTAGCTTGTGGTGCTGCCTAAAATGTGACAGGCACTTTCCACACACAGAAGAAGACACAGTTCTGGCCCCAAAAGTGAAGTTTCTTACAAAGCCAAAAATTGATGAAGCAAAGTGATCAGGGTAATGCTGTTGGATTCTGGCAAGTACGTGTACATAAGCCTTCGCACCATTAAAGGACCCTCTCCCAGCTTGTGGGGAGGACCCACTGAGCCCAGGAACGTAGGACAAATAGGCTACATCTACCCTGCAGTGCTATTTTGGGATACTGGAGGTATCCCGAAATAGCTATCCCACATCTTTTGAGTGAGCCTATTATTTCAAAATATAACAGGCTTGCCATTCCACGAGGAGTAAGGGATGTTTCAGAATAGCAATTTATTTTGAAATAAGTGCTGTGTAGACAGGGCCAAATTTCAAAATCAGCTATTTTGAAATTGACTCGAAATAAGCTACGCAATTTGCATAGTTCAAATTGCACAGTTTATTTCAAGCTACGGGCGCAGTGTAGATGTACCCAAAAGGAGAAAACAGGGGAAGTTTAAAGGGTCAAAACAAGGGAATCTGAAGCGGACACAGTGTAGAAAGCCTCAGACAGCTCCCACTGCTCCTTGAAGACATTGAGGGTGCCAGAGAACACCACCCAGAGGAGCTCTGCCTGGATGCATGAATGGGTAAAAGAACGAAAGCAGGTTCCACAGTCGCAGCCCACTCCCCAGCCATCCTCCTCTCTCTGGTGTTATGAATGGCCACCTTGGCCATAGTTAGGAGGAGGTTGCCAAGGAGGTCCCATGACTTTGTGGGGCTATGGATGAGGTGTGCCTAGAGAAACAAGTGAGGGGAGAAAAGCAGCCAGATGCTCCATAAGAGGTTATGGAGAAGCCAGAAGAGGGGATGCATCCTGGCACACTCAAGGTAGATATGCATTAGGGTCTCCTTCATGTCACAGAAGGGGCAGGCTTCTGAGATGGGGTGACCCACACCAGGTATGCACCTGTGCTCACAGCTCCATGTAGGATGTGCCAATTGATGTCCCTAGTGAGCCACAGGACCAAGGTTGAATACAAACTGGCCCACCAGGTTCCCCACCTTCCACCGCTGATAAAAGGTCCTGCTGCTTCATATCTGAGCAGGACACAAGGGTGGGGAAATGAAGCATGTACCAATGTTCTCTTGAAGCGGTTCAAATGGCTACCGGCTGCAATGTGCACAGCCTGCTCAGATTACCAGGAAGAAATGGCCAGGAAGGCACATGGGGTAGGGGGCCGAAGGAGGGATCCAGAGAGGCAGGGCAAGAGGTGGGTGGGATGCACCCTCCTGCAGCACCCTATTCAGGTAAATCCAAGCAGCAGGCAGTAAGGGGGCCCTCACCTCCTCAGTACAGGCCGGGGAGTATGAAAGATGAAGAGCCCCACATGCTGAGCAAACATCAGGGGATCCATCTAGTCTTCCCGGTTATAGTCCAGGAAGTCTCCAATCCTGGTGACCTCTGCCAAGACCAACCTCTGGTGCACTGAGGGACACTCTGCCACCGGCACACAGAATTGCAGATTGTATAGCACGGGCTCCTCCTCCTTAGTAACCACCAAGAACCTGGTTGCCAAAAACAGCTTCCAGGTCCAGAGGCGGTCTCGTAGAAGACCAGCAGCCCAGAGACATCTCGCAGAAGTTCTCCTGGATGGAGATAAAGGATTTGCTGGTCTTATTGGATCCCTCTGAAGTGGCAGAGGAAAGCGTGTGCCAATGTGCTCCACGCTGGACTACTTGCCTCGTAGAGGAGCCTCTGCAGGGTCTTGAAATGGAAGACATGGCCTTGCATGCACAAGCATATCAGGCCCTGCCCACTCTCTTCCAAAGGAAGATGGAGAATTCTTGCAGAGACCCAGTGCTGTCCTGGCCAAAAGAACACCAGAATTAGCTTTTGGAGGTCAGCCAGAAACCCTGGGGTCAAGACCAGGGTGTTGAGCCAATGCCAGAACATGGATAGGACCAGCTGGTTAAGCACCGGTGCCCTTCTTCGCAGGGAGAGACACTGGAGTAGTCCTGTCCCCCTCTGCAACAGCTCAGACACCCTGGCTCTAAATCTTGCCCATTCTCCTGCGGGGCCGGGTGCACGGCAGAGAGACACCATGACAGAGCAGTGGATCTGTGATCCCACAGATGGCTTAAGCACAGGTGGGAGAGAGCTCACCTGCCACCTGGCCCCAATCACCAGGCAGAGCTCTTGGCCCAGTTGACCTGAGTGGAGGGATCCTTTCAAGCCAGGCCTCCACTCACACCAGGTCACCCAGATCCTGGATCACAAGAAGCATGTTGTTGGCATAAGCCAACAAGACCAGCTGCATCTCCGGCTCACAGAGCACCAACCCAAGAATTAGATAAACTCCTAGGGTATGTCTACACTGCAAAGTTAATTCGAAATAACAGCCATTATTTCAAATTAACTTTAATAGCATCTATACATGCAAACCACTATTTCTAAATTAATTGGAAATAGCGGAGTGCTTAATTCGAATTTGGTAAACCTCATTCTACGAGGAGTAACGCCAAATTCGAAATAGCTATTTCAAACTAAGTGCTGTGTAGACACTTAATTCAAAATAGGGGGCACCCAGCCCTTCCCAGGGAGCCCTGGTGGCCGCTCTGGGCACAACCAGGAAAACTTACTCTCCTCTCCCTCAGCCCCGGAACCATTAAACGGGTATACCCTGGCCACAGTGCCTGTGCCAGCTCCAAGCCTGCCAGCCCAGAGCCAGCAGTCACTGCCCCGACCCAGTGGCCCCAAAACATGAGCCAACAAGCCACTGGCAGCCAGCCTTCCACCGCTCCCCAGGAGCAGTCTGCCAGCTCCCAGGAGACTGACAGGGGCTGGAGAAGGCGGCCACCTTCCTGGTTCAGGGTGGAGATCATGGACCTTATTCAGGTTTGTGGGGGATGCCCCCAATGTCCATGATCTCCGCACTAGATGGAGGAATGCGGCCGTCTATGGCAGGATAGCTGCCAGCCTGGCCACCAAAGGCCACGTTAACCCAGGAGCAGGTTTGCATGAAAATCAAGTTGGTCCGGCAAGATCCCCAACCTGGGGCCCTGAGCTTCCCTCCCCCTTCTTCCCCTTGCTTCCCCCTTCCAGCTCCCTCCTCCCAGGTTTCCCCCTCCCCTCTCTCACCCTCTCTCTTCCCCTCTCCCACCTCCTTTTTCCCAGTCTCCCCAGAGGTTCATCCCTCCCCCCCCCAGTTTTGTTCAATAAACCCAGTTTCTATTTTTGAACATATGTGTCTTTTGTTTGACATCAGGAAGGGGGGGCTAGGGAGGGGTAAGTGGAAGGACGTGAGGGAGGAATGGGGCACGAGCCCCCAGTGGGGAGGACCAGGGTGGCTCTGAGGGCTCCTCAGGGTGGACGCTTTCCCGCAGGGCCTCCTGGATCCTGACAGCCCCCGATGGTCCCCCTGGATGGCAGCCTGCAGCAAGTGCAACCAGGCTGATGGCAACGACCCCACGAGATGCACCGGCATGCCCAGGGGCAGCTCTGGCTCCATGTGGCCGAGTGCTGTGGTGTCCTGAGTGCGGGCACTCAGGGCACTCCAAGACAGGACTGCTTTGCTGTCCCTCATCGAGGTAGACAAGCAAGCAAGGAACCCTGAGAACTGTCTGTCTGGGGTTGGGGGTAGGATCCCTTTAAGCATGGAGCTCAGTTAGCCTCAGGCAGCAGCCCCACACACTAAGTCCTAACCTGATGCCCTGCCGGCACTGGTTCCGGCCAGCCTTAACTTCGGTTCAGGGTCCACTCAGTGTGGACGCCCTACTTCGAAATAGCAAAATGCTATTTCGAAATAGGTTTTGTGTGTAGATGCGTTAATTCGAATTAGCTTAATTCGAATTTTAACTATTTCGAATTAAGTTAACTCAAATTAACGCTGTAGTGTAGACATACCCCTAGAGAGTAGGATGGTCAGTAACACAACTCTATGATCCCTAAACTTCTGACTGCCAGAAGCTGGGACTGGATGATGGGATCTGGATCATTTGATAAAATTGCCATGTTTTGTTCATCTCTTCTGAGGCATCTGGCACCAGCTACTATCAGAAGACAGGCTATTGGGCTTTACTGATCATTGGTCTGACCCAGTATGGCTGTTCATAAACTAACACAATCAGCTGTTCTGAGGAAGTCCTCATATAGAGCTCTATCAGCCAAACCCTGCTCCTTAGCATCCATAGGCATAGGAGGGCCAAAAAGGCCCCAGAACTGGTACAATTCCAGGGGGTGCATGCGAGTGTGTGTGATGGCACAATAGACAGGGTTCTCAAATGTTTTCTTTCTGACACACTCCCCTCCCCCGCAACATTCTATAACAATTCTACAGCCTACTTGTGTCACAGCAACTCTTTTTCTGCATATGTAAGCCAGGCCCAGTATTAGGAGTAGCAAATGGGGCAATTGCCTGGGGCCCCTCAAAGCTGCATTGCTCAGGCTTTGGCTTCAGACCTGGGCAGTAGGGCTCAGGACCCCAGGCTTCAGTTCCATGTGGTGGGTCTTCAGCTTTCTGCTCTGAGCCCCAGCAGGTATAATTCCAGTCCTGCTTGGTGGACCTTCTGAAATCTTCTCACAACCCCCCAGGAACCTCCTGGACCCCTAGCTGAGAACCAGTGAAATACGGGAGATCGGCTGCTGGAGGGGTTGTAGAGAGAAGCCAGTCTTAATAGATTGCAATGCACAGGACAGATAGGTTGTGGGGAGACTGCACTAGTTGATGGAGGGCAGTAAGTGGCAAAAACCTAAGGCCACCAAGTCAGTGGCAATAGTGGTTGTGAACAGAGTTCAAACCCTGACTCCTAGTCCTGTATTTACAGTGCTAAACCACTCTGCCTCTCCATACACTTTAATGATTTATGAGACTGTAATGGATATATTCTGAAATGCTTTATTGTGATGTTCACTGGTTTATCAGTTGGTTTTTGTGTGCCTGTATATACACACACATATCTATCTCTATAATAAGCTTTAGAAAGTAAATTACAGGAATCAGTTTAATCTCTTTTACTGTCATTTCACTAATAACTAACATTGTGAATTTCACTTTACCTGAGGCTATAAAGTACTTTCCCATCTGGCTGGACCCGTAGCATGACATTGTCAGTGGTGGTATCATGGATAAAGGAGCGCTTGGAATGTACAAAGAACATGTCAGGGACCCAAATTTTTTTCACTAGCCTGCCATCGAATGTCATGCTTTGGTTGTTGGTGCTTGGGAAGGACAGTCTTTCGTCTTTCCAGTAGTGTCTCAGATAAAGGGTCATGGTGAAGTCCTGAAAATAACCAACGAAAGAGCAGGTTTCACATTACAATTTATTCTGTAGGAAGAACATTTCACTACATTTAGCACCAGTGGTATGTGCATATGTCCATCCTAATTTAAATAGGAATAATTATAGAATCCTAGAAATGTTGGGCTGGAAGGGACTTTGAGAGATTACCTAGTCCAGCCTCTGCATTGAGGCAGGACCACACATACGTAGACCATCCCTGACAGATGGTTGTCTAAACCAGTGTTTCTCAAACTGTGCTCCGCGGAGCCCCAGGGCTCCGCGAAACATCTCCAGGGGCTCCACGAGGTTGACAAACTGGAAACATCGATAGGTAAAACACATACAGTCAGTGGACTGCTGGGGCTCCGCATAAATTTTTACGCATGTAAAGGACTCCGGAGCCCAAGAAGTTAGAGAACCGCTGGTCTAAACTATTCTTAAAAGCCTCCAATGATGGGGAATCCACCATGTCCCTTGGAAGTCTATTCCGGTACTTAGCTATCTTAATAGTTAGACAAGTTTTTCTCAACATCTAACCTAAATTGCTCTGGCTGCAGATTAAGCCCTTTACTTATCCTGCCATAAGTGGTTCTAGAGAATAGTTGATCACCCTCTTCTTTATTAACAGTCCTTAATGTATTTGAAGAGTGTTATCAATTTCTCCCTCAGTCGTCTTTTCTCAAGACTAAACATGCCCTGTTTTTTAACCTTTTCACACAGAGCAAGTTTCCTGAATCTTTTATAATTTTGTTGCTCTACTTGGGACTCTCCAATTTGTCAACATCTTTCTTAAAGTCTGGGGCCCAGAACTGGAAACAATAGGCTGTGTGATTTTCAGGAATTCCTTTCTCCTTTATGAATTACAAATTAAGCACCCAATCCTACCCCACTCAAGTCTGTTGCACTCCTTAAACAGCTGGAGACGGATTAACTGTTGTCCACTTTTTATTAGTGTGAAGGATCTTATGTAGTTCAGAAATCAAAGACCCTCCAAATTGAAAATCCATTTCCAAAATATATACTGTTACATGCAGAGTTTCTCAGTCTGTGGGGTAGCCCCCTAGAGGGTAGACACATTAATCCACTGATGGAAGGAGAAGGCAGTGGGGTGGCTCTATAGACCCTCCATCCTGTCATCTCTCCATGAAGATGCATTCTTGTGGCTAATAAAAAAGAAGCAGGTGGCTCCTAGAAACCACCTGTCTTCCATTTTTGCTCTTGCAATGGCCCTCATGCAGCCAGCCAATGGAGTACCTGGCATGCACAAGACTGCAGTCTGTATGAGCAACATGCCTGCTGTTCTGTGCTGGAGAATAAACTTGGAGAGGGCAGTGAAAGGTGGGAGCCTTTTCTAAATTACATCAAGAGACAAGGGAAAAATCTAAAACCAAAAGGCTGTACAAGGGCCTTGTGCAGGCAGTTGAAACCCTATGCATAAGGAAAATTGTCACTGAATTTTGGAACATACAGAACAGAAACCCTCTGAAACATGACTTAGCTACAAGATGAGAGAACTTCCATGTGTGAAAAAAAAAAATTGTTGAGCCCACAATTTTAGGGCCTCCAATCTCTTAGATATATTTACTCTCTTTCATTTTAAGGCTTAAAAATATACAAGAGGCCAAATCCTCAGCGAGTGTAAATTGTCAGCACTAATTTACCTCAGATGAGGGTCTGGCCATGCTACCTTTTCAAATGATGGAAGCTAGATCTGAGATTTGTTCCATCTTTTTTGGTTCAGGTATAATCGTCACAACCTTGAGCCCACATGTGCTTACACTTGTGTTTTATTTTAAGCAAGCAAGCAGCCTCACTGACTTCCAGGAGACTACTCAGGTTCCTAAAGTTAGGCATGTGCATGAAAGTTTTCAGGATCAGCACTTTACTGTGAAATGAAATATGTTGCAGGATGGTTGGCCCAACTTGGCCCCTTTAAATGAAGCAGGCCCAGCACCCCTGTGTGAGAACAGGTGCTCCTAATTTGGCCAAAGCAGAGGGTCTATATAGAGCCAAGTAGTCAGCAAGGAAGGGATGATGGCAGAGGAGGGTAATGGGGATTGGGGTCTGGCTCACCCAGAAAAAGCTGCCAGAGTCGCCCAGGAAAGGAGACGGTGGGAACCTGCTGAGGCAGTGCTCCCTTAACCAAACAGAGAAGAATCCTGAAGTAGGACCAGAGGCAGGTGGGACAAAGAGGCAAAGGGAAAATGCCTTGGGAGCTATAGCCTAGCTCAGTTGGCTTGCAGACTCTTATAAGAGTGAATTGTCATCTGAGACAAAATGAAAAAAGCTGGATTTTTGCTAATTGTTTGAATTTTATCCCAGAATTTTTGGGTTCTCTTGTAACATCAAAATGTGGTTTTAATGTTATCTTTTAGTAATTCCAGTAGAGATTATTAGTTATTTTTATGCTATTAGGTTAAGCCAAGGACCTATAATTTATTAAATGTTTTACACTCTATACATCAGTTTGACATTCCTGTGCCTGGTAACCCTGTAGCTCTTCCCTCATCTTGTGGTCCATTATCATTGTAGTGGGTCTTTTTCCTATAATGCTTTTTAAAAATGGAGATTAGATAGCCTTGTTCCTTTAACTCCTAGTAAGGCTCATATTTTATTTTAGCAATAATATATTAACAGATGGTTGTTTTTCTGACAAGAGTTCAAGCCCCAAGTATTTTACATAAATGTATTTATTTGTAGATGCTGCAAAAAATCATGTATTAATTATTATGGAGTGAGGCTTTGCAGTTATGGATGCAACTAGGTTTTAGTAACATAATATTTTGACCCTCCCCTAAATGAAACAAACTCACAACAAAGCCAAATTAGGCTGTATCTACACTACAAAGAAAAGTCAGAAAAAGATATGCAAATTGCAAACCGCAATTTGGGTATCTTTTTCTGCTTTTCTTCCAAAAGAGGCTTTTCTGACATTTGGCCCGTCTACACAATGTCAGAAAAAAAGCCCTCTTTCGGAACATCCCTCCTTCTTCGTAAAATGAGGTTTACAGGGATGCCGATAAAATGCGTCTGCTTTTCTGAATTTTTTTTTCAGAAAAGCAGACATGTTCCTTGGACGCGGCAGAGCTTTTCTGGGATACCTCTGGTATCCCGGAAAAGCTTTGTAGTCTAGACGTACCCTTAGTCTTTAAATTGGGAACCAATGTAGTTTTTCTCCCCTGCACAATATGGATTGAATTGGACAAAACTTCTGAAGTGTGTCATCCTAAAGAGTTTCAAAATGTCTTCTTTTTTTACCACTTTATAATAAAACAAACAAACAAAACTGAATGCAGGAGAGAAATAAAACTTACTTTACTAGTACAAACTAAAAGTTTAGTTGGTTGATGTCTAATTAAAAACATTGTTCTTGAAGTGTTCTGGGTTTTTATATGTAAAGCTGCACAAGATAAAATTCAAGAATCAATAATAAAATTTAAACTCCATCATTATTATTTGCTAATAGCTAAAATTGACTGTGAATGGTTTTTTATTTGAAACTATAAAGTATCTTGCCATGTGGCTGGACATGTAGCATGTTGTCTACTGTGGTGTCATAGGACCACAATACATAGTAATGCAGTCCCATGTTTAGACCATGTCAGTGATTCCAATGTTATAGTCTCTCATCAAATGTCATACTGTGGATATAAGTGTTTAGAAAGAACAGTCTTTCCACCTTGTGAGAGAACCAATGAATGTGAGGGGAGGCTCAGGAACAGTGGCAGCATTGCCAATCCAAAGTATTCATTACTGAGTCAGGCCTTCAAAAAACCCTGGGATTTGTTAAAAACAACCAGAATAAATGAGTCAAAGTGAGTGAGATATCTTTCACTGGACCAACTTCTGCTGGTGGAAAGACTAGCTTTCAAGTACATGGAGCTCTTCTCAGGTCAAAGATGAGCTCTGTATAAGCTTGAAAGCCCCTCTTTTATCTATAGAAGTTGGCCCAACAAAAGATATGACCTCACTTACTTACCTTTTTTTTCAAATACTCTGGGACCAACTTGGCTACAGTAAAATTGCAAAACATCATGAATAAATGCACCACTGTTTTTGCTATCTTTTTGGATTTTGAGACAGCACTCAGGTCAGATATTCAAGATTTCTCATAATCTATGAGAGATAGAAACTTACTTTTTTAGAAAAATGAAAGCTGAGATTATTATTATTACTATTAGACTCCAAGAGCAAGGGCTTTAATCTCACCAACAAATACGAGAGTGCAATGCTACAGGTGGGGAGAAATCTACACAACTTATTTTAAAAAAACAGCAACCCACACAACCCCTTCATAAGAATCAGAAATCCTGAAGCATAAGAAATTCTATTAAGTTGGATTATTCTCTTTCTGTCAACCCAGATGGATAAAGCATCCCTCTTGATTGAAACTCCACTTTTCAGAAAAACCATGTCATTTGATGGCAGCATCAAAATTTGCTGACATAGGACTCATCCTTTTCCATGGATGGCAATGGGGGTTCTACCACTGAGGTCAATCAGAGCAAAACTGGGCCCTGTTGCAATTTGGACCCATCTCTAATTCTGGTTTTTACTGCCTCTTGTCTTACATTGTCCTGATAGTGTATCAGTATGTATCTTTTATTTAAAATAACTCCTCAGAAAATCCCCTAATTTTCAAGAGTAATTTGTGGTGAAAAGTGAGCAGCCAGGGCAAATTGTACATAACTCCACAGCAATTTTGTAAAGCTTTAAAACACGCAGAATTTACTTAACTCCCTGTGGACAGTGGGTGGAAATTCAAAGGTTCAGAGACTAGAATATAATTAAAGCCTATGCAGCCAGACAGCACAGGTCCTGTGTGCCTCTTACCTTGAGCAGAAGCCTTATTTTAAAGAATTAAGAGGGATCTAAATGGGGCACAGGCCTTCTGTTGGCCCTCCACTCAGGTGAACATCACCCCTAAGAAGGCAGATTCTAGATAAGCTGCATCTTCACACACAATCTTTCTATTCCGATCTCTTTCCTAGTGGATAACCTGCATGATGTGGTACATGGAAATTACAGGTTCTCACTACGGTGCTGCCTCATGATCAAGAGCTGTACTATAAAGCTGATGTGCCTATAGTTATAGCTAGTAGAGTTTCTAATCACCAACCTCCATCACAATGTTCTATAAAAAAGAGCAAATCTTAGCTGTCATTCATTCTTCTGTTCCTCCTGATATTACAGTGCTGGAATAGTAGTTTGAGATTACTATACATCAGTCATCAGACAGACACTTACCATATCCACCTCTGAAATGCTATCCAAACTCTCAACTTGTACATCTACTCCCACAGGAATTGCAGGACCTGCAAAAAAAGAAAAGATTTTTTAAAAATCTGTATTTTGATGCTACAAATTAACGCTTGACGCTAAAAAGCTATTTCTGTCCAGCTACCTCACTCAGTGGTGTAAAAAATCCACACTTGTGAGTAACACTATTAAGACAACCTAATCTCCAGAATAGATAGAGATAGGTGGATGGTAGAATTCTTCTGATGACCTAGCTACCAGCTGTTGGGGCAGAGGATTAACTACACCGATGGGAGAAAAACTGTGGCTGTAATGAGTGCCTACACCAAAGTGCGGCAGCTATAGTAGTTATACTCTAGACGTCTCCTAAGTCTGCTTTGCATCATTCCTCTCCTACTCCTGCTTTATTGTGGAGCACTGGTGTTGCTTGGGGCAAGAGTGCAAGATCTTTGTTCGAGTATGGTTGTCACCGCCTTCAACCTGGCCGACAAGAGTCTGCCATAGCTTAGGAGCGTGTCAGGAGCTGAGATTGAGTCCTGTGACACTCATAGGGAAACTGAGTGCATTTAAAAGTGAAGCAGTGAAAAGTGATTTACTGCAAGATGGAACTTTGGGAGAAGAATAAACTTAACATACTGTTTAAAACATATATTTCACCTTGTCAGAATCTTTTGTTGCTACAGATATGGTGTGATTAGAAGACAAAGGATGGTTGAAAAGCTGAAGCCCAGGAGTGAAAGTGAGGAAGTTTGTTCCTCCACCTCATCACTGCTAGTTCAAAATCAAGATGGTATCTACCTACCTCACAGGCATGTTGGGAGACTTTGGGCCTGATCCAAAACCCATTAAAGTCAGCTGAACGACTCTCAATGACTTAACTGGGTTTTAGAGCAGGATCTCAAACATTAATGTTTATGTAACATTTAAGATACTCAAATGGAAAATGCAACAGTAAAGTAAAATATTACTTTGTGTGTCTATTATTATGCAAACATCACCTTTTTTGTATCCATTTCACTTTTCGCTCAGAGGCTAGTCCTCTCTAGGGAGCAGAGTTAATTTATCATGAGGTAATTAAATGTCTGGGTAGTATTGAATTATGTTTTAATAACTTCCCACACAAATGCCCTGCAACCTTTCCTATTACATTATGTCTGTGTTGCATAATCAAATGGAACTGACAGAAAATGATATATAATTTCATCCAGGGGTTAATTCAGAGCTATGCTGCCGTTAGTGCTGTTTCATAATTTAATTAATACTGTATTAATTATGAACTAAACAACAAACAAGACAGCTAATCTGTGAAGGAAAAACAAATTATTCCTTTACAATTTGTCCCTGACCTGCAAAGGAAAAGCCTCTTCTTTCAAACAGTGGGAAACAAACTTCATTGCCAGACTTGGTTTGCAGTGATGTAGCTGTGTGGGTTCCAGAATCTGAGCAAGACAAGGTTGCCCTTTCTTGGGCCAATTTCTGTCATTTCTTTTCAAGGATTTTAGGGCAGCAAAAGGCTGTATTTGGAGCATTATCCCACTGTACAACAGAACTGCCCCTGTGGCAAAAATGGGATGGTGCTATGTCATTAAGGACCAACTGATGATACAAAATGTCCGATGGCCAAAAGCCATTTTAGGTCACAGCAGTCATAATACCAGTCTGCATGACAGTATTGCCTCAGGAAGCCCTGATCACATTGCTGTGCACACTCACAGGCTATCCCACACAGGGAGTTTGAGAATGGATGGGACTTAAATTCTAAATTTAAGTGAGTGGTATTAAAGTCTTCAGTGAAATGTACATGGCAATTAAATGCCACTCTACCAGACCTCTCTAGCTGACTGAAACTTGCATTTAACAGCTGGTCCCTATACAGTTGTTTTATTGATTTAACTTTATTGGTTCAAAAACACATAGTTAAAATAAGTCAACTGCCTAGTGTGGATGCAGTTACACCAATATAATGGTGCATTCAATAATATATAGTTTTTTTCATATACAGGTTGAACCTCTGTTAACCAGGGCTTCCTGGTCTGGCAGGACTGCAGATGTTCCAGGACCAGAGAGTCCTGGTGGAAGGCTGGCGGCTGGGCTCGCCACAGCTGGGCTGCTAGGTACAACCCAGAAGGGCTGCCCGTTGCATCCAGGAGCCCAGCACACGGCAGTGGGGCTGCCCGGTGGGGCCAGGAGCCCAGCATGCTGCAGTGAGGTGCCAGGCATAGCCAGGATCCCAGTGCACAGGGAGCTGAGCTGCCTGGCTTATCAGGGAAAGGGTGGGGGACTGGCAGGGCATTGGGGCTGGCGGGGGAGGTAGCCAGGAGGCTGGTGGCCAATCCAGGGCTGGGGGGGGGGGACAGTAGCAGGGGGCCAGATATGACCTCCCTTGGTCTGGCAAAATCCCTCATTCAGGACCGGTCAGGTCCCAAGGGTGCCAGATCAGGGTGGTCCAACTTGTACCTAAATACGCTATACCCAGTATAAATACCTAGCTGTTTCAATAGAAGGGGTTGCAGTGATTTAATTATTGTAGTTTCTAAATTGTATAGCTGAAGTAGTTCAAAAAATGTGTGTAGACAAGTCCTAAGAAAAATTAGGGTACCTAAAATAAAATGTCATGCAGAAATGATTCACTCCTACTGGTTGTTAAGACTAGTTGTTAAGGCATCAGCTAAGCAGAAGGAATTGTTTTACAGGACTCGGAACCATTGTCCCTGTAAGTTGTGTGCATGTGTAGCCACTCAAGAGAGATTCAAATGCTACCCAGATGATTAGCAGAGTGCCCACTGCTAGGTTTTTCTTTCTACTGGTGAACATAAAAAATGATTCTGCACATGGATGGAAAAGATTGAAGGGAACATTGCTCAGAATCCAAGATTTCACAAGTCAATTAAATAACATAGAGGGCTATGAATATGGCATTACACAGAAGGGCTGTGTCTAGACTGGCGCGATCTTGCGCCAGAGCTATGCAAATGAGACTCAGCGTGGAATATTGCCGAGCCTCATTTGCATAACTAATAAGCCGCCATTTTTTGCGGAAGAGGCTCTTGCGCAAGACGGAGCTGTCTACACTGCCCCTTCTTGCGCAAGAAAAACCCTCTTGCGCAAAGCCGTTATGCCTGAAAATAATCAGCATATTTGAGCCTCAAGGTATACACCCCACTGCCTCTCTCTAGATACCAGGATGTCTATCTCCTGCCTAAACCCAGAAGAAGATAGACAGTTGAACACATATCCCATTCAGGGCCCAATCCAGTAGATCTCCTCTTAGGCTATGTCTTCATTGCCAGCTCTTCTGGCAGAAAACATGCTAATGAGATTGTGACTTATGCTAATGAGTCCCGCATTAGCATATTTTCTGCTGGAAAAACTGTCAATGAAGACAAAGCCTTAGGGTTTTGCATCATGATAATGGAATGATTGTAGCAGGGGGGGGTGGGGACTTGAAGTTTCTCATCTCCAGATGGGTGTCTTAAACACTGGACTACAGAGACATTTCCACACACATTCTCTCTTCAACCCAATGACTGTTTCACTGTGAGAAAGAGAGCACATGAGAATGGCTGGCTGTTGGAGGCCAGGTGGGCAAGGCACCCATCTGAGAGGTGGGAGAACTGGGATCGTCCAGTCCCCACTGTTACAATCTCATTATTTCTCCAGCAGAACAGTTTCAGCAAGAGAGACTGAGGGAGCGCCACATGTACTATCCCATAGCTTAGTAGTTGGCACTTTCTCCCATGAGGTGGGAGACCCTTGTCCAAATCTTTTCTTCTGTTCTGGCAGAGGAGCAGGTCTGAACCTTGGTCTCCCAGATCCTAGGCCATGCTCCAGTCACTGAGCTAAATGTTATAAGGTGGGTTAGAGGTGGCACTACCTCATTTTCTGGATATTTTGTGAGGATCAAGACCTAACTCATTCCCTCAGGCACTTGACTCCAGACTGCAGATTCCTATTTGTGGGTCACTAAATGGAGCTAGGTGCCGATCCGCAGTCAGGACTTAGACACTCATTTCCATGAGAGAGAAAGAGCATAGCACACCACTCTGCTGCCAGCATCTCCCATTGGCTGGCTTAGCCAGCTCCCCGTCCAGTGCGCTGGCTTTTTGGATCACATGCTTAGTGCCTGTCTTTGCCTATTCCTTGTGAATCATAGTGCTGTCCCTCTGATTTTCTAGGTGCCAAAGTTAGGTATTGTGATGCTCAGTGTTACAACACCTAAGTCCCATTGTGGATTCTGCAGCTGGTGTCCAGAAAAATATCTATTCATTAATGGGGGGCAGGAAGGACCAGGCTTCTCTGCTGTCCCCATTCTACAAACCTTCTGAATAATCAAGAGGGAAAAATGGGTGAAGAATCAGGAAGAGGATATCAAGCAACCATTCCAGAGGAGCTCAGGGAGGCAGATGGGAGCTATGCTCTGAGAAAGCTGTTGTGTGTTACCATCATACTCGGACCTGAACAAGAATAGTCACTAGTGGGTGTGTCTAGACTACACCTCTCTGTCGACAGAGAGATGTAGATTAGGCACATCGAAATTGCTAATGAAGCAGGGATTTAAATATCCCACACCTCATTAGCATAAACATGGCTGCTGCTTTTTTTTTAAATGGAATTTTTTAGAAAAAAATGGCAGTCTAGACCAGATCTGTCAAAAATAAAGCCTTTTTCGACAGATCCTGTAAACCTCATTTTTTGAGGAATACAGGATCTGTTGAAAAAGGCTTTATTTTCAACAGACTCGTATCTAGACTGCCTTTTTTTGAAAAAACTCCGTTTCGAAAAAAAGCGGCGGCCATTTTTATGCTAATGAGGCATGGGATATTTAAATCCCTGCTTACATAAGAACATAAGAACATAAGAATGGCCGTACTGGGTCAGACCAAAGGTCCATCTAGCCCAGTATCCTGTCTGCCGACAGTGGCCAGCACCAGGTGCCCCAGAGAGGGTGAACCTAAGACAATGATCAAGCAATTTGTCTCCTGCCAGCCCTCTCCAGCCTATGACAAACAGAGGCCATGGACACCATTTTATCCCCTGGCTAATAGCCTTTATGGACCTAACCTCCATGAAATTATCTAGCTTCTCTTTAAACTCTATTACAGTCCTAGCCTTCACAGCCTCCTCTGGCAAGGAGTTCCACAGGCTGACTACACGCTGTGTGAAGAAGAACTTTCTTTTATTAGTTTTAAACCTGCTACCCATTAATTTCATTTGGTGTCCTCTAGTTCTTCTATTTAGGGAACTAATAAATAACTTCTCTTTATCGGCCCTCTCCACACCACTCATGATTTTATATACCTCTATCATATCCCCCCTCAGTCTCCTCTTTCCTAAACTGAAAAGTCCCAGTCGCTTTAACCTCTCCTCATATGGGACCCGTTCCAAACCCCTAATCATTTTAGTTGCCCTTTTCTGAACCCTTTCCAAGGCCAAAATATCTTTTTTGAGGTGAGGAGACCACATCTGTACACAGTATTCAAGATGTGGGCATACCATAGTTTTATACAGGGGCAGTAAGATATTCTGGGTCTTATTTTCTATCCCTTTCTTAATAATTCCTAGCATCCTATTTGCCTTTTTGACCGCCGCCGCACACTGTGTGGAAGTTTTCAGAGAACTGTCCACGATAACTCCAAGATCTCTTTCCTGATTTGTCGTAGCCAAATTAGCCCCCATCATACTGTACGTATAGTTGGGGTTATTTTTTCCGATGTGCACTACTTTACACTTATCCACATTAAATTTCATTTGCCATTTTATTGCCCAATCACTCAGTTTGGTGAGATCTTCTTGGAGTCCCTCACAGTCTGCTTCATTAGCAATTTCGATGTGCTTGATTTATATCCCTCTGCTGACAGAGGGATGCAGTCTAGACGTAGCCACTGTGTGTAACGTCCCCACCCAAAGCCCTGAGGAGTGGATTATAGGTGCTATTCAGTTATGCAATACAAATATGGCAGAAGAGACCAACTGCTAAAGAACTCAAGATAGTGACAGGAAAGTGTGTAACACATTGCAAGGAGTCACAGGACAGTCATGTTAATACACTCCTGTGCCTGCTAAATGGCCAGTGGATTGTGCTAAAAATAGGCATTTAAACTGACTATGAAGCATGCAGTCTTACAACTTTCCTTTCTGCTAAGTCCTGGCAGTCTTCCAGCCCTGGAGAGCATCCTGTTAATACACAGAATAGGTATTGGATGGGTAGCAGCAAATTTAGTGATGGGCTGCCCATACCATATGTTAGTACTTGTCATCTCCTCTCACACTGCTAACAATCATGTCAGCTAGTACCAAACACGTCTGGTTTTTAGATGTCTGGCATTTAATAAGGATGTGTTAGAATGTATACGTAGTCTTTTTTATAGATTTACTGTTGTACTTCCTTCTTCTCCTCCAGACTTTGACCAGCTACTGTATGTATACTTTTGAAAATTACAGTACAAAATATTTATTGTAATCAATAATGACAATATTAATGAACTGCCCTGAAACTGACACTATTTTAAAATTAACTGAACATGCTGTATTGTGTATGTCAAGCATTTAGTAATAAAAGCTTCTCCCATCAGGATGTATAATGGTATCCTGGATTTGAATGACCATCTGTCAGCCAGGAAGGGTAGATAAATTACAACATTCTTTAATCCAGCGGGTCATAAGAAAGCCCATTCTCCTTAATCCTTTGCTCTAAAAGCTTGGTTTGCTGTCACATGTGACTGCAAGACTGTGAGCAAAACATTAACACAAAGTAGTCAAAATAGTCTCCTAGATTAAAATAAAAAAAGGCCAGGTCAGCAAGTATTGTACATTAGTTGATTACACAAAGCATTGCCACAGTGAGATGCAACTTTAGGATTCCATAGTAATCTAGGAATAAATGCTAACTGAACCCGGATACATTTTTACCAGTCAAAGGTTCAGAGGAGTATTTAAAAATCCATAAATGACATCTCTGAGTTCTCATGGTTTTGCTGAAATTTATTCAGTGATCCTAGGTCCAGAGGAAGGCCATGTTGTTGCAAGCTTCCTCAGGCATGAGATTGTGGTGTGCCATGCTATAAATTCAAAACAGAAACAAGGATGACCTTTCACAGCTAGCAGCTCTTTCCAATCTCTGTCTTGTCAATCCACTCACCAGTGTGACACTGTTCAGTACAGTACTTCTTACAGAGAGAGAAAAAAAAAAAGAATGAGATGTATGTTTTTCATACCTCCAAAACCTGGTCTCATGCTGAAATCATGGTCATCTATTCTCAGAAGCTGTTCTGACTTTGTCAATGGTGATTTGGTGATGTCAGGGCTTCGTTTTAGTATTGGGCTATGTGGAAAAGATATACAGCATTAACAGAGTTAAGCGTGTTTAAGAGACACATGATTACAGTATTTGACTCTCAGCCTTAAAAGAGAGAACACTCTTTTTCACCTACCAGTTAAACCATATCCCTGTGGTCACATCTGGTGCTTGATCATGTCATTTAAAAAGAACCCTTGAGTGGATTTTACATACAGAATGCAGGATATTTTAAATGGTTCTCATTCTAATATTATCTGAATGGTAAAATACTTATTTCAAATTCTAGTTTCTGTATACAGATTATCTGAGTTTTTAATGTATTTTAAATACAAACATTCAAATGTTTTGTTTACACTAGATTCTGTTAGATGTGAATAAAAGAATAAGTGTGTTGGGGGAAGGAGAGCAGCTTTTCTGACATAGATTTATGATAGGACATGAGGATAGGAATTAGGGAAACAATATCTCCACTAAAAGCTCACTGGCTGCAGCCCAGGAACAAAATGGAGATGGACTGGGAACTCAGCCAGGGGGCAAGTTGACTTGCAGCTTGGAATAAAATGATTAACTCCTGCACCAGATTGCGAAAGAAAACAGGAATGCCAGAGATAGGAATGTATGAGATGCAACCAGAAGTGTATACAGTTGCACCACATCTTGTACGAGAGGCTTTGCTTTGGGTCTGTGCCAAGTTTATCTCTGAAAATAGAGTAAAATGTTTCAGTCTAAAGATTGATTTCAGGTGCAGCCTCCCTTTTATTTCTCTGATGTAGTTCTACTCATGTAGGAGTAAGAGCGGTCTATACTGCACGTGGTGATAACTGAGAAGGATTGAGGTTGTTTGAGTTCCCCAAGAAAAAAAGGATTCAGGAAGGTTTTCTATTTCTGATAAAAAATATATATACTGGATGCCAACAGCTTGCAGTGAAACACCCCTTTTCATGTTTAATTAAAAAGATAAGTCAGTGATAGACAAAACAAAACAAAAAAACCCACCCCCAAATCCTTGACTCTGACATCCCTTCTGGATAAAAAGAAACCTCTTTGAGAGACAAGAACATTTCTAGTAAATGTGGGAGCTTGCTTTATCAAGTGGAATTCTTGTAGATCATAAACATGAAGGCCAGAAGTATCATTAATATAATCTATTCTGCCCTCCTGCATAATGAGAGGCCACAGAATTTCACTAGTGATTTCTTTATGAAGCCTGTAACTGCGGGTTGACCTAGAACACATCTTTCAGAAAGATAATCAGTCCTGGTTTAAAGGTTTATGTGATGGAGAATCAACCACATCCCTAGGTGAGTTGTTACAATGATTCCTTACCCTCATGGATAAAAAACTGTGCTTTTTATTTCTACTCTGAATTTGTTTGACTCCAAACGCATCTACATGACCCCTAATTCCATTTCTGTGTTACTATCTCCCAGCCCGTATAACCTATATGCTTTGTTTATGGATGCATATGTTTGTATATACATGCATATACATGTTCAAATTCATGCAGCTTGAGATACAATCCAACTGACCTGTCATTTATAAAACTAGCTCAACAACAGTTTTTCTGTTTTGGGTTGAATGAAAATATTTTGACCCCTCAAAACACATTTCCATTTTAAGAAATTTTAAATTGAAATGAAAGGAAATTTAGAAACCAAGTTTGAATTTTTTTTTAATTTTCTGAAGATTTTTTTTCCTCAACATTAATCATTTGGCAAATATCAACATAAATTTGCAAAATGGTTTAGTGTTGCCATATATGCATTTTTCCCTGAAAAAAGTTTGTAAAAAATGTCACTAAGCTCTATTCATCTACCACTACACCAATTTGTGTCATCTATAGACTTTGCAAGCTATAATTTTATGTTTTGTTTTAGATCAGTGATAAGAGATATTGAATAGCATGAGGCTAAGAACAGATTCCAGCAGGACTGTACTGGGAACATTCCCATGGGATAACAATTCCCCATTTACAATTACCTTTTGAGAGCTATCAATTAACCAGTTTTTAATCTATTAACATGTACTACATTGATTCTTGATTTTTTTAAATCAGAAAGTCACATGGAACTAAGTAAAAATGTTTTATAGAAGTCTATTCTGTCAATACAATTACCTTTGTCGACCAAATTTGTAATTTCACCTATAAATGATTTGAAATTGATTTCACATATATGTTATTTCATTTCTGCTTAATCAGGATGTCTTAACTGAGTAAGCCTTCATTTATGATTATTGAATTGTAGGCTGTGGGAATCTGGAGAAGTTCTCTTAACTCCCAATTTTTACTTAAACTCTTTTGTTTAAATTTTTCCTCCTAGTCAATTTTGCTTGTAATTGTTTTCAGCTTTGGGAAATTGTGCTTTTTAGAATGACAAGTGGCTTCATATATTGCTTGTCAGCATTATATTGCACATAACAAATGTAATTAAGTTGTGATCATTTTCCTAGGCAGCTACTAAATCTTCAAGCACAGGATCTATAACTATTTTAGAAAGCTAATGATGGATGTGCTTTTTTTAAATCAGAAAGTCACATGGAACTAAGTAACAATGTTTTATAGAAGTCTATTCTGTCAATACAGTTACCTTTAATCTTCGAACTCTTCTCATTTCCTGATGTGTCCTACACATTTGTTTTATACACCTGTTCCCTCATCTTATGCATACCTTGTAAGTACTTTGGGCCAGTATTTACAGTTCTTAGAATAGAAGAACTGTGGTCCCTAATCATAATTTCTAGGGAACTATACTAATAACCTTAAACTGTGTAGGTTTGGGCCTTGATGAGAGACCATCCTAGAAACATTCAGCCCTGTAAAAACTCTACAGTAGAATGTAATGTTTTTCATAAGGAAGATGTTGCAAAACGTGACATTATGACTACTAACAGGCCTAATTTGTATGGTCATGTGGCTAAATGGAAGCCACTAAACCCATTTGCATCCATGATCTATTCCGAACTTCAAACGAGGTCTGCAGACATGAAAGCTAGAGCATGGCTTCGCATCCTAACCCATTCACATTTTTTGCAATGCATCAGTCTGCCCATGGAGGGAAAGACTAAGTCAGGCTATGTCTATACTGCGGTTTTTTTTGCAGAAGAGGATATGCAAATGGAACACTCATTTGCATATCTTCTTCCTATTCTTTTTGTGGAAGAGGTTTTGCCGCTAAAAAGTCCCATGTAGATGGGGCCATTTGTCAGAAAAAAAACCTTTTTTGCATGATCCTGTAAACCTCGATTTTTGAGGAATAAGGGATCTTGCGAAAAAGGGTTTTTTTTTCTCACAAACGGCCTTGTCTACACAGGGCTTTTTAGCGTCAAAACGTCTTCCGCAAAAAGAATTGGAAGAAGATATGCAAATGAGCACTCCATTTGCATATCCTCTTATGCAAAAAAAAAAAAACCCTGCAGTGTAGACATAGCCTCAGAGCTCAGTCTGAGTAGGAGCCGATGGGAGATAATCCCCAATGCCATATCCAACCAGAACATATACTCATAGTTGCTCTTTTGACACAGAAAGAGTCAAATGTATGATTTCATTTGAAGAAGAAAATGAAGAGTTTGAGGCTCAGATCCTCTGTTGGAACAGACTCCAAAGCAGCTGTGTCAGCCTGTACTAGTTGAGGATCTGGGACCTGAAAAAACAAAGCACTAAGAAGCTGTTTGGACTTGTATTGCTGTGCTGCTGACTAGAACTGGTCAAAATGTTTGAAAAGCTTTTCCCATCAAAATACTATTTAGTCAAAATTGAGGCACCTCAAAATCAGTGGCCAATTTGCAAGATTTTAACCAATAAGTATGCAACTGGTAAAAAATATACACGTCTATTTCCATGAACATGTTCAAATAAAACTATTTTATTTATTTGACATTGTACTGGGGGTTGTTAAAAGACTTTTCAATAAAAAAAAGTGAAATTAAGATTTTTGCTTTGTTCAAAATTTGAAAATTTCACTTTTGAAAACTCAAAACATTTGGGGGATTAATTAAGTTTTTGTTGTTCTCCCCCTCTTAAAAACATTTTCCCCCTTGAGGTGGGTGAGGGAGAGAAAACAGGGAGAGAAATGAGGATTAAAAAAAAGAACCCCAAAAATTATATCCCAAACTTTTGGGGGTTTTTGAAACAAAACCAAAACCTTTTTTATCTGAATCTTCAAAACAAAAAGAATGAATAATTTTTCCCTTCAAAATATTGAACCATCTAACAAAGCAATAATTAGTGAAAATTTTAGGTTGTTACAAAAATACTTTCCCTGAAAAAAATGTCGAAAAACATTTTGGCCACTCCAATGTAATTTGCTGCTTTTTCCTGTTTGGAGCTCTGGAAGAGGAAAATGCTCCCCAAAATCTACAGCAGAAACTCTTTGGGTGCGTCTAGACTGGCAAGATTTTGCGCAAAAGCAACTGCTTTTGCGCAAAAACTTGCCGCCTGTCTACACTGGCTGCAAGAATTTGCGCAAGAACACTGACTTTGTAATGTACAAAATCAGTGCTTCTTGCGCAAATACTTTCATGCTCCCGCTCAGGCATAAGCCCTCTTGCACAAGAATACTTGTGCAAGAGGGTCAGTGTAGACAGGAACATTCATTTCTTGCGCAAGAAAGCCCGATGGCTAAAATGGCCATCGGAGCTTTCTTGCGCAAGAGAGCGTCTATACTGGGCACGGATGCTTTTGCGCAAAAGCAAATCTTTTGCGTAAAGGCACATGCCAGTCTAGACGCTCTCTTGCGCAAATACTTTTAACGGAAAAACTTTTCCGTTAAAAGTATTTGCGCGAAATCATGCCAGTCTAGATGCAGTCTTTAGGATTAGCTAAGTAAAATTCCTGCTTTATTATGCCTTGATAGAGATACACAGCCTCTTCTATCTAGGCTGCCATGAACTGATTCAGAGTAAGCCATTGAGACTCAGTTTTCCCTCTTCACTTTCTGTTCCACTAGCAACCCCAAGTTTTGTGGATATCTGTATTTGGCTCTGCTTAATACCCATGCTAAGAAGATTGCCTTAACGATCAGCAGGAAAAAACTGAAGGGAGAGAGTGACATTTCCTGATGCCAACTGTTGCATTAGTGAGTGGGACTGACATTGCACAGTACTTCTGTGACAAAGAAATCACTGCTGCAGCCTCTGTATAGGTTAGGCTGATGTGGAAGATTAACTGACACATAGACACTATATCTTCGAGCCACATATATTTTGTCATGCAGCATCAGAGAGCGCATCCGTAGGACCCAGAGGAGAATGCTGGAGTTGGAATAGGGGGCACTGGATTTTTAAAAGATTCTTTAGAAGCCATTTGGTTTCCCAGATTGGCTTAGAAGCCAATTGGTTTCTAGGATTCATCTGATTCTGTTCAAGATTTGGCTTCTCACCAGCTTTCTTGAGAGTGCTCCTTTTCCTGACTAGCTAGGGCTACAGTGCAGCCATTTTAAAAAGCTAGTGTCACCTACTGAATCTGTACATGTCACTGATCTTAGTCAGATGTTTTTAACAGTCCTTATCAAGGGGAGAAGCTTTCCATAAGTGGCAGAACGAGGAAGAACTTGAAGAGTGAACTAGCATCTGGGCTGTTATAGAACTCCGGAGGCTAGAGAAATGGGATTCCTAGCTATCATGGGAATCGACATAAGGTACAGTTGGGCATCTTTGACATTCATTGACTTTAAGGCCAGAAAGGACGACTAGATCATCCATCTCCTACATAATTTTACCATAGATTTTACTGACTAATTTCTGCATAAAGCCCCAAAACAGGTGCTCCAGTTCAACCACATGTTTTAGAAATACATCACTGATGATTTAAAGATTTCCAGTGGGGGAGAATCCACCGCCAGCTTAGATAAATTGTTCCAATGGTTCACTACCTTCACTGTTTAAAATGGAAATACGAAGCTGATTTTAATTTGTCTGGCTTTAGCTTCCCACTATAGGACCTTGTCATACCTTTGACTTCAGGACTAATGGGTCTCTCTTCTATAAGAAATTATCTTGTGTAGATACTATTCTGTTACTAAAAGGGACAGAAACCTCCCTGCTTCTAGGGTGAGTAGAGGGTGTGGAATTTCTTAGCCTCTCAGTTAAGAGAGGAATGGACAGCTGAGTTTGTAACACACTGATGGTGTTTGTTATACATCCTTCTGACTTGCAGAGGTTGTGAGCCTCTTTCAAAATAGCACATCTACACTGCAGGGAAGCCTGAAAATTAGTCAGAGGCAGGCTTCCCTAATGTAGATGTGCTATGTTGATTTAGAGCCCCAGGAGGAATAACTTAGAATGGCCCTAGTGAGGGGCTATTTTGAAATAGCGGAAGTGGAGTGTCTACACACGCCTTATTTCAAAATAGCTATTTTGGAATAGGCATTATTCTTCATAAAATGAGGTTTATAGAAGTCGGAATAAGCCGTCTGTTATTTCTAAATTATTTCAAGATAACAGAATTGCTGTGTAGATAACAGAATTGCTTGCATAGTTATTTCGGAATAATGGCCTTTATTCGGAAATAACTCTGTTGTGTAGACACACCCTTACAGAGCCTCCCATTACAGAACCTGGTTCTTTAGCTGGAGAGATTAATACCTGTGGCTCTGGAGGGCTTAGTCCAATTCCTAGGGCAGGTCTGCACTACGGGACAATGTTGACCTAAGGTACACAACTCCAGCTACGTGAATAGTGTCTCTGGAGTTGACGTATCTTAGGCTAAGTTGCTGCAGGGTCTCCACTGTGGGGGGTCAACAGGAAAAACTCTCCCATGAACTGCCCTTATGTTTCTTGTTCCAGTGGTGTACCAGAGTCAAAGAGAGAGAACAACTAGTTGTCAGTTTGGCAGGTCTTTACAGGACTTGCTAAATCACCCCTGGAGGATTGATCGCTGCAGTGCCAATCTCCTGGTAAGTGTACTTGCCACAATGGCACATAAATAGTCATATCCAGTGCTGAACCAGAGACCCCCTGAGCTGAGAGCACAGGTCTCTCCAACTTAAGCCAGGTTCTGTAGTTGTGTCTGTAACAGAGTATTAGGCACAAAAGAGGTGACCAGCACACCCTGAGCAGTAGGTCTTAATTCTGACCCTCTCAGATTGGGAGGAAGACACTGTGGTTTTGCTGCTGACAGTCAATAATATAAAGAGCTAGCAAAATGCAATCGCTACTGAGAGGCTATGTTTTTAGTAGCATACCTGCCTTGCTTGTGTGTTTCTCCATGTGTTTCCCGTCTCTGTCTTTGAGGTTGACTATAAGAAAAGGACAGAAACAAGAATTTAAACATTCAGAATATCATAAAGTTTGTCATTTTTAAAATCTAGTCTTTGCATAATACCAAGTAAAAAGGTGGAGTTGGTAATTGTTGTAGCAGGGGATGTGTGGGAGGTACAGTATTTTGGAGTCTTTGCTTGTCCCACCTTACAATGTGTGTAAATATTTCCACCTGCATATTTTTATCCATCCTTTGGGTTTCCCTGAGTGCCAACATAGCCATAAAAGGAAGGGATCGACAGTGTACTCCTTAACTGCAGTCAATAGTGTTGTTTAAGTTGCTTACCAGAGGGTTGAAACACTTTGGATCATGTTATTTACATAGGGTCCAAGACTGTGCTTTACAATAAGTTATTTGGTTTTATAGGGCAGTATGGTCCTTTCTGCTATGACTAGAAGCACAGTCAGCCTTTGGCTATATGGAGGTTATTGACCCTGGCCAGTGATTGCCTATGAATAATGCAATTCTCAGAGATTATGTGATTTCAGGATAATTTATTTAAAATCCTGGATTTTTCTTGGGAGAGGAAGGCAGAATGATGTAATGGGGTCATTGCCCTCTACCCAGCTTTCTCTCTTGCTGCTCCTTTGGAGACCACAGTACGAGGCTAGATTTTGGCATCCTATACAGAACACCTAACTGTAGAAAAATAAGAGATTTCTGTGCAATCACAAAAGCATTCAGTACTAGGTATTCAAAAGAGGATGGCAGGACATATTGCAGAAATTCAGTTTTATTCAGATAAAAAAAATAGTCTAAAAAAATGCAGGCAGCCTGACGTGAATTATAAAAGTACTGTGACTTACCAGGGAAAACTTGTTCAGTCACTCCTGACAAATGAGAATTTCATGGCATTTACACCACATTCAGAAACTCTGCAGTCATTTTAGTTACACATTCTCTCAGCTCATACTGGCACGCTCCTTACATTTTAATATCTAAAATGTCCCATTTTTGTTGTGCCATATCACATTGACATATTGAGATATTCTGTAAGATGCATAGATGAAACAGCTGGTATGTATGAGAATGATATTTGTGTTTAGAAGAAACCCCAGTTCCTATAAAGCCTGACCCCTATAAATATCTGCTTT
The DNA here is from genome assembly GCA_032595735.1 of Pelochelys cantorii. NCBI lineage: Eukaryota > Metazoa > Chordata > Testudines > Trionychidae > Pelochelys > Pelochelys cantorii. The sequence goes on from CM064328.1 coordinate 67,003,530, forward strand.
CTGTTTGTTATTCAAGGGTCAGATCTAACAAAATACACATGAAAGATTCCCACTGATGTCCATGAAATTCAGATTACTCAAGTACCTCATTTTGAGGGGCACCACTCATTTTAGTTCCCAAATTACCTGTGTTCCACAGAAATTCACTGCCCCCTCACTATTATTGCTGAAAATAATTCACATTGAAATTAAGAACCAAGGTTATAGAAAAATAGCTATACCAAAGGAATTTTGTTTCCCTCGTTTTGCCTCTCTGTACCACATTCTGTGCCAGATTTAGCTGACTGAGGTGCAGACTTCCTGTATGTGTAAAAGTTTTCAGGCATGGCCCAGCATGGAATACCTATCTCGTTAGTGGATGATAATGGAAATACTAAGCCTACTCTCAAAGCCTGACATTTAAGAAAACCAAAACATCTTTTCTTGCTGCCCAGACCCCTTGAATCTCTGCATTGGTCTCCCTTTCACCAGCCTTGCCTCCATTTATGTCCTTGTCTCCTCCACCACCCTTCTTTCTCCGCATGTCTTCACAAGTTTCACAAATCTGTGCCTGACATTAGCCTCTGATGGAATTTGACCCTGAAGTTGCACAGAGAAAAACAGTCAGCCCATTTTAGCATAATGCATCCTTACTGAACACCTTTAAGGCTGCTAAGCTGTCACAGTGGGTAACATTGTTACTAAATTAAAGCATAGTCGCTATGCAGTGACATCTAGAGGTGTTTAAAAGAAGTGTATTAGAACCAAGCTCTCCAAGCCTTCGTGGTAGGTGTTACTTCCAGGCAGATGTGACATATCATTTTGTACTGTCCTTTCAGCCAACAGTTTAGATTTAAGTGTCTGCTTGGAGAGTGACCAGAATCGGAATAAGAAAGCCAGTCCTACTTAGATCTGTCCTCACCTCCCAATTCCACAAAGATCTATTCCAGGGGTGGGCAAAATACAGCCCACCAAGTTGCCAGATCCAGCCCACTAGAGCCTGGGAGCCTCTGCCAGGCTTTCTGCCTGCCCCATCTCTGCACACTGCTCAGAGCTGCTCTCTGAACACTGCACACCCAGGGAATGAGGGTGTAGGGAGAGGCTTTGCATGCTTTCCCTGCCCCCAGCACAATCTTACAGTTCCCATTGGCTGGACAGGCAGCACGCAAAGTACCCCTCCCCTCTCCAAGCTCGCAAGGTTCAGAGCCACACATGGCCCCTTCAGCTGGTGCAGGGGCATAGAAGGCAGGGACTTTGGCTGAGGAACCAGCTGCTCCAGGTAAGTCCCTCCCAGCCAGAGCCTGCCTCTGGCACCCCAGCCTCTCCCTCTCCCCAACCCTCTGCCTCCCCCACCCTATGTGACCCAAACCCTCTGCATCCTGCTCCTGCACCCTTACCCCTTGTAACCCAAATCCTCTGCACCCATTCCTTGTTCCAGACCCAGCACTCCCTCCTACATCCCTCTTCCAGGTCACAAACTCCTCCCAGACCTTTCACCCCAATCCCTACCCCCAGTCACAACTCAAATCCCTGCACTCTCTCCTGCAGTCCTGTTCTAGGTCACAGCCCCCTCTCAAACCTGGCACCCTCTCCTACACAACTCCTCCAGGTTACAACCCCCCTCTTATCCCCCTCCTCCAGGTCAGAATCCTCTCCTGCATCCATACCCCTTCCCAGGCCCTGCACCCCAGTCTCCTGCCCCAGGTCATAACTGCCTTCTTCACCTAAACAACCTCCCAGATCCCCTCCTGTATCCCAGTCCCTTACCCCAAGCTCCCTTCCACACCCAACCTCCTTCCCAGACCCTACACCTCCTCCATTAATATCATGGAAGAGTGACCACTTACCAGATTCTTGGAGTGGCCCTCCATGAAAAATTATTGCCCACCCCTGATCTATTCTGACCTGAGCAGGCTCTCTGACCCTGGTAATATCCCACTAAACCCACTGTGCTAGATTGGCAAAGCCAGCTGCTCTCTTCAAATCTTATGCATTTTAGGGATTCCCTGGAGTCCAAGATACACAATGCATTCTGGGAAACCTGACATGGAGAAGCTCTGGTGTCTGTAACATTTGACAATTTCATTCTTCTCTGCAGGTTATGCAGTACCATACTCTAAAAGAGGCTCTTTTAAATTAGCATGCTTGGTGGGACAAAACAAGCAACTAGGCCCTTAAGCACATAAATCCAGGCTTAATGAACAACAAAATGATGCATCACTTTAGCAGCTTCATTTGGTAATCCCGCCTTTTGTTTCTGCCAGTGCAGGTACAATTTTATGTAAGTGTACTTACATGCTAACCAAGGCAATACATTATCAAAATAGATTTTGTGTAAAGACTGTATGTACCATCTTCTATTTGCTAAAAAGCACTGGAAAATAGAAAACAGCACATTCAGCCTGGTTTGAGTTTCTTATGGCACTATATATGTAATTAGAACTGTGTGGCAAATGAGAACTTTTCTGAGAGAATTGGCATGGGAAAAAATCTCGTAAGTTCTCAAGGGAAGGTTTAAAAAATGTGGAAATATCTGTTCCCCCACCTATCACTTTCACATTGTTTTCCAACTTTTGCTAGATGGAGAACAACCAAGCCTACCTGACTTTATAACCTTTTCCAACTGCAGAAGTCTGGGGGTTTTTTGTATCACTTTCTCTCAAAGAAATAGGAGAAACTATTTCCCCTCTTTTGGGGAGGAAGGAGTTGGCATTTCCCCACAGCTTGAAAATAACTTTAAAAAAATCAACTCCCCACCCCAACCTTAATTTCAAAGTTAAAAAAAAAGAAACTTTATTAAGTGAAAATCTTCAGCCACCTCTACGATGACATTATTCTGTGGAATATATTCTATAAATAGAGACATTCAAATCCTCCAGTTATTCCTTGAGAATTACTGGCAAAACTCCCGTTTTAATAATAGTAGTATTGTCCCACTGGCAAAGTGGTAGCCCACATTAGAGCCTTGCATTTGTCCATTTGGACAAGAAATTGTCCAGGTATACTAAATCAAGGTGTGGCCTTAATATAATGTTTGTGCACTATATAGACATGTTTTGTTTCCCTGAACAGCCACAGTGTGCCCTTTAAGTTGAACGCTTGGGTGACCACCCACGAGAGATTCAAATGCCACCCAGCTCGTTAGCAGAGTGCCCACAGCCAACAGCATGTATTTCTATTGGTGGTGGACCTCACACATGCTTTGGTGCACATAAAATTTATTCTACACATGGATGGAAAAAAATAGAGGGAACACTGGTCAGAACTGCTTCCACACAATCCTTACCACATTCGTGGACCAGGCACTTCCTATCCTATCCCAAGGAACAGCTCCCTTGCTGGTATTTCTCTCCAGGGACCCATATGTATAGCAAAATGCAGGCTATCCCTGTTGACTGTCCACACTCATATCCTAAGCTTGAAATTTGTGAAACCCTGTGTTAGCGCCACACTCTTCTGTGCTGATGGTTTTGTCTGGTGGCTCTAGGAGTCAGGTTCAGACCTCTCTTTTGAAGCTGCTTTTACTGCACAACAGCAACTTCTGCTGAGCACATAAAGCCCCTATTTACTCAAAGGTGGTCAGTGAGAACCTTTGCTTCCAAGATCCCTACTGGAAGGCTACAAACAGCTGGTTCATAACATTATCCCACTTTGCGATCGGTGGAGGTAAGACACTAAGTACTCTTTAAAGGTAAATACCCACTGGATTGACCTCCTTTATTTTCTCTGTTTTAAAGAGAAGCTAAATTATTTGCCAAGCATCCTGCAAAAAGTGAGTGGCACAGCCAAGCACAAGATCCAGATGTTCCAACTTCCAGCATATCCACTATGTTTGCATAGATTATTAAGTGTCCAGTAACTTGGATTACAGGATTTGGCTCAAGAAAAATACTGAAGTATAAAGTGAAAACTCCAAACTATTGGGCTACGTCTACACTGCAGGCGCGTTCTTGCGCAAGTAAATTTACAATACAACGTCGGAAAACAGGGCTTCTTCTGGAAGAGTATTCCTCTCCCCACAAGGAATAAGCCCTCTTGAGCAAGAGCTCTTCCACAAGAAGGCAGTGTAGACAGGCAACATGAATTTTTTGCGCAAGAAACCCCTTTGGTTAAAATGGCCATCAGAGCTTTCTTGTGCAAGAGAGAGTCCCCACTGCCATGGACGCGCTTGCACAAAAGCACATCTCTTGCACATGGCAGTGTGGATGTGCTCTTTTGGAAGACCTTTTGCACAAGAACTCTTGTGCAAAACAGTTTTTGCGCAAGAAGCCTGCAGTGTAGACGTAGCCTTGGTGTGTTGGGTTAGAGCATTATGATATCTATCCTCAGTCACTCTCTCATTGACGACCGGGACAAGCTAGTTTAGCAAGGTAGAACTAGACAATCAAACTAGCAAGAAACAATTTGACAGATTTAGCCTCTGTTTGTTATAAAGTAGCTTTTAAAAACTCTGGACTGATCAGACAGTTCGCTACAAGTATGGACAATTATTGTTCACTGAGCTATTTTTGATTGGGCAGGTATGTCATATGAGACTTTACCTGTTTCCCGATAGGATAATTTCATTGTCATTTCTGTTTTCTGCCATGAATGCTTATGTGTGGATATAAAATTCTCTTAACCAGTACTGCCAAATGCAACTTCAGAGCTCTTTTCCTGCTAAGATTCCTGCTAGTAAAACAGATTAGCAAAATTTTCATGGAACACATAGGTGATCATAAGAAAAGTCATTCTTTTAAGAGTTGGTAATTCATAGCATTATATACCACATTATCTGTGTGCCTCACTTTCTAAAGTGAATAAATCTCATCCCTGTTTCACAGAGTGGAAAACGAGGGCACAGAGAGGTCAGTGCCTTACTAATGGTCTCTCAAACAGACATGGGGTTTTACTGTCGGCAACTCTGTTGGCTCTTTTTCTCCCAATCTGGACCCTGCTTTAATAGGCCTCCCTAGCAGATAGTCTGCTGTGTAGTTCCTCTCTTCACAGCATCTCCCGTTACAGCTGCATAACCCTAATGCCCACAGAGCTCCAGAAGAGCTGAAGTAGTGAATGACTAGCTCTCTGAAAGTGGAAAGATAGCTTCATTAAAATGACAGAGGAGAGGAGAGCACTGCACTATCTCCGACCCTATCAGGCAGGGTCTCTGGGCAGCAGAACCATTGTGCAAAGGGACCAGATCAGTGGGAGTTATGAAGAGGGGGGCACCCCTATGCAGTGTGGGACTCAGCCCAGCCATGCCACCTTGTGTGTCAGCACTCAGATGCCAGTGCTGAGAAAGGGCAGAGTATTTTTTGTGACCTCTTGCACTTGCCTCCCCACGTCCCGGCGAGATTATGTCATTGGTATGCCTGCTAATTTCCCCAGCTACTTGTGCTGGGTACAGGTTTGAAAACTTGCAGCTCAGTTTCTAGTTATTTGGTATGAATGATGAGGCACCTAAACCAACTATTGACTCCCAATAGCAAGGACAGTCTAGTAATCAGGGTGTGAGCCTAGGACAGGGTGGCCAAGTGTCTGGTTTTCAACTGGTTAGAAAAGGATCCTCCCCAGCCCATGAAAATAAGCAAGTGAGTGAGGGCGGGGAGAGTGAATGATGGAGGGAAGGGTGATGGAGTGAGTGGGGTGAGGCCTCAGAGAAGGGCTGGGGCAAAGGTGTTCAGTTTTGTTTGGTCAGAAAGCTGGCAATCCTACAGCAGATTTGGGCAACAAAGGTTCATTTCTCTCGCACAGACTTTCTGGACAAATCAGCCAGGGTCAGGTATTCACTTGGAAGGCTTTGCCAATGTACTAGTGCAGATGTAAGAAGTGAAGCGTAAAACCCTAATGTAGACACCATTATACGAACAAAGTCCTTTTGGAGTACATCATTTGGAGAACTGTTACAAACTGTACAAATAACTCTTTTGTCGGCAAAGTGGCAAAAAGAATTTGATGGTGGAGCACAGGGTGAAGAGAAGGGAATAGTCCACAGTGCCAAATGTAACCAAAAGACCACGGAGAGGGAGTAGGGAAAGAGTTACTTAAATAATGACTGAATACTTCACATATTTCAGTCATTAAAATATGTGTTATTCTTTGAGGAGAGCCTTTTTATTCAAAGATAAGTACAGAGCTGAAAACTCCTCAAAGTCCCTCACGATTTAATTTGCCTATAAAGCATGTAGCTGTCTAAAGATAGGGTGATGAGCCTAGTTCTCTGTCTAATCTGTCCCTGTCTGGTTATCTCAGCATCGGTGAATGACTTTGATGGTATAGCATCAATGGCATGCTGAGGGCAGAAGCCAGACTGTAGGAGATCAAGGAGAGAGTTGGAGAGGGAATATGAGTTGACATCAAGCTTGGAAGTAAATGGGAAGTGGGAGGTGGGGCAGCAATTGGAGGGAGATGTAGGGGTGAAGGGTGGGGTACTGCAGGGCAGAGGCAAAAAAAAAGAGCGCTTGAAAAAGAGCTGGTGAATTGACAGAAGCCAATAATAAGGGAAAGTGAAGGGGCGAGGGACTAGGCAGGGCTGGAAGGAATGAGATTGAGGGGACACCTTCAGAGCAGTTGGCCCCATTGCTCCCCTCTGTCGGCAGGCCTGGACATATCATAGATTTTGAAGCAGATAGAAGATAGGAAACGTTAACGTTAGAGACTGTGGTAAAGAAGAGGCCAGGATGACAACAAGCTCTTGCCGGTCTCTGTTGATTTGTCAATAAACTATTCAGACTATTATGGGAGGGGAAATGATGCAGCAAATTTGAGCTGAGATTCAAAGTGCACCAGAGTTCCTAGGGAATGGAGGAGGGAAAGCAGAGTAAGATGTGTAGCAAGGAGAAAAGCATACACTTGCTGAAGGAAGAAAGGGCAAACTAATAGTGGAGAAAACTGGCAGCCATGGGATCACAAGCCATTATAACCCTTAGTTTTATCCACTTTCACACTGACTGGGGCAGAAAATACAATATATAAAGAGTAAAATATTACTCATTGAAGATGTGATGTATAGCCTCGCTGATTTGCATCTATGAGTGTGTTGCGGGGGGAGGTCCTGAAAATTCCTGAATTGTAAAGAAACACAGCAAAGAGAATTCATTACAAAATGTAATTTATCTAGATATTTGGCAAACAGAGTTTAGTTGTCATTACTTCTGGTCACACTTCATAGTCTATAGTATGAAGGCTCAATATGTCACCTCAGAACTACCGTTTACTCAATCTTTGCTGGGAAGTGGCGAGAGAGAGCCATTTTCTGGATACAAATGATATGTGAGAATCAGTGGGGTATGAGCTGAAAAGGTTCTACTGTATTACTTGAAGTGATCCAGAAACTTCAATATGAAATCCCCTGTCCATCCAAATATTATATGAATAAGGTGCAATCTTGAGACGCATTACACTGCCGGTTTTGCAGATGAAAAGAACTGAGGGACCACCGGCAAAAATGTTGTTGGGATCTATTCTAGGCAAAATGACTGGTAAGAAGCACAAGAAGGCTCAAAGCCAGAAGAGAACAAAGGAAGTCGCTCAAGGTGAATGACACATTATATTTCTAGTGAGAGGCGTTTCAGTGAAGTCTGCAAAAACTAGATTCGATGGGGTTAAATTGAGAAATGGAGGGGGGAAATGCAAGAGGATGTGAACAGTTAATTTGCTTGATGAGTTTAAAAGTAAAGAGATGGAAGGAAATGGGATCTTAGAGGAAGGTGTTCAAAGAGCAGCTGGGGCTGAGGGAGATAGGCCCTCAGCCCATCTACAGCGTCCCCCCTCCCCCCCGAGACCCCACCTCCCATGTTGAAGGGGAGGTGGCGGGGCAGGATGCTGAGCACACACACACCCCATGGGGAAGGGTTGACCTGGAAGGAGGCAAGAGCATGCCTGAGTTTCCCCGGCCCCTGGAGCACCAGGGAAGGAGAAGGCCACATGGTTTGAGCTTCCCTGGCCCCAGGAAGGAGGAGGTTGTGTGGCTCCAGCCTCTCCAGCCTCGGGATGGTGGAGGCTGTGTAGTTCCAGTATCCTCAGCCCCCAGAGCACTGGGGAGGGAGGAGGCTGCACATAAGTAGGTGTTCTGGGGGCGGAGTATGGGTGGGGTCATGCCTGGCACTTTGGGAAGGCAAAGCTTTCTCCCTTGTAGGCTACCGGGCACCCATGAATGTTGGACAATACAGCAAATGACCTTGAGATTTCTGGGATGGATTGATTGAAATAAAAATGTCAAGTGCATTGATTTGGTTATATTATGATAGCATTGCAGATGCAAAAAAGCACTTGGGGGGGGGGGGGGACAGGAGAAACCTTTTCACACTTTATATAGGCAGCCAAAAAATCATCAATTAAACAAATTGTTTGCATGACTGAAGGACTGGATGTATCTAAACTTCTCACTTTAAAATATTAGTATTTATGCTAGCAATCAACTTACTAGTGATAACAGAGCTATAAGGATGTCATTGTCAGCACTGTGTCCAAAGCTTCATGGCTTTATATTATTATATGAAATATGATATATACACAGTATACATGTGCCAACTTAATTTTAGAGGATTCTTCTTTTCCCCTAAACAAAGCACAGGCTTTCCTAGTTTTAGAAACATGATTGTTTTTAAACTGAATCATCCTTGGAGGAAAAAACCCCATGGATTTAAATTACAGTAGTAACAGATTTGCTAGATTGAACTAATTTGGGTGAATCAAAAATAGCCTGAGAGGTGTGTTTATCTCTAACTACACGCAGAGTTAGATGAATTCTGTCCTGTTAAAAGCAGAGTAGCTGAATGAAGAGTATAATAGGTAGGCTGATGGCTGTATTAAAAGCTTAAAAATGTAAGGTGAAAACAAGAGCACCCAATACCAAGTGATACAATCAAGAACCCTAAAAGCTTAAATTAGGCAATAACTGGAGGAGCAAGAGTCAAGCTTTTGCAACATATTCGTATTCACTTATAGATCTAATACTAACATGCCATTTTTATTTCATAGTGGGTGAATTACATGATCATCTGTGCTGTCACCATATAGTCCTCCCTGACTTGTATACTCCTTTACATAAAAAGGGCTGTTAAATATTTTTAAAACTATTCATAAAAAATATTTGTCATGGAATTGTAACACGATCCTATTTGTAACACAAGTATAATGGAGAACACTGAGGACTGAATGAAGTCCCCTGTGGTGAGGTGCTCACCCACACACTACTCTTGAGCAGGTAAAATAACATTTCAGCACAACATCATGACGCAACATCATCTGATCTTGCTACGCTATCACACTGGTGATTCAAACTCTTGTTCCGCTTAAGCTGTTCCCGGCTTGAGTATGAACCATGTATAAATGATGCATGTGCGCCTTGGAATGAATAGTTATAAATAGATAATAGGTTTTTGCATTCTTTTATGGCTGCATTCTCTTCATTCATGTGGCACATATCTGTAGCTTTTGCTAATGTTCTTAATTACACTGTGAAGAAACACTCATTTTCAAAGCTTAACATGTATGGTAACTAATCTCTATAACATTGCACTGGTTAAAAAAAAAAGACAAAGCAGTGCCTTCTTTCAAAATTTCCCATTAAAAAATTTCAAAACCATTGAAATTTCAAAAGTCATTTGGCATGAAAACATTCCATTAGTGTTCCATGCTGTTGAATACATAAATGATTACTTTACTATTGCAGACTCCTATCTGCTCTCTTTAATGTGATAAACAGAAATGAAACATATGGTACAAGATGATAGTCACTGTCCTAGTCCTTGATGGAGAGGTATAAACAAACACGTTTATAAACTATCCTAATTTGCAGTCTCAGCAGGCCGGGCTGAGCACTGAATGAGAACACTGAGGACTGAGTGAGCTCCCCCTGTGGTGAGGTGTTCACCCCCCCACCCACACACACAACTCTGGAGTGGGTTAATAAGGGCCAGAAGGAGCCAGTTACACATATATGCTACACCTGGAGGCCAGTCAGGGCTTGAGACGGTGGATTAGAATTATCAAGACAAGTTGTGAAATCAGCAGGAGGATGCTGGGAAGGGGTGGCTTGCAGCTGTACTGGATGGGGGAGAAGGTGTGAATTCCTGGGATCATGTTTTTTGTTAGGGAATATGACAAGGGGCTGAGACAGGTATAGTAGCCATAGGGGACAGAGGAAGCTCTGGCGGCAAACCCAGCGATAGAGAAGTAGGGTAGGAAGGACCCAGGAAAACAGCAACAGGGACTGAGCAGACCTAGGTCTCTAATGGTAAGGCCTCTGGGTTGAAAGCTGGAGTTGAAGATGGGCTAATGTTCTCCTATTAACTCCTGGGAAATGGCACCTTACTTAGAAGTGAAATAGAAGACTATCTGAACTAGCACCTGGCTAGCTTGTCCAGTGGGAATTTAATACTTTAGCCTAGATAGTGTGCAGTGACCTGGCTGAAGGAGAGCATCACAAAGGACACACTTGGGGTTGTGAAAGAGCATGGGATGAGCAACCACTGACAGTTGCTCTGTGGGGAAAAAGGTAATTCCCAGACTTAGCAAGGAAGAGGTTCACATGCAGTGAGTGGAGCCCTTTATATAACCCTTCACCCTTTGTGCTGGTTCCACAGACTGTTGGCTGGCATAACACTAAGAAACTTGTACTGGTGCTACCCCTCTGCTACCAGTTCAGTAAATGCTGGAATCTCCAGGACTGGCAGCGTCTTAGAAGCACTAATGTTGACTCTTAGCAATAAAAAATGAGTAGTCATAGAGATAAAAGAAACAACTAAACAAAAGTATATTTATGACAATGAACTACGCAAGCTAATTTGAACTGTTTGCCAGAGAACAGGAGCTAATAAACTCTAAGGGTGTGTCTAGACTACAGTGTTTTGTCGACAAAAGTGGACTTTTGTCGACAAAACTATACCTGCGTCTACACTACCGCCAAGTTCTGTCGACATAACGTCGACAGAACTCGGCAGTTTTGTTGACGGCGGTAAACCTAATTCTATGAGGAATAATGCCTTTTGTCGACAGAGTTCTGTCGACAGAAGGCGTTATTGCATCTACACTGTCCTTTGCGTCTATACTCTCATGTCGACAAAGCGGCTTGCTTTGTCAACAGAACTGGCTGTAGTCTAGACGCTCTTTGTCGACAGAAACTTTGTCGACAGTATCTATCGACAAAGCCTCTGTTGACAAAAGCCTGTAGGCTAGATGAACTCTAAGTGCCAGGTGTAATAATATGTACATGTCTTAGTGGAGCCATATTTTTCCTCTGCTTTTCCTGTTTTGGTGTTTAGGAATCAATTACATAAAGCAACATCTGCTAAATTAAAAGGAAAAAACAAGAGAGGGGGAATGTGATGGGATTTAAACTCCACAGTGAGATTGAGAGGTTAACTGGGAGCTTGGGAACTCAATTACCATGTCTTTGGGCACCTGGAAAGGTGTTCAATAGGTCAATTAGCAGGTTCACTGGAAAGCAGTGAGGTATTCCAAAGGTAAGAGGAGAGGGGGAAAGAGAGGGCATTTGTTCTGGTTTTCTGATAGTGGTCTGATAAAAATCAGGAGTGAGAAAATTGGGAAACGACACAGGAAGGGAGTTGCCTCCATTTTGAGAACCGCCACAAAGTTAAGACTTCAGGCAGGTATCCCTGGGGATTTTGGTGCTCACATGAGGAACAGAGTATCAGAAAAAACTTATGATGGTCTAAACAAGCTCAAGCCTAGGAAAGATGGAAATGATTTAAGTTTGAACTTCTGGCTTGGGATTTGTTGGAAAACTGCAGGGAGAAATTGTATGAGTCATGGGCCCTGAAGGAAGGGGGTTTCAACTCCTGAGATCTTGGAGTTTGAAGGTGTGAGTGAGGTTCTGGGGGGAGGAAGGGGGTCACACTGAGATTTCTAAATTAGGGCAATCTGCAAAGAATGGGGCAGACAATTTCCAGTGCGGGTGGTTATTCCAATACTTAGATCCACCCAGGTAGCAACTGAACAGTTTCTACAACACTGAGCCCTGGTCTACACTAGGGAGTTCTTTAGAAATACCCCTCCCCCCTTATTTCAAAATAATAAGTGGAGTGCCTACAATACCAAGCTTATCATTTAGAAATAATAGGCTGGTTATTTCTAAATCTGTACTCCTGCTTTCCTTGAGGAATAAGCTTATTTCAAAATAGTTATTTTGGGAGTTATTATTTCATATTTAGTTATTTCAAAATAATTCCCTAGTGTACACATGCCCTTACTGGTTACACAGAAGCCAAAACACTGCTCCCTTAAAAGTAACCCAGCATTTGGGCTCCCTCCCAGACAGCCAAATCAAATATGAAAGTTCTACCAATCCTAAAGGACTGAACACGTCACCTCCCAGGTTAATATTTCAGATCTTACCCAAATACATGCTTACAGCTAGTTCCTATGAACTAAATTAAAATTTACTTAAAGAAAGAGAGAGAAAGAGAGAGAGAATGTACTGGTTGAATAGATCAGTATACATGAATACAGTTCTGAGATCCGTTCCATAATACAGATGGTGAATTTTGGAGTTGCAAAAAGTTCTTAGAATTAGTTCATAGGTTTAGTCCAGTCTTCTATACCAGGGTGATCTAAATTTGGAGATCTTAATCTTGCAGCTCAGTGCTTCCCTGATAAGACATAAGCCGATTTAAGATGAAAGGACCACGTCCTAAAGATCCTTTATATAGTTCCTGGGCAACATAGAGTCCTTGAATGAACAATAGGCCTTTGAAGTAACCTTTTGTTTCCCAAAAATCACCAGTAATTAATTACATGGATTAACATATGGTAATTTATCCATTGAGCAGTTCATAAACAGTTTACCACAAACTTTGAGACATATAAAGAATGACATTATCACACCCATGATCCATCTAAATGTTGATATTCTTTTTTGATCACTGAATCAATAGCTAGAGTAATAGACAGGAACTGTCTGTTTACATGGCTAACACTTAACAGGATATAAATAAACACATACAATTAGTATCATCTCTAATTCTCTAATAATACAGGTTTGTATTTCAAAGTTCTAGCCTATCTACTATGGAATGGCCCTAATTACCATTTAAATACTTTTCTAAAACAACGAGGAGACCACTAACTAACTGGAGACCACTTCCTCAGATTCATGAAGTGGAAAATTCAGTTTGGAAGGGATATATATGATACTTTTCTAACATTTCTCTAAAGGTTGAATCTGGGTCATTTAGCCTCCAAGCCACTTACCCCTTTCTAGCCATGTGTCGCAGAGGGGAACACAGATATGCAGTGAGACTAAGCAGGGGCAGTGGAAAAAGTTAGAAGACAGACAGGAAGCAGCCCAGGGAGGAAACAGTGGGCCTTAACAGACATATGTTGCTTCTGTATAAGAGTGTTCCTAGTAAGGATGTTAAGGACTAGTTGACTATCCGATAAGCAAATGCTTATCAGATAGCCGAGTCGACTAGCCAACCCCTTCCCCTTGCTGCCTCTATCAGATAGAGGCAGCAAAGGGGGGGAGGAAGAGGAGGAACTTCAAAGCAGCAGCGCCACACGGAGCCTGTACCCAGGCTCCATGCAGTGCTGCCGCTTTGAAATGCTGTGGCAGTGTTTCAAAGCAGCACAGCACGGAGCTGACCCAGGCTCCACATGGCATTTCAAAGTGGCAGCGCAACATGGAGCCTGGGTCAGCTCTGCATTCCTCCTTTGAAATGTACAAGAGCCCCTGTGTGCAGTCCAGCAGGGGCTCTTGTGCATTTCAAAACAGAAGCACCCTCATGGAGCCTGGGGTCAGTGCGGGACTCAGAGTCCCCTACTGCCCCCAGGCTCCATGCTGCGCTGCCACTTTGAAATGCTACGTGGATCCCGGGTCAGCTGGGGACTCCCCAGCTGACCCAGGGCTCTGCGTGGCATTTCCCCAGAACCCAGGATCTCCTACAGAAGTGGTTCTCAAAGTGTGGTCACTAGTGATCCTCGACCTAGTGATCCGTGACCTTGCAGGTGGACCACAGGCTCAGATCTCACGCTGCCCCCTGCAGCGGGGAGTTGGTGCTGATGCTCCAGCCCACCCTTCCCCATGAGGTTGGAGCACCAGTGCCAGCTTCCCATTGCGGGAAGGGATGAGTCTCACAGGCCAGATCCAGCTCACAGGGGAGGAAGCAGCTTCACATGCTGCTGCTTGCCCTCCCCTCAGCTGAGGTAATGGCAGTGCAGGAAACTACTCTCCTGGAGGCTTTCTCCACTGCTCCCATTGGCTAGAATAACAGCCAATGGGAGCAGTGGAGGGCAGTGCCTGAGAATGATGGGCGGCATGGAGCCAGGTAAGTGCTCCCCATCCACTTCATGCCCAGACCCTGCATCCACATTCCCCTCACACACACACCCCAGCCCCACCCCACTCCTGCACCCTCCCTCCTGGCCAGATCCCCACACCCAGCCTGCTTCTGCAGCATGCCTTCCAGCCTGACCCCCCACCCTCAGTCCACTCCTGCACCCTACCTCCCAGCCAGACCCCACACCTGTACCTCCTCCTGCACCCATTTTGTCATCATGAGTGATTGGCTGGTTGTCCACAGAAAGGTTTGCATTGAGCAGGGTGGGCTGTAGGCCAAAAAGTGTGAGAACCACTGTCCTACAGGGAGGAGCAAGGTGCTTTTTGCCGTGTAGTGGGAAGGTGATGGAGTGATCACTTATTTTTAAACTTGCCTATGGAGTGATACTGGCAACTTGGTTGCAGGGCACCAGGGAGGTGATGGGTCTGTGTGACACACTCTGTCAAGATATGTTCTTCTGTCCCCAGAAAAACTTTCAGAACCCCTGAGCTAAGAGTCTCCATTTACAGAATGGGGTCTTTAAAGGGATATACAATTGCAGAGCTTAGCTTTTGTGTCATTTAAAAAAAATATAAATGTCCTGAGAGTTTTTTGTTGTACATGACCACAGAGTGCCCTCTAGGTTCTGAGACAGTGTGTATGTGGACTGTACTGATAAACATTAACTTCTGATTTGACTTGTTTGAAATGGGGGTAACGGCAACAACTGAGGGCTAGTCCTAAAACAACTTCTGGGCAAAGTGAAGAGCAGAGTGGAGGGAGCATCAGAGAAGATATTAATCTGTATGCACTGTATGTGCAGTCACTGATATACAGTAGATGACACCCATATACATTTAAGAGACAGGGTAGGACCTATAATACTACAATTGTTGCTTGTTTAACACTAAAAATGTACTTCAGTGTCAGGGTAGAAGATACTTCTGGGGCCTCTAAATAATGGGTCAAAGAGGAGTTCTAGCTGTAACTCTAAAGCCGTGGTGTCCAACCAGGTCTGAAGCACTATAGTGGCTACTGCTATAGCAAACTAGCCACACTCAACTGGCCAAATAGCCACATGTGGTTAGCATGTTGGACACCATGGCTCTAAAGTAATTAAAAAGACAAAAAGTTTCACTGTACAGGTTGGACCTCCCTGGTCTGGCACTTTCAGGACCTCACCAGTGCTGAACAAGGAAATTTGCTGGACAAGGGACGATCAATTCCAGCCCCTCTGCTGCTAGCCTCTGGGCTCTCCTCTGGGGCTGTTAGTCTTCTAGCTGGGCTCCCCTCATAGCTGCTGATCCCACTGCCAGCCCCAGCCTCTGGGCTCCACTGCCAGCCCTGCCCAGGCTCCCAATCTCCAGCCAGGCTACAGCTCCGGGCTCTGGGCCACCAGCCCCCAGCCACAGGACCAGCTCCACTCCCAGCCCCCCAGCCATTGGACTGGCTTTTCTTCCTAGCCCTGGCCAGGCTTCTGACTGCTGACCCCTCTGCCACCAGAATCCCAGCTGTCCCCCATTCCCTGCTACACCATGGATGTTGCCAGACCAGAGAGTTGCAGACCAGAGAGGTTCAGCCTATATTGGAATGTTTGAGAGAATTATTGAAAGGAGAAACTCTCACGTGAAAATGTATGAATGTGAACTCTGAAAGCAATGCTACGGTTTATGGCAGAGCACACATTTCATCTAACTGCTCTCCGTTGAAGGAAATATGGGACAACTTGCACCACAGTAGCAGAAATAGAGTTTCTATGTGGAGAACATAGTGAGATGAAATAACTTGGGCAGGGTTATGCAAGAATATGGTGAAGAGAAGTGCCATAACTAGGTATTTTTGCGCCCCAGGCAAAATATTAGTTATATGCCCCCTGTCCTTAGGTTAACACGCGTTGCACTCTTTACTTTTGCAGCTTATTATTTTTACTTATTGTGTCTTTGCACCTCTGATTATGATGTGTCCGGGGCGAACACCCTGCTTGCCTCACCCTTGCCCTAGTGAAGAGGCAAGTATTGTAGATACTCTCCCCAACCCTTTTTAAAGATGATATTAATACATTCAACAAAATCTACCATGTAAGGTGGCACATGTCTGAAAGGTGACAGTAGCAATGGCTTTGGGATTTTAATGCTAAAAGGTATTTTTCCTAATGGTCAACTGGGCTCAGGCCTGCAGAATTATTACCAGTGATGATGAGCCATATGAAAAGAAGACTAGGCGATCTAATTTGGCCTTTGACATCACCTGCGTAGTCCTAGTACCCTTGAGATGATCTCCTCAGTGACAATTGTGCAGGCCGCTTGCCTTCACAGGGTTTCAACAGATGCAACTGACTTCAAGCCCTCAAGTTCTCTGCTTCCTCTCTTAGCAGCTCTGGCTTTATGGAATTAGCTGGTGGTAAAAAGCATTATGGCTGGTGTACAGTGGGAATTGTACTATATTGACATAGCCACATCTCTCAGTATCAGGAGTGTATATAATCCACATCCCTGAGCGATGCAGCTATGCTGATCTAACCCCTGGTGTTGACAGTACTAGGCTGACAAAAGTTTTCTATCAACCATTGTCTTTCAGGGAGGCTGATTGCCTACACTGACAGGAGGGGTTCTTCTGCTGGCTTAGGTTATGCTTACCCTGAAGTGCTACAACTGCACTGCTGCCACGGTTTCAATGTAGACAGACTTGCACAACCTGGCATCAGCACACATGACTGATTTAATGCCCAAAACCAGAACTGCTCGATTTAAAAAGTGTCATTTTTACAGTTGCTCTTTAGCATAAAAGTGCATCTCAGGTGACCATCCTGGGGCCTGTCAAAAACAATTGGAAGTCTAGGTTTTGATTTACATGGAAAATAAGATTGCCCCACAAACCACTATTCTAGAGACTCTCACGTATTAGAGGTGGTCTATAAATGCAGATTTCATGGGATGTGTACACTGTACATTGATGGTTCCTTTGCTGTTTTTCTTTTCAGCATGTGTTGTACTGTAAGAATTATTTTGTCAAGATGTTGGATCCAGTTCAATTCTTAGGTTCACTCCAGCTCCTTTGAAACATTCCACCAGTGTGCAAAACCCACAAAATTCAGCTTAGGGAGCAATCGTTGGTGGTGTAGAGCCCTCATAGTAGCTCTACCATTCTTCCCCACCCACCCTTAGCAAGTCCTGCCAGAAGGGAAATGGCTGGGGTAAGAGGGCATAGCCAGAGTGGTGGTGCTCTCTCTCCAGTGTTGCCAACCCTTGCAGTATTTGGTGTTTATTCTTTAAGACATGGCTCCTGGTGTAAAGCAATCCATGTGAGCGTCTTACTTTTTAAAAATACATTTTTTTATCCCTCATGGTTGCATATAAAAGCTTGAAAATGTGACCCAAGGGCTAAAGGGTCAAAAACCAGAAGATAACTTTAAAAACCCAACAATTATTGGATTAAACAGTAGGATTTATTTTAAACATCTCATTGGGGGAAGGGAGATATGGGAGCATAGGGTACGTCTCGTGATCTTTGAATGCTTGGGATGCTCATATTGCATTTCTGGCTTCCAGAATATTTGGGTTACAGGAAAACATTCCAAAGTTAGGAACAAAAGCCACCTTGGACCCTCTTACTCTGGTGTTGCACAGAATGTGGCTTGACTGGAGCAGAAAATTTGAGCTATAATTTATTGAAGAAGCATCTGAGCCTCAGTCCTACCCCCCAATCAGTCAATAGGATTCCCGCCTCTGGAATTTCCACTCCAACGCATCTGACAAAGTGTTTTTTAACCATGAAAGCTTATGCCCAAATAAATCTGTTAGTCTTTAAGGGTACATTTACACTACAGAGGAAGATCAAAACTGCCACTGTTGAGCTTCCAGGGTTCAAATCAGCAGTCTAGTTAAGACAGCTAATTCAAAGTGAGAGAAGAGTGTTCTCCCTTTGACTTCCTGCAGTGTAGATAGCACCAAAAGTTGAGTTAAGGTACTTAGACTTCAGCTACGCAACTGACGTAGCTGAAGTTGTGTATCTTAATTGAACTTTGTCCCGTAGTGTAGACAAAGGTGCCACAGGACTCATCATTGATTTTTGAAGATACAGACTAACACGGCTACCCCTCTGAGACCTAATCTGCATTGTTCAGTTGATGCACGTTGTGAATGTAGGTCCCCTTTAGAAAAATATTTTAAAAGTATGTTGCTTTTTATAAAGGATCTTTTTTTCTTTAGCCTCTTCAATAGATGCACAAGTACAGTTGCCAAAGATCTCGCACCCCTCTCAACTGCTGCAAAAATATAAATCTAAATAATACTCAATAAGGAAGACTATACAAATACTCACACTGTCTGAAAGCACCTGGGACCAGACTTAAACCATAATATCACACACAGACAGAGGAGAAGTGGCTTGTGCTTTCTTGGTTCAGGAGTTTCTGGGAGCTGGTTTGGCCCCTGCTACAGGCTAGGCTTAGTTCTGAAGCCATTACAGTTGGCACTACATGGTTAGGATGCAGGACCATGTTGGCAACTCTTCTTCACACTTTGAAGTGATTCTCCCCCCACCCCCCCACCCCCATCTATTTAATTTATGTTGTGAAGTTGAGAGGGCATAAAGCAAGTTCCCTTACGAGGCTTCTTGTTGCACGGTATTCACTGGGTGAATCTTGTGACCCATTGCGCTGGCTTAGCCAGTACAAAGAGGCCATGCTCCAGGGGTGAATTCCCCTTTTGATTCTAGTCTCATGCCTTTCACAAGACCAAGACCCTTCTGTCAAGCTGTCTGGAGTTGCTCGTGAATGTGGGTGCCAACCTCAGGGCAGACTGTTACAAACCAGGGCCCAAAGCCCAAACTGGTTGAGTGTTCTACAATTAGATTTCATCAACCAAATATCACATGTGAACTCCTCAAACACTATAGCTACCTTAACATGGAATCACAGATAGAGTGGAATGCCCATGGGGACTGTCTTGCCACTCAGGCAAGCCTGCCTTTGTGATAAATGGTGCTTTGCATAAAAAATCACAGCAATATTAAGGTTATTCCCAATCCCAAAGGGCAAGTCACTTACCCTTCTTCCCCCTGTCAATTTTATCTCAGATCTTTCACCAAAGACAATATTTGTATTCAATCCTATAGTAAAGTCACTCAGGGTTTATTAACTAGAAAACCAAATAAGTTATTACAAGTTTAAAGCTGGTAAACATACATGCATACACACAGATGAACTAGTCTTGAGTTTCAAAAAGTACTAGGAGCTGCTGTAATGTGCAAGCTGTATATATGTCCTTTAGAGGTAACCCAAGCTAAGCAGCTAGGCAGTCCCTTACTTATGTTTAGAAATATTGTCTTCTCCAAATGCCAGCCAGCAAAGTGCCAGCCAGTTCCTTCTGGCCAGAGAGTTTTATTCCTTTTCCTCGGAATTTCAGACTGTGAGATGAGGGTATATTCACATCCCCTCTTCCTTGGTGCAACGGGAGCACTCAACAGAGTATTTTGTCCACTGATATTCCACAATGGGTTCATCTGTCAGTGTTCAGTGTGGTCAAAGGGCCTTGGCATGAGATGGTACCTTTTCTGCTGTGATAACACCATCTCATTTTGTAAAGTTTTCCATTTCAGTTCTTACATTAGATTATTTTGTCTAGTCTCAAAGTCATAGACAGAAAATAACAGGGTTCTAAGTTAAGATTAAAACTCCATCCTTAATGCAGTCTCTTCTCCTGTGCCTAGCTCTGATTCAGAGTACATATTTAATTGAAAATGATACCATTCCGTGCATAAAGAGCCTGAAATCAGGACCTGAATTTTGGCATTTGCTGCATTTAACTATTTAGAGACTAAGCCAACCTTAAATGTGGTCCTTGAATATATAAGCAGAGAAACAGCAAATAGCAATAGAAAAGTGGCATTAGCAAAAGCACTACTGGAATACTGTGTTCATTTCAGGTGTCAACAGCTGAAAAAGGATGTTGAAAAATTAAAGGGTTCAAATAAGCCCTAAAGGAATGATTATAGGTCTAGAAAGCATGCCTGGCTTATATCAAGAGATTGTCAAGTAGTTCAGTCTACTTAGTCCAGCTGAGAAAAGGTTAAGAGGTGACTTGATTACAGTCTACATACAAAATACTCTACAAGTACCTAGATGGGAGAAGAGAGATCTGATTGTAAAGGGCTTTTATCAGAAAAAGACAAAACAAGATGTAATGGTTGTCCAGCTTCCATTTCCAAATTTGAACTAGAAAGAAGATGCAACTCTTTAAAAGTGAGGATAATTAATCACTGCAACAACTTCACTAGGACCTTTCTAGGACCTCAGAGACTAACCAAATATATAGAATCATGAGCTTTAATGGGAAGAACCCACTTCATCAGATGAATTGGAGTGGAAATAACAGAAACCAAGAACTCTATGGAGCACTTGCCACCTCTCCTCCTTGTGGCTGGTATAGGAGCATGGATGGTGTGTTCCTATGATCTGGTTATCCTTGGCTGTTGGAACAGCATTTGGCCCCAGGCGGATCAGCCCTACAGAGTGATCCAGGATCAGGGAGTACAAGAGTTGCTTAAGGTGGTCTCCAAGGGTGGGCTGAGAGTAGTGCTGCTGGACTGCAGCTTGGGATCTGGCCCTGTGTGACTGGGCCCTCATACAGATCAGCATGTTTGGCCTAACAAACTGATATACTTGGTATAATAAACAAATGCTACATAACGTATTGTGTATATGGCTCGGAGCAGTGTACTATGCATGTGTTCTTTGAGAGCTTCCGATATGGCAACAGCCACAGAAAACAACTCCCTTCTTCCCCCATGTCTTTCATGCCTTAGGTCAGAACAGGAAGTGCACAGGAGAGAAGGAGGCAAGGCATCTTTCCCCTCCACCTCCATTTGGTATCATTAGGAAAGGAATGGGCACAGCTCCAGGCCTCACACTTCTCTAATAACGTGGACCGCTCGAGGCTATTGGCACCTGCAGGGCTGATGTTAGGGATAGCAAGTAGAGCAAATGTAACTGCCACTGGCAGATTTGAATCTGAGACCTCTGGAGCTTTGTATAGGAGCCTCTACTGTTTGAGCTAAAAGCCAGAGGGCTCTCAGCCCATGCTTTAGAGGTCTCTTGTTCTTATCTGTTGCTGTGGTCTAGGTGCTACTGCATGGGACAGTGAACCACACTAGGTGTGTGGATTACACAAACTCTCAGGGCCCCATGCCACCACAGTGGGCCCCACACAGGTGTGAACAAGTCAAGGAGGCAGGGTGGGGGCCCACTCTAGGTTCTTCTCTAGAACCCCTCAAGTCTAATGCCAACCCTGGCCGCTCGCAGAGGTAGCCATCCCAAATTGTGCATGGAGGAAGATGGGTCCAGGGGAGTGCTCCCTCCATGCCAACCAGCAGCCTGCCACCTCAGCTGGACTGTCAGTGCTTCAGAGCTCCTGGCCGGACAATGAAAACACACAAGGCACAAACGAACAGTGGGTATTTTCAGATGCTACCTGAATATGTCATTCTCCTTTTGGCATGTACCTCTTAATGGCTCCCCTCACTGTGATTTATTATTTCCCTGAACTGTATTTTACACTAAGTGCTGGTACATTTCTAATAAAGATGCTAATTACCACTGCAGTATGGGCATCTGCAGGTTTATACAACATCTACACTGTATTTTTGTTCAATCTTTTAAAGCTGCCAGTTTACAACTTGCCACCTACTTTGTTAGTGTCAACTACACTCTGGTAGAACATAAGTGCCATTTTTGTGAACTTGAATGAAAACAAAAAAAGGATGGTGCTGTGTGAATATCCCTGGCAATGTATCCATTTGGGTCTGGTAGTAAACAAGGACCATGGCATCCATTTTCCCAGTTTTATTTCCAGCTATCTGGCATCACCCATTTCATACTTTACGAGATGGATCTGGGATTCACAGACATTAACCCTGCAACCCTTCTGTAATAGGGTAGCCTGGCCCATTTTCAAGAAAGCAGAAAAGGGAAGTTATTTGAAGACAGCTAGGAACCATACTTTATTCTCTGATAATTTTCCCCTAACAGTGTTGGGCTTGAATTCTTCCTGCCTGAAATTGCTGCATCTCTATCAACAGTTCATCTCTTCCAAGATTGCTTTTCTCATGTAAATTAAGATCTCACAAGGGACAATTCATAGTTGCTAATGGGCAAAAACAATGATTGAGATTGTAGTGAAAGGAAACAATCTGGGTTGAACAGCTTTGGTAGACCTCATTTTAAACAGTAAACACTGATTTCTTAGAAGCCAGAAGCCAGTGATAACCTCTAGACAAGAGCACAAACTTTTGTTCTCCAGCCATATGCCCTAGTGTTTGCTTGCATGAACAGGTAATGTTATATAATTATTCTTACTAGACCACAATACTGTTTACAAAATAGAATGAGTATTCCAGAATTCAACACAAAACTGCTCTTATATCAGGAAAATTTCCTCCAACCAAAAACTCTTAAATGACCGTATGTGGCAGTACTGGAAAAACAACAACATGTAGTTCTTTTGGAAACAACTGGGCAATTGATCTGCAGGTTATTTAGCTTCCTTTCTAGTTCACAGGCATAAATTATTATATCCTTGTATATAGAATCTGCAGAAATGTTGGTGCTAATAACTTTTGTATCCACTTTTGTAAGTACTCCAGCATTTTATCACACCAAACAATCAACTCCTCCATCCCCAAAGCTGCTATAATCAAGAACAAGCAAATGCCATGTTAAACAAGATTGTTGATATTAATAGGTTTGGATGCAGAATATGTAAAACTACTTGTCACTGGAGGAAAAAGAAAAGGCTAAGCACAATATCTGTTGGTCAGATAACCCTGAATATGCTGAATATATACACCTCAGAGGTCTGTATTAGGAATTAAATAATTATCTGCAATGTTGCATTTTCCCAAATTGTATAAATCTGAATTTACAAGGAGACTCACCTGCCCTTCTTATATACCTCATGTATTTCTTTTCCTTGCCGGTGAGCTCTGCATTCAGTAGACAAAACCCATCCCCACAACAGCAAGAAGATGCTAAACTGCATTTTATGGGCAGTCAACATGATACTCTGGGGTCCTATATCCAGAAATAGTCCCTACAAGAAGAACACCAAAATGTAGATTCTGTTTCTCTTTTTAAGACATTATCAGTCTCTTCATTATTGGAAGGATGTTTACTCATACAAAAAATCATCCTGCAGTATTTAATCTGGACAGTGGGGAAAGCAATTTCCACTAAACCTATAAATCCCTCTACGTCAGATGGTAGGGATTTTCAGACAGTGTCGAATCCACATATTCCCACAGAACGATTTTATTTTTGTTCAAACAGGCTATTGTATAAATTGGTTTAAAACAAAACCTTTCAGGTACGTTGGGAAATAGCATATGTATCACTAGTGAGCCAGGATGTTCTAGCTGATCAAAGATTTCTTTAATTGCTGATTTAAGTGTACCTGTTAATGCCTAATATGATAGTCTTTATTAAACATCTATTTGCATCCAGCAGCTAACCATTAAAATTTCTATCTAACTTTAAGTTTACACATTTGATCTTTTTTCCCCCTGGCTTTGCTTCATGCTCATAACATGTGGTGAGGCCATTATTGATGAACCTGTGTCACACTTCATTGCCAAGCTGTTTGGAAAATATCCAGTTAGGGAGATAAAGATGAGCACAGGGTGAGTCATTTATCCTGTCTGCAGTTGGATATTTTTAAGAGATCATGGCTGATTGTCATTTGCCTATGGAAGCAGACTAGAGAATGATGGAGGATGAAGAAAGCAACAGAGGATTCCATGGACTAGAGGGAACAATGGTCTAGGTCTTTAGCAAGTAATGAAACTTCCTTGTATGTTAATTAAAATTAAGAATAGCTGTTTCTTGCATTTCTCTTCTTGCTGAGCCAACAGCCTTATCCTTCTCTTTGAAGCACTCCAATGGCTCCCCATCATCAACTGCTTCAATTTTAAACATCTGGCTTCATGGCCCTATGCAGCTGTGCACCAATCTACCCCTTTAATTTCATTGCTACTATCCCTTGCATTCTGCCACCATTCTGCCCCAGTCCTCCTTTTATTCCACAACTCTCAGCATACTTTTTTTTTTTTTACCAAGCCCCTCATGCATAGAATTCCCACACTATACCAGTACAGCTTGTCACCAGCTTCTCTTCAGGAAGATCCCTCTTAAAGGTATTGGGAGTAGATTCTTGCCTGGTATAAATTGTCACAGCTCTGTGGACTTAACGTTGTCATAGCTCAATACACCTTAAATGGTATATAGAGTTTACAGCCAGAAGGGAAGTCATCAAGCCTGATGTGTATGTCACTGGCCACAAAGAGAGAGCAGAGACAATGTTGGGGACATGTATGCTGTGAGTGGAAAATTGTAAATACATTATCTATATTTAAGAAAAGAGAAAAACATGATCTGGGAAACTACAGGTCTGCTAGTTTTACCTAAATTGGATGCAATGCCTTAAAAATTGTAAGAATAATTAAGGACAGAGAGGTAAATCGTAATTGGGATAAAATACACCATGGTTTTACCAAAGGTACATCACACCAGATCAATCTGCTATTTCTTCCCCCCCCCCCCCCATTCTTCCCCACCCCTAAGAAGGAGCCCGTGCTGACACTACCTTCCACAAAAATGGAGGTAGCACCGGCTTCCTGTGGTGGGGGGGGAAGTCCCACAGCTGTGCTCCAGGTCCAAGTCTCAGGAAGCATGCAGGCTGCTCTTTCCCTCCCCCAAATAGCCAGCGCACTTTCTGAAATTCCCACCCCAGAGCCTGCACCTCCTGTCTCAACCTGTCTCAACCTGGTGAGCGTGAGTAAGGGCTTGGGACAGCAAATGATGGAAAAGACGAGAACAGAGAGGGTAGGGCCTCAAGAAAGGGGTGGGGTCTTGGGGAAGGATGGGGTAGACCTTGGCTTGCCCTGACGTTTAAAAAGTGATCTTGGGTGTAAAAAGGTTGGAGACCACTGTGTTAGAGCATTCCAAACAAGCTGCAAGTGATAGAGAAGCCCTGCTACGAGTGCAGCTGAGAGGGAATACAATAATAACTGAGTCTCATAATCAGGAGGGCATGTGTAACTGTGGCAAAGCTACCACCAAACAAACAAGGCTGTAAAATATGTAAATTGTGCCACACCTACCAAAAGGTTTTCCCTGGAAAGTGCGCAGCGGCTGAAAGTGATGCAAAGATTCCTAACCTGACTTGGTCTTCCTGAGTGAATCACCTCAACTTAGCACATGAAGGGAAAGTCAGTCATATCAATGACCTCTGCTTTACCAGGGCTCAGGATGAGGTAACTGATGATAATATCACTCACTATTCATAGGAGGATATGTTTATACTAACAAGAGTCACGCTCATCAAGTTTCTTCTGCATGCTAGTGATTCACATCTATATCTCTAGCCCCATGGACCCTGCGTGGTCTATGTCTGTTCTGGGATAGTGTTATTAGATGTAATAGGCACTGTCCAAACACAACATCAAAGACCATCTTTGGCCCAAGGAGGGCACCAAGAGGTCAGTTCTTCAGCAGGGGCCTGGCAAAACTCATTGGGGAGAAGCTAGCACTATACCATCTTTACAGCAATGGTTCTCAAACTTTTTGGCCCATGGCCCACCTGGCTCAATGTAAACCTTTCTGAAGACCACCAGTTGCTAATGGAAACTCACCATTAATTACATAATTACTCCCAAGCCATTTTGCCAGTGCTGCAGCTAGGGAGAATGGTTTAATGTAAACTATTAAACAGATTAAGCATTTTAACTTTCTCATGTTAGTTTGTCAAACTTCATTTTAAATAAAATAAAATATTAATTTATGTCCAACACAAAAGGTTTCAAGATTTTCTTTATTTATGGCAGGGGTGGGGAACCCTTTTTGGCTGTGGGGCCACTGACCCACAGAAAAATCAGTCAGGGACCGCACAAGTGAGAGGGAAGAGGGAAAAACACACTTCCAAAACCCCCAACACTCACTGATGTGGCCCCCAACTGAGAAACCTCACTCCTCTGGCACTCCAGCCCCCATGGGGTGAGGGCAAGGGACAGGGAGAACTGAGGTTCAGAGTTTCCCATAGGCCAGATTTACCCTACTGGGTTCTGGAGTTAGTGGATTTTATGGACCCCCTTAGGCTCTGGAGTAGGGACAAAAATGAGGGGTTCAGTGTGCGGGACAGGGCTGCCAGCAAGTGGGATAGGGATGTGGTGCAGAATCTGGGAGGGAAATGGGGTGCAGAAGAGGGAGAGGTTGTGAGGTCTGGGTGGGCAGTAGGGGCAGAAGTAGACTGGGAGTAGGGTATCTGGCCAGGGGGAGGGAACATTAGCAAGGGAGGGTGCAGTGTGTGGCCAGGAGGGAGGGAGCAA
This sequence comes from Pelochelys cantorii, assembly GCA_032595735.1. Classification (NCBI taxonomy): domain Eukaryota; kingdom Metazoa; phylum Chordata; order Testudines; family Trionychidae; genus Pelochelys; species Pelochelys cantorii. The sequence continues at coordinate 67,030,142 of CM064328.1, forward strand.
GGAGCAATGGTGGATGCAGGAGCATGGTGGGAGTAGGTGTCTGGCCAGGGAGAATGTGCTGGAGCAAGGGAGGGTGCAGAAGCAGGCTGTGGGTAGGTGTCCGACTTGGAAGGAGTGTGAAGGAGAGGGCTTGGGGTAAGGTATCTGGCCAGGAGGGAGGGTGCAGGAGTGGACTGGGGGGGTAGGGTGTCTTGCTAGGGGCAGGGAGATGGGGCCAGGTCATGTCTGGGGATAAAGCTGGGGGCAGAGTGGCTGAGGGGGTCCAGGGAGATGGGGGGCAGGATGTTCCTGGGAGGAGGGCTGGGGTCAGGGTGCAGGGAAATGGGGGGGGGGGGTTAGGGTGCCCCTGGGGGAGGGGGCAAGGAGGCTTGGCACAGAAAGGCAGGGGTGGGTGACCCTAGGGTCCAGACCCTGGCACCATCGGGGGCGAGCACTAAGGCAGTTTGGTTACCCCTGACTGAGTCCCTGTGGGTGCAAAGCCCAGAAGGGCCCCAAGCCCCCACCTGTATCCTGCACGTGCAAGCGCCTCAACCCCAGTGCTGCCGCCTCCCACTGCCACTGGGTGTGGTGCAGCCTAACTGGCTACCAGCTGCTCACTCACCAACCCACCTGGCCAGGCCCTGTGCAGCCCAACCTGCAGCCTGCCCTGCAGGAGCAACCAAGGGATGCACCACTGTTACCATGGCGACCACAAGCCCGGTGGGGCCTAGGCGAGGTGGATGCCCAGCAGCCAGCGAGATTTTCCCATGGAGGGGGCGAGGTGACGCTCCTCCACCTGTAGCTCTGCGGCCTGCATGGGGCGGGGGGGGGGGGGGGAGAGTTTGGTTTCTTCTTCCACTTCTCAATTGGATAAAAAAATTGGTTTTGCTCTCCCCAGAAACAAACATTTTCTAACCTTTTAATATTGCCAATAAACAGAAAAATCTATTATTTGTTTCATTCACTTGATGACCTATAAAGCACTTGGGGAATATCTACACAGCAAAGAAAAGCCATAGCACCAAGTCTTAGACCACAGGTCAGTTGACTCAGCTCACAGGGCTCAGACTGAGGAGCAAAAAATAGCAGTGTAGCCATTTCCACTTGGGCTGGAGTCCCAGCTCTGAGACCCTCCCCCTCCAAGTTTCAGACCCTAAGACTCAAACTATGTCTACATGACGGGGCTTTATCAGAAAAAGGTACGCCAATTGCTATTCTGAAATTTGGCTCATCTGCACTGGTATCCCAGAAACCCCCCGTAGTCTAGACATAGACTTTGTGTATCTGGGACCTCCAGCACTTGAGCTAAAAGCCAGCTGGCTCTCAGCTTAGGCTGTAGAGCTCCCTTGTTTTTATCTCTCACTATAAATGGTCTAATCACACTAGGTGTGAGAGTTACATACTTCCCCTAGTTGAGGAAGCACATACTGAAAGCTTCAGGGACCCCAGATGAAATCCCAGACAAGCCCCCACTTGTAACTGCCACGGGGCAAAGGATTTGAACCTGGGACCTCAGTGTAGGAGCTTTACTCAGATATCCCACTGCCTGAGACCTTATCTAGATAGTTGTTCAGTGTCACTGGTTAAGGAGAAGTAACATCACTTAGCCTTACTCATAGCTCTTTGATATGTCTACATAAAAACCTTGCAACAGAAAGTGAGCAGGTCAAGTTCTTAGCAATCATTTCTCCTTGTTTCACAGCTTCAGCTCCCATTGACCACCATTCGACCTTCATACTCTCCAACCACAAGAAATCAGAGCACCACAAGGGGCTAAGAAATCAGCAAGCCTGTAAGCCCTGGTCTACACTAGGACTTTATTTCAAAACAAACCCCCCCCCAAGGTCACATTTATAAGTGGAGCGTCCACACTACCAAGCCCATTATTTTGAAATAATGGGCTGAAGAATTAAAAATGTGTATTCCTGCTTTTCATTGGGAGTAATGCTAATTCCAAAATAGTTATTTTGAAATAACGGTCGTGTAGATGCTCTGGTGCTGCTGGTTCAAAATAATTACTCCCAGAGTAATTCAAACTAATTACTCCCCTGTGTTTCCTGGAGCTCCAAATCTGAGGTAGAGCATCCACATTAACAGATCCTGTATCGGACTTATTTCGAGGCTTTCCCATAGTGTGGACATGCTAGTTCACATTTGTTAAATCAGAAGTTATTAAGTCAAATTTAGTAATTTTGAAATTCTTTCCTAGCGTAGTCATGCCCTAACTGATACGTTTTTGGTGAGTTGGCTTCCTCCTTGGTTTAGAAGGGAAGAACAGCTACCCCCAGGATCAACACAAAAATAAAAAAGCAATAGATTTGGGATCATTTAAACTCCCATGGAAGTTAATTACAAAACTAAACTTTGGGGCAGGAACTATCATTTTGTTATATTTGCATAGGGCTAGCACAGTAGGACTGAGGTTTCCAGTAGGGATGTAAGTGACTAGTTGACTAGTTGACTATCCAATAAATATAAGCTTGTCAGATAGTCGACTAGCGATGCGACTAGTCACTTCCCCCCTTGCTGCCTCCATCAGAGAGAGGCAGCAAATGCGGGGGAAACAGGAGGCAGTGCTGGGGGGAGCTGGCTTAAAAGCCGGTTCCCCACAGCACTGTCTCCGTGGGGGGCAGGGGAGGTAGAGGCACAGCGGGAAACAGCACAAGCGGGGACTGAAGCACTCTCCGCTCGTGCTGCTTCTGCTGCAATTCTGCTTTTAAAATGTACAAGAGCCCCACCAGGGCTCTTGTACATTTCAAAGATTCAGGCACCGCAGGGAGCACGGGCCAGTCCCCTGCTGGGGCTCTTATGCATTTCAAAGGCTCAGGTGCTGCAGGGAGCATGGGCCCAGTTCCCCACTGACCTCGCGCGCCCTGCGGGGCCTTCCACTTTGAACTCTAGCAAAGGTGGAGGCTTCAAAGGTGGAGGCTCTGTTATAGACTAATCGAATAGTCAATGGAAATTCCATTGACTATTCGATTAGTTAATTCATCTAAATTCAACATCCTTAGTTTCTAGGTACCACGGTCTGCAATATATCTCCAATGAATATATTGGGAGTAGGATTGGGCCCTAAAATATTACGTGATCTTTGATCAGCTCGAATCAGCATCAAATGACTTCTGAGTGCCCGGGTCTTGTGGAGTCTGGGCAGAAGATTGGCTGTGTAAGACAAAGAAATAAGGTTGGTTTTATATCATAATGTTCTTAGGAGAGGGAGCAAAGTGAGTCTTTGAGAATTAAAGCAAAGATGGAAGGGGGGAAGGCATATGAAAATTAAAATTAAAAGGAGGTCACAAATTTTTGAAAATAATAGGTCTGTTGGCTTTAAATCTTTATTCTATCAAATTTACTAGTACGGTGAGGGTTAATTTTGCCTGCTTTCCGTATGTAGGATTTTGGCATGCCAGTGGAGATGAAAACAGCATTTTTCATTCAGACAAGGTTATGTCAGCAGCTGGGTACTGTACCAAGCCAAAAACTGTGCCGCGTGGAATTGCATTGTCCTGGAATTGCATTGTCCTGGATGGTACATACAATATTCCCCACAATAGTGTTTCTATCCAGACTCATGAATCTTCTATAATCTTGGCCACATCTTGTTTGATTAATTTATTTGATGCTTCACAAAATTCATGGTGATTAAGCAGTTCCAGTGTTCTGCGGAGTGTATCTCTAATGCCCTGAATATCACATTTGGGGAAATAGGAGACCACACTGCAGTGAAGTTGATGACACTAGATTACAGTTGCCAGACATGGAAGAGTCGATACTGTTATCTTAGGCAGAGGAACAATCATAATATTCAGCTTGTGACAGTCACTTTTAATGCAGATATTTTCATCCCTTGGAATTTTAGGTTTTTATGAAAACCTTGATGGATATGTCACTTCATCTGCATGTGACTTTGAAAACAATTTTTCAGTGTACTGGCAGTTCTGAAAACCTGAAGAAATAATTAACCTCTGTTTTGGGCTATTTTAGGTTAAATCCTTAAATACAATGTGAATGAAATTTGACAGGAAAAGCCATTTCAAATAAAAAAGATAAAACATTTCATGTGAGCATATTAAAAATGAGGTGTTTCAATTTTGTAAATTTTTGGGTTTCTGACCAAAATAACTCAGTGAATTCAACATGAATTTGAACAGCTACTTGTTCAAACTGAAGGAACAGCAAGTGAACTTAACTAACTCAAATGAATGTGATTGCCAGACTTATGATTGGCTCACTCCAGTTCTGCTCCTTTATGAAGGAGCTCTGTGAAGGTGGATTGCAGACCTTCATGAGTGTGCCTGCATGCTTTAGTCTACCCCTTGAAAGCATTCTATTATTATTTTTTAATTAGACTCAGTGTGTGGTCCATTCATCTCACTTTGATCCAAATACTTGTGAACTTTGAGGAGTTATTCTGCTGCATTCACTTTGTGGTGGCATTCTTTGTCCTGTATTTTGTGGGTGGGTGGGGATTGGGGTTAGGCTACAAAGGAATCTTGAATAAGCATTACACAGCTGTTGATAATACAAAACATTCACCAATGAAGGATTTTACTCAGCTATCACATGATATTTTGGAACATATGGCACATAGTGAAATTCACTGTGGGCCTCAGCAGTTGTTGTTTTGGATAGCAATATTTTTGTCCTTTGTACAATTTGAAGCAGACTTTTCCATGGATGTGAGGGGGAAGTAAGATAGGAAAATATACCTGTCATGGCTGTATTGAGGAGATTTTTTTTAATGCAGGATAAAAGGGAAGGAAGAATATAATTTCCTTGACAAATACAAAGAGGGAAATGTCCATACCTTGGTGACAGGTTTTGTAATTAGCTGTGCTGTCTTTGGCTGTGTCTACATTGGCGGGATCTTGCGCAAAAGCACCCGCTTTTGCACCAAAACTTGCTGCCTGTCTACACTGGCCATGAGTTCTTGCACAAGAACACTGACGTTCTAATGTATGAAATCAGTGTTTCTTGCGCAACAACTATGATGCTCCCGCTCAGGAATGAGCCCTCTTGAGCAACTGTTCTTGCACAAGAGGCCAGTGTAGACAGGCAACATGAATTTTTTGCGCAAGAAAGCCCTATGGTTAAAATGGCCATCAGAGCTTTCTTGCGCAAGGGAGCGTCTACACTGGCATGGATGCTCTTGCGCAAAAGCACATCTCTTGTGCAAAGGCACATGCCAGTGTAGACGCTCTCTTCTGGAAGAGTTTTTGCACAAGAACTCTTCCACAAAAGAGTTCTTGCGCAAAATCATGCCAGTGTAGACATAGCCTTCATGTTTTGCAGAGATCAGCAGATGTGCAGAAATGGGGAGAAGTGAGAACCACCTTAGCAGGAGGATTTCGCTTTGGCTACTTCTAGACTGCAAGCCTCTTTTGAAAAAGAGTTTCTAGACTACAACCAGTACTTTCGAAAAAGCACAGTTTGCATTACATAACGCCTTTTTTCAAAAGAGCACTTTTGAAAAAAGGCATTCTTCCTCATAAAACGAGGTTTTCTGCGGTCAAAAAAACTGCCGAGTTCTTTCGATTTACTTTCGAAAGAACACGGCAGCAGTCTAGATGCAGGGGAAGTTTTTTCGAAAAAACCCTGTAGTCTAGACACACCCTTTGTTATACTAAGGACCAAATCCTGAGCTAGCATACATCCGCATTGATGTTGGAGCTATGCCAATTAACACCCTCAGGCCCTAAGTGGCTGTGTGATATTTATTATTGGCCTTCTTGCCCCCTCTCTTGTCTCTTTGTGCCCCTCACTTGTAGAGTCGTATCAAATCATGCTTGCATGGTTTTGTAGGCAGAGGTGGGGTCTTTACATGTATTGTGACTGCCTAGGACATTTTTGGGAACTCACGAAATCACTAAGAACAAAAAATAATAAGATATTTATGAAGTCTAGCAAATCAGAGGGAAGAAAAGTGCCAAAACATCTATGAACAAAGCCTGCTTATTGAATACAAATAAAATAGGGGTAAAGTATAGTGCATGTGCCTCTATGCCGGTGTAAATCCCAAATGGATTGTATGCTGTATATACATTGAAGTGAAAAAGGAGTTCAGGAGAACTGGCAGTTTCTCAACGAGACAGTATTAAAGGCATAAAAGCCAACTGTCCTGATGAGAAGGAAAGATGGGATGAATAGGAAAAGGCAAATATAGTGCCATCAGGAGCTCTTTAATGACCTGAAAAGCAGGAAAAATCCTACAAAATGTGGACAAATTGCTGAGGAAGAGTACAAAAGAATAGCATAAACATATAGGGACAAAATCAGAAATCACTTGCTGGAGGATTCTCTGAATCTTGGGGTCTTCAAACCATCATTTGAGGACTTCAATATCTGAGATATAGGTGAGAGGATTATTCCAGGAGTGGGTGGGTGAGATTCTGTGGCCTGCATTGTGCAGGGGGTCAGACTAGATGATCATAATGGTCCCTTCTGACCTTAAAGTCTATGAGTCTATGAGAAAGGCTCAGATACAAAATTAATTATATCAAGGGAGGGACGTAAAAGGCAAAAAAAAAAGTTCTTTAAATACAATAGGAGCAAGAGAAAAACAAAGACAAATATAGGTCTCCTACTTGGTAGGGAAGAGAGCCAGCTGCTGATGAAATAACATAAGCTACGGTGTTTAATGCCTATTTTGCTTCAAGTTTCATTAAAAAGGTGAAAGGTGACCAGATAATCAACACAATTAATATAACAAGTGGAAAGGAGTGCAAACCAAAATAGGGGAAGAACAAGTTAAAGAATTTTTAGTAAGTTAGATGTTGTTAGATTCAAATTGACAGGGCCTGATGAAATTTATCCAAGGCTTTGTCTGCACTGCAGGGTTTTTGCACAAGAAGCTTTTTGCAGAAGAGATCTTCCGCAAAAACTTCTTGCACAAAAGCGCATCCATACCTCAAAAGCGCATCACAAAAGCAATGTGCTTTTGCACAAGACAGTGTCCACACTGCATGGACACTCTTGGGTAAGAAAGTTCTGATTGCCATTCACAGAATGGCCATCAGAGCACCTGTGCTTTTTGTGAAAGGCTCTTTTTGCACAAGAAACCCCTGTTGAGCATCCACACTTACCTTTTTGCTCAAGAACTCTTGCATAAAAAAGAGTTATTCCTCATAGAAAGAGATATAGCTACACCGCAAAAAGCCCTCTGTTCTGCTGTTTTACTGTAAATTTTCTTGCGCAAAAATGTGCTTGAGGTGTGGACGCTCCACGGGTTTTTGCGCAAAAACCCTGTGGTGTAGACATAGCCCAAGAGTACTTAAGGAATTAGCCTGGGAACCACTAACAATTATCTTTAAGAACTACAGGAAGGATGGATTAGATCCCACATGACCAGAGAAGGGCAAAAATAGTACTTATTTTTAAAAAGGAAAACAAAGAGGACTCCAGGAATTTTAAATCAGCTAGCCTAACACCAATACCTGGAAAGATAATGGAAAAAATTGTTAAACCATCAAATTGTAAGTAAGCATCTAGAGGATAAGAGGATTATAAGGAATATCTGGCATGGATTTGTCAAGAACAAATCATTCCAAAAGCAACCTCACTTCCTTCTTTGACAGGGTTACTGGCTTAGTGGATGGTGGAAGCAGAAGATATAACATATCTTGATTTTTAGTAAGGCTTTTCACACAGTCCCACATGACATGGGATATGTGATCTAGATGAAATTTCTATAGGGAGGGTGCACAAGTGGTTCAAAGACTGTACTCAGAGTAGTTATCAATGGTTTGCCATAAAACTGGAAGGAGTAACTAGTGGGGTTTCTCAGGGATCAATCTGAGGTGCAGTCCTAGTCCATATTTTTATTAATATTTTGGGTATCGGAATGGAGAATATGTTTATAAAATGTGCAGATGGTACAAAACTGGAGAGTTGCTGTTACTTTGGAGAACAGAATTAGAATTCAAAACAATCTTCACCAACTGGAGAACTGGTCTGCGTTCTACAAGATGAAATTAAATAAAGACAAATGCAAAGTACTACACTTAGGAAGGAAAAATGGTGAATAACTGGCTCTGTGGTAGTATTAGTGAAAAGGATCTGAGGGTTATACATGATCATAAATTGAATGTCAGCAATATGATTCAATTGCAAAAAAAAAAAGATGGATATTAACAGGAGTGTCATATGTAAGACATGAGAGGTAGTTGTCTCATTCTGCTTGGCATTGGTAAGGCCTTTGAGGGAATACTATGTCCAGTTCTGAGTGCCACCCTTTAGGAATTGTGGACAAACTGCAGAAAGTCCAAAGGAGAACAACACTGAGAAAAATCCTGGCCTATGAGGAAAGTGTTGCCAAAAAAAAAAACTGCTGACAGGCCTTACGACCTTCAGAAATTCCCCCAGGTGAAGGAACACTCTGGGACTAGAGACGTTACAGCTCGAATATTGTTGTTTTATTGAGTGAACTAGAGATGGAATGCTATACACTCACACCTCAGACTTATGCAAGAAAGCCGATGAATAGGAATGTTACAGCACTGGACGGCATGCTGTCTTCCCAGAGGTGGAAATACACAGGTTTGCTGGCCAGATGACCCGGGAGAAGATCACCGGTTGGGAGGTACGTGCTTAGTGGTCGATCCTCGGCGTTGCTCATCTTCTCATTTATGGACAGCCCTGGTTGCCTTATTTGGTCAACACTCCTTGCTCTCGGGATTGAGCAATATGTTCCTCTGCTCTTGTTTTTAGGATGCTCCTGCTCCTTGCACGTGATTGGCTCATATTCGATCATGACGTGTCCTCTTTACTTCTGCATATGTGCCAGACTGTAGCTACCCTTCGCCTTGTGTCTTCTGGGCCATGTCCTCATACATATTTCCACAACACTCAGGGGAGGAGATACAACTCGGGGGAGGGGATACAACTCATTACCATTACAACTGCTATAAGCAAAGAAAACAAAGGGGTTGCCCTATTTGCCCTCCCAACAGAAAGGTTTAAAAAAATGGGCATGGTAATCTTGAGAAAAGAAGACTGAGAGGGGCCCTGATAGTCTTCAAATATGTTAAGAGCTGTGGTGCAGAGAGTGATGATCGATTGTTCTCCATATCCAGGGAAGGTAGCACAAGTAGTAAGATGTTTAATGTGCAGCAGGGGAGATTTAAGTTAAATATTAGGAACATCTTTTTAACTATAAGGATAGCTAAGCTCTGGAATAGGCTTTCAAGGGAATCCCTATTATTGGACATTTTTAAGAGCAGTTTGGACAAAGACCTGTCAGGGCTGGTCTAGATTTACTTAGGCCATGGCTATACTTACCCAGAAGTTTGAATCAAGATACATAACTCCAGTTATGTTAATTGTGTAGCTGGAATTGATGTATCTGGATTTGAACTTAGGTGCTATCCCCACAGCAGGAGGTCAACAGGAGAAACATACCCATTGACTTCCCTTACTCCTCATGAGGAGTAGGAGTACTGGTGCTGCCGAGGATGTTCCCTACTATGCAGAAGGTGGGGGCCCACAAGAGACCTTAAATACCTTGCCTCTATAGGCTTCTGGTATGTTTATATTTTGTTTCAGAAAGAAACTGAAGCATCAAAGCAATAAGAGACAAATGTTTAATATTTAATTTTTGTTAGAGTTCTTTACTCTGTCTTCTCTATCTGTGACATGGTTCTATTCCCTCTCCCCCACAATCATGTATTGTACCCAGGAAGTTCAGTTTAATTTCACAGGCTTCATCACAGTTCTTCCCCAAAGACTAGATTCCATGTTTGACATTTTTCAGATGATGAATGTGCTGTTTGTAAAATTGCTTCCTTTTGTCTCAGATCATTCTGCACTGTTACTTGCATTCTGTTTGCTGGATTAAAAGGTTTTATATGCGCTGTGTGGCAGAATATTTGACCTTTTGCATTGAGGGTTTGCTGCTACAATTGGAATAAGCCTTTATAATGATACTTAACATTCTTAAAAGAGATTTTTAAATGTTGAAATATGCATGATTTGGGGTGGTTTTTTTTACAGACTATTGCAGATTCCTTGTTTTGTATTAGTGGCACATATCATTTGGAGAGGAGAATACAGCATAGTAAGAAGGGGCCCTGACTGCCACAAAGGTGCTGTATGCACAGGGCTCAACTTGTCACTGACACGGTAAAGCTCTTTGTTAACAAATAGCCCCTTTTAGTGCTGGACTGTCCTACATCTCTGAGAATCTAAGGTAGTGAAAATGGACTAAAAAATACTCTGTGAATTCTGGTCATGGAGTAGGTCTGCTCTTACTTCCTGGTTTCTTCTCCTTACCTATCCATCCTGCTGCTAATGTCATTTCTCTTCTGTGATTGGCAATGGACACATCTCCAACCTAGAAATATTTCCACTATGGAGCACTGTGGGATTCCCCTCCACTTCTTGGTCTCATCCTTTTTGGCTATCTCCTTTCTGAAATCAACCTCTTAGGATACATCTACACTATACGGCTATTTCAAAATGAACTATTCTGGAATAGTTATTCCGAAATAGCACGTCTACATTAGGAAAGTCTGCCTCTGACTAATTTTGAGGCTTCCCTACAGTGTAGACGTGCTATCTCAATTTAGAGCCCCAGGAGGCACTGGAAAGGAATAACTTAGAATGGACCTGGTGAAAGGCTATTTCAAAATAGCAGCAGTGGAGCATCTACACATGCGTTATTTCAAAATAGCTATATTGGAATAGGTGTTATTCTTCGTAGAATGAGGTATGCAGAAGTTAGAATAAGCCGTCTGTTATTTCAAATTTATTCCGAAATAACAGAATGGCTGTGTGGATGCTCGCTAGTTATCTCAAAATAACGGTATAGTGTAGATGCACCCTTACAGGTGACTTGTGGTAGCACTCGAAAGATGTACCACCCCTTGTGCCCCCATTTTAATTGCTTTAAAGAAGGAGGCTCCTCATGTCTCCCACCCCCATTCCTCTGAGTGGCCCTCTCTGCACCCACTCCCCTGCAGGCTCCAGTTGCCTATGTAACCATTAATATGTAAATAATTCTGAGAGCTTATTCCTCTTTTTGTTTTGGTCCTTTTTGGCTGCTTCGGTATAATCAGTTCCTAGATTTTGCCATATCCTTCTACTCAAAGTGTCTACAACTGGTATTCTTCTGACTGAAAAAGCCAAAAAAGAAACAAAACAAAACAAAAAGTCACCCAGAACTCTACTACTATTTTCTCCCTCCTCAAATCAAATTTCACATTTGTTCCTGCTATAAGGAATTTCATAGCAGGCATTCCACATGTGCCCTCACACATCTACATATTTGAATACAATCAACTGTGAAACATCACCTGCAACAGACTTCCAAATTCTGCTTGCCATTATAGTGCTGTAAACCCAGAGTGACCTTCACTAGCATGAATTTATTCTGCCCTCCAGATTTAAACTGATAAAGTGAAGGGCAGATTTTAGCCCACTATCGCAACCAATTCTCTATCAACATTCTTATATTGGATGCAGCCTGGATTAACCTTTATCCCTTCTTACTTTGCTGTAATTCCCTACTTTGTCTCCCTAAATCTCAACTCACAAAACATCCATTTGCCCTGTTTGTGTTATTGTTTTTTAATATTAGCATGTCTGTATAAAATGCCAGGGGCCTGATCCTCACAAGGTGCAAATCAGTAATGCTAGTTTAGATCAATTGAGGATATGGCTCTATGCTTTTAATATTGGCTTTTTATTCTGTGGGATACCAGAACCTAAAATTTGGGACAATATAAGACTAATACTTTATTAATAGCATTGTGCTGATTAGGATTTAACTGACAGGAATACTATGTTGCTAACAAATTCTCTTAAGATACAACAGGTTTTGAAGGAACAACATCTAACTTATGAAGCACTATAATTACAGAATATTCCAAATGAGCTTGTATTGTAAGTGATCAACAGTACACCAGTATATCCAACTTGCCTCTCTCAGATCAAGAGAGAAGGTAACACTTCTCACTCCATATTATGCCTTTACACACTACTGTGACATTAATTCAGTGAACACTTGGATGAAAAAAAAGCCTCCGGGGCTGGATTAAGCTCTTAGTAGGCCCTAGGCACTCTCATAATAGTAGGCCCTTAAATTAGACTATACAGAAATATATAAGGGAGAAAGGCCTTATCACCCACTTTAATTTTCACTCTTCAAAGTGGCACACAGTGTGAGAAATTCATGGTACTTAATTCTAAAATAACAGCCATTTTGTTGTATACTACAATTATACTTAGGATTTACCTGATTGTTAATTGGCTGATAAGGAGAAAAATAAGGTGATGTTGTCGCCACTACAAATGTAAAATCCACAGAGCAATGCATTGCACTGCAGAGCTGATAACTTGGCAATATTGTGCCTCAAGATCATTCAATGTCATTTATGAAACAACAGTACATTGGCTGATGCTGGCCATACATTTCTGCCAGAAACAGTGTTTAGTAGTAGCCTAGGGTTTCTGAAACACAACTGTAAATGCAAACACTATGGTAATAAGCAGTGTTCCCTCTAACATTTTTCATCTTTGTGCGGGTTGAATTTTCTTATGTGCACCATCAGTACAAACAAAAAACCTAGATTAAAATATATATTTTAAATAGCTCATAGGTATGGAAGACAAACATTTTAAAACAAGGGATAATTAAAAGGAGCAATGCATATGATGTTTATTTAATATCAAATAAAAAGAAAATTAGCACTACTATAGGCCTATATGTATTTTATCATCCTTTCTAACAACTCAAGCTAGTAAGTACACCAAAATGTGAAATATCCACACATAGTTCAACTTTAAGATGCTAAAGCAATCTATGAGTCATCTGGAAACAGTCATGCTCTCCTTGCAAATATTAATATAATATTTACTTACACTGGAAAGGCGAGAAAAAGGCATGCACTCAGGCTTATATAGTTTCTCTGGGATGTTAACTCTTAATTTGATTAATAGTGCACAAACATAAAACAGTACAAATAAGTAAGAAAGCAACACAGAAAAGCAAATAAAGCCATAAACATGAAAATAGGAAGGGGAGTAAAACATCAGGTGGTTGGTGATGGATATTTTAAATGAATGTTTAGGATCACTATGCAAGTTAAACAGAGACCTGTAAACAGAGATAAAAGTTATCCTTGTTTGAAACCTTCACATTGTGTGTGTCACCAACTCAAAGAGTAGAAGCTCCAGAGCAGTACTTTAACACATGGCTTCACAGTTTGTAGACAGATTCATTTTTTAAAGAGCTTGTAAATACAGTCTTCATCCTACAACACACCTGGCATCACACCTAGTATGCCGTTTGACTCATAACAGCTCGATGTCTGGCTGGCAGTTGGTTTCAAGCAGAGTGCCCCAAGAATCAGTTCTAGAGCCAGTTTTGTTCAACATCTTTATTAATGACCTGGATGAGGGGATGGATTGCACCCTCAGCAAGTTTGCAGATGACACTAAGCTAGGGAGAGAGGCAGATACATTGGAGGGTAGGGATAGGGTCCAGAGTGACCTCGACAAATTGGAAGATGGGGCCAAAAGAAATCCGATGAGATTCAACAAGGATAAGTGCACTTGGGATGGAAGAATCCAAAGCTTTGTTACAGGTTGGGGACTGACTGGCTAAGTAGCAGTTCAGCAGAAAAGGACCTGGGGATTACAGTGGATGAGAAGCTGGATATAAGTCAACAGTGTGCCCTTGTAGCCAAGAAGGCTAATGACATATTGGGGTACAGTAGGAGGAGCATTGCCAGCAGATCTAGAGAAGTTATTATTCTCCTTTATTTGGCATTGGTGAGTCCACATCTGGAGTATTGCATCCAATTCTGGGCCCCCCACTACAGAAAGGATGTGGACACATTGGAGATGGTCCAGCGGAGGGCAACCAAAATGATTAGGGGGCTGGAGCACATGACTTACGAGGAGAGGCTGAGGGATTTGGGCTTATTTAGTCTGCAGAAGAGAAGACTGAGGGGGAATTTGATAGCAGCCTTCAACTTCCTGAAGGGAGGTTCCAAAGAGGATGGAGAGAGGCTGTTCTCAGTAGTGACAGATGGCAGAACTAGGAGCAATAGTCTCAAGTTACAGTGGGGGAGGTCTAGTTTGGATATTAGGAAAAACTATTTCACTAGGAGGGTGTGAAGCACTGGAATGGGTTACCTAGGGAGGTGGTAGAATCTCCATCCCTAGAGGTTTTTAAGTCCCGGCTTGACAAAGCCCTGGCTGGGATGATTTAGTTGGGGGTGGTCCTGCTTCTGGCAAGGGGCTGGACTCGATGACCTCCTGAGGTCTCTTGCAGCCCTAGGAGTCTATGATAAGAGCTAGAACCATACCATATAGAAAAGATCTGGCCTTAATGCCCCTCCCCAAACAAATTCTAAAATGTAATCATTTGTCTGGAATCCAACTCTAATTAAAAGGCCAAACAAATAAACAGGTTCCGTGGCAAAGTTCTTCCAGCTTTAACAATTAATTTTACCATCTAATTAATTAGTAACATTGGATATTTTAAAAAAATAAAGATCAGAGTCCTCAGATATTTACAACACTCCAAAAAAATCTGTCAAAAGAATCATTTTCTTTCTGTTTCTGAAGTCATTAACACCTATGTAAACTTTATTTGAAATGTAATCATGTAAATGTTATGAACTAGGCCTATCCATATAATCCATACCTACAAAAGCAACCTGGCTGCTTTACAATAGAAAAACACCAATACAAGTGAAGTCAGATCTTGCATTAAGATCTGCTCATGCAGAATCTGTCCATGCTCTTTATTTGTCTGCTCTGGATCTGTCTCCCTCCAAACAAATGAATTTTTAGCTCAGGCTAACATCTCTAGGCAGATTGCCTCCTGTTAACAAACTCAATATGCCAAAAGCAAGCTCTTTATCTTTTCCTGCTGATTCTAGGTGAAAAATATTTTGGTCAGAACTGCTGAGGTGTCACTGTTTTGTGTGTGCTCTACAAGTCTAACAGTGGGTGTTACATTATTCTTTACCTCATCAAATTTTCCTGGCATATTTAAGATCTTGTAATTATGTCACCCATCTGTTGGTAATTAATAACAACACCTCCTCATTCCAGCTTCAACAAGAAAAGGGAAAATATATTTGACTAAGCTCCTTCTGGTGCATTAATGAGACAATGAAGTTTACACAGCAGCATCCCTATCTCACATATAGCCACATGCTTTAAAATGGGCAGTAGTGCTACTCAGAGTAAAACCAGGCAGTAGACAACTCAGCTATTTTTTTGGCAACTGAGTCAGGAGAGAGACACCCCCCACCCCCAGGCATCAGCAGAACAGACTAAAGCCAGTACAAGCTCTCCCACTACCAACCTCCAAGAGGAATAACAATAATGAGCTGTTCATCCCTTGGGGCCAATATCAGGTAATGATTAAACTTCATGTGGGTTTAAGAGAATCTGTTAATACAATCTCCATCCTGGCTATAACTCTACCCTCCCCCATCCTTCCTACTTCCCCTGTGGTATACAGTTCTCATATGTGTGATGTTGCCATCTAGTAGGTGGTCCAAAGAGTAATGTATTGCTAACTATTGTAGATTGATTTTTAGCTCAACTAGTAAATAAATGTGCTTAGGAGCTTTAGCATCCAGAATTCTAGCCTTGGCTCCTCACATGTGTGTAACTTACAGTAATTGTATCCATGATCTGCTGCTCATGGACTTCTTCAAAACTTCCATGGCTCCTCTTAAGGCTACCTTTGTATCTTTCTTAGACTCTTGATCCTGAAGCTGCTTCTCTCTTCCAATTCTCTTGTGTCATATGATTTTCCTCTCTTTCTTTAGGTCCTTTCTAAAAACATGCTGCTGCGAGACATCTCTGTCCCATCCCTTCAAGCTTGTACCATGCTTTGCTGTAGTCTATATGAGTGAACTGCTGTTTGCCTTAAATGGATTACAATTTTTCTGGTAAGGCACAGAGGACTAGATCCACAACTATCGTTAACTGCCTGGTGCCTTCATTGGAACTGTGCTGCTTTATACTTGTTGAAGCATTGGCCCAATATATTTGCATAAGTATTTGAAAATGCTCATAGGTGGTAAGTGTTATTATAGCACAAGGCTGAACACACAAGAAATAATACTACAAGAAGTACACATTCCTAGTGTCTTCAACTGTCTCCTCATTTAAACCTGCCTGAGCTTGGGAGTTTTTATTTGCTGCTCTGATGCTTTTAAACCACTTGTCTGTAAGAAATGAAAGTATTTTTAGTCTTGCAGCTTTTCTCTTTTTTTGAAGCCTGGATTTTTAGCTCCTTATAGCACTCATTTGGCAAACCCCAGCCAGGACAGAGCTGTCTCCATGGAGCTGTATAGACACCCTTAATGAAGTATCAAATTAGAGGTTCCTCCTTTGCTGGTTGAGCTTCCATTCTTGGGTTAAATTGAAAAGAGTTCTCATTCTGCAATAGCTGGGAGTCAAACATCTGTATATGGGGTGGGACCAATGGACTCTCCCATTGTCAAACAGGAATTTATCAGGTTGTGGTGGGGGGAGGGAAGAGCAAAAGCTATTAAGGAGAGATCCAGATATATTTAGGCAAAAGATCTTAATTAAAGCTCCATCTCTTTGCAGCTACAACTCCAATATCCTAGGTAAGGACTGGATTGTAGGGAATACTGCCAAGCAGGCAGATCATGACTGGAGTCAGTGACAGCTAAAAGGAAAGAATCCCCATTATTATTTGTTATTACTGGCTGATAAAGTGATGATTCAGCAGAGGACAAGCAGCCCAGCAATGACAAGAGAAGCCTGGAGCTGTCACAAACAGGGACTATATTAAAAAAACATGAAAGACCAGAAAGGAGAATTTAAGTGCCAGGTGTTGTCAAGAGGAGTCTCTGCCTCCGGACTGGAATATGGAAGGTGAGCTGAGCTAGAGAACGACCAGCCTTCATAGCCCACATAATTTCTTCAACTCTTCTTCTTTCCCTTCCAAACAAGGTCAAGCTCAGCTATGTGAATCTGAACACTTGCTGCTGTAAGAATCAGACTGAGCTCACCGAGCCCTTTCAGAACAGCTTTGCTATGTTAGAGAAAGATGGCCACAGACAACATAGAATCATCAGTAATTAAGGGCAGAAAAGTTCTGAGATATACTCAGGGACCCATTCAGCTTAGAAATGGCAGCAAGCAGAAGCAGCTATGCTAGCTGATCTGCAGACTAAACACTGCATTAAGACAGAGAGGAAAGCTGAACACACTGTTCTTCACAAAAACATTAATAGAGTTGGGTCGCTTAAAACAGTCTAAAAACCCAGCAAATTCATGGGGCTAGACCTCAGTATTGATAAAAATGGTTATTAAAACTACTGTAATTTATTATTAGAGCTTTAGATTATTACAAGAGTGCCTTTATCTTTATTGAATTGAAGGAGATGCTTGCATCTATTTTCATAGATGCTTAGAGAATGGTTGCTCACATGCATGTGGTTCTGGTTTCTTACTTTAATGCAGGGGTTCTCAAACTTGTGATACCACGACCCCCCTCTCAGTTGCTCGCAACCCCCCTCTAAGTTGCTCGTGACCCCCTGGGGGGTCGGGGCCCACAGTTTGAGAAACACTGCTTTAATGAAATGTTCAAGCCAATGAAAGGCATTCCTGAGCAACCGCTGCTTTCTGTCATCCACTGATAAGCATCAAAAGGGTCAAAGAGGAGGTGTCCTCCTTACTCATAAAGCCACGGTTTGGTGTGTTTATTCTGACTCTGAAGTGTAACTTTATAACTTCTATTTTGCTTTAACTTTCTATATTTTATTTTATATTGTGTTTTGTAACTTGTATACACGTTATGATTTGTGACTTTCATAGAATATTTAATAGGAGTCTTTAATTGTAATTGTGCTGTGAAAGATAGGCTATAAATCAAGGAAGTAAATCAAGGTCAAAAGTAAAAACAACAAGAGTGTCTTAAAGAACAAGAAAACTTCCCCTTGTACAAGTAGCCAATTTGGCATACACATAATTTTTATGGGTGCATCTACATTGCACCTGGAGCTCAAATTAAGCTACACAATTTGAGCTACGCAAATTGTGTAGCTTATTTTGAGTTAATTTTGAAATAGAGCACTATTCCAAAATGTCCTTTATTCCTTGTGGAACGAGGTTTACAGGGACGTTGGAATAGCGAGCCCGTTTTATATTTTGAAATAATGGGCTTGCTCAAAAGATGTAGAATAGCTATTTCGGGATACTTCCAGTATCCCGAAATAGGCTACGTCTAGACTGCAGAGTTCTCTCAAGAGAACAAGCTTCTTAGGACAGTGTTTCTTAACCAGTGGTACACATACGCGAAAGATGTCGGGGGGGGGGGGGTACATCAACCCAAGTGAAATTTGGCA
Source organism: Pelochelys cantorii (assembly GCA_032595735.1). NCBI lineage: Eukaryota > Metazoa > Chordata > Testudines > Trionychidae > Pelochelys > Pelochelys cantorii. Next base: position 67,048,465 of record CM064328.1, read on the forward strand.
AAAAATATCTGGGATTTTTGCCCTGCAAAGGGGATCGGGGAGGGGGCGGCGGCACGTGCCTGTCAAACAATGTTTGGAGCCACATGCCTGGATGTTAACAGCCATTCTGCGCACGCGCCCCAGCACTGGTAGGGAAAGTGCATGGCAGTGGCTCCAGTGAAACCTAGGGCAGTTTCAAGTTGGGGGTGGGTTTGGGTGGGGGAAAAAAAAATCACTTTTACAGCCGCCTCTCCTACTTCATTTCCTCTCCGGCAGCCTCTCCGGGGTGCTCCAGCAGGGAGGGCAGCTGAATCTGGAGACGCACATTACCCCCACCCCCGCCAGCAGCTCAGTACAACGCATCCTCATCGCCCTTTCCCAATGGCACTGCAAAGAGGAGCTAAAAGCTGGTGAAACAGTACAATAAGCTTTGCTCCAAAGGACCCTCCCTCCCCCCACATCAGTGGCGTAGCAAGGGGGGGCAGTTGCCCCAGGGCGCCACACTAGGGAGGTGCTGGGCTGGGGTGGGACCACACAGCCCCATGTGGAGATCCCAGCTCTGGTGGGCCACTTGCTCCCTGCAGACAAGCTGCCGAGGCAGGGCCGGATGGTGGGAGTGCGTATTCCAAAGGTAGGGTTACCAGAAGTCCAGTGCCTGGCTCTGGAGGAGAGGGAGGGCATTGGGTTAGAGCAGGGGTGGCTGGGGGTGCGTGGCTCTGGGGGAGGGGTGGGTGTATTGGGTTAGAGTGGGGGGCTGGGAGTACTTATAATTTTTTAAAGGGGTACTTCATAAAAAAAAAAGGTTGAGAAACACTGATCTAGAACACAAAGAAAAAGCTTCAAAGGCATAGCCTAGTTAGTCTGTAACAGGAAAAACATAAACAACAACAAATAGTCTAGTAGCACCTTGCAGACTAACAAAACATGTAGATGGTATCATGAGTTTTTGTGAGCACAACCCACTTCTTCAGAAGACAGATGACTTCTTCAGATGACAGGAAGTGGGTTGTGCCCATGAAAACTCATGATACCATCTACATGCTTTGTTAGTCTTTAAGGTGCTACTAGACTATTTGTTGTTGTTAAAGTTTTTACAAAGGAAAAGATCACTTTTCCAACTCCTTGGTCTAGAGGCCTGCAGGACCTCCTAGGGAGCAAAGGCAAATGTTTTACAAACCTGGTGCTGGTATTTGCTTCAGTGCAATAATGTGCAGAGATTTGGAACAGAAGTGGGTATACGCATCTCATTGATTCAGCACTAAACAGAGCCACCCGCGTTGCTACTGATTGCCTTGCCTTATCCGCATATCAACCTCCAATTGACATGTGTTGGCTCAAACTTTGATGAAAGCTTTTCCAGGGACGGAAGACTGCACAAGGACCTCATGCGTACATCTGATTAACCCTTAAAACTACATGAAGGGCTATGAGAGATTAAAACAATTTGCAGTGCACAAGGCTGACAATGATTCCAGTAGGCACAAATAAGTAATGTGCACTCTCTCTGAGAAGATCTGACCACTCCAGAAGAAAACACCCACACCTCCCGTTCCTAAAAGTCTTAGAGGGTAGCCATGTTAGTCTGTAACTGAAAAAACTTAAGAAACAATGAATGGCTCTGCAGCACCTTAAAGACTATCAAAACAGGTAGATGACAGCATGACCTTTTGTGGGGTTGTGCCCATGAAAGCTCATGATACTATCTACATTTTTTATTAGTCTATAAGTGCTGCAGGACCATTTGTTGTTTTTTAAGACCTCCCATTTCTGTTGACTTGTCAGAAATGACTTTGTAACTTCCTTTCACAGTAGCATTTCAGGCACTCTTGGCAGTGCTGCTGGCCCAATGAACAACAAAATAGCAAGGCTGACAGCTGTGCCTTCACAGAGTGTAAGCAACTGGAACACAGAGACAGGCATGCTGATGGATTTCAGAACCCTAATTTAGATCCACCTGTTTGCAAGCTGGAATGCAGATCTGGACTAGGCTTAACAGGCTGCTGACTGGAGTAGCCAGCATGGCTGTCAACACAGAAATGCAGTTTTCTCCTATGTTAACAGTATAATCCTAGAGCAGATGCTATGAGTTGGAGAAGTACACAATAAGAAGATTGGATGATGGACTGCAACATCCTACTGTTCTCAATGAAGTAACAGTTAGATGGCTGAATAATCTAGATATAAACTTTTGATGCATACAAAAGAAGAAGGCAGAAAATTAGGTGAGATTCAAGTCCTAATGGCTGGACCATCCTATCAGTATTCTATCTAGTTAAAGGATTGATGAGGACTCACCCTAAATTCCTTCCCAAGGTAGTCAGAATTCCATGTCGGACAACTAATATATTCTTTCCAATCCTCATACATTCAAATCAGAGGCATTGCTGCATACCCTGAATGTGAAGAGAGCTTTGGCCTGCCACCTGAATATAACAAAACAGATCCAAACATCTCCAAGACTGTCTCTATTGCAGAAAGGATGAAGGGTTCTATAATTTCATCCCAGAGACTGTGTAAATGGATTTCAGATTGCATTAGAACATGCTATGAAATGCAAAGGTAGCCACAGTCAGGACACACTCCATTAGACTTGAGCACAAGCTGTGTCAGCAGCATCCTTGCAAACTTACCAATATCAGCAAGCCACACATTCACATGACTCCTGTGAGTTCCCACTTCCTTACTGTGATCCACATCAGTGAAATGTGCAAACAATCATGCAAAGGAGAAAAGAAAATTACTTTCTATGTAAAGTAAGTAGAGTTCTTCATGATGTGTCATCCCTATGCACATCACACAACCTGCCCTTCCATCCCCTGAACCTTTAAGGCATGTCTGCATAGCAGTATTATTTTGAAATAACTGATGTTATTCCAAAATAACAAGAGCGTGTCTACACAGCAAGCCATTATTTCAAAATAATGGTGAGCTGTAGGACTTCTTACTCTGACTCCTGTAACCCTCATTTCATGAGGAGTAAGGGAAGTCAAAGGAAGAGCGTTCTTCCTTCGGCTTCCTGCTGAGAAGACAGCGCCAAAAGCCGAATTAAGCTATTTTGACTTCAGCTACGCAATTGATGTAGCTGAAGTTGCGTAACTTAATTTGACTTTTGCCCCACTGTGTAGACATGCCCTTAGAGTGCTCTCATAAGAGAAAGTGCTCTCATAAGAGATTATCTGGAACTAAATGGTGATAGCTGCACCTGGCCCTGAGGTACCCTGGCAGAGTAGCATGGGGTCTGAAGACTGCACATGAACCTCATCTGATTAAAAAACCTCTGATTTCTGGGACATGAGGGACATGCAGCTATTAGTGGAATGTACAGATGCATCTGGAGATGAATGCCTGGCTGCAAAGATGGTGTTACCAGAAAGGCTTCAGCTTCCTTGACAATGGGATGCTGTTCCAAAAAGAAGGACTACTAATGGACTGCTATCAAGGAAGGGGAAGATTGTATTGGATACAGAGTAGGGATGTTAAATTTAGATTAATTGGCTGATCAAATAGTTGATGCTATTCAATTAGTTGATAAGGGCGCCTCTGCCTTTGAAGTGTAGCAACAGCCCAGGACTCAAGCAGTCACCCACTGGACCCATGCTCCCCACAGCATTTCAAAGCGGCAGCAACACATGGTGCCCAGGGTCAGCGGAGGACTCCTCAGCTGGCCCTGGGCTGCATGCGGAGTTTCAAAGCGGCAGCACCGCGTGGCGCCCAAGGTCTGGCCCCAGGCTCCACACAGTGCTGCTGCTTTGAAGCATTCCCACCTCTTTCTCCCCGCCCCCCATCCCTTGCTGCCTCTTTCTGATAGAGGCAGCAAGCGGGTAGAGGGGGGAAGTGACTAGTTGTTCACATCCCTAATACAGACTGGCTAATCTAGTGAAGAGGGCTTTAAACTAGGTTCAGTGGGGCAGGTCACCAAAGCCCATAGCTAAGTAAAAAAACAGAGGCCTGGGAGTGAAAAACTGAACACAATGCTAAGCTCCCAAGACATTCTGCCCCTTGTATGTGTCGTGAGAGGGGAAAGGGTGATAGGATCCCCCTTAGGTAGTAGCATTCCAGACTTTGAGACAAGAATGTTCCAGGAAGCAGAAAGGTGTAATTCTACTAGAGAAATGATTGGAACTGGGTTGGACACAGTCAGGCTAGATAAGGGACAAGAGTGGATCGCAAGAGCATTTGCTGACCCATGGACCTTGTGGGTTTTCCCACTTCACAGAGAAGCAGGATAAGATGTCATGAAGCATCACTATAGCTACTCTGCAGCCTAGGAAAAGAGGGGTGATTCCTGCCTCCCTCCCACTTCCTTAAATGCAGTGGCAGATTAGTCACCTTGTACCTGCCAAGTGGGGGTCTCCTGGAAAAAATGGATACCGCAATAAGCACTCCTGCCAGGGAGGAGGGCTGGGACATGGAGACTTGCCCTTCTCTTCCCACCCATCTGGGGCTCCTGTTGGGAAGCAGGATTGTGATGTGAGTGCGTGTGCTGCTCCACCCACGGAGCACTCCTGCTGGGAAGCAAAGGAAACCCCCATTCCCATCCTTGCTGGGAAAGACCATCCAGCTGAAAGTTTTAGTTTTCAGGAAAGATTGGCCAGGCCTTGTGTTTTCTTCAGATACCCAGGAGGCAGGCCCAGTATCTCTAGGAGAAGCAGTTATGTGCCCAGCTTAAGGCAGGTGGCAGATTTTATTGTTTAGTTTTTTAAACTTTCTATTAGAAAAACACTGTAAGGGGCTGTGAATGGGTGAGAGAGACTATGTGGTGTTCTTCAGAGGCCCTGAAGAACAGGAAAAAGGCAAGGTGGTGTGGAGTGATCTCTGGCATGTGGAGGTATTCAGATGGCATCTGGGCCTGTTATAAACCTCTTTACCTTCACTACAAGAGTAAAAAAAAAAATGAATAAAAATAACTCAATATAATTGTGTTTTGAGAGGTTGACAGAAGGCTTGACCTTGACCATAGGGAGTGGAGAATTGAGATTTTCTTTAGAGTGTAATGAAATTTCAAACAACTTGTAACTCCCCTGCCCTCAAATGTCAGAGGATTGTGGCCCGTGCATCTGAGAAATGTTGATTTAGACTACTTGGACAAGGGTCTATATTCTTCCACTGCCAATTGATTTCTTCTCCCCCCCACCAGTGAAAGCTCCAATAACCCAGATTAAGAAGGGACTCATTTTAAAATGGGAGAAGGAAGCTGCCCTTTTCATCAACAAAGAATATGTCCATCACAGAGTGTGCTCTGCTCTTTCTCCTTCAGCAGCTTTCGAAGCATTCACCATATGTGGCCTGTATTAATGAAAATCACAGACTGTCAGTGTCTCAGCTCCACAAAGCAACAATGCATTAGGGAAAACCTTGTAACAAAGCATGACGACTACAGCCCTTTTGCTAGTATCGGTACATTGAACCCTCCTTTCTTGCATGATAGTCATGTTGAGTGGGTAGCCAGCTGAGAAAGCCACCTGGTTTGCACATTCTTCTGGTACCATTGACAGTCTTTCCTTTTATGGACTGGCACTTTTGCCTTGGGCATTGGTAGATTGGATATCAACTGCGTACCATTACCATTCACACTGTCTATTTTAAGTGGCATCTAGTTGTTTTGGGTTAAAGCCAGTCGTGCTGTTTGTCAGCAGCATAATCTCTTCCAGCAACATCTTCCCCCACAGCATTATCATTTGCAACATCTATTGCAACGTTGTGCCTGCCTCAGAGGGAGAAACAACATACACGTACGTATCATGAGAATGGTGACAACGAAATCAAAGCACCCCTGAACAATTTTCACTGACTAACATCTACCAAGGAAACTCATGGGCTGATTTCTCTCCCGCTCTAAGATGCAACTGGCATGGAAGTGTGTAGGGAGGAGCCATCAAGAAGCTGGCGAAGCTCCCTTTGGTGTCACAGTTCGGAAGGTCTAACTGACTGGAGTCCTGTGCCAGCCATGAACTGGCAGAGTAGAGCTGTGTGCTGCCCGGCTCCCACCTCACTGTGGGGGGCGGGGAGCATTTGCATTGACAGCAGCAAAAAGGTGGCTGGGGCTGAGCAGGGCCTTGCACAGCCTCAGAATACAGGCAGGGTAAAGGTAGGCTTAAAGCTGCCTTTCCTCTCTCCTTGCCTTTGTTCTGGTCTCAGCTGCAGGAATGGAGTATCTGGGAGCCAGGTCGTATGTGTTTTATGGTGACAGTGTGACTTGTGTACACTGGCCTTTTTAAGTCATCCATTTCTCTGCTGTGCTATATTGTGTACACAGAACAACTTCTTTCCAAAATAGGAATTAACTATTATGTTTCCTCTGCAGTGTCACAGACAACCCTAGTGATGATTCTACTTGTATCCTTCAATTTCTATTGATATTTTAGGGGACTTGGAATTTCAGATCATGCCTGGTTTGGGCCTAAGCCTCAGGATGTGGAGGGGGGCAGCTCTCAAACTCTCAGGTTTGTTTACAGAGTCATAGGGATCTGTGGTTGCTGGATCTACAAATGTGTATCAGTCAATGTGGCACTGAAACAAATTGGAGGAGCGCTGTAGAACAGGATGGTGTCCAGAGGTGCCCAAAGGAGCAAATGCCCACTGACATCTGAATGCCCTTAAAGGCAGAGAGATTTTCTTATATAAATATATTAACAAATAATTTTTGAAGTGGCAGGGAAAAACCCATCTGTGGTGGGCCAGGGGTCACGCAACAGGACAATTTCAGGGTTTTCACTTGTCTGTTGCAGACAGGTAGGTTGTAGATGGTCTGTGGGCCAGACCTATGCTGATTTACACCAGCTGAGAATTCTGGCACCCTACAACTGAGCATTCTGGAGAACTACGATGGAAAAATATTGTTTTCCTATGCAGTTTTGAGCTGTTGCTTTTTCTTGTGTTTAGCAAAAGTTAAGGGCCAAACTAAGGCTGACCCTGCTTGAGTGCACAAGAAGCTCCACCATTGTGCCTTTGCTCAGTGGCTTCTGGTTGCTGGCAGCACAATCCTCCCTAGAGATGAAGTGCACGCCACAGCCTTAGAAGAGACAGGAGAACTGATGCTGCAGGGGCACTGCCCAGCGAGCCATACAGAAGTCTTGCCGAATCCAACACAATTCCTCATGGGTCTCCCACTGCAGTCACAGCCCCTGTGCATCTCCCCTCTGCCTTACAGGTACAGTCCATTAAAGGAACTCAAAACCGGCATTTTCAGAATGTGGTCTATGTATAATTCTCTATCCTACTATCTACCCCTAGTGAAGTAGTAGTATCCCGTAAGTAGTGAAGTTGACAATACAGGAGAGTGCTAGCTATCATTTTAACACATTGTACTACGGAAACAGAGTTGATGCTCCTGGTATTGGAATCTGATTCAGGCTAGTTGAATTGTAACTTTAAGATCTGGTAGATTTGGAGGGGTTTTTCCCTGTGGAACAAAGCCGGATTTAAAGGTTTGCTGTGGGTGGATGATCGCAACCTCTGAGCCACAGCCAAAAGCATTACATTACATAAAGAGTTTTTTTCTTCATTAGGAAATAATCTGTATTAACCAACTGTCATCTGTTGGTAATGACAATTTATTAACATGCTGCCCTCACTGAACTTGGGCCATTTTGCGTATTTATTATATTACACATAATAAGGGAATGCACATACATGTCTGCACAGATATATACAGGGCCTGATTTTCTCAGCCCCGAAAACCATCCTGCACCACTGCATGCGTATGCACTCCTCTCTCTGCAGGATATATGTCTGGGCCAGCTAAAGCTGGCTGCTCTACTGCCTAGCTGTGTGCATTGCGCAAATAACTTAATTGATCTGAGCCTTATTTACCTCTATATCAGAGGCAGCAGCATGGGGCGACAGGCAGGAGCCAGTTTAAAAACCAGCTCTCCTTGTGGACCAGCTCCTGCCTGCCACCCTGTGCTGCTTCCTCTGATAGAGGGCTCCCTGGAAGTTGGGCCGGGAGCACACTTGCTGCTAGCACTGCTCACTATTGGACTGTAGAGATGATGGGAGGGAGCAGCAAGGCTGTGCTGCTGGAAATGTTGGTGTGGGGATAGATTTTATGTATTGTTAACTGTATTTTATTATCCTAATCCATTTTCATGTTGTACTCTATCCTGAATTTGCCATACCTAATAAAACCCCAGTTATGGTTTTATTATGCTGGGAATTATGGCAGCTGTTTTATTTTCTGTACTCTGGCTAATACCCCTCTGTATGAGACTGAATGTTAAATATTGTCCCAAGGGACAGGCCCACCATGTTCTCTGTACTAGGAGGGGTTTCCTTGGATGGAAGTGCCAGGTACCATTCTAAGTAACATCATGACCCATATCCCTGAGGAGAAAAGGGAGATGGCTGCAACCACATGTAAGGGCTCCCATACATTTATCATTAGTGACCAAACTGTGCTGGGATTTGTAATGTAAAAAAGCACCAAAGTGTTTAAATATAAAAAAGAAGAATGTATACATTATTTATTAATACATAACTCACATTTGTTCTGCAATGTAGCACTGTGGAATTCAGCCCCTCCATACAGTCAAGGTAAAAATGTAACTAAAACCCTAACTGAAAAAATGCATGACAAATATTTAATCAGTTAAAACATTAAACTTCTTATTCTGCCAATGTACAAAATGGCTGTCATTGGAGACTTGTCACATATGAGGAATGAAGTTAAAATGTCCATCGCGTTTGAATTATTTGTGCACAAATAGAACATTGTTAAAAAGAAAAATATTTTTCACCAAAAAGTGAGCAAAAAATTTTTCCTCCCATGCCCCCTCATCTTCCCTCCAAAAAAAAAGAGTGAAAAATAGCTGGTTATGACCAAATACAGAAAGTGTTTATACAAAAGGCATTTGTACAAAAGTTATGAGCTGATGGTGTATGGAGAGAGGGGGTAGAAGAGGGTATATAGGAGTAGGTGAGTTCCCAACTTTAGTCAGTACAATAAAGTTTAATTACTATAAAAAAAAATAAAGTGGACTGTCATGGGACCGACTCACCACCATAGCGCCTCCAGCCCGCAGTCCTGGGAATTAGCGTGTTGACTTGCTGGATGTCTCCCTCTAGCTGGTGTCTCCCTGTGTTTCTCTTTGGCCACAGCATCCTCTTCAGGACACTGCCCTCCAGCAGTGCCCACTCCAGGCTCTCTGCACCTCCTTCCGGTGTTTACTCCACTGCACACTCCAGGGTCCTCCCCTTCCCAGACGCCCCCAGTTCTTCTCCCAGGGAACACCCAGTTCCCCTGTACCCACCTTGCCTCAGTGACCTACTGTCAGTCTTCATCTAGCCCCTGCCTCAGGGGCAAACTGCAGTCTGTAATGACCACTCATCACTGGCAAAGGGTGCAGACCTGCTGCCCCTCCCTACCATGGCTGCCCCTTGCAGCCCCAGTAGCTTCAGGCCTTGTTTCAGGCCCTGCAGCCTGAGAGCTTGGTTAGCCAGAACTGCCCCAGCCCTGCCTTCCTGCCCCAGCACTGCTCCAGCTCTAGTAAGTCTCTTGCTTCCCTGGCCATCAGGTCCCTACTGCTTAAAGGGCCAGTGCAGGGCAACCGCCCTGTCACATGGATAAATACCAGTGTCCGAGATAATTTTCCCTCAGGTATCTTCTGTTCTGCACAAGATGGAAGAGAATGAAGGAAAAGGAATGTAAGGGGATTGGCACGGGAAATGGCAAGCTTTCCAGTAGGCCTGCTACCTACAGGTAGGGTTGCCAGGTGTCTGGTATTGTACTGGACAGTCTGGTATTTGCGCGCTCTGTCCGGTAAAAAAAAAATCAGAAAATACCGGACATGTGCACTGTCCGGTATTTTCTGATTTTTCTGGCTGCGCACTGGACTGAAGCCTGGCATGGGCGGGGGAGCGGCTGGGAGTCCCAGCTGGGAGGCGGGGCAGCGATTGCTGCCAGGAGCCCTCAATTGGTTGAGTGTGAGGAGGAGGGGAAGCCTCCTCCTCGCTCGTGCGTCGCGGGGAGCCTGCGCAGGACAGGAAGCAAGTGCCCAGGTCAGTCCCGCTCCCCACTGGCCAATTTGCTCACCCCCCCTCCCTCCCCCCGCGTTCCCGGCCGGCCAGTTCTCCCCCACTTCCCCTCCTGATCTTCCCTGGACAGCCCCCCCTGCACCGCCCCCAACTCTGCTTCCCACCGGCCCATTCCTCTTCCTGATCTCCCCTGGCCAGCGCCGCTGCACCCCCCCCCCCCCGCCAGCTCTGCTTCCCACCCCCCTGTCCTCCTGGCCCCCCCCCGCTGCACCCCCGCCCCCTTCAGCTGGGCTTCCCACTCCCCCTTCCTCCTGGCCCCCCCCTGCCTCCTGGCCAGTGCCACTGCACACACCCCCCCCGCCAGCTCTGCTTGCCACTCCCCCTTCTTCCCAGCCGGTCCCCCCTCCCCCGACATCCCGCGGCAAGCCCCGTTCCACCCGCCCCCCCGCCACGACCAGCCCTGCTTCCCGTTGGCCCCCCCCATCTCTCCTGGCCAGCCCCATTGCCGCCCCCCCCCCCCGTTATCTGTTTCCAGCCTCCCCCCCCAAAGAAGCGTGTTCAGGGTTGTTTTTTTGTTTTTAAATGATAACTTGGTAACCGCTAGCAGTGATCCAGGTTCTCGGAGGTTGTGTGGGGTTCTTTTTGTTTTGTTTTTTTTTGCCTCAACAACTTTGGTCATCCCCCCCCCCCCTTTTTTTTTCCTTCAACAAAATTTTTTCCCGGTGGTTTTTTTTGGGGGGGCGGTGTTCAGTATTTTTCTTTCAGCCATCTGGCAACCCTAGCCCTGACCTCTGCTTGTCTGGCGCTCCTGCTGTGGAGTGGAGTCAAGGTGTGGGAGTTTTCCCCACTCTGCCCATCCACCTGGCACTCCTGCCAGAGAGCAGGGGAAAACCCCACACCCTGACACTTCAGGAGCACTGGGGGGGGGGGGTAGACAGGGAAAGCCCATGTGCCCTGACCCCATCAGGCTTACTGATGGAGGGAAAGGCGGCAATTGCACAGGAGCCTGGTGGAATTAACACAGTGGCCCAGAGCTCCACAGGGGCGGGAGGGGGGCCCAGAGCTCCCTGCTGCTTTAAGCCCCCGCGCTCAGCTCAGCAGAGCAGCAGCAACACAGGTGGGGTGAGGGGGGAGGTGGAGCGTCCTGCCAGTTTAAGCCCCATTCATTCAGCAGAGCAGGGGTGCGGGTGGCAGCAGCAGGAGCCACCACACCTGCCCCTGTGAACCCCAGCTAGGATCTGCTGGGGGAGGAGGGCCAGGCTAGGAAGGAAGGAGGGAGGGAGCCGAGCTCTAGGGACAGAGCAGGTCAGGGGACTGCAGCGAGTGATGGCCAAGGGGGGGTCGGGGGGAGGAACCAGGATGGGAAGACAAAAAGTGGAGGGTTGCAGGCAGGGGTAGATAGGGACAGAGGGGAGTAAAGAGCTGAGGGGGGCACAGGACTGCTGGGAAGCAGAGCTGGGCTGGGGGGACAGATAGGGGAAGCAGGGTGGAAGGGGCTCCTCCAGGCAGGTGGGGGATGGGGCAGCAACCAACCAGAGGGTCCTCTATTGAGAGGTGGTGCTTGGGGTTTCTCTGGACAGGGAGGGGGTTGCTTATAGCTCCCTCTGAGGGAGGGGACAGTAAGCCCATTGATGTATTGTCCTGGGGCCGGGAATTCCTAGCCACTGGCCTGGACCCCATTTCTCCAGCAGGAGAGCTGGGCCAGGGGTGCACACCTGCTCTGGCGCAGGGCCTCACAGATGAGTAGTCCTGTATCAGGAGCTTGGGTAAACCCCACCTACAGGACTACTTGTTTGTTTTTAAGTTACAGACTAACACGGCTATCCCTCTGAGACTTATATCACACTGTCACTGTATTAACAGACATTCCACTAACGCATTAAATGACATGACTGTCACATGTGCTTTGTTCTTTCTATCATCTATGCCCCAAGGAGAGAACTGTGTGTGTATGTGTATTGTAGTGTAGGATTTTGTTTTGAGAAGATTCATTGCTGTTGGGATGTCTTTTTAATATGTGTGCGCTCCACTGTGCTTGTTAGACAAGGCAAGGCTAAAAAAATATTCCTTGCAATTGGAGCTGATGTTTGTAATGGTCCTTCACTCCCATAGCAATTTGTTAAGCTGTCTCAGACCAATTCCTGAGAATAGTTTGTCTCCTGCACAAATGAGCTTTAACCTTATTGTAGAACATTCCATCATGCCTGGCAAGTGGAATTGTTGACCGTGGTGTTCATCGTGGAGATGTAGCCTGTCTTTTACGCAGTCTGGGCCCAAGTCCATTGAGTGCCTTGAAATTAATGATCAAAGCCTTGAATCTGAGAATCTGTGTTCTATGGGAAGCCAGTGTAGAGAGTACAGGTTGGGTGTGATGTGCTCATGGTATCCTATGCAGGCAGTACACGGGGGGGGGGGTGCAAAGGGTGCGAACACACCCTCCTATGATCCCCCAAGTAAGCATGCTCTGGCCAGCTGGAGGAAGCCTGAGGTTGATTTTCCTACTTACTTGGGGAACCATTAGGGGGTGCATTCACAACCTTGCAGTCCACATTTACAAAACACACACACACACACACACACACACACACACAGAGAGAAATTTGTGTATACGGGCCTGCTGTGTTAACAAAGAGACTTCCTGCAACATTCTGGCAGGAGTTTCCTAGATGTAGTTTCCAAAGATCTCATGTCTTCATGACCAGGCGAGGTGGCCAAGGGTCACATGACAACAGCCTGGAGGTGGCACTTTCTATACTACTTTAGTGATTTTTTTTTTATCGTGAGACTAGTGATCTTTCGTGGTTTTGCTTAAAGAACCAGCTTTTGGATTCCTAAGACTAGGTGAGAATCTCAGCTTTCATTTAAATACAACAACAACAACAAATAGTGGTTGCAGAGAAGCTTGAAACCATGCTCCAACTGCCTCCTAAAAGCTCAGAAAATAAAATAAAATTAGCCCCAGATTTATTTATTTTTGAAATAACATGATTATCATCAAATCTTATGAATTTTTTGGAGGCTCAACACATGATTTTTTGACAGCATGGAGTCAATACTGCAAAAAGCAACAGGAACAAGTGATTAATTTAAAGCATCATTCTGCTGAACATGATACTGCAAAACAGAGGGGAATTGTATTATAAAAGGGTCTTGTGAAGGGTCTTGTGCCTGGCCAGACCAAAGGGAGCTGTTTCCATTAGGCAACCAAAATGGCATAATAAAACAGACTCTTATAAGGGATATGTTAATAAAAACTTCTGGTGTGTGTGAGCTGACTGTAGGCGGAAGGGAAAACAAGGCTGTGGTGGCCTCACTGCCTACCTGGGTAGTGGTTTGCTCTGAATTGTACCCTACAATAGACCATGTCTCATTAGGAATTCTTGTCTAGGGAAGCCCATGGAGTCAGTCTTTCATTAAAAACAGGGAGAGCACATCCTGTAGTGCCCTGCTTCACAGGGAGTGTAAAGAATTAATATGCCTTCTAATGCTGTGGTCACGACACTGGCTCCTGCATTGCACACCAATGCCTTAGTACAGTGTAGGGAGAGCTGTGCTATAGCCAAGTGTGCTAGTGACACAGGAAACGACACTCTATCCTTTCTGCCTCTGCTACGCTGGCCCCAGCATGGTGCTATGAGGTACTGTGCTCCCACAGCTGTCATCTTTGGCCTGAGGCAGCACATCCAGACTCTTGATTTTTCATAGGCGTTAAAAAAATCCTCTAGCATCTTTCCCGCGAACGGGTGGGTGCGGGGGGGAGGATAGAGAACAGTCCTACCGGAACAAGGCAAAAAACCAAAGTCCTTGAATTTGTCAGCTAGCTAACACAGCTGAATTGCCGTTTCTTTCCCAGTGTTTAAATGTGTCCTGTAACACCTAATGAGGCACATTCTGAGAGTGTTGACTTTTGAGTCTTTTATTGAGAATAGAGTCTGTGGCTTTAAGAACCCTCCTCTCCCATCTTTCAACAAAACGTGTAACAAATCTGCAATGTGCTTGAACATGGATTGAAGCTGCTCCATGACCGTTCCTCTGATTTAGTGTGATCCTATTGATGACTGCTCTGTTTTATGAAAAATGGCAGCTGTTATGAGACTGAGACAAGAAAACTGATGGGTGTTGTACCTACAAATGCCCACTGTCCCTAAGGAGTCCTCCTTAGTGTACCCTACAAATATGCAGCTTAATAAAGAAGGTCTAATATTTCCTGAGTGAAGTGAGCTTAGAGCACACTAACAGATACAGACAAAATGGAAAGCACTTGAGGGCTTGCTAGTTGTACTGCTTCAATGTTATGTCCCAGTTCCCAGAAGGTATTTGTTAAATTAATTTTAAAAACTGTCACTGCAATTAACTTATCTTTTCATTTTTTGCTGAGAATTCCCTCTAAGCTAAAACATGCAATTCTCTTCTATTCATCTGTGTGACAAGCAGAGCAGTAAAATCTTTCTTCATTTCATTTCTATGCATTTGCCATAGATAAAGTTCCTAGGCCCTTTCGGTGTGCTAATTTTATTGGTTCCAAGCGCATATATCAACACTAGAAGAGACTTACGAGACGTGTGGTAGAAACGCAGTTTGGAAAACTGGCAAAGACATGTCTTGCATATTTTCACAAAAGAGTAAAATTTTAAAAACTAGGCCTCAGATGATCATAAAGTGATTTACATCATGCTGAGGGGTAATGCAGAGCTATGCCAGTCCAGGAGCAGCAGCCAGCTGATGGGGGTTGCTGGGTAGGCATAACTGAGTTATGTCTACCCTGCACCTAATGAGCTCTCCAGGCCCTATACTGTACCCATAGCACACAAATTGGCCATGGAGCTAGCTCACATGGCAGAATACAATGGACCTTCCAACCCCTTACTCCCTTGTACATAGGGCAAGTAACAATCCATTGCTGGGGGTCACTTCACCCTTGTCTACACTAGAGAGTTATTTCAAAATAATAAGCGGAGTGTCCACACTACCAAGCCCATTATTTCAAAATAATAGGCTGGTTACTTTGAAATAACTCCTGCTTTCCATGAGAAATAATGCTAATTTCAAAATGGTTATTTCGAAATAGCGACAGTATGGATTCTCCGGTTCCGCTATTTCAAAGTAGCTACTCCTCAGAGTAATTCACGCTAATTACTCTCCAGTACTTCCTGGGGCACTAAGTCAAGGTAGCATGTCCATATTAACAGAGCCTGCCTCAAACTAATTTCGAGGCTTCCCGATAGCCTGGACACGCTATTTTGAAATTATTGTTTTGGGAGTTATTTTTTCAAAATAGTTTCCTAGTGTAGACATGCTCTTAATGGCTACGTCCTCTGCTTATTTTACTCCTGTTCTGCTCCCTGCTACTGCTTTTTATCACTTATGCAGTGCCACAACAAAGGAGGGTGAAGAAATAGAGCTGGCTGTAGTGGTGTTTACAAAACAGAGACGCATTATTTTCCTTTGTGCTTTCCTCCTTCCTCCTCCCTACTGTTCTTGCTTTGTCTGAAATTTTAATCCCTTTTCCCATGGAAGTACTGACCCTGATGCATTAATGTCCTTTTTTTAAAAAAGGAAATTAATCAGCTTAGCGTGAGACTGGATTACATTTTAATTTTAATAGTGCTAAGATCTTTAGATACATTTTCAGTCTCTTAATTTTAGCAGGTCGGCATCTTTTTTCAGTCAGACTGTCAGAATGTCATCTTTTTAGTGTGGCAGGGTCCATATGCACTAGGCCTCGTAGTAATCTCGTATATGTAGCCATATTGTCCAGAGAGTTGGTTTATCTTTCCATTCGTAATTAAGATGGAGATTTAGTCAAAGACACAAGGAGATATTAGGCATCCACTTAGGAACTGGGTGCCTTGATGCCATTTGTGCCTTTGAATAGCTGCCCATAAATACAGAGTAACTGTTAGAATTTTCTTCAGCTGTGGATTGTAGTGCCTCTAAGTTCTGTAGGCTTATGTGTACATGAGAGCCTTGAATGCTTATAATCAGAAGATGCCCTTTTACCTGAATGTCTTCAACAATTAAAGATTATTTTATATTTAAATCCAATTACAAATGTGGCAGAGTCTTTTTTTCTTTTGGCAATTCTGAAAGATAAGCATTAACACTTATTTAGGCGTGCTTCAAGGTAACTGGAAAATAATTTTAAAAGTTCACAAAATAACTCACAAAACAGAGTGAGCTGATTATTTTAGTGTCTCCCAATCACTTGTGATTTTATTACCAAGCTTGAATTTAGGAATTAACTGATCATACCAGTTAACGTAGTCATTCCAATTGTCCATCTAGGCTGGTATCTGTCTTCCATGCTAAGCAATACCATAGGAACTAGGGGTGCAGGAGTAGCACCCCCCAGGTTTTAGCTAGGACTCCACTCCTGGTGCCAGGCCTGCAGAAAGAGATAAGGGAGCTAGCTTTCAACACCCCCACTAGTAAAAGTGTTCCCATGCCACTGATCAATACCAGGTGCTGCAGAATAAAGTGGGAGAAAACCGATGATGGACAATTCTGGAATAAGCTACCCATGGGGAATATTTCTTAACCATTAGGCCAGCGTTTCTCAAAGTTTTGCAACCAACTTACAGGGGGGTCGCAGCTGCCGGCTTCCCCGGGGTCCTTCGCACCACTTCCGGGGATACCAGAAGTGCGCTCCCCTCCCACAGCTGCGTAGCGGGAGGGGGTGTCAGCCCCAGAAGAGGAGCGTGGTGCCAATGGCTTCCCTGCAGCACAGTGACTGCAGGAGGGGTGAGTCAAGCGCTTTGAGAACCCCTGCATTAGGCAGTACAGTAAAAGCTTTCCATCAATCTGACAGCGTCTATATCGGTTTTTTTAGTCTAATATTTGGTAATTTATCTACACAGCATAAAAACAACTTAAAATATGTACATTTATCCAACATACATACATACATGTCCCAGATTTGGTTAAAGAGAAAATAAAGATTTGATACTGTAAGGGAAGGTCCCTCCCTCCCCCCCCTTTTTTTTTTTTTTGCTTTTGGGCCAAGAGTTTCAGAAATGAATGCCTGAAGTCAGTGTGACTCATGCAGTTAAATCTCTTCAGTACTTTTGAAAATCTCACCCAGAAGTAGGCATTTAAAGAGCTGGTCTAATTGTAAAAGGCCTCATAGGCAGCAGGTATACACCATTCTTAAAAATCAGACTTTTCATTTAGGTGTATAACTAGGGATGTGAGTAAGTTTAGATGCCCATTTCCAAAGCTATTGGCCATAGGTTCTTGCAGATATAGGGTTAAATAACACTATCTTCTCTCTGGTCAATGACATCTCCTTTTACCCAAAAGAAACTGATGGTCAAATAAGTGTATTATTCATTTCACTTCTCCTGTCCTGTTCATTTCCTCCTTGTTAGCCGGCAAAAACAACACAGTAATTACACAGTAATTACAAATGTGTGTGAATCACTGAGGGCTTGTTCATTAGTTGCATCTATTGTTTAAAATAATTTTAAAATCTCAAACAAGAACACAGCAGTGTTCAAATTAACTTTCCCTAATGGTAACATTCTCTCCATCGCAATTGTCTGCGCTGCATAGTTGCAGGGGCTAAAAACAAATGTAGATATGTCACATTAGGCATATATCTCCAGCGTTACACATGTATGAACATAGTCTTGGCCCACAGGAAGTTTACTAGGTATCATATAAGTAAGAGAGAATATCAGTGCAGAGGAATGTAGCATCTGAATAATCTCCTACCACCAGATAAGTTCTGAAGTGATGATGAGACATTTAATAAAAATAAATGGCAAAGTAAAATCAAGACTTTTTTTTTTTTTTTTTACAAAAGGAGACATTATCCAGTGACAGAATTCACTTAAGTACCTTGAGCTAAATTTATGCCCGGTGTGACTCCACTGAAATCAATGGCATTACACCAATAACAAATGTGGCCCACTATCTCTGTACTCCTAAATAGCTCAGGAAGATATAATCATTTTATCTAATGGAAATTGATGTTCAATTTGCCATTATTGATTCATTGCACTCTGATTGAGAACAGCTCTGCAGAGTGCATTAATAAAAATACCTCACACTTTCAAAGGGCCTCCCAGCTAAATATGTTATGAAGAGTCACAAATATTAATGAATTAAACATTTCATTTTCCCTCCCTTCCACACCCGTGAGGTAGATGGTATTATTCCCCATTTGACGGATGAGTAAACAGAGGCACAGAGAGACTAAATGAAGTTCCCATAGTTTCACAAGAATTCTGTGGCTTTGTTTGGAATAGAATCCAGGTTCCTTGCTTCCCCTTTCCCTGATTTAATCACATGACTCTCTTTCCCCCTTTTGTCTTACATCAGCTAATCAGAGAAGAACTGAGCCATGAAAGAAGTTACAGACTAACTCTGTTACCCCTCTGGTGCCCATGAAAGAAGGTAAGTTATTTTTAAATATAAAATTGGTTTCTGATTGGCTAAAATTTTATTTTAAAATGCTAATACTCAAAAATGCATTTGATTAAATAGGGAATTCTGCCTCTATTAAGACTCTGTGGAATATATCTATAGCTCTTCTTGCATAATAAAGGTTTTCATCTCAAGCTGCTATTGTGAAATGTACTCTTTACATCCTGTAGCATAGGAAAGAAGTGGCAGCCTGGGATATTGGAATATGCCTTCTTTGAGATATTAATCCATTTCTTGGCTTCTGTTCTGTTTTAGCTAGAGATCTTTAGGATATATTTTCTCCTTTTAGGACAACACAAATTTCTCAATTCTTACATACATGTGCAATGAAGAGGGATATATTTCTTAGTTTGTTTCTTCAATCACTTTCATTAGACTCAGTCTTACACAGAAATGTGTTGCAATTTAAGCAACAATAATGGAGGCACAGCATAAATTCTAGAGATGAATGATAGGCTAGAAAGAGTTTACTCCACCCAATCATGAAATCCCTGCAGAAAAGTTAAAACTGCTATTGTAAACTGAACATATAAAAAGCCCAATAAGTATGGAGCTATTTTTCTGCAAGTGGGATTACTGTTTCATTTGGTATGTGTAAGGAATTGCAAGAGACTTGATACTCTGTACATTATCTATACTATTTACATCCTCTGTTGACATTCTAGTCATCTGTATACTTTAGACATATTGTGGAGTGATCCTCCAACTTCAGCACAGACTCATCTGAGTTCACATCTGGCCAACCTGCTGTGCACCAAATTAGCACTCAGCTGTGATTATGACATCACTTCCACAGCTTCAGCATGCTTGGGTATTTTCCTTAAGAAATAAGGAAAGATTAAATGTGACCTGTTGCAATTTTGTACAAAATTCTGTATCTTCTTGTCAGCAATACTAGCCAAGGAAGAGGAGATAGCTTTGTGTGAAGAATGGAATGCTAGCCATATACAGAAGCATGCTACTGTTCCCTTTTCAGCTACTAAAGAATAATTTAAAATTTTAAGCCAGTTACCAGAGTGAATGTGGTGCATGATGTTCTACAGTGCTACTTATGGCCATTTTTATCTTTAAAATGGAGGATCACCTGTCAAGATGTAACAGCCACTAGACAAATTTGAACCTGGGACCTTTGGAGCTTAGTGTAGGAGCTTCTACAGCTTGAACTATAAAGCCAGCTAGCTCTTACCTTAGGGCCTTAAGCTATAGAGTTCACTTATTCTTATCTCTTGCTGGAAGTGGTCTACGTGCCCCTACATGGGACTGTGAACCACACCCACTAGGTGTATGGGTTACAAAGACAATAAGTTGCAGCATGCCTAAACAATAGGGCAGGAATGGAACATAGCTGCTCTGCTGAAGAGGGACCACTGCATACTGGGAAGTATTTTCTCTGTGGGCTGCATTTTTCTGTTAGAAATAAAAGCAGCCTTTGAGTACCTGGAAGGGTGCCTGCCCTGCCCTGCCCTGCCCTTTACACTGTTCTCTGCTTTAAAATATAAAGAGAGGAAGCAAAAACAGCTAGCTGCTCCTGGAGAAACTCCCCATTCCCACACGCTAATCAAAGGTCCCCTCCATTTGGTTACCTTCCACCTCCATTAGAGGGGATAGTACTCACGATCAATGTATTGCATACCAACGCCAGTTTGTAAGGAGCAAACAGGCTTATTTAAACTTCTCAGCTGTCATTGGAAATGAGCTCCAGAGTTCATACTGCTCCAGTTCAGGGGGTTTCTTGGGTTTGCTTTACGTCGTCCCTTCATTTTTCATTCAAAACAAACTAACAGCATAGTCTTGGTAGACTGTATTCTGCAGATCTCACTCTGGCAGCAATCCCAATTATGTAATGGGAGGTTTGTATGAGGACTGCAGGACCTTGCCTACTGGCATGATGAAAGTCTGTCCTGAAAAGACGCCATTTGTTTATAAGCCAAGGACAAAATGAAAGAACGCTATGAAGAGAGCCCTGTTTTCATTAAGATCTTTTAAAGCTGAGTTCTTACTAAGGAGCCTAACTGTTGTCTTTTTCTAGGTACCCCAGCACAGCTATTGGAACTCTTTAATCCAACAGTGTATGCTGGGTGATTCTTCTGTTGTTGTTGCCTTGACCCAGATTTTCCAAGGTATTTAGGCACCTAACTCCCATTAAAATCAATGGGAGTTGGCATCTAAATACCTTTCAAGATCTGAGCCTCAGTGCACATCAGGCACCATCTCCATTGTCCAGTCCCAAAGATATATACAGTAATTGTTGGGCAAACCAAGAGAAGTGTCTCATCTCTTGGTTTGCCCAGAAGAGGGGAAATGTGGGTGTGGAGTACAGAGTAACTGACTGCTGCAGGACATACCCAGTATTTCATGCTCCATGGGTACAATAGGAGAATTGGTTTTCTAGCTTAACAGCCAAAGTGAACTTTTTAAAAAACACCCACTTAGTCCTTTAAAAGGCTTCTGCCTCAATATTTCTAGCAAAAGACAGACCAGTATATCAAGTTAAAAAATATATAGGTGCCTGGGAATATTAATCTTGAGTATTTATCAATCTCATGAGTGTTCTGGATGATGCGTAGGCCGACGTGGCCTTTCAGTCCTTTCTTTCGTGATGAATTAGATTCATTGGTCATGGCCATATGAACCACCATCTTCTCTTGTTTTTCTTCTTCAGTCACTATCTGGCTTCTTGTGTATCCTGCAAGGCTGTTGGCATCAGATTCACTGTAGGTTCCATCCAGCATCATAGTTTTTGTCTGAGGTATTCCACATGTGCATGGAAACTGAGAACAGAAACATAAGAAAACAATAGTCAAATACTGGAGGCAAAGATGAGACCCTTCTTTTTATGACCAACTTGTAAAAACAGGAGCTGCACATTATAGTTCAACTGTGATATTTTTCTCTATTAAAACATTAATTTATTTTCCAAAATAAAAAGTTGCTGACTAGCCATATTGGTTGTAACTTTTATTGTGTCTGGATTTGTTTCTGAAGCCCTATGTTATGTGGTAATTAGAGATGGGAAATTTGTTTGATTTACATAAAAATTGACCAGACTTTTTTCCCAGTTAATTCAATTACCTCTGGCTGTTTGTGCATTCATTTTCATGCTCAGTTTCCCTATGGATATTGTAGCTCAAGAGACAGTAATGTTTATGGAAACAATGTTTTAAGTATAGATGAGAAAAATACTGACAGAAAGCAAGTTTTGATGTTATAAATACAAATATTCTGCCTGGAAAGCCGACTCTAAAGATTACACATATCCAGCCACAGAACAGAAAAACTCATCCCACTTGTCTAATCAAAACAGCTAATGCATCTTGAATTCTGAGTGTTAAATATTCATAGCACACTGCTCATGAACTCACTGACCAATAATAATTTGGCAAATGATTTTGGACAACAAACCAAATTGCTCACCAATAATTCATTAACTGAAAAGAGAGACTACTGTCTCGATTCCAGTTGTAGCAAAATACAGTAAAACTTCAATTGTCCGGCATCCAGTGGTCCGGCACTCCCGATAGTCCGGCACCAACTGGAACCTGGAAGTGCTCCGGCCAGCCGGACAACTGGAGCTGCTCCGCACAGCTTCCCCAAGTCCACTGCTGCCGCTGCTGAAACTGACCAGTGGCGGACTTAGGGAAGAGGTGCAGAGCAGCTGGGGTGCTGCCAGGTTGGTCCCGCAGCGCCGCCCCTCACCCCCCTGCTCGGCGCCCGGCAGCACCCCCGCTGCTCTGCTCCGCGCCGCTGCCGCTGCTGAAACTGACGAGCGGCGGACTTGGGGAAGCTGCAGAGCAGAGCAGAGCAGCTGGGGTGCTGCCGGGCGCTGAGCAGGAGGGTGAGGGGCGGCGCTGAGGGACCAACTGGCAGCACCCCAGCTGCTCTGCCCGCCGTTTCCTCAAGTCTGCCACTTGTCAGTTTCAGCAGCGGTGGACTTGAGGAAGCCCTGGGGCAGAGCAGCTGGGGTGCTGCTGGGTTGGTCCCGCAGCGCCGCTCAGGTGAAGGACGGCACTGCAGGACCAACCCAGCAGCACCCCAGCTGCTCTGCCCTGCCACTTCCCCAAGTCACCACTGCCACTTGCAGCCCCAGCTGGCCTGTTGCCGGTGGCTGTGCAGGGCTTCCCCCGCCTCCCTGCATAACAGCGGAGGGTTCACCCCACGCCGAGCCATTCCCCGCCAACCCCCACCCCCCCGACCCCTCACAGCCACCCTTCCGGAGTACCTCCTGATACTCCGGCATATCCGATAATCCGGCACCCCCTGGGTCCCAAAGAAGTTTACTGTAATGTAGTTGTTCAATGCACAAGGAGTATAGTTCTGACCTAGGCTACAACACAGTTGTTCTAAATGGCTTGTTCCCACCAGTAATAGGATTCTTTTAGAACTCTTTTTGGCTACAACCTAATTAAAACTATTTTTAAAACACATTTTTATCTTGATTGAAGGCAAGTGAGTATAGATGGAAATCATGATTTTTGATCATTTAAATTAATTTTATTTTTGGCACTCCATGAGCAACCAAATTATGTTTCTTAATAGAATGCCCTCTTCTTTCAAAAAAAGTATAGGGGAAGATTAAATCGGGATCCTTATCATCCGCCCCTCAGCTGATGGATCCAGGATGCAGCAGTAAGCACCAGGTGGTGGTACTATGCATAACTGCTTGCTACAGATCAGTTGCTGCAGGACTCAAGAGGAAGAAAAATACTTTTGATCCAAGTGACTCTTAGCCCCCCCAAAGTCAGGTTATGATTCGGCCTGAGGGAAGGGAGCCGAGTGGCTCTGATTTGTTTAAGATATGTTGTATACATTGCCAGGTTTCTAAGAAGATAGTGGCAGGAGGAAGCAAGCCTGAAGTTTAGATGGTTCTGGTTCCATGTAATCTTAATCCATCCCTGACATATTCCCAAAACCACATTTGCGTGCACACATACAGAGAAGAGGTGTGCTGAATGACTTCAGACCACAGTCCATTTCTGGGGAGTGAAAAAATTCAGATTTGGATTCCCTTGGGACTTTCACAGCTAATGAGGCTAATGAGGTCAACATTTATTCCAATGAGACACAATATAGTCTCTCTTCTCTTTTAAAGAGCCCTTGCTACACTCAGATGCGGGAGATAGCAAACAAACAGTATTTCCTTGACCATCATTAATTATTAATATCACCATGTATCCGGGGGCAAATACAAAGCTTTTGCTTTACATGGCCAACCTTCTCAGCCTGCTTCCTTGATAGCATGAGGACATAATTCAGTGCAGGGATATCAACAATTGAAAGAAAAGACAGGACTTTTGTTTCAGCAAGACCAGACTAACACAGCTACATCTCTATAACAATTGAAAGAGTTTTGTGACAAATAACAGCTTGTGCCCATTCTATCAGCTTGGGAAAACAGTCCTGAAAACTTACCAGCACAAGCACAAAAATCTACTCACCTTCTTTTGGCCCTGGTGACAGATAATGAAAAAACTAATGATATTTTACATGCCATGAAAAATGACCTGCCCTGGGTTAGTAGAATTTAGCAAGACTGAATTATTAGTTATTATTTGTCAGTCCTGTATGATGTACTCAGCACCTATACAGGGCAGAGAGAGAGAGGGATCTAATAGTCTAACAGACAGGTGAAGATAAAGAACATGCACTGGAATACCAAGAAGTAGACACTACTATCCCCTTCCAGACCCTAGCGAGATTCACACCCGAAGCCAAAACTGAGCTGTGTGTGAATAATCTCCCTGAATTCAATCTCTTCTCCTCTAAATTATGTTGGGGTGACATCAACAAGCGTGTGTCATGGAATCAACGAACATATAGGGGCAGGATTTGAAAGAGGGATGAGCATTGGATTGGCATGTCAGGATCTGGAGGTTATTCTATACACAGTGTATAAAATGAGACCAGGCACAAAGCGATGTTGTTAAAACTTGAGACAAAGGGAACTGGCAGAAGGATTCAAAAGAGAAATGTCATTGTCTGATTATCAAGCGATCAAGATAATTTTTGCAACTGCATCTTGGACAGTTTGAAGATGTTTCAGAGAGAAGACTACCTCAGTAATCAAGGTGGTAGATAACCAGGGCACAGACAAAAAGAAAGATTGTATTTTTGAATTGGGACTGTTCTGTGTGTTTTGGCAGAGAACTGTCTAAGGCATGTTGCAGACACACTGATATATGCAAGAAACATGTCAAGCTAAAAGGCAGGTTTGTCAATGGGCTGGGAAGGGACACTTGCTATCTCCGCTGCAGCTCTGCTTTTTAAATGTAGTAAGAGCCACCTGGCTCTTACTGTACTTAAAAGACAGAGGCACAGCCTGGGACCCAGCCCGAGTAGAGCCTGAAGCAGTCCCTGCTCACACTGGGTCCCCAGCTGCTACAGCTCTGCCTCCCCTGCCCTTCCAGCCACACCATTGAGACGGTGCTGGAGGGAACCAGCTTTTAAACTGGCTCCCCCCAGCACTGCCTCCTGCTTCTCCCTACCCCCTTGCTGCCTCTGATATAGGATGCGAGTAGTCGACTCAACTACCTGATAAGCCCAGGCTTATTGGGTAGTCAACTATTCAGCTACTTTTTACATCCCTACCGTGAATTCCTTGAAAGAGCAGGAGAGAAGAGGAATAGCCACCAAGAAAACATAGATTCTCAAAAGCCAAGGGTGGACAGCATATTAAGGAGGAAGCAGTATATATAGGCTGCATAGAGATATCAGAGAGACTATAGGACTGAAGAGGTCATGGGAGATCTTGGTGCCAGCTAGGGTTGCCAGGTGTCCTTTATTCACCCGGAGAGTCCGGTATTTTTACCACCTGTCTGGTAAAAAAATTCAGAGAATACCAGACACCTGAGATATCCAGTATTTTCTGAATTTTTCCCCAGCCAGGAGGAGAAAATGCCGGGCACCTGGCAACCCTACCAACACTCAGCACCCGGCCTCCCCTACCCCTAGCCCCCTGACCCCAGCCCCCATGCTTACCTGGTTCCACGAGGCTGCCGGCACAAAATGGCTGCTGGTCAAAAGATCTAGGGGAAGCAATGCTCAATCTCTTCCCTGTTCCTATCCCTGCACTCACTCTTAAAGGGGACATGCTGTTTTATTTTAAATTTTTTTTTAATAAGTCCTTGGAGTCCTTTTTTTTTTCCCCAACAACTTTGGTTCCCCCCCCCCCTTTTTTTCCCCCTTCAACAGAATTTTTTCCCAGTGTTTTTTTTTGGGGGGGGGGTGCGGTGTTCGGTATTTTTGTTTCAACCATCTGGCAACCCTAGTGCCAACAGGTTCTATGGAGAGATTGGAAGCCAGAGTGGAGTGAATCTGGGAGTAAGGTAAGAGAGAGAAAAGCCACCAGTTATGAGCTGCTACTTCAGTGACCTTAGCAGTGTCAAGGAGATGGGGATGGCAAATGGGAAGACAGCTGAGGGATACTAATAGCATATTTGTGTAAGTAGGAAATGACGACATCAAGGAAACATCTGGAACAATGGAATATAGAGATTAAGTGAGACCTCAGACTTCATCAGTGGGCCAAAGGAGGAAAGCTAATTGGAGGCCAATGGACTATGGCAGAGGAGCATGAAGTGAAGGAGGCTCACAGTCACGATAGATCTTGAAGACTCAGGACAGAGGAACAGACTGATTAGAGAAGAGACAGCTAACATTTACATGCAAACTCCTGAGGATACCAATCCTGGGAAAGAAAGTACAGAAAAGGTCTTCAGCCATTAAGTGGCGTTTCAGTGAAGCAGGCGCATTTTTTAAACGATCATTTTAAATTAACCAACAGCAGGAGTTAATGAGTTAATCATAAAAATGATCCACTTAGCACCATGACCTTTCATGGCAAACTAACAGAATCAATATGATGACTATTTGTTCCTCAAGTGTGTTTTGTGCCGAGGAACAATTCCAATATTTATTGAAGCCAATTTTTAAATGTACCTGATTGCGAGTTAGGGGGTCTTTAATTCACTCAGAATAATATGGTATCGTAACTTTAAAAATAAATTGTGGCAGCCTGTGATGGAGTGTATCAACCCCGCACTGAAGCTGATGGAGTGACATTGGCCCAGCTAGCTGAGAGGGCCCCACCCCACCAGCCCTGCTGGGTATGCTCCAACTGGAGATTGACTGTAAAAGCCTCATGAGCAGCTCAGTCAGGTTGACTGATGAAGGGCAAGGGGGTGCTGAAGGAGCTCCTGGGGAGGAAGCGCAGCCAGACCAACCAGTGGCAGCCAGGCTGAGAGGTGCTACACGAGAAGAGGAGACAGAATGAGACTACGGAGAAGACGTTTGCCAGGTGACAATAGGAAGTAGCCCAGGACGGGAAATTGATCCCTGAGCGCTCATTGTGTGGCAGCAGAATTCCCCGCTGAACAAGCAGTGGACTGTGCCACTGCCAACAGGGCCCTGGGCTGGGACCCAGTGGAACCCTATTCTGTATATATGCCTGCATGGGGGATTTTTTCCTGCATATGAACTTGGGACATATTATCTGGAGTAGCAGGGATTTGCATATAGACTTAGGCTGTTGGGCCACAATACCCTGAGGAAAGGACCAAGTGTATAGGCTGAGGCTGTGGAGTTCCCTGTAAATTGACTTGGTGATGGTCAAGTTGCCCCATCAAAGGAAATTAGGTGTGAGGGGTCTCCAAGAGTTGGTCGCCCCTTGACACAGCCAAAGGGAAATATGAGTCTGGATTTCCCCCCTCTTGCCCTCCCCCTATGTTCTCTGCTGACGTCCAGGTTGCACACATCCCCACTTCTGATCTTTGTTTCCTTCTCTCTTCCTTTTGTACAATGATCGAAGAGACCAACTCCTGTTTTTGTGGTGTCAGCACTTCAGTGTGAGTTTCTGCATTGTAGACAAATTAATCACATACCACCGCAAGTTTTCCCATTTCTTTAAAAAACACAATATAAAGCACACCACCTGTAAAATGATGGTCTCACCTTCTCTCGCATCTTCCTCTCCTTCCGCTCTTGCACTGTGGTCAGGTAGTTCACTGCTGCATATTCCAACACTGAGAGAAAGACGAACACAAAACTGACCCAGAGGTAAATGTCTACAGCTTTGATGTAGGAAACTCGAGGCATGGAGGCGTTTACACCAGTGATGATTGTTGACATGGTCAGCACTGTGGTTATCCCTGGAAAAGCCCCCACAAAAATTCACTTCATATGCCAAATAAAGATCAGAAGCTATCTACTACTCATTAGTTTTATCTCAAAATACGTTAATTTCCTCAGCACCACTCTTAGATGATAGAAATGATGTATTAGGTCATTCTGTCTAGTTGCCTCACAAGGCAGAATTTTTCCCTCTACTGCATTCTGGACCACTCTGCCTAGTCAATTTTTTAAATGTGATGGAGCAGCCACTACTTCCCTTGTGATTCTATTCAACACTCCAGTATTTAATTAGGAAATGATGCTTCCACCCCAACCTACAGGGTTTTCTGGTTTAGCTCCCATTAGGGTGCCAGCCATAATAAGGATTCTTGTTTTACTGAGAGCACCAATTGGTTTTACAGAGTCACCAAACAGCAGCCCATGACTTGTGGTCACTGATGAAGCAGCTTTGATTGGAATCATTGTCTCAAAAGGTGAAAGCCTGTGTGAGAGTTAAGGATGTTAAAATGCAATTATCTGGCTAATCATATAGTTGATACAATTCGTATCGACTATTCGATTAGTCGATAAGCGCTGCTGTGCAAAGCTGCAGCAGAGGCAGCTCCAGCAGCCTGCTCCAGAGTCACCCCTGCTGCTGCTCTGTATTTTAAATGTAGTAAGTTCCCCCCCAACACTGGCTCCTGCTCCTCCCCTGCTTGCTGCCTCTCCCTGATAGAGGCAGCAAGAGGGATGGGGGGGGGGAGGGGCGACTAGTCAAGTGGCTACTCGACTATCGGATAAGCATTTGCTTTTCGGATAGTCGACTAGTCACAAATATCCCTAATCTGAGTGTGGAAATATATTTCATGACATGATGTGACAGCGAAGCCATTATGTGCTCACCTTTAGATAAGATCATTTAAAAGTTTTTAATGGCATCCACTCTATCCATTGTATTCATTTTAGAGAGAAGCATGCAGGCGCATCTAAAATGTGTGTGTCTCTTTGGTATAGTTTACAGAGCGACAAGGTGTTCTGAGTGATAAAAGTAAAATACTTCTCCTAATTTTCAAGTTTGCAATCGCCTCTTATCAATTGAGTGGCAGAGCCAAGGAGCATTTGAGTGACTTGAAGCAAGTCATTCAAAACTAGTGAACTTCTTCCAGTTGAGCAGCCTCTAGAGCAGGGCTATTCAACTTTGGAAGCCCTGGGGGCCACAGTGATACTCACAGTACATGCCGAGAGCTGCAACTTAAGTGTGGTTGCATATACATGCAAATATATATGCAGATAGCTTCTTTCACACTGATGGGCATGAATATAAAGATTAAGCCTTAAGCTGCGGCACCGGATCCAAACATGGCCAGTGTGAGCCAGTCAGCACCTCTCAGGCTCTGCCCACAAGGCTAAGCAGCCAGCTCTTCCCACAATGCCCCGGTGCTCTCAGCACCTCCTCCCTGTAGGCTAGAAACGCCAACACACTGTACCCGTCTGTTCCAGCCAGCCCGTCCGCTTGTATCTTTCAATGCTCACCCCACCTGGGAGATGCCTTGTCTTTGTGGAGCATGTTCCCAGTGGAGACCATGTTCAAAGGATCCCACCCACGAGCCACGTGTTGAGACCTACGTAAACCCAAACCACACTGCAGGCCGCAAACAAACAGGCCACAGGCCACTGCGTGTTGAGTAGCCCTGCTCTAGTGCTCTTTTCAGATGCTTGTACAGTGTACCTCTCGGACTGACATTTTTACTCCGTATCTATAGGAAGTCATATGCATTCATATTCTGAGAGATACACTATACTTTTTATTACATCTCTCTCTCTCTGACCTAGACATTGATAACTGAGCAAATTGGTTTCTCTCTTGTTTTTTTAAACAAAAGAAATTCCAACCATCCTGAATAAACAAAACTCTCATTGACATTTCAGTAGTGCTAGATTTGGCCTATAATTAGAAACCTTGATTCATTAATTCACAAACACTAGAATCTTTTTTCTAGGCTTGCTTCTCTTTTTAAAATACAATTCTATCTTCTGCTCTGATTCAAATAAAGATACAGAAAATTGATCAATGTGGAAGAACTAATTCAACAATAAAAAAAATAAGATAAAGCACAGACCTTAGAATACTTTAACTCTCAGCTAAAATACACCTGTATTTTCCTAGCATATTTAACACATTAAACAGAATTCCCCCTCCCCCATCTCCTCCAAATTCAAACGTTTTGTCAATTCATGGTTGATATTAATTGCCCTCACCTAACGAGACTCTAGCAGGTACAGCTCTGCGATCAATCCAGAAGGACACCCATGACAGCATGACCATTAGGGTGGCAGGGAAATAGGTTTGGAGCAAGAAGAAGAAGATGTGGCGACGTAAAGTGAAATTTATATACAGTCTATTGTACCATCCTATTGGGAAGAAAAAAGATGCAATGAAGAACATCTTAATGACACATACAGAGCTGCTACATCTGTCAGCAAATCATATATTTCTTTTATAAGCATCAACTACCTATAATTGTGTAAATGGATGGGTGAGCATTCTGTATCCTACAGATCATTCACAGCATAGACTGTAATGATCTGTAATCCCAAAGATGACAAGGGCAAAGGGAAAGACAAAAGGACTATTATTCAAGTACCTTATAGAAATTTCATTTAAATTTCACCCAGCAAATGCTTGACATTGAACTTGTAAATATATGGCAATGAATCAAAAGAATAATAAAACCATTTAAAAAAAGAATATAATACCAGTGCTGCTGTAGAAAGCAAGTCTGGAGGTAGTATGAAACTTTTGTATCAAAAACTGAGACAATGAAATCTTCTCATCGGTTTTCAGGGATTCATTCCCATTTTTCCAGTACAGCATCAGATCTTCATCAGTGTAAGCATCTTCGGGGGGGGGGGGGGGGGAAAAAAAGGGACATAATGTGACTTTTCTTTAGGATATTTCATGTAAACAATCAGTATAAAAAGTAACTATGTGCAGATAACGAACATATTAATGAGATTCACAGATGATTGCAAGGCCCCAGTCGTGCGTTGGGATCTGCTTGGTGTAGGGGTTCCTGTTCCGTGGATTCTGATGCTGGATCAGGCTCTCAATTGGAGACTAACACAAATACTAGTGGTGACAGACCAAGCCCACCAATAGGGGGCGGGAGACAAAAAGGTCAATTGCCCTAGGGCCTTAGTGATTCAAAAGAGCCTGGGGCTTCAGCCACCTGAGCCCTTTAAATGGCCACTTGAGTGCCACCATGGCACACTCTGGGTGGCTATGAGGGCTTCCTGGAGGAGGGAAAGCTATGGTGAAGCATGCTCCAGACAGCGCTGAGAGCTGGTTGCCCCAAGTCCCTCCCCTTCTGCCCAAGGCCCCACCCTGTCTGGGAGTGCAGAGCCAGACCCTCCACCACCTTGCCCAGGGACCTGGGAAGGCTGTCAGCCCTACTGGGACAGACTAAAAATGCAGAGTACGAGGGAAGTTGGAAGTATGGGTGGAAAATAACTCTGAACTGTGGAAAAAATGCAGATGAATTTATATACAAAAAATAAACTGAAACACAGACACCTCTTTAGCAGTAATAAAAATCCTGTTTATTTGGCAATGGACAGTAGGATAACTAAGGATCTTGCCATATGTTGTACTGTAGCAGCCCAAAAAAGCCAAACCAAAGATATCATACCATGATCCACGTTCAACTTTGTACAGCACTGGTATATAATTAGAAGGGTACATTTCTGATCACCACAGTATCAGAAACATGTAGACAAATTGATGAAGATTCAGAGATGAACACAAGAATTGATTAAAGGGATGGGAAGATTGGTTTATGAGGAAAGATTATAAGAAGTAATTATGGTTAATCTAGCCAAATTTAAGGGACGAATGAGAGAATGTCTCTCAAGTAACATTTTAGATGGCTGACAGGGTTTTGAACAGGCTCTGTCACCTCTCAGATGAGCCCTCTAACCACTGAGCTATGGGATATTTTGATGTGGGGTTTCCTCAGTGTCATCTATTGCACTCTGGTTAAATAATTTTAAAAAATTAATTGGAGCAGGATCAGATCTTGGGTCTCCGACCTCACAGATGAGTGCTCTATTCACCACAACAAAGTCTAATCCAGAATTGTAAATCCCAGTGAATTTCTAGGAGCCTAAAAGTTTCTATGTGACTTTAACCCTTAAGCATGAAAGCACCTGGTGAGTTCCATTAAGATGAACTAAATTACTTAAGTTGAATTCTGTGGCACTGCTCACATGCTTTAGTACTTGCAGGATCTGGCCTAATTTGTAAAGCATGTTAGTGTCATTGAAGATGAAAGGTGCATATATTGAAGAGAGTAGCAATTATTAACTGTCCTCCAAGATGGTTTCAAACATCATCTCCCAAACAGAGCAAACCAATACTGTGGAAATTCTGAGTTTTCCCTCCAAGGCAGACTCCAGCCTTATAATAATCACCAGTCCAAGGAGCAGGATCCTAGTTTGACTTTTGTTGCTTTTCTTTTGTGTTATCTACTAAAAATCTCTCGTGCTCTCTCATACACACAGGCTATGTCTATACTGCACGCTTTTGCGCAAATATCTCCCCCTAGAACCACTTTGGACAGGGCAAAAGGGCACCAGTCCCTTCCGCAGGCAGGTGCCGGAGCCCCGCTGAGACATGTGCTTAAAGGGATCTCCCTGGACAGCCGTTTCTCTGCTGCTGTGTGCTTTGGGACCTCTGGTAGGGACTGAAAGCTGTAGCAGTGCCTGTTGCAGTTGCCCTCAGCCTCTTTGGGCACCACAGCTTTTGCCCTCGTGCCTTTGGGGACTTTTGCCTTCGTCCTCTTGTGCCATGGAGCCAGAGATGGCTGTGCCTGCTCTGGCCCCACACGGCCATTTTGGAGTGCGTGCAGATGCTGCTCCATGCTGCCATGTTACTCCTGCAGGAGCTCGACACTGAGCTCAATCTGGACTCCCTCTCCCTAGATGCAGCGGCTTCGCTGTGGCATCCCTACCCTACCGTGGAGAGGTGATACTGGAGACTCGACACCAGTTCCAACTGGTGGGACCAGCTGGTCCTGGAGCACTAGGACAACCAGCAGTGGCTCCAGAACTTCAGGATGCAGAAGCAGATGTTCCTGGAGCTGAGTGCCTGGCTCACCCTTGCACTCCAGAGACAAGACACCCAGCTGCGGCCCACCATCCCCATCAACAAGAGGGTCACCATCGCCCTATGGAAGCTGGCCACCCCAGACAGCTACCGCTCAGTGGCAAACCAGTTTGGGGTGGGCAAATCCACAGTTGGTGCCATCTTGATGCAGGTAAGGCCCTCTGGGGGGCTGCAGTCCCTGCCCAGGGGAAGGGAAGAGTCCAGGCTGAGGGGAGGCAGTGGGAGTGGGGGAAGCCCCATCACCCAGGGGGTTGTGCTGTCACTCCCTCACATAGGCCTGCTGGTGGGGGGGAACCTCCGGGGTGAGAGGGCCCTGGCATGTTTGGGGACAGAGGCCATCAGAAGGAGATGGACACCCCCCAAGGGCTCATGCACCCGCCCTGTCTCATTCTGTGTGTTCCCCGTGTTTCTATGCACCCTTCTGCAGGTTGTCCGAGCCATCAACAACATCCTGTTCAAGAGGGTCATCTGCCTGCACGACATGGATGCCACCATGGCGGGCTTTGCTGCCCTGGGATTCCCCAACTGTGGGGGAGCCATGGATGGGACCCACATCCCCATACGGGCACCAGAGCATCAAGCAGCCCTCTTCGTAAATAAGAAGGGCTACTTTCCCATGGTGCTCCAGGCCATTGTGGACCACCATGGCCACTTCACGGACATTTATGTGGGGTGGTCAGGCAGAGCACATGACGCCCGCATCCTCTGAAACTGCAGCCTATTTCACAGGCTGGAGGCAGGCACTTTCTTCCCCCAGCAGGAATTGATGGTTGGGGATGTCCACATGCCACTTTGCATAGTGGGGGATGTGGCCTACTCCCTGATGCCATGACTGATGCGGCCGTACACTGGACTCATGGACCCCAGCTGGGAACAATTCAACCTGCACCTGAACAGGGCCCGCAACCAAGTGGAGTGCGTCTTCGGCCAGCTGAAGGCAAGATTCCATTGTCTGCTCACCCGTCTCGACACGGGCTAGCACAACATCCCGGAGGTGGTCACAGCATATTGTATGCTGCACAACATTGTGGAGCAGAAGGGGGAGGTCTTCCTCCCGGGGTGGATGGCAGGCGAGGGCTGGGCGTTGGAGGAGCCCCAGACAACTGCCATTGGGTGCGCAACCGAGAGGCCCTCAGGGAGATGTTCTCCCAGGCCCTGCAGTAGGTTGCCTCTGTCTTGCATCCACATCCCCTCCCATCTCCAACCCTTCCCTCCCCCCTTCCCTCACATCCCAATAAACACAACTCTGTTTGTTCACCAAAAAATAAACTGTATTATTTACATTGGGATGAAGGGTGGGCAGTGGGAGGGGGCTCTGAACTGGGAGGGGGAGGTGGAAGGGGCTCTGAACTGGGAGGGGGAGTTAGTGCTGGGAGGGGCGGCTCCTCCCAGTGCCTCCTCGGGTGCGGAGGCCTCGGCACCCTTCAGGCCAGGATGGGGCAGGCAGCACGGGGAGGTGGGCAGCACAGGGGGCAGCAAGGGGAGGATTGGCACAGCAGGAGGGGCACAGGCATGGCAGGAGGGCAGAAGGAAGGGGCACAGGCATGGCAAGAGGGGCAGCAGGGGGGACGGCAGGGGGGGCAAGGCCATGCCATAGTGGGGCAAGGCCATGCACATCCTGTCGCACCACTGGAGGAACTGCCCCCACGCCTGCTGCCGCCACTCCAGGTCGGCCCGGATCTTTGTGATCCATCCGCTCCACAGTCTGCAAGTGCCACCAGAGGAGCTGGTCGTGCTGCCTGGTCCACCTGGCTGGTCCCTGCATCCTTGGTGCCAGCAGCACAGGGCTTGATGGTCCCTCGCTCCTGGCTGGTCCCGCTGCAGAGAACACAGAAGGCAGCGAGGCGGTCAGTCAGCCCTGCCCACAGTGTCTCTGAGCCCCATGCCCTCCTCCATGACCCTAACGTAACACCACAAACTGTGGCTTGGGCCCAATCGATACCTGTGTGTGTTCACATAAGGACTAGTTAAAAATCCTGGGATTGAAGTGATCCTCCATGGATTGTAACAGTGGGACACATCACTGTGAATGAAGACCCCTTGTCTGTGTTCTAGCTACTTGGCATGCTGTGTCTGTCTGTCTAGCACTGTGTACTTTCCCGAAGATAGAGCACATGGCTTCTAATCTTCTCACTGTGAGCATACGCCATGATCCTGTAGTCATGTCTGAGTGCACATCCACACAGCATTTGAGCAAGTGTGGCAGATGAGGTCTGGGTTCTCCCACTACTGTCACTGATTTCCTCAGAGACAGAGCCAGGGCTACTGGGAGTGTACTGTCCCTGCAGCAAGACACAGTGGGCCAGAGGCCTAGGCTGCCCACTTCCCCTCCCCCCAGTCCTCAGACATATAGCCCAGGGAAGTGTGTGGCTGCAGTGGGGGGATTCCCTCAGGGGCAGCAGAGGGGCTGGGAGCAGCCTGCAGGCTTCGTGGGGGCCGCACTCAAAGGGTTGGCTCACTGCACTTTTCCCTGGAGCAGCTGCTGTGTCACAAGGGCAGGCACAGCTGCGTACTGTCTGTGTGTGGCACCCTTTGGGATGTGTGGGATCTGGCCTGCACTCTTGGGGGTTGGCGGCTTCCAGTCAGCATCCCCTCTCCCTCTCCCAGGCAGGACGTGTGTGAGCAGCAGGGTCCCAGGCGTGCCCTGAAGTTGCCTGCCGTGTCCACGTGCCACAGAGTCAGGCTGCATGAGGTTGCACGTGCTATGTACTGCTGCACAGTGTGCAGCTGGGACTGCCTGAATGACACTCCCCCGCCCCAGGGAACCCACCTCCCCCGCCCTTGCGAGTGACAACCGCTACGCTCACCGGAGGATCCATCGCCAGTCTCCAATGAGGCCCGGCTGCTGGGCACTGGCTCCAGGTGGAGGGTGACGGTGGCCAGGCAGTCCTCTCCCTCATCCTCGGAAGCGGTGGTCAGGTCGCCCTCCTCCTCCAGGTCAGGCAGCCTGACCACTGGGGTGCACAGGGCCACCATGAGCGAGGGCCCTTCCACCGCCGTCTCCCCCAGGATGGCGTGCAAATGTTCGTAGTGGGAGCAGGTGTCAGCTCTTGTCCCCTCTCCCCCCGCCCTCACTGGCCCTGACGTAGGCCAGGAGCAGCTCCTTGACTTTGGCCCGGACCTGTTCCAGGGTCCGGGCTGGGTGTCCCTACTCAGCCAGCGCCTGGGCCATGCCTCCAAAGATGTCGACATCCCAGTGCCGAGACCGGGGGTCTTGGAGGGCTTCCTCCTGCCCCCGCAGGTCCAGGAGGGCCTCCACCTCTGTCCCTGACCAGCATGGGGTGCGCCACTTTGTGCCCCTCTGGGCCTTCTGGGAGCCCTGGGGTGGCTCCTGGGATGGGGGTGCAGGCTCTCAGGGTGGCTCAGGGCAGACATGCCTGTGGAGATGCGGCATGCAGAGCTGTGTGGTGGAGCTGCACTGGCTGTGGTGGTGGTGCTGCTGCTGCGCGGCGTCTGCAGGGTGCCTGGCCCTTTAAGGGGGGGTCCGACAAGCAGGAAGCAGCGAGCTGTGAGTGCAAGTACGGAGTGTCCAAGCAGCCACTTGTGTTTTTTCCTGGAGGCCAGTTCTTGCGCAAAAACTCCCTGCAGCCCATCTACACTGCCTTCTTGTGCAAGAGTGCTTCTCAAGAAGGCTTATTCCATGTACGAAGCGTCAGAGGTCTTGCGCAAGAAGCCCTCTCTTCCGACACTTACTGTACATTTTCTTGCACAAGAACGCATGTGCAGTGTGGATGCTCCACAAGTTTTTGCGCAAGAACAGCTGTTCTTGTGGAAGAAGCCTGCAGTGTAGACATAGCCACACGCTCCTACTTCCTCCCTCTCTCCACAAATAAGGATCCAATCCAAAGCTCTTTGATTCACTGGAAAAATGTTCATTGACATCTACAGGCTTTGAGTCCGGCCCTAAAATATTATTTTTCTTTATCCTGAAGTATGTACAGCCTACCAGTGTGTACAATCAGCTACGGAGGACTTGCAGCTAAGAGCGTCTATATTACTTACAGCTTTCCAGCTCCAGAGAACAAGTCTGTGAGTCCAGGGGAAATCGACTGAAGTCCATGTTACACATTGCTGTCACTGTGATCCTAAAAATACAAACAGGAAAGGTCACTTCCTAGAAGAGATCTTGATATTCCAGAGAAGGTAGGAGAAATGTGTCAGTGGGCACAGAAAATATAAATTTAAATAAATAAAAATAATTTCCCAGATTTAAAATCAGAAATTATGCATAACATGGTAACATAAAAGAACTAAAACTTCCCAGCCAGTACTGAGGCCTTGGTTGGCTGTGCACAGGCCATGTGAAGGAGCAAATGTGGCTTATACCAGATCCGTGTACTCATGATTTCCATGATTTGTGGGGGAAAGTTTGGCATACTATTGCAATTCAAACAGCAAAAAAACAATAATAGTTTCAGTGTATTTGTTGAATCTCTTCCTCAGAGTAAAGCTGTTCACTTATTTAATAAATTATTTCACTGGGTTCCAAAGCATTATGCTTCCTTTATGTCCAGCCTGGTTAAGGCTTCCATGTCTCCCCTTATCTTACCTTCTCTGTTCCTTTTTGTCATTACAACAAACCTGCCTGAGTTTCTCATGCATAAATCAGCAACATAAGCATGAAAAGTCCCTCAATGTATGTCCTGTTAGGAGAAAGCTGCTTTTCTTAGTGCTGGATCAATCTTGTTTAAATTGCGAGGGCCGATTATTATTGGTGGAGTGGAGGGGGGGAGGGAAGGGCAGCTATTTTTCCAGTAGTAAGATTTGTCTCTGTTAAATTCACATCTGACCTAGGGATCTGAAACAATCCCGGCTTGAGTTTATAAATCTGAATCTAATCTGTCCTAATATTATGTAACAACTTTCCCAGAGAATCAAGAGGGGTTTTTTTCTCCACACATACACAACTTGCCTGCCTACCCACTCTCTGGCTCACCTCCTTGCAATCTGTCCAGCCCCTCACCTCTTCCTGCCAAATTGCCTCCCTGTTCACCTCCTCACCCTGTTTGCCCGCCCATCTGCTTGCTGCCTCACCTCCCCACCCACCTCCTCTTGACTTTATTGAAGTGAAGCCCCATACAAAGCCTGGGGCCTTGAGCACTCATCCTGATTCAACAAACCCTCAGCTCTGGCTGACTGTTTCCCTGGTTCATTTTAGATGTTGGCAAAGAACCTTTCTACTAATCAAAGGATTATGGGCCCAATTCTGCTTTGACCTACACTTCAATCACTTCAACTAAGTCACAGGAGTTGTATGGTTTAAAATCAGAGCAGAGCTTAGCCAAAGCAGATATTTGGAGCTCAGACTTCAGTCCAGCATGGCAACAATTTCTCATGGTTCTCTACAGTGATGTCCATCAAAATTAAATAAGATACAACTCTGTGTCATTACAATATTCCATTTTCCTTCCTAATTAATGTGGTTATTAACAATTCATTAGTCAGAGAGAAACATTCAGTAATGGGCTCTTCCATCTAGCAGAGAAAGGTCTAACACTATCCTGTGACTACAAGTTGAATTAGACAAATTCAGACTAGAATTTTTATCTGTGCGAGTAATTAGCCATTAGAAAAATTTCACAGTTGTGGCAGATTCTCCAACAATGACAATTTTAAAATTAAGATTAATTTTTTTTCCTAAAATCTCTGCTCTGGGAATTATTTGGGAAAAATTCTATGACCTGTGTCATACAAGAAGTCAGACAAGGGGATGACAATGGAATCTTTTGGCCTTGGAATCTATCAATCTATACATTTGGCATAGATGGTGAACTATATGAGCCTGAGGTGCTCAGGCACCATGAATATTCATGGCTGGGCTCCAGCAGTGTTAACTGCAACACAGCCTGCATGTGACTTTGATGAATTCAGAAGCTGGCAGAAGCATAGCCTTCGCAGCACGGAGTTTGTTTATAAAGAGAAGTAACAGAGGTAGCCGTGTTAGTCTGATCTTGGTAAAACAAAAAAAGCAGTCATGTAGCACTTTAAAGACTAACAAGATGGTTTATTAGGTGACAAGCTTTCATGGGGCAGACCCACTTCTTCAGATCATATTCTGAACATGAATTGGCATGACCATTATATAACAGAGGGATACAATGAAAAAAGTAAACAAATTACACACTAACGAATCAGCTACATAGAACAGAAGATGGGGGCAAGGGGACAAGGAAGAGACAAGGAAGGAGGAAATTGCTTATTGTAAGAGTCAATTAAGTGGCTAATCTGGAGTTACTACGAATATCAAAAGGTGGGGAGGCTGTTTTTGTAATGTGTAAGGTAATTATCATCCATATTAAGGCCCATTTGCAACATGTCGAATTTTAACATAAATAAAAGTTCTGAAGTCTCCTTCTGTAATCTGGTGTTAAAGTCTCTTTGTAGTAAGACGCATATGGGAGACAGCTCCAAAGCAAAGGGCAGGAGATACACAGCCTGCACTTGATAGCTTCTTGGCCAAACCAGTCAGGATCACCTGTCAGAGGCTCCAAGATCTACTAGTAGATCCCAATCTACTGGCTGGCGACCACTGCTGTAAGCCTATGGTGAGACAAAACCTTTGCTTTGCAGCCATTTAGCTTGCTAACTTAGGTATTAGTTTGCATATTATCTTTCATTTTCCTTGTAAGCCATTCTGACTTTGTCTCGTTACTAGTAATCACCTTAAATGTGTCTTTTTATAGTTAATAAACGTGTTTTATTGTTTTATCTAACTCCCCTCCCCCATGCATGTTTGCATTGAGATGATGGATAACCTCCACTTGAGATAAGATTTCTGTTTATCATTTTCCACTGATAAAATAACAGACTTTATATGAGCTTGCATTATCCAGTAGACAGCTAGGAAGTAGAAGATGCACATTTCTGGGGGAAGGTCTGAGACAAGGAAGTTACTGGTGTTGCCCAGCACTGTATGTAATCCATGAATAGTTGGCTAAGGCATTCATGTAATTCAGCTGGGCATGAGTTTGCATGCTAGAGGCTATGTGGGAGCAGGACCAGGAGTGGTTGTTCTCACAGCACAACAGTATAAAAGGTACCCCAGGAAGGAGTTCTGAAGGGACACAGCTGTCCAACAGTTCAGATTATGCCCTAATGTCACAGTGGCAAAGTCCCACCTTCAGCAAATCTGACTCTTAACAGAGTTGGACAAACAACAAATGACCGTTCACAGACCAT
Source organism: Pelochelys cantorii (assembly GCA_032595735.1). Lineage (NCBI taxonomy): Eukaryota > Metazoa > Chordata > Testudines > Trionychidae > Pelochelys > Pelochelys cantorii. The sequence continues at coordinate 67,088,291 of CM064328.1, forward strand.
GAGCTAGATTGTGTGGTTACCTCATACTATATAATACGTGACCATCTGGGAACACACGCAACATGATGTTGTCAGTGGTTGTGTCGTGAATGAATGATCTTTTGGAGTGCACAAAGAAGACATCTGGAACCCAGATCTTCTTCACCAGCCTGCCATCAAAGGTCATGCTCTTGTTAGTGATGCTAGGAAATGAGAGGCGCTCATCCTTCCAGTAGTGCCTTAAGTATAGTGTCAAGGTGAAGTCCTGTATCAAAAGAAAAGAGAACATGAAGGCCTCATTGTGACACATTCTTTCTATACCCATGAAACATTAGAAAGGAAATTATCTCTTGTTATACTAATATATCTCACACAGCTTGAATCTCTTCTCTGCTAAGCCTGGTTATCTTCCTCAGACTAATTCTACAAAACAGTTTCCCACAGAAATGAAGCATTCTGGGAAAGTTCCACAGCCTAGACATTTTAGTATGCTACAGTACAAGTACATAACAGAGTAACATGCAGGTATCAATGCAATCCCATCAATTACTGCAGGATGTGAATACAATGCTAATATAAGTTGTAGCATGTATTCCTTAGATGCTATTAGTCCATTGGAAACATTGAAATTCAACCTTCTAAGGAAAACATGTATCTCTGTATTGATACAGGCTTTTGGGATCCTGACAGCATAACGCTAGGCAAAAGATAATCATATACCCAGTCTGCTTGAAAAAACAAAATCTTGTTCAAGTTAGCTAAATGAGTCTGAGCACTGAGCAACTAAGAAACATCTGTCACTGATCCCCACCTGCCAGCTGCATCCTCTTAAACCAAATAACCACTTAACACAGAGAGATAAAATGTAATTATTTTTTATATTCCCCATTAAGCAATTTGCTACAAAAAAGTTTCAGAAGCTGTGCCTTCCTGGTCTGGAGTAAGAGTAGCACACACTGTTTTTCTTTCAAATGATCCTAAAGTAGTTAAAAAACTTAGTAAGAGAATGTTTGAAGGGACTCATTTTCCCCACACAAACAGTGTTGAGATGGTATGGCCACTGGCTAATGTCATCTTGGACTCTTTTCCCACAAAGTTTTCATTTGGAAAGTGAAAGTTTTGAGTTTTTTAATGAAGCTGGTAGACTTTCACTTCATATAGTTAAATACAGTGCTTTGCAATGTGGCAAGTTTCAAAGGGATAGCCATGTTAGTCTGTTTCAGCAAAAATGAGGAGTGCTGTGGCATTTTAAAGACTAACAAATTTATCTGGGCATAAGCTTTCATGGGCTGAAGCCCACTTTATCAGCTGCATGAAGTGGAAACTTCAGTTTGCCAGGTATCTATACATATATAAAGATTAGCATGTTACAGTATTATGCAGAGGGCCAGTGCTAGCAAGGTCAATTCAATGAAGGCGGATGTGGCCCATTCCCAAAAATTGATGAGAAGTTGTTAATACCAAAAATGGAAATTTTGCTTTTTCTAGTGAGCTAGCCACTCCCAGACTCTATTCAAACCCAGTCTGATACTATCAAATTTGCATATGAATTCCAGCTCTGCAGTTTCCTCCTGAAGTCTATTTTTGAAGTTTTTTTGCTCGAATATAGCAAAACTTTCAAATCTGTTACTGAGTGTCCAGGGAGCCTGAAGCACTCTCCTATTGGTTTTTGAATGTTACCATTCTTTTCCCCACAAAGCAGTCAGATTATCAGAAACACAGTAATAGCTAACAGTTGATGGATTAGATGTATCGGATTTAAAGGACTGAGATCTAATCTGGTTGAGCAATCCCCCTGGTCCTGTGGCACTGCTAGTGAACCAATCAAATCGATTGCAGCATCTTACTACCTGGGAAGAAAGGAGGTGCCATCTGCAACTGTCAGAGGCAAAATGACCAGCATAGGGGTGTAGATCGTTATTTTCCCCAGATTTAAAGGGTTGGCTATCAGGACAGTATGCTAAGAAAGGTTCTTAAAAGGCTAAACTCATGGTGGCCTGGGGGCTATTCTCCTGCTATAGGATACAATTTCCGTGGGAATAACACATGTCCAATGGTTGAGGAACAAGGCCTCAGGCCCTCAGAAAGATATAGCTCAAGGGAAAAGGGAGCAGAAGTCACAGCTTCCTAAGGGGCAAAGGTCTAGGTCAATGGTCCCCAAATGTTTCTCATATACTTCCCTTCCCCTGGACCCAGGGCAGGGACATGGCTCAGGCAGGGGAAGGTACAGATAGGAATAAGGGAGCCAAGGTGGGGCTGAAAATGGAGGCCATTTTCAGCTGTGGCCAGAGCGGGGCTGAAAATGGAGCTGGGGCCAGCAGCTGTGATTGTGGCCAAGAGCGGAGCTGGATAACTCTCTCTCTCTGCCTCATATGGGGATGGGTCATTCCCCAGTCAACCCCCCCAAATGTTCCTCTGCAATCCCCAAGGGGGGACCATCCCAAAGTTTGGGGACTCCTGATCTAAGTGAAAGCCTGAGGTTCCCTGAGTAAAGACTAGAGTGTTATTTATGAGCTACCTAGGGCATAATTTTGATATATTACCTTGAAACATTAGAGATATGGTTCCTAGACACTAATTGCTTTCTGTGGATTTTTTACCACCTTATCATCCACATCCCACAGAAAATCCCTGCTTTCAATTAGGGATGTAAAATCCTGTTTAGTTAGTTAACCAGTTAAATGTTGTGATTAACTGGTTAACCAATTAAACGGGACTAGGCAAGGGGCTGCTCCAGCCTGGTTTGGCTGGAGCAGCACCCCTGCCCACTGCAGCCTGGCTGGAATGGTCCCCCTGCTACTGGCGGGGGCTACTCTGGCTGGGCTGGAGCACCCTGCACCCACAGCAGGCCCCACGGGGCTGGAGCAGCCTCATGTCTGTGGCTCCAGTTAAATGTAATTGATAAGCATCACCTGGTAAGGCTGATGCTTACTGGTTAACCATTCACATCCCTATTTTCAATATCAATGCCCACAAGCCAAGTCCTTATAATCGGCTCCAACTGCGGCTGGATACAAATCAATCCATTTTTCACTTCTCACTGCTAGAAGAAATTAAAAATTGTTTTGTACCAGGTAAGATACAAAGCAAGCTGTCCTTGGCAGTAAGTTTAACAATGTAACCACAACCTAAAGGGAGCAATTCTAACTTTAGGTGTGATCCTCAGTTTTTCAAAGGGAAAATGGCTTTTTTCTCATCTTGTGATAATGCTCCATTGTCCGGTAAAGTCAGAACGACAAGGACTACAGGACAGTAAGAGTAACAGTTTGTATTAAAGACACACAGTGTGGAGTTTAGATGTTAGTCGACAAGCCTACCCGTAACCCTGCAGACTATGCCTAGATACCACACCTCACGGTACATAGGAGGAATAGTGAGGAAAGGAATGAAGGGAAAGGGGGAAAGAGAAGATTCCTTCTTATTCCCTCCTTCTTTCCCCATTACATTTCTTCTTCTCTCTAGTCTTTTTGCTCCATCTTTCTCCCTCACATTGATTCCTAAGCAGGAGTCTGAGAGGATAGGTCTCTTATTACCAGTAACACTGAAAAATATTGTTAGTTGATATCTGGATTTACATTTCTTCCCTTAAAAAAAACCAATAAGAAAAAACTACTGCTGAATTTAGTGTTGTTGCTAAGCCCTGGAGTGACAGTATTGGGGGCTGAAATCTGGTTATCCAACCAGAACAAATTCAGCATAGAAAGAGGCAGTCTACTCCAAAGATGAAAAATAGGAAGCAGCTTATTTTGGTTTATGATAAAATAATTAGTTCTTCTAATGTTCCTCTCCGATTTATACATTTAAGGACAGATTTTCTGGTTCCATAATAAATTTAAAAAGTAAGGCTTTCATGATCCTCACAAGAGAGGCTTTAGAGTTACCTGAACCTAAGGAACATTAATTCTGCTACTGGGTACAGTGAAATGAGCCTAGCAGGCAATTATTCATATTCCTAACTACTGTATATCAACCAAGATCACACACATTTTCTTGTCAAGGTCTTTGTTCCCTTGCAATTTTAATCAACTTTCTCTGAAGACCACACAATGACTCTTTGAACCATGTCTATCTTTATTAAGACTTGAATTCTGATTAAGGATCTTTAAAAATTGCTAAGAGTTGTTTTTACTGCTTTTTTCTTCATCTGACCAATAAACTGAAACCAAAATATGGGATTTATCTTGACTAGGGACTAATTACAGCTTAAAAGAATGTTACCTACCATATCAACCTCAGAAATACTGTCCAAGCTTTCAACCTGTACATCCACCCCAACAGGAATAGCAGGACCTGTGGTAGAATGAGATATAGACATTTATATACTATTCCTTTATATTATCTGTCTTTAGTTACGGTTATAAAAATGGCGTTCAAAACATTTTTGGACTGATGTAATTTCTGGTAACTGAAGAGACAGCCAGAACAATAATACCAATATCTCTTTCCCTTTACAGGCCTCCAGCACTGATACTACCTGTGTATGGCTCACACACAGCCTTTGTAATGCATTTTGGAAAGGTTCATAAACAGGCCCGGCCTTTGGGCAAGGTGAGTGAGGCAGTTGCCTTGGGCCTCGCGCATTCAGGACCCCACACTGCCCAGCTCCCGGCCCCGTCCACCGGGCCGCTCACTCACTGCCCTGACTGGGAGCAGCGTGGCTGTGCAGCTCAGGGCCCTGCGCTGCTCAGCTCCCAGCCCTGCCCACCCGGCCGCTCACTCTTTGCCCTAACTGGGAACTGTGCAGCTCAGCCATGCTGCCTTGGGCCCAGTGAACTCTTTGGCCAGGCCTGTTCATAAAGTAGAGCCAGCCAGCCCATTATACATCATAGTTCTTTATAAAGAAACCCTAAGAAGATACAGGAAAAGAGGAGGAAGAAACCACAATCCTTGAGATTTCATTTTGCTGATATCAAAAGGAATGAAAAAAAAATCCTCCTAATATGATAAACTCCATTTATCTTGTGTGAATTTCTGAGAGCTCTGTCATTTTCTGGTCTCGAATTGCCAGATGTTTCTTCGATAGTTTAACAACAGTCACTTGTTGGAGATTACTTTTAAAAAGTTATTCTCATTGTCATTCTAAAATGGACAGCCAGATAATCCACAGAGCATAAATAAGCATGAAATCATTCCACAATAAAAGGAAACTCCTCTGCTAATAGAAACTATACCATTTTCACAACAGACAGTGACTCAGGGCCAAATCCTGCTCATCTTACTCGCATTCCATTTTATACCCTATTTTTAAGAGATTTTTTTTTCTCCTCTCTTATTCCTTTATCCATTGTGAACAATCTCTCCTCTCCCTCCTTTTTTGACACTCTCTCCTAAACTGCATTCGAACTCAAAGAAGTGCAATCCAAACCAAACTTTCAAACATTCAGTATGCAGGTATGTTTGAAGTTAGTCAAAAGATGCTCACTTGTCCCTAATTTGAAGGCAATAGCAGTATTCAGTTGCTTTAGTTGTGCTTTAAAGACTTGTATATTGTTACAAAGCCATAGCTTGTAAACTGTTCCAGGCAAGGACCATGAGGCCCTCTGTTTGTGTAGCCTCTAGTACAATGGAAGTCCTAAGTTTGATCTATAAGTGCTACTTTTATATAAGTATTAAACAATAATCTAATGGCATCATCTTGAAAACTATTTCCAATAGCAAGCACTTGAATATCATATATTTAACAAGATAGCTGGAAAATCTCTGATCTGAGAATGCAATAGGGCTTTTAGCTTTCAGGGTATCACCTACCCTACCGCAATTTCTGCTGTGGCCAACAAAGATTCCAGCGTATATTTTGGGGGGTTGGATGAAACATTATATAATTTTCTGGTGTAGAAAAGGGGAATTCAACACACAGCAAGCAGCAGGTGCTTCAGTGGGATAAGGTAACAGTATCAGTTGGGCCTGAATCCAAGCTGATCACTATGACTGGACCACCTATTGCCAGTTCTTTGACACATCCCACAGAGGCACGTGCAAGGCCTGGGTTAAAGGAGCACTGCAAGTGATATAATTCACCTGTTCCACTTATATTGCTGCAGTCTTTGGCATTTACCCAATTTTTTTCAGGGGCCATGATGTTCTGAAGAAGTGAATCATAGAATACTAGCACTGGAAGGGACCTCAAGAGGTCATCAAATCCAGTCCCCCAAATACTGTCTAGACCATCCCTGATAGACATTTATCTAACCTACTCTTAAATATCTCCAGAGATGGAGATTCCACAACCTCCCTGGGCAATTTATTCCAGTGTTTGACTACCCTGACAGTTAGGAACTTTTTCCTAATGTCCAATTTAAACCTCCCTTGTTGCAGTTTAAGCCCATTGCTTCTTGTTCTATTCTCAGAGGCCAAGATGAACAAGTTTTCTCCCTCCTCCTTATGACATCCTTTTAGATACCTGAAAACTACTATCATGTCCCCCCTCAGTCTTCTCTTTTCTAAACTAAACAATAGCAGCAGTCTGAGAAATATTAGCCTGACTACTGAGTTACTGAATTTGGATTTCATCTTGCAACAAAAGCATATCAGATGGAATTTCAGTTTGATCCTGAAACGTGCTGAGCAGTCTCACCAAAACCAGCAAAACACTTCAGCATGTACTTACCTCTAAGTATGTGAGTGGGCCCTTTAAAGCCATGGATACTCTGCCCTGGCTACTGCAGTGGGAGTTTGCAGGTGGATCCATAACTACGTGGATCCACTAGCCATACAGAGAACTCACCCTCCCTCCCCCCCAACTTGGCTTCCTCAAAATCTTTTCGTGGCACCATTGTCTGAACCGAGACCTTGGGTGTGGTCTCAGAGATTAGGGCTACGCTTCATGCACAGTGTCTCCTGGGATGACTGACCTTGTAGCTTTTCTTCACAGCTGGGCCAGCAGTGAGCATAGTGTGTCCAACACCTCTCCTGCCATCTTTCCAACTGCTCAGGATCCACAGGAGGACACACACCTGGGAAGACCTAATGAGGGAGCAGATGGCTTGCCTCCAGTCCCTGATCTGGGGGCTCAAAGAGGAGCACCGGGAGTGGGCTGCTGACCAGAAGGAGTGCCAGGCTGACTGGGAGCAACAAGAGGTTGCTTGGGAACAGCTGGAGAGCAAACACGAGGCCAAGTGCTCCTCCCTCACCTTGGTGATGGAGCGCATGGCCTCATGCATGGAGCGGGCCACCAGCCATCTCCCCTCCCCGCCCCCCCCCCCCCGTGGGCTTCCTCACCTAGCCCCCGCAGGGGCCTCAGAACACGGGGAGGTAGACCTCTTGGGCAGCCTAAGCATCCCGAGCTAACCAAGGCAGGCACCTTTGAACACAAATGGGAAAAAGCTGCCTACATTACACTTTAAAAGAAGACAGACATGAGAAGATTAACGAATAGACTGTTCTCTTGGTCAGTGACTCCCAACCTACGGCTTTGTAGATCCTTGGTGGTCAGTGCAGAACTGGCTGGTAATTTGGTACTGGCTCTCCTGGCTGCAAGCTGCTATATTATATTGAAGAAAGATAAGATCTTTTCTAATATTACTTCTCCAATTGAGAGATTGCTTGAGTGGCTACCAGGGTATTAAGGTGAGTGGGAGGTGAGGCAGCCGACAAAAGCTAAAAGTCAGAATGGAGGTGTCTACAACAAAATCTCTCTTTTGAGAAAGGGCATTCACCAAGGCTGGATCATAAAGAGGCTTTAGGGGCTGCATCCCAGGGCCCTGAGCTAAGGGGAGCCCCCTTAGCCCTGGGATGCAGCCAGTAAAGACCCTGCATGCTCCAAGCCAGCTTTGCCTGGTGGGGAGCAGGGGGAAACAGCTCAGCTGACTGACATTTCCACTCCCTGGGCTGGAGCTGCGTGCATCGCCACTACAGCAGGGATGCTCCACTCCCGTTCCTCTCACTGGCTGGGAATTGTGGCCAATGAGAGTGGCGCCTGCCATTGTAGGGCTTGGCATGGACTCCCAATCCAGGTAAGCGTCCCAATCCCTTGCATCCTCCCACACCCTTGTTCCCCTCCCCAGTCAGCTCCTGTACCTTACCCTCCTGCCCAGATCCCACATCTTCACCTCAGCCCACTTCAGCACCCTGACTTGATTAGCTTCATTAACACAAGCAACTTCTTCCTTATATGTACTTCCACTCTAATTCATCTGATGAAGTGCGTTTTACCCAAGAAAGCTTGTTCCCTAATAAATCTGTTCGTCTCTAAGGTGCCACAGGACTCCTCATTGTTTTTATAAAATTAACGTTCATTAATAGCTCTTTTTTGCTCAGACCTGTAGGGATGCTATACAGTGAGCCAGGCAGGTGAAGCAGCAGCCCGCACGGGCCTCTAAATATCCTGGGAAGGGCAGGGCCTCTGGCAGAAGGGGTGGGGACAGCCAGCCCTCTGTGCTGCCTGGAGTGGAGCGTGCTCCCTCTCCCCCCTCCTCCCCCCAAGCTGTCAGAGCTGCCCAGTGCCCAGGCAGCAATTTAAAGTGCCCAGGCCTCCAGCTGCTGCCGCGGTAGCAGCAGCCAGGAGCCCCAGGTCCCTTTCAAACACCAGCCCCAGTGCAATTGCCCTATTCCCTCCTCAGCTGGTGGGCCTGGGGCCAGAATATGAATGAATAATAATAATAATCTTTTCATTCATTCCCTTCATGCCACTGGAGAGGCAGCAAGCATTCACTGCAGCAATATTCATTTACTTGATTGACCCTGTGATAGGTCTCTCCAGCCTGTTTGTTAGAAAAGACCACTGCTTTCCGAGAATGGCAGTGGGGGGGGGGGTTCAACTAATTCATTTTCTAATATGCAGCTTTATGCTGAACCTGGGTGAGCAGAATAACTAGGTGCCACAGGGTTAGACCAACACAGAGGCAGGCACAATAATATTACATTAGATGACATAGCAGAAGGAGGGATTATAAAACAGTAAACTGTTGGTGTCTGACTGTGAGAAAGCCCTAATCTGTACAGTAGTGAAATGACTTTAATTAAATATCTTGAGGATCAAGTTATTTTATGATCATGCAAATGTATTTGGTTGTTTATCCATCTATCCATCCCTCTAAGGGCTGTGTAGATGTGGGGTTATATTGTACCTAAGCTGCTTCCCTTATTGGGGTCATGCAGCAGCAGGGTTCACTGGAGACCCTGTAGACAATTCAGCCAGAAAGACTCCCAGGACACAGGGCAGGCATGGCAACCACTGCCCCTACCTCCTACCCTCCACAGTGTTTTTTTTGTGATGGTACTGCCCGGTACGTAGTACACAGTACCGGCACCTCCAGTCAGAGCTCAACAACTTTTCCCCTGGAGTACCGGCACCTTTTTTTGTCAAAAAAAAAAAAAAAAAAAAAGAGCACTGACCCTCCATATGCTCAGTGTTGCTGGTTACTGTGGAAGGGGGCAGAATCACGTCCTCAATCCCTTTGAAATTTCTAGTGCCAACAGCAGCAGTGGACTGTCCTTAGGGGAGAGAGGTGCAATCTGGCTTTTGCTGTGGAAAACACATATTATTTACTGTTACTAAATACTTACATCATGGTAGGATCAGGGCTTTGGAGCTCTAAGGGGGTGACGTGCTGTGCCGAGCTCTGTACTAACAGCAAAGAATAACTTCTGTCATGAAGGGCTTACAGTGCACTCTCCTTGCAGCAGAAGAAAAAAGCTGATGGTTCACAGCACTTCCCATTGGATCCCACCAGTGTGTTGACGAGCTTCACTTAAAATTCATGTAAATGCCAAACAACATCCTCAGAGCAGATTCCAAAATCCAAGAGACACTCTGCACATAAGGGCTTAATTCAAGCTACCATGATTTAAATCAAATCACATCCAAAGTCTGTGTACCGCTTCAGTTTCAATGCATGCCTGAACAGAGAACGTGGATAAAAGAAGGAATAACGGCTGAGATGAAAGGAAACATTTACCTCTCACTCCTCCTACACCGCCCTTGAAATCAACATAATGATGCTGCACTCTAATTTTTATCATCTTTTTCCACTTTTGTGCATCCAGGGCTCAGTTTTGCTCTGAGATAAATGGTGCTTACCCAAGTGCAAGGACAACTGCTAACAGTTCAATCTAACATGTATTTGATACTTTACAAAACCCAAAATAAAAGATACCCCTCGCTGAGCATTCAGTTTACAGATAGACACATCTGGGAGTCATGAGGAAGGGAGGACTTAGATTGGTTTTATCATATTCTCACACGGATGGATATTGCAAGGTAACAGTACCCTGGACAAGACTTTTAGCTGTGTAGATGGCTGAGAAAGGCCATATATTAGAGATGTTATGCAGAAAGAATCAGCAAGATTTACATGCGGACCTCTCTCTAGGTCCTCACGTCCAGGCTGAGTCAAAGATCTCACCCACGTTACTGGCTTAAGTGGCAAGTAAGACTGTGGGGCTGTACACACATTTATTTTGCATATACTTTGTAATTTTCATTTAAATTCCCTGTCATTCCACATCACTCTACAATTTGATACGCTCCAGTGACTATGAATAAAATTTACTCACAGTATTTGTGCTTTGTACCATGAAGACTCCCTATACAATATTATAGAATGTTAACCTTTGTGTATTTATTACATATGTACACACACATGCTGGGTAAACATTTCTTTGATTAGTCTGAATACATTTTCACCATGTTTACACATTGGGAAACTAGTGCAGACCGCCCATTACTGGATTAGATGATATGTTCAAGAGGATAGAAAGTCTGCGTCGGAGCCAAGAAAACAACTAATTGTATTTCTTGAATAAAAAGTTCTCTATTAAAAAAATATCTCAATAATAGGAAAATCAAAGAATAAACATCCTGCAAAACACATTGATTTCTTCAGCAGAGGGGATTGTTTACTCATGCAATGATGTTAACTATCATTCATAGAATCATAGAACACTAGAACTGAAGGGACCTCAAAAGGTCACCGAGTCCAGTTCCCTGCCCTCACGGCAGGACCCAGTACCATCAAGACCATCCCTGATAAATGTCTATCTAACCTGCTCTTAAATATCTCCAGAGATGGAGATTCCACAACCTCCTTAGGCAACTTATTCCAGTGTTTAACCACCCATTGGCTTACATCACTCAGTCCTCTGGTCTCTGTGTTCTGAATTAGCACATGATACCATTCAACACTTCTCATTAATTATTTCAGTGTGTGACAAGCGTGCAACAATCAAGATCAATTTCCTTTTGATGAATCTACCCATTTCCCCTCCTGATCACAGAATGAACACATTTCTGATTATTGTGACAACATAATATGCAAAAAGTATAATATGTTGTATTCTTGTCCATTTCTGTGCCATTATTTCTCCCTGCTTCAGGACTTGAAAAAGTGCAAACAAACTGATATGCACATTGATTTACAGTAAAGTAGTGTGAGAGTCTAAGACTGCACAGCAAAGTTGCCAAACCCCAAACACTAGTTTGGAAATCAGCTCTGTGCCTTGAATTACACACATGGATTTGTGTTACTAAATAACCAGTGCTCACAGTCCTTCCATAGTAGATGACATGCCAATACCTAAAGCCATGTGAACTTTCTGCAGGCTGATTTTAAACCAAATCCCAATTTTCTTTGTGCTGGTTTACACATGCCAAAAATTCAAGAATTTTGCATGTGAAGCTGTAAGATAGAACTAACATATAGCAATGTCTCAAGACTTTCCGACTGTAGGATTTTTGCTTACAACTCTTCAAAATTTAGATCAACATGCATTTTTCACACTTGGTGAAGAAGTGTATATTAATTATTTGCCATATTTAAAGCAAAACAGAAATCTAGCAACAAATACTCTTCTCAGACTAACACCACAAGCTTTGAGGGTTCTGAAATGTCAGTGTGGCTACAGAGCATACTGTTGAATTAAACAGATGTTGATCATAGAAAGATGTCAAGAGCTTTTTGGTCTCACTAATCCTTGTGATCATTAGGAAACTGTTACGTTTTTAATCCTGCCTCTACAAACTAAACTGTTCAACCACCAGGACTCCACACGCTTAGCCAAATTCCCCACCAACTGCCACTAACAACAAGCAAACAAAGAAAATCTCTCTTTTGAAAAGGAACTGGGGATAAAGAGGGTCTAAATGGGAAGAGAAATTAACAGCTCTGAAAGAAATGGACACCTTGAGCAGGTAGGTAGAGTAGAAAATTTATTCTTAAAGTTAAAAGAAAACAACTTTACTCCAGCTGGAACCTGCTTATTTCATGCAACATTTTACAAAACAAAATTTCACTGTCTTTTGAAGTAACGAAAGCAACATGGCCACTCATTCAAGTTCTATGTGCTTTCTCTACAACACAAACGTATGGCACAATCAGGAAAAGTCCTTGGGTTTGTAATAGAGTGTTCAGGAAACCTTAACAAATCAGAAGGTGGTACTTAGACATGTTCAATCCCAGAAGGAGCCACCATCAAAGCTGCAATTTTGGCTCAGGAGATCAGATCACAGATACTCTCTAAAAAGCCCCAAGTCAGCAAAATGCTTAATCATCGTGTGCTTTACATCAGACACCTGAATAGTGCCACTGAAGTTAACGGAATTGCTTATGTGCCTCAAATTAAGTTAGTGTGTAAGTGTTTTTGTATCAGTAGGTGTAATAAATTATATTGTCTTGAACTGAAAGTCCACATTATGTTCTCCTTCCAGAAACAGGAGACTTATCTAAATAAACAATTTTAAATATTGTACCACAGCAACATTTTTGCAGAACACAAATGCTAACCTTAGTGGGATTGACAAGTGGATAAGAAATCACTCAAGAAACTTCATAAATGTCACAGAGGTCTATTTACAAGCATTGACTGATCTCTGTTGATTACATTACTGATTTTTTGTTTGTTTGTTTTGTCCCAAGATCAGGCTCAGAAATACTGTTATGCTTGGAGCCCCAATATGCATGGTACCCAAACTTACACTTAGGAAATCATATGATATAATACTTTTATTAATACAGTTTGCAAATTCACAGACACGCTAACCCAGCAAGAGAGATGGAAATAATATATAAGCAGCTGGACATCCAGCTACTTACACCATCCCTTGCACAACTGGAAGTGTTAAGTATCGTCTTTCCTCTCATCATCATCCCCCTCTCTGGTGGTCATCATCCTGCCATTGTCCAAGAACCACCTCTCTCCTTCCCAAAGCACACCAGCTAGAATACAACTTTTATAAAGTGTTACACTTATGCCTCTATGCCTAATGCATATTCAGTAAGTGTTTCTTTTTCTTATTTGAAGTTGGGTTGCCCTTCTCCCATAGGTTATTAATCCTTCTACCTTGAGTTTATTAGCATATATGTTAATTCATTACCATGGCATCTTTGTGCTGATGCTCCTAATTAAAAATATCCCAAACTGATATAAAGTAGGATCTCAGATTACGTTAGCCATTGGAGCACTCCATCTTGTGCTATCTTATGATATAGGGCAGCCACTTATGCTAAGGCTTGTGCCTTCATTAGTGTGGCTAAACTATAATTTTATAGGCCTTGAGACATGTAGGCTCATTGCATTACATACGCCTATGCCTGACCATGGGGCTCCAGCCAGGGACACTGGAACATGGGGGCCAAGAGGCCAGATTAACAACCCTGGAGACTGAATTCTGGGGCTGGGAGCAGAACCTTAACTGGTGTCAATTGTTATAACTCCATTGGACCCAATAAATCTATATGAGGGGTCATATGGCCCCCTTTACTGTAGTATCTGAGCTCCCCAAAAGTGCTTAGGTGGCCAGCTCCTAATGAAATCCATGGCAGTGAGGCATTAAAGGTCAGGCTACACTATAATAGGAGCATGGTTGCCGCTGGCCCAGATCATCTAAGTTGGGCTGGCAGGGGTTGACCTGCAGAGCTAAAATTTGCAGTATAGATGTTTGGGCTTGGGCTGAAGCATGGGCTCTCAGCCCTGAGAGAGGAGACGGACTCAGAGCCCAGCTCCAGCTTTGGATTAATTCACAGAGAAGGAAAAGCAAGAAGTCCCCAAGAGGCTGTTTCATAAATCTGTATCTCAAAAGCCAGTTTATTTCTGTTTTGCATTGCTGCCAATCCTGCTTTAGAAAATGCTTCCCACACTTTGGGGAAGGGGGGATTTGTTTAATTCCAAATTTTGAGCCACCAAGCTTTTGCATCAAAGTGTATGGAATTGATCACAGTAAAAGCTGACATTTCACGGGGGAGGGGAAAGTTGCCTAAAGAGAAATTTGGGGGCCCAAAAATTGTATTTTTATCATGAACAGGATTTACTATTTTCACGCAGCTCCAATTCAAGAGTAATTAATGGGTGTCGCAACAACAGGCATCAGTAAAAATATCAGACTCACCTTCCCATGTCTGCAATTTAGGGTTTCAACCTCCTATCCCCCATCCGATTGGTGTAATGCAAAAGACAGGTATTTGCATCAGATTTAACTTCCATGTAACTTCTCTGATTGTTGAATATATAGGTCCTAATAAAATAAGTAGTCAGGCATGTAACACACAGAAGCACTGACTTCATAGGACTATTCACAGGCTTAAAGTGAGGCACATACTTCAGTTACTGCAGAAATGGAGCCACTCATACTTCCTGGAGCTATCCTTAGAGCAGGCAGAGACTTAAGTAGCATAGCTCAGAAGGCAGCATTTTACAGTTGTATCACAGGCTTCTTTAGCGTGGAAATGGGCCTGAACCATACAGTTCCTATTAGGGTCTAAACAGACCTAAAATTCAAGGTTGTTCAGACATTTGATTTGGTTCAGTTCCTTATCCAGCTGGAGTCCAGCTACTTGATATGGATTCAAATAGGAACTTCCTCACAAATGGCCTAAGTGGTATGCAACCCGAATGATGACTGGAACTCACTGAAGAGTAGGTAAAAAAAAAAAATATGGAGCTGCTTATTATATGTGAATCTGAAAGAAGCAAGGGAAAATTCAGATACCTTATTCCCAGAGCACTGGGCTTTGATCCAGGGAAAGATTTGCCACTTGGGAGGGAAAACAAATCCTGGAAAAGTCTGAATGACATCAGCATTCAGGGACAGAACAACATCTTCTGAATAGTCTCAAACTCCTTGGCTGCGTCTAGACTGGCATGAATTTGCGCAAATGCTTTTAACGGAAAAGTTTTCTGTTAAAAGTATTTGCGCAAGAGAGCGTCTAGATTGGCACGGACGCTTTTGCGCAAAAGTAGTTTTTGCGCAAAAGCATCCGTGGCCAATCTAGACGCGCTTTTGCGCAAGAAAGCCCCGATCGCCATTTTAGCCATCGGGGCTTTTTTGCGCAAAACAAAACTGAGCTGTCTACACTGGCCCTTTTGCGCAAAAGGTTTTGCGCAAAAGGACTTTTGCCCGAACGGGAGCATCAAAGTATTTGCGCAAGAAGCACTGATTTCTTACATTAGAACGTCAGTACTCTTGCGCAAATTCAAGTGGCCAGTGTAGACAGCTGGCAAGTTTTTGCGCAAAAGCAGCTGCTTTTGCGGAAAAACTGGCCAGTCTAGACACAGCCCTTTTCTCTGAGTCTCCCCACATCCTAGTCTTATTGTATAAAATAGCTCCTTTGGGATGCAGTTTAGAAGGCACAAGGTTCAGGCCTGTTCTCTGAGTAGCAGAGTTTTGTGCTGGGTACTCATGTGATTGAAGCTACTGAGATTTTTTGATCACCATAATCCTACTGAATGCCTTAGAAGATAGGAAGGAGTGTGCTGCATGAAAGATGCCTGAAGTCAGTATTTGCAATCTGCTGTGCTACCAGCTCTGAGATGAAGAGTTTGTCATTTCCCTTTAATTTCAGACTCTGTCACAGAGTTCAAAAGCTCAGAGTTCTGTCAGTTTACTTTTATGTCAATCTCTCTCTCTCTTCATCTGCCTTCCAAGTGTTATAGGGAGATAGAAGCTGTGGACCTTGAGGACAAAAATTTCACATATGACTAAGATGAGTTTGCTACATTCTGAGGCCAAAATAGTGGCTACGCAAATAAGAACAATTCCATGTTAAGAGAGGAGTGAGAAGGTGCTGTAACATGTTACCATGTATTAATTATCAGTACTTATACTGTGGTAGTATTGAAAGGCCCCTAAAAGGGTAGGAGCCTTATTGTACTAGGTGCAGCACAAACATAGTTAAAGGCAGGGCCTGATCTAGAGCATATGGACTAAAAAGACACAAATGGAAGGCACTCAGGGCAGCTGTTCAAATCATAATAGACCAAATCTTGTAGACTACAGTATAAGACCCAATGGATCTGAGCTGCAGACCAGTCTGCAATCATTCTGTACACACCATTAACTCCTATTTATATTTTGTTGTGTAAACAGTATCCCGTACAGTCCGGGCCTCAACAAATTTAAGCTGACTCCCATTGACTATTCAATATTATCTCAAGCTTCTGTGGCACTTGAACTTCAAACCTGCCCAGCCCTTACCCAACATATCAGCTAGCTCAATGATCAAGCCACAGGTGCTCTGAGCTAGAGATTTGTGCAAGTGGATGGGGGTGAGAGAGAGTGAACATTCAAGTTATACCTCAAACTAACAATGCTGTGGCAACATATCCTATTAGTCTATGGGTTCAATCTTGAAAGGCACTAAAGTAGAACAAACCTCTGAGTACTCAGCACTTTTAGGCTTAGCCCTAAAACAGATACAATCAATTCAGTTCAGACATGGGCTACATTCAGTAGGATCAGTATCACTGCACTGGGGGAGGGGTTGTTTCGACGTTTTCCTACCTTACTGGTGAATTATCACTGGAGAAGTGAGCTTTACCCTTACTTTTGACACTAGATCCCTGGGAACCATTTATACCTCCAGTTACCCAGCTGTCCAAAAGTGCTGATAAAATTACTATTCAGCAAGTGCAGCGAGGTCTAGTTGACATTATATATGGACAAGTATACTGTGAAGCATGAGGTTGTTTCTCAGCAAAGGAGGTCTAGCTATTCTGAGTATCAACTAAAGCTGCTTATTCACAGACTCCTGTAAAATATGAAATGTCCTAGCTGGAATGCTCAAAATGGGTGTTTAAAGACAAGAGCACAACTAAAACATTTACATAATCTTTAAATATTAATATTTGTAAATAATACCTGAACATCTGCTAGCTGGAGCAAGGTCGCTGGCATGGAGATAACTCCAGAAGGGTCAGAACAAATGCAATCTATTTTAGGATAGGAGGCGGCCATGTAGAACATTAGCAAAGCGACAATCTTTGTCATTATCACTTTACCAAATAGCCTGTTACTAATGGGTTGACATGAGACAAGACTTAACTATAACGATTGGGCTGTTAATAACATCACTTACATAACATCTGCTCTACTGCTTTAAACTGATAACTTTTCTTGGATACTTTCCCTTCCTTCTAATGTTCTTCCCCAGTTTCTTTTAATAAAACCCTGGTTATTTATCTCAGGTTTTACAAACATGCTACATGACACATGGTTTCACTATAATTTAATACTACTTCCTACGTTCCTTGTGAAATATTTATATTGGTCCTAGAAAGTCACTGGGAATGTTAGGGGAAAAGGAAGTGAGTTGGCAGGAGGCCAGAAGAGCCAATGGAAACAGAGTGTGTGCTTTTAAATTGGAAGGGTTACCTTCCTGTTCCTGTTGTGTAACCAGAGCAGAGTTTCTGGAAGAACATGAACTAAGCCAAAGAGCCAGACATGGAGAATCCAGTCACATCCATGCCTAGTGAAGAACTAAATTTTGAAACAACAGAGATGTGAGTAGAACACGGAATGTTTAGTCACGCGATCAGGCTATTTTCATTATTTTGGGGTTTGCTGGACTTCTCTGTGTTGAACCACGTAACTTCCCTTTACACAGTAACTTTCCAAACTGAATCCAAGGGAAGCAATTCTCTGTGTTTTGATGCTGTGTAACACCTAGCAACCAAATAATAGTTCATCAAGTCCAGGTTTTTGGTTAATAAAAATCACCCTTTTAAGACCCCGATCTGATTCCTGCATCCTAGAAAGTGGGAGGTTCTGTGTGAACGTGCCTAAGACTGTAAGCCAAACTAAGAGAGATTACAGTTTTCAGGCTATCTCCAGAGGGATGTCAGTGCTGTATCTGAGCTTGCTGGGACCTCACAGGAAGGATTTCCCACATGCACCTTCCTGGGTTTTCAGAGAGGTTTTTGCATTTGGGTGGCAGCAGCGATACCAATCCAAGGCCAGGAAATCTGTGAGCTTGGGGAGTTTTTAAACACAGGCCTTTAGTAGGAAGGTATTTTAAAGTCTCTTTCAGACCCCCAACTTCTGCATTCGAGGTGCTAGAGTGGGGAACAGCTTTGACAATTGGTACAGCTCCATTGGAGTAATGCAGTTGCGAATGAGGCCCATTGATTTTATTATGTAAAACATTACAGAAGAAAAATCTATCCAGTTAATTTACTCTATTTTTCCTTAATCTTTTTCTATACGATTCATTTCAGATCACCAGAATTATACTACAGTACAAGATTTTTGATACCATAGGAACCTAAAACATTCTGCTGATGACAAAGTTGTCTGGTTGATTTTGATTCGGGCTTACATGGCTTACAGTCAAATCTAATTAAGTGGTTGCCACGGTTTGTTCTTAGCCATGCACAGTTAAACCATGTACAACTGCACCCACTTGCTGACACCCAGTGTCAGCCACAGGTAGTTTTGCTAGTTCAAAGAAGGCCTTTGTGAGATGTCATTGTTTCAGCCAAAACTACAGAAACATGATCTTTCTCCCCCACCATCCACAAGATGCTTTTATCAAACACTTATCTTTGAAGCTGAAAGAGCTGAAACTTCTTCAAATGCAGCTTCCAATAGTCTGCACATTAAGTGGACAAACATTGGGTTGAAGTGTCTGAGTTTGCAAAAACTGCTCCATGTTTTTAGGATTTTGCAGGATCCTAAAGCTTGTGCGTTTTAAAAAAATACTCTCAAAATAAGCAAAATATTTAAAATGTGCTGCTATAAGAGTTACAAGAATAACCATGTAAACACACTGCCCCAGCAACAGGGGGGCAAAAGGGGCAGTTGCCTAAGGGCCTGGAGATTCAAAGGGGCGCAGGGCTCCTGGTCATTGCCGCTGCTACTGCAGAGGTGGCATCCAGAGCCTTGGGCTTCTTAAATTGCTTCTGGGGCACCACGTTGAGCACTCCCAATGGCTCTAAGGTGTGGGGGGAAGCTGGCGTGATGTGCTCCAGGCAGTGTGAAGAGCTGGCTGCCACAGCCCTGCTCCTTCCATACTACACCTTGCCCCTTCTGGGAGTGCGGAACTGCTCCCCTGCCTTGTCCAGGGGACCACAGAGGCTGTCGGCACCCCTGTAAACACACCTTCATTTATTTTGGTGTGACACAGACACACACCTCTCAGACACTGAACACCCAGATAATATATTAAAAGATACAATAAAGGGCAGAAGAAAATACAATATAACATAGCAGATTCCACAAACTCTATCCCTTCATCACAGAACACAGCAATATCTATATCAACCCCCAGCCTCCCCAAAAACCTTCCACACCAAATGCCTAGCCCAGCCAGCCAGAACCACTACTGCAAACTCACGTGATTTCAGACCAAGTGAGCAGAACCAAGCCCTGAACTAGAGGGCCCTCCTCAGATCAACACTCTAGAAGCAGCACCCTCTTGTATAAATCAAGGGCACTTCAGGTCAAGTCCTTTTCTTCTTCACACTTGTAGCAGTATCGCTTGAGAGCGCTAATGCAATATTGTCTGCTCCACATGTTAAAGTCCTGAGGCTGGCTTGAAAATCTTAAGACTTTTAACACTAAAAGGTACTTAATTCTTTCTGTTTGCATTTGAGTGGCTGAGCCTTTGGGCTGCGCTTGGATCATCTTTGCAGGCTTTTCTTTGCCGCCACAGTAGCTAGAAGCTTACTGGGGGGGGGCAAGGACGGGGGGTTTCCATGAAAGCAGAGATTCTCATGATTCCAGAAGTGGGATTTTCAGTAAAGCAGCAAATGTCACGAGACTCACAATAAAATCATGAGAGTTGGCAACATTGCAGCCCCTCACTTAAGACAGGTTTCAGGCAATGTAGGACTTTCTATCTAGGTCAAAACAATACTGTCAACTCCATTAAGAAAATCCGGGCAGCCAGTCAGTTCATGAAGCCCATGTCATGTGCTTAGGGTGAAATGCTCCCCTTAACCAACATGCTGCTGCATTCTGTACTCACTTCAACTTCTGAACAGTCATGATACATCACCTCCTTACACAATAGATTTGCTGGCAGAGTGTATTCTGAACTATTACTTGTAAACTGAGTACATTTAATCTGAAATCGCTGAGACAACCATGGATCCTACAGTGGTGTTTTGCATTCTGTTTTTGGAATACAATCATACTGGAAGCATTTCCGTACACTTTCCTTCTGACTTTTAATTGGCATCGTATATATAGTAGCCCAATGTCTGTGACCCTGTAACACTGAAACACTGGCTGTTCCCTCTGGGCGGCACTGTTGCCTCCCGCCGTGGCCGTCGGCTGACTTCTGTGCCTCTCAGCCAGGCCGCCACATGGGAGCAAGCGGCGCAAGTGGCCATTTGGGGTCCACGCTCCCCATGAAGCATGGAGGTGCTGCATAAGAACATAAGAATGGCCATACTGGGTCAGACCAAAGGTCCATCTAGCCCAGTATCCTGTCTGCCGACAATGGCCAGCACCAGGTGCCCCAGAGAGGGTGGACCGAAGACAATGATCAAGAGATTTGTCTCCTGCCATCCCGCTCCAGCCTCTGACAAACAGAGGCCAAGGACACCATTTTATCCCCTGGCTAATAGCCTTTTATGGACCTAACCTCCATGAAATTATCTAGCTTCTCTTTAAACTCTATTATAGTCCTAGCCTTCACAGCCTCCTCTGGCAAGGAGTTCCACAGGCTGACTACACGCTGTGTGAAGAAGAACTTTCTTTTATTAGTTTTAAACCTGCTACCCATTAATTTCATTTGGTGTCCTCTAGTTCTTCTATTTAGGGAACTAATAAATAACTTCTCTTTTTCGGCCCTCTCCACACCACTCATGATTTTATATACCTCTATCATATCCCCCCTCAGTCTCCTCTTTTCTAAACTGAAAAGTCCCAGTCGCTTTAACCTCTCCTCATATGGGACCCGTTCCAAACCCCTAATCATTTTAGTTGCTCTTTTCTGTACCCTTTCCAAGGCCAAAATATCTTTTTTGAGGTGAGGAGACACATCTGTACACAGTATTCAAGATGTGGGCGTACCATAGTTTTATACAGGGGCAGTAAGATATTCTGGGTCTTATTTTCTATTCCTTTCTTAATAATTCCTAGCATCCTATTTGCCTTTTTGACCGCTGCCGCACACTGTGTGGAAGTTTTCAGAGAACTGTCCACGATAACTCCAAGATCTCTTTCCTGATTTGTCATAGCCAAATTAGCCCCCATCATACTGTACGTATAGTTGGGGTTATTTTTCCCGATGTGCATTACTTTACACTTATCCACATTAAATTTCATTTGCCATTTTGTTGCCCAATCACTCAGTTTGGTGAGATCTTCTTGGAGTCCCTCACAGTCTGCTTCTGTCTTGACTATCCTAAACAGTTTGGTATCATCTGCAAACTTTACCACCTCACTGCTTACCCCTTTCTCCAGATCATTTATGAATAAGTTGAACAGGATTGGTCCTAGGACTGACCCTTGGGGGACACCACTAGTTACCCCTCTCCATTCTGAAAATTTACCATTTATTCCTACCCTTTGTTTCCTGTCTTTTAACTAGTTCTCAATCCAAGAAAGGACCTTCCCTCTTATCCCATGGCCATGTAATTTACACAAGAGCCTTTGGTGAGGGACGTTGTCAAAGGCTTTCTGAAAATCTAAGTATACTATATCTACTGGATCCCCCTTGTCCGCATGTTTGTTAACCCCTTCAAAGAACTCTAATAGATTAGTAAGACAGGATTTCCCTTTACAGAAACCATGTTGACTTTTGTCCAACAAATTATGTTCTTCTACATGCTTCACAATTTTATTCTTTACTATTGTTTCGACTAAATTTGCCCGGTACTGAAGTTAGACTTACCGGTCTGCATGGCAAGCGCGGGGCCCAAAAGGCCACTTGCGCCGCTTGCTCCCGTGCGGCGGCCTGGCTGAGTGGCACAGAAGTCAGCCGAGTGCCACGGCAGGAGGGGAAGGGGGGCGGGGCAGTGACGTACATGGCCAGGGGGCGGGGCCTGGCCATGTACATCACCACCCCGCCCCCCTTCACCTCCCGCCGTGACGCTTGGCTGACTTCTGCGCTGCTCAGCCAGGCCGCCGCGGGGGAGCCCAAACAGCCACTTGCTCCCCAGCAGCGGCCCGGCTGAGCAGCGCAGAAGTCAGCCGAGTGCCATGGCGGGAGGCGAAGGGGGGCGGGGCGGGGCGGTGACGTGTGGCGTGACAGCAGCTCCAGGCTCTGCCCCGTGGCCATGAACGTCACCTTTCACCTCCCGCAGTGGTGCTCGGCTGATTTCTGCGCCGCTCAGCAGGGCCGCTGCGTGGGAGCAAGTGGCGCAAGCGATCATTTGGGCTCCGCGGTCCCCCGAGTGAAAGGCAGGAGTGGGAGGAGAAGCGAAAGAGAGAGACAGACAGAGAGGCAGGAGGCGGAGGAGAGCTGAGAGAGAGAGAGAGAGAGAGAGAGAGAAGGGGAGGCAATAGGAGGAGGAGAGAGAGACGGAGCGAGAGACTGGAGGCTCAGGAGAGAAGACCGACGTGGAGGAGAGACCTGAAAATCCCGTCTTATGATGGGATAATTGGCTAGTTTTGAAATAATGCTCAAGAGTGTGGCCAAAATTGCCAAACACTGAAGACAAAGCAAGATAGGAATATAGAGTACAGTCAGCACAGCCTAGCAGACTATGTAGTGTAATATGATGATGTAGTTAACACATGTCTCTGCTGGCGTTCTTTATCCTTGTTTCCTCTGGTAACACTGTGCCATGTTGTCTAAGCCATGCCTGGCACCTTTCTCCTAGAATATCAATACAGCATGCCTCCACTTTAAAGACAATTCACATAATCTTGGAGTGTCTTAACTTTTCCTCATCAGTCATGGGAAGGTATTTACCATCACAAACCCAACTCCAAGCAGTTTATTTCCACACTCCTCCCCTCCCCCAGTTTTAGCATTTTACCTCTGCCCTTTTATTCTGATGCAGTCAAACCTTTCAGCACCAAAACACAACCTTCTACAGCTTGAGCTAAAAGAGAACTCCAATAGCTATAACATAAGTAGGCTTGTTATATTCACTGAAGCCAACCATCTACAGTAGGAATATCATTACATGCATGCAGACACAGTTTTACCCAGTGCTTCCCACTTGAAGGTGGGAGAAGAACAGATAACCAGAAAGTTGCTGCTCCAGAAGCAACTACAGGAAAACTTCTATAGCTAAAAACCTTTATCTCTTCTCCTCCCTGCTTTAAGAACCCTGCATTGGGAGGCAGAGGACTGGTGCTGACTTACAAGGGGAATCAGCTTGAGCAGTGGAGCAGGGCAAAATGCCAGAATATTTCTAACTTTATAGGAACCTTAGCCTGGGAGCTACTTGAAAGAGGATAAGATCTGCTTTTCAGAAATCACTTGTCTGTTAGGAAGTCTGAGGGAACATCTTTGATCTGCTGTCTCCTGAGAAGTGGTGGCAGGAACTAACTCTCTACAGCACCTTCTCCCCTCTTCTGCTCTTCTTTTTCCCAGGTAGCTTGTCCGGGCTAGAGCCAGCTACAGGGAAGATTATATCAAGGCAGCCGTTGCCACAGCTGCTATGACCTACCTCTGAAATAGTGAACAGGGATTATCCTTTAGAATCAAGAGGGTGTCTCCTAAGCCAATTCATGTGGTTGATGGGGTGGGCAAAGAATTGAAAGGTGCTGGTGGGCCTGGTGGTTCCTCCTTTTATGTTGCTTTCTTCACAACTAGAATTAAGCACCAAACTATAGTTGTTTTTTCCCTTCTAGCCACAATTCTCAAGCAGATGAAATATCACGTAAGAAAAGATCCAGATCCAAGCTCTTGGAAGAAGACTACTCAACTGAAGGAGAGTTTAGCAGTAGACAGGACTCTGTTTTCATGGGGTGCTGGAGGCCAAAAAGTCTGCTTTCAGTTACCTCAGAGTACTCACAGAAGGCACTTGAGTTCTCCTGGCCCACTACACTGGTGTAGAAGAGGACAATCTCTCTCAGAAATATTTTCCAAAATAGATGGACTGAAAAAGAGCAGAAAAATAACATTCCTACCTCCAAAAGCTGGCCTCATGGTGAAATCATGGTCATCGACTCTCAAAAGCTGTTCGGTTTTTCCTTTCCTAGTTTTGGTCATGTCATGATTCTTCCTGTATATGTGGCTGTAAAAGAGGAACAACAGGGAAGTCTATCACTCCAGATCTGTGGTCACTGTACCTGAGGAGACTCTAGAAAACAACACCTTAGTGGATTAAAGTTACTGTGGATTAAAGTTACTGTGACTTGCTGATTTCCTTATGCAAAGCTAACGGATTGGGTCCTCGGCAGGAGGGATTGAACCTGTGACATTTGGGGATAAAGCCATATGCCTCTACCACATGAGCTAAAAGGCAGCTGGCTCTCAGCTAAGGTTTTAGAGCAGACTTCAGTCTCCCTTGTCACTGGACTCAGTTACACATGCTATGTTAAGGAGCAACAATATGGATGGCAATTGTGAGAGAGAGAGAGAGAGCAGCTCCCCACCTTACCATGAGCACAGCAGGACTTGAGAGCACAATGGGGTGAGAAGCAACAGGGAGGAGATAGGGAAGCTCTGCTGCAGCTACTAGCATGGAACGACCCTGAATATAGTCCATAGCCACCACTGTATGTCCATTTGTAAGTCTAACCAGGTTTTCTCAGCTGCCAGACCTGCAACTTCAGCCTGGACTCAGAGAATCAGGCTGTGCTCTTTCTAATTCAGATATCATTGCTGTCAAAAGGACTCTAGAATATCAGTGTAGCAGGTAATTTTGTGAAGGATGCTCAAGGGAGACTAGGAAGCACTTGTTTTTCTGCTGCATTGTTTCTTCTGTGCTGACTAATAAAAATAAGGGCTTGATCATCATGCCTTATAACCAAGTAGTAACAACATCACTCCATTCCTTCCAGGATCTTAGTATTGCATTGTTCTCTCTACCTGAAGTCTACCTTGATTCTCAGTCCTCCATTGCTTTGAATAGCAAGTGAGAAAATTAATTCGTTTTTAATTTGTATACCTTGGAATATACCATAAACTAGTTAGACCGGGGTGGGAAAAGGGCCCTCCGCGAGCTGATCCAGCCCACCAAGTCAGTGGATCTGGCCTACAGCCACCCTGCCACTCCCCCACCCCGAGGCCAATTAGGGCCTGTGGGGGGAGGAGCACATGAAGTCTCCTCACCCCAGCAAGAGCACATGGCGGCTAGACACACACGTTAGCTGTTTTAAAACAGTCGTGTTTATCTCTAGCTGCTGTGCGCCTTTGGTGAGAGGAAGAGCTTTGCGCACCTGGGAATGAGGAGTGGGGAGTGCGCAAAGTTTTTCACATCCTGTATCCTGTTTTAAAACTGCCACGTGTCTCTCTAGCTGCCGCACGCTCTTGCAGGAGCAAGACGACTTCACACGCTCCCCTGCCCCCAGGCTCTGATTGGCCTGGAGACAGGGGGAGCGCGCAAAGTCTCCTTCCACTAGGTGCCTAGCGGGAGCTGCCAACTGTTTTAAAATAGCTGGCATTTCTCTCTAGGTGGCAGGGCAGGACAGGGGAGGAAGACCAATGCTAATCAGGGTGGGTGAGAGCACAAGAAGTCTCCTGGAGCCGCCCCTTCTGCCCGAGGCCCTGCCCCTTCCAGGGTGGCCCGAAGCCACTTCAGAAATTTCTGAAGTGGCCCCCTTTTAAAAATTATTGCCCACTCCTGAGTTAGACCAACAGTAAGGGAATAGTACCAAACCCTTGAATAAAGGGATAAAAACAATTAATCAACCAGCATACTCTGGAAATTCAGTTATAATCTGTCAGCTAACTGCCCTATGCACCTCTAAGAGAAAATCCGATTCTGCAGTCACAGCCGTTCCACATCAACATAGGAGGATTAGAATAATTAAGATTCCCTGAACCCCTTTGCCCTGAAAGTGAGACCTTGTTAAATCTAAATACTGGTGCAATTAATGCGCAGAGAAGTTATTAAGAAAATCAAAGGGGTGAGGCAGGACAATTAAATCCATTTTGGTGAGACACCGGCTAGGTGACTTTGCCTGCTGCAGCCTGAGGCTACTCAAAACGATTGGCAGCTCCTTCTAGCCACAACACACCTCTGGTGGGGGTGAAGAGGGAGACTTTGCATACTGTCTTCCACTCCCAGGCCAATCATCGCAGAAACTGGCCAATGGGAGCTGCAATGATTGGCCTGGGGGCAGGGGCAGTGCCTGAAGTCTCTCCCCGTTCCCACCAGTGGTGCATAGCACAGAGCAGCACATGAAGGGAGCCTCCAGCCATTTTGAGCAGTTGTGCGGGGGGGGGGGGCGCGTGCTGTGGCAGGCACAGAGCCTGCCTTGGGGTCCCTGTTGGGCTATTGGCTGGGAGCAGCCCAAGGTAAACGCCCTCCTAGTCAGAGCCTACAGCTGGCAACCCAACCCCTCCTATATCCCAACTCCCTGCCCTGGGTCACCACCCAAACCCTCTGCACCCCTTCTTCCTCAGGTTACAACTCCCTCCCAGACTCTGCACCCCCTCCCCCGATCAAAATCCACTCCTGCACCCCTATCTCCTCCCAGTCCCTGCACCCTAAACCCTTGCCTTAAGTCATAACCCCTTCCTTCGCCCAAACTCCCCCTCAGTCCCTACACCCTCTCCTGCATGTCAATCCCCTACCCTGAGCTCCCTTCTGTATCCAACTTCCATCCCAGACCCCACACCCCATCCATAGAAAAGTGCAGCCCTTGACCACTTACCAAAATCTTGGAGTGCCCCCCCATCAAAATTATTGCCCATCCCTGTACTAGAGGATACTATATGTTGCACCTACTTTACCAAAGGTTCTAAGGTGGATCTGAGGAATTATAAACCAGTATAAGCCTTACTTCATTGGAGATGTATTGTTTGAAAAAATAATTATACACAGAACTATTAAATAATTAGACGGACATGATATGATAGAGCCCAACCAGGGTAGCTTCTGTAAAATAAAAGAGCGTCTCTTCAACATATTAAAGTTCTTTAAATGTGTCAACAAAATAGTGAATTCAAGAGAACCAGCTAATAAAACTGATTTGGATTTTCAAGAAGACTGTGTCAAAAAGGTGGGTGTATTAAGGAAACTGTTGTCCTGGAGTGAGGCGTAAAATACCGTAATGGATTGGAAACTAGTTAAAGGGCAGAAACAAATTAGGACTAAATTAAGAGGTGAACAGAGAGGTTGCAAAATTTGTAATCAACTTGAATTATTTGAATTACTCATGACTAAACAATTTGGTGGAGAGCTTCAGGGCAACCAAACAAAGATAGAGCCGAGACAGCACAGTGGCATATGAAAACAAATATATAAGGAATGGTATTCAGCAAGCAACAGCCAGTGTTGATTTGGTTAACTTAATGTACCCCTCTCTGCTCCCCTGCACATCATACTTTGTTTGAAAGTTTATTGTGCTAATTTTAAGATCCGATATGATGTGGAGCTGTCAAGTGGTGCCAGAATTAGAGAAATAGGGTCACTATCAGTACACTAAAAATGACCGTTTTAAGCTAACAGAAATGAATGCAAATTCCTTTGTATTACTACAAGACATAAAATTGGATTTCTTTGTGACCTCAAAGCATCACAACAAGAACATGACAGGTAGAACAAAATCTAACAATCATTTATTCAAGTATCATGGAAACATAATAGTGCTCAGGACATTTCTAGTTAACATCATCATCTTTTTCATTATTATGATCTCTGTCAAGACTGCATTGGTTACCATAGCCTTCATTGCCCTGGCATTTATATTGTTCTGGCCGCAGACACAGCTGATTACACAGTGACCACTACTGGTATAGATACAACGGAGGTCATGTAGAAGCTAAGATGCCATTGGACCCTTGAAGAACATGGGATGTAATTCATGATCCACATTTTTTCCATCCTCGTTGCAATGGTGATGCAATATCTAGTTTACCTAGGTGTGAAGACATTCAAACCTTTATTTTCCAAGACGCTCTTCTGATACGATCTTCAAAACTGCACTCATGTAATGGGATTTTGGCCAATGGTTGTCCGCTTTTTGATGGCTTGATTGAGATGCGGACAGTTTGGGTCTTTGTAGGTCTCCTTTTCTTTCGTGCTTTGGTCATACAGTATGACTATCAAATTCCTTGCTGCAGAAATTGTGCCTTGTCCATCACTCTCTCTGACAAAATTTTATGTGGTGAGCTCCCTTTATTTTGACATTAAACACAGATTTTCTCCCCCAACACTAAACAAAGATAACACACAGAGTCACATCCTGTTAATGCATTCACAGCAGGAAATAGGTTGCAGAAGCCAGGAGTGCATGCATAAAATAGCAAGCACAGGTATAAAGTGATGCTTATCAATCAGTTGTCCTAGAGATGGCCCTGTCTCGATCCATGTGCAATCCAATGTGTTCCATTCTTGGAAAGCAATGAACAGCCAGGATCAAAACATCTGTATCAGATGACCTAATTACTATGCTTTCTTTCACCCCTAGATACTCAAAGGTCACATAGGCACATAGAGAAGCATCCTTGTGTCTACTTACTCTTGAGCACTGTACAGTATTGGGCTTCTTCAAAGCATCTATTGGTTATGGAATTTGCTGCTTCACTATTGTAAAATTCCTCTGGGAATATATGGCTTTTTCAAGTGATGGTTTATTGGATGCCGTATTTAGAAACACAGTTCCTCCACCCCATCATCTGGTATACCTTGCATGCAACCTTAGATCCTCTCCAGCACTTTCTGCCATTTTCACAGAGTTACTATTGTCATCTATGTCAATGACTTTGATTACAGAATTAGCTTTTATGAAATCATTTTAGGACCTGCTTCAACTATTCAGTAGCCAATTCATCCAATGTGGAAAATGTGTTGATAGCTATCTTTTGTATGGCAGCTATGGCATCGCTATTATGCACTGTGGTTTCTTTGTTGCATGGTCTTAGCTCATAGATTCTTTTAACTTGAGCTTCTAGCTGATGCCCTAATTCAGCCTTCTCTGTTCTTTTATTGTTCCATCAGCATGGGAGAGGAACATAGGTACAAGTCCTTGTCACTAAGATCAGCTGTCACTGAAACATTATCTCTGCATCTTGCTCAGGACAGGGCTCTGCAGAAAACAGTTCCTGGATTGATAGCTGCTGTGATTGTCTCTTCCTTGCCAGACTTGTATTTGGTCCTCTTGGCCATGCCAGCAAATGTTCTGATGCTAGATTTCTTGACTGGGCTGAAGAAACTACATGTCCTGTCAAAATGAGGTACATCTCTCTCAAATCTCTCCATTTGCTCTGCACCAACATCTGCTATTTTCAATAGAGACTCTTGTACATCTGATGTTACACGTAGTCCAGTAGATATGTTGATAAGCCCCTCTGGATGATTCAGGGTCAAATTGGTTTGTCATATTGTTGATGATATGGTTAATAACAGTTGTAACTTGCTCTTCTGCTTCCGTGCAAAGGCAAGGACTTGTTTATGGACTTTGTCTTCACAACTTGCTCCCACAGCTTTTGCGTATTTTTAATATGAAGCTATGTGTTGCCATCTCTAACCCTAATACTCACCAGTGCACAAATGTCACTTAATTTAAAATCTAGTTTCTAGAATATTTCAAAGGCTAGCACAGCATTCATAGGTCATGAATATAATAGGCAGACTATACACTATATTGTATGTACAAAAGCTTATACATGGAGAAATATTACATTAAGAATTAAAGTACAGTGGAACCTCAGAGATAAATACATCTTGGAAATAGAGGTTGTTTGTAACTCTGAAATGTTCACAACTCTGAACAGTTATAGTTCTTTCAAAATTTACAGTCATCATTGACTTAGAAACTTGATTATGCAGAAGAAAAATGCAGCTTTTAGCCATCTTTATTTAAATTACACAAGCAAAATCCAGTTCCCTTACCTTGTCAAATCTTTTTTTTTTTTCAAATTCACTTCACTTGTTTAGTAGTTTATGTTTCGCACAAGACTGTACTATATTTGCTTTTTTTGGCTCTGCTGCTGCCTAATTGTATAGTTCCACTTCCAAATGAGATGTGTGGTTGACCGGTCAATTTGCAACTCTGGGGTTTGTAACTCTGAGGTTCTGCTGTACATTTATATCTATCTACTACTATGCCAAGAGTTTTCAAAGTCGGGTCGTGGACCCACCCAGGTAAGCTGCCAGCAGGCCTGCGCTGCTTTAAGGGTCTGTAGCCATGGAGCTTCACGGCTCCCATTGGCTCCAGTTCCGTGTTTCCAGCCAAGGGGAGCTGTGAGAAGTAGCATGGGCCAGACAGCTAACCACAGCCAATAGGAGCTGCAAGGCTCCATGCTTATGAGTGCTTACATAAACAAAGTGTCTCTCAGCCTGCCAGCAGCTTACCTGGGTGGGTTTGCAACCCAACTTTGAAAACCCCTATATTATGCCATACAAACTATGGGCATGGAAGATACCAACTGCTATTGATACACAATCTTCAGTGGGAGACTGATCTAGTCAGCCAATTTCAACTGAAAAATATAAAAAACTATTATATTCACTTGTGAGATTCTCTAACAGTCAAATATGTATTATGAAAATATTTATTGTGAGAGGCTGTCAAAGACTGATATTCACCATTTTTGCCAGATACCAAACAGCTTCAATGTTTCTCAGAAAAAATACTTGCCCATGCAAAACCAAGAAACATCTTTAATACAAATAAACAACATATTATAACAATGAAAAGAACATTAAACAGTAAAAACTGCAGTCAGTCATGTGGCAGTTTTTCTGGCATCGGGCTACAAATGACACTTCTTTATTTGGGGCACTGTTATTTCACCTCACCCACAGGACTAGATCATCATTTGGTAGCTCCATATCATTCCTCACCTACACATTCATAAAATGTGTTTTCAAATGATGCATGCATGAGTGTGCTTACTTTAAATGCCAAAAAAAATGCAGCCCTTTTTGGAGAATTGCCACACATCTAATAGAAGCAGAATATGAACATATTAGGACTGTATAAAAACCAGTGATACAGACTCACTAGCGATATTGTCTTCATTACTGGTAACCTGATCACAAAAAGCAGGTAGCAAAATCAGAGCTAGGCAGTGAGAATGATTAAGGGCACATAAAGACTCTCCTTTTGAGTGAGATTGTGAAAGGAGGTAGGTAAGAGGTTGCCTGATAAAAGTACACAAAAAAATGAATGCTTTAGAGAAAGTAGGTTGGGAATACTTAGCCTTATAACACAAAGACAAGCTACCATTGAGGCTAAGAGAGTTTAGAGAAATTCCAAAGAGGATTCAACACTTATATGAACAATAACATCCAGAGTTCTAACAAACAAGAGTTCTGACAGTCTTAGAGGGGTGGCCGTTTTAGTCTGTAACTAAAAAAAAAAAACCTTAAAAAACCAACAATGGTTTTGTAGCACCTTAGAGACTAACAGAAATATATAAATAGTATCATGAGCTTTTGTGTCAAATGACAAGTAAGAGTTCTGAGAGGAATATAAAGTGAAACAGTAACTAGTAGGAGTTAGAAGGAAACTTTCCCTAGAGGAAGGTTACCTCATAACGGCCTACTTTTGGGTTTATTGAACTGCCCTCTGCATGAGGCACTACTGGAAACAAGATACTTAACTAGATGGCCCATGGTTCTGATACAGAAGCTTCAGGGGGTAGCCGAGTTAGTCTGTACAGGATAAACTTAAAAAACAACAAATGGTCTGGTAGCACTTTATAGGCTAACAAAACATGTAGATGGTATCATGAGCTTTCGTGGGCATAGCCCACTTCAGATAACCAGAGTTTTGAGTTTAGGATGTGCAGACCCGTTTGCACATCCTAAACTCAAAACTCGGGTCATCTGAAGAAGTGGGCTATGCCCATGAAAGCTCATGATACCATCTACATGTTTTGTTAGTTCTGATACAGTAAGACAATTCCTATGATCCTAAGATACTGCACACCGTGAGTAAGAAATCCTAACTATTAATATAAAGGGTAAGCAGGATCTGAAAGAATGCTTCCCTAACAGCTAGCTGGAATGGAAGAGAAACGCTGGGTGTGTATGTAAATACAGTTTGCTACTGCTTTGCTATCTGTGTTAAATATTCAGCAGACAGGGTGGTATTTTGCTCATTGTAATCAACTTCATTTGTGACCCAACACCAGCTATGTTTGTATTGAAATGCAGGAATAGCTAAAGTATGGTTACCGATGTTTGCAATTTTGTGGGAATCAGAAAAGTAGGACTGTGCTAAATTGTTCCAAAGGAAAGGGCTCACAGTTCACAGAAAGAACCTTGCAAATGCAGAGACTCAACTTTCAGAGCTTTATGAGAGGGAAAGAGTGAGGAAAGGTTATTCTGGTCAGGAGGCTATATGGCTTCCCCTACCTGGACCAGTTTGGTCTGTTCCCTCCACTGTTCAAAGAACAGAGCTAAATAGGCATCATTAGGTACCTCTTTTCTTAAGTTAATGGTGTTGGAGTTGTGTTTCTTCTCCCCTGCCTGCTAAGAGTTGAAATCACAGGGAGCTGAAATCATTTGAGACTGATGGGCAGACGTCACTGCCAAGAAATGGATGGCAGTGGATGGTGACAGAGCCAGCAGGTGGAGAAATGTGATGCGTGGGGCAGTATGACAATCAGCCAACAGAGTGGCAGGGCAGTAGCCGAGAGCAGTAAGCAGGCGGATAGCAAGTGACCAGAAAAGTGAATAAGAAGCTTCTTTACCTCCCCCCACCCAAGATGGGAGTAAACTTCTGTGGATGCACCTCTGAACTTTGAGTCTTCCCTGACCAAGGGCAGCAACTGTGAGTGAGGTGCAGAGAAGGGTTGGGCATGTGATGGGGACATTTAGATTGCTGGACTTAAGAACCTGAGAGGAAAAGGATACTGCCCAACCTACTTGGGGTGGGACTGTTACTCATGGTTTTGGTTATGAACTTTGTTTGGGGTGTTTTCCCAAATAATTGGGAAGTTAATTCCCTCCCTTTTATTAAAAGTTTCTTTTCCACACTCAGACTCTGTGCTTGCGAGTGGGGAAGCATTGCCTCTCAAAGGTGCTCAGGGGTGTGTGTGAATTTCCCAGGTTACTGGGTGGGGGCTCGAGCCAGTTCTGTGTTGGATGGATGGAGAGGAACCCTAGATATTGAACCTGGCCCTTGCTGCTGCTGGCTCCACTTGGCAGAAGGGTT
This sequence comes from Pelochelys cantorii, assembly GCA_032595735.1. NCBI lineage: Eukaryota > Metazoa > Chordata > Testudines > Trionychidae > Pelochelys > Pelochelys cantorii. The sequence goes on from CM064328.1 coordinate 67,121,661, forward strand.
GCAATAGTACTAATTCGATTAACTTTTAACCTCTCAGAAGAAAGATCTTAGCATCATTGCAGAGCTGCTCAGTGAAAAGCTTCTACTCAAAAGGTATGAGTAATCAAAGTGTAACCCTGATTTTAGGGCCAGATGGGATTGTTGTGATCATAGTTTCCGATTACCTGCCTTTTGCAGATGATGAGATTTCACCAAGTTCTTCCTGCATAAAGCCCTCCTTCCCATAACACAAGAACTAGGGGTCACCAAATTAAACAAACAGGCAGCAGGTTTAAAAACAAACAAAAGGAAGTATTTCTTCACACAGTGCACAGTCAATCTGTACAACTCATTTCCAGAAGATCTTGTGAAGGAACTTTGGAACTTTGTCCTTGGCTTTAGGAAGTAGCCCTTTGGAAGTTCCATATGTTCCATTTTATATGGAACTTTTAAAGGGCTACTTCCTGAAGCCAAGAACAGTTATGAGCAAAAGCTGGATTTCTTCTGAAGAGATTATATAGTGTATTTAGTATAGTATATAGAACACTGGTCAGAATTATAGTCTTATTGACAGAAGATAGCAGTGAGGCCAAAACGCTTAGCAGGATTAAAAACATAAAAAACAGAAACAAACAATAAAAAGGGATTTGACATTTATATGGATAATAAGAACTTTCCAGAGCTACATTAGATGTGATTTTAAAAAAATTCGAAACATAAGCCCTCAAGCTCTGGGGCATAAGCCCATCACAAACAAGTTATTTTTTTTCTTTTTATAGGCAGAACAGCTCATAATTATGCATTATTGGTTTTCTTGCACCTTCTACAGGATCTCATACTGACCACGGTCATGACAGGATAGCAAACTAAAGATCAATAGCAATGCCTATTACCTAGCTCTTAATACAATTTTGAATATGATTTTAGTTTAATATGCTCAGTGAATAGCTTCCCAGGCGCTAGTACAGCTTCTGAAAATTGCTAAATAAAGGCCTCATTACCTTTCTAGAATAGGTACAGAAAGTTGAAGAGGACAATACAAAAGAAATACTAAGATCAGTGCCTCCTGTTTATCTATATAACAAAATGTAACACAGCTACGGGTGTACAGTGGAAGCTAAATGCAAAACAAAGCAGAATGTACTAAAAATAAGTACATGGCTATCTTTCATAACTACTTAGTATCTTGGATTGGCAGTCAAAATTTAATCTCTCCATTATTATGTATGCATGTATTTTGCAGCACTATGTCTATATACAGAAGCATACATACCATATATGATTTTCTTTTGTATACATGCACACCAGACACTTGACGAGCACCTTGGCCTTGCTATGGTCACCTTTGCACTGCTCTGGCAACGCCAAGTTAATTTAAACTTCCCTAAATATGGTAAGTGAGCATTCCCTGTTGACAAAACCCTGGGACTGCTTTCAGTTGACTTTAATACAATCCCCCTCCACGGTTCCCCATTCTAAGGGACACATTGGAGGTGTTGCTGAAGTGCCACAGAGGATTCTGAATTAGTGTGAGCAACCAACTCAATCACCTGCTGCCTAGTCTAGGATGACAGAGGACAGCCAGCCATTTCTGTCCTACCATTAGGTGTGACAAGTACTGCTGCAGCCCACCTGCAAATTCAGCCCCTTAAGCGATGGGAGCAATTTCATTTTCAGAGCATGAGAAAAGCTGTATCAATTCACCAGTAACAGACAGGAACAAGTCCAAAGCCCATGGGCACCTACACTGTTCACAAGTGTAAATAAAAAAGGAATTCCACTCTGCTCACCATCACTTTGAAATTTTTGCAAGATTTTTTTTTTAATTGTGAGTCTAGAGGTAGGAGGAGGAGATGTGCTAATTCTTTGATGTCAGTGCTGTCGCTCAAGTTTTTAGTCTGCTTTGCAGACAAAGTAGAATACAGTTTGTTCCTGGTACTGTGTATTACCCATTGTGATTTCTTACTTAGGCCATCCAGAATGTGAGCCCTTGTGTTTCTGCTCTGCCTCAGCACGAGTGAATTTTGCTGCTGTTACAGTGTGTGTCAATTCCCTGACATACTAACTTGACCTCTTGGCCAGAAAACTTGACAGCACTCCACTAGTCCAAACCTTGCCTTGAAGATAACAATCTGTAAATCCCAGTCTCTGAGCTCCCCAGGGATATTTCCCTGCAATGTTCAGTCCCTCTCACTGGGCGCACACAGAAGTCACTAAATTAGCTGCCTCCAAAGAGATGGCACACATCAGCCTGTTAGGTTAGCAGAAGACTCACTCTCCATTTTAATTCACAGCATCTAGATGATTTTGCAATGAAGCAAGAATAAGACTATTAAGAATAGAGATTTAAGAGGCACACCACAAGAGTAGAGACAGGAAGGATGATCAACAAAACTTGCCTGGGACCAAACTTCATCTTAGCAAGTTACAATTTTGCTTAAGGAGTGTTCTTATTTATATCAAGTTATCAGTATTCCACAGTCTCCAGGCAAGCGGACCCAACTTTCATAGGCTCACTGGGTGGTGTTCTCTATTTACTTTAAGGTGACAGTTACCAAAAAGGCTTTTGCTTCTGTTTCTTAAAACACATCTTTTTGTCCCCCATGTCAGAATGTCTTCTGGCTTGTTCTCCCTTCCTTGTGACTCCCGCCACTCTGATGATCTGTATAGAAATGAGGCTTCTGTTTTGATGCCAAAATTTACTGAGACATGTGCTAAATAAAGGCCTCATTACCTTTCTAGAATAGGTAGAGAAAGTTGGAGAGGACAACACATTTTGTAAAGCCAATACAAAGGGAATACCAAGATCATACCTCTGTGTACAGTGGAAGCGAACTGCAAAATGAAGCAGAAGGTGTACTTGCACGACTTAAGTCACATTAACATGATCAATAAGCGTTACCTGAGAACTTTCAAGGAACAAGTAAATTTGGCAGAAAAAATACGTTCATCAGTGGTACCAAACTCTCAGGATCAATATATGCCAAAAGGAATTCTCAAACCTGTATCTTATTGTACTTGTGTAATGTATACAGAATAGGCCCAATTCATACCTGGTGTAACTCCAGTGACTTCAATAAATGTTTTGGCTCTGCAGTGTTCTGGTTCTGAGAAAACTGGTGAAATCTCAAATATGTATTAGGCTAGCAGTTGTAGGCCATTTTTACTTATGAGCCCCTATTTTGCCTTTGCTGAAAAACACAAGGATGAGTATATAGTCTCCCTCTGACCCACTCACCACATTTATTTTACATAAAAAGATGGATAAATAGGAATTCACTAAACATCTGACAATAAAATGGGTGGTTTTGATTCCTTTCGTACAGAAGAAATAATATGATTCTGCCAAGCATAGACATCGCAAGAGCTGAGTTGCCGCAAATGTCTTTGTAACAGGGAGCCCAACAGTTTCTGCAGGGCCACAGGCAAGGTGTACGTGTGTGTGTGGGGGGGGGGGAGCGCACTGTATCCCAAGAAGGGGCAGGGTCTTGGGTGGAAAGGGTAGGGCCGGGGCAGCCAGCCCTTTCCACTGCCCAGACCATGGTATCGAGCCCCCTCCAGGCCTCAGAGCCATGAGGAGAGTGCGGAGTGGTGCTCTGGAGGCGATTTAAAGGGCCTGGGATTCCAGCCACTGCTTCAGCAGCAATGGCAGTGGCTGGGAGCACCAGGCCTCAAGAAATTATACACAAAAACTATGGTAAAGGAACATTGTTCATCACATGATCACAAACTACTTTTCCATAAGCCTACTCCCTCATTCAGTGCACAGACCTGCAATGGGGATGAATCAGAGTTGCATAGTGAAGGAGGCTGTTGTCTATAAAGCTATGTCTAGACTACATCCCTCTTTCGAAAGAGGGATGTAAATTAGGCAGATCAAAAGTGCAAATGAAGCACGGATTTAAATATCTCACGCTTCATTTGCATATTCACGTCCAAGCGCTCTTTCGAACAAAGGATCTTTTGAAAAAGGGTTTTTTTCCCCAAAAAGAACCGTGTCTAGACTGTGGTTTCACTTTCGAAATACCCTTTTTCGAAAGCACGATCGGACAAGAATATGCAAATGAAGTGCGGGATATTTAAATCTGCGCTTCATTTGCACTTTCAATCTGCCTAATTTACATCCCTCTTTTGAAAGAAGGATGTAGTATAGACGAGCACTAAGACTGGTTTCATTTGTTGCCAAAGTTGGGAAGTGTGTAGAGAATGAGGCAGGGGACTACCAGAACAGAAAACGTGGTCTCATCATTAAGGCAGCTGAATGCTGCCTGAAGGAACTGGATCATACCCCATACAGGGTTCCTGTATGCTGCTGAGCAAGTCACTGATGGTATGTCAACACTGCCGCAGGGAGGAGTGATTCCCAGCATGGGCCAACAGACTTCACTAGCTCAGCTTGAACTACCATGCTAAAACTGTGGACTTTGCAGCATAGGTGGCAGCTTGGGCCAGCTTCTGGAGCCCAACTCACCCAATGCTCTCAGTCCAAGAGTGGGCAAACAGCTCAAGCTGCTGCCAATGCCACAAAGAGCCACACTGCAACTTTTCAGGTGCTAATTCAAGCTGAGCTAGTGCAAGCATGAGAATCACATCTCCCGGCAGCAACTTAGACATGCCCTTAACCAAACTTTTAAAACTCGTGTGCTCCTCATTTTCTGGGTGCACAACTTGAGACCCTGGAATCTGATCTGAAGAAGTGCCAAGCATTAAAAGTGCAACTGACATCAATGGGAGCTGGACTTTGAATAAATAACGTGCTATATAAGGCTAAGTACTCTTAAAAAAATGAGTTCTCATCATCTTAGAATGGGAACCTACAATTAGTGAATTCTTTTGATTCTACTCTCTGTACCTTAGTTTTCTTTCTGTAAAATGGGGGCAATATCACCCCCACATCTCACAAGAATCTTATGAAGATAAATTCATTAATGTTTGTGAAATACTCAGATACTATAGTGAGGAGCACCATAGAAAAGCCCATGAGGAAATTATTATTATTGTCTTCAGCGCAAGCTATGAATAGCATACATTAAATAAGGTCTAAAGCCACACACTGAACATTGAGGAGGGAAAAATAATTAATATTGATCCCAGGCCATCCTTTGAACTGAATGAGGCAGAGGTCTTGTGAAAAAAAATAGTTTGTGATCATGTAATTACAGACTGTCTCGTAATGATGCTCACAAGGGGGCTGTAATGAAGTTGCACAAGAAATCTTAAGTCAGGCACTTTCCAGCTCTTGAGTGCTTGACCTTGAAACTCTACTAATATTGGTTTAATGTTCTTTTAAAATAGCTGTGTTTTGGGTTGTGTAATGAAAATGACCGACAAAGCTATGTACCTAGAAAACAGGACAGGCTACAAGGTGCCCAGTTTTTATTCTTAGCTTTGCCACTGCCTTCCAATTTTGCTTTTAGGCAAGCCATGTAATCTCTTTGTCTCTCATGATTTTACCCATCTTTCATATTCATTATTCATATTTCATATTTCATAATTGACTGAGAGGTCAATTACTATTTTTTAAAAGCTCCTTGAGCTTTAATATTTTTAAAAAGCTCTACAAAGTGAACAAGCAATGAATTATGGAGCAGAAAGATTTGGCGCCTAATAGATCCCAAATCAAAAGTCTTTGAAGTCAAGGGAAAGACTCCCATTAGCTTACATGGCTTTTTATTAGGCGCATATACTACACTGACCAGCACAAATAACGGAAAATATTTTTGCTTGCCTAGTAGACTTACAGAAAAAAAAAAGCAAGAGAAATACAAAGCAGAACACATGAATCAGTTACAAAAATAAAAAAAGATAAAAGACACTGTTTATTTTTGTGTTTATCTTTGAGGAAAGGCAATCTGACACTGAAATTGGGTTTCCTTTGACTATAGGCAAAAAGTCCAGTCCATGCAGTTTTCAGCACAGGTTTGCTTTTAACAAAACAAACAAACCTTTCTAGCAAAATAATCAGGAATACTATTACTATTTAATTCTATTTAATGCTTTTAACTGTGAGCACTACAGAAATATCGATAAAATAAAAGAAATGAGAGTCTCATTTTGAGTTTTCAAAATAAACTGCATTTTACACACATTTAAATAAATGCATTTAAGAAAGTTTATATGGATAAATTCCAGGGACAAGGACACAGTGATCTATGCTAAGTAGTATATGAACATAGTGTTGTTGATTATTTAATATCTGTGGAGAAAGATAAATTTTTGAAATAAGATTTATCCTTTCATTAGCTAATGCACTGTTTGTTATACCTCATTAATTTACATTCAACAGAATAATATCTGTTGAATATTATCCTCCACAGTGCAAGAAAAATGTTTGACTATTTCTTGAATTCTCTACTATTGCAACTTTTCAAAAATCAATGAGATTGTAATAATTTATTTTATAAAGATCAAGAATAATTTGCTAAGAGAGAAACCTTCTAATAACTTATTAACTAAGAGACTGGCAGTACTTTTCAAAGGAGGCAAATATTCAGATTGTACAAATGTGTATTAGCAGTTTATGCTGTTTTGTAACTTTCCAAGGTTACAAGGGAGTTTAATCATATATGAAAGAATCCCATGCAAGTACTAGCAGTGAATCATTAGATTTCGCAAACCAAATATTCTGAGAGAGTGCACTTCAGATTTACGTTCAGTAAGGACTAGATTCTTTCAAAACAGTGGGAAAGCATCCCTTTTGATGTAAATGGTTTAACATCAGGTCCCAGATGTCTCAACTAGAGAATACAATTTGTCACCAAAAACATGTGCTTGCATATTTTGCATTAAATACCAATAGAAATAAGAGACATTACTAGATTTTCTCTGCTTCTTTCATAACACATGTTGTGCCAAAATGTTTTCTGCCCAACATCTACTCAATCTCAGCATTTTCGGCAGATGAAAAAGTATGGACATAGTGCCATGCTAAAGAATATAAAATGAATAAATAGATGACTGTTTACACTGAGAGTGATTCCACTTAATAAGATGGATTAACCCAACTTGATTTTCAAGCTCTTAGTCTAGCAAACAATCTTACAAGATATTATCATCACTGGATGACATAACTCTATACAAAAAAAGGATAATATACTCTGGACTGCTTGACCAGTTTGAAAGCTTATCTTTTCTAATGCAAACTTCTTCTTCCCGCCCCCATGTCTCAGTAATATTAAATCTAGCAAACTTCACTAAGACCTTTAACTCTTTGATGCACGCTTGCCTTGTTAATACTGTAAAAAGCTACATTAAAGTTCCCACATAATTTTCCAAAATGTAGCTGCAGAATAACTTTACAAGCCCTATACAGTATATACTCCTATGCAGTAAGAATACTGTGCATACTAAAACCCAACAAATTGCCATGAGAAAATGAAATGCATTTTTAGGTAGATTTGCATAATGGAGACATTTAAATAAACAACCACAGGAAAATAGAAGGCACTTTGAAAGCCTTATATTGTTGCTGGGAAGATATTTGCTGCACCTTTCTTCTGCATCTTACTATACCAACAATATTGGGTACACATATCTGAGACTGTGTTCACTAGAATACAATCAGCGGGCAGGTTACCAATGACAGCTGCTAGAAACATGACCTATTACAGTTAGAGCTGAAGACAGCAATAAAGGTTGTATATGGTTATTCAGAAACCACAGACACTATTCACATATACAATTAAAATAGGCACATTTGATGTACATGTCCAACTGAACTGACTGTATACATCTATCATTACATATATAGTTTTAATTTCACCAGTGTATAGCAAGAAATTTGTGTATTTTAAGGGTCCTTACCTTGCCTTCTGCACCTCCAGCTGACCTGTCCATCTCCTCCTCCTGTGCTTTCTGCTTTCCACAAGAAGGACAAAGCAAAAGAGTAATAAAATGAGTTTTGCAAAATAAGGCATTTTGTGGGAAATAGGGCTGAGACACACTACACTCCAATAACCTCCTACAGCACAAATCCACCCTCGTTTAAACATTGAATCAGCTAGAATTCCAGGGTCCTGTGTTTGTCAGAGTGATCACGGTTAAAAATACTGCTTTTCTGATTCAGTATTTTAGCCTGGCTTTGGAGGGCTTCTCACTCAAAGCTCATCCTTCATCACTGCATAGTGATTGGCCATTACCCAAGAAGTTTCTCCTCACAAACAGCATTTCCACACGGTCCTAAAGGAGATATTTGCCAAAAGTCATTATATAAAAAGACTGCAATTCCGCATGCCAGCTTTTTGCTCAAGCCACTAATCTCAGAACTGTACTGTCCTTCTGTCAGACTGTATAAAAGCACGCCATCTCTTTTCATTAGGGATCCCAGATCTTTTAATCACTATACTATGCATTTTTAACAAGGTGGTGCCAGTGTATTGGGTGTTTAAGATCTGAACACAATGCATCAAGGTACATATTGTAGTATAGTTTTATGAAATTTGATTTTTTTTTGATCAGTTACAAATTAGTCAACTGTGTAATATAATTAGTACCAGCATGCTGTTTGTGTGATATCAACATTTTTAAAGCCCTTTCTTCTCCCCCCCAAAACTTGTTTTCCCCATAGATTAATAGCATTGAAGTGGTTATTTATTCTGAATATTAGGATTTCTTTAATGAAAAATTTTAAAAATAAATTATATATCACGGTCTGATTTTAGGACCCTCAGTTATTAAACCTTCTATGGGTCCAATCCCGAAAATAAGTATGCCTGCAAGAAACTTGTCTTTGTGAGTAGTCACTATTGGTAAGAGTAACGGGCTGTAGGACTGAGACCTTAATCTGTTAAAAAGCTTCAAGAATAGCATGAAATGACATTACAGCAGCTGCTTTTTATCACAAGGAAGAGGATGTTTTCAGGTGTCATTCTGAAGTTTATTTACTAAACAGTAAAAATGGGGGGAATTCGATATGACAGCTTCCCTTGACAAATGGGGAGGAAATGATCACAGATCTAAAAATTAATCGTGAGTTAGACACAAGTGATAAGGCACTTGATAACATTTATAATGTGCCAATAGAATGAAGTCCAGATGAGAGGGGGCAGTTTCACAAAGAGGGAAATTGGAGGTGACTGCTGAAGGCAGATCAGAGGACCCCGGCTATATGACAACTCCCACCCAGAGAAGAACCAGCACAACCGCTCCTGTCCCACCTCTGCCCCATCCCTACTCTGACTCCACCCGCCTCTTCTCTCTGCTGAGATCTGTGAGACTAGCAGGGCTATGGGTCCAGCAACAGAGCAGGCTGGACCCCTGCTGCTGTGTCCCACTGGGGAGCGCAGGGAGGTCTCACTCCCTCCCCTGGAATGGAATGGTGCAGCTGGGAGAGCAAAGCAGCTGGAACAGCTATGCTCCATTTCCCCCGCTACTGCTGGTGAGTGTGGGGGCGGGAACGACTTCTGCTGCCAGTGCTGGCCCTCCAGCCCTGCTAGTCCCCTAGCTGGCTGCTGTCCAGCCTTTCCTACCCATGGAAAGGGGGGGCATGTGGTCCCCCTACATACCACTCTGAAGGAAACAATTATGAGTCAAATCAGCTTGGAGAAAGAATGTAATCAAAATATGTAAGTAACTAGGACTCATTAAATAAGTTGTTGAATTAATTTGATAATTAGCATGAGAATTTATTTCTTTCATCATTTATTAATTTATTTACTTACTTATTTAATTGTTCTTTAATTATTTAATAATTTATTAGATGACCACAAAGTTACATTCTAACAACTGAGGAAGCAGCCCTATGGATTTAAAAACAGTGTCAACCTGGATTAGTGGGCAAATGAAGGCAACCATAAACAGAATATGTATGTAACAAAAGAAAGAAGAAATTGACAGTAATACATTTAAGTCAGAAACCAGGAATTATAGAAAATTGATAAGGGAAGCAAAGGGACAAGGAGAACATAAGAACAGCCATACTGGGTCAGACCAAAGGTCCATCTAGCCCAGTATCCTGTCTGCCGACAGTGGCCAGCACCAGGTACCCCAGAGAGGGTGGACTGAAGACAACGATCAAGCGATTTGCCTCCTGTCATCCTTCTCCAGCCTCTGACAAACAGAGGCCAGGGACACCATTTCTATCCCCTGGCTAATAGCCTTTTATGGACCTAACCTCCATGAAATTATCTATCTTCTCTTTAAACTCCATTATAGTCCTAGCCTTCACAGTCTCCTCTGGCAAGGAGTTCCACAGGTTGACTACACGCTGTGTGAAGAACAACTTTCTTTTATTAGTTTTAAACCTGCTACCCATTAATTTCATTTGGTGTCCTCTAGTTCTTCTATTATGGGAACTAATAAATAACTTTTCTTTATTCGCCCTCTCCACACCACTCATGATTTTATATACCTCTATCATATCCTCTCTCAAACTCCTCTTTTCTAAACTGAAAAGTCCCAGTCATCTTAACCACTCTTCATATGGGACCCGTTCCAAACCCCTAATCATTTTAGTTGCCCTTTTCTGAACCCTTTCCAAGGCAAAAATCTTTTTTGAGATGAGGAGACCACATCTGTACACAGTATTCAAGATGTGGGTGTACCATTGTTTTATACAGGGGCAGTAAGATATTGTGTCTTACTTTCTATCCCTTTCTTAATTCCTAGCATCCTATTTGCCTTTTTGACCACCTCTGCACACTGTGTGGAAGTTTTCAGGGAACTGTCCACGATAACTCCAAGATCTCTTTCCTGATTTGTCATAGCCAAATTAGCCCCCATCATACTGTACATATAGTTGGGGTTATTTTTCCCGATGTGCATTACTTTATACTTATCCACACTAAATTTCATTTGCCATTTTATTGCCCAATCATTCAGTTTGGTGAGATCTTTTTGGAGTCCCTCACAGTCTGCTTCTGTCTTGACTATCCTAAACAGTTCGGTATCATCTGCAAACTTTACCACCTCACTGCTTACCCCTTTCTCCAGATCATTTATGAATAAGTTTAACAGGATTTGTCCCAGGACTGACCCTTGGGGGACACCACTAGTTACCCCTCTCCATTCTGAAAATTTACCATTTATTCCTACCCTTTGTTTCCTGTCTTTTAACCAGTTCTCAATCCATGAAAGGACCTTCCCTCTCATCCCATGGCAATGTAATTTACACAAGAGCCTTTGGTGAAGGACCTTGTCAAAGGCTTTCTGAAAATCTAAGTATACTATATCTACTGAGTCCCCCTTGTCCGCATGTTTGTTAACCCCCTCAAAGAACTCTAATAGATTAGTAAGACGTGATTTCCCTTTACAGAAACCATGTTGACTTTTGTCCAACAAATTATGTTCTTCTACGTGCCTCACAATTTTATTCTTTATTTTCTTTAATGTATGGCTAATAGAGTTAAAAATGAGAGGGTTTTAAATTTATGTTTTAAGTATATTAGAAACAAAAAATTAATTACATTGGACCATTTCTACATGAAAATGTGGAACTGTCAATAATAATGCAGAAAAGGTAAAAGTGTTCAGTAAATATTTGTGTCCTGTATTTGGGATAAAACAAATGATGTAGTCATCTGTTATGTTAACACACTTTTCATTTCATTATAGACTCATAGAACACTAGAACTGGAAGGGACCTCAAGAGATCATTGAGTCCATTGCATCTGACGAAGTGGGTCTTTGCCCACGAAAGCTTATGCTCCAACACTTCGGTTAGTCTATAAGCTGCCACAGGACTCCTCGCCACTTTTGCAGATTCAGACTAACACGGCTACCCCTCTGATACTTGACACTATATCCTTAGACTCTTTGGCAAATGCCTCCCTGATTACTGATAACGGGCTGCAGGGGCACCTTATAAGTCCTTTTAACCCTCTGCACTTCTGACACATTCACAGCTTCTGCAATAATCCTTCATTATTTCAAAAAAGGTGAGGTCAGTAAAAAATTTGCTTTAACTTGTCATGTTCTTTCCATGCCTACAAGCCCTGCAAATGGACCATCATAAGCTAACTTCAGCAAGTCATCTCGATATACCTCAGCTACCAAACACTATTTGCCAATCCTACCATGATGATGTTTACTCATGGTAGGGGATTCTCTGTACAACAAACCATGTTGCATGAAAAATCTGCTTCTCCATACACAAGCAAGGGCTTGATTCTGAACATCAACTCTGACCCTCTCTCACACCTTATTTTGCTGTGCCATAATAGACTTGTGTGTCACTCAAGTTTAGAACCACCTCTGACCCAGGCAAATTCTCAACCAGCATAAACAAACTTTTTGTGCCTGCTCACAGTTGCGCTGGCATCGTTCACGGAACCTGCTTCAGAGCTATCCTCTCCCTGTGACTTGGTCACACAATTAACCTGATTAAGCGTCGTTGAAATACCATTGCTGATCAAGATAGAAGGTCACAAATCTTTAACATCAATCACTATATTATCTTCAAAATTTTTCCACTCAAAGTGGATTCTGGCCAAAAGTGTTTTTATAGCAAGTGCAGGAAGAGTCAATAAGTTCACACGCGTCTCTGGCAACAAATGTTCTCTGATCAATTCCCTTTTACCTCAAGTAATATCAGAGGCTGAACCTCACCATCCAGTACACAGGTCCATTGTTCTTCGTATTCTTATGAATTGCTCACCTCTTGGTCCTTCTACCTCTTGGTCCTAATATAGTTTGTGAGGATGATTTCCTCTTCCACCACCTCATCTGGAATTCAAGTGGTAGCATAAACATCTGCAAGTTTGGCATTTGTACTCAAGGTGGCAGTGTGGGAACTTGTATGGTTAGTCTTTGTAATCTAAGTGACAGCAATAGAATTCATTGCACTAACATCACAGGTTGTGTGGAGTGGTTTTAAGCTTTCGACAGTTTGGTTTACAGGACATAGGGGTTCCACATGGATGGCAGACCACCTGTTTCCCCTTTAAATGAGAGATTTATATTCTGGGCTCCCGTGAGCTTTTTTTAAAAAGTTGGGGTTAGATTTATTCTTAAACCCTCCATCCCGTTTAAACTGGGATGCAAGGGGGTTACCTTTCCCCTGGGGCTTAAACCCTTTACAAGCTGTTTTTTATAAATTTGTCCTGCTGCCTGAGAGACAGAAGCTACGTCTGCACTATAGACCTTACAGTGGCACAGCTGTACCGCTATAGCTGCACCACTATGTCTCCCGTGTAACTGATCTATGGTGATGGGAGACTCTCCCACTGTCCACACTAGCATTTTTGTCAGTGAAACTTATGCCAGCCAGGATGTGTTTTTTTTCACACCACCACTGACAAAAGTGATAGAGTAGACAGAGCCTGAATCAGGCTTCCCATTGCACCACTGAGTTCTTTGGGACCTATTTTAGCAATTGCTCCAGAGTAATCATATCTAGCTGTTTATCAAAGTCACCATAAACTTTTTCCCCTTTCACTCTCATAACCACATTTATGAGTATACTCTACAATACCACAAATTCTTGGATTTCTAAATTTTAGCTTGTAAGACTTAGGGTCTTTAAAATATTCAACAGAGTTTCTTTAAATGTTACTGAAGCCAAAGCATCATCTACTCCCATTTCATTAAATGCCTCAATGGCTTTTCCAGTCAATTTGTTTAACAAGACATTGGCATCCACTGGTCTTTTTGAATTTCATGGATATCAAAGACAATGCTCAAAAGTGGATAAAAACACTTCAATACATTCACAGTCTTTATAAACGGGACAGATTTCTGCCCGTCTCTGCTGTTGATAGAAGATAGAATTCCAGGCTGTGGCTGCTGTTCCTTTGGCCTGTCTAGAACTCAAGAGTTGCAGCGTGTGAACATCTCTCAGTCTCCAGCTGTTGCATTCACATACCGTGAGCTTCCTTGTCAATTTTAGCCTCTTGATAGGTGTCTCTGGTACACTCTCTCCTCTGCATCCTCAGCCTTCTCCTTCATTCAAAGTTCTGCCATTTTTTCCCCATGTTTTACTGCTGCTTGTCCACCAGCGCTTCCATTCTTTTGTTCCTATTCTATGAGTAAATTGGTCATCTCTTGATCTGAGATGTCCCCTGTAAGATCTATTTTCTTATCTTTACATAATTTTAAGTTATTTTGTGTTCATAGCTTCCTAGGCTTGTGAGTGCCTCAATGTCACAATCTTTAGTCCGTAAGACTCTCAGTATTAAATTTAAGTCTTACATAGTGTAGGGTTCTGAGCCAAAGCCCAGTTGACCTGTGGCGATGTGGAACACCCCAAATTTGGTAGTTTATTCTGTCATAAGATTTCAGTTATGAAAGTGAGCTCCAGTACCACTGCACTAGCTCACAGAGAGCCAAACAACAGTCCCCTATGCACTCCAGTCCCTGTTCACCACCCAGACAAATGGACTTAGTGATAAATGGTTATTAAAAACAAAATTCACCACACATTAGGTTCTTCCAATCCCTAATGATCAGACACTCACCCTCAGGTCAAAACGTACTTTTATAAACTCACCAAATACCACGCTGCAGCCATTTATTAGTAAACTTACTCAAGATTTATTTTTTAAAAAGGAGTTGTTCAATGGTTTAAGGAATCACATGGATTTCAGAGCCTGTCAGTCAGGATAAAGCAGTGATAATTTTGTTACCTTGCATCTTTTTTCTCTGGATCACCCAAAATGATTGGGGGTCCTCAGTTCTTTGTTCCTATCTTCTTTCTTGTTAGAAAGCCAGTCTACAGAAATGGAGCAGGATTGGAGAGTGTTGTCCCAGTCTGCAATTTACACTGACAGCACATGTATATGGAAAGTTACTGGCACTAATATGGAATCCTGGATCACATGTGCCATGCTGAGTCATGAAGTATTCATTGCCCACATAGTGTCTGAAGAGACCTTAGGAGGGTCCCTGAGAAAGAAGCTCGTTATTCTTAATGGACTATCAAGTAGGCTGGCTAGTTGTGGTGTCAATCTGTCTTGAGGGGCAGGAATGTTACCCAAAAAACCAACAGATTTGAGATACAAAACACAGAGCAAAGTTTCATAACTTCATTACAATAATGACTCGCATATAACTAGGGTAATCGTATAATAAAATGATAATAATAATAGCAGACAGCACCTTTTCCAGTGATAAAATTTATACAAATTTTGTCATGTAAGTTATCACAATTGTGCAACAGTGGTGATACATCAATTATAAACACAGTAACCTTTCTTTTATACAGCATTATGATGGGCTCTTCAATCTAGCAGAGAAAGGCCTAATGCTAGCCAATAGCTGGAAGTTGAAACTAGACAAATTCAGACTGGAAATAGAAACAAATTTTTAACAGTAAGAGTAACCCATCATTGAAACAACTTACCAAGGGTTATGGTGGAATCTCCATCAGTAACAATTTTTATACCAAGGATGGATGTTTTTCTAAAAGTTATGCTGAAGGAATTATTTTGGGAAGTTCAATGACCCGTGTTATACAACAGGTGAGATCAATGATCTTAATGGTTCCTTCTGGAATTAGAAAGAGTGCAATCCTCCCACAACTTTTGGTTGCGGAGGGCTTTGTGAAACAATATCACTGAAGTTCTCCTGCATACGGGCCAGGGTAGAATTTGGTTGATGGATGTATCCCTGAGAATGTTAGTTTTGAAGGTGGGCCTTGTGGCCTGTTCTGCAAAGCAAGGGCAAATCTCTCAGAGGAACAATTAGGGAGAAGCTCTACAAGGGTATCCTTCTGAAGGCCTTTTCTTCATAGCTCTCTTCTAGGGGTTAGGACGATCTGGGCCCAGGCTTGCGAATGTAAATAAGTGCATTCAAACAATGTACCAATTAGAAAAAAGCAACTTTTTATTGCACGAATAAAAGGTCTACAGTTTTAAAATATACTCCTACCAAAACAAATATATTTATTGGGGGAAAATACTTTTAACTCTTTTCACCACAGGAAACCAAATTGTCCTCCTTCCAGACCAGAAGACAGTACAAGGTTTAAATAACTGCTGATCTATCTAGACATGCTATATACTTTTATTTTAAATATTTAATTAAACTAAATTGCTCTGATGGATGTACATCCTGTTTGTATGTACAGCAGAGCAGAACTAATTTAATAACCACTGGGAATCCATTTCTGAATTTTGAAAGTTAATAAGTGAATAAATTAAACACATACATCAGGATACCACATAAACGTAATTTGTTCATTAATTTTCACAAATGTAAAATTATACGTATTTATAATGCTTAGGAGTACATTTGCATGTAATATCTTTTGTAACCTTAATAAGAGTGCTAACTACAGCACTCTTATCTCTGTTAACAAGTAGGGTGGAGCAGTCTGGCTTTAGTGAAAACTATCCTAGTAGTAGTCAGGTGAAAATTACTGAAGTTCTCTTGGATCGTAAATGAGCAATTGCACTGATTATTATCAATATAATCAATGAATGGGGAAATGATTATCCCACTGAATTTGTTCTTTATGGCTAAATAAATTCTATATATCAGTCCAGATGGCCCCCGTCTGAAGTGACAGCACCCATCATGAATAAATGGCAATATACACATGAATGCTGTAATCCTGATATACTGGAAAGATTTAAAATAGTTGAATTTTAAACTTTTCTTGAAGTATTGCAATAAGGTGCAAAAAAGATATGTGTAAATGAGTGTTGGACTGTGATAATTCACTAGAGCCAAAAGTTTCATGAAAGCTTCCCTCAAGCTTGCTCATGCATAGCAGAGTTTCAGTATGAAAAGATTTAGATTTTGTTTAGTAAATAATAGCACATATGAAACATTCAATTTAACACATTATGCATATTTCTGGAATAATTAAAAGACAATAGCTCTGGGTAAATAATTATATTACATATTTATAACTATTGCAAGAATAGACGTTTTATATAATCTTCAATTTTAAAAAAGCAAGATATACAATTGAGAGTATTAGAAGAAGACATTCAAATCTTGCAAAAGATTATCCAATCTAACTTCCAAAAACATT
This sequence comes from Pelochelys cantorii, assembly GCA_032595735.1. Classification (NCBI taxonomy): domain Eukaryota; kingdom Metazoa; phylum Chordata; order Testudines; family Trionychidae; genus Pelochelys; species Pelochelys cantorii. The sequence goes on from CM064328.1 coordinate 67,138,552, forward strand.
TAAAAGCAAAAAACAAAAACAATTTTCTGGCCCCTTTTATTCCCCCACAGAGGGCGCAGTCTCTGAACCAACATTTCATGCATTGTCCTAGAATTATCATCTTGTAAATAAAAGTGGTCAAAAAATATTATCCCCTTCTGAATTAAGAGCACAAGCAATGCAACACACAGAAACTGTGTTTCATTTTAAAAAGTCCTTCCCCAAAGTAAATTTTTATGCACACTCAGATATGGATGACTATCTGCACCCATGATCCACAAAGAAACTTGTAAAACCCCTATATTTTTAAATTGCCTCCCTTTATCGATAAATAAGTAGTCACAATTGATGCTTTCCCCCACCCTCTATATATTATGCTCACATTCAACCAAATTATTTCTCCAAATATTAAGAGTGTGGTGTTAGTTGTTAATATTCATAGAAATGACAACATTTGTCCTCCTTACAAAGCAATATACCTAAAGGTATATTAAGATTCATAAGGACTTAAGAGTAAATAAAAAAGTAATCTTTTGTAAACAGTTCTCATGTCATACCCAATACAGAATGCTTCATTAAACATTGATGTCACTGCTCTTAAAACAACTCAGCTTATAACTCAAACATATAGTCATTGGCCAGATATATCCGTCGGAATATAAGAGCTGCCAATGCTAAAGTCAGAAGGACAATGAGAACAGTTGAACCAGTGTGGCTTGTGTTGACTCTTGGTTGCTGCACCTGATTAAAATTAGCTGAAGATGGTGTCCTTCTCTGACTTTGCTGCTGGGCACGGCGCTGGCGAGGGCTCATGGAGGTATTATTAGATATTGGCTGAGTATGCTCTTGATTAGATGGTGTGGTGGAGTTCTGAATTTCAGACTAAAGAGAAAAAATGAATATTGTTTTTCAGATGAGACAGTGTACATAACGCTACATTTAAGAACAAAACCTACTCTTGCTGTGCAGTTTTATGATAACCTCTTTATAGTCAAGTTACAACCAACTTTTTTTTTTTTTTTTTTAATAGAGCACTAATTTCTTTTTCCTCCTAACACTGTGACTTGGATATTTGCTTTGGCCTGAACATTGCCAGATTTATTATGAAGGCAAGAGCAAATATTTCTGCAAAATTTGAAAAAGAATTATCAGTTTGTTTCCCTATAGTTCAAAAATGGCTTAGGCAACTATCTTGATTCTACTTCCTGTTAAATTTCCTCACATTTTGGTCTGAATCCTGCTCTCATTAATGTCAATGAGAGGGTTTTTTTTTGGTTACTGACTTCAGCAGCAGGAGAACTGAGCTCTGTGTGTGCACACATGCACTAGTGTACTAGCCTCTATTGGCAATATGCAACTTAGAAAAAATGTCAGGCTACTACTGTAGGGCTATGTCTACCGAAAAAGCAGACGTGTTCTTTTGCCATCCCTGTATTCCTCATTGTAAGAGAAATAAGGGATGTGCCAAAAGAGGAGGATTTTCCGAAATTTGATCCTGGGCTCCACGCGGCGCTGCCACCTTGAAATGCCGCCTCAGCATTTCAAAGGGGCAGCACTGCACAGTTGAGCCCGAAATCAGCTGTGCGGCACTCCCGCTTTGAAGTGCCCCCTAATTGCTGCCTCTCTCGGATAGAGGCAGCAAGGGCGGGGGGGTGGGAGAATTGACTAGTCAACTGACTATCCGATAAGCATTTGCCTACGGGATAGTAGACTACTCCTTAACATCCTTACTCTAGATATCAGAAAGGAGGAGGCATTAATGTAGAAATGATCTGCATTAAACTATGTACATCAGTAGTTTGCCTGTCAGCTTAGGACTCTGCCTCAGAAAATATGTAGCACAGGACCTAGCTACAGTTACTCTACTGCACAGATGTGTTTCCTTGCTGTGCTGTACCATGCCCTATATTTATGCTGTTTCTGGACTTCTGCTAATTCCCTTGCTGCACTGAGCACAGAGGCCTTTGTCGTTTAGATAATATTCTCCATGAAATTCTCAGCCACTGTGAGTAAGAATCACTGTTCAATAGGTTTTAAAACTTGTCAAAAAAAACTGCATCTACTCCTCTGTTTTGTATGTTCTCTGTCATAATGGCCACCTCACATTTTGGGTCCCCTTATCTCAAAGTCTTCAAATGAAACAGTGAAATAAAATGTTATCTTTAAATTAGTTCTTTGGTGTTTAGGTACTTAAACACAAATGGTTTACACTGCACTAATGGAAGCCACTGCAAATCATACTGGAACTGGAATTAAAGGATGAAAATGACAAAGAAAGCTATAAACTAGTATATAGAGTTAAGCAAAATTAGGAATTTTCATGTCACATTTGTTTTTAGTCCTAAATCACAAAAAAAAAATCTAAATGTTTGGTTTTGGTCTATAAAACTGAACCACAACATTTTGTTTGACGGATTTCAATATTACACTGTATTTTCCCATAGTGATGTGTTGTGTCTCATGAGTAGGGTTGCTAGGTGTCAGGTTTTTGCCCAGACAGTCTGGTAATTGCATCTTCTGTCTGGTAAAAAAAAAAAAAAAAAAAAAAAAAAACAACCCCAGAAAATACCATATTTTCTGTTTTTCTCAGATGGAAGGCAGGCAGGGACATTCTCCCCCTGCCACATCTGGCCCGCAGGGGGGAGGGGGGAAGAGGATTTAAAGGCACAGTGACTTTGGGGGGGGGGGGGGTGTCAACCAATTTTTTTTCCCTGCCACGTTCAGGATTTTTTGAGAAAGTATCTGGCAACTCTACTCGTGAGTTATAATTTGGAAGCCTGATCTCTCCTAACTGGACATCTCTCATAATGTACCCAGTCATGTGTCTACCAACTATGCACCGTGCAATTCTGTCAGGGGGAAATTCACAATGCGTTATGAGAGAAATAGTCCTTGAGGTATCTTGACCAACATCAAAGAACAAAAATCTCAACTGCAACTCCCACAAGGAGACCTCAGATTGTAATAAAAACTATTGATGGACAAAAGAAACATTGACATGGATTGAAAAGAAATCCATGTGTCCGTGAAATATGTTGTACCCTCCTATGTAGAAGGAGGGACTCTAGGAACTCCAGAGATTTACCTTGAAATTTCCTTTACATAGTATTTCCAGCAGGGATGTGAGTGGGATCTAAAGAGGCACAGAACTTCAAATCCACACAGTCCTGTCCAGCCCTGCTAACATCCTCGTGTATCCTAGAGTGTACTCAGAGCAAAACTGACCTCTCTCCATTATATGAACATGGTTTCTTCAAGAGCAGAGATGATTTCCACTGCAGCCCACACAGCAGTAAGGACCAATTCAAACATGCATCGAGCCTACTGGACTATTTTCAAGGAAGCCCTTTTTTATGCAAGAGCATATGCAAGGGCCAATTATACACAGATTAATCTGTAGGTCTGTCCTGGGTGACAGGTGGCTGAGGACCAAAGAGAATTAGATTTAGATACTGTAGTGAGGCAGAGTGGCCACCCAGTGACCTGGAAGGAGAGGAACCCCTCCCTGAACCCTGGTGGGCGGAGCCACACCCCATCATCTTGCCACAAGTCAGGAGGTGGGAGAGGAAGTGTAAAAGGCAGGCTCAGGAGCTCAGTTAGACCCCAGCCATCAGAGTCTCCCTTTGTCTCTAGGCAAAACACCTGCGGTTTGTTGGCTGCCTGCCAGCCCTAGGAGGCTCAACTGTTGGTTGCCCTATGTTTAGCTAGGGCCTGGGCTCTTTGTTTATTTAAAGGCTCAGCCTGAACATAGGCTTGAGCCCTCCTGAACTGTTTGTTGCCACCCACCCTGAGTGAGAGCCTGTAGTACTAACTGTGCGCTTGGCCTAAGCACCGGCCCGAGTCCCTGAACTGTTGCTGCAGCTGATTCCCTGTGTGCAACTCAGCCAGGTATGTGTAGTGAGACAAAGAGGCTGCCCAGTGATCTGGGGGGGAGAGGAACCCCTCCCTGAGCCCTGGGGGGGGGTGAAGTCCCACCCTCATCCAGACTACAGAGATTTTCAGAATTTAAATGCATAGAAACAACATTATCATCCACCAGAAACTAGAGAACAGTGAAGCCAGGAAATGCACGAGTTGGACAGAAAGGAACAGCTGTTAATTTTCTCAAAAAGAAAAATCATATTGTTTATCCAGTATGCCTATCTACAGAGTATTCTATGTAATTTGTAATTATTGTGTGAGGCCTTATTTATATCTGTATTTGGGAACATTTCTGATCCTTAGCATCAATTAGCATAAAGATGGAATGAGAATGGTAAGACCCTGCAGAATAACAAAGGATGGTGGTCTCTCTCCCTGAAATTGTAAAATTTGTGTTTGAAATAAAACATGAAGGCCATGCCCAATCAGATAAAATATCATGCATCATTTTGAGTAAGCTGTAGTTCAAGATACAAGTTGTCACTGATCAAATTACACAGCTAGAGATTAGCTTTTAGCAGGATAGGATGCAGATGGATCAATGCCACAGAGGACAGACTGTGCTGTACAAAGTCTAACTAATCCAGTGACATGAGTTCCCATTCTAAGCAGCAGGGACGGCCATATTTCCACTATTAGCTGCAGATCCAAATAGGCAGGCTAGGCAAGGTAGGCAATGTTAAAAAAAAAAATTATATGTGACAGGACAGGTTAAAGGGCTTGATAGAAGGGGAGAGAGGCAGCTCTTAAAAATAAACAGCAATGGCCCTGGCTAATCAGGGGCAGCTATAATCAGTTAAGGGCCAGGTGAGCTGATTCAGGCTGCCACAGGATCTCTTTAAAAACCTTCCCTGTGGGGGAGGGTAGGAGAGAGTGAAGAAGGAGTTTGGAGAGTGGAGGTGGAGAGGAAGGAACAATTGATAAGGAGATTCAGAGGAGCTGAGCAGATCATCATCAGCACTGCTAAGGGCAACAGGGAGAGGTAAAGGGCTCTGACAAGGAGTGTCTGGAGGCTCCCTTCTCCCCAGGTGGCCAAAGGAGGACTGTTCACTCATCCCCGACTGGCCCGGTGCATCAGCCCCAACACTCCGTTGTTTTGCCGAGGGAACAGAAGGCCATATGCCGAAAAAAGGCGAGTGAAACTTGTACCGCAGCCCCTAAACTGTGGGGTAGTGGGCAGAACAGGGGTCTGGGACCCAGGAGTGGGACTAACCTTGCCATACTACAGTAATACAGATTAGCCTGTAACAGCGTGGCAGATGAGGGGCCAGTCTAAAAATATAAGGGTCTTCTGTTTGATCACCATAGACTCAGGTGCTAAAGCCTCACCCTGGGACCCAAAGTCATTATTGTTGAGTCATGGCAGGAGGTGAGTCCAGTTTGCTCCAACAAGGATATGAATAAGGGGGCGTGTCTTTTTGGGCCAGAAGAGGTCCTGCAGAGACCCTAGAAACAGCTATGTTAAAAGTAAGCTTCAGTTGAGGCTAATGTTATGTTACTAGTTTAATATTACCAATACAGGCAAACCATAGGAAAGGAATGACTTTGGACACACTCTCAAGATCTGTATGCTCTTGGTAGGATGGGGTAAGAACCGTCCCTCTTACAAGTACTCCCACCACATTTTTACATGGCAGTGTTTAGGCCATGATATTAGCCATCACTGAACACCACATTGCTAACAAAGAAATTCCATCAATACAGCTGACACTTGAGGTCCTGGGGAGGGAGGGGAAGAGGCAAATTTGGCTGCTCTAGGAAAGGGGTGTAAAATTTTGATTTGGCTAATCGAATTGTCAATGCAATTTGCTTCAAATATTTGATTAGTCAATAAGGGCGCTTTCGCCTTTGAAGTGTAGCAACAGCCCCAGACTCAAGCAGTCCCCCGCTGGCCCCGTGCTCCCCACGGCGTTTCAAAGCAGCAGTGCCACATGGAGCCTGGGGTCATCAGGCAAGTCCCCAGCTGACCCTGGGCTCCACGCAGCGCTGCCACTTTGAAATGCCGTGTGCAGCCCAGTCTGCATGAGGTATTTAAAATTGGCAGTGCTGCATGGAGCCTGAGGTCTGGCCCCAGGCTCCACGCAGCGCTGCTGCTTTGAAGCACCCCCTCTGCTTGGCCCCCGCTGCCTCTGATAGAGGCAGCAAGAGCAGGGAGCGACTAGTTGACTATTTGAGAAGCACTTGCTTATCAGATAGTCAACTAGTCATTCACATCCCTACTCTGGGACCTTCCCTCCCCATTTTCTTCCAACCAGAACACACAGGAAATCCTGCCTGGGTGGGGAGGGGGACACCGAAGGAGAAAGGAATTCTCTGCCTCTCCCAGCTGCCATTGGTGGGCTGTGGGGAAAGGGGAGCATTAATCGCCTCCCATTCCTTTCCCCTTTGTGCATCTGAAGGTTTCAGGGCTTTCAACAGCCATTCTGCTACAGTTGTGTGGAGGGGGAGGGAGGGAAGCGCTGCCCAAGAGAGATAACAAGCATGGGAGAGTTCATGGCTACCGAGCTGCATTAGTAGCAGCTAGGATTGTGGCAGTTCAACCAGGCTGCAGCTGCTTTTTAGATCAGAACAGAGGGAGGAAAAGAGTCAGAAATGAAACTCCCACACCCTTAGGTAGCAGGTTATATGGGCCCATGGTGTCCCCCAGCATCAGGAATATTCCTGATCTGGGGGTGGGCTCCACCAAAACTCACCACTTGCCAACCTCTGTTCCTGCATCCCCACGCAGCAGTACAGGGGATTAGAGTAATTGCTAGCCACTTGCTCCCTGCAGCTGCTGGTATGTGTGTTCCTGAGGCTGGGGAAGGGAGGGATGGTGCCTCTGTGCTATGCACATGGAGGACCACCCCCCCCTTCCCTCCTAGCTGCAGGAATGCACATACCGGAGCTGCTCTAACCCCACTGCACTGCTTGTGGTAGTGGCGGGGCTCCCTGAGGCTTTTTAACTCACCTGCAGATGGGGCAGGGGCCCATTTTTACTATCTTTGCTCAGGATAAGCTTTTATTAACTTCAGCATGACTTTACCCTAAGAAAGAACAAGAGCAGGTCCTGTAATACAACCCTTCATATTTCATTTTCCATCTGTTCAGCTTTGTTGACTCCTCTTTCCCCCATGGCTGAAATGAACAATTTATTCAACTGATTCTTGCTCTCAAACAATGGTGGCTCAAACACAGGCAGCTTTTGAAACATATGCTCACTGTCCATCTTTCTGTTAGTATTGCTTCAATCTGATCCTTTAAAATATTAAATCTACTTTTAACAGCAGTCCATCACACGCAACAAATAAATGTTTATGTAAGTTTAAAGCTTTGATCACTTCATATTTGTCAACTGCTCTGAAAAAAACTCTGCATGAAGTATAACTGATAATCTACTGAAGAAAACAGAATTATTAGAAATGGGAATAGTTAAACTCGTTTAAAAAGACTCTTTTCAATTTAAACACTAAGATGCCTGTGATTATTTCTGCTTGCTCTAGAATATTTGTTTTTTATTAACTCAATATTCTTAAGAGTTGGGATTGGTGGTACAAACAATATAAACAAAAGGCTTATTATGAAACTGAACAACCTGGAAAAATCCTTAGTGTGGAAAAATGCATGCTATTAGCATTCTTGTATTTCCACATCGCTTGAAAGTGCACTGCAAGGTGCAACAGATGGTCTGACGTGATTTGACCCTTTTTTTTTTCCACACTAATTTTCAGCCCATCATTGCTAAACAACACTGCAGCTTATCTAGGATTTGTCTACAATTTTATCAGTGAATTTAGATTGCATTTGCAGCAGTCACAATAGCAGCTGCCCTGGCCCAATACCAGGCCTTAGGCACTTCCTGAATGGCTATGTTATATAAGCACTGCCCTTGGCGGTATTAATATGCAAATGTGATAATAAAGTGCACAATTTATTTAAAATGGTAAGAATTAATATTTTCATTTACTTAGCCAAATGTATTGCAGAGATTATAAAAACAGTACCAAACTTATTAATTAAAAGAAAATCTGCATGTCAGAAGAGACACTTTGCCTATTGTTCATAAGAATATTACACTCTGCTACAAGAGACTGGAACAGACAGGAACAGTATGTGGAAGGCTAACATTCTTGAAACCTTAATGTCTAATATTAATATCTAAATACCACAAACATTTGTGTAGAATGATACAAGTTACAGCATACTGCAACACTAAAAATAATTTATTTTAGCATGCAATTAGTGGAAGACATAGGAAAAGAGAGAGGCTGCTCTTGTGGTCAAGGCACAGGACTGGGAATCAGGACATCTTGGTTTTAATCCCAGTTCTGCCACAGACTTCTGGACAAACCTAGGTAGGTCACTTATGTCTAATTTTCAGACAGGGTCCCTAATGTACTCAGCACACTATCTTTTTTCCTCATACAAACTTCCTCCCTTTGTGGCATATACTTTAAGTATTAGCCCGCTCATGGTCCTCTTCATCCTGAAAGCTCCACAGTTCAGAGGTACTCTTTCACTTTTGTTGCTGGATGCGAAGTTATCATAAGGAACATTCTTTTGTATTTTTTAAATTAAATACAGAAGTAACTACGGGCTCAATCCTCTTCAGTATCCAGCCTGAGTAAACACTATGTGTTCGGAAGCAGAATCTCTCCTAATAGATTATGGTCTGCAATCGCTACTATAGCCCAAAGAATGCAGTAACCTCTCTAGCAGCTGCACACATGTCTCTGTATGTGGTGGCTCAGTATAGTTCTAGATTCATCAGACCAGCACTCATCAATGCACAATTAACTATAGGCTGTGGCTCCCCCCAAACACTATGGTGATATCCATGCAATGCCCTTGCGTAAACTAGAATTTAAGATTACATAATACATACGAACACACACCTTTTAAAGGGTCTAGTATTTGGAAAAAAGTCAAAACAGTGAGAAAGAAGAGTGTCACTGGAAAGGTAATAAAACCAATCAGAGCCTATCTAAGGACTGGGAAGATGAGATCTTGTTTGTACACAGATGGAGGGAAAGAGAGAGGCTGTGTCCAAGGGAAGATACTAGCTGGAAGTGTATGAGCTCACAAGGTGGACAAATGGAGAGGCTGGAGGCGCATGGTAAGCAAGATTTCAACATCACTGATAAATGGCAGTCACTGATGACGCAGGGCCATTTTTTTAAAACAGGGGTGGGGAACCTTTTTTGGTCTGAGGGCCACTGACCCACAGAAAAAGAGTCACTGGAGTGCCACACAAGTGAAGGGGGGGAAAAAAACCCACCCTCACTGACGTGGCCCCCGACTGAGAAAGACGACAACACTCCCCACATCCTCCTTGCACACTAGCCTAGGGGGGCCCAGCCTAGTAGATTTTGTGCACTCCAGACCTACGGTGGGGCTGGCGCACCAGCACTGGCTCCACAAAGCTGGGAAGAGGCCCCTGATCCTCGGGGAGGCGGATCCAGTCAGTGTGAGGTTTCCCATCCTGGTTTTAAACAGTAGCATATGCCCTTTCCACAGGATTTCTATCTTGGTATACAGAGTGTATTTTGTTAACTCTATTCAGTCAAAGTATCGACACTGTATAAAGGAAAGTTGTTTTTCCCATGATCATCATATAAATAAAATGAAATTTACCTATCTGTGTATCTTCTTGTATATTCTTACACAACTAAGAACTCCACAGTCTTAAAGTTTCATAATAATCCTTTAGACATGGTCCACACATTATTCGGTTTTCAGATCCTGAGAATACACTCGCATCTAATAAGCTTTATCATACACATATCATACCATTGTACTCGTGGTTGGATTCTGGAATCCTCTATTTATACCATCCTGTTGTGGCTCAGGTAAGGTGGCAGAGTGGTTCAATTCTGATGTGTTTGGAGATTCAGTGATACATTTTCTGGATGAATTGATTTCAGCCTAAAAGGAATATATTTGTACATTTCAGATGAGAAATGAAATTAGTTATCATATACCATAATGTGATTTGTTTGATCTATTATGGAGTATCTGTTTCAACATATACAGAATATGAGATTTACTGAATCCTTATCAATATACAAGCAAATTGTGTTTTAACTATATACAGTGTTTCTGGAATTTATTCAAGAGTTGCAATTCTGAACAACTTGCACAAGGAACAAGTTTACTGATAAACAAAAAACCCCCTGAAATCACATTTCTAATTTTTAGTTTCACTTGATTGTATATAATGGTGGATGTTAACATCAAAAAGGTGCATAATAAAGAAAACAATTGGGAGCATTCTTCAGAGGGGGAAAATGTTACCCCAAAAAAATGCCAAACATTTTTTTAAAGTTTTATTTCTTACATGGTCTCACTGACTTTGACAGCACTTTTAGCACTGGTTGTTTTAGAGTAGTTTTTCTAACGTATTACCTATATAAAAGCTTTCCCTGAGCATTAGCCCTTCATGTTTTCTACTGCCACATCTTTTTCTTGAAAAAAGCTAAATTGGACCAATGCAGAAGTCAACTCTCTATGTCTTGCTTGTTTTCTGTTTCCCTACTACAACCAACCATGATGAGACTAACAGCAAACAGCTGGCTATTTAAAGTTTACTATAGAAGTGCAAAAAAAGTTGTTGGTGAGCTCAGATCTGGAATGGAAATTCTTCAGGGGATGTTATCCTATCTTAGAGGAACCCCAAAACAATACCTCATTTCATATACATAAGAAATATTACATCTCTACATCTCAATATTAAACTGTTTATTTCTACAATATTAGTATCCCTTATCTTTTGAGGTGCTGAATACTTTACAACCTAATTGATACTAATGGGAATGGAAAAAATTCAGCACATTACAAGCTTAGGCCCTTAATTTACATCAGTAGTGTAAAGGGGTCATAGGAATGGGGAAAAGTAGCACCATTCTCCTGAGCTGAACATTTTACCAATGGCACATAACTATGAGTAAAACCAGCTGGTCTGAATCAATTTTATTAACAGCATATAGCACAGATAACATGCTTGGTTATAGGGAGGTAATGCTACACTTTCCATGCCCCATGTCTGAATATCAAGCTACTGAATTTGCTTTTTCCAATCTTATTTAATATGTATGTTTTAATAAAAATATAAGTAATAGTATTAAAAAGTGCAAGCAAGCTGTGTAAACAGCAAGAGCTTATCTCTTGACATTTTAATGTAACCCTTTTCGTTCTTGTGTTGGTCATGCTTTGCTGTTCAGTCTGATAAATCCTGACTACTTAACATTTCAGATGATTTAGAAATTGTTCCTTTGATTTTAAAAATTGGAATGAATCTTTAGATCTTTGATTATCTGACCAATACATTCCATTTCCTTCACATTTAGATAAGCTGGCTTTTTCATAGTTCAATTATATCACATACACTACTGGTTTAAATGTAGGTCAACACAACAGTAGCATGTTATATAGTGCATTTCATAGGAAGAGAGCTTGGACATGGGACTTTGAAAACAATTAAGGCTTTTCCTGAGGAGCGTACAGTAACAGTTCTTATTTATTCCTAAAGCCAAGACAGAATTAATCAATCATTAGAAACTGCAATGATTTTACACCCCTCTATTGCAATTACAACAATTTCTGTTTGTGTACCAAGAGTCTGTATCAGACAAATGTTAATAAGAATATAACCATCTCCTTCCATCTGACCTGGTGCTGTGAGCCAGGCAAGTCAGAAAACTGGAAGCCAGAAGGATTCCTGGCTTTGGCACTCTTGTTAATGGATTTTGGCAAGTCACTTAAAGGCAATATACATAGAAGAAAAAACTGGGATTGTGTCCTTTTCTGCTTCTGATATGCGAATGCAATTTGAAAGGATTTGTAGGAGGCTTGTCCTATACTTTAGAAATTCAGGTCTTGCTTACTCGTTTTTTTCCTAGAAGTCTACATACAGTACAGAAAGAAAAGATAGTCCAGTAGTTAGGTTGCTACCCTAGAACTTGGAAGACCTGGGTTCAATTCCCTTCTCTACCACAAATGTCCTGTGTAACTTTGGACAAGTCACTTAGTATCTTTGTGCCCCAGTTCACCATATGTAAAATGGGGATAATAGTACTTCCCTGTGGTATGTGGCGAAATATGTACATAAAGAGTATGAGACACCAAGACCCTGATGACAGGTGCCACATAAGTCTGATAAGTAGATAGATATCATCTTTAAAAAATGTAAAACCTCATTGAGTAGGAGCAGTAAATGAAGGGTTAATACCAGTTTCTGGACATTCCAGCCATTCAGTTAACTACTGAGAAAAGACTTTAATTAACTCTTTAGACCTAATCCTACTTGTTTTGCTTGCAAAGATTAAAACCATAGACAGAGTCCCCAGGAAGTTTAGGGAAAAAGAAAATGAATTGCCAGGAAAGCAAATGGAAACAGAGTGTGGACTTTTGAATTGGAAGCAGTGGTTTTTTGTTCCTGTTGTGTGGCCAGAGGAGAGCCTGGGAGGACATGAAATAAGTCAGGGAGCCAAGTATGGAGAATCCAGTGACATCCATATCTAGGGAAAGACTAAGTCTTGAAACAACAGATGTGTGAGTACACAGGGAATGCTTAGTCAGACACTATCAGGTTATTTTCTTTATTCTGGGGTTTGTTGAACATTTCAAAGCTGAGCACATGTAACAATCCCCTTATGCTGTAACTTTCCAAACTGAATTCCTGGGAAATAATTCTCTGTGTTTTTAATCCTTTTTCTTTCCAGTTGCTCTGAAACACCTAGCAACCGAATAATGTTTCACTGAGTATGTTTTCTTTTTAATAAAAATTACCCTTTTAAGGACCATTCTCTGATTCATGGGCAGACTATCTAAAGCACTTCCAAGCTATTTTCCTGTGCATAAAGGAGGCTGGGCTGACAGTTCAGGCTAAAAAGTGTCAACTAGGCCTAAACATGGTGACTTACCTGGGACACCAGGTGGGCTAGGGAACTAACAACCCCCTACAGCCTAAAGTAGAGGCTATCTAGAACTGGCCTTTCCCTAAGTCAAACAACAGGCTTGCTAGGATATTACAGGCTGTTCGTACTGCACTACAGCTAGATTGTCCCTCCACTAACACACCTAACGAGGAAGAAGCAACCAAATGCAATTAAGTGGACTGGGGAGTGTCAGGAAGACTTTTAGCAGGTTAAGGCTGCCCTTATGTCTGATCCTGTACTAAGGGCCCCAAGTCTGGGACAAACCGTTTTTCATCACCATGAATGTGTCAGAGTATGTTTGGGAGCAGTACTGACGCAGAGGGGACAGATCAACAATTTCACCTGGTCATGTTTCTAAGCAAGAAGCTCTCAGAGGAAAAGCCACTGTGTCTCAGAGACGGAATGTTACACCACTGTATATGCTCTGAAGAAGCTACACCCATATATTTGGGGACAGTATTTCCACCTGCAGACCGAGTATGCTCAACTGAGGGGGTTTCACACAGTCAAAGAGATTAACAAGAAACTTCTTCAGTGGAGTTTAGCTCTCCAAGACTTTGATTTTGAAAACACCACCACATTTCAGGGGCTTCTAATCAAGCGGCTGATGCACTCTCCCATGAGAATTTTCCAGACTCAGCTAGTTAAAATTTTCCCTATAATCTGAATCATTGTAGTCCATGAATGTGGGGAGTATTGTTTAGTTCTTCATGTAATCAGTAGTAAATTTAGTATATTCATGTATCTTATTAACTATGTTTTCTCCTAGACCTCCAGAAAGAAATCACAGCCAGTGTGGACCTAGCTAAGGCCAGACTGCTCAGCACCATCTGTGATTTGGGCAGGTGGGGGGTAAATGGGGGTTGGGAGGAAGAATACCATTTTTTGGACATTCCAGCCATTCAGTTAGCTAAAGTCTATTCTCAATAGTTAACTCTTTAGACCAGCAGTGGGCAATAACTGGCCCATAGGCCAGTCATGGTTCACTAGGTTTAGCCCTGGAGGGCCGCCACTGCCTTATTTATCTACACCTCTGCAGGTATGATCATTGTTCCCGGCCAATGGGAGCTTCAAGAACCTATGTCCCAGTCCACACTGCTTCCTGCAGCTCCCATTGGCCGGGAACAGTGATCTGCAGTCTACGAGATCTGCAAGCACCTGTACTAAATAAAGTGGCAGCAGCTCACAAGGGGCTAACCCTGGTGACTTATCGCCCACCCCTGCTTTATACCTAACCCTAATTGTCTTGCCTGTAAGGGTTAAAACTATAGACAGTGGGTCCTAGAGAGTCACCAAATTCTAGGGAACCAGGAAGTGAGATGGCAGGAGAGCCAATAGAAACAGAGTGTGGGCTTCTGAATTGGAAGCAATGGCCTTCCTTTTCCTGTTGTGTGGCTAGAGGAGAGCCTGGGAGGACATGAAATAAGCCAGGCAGCTAGGCAGGGAGAATCAGCGACATCCATGCCTAGGAAAGGTTTAAGTTTTGAAACAACAGATATGTGAGTAGCACAGGGAATGTTTAGTCAGACACGATCAGGTTATTTTTGTTTGTTGAATTTGTGCACTGAGCACATGTAACTGCCCCCCTAATGCTGTAACTTTTCAAACTGAATCGCAGAGAAGCAATTTCCCTTTCCCCTCCCCGCCCCCCAAATTGCCCAGTAACACCTAACAACCAAGTAATGTTTCAAGTATGTTTTCTTTTTTAATAAAAATTACCCTTTAAAGACTATGCTCTATGAATAACTTCGCTTGCTAGTTAAGTTCCTGTTTAACTCAATGCTCTAAGAAAATCATTTTAAGAATAGTTTTGTTAAAAGATTGTACCCCCATAATCTTTTAATTAAAAGCTCTAAAAGATATAGATTATGGGCTGAGACCACTAGAGAATCTGCAAAATCAAAAAGAGAGCAGAGATGACATTTCTAACATTTCTTTTGTTAAAATCTAGTCATATTTAAAAACCAAGAACAGAAACTCCACACACTTTTCAGGATTTATACATCATAAAGGAGTAAAAAAAGACAGACCAATTTTTTGCCCTTTGCAAGCAGGCAATTTTTAACTTTCTGTGCCTGTATTTCTGTTCCTTACCCTACCTTTGTAATCTGTTTTGAGATCTTCATATGAAAAACATAATTATGAACAGAATCAGGCCAAGTCTGAAGGGTGACTACAGACTGAACCTCTTAAATCTGGGACTTTCTGGTCTGGCAACTCTCTGTTTTGACCATGGTGAGGAGCACAGTCCTGGCTGGGGCTGGCGGCAGGGAGCACAGTCCCAGCAACAGTGGGCCCAGCACAGCCGGGAGCATAGCCCTGCCCTGCTGGTGGCAGTGGTACCAGTGGCCAGGAGCACAGCCCCAGCCAGAAGGGGCTGGCAACACAGCCCCACCCAGGGCTCGCATAGCAAGGAACGTAGCCCAGTCCAGGCCAGAGGGAATGGGCCTGGCACCTGGAAGTGCAGCCCAAACTGGAGCCTGGATGTATAGCCTGGGCCATCATGAGGAGTGCAGCCCCAGGCGAGGTCAGTGCACTAGGATGTATAGTCCCAGTCCCTGGGGGCAGCAGGACTGTGGTGGGGAGCAAGGCCAATAGCCAGGAGGGGAGCCTTGACCTACCCTGGTCTAGCAAACTCTGTCATTCAGGACAGCTCAGGTCCCAAGGGTGACAGACCAAGGACGTTCCATATGTACTAAGAAACACATAAGTGCTGCAAATATAGGTACTGGTTATTCAGCAGGTGAAAATACTCATTTTTATTCTAGACCAAACAGTATCATAGCACTGTCCAATAAACTGTGCTACTGGAGATATAGGGTGAAATTCTGACCTCAATGAAATCAATAGGTAGGCTTTTGAATAAGATGCAACACGGAGGTACATCTTTCACTACAGTCATGAAAGCCTAGCCTCCATGTATTGCAGAGCATTCAGTGATTCACTCTCAAGTTTAGTTCAAAATATACTGTGCATACAAGACATGCTATTTTCTAAGAGTCATACTTAGCACAATAAAAATCTGATTTCACTGCACCACTCAAAAAGCACTTTCTGGTAAAAGCCCTATCCATATTAGACTCCATTTTTCACATTCAGTCTCCTTCAGCTGTGCAGCTTATGGGGAAATTTTTTTTAATATAATGAAAAAATACACATTTTACTCTCTTCACATTAAAAAACCCACGAAAAGTGTGTTTGTCTAAGCTTTTCAAAAATATTTATGTTTGGGCAGACACTAATCTGACTTTGGAAAGCCATTAGTAACTGAAAACAGTGAGTCAGAATGGCCATGGTTAAGCAACATTTGCTATTATCTTTGTTACCACAGTTAGTGCTTATATCGGACAACTTATCAATGCACCTCCCCAGAGACCAACTGCACCATCTATGGAAAGAGCCTTTTTTTCACACAGCCTACCCTGAAATCAAGCATCCCGCACATCAGCAAATGCAGTGCTGCTATGTTACAACATAAGCCAGCTCTCAAAGTTTGTTTCCTCATAGCAATACTACACTTGCAGTTTCTTCAAAATTAAACAATCAAAGAAAAATTATAAATAGCCAGTCTACCTTGAAGCTAATTTGTTTGGCAAGTTCCTTGGCCTCTTTGTCAGCCTGGCTTGAAGCACTTCCTGATGTTAATGGTAACAAGCTTATCTTCATTGCTGAGCCACATACCTCACAGCAGAAATCCTGGGACCTGATAGGTAAAATAGTTTTAAATGGACATTTTCTTGTTTTAAACAATTTTTTTCTTGAAACATAAGAAACACTGACAAGACAATCTGCCAGAGCACTTGAGGTACTAAAATTAGCAAAAACAGTTAAAAAAGAAAGTATGCTGTCAGACTGTATCAACTATCTGGCCTCAGAAGTCTATAAACTCTTCCCTTTATGTAGTTTTTGGAAAATATCTTCTCTCAAGTTTTCGTAAGTGTTTGTGTCCTTTGATTATATTGAAGATATTACCAACATTACAAATGGCTGTTTTACCTCTGTTATAAATTAACTATCAGAACCAGCAAAATATTAAATACAAAAAGCCATGCAACAGGAACTTTACCCTCACTAAATCCAAAGTTAAGGTTCTTATTGCAGTGTCTATTACATTACACATGTATGTTATGATGAGATCTTTCGTTGTGATGGTAATAGTATAGTTTCAAAGATAGGCCTCTGCAAAACAAAACAAAAGACCCTACACCTTAATCCAACAAATAGCCCCAATTTCTGTTAAGATAAGATTTTGCTTTTTAAATTAATGTACTCAAAAATTATGTAGAAGTAGCTTCAGTGAGTTTTATATTTCCTCCACAAAACTAAGAAAAACAACAAGGAAGCTAATGAATTATGAAGTTTTGGCTTCCTCGATCATGGTACATTTTTCTGGGAAAGAAAATTGGAGGGAAGAGATGGTGACACCCAGACGAAGAAGGGAAAAATATTATCAGACACCAACTTGTCAATCTGTCAAGGAGGTAAATTTAAACTAGGTTTATACAGAGCAAATGACAAACCCCCACAGGTTAAATATAAAAAATTTGATCTTGACAAAGGGCTAGAAATTGGGTTGGGGCTGGAAAATTATAATAGGTTCATAGAATCAACAAGGAGAAAAAACAGTGGGGTGATCTTTTCAATATCTTATAGGCCTATACACAAATGCCAGGAGTAGGGGGAATAAACATGAAGGACTGGAAGTCTTATTACACAAGTAATATTATGATTTAATTGGCATCACCAATTTGGTTGGATAAATTTCATGACTAAGCTATTGATATAGATAGGTATATTGTTCATGAAGGACAGGCAGGGGGAAAAGGAGGTGTTTCACTGTATACCAATAATGTATACAATTGTTCTGAGTCCAGAAGGAGAAGAGACACAGACCAGCTGAAAGCCCTTGCGTGAAGATAAAAAGGAAAAAACCAAGGGCAACACAATGGTAGACTGGATTTTGACAAACCTGAAGGAATTGGATGTGAATCTGAAGGCAACTTGGATGAATTGATAATTAAATAAGAGACTTCACGATTCTAAGGAATGGAAAAAGCAAGAGGAGCAGAATAAGGACAATGGACTTACTGGGTAGGATTCCCATAGGAAAAAATGCAAGGGAAAAAGAAGGTATTCAGGAGAGCTGACACTGTGCCAGTGTTCCCCCTTCACGTGCATGCCTATGCGGCGACTCACTGATTTTCATTGGCACACAAGGTGGGAGCTCACCTCCACCTGTCCTCCTCCATGCAGCCAAGAGCCTGTGCCAGTGTTCCCTTCACGTGCATGCCTATGCGGCGACGCACAAAAAAGACTAATCTAAGCCTGCCCATCTCCACAGCAGCACTCACTTCCTCCTGCTCCTGGAAGGTGAGTGTCGTGGCTGCTCCCATTGACGGAAACAGAGATGACCTGGGGCCATGTTGGGAGGTGGCTGCTTGGGCGGCCACTCCGGCAGTCAGGGCCATGTTGGGGGCTGGTTATGACTGGAACTGAGATCACATTGTGGAGCGGCTGCCACCAGCGTTTCAGGCCTAGAACACGTGGTGGATGGGAGAGTTGCTGCCGTGGCATGTTGAAGCCACGGCCAGGTGGGTTGCTGCCACGGCCAGGCAGGTTGAAGCTGCATCCGGGCAAGTTGCTGCCGAGGGAGTTGAACTGGATTGTGCCCACGAAAGCTCATGATACCATCTACATGTTTTCTTAGTCTTTAAGGTGCTGCAAGACTGTTAGTTGTTTTTTAAATTTTTTCACTGATCATTAATATTCTTGCATGATATATGTATGGGATGTGCACAAAGTTATGGATATTCCCTGGAATTATGTTCTTAATTAGCAAGCAATATACAAGTCCAATTTGCCCCAGACAAAGGAATTGTCTAACTAGCTTGTCAACGGGCAGAAATAATGAAGACACATTTACATAAAAGGTAAACAAAGCCATCAACCTAGTGAGGAGACAAGATAGCTTCTGACCTATAAAAACAGGGGATTAAACTTCAAATGATAAGTAACTTAAACAACTGATTATATATTATTATTATTAATAATAATAATAATAATGGCAATATTATGTCACAGAAGACACAGATTCTCTGACATTTGTGGCATTTTCCATTTCAGCCCCAGGGTGAAGGGGATGGAACTGTTAAAGTGAGCTCTTGGCTCTATGTGGAGTGAAAGAATCCAGTGCTCTAAGCCACCAGTCCTGGAATTCCCAGCCACCATGAAGGGCTGGGAGAGGGTATCCCAGGAGCTCCCCATACTGTCTTTGTGTCAAGGTACTGCGATACTGGCCCAATTCCTTTCTTACCCCTAACCTGGACTTTCAAAACTACTAGCAAATGGAATCTGTTGTGATCCCTGTACGTCCTAGAAGTGTGAAGGTAAAAAAATCTCTAAGCACTAACCTTTTGTTCACTTTTAGTATGGTAAGTCCTGACTTAAAAACTACTCTACTGAATCAATTCTTTAGAATGGGCAGGCAGAGATGGCGTAATTTAGGACATCTCATATTATTCATTCAACCACACTGTCCAGAGTGCTGTCACATCTGAAAACGTAACATTAATTAAAGTCTTATTTAAGAGTAACACTGCAACAATGAGGAAGCCAAATACTCAAAGACCAAGGTCCACTTTCTTTAGGGATATCCATGAAATGAAATTTCTCTTTCCTACAGATAAGATTTTTATATTACAGATTTTGGAGATGTTAAAAAAATAAGACTTACTTCTTGGCAAGTGCTCTTCTTTCCTCAGGTGTGTAGTCTAGGGATCCTATGGCTCCCTCTCCTTTCGTTGGCATAAAACCAATAATGGCTAGTAAAGCTGTTCTTACTGAAATTGGGAAAGAAAAAAAGAAATTCAAACCAAGTTTTTCCCAGAAGTGCTATTGAACTGACTCTAGACCTTTGGAAAACAAAAAATGAGATTAGCCTGTAAGATCCCATTTTGTCTGAAGAAAATTTCTTGTAATCACACACAAAAAAAATCAATAACAATGTCCTTACTGTACAAAATATTAGGTGAATATAAGAAAAATTCCTTTTCTTTTAATAGCAAGAAGTCACAGAAGAAAGGATTATGTAAAGGAAGATGGGAGATGAAGCGATGGCTGATGAAAGGGAGCAGAAGATAAAGACTGAAAATTAATCAAAATGCACAGTAGAGTTCAAAACAAGAAGGGAGAATATAGGGTAGAAAAAGGACCATAATAAAGAGATTAAAGTTTGCAAGGCCCACAGACAGTCATTTACTGAATTTAGGCCTTAGGACAAAGACTAATTTTTCTGTGTGTCTGCAATGAATATAACATATATGAGATCTTTAAATATTTCTTCTTTTGATTTATTATAATTGTTTATATATACATAATAAAATAATGCTTACAAGAACACTTAAGGTATTGTAACAGTAATTTATAGGTAGTCACAGAAGTATTACCTAGTTGGATAATACCTCAGAAAATTAACATATAAGCCCACAGATAATAAATACCACAGCAGCACATATATTTCCAACAAAAGCCTCCATAATTGCTTTAAAAAAAAAAAAAAAGGTTAAAAGCTATTAAGCAGACTGAAAAATGGTCTGCTAATAGAACTCTGGAGATTCTGCAGCCTCAAAATGTTACAGCTGTAATTCTGCTTCAGTAGAACATGCTGATTCATGTAAAATTCTATGAGCCATGGTTTTCCACAATACTCTGGTCATAGAATTTACTCCTTTCAGTATATTTAAGTGTGCAACTTATATTCAGGGAAGGGACAAATGATTAACAATATGATATAAAACCAAACAACGACAGTTGAGAGGAAAAACGCAAAAAGATATGGCCTTATGCAATGTATCCTGTTGCACAATTCCTCCTCGTACCACTTTAGGGAATGTATAAGAGGTATAGTGGAGAGAGACTTCCAAAAAGCAAAATCCAGTCAGTCATTTTAAACTCACGATGTGGAACTCCCCCCTCTTCTTAGAGAGCTCATTTAGTACAGAGTGCCACATCAAAAGTACAAACCATGTTACTCAGATGACCACAATCTACTAGGCTCATTATTCAAGCTGATTCAGAAGGAAAACAAAGCGACCACCTTAAGAAATAAAACAGTATTCAAAGTGATTTTGTAACTATAAATTTAAAACAACAATCATTTATATAAATAGTCTTAAAAATTCTACTTGGTTGTCAGGGCAAATAAATATTAATAACTCACCATACTGCTCTCCATCTCACCTGTATTCCATTGTCTCTTCCAAGTCCTCCCTTTACCTCCCTCACACCAATTCACATCCTTCACTACTCAAACATACCAACTTGCCTTTCTCCTTCTTGGGTATCCCATCTTTTTCTCCCTTGAGATGAGCCCCCTTTACTCTCTCTCCCTATGAGATTTCTTCTTCTGTGGTGCTTTCTGTTTTATAGTCTTCTGACAAGACTGAGGAAGTGTGCTACTTCCACTATGTTGAGGAAGTATATTCCACCTTCCACTATGCTGTTGCTGCTCTAGTTGAGGAGAAAACAGACTTTCTACTTCTGTCTGCTTTGGCTTGTCTGCCCACAACTGTGCAATATCCTTGCTTGTGCCAGAAACTCTCCTACCAGCTCAGCAGAGGAGCCATTCCATCTGCAGAATTGAAGGCAGCCTAGCATCAGTGATGGTCATAGTCCTGCCATCCATAAAAATGACTTATTATGGGCTATACAGGCCCCAAAGGTGAGTTCCAGATAACTGTAGTGGAAAACTGAATACCCCATGTTATTTATAATGAATTAGGTCTTAGTGATTAATTTACATCTAGGTGAACTCTACACACTCAGCATTTGCTTCTCCTATTTTGATTAAAAACGGAGATTAACATGGAATCAGTGGGGGTCCCAAAATGGAGTTTGGGTATAGCTTTGGAGTTTTCAGACACTAAAGCTTGGTTAACCTGAATAAAAAGTAACATGAATAATTAAATGTGACTGATAGGGGAGAGGAAGTGCTCACAGCACCAGCCCATGCTCCTACTTTGCCTTTACCTTACTCTGGAGAAATACACAATTAGTTGGCTTTCTGCAGATATAGTATTGTCTTGTAATTTTTTTTTAGCCCTGTGGTCAACTGACATCATAAGAAGATAGTAATTCCATTGTCAAACAAAATAGATTTGTTTACAAAAAAACTTCAAGTGAGCTTAACAGAAATGCATTAATTTAAAAGTTTAGTTATCAAAGTATCCAGGACAAATAACATTAAAACCACATGCCTCTTCCCTCCATTCTACTTATTTCTCAATAAAGGACAGAAGCTGAAACCCTGTTATTTCCAGTGTCTCCCTGAGGTCAGGGGAGCAAGTAGAAAAAATTCTTCTGCATGTCATCAGAGATTAGCCCATATATCAAGCAATGTGTTTAAGCGATATGCTGATTAGCATAGTATAAATCAGGTAAAATATTGAATAATTTCCATGAAGAATATAATTTTGAAAACTAGTTTTGTTGATATCCATCAATGTTTTGCTGAAGAGTTACAATGAATATTAAATAATACTCACTACTCCATGAAGGCTGCCATGTTTCAGGGTGATGTCCTGAGATGCTTAAACAAATTTTCTTCCCTACTTCAAACCTGCCATTGGCCTTCAGGGAAGGGAATCAAAAAGAAAAACAAAAGACATTCTTCAATCCGAATATTATTTGTTACACTAGCCAGCGTCTACCAAGAAAACTAAGCTGTAAGAATCATTTCAAGTAAATCTGTCCACAAATATCATGTAACAATGGAACAAATGACAATAATATAAAGCTAGATTAGAGTTGCTGAAGCCACTCTTGCTTCCGTTTGCACAAAGCACTGAAAACAATCATAAGAAGGCAAAAGTCCTCCAAAAGTGAGCTCTGGATACCACTTTTAAAATCTGCAAGATTTAATATGACAAATAAGAACAACATGACTGCTTTAAGAACAAAAATACTATGGAAAATTTACTGGAATTGATGAATAATGGGTGTTTATAATTACATTCTTGAATCATGTAAAACAATTTAAGTTAAGGCTTCTATAATGCCATCATTTGCCTATATTAATGCATGCTTTGCCTATATATACATATATGATAGATTCTTATGATTGAAAGTGTCTTCAGTTGCTTATGTCTTAACCAAACATTTGCCAATCGTACACATGAGGTTCACTGGGGTGAGGGGAGGGGGAAGAGAAACATTTCCGTTAAAACAGTTCAGCAGTTTCCAAGAATTAGATTAGGGAAAAATACATTGTTTTGCCCATGTTAACTTTTTTTTAATATACGTTTAGTTCAGAAACTAGCACTTCTATGCTTTGCAGGAACTTAACATTTGACAGGAGTTCCTCTGGGTATCAGGAAAGTGCTTGTTGCCATCCTTGTGAAAATTATCCAAATTTGACCAATTTATGGCCCTTTGAAAAATCTCAGTTTGAACATGCTCATTTGAAGCTTGACAGAGTGTGGCAGCTACATGTTCTGATGATTCCATCTGCACTGGGCTCTAGAGACTTATCAGAATCTTACCTGCAGTTACTTCTCTCAGCTGCTGGGGTTGACTGTGGTAGGGGGCACAGGACTGAGAGCAATGAAACTATCCTTCCTGTGCTATCCATGCTCCCAGGAAGGCACACAGTCAATGCAAAGGATAAGCAGCAAATCTGAATACAGAGTTAGTGATGAGATTTCAAGAACCGGAGGACAGAAAGGAGCAATGAAGAGGGAAGGACCCAGGGAAGGGGAATGAACAGAACTAGAGGATGAAGGGGCAGGACCCCAGCGTGTACAGGAGCAGAGGAGAATAAAAAACAAGCTAAGGGCACAGGAAGAGAATCCATAACAAATGTAGCAAGCTCCCGTTCAGGACCTGGAACTGAACTCTGGAATCTCAAGCATCTAACATACGTCCACTCTCAACAGCTGTGGAAACCTACTAGAAAAGTGTTTGTAATCCCCTTCTAGTAGCAAGTCCACATAGAGGATAGCAGACGAGTACTACTACCAGTTACTCCAGGGGTTTTCAAACTTTGTGATACCGCAACCCCCCTCTAAGTTGCTTGTGACCCCCCCCCCCGGGGGTCAGGACCCACAATTTGAGAAACACGGAGTTACTCAATTAACTCAGGGGTAAAGATTTGTATTGCAGATCTAATCATTTAAATCCCCAATGACAACCCAAGTAGAGGAGTCAATACGGCTCACCTTTATATAACTTCATTATGGTACAGTCTTTAATCGAATGGTCACGCACTATTTTTTTCATACTTTTATCTTAATAAAATATGCGCAAAGGTTCTGAATTAAGGTTGCACATGTAACCTTAGTCCTGGTATTTCGTAAGGTTTCTTGTTTGTTTCTGCAACTTTAATATTCTTTTTTAGATCTCTCTCATATAGATAGATAGATAGATAGATAGATATTTTACACGTACACAAATATATAAATATTTACTAAATAAAATCCTCTTGATATTTTGAATTTGAGGCAAGATCCTGCATAGTGCTGGGCAGATGCAGCTCTCGGTGTTAAATGAAATCGTGGATAGTAAACCTCACTCCAGATGAGGCCCCTGTTTGCTCACCCACTATTTCTCATTGTTTCTGTGGCCTTGACTTAAACATTTAAGTGTTTTAATGAACAAAAGATTACGTAATTTCTTTACTGTTACTACAAATAACATCTCAGTGAGTAACATAGGTAATTCTTCCTGCGTACATCACTATTCCGAAGTGAATCAAATGGTATTAGGCCCCTACTGCAACAGTAGAGGAACTATTTTTCCCTCCTCTTTCAGTGGTCTAAGCACTAAGTTCAGTTCATCCTAGGATGGCTTTTCTATAATGCATATAATCTTACATAAATAGTCTTCAAATTTCATTTAGTCTAATTTGCAGGTATGCAAGTGAACAAAACAAAAAGTCACAATGCTGCGCTTTTCTCTAAGTGACCTGTCTCTCATATTGCCAATACAGGCGGCTCCCGACTTGCGACATGATTGGTTCCCAGGGAAGCCTCACAAGTCGGGGACGTAACTCGAACCCTCATTTGTGATAGTTGCTGTGCGCCGTCGTAAATACAGGCCGAGGACATAAGTTGGGGGTTTTCGGCCCCTTCCGCACTTACAAAAATGGTTCTAAGTGCGGAGGGTCGTAACTTGGGCAGTCGGAAGTCGGGGGTTTCCTGTAATGAATTGTTAAAGACTTTTAAGGTTCCTCTAATTGAAATGACCATAGAAGAAGTATGACAGACAAATACTCTTACTGTTAACAGAATGATGCTTGGGGGTTTCATGGGATACTCTGGTGGTAGTACTATTCGTCCGTGATAAATTCCTCCATCAAAATCTGAATCTGGAGGGCCTCTAACAGTAAAATGCCATTCAAAAAGATTATCCTAAAAACCGAAAAAACCAAGAGCACGTATGTCAGAGAGAGCAGGATAAGAACAGATAATCATTACATTTTTAAAAACAAGCATGGACTATAACTCTGTGGAAGAGCAAAAATTCAAAATCAGAAGAAAGCTAAAGGAGGATAACTAATATCACTACAGGGTACTAGCACTGCAGAGGCTATAATTAAAGGGCAATACGTATTTCCTTTGAA
Organism: Pelochelys cantorii; assembly: GCA_032595735.1. NCBI lineage: Eukaryota > Metazoa > Chordata > Testudines > Trionychidae > Pelochelys > Pelochelys cantorii. The sequence continues at coordinate 67,163,983 of CM064328.1, forward strand.
GTGTCATTACTTAGTTATTCAGTTGTAACTTCAATTTCTATCTGATTCTTTAAGTCTGTTTCTCACTGACTAGTCTGAACATCACAAACATCAGACTTACAATGGGCAGGGAATCTGCATACAGAGTAAATGGCACAAGTATGCCTCTTGTTATCACACCAACATCAAAAGAGTCTTGTACCCAACACCTTATGCATATGGATACGATTTTATCCAAGTGATGTTATGCATCACACACAACATAGTCAGAGTTCACACTATGGTCAGGGCAACCAAAAAAACCTATATAATTACAACTCAATGTGAACAAATATGCATTTATTAACACAACAATGTAACGTATCTACATGAACACTGAGTTAACAGCAAGCTGAAGTAGGAGGACTCTAATTCGTTAATGTCCTTTAATCTACTCCTCTTTGAAATGGAAGTAGATCAACCTGTTAGTGCGCATAGTCAGCAGGGTACATATTTACAGTTTATATGCAGTAGGCTAGAGCAAGAGAGTCATACCACATTGTGCCACAAACTGAATGTTCATATAGACAGTGATATATTTTTCATTGCAGAGCAAGCTATTTTGGAATTTTATTCTTTCTGTACAATACTTTTTTCAAATACACATAATGGGAAAGTCGCAGAAGTAGCCGTGTTAGTCTAGGGGTTGGTGGGATGCAAGGACTTTCCTTTTTCAATTATAAACTTACAAAACTGTGCTTTCCTTAAAGGGCAGGCAATGAAAAACTGTTTTATAGCCACAAGCCACAATAAATTAATTTCCTTTTGAAGTATTTTCCTCCACAAATCGCCAACAAGGTTAAATAAATACACCACGCACATCAGGTGTACTGCATTTAAAAATAAGTCTCAAACCTCAGTCCCAAGGTTTCACTGTGTAGGTGGCATTATCCGTCACAAACGCAGTCATGCAATAAACTTGTATTACGAATTTCTCAACCATTTAACTTATTGCCTGGTTCACTGTTTTAACTATTCCAAAACCTCACTGTAGCAAGATGAAGGTCTAAAACAAAAGCCCATGTAGCACAGGCCTGGTTTGAGGCCTGAGGCCTAGCTACCAATGCACAAAACATGGCTAACACGAATTGGTAATAAGCCCAGGTGTACAACAGTAATTGGTACTGGTCATAAGTTGAAAGCACATGGCACCACCAGCTCATTAAAAAAGATGTTGGTACACATTCCCCACAGATACAGACCCAGGTTCAGGAAAGGTTCTAAAATGAGTTTTTGTCCAGCAAGGGGCAATGAGAGTTTCCCATTGGTTGAGCTGAAGCCATTGTTACAAGTACACGTGCATAGTGATTCGGTAGAGTCTACTGACAACTATTACTGTACTTCGCTTAACAATAAAGCTGGCTCAGCACCTTCGATCCTCATCTGGTTTGTGGTCTTTCGGGGGGCTCGAAGGGCTCTCTTGGAATCTGCTGAATAGGTCAATACGGCTCAACAAAAATACTTCCACCTTGTTTTGTTCAGCTGGAGCTGAAGTAGCTTTGTCATCATTGAGCCCAAGATAGCAAGAATACGGAGTACATGTCTGTCTTCTGTATGAATAGTTTCATCTGCTACCTTGCTGATTCATTCAAATGTATGCAATTTTTCTTTTAAATCCTGATTGTATGCAGTGTTGTAACACTGTTTATCACAGCATATTAGAGATATGAGAAGGCTCATCTGTCTTCCCAACAGAAGTTATCTTTTATTGGATTAGCTTCTGTATGTGAGAGATGAGAGAAGTTAGTCCAATAAAAGATATTACTTCACCCATCTTGTCTCTCCAATAACTGAATGAGATATTCAAAATCCTTGGGTAAGTAAAGGCTTTCTAAATTGGTCTGCACTAGGTATAACTCCAATATATGTTCGAGATTACATTCCAAAAATCCTCCAATTTTTGAACAGTTAAGGGTATGCAAGAGGCAGAAAAGGCTTCTGTTAATCTGAAAGCTTCCTATCTCCAAAACCAAAATTACATATTGCCTATGGACAAAGCAATGTCATCATGAAGAATTAGGTATTATACAGCAGAAACAAACTAACAGCTCCAGTGAATACACACAAAAACCAACCTCCAAGGGTTGTGCATGGTAATGATCAGTAGGATCCTTCAATTCGGCTGCTTCCTTCATTAAACGTTTGACAGCTGAAAAAAGAAATTGGGAATATTAATATAAAAAGCTCCCTTAAAAACTAAAAATGTTTAAAATATACAAGCAATTCTGTTTGCACGCTCTTGAAGGAGTCACTTCATCTAACAAAGCAGCTTATATGGTACACCACAACATGGGTCTTTCAAGTGACTTCCTCCTTATCCAAGATGCATGTGATAAATTACTCAGATATGACTCATTAAATCCTGTGTCCTAAGAGCATAGAGTTCTGAAAAATATTGTTTAATTGTTTCACAGTTTCCCAAATAATGTATCTGAACATTATGAATAAATTGTATGTGATTTATTTATTCAGCTGTTATATAATAAATGTAAACATAACTGTGGTCAAGTCCTCACCCAGGGACTCCTTCAGCCACAAATCAACTGGAGACACTTTCTTGTTCAATCACCCGTGCTTTTTATTGTCCCTGCCAATTTCCCACCACCATCCATTTACAGAGTTTTGTTTGTTCCAGCAGCAAACTCAGCTAGCCTCTCCAGCTGGCTCAGGAGCGCACACAGCCACTCCCTGGCTCCTCCCCTTCCACTTCCCCTCCACTGCCTCTCTGGCTACCTTTTCTAGCCCTTTGGCTAACAAGGCTCACAGATGTTTCCCATTAGCCCCTTGGGCATGGGTTTGCTCCGCTGGCTTCAACTGCCCTTTTCAGCCAGGCTGTAGAGGCAGAGCTCTGGCTTAGTCAGCAGCCTGTCACAATAACATTTATTAGAATTTCACAATTGCTTTCAATATATAAACTACAGTTGAACAAGACATATCTATCATTCTAGGTAAACATTTCTTAGGCAATTGCTGTGTAAATGCTTGTCTACATTACCACTTAAGCCAATGCAACTTATGTCACTCAGAGGTATGAGAAAACACCCCCTTGAAAATACATAAATTACACTGATTTAAAGTGCTGTTTATATCAGATTATGTTGGCAGGCAATGCTCTCCTACCAACATAGTTTCTGCCTCTGGTTGAGGTAGAGTACTTATGTTGATGGGAGAGCAGTCCAGTGTAATCTAGTCTCCCACTAACAGATATACAATTTATGAAACAGAAGTAGCAAATTTATTTGGTTCAAATGAAAATCAGTGACTACCTTTGACAAGAACTTAGGATGGGGCCTAAGAGTTATCCTTATGCAAAACCATACAAGAAGGAACTGCTATAAATGGTTTCCATTTTCTCAATTCTTGTCTAAAGCAATAGCTAGTAATTGTGAAGGTTAACTAATGAGCCTAAACTCATTGTTTAATCTTGTATGCAGTTACACTTTCACATCCCTAGTTGAACTACACAAAAAGATCTTTTTCATTTAGAGAAGTCTTTCTGATGGACAATTTTCTATTTTATAGTAGAATTTCTTGTACTAAAAGGAAGCACTTTTTTTTCCAGTAGTGCTCAACTGGCCAACATCCAGCTTGTTGAATGTAGTGACCTCAGGCTTAGGAGAACCAAAGGTCACATAGTTCAGTGATGCTATGTCTAGACAGACATTCTGAATTTGTTATTTTTATTGCAGTTCATCATCTGATAAAGTAGGTTTTGCCCATAAAAACTCATATTATACTATTATACATAGTATCATGATACTATGACACTACTAGAGACTTGTTAGCCTCTAAGGTGTCACAGGCCTTACTCGTTTTTAAAGTTACAGACTAACACATCCCCGATGACAGCACTGCACACCTGGTTACAGAGCTCTGTGACTTCGTCCTCACCCACAACTACTGATTCAGAGACAATTTGTATCTTCAAGTCAGCGGCACAGCCATGGGTACCTGCATGGCCCCACAACATGCCAACATCTTTATGGCTGACCTTAAACAAGGTTTCCTCAGCTCTCACCTCCTAGCAGCCTTATTCTACTTACGCAACATTGATGACATCTTCGTCCTAGGGACCCATGGGAAAGAGACCCTGGAAGAATTCCACAGAGATTTCAACAACTTCCACCCCACCAACCACCTCAGCCTGGATCAATCCACCACACAAGAGATCCACTTCCTTGACACATAGTACAATTAAAGGATAGACAAATTTCCACCACCCTATACCAGAAACCTACCAACCGCTACACTTACCTTCATGCCTCTAGCTTCTGTCCCAGACACATTTCTTAATCTATTGTATACAGCCAAGCCCTAAGATACAACCAGATTTGCTCCAATCCCACAGACAGAGACAAACACCTACAGGATCTATATAGAGCATTCTTAAAACTGAAATACCCACCCAGAGAAGTGAAAAAATAGATTGACAGAGCCAAAAGAGTACCTAGACATGAATTACTTCAAGACAGGCTAAAAAGAGAACACAGAATTCCACCTGTCATCACCTAGAGCCCACAACTTAAATCCCTCCAATGCATTATCAACAATCTACAACCTATCCTGGAAAATGACCCCTCACTCTCATAGGTCTTGGGGGAAAGGCCAATCCTCACCTAACAACAACCCCAACAAATTCTTTCCAGTAACCACGCAACACACCTCCATCACAATCATCCAGGAAACCGCCCCTGCAATCAGCCCCGGTGCCAACTCTGCCCACACATCTACACAAGCTATTTCATCACTGGACCCAACATCATCAGGGGCTCATTTAACTGCACAATCACTACTGTGATCTATGCCAGCAACACCCAACTGCCATGTATATTGGCCAAAGTGGACAGTCTCTATTGGAAAGAATTAATGGACACAAATCAGATATCCGAAAAGGCAACACACATAAACCTGTTGGAGAACACTTTAACCTGCCTGAACACTCATTAGTGGATCTGCAATTCACTGTGTTGTTTCAGACCAATTCCACAAGCCAAATACACAGAGAAAGGTTGGGACTTAAGAATTAAACTTGTAAATGAAGTTATCAGATTGGAATTAACAGAAATATTGGCTGGGCGCACATTACCTTCCACATCCTAATGAATTAACCAACCAATGGAGGTGCTAATTGTTCTTACCAGCCTCCTGTAACTTGAACAATCTATTCACTCTTTTTTTCCCTTTTTTGTTTTCCCTCCTCCCCCCCTCCCTTATTTATTCTTGGATCTGGACTTTTAATACTCCAGTCATCTGAAGAAATGGGTTTTGCCCACAAAAGCCCACACCACCATCTCTACATGTTTAGTTAGTCTTTAAGGTGCTACTAGACTATTAGTTGTTTTAAGTTTTTAGAAGTACCCCTCTCAGATATTCTGAGAACAGTCAGCCAAAATGGTCTTTGCCAATTTAATGCAAATACAGGTTGAACCACTTTAGTCAGGCACTCTCTGATCTGGCAACATCCATGGTCCAGCATGATTTTAGTTAGCTGGATGTCCACTTATGGTTGTGGCCAACTTTTCCATGGTCTTAAAGTATGTTTACAGCCACCGGTCCTGGTTCTCAGTACTCTGTGCTGTTAGTTAGCTCTAATTTACCCTTAAATGTCTTCAGACTCATGATACCATCTACATTTTTGTTAGTCTCTAAGGTGCTGCAAGACAATTTGTTGTTTTAAGTTTTTCTAAGAGCCTAGTAAGCAGTGAAAATATTGGTAATGCTGCTAGACAATATTGACCTCCCATGGTCCAGCAAATTCTCTGATTCAGCACTGCTCAGGTCTCAAGGATGCCAAACTAGAGAGGTTCAACCTGTAGAATCAGTGTAGCTACATCCTGTCTAACTTTGCATGTGCCTCTTGGAATCAAAGGATAAGTACATACATGGGTCCTTGATCCCACAGTATGAGAAAGGCCTCTTGCAATGATCCTGGGCATGTGTCCCCTGCCTTTGCTACAAACTCAATAATGGAATTTCACACATCACTGGTGATGGTTTGTCTGCTACATTATTTCTGACTCCCAAACATAAAGAGTGACTTGAGGGTACCCCATTTTGATTACATCGTGTCTGTAACATGATTGCCACCTGACATGGAAGTAACGAGCAGGTATCTCCTTGCTCCTTTAAACAGTACAATGCAGATGCATTGCCCATTAGAATCTGAACTGTGACATTCTGTAGAACAGACTGGCAGCACACAGACACCACTCATTACATCTGACTGCCATGGGCACCAGAAGGGAACTGAGGGACAGCTGTGACCATGTTGCCCTTTACACCACTGGGTGGATGGGCATAAGGACGCGTATGGTGCAGGTGTGGCCCAACAGGCATTGCTATTGAAACAATTCCTCTCTTGCATTTATGTGCACATAGAATGAGAGCCACAGAATAACTACGGTCAACTTTTAAAACATTTGCCGTAATTTTATCTGCAACATAACTTTTGAATGCTATATCTGATCATTTCCAAAATTTCAAGGAACATTCCAGGCATCAATGGCCAGAAAGTACCCAATTAATTTTGGGGACAATCAAGATGGAAGATGGGCAGCAGTCATCAGAATCTGTTTATGCCATCCACTAACACATTACAGAATTACAACAGTCCTGCTCATCCACCCAATAGAGTTTAACACATTGACATCCCAAAGAAAACTAATTGCCCTCCCTCCTGAAAGATGGATACTCAGTAAACAAGGGCAATTAGAGAGAGAGAGAGGATCTGCCTGTAGGGATGCAAGAATTTAGCTTATCAGTTAACATCACTGATTAACTCCCAGCTCGCAGGGCCAGCGGCCTCCGGGAGCCTGCAGAGCATTTAACTGTGTAACCCACTGAATTTCAATTGGTTACACAGTTAGTGAACGGGGGTGTTGTTATTTTTATGTCCACATCTTACTCCTCTGTCCTTTACTCCCATCCTGCTTCCTGGCTGGGGCAGAGGTGACCTGTGAGGGGGCCCTCAAGGGTAGGGTCTCCAGCCACACGATCCCCTACTCTTCCTGTCCCTGCATCAGCCTCTTTCTGAACAGAGACAGTCCCACGGTCTAGAGGGTCTGAGGCCAATAGCAGAGGTCTCCCTCTCACATACTCACTCACACCCAAGCAGCGCACCAGGAGGGCAAAACAACTGAGGCCATCTTGTTCTACTTCCCCCTGCCACTGTTGGTGACTTCAGTGGGGGGATCCCCCTGCCAGCTGCTGGCCAACTCCTTCCATCTACAGTGTTTGGGTGCATGTAATTCCTCATGCCCTCCCCCTCGGGCTGGGGTGAGATAGTACCATCCAATCTGGAGGGAAGAAAAGTACTCTTATCTTGTTTTTATTTTCAGAGAGTAAGAAAGAGAGATGGTGGTGTAAACCAATGATTTTTAACCAGAGATACTCAAGGGTCTTCCAGGGAGTACATTGGGATGGTCAAGATACAGCCCAGAGGCCAGGTCTGGCTTGACAAGCCTTTGGATCTGGCCCACAGTCCACTGGGACCCTCAGGCAGGCTCCCTGCCTACTGCAGCCCCAGACTGCTTGAACGTGAGTGAAGACCTCGCACGCTGCCCCCGCCGCCAGAACAATCCTCCACACTCTCATTGGTCGGTAACTGACCAATGGGAGCTGCAAGGATTGTGCTGGGGGCAGAGGCAGCACACAAAGGCTCCCTGCAAGGTACGTAGTGTGGAGAGGCACATGGCTCCAGCAGGCTGGGGGATATCTGAGAGTCCTGCTGGGTAGCTGACTGGGCACAGACCAGGTAAGTGCCTCCCAACCAGAACCTACATATGGTAGCCCACCCCCTCCTGTACTGCCCCAGGTCACAACTGCCTCCAAGACCCTGATACCCCAACTACACTCTTCCCACAGGCCAGAATCCTCTGCTGCACCCCAATCTTCTGCCCCAAGTCACAACTCCCTCCTTCACCCAAATTCCTCCCAGACCCGACAAACACTCCTACACCCCAATCCCCTACTCCGAGCTAAGGATGTTAAGGACTAGTCAACTCTCTGATTAAGCAAATACTTATCTGATAGTCCAGTCGACTAGTTGATTCCCCCCCCCCTTCCCCTTGCTGCCTCTATCAGATAGAGGCAGCAAAGGGGAGGGGGGCGGGAACAGGGGTTACTTCAAAGTGGCAGCACCGCACAGAGCCCATAACTCAGGCTCCATGCTTTGAACACTGTGGCAGCGTTTCAAAAGGGGCACCGCTGCATGGCTCTGACCCTGGGCTCAGTGCGGTGCTGCCGCTTTGAAATGCGGTGTTTCAAAGGGGGCAGCGCCGCACAGAAACCAGGATCAGCTATACAGTGCTGCCCCTTTGAAATGCCACCAAGGTGTTTCAAAGCAGCAGCACTGCGTGGAGCCTGGGGTCAGCTAGAGACTCTCTAGCTGACCCCAGGTTCCCTGCAGCATTTCCATGGAACCCGGAATCAGCTGGGGAGTCCCCCGCTGATCCCGAGCTCCATGAGGGTGCTTCCGCTTTGGAATGCACAAGAGCCCCCAAGTGGAAGTGCCTGCGTGGAGCCCGGAGTCAGCGGGACTTCCCACTGGCCCCAGGCTGCGTGCAGAGTTCCCCGTTTCTCCTTTGAAATGTACAAGAGCCCCAGTAGGGGCTCTTGTGCATTTCAAAATTGGAAGTGCCTATCAACTAGTCAAGTAATTCCATCAACTAGTAAATTAATCGTTATTTAACATCCTTACTCTCAAGTCTCTTTTGCACCCAGCCTCTATCCCAGACCCTGCTTCCCCTCCAAAATAAAGTGCAACCCTTGACCACTTACATTTTATGCTGAAATGTGCATACATTCACAATCCATTTGATTTTATAGTTATACAATACAAATGAAAAGGTATGTAATTCCCCCGGAATAGTGTGCTGTGACACGTTTGTATTTGTTATGCCTGATTTGGTAAGCAAGCAGTTTTTATATGAGATGAAACCTGGAGGCATGCAAGTCAGATTAGATGCCCACAAGGGGTACCTCAGTCTGGAAAGGCTGAGAGCCACTGGCATAAAGAATGGGAGATACTGGCGAGGAAATGTTGGGGAAACAGCGCCCCTGGCATGGTGAGAGACTCAGGGCCCTGGCATGAAGGGACCAGGCAGGAGAATGGGGCCCTGCCGTGCAGGGAGAAGGGGAGGGAGAGGAACAGAGCCCCTGCTACGGGGGGAGTGGGGGCAAAGCCCCCAGCCAAGGGGTGACCCCGGCAGGGGAAGGGAGGGGCCGGGGAGAGGGGGCCCGGGTGTGGCGGTGGGGGGCAGGCGCACAGGCTCTGCCACTAGCGAGGAGAGCGATGGAGAAGAGAGATTCGGCCATGTCCCCGCGCTCGGAAAGGGGCTCGCCCCGGGGCCAGGCGACGAACCGGCCTCATCGCCCTGTGGCCGAGGCGCCCGCAGGCCCGGTCCCGGCACGTGGCTTCCGGCCCGCTCCTCCCGGGGCCGCTGCGGCCTGCACCCGGGGCCTGGAGGGAGGCCGCTGCCCCGCGCGCGGGGAGCCGGCTCCCGCCCAGCCACAGGCGCCCGGAACACGCCCCGGCCCCTCGCTCGCTCACCCGGGCTCTTCAGGTTGTAGCGCGTCTCCATGGCGGGCGCCGGCTCCCGGGGCCGCTCCCGGCTGTGCGGCCGGCGGGGCGGGGCGGGCGGGGCGGGGCCTGCGCGTCGGCTGCTGACTCGGCTCCGGCTGCGGCCGGAAATGGCCCTGACGTGGCAGCGGCTGCTCTGTGACTCCCCCGCCCCCTGCGCGCCGCGACAGCCTCGGCCCCTGCCTCTCGTCCCCTTCCAGCCAGGCCCCCCCCATACCCCTTGCCCGCCCGCATCGCGCCCCGCACCGCAGCCGCTCATCCACAGTCCCCCTCCCCCTAGTACATCACTCCCATCTAAGGGTGTTCAGGTCTCTAGGCGACTATCCCATAAGCAAATGCTAATGGGATAGTCAGTCAACACGCCTGTGTCCCCAGTTGCTGCCTCTATCAGAGGCAGAGTTTCAAAGCAGCAGCAACCTGGAGCCTGGAGCAGCTGGGGAGTCCCCAGCTGATCCCAGTTCCTGCTGAAATGCTGTAGGGAGCCCAGGATCAACATGGCATTTCAAATCTGCAGCGTAACATGGAGCTGGGGGCAGGCAAGGACTCTGAGTTCCCAGCTGATTCCGGGCTCCATGCTGTGCTTCCACTTTGAAATGCACACTGCAGCATGCTGAGGATTCTTGTACATTTCAAAGCTGGCACACTGCAGCATGCTGGGGCTCTTGTACATTTCAAAGGAGGAATGCGGAAGTGCCTATCAAGCAGTTGATGGAAATTTCATCAACTACTCGACTGGTAAACTAACCGATATTTAACATCCTTACTCCCATCCTAATCCCGTCCCTCCAATGCAACTTTCATCTCCCAATTTCCCTCCTGATCCCTCCCCATCTCCATACGGCCCCCATTCCCAAAGCCCCTCCTCTTAACACCTTGATCCCCCTTCTGATGCTGCCCCCATCTCTGATAGCCCTATTGATACACCCACCCCAAATACTACTATTAATGCCACCCGATTCCTGATCTTGCTGATATCACACCCCGCCATGCCTGATGTCTTTTCTGATACTGCCACCACTTACAACTCAGTCCTCATCCTTACGCTTCCTCCCTTGATACCACCCCCAATACAGCCTCTCATCCCTGATACTGCTCCTGATATTGCCCCTACCCTGATACATTCCCTGCAGCCCTACTGATACTTCCCCCAGTCTGCCAATATAGCCCCTTTATTACTGAAGCAGCCTCACCATCAATGTTGCCCTCATCCCTGACATCACTCCTGATACCTCTCCCACCCTAATATTGCCAATGCCTCTACCCTGAAACAATTCTCACTGCTGACATTGCCCCCCACCTCCATCCCCATATCCCTCCCAATACCACCTTATTACCCATACTGCCCTCTCCTTGCTACCCTCACCATACCTTCCTCACCCTGATACATCTCCACTGCTGATACTTTCCCTATAGCTCTCCCAGTACTTTCCCTGCTTTGTTTCATTCCCATCACTTATATTCTTCTCTGTACTACCTCACATAGTACCTTCAACCCATATACTCTCCTCATCCCTCCCCTGTGCTGATGCACCCTTACCTGGTATACTGCCCTTATTACTTGGATTGAATGCCCTAGGGGACATTGGATCCTGATCCATAATTGAGGCACATAGGTGCTATGATAATGTAAATGAATAATAAGATAAGCATCTACATTTATTAAAGTAGCCTAATTTTCAGAGGTACTGAATTCCTGTCTATTTCTTTGGGAGCTCTGGGCCAGCAGCATCTTTGAATCAGCCCCCTTTTACTGATGTACCTAATTTTAATCACTTAAGTTAGAAAATGTTTATCCTGGCACCAGGTTTAACATTTATCTTGTTATTCCCTAGTTCTTGTCCATATCTCCATCTCTTTCCCATTTCACCTTTCTCGTATCTTATGCCTCTCTGTAAACCAGCAGCAGTGAAAACCAGTTGCAAACAGAAAGGTCGAACACTGGTATGGTTCTACAAACCGGTAATTTTTTGCCTGCATAATTATCTTTTTGTTTCAATTTCAAAAATTACTTTTCGTTTTCAACTCCTAAAATTGTTACGTAGTTGGTATAGCTTGGAGAGTTAAGAGATAATTGCATTTCAGTAGTAAGCAAGTCATCTTTATGAATATAGGGCAACATTTGGAGTGCAGTGGTTGGAGGAACAGGGCATAAATAATCTTGCCTCTCCCCGTGACTCACTCTTACAGCAGGAGGGCGGGATTCCAACACAGAACTCAGAAAAGCATTAGGATGAGAGATTAGCTAGTGCATCAGTTTGTTTACAAAAGAACCCACTGTTCTGTAGTTAATGTCTAAGAACACGACTCCCTCTTGGGAGCATAACCATCATAGAAACACAGAGGTGAAGTCCTAGAAGGGACCTAATAGGTCATCTAGTCCAGTCCCCTGCATTCAAGGCAGGGGTAAGTGACAACTTGACTATTCCTCATAGGTGTCTGTCTAACCTATTCTTTAAAAACTCGAATGGCAGAGATTCCATGACCTCCCTAAGCAATTTGTTCCAGTGAGTAACTACTTTGACAGGAAGTTTTTCCTCATGTCCAATTTAAACCTCTTTTGCTGCAATTTAAGTACATTGCTTCTTATCCTTTCTCAGAGGTTACAGAGAACAATCTTCACCTTTCTCCTTGTAACAGCATTTATGTACTTGAAAAGAGTTCTCATGTCTCCTCAGTTTTCTCGGATTAAGAAAAACCAGTTTTTTTAGTCTTTATAGGTCATGTTTTCTAGAACTCTAATAATTTTTTTTTTTTTTTTGCTCTCCTCTGGACTTTCTCCAATTTATCCACATCTCCCCTGAAACATGGCATTCAGAACTGGACAAAATTCACCAGTTCAAGCCTCTTCAGTGTTGGGTAGTAGAATAATCATTTCTTGTGTCTTGCTCATAGTTCTCCTGCTGATAGGTCCCAGAATATTTGCTTTTTGCAACAATGTGACACGCTTGACTCATATTTAGCTTTTGCAAAAGCGGCGAGGAGTCCTGTGGCACCTTATAGACTAACCGAAGCGTTGGAGCATAAGCTTTCGTGGGCAAAGACCCCCTTCATCAGATGCATGTAGTGGAAATTTCCAGAGGCAGGTTTAAATATGCAGGCCAGAATCAGGCTAGAGATGACGAGGTGGATCCAATCAGGGAGGATGAGGCCCACTTCTAGTAGCTGATCTGGAGGTGTGAATACCAAGAGAGGAGAAGCTGCTTTTGTAGTTAGCGAGCCATTCACAGTCTTTGTTTAATCCTGAGTTGATTGTGTCAAACTTGAAGATGAACTGTAGCTCAGCAGTTTCTCTTTGAAGTCTGGTCTTGAAGCTTTTTGCTGCAGGATGGCTACCTTTAGATCTGCAATTGTGTGTCCAGGGAGATTGAAGTGTTCCCCTACAGGTTTTTGTATATTGCCGTTCCTAATATCTGATTTGTGTCCATTTATTCTTTTACGTAGGGACTGTCCAGTTTGGCCGATGTATATAGCAGAGGGGCATTGTTGGCACATGATGGCATATATTACGTTAGTAGATGTGCAGGAGAATGAACCAGTGACGGTATGGCTGATCTGGTTAGGTCCTGTGATGGTGTTGCTGGTGTACATATGTGGGCAGAGTTGGCACCGAGGTTTGCTGCATGGATTGGTTCCTGAGTTAGAGTTATTATGGTGCGGTGTATAGTTGCTGGTGAGAATATGCTTCAGGTTGGCGGGTTGTCTGTGGGCGAGGACTGGCCTGCCTCCCAAGGCCTGTGAAAGTGAGGGATCATTGTCCAGGATGGATTGTAGATCACTAATGATGTGTTGGAGAGGTTTTAGCTGAGGACTGTAGGTGATGGCCAGTGGTGTTCTGTTGGTTTCTTTCTTGGGCTTGTCCTGTAGCAGGAGGCTTCTGGGTACACGTCTGGCTCTGTTAATCTGTCTCCTCACTTCCTCATGTGGGTATCGTAGTTTACAGAATGCTTGTTGAAGATCTTGTAGGTGTAGGTCTCTGTCTGAGGGGTTGGAGCATATGCGGTTGTACCTCAGTGCTTGGCTGTAAACAATGGATCGTGTGGTGTGTCCGGGATGGAAGCTGGAGGCATGCAGGTAAGCATAGTGGTCAGTAGGCTTTCGGTATAGGGTGGTGTTTATGTGACTGTAGCTGACCAGGAACAACGCTTCCTCAGCTCTCGTCCACTTACGCCCCTTCTCTACCTACGCTACATCGATGACATCTTCATCATCTGGACCCATGGGAAGGAGACTCTGGAAGAATTTCACCACGATTTCAACAGCTTCCACCCCACCATCAACCTCAGCATGAACCAGTCTACACGGGAGGTCCATTTCCTGGACACCACGGTGCAAATAAGGTGGTCAGTAGGCTTTCGGTATAGGGTGGTGTTTATGTGACCGTTACTTATTTGCACCGTGGTGTCCAGGAAATGGACCTCCCGTGTAGACTGGTTCATGCTGAGGTTGATGGTGGGGTGGAAGCTGTTGAAATCGTGGTGAAATTCTTCCAGAGTCTCCTTCCCATGGGTCCAGATGATGAAGATGTCATCGATGTAGCGTAGGTAGAGAAGGGGCGTAAGTGGACGAGAGCTGAGGAAGCGTTGTTCCTGGTCAGCTACAGTCACATAAACACCACCCTATACCGAAAGCCTACTGACCACTATGCTTACCTGCATGCCTCCAGCTTCCATCCCGGACACACCACACGATCCATTGTTTACAGCCAAGCACTGAGGTACAACCGCATATGCTCCAACCCCTCAGACAGAGACCTACACCTACAAGATCTTCAACAAGCATTCTGTAAACTACGATACCCACATGAGGAAGTGAGGAGACAGATTAACAGAGCCAGACGTGTACCCAGAAGCCTCCTGCTACAGGACAAGCCCAAGAAAGAAACCAACAGAACACCACTGGCCATCACCTACAGTCCTCAGCTAAAACCTCTCCAACACATCATTAGTGATCTACAACCCATCCTGGACAATGATCCCTCACTTTCACAGGCCTTGGGAGGCAGGCCAGTCCTCGCCCACAGACAACCCGCCAACCTGAAGCATATTCTCACCAGCAACTATACACCGCACCATAATAACTCTAACTCAGGAACCAATCCATGCAGCAAACCTCGGTGCCAACTCTGCCCACATATGTACACCAGCAACACCATCACAGGACCTAACCAGATCAGCCATACCGTCACTGGTTCATTCTCCTGCACATCTACTAACGTAATATATGCCATCATGTGCCAACAATGCCCCTCTGCTATATACATCGGCCAAACTGGACAGTCCCTACGTAAAAGAATAAATGGACACAAATCAGATATTAGGAACGGCAATATACAAAAACCTGTAGGGGAACACTTCAATCTCCCTGGACACACAATTGCAGATCTAAAGGTAACCATCCTGCAGCAAAAAGCTTCAAGACCAGACTTCAAAGAGAAACTGCTGAGCTACAGTTCATCTTCAAGTTTGACACAATCAACTCAGGATTAAACAAAGACTGTGAATGGCTCGCTAACTACAAAAGCAGCTTCTCCTCTCTTGGTATTCACACCTCCAGATCAGCTACTAGAAGTGGGCCTCATCCTCCCTGATTGGATCCACCTCGTCATCTCTAGCCTGATTCTGGCCTGCATATTTAAACCTGCCTCTGGAAATTTCCACTACATGCATCTGATGAAGGGGGTCTTTGCCCACGAAAGCTTATGCTCCAACGCTTCGGTTAGTCTATAAGGTGCCACAGGACTCCTCGCCGCTTTTGCAGATTCAGACTAGCACGGCTACCCCTCTGATATTTAGCTTTTGATTTGCAATAACCTCCAGATCCCTTTCCACAGTACTCCTTTCTACTCATTTTCCATGTGTGCAATTTATTGTTCCTTCCAAAGTGAAGTACTTTGCAATTGTTCTTATTGAATGTAATCCTATTTACCTCAGACCATTTCTCCAGTTTGTGTAGATTATTTTGAATTTTAATTCTGTCATCCAAAGCACTTGCAATGCCTCCCATCTTGATAATCTTCCACAATCTTTATTCAGGTTCGACCTCCCTTGTCTGGCACCCTCAGGACCTGACCTGTCCCAAAGGAGGGAATTTGCTGGATCAGGGGAGGGCCCTGCCACTGGCGTCTCAGGACGCTCCCCCTTCCTGAGAGCTCCTCAGCTGTAGCAGTCCTGCGTCTCCCCCACCCGACTGGGAATTCCTGGGAATGGGGTTGGCTGGCTGCCCCGTTGCTGCCCCACCCAGCCAGGGCTTCCCGGGGACATGTCTCGCTGGTCCTGCTGCTATCCTGCACAGCTAAGGCTCCCCGGGTGATCTAGGTGTTTGCAATTTGTTTGCTTAATTATTTGTTCCGTTTTTCAGTGTCCTGAAGTTAAACTGACTGTTTATGATTCCCCAAGTTGCTCTTGTTCTCCTTTTTATGGACTGACACTATATTTCCATCTTCCAGTCCTCTGGAATATCTCCAGTCTCTCATCAGAAGTTTTAAGGGCATGGTGCATGTGAATTTGCCCCCATTTGTTTTTAAAGGATCAGTAAGGAGCAGCACAGCACATAAACTTGTTCATCCTCCCTCACTTAGGGTACAGCCACACTGCACGTTTATTTCTGAATAAGCTATTGTGGAAGAGATACTCCGAAATAGCTTATTTTGAAATAGCACGTCTACACTACAGGGAAGCCTGGAAATTAGTCCAAGGCAGGCTTCCCTAATGTGGATGCACTACCTCAATTTAGAGCCGCAGTAGCACTGGGGAGTAATTATTTTGAATGGCCTGGGGGAGGAGCTATTTTGAAATAGCAGCAGTGGAGCGTCCACACTACTGCTATTCCAAAATATCTATTTTGAAAGAGGCATTATTCCTCGTGGAATGAGGCTTACAGAATCCAGAATAAGTCACCCATTATTTCAAAATGTGTAGATGCTTGCAAATTGATTTCAAAATAACGTGTTATTTCAAAATAATGCTGCCGCGTAAACACACTCTTAGCTACCTTGAGTCATCTTGCCACATACTAGTAGAATGGCCCTACACATGGCCAAACCCCTTCATTCTCTGTAAGGGCCATATTTTACCCACAACCTGTAAAGAAATTTAGAATTCTCCTGGCTAAAGGAGGATAAAAGAGTCATCAGGTTAATACTTGTGGTGTTCAAATAGAGTAATATTTAGATGAGTTGACTGTTGTCTCTGGGTTGTGCTTGGCAGCAGTTACGGCATCACTTTATATAGCTCACAAAGGAAGCACCTGCACTTAATATGAACTATTAGTTTCTAGCTAGAAGAAGAAATACACAGTCATCATAACTGCATTAGACTAAATATTACTGAAACAATGCAAATACAGTCATAATTTTTATAATGTAGAAATCCATTGCATTTTTCCCCATTCAATTAAGTTACATCTCTGCCAGTTTGGGGCCATGGGTACCCATAATACTAGGTTTAACTGCACCTTTTGATTAACTTTATATACCCGTATGAAGCTAGGTTTCAACTCCACAATTCTCCGTGCTACCTGCTGATTTGTTACAGCCTCCCTTTGAAGGACAGGATACACCATGGCTGTAAGGACCCCTAACTAGTTTCCACAGGCAATACTCAAAAGGCAAGCCTTGTTGCTTGTTGACAAATACATGTTTACTATCACTTGTCATCTTATTATCTAGGTCAGGGTGGGGAACCTCAGACCCGGGGGCTGGATGCGGCCTTGGCTTGCCTGGAGCTTGTGCTGTCCTTCCCCCGATGGGGCTGGAGCACACAAAATCTACTACACTGGGCCCCCCTCAGCTTTGGTGTGCCTGTGGAATATGGAGTGTCTTTCTGCTTCTCAGTTAGGGGCCACATCAGTGAGGTGTACAACAGGCAAGCCTCAAAATTCAGGCACCCACTACCATGCTTTTTAAAATTACATATTTGGAAGAGGGGTGATTATTTGCCTTCTGGTTTCCAAGCCTTCATCATACAAGCATCTTTGCAACCTTGAGGGCTAGAAACATTGTTTTTTAAATGAAAGTTGAGATTCTCATATAATCACTTGACTGAGCTGGGGCTTTGCTATAAGGAAAAGCATCAAATATCATGTAATTTGTAGTGAAGTCACAAATGTTGGCAACACTACATTGGATCTGCACACACTGTCAAGTGATTTAATGAGTCTATTTCCCATGCTAAAAAACTAGAAGTGCTTAGCCGTAGCATGCAGAAACTACAATACCTGTATTCAGATGGCTATAGAAAAAATATTTCCTTCTTTAAGACTATATGCAGTCACCAAAGAATTTTGCAGCTCTTCATAAATAGTGACCTACTTCAGGACGCTTAGGATACATATTAACTTCTTAAAAGAAATCAAAACGCTATCAGTTTCATTTATGCACGCTGGGCTTCTGCTTATTGTATTAGTTATATATAGCCTATATATAATAACTATGAAGTTATATAAGTTGATGGAAATTTGTATGTTAATACTGATCAACTCCTTCGATTGGAAGTAAAAAAGTGTAAGGGACATTCACGTGTTTATTTTAAAGGGCACTTCTGTTCAATTACAGCCCTAAATTTAGGTTGTGTGAAAGCTTGTTTTTAAAAAATGTAAAATGACCATGACATTTAAAGAAACAGAATGGAAATCCCATGTTTGTAAAAAAAAAAAAAAAAAAATCTCCTCTATGCTTCACTGCTCAACACTACAGGCTCCTGGTAGTACATAAGTACTTAATAGGGTTATTTTTTTTTTAGTAACCAGCTAATCAAAAGTAAAAGATGAATCATCATCCAAGCTGAGGAATGCAAAAAGTGAACAAAATTAGTTTTATTTTAAAATGTTCTGTTCTTTCTGTTTTAATAAACCAACATATTATTTGTAACATAGGTAAGATTATTTGATTTTTACCCTGATGTTATCCAATTGGAAGTTTTGTATGATAGCTGCAAGAGTCATCCTCTATAGTGGTGACACTATAATATGCAACATAATGTAAAATGTAAGGCTTAACTAATTTGACAGTGTCTCCACGTACATATATGATACAGTGATTGTGTGTTTAGTGGAAAAATGTTGATACTTCAATTAACCTCTTCAGTCCTTATTCCCACAGCAGTATCTCTAGGACAGGGGTAAAAAACCCAGACTTTGAAGTGTCTGGTCCCATCCAGGGACCGCAGTGGATATGATCCTTGCCCCACATAACCAGATACATCTGAGAGAAGTGAAGTGGAGAATACTCATACTCATGACACACCTTTGTGACAGAAGAGGGAGATAAATATGTGCACACTATGGCCCAAATTATGACTGCTCTTCTGGGGAAGTGCCATGGAGGGGAGAATACAAGGGAACACTCACTGACATGACTACAGTATTCACTTCCAAAGGAGATGTTACTAGTTAGGCAGCAGGCAGCTGCCCCTGACACCACCACAAAAAACCAACCACAAAAACAAAACAAACATACAAACAAAAAAAACCAGCTAGTGTCAGAGTAGAACTGGGAGGAGCTCACTCTTCCTGGTATTTTTAGAGCCTTCTTCCCTCTCAGACCTGTGCCAATTATGTAATCCTAGGTAAAGAGTTTACCCACCTCTCATTTGGGGATTATGAAGCTTAGTTCATGAATTTACCATTTCTTTCCTTTTTAACCAATACATCACAGTGTACTACTACAGCCCCTATTCCTCACACTGGAATGATGTACCACTTTTGGGTACTAGAAGAACTTTTAATCTTTCCTAAGCATTCATATAGTTCTCAGAACCATACATTTGACACATTTTTCACAACATTTATCAGATTCACTAGAAAGGATCCATTTGTTGATTAAATTTGTGTCTTAAAAACACTGTTTCCATCGAATAAACTTGGACCAAAGGAACCATTTAAAGGATAAACAGAAAAATCATGTACATTAGGCAGCAATGTAGGGTTACAAGCCAATACTTTCTCCTTAAATTAATATTAAATTAAACATATTGAATTCTTATCTTCCATCTCAGCTAGAACTCTACTACCATGATGTTGGGCACAGTAACATAAACTAAAGAATTGCATAAGACATTTCAAGATGTTTTTTCAAGATGGTCTTATAAAATAGTACAGTGTATGTATTCACCTATTCTCTCAATGACTATGTTTCCTCTTGGTAAGTGCTCTCCATTGCTGTCGTAAGCCAGAAAATACTGCTGGTTCTAGGCCATAATTAAAGGTGCAGTATTACCATTTGTTTTAACTAAGTGTGTGCTTTCTAACAAAGGAAACGTTCAAAAGTGCTCCTCCATTATCTTTTCTGGCCAGCAGGTTATTCTGTGAACTCTTGCAGCTATTCTAGAACTACGAGTACATAAGACCGATGTAGGAGGCATGGATATAGGAGCTGCTGCTCCCTGTGTACTCTTTCATTTGGAAGAGCAGTTCTTTAAGCTACAACTATTAAACTAATACAGAATTAAGAAGGCAAGTTGACTTCCTCTTGACCTCCTTTTTTGGGGGGTGCAGTGCCATAGCTGCTGCAATGGCAGATTTGCCACTGTGATAAGCGTTAAAATAGAACGTAGCTACAGCCACATAGGTTAAAGTAAAAGAGACCAATCCTTCAGTCCTTACTTAAGAAGAACTCCCACTGAAACTAAAGGGAAATTTGAGTCAAGTAAAGTCAACAGGACTGGTCCCCAATATGAGCAGCTTTAGGATTTTGCCTTAATATACCTGAAACTTTATATTATATTGGCACGGCAGAAATTAAATAAAAGTATTTTCTTCCTCCGACTGTAGAGGCTCAGATTCTTAAACTAAGCATATAAATAAAGTCCTTCATTTACATACACTGTTCCTGAATTATTATAAAAATACCAATTCAACAAAGCAGTATTACAAAATAATATCTTTATAGAAAGTTATTTTGAAGATATATGTTGAGGTAAAATACAATAAAAAGCCCAAATGATAGGGCATTACCAGTGTTATGGAGAAGTTTGGGTAGAGTTTAGACAGAAGCCTATTTTACAAAAACTATTTTTTACTTACCAGTTGGTAAGGCTCTTATTGCTATCAAACTTCAAAATAAGAATTTTCAACTTACAAATTGAAAAAATATATGAAGTTAGATTTGTATGAATGTAATGTATTGTCATAAATTTTTAAAAAGTAATTGTATCAAGTTTTCTTGATTCTTTAGTAAACAATTTGATTGTAGCATGTACATAAACTACATTATACATTTTACCCGACACCATGCATGAAAATCAGCATAAAAAACTAAGTTTATCAAAGTTTAACTTCACAAGGAGAACATGAAAAAAGTGCATATTATGTACCCAACATTTCTGTCACAACTGATTTTTCTGAATATGGCCTGGGAAAAAACTTTTACAGCATATATTAAGATAATTCTTACAATAACATATATTCACCTCAATATTTATGTACAATATTTTGCTCAAAGTGCTCATTATCTATGAAAAAACTGACTGGATAAAAATATTTAAACAGTGCTTTTTTGAGGTGTTGGGAGGAAAATCCATGTAATACATTAGGCCCATTTATCTTCTTCAGTCAGTGCAACAAGAGCCTTGTTGTCAATAGAACAGAACTTCTATTGCCATTAGATCCACTGTTACAGTGGCATTCTAGGTGTGCCATTAGGGGTGGGTCTTTTATTTCTTTGCATCTGACTCTGATGTTTTCTAGATTTCACTACTTTCATTCTCACTTCAAATACTTCGTGTATGGCCTTGCGAAAACAATGGAAGTTGTAGTCTATTAGTCCTAGAAAGAGAGACAAAAAGGAAAAAAATAAAATTCTAAAATCTTTGTAAATATTAAAATATTCTGTCAAATTAACTTGTTTTCCATATTTTATTTACTAATACTATTCACTTAACTGGCCTAGGACTACAGTAAATCAATCTTAACAACAATTTTTCATTTACTGCAAAAGCACATTTAATATTAAAATAGAATTATTTACAGTGTAGTATCTCATGGTTCTGTAATAGATTCATGTTAATATATTTATTAATGATCTGAAAAGCAGAAGTGGTGGTGGTGGTGAGAGAAAAGAATGAAGCAAAATTTGCATGTAACAGAGTTATTTAACTTGGGCCTGGTCAATGCGTCAGGGAGCCCCTGACCCTGCACCCTCATCCCCAGCCAGATGCGACTCTCTGCCAGCCAGTAGAGTAAAGCAGCATAGGCTTGATGTTGACACAGGAGCCAGGGCAGATAGCCTTAGTTCTCTTGGGGGAAAGGGGTTCACAGGCCCCTGAACCCCCCTGTCCTGGATTTAGTCTGCTCTCTTCATGCTTCCCCCAGCCAAGACTGACAACTCCCAGCCACTGGTCCCTTAGGCCCCAGGCAGCCACGCCCTTTGCTATGTTCAGATAGCCTCCACCTAGCCCAGGTGTCAGGCAGCTGGGCCATTGCCTACGTGCCTCCCCTCAGGGACCATCCCCCACTGGGCACTGAACACAGACACACACACACACACACACAATCTCTACAGACCAGTATAGGGCAGTAGGAGTCACACACAGCACAACAGAGCAACCAGTGAATGCAAAACCAGAGTGGATCCAGGGCCACAAGAGTGGACAGCATCCCCACTACATCACAGTAGTATCTCATGGTTCTGTAATAGATTCACGTTACTTAATATATTTATTAATGATCTGAAAAGCAGAAGTGGTGGTGGTGAGAGAAGAATGAAGCAAAATTTGCATGTAAGAGTTATTTAACTTGGGCCTGGTCAACCCTTAAAAATAAGATCAATGTAGGTACATCACACAGGGCAGGAACAATTTTTGTGATGTGTGCAGTGTACCAAAGTTGATTTAACCCCCACTGTAAATGCAGCTATGTCAGTGGAAGAATTC
Organism: Pelochelys cantorii; assembly: GCA_032595735.1. Taxonomy (NCBI): domain Eukaryota; kingdom Metazoa; phylum Chordata; order Testudines; family Trionychidae; genus Pelochelys; species Pelochelys cantorii. The sequence continues at coordinate 67,186,447 of CM064328.1, forward strand.
TTCCATCATCTTGATTATCACCTTTCAGAGAATGAATCACCTACACTGATGGAAAAACCTCCTCCCACCTATATAGGAAGCTTGTACACGATAATGGCTATAGATACAGTCCCATAAGAGGAACTTCAGAGAGACTTAAACAAGATAAGTGAACAGACAACATGATGGCAACTGAAATTCGATGTCTATAAATGCAAGTAATGAATATTAGAGCAAAAAAATTAAAAACTATTTATAAACCAAACAGGGTTCTAAATTAACAGTATCAGCTCACAGTCCCTGTAGGGACTCTGCATCACTGCAGACAGCTTAATGAATGCTTCTGATTAGTGTGCAAATAAGTTAAAAAAGTGAATGAGGTATTACAGGCCCTTGAACCCCTCTGTCCTGCACTTAATCTTATAACACTTTTTATATTAATCAATGTTGTGATAGCATCTGGAATACTGTATGCAGTACTGGTTATCCAGTCTCAAGAAGGGTATTGCTGAACCAGAGGAGGTTCAGAGAAGAGTGAAGAAAATGATAAAGAGCCTGGAAAGACTTCCAGGGTATGTCTAGACTATAAGGTTTTGTCAACAAAAGTGGCCATTTGTCAACAAAACTATACCTGCGTCTACACTATCCCCACGTTCTGTTGACAGTAAGTCGACAGAACGCGGCAGTTTTGTCGACAGCGGTAAACCTCATTTTACGAGGAAGAACACCTTTGTCAACAGAGATCTGTCGACAAAAAGTGTGTGTGGACGCAGGGAGCCAGTTCTGTCAACAAAAAAGGCCTCCAGGAAGAAGCCCTGGTGGACACTCTAGCCTTTACAGGTACAGCACCTCTGTGGTTCCTGGCCACAGCCTCTTAAAGGCACAGGCATGCAGACAGGCCTTGCTGTCCGGCAGCTAGCCAGAGCACCCGTGCCAGCCCTGACAGCCATGTCCCAGCCTCAAGGCCCCCCCTGGCCCTTCTCAGGACAGAGAGGAGGACCCACTCAGGGGCACCAAAAGGCGGGCACCAGCCTGGTCAGGGCCAGAAATCAAAAACCTCCTGGAGCTCTAATCCACAAAGAAGCCCTGCAAGCCCTGCAAACATGCCGCAGGAATGAGGACATTTATGAGCGCCTGGCCCAGGGACTGGCCACCAAAGGACATCACTCCTGCACTATGGCACAAGTCAGGGCCAAGAGGAGCTGCAGCAGGGATATGCCAGGGCCCGGGACCAGAGCTCCCGCTCTGGGGCAGCCCCCGAGACCTGCCCTTACCATGAGGAGTTGGAGCAGATCCTGGGCGGTGGGGAAGCCCAGACTCCACTGCATGTGATGGAGTCCGGGTTACCTCACCACATCGTGGACCAACCCCTCCTGAGGGAGGAAGACCAGGCAGGAGAGGTGGGAGAGCTGCACCAGGAGGAGGAAGAGGAGGCAGCAGGGACCCAGACCCCAGAGACCTCCCAGGCGTCTGTGGACATCGGGGAGGGAACATCAGGTGAGTGCTTTGAGGGGTCACCAAACACAGGCGGGTTGGCAGTGTGGGGGGCCAGCTAGCCCCACTGCCACTTTGGGGCCCCTTTGAGGCTTTCAGGCTGCTGCCCAACTCACATGCGGTATCACGTGTAACACCCCTGAGTCTCCTGTCCAAAGCAGAGCCCCTGACAGCCACGGCATGCCCTCAGGAACAGCAGGGGTGCACACAATGATTGTCCCCTCCTCTTTTCCTACACAGCTGGACCCTCTACCCAACAGGGGAGCACCACATCCGCCCCACCACCATCCCGGACCCATGGCACCTGCAGGCACTGGCGTGTGTACACGGACCTGCTGAGGGAGCACTTTGTGGCACTGCAGGACCTCAACAGGACCCTCCAGCAGAGGACGCAGGCAGAGGCCGAGTGGCGCACCAGGCTGCTGGACAAGGTGGTCCAGCAGCACACTGACATCTGTGCCACAATGCGGGAGGTCTTCGCCTTGCCTGCCCCTGTCATGGGCACCGCTCCTCCTGCATGCCAGGCCCCTGCTCCCTGCTCCTCTAGCCCCTCCAGCCTCCCCCCCCCGCCCAGCCCCTCTTGCTCCTGAGCCCTCACAGGCCCAACAGCTGTCCCCTCCCTCCTGCCCAGGCCAGGACTAGGTCTCGCTCCACTCGATCCCAAGGCCATGGCGATGCCAGGATGCAGGAAAGTGGCAGGACCCTGTGATCAGGGAAGCAGCGGCCTACTTGAGCCCCCCTCTCCCCTCCAGGTTTTCAGTCCCCTACCACCCCAGTTAAAGGTCATTTCAGTTATACAACAAAATCTTTATTTTTGAGTGAAAGATTTACCTTTACACATTTGAACAGTACACAGAAAAATTTTTTTTAAACAGTTAGCACATTTTCTTTATTGATAGTGTTTCTAATAAAAAAACTAATGTCTGTGTACAAAGAAAACCGTGTGTGTATGTATTCTTTATGGGAAGAGAGTGAGGGTAGTGAAGGGACAGGTAGAGGTGGGCCAGGCCAAACCCCCCATGGGGGAGGCCTTGGGGAGAGTCAGTGGTCTCCTTCTGAGAATCTCTCCCTCAGAGCCTCTCGGATTTGGACACCAGCCTGGTGAGCCTGGCGGATGGCAGCCATCCGGGGCTGCTGAAATGGCCTGTCCTCACCATCAGCACCTTCCCCCAACCTGGCAGGAAGGCCTCCCCTTTCCTCTCCACCAGGTTATGGAGGGTGCAACATGCGGCCACCACCTCCAGGATGTTGCATTCGCCCACCTCCAGCCGTGTGAGGAGGCAACAGAAACTCCCTTTCAAACGGCCGAAGGCGCATTCCACCTGGATGTGAGCCTGGCTAAGATGCGTGTTGAAAAGCTCCTTGCTCGCCTCCAGGTGGCCGGTGTAGGGCTTCATGAACCATGGCATCAGGGGGTAGGCCGCGTCGGCCACTATGCACACCGGCATCTGCACGTCCCCAAGTGCGAGGTGCCGCTGGGGGAAAAATGTTCCTGCCTGCAACCTGTGGTACAGGTAGGATTTCCAGAATATGTGGGCATCATGCACCCGCCCTGACCACCCGACACAAATGTCCATAAAGTGTCCCTGGTGGCCAACCACGGCCTGCAGTACCAACAAACGGTAGCCCTTCCGGTTTATAAATTGGACTGCTCGATGGGGCGATGCGCGGATTGCGATGTGTCCCCCATCGAGGGCTCCTCCGCAGTTCGGGAATCCAAGGGCAGCAAACCTGGCAATGATGTTGTCCAGGTCACCGAGACGGACAAGCCTCTTCAGCAGCTCCGCACTGATGGCCCTCACCACCTGCAGCATGAGACAAATAGACAGAAACCAGGAAGTTAGACAGGTTACCTAAGCGCTTGGGGGGGTGGGGAATCCTCCCCCCTCCCAACCCATTCCTCCCTTTGTCAGGACGTCCCCCTCCCCTGCATCAGTGCAGGGGTGGCCGAGGAGCGGCCTCCAAGTGCCACTCCATTCCCCACTCCCTCTTGCCCTTGCCTGGAAGTCCCCCTTTCTCAATCAACCCCCCCCACACTCAGCAGGGTCTGTCCCCCAACAGTGACTTACCTCTATCAAGATGGCCCTGACGGTAGACCTCCCCATGCCAAACTGGTGTCCCACGGAGCGGTAGCTGACAGGGAGGGCCAGCTTACACAGGGCGATTGCAACCCGCTTCTGCAGGAGGATGGTGGGCTACAGGTGGGTGTCCTGGTGTTCCAGAGCAGGGGCGAGCCAGGCACACAGCTCCAAGAATGTGGCCTTCCGCATCCAGAAGTTGCGGAGCCAATGGTCATCGTCCCAGAACTGCATGACGAGCTGGTCCCACCAGTCTGAACTCGTCTTGTGCCTCCAAATCTGTCTGTCCCCAAAAAAGTTGGGGAGAAAAGGACAGAGCTCCTGCATCCCAGAGGAGGGTCTCCTTAGTGTGGTCCAGGTCCATATGGGGCAGGAGATTCATGACAGAGTAATACAGATGCAGCAGAAGTTGCAGTTCCAGAGCAGCCCAGAGGCAGCTCAGGCTCCATGGCCAAAAACAGTGAAAATCAGAAACCCCTCCCCCACAGAAAATAAACTGCTGTGGTGTCTGAGGAAGCAGGACAACTAGAGCAAGAACTGCAGCAGCTTTGCTTTCCCTCTAGGAGGAAGGCAAGCCAGAAGTAGGAGCAGAGCAACAGCTGTCCAGGGGGATCCCTTTAAGCATGCGTCTCTGCAAAGGGCATGCAGCAGCACCTGGAAATAAAGGCTGTCCCCATGTTCTGCCACAAGCACTTCTGGGTGCTTTCTTTTTTCGACAAAGCATGCGGCAGTCTGGACGCTCTTTTTCAAAAAAGCGAATAGATTTTTTGAGCTGCATAATGTAATCTGGATGCTCTTTTTCGACAGAGGCTTTGTTGACAGATACTGTCGACAAAGCCTTGGTCGAAAAAGGTGTGCAGTCTAGACATAGCCCCATACGAAGAGAATATACTGGAGGTCTTAACACTACAGTGCTAGCACAGCAAATTTTGGATTACGTCTGACAGACTTCCTTTGGAATTCTTTACAAGTTCATGACTTACTAGTGTTAGCACAACTTGCAATCTTACTATATATTTTAGAAATTAGGGATGTGAACAGCTAGTCAACTTTCAATAAGCAAATGCTTATCAGATAGTTGACACACTATTCAACTAGTTGCTTCCCCCCTGCTTGCTGCCTTTATCAGAAAGGGGCAGCAAGGGGGGCGGGGGGAGTGGAAGGGGTACTTCAAAGCGGCAGCGCCACTTGGAGCCTGGGGCAAGACCTGCACCCCCTCTTAAGGCCTCCCTCAGGCCAGAATCCTTCTCTGGCATCCATACCCCCTCCTGGACCTAGCACCCCAATCCCCTGCCCTAGGTCACAACCAAACCCTCTGTATCTTCCTCCCCTCTGCCCCACGTCACAACTCCCCCTCCCCCCGACCTTCCACCCCCGCTACACCTTTCCCCCAGGCACACCCTACACCCCAATCCTCTGCCCCAGATCACAACCTCCTCCTTCACCCAAACTCCCTCTCAGACCCCACACCCTCTCCTACACCCCAGTCCCTTACCCCAAGCTCCCATTTGTACCCAATCATTATCCCAAACTCTACAGCCCCTCCATAGAAAAGTGCTGCTCTAGACCACTTACCAAAATCTTGGCGTGGCTCCCTATCAAAAATTATTGCTCACCCTTGAATTACATGGTTACATGCTGAAAGCTCTGCAGTTTAAAGCTTAAGAAAGCTTTATTTTGCAAAGCCTGCAGTGAATCCTCCTCAGGAACAGGGCCGCCAGCCTCTGCCGGCCGAACTCCTGTGGAGGCAGCTTCCCTGCCACAGAGAAGCTCCCTCCCCAGGAGCTGGGTGGCCAGCCCTTGCCAGCTCCGCTTCCAGGGAAGTGACTTCTCTGCCCTTGCCCTACTGGCTCCGTGGAGGAGGATTCACTGCCCTGCCTCAGCGAAGCCGCCTCTCTGTGAGCTGGCTGAGTAACCAACACCATTAACCAATAAGCTTCAGCTTATCGGTTAAACGATTAGTTAGTTACACTGTGACATCCCTAGTCTGTCTAGTCTGTATGTCCATCTGTAAGTCTGTTTGTTCAAGAACTCCTCCTGAGTGATAAGAGCTAGGACCTCCAAATTTGTGTGTAGCTTCCTCTTATCATAACTTAAAGCAAGGTCAGGATTTGATTGTGCCAGGATAGTGGGATGTGCATTGAACACCATTGTTTCATATCAAACAGAAAGGGAGGGATGTGATAGCAAGGACAGTTATACTCACACTTGACCACAGGGGAGCAGCAAAAGCCCCAGCAAATAGCTGTTGGCCAGCAGCACCCCCTACCACAGCCTGCCCAGGGGCTCCTCCACCCCTGAAGAGCACTGGAGGACACCCTGCACAGCCTCCCCCCACTGGGGAGAAGCTGGAGGGCAGGGTTCACAGTTCTCCCCCGCCCCTGGGGATGAACCAGCAGGTGGGGTGTGTGGCCCCTGCATCCTGGGACCGGCCCCAGGAAGAAGCACTGGACACTCCCCAGCCCTGAATCCCCACCCCCTGCCCTGAGCTCATCTTCACCCCAACTGACTTCTGCACACCCCTGAGTTTCCCACATACCCAAGCTCCTGTCCTAAGTCCTGCACCCCCTATACCACCACACCCCTGCCCTGAAGGAACTAGGTAATGCTGGATAAGTCTTCTAGCATTAAAAATATAAGAGCTAATTCCAGCTTTAGTTCTAACGAAATATCCCAGTTTGATACCACCAAAGATACAAAGCTACATATTCATACCAACACCGATCAATCATTCCATGTTGATAAGATACCCGCTCTGACTGGGATTCTATAAAATGAGACAGACACGTTCTCCAATCAATTCACTGAAACGGGATAACACCAGTATTACTGGTTACTATATACTGACCTCCTTACGGACACTAATCCTGAAGAGAGAAAGTTCATTCTAAGGCTAAGATGATAGCTCATTCTCTAGGGTTCAGTCTATGAGACAGTCAAGTATGGTTATTAGAACCAACAGTAATGGTGAATTGTAAGACATACATGTCAAGTCAAAGGGCCAGGGCCCAATAGGGTTGTGGCTTTGCTTCAAGACAGAGTCGATTAGGGATAGTTGCTTTTATTAATCTCACTACAATTACAGGCTTAATACTGCCAGAGGGTTACACAGCTACTGCAAAGTAATACACCAATAAGCACAGGCAGAGCAATGCATAAAAGAGTAACAGGCACTTGGAAATGCTTATGCCCCTTCAGTCTGCAGGGAGTCCCGTTCCAGTCACCTAGCACCTGGCCGCAGTGGACGTGGCTCCAGCTAGGGGGATCCAGGGCACCATCTGAGGTCTAGGTCCCTGGTGAGACTCACAGAGGGGCGGGACTCCCAGTGATCTTATACTTTAGCTGTTTACTGAGTGTATGCAAGTTGGCCTAATGCCACGCATGTTATTTATCCCATACTTGGCTCTCAACTAGCAAGCATAGGGAGTTGCAACTGATGAAGGCCGTCTGATAAAGAACACCTGGTATTTTTGCCAGCAGGGCTCATGGCTGGCCAAGAGGAATAAAAATTTAACCCCTGCAGACCTATATATGGCTTTTTATGTGACACCTCTCCACTAGGAATCTGACGAAGACCAACAGCTGAATACATGCAGGCCATGCTCAGGGATAGTGAACCAGAGTTATTAATACTCACCTTGGCAAGAATCAGAATAATTACTAAAAAAAGCTTAGTACCTGACATACAAAACCTTTAAAAAAAACTCAAAGAGGCCAAAACAAAACAGGTCTTCATGAAAAAAAGAGAGGATTTTCTCTTGAGTTCTATAGATAGGGTATTACAATTGTATATTCTAATACCAAGAAGTGCACTGCAAAATTAGCAAAGATGTGCTGAAAAAATCATTATTTTTGTATTAGTACAAATGGAAGTCTTATTGCATATGACATTTAATTGTATGGATTTCTTTCATACAGTAAAGTTAATATATTTATCATTGCATCTTATCTGCATGGCAACACAACATCTCATGCTTTTAAGCACAATCATATAAAAGCTATATCAAAATATGCTTTTATTTGATATTTTTGGAACCACTAAAAGTGATAACATCAACTAAAGACAATATCACAGTTACTCTTTAGCTCATGAATATGAAGTAAAAAAAAATTTAAATACCTTTTCGCTCAAAACTTTCTTCTCTCACAAAGCAAACAAGAGCAAGGAATTTTGTCACTTCCTTTAAATAAAGGACAGTTGTATTGTTCAGTTTTATAATTGCTGTTGACTCTTTGTCATAAGGTGTGCCTGCACCATCTTCTTTGAGCCTAAATTTAAAAAAAAATGTAGAAAGTCACTAAACAAATTTAAAATTATTTGTCTATCTAGAACCTCCCGTCTAAATATCTCAAAATGCGATTATGAAAAATTGAGCTCCCCAGCTTTTCTGTGAGATAGATATTATCCTTTTCTACTAAATATAAAAAATGGAGACAGAGAGGGGAATTAAAGGACTTGTTTCAAGTCACATAGGAAATCTGTGAGAGTTGGGAGCTGAACTCGGTTATCCTGCCACATAGGTGAAGTATACCACACTTCTTTCCCATCTGCTATAGACTAATTTACCACAAGCTTGTTTGCATTTTTATTAATATACAACACTCTGATCTTAGTTCAAATAAAGACTATGTAATAATTACTCTGTTCTGGCCTCATAATTCTGAGTTCAGTAGCTTGATTTGGGCAGTGATAGCTGACTGATATTTCAGGTCAATGCATTAAATTTCCCATAATGCACCCACTTGTGCAAAAGTGTACCAAGAAGAGTAACTTCTTCCTGAGTCTGGCTGATAGCCAGCAAATACCTGTGATAAACATTGTAATTTGATAGCAGAAGTGTAAATGCTCATGGCAATTTTATTAATCTAAATGGGTAATGCACCTCAGTCTCATGAACTATTTGCATCAATATCTTGGAGCAGCAAGTTCAAGAGTCTATATTCTGTGGATATGCATTTCCTTTTACATGTGTCTTCAATTCATTATGGGTGCGTCTACACTTGCTCCCTAGTTCGAACTAGGGATGCAAATGTAGGCGACCGAAATTACTAATGAAGCGGGGATTTAAATATCCCGCACTTCATTAGCACGATCTCGCCGGTGCGTTACTCCGCTCAACAGCTGTTTCGAAGTGAAAGTGTGCGCCGGGATGCGGTAGTTTGAACCAAACCCCTTGGTTCGAACTAACGCGTCCCGGCGCGCACTCTCACTTTTGAAACAGCTGTTGAGCGGAGTAACGCGCCAGCGAGATCGTGCTAATGAAGTGCGGGATATTTAAATCCCCGCTTCATTAGCAATTTCCGTCACCTACATTTGCATCCTTAGTTCGAACTAGGGAGCAAGTGTAGATGTACCCTATATGGCCTCTTGGTCTTGTATTTAGGGAAAGGTCAAACGTCCATCAGAGCAGCTTCTCTACAGTTTAATGTCTGTCACTACTCTTCTCCCTCTCCCCTATATTTGTAAACTAATCCTAATAGGTTAAAAAAAGCTTTATACTTAAGTCTTACTTTATGTCTCTAAACTACACTGCATCTCAGTAAGATGACAAATAGAGATTTGTAACTGGTCACAAATGCTAACACAGTTATTTAAAGAGTGCATGGTACAGTCACATTTTTTGAACGCATATATAAGGTGCCATGCCCACTAGTGGTGCACAAGTAATAAATTAGATCTGTTTATTTATGACGTCTAGAGCAGCTGCTTTTTCCTTAAAATATAGTGTCACAGAAATTGATCCCTAATTATTGTATGTATCTGCAAGGCACAGGCTTTTGTAAAATTAGTGAAGCATCTGACTTTGTGCAATCTGAAGTAAAATATAAGTTTAGGGGCTAGCCTCCCCTACGGGGCATTCCACCACTACCTATGATAGCAATACCACAAACCTCCCCTACAATAATCTTTTGATGATCCCACAGCACTCTTTTGGGTCGGGACCACCATGGTTATAACACCATGAAATTTCAGATGTAAATATCTGAAACCCATGAAATTGATTATTTTTAAAATCCTATAACCATGAAATTGATCAAAATGGACTCTGAATTTGGTAAGGCCCTAGCTATTATCATAGCAATTTAAAGCCTCCATGGGATTAAATGTATTTGGGATACTTTAGGTGATTTCCCATTTACTTCCTCATACCATACTGTATTACCTGTAAATCTGCAATGTTTTACAATCATTCCAAGCTATAGGTCATTCTGGTTTTAGTTACTATATAATACAGTGGTCACCAACCAGAAGATCAGGATCTACTGGTAGATCTTGGAGCCTCTGACAGGTGATCCTGACTGGTATGGCCAAGAGGCTATCAAGTGCAGGCACTTCAACTGCCCCTAACCCCAATGCTGCTCATCTCCTGACCTTTGGCTTGGAGTTGCCCCTCCCCCTGGGCGCCTCCTGCTTCCTGTGCAGGGCAGGGGAGGGAGAGGAAGAGTGTGGATGTCAAGGTGCCCCCTCTCCCACCCTGTATCCTTTCTCCACAGAGCAGAGGGGGGGCACAACATGACTTGGAGGGAGTTTGCTGGCTGCTTTAGAGAGTGGTCCGGGGCCAGGGTAGGGGTGAGCCTGCCTTAGCCCCACTGCACCACCACCCAGGAGCCACCAGCAGTGCCCAACTGGGGCCCACATCCAAACTCCTACCCCAGTCATGAACCCCCTCCTCCACCCCAAGCCCTTGCCCTAACCCCAAGCACCCCTGTATCCAAACACCGTCCCAAAGCCTGCACCTAGAACCCCTTCTACATCCCAACTGCCTGCCCCAAGAGCAGCTCAGACCCCCTGTCACACTCCAGATCCCTTAATCCAAGACCAGAGCTTGCACCCCAACCCTCTGCCCCAGCCTGATGAAAGTGAGTGAGGATGGGCTAAAGAGGGAGGATGGAGTGAGCAGAGGTAGGGCCTTGGAGAAGGGACACGAAGGAGGCGGGGCCAGGGTATTTATATTTGAGGTAGATCTTGTATTGCACTTAAATTCAAAAAGTGGTCTTGTGCTCAAAAAGGTTGGAGACCCCTGATATAATATAATCTGGCTCAGCGGTTGCCAACCTGGTGTCCACAGACCCCTGGTGGTCCATGACTGTATTGCAGGAGGTCCATGGAATGTTTAAAAGTAAGGATCTGGCCAATCTTTACTATTCTTTCCTTTTTTTTTCTCCCCCAGGGAAAAGGGGCTGTGAAATTTTAACAGACTGAAAAGGGGTCAGTATGCTCGAAAAGGTTGGGACCACTGCCCTAGCTTAATAAGGTGGCTAAAGAAGATTAACAAGCATGGTTTACAACAATCTACTTACCCATAGATGCAAGAAATATCAATAACCACATCTATCATATCACAGCAGAGCTCATAAGTTTGCATATCCACTGGAGTACTGTCCGTTGCAATATAGATTTTACTGACCACATCAAACAGAAATGCTTTCTCAATCCCAGAATTCTACAAACAAAAGAAAAATCTTCTTTAAAGGAACACTTCTTCAAATAATACCAAATCTTGTATATCCCACCCCACCCCACAGACAACAAGTACAAGTGAAAATGAATATACAATCATTTTTCAACATACATTAAAGCAGTTCCACATTTATAAGAGGGTAATGCCTAGAGGAGGTACCTCCCACAGTCAAAACTGCATTGTGCTGGTCTGTACAAACATCAAAGGAGAGACCACATCAACCTAAGTGTTTATAGTTCAATCCTCTTTAACACTAAATATGGGGAAACAGAAAAGAAAAAAGAATGGTAAATGCCGCTTCTCTAAATTGCAGAAAGCACAATAACTAGTTAAAAACGATTAGTCCTGTGGCACCTTAGAGACTAACAAATATATATCTATATATATATATATATATATATATATATATATATATATAAAGAGAGAGAGAGAGAGAGAGAAACGGACAGTCAGAGAACCCACTTCTTCAGATGACCTTGAGTGGACATCTGAAGAAGTGGGTTTTGCCCACAAAAGCTTTTATATATATATATATATATAGAGTCTCTAAGACGCGACAGGACTACTCGTTGTTTTTAAAGTTACAGACTAACATGGCTACCCCTCTAATACCTAGTTAGGCACTCCAGGACACTGGACACCCCCTCCCACCCTGGTTCTGGAAAATATTTGGGTAGGTTGCTCTTATTTTCTATTTGCCAATATGTAGGAGGGAAATCATTTTTACTTAGATCAGGATTGGATCTTGGGTCTTGCTTTTAGCTTGCCACATTGGCCAGAATATTGCCACAAATGTACATTTATTCTGGTTGGCTATGACAGAAAGCAAAATGAGATATAGGAAAGAGGTAGGAGGAGCAAAGTGCGGGATGGCAGGGGGAAGAGAATTGACACACTGGGATGGAATAGCAAAAACCATAGTTCCCTTCTCAAAGAGATGTTCAGAATATAACCATGAAGATTGTAATGTCATTTAGATTTCCCTCCTCATTTTGGTTGCTCAGAACATCTTTTCAGATCGGGAAACAGATGGACCAGAGGTCTGACAGTAAATTTTTAGGTTCCAGATTATGTTGTTCATCATAACAGCCATGATAGTGATGTTAATGCTGGTGTGGTGACAGCCCTGCTCCCATCTCCCTGATATGATGATTAAGATTTTGTCTACACTGAGGATTTGCCTTCTTTTCAGCACTTGGAGGCCAGGTATGAGTTATGAGCTGCACTAGTGCAAACTCCTAGTTTAGATAAACTGATGTAAGCCATGATTTGTGTCAGTGCAGCTTATCTACGTTTTATGTAGAAATATGCTGCAGAGCTAACAGTAGCTCTGACTGTTTATAAGAAGGATTTGCACCAGTGGCTGAAACAAAAGGCAAATTCTCAGTGGAGATCATGCCAAAATCGCCAAGTGCTCCCCAAAAAAGAAACATCCAGAAGGAGGAGCAACTTTTCCAAACTTGCCAATCAAAGCAAGTTTCAGATCAGTAGCACCCATAAACAGATCATCTTCTTACAATGGGTCTGAACTGTTACAGTGATTCCATAATTTTATCATAAGACTTGAAAATCTCTGATAAACAGGTTTCATAGTTCAAGCAAACTCAATTAACAATCATTTCACTCAGGATCATTTTCTTTCAAAAGAACTATTTAACAAACATATATAAGATTAAAATGACCTTCCTGCCTCCTTTCACCCATTTCCAGGAATTAAGGGATTTCAGGTCAGGGTATGGTTTAGTACAATAACTCTTGACATTTTAAGCATCTTAATTTTACAGGACCTCTAATTCATCCATCAACACAAAGGGAACTAATACTGGGAATTCCTATCAGTAACAATAGGTATCATGGGACAGAATTTCTTTATTTCAATGGTAAAACCTACTCTGAAGATTGTTCTTAATAACATCATCTAGTAACGAATGACTGAAGTTTAAAAATTATACACTTTGGATAATTTCTCAAAACATAAGAAAAAATATTTGATTGTCATATCTGACCTAAATTAAAACAAAATTCATTTTCACACAAAAATTCCTTGTATATTTCAGCAGATGTCAAAATTCATTTCAAAATTCAGCTTTTACAAAAAGTTACAAAACACAAGATTTTAATTTTAATGAATATTATTATTTAATACCCCTATTATTTTAGTCTTCTGCAATGTCTGAAACTCAAATATTGTAGTTTCATTCATGAGCTGCATATGAAACTGACTAGAAAATGTCTATAAACAAGAATGAAAATGACTAATCTATTATGTATCTCCAAAGCGTGAGAAATAAGAGTAAATGCAAAATAGATTTTTTTTAATTCTTCAGAGTTTTATAATCTAACAGGGCACAATCAACATAGTTCAGAATATATGACTTTTAGAAACATGCTTTTTCATATCTCAGTATACTACTAGTGGAGAAAATAAAGGATTGATGAGAGAAAAATTCAAAAGGAAAGAAGAAATTGCTCAGATAAAATTAAGGACAGTAAAAAAGGGTACACTTACAAATATACTAAGAAAGAAGTCTGAAAATATGAAAAGAGAAGGATCAATATCACTACATATTATTTCTTCGTCAGGTAAGGGGTCAATACCCTAAAATATTTCAGTAATAACAACAGCAAATGCATAGCTTATCAGCATTCTGTTACTTTTTTGGAAAGTATATAAAGAATGACTGTAATATCATTAGATCAATCTTTTCCTTGTTGAAAAAACTGCCAGTACAGTAGCAGACTTTGATGAAATTGTGCCTTATGTACCATTTTGCTTTTAAGAAAGTCAGTCAAGTTTTTTCATCTCAAAAAACAAAACAAAACAAAAAAGACTGAAGTATACATATTAAAAATAAACATATTAAACAAATTTCAGAGAGTGATGATATTCAAGTAGGAAAATAGAAGAGGAAGAGGTAATATCCAGCTGAACAGGATTTAAAAGAGGTGAAGGTAGGGTGAATCGATTTAAACTTAAGGTGATTAAAATCACGGGTTTAATCTATTGTAGAGAAACTTAATTTTAAAATCAAGTTTAGCCTTTTTACCTTTCAAGTTTCCTAACAAAAACTTTACTTTCAATAGCAGGCGTTAGAGCCAACAACGTGTAACTGTCTGATCTATTTTAAAGTGAAAGAAATCCTACCCACCAAGCTAAATCTTTGGCTTGGTAACATGTACATTTCCTTAAGCAGACATCTGGTTTAACAAAATTAATTCTTCTAAAAATGGAGAATATTTACTTTTCAACGTCATAGATATCAATTACAATTTTGAAAAGTGCCTATATGGCTGTTAAGGGTCTAAATACCGCTGATTTCCACTGACATTTAGGCTTTGCTGGACTTGGGCTGCAGAGCTGTTTCATTACTTTGTAGAATTCTGGGCTTTAGTTGGAGCCGAGCTCTGGGACACTCCCACCTCACAGGTTCCTAGGATTGCTAGGTTTTCACCCAGACAGCCTGTTTTTTCTGGCTCCTGTCCGGTAAAAACCCCCAGAAAATACCGGACATGTAAAATGTCCAGTATTTTCTGTTTCTCTCGGACATAAGGCTGGCGGGGACAACTTTCCCCTGCCGCGTCTGGCGTGGGGAAGTGAGGAGCATGGGGATTCTTAAAGGCGCAGCCAAGTTTGGTCTCCTGGGTTTGTTAGGGGTTTTTTTGCCCACGTTTGGGATTTTTGGTGAAAGCATCTAGCAAGCCTAACAGGTTCTTACAGCCTAGACTCCAGCCCAAACCCAGATGTCCACACAGCAGTAAAATACCGCACAGCCCAACTCCTATGAACCTGAGTTGGCAGGTACAGGCAAGCCATGGATTTCTCAATGCCCTGCACATATATCCCAATTCACTTCTGGAAATTACACTTCAGTGCTTAATAATTTTACTCATTTTATTCTTCAGCATACAGTACATATATATAGTATAGGTAAGTTAGACTATGAAAGTGAAACCAAATCACTGATCTTGCCATGTTAGAAAATAATGTTTTATCTTTGTGATTTTACATTCAACAAAGTATACAGTGCACTGCTTGAAAGTTAAAAAAAGACAATGCTAGCACGTTCCCATCACATGAAGGATTATGCTATTTAAAACCTAGGTATTATTGTTACTTCCTCCCAAATGTTCAGGATGCCATACAACACACAGAGGCAAATACCTGTTCCGACTCCTTGTTTCACTGAATGGAAATTTCCATTGACTTCAATGGCAGCAGACTCAGGATCTAAGCATCCACAAGAAATCTGGGACACAATCCTTAATAACTGTTTATAATTTAGATTGTATTAAAATCTAAAAGATGCTAAGTGTTTTCCATATGGGGGAAGACATACTCCGTGCTCCAAAATGCCCACCATGCATTATGCCTGGTAATAGTCCCATTGTCTTCAATGGGACTACTTGCAGGGATTATGTCCAGTAGCAAATGTTTGCAGTAATTGCCCCTTAGAATGCTCTGGGAGTGAGATTTTCCCATGAGTTCTCAATATAGTTGAGTAATTCACAATTAATTATTTCTTATTAATATAGCCTCTTTCTACTGGCTGAATATCTGCAAGCAAAAACCAAAACAAACCACCATTTCCTCGATAATCAAATGTGTATGATATATTTGTTTTCTCTATGGATTGATTAAAGATATTAATTGCTGAAATTCAAGCAGTGTTGCTTAATTGTGTTGGGAGCATAGTTCCCACTAAGTTGCTCAGCCACGCATAAAAAATTATTTCCCTGCCAACCTCCTCTGGAGAGTTGCGCAGCAGCACTCGTGCAGAAGGTGGCTGCTCCAGTGGGCGAGACTGGCTGAGATGGCATGGTGAGGGAGCCGCTGGCCGGGGGGGGGGATGTGCAGTGGCCACATGGCCGGCAGGGAGGCCTGCTCTGGTGGCCACAGCTGACACATGGCGGGGGAGGGGAGCTTGTTCTGGCAGCTGGGGCTGGGAACGGGACCTACCGCATGGTGTGGGGGAGGAGTGTCTGCTCTGGCAGCCGGGAACGGGACATGCTACATGGACGGGGGTAGGTGGGAAGGTGGGGTCTGCTCCAGCAGTTGGGAACGGGACATGCTGCATGATGGGGAAGGGGAGAGGGTTCTGCTCTGGTGGCCAGGAAAGTATATGTTAATAAAGTGGGTGCCATGGGGGGCACATCCAAACCAGCACACATGACCTCTAGATTGGTGCACAAGCCAAAACTCACTCCGCTCATGGTTGGAAAATCTTAGAGGGAACACTGGTTAGGAAAACTAACATTCATGATGTTCATGTAACCAAGAAACAGAAATAAATTGTGTATCTAGCCTCAAAGTGAACAAGCAATATCAGAAATCATTCATGTTTTCATGCAGCTGTATTTAGGATTTTTATTCAATAAAGCTATGTCTACACTGGCGCGATCTTGCACCAGAAATATGCAAATGAGGCTAAGCGTGGACTATAATAGGTGTAACGGTATTGCGCAAGAGGGTTTTTCTTGCACAAGAAGGGGCAGTGTAGACGCTCCTTCTTGCGCAAGAGCCTCTTCTGAAAAAATGGCGGCTCATTAGATATGCAAATGAGGCTCGGCGATAGTCCATGCTTAGCCTCATTTGCATATTTCTGGCGCAAGATCGCGCCAGTATAGACATAGCCCATGTGTATAAGACCTGGTTCCCCAGCCAGGGGACAATTGCCCGGGGGCCCAGCGATTCTAAGGGGCTAGTGGTGCCCAGTTGCCACCACTATTACTGCGACAGTGAAGGCATCTGGAGCTCCAGCCCCCTTTAATTTGCCGATGGAATGCCACTCCATTACGCCACATGGCTCTGAGGGCTGGGCAGTGCTGAGGGCTGGGTGCTCCAGCCCTGCCCCTTCCTCCTGAGGCACAACCCTTTCTGGGGCATACAGCTGGAGCTGACACACATCCAGACCTGGGGCCCGCAGTGGCTGTTGGCCCTGCTGTATAAGGCACATCATGATTTCTGGTATTTTGCACTTTTTGTCACATACTGATCTATTCCAACATATTAATTTTGAGCTGAATCTTTAAACAAATTGTTGCAAATCCAATTTCAGTCTTTAAAGAGAGTGCTAGATTTAAACAATAAAAAATCCAACATGAACAACAAAAGCAAGTTTTAGTTTTATTTGAATTCAAACACTGTTGATGCTTATCTCCCCTGGACCAACAAATTCTATATCCTAGGAAACGTTTTCGTAAAAAACACACAAAAAGCAATCACCTCCCAAAAACAAAACAAAACCTACCAGATAACAAATATCACTATGACTGAGACTCAAAAGGAATGAGCTGAGTATAGCAAAGGCCTACACCATTAACTATAAGAACGTAAGGACCGCCACATAGGGTCCATCTAGCCCAGTATCCTATGGTCAATTCCAGGTTCTTTAGAGGGAATGAACTGAATAGGTAAACTTCAAGGGAGCCATCCTCTGTCACTCATTCCCTGCCCTGACAAAAACCAAGTCTAGGGACACCATCCCTGCCCATCCTGGTTAATGGCCACTGATGTACTTAGGCTCCATGAATGTATCTAGTTCTTTTTTGAACCCTGCTAATGTCTTGGTGTTCACATCCTCTGGCAGGGAGTTCCATAGGTTGAATGTGTATTGTGTGAAGAAATACTTCCTTTTATTTGTTTTAAACCTGCTGCCTATTAATTTCATTTGGTAACCCCTAGTTTTTGTGTTGTGGGATCAAGTAATTAACTTTTCCTTATTTACTTTTTCCACGCCTGTCATGATTTTATAGACCTCTATCATATCCCCCCCTTGTCGTTTCTTTCCCAATATGAAAAGTCCTAGTCTTATAAATCTCTCCTCAGACAGCAGCTGTTCCATACTCCTAATAATCTTCGTCATCCTTTTCTGAATGTTCTCCAAATTCAATATTTCTTTTTCTGAAGTGAGGGGACAACATCAACACACAATATTCAAGATGTGGGCATGCTATCTACTATATCAGTGGTCCCCAATGCGGCGCCCATGGGCGCCATAGCACCTGCCGGGCCATTTCTGTGCACCCGCCGAGTGATCGGGGCCGGCCCTGCCCCCGGGTGCATGGGCGTTGCCAGCCCCTTGGCGCGCAGCATATGGGCAGCCCTGCCCCCGGGTGCACGGTGTAAGGGCTGTGCTGGCCCCGGGCGCGCAGCTTATGGGCTGTGCTGGCCCCTGGGCACGCGGCACAGGAGCGGCACCGGCCCCAGGCGTGTGGCGCATGGGCGCTGCCGGCTTCTTGGCGTGTGGTGTATGGGCATCCCCGCCCCTGGGCATGCGGCACAGGAGCGGCGCCGGCCCCAGGCATGCAGCGCATGGGCTGTTCCAGCCCCGGGTGTATCAGCGTCCCCACCCCGGGAACACGGCACAGGAGCGGCGCCAGCCCCGGGAGTGCGGCGCATGGGTGGGCCCGCCCCTGGGTGCGTAAGTGGCCTCGCCCCCGGCAGCCCCAAAAGGTTGGGGACCACTATACTATAATATTTGAGAGAGTCTGTCTGTTTGTTCAAGAACTCCTCCTAAATGGTAAGAGCTAGGACCACCTACGTCAGTATACAGCTTCCTCTTATAATTTAAACCATGTTTAGAGTTTGGCCATGTCAGGAAAATGGGATGTGCCTGGAATGTGATTGCTTCTCATAAAACATAAGAAAATAAGAACGGCCATACTGGGTCAGACCAACGGTCCATCTGGCCCAGTATCCGG
This sequence comes from Pelochelys cantorii, assembly GCA_032595735.1. NCBI lineage: Eukaryota > Metazoa > Chordata > Testudines > Trionychidae > Pelochelys > Pelochelys cantorii. Next base: position 67,205,162 of record CM064328.1, read on the forward strand.
TCTGCAGACGGAGGGAGGGAACACAACAGGTAATCCTCACGTGATCCCTCCCCTGTCAACCATTTCCAAAACCCTACAGAAAAGAGACAGAATCACCAGGCAGGTGAAAGCAGCTGGCTGGAGGCACCATCCTTGCCCACCCCATCCGAGACTGTGCTGGCTCCAAGCCTCCCACTCCCGAAAGTTTTTAGGGAGAGCGGAGGTGCAGAAGCTTCACACACACACACCAATCTGTACAGGAACATTGCTGGCTGTTCCTCTTTGTCAGGCATGAAGGGGAAAGTGCACAGTTTGCTGCATTCCTCAGTCTGGCTGTGGAGCACAAGGGGTAAATGAACCTGGAACTGTCCCCACCGGGGGTTCAAAATTGACATAACTGAGTAAATGTAGAAAGAATATTCAGGGTGGACTCAGGGAGATCACAGGCTCAAGGCAGGCGTGCAGAGTGGTACCCCCAGCTGTGTCCGTGACACGCTGGGGCCACAGGAGGTGGCATCTTCCCCCCAGGAATGGCCCTCAAACCAGAACTGCCCCACAGCTGCTACTGCCAGGGGACAGGTGGTCTTTCCAAGGCTCCTACCCATCCTAACCTGAACCTGTCCCAGCCAGTGGACATGCACCCCTCCCACAGATGTGCCTGCTGGAGCTGCAGCAGCCAAAGAGAGGCGCTTCTCACTTGGGCCCAAGCTGCTGCGGTGAGAGAGGGCTGGAGTTGTCCTCTCTCACCACAGCAGTCTGCATACCAAACCCCTCATCTGCAGCCCCACCCCAGAGCAATGATTTCAATTAAGAATGTACATTTTCAGTTTATTTTCCAAAAAAAAAAAAAAAAAATTGAGATAAGGACCCGAGCAACACCGGGTAAATCTAGTGGATTTATAAAGAGGGAACAAGATAGAAAATATCTTATTATGTATCCCTTTTTTAATGATTCCTAACATTCTGTTTGCTTTTTGGACTGCTGCTACACATTTGAGTAGATGTTTTCAGAAAACTATCCGCAGCAAGTCCAAGATCTCTCTCTAGAGTAATAACAGATAATTTAGAACCTATCATTTTATATGTACAGTGGAATTATGTTCTCCAATGTGCATTACTTTGCATTTATCAACACTGAAGTTCATTTGCCGTTTTGAGGTCCAATCATTGAGTTTTTTGACATCCTTTTGAAGCTGTTTGCAGTCCTGGCCCATGCCACTTCCCACAGTTCCTGTTGGCCATGAATGGTGAACTGTGGCCAACAGAAGCTACAAGCACCCATAGCTGTGGACACAGAGGTAAATAAAGCATCTGATGGCCTGCTAGCAGTGAACCCTAGCAAACTGCAACCAGGCAGCAGGCCATTTATTGCTCACCCCTCCAACAGAGGAATGGGAACCATAAAGACAAAACAATAGAGAAGTGAGGATTTCACAACTACAACTTGTTGATAAGTGATTTCTTGCCAGACAGAATGTCATCATACAAAGCTTTCTTTAATTATCTTAAGAGCTGTTTCTTTATATCTGTGGTGTCAAACGTGCTACCCACTGGCTGGATGAGCGTGGCTAGTTCACTATAGCAGTAGCCACTATAGTGGCTACTGCTTCAGAACTGGCTGGACACCACGGCTTTATATGGTGATAACAGGTACTATTCGGACAGTATTTCCTTCTTAACAGCCACTATTATATTGTTTTAATGCCATGTAGATGGAATCTGAGGACGTGACTTTCTGCTTCTTAGCTCATGGCTTGCTGCTCTCCCAAAATGGCTGTAGACAAAGGCCTCAGTCCTTAAAATATTAAAAGGCCTTTTACTTACAGAAGTGTAGTGCTGTTGATGTGCTTTGGCCTTTGACTGAGACAGAGTCTGACAATCAGTATTTGTTGGCAGCCATAGTCGACTTTGCAAAGTGGCCTGAACTTCTAGTAAGGAACAAAGGTGCTGTGATTGCAATACAGATTCTACTGAATGAATTCTTCACCAGCTCTGGTGTTGTGAATTAGTTACACATGGATTAAGGGAGAAATTTTGAATCTATAGTGTTTCAATAAAGTTTCTGAGATTCTAAGGAACCACAAAACTCACACCACCACAGCACACCCCAAACCTGATGAGATATTGTAAAGGTTCAATTGGATTCTGTGTGGGGGGAGGTGTTTCAGCTGGCTACCTTTGTAGATCAGCACAAAAAGGGACTTTGAATAGCATATCGCCTTCCTTTTGATTACTTATAGAACAGCTGTCAAGGAGAATACAAATGTACCCCAGCATTTCTCACATTTGGGCATGATCTGAGGACTCCAGTAAATCTCTGGTAGAGAGTTTATTACAAGGAACAAAGGAATTTGTCCCCATTTGGGCTATATAAAAACCTTACAATCCCAAACTGAAAAAGTTCACATCTTTTCTAGAACAAAATAGAGGATATCCTCTGATAAATTGAAAAGGTTCAGTGTCATATGGGGAAATTTTTAAAAGAGGATTTCTTGTCTGAGTCCATAATCCTAGGAGAAAGAAGATTATGAGCATTAACATGGTTAAATCTTGGGAGGGACCATAAGAACAGCCATAGTGGGCCAGACCAAAGGTCTATCAAGACTAGTATCCTATCTTTTCACAGACGCCAATGCCAGGTGCCCCAGAGGGAATGAACAGAACAGGTAATAATCAAGTGATCCATCTATTGTCACTCATTCTCAGCACTGACAAACAAAGGCTAGGGATACCCTCCCTTCCCATTCTGGATATCAGCCATTGCTGGACCTATCCTCCATGAATTTATTTGGTTCTTTTTTGAACCCTGTTAAAGTTGTGGCCTTCACATCATTTGGAAGGGATGTTAAATCTAATTATATTATGGTCACTACAGCCCGTCTCCGAATTACGACCACCTCCACTTACTACCACTTGCACTTATGACCAAAGCGGTCGTAAATGCGGTCCCCGAGTTACGAACGCGATCTGTGCTTACAAAAGCACGGTGGCCATGTAACTCAATGGGATCCGAGTTATGAACACTTCGAGTTACGGCCAAGTGTTTGGTCCGTAACTCATTCGTAACTCAGGGACTGGCTGTATTACCAAATGGACCAGATCCTGTGCTCCATTTAGGACTAAACCAAGAATTGCCTCCTCTTGTGGGTTCTAAGACTATCTGCTCCAAAAAGCAGTTATTTAACAAGGCTCTTACTTTTGTGAGCTGATTAGCTCTACCCAGGAGTAAATGTCTGATTTCCCATATTGAAGCTAAGATAGTTCTAAGCCATCACATTAATAGTTTGTTCATATGTTGTAGAGGTTACTAGGTACATAGGACAAGAGATAGGTAGTTGTAAATCACTGACTTACTCTGTGTTTACAAGTTGGACAAGCCTCATTGGCAAGATATGCCCGGCACAAGATGGCTCCTCATGAGCACTAGCTCCCGCCTGGCCTCCTACATGTAAACGTGCAATTGCTGAAAAATTCCGTGGTTACACATTTACAAAAATAAACTATTGCTAACATCCCTAGTTCTAACAGGAATTAATCCAGGGAAGACATCTAGTCTATGTTACGCAGCAGGTGAGACTAGATGATCATAATGATCCCTTCTGGCCTTATAATTTATGAAAATGTCAAGTACTATTTAAAAACAAACAAACAGAAGCCATACCACACAGACCTAAATCACATTCAAACCAATGTCTAAACAAATGAGAGATGGCTCATTCTATGTGCCATCTAACCTTGAAAAATAATTTGATGATCTCAAAATATTTTCAGTTTAGAAAAAATACAGTTATATTTTTTCTGTAAATCTTTCAGACGAATGGGCCCAAATCCTACATGAAGTAGAAACTCTTAGCTTCTACTGGCCTTACTTGAAACTGGGTGTGCACAGCATCTCTCAAAAAGTCACTCACCAAATTTTAGGATTGAATTGTTAGAGAACAAATCACAAGTTTTCTTCTACCCAATCACTTTTAAGAAAAATTCTGGCAAGTACACATAAGTACTTACTGAGATAAAGATGTTAAGGAGGTTTTCCAGCGTTGGGAGCTGTGGAATCAGTTTCTGTACCACTTTGCTAAAGGCTTCAAATATAGAATGATCATATATGCTTGTCAGATAAAAGCTGGAAAAAATGTCACCATATTTTCCTTTTAGCCATATAAGAGGAACATTCTGAGTCTGTCATAATGAGCATGTAAAATATTTTCAAAAACAAAGTACTTAAAGTTATGCATTTTCTCCTTGTAATAAGAAGTTGCATAATATTTCTTAAACAATTCTTTAACAAACTGAAGCCAATAATTAGAACAAATGCATCTATTTTCATGGCTATACAGCATGATAATACACAATATGAATACATGAAACCATAGGTACAGCAAAGCTGTGCTACATATGGAATTTAATGATGTAGTTCCTATTTCAATATTCTCTGAAAAGCATTTTCTGTTAACCAGAAGAGCAATATTACACAGCTGTTATGTATTGCTTTACATCTTGAAAATAGCAGGGATCAAATTAACAATGCAAAGATGTCACCAAAGTGGTTAGCTACTCTATGATTAGCATGTTTGTGAAGCACTATATCCATTACGATGGCATTTTTTACTTCACAACAAATCTCAAGAATGGCACTGAAGTTTCTAATGTCCTGTAGTTCCCAGTTTGTTATTTCCAATTATTTGCTAACATTATCTGCTTTTTCTACAGACTGAGTAATCTAGTCAAAGGAATCACCTTTTACCTTACCAGTCATATCTAATAAATTCTTGTTGTCTCTATTTCAATATATTTAGAAAGTGAAAACTATCAGATAAGCTGCTCAGGTTTCTAGCTTTAGCATTAAACATTGCTTTTACTCTTTCCCAGCAGACACCATGCACAGTTGCTTCTCTCACCTGAGGTGAATCTTCTCCAATCCAGCATCTGCAAGGTCATCATTTGCCCTCTGGTGAATGTCTCTTTGGGTTTCAATCTTGTGATCATCAGATAAACCATCCACTTTATGAATAAAGATTTCAAAGTTGATGTCTGGATTCACTTTATAAGCTCTAGTCACAGTGAGATGCAACCTAGCCAAGGCCTCCATATAATCATCCTAATAATGGAAAAATAAAACCCAGAACCCTATGACAAACAGTTACAAGACAAAAAGCTAAGTTTTATATGATACTAGTGGATACATCTACATTCAAAATTCCTTTGCTTTAAACTTCTGAGATCATCTATTATTTGCACAGAAGTCCAATTGCCACTAGTCCATGCAAGGAACCAGAGACCTTTAAAGGAGACTAGTTATTTTTGCATTTAAAATAAAAACTAAAACTAGGTTTTGAACCTTTATTTGCAAAAAAAAAAAAAAAAAAAAAAGTTAAAAATAACCAATTCTGTCAACTTAATTGTAATTAGTGGTTAAAGTTTTCAAAAGCACCTAGGTCCCATTAAAAGACAACAAAACTTAGGCTCTAAGCCCATGATGTCCAACATGCTAGCCGCTAGCCACATGTGGCTATTTGGCTTGAACAACATGGCTATTTGGCTGGTTGAGTGTGGCTAGTTCGCTACAGCAGTAGCCACTATAGTGACTACTGCTTCAGAATTGGCTGGACACACAGCTCTAAGCCCTATTGAAAGGAAATTTGACTGTCTCTGTTTGATATTCCATTTGTCTACAGCTGGAGGAGAAAAAAGACTAACATATGGCCTGAAAAACACCCTTATACTTTTCTCTTTACCTGAGAATCTATGACAAATATCAGTGCTCCAGTTCCTCTGAAAATCATCTCATAATCAAAGGTAGGGTCAAAGAAGTCAATTTGCCCAGGAAAATCCCATATCTGAAAGTTAACAAAGGAGCTGTTGGAAACATCCTCTCTGCAGATCTTGTTAGTGCTCTCCAAGAAAAGGGTTTCATTTGGAGACATTTTGTGAAAGACAACTTTCTGAATGGACGACTTCCCACTTCTTCTCAGTCCCATGAGTAGGATTCTTGGCTTAACTTCAGTACTGAAGGGGTCACTGAAATCCAGAACTGAATAAACCACACAATAAGCAGGGATAAATTACAACAGTAGTATTCATATTAAATATGATATTCTATGCACTTTCTATTTACTTACATTTTACAATGTTAATTATACTACTTTATTTTACCTACATTTACATCTGCATCTGGACTACAAATGTCAGTTTCAGAAAGTGGAAAGAAAGATATTAAAAATAAGATTTATTCCCCATTTTCAACTACAGTTTGAGAACCTAAGATTTCTCGTCTGAAAGAAGATGAAGAGTATGCAGGGCAATATATCTGGAGTAAGAGCTGTTTTGTAGCATCCAACACACATGTTCACACAAAAACAAACTCTTCATACCTCCCACAACCTAAAAATATCTAGGTCTAATCTTCATTATAAGAAGATACATATTTTTGCAGGTATGTGTTTGTGGAGTAATAGAAATAACATTCAGCACAATAAATTCCAGCATCCAGTTCGGGACTGTACACTCTTAAATACCACCACTCCCCTGCTGTCGCTTCACAATTTATCTTACTGCTCACTGATGCACTCCATGTAGCATGAATGCTCAGCAGCTCTATAATGAGAATTTGGTATGTTACTATTACACTGTAATTGTCACCAGAACAGAGGCCATAGATCATACCTATCAGTGCTGACAATTTTGGACCTGATATCACAAATCTTCATGTGCAGAATTCCGACTGAAGAAATCTCAGTTCTGATGAACAGTTGGGACATGAACAGGTAATCAGTTAACTAGCTACCCGATAAGCCTCACTCTTAATGGGTGAGGCTTACTGGGTAACAGTTAACCGTTACCCGGGAGCAGCCCTGTGAGGTTGCTGGCTCCCAACCTGCACAGGCTAAGAGTTGGCAGCCTGGGGCAGGGGGCATGGAATCAGTTGGGGAGGGGAGTTGTTGGCTCCCAGTCCATGAACCCACTGCCGCATCTGCCCAGCGACAGCCTACTGACTGCTGGGAGCCGGCAGCACTCCCCTCATCCCCACTGATGCTTCTGTCCAGCCCACAAGCCTGCATGGGTTAGAAGCCAGCAGGTTTCACCCTCCCTTCCTCATGAGGCTGCCATTGAGGCTGGGAGCTGAGCTGTCCCTGCCCCTGGTACAGGGGCCCCTCTGCCCACCCTGTTTAATCAGTTAATGTTTAACCGGTTAACTAATTAAATGGGATTTTACATCCCTAATATACAGCAGGGCATGAGGAGGAATCAGATGTATGTTGCATATGCCCAGCAGGGTCATATATTTTTCCACAGTGTAAACTGATAACATACTTTGTAGTGACTGGGATGAAAAATTTTTTTTTTAAAGTATCCACACATTGATATAATGGCAGACGCTAGCTTGAAGCCTTACAAGCCACAGAAAGATCACCAATTTTCTACAGTAAATCTGCAATCACAACCTTTCAGACTTTCGCTCTACCTGTATCAGCTGCTTTGGAGTATAGGACCTTAAGAATACATAATCCTTTTAATTTTTTAATAATAATCTAAATGGATTATCTGCACTTGATGGCAACACATAGTTTGCACTCTTTAGGGTAACTTTCACCTAAAGAGTGCAAACTATGTGTTGTCATCAAGTCTATATACTCTTCCAGAAATTGAGTATGTTACTTGAAGTACACCGCAGGCATATAAAAAAAATAGTACATACCCTGTTATGTATCTCGTATTAATTACTCAGGTGGTATACCAGGGAACTAGTATCTTGTCTGTATTGTTACAGAGCATCACACTGGCACCACCTACTGGCTCAAAAGTAACTAGACTAGGCAGCTACTGATTGTGATAAAGATTAGGGATGTAGAATCCTGTTTTATTAGTTAACCAGTCAAACATTAAGATTAACCGGTTAACTGATTGAACAGTGGCAGACGGGGGAGGAGGGGGGGGATTCCAGCCCTACTAGAGCACCCACACCACAAATGGGCTGGGGCTGTTCCAGACCTTCTGGGATACTGACTCCCAGCCAACATAGGCTGGGATTTGGCAGCCTTGCAGGGGGGAGGTGGGGAAGGGCAGAAGCAGCAGCAGGGCAGGGGGAGGGCTGGCAGCTCCCAGCCTGTGAGAGCCCGTGGGCTGGGAGTCAGCAGACTCGCACAGCCTGGGAACTGTCAACCCTCCTCGACCCTGCTGCTGCTTCTGCCTGTGCAAGCCTGCTGACTCCCAGCTCATGCAGGCGGGGAGCTGGCAATCCTAAACCCGCTTCTGCCCACACTCCCCTGTGCGAGGCTGTCGACTGCAGCCCTGTGGGGCTGGAGCAGTAAGGGTGATGCTTACGGGGTAACCAGTTACCTGTTTAAATCCCTAGTGCAGATGATGTTGTAACTCCTGGATTTCATGATTTTTAGATAATTTTAAAAGGCTTGTACCCATACCACCTTGTAAAATGATCCCATTAGATGTCACAAGTTAAACGGTGTCAGGTTGGACTATACATGAACAAAACTCCTCCAAGTAAAACATACTTGCTGTAAAAAGTGGCGTCAGCACTTTTATCAATAGCAAACTACTGCCCTTCTATGGTGTGATATTTACATTGCTGAAGATATGGTCTTGTAGGCAAACAAACAAAAGTTCTGGGAATTCATAGTTTATTTTTTTCAAAAGAAAAAGAAAAAAGTTTTTGAATGATCCCCACTGCTCCAAAATATACAATACTAGGAGATTTACTCAACAGTGCTTAAATCAATTAATTTTTGTTTTTCTTCATTTGAAACATTTCTCTGGGGTGGGGATGAGGGGTTCAGTATTCAGGCTGCTCACGGAGTGAGGACTACCCCAACTGTCTCTCATCGCAGCAGCTTGGGGCCACATGAGAAGCGTCTCTCCATGGCTGCTGCAGCTCCAGCGGGCATAGCCTGGGAGGGGTGCATGTATCTGGCTGGGACAGGTCCAGGTTCGTCTGCCCCTTGCGCTCCCCAGGCAGAGGCTATGTCTAGGCTACAATGATCTATTGGAAAAAGGTACGCAAAATGCGCTCTACAATTTGCGTACCTTTTTCCAACAGTTTTTTCAGAAGAGGCATTTCTGAAATTTAGCCCATCTACACTGAGCCAAATTTCAGAAAATCCTCCTCTTTTGAAAGAGCCCTTCTTCCTCGTGGAAGGAGGAAGACAGGGATTCCAGAAGAGTGATCTGCTCTTCCACAAAAAAAAGCGGAAGAGTAGATGCGTTCCCTTGACGCGGCAGAGATTTTCCGGGATACCAAAACCCCCGTAATCTAGACGTAGCCAGAGTGAGGAATGCTGTAAACTGTGCACTTTCCCCTTGCTCTGTGACAAGGCAACAGCCAGCAATATTCCCATATGACTCGGAGATGGGGGAGCCTCAGCCCTCCCACCCCGCCCTTGGAGGGCTCAGGGCTGAGGAAGACCCAGACTGGGGGAAGGAGGGGGCACCCCAGCCAGCCCCTTTCACTTGCCTGTTGATTCTGTCTTTTTCTGTATGGTTTTATGAGAAGCAATCCCATTCCAGGCATATCCCATTTTCTTGGCACAACCAAACCCTTACGTTACTTTAAGTAACGATAAGAGGAAGCTAGCTCTTACTGTTTAAGAGGAGTTCTTGAACAAACAGAGAAAATCTCTAAAATATATAGCAGTCATGTCAATGTGTACATGCAACTGTTTATAGAGAGTATACACTGTAATTAGATATCTCCCTTGCCTCAGGCTTGTGGAGCTTCGGGCTAAGAGGCTCTTTAATTGTGGTGAAGAGATCCAGGCTTGGGCAGCAGCCCAAGCTCTGAGACCCTTTCACATCGCAGGATCCCAGAGACCAGGCTCCAAGTCATGCCTAGGCATCTACAATGCAATTAAACAGCCACTTTGCCTGAGTTCATGAGCCACCTAGCACAGGCCAAGATAGATATATCCATAAAGAGCAATTTGTTAACTGTCTTGGCCAACTCCAGATAAGTGAAAACCTCTTTGATGGTTTATTTAATCATAAACATTTGAATTAAAGACTTTCTTTTGCTTTCTTTTTTGTCTGGTTTTTTTTTTTTTTTGCATTTTTAAAGAATAAAAATATGTATCTTGTCCGAAACCAATTAATTACTTGATTTTTTAAAATTGTCACATTAGGTAAACTGCCAAATCAGTACCCCTTTTTCTGGAATCCTAATTTGTTGCTAGAAAAAAAAAAAGACTGCTTAATGCTAAAATTATACTTTAAAAAAAAAACTTACTTTCAAGCATCAGATTTGCTAACAAATACAACTAATGTGAACTCTATTGCTTTTGAGACTTCACTTTAGCTTTCTTATTTTGCAAGTTTGAGATAGACAGATACACTATATTTTCAGCCTATAGATGGCAGAATTGCTAGAGCATTTTCCTTTGAGAAGATTAGAGATTTCCTTTTATGTAGACTAGGAATGGGAAGATACACTGTCCGCCCACATTCTTTTGTTGACTGCATGAAAAGTCCCTTCTCAGCTGGCCACAGAAATGCCTAGGGAGTGTATTTGTCACTACAACTTTCCAGACTAGGTTACTGAATTGTAGTTATGATATGACAAATACTAATCTATACATTTCACTTACTTTGACAGTCAGGGAAAAAATCTATTTTCTTTAGAAAATAAAATTATTGTAATAATTGATATATCTTTCTTTAAAAGCTAACGTCTATGAAAGTCAGCTTTACACATAGCACAAGTCATGAAGATGTCAACAGTTTTCAATCCAGATCAGCATGATCCTTTATCTTAATTTCTATCTACAACCATAAAAATCCAGACTGCAGAAGTCATACTAGTTAAGTAATGTGTCCTTTGGAAGTATTCACAAATCAAGTTTTGTGCAAAACAACCTATTCAGAAGCACTTTTCTCTGGTGTGATGCCCTTAGGTCATGACAGAATTCATATATCAAAAGCAGTTTCACGCACATTTATACAGTGCCACTGGCATATACACTGCACTATAGAGAAAAAGCAAGACAAAAGTCTTGCTCAGAGAAGAGTTCATAATCATTGAGAACAGTATGGAGTCTTTACTGTGTTCTACTAGTGACAGTAGTATATAGCCTATGCCATATTAGCTTCTTCATGTTACTGGAGAGGCTGAATTATATTTAAAGCACCACTCCATGGTTTATAGATTTCTTTCAAACAGACTTCTTTAAGTTCCGACTCCTTATCCTGTGTCCTACCCCAAGAGTGGGAGACAATTACAATATATATCTTACCTATGTTACAGGTATGTTACAAGACTAGAAGTGAAGAGGCCATCATGTAAAGTAAGAATCTGATTTGCAGGTCCCTTTTGAGGATCAGGCCTTTGTCTGTAACTGTAACATAGGAGCTCAACTATTTAAGCCAAATGCTGACTACCTCAATAAACAATATCAGACAAAAAGCAGGGAATTAAAATAGCCTTTTACAGTTTATTCTGTACATGATGTTACTGATGCATTAACAACATTCCCAAGTCCCAGTTTTAGTTTAAACTAATATATGCCTGCCTTTTTTTTTTTTTTTTTTGCCTCTCTAATGTGAATCATTATTATGTCCATTTTTCTACTGTGATACGGACTTTACTGATTCAGAGAAATAATTCCTCATTGACCAAATTCCCATCTGCTGTGCATTTCTTATGCTTCCATTGTTGTTAATGTGACCTTTTGTTATACTGTGGTATGCACCATAGTGTCCCCCTGACAAAATATGTACCAAACATCCTCAGTGTTAACGGATGGCCTGAGCCCAAAGAGTTAACAAGTAAGAGTTATGTGCAAATTAAAAAGCTATTCAATTAGTGAAGGTTCATACACACTATAGGTAGGAGAAGGGTTCTGGGTGGAGATGAGGAAGGAATGATGGCCTTGAGGTTAAAGAGCAGATTGAGAATCAGAAGATCTGGTTCTGTTCAGCCACAGACCCACCAGATCTGGCATTCTGATCCTGCACGACTTTGGGCCTGTCACGTAGGTGCTTTCTAGTATGGTATCCCATCTGCAAGTGAGAAGATTTGTATTTCATACACAAGTGGGTGTGAGGCTTTACAAAAAATTAAGTGTTTTAAAAGAATGATTATATGTGGAAAGCTGTAAGATTGTTGTGTTTTATTCACTAACATTTCCCAGTGTTCAGTCAAGAGGTAAGTAACTACTAGTATTGGAAGATGATCCATAGTATGTTCATGACAGAAACTCCCTGTGTATGTACAATCATAACTTTTTCCATAAATGATTAGTCCGCTTTATCCCTGGACTCCACCATATTCACATAGGGGTTATCTGCCATATATTGAGCTTCCTCCAGTTCTCTTTCTTGGGAAGGAGGGATTGGTGACACTGATCATTGCCGTTTGCTCCATGGGTCACAGAGAAAGGAAGATAGAGCCTGAGTAAACCAAGGAGAAGAGAAACACATCTTTCCCTCCAGACCAATGGAAGTTACATAAAAGAGGTAACACAGATCCAGGATGTCTCTATGGCAGGGCTACTCAACATGTGGCCCGTGGGCCGTTTGTTTGCGGCCCATGGTGCGGTTTAGGTTTACATTGGGCTCAACATGTGGCCCACGGGTGGGAGACAAAACAAAAAGGTAGTCAATATAATGGTGTTCTGTTGACATGCATTTTAGTAGTTAAATTCCTGGACTGTCATTGTTCATTAATAGTGCTATCATATGGGTGGATATCAGATAAATATTGCATTTTATTAATATCAGAAGAACTGACTTAAATGGAAGCCTGTGTGTTGTGCAGTCTTGCCTTAATCTTTGTATTCATGCCTGTCAGTGTGAAATAACCCATCTGCATATATTTGCATATATATGCAACCACACTTAAGTTGTGGCCCTCAACATATGCTGTGAGTATCATTGTGGCCCCTGGGGCTTCCAAAGTTGAGTAACCCTGCTCTATGGTATGGAGACTCTGCCATCTGCAGGCCTCAAAAGCAATAGGCAGTCCAGATCCTCTAGACTTCCAAGAGAGCTGTTGGGAGCCAGAGCCTTCATGGAGGTGTAGAAACTCTATGAATTGCCTTACCCCCTGTGGATTCCAGAGAGCTGTCCAGTTTAGAAGAGGGTCTCACAGCTCAGACAAGGGAGAGAAGGTATCCTTTAAGGAACAAGAGAAGATAAATTCCATAGGGATCTTCAAGATTTTCTCCCGCAATGCTTTTGCTTCCTTTAGATATTTCTGGGACATAGTTGTTTGCATTAGTTAAATATAATATTAGCATGCTAATAGAAAAAATATTTTCTGTAGGGTTTTTTTTTTAATTTCTGCAGTAGCAGCAAAAGTCTACTGAGATATGATCACCATTATCTTCTCAGTGACTTCCTCTGGATTACTTCTCTACTGCAAGCCTTAAGCTAACCAAATTTATTTAAAAATGCTGTTAAGAAACAAAAGTTTATAACTAATTTATATCAATCTTTGCAGACAGTTCTCCTAACAAAGAAGTGGTCAGACATGTTGGAAAAAAAATGTGGATGAACAAATTACTACAGAGGAATGGGGTTTGGTCTGGAAAAGAGGACCAACAACTTCCATGTATAGCACAACAAAGGAAAATTTTGTTAAGATACTGTTTTAAAGATACCTCGCACCTATCAGGTAAAAAGTAGAGATTACATGGGGTAAGTGTTGAGAAATTGTGGTGAAAGAGATTTTATGTATGTACAGAACATGTCCAGTCATTAGAGAGTATTGGGAACCAATCTGTAGCCAGATATCACAAACTATTGGATATTTTTTACCAAATCATCCTTTGGTAATCATCCTGGGACTTCCTACTGGAAATGGCCATACAAAAGGAAATAAAGAATTAATCTCTCATCTTCTAGTATCTGATTGGCTACTGGTAGCATCTCACTGCAAAAAGAAAAACAGCCCGACTACAGAAGAATAGTTCAAAAATACAGGGGGGCCATGATTATGGAAAAATTAATACATACATTACGAACCCAGTAAAATAGAGGAACGATAGATACCTGGCTAGTTGGTTGCATTCAGACATAGTACATTCACCTGCAAAAACGCCAATATATCTGTCTAATTTTTTTAATATTAACATACCTACTATGTTAAATGTGTATATATAGATTTCAATTTAATGTAATACAATCCCGAGAAATGGCATAAATGTTATAATGATGTTCACTTTGTAATACAGTAACACCCTGTTAAACAGAAAGATCGGATTACTATAGTCTTGTACAACAGCTCTTTAAATGAAAGCTAACTGTTGTAATTGATTGTTTTGCTTCTTATATTTACATGACAAAGATTTGTAAACTTGTTAAAATTTCCTAAATAAATAAGTAGTTTGAAAAAAATAAACATACTATCAGAAAATCCCTTACTCATATTGCCAAGTGATTTTATAAGCAGTAATACTTATTATACCATATAAGTTTGTATATCAATGAATAGTTGACTTTGTATTGTGTATTTAAAAAGCAATCCACTGAAATACTCAGTGGTCTCCAAGCTCCTTTGTAAAATGTAACAGTGTTTCAAGAGGAAAATAGTGCACATTCTGAGTGAAAGCTAAGGTGTTGGCCTCAGCTGCCTCTTTTGTATTTTATTTCTCAACAACCATTTGTTCCATATCAATTCACTGTTGCTGCCACATGCACTGATAGATCTAAGCAAATAGCAATACAGACACCCACAGCAACATGTATAAGCATACAGTTATACAGATACTTAAGCAGAGCCAGGAAATATGGGGACTGACATTCACAGCTGAAGAACAACCCTGGAGACAGAGCTCTTTGCTTGCTGCTGCCTTTTATAGCCTTACATCTGTCCTCCCTGCCTCTTGGCACTCTAAAGCAACATCACCAAGCTATGTCCATTTGTATTATACATGGAAAGCTTTCAGGGCAAAAGACATGGTAAGGACTACATGAAGATCTTTTTCTGTTCAAATGTCTTCTATTTCCATTAGGATAACTCCTTTCCCCTTCCCCAACACACATAACCAGTGCTGCTCTCCTACTTCCCCTCCCTCACCAGAACACTGAGTCCCCCTCTCTCTGTCCACTCCCCTTTATATGCATCCTTATTCCTCATACGTTCCCTTCATCACACAGCCATCTTCCTTCCTGCCTCCTACTCTGTAACACAGACAACTTTGACATGCTCACACTTGTTTACTCTCCCTCCCCTCCCAATACAGTGATTGCTGCCTTACCTTCCTATTCAATATTCCTTACACCTTCCCAAAAGAGTCCTGACCTTCCCAGCTAACCTCATCCACAATCACGCTTCACACACCCCCGAGTCCTGATCTCCTCTTTCCCCCACATAGTTAGACCTGCTCTCTCCCTCCTTCCCTATGTCAAATCCCTATAAAAGCCAGTCAACCACTGATCTGTTTCATAAGCTCACACATGGCCAGACCCTAACCCCATCCTATACTCCACCATCAATAAATCCTGCCCGATCCCATATGCACACTGCCAACCCCTGCTTTTATCCCATCCTCAGGACCTGCCTCCTCCCAGCTCATTCCCAAAGAGCCAGCCTCTTCCCTCCCCCCCTCCCCCCACTCAGAGCCAGGTTCTCCAGTTAGTCCAGGCCTTCATCCTATCACCGCATTTCCAGATCCATACCCTCCTCCCGCCCCAAAAAAGTCATTGCCCTCACCCCTCCCCTGTCCCCTCACACCTAGAACCAAGACCCCATTCCCTCACTGCCTTTCCCTATGTCCTCCTGACAGATCTAGTCACTCCCTGCTCCCTCCCCACCTAACCTCTCCCTTGTCCCATCTCCCTCTCTACCCCACAACCAGCCTATCTTGTCCCATCCCCCAGTGCCACCCCCTCCACACCCCGCGCATCAGCCCCTGCCTTGCCCCATCCCCCAGTGCCACCCCCCGCGCATCAGCCCCTGCCTTGCCCCGTCCCCCAGTGCCACCCCCCGCGCATCAGCCCCTGCCTTGCCCCGTCCCCCAGTGCCACCCCCTCCACCCCCCGCACATCAGCCCCTGCCTTGCCCCGTCCCCCAGTGCCACCCCCTCCACCCCCCGCACATCAGCCCCTGCCTTGCCCCGTCCCCCAGTGCCACCCCCTCCACCTCCCGCGCATCAGCCCCTGCCTTGCCCCGTCCCCCAGTGCCACCCCCTCCACCTCCCGCACATCAGCCCCTGCCTTGCCCCGTCCCCCAGTGCCACCCCCTCCACACCCCGCGCATCAGCCCCTGCCTTGCCCCGTCCCCCAGTGCCACCCCCCGCACATCAGCCCCTGCCTTGCCCCGTCCCCAGTGCCACCCCCCGCGCATCAGCCCCTGCCTTGCCCCGTCCCCCAGTGCCACCCCCTCCACCCCCCGCACATCAGCCCCTGCCTTGCCCCGTCCCCCAGTGCCACCCCCTCCACCCCCGCGCATCAGCCCCTGCCTTGCCCCGTCCCCCAGTGCCACCCCCCGCGCATCAGCCCCTGCCTTGCCCCGTCCCCCAGTGCCACCCTCTCCCCCCCGCACATCAGCCCCTGCCTTGCCCCGTCCCCCAGTGCCACCCCCTCCACCCCCCGCACATCAGCCCTGCCTTGCCCCGTCCCCCAGTGCCCCCCTCCAGCCCCCGCACATCAGCCCCTGCCTTGCCCCGTCCCCCAGTGCCACCCCCTCCACCCCCCGCACATCAGCCCTGCCTTGCCCCGTCCCCCAGTGCCACCCCCTCCACCTCCCGCACATCAGCCCCTGCCTTGCCCCGTCCCCCAGTGCCACCCCCTCACCTCCCGCACATCAGCCCCTGCCTTGCCCCGTCCCCCAGTGCCACCCCCTCCACACCCCGCGCATCAGCCCCTGCCTTGCCCCGTCCCCCAGTGCCACCCCCGCACATCAGCCCCTGCCTTGCCCCGTCCCCCAGTGCCACCCCCCGCGCATCAGCCCCTGCCTTGCCCCGTCCCCCAGTGCCACCCCCTCCACCCCCCGCACATCAGCCCCTGCCTTGCCCCGTCCCCCAGTGCCACCCCCTCCACCCCCCGCGCATCAGCCCCTGCCTTGCCCCGTCCCCCAGTGCCACCCCCCGCGCATCAGCCCCTGCCTTGCCCCGTCCCCCAGTGCCACCCCCCGCACATCAGCCCCTGCCTTGCCCCGTCCCCAGTGCCACCCTCTCCACCCCCCGCACATCAGCCCCTGCCTTGCCCCGTCCCCCAGTGCCACCCCCTCCACCCCCCGCACATCAGCCCCTGCCTTGCCCCGTCCCCCAGTGCCACCCCCTCCACCTCCCGCACATCAGCCCCTGCCTTGCCCCGTCCCCAGTGCCACCCCCTCCACACCCCGCGCATCAGCCCCTGCCTTGCCCCGTCCCCCAGTGCCACCCCCCGCACATCAGCCCCTGCCTTGCCCCGTCCCCCAGTGCCACCCCCCGCGCATCAGCCCCTGCCTTGCCCCGTCCCCCAGTGCCACCCCCTCCACCCCCGCACATCAGCCCCTGCCTTGCCCCGTCCCCCAGTGCCACCCCCTCCACCCCCCGCGCATCAGCCCCTGCCTTGCCCCGTCCCCCAGTGCCACCCCCCGCGCATCAGCCCCTGCCTTGCCCCGTCCCCCAGTGCCACCCCCCGCACATCAGCCCCTGCCTTGCCCCGTCCCCCAGTGCCACCCTCTCCACCCCCCGCACATCAGCCCCTGCCTTGCCCCGTCCCCCAGTGCCACCCCCTCCACCCCCCGCACATCAGCCCCTGCCTTGCCCCGTCCCCCAGTGCCACCCCCTCCACCCCCCGCACATCAGCCCCTGCCTTGCCCCGTCCCCCAGTGCCACCCCCTCCACCCCCCGCACATCAGCCCCTGCCTTGCCCCGTCCGCCCGGCACGGCGGGACACTCACAAGCTTCATCGGCGCCGGGCTCCGGGTCTCCATCCGAGAAGGACTCGGCCCCATCCCCGTAGTCCGCCAGTCCAACGAGCTCATCCCCCTCCTCCTCCTCCTCCGGCGGCTTCCTCGGCCCTTGGCTCATCGCGGTTCCGATTCGATCCCCTCCCCGGGGGCTTCTCGGCCGGG
The DNA here is from genome assembly GCA_032595735.1 of Pelochelys cantorii. Lineage (NCBI taxonomy): Eukaryota > Metazoa > Chordata > Testudines > Trionychidae > Pelochelys > Pelochelys cantorii. The sequence continues at coordinate 67,223,148 of CM064328.1, forward strand.
CCAGGCGGCGCTGGGAGCCGAGCAGCCGGAGCCCCGCGTCCTCCCACGGGAGCAAGCGCGAGTCTGCGTGACCCGAGTCACCTGACACAGCCGGGCGGTCACAGGCACCGCCGCCGCGCTGTGCACACGCTGGGCCGTGCCCTGTGCCCGCCACTCGGCCCTGCCGGGCGCGCCGCCCTCCACTGGCACAGGGCACTGCGCCACTGCCAGGCAATCACTCCCACAGCCTCCCCGCCCAAACAAATCGGCACTGCCCCACCCGCCACGCCGGGTTGTGCCCCTGGCCATTCACACCCACAACCTCCCGCCCAACTCACAGGCACTGTCTCTATACACGCTGTACACTGAGCACTTACCCTGACCAGTCACACCCTCAACCTCCCCCCACTCCCGTCACTCACAAGCACTGCCACAGTGTGCTTGGTCAGCTGTTCTCCAGGCCAGTCACACCCACAGTCTCCCCCCCCACACACACACACTCAGGGTCACTGCCGCACTGCTATGCCTCAGGCCAGTCAGACCCATAGCCTCCCCTGCCCCCTTCACTCGCAGGCACTGCCACGCTGAGCTGTGCACCAGGCCAATCACACCCACTGCCCCCCTCCCAGTTACCCCCATCATTCAGACACAGGCAGTGCCAGGCTGCACAGTGAGTCATTCCTCAAGATAGTCAAACCCACAGCTTATCATCATTTACAGTCACTGCCCCACTGTGAATGTCAAGCCAGGCACCAAGCCAAACACAGCCTATCCCAATCATTCACCCATAGGCACAACCACACTGCCCACAGAGCTCTGTCCTCGGTCAGCCAGCCAGAATACCCCCTCCCCGCCATTGGTATCATACAGGCATTGCCATATTATGCACACAAACATTGTCATTTACTCTGGCATTCACACACATGAAGGGACATAAATAGTATATACTCACACAGTTATAGACTGTATTTACAGAGAAAGATATCTGTTGTAACATGCAAAACCCATATGTAACATTATTGATATCCACATCAGCGGAAGCTAGTTTTCACAGATTTTTTTAAAAATCTATATCTATTAATTCACACAGGCACACCAATTCATTTTCACAGGCTCACCCATTTATACAGATGGGCACTCAAACATGAAGACACGGTCATACATAAATACATTAGTGGCATCATAGAGCCATAGTAAGGGCAAGGGGAAATCTCCCACCTACAGACTCCTCTCAAGGCCAACCCCTCTTTTCCTGTGGGTTCTCAGCTGGGCAAAATGTCCAGTATCTGGATCTGGGACTCGTGACTCTAGATGTACAACTTTCATCTGCAGCAGGGCACAAATGGGCAGAAAAATCCTAATATGGATAATGCCCATGAACCCCACATACCTGGCAGGGGACATTCTTTAGACAATGGCAGGAACCACATAGCCAAATTAGCAGGCACTGCTAGGCAGACACAGCACCCGTCAGCCATCAAGCCTTGGCTCTTGGCTGGGTATCCTGCTACTATGCACCACATATTGCATATTAAACTATTCTGTGTGGACAATCTACTGGTACCAATGGTTTGCACACTCCCTTCATTATTCATCAAATCCTTACAAAAAGACTCATGGCATGAGTTTCCTCGGCAGTGCCAAAAGGCCTGAGAAGCTGATAGCCAACAACCTCCATAGGTTCATCAGTGACTATTAGGCAGGATGGTTAGGAAAGGTGTCCCTAGCCTCTGTTTGTCAGAAGCTGGGAATGGATGACAAGGGAGGGATCACTTCTGATGATTACCCACTCTGTTCATTCCCTCTGGGGTACTTATCATTGACCACTGTTGGAGGACAGAATACAAGGCTAGATGGACCTTTGGTCTGACCCGGTATGGTCATTTTTATGTTTCACACAGCAGTCTAGGTGTGATGGTCACATAATTCTCACTTGGTGCTGGGAACATGAGGTCCTACTTAAGCAACAACCCCCACTTATCTACAGCCAAAGAGGCCCCCGTCAAAGTTAGGGTAAAACAGGTTCATCTCTCACTAACTTCTTGCTGGTTTCCCACAAAAAAACAGGATCTCCATTTTAAGTGGGAGAAATAATTTCAAAAACAGACAGAAACAGACAATCAAATACTGGATCGTTCACACACACTACTTGACTCAAAGAAAAATTGAGCCTGTAAAAGCACTGCGTTAGTAGCAAAAGATCTATACATGTATCAAATAGATATTGCTGCCTTATCTGATACTAGAGTAAATGACAGCAGAGTGCTTAGAGAAGAATACATTTTCTATTGGTTGGACTACAAGGTCGATCACAACATCAACCTAGATAGGGCAGGTTTCGCAATAGTAAACTCCATTGCTAATAAACTACCACTGCAATCTTTGCCAATATCTGAAGACCTAGTGACATTGCTACTGTCCCACAACAACATTCTGACAATAACAAGCACCTATACCCCAACTCTACACGCTCCTGAAGAAATTAAGGCTTAGTTCTACAACTGATTGAGTGACACTCTAAGAAACATACCTGATAATGACAAAATCTTATTACTAGGTGACTTCAGTGCTTGTACCAGAGATGATTACATCACTTGGAACAGAGTTACGGGGAAATTTGAATGTGGGTCGCTAAATACAAAAGGATAACTACTCCTAACACTCTGCACAGAGTTTGACCTTGCTATTACAAACACTTTTTTCAATGTGCCAGGGAAGTGGTTCTATTCTTGGCAGCACCTTCAGTCAGAATAATGGCACCTTCTAGGCTATATCATTACCTTTTGTAATGACCTGAAGGTTGTTTAAATTAATAGGGCTATGTGAGGTGCAGAATGTTTAATGGATCTCCGGCTCATACATATTAAACTGAACATCAGGATTCAAGTCCTAGATTGAAAATTGCCCCAAAACCAAACCAATACGTTAATGTCTCAAAACTTTGCACTGGGGAGGGGAGAGCCCAGTTACCAATTTCCATTCATACTGCACTATTAAATTATGCTGCCAATGCAAGAATAAGTGGAAATATCAATGAAAGGACTCCTTTCAAACTGCAGCGCAATCAACAGCTAATGCTATTCTTGGTGTCCCAGTTTGACAAAATGTGGACTGGTTTGATGCAAATGACAAAAATGTACAATCACTTGTTGCGGCCCATCAAGTCATGCACCAGACTGAACTGAATAGCTGAACCTCTCTTGTGTCTGTAGAAGCCTCAGGAAATCAAAATCTGAACTGCAGAAAAAGCTGCTGGAGATGGAGGACACTTGGTGGACAAATAAAACAACAAAATGACAAGCTTTTGCTCATCCTAATAATACCTGAAATTTTTTTCCTGGGAGTTAAAATGTACAGCGTATGAGGAGCCAATAACTGTCCAATCCTGTCCACTGTCAGCAGCATTGCCTGAGTACAATATGATACTAGAAAGATGGAAAGAACATTTTGTGACTCTCCTCAATCGTGAGTCAAGCAGAAGGAATCAAATAGACTCAATCAAGCAAAGAATCAGTTCAGTTTGAATTCAAAGATCCACTAACTTTGGAGGAGACTAAGAACTTACAGAAATGGAAAGGGAGCTGGAACTGATGAAATTCCAGCTGAAGTGCTCAAATCCAATGGTCCTACTGTTCACAAAACTTTACTAAACTTATTTAATTTGTGCTGGGAAAATGAGGTTTTACCCCATAATTTCAAAGATGTCAAAATAGTAACAATCTACTAGCATAAAGGGAACAGACATGATTGCATCAATTATCATGGCATTTCACCACTCTCCACTGCTAGTAAGATCGTTGGTAAACTGTTGCTACAAATTCTTCAGATGATTGTAGGTGATATTCTCCCTGAATCCCAGTGTGGTTTTCATTCATCACGCAGCACGGCTGACATGATATTTATCCTAAGCTAATCACAGAAGAAAGCTGCTGAACAACAAACACCCCTATACATTGCCTTTGTCCAATGGAGTTAAATGCCTTACAAAGGTTAACACTTTGCTCTTGGGTGCCCAGACAAACTAATCAATCTTGCATGCTGATTCCATGACAACATGCAGCTCCTTGTATCAGTAGATGCCAACTCATCCGATCCCTTTGCTGTAGCCCATGGAAATAAACAGGACTGTGTGGATGCCCCATATTATTTGCTTTGTACTTTGCTGGAGTGCTAGAAGTCACTGTATGTACTACCACTACTGGTCTCACTTTAACAACAAAATTCAATGACAGACTGTAAACCTCTGCTGATTCAAGGCTAGCAGCAAATCCCAACAAAATAAAAAAAAAACAAAAAACCAACAACACAGTGTTTGTCACCCTTTCCAAGAATGACCTACAATATTTCCCAAATTCCTTTTCCCATGCTGTATCTCTTTTTGACATTTGTGTTATGTTAAAAAAAATCCAGAAATCCTGGATCAACTATCTCCTGGCAGAAAAATATCACCTCCATCAGCACTAGGAATAAAACCCCAAACAGTTGCCAATTAAACAACATCAAGTCCTAGGTGCGATAAGGATTTATTATAATCCTATTTTAAAAATAGAAAACTGAGGTACACAGAGATTAAATTACTGATTTGCTGTGATCACATAGGAGGTCTGTTGCAGAGTCAGGAATAGGTCTCAAATCTACTGAATCTCAGTTCAGTGCCATAAGCACAAAATCAGGCTCACTCTCTCTTGCAGAAATCCCCATGACTAGAACATTCTTCCTGACCTATGTGCCTTCACTATCACACAAATGCTTCCTTAACTTATTTGGGTCAGCCTTCTAGCTTTGACCTCTCCCTTTCCTGATTTTGGCCCATCCTGCAGTCCTGGACTCTTTGAAGCCAATGACACCAGTTATGTAGCAAGAGCTATGGCATTAAGCCTCTTGTCCCCAAATTTCAATACATGTAATAATGAATAACAAGGAACTTACATGACAATAAGCATCCTCTTGATTTACACCCTCATCAAACTCTTCTCCTCTGATAGTCTCTCCACTTTTTATGCCAACCCTTGCTCAATATGTCTTATTTATACTGTAAACTCTTCGGGACAAGAATCTGTCCTTTTTATTTATACAAAGCACACCAGATACATAATATTTGTGTATTTTGATACATTTTGTATTGTGCTTAAAGGTAGGAATGTTATGAAAAATGAAGAGCCTGATTTTCAGTATTGCTGAGCAGACACAAAACCACTGAGATCAAAAAGAGCAGCTGGGAATCAGCACCTCTGCAAATTGGGCCCGGATTCACTGATGGCTGATACCTACGGATTTATGGGAATCCTTTCATCCTGTATATCATTAAGATCCTGATTGTGGCTCTGTTGTTCACATTCAGTTGAGTTTTGCATGTAAAGCAAAGATTCAAGCTCTTTGGTGTCCTCTCCCCATATTACAGCAACTTAATCTTTTAGCTTAATAGAAGGAGGGACCACAGAGGATGTCCCTGAAGACCCAGATGATAAGGAGCACATGATTTGGCACCTTTATCTGGAGAAGTCATTTGAAGATGCCCCCTCTGAAGAACCCAAGAAGTACACTGAGCTGCAGCGGGAACCTGAGGCTGGTACTTTACAATGGACTCCCACACTTCTGACGAATATCTCTTTTTGGTCTGGTTACTGGTCTAGTTGATAGGAGGGACACAGTAGATACAACATAACCTTCATTTTCTAAAAGGCTTGTGACAACATCCCACATAATGGTTTCATAAGCAAACTAAGGAAATGTGTTTTAGATAAAAGTACTATAAGATGGGTGCACAACTATTGAAAGACTATATTTAAAGAGTAGCTCTCAATTGTTTGCTGTCAAACTGGAAGGATGTATCTAGTGGGGGTATTAGTCAATATTTGCATTAATGATTTGGATAAAGAAATGCAGAGTGCGCTTATAAAGATTGCAGATTAACACCAGGCTGGGAGGGGTTTCAAACCCTTTGGAGAACAGGATTAGAATTCAAAATAACCTTGGGCACATCTACACAGCAGGGCAAAAATCGAATTAAGCTATGCAACTTCAGCTTCATCAATTGTGTAGCTGAAGTCGAAACAGCTTAATTTGGCTTTTGGTGCGGTCTACACAGCAGGAAGTCGAAGGAAGAACACCCTTCTTTTACTCCTTGTGAAATGAGGGTTACAGGAGTCGGAGTATGAAGACCTCCATCTTTGACATTATTTCAAAATAATGGCTTGCTGTGTAGATGCGCATTCTTATTTCAAAATGTCAGTTATTCCAAAATAACACTGCTATGTAGACGTATTAGCAAATCGGTCTGAATTCAACAAGTTAAAATTCAATATAGAAAAATGAAAAGTACTTCACTTAGGAAGGAAAAACCAAATGCACAGTTACAAAACGGGGAAGGACTATCTAGTGGTAGTACTGTTGGAAAAAGAGCTGAGAGTTGTAATGGATCACAAATTGAATGAGTCAACAATGTGATGTAGTTGTGAAACTGGCTAATATCATTCTGGGATGTATTAACAGGACTGTTGTATGTAAGATATAGGAGATAATAATCCAGCTCTGCTTATGGGGAGGCCTCACCTAGAGATCTTTGCTCAGTTTTGGGCACCATACCTTAGGAAAGATGAGAAGACACAGGGAACAGTACAAAGGAGAGCAACAAAAATGATACAAGATTTGCAAAAGTTGACCTATAATTAACAGGTTAAAAAACATGGGCATGCAAGGAGAGTGACTGAGTGCAATTGCAGGAAGGGGAGTGGTGTGCCCTGGCAAAGCTAATCCCGAGAGAGAGCCAGGAGGAGGTGCTCCAGGGGTGACTAACAGGCAGCATGTGTGGGTATGGTATGGGAAGCATGCGTGAGCATGCATGTGGTCTGGGGACTGTGTATGTCTGCAAGTAGAGACGCAGCTGCAAATGTTCCGTTAAAACGTTTGCGGTGGGTTTAGCTGGTTGGGAAATGGAAGGGTTTCTTCACACTTTCTTTTTCAGTTGAAATGTAATTTCTCTCTTCCTTTCCCCCAGCCATGATTGTGGATTGCCAAGAGGCTCTCTCTCTTCCTCCCTCGCCCCCCTCCGCAAACCACTGAGAGCAGCCTCTCCCCAAGCCACCCCCTGCGGCGGCCTTTGTCCTCGCCCGCCACGACCTCTGGGTGTCGCTGCTGCAGAAGGCAATGGCGGGAATTGCCAGTTACCTGCCGAGGGAATCAGAGCAAGAGCTCGCAGGAACTTCGCGCCGTCCCGAGGAGAGCTCCCCGCAGGCTGGAGGAGCAGCAGGAACTCCCCTTGCGAGGTCTGGCTGCACTAGCGCACCGCCGCTCCGGGGAGCCCGAGGAGAGGTAGGACATGGTTGTTGGTGCCCCCCCTCCCCGCACTGGCTCGGAGTGACTCTTCCTGAGGGGGCAAGAGCGGCCCTTTTCCCCAGCAGGGGCCGGGCTGTGTACGCTGGCACTGCTACTTCAGCAGCAGGTGTCTGAATTTCCCCTCTGCTAACGGAGCTGGCCCGCAGCCTAATCCCCCGCCTTTGAACTGGACTTGCTCCTCGCTTGTAAACAAGCGAAGGGCGTGGGGCGCGAATGCAGCAGCTGCTCGCTCCCCGCCTGCCTGCAGGGCGGCGTTTTGCAGCTAGCCTGCCTCCAGTCCCACGCCCGCTGCCCGGAGCTGGGGAGAGCCACGTCCCCTCCCTGGCCAAGGCGGGACTTTGTGTCCGCGTCCCAGGTCCCCACTGCCCCCCGTGGCCAAGTTCCACCGCCCGCAGCGCTGACTCGAGTCCCGCTCCCAGGGGCTTCAGTGCGAGCTGGATTGATTCGCGACTGCAGGGCTGGGCCGCAGGTGGCTGAACTGCCCTTCCCCCTGAGACAGCCGGGTGAGAGGCGTCTCCCGAGGTGATCCTTGTAAACAGGCAGTCAGGATAGAAAACTGTCTTTTCCTGGTCCCTAGATACCCATCTCCGCCTTCCAGCCCAGCAGGAGATCCCTTTTCTCTGCCAGTGTTTCCCTGGTAAATGCTCTGCCCTGTAGCTGCAGTATTTACTGCTCCAGCCTTATTTTCAGGAGTTTGCGTCTCAGCTATAGCAGTGTTTGGTTTGGAATGTGATTTGATTTTAGGCTGCCTGGAGGCACAAAAAGGCTGATACTCAGAACTGTGAGGGAGGTTCTACCAGTGGATGTTGTGAGTTTGGTTTCGATGGGAGTGAGCTTAGAGCCAGTTAATGCTTGAGAGCTGGTTTTCTGCTAGCAACAGAGCAGTGCCCAAATAGTAAAGTAATGTTGGATGCATTTCCTTGCTAAGGCTTGCTCCTGTAACTGGATTTGTGAAGGTGATAGAGGGAGTTTGTCTGCCTGGGTTTGACTGTAAGTGGCTTTAATGTCCTTATTTTAAAGCTTTTATAATGGTTTCTAATCAGCCGTGAAAATGTGTCCCAAAGTCATCCTTCCTTTTCTTGACATGAAATAAAAACTGACAAACGTTTCCATTTGTTTATTACACACAGTAATTATTCCCCTGGATTTAACACCTTGTGATTACAATATGTTGAGCTATAACTGGATATATGCTGTTTCCATCAGGGGATGATCTAATGTGCCATTGTCTTGCAGCATTTATTTTATTGCTAACACTAAGATAGTAAACAGCTAGCATTCTCTGAGTAAAAGTAGGCATTACAGCAATAAGCATTGTCAGAGTTCCATCTTAAAGTGACCAACCAAGTATCTATACTCCAAATGATTTGTGAATGGATTATTTAGATTTATATAAAGTGACAATCATTGATATAAAACACCAGTGCACGCAGGTTGGTGCTGAATTTCCTTCCTTCTGAAGGAAAGTGATGTTGAAATTGCTTTTTATCCACACCTCACCAATTATCTTGCAGAAAAGGTCATTTATTTCACCCCAGTTACCTATAGAGCTAGTCAGATGTTGACAAATGTACATATTGGTTTTTAATAGGCAGAAGTCCCTTCAGTTAAAGTAAATCAGTTTTTCTTAAAGAGGGTAGAATGCGTCAATGTCTTAAAAAAAATTGTAAACTTAACACATCCATGATGGTGGTCTGTTTTAGGCCCAGATCCCAAGAAGGTTGCATCAGGGGATCTGCCATTTATTTAATATACATTGCTTGATTTCAGTGGGACTCTGTGTGGGAGTATTGTATATCCCAGTCACAGCCCAAGAACTTACAAAATCAGTCACTTAAGTTCATAACTGGCTAGATACTAAAAATTGAGGGCTGAATAGATTTGGATTTATGGTTTATTACAACAATCTATAATCCACTAACTCCTCCTCCTTTCTTTCCTCCCTGTGACAGGATGGCTGTTAGTGGGCTACTTAAACACACATTTAGGGCCTTCAGTTTCACAAAAAATATTTTTTTTCCCAATATTCACCCGAATCTTGTATCATTCAACTATATATACACAATTGGTGTATTAGGAAAATACAATACATTGCATGAGATGCACACTAATTTATTTCAATAATACATGTGCGTACGCAAAGCTGCCTGTTGAAGTAAGGGCATATATTAGCCTAGAAGATGCGTACAATAAACAGGCAGGCCAGCTCTGAATGCATCTGAATGTACTGACGATGCTCACACCCACCACATACACATTTCAAGCTGTTAACAGGTAATGGTTTAAGGATTTGACACACTAAAATGGGGAGAAGATGAAAATCTGTATCAGAATTCATTTCACACACGGAAGTATTTGAAAGATTTATAAAATCATGAGAAAAAGATGTTGAGTTTGTGTGCTGCAAATGTTGTGGCCCAATTATTAAATGTAAATATTTATAGACTAATAGCTCTAAGTCTGCAACAGTAAACTGTTTATTCAAATGAAAAGTTGTGTTTTGGGATTAGAGATATATTGTTTTCTTAAACTCAGAGGTGGCATTGTGCTTTGAGTTCTGTTTTAGGTCAGCAGCAAACTGCATTGATGAATGGAATTCAGAGTATTAATCTACTGAATACTCTTTTCCCATCTTTCTGTCCACCAAAACAAACCCTGTATTTACCCTGATTTTCACCTGTTTTTGTTATTGCAATAATAATTTTTCCCACGAATTTTTCAATGTTTAAATAAAATAAACACTGAAAATGAAGAGCCCCACACATATTTCAAAGGACCATTCAAGGTAAACTATGTATGCTAAGCAGTTTGTTCAATCTGGTATTTAGCTGTGACACTCAACATTTCCCAGACCTGAAGAACTACTCAGTGTAAGCTTGTTTCTCACCAGCAGAAGTTGGTTCAATAAAATACATTACCTCACCTGTCTTGTCTAAAAGCCTGGCACTGATGCTGCTACAACACTTCATAATACTAATTATGGTCATTTTGAAAACAAACAAAATGCTAGATACCTCTGTGTATGATAATAGCTCTAATCCTTTAAACCAGGGGTGGGCAATAATTTTTGACTGGGGCCATCCCAGAAGAGGCAAGGCTTCAGGCATGAGGGGGAGGGGCAGGGCCAGGACACTTCCATGCTTCCCCACCCACAGATCCTGATTGGTTGGGGGTGGGAGGGAGTGTGCAAAGGCTCCCCCCCCAGAGAATTGCCACCTGTTGGAGGTTGCCTTAAGTGCTGAGCCCCTTGCAGGGTGTGAGGAGATTTCACATGCTCCCTCAAGCCCTGATTGGCCAGAGGTTGGGGGGGGAGCACATGCACACTCCTTGCAGGATAGGGGTTGGGTGGGAGGAGATTTTACGTATTCCCCCCCACCCTCAGGCCAATCATGGCTTGGGGGCAGGGAGCGTGCAAAGTCTCCTTCAGCCCTGCCAGAGGAGCATGCAGTGCTTCTAAGCACCATGCACTCTTTTCAGGGTGGGGACCGGGCGGGAGGAGACTTAATGTGTTTCCCCCTGCCCCCAAGCCCTGATTGGCTTGGGGGTGTGGGGAATGGCAGGGCCTCCGCAGGCTGGATCAACTTGCTTGGCGGGCCAGGTCTGGCCCACGGAGGCCCTTTTGCCCACCCCTGTTTTAAATTATGCCCTGACAACACTGAACCTTTGAATGTAATGTAGCTGCTGTATGCTGATGGGAGAAACCTCTCCCATTGACATTATAAAGCAGTGTTTCTCAAAGTGGTCTGCCGCTTCCTGTGGCTCCTCTTGGCTTGCAAATTGCAGCCAATGAGAGCTGTGAGGCTCTGTGGCTGAGGAGCCGGTAAGTAAACAAACCAGAGCGGCCCGGTAACAGCTTTCTCAGAGTGGGTCTGTGGACCACTTTGAGAAACAGTGTTATAAAGCCGTCTTAAATGAGTGGCATCTAAATGAGAAGCTCTCCCATTGACTGTGCTGTGCATACGAGCACTTATGTCGGTGGCACTTATGTTGCTCACTCAGAGGTGGAATAGTCATATCCCTGACAGAGCTGAAAGTACCTTAAATTCTTACAGGTATTGTTGTTTTGCAACCTCCACCCCAAAGGGGTGGACTGTGGGCAGGAGGTTGGTGGGGGTGTTGTGATACAAAAATACCTGTAAGAAATTTAAGTTGGGTTGGAGTGTGTGGGTTAAGAGCAGGAAATGAGGGTGTGCAGAATGGAATCAGGGCAGAGACTTGGAGTATGGGGACTCAGGGCACAGAGCAGTGGAGGAAGGAGGGTGCAGGAGTCAGGGTTGTGAGATCTGAGCATGGGCTCAGGGCAGAGGGTTGGGGTATGTGTGTATAGGTGAAAGTGGTGAGAGGCCAGGGTGCTATTTAGGGAGGGTACAGGGACTGAAGGTCCCCTCCCCACTCTGAGATTTGTACCAGAACACTGCTTGTTGCTTGCTGTTCACCTTCCCTCACTGTCAGGGAGTGAGAGGAATGTGCACAGTGTGGGTTATGCACACTGCTGCAACCTGACCTCCTCAGCTGGGAGTGAGAGGAATGCACCAAGCTGGAGGCTTCAGTTCTATTTTTTTCTAAATAACACAAATTCAGTATAGCAAACATGTCACTGGCATCAGCTGGGAGGTAGCTAATTAAGCACAGGTGTGAGCCAACTCTTCTTATGGGGGGCAAACATATACATGTTGTCTGGCTCCTAAACTTATTTGGAGACATTTTACAACTAACTCCTAGATAGTGTGGATTTGTTCATACAAGATATACTGTGTAAGCTGTGTGTAGAACTATTTCAATAATTACAAAAAATGTAAGTCAGACACAGCTGTCTGGGGTTAACTATTGAACACCTTTACTGCTTTAGTGCCAAAGTGAAATAAATAAAATAGGACCGACATGCATATGTTATATGTAAAGCTAATTTATATTTCAAGCCAGGATTTGTTGGAACCGAAATAAATTCACATGGAATTAAAATTAGTTTAGTGCCTTTCTTGTGTTTGGCTCCAGTGAAGCTCGAGCTAAAACTTAAAGCCAAGGATGCATTATAACTTGTTAGAACAGAAATCCTGGAACAACTGCCTTTATTGCTGATATCTGTTTAATTCTTTACAATGTTCTTAATTTTCAGACTATACTAAAAGTTAATGATACAGAACAAAATGCTTGTTCACTGATGACTTTGTTTTCACTTTTTTGTGCTCAAAGGCTTAATATTCTAAAGAGTGACTGAGACAGAAATAAATAATACTGAAAGCTTTTGGCATCTAAGCTGCTTTGCATATTATAGTAAAACACTTAGTGGAAGTTTGGTTTGCCTTTCTAAAATTAACACTTTGAAGTAAATATACTTTTTCAGCCACCAAATTAAATTAAAAATAAAACTTGTTAAAGCAATAAATAACTTTGACATTTTCTACAGGAATTCAATCTTGATATTTAATTGGGATTAGGCCACGCTATCTTGATGTTAGTATGAAAAGAAATGCAGGTTGAACCCCTCTAGTCTGGCACTCTCGGGACCTGACTGTGCCAAACCAGACAATTTACCGGACCACAGGAGAGCAATATTGTCTAGCAGCATTGCTAACAGTTTCACTTCTTACTGGGCTTTTGTAAGACATTCAGGGTGAATTACAGCTAAATAATAGTACAGCATACTGAGAGCCAGGACTAGTGGCTGTAAACAAACTTTATGTGACTATGAGAAACTTGGCCATGCCCATGATAAGTGGATAACTAAAATCATGTTGCCAGGCGAGAGAGGTTCAACCTGTACTTCACTCTGTGCCTGTTGAAATTGGTATCGTTCCTTATATCAGGGCTACTCAAAACGCAGCCCATGGGCCATTTGTTTGCGGCCTGCGGTGCAGTTTGGGTTTACACGGGGCTCAACATGTGGCCCATGGGTGGGATCCTTTGAACATGGCCTCCACTGGGAACATGCTCCACAATGGCAAGGCATCTCCCAGGCAGGATGAGCACTGAAAGACGCAAGCGGATGGGCTGGCTAGAACAGAGAGGTGTAGGGTGTTGGCATTTCTAGCCCCTAGGGAGGAGGTGCTGGGAGTGCTGGATCATTGTGGGAGGTGCTGGCTACTTAGCCTTGTGGGCAGAGCCTGAGAGGTGCTGACTGGCTCATACTGGCCACGTTTGGGTTTGTCACCACAGCTTAAGGCTTAATCTTTGTATTCATGCCCATCAGTGTGAAAGAAGCTATTTGCATATATATTTGCATGTATATGCAACCATACTTGCAGCCTTCCACATGTGCTGTGAGTATCATTGTGGCCCCCAGGGCTTCTAAAGTTGAGTAGCTCTGCCTTATATCCTTTTATGAGTCAGTTACTATGGATCTAGCAGTAATCAAATAATGATACGTAATTAATTTAGCAACGGAAATTTTAGGTACTATTCAGTGAAAACATGCATGACCATGAATTTGGCTCTAGCGTTATAATTTTGTGTAATATAGAAATTGGTATTATTTAATTATTGGTGCCCAGCACAGTGGGATAGAAAATTTACAAATGGAGAATAACTTTGTGGCTTAAACTAATGGACCTCTGCTTAGAACATGTCATTGTTCCTAAAAGTACTGTTTATAGTTTGAAGTGCTTCTAATCAGGAAACAAGTACAATTCTTAGCTGTGTTACTGATACTCTGTTGCCCTTGCACAAGTCACTTCATCTGTCTTCCTTCTGTGAATTCCTTTGAGCTCCATTGATGAAACAGGCTATGCAAGTGAAAATATTATTGTTACCATCTTTTTTGATGGTTCCCGAATTGCAACATAGTGGATATAGTTCATAAACATTTGTAGTTACAGATTAATGCTATAAACCATTTGAAATTTAGGATTTTTTTTGTGGCTATTCCTAATAATAAAACTCTTCTCCCCATCTTGCTGTTCTTTGTGATGTCCCATGCTCAGATTCCTAGAACTGTAAGCCACTATTTCAGGTCTGCTTTAGTAAGTGTGAGCTTGACTGAAGATTAGACTCTATGCCAGCTCCCTCCCTCTTTGCGTCACTTGCAGCTTCCTCAAAACTAGTGTTCGTCTCAGCTGTGCATTTGTGCAGCCACTCAGGAGATACTGAAATGCCATCCAGCTGGTTAGCAGAGCACCCACAGCTAGGTTTTTTATTTCTACTGGTGGTACACGTTCGCACATGCCTCAGTACACATTAGGGATGTTAAATTTAGTTTAATCAATTAGTTGATGGGTTTTCCATTGACTAATCGATTAGTTGATAAGCGGAGGAGCCACAGCAGGAGGGACCCAACGCGAGCTGGGATAGCCGATTCCCAACTCGCGCAGGGTCCCTCCGCTGCACACCAGCCTTTTAAATTTAGGCTCTTAATAAATTTAAAAAGCAGAGGCCCAGTCCCCGCTACTCCCCTGCCCCCCATAGAGATGGTGTTTGGGAAACCGGCTTTTAAACCTGCTCCCCCCAGCACTGGCTCCTGCCTCTCCCCCCCTTGCTGCCTCTGTCAGGGGCTGCAAGGCGGGGGGGAAGCAACTAGTCGACTATCCGACTAGTCGCTTACATCCCTAGTATACATAAACAATTTGTTCCACCCATGGGTGGAAAAAATCCATACATGGAGGGAGAAGATTAGAGGAAACATCATTCAAGACTTGCAGGCAGGGCTGTCCATAGGGGTTGTAGGGCACGGGACACCTCCTGCTGCCCCAGGTTCCACTCTTTCCACCCCTGCTCCATTCCTTCCCCAACCTTCCTACCCCATCTTTCACAAGCAACGCTGTGAGCTGATGGGGTGGAGCAGAGCAGGGCTGCTTGCTCTGCCACCGGTTCTCACACCATCTAGGCCCTGCATTCTCTCAGAAGAGCGAGGCACTAGGTGACTACCCCAAACTGTCCAATGGATGAGACAGCTCTGCTTGCAGGGAAACATACTCAGTGAACCCCAGTTCCTGAGTTCCCCAGAGATGTCTCTGTCTAGTGTCCTGTCTCTCACATAGGATACTCTCAAAAATTGACTCTGAGGAAACAGAGCATACACCAGCCTGTTACTTAACTGCAGTTCCCATTTTGTTAGTATGACACTTAGGTGGTTCATAGTAAAACTAAGAATAAATTCAGAGAATAGGGATTTAAGTGATACTAAACTAGAGGGAAGGAGACAGGTTTGTTTACATACAAAACATGCTGGTTTCTAGTGCCTAAAACTTAATTATAATTTATTTCTGTACAATGTAAAGCAGTTTGTCACTTAGAGCAAGGTATCAGCAGTTCCTGCTCTTCAGGCTGAGATGGTGCTGTTCCCATAGATAGACACGTGTGATGGATATCTAGGAATGTCTTTTTCCCTCCCCTTCATAGTTCCCCAAGTTCATTATCTTAAGAGTTAGGACGACTTCCCAGAGGTGCAGATTTGAACACCTGGTATGCTCACTAAATTATTTCCTCTGTTACTTGTTAGCTTAATTGCTTTGTTTATCTTATTTGTAATTACACTTTGATTGTCCTTTGCTTGGAATCAAGCCAGTCAGGCAAGTAAATCCACATTCTTTTGTCTGGGGAAGACTGTATTTATGCAATGCCTCCAAGATATATTTTAAGATCATATTTCTAGTACACATACCTAATTCTTTATACATAACCCATACATACATCATACAATGATTTTTAGAACCAGCATGTCCCTACTTATGATATGTTACTATGACAGTGTGGAGTAGCGGGTATGTCCAAGTTACAGTGCCTGTTGACACTGAGGGGCTCTTAGGGTCACTATCTCTCAGTTGATTACTGTAACAAACTTTTTTCCATCCTCCTCTTTCTCGTTGCTTCTTTTCTTCCAGTCTGTCTAGTTATTGCATCCCAAACAACTTTGTTAAGAGAATGTTAAGGTTGCAAAGACAAACACTCAAGGTAAAGATGTGCCAGAATAAAGCTTATAGGATCACTGCCTCATTTGTTGAAAAAGTTGGAAAGGGTTCAGTGGGAGAGACAGTGGTTTGCAGGAAGAGAAAGGATTCTCTTGTAGTTAAGTCATTGAATGGTGCCTTGGAAAAGTAAGTTGTATCCCTGCCACTGAGATCCTCTGTGATACTAGTCAAGTTAATTAAACTGAACTTTTCCCTAGGGATGTAAAGTCCTGTTTAATTGGTTAACCAGTTAAACGTATTGTTTAACCAGTTAACAGATTAAAGTGAGGCAGGTACAGGGTGCATACAAAGATTCCATTGTAATGTATCTGTGGAACTTAACACTAAGAAGAGTAGGAAAATGTATCCATGCTTACCTGAAGACATCCTTTCTTCAAATAGTAAGTTTCACTGATCTGGCCTACTTTGAATTCAAAGTGATAATCTAGAATAGAGATAGGAATTTAACATTTTGGTGGCACTTGACATCCAATTCCAAGGATTTGAGTTTATTGTCATTATGTAGGAGAAACTTGTATTTCTGAAAATATATCACAGTGTGTAATTTTTTAAAAAGTAGATTTGAGTAATCCTTTGGAAATTTTCATCCTTTGGAACTTCAGGAGGTGCCAGGAACTGACGGATCTGGTTCTACAACTCCCTCTGCACTATCCCAAGCTGCAACCAGGCTGAAGTTTGCATTGTAATGGATATGTAGATCGGCTTAGTTAAGGGACATTTTTCAGGTAATTACAGATCAGTTTTCCTTTTCTAGGCGGGACAATCTTTGCATGCAGAAACCTACAGTGTTGGGTTTCTTTTTGATCACAAGTGCATAAGCTGCTCTACCCATTTCCCCAGGTCTTGTGAGAGTTAAGAATATCAGGCATTGAAACATTTTTTGCCCTGCTACGTTTCTCTGGACGAATTATTGTACATTTCAGTTACATTACACTCCTTGGGATGGGGAGGTGCTTTTTATTAAAGAGTGCTCTTGGTGAGCTACAATTTGTCAGATCTCAATAATGACTAGTTGGGAATAAATTGGGTATAGTCCCCAAAGTACTGATGAGTTTTCAATGACAAAGGCAAAGTTCAGGTTGCTCACACTTAAGCTTGGCCCCCACCTTATTTGCTCAGTCCTTTTCTTAGCAAAGTAAATAACCCTAATGGAGAGCAAGATAGGACCCAAAACTGAAGAGAGACTGGCAGAATTAAAGGATGAGGCAATGCACACACTTGCATCTATGATTGGGCACTAATGCTTCAGACCAAAATAAGTATAATAAGTTTAGGCACACACTTTAGCACTGCTTCTTTAAGATCCTTAGTCTCAGGAGGTAACTATACAACTCATGGAGGCCACCCCCTCAAGTAGCTGCAGATGGGTGTTTATGCAGGACTAACTGGTAAGAGTAGACTAGATGCCTGCTGGACAGGGCCACGGGCAGGCTGAATGCCTGGGGAGTCTGTAATGTCACAAGGCTGAGAAAGAGTTCCAGTCCAAATGATGAAGTTGCACATGCTGATTTGGTGCTCTTCCTGTGGGATTAAATAGTTGTCCCTGGTGGTCCTCTGACCAGTCCCTCTGAAGGATTGGTTACTGTAACATGCCTAAAGGAGGAGCCATTGCAGACTCTGCCTGTGGGCTTAACTCATGTTACTATCCTTTCTGAGACCTCTCAGGCATCTTCAAACTGGGTTTGTTGGGATGGGACTGATGAAATTCATGGAGAAAGTTTAGAGTGTGGATATTTCTAGCTGATTTCACATAAGCATTCCTTCATGCCATATGCCTCCCAGTCATAGAGGTTATAGTAGCTTTACCCAAAGGATCTTGGAAAGGAACTTGAGAGCTCATCAAATCCTGTCCCCTGAACTCATGGCAGGACTAAGCATCATCTGCCATTTCCACATTTTCTGTTACTGTTTTTCCCTCTTCATTGAGTAATGGACCTACCCTCTTTTATCTTCCTCTTGCTTCTAATATATTTGTAGAAGGTTTTCTTGTTACCCTTTATGTCTATAGATAGATAGAGCTTGTTTTGCTCCTTTGCCTTTCTAATTTTGCCCTTACATATGTCTTCTTTGTTTATATTAATTCTTTGTAATTTGACCTAGTTTCCACTTTTTATAGGATCATTCAAGATCTTCTGTATAAGACAGGGTGGTCTCTTGCCATACTTCCTATGTTTCTATGCAGTGGAATAGTGTGCTCTTGCTCCCTTAATAATGTCTCTTAGAAAAACTGCCAACTGTCTTCACTCGTTTTTCCTCTTACTCTTGCTTCCCAGGGGACCATAACTACCAACTCCCTTAGTTTGCTAATGTCAGCCTTCTTGAAATCTATTGTCTTTATTTTGCTGTTCTGCCACTCTGGGTTGTGGTTTGTAAGGGCAAGCCACTAGCTGACTGGGAGACATTGTGTTTACCTGCACAGTTGCAAGTATGGGTGATTGCAGCTCCTGATGGCCATGGATCATTATTCCCGGCCAATGGGAGCTTTGGGAAGTGGTATAACTGAAACTGGGGGGTGGGGGGGTGGGCACCAGTGCCTTCATGTCAGCCCTTACCCTGTGCTGCCTCTTCATTCCTGAGGACCAACACATATTCCTTGCTTTGGCAGATCCCTAAGAACTTGAGGCTGTGTGGGTTGAATTTCATGCCATTTCCACAACCCTCTCCTCCCACAATAGAAGGATTACAAGGAAAATTCATGAGTATAAATGTACTGTGTTTCCACTTTCACGTGTGTTCTGCCATGGGCCCTATATATGTTGCTATTGGGAAATACTCTCAGACCAGGACTGACGTGAGACCACTGCTTTCTTAGGACAGCAGTTTTGAAAAATAATTTCACTTTCTGGGGCAAACAGCTTAGCCATTATCTCCTAAAATGACTTGCCCATTAGTGATGATGTTTCATGTATGCCAAGTTCCTGTGGCACAGCAGATTTTCATTCTACCTGGTTAGGTGTCATATTGCAGAAAAACAGATAGCCTGCTTTTGTAGAATTCACATTAGTAACTGAAGGTAAGATGAGCACTATTTTCTTTGGGTCTCTGTGTAACATTACCTTCGGGTAACCCCTATCTAGCACTCATTATAACTCATTTGAGATAAGATTTGACCTTTTGTAATATCTACCTAGCTTTTCTTTTGTTTGTTTGTACAGCTGGCAGGATTGTCTCATGATATATGCAGAGCACATGGAGTTAAGATGGTGTATATCTAAGGCATTTATAGTGTGCCTGTCAGAACTATATCTGTGCTCTCTCAGCATGAGAGTGTGTAACATTATTTACAAAGGACCAATGGGAAAAAAACTAAAACAAAATTTACAATTCAGTGATTTTTCTCTCTTCTCCAATGTCTAGAGGCACCAGAATTAAGGAAGTAGACAAGCATATATACCGTACTCACTTATACAGAGATTGAAAAAAAACACAATTTCTCACTCTTAATTGTGAATCTGCTTGCTTTTACATACAATAGTTAGTTGCTTAGGATCAGAAGCAGAATGCAGGCCATTCATGTTAAAATTAGATTCTTCTGACACACTTGATTTTGTTTTAATGTAGCCTTTTTGTTTTTATAACCGTTTTCTTTAAAACTTAAAACAGCATCATAATAGGGTTTTCCTGTCCCATTGAAAATTAAATTTGCCATCTATTAATACATCTGGGGTGGTTCAGATTTCCTATCCAAAATTCTTAAGTTTGCTCTGCGTCTCTCAGGGGAGTTTATTCAACATAGTCAGAAGAATAGATGATCTAATACTTTTTTCTATCTCTGATTTTTACTGTTTATATATCATTAGCCTCCTCATGTAGTGTGTCTGACATGCATGTCCGTGGTCAAGGAGTCACAAGTTTATATGGTGTGATCCAGTGTAAATGAATTTTAGATGTGTGCTGATGTTTTTTATCCATAACCTATTTATTTGGAGCGAGCTTTTGAATATGTTGTGTATCATGAGTAATCATTCTGAAATATATTCAAGTGCCCATATCTGAAAGTTTCTGAATGCTTAATGAAGTTATTTTATGAGTGTGTTGTGTTTTGTTTTGTTTTTTAGTTAAGTAGAGTTCCACTAGGCAAAATTCTATATGGGCTTCACTAACATATAGTCCTAGAAAATTGCAAATACAGGTTGAAGCTCTCTAATCCAGCACTCTCTCTGGTCTGGCATGGTTTTAGTTAGCTGGATCCACTTACTGTGGGTGTGGCCAAATTTCTTGCAGTTCCATGAAGTTTGTTTATAGCTACAAGACCTGGCTCTCAGAGTTATGTGCTATTATTTAGTTCTAATTTACCCCAAGTGTGTTCTAATAGCCTAGTAAACATGGAAAAGTTGGTAATGCTGCTAGACAATATTGACCTCCCATGGTGTGGCAAATTCTCTGGTTTGGCATTGGTCAGGTCCTAAGGGTGCTGGAATAGAGAGGATCAACTTGTATGAGGTATTGATGGCTGCGCTGAATGGAGGAAAGATTAGTTTAATAAATAGTGCCAAAAAGATAAAAAGAAATGGGGGAGGATTTAATTTCTGATCAGAGTATCATAGAGCTGTTTGCAGATGGGCAACTCAGTTAAATTGATTTTTGCATTTGTAGAAAATGAGCTTTCAAAATAGTTTTGCATTCTAGGCTAAGATGTAAGTTTGATCCCAGACTGATCTCTTAAAGGTGAATTACAAACCCAAGATGAAACATGAATTCAGCTCTGACTTATGCAAATAATGCCCCCTGAAGTGGGGGACATTTTGTAGAAAAAAGTTTTAAAAGTTAAAACTAACTTTTCATCACTTTGAAAATCTTCTGGTACTAAGACCACTAGGATAGCAAATGAGGCTATACTAGAGGATTAGGCAGTGTGGTGGCGAAATAATGTTTTAATAATTAAAGTTACAAATGTTGAATGCCCCTGTGGCCTGCTGAGAACAGGGGGGGCAATGGTTAGTTCTTGGAACTGGGAGTTGAAATGTGGTTTGTTGTAGTCCAGTCTGACTACAAGCTTTTTTTGTGACCTGTCACAAGGCAAGTCACTTAATCTCTCTTCAGTTTTCTTGTCCGTTGGGGATAATAATACCATCTTGAATAAAGCACTTTGAGATCTTTGCAGCACCATGTAAATACAAAATGTAATTATTTAACACAAAAATCTGTGCTTAACTGCATTCTTGTTTAGGCTTTACAGTTTACATTTAGAGTTGGTTTTTGTTGTTGTTTGTTTTTTTTTAAACTCCCTGAAACTAGGCTTTTCCAAAGTAATCCCCTGTAAGACCTTTAATTGTTCACTGCAATGCAGAAACACAGTCAGGTTCCTCAACAGCTTAATGATATGTTGTTCCATTATAGTCGGGCTAAGGGTATTAAATAAGTTTAATGAGAGGTCAAAAGAAAGGCCAGCAATATCACAAAATGTCTTGTGTGTGTTTTGAAGCCTCTCATAATGCCGGCACTCAAGGCATTTGAAAGTTATGGAATTAGAAAAGATGGAAACTGTTGCAAATGATGTAAGCTTGATTAATTCCATTTGAAAGATAAAAAACTTCTTCTCTTAGCAGGGTTATTAACCTGTGCATCAAGATTATCTTCTGAAATAAGTGTGCATTGCATATACTTTCGAATCTCCATTCTGAGCTCTTTATGGATACTTTCTGAATCAGCAAATGTTAGCTATATAATGTATTCACTTTAGTACATCTTGATGGAAGAAAAATCATGTAATGAACTAAATTTCGAGGTCACTATTGGGTAATCCTTCCCATTGTAGCCCCAGACACCAAAAACAAAACAGAAATGTGCAGTTGTGCAGGTCTAGCTCACATATCTTCATAGAACCCAAAGGATATTTTGACTATAAAAATGTATTAAAATAGCTGGCTTGATTTATGAAGAAAAAAAAATCATGGAAGTGATATCACCTGACTATAAAATATTTTTATTCTACATCAGAATAATGCATTTAATTTTTTAGTGCATATATATATACACAAATTATATAATTAATACTTGCTTGATGTGCATGAGTACAGACCTTCATACACATGCAGATGAGCGTGGTGTCAATGTATAAATATATAGAAACAGATGCACCAGCAGAGATTTTTATTCCAAATTTTAAAAGAAGTAAAAAATATTAAGGACTTTGGCATATGACACTTCTTGCAATCTTTTCCTTAATTATTGTGTGAGAACTAACATTATAAATCCATTTATTTTAGCTGTTCCCTCTACTTTGCTGAAAGTAAGGATTTTTGCACCACACATTTGTGGTTTTAATAGGTTTCATAACCATAGCCTGAACAAGGCACCTGTCTTTCTGCTTTTAACCAGTTTTATAGTGATCCATGAGAAATTTCCTCTTATTCCATGACAGTTTACTGTGCTTAAGGTGAGAGGCCTTGTCAAAGACTTTCTGAAAATCTAAATGCATTATATCATCCTTATGCACATGCTTGTTCTCACTGGTCTCAATAACAGAAATCCCATTTACTATACAGTAGGTGCAGGATTGGGATCAGAAATGCTTTTTTCACTCTGTTTTTTGCTGCTGTGTCACCAGTTAGCTTCTTTCACTCTCAGTAGTCTGCAATACATTCCAGAGAGTGTCTGGATGTGTGTGTGAGAGAGAACCAAAAACGCCAAGACTGATACTTAATAAAAGGACTTTGTTTGTGAAATCTTCTAAAATCAGAGCTTTTCACTGAGGCACTAAATCTTCCTTACTGAGTCTTTTGTTATCTTCTTCTGTGTTGGTGAGGAGGAGTTGTTAATTATTTTCCTGTGACACTTCTTTATGATCTGTCTGAATAAGCCAGAAGGATTAATGGATTTGGTCCAGGGAGAAAGGGGAATGATGCAATCTATGTGAAATGCTAATGGAAATATGTATGTATATAGTAAATGTATTTGTTGTTTTTCTTGATAGAGATGTGAAGTATTATGTATGCACAGATATGGGAGTTGTTATATTAAAAACAGGTTGAGGCACTTGAGTGTGGAATGTTTTCAGGCAGCTGAGAAAAGTTAGTGTCTGTTACTTCTGAAGTGTTGTAGAACTTGCCAGTGTAAGTTCCTCAAAGGTCAGAACTAAATTTAATAACCTTATCTTTCAAACTTCACTTTGAAGGTGTAACAGTATCCTGGAAGACCATAAAAAACTGGAGAACTAGTAGGATTATGTGACATTGTAAGGGTCAAAAAAAATGAAACCTTATAAGAAGTGATTTTTATTCCATCATTTAAAACTCTATTGTTTGTTTGTTTCTTTAGTACTATTTAATGGAAACATTTGGAGAATAACTCATTTTGTTAAGAAGTCACCATCACTGCCCCTCTAATTAATGGCTGAAACAGCTTTTGCTATGTATTTTAAAAGCCTTCCCTGTGTGCACCGACTCCTTCCTGCCCCTCCTCCTCCCCCTCCCCCTCATTGCGCTGCTGCCTCTGTATCAGAGGCAGCAGCATGGGGTGGGAGCAGGCAGCTCCCTGGGGAGCTGATGTTCGTGTGGAGCCAGCTTAAAAGCTAGCTCCCTGTGGGCAACAGCTCCCGCCTACCTCCTCCCCAATGCTGCTGCCTCTAATACAATAGGCAGCAGCCTGGGGGGGATGGGGTAGGCAGCTCCATGGGAGTTGCCTCTCCCCCCATGTAAACATGTAATCGCTGAAATCTTCAGTGGTTATATGTTTACCTGAGTAAATGCATTTTAACATCCCTGGTTGAGAGAGTTGTCTGATTACATATTTATCTACACTCAGTGGATGTAAAAATTGAAATAAATATTTTTGATAATCCTGTTTCTTCCTATGGTCCTTGGAAGCTTGTGGTTGTTTATTGTTATAAATATTTATAAAGTAACCACAATATATAAATGAGGATTGGGTCATAGTGTGCTAACACTGTACAAACAAATACAGTACCTGTGCTAATGAATTAAAAATCTTGATTCTACAGAACAACTTCAGACGAATTTGAAGGGCATTTCTGTCTTTTAAAGCTTTCTGTCTCAGCATGTGACAAATTGTTTCTCATGCTTATATGCACCACTCTGAAAAACAATAGAAAATTTGGGAGGAAGGAAGGTCACTGCATGTTGCTAGACCTCTAATCTGCCATCATTATTGATGTGACTTTTTTCTACTGGTTATAATATCTGCTGGTAGTTTGTCTTGCGTTCTTGACTAAGGATCCTCTGAACAATAAATTTGTCTCTTGTGGAAAGAAATATACTGAGACCAGCAGAGTTGTACTGCAAAGTTTTTTTTTTTTTTTAAATAAATAAATAAAATTAAATAAATATGGAAACACACTGTGTTACAACTTTGCAGTAGAACCACGCTGGTTGAAAAATATATATATGTGTGTGCGTGTCTGTGTGTGTGTGTGTGTGTGTGTGTGTGTATATATATATATATATATATATAAAGGTATTAGTAGCCATTAGTAAAATTTAAAGAGTAAGTGAAAGGTCTCTATCTAGTTTGAATTAATATTAACAGTAAAGCAAACAAATTTTAGCACTGAACATCCTATTATATAAAGCCATTTTATACTGTTTTGCTTGTTGCTA
Source organism: Pelochelys cantorii (assembly GCA_032595735.1). NCBI lineage: Eukaryota > Metazoa > Chordata > Testudines > Trionychidae > Pelochelys > Pelochelys cantorii. The sequence continues at coordinate 67,247,923 of CM064328.1, forward strand.
TGCTTGAATCTGACAGCCTATCCATTACTAATCCTTGTATATAAAAGGAGTTAATTCATCTAAAGTTTTCTGTGATTGGAAATATGGCACAGAGTCTCAGCTACTAGAGAAAATTGCTTTTGTACACTTTTTTTTTTTGAAAGTGTCAATTAGGAAATGGAGTTGAACTCTTGTAACTCACTGAAAGTGAGTATTTTAGCTCTTCCCACATCAAAAACCATCTCTAGCAGTGTTTACGGAGGGACTGGAGTCCTTTCTTGTCCTTCAACTTTAAGGATCTGGTAGATCTCTTCACTTTTGCTCCCTCCCTGTTCTTTCAATTTTCTCATCTCCCAGTCTCAGGCACCTTTTCCTCTAATAGTATCCCCTTAAACTCCTCAGAATTGTCTTAAGTATTAAAGGAAATCTGTCATGGTGGATAGATTCTGACAGTGCCTTGTTTGGGCCTCTGTGGCCACACTTGTGCCAGTGCTCTTTTTCTGATTCCCTCAAGATAGGAGAGGGACATTTCTTTTGAGCATGACACTCAGTCTGTGTCTATACTATAGCTTATGCTGTCATAATTTATGTTGCTATAGGGATGTGAATAAACCACCCCTCCAAGCGACCTATATTAAGCTGGCATAAACGCTTGTGTGCACAGCGCTGTGTTGATGGGAGAGCTATCATTCATTTAGAAAAAAAATCTATTTATTTTCACATCTGATATACCCTAACTAGGCCTCTCCTTTCCCTGACCTGAGAGAATCTCATTAAATCACCACATGACTTGTTACGAGAATTTACTCCCCCTGAGAGTTTAAAAAAAAGTGAGTAATCTGGACTAGTTTATGTCATCTCCCAAGATGTGGCTATTTCTGTGTTGGCACATGGTTAAGGCAACAGAGATGTTTCTATGTTCTTGAAGAAAGGCTAGGGAATGGAGTACAACATTGAGGAAAGGGGATGAATGCATGTAATGTTAAAACCAGCTCTGTAAAAAATTTAATGCAGCACGAAATGTTTTAAAATGACTCCCTTTCCTCTGTTCAGACTGTAGTAAGATGAGGGCCTAAAACATAATCCCACATATTACCGGCCAGGGATGAGGCCTGAGACCCAGACAGTAATGGTCAAGACTTTGCTAATATAAAGCAGAGTTAACCTTAACTTAGCAGAGTTAACAAGCAAGAGGCAGGCCCTACTCTCAGAAGTTGGCAAGAACAGGGCTAATATTACCGAAATACTCATACCGAAGAGGTACTAGGCATAAGCTGTAAACACATTCCAGAGCGGTCATAACAGAACACCTTATGAAGAAACATCACAGTATCCCCCCCCAGATAACAGGAAAAAATTGAGCCAGGTTCAGGACCGGGTCTAAACTGACAGCATAATAAATAGTCATCAAAGCTCCATGTACAAGGTAAAGTCAGAGGGTGGCAACTTGATATGCCAGGAGTGATGTGTAACTTGTTTGTACCTGTGTATGAAAGTGAACCCCTGCCAAAGACCACAAAATGAGAGAAGGCTTGAAGGTGCGCAGCCAGATTTTTTTTTCCACAAAGCATCCAGATGATGTCCCCTGCTTCCCTGAGTATGAAGTCCCCCTAACAGTCAAGCCTTCCCGTTCACACCTCTCTGGCCATTCACCAAAATAGCCTGCTGCTGGTATTCTGTTCTATAACCATCACGGTTTTTCACTTTGAAAATCTGGCCATTCTACTCATGAAGCTGTCCCACTGTACAAAAATAGTCATGAAAGAAGGAAACATCTTTTCATTCTTTATTTCTCTTTCTTTCTCATTTCCCTAGAAGCAGATTCTTATGTTATATACGGTATATACCAGGGGTGGCCAAATTGTTATTCCTAAGCGACATGTAGCTTGCTTGCAGAGGCCTCTCCCCATTCTCCACCTACCACACTTGGGAGAGGGGGGAGAAGCTCAGGGTTTCTGCCATGTGGCAGCATGGTGGGACTTGGGGTTTCTGCCCAGTGGGGAAAAAGGTCTAGGGGCTTCTGCTCTACCAGAGACACCTGATGAGGGTTGGGGCTTCAGTTCCACTGTTACTGACGCCCCAAGCCCTGGCAGGTACACCCTGCTCTCACACTTCTAAAGAATATTGTATGTGGCTCAGAGGATCAGTAAGTTTGGCTGTCCCGGTATATGTTGAAGAGTAGGTACACCAAATGAACAAATTATTTACAAATTCTGATGTATGCCAGCCTGAAGTATTTTCAGTAGTTTGTTAAATAAGCTGAAGGAACAATGTGATTCTAGCCCTCCTCCCCCCCCCCCCCCAAATGTGAGAGAGAGACTGCTGCATGAGCAACTCGGCCAGTCTTCTTGCCCAGATTCGCTGGAGAGTCCCTAATAGCCTAGGCCCTGGGGATGCAGCTATTGACATGTAAATTGGTCTTCATGAGTAAGAGTGGGCACAGTGGTATTTGTCCCAGCTGTCCTGTGTTGTATGTCATTCATTTTATGCTAAGTATTCAACACCAGAGGATGTTTTGCAAGCATTTGTCTTTGTGAAGATTCACTACTGCTCCTCTGGCTTTATCCTTCATTGTCACAGTACATCCCTAGTATGCTGCAAAAAATTAGGTTTTTCTTTGTAGACACTGCTCCTGCCACATACAGACAAGACGACAGTACTTTTATTTGGATATTTGGATTACTTTGTCCTTTATGCTTCAGGAGGAACCATTAAAAGATTTCAGAAGTAACTGAAGGTATTTTCTTCAAACAATAGGCCATATTCTCTGTTTAGTTGCAGAGTTTTTCTGAATTTATATTAGGATAATTGGCAGCTGAATATATATTTGCTGAATTTTGAAAACAAATACATGTATTCATTTTTAAAAAGAGATTTCAACTATATCTGCAATGAAAGTGAAATTGTTCTTTCACCACAGTGTTGTGGTTGCTGCAAATGTTGTGATAGAAAATAATGTTTTGTATTATAATTTTATATATAGTTTATCAGAAGATGTCCTTTTTCTGTCTATCTTATCACTGCTAATGAAGGAGACAAGTTTGTTGGCAGTGTTGTTGCTGTATTTGTCCTAGGATATAAGACAGACAAGGTGGATGAGGTAATATCTTTTATTGCCCCATTCACCAACAGAAGCTGGTCCAACAAGCTTCTGAGCTTCACAGACTTGAGAGAAAATTCTATGAAACTCAAAAGCTTATGTCTCCTCCATCAAGAAAAGTTGGTCCAATAAAATATATTACTTCACTTTGTCTCTCTTATGGCTAAACTCGGCATTAGTTGCTGAGGATAATCTGACGAAAAATTGAGGCAGGAGTATATGCTCGTACAGGAACCAAACAAATGCAAAATTATTTCTGTAAAACAAAGATTATTTCAAACTTTTTGGTAAAGAGCGTCAGAACCAGTGCTGGTATTTTAAATAATCAGGAGTGGGTAAATATCTTGTTTTTATGAGGAGAGGTATACAAATGGATAAAATACTGTGATTTTTTGGGGGGGGGGGCGGGGTGGAGGAGGGAAAAGGTAGCAGGGTAATATATAATAAATATACACAAGCCATTTGAGTGTATATGAATTGGTGTATCATAGAATCATAGCCCTAAATGTATACATGTGTCAGCTCTTGTTTGTAAAAGTTAAATATAAATGTTTCATTGCTTTTTTTGAAATATATGTTTTATATAATGGATGAAATTAGTGCTTGTGAAAGTTAGAAACACATGGCATAATAAAGTGTACAGCTTTGTTTGGTTAAAGGTTACCTCAAAAAGAAAGAATAAAAGGGAGGGAAGTATTCTTTGTGTTTCTCTATGATGTATAAGATAATCCTGAAAGAGAGTGTTTGTAGGGAAGTAATAGAGATGTAGCCGTGTTAGTCTGGTCTTGCTGAAACAAAAGACAGGACTATGCAGCACTTTAAAGACTAACAAGATGATTTATTAGGTGATAAGCTTTCGTGGGCCAGACCCACTTCCTCAGATCAAATTGTGGAAGAAAATTGGCATGACCATATATACCAAAGGGATACAATAAAAAAAAAGTGGACACATATAAAATTGACAAAGCAGATTTTAGAACTGGAGGTGGTGGGGGGTGGGGGGGAGGTTAGTGTCTGTGAGATAATGATATTAGGGGTGATAATTGCGGAAGCTATCTTTGTAATGGGTAAGGTAGTTAGCATCTTTGTTAAGGCCCATTCGTAAAGTGTCAAATTTAAGCATGAATGACAGTTCTGAGGTTTCCCTTTGTAGTCTGGTGTTAAAGTCTCTTTGAAGTAATATACATGTAGTGAGGTCCTTGAGACAATGCCCAGTCTGGTTGAAATGAAAAGAAACTGTTTTTTCTTTGTGAAACTGTCTGTCTGATTTGTGGGCATTAATTCTTTGGCGAAGTGTCTGAGAAGCTTGTCCAATATACATAGCAGACGGACACTGTTGGCACATGATGGCATAAATTATATTTCTGGATGAACAGGAATATGTGTTCTTAATCTTGTAACTGACGTGGTTAGGTCCAGTGATGGTGTCAGCAGAGTAAATATGTGGGCCCCCGTAGGCTCTGGTGTACAAGGGGAATGTGGGGAGTATCTTTCTCCTTCTCAGTCAAGGGCCAAGTCAGTGAGGGTTTGTTTTGTTTTGTTTTCATATTTTTTGGTTTGGTTTGGGGTTTTTTGCTTCTCACTTGTGTGAGGCCCCCAACTGATTTTTCTGTGAGTCAGTGGCCCCTGACTCAAAAAAGGTTTCCCACCCCTGGTATAGAAGGATAGAGAAGAGGCCAGCACTACATAACATGGTTTGTGAAGCACATGGGAGCAAATCCATGGTGGATATTAGCCACAAGGAAAGCAAATATTGAACTAGAACCTGAAATGAATTAGGATCCAATCGAGTTATTTAAGGATGGGGATGATGGGGTTATATACATTAGTTAGAGCTAGCAATAGCTTAAGCAAGCACTGTGAAAGCTTTATCACAGAACTCTACCAATGCACCTCATTTCTGACCCAGCATTTTACTGCGGTCTCAATACTGAGTGTCTCTTGAGAAACTGCCAGTCATTGGGGCAAACTAATATTTAACCTAATCTGATTTCAAGCCACATCTTCCAAAGTGAAGAGTTAGTGCATTAGACTATCAACTACCTAGCCTTTTACTTTTGTTTGCTCATAATAATGAGAGAGTTTAGCAAAAAAATATTTCCTCCATCTGCATTGTATTGTTTCCTATTTTTTACAAACCTCAAATGTCTGGCATAAATGAGGAGTTTTTCCACTTTGACCAGAAATGGAACATCTGCCATGTAAAATGGTGATGTTTTTCTTTTGAATGAAAGCTTTAACAGATGCTTCTTCTAGTCTCAGATTAAGCCCTTGGTAAAATAGACATTGCCGGATGGTTGATTACTATAGTGTCCTTTATTGTAACATTTTCCCCCTGTTCTTTTTAGAAATCAGAGTTTTTGTCAGATATTTAGGAAGATTCATTCACAATACTGAGAGAATGAAATGACATAGACACACTGCTAGAAAAAGCAAGCTGTTTTCCCAGTAGGTGAGAAGGAGATTAAGTGAGCTGAACATTTGCTTTTGAACATTACTAAGGGAAGTCTGATACACCTCATTGATTTTCTTTGACAAGTGAACATTATTTGTAATTTATAATTTTGTTTGCTTTTACATTTTTTGAAAGTGCCATGGGTGTTGGGAATGTTTTTATCTCAGCAGATTTAATTATAGTGAAAAAACTTAAAAAACAATGAATAGTCCTGCAGCACCTTGGAGACTAACAAAAAAATGTAGATGGTATCATGAGCTTTTGTGTGCACAACCCACTTCTTCAGAATATAGTGGTTTTCTTTTTCCAACCTCCCAAAGGTTTTCTGTAACTGATTGGCAGTACCTTTGCAGGAAGATTTTGTGTGCTTTGGTTTGTGCAGTTATGAGTTAAAGAGATGAAGAGATGTGTATGTGTTTTGGCAATGGGTCTATGTCTTTAAGATAGACAGACATTTTAATTATGCTCTTAATCCCTGCCATTTTATTTAATCTCTTAAATAAACCATATAATTTATTGAGTTAGGAACTACGATTTTAATCTTCTGTTGCATCCCGCAGAGCAACTCTTAGTTTCTGGCAGCCCCAGCAAAACAATCCTCTCTTAGTCAGAGCATGTGAGTGTTTATGGAATCCTGCATGAGCTACAGCCTGAAGAATATAGTTCTTGGGGTACCTTCAGTGCATGGTTCTGAGCTTGAGGTACACAGAGCACAATACCAAGCATCTAGAGGGGTTGGGTGCATCACAGCCCTCACAGTGATACCTTGCAGAGAGGCCAGTTACAATAATAACCTGATGCTAGAAGATCGACCTCAAGAGCATTGATCTTCTCATAAGTGTAGACACGCCCTAAAAGTGAAAAGAAAGTTCTTTTAAAGGATCAATAAATAATATTACCAACACTGCCCCATCTCTTATGACCTGCCTCACAGGGAGTATTCAAGAGAGCTGTGCCATTCTAACAAACCTTAAATAAATATTTCAACACCGTTTATATCCTAAGATGAAGAGCTATTATGTGCATTGTACAGTATTTTTACTTTTAAAAATTGACACAGAAAGCTATTTAGAAACTACACATGATCCAACATCTAGCTTTTTAGAAAGGATAGATGAGAAGGTGTCTCACTATTCTTACATATGCAACTTTCTGGACTGCTATACATGTTTCAGGAGTCTGATTTGTCTTGCATATCCCCAAGTTTCACTCCACTTTAAAAGCTACTTGCTTACAAAATCGGACATAAAAATACCAAAGTGTCATAGCAAACTGTTGCTGAAAAATTGCTCACTTTCTCATTTATATTCTCAATCAATTGGAATATAAATACTGTTCTAACATTTCAGTGTATTGTAATAAATATAGACAGCAGCATAAACAACTCGTAGGAAATTTTAGTTTTTACTAAGTTCACTAGTGCTTTTTATGTAGCCTGTTGTAAAACTAAGCAAGTACAGGTTGGATCTCCCTGGTTTGGCACCCTAATGAGGGAATTTGCTGGACCTGGGAGGTCCCTTAAGGTTACCATATGTCCACTGCCGGGTTTTTCCCGGACATGTCCTCCTTGTCACTTATTAAATCTCCATCTGGCTCGCTTTTTTAAATGGCTAAAAATGTCTGGGATTTTGCCGTGCAAAAGGGAGTGGGGCACGTGCCTGTGACTCAAATTTAACATTCGGATCTGCAAGTGTGGATGTTAACAGCTGCTCTGCGCATGTGCCCCAGCGTCTAGAAGGAAAAGCGTGTGCCTGTGGTGGCAGCTCTGGAGAGACCCAGGGCAGGTCCGATGATGGGGGTTGGCTCCTCCCACGGAGTCATTGCATTACCCTCTGCCCCCAGCTCTGTGGGAGGGGTGAGGCATTGGGTTAGAGCAGGTGGGACTGGGGATGCTTGGCTCTGTGGGAGAAGTGGGGCATTGGGTTAGATTTGGGGGACTGGGGGTGCCTGGCTCTGGGGGACGGGTGGGTGCATTGGGTTAGAGCAGGGAGCTCTGGGGATATCTGGCTCTGTGGGAGGGGAAGGACATTGGGTTAAGAGCGGGAAAGCTGGGAGAGTGGCTGGTTCTGGGGGAGGGCAAGGGCACTGGGTTAGAGCAGGGAACTGAGTATTAGAACTTCTGGCTTCTTTCCTTTCCTGTAGGTGGGCAGTGGGTCTGTTGGTTAGATCTGGGGGTTCCAGTCTCTGCTCTGTGAGGACTATGGGAGCTGGTGCTTGGTGAAGTGGGTAGAGAAAAAGAAGGGATTCTGGAAAGCAGGATTCCTGGGTTCCTTTTCTAGCCATGCCACTTTTCCCCTAGGTGCCTTTAACTTCATGCCCCAGGACGGGCCCCAGCCAGCAGTCTCCCTGGCCCCCCCCACTCTCTCCTCCTGGCCCCGCAGCAGCCCGGATGCTGGCTGGTTGGCGGCGCTGCTGGAGTCCGTGCTGCTGTGTGTCTCTGGGCAGTGCGATGGGGAGCTCTGGCCCCAACTCCGGCTCCATGCTTCTGGGGGCTCCGGCCTTGGTCCCGCGCTGCTGTGGGTTGCTGCAGGTCCCGGCCCTAGCTCCAGCCCTGTGGTGCTTTGGTCTGCTGGGGGCTCCGGCTCTAGCCCTGTGCTACCATGGGTTGCTGCAGGCTCCGGCTCTGGTCCAGATCCCACTTCCATGATCTCCGCCCCCCCGCCAGGCTGCTGGCCCTCCTGCCACTAGGACTCAGGACTCTCTGGTCCAGCAACATCCATGGTCCTGCTGGACCACGGATATTGCTGTGCCAGAGAGTGCTGGTTTTGGGAGGTGTAACCTGTATCTAGCTAAGTTGATATACCCTGTGGAAGATCCTGCCGCCCACCAAGGATATGTGTATCCTGTTTGAGAATCATTGATATAGATCAAGGAGCCCAAGTTTGAACTCATGGATATTGGGATATGACATTTGCAGGATATTCCTTCGCTAAGGAGTCATTGCCATCAGAGACCAGGCTGAGCCTTGATTCTTGCCGACTTGTCAAATTAGGAAAAACTACCTTCCCAATGACATGACCTACTACTCAGAATTGTCTAGGTGGAGTTTAGGTTTAACTCGTCTGACCTTAATAATGTACTGATTATTATTGTGATAGAATGAAATAATGTTTCCGCTACTGAGTTGTCATCTAGAAACAGGAGACATTTTTAAATGGCCATGTCTAATTTGTTTGTCCTTATCTCTACCCTATTGCTTAAGAAAGGCCAGATAAACAAAGATTAATTTACAATTCTATTTGCCATGGTTTTTGATAAACATTTTTGTTTTGATATTTTGTTTCACAGTGATTAAAAACAAGACTAAATAACTTTGTATCAGTGATGGTTTTGACAACAAAAACCCTTAAAAATGTAGCACTGCATCTTCTGTTACAGACCAGCTATATTTTTGCATACATAAAAAGGACATGATATTTTCCTAGAAAAACAGAGGCAATCTCCTAGTGTTTTGCTTTATTTTTACTTGCATTTACATAAAAACAAATTTGACAAAAACACATGCAATCACTAAACATTTTACCGTATTAGCAATACACTGACAATCACATGAACCCACAATTGGGCTCTGCTTTAGCTCTCTTTCATAGTACCTTATCTTGAAATAGGTGAGCTAATACCAAAAAATACATGCTTTTTTGTTATAGCCCTGTCTCCTATTAAGGCACATGTGGAACATAGGTACATGAAATCACAAATTAAAATGAATTTTCTTCCAGTTCTAGCTCTCTCATCTTAGCATCTATAAGAATTTGATTCTATGTTGTCCCTGAAGAGGTAGGGAGGGGGATGGGTGTGTGTGTGTGTGTGTGTGTGTATTTAAACCTATTTTTTATTGTTTCGGTGACATCATAATAATTTCCTTATCTCATTGAGACTGTAAAAATTTATCACAGCACTTGATGAGATAAAGAATTTGCTTTTGTTGTTCAATGTAACGCTTGAGGATATGAATGAATATTTCAGGCTAGTTTTGTTTCTCTTACTTTGTAGCCAACAAAACCCTCTGGATGAACAAAGCCCTCTAGACTGCCTGTTATGTAGATTAATTTACAGCTTTCACTTTATATTAGTTGATCTATTATTATGCTTGAGTGGTCATTCAAGACTCTTAGTTATCTTGCAAAGAGAAGTACAAAAATATAAAGCAAATATTCTAGCTAAATAGATGGGTTTTAGAGAAGTAGATATTTTTTTCTTTTTGGTACATTGTATAACATGGAAGGATTAGTGTTAAAATGACAAAAGTTAAGATTTGAAGTTTGTCTTTAAGGTATTCCATTGTGCCTTGTTATGTAGGGGGATCTCAGAATAACAGTCCATCACCTGGGTCACTAAGGAACTAGACTGTAAAGCAGTGTGTGACGGGGTGTGGTCACAGATGACCCCTCGGGGGTGCCTCCTGGGGTATTAACACGGCCACTGCCACTCGCCTTCCTGCTCTCTGGGGCTCTTCACTGCCCGGTCCTGCTGAGCCAGCTCCGCTGGTCTCCCCCAGCCAAGATCCCTGAGCTGAGGTCTCCTTCAGGTCCAAGGAGAGTGCAGTTTAGGGCCCAGCCTCCTGAGAGAGCACTCCTCAGATGGGATCAAACCCCAAAGAATTAGGTAAGCCCCCTTTAGCAATGAAAGGGGGAATGTGCACACTGGTTGCCCTCCCCCCCCAGGTAACAGTCGCTTACACTGGGTTTGATAGAAAATAAAAATGGTTTTATTAAGTTGAAGCAGTAGGATTTAAATAGTAATAAGAGAAAGTAGGCAGAGCAAAGTAGGTTACAAATCATCAAAAGAAACAAAACTGCTTGGCTAATTCTCCACTGAAACCTCACTACAAACTTAAACTCACCCTAAAACCTCTTTTCCAACTGCCACTCTAAACCAGGGCTGTCTTCCCCACCCTGGGGTCTCAGGCTCCTTCCTTCAGGTGCAGCCCAGCCAAAAGACCTAGGCCTCTCCTTTCCTATTCCTTTTGTTAAGGAGTTGAGGCCACTCCCTACCAGCCACTGCTCAGACTTAAGGACAAAAGATTGTTTAACAGTGGTTCATCTAGAAGTTACAGGTAACACCCTCCATGTCTCCCATTCACACATTTGAAACTCTCAAAGCATTCCCCACTCCATGTGTCTAATTTTACACACACAAATGATACATACAACAGAGTAAGATAAACAGAACCAGCAGATCATGACATGAAGATCAATGGATTACATGAGATAATTCGCTCAAACCACCTTTGGTTTGATGTCCATTTTTAAATTCTTGTCAGGTGTCAAGTCTGAATCTCCATAGCACACCCACAAAACCCCAGGGAGGAATTGATTTAGTTTATCAAAATTTCTTCCTTTGTTTTGTAATAGCCCATGGCCCAAGTCCTGCCCCCTTCCACAGCACAAGCATGTACCACCTGAAAGGCAATGGAAAGGGTGTCCAGGATGCCTGGATATGGCACAATGGGATCTGAAACCCCAGTATGGTTCACAACTGTGCTCCACAGAGAATCTATGTACGTGAGTGCAGGGGGCGATTTTGGAGAGGGACAGGCTTGACATATTGATATGGCCAATGGATTATCTGGACCCACACAGATGCATTAGCTTGTACGCTTAGCCATGTGGGAGAGGGATAATGGTGGTGCTGTGCAGCGATTCCATTGCTTGGGCCTGGTTATTGCCTCAGCCCCAAACTCCTGTGTGATACTTCTCTATAGAGACCAGAAGATGGTCCTTTGTACCACAGAGCCTGCATCAGCCACAATCAGCCTCTTGGGTTTAGATGCCTGTGGGTGAGAATATGAAGTAAACGTGATAGTTTTGCATATTTCAGAGTATAAATAATCAAATTATCCCCGTGGATCTTAATCAATTTCTATAATTTTTGCCTCTCTTCCAAAACAAGCCATTTTGAAGGCTAAAGCAGTTCATTAAGGAAGTATTTCTTTTTCTGTTGACAGAGAATCTTGGATTCACTTTGATACTTTCCCACTCCTGTTCTCCAGCTGGAGCCCTTCCTTGCCTCAATTGTTGTGAAAGGGATCAGATTCTGTGATTGTTGGAGGCTACAAATAATCTCTTCCTCTAAGCCTAGCTGGTCTTCAGAGTTGATACCTAATTCAGCCATCCTGAGTCTGCTGCAATTAAATAGTGTCTGAAAAGAAATGCTAAATATCATGATTTTACCACTGACCTTCACACACAAACCTATAGTTATTCTGAGTTTCTCTGCAAGTAAGCCATTGATTACACTTCATGCAGACTGCCCTATATTGATCATCTGGATGACTTGTCTTTCTTACACTCATTGTTCTTTCAGCTCTTCTCTATTTTGGCTTTCTTCAGTTTTTGGCAAGAAATGGTTTATTTCTTGCTGCTGACTGACAGCTATCCCTAAATCTATTAAACTTTGTCCTAGCTAAGTGTTTGCTTACATACTTAATGTTTAAGTTTTGGTAGGCTCTGGTTAAATTGCTTATTTGCACATGAGAACTTAATATTTGTTGTTTGTTTTGCATGTGAAATAATGTTTTTGGCCTACATTGTTTTGTTTCATTAAGAAGTAAATGGGGAGAGCATATCACTAAGGCTATGTCTAGACTACATCCCTCTTTCGAAAGAGGGATGTAAATTAGACATATTGAAATTGCAAATGAAGCTTTTAATTTGCAATTTCAATGTCAAAAAACGCTATTTCGAAAGTGAAACCATGGTCTAGACGCGGTTCTTTCGGAAAGAAAAGCCTTTTTCGAAAGATCCTGTAAACCTGGAGAACAGGATCTTTCGAAAAAGGCTTTTCTTTTCGAAAGAACCGCGTCTAGACCGCAGTTTCACTTTTGAATTAGCGTTTTTCAAAAAAAAAAAAAAAAAAAGCCGTGACACGATTATGCAAATGAAGCACGGGGAATTAAAATCCCGGCTTCATTTGCAATTTCGATATGTCTAATTTACATCCCTCTTTCGAAAGAGGGATGTAGTCTAGACATACCCTAAAAGACCAAGTTTTCTCTCCTATCATTGTTACTTTTCATTTTGTTGTTTCAAACCTCCAAGTGCCCTTTCCTGTGATAGCAGATGCGTATTGGCTATCCAGCATGCAGCTTCATTTTGGGAAATATCTTCTATTTATTTTTTTTATTTGTTTAAAGAGTTTTTAATTTATTTTAGAAATACTGATTAATATGTGCCTTCCAGTTATTGTTGACTAACAGTAAATGCATATGATTTTAATACCCATTTAAAAAATGTTATATTGGGACCCAGTATAAAAGCTGGTAGACATAAAGGAATTTGGGATGGAATTTCCATCGACTACTTGATTAGTCGATGAGGGAGTAAACTGCAGAGTCGCTGTGCCTGGGACTGGGCACGAGCTGGGACAGCTGATTCCCAGCTCACTCCCAGTACCCTGATGCGCCTTTGCCTCCCCTACCCCTCCTTCCCCCCCCGCAGAGACGGTGCTCCCTACAGCCCCGGATCCTGCTTCCTCCCCCCTCTCCATCCCCCCCCCCCCAGATCTGATAGAGGCATCTAGGGGAGAAAGTGACTAGTTGAGTAGTGACTCGACTACCCGCTAAGCATATGCTTATTGGGCACTCGACTACTTGACTAGTTGTTTACATCCCTAAAAGGGGGGCGGCTAATAGAAACACAGCTATCTGGTGTAATGCCTTTATTGTTCTAGCAGCAAAATTGAAACAAAAGTGAGGTTTTTCACTGGGATGAAGAGCAATGTTCCCTCAAATCTTTCCATCCATGTGAGGAATAAATTGAGTTATGTGCACCAAGGCGTATGCGGATGTGCACACTCAGTAGAAACACATGCTGCTGGCTCTGGGAGCTGTACACTGTCTACTAGTCAGGTGGGTGGCATTTCAATTAAGGATGTAAAATCCCATTTAATCAGTTAACCAGGTAAATGTTATGTTTAGCTCAGCAGGCCCTGCTGGGCTGAAGCAGCCCCCTGCCCATAGTGGGAGGCTGCTCCAGCCCTGCTCAGTTAACCCTGATTTGCCTCTCTCCTGAGTGGCTGCCCAAGTGCTCATCTTACAGCTAACACTGGTGGAGAGTGCAGAGCACCCAAACGTTTAAAGAGATAAGACATCACATTTCTCTACCTTTTTAAAAACAATTTTCCAAATATGTATACAATTATCATTTATATCGCCAAAACAGAATGCTTTATTACCTAATGAAAAGTTGTGGTGGATGACCCTGGATTCTTAAGGCATGTCTACAGTGCAAAAGTTCAGTTCAGATATGCAACTTCAGCTGTGTCAGTTGCTTTTGGAACTGTCTACACAGCAGGAAGTTGAAGGAAGAACACTCTTCCTCCAACTTCCCTTACTCCTTGAGAAATGAGGGCTACAGGAGTCAGAGTAAGAAGTCCCCCATCTCAACCTTATTTCAAAATAGTGGCTTGCTGTGTAGATGTACAATTTGTTGTTCTGAAATAACGTCAGTTATTCTGAAATAACGAGCAACTCACTAGCTAAACAACTTGTAAAAATGAGGTGCACTCTATTGTGGTAATATGGTGGCACAGTGTCCTGAATAACTGGCACAGTTGGTGATAACGTATCAACTGGATCTGTCACCAGAATTTCTTCCAAATTGTTGAAATTAGGAATTGTAAAGGAAAGAAGTTGGATCGGAGAAACAGAAAGTCTTAATTCGGGTACTTGTCAAGGCTGCAACAAGTCCATATGTTAGTTCCATAAAACACTATCCGGTAGTTTTACCAGTAATGAAACAGGTCCTGTGTGTTTCAAAATCTGCCCAGGTACCCATTTTACTCCATAACCATAGTTGCAAGTCCACAAGTCTCCTGCTTGAAAAGAGTTATAATGAGTTTCATAGCTTGGTATTTGCTAAATGAGGCAACATCAGTCTGTTGCAAGTCCCAACAGGTGTGCAAAGATCATTTCAAAAAAAGAGTTGCAGGTGGTTCCTGGAAAGTAACGTGTTGCGTTCCTGTAGATAAGCAAGAAATTGTCCAATTTCTGCTGATGACTCAAAATTAGATTTGTTAACTCTTAAGGCATGTTTAAGTGTCTGCACAATGCGTTCCACTGGTGACTAGTCCATTTGTAGCAGGATAGTATGTTGCAGAGTGTATGTTGTGAATTTCATTAAATGTTGGTAATCTCTGAAATTCTTTTGAGTAGAATTGAGGTCCATTGTCATTCACCACTAGTAATGGTAAACTGTATTGTATAAAGAAGGTACAAAGATGTCCATTGGTCTTAGTAGCTGTAGTAAAAGGCATTCTGAAAAGTTCTGGCCATTTCAAATGGCCATCAATTATGGCCAAAAACATATAATCTTCTAATGGTCTGGCAAAGTACATGTGAATACATGTCCAAAGAGTTTGAGGTCATGACCACGCATGTAGATGAGCTGGGCCAGTATCATACTGAATTTGCTGACTTAGTAAAGCATTTTGTCTTCCTCTCAATGTCTTTTGTCAATTGCTCCACCACCAGACATGACTCAGGACTATGGCCTTCGTCTGTACAATGCCTAAATGACCTTCCTGAACATGAGACTGAAGTGCCTTCAGAATAACCACACACATTTCCCATGAGATGCAAACTTGAGCCAGAGATAATTCATGTTGATGTGTCATGAACTTTATACACTGGAGATTCTTGTAATCCAACTCTCTCCCTGGTAGTACCATTCCCTTCACATGAGAAAGCGTGTCATCCTTAGCTGTTTCTTTGATGATGTGCTAATGATGGGGAACCCGTTCATCAAATTGACGTGAAACACTTCATCCAAAGTTTCTGTGGATTGATGTGAACTTGAGAATGTCAGGTGCTACTGGCCATCAGAACTATGCTGAGTTCCTTTACGGAATTGAATAGTGTAGGAATAAGCTGCAGTTAGTAATGGAATTCTGTATTGCAGTCCAGAAACTGAAATTAATGTGCAGTGATTCATCAGCAAGGCAATATGTCTGTGTTGGAGATGAGTATGGAACTTCCGAATTCTGAAGATAATGCTGAGCGCTTCTCATTCTGTTTGCTAAATAGTTATTCTCAGGGTTGGTGAGTGTTCATGAAGCAAAGACAATTGGTTTCTCTCTGCCATCAGGAAAATGTGGGAAAGAATAGCTTCCACTCCATATGGTGAAGTATTACAAGCCAATTGCAATGGAAAAGAGGCATCAAAGTGAATGAGAATGTGAGCTGAGGTCAATAGTTTCTTGCCTCCTTAAATACACACTCACATTCATATTGTTCTTTGCTTCTAATAGTTCATGTAAAGGTACTAATAATGTCACCAAATTAAGCAGACATTTTCTGTAGTAGTTAAGTGGTCCTAAACCTGAGCATAGTTGTGACACATTCTCTGGTGGTGGCTCTTGAAGAACTGTGTTCTTTTTCTGGTGATTTTCCCTAAGCCCATGGCATCAGATATGTCCAATGTTTTCATCTGAAGATTTGGAAAACTCACATTTTATCTTGATGTACTGTCAACTTGTGTTCCTTCAAATGTTGCAAGACAGAATTGAAATTTCAAATATGAGCCTATTGCTCTTTTCTTGTACTATCTGTGTTGTTCAAATATCATTGAACTCCATATAGTCCCGTTAGACTCCATGGCTTTCTGGAACAGGGCGCATGTGATACGATATTATAAGGCAGTCTTTTGTATGCCTCTTATGCATGTTGAATGTGAGACATTTTGCAAGATGTCAGTTCAATCTCCATTTCTAAGTACAGTAGACTTCCTATAATCCAGCACCTTTGGGACCTAGGTGGTGCCGAATTATCGGATATTCCGGAGTATCAGGAGGTACTGCATATTACCAACCAAATTCCCCTCCCCTGCCCCCCCCCCCAACCTTATGCTTGGGTCCTGGAGCTGACGGTACAGCCGCGTGTCTCCCTCCAGGCACTGGGGCACGTGCGCTGAGCGGCCGGCTTTTCAATGAGCTAGCCAGGACGCCATGCGTAACCCAATCCCCCAATAGCCCCTTCGCCTTCCCCGGAGCCAAACACCTCCCCTCCCTGCTGTAACCCAATCCCCCTCCCCTTCCCCGGAGCCAAACACCTCCCCTCCCTGCTGTAAGTCGATCCCACTTCCCCTCAAACCTTATGCCCGGGTCCCGGAGCAGCTGGTACAGCCGCACGTCTCCCTCCAGGCACTGGGGCACGTGCGCTGAGCGGCTGGCTTTTCAGTGAGCTGGCCGGGACACCGTGCATAACCCAGTCTCCCTCCCCTCCCCTTCCCTTCGCCAGAGCCAAACACCTCCCCTCCCTGCTGTAACACATGTGAGAGCGGCTGACCTGAGCAGTTCCGGGTTCCGTCCCGGTTCCATCAGGAGCACTTGCTATTTTGATGCTGGACTATGAGGAGTGCTGGACAATTTGGTGCCGGACTATTGGAGTTTTACTGTATGTATTGAGCAAATCTAATTTACTGAAACACTGTCTTACACTAAGAAGAGCAAACAAATTTTCAATACTATGTAATGGACAATAGTCTGCACATAAAACTAGATTCCGTGTCACTTTGAAATCTCCACAAAATTGGACAGAACATCCTTCTTGATCACTGGTATAATGGATGTAGGCCACTGAATATGTGAAAACAGTGACAGGACTCCAATGCTCACTAAGTGGTCCAAATCAGCTGTCACCAGAGTCTTCAGAGTATAAGGCACAGCTGTGGACTAAAAATACTTTGGCTGACTGTCAGACCTAAGAGTGAGCTTCACTGATATGTTGCTCATCTGAACAAGTTCTTCAAAAATTTTGGTGTGTCTGTCCAGTATTTCTTGAAGATTTTGCGGTTTATTCATGCTGGCTTTGATCTTGGTCCAGTTTGCCTTGGACTTCTCGTGTCACAGTCTGAATACTTTCCTTCAATTACATACAAAAGTATAACAACTGGTATCCATCTAATTCAATTTTCATCTTCAGCATCCCTTTTGGGACTTTTCTCTTGCATAAGTCTTCAAAGCCATGGATGTTTCTGTCAAAGGATATTGTGACAAAGTCTGAGAATAGGTGTATGCAGACATTAATGAGACATCAGCTCCAGTATCAGGCTCCATTCTTATATGAATTCCTTCGATCAAGAGTGTGACCCCGGTGTCATCTCAGATCAAACTTCTGGTAACATATGCTGTCGTAGGTCTTGGCTCATGTCACTAAAGCTCTTGCCATTTTTCCACATTATGAATTCCTGACTATCATTCATTCTTGGGTTCAGTTTTCATAGGTGTTTTGAATGGATGATTGGATACACCATGTTGCTAGTTGTTGAGCTGTGCAACTGATCACAGTGATGTGTCCTTTCTTTTGTCATTTCATGCAAAAGACCTACCGTGCCTAACAATCTTCAGCCTGCATATAAACAAAGCATCTGGCGGCCTACCACTGGCAAACCATGGCGAACCGTGTCTGGCCCATGGACCGTTTATTTCCCACCTCTGTGGTAGACTGTTTTCATAGAATCCTAGGGCTGGAAGAGACCTCAGGAGGTCATCAAGTGCAGCCCCCTGCCCAAAGCAGGACCAACCCAACTAAATCATCCCAGACAGGACTTTGTCAAGCCAGGATTTAAAAACCTCTCGGGATGGAGATTCTACCACTTCCCTAGATAACCCATTGCAGTGCTTCAGCACCCTCCTAGTGAAATAGTTTTTCCTGATATCCAACCGAGACCTCCCCCACGGCAACTTAAGACCATTGCTCCTTGTTCTGCCATCCGTCACTACTGAGAACAGCCTCTCTCTATCCTCTTTGGAACCTCCCTTCAGGAAGTTGAAGGCTGCTATCAAATCCCCCCCTCATTCTTCTCTTCTGCAGACTACATAAGCCCAAATAATCAGCCTCTCCTCATAAGTCATGTGTTCCAGCCCCCTAATCATTTTGGTTGCCCTCCACTGGACCCTCTCTAATGTGTCGACATCCTTTCTATAGTTGGGGGGCCAGAACTGGACGCAATACTCCAGGTGTGGCCTCATTAGTGCTGAATAAAGGGGAATAATAACTTCTCTAGATCTGCTGGCAATGTTCCTCCTAATGCACCCTAATATGCCATTAGCCTTCTTGGCTACAAGGGCACACTGTTGAATCATATCCAGCTCCTCATCCACTGTAATCCCCAGGTCCTTTTCTGTTGAACTGCTACTTAGCCAGTCGGTCCCCAGCCTGTAGCAGTGTTTGGGATTCTTCCATCCCAAGTGCAGGACTCTGCACTTGTCCTTGTTGAACCTCGTCAGATTTCTTTTGGCCCAATCCTCCAATTTGTCTTTCATAATGGCTTGCCTTCCAATTTGTTTTCCATAATGGCTTTTTAATAGTTCATATCCCAATACTTTCTAGAATGAAACAGTACAAGGCAGCGGCCAAAATATTACATAAATAATGTAAATCACTAGGGAAAAATACTGTGTAGTGAATAAATAAAAACATTGAATATTTAGGAGGCAGATGCATACCCTTAGTTCTTAGCCAGTCTGATGTGCTTGCTCATTTTTCTGTGTTATATTGTATTAGATCATTATAACTGGAAGATTATATTGTCATGGAGTCTGGGACAGGATGTTTCAGGAGTATGGCAGTGGTCTTCATAGTCAGTCCCCTGTAGGGCTTTGGTTTCAGCTATTGGGCCAAATCTGTAGTGTCTAGAATTATTATGTGATGACTTTTTGACAGTTTGTGGTTGTAGTTTAGTTTTTAGTGTCCAGGTAGCCTTCAGTGGCAGAATAGACAATCAGAGTTAACCTTAATTGGCACTTCTGTTGTTAATCTCAACAGAAAAGCCAAGGATTAGATGAAGAGGGAGAATAAGACTATGTCTACAAAACACACCAGTGTTGGCAGTGAAAAGTCAGAGCTGTCCATATTGTGGTATATAGCTTCATGTCTCAGTTAACCAACTCTGTGCAGTGAATAAATAACCCTAACCCTAACCCTCTCTGATGCTGGAGCCTTTCACTAGAGAGAGGAAAGGCTTTGGTAAGGGGAGACAGTCGGACATGACATTATTAAATATGGCACAGTAGATGGGGATGCATAACTTTGGCGAGTAGAGATCTTTGTGAGGTATGTACTCAGGTACATAGCCACACCCATTCCAAGTCTTCACTCCCATAAGCCATGCTTTCTGGTCTAAATTGCTCCTATTATGGGAGTGAAGACTTATTACTTGTTAGGGGATGTCGTGGGTATGTATGCTATATGCTGCCAAAAAAGCATGCAGGCTAGACATACCTTAAGGGTTTTTCTACACTTCAGAGGCAATACTGGCATAGCTATGTTGGCATAGCCCCCAATGTAGATGAAGCTACAGTGACAGAAGGGTTTTTACAATTGGTGTAGGAACAATACCATCCCAAACAATATAGTGATGTCAATAGAACTGCTTTTGGTCAACCTAGCTGCATTTCCACTGAGTTGGTCAGGGGTGTATTTTTTTACTCCCGTGGTCTTTGATGGAACTAAGCTAATATAACTTTCAAGTGTACAGCAAGCCTAAACTACCATCTTGCCTCATTATAAATTCCCTCAAAAGAGCAAGGTCCAGGCACATCGGCAGGGTAGCGAGCAGAATATTCTGTGGCTAAAGGGAGGACCTCAAGGGGCATAAAAATTGCTGATGTTTTAAATTAAAACACTCAGATTGTTTACATTTAAACTAGATTTTTATTTAAATTACAAGTTTATTTTCAAATATATAACCATTTAAAATTAAATTTGAAATTGAGAACTTTTGAAGCCTAAGCTTTTATCTATTAAGCATTTAATTGAATACAAAAAAGTTCTAAAAATAGTTAAACAATTGAATTACTTGAAGTCTCTGGCTTAGGTCCTGAAACCTGAATTTCTTGAACTGCTAAACCAGTGTTTGACAGCAGTAGTCTTCTGCAGTGTAGCGAGAATATTTACTTCATTACAAGTTATTCAACTAGATCAGTTCAATGATTAGTTCATTCAAGTTAAGAAACCAGTTGGAATTCATAATAGGAGGAAAGCTTATTCCCTTTTCCAATTTATGAATAAAAACTAGGCGTTAGAGGATGGGATCTACTAGTTTTAAAATCTTGAAGTATACTGTGATGAGAAACAATCAGTTCTGTTGACTAATTATACATAATATTTCCTTTGTTTAAAAAATCAGTTTTAAATGCAAAACATGTTTTGATTAATTTTTTTCTCATAGGTCCAGCACATTTAAGGTATTTTTATATAACAGATATAATGCAGTATTTATGCATTTGAATTGAGTTTTAATTTCCATCCAGATACAGCCCTATTCAAGTCACAGTCAAAAATTAATCATTATCCAGTATAAATGAAACTTGAATAACTGTGTACAAATACCAAGGATTGTCTTGGTTAGCAAAAGAAGCACCAGATTCAGTGTAAAGGTGATGTTTATTGCAAATCAACATGTTTTAATGGTTATCAACAAATGGGAATTAACCTCTCTTTAGGAAAACTACTAAAAAGTACAAATAGAAAGCACAAATTAGATTTTAAGTTTCCATCCTGCTGATTTAATTCATGATTAAAATCAGTGATTTAAATAGCTTTCATTTAAATCAGTCTGCCCTGGAGGAGTTCATCTTATTTTCCATTGTGATCAGTAGTGCTCATGAATAGAGCTAGACTTTCACTTAAAAATGTATAAACAAAACAGTAGTAACTGGTAGGACATGTCTCATCTACTTGAGGGAAAAGCAGCTACACGGTCTCCCCAGAATGCATGTCGCTGCTTCGGTTTTGGACAACAACCACCAGTAATCTGGGTACAATTCCTTGATGCAATGGGGATCAGGTTGCTTGCAGGTATTTTGATGCTTTTCCATCAGGTTGCACTGCAGATATTTGGACTCTAACACTTCTTCTAACAGGGAAAGTGACCATAAAACACAAAAAGTCCACTCTTAAGATGTGTTAATGTAACTAACAGTATAGCAAACTACAAACTTTGACCATTGAATACTATCAAGTAAAAGAAAGATACGGATTTTTGTGGCCCTGTGAATAGATTATCTTCACTAACAATGCTGTCTCTTCTGAAAAGTTCACAAAATATGCAGCCTTCCCCATTGGATTGTGTTTTCTTGTTATTGGAAACATGTATATCAACTTGCTTCTGGGTGATATTTTTCTAAGTTGTGTTTATGTTGGCAAATCAGGTGTTACACATAAAATAAACATTAATATTTGGGGAATAAGGCAGTGGTGCAGCAACACCTTAAGTTCCAGCCCTTATGGAGTTAGGGGATAAAAACAGCATGAGTTGCAGTGTTATGTCAACATTTTCCAGGCTTCTCAATCTTTATTTTTTATGTACATAATATTCATTCTTATCTGTTGAGCTTTATATTACAAATAAAGTGAAATATATAAATATTTTGCATTAAGTTACATAGAAGTGGTACCATGAATATATCTAGTCTACCCCTAGATCAATGAATTATTCTAGTCACACACCGCCTAGTCATCCTATTAAAACAAATGTTTTGTTATCCATACTGTAAAGAGCGATGTTAGCTAGAGCTGAATGTTAAAAACATGAATTATTTATACATTTTGTATAAGAACTCTCTGTGTGTACGGTGTGCATATAATTCTATAAATATGTAAAACCTAAAATGAAAGACATTGCCTAGTGCTGTGGCAGCAGTACAAAGATCAAGCTTTTTTAATTATTGCCCTTTTTGGATCTCATGTTCTTAAAATTAAATTAATTGGGCCAAATACTCGTCTTATTTTAGTAAGTGATGAAGCACGTTTAAAATTGATTTGCATGTGCATTACAAGTCAAATATTTACACAGTATTTATGAGCACCCAGAAGATGTGGTCTGACATTAAAATATTAATATTTGTTGCCAGCTTACATCACTATAATTGTATTTTCTGAATCAGAGAACAGAAAAAAGGCAGGGACTGAACTGTGCAATTTATTTTGTGAAATGTACTCAGAGCTGCCGTTGTGTGTTTAGCTCTCGTACAGAAATGACCATTTATTAATAATTAAGAGTCACTCAAATTTCAGTATGATAGCAGCAATGAGTGCTTATTACTTTGAAATCCTTTTGCATATTTGTATCTACATTTTTTCCTCTTAATATGTAATGAGAAGTTATTTTTAGTGGAATAGTCTATCTTGTTTCATTATCTATGAGTTTGGCACCCATCAGACGTTTCCTGCATTTAAAATGCCCTGTAGAGTTAGGTAGGGCACTGAGTCAGTGGTGTACATTGTTATTTACATATCCATGAATTACAGTTCATGTAATAAAGGCAGAAACGTGAATTTACATGGCCTGACAAAGGCAAGTTTCTATTACTCATGTGTAGCCTTTTCCCCCGGGGGTGGAGGGATCTGTTTTCACCATTTTATGCTAAGTGGGCTGAAACTAGTGCTGGCAAGCACCCAATGCCGATGTCTGACTAGTGGCTTGCACCTGCTCCAGCTACTGCCAATCAGCAGGGGTTATTTTGTGGTGTTGGAAAAATCACTGTAAGGAGCTAGGATACTTGTCTAGAAAAGGAGAACTGAGGAAATGTGAAAGGAACAGAACAAAAGTAAATAGTCCTGTGCATTAGGTCATCTGGAGTTTCATAAATCTCATCTCACATTCATAGCATTGCACAGATATTTCTCTAGTTTCATTAAAAAATGAAATATCTTAAAAATTCAGACATGTCAAAGGAGACACAAAGAATGGAAGCCAGCAATCAGAGTCAACGCCAGCACAGTACCATTATCTGTTACCTAGCCATTGTACCATTTGACCCTCCATTTAGATGACTGTGTGGTCTATTAAATTATATTTTCAAAGCACAGCAAGAACACTTATCAGTAAGCACTAAATCCAAGTCAAGTTTTTACTAGGCAAGCTATTTTTTTGTTAGGCAAATTTTCAAGCATTTGAGTTCAACTAACTCATGAATTTTCATATTCTGATATTTCAGAAAGAACCAATAGACTGAAATATAGTCTGATTTTTGCAAAAAAAAGTGCAGAAATTTCAGAAGTGATTTCACTATAGCAATGTGTCATCTGATTAAATGTTATTTTGTATAATTTTTATTAGAAGCAAAACCAAACAAAAATTCACAATGTACCTTAGTGAATCAACATAGAGATTTGGTCACAGTGTATAAGAGGGATTCTTCTTCTGCCATGGAAGAATGAAGAAAAACATGATTCTGACTTGAAACACATATTTTTGCAGATTGTGCTGATTTTGGGCATGTTAATCGTGACTGGAAACATCTCAGTGCTCATTCATTTTTCAGTCCCTATTAGTATTTCCCAGTGTTAAGTCATAGAGAAATGGGGAACTTCTGAATAGTGAATTTCATCTAGCCATCTGCCAAATAATTCATGTATCTTTTAGATGTCATTATGTGACAGAAAGCTTTGTGAAATGAAATGTTAAGATTTCTCAGAAGTTCCTGGCATACCAGACAGTATTTGACTCACTACTTGAAATCCCATAAAGTCCTGCCAGCAATGAATGCTTTGTGAAGTACATATCAAAATGGTTTCAATTATGCCTTTTGAAAGACAGTGATAAAACAGTTTTGTCTGCTCCCTTACATCATACCATTCCTTATGTCATTCTAGCATTTTTGAGTGTTTAATATTTCAGGTCAGTTTTTAGTACTTTTAATATCTCACTGTTTGAGTAACTTGAGGTCTGCGCTGCCATCCCCAGCCTTAGCCCAACCCCAACATCTTTGTCCTCCACTTTTACTCCAGTTGTGCAGAGTGTCTCTGGCAGAAATCCCATGTCCAGGCTGATTTTCTCCATTACAAATTGGTTTTCTCCTTCAAAGTTCTGCCATCTTCTGAACAACTCTACTTTGCTAACTTAACTTAAGCAGCATGTACCTTCAGTCCTAGCTACCTTTTTGCCACCTTTGACGTCTCATTCCTCAAACCCTCTCCACCTCTGCCTCAGTTTTTCTCTCTGCATAGGATTGCTCTGATTTTTTTCCAAGAGAAAATTGACAGACCACCGTGTGATCTTCCCCCTCACTTGGACTCACCTGGCATTCCGCCTTCCCCACTGACAACTCTCTCCTCCATCATTAAACTCAGAAGATTCTCATTTGCTGTACTTCTCAAACACCTCCGCTTGTCTCAATGACCCAATCCCATTTCCTGATCTCTGTTAGGCCGTTTGAAAAAACCCATCCTGGATCCCTCTTTCCTGTCCACGTACTGCATAATCTCCCTTCCATCTCTAACCTCATTGAATGTGCTGCTATTTACATTTGCTGTCTGGAGCTCCTCTCCTCCAGTTCCATCATAGACCTTTCAGTTTGGCTTCTTCCACTAAAACTGGTCTTACCAAAATCTCTAAATCTCTTCCTGGCCAAAGCTTAGAATCAGTACTCCATATCTTCATCCTCCTTCACCGATCAGCCACTGTCAAAACCACCTTGGTTTTCGTCTTAAAATAATGTCTTCCTTTGGCTTCTGTGACTCCTCTGCTCGTTCTCCTCCTGCCTCTGTACTCATTCCTTCAGCATGTCCTTCTGAGAATCATCCCCATTTCCCCCCTGCAACTTTGAGAGTGTTCTCACAGAGCTTTGTTCCTTTCTCTTCTCCTTCTGAACCTAAGGGTATCTCATTTACAAATACAAATTCAACCACCTCTGTGTTGATGATTCTCAGCTTTTGCTCTGTACTCCAGACCTGTCTCCTTTTCTCCAAAATAAAATATCAGCCTGTCACTATGGCATCTCCTCATGCATGTGTAGCCATCAGCTCAAACTTGACATGGCTAAAATAGCAGTCTTAATCTTTGCCCTCTAAGTTTTTCCCTTTTCTTGTCACTATGGATAAAGCCATGGTCTTGCCTGTCATTCAGCCTATAATGTGGGCATCATCTTTGATTCAAACCTCTCTAGGTCCTCTCATCCACATTATGTCTATATCTCGCCAAGTCTCTTGTTTTTATATCTCTAAGATAAAGCCTTGCTATCTATCCATATAACTATAACTCTTGTCTAAGATCTTGTAATCAGACACCTGGATTACTGAAATAGCCTTTTCTTTGGTCTTAACAAGTCTTGGCAGTCTAGCCCTGCTGCAAAGATAACTTTCTAGTTTGTAACTTTGATCATGCATCATTTGTCTCTTTGCATCCTCTCACTGGCTCTTCTTTCTTTATTGCCTCAAACATAAACTGCTTGCCTTTGCTTTCAGGGTCATTCACAGAGTGTTCCCCCTACCTATCATCTCTCATTCACTATCAAGATGTTGATGTCTACCTCCTATCAGCTTAGCCTCCATCATTCACTTGCTCAGTTTTGAAAAAGCACATTTATTTTACCCTTTGCAGTTGGGAGGAGCTCTCTGTAAATATCCACAAAACTGACTCATTACCCTCCTTCAGACTCTCCTTAAGACACTCTCCTTTTCCATGATGTTTACAAAAACTTGACAAGATTTAGGCCACTGGCATACTGAGCCCGCTATCTGACCTACTGAGCAATATTGTATTATTGTTTCCTTGTATTCCCTGCATCCAACTGTCTGTCTATAACCCTTCGTTGTTTTTTGTTTTGTATTTAGATTGTAAATGCTTTGTGGCTGGGACCATGGTCTCTGTATCAATAATAATGATGTCTTTGCTTATTTGGAAGTTTTATGATTTTTGCTGTATGGACTGCAGTCGTATACCTTCCTGATCCTTATGTTCTTTCGAGTGTCTCTAATGTTAGTCACCTCACAGTTGTGACATAAAATTAAGCAGACAAAATTATTTGTATTCTGTGGTAGGAATTTGTCCTTGGATTTATTTATAATGTTCAGGGGAGCTGAGAGCCTCTCTGGGCAAGGTGTGGGGGGCGACAGCTCTGTGTTCCTGGAAAGGGCGGGGCCTGATGCAGAAGAGGTGGAGCTTGGGCAGTCAACCCTCAGTGCCACCCAGACTATGGTGTTCCCTCTCCCCCAGTGCCCAAAGCCTCTCGGAGCGTGCCGTGTGGCACCTCCCGGCCTTTAGAACCTATTCGAATGCACCGTGCAGCACTTAGGCAGTGATTTAAAGGATCCCAGGCTCCTTGGAAGGAGTCCAGGACCATCAATACTTATTAGCCAGGATTAGTAGGAATGGTGTCCCTAGCTTCTGTTTGTCAGAGGTTGGAAATGGATAGGAGAGGGATCACATGATGATTACCTGTTTCTGTTCATTGCCTCTAGGGCACCTGACATTGGCCACTGTCAGCAGACAGGATACTGGGCTAGATGGACCTTTGGTCTGACCCAATCCGGCTGTTCTTATGTTCTTATGAGATTTGTATTCTCAGACACCTTTTTAATTATAACAAGGATGCTCTGAGTTTAACTTACATACTTTAAATTGTTTCTATGTGTACGTATATATGTTCTATGTCTATATCTGGTTACAACTTTTTCTCTGTCATCATTTTCCTTGGCTCTTTTTATTTATTCTGTTTGGAGTAATCCCCCCACAGTGTTAGCCAGAGGGCTGAAGTGTCAGATGTCTTCTGCAGAAAGGCATCGAGGTATCATTTATAATATTTCCTCATGAAACTAGAGCAGAGAACATCAGACCAGTGGTCTCCAGCCATTAGGTGAGGACCCCTTTGTGGGTCGTCAGCTGATTCTAGATGGGTTGTAAGCAGGCTGTGCATTTTATAAAAAATTTTTCAATTTAAGGATAAAATGGTACAAGAATCAAGTATCTCATTCTGTCCATTAACTTAGTTTTGAGTTGTATGAAGACAATAATAAAACTGGATAAGAATCTCCATAATAAAGGGAGAGACTCTGGGGAGTATTGGGTAGAGGATAATGTAGAGGTAAGAAAATTAAAAAAAAAAAAAGAATAACAGGAAGTTTTAGTTACGACAACATGGAGGAGGTGGGGAGATACCATGCTTTTTTATATATAAAAAGTAAATTAGCTTTTACATAAATATAATGGAAATAACTTTCCAAGAGGAAGTGAGTGTTACTGCCCCAAAATGTGAAGTAAGAGAAGGTGAAGTATTTAGCAAGTGAAAATAAAATCTTAATCATAAAGACATATCTCAAATATGCAATTTACATTCATGGAAGTCTGAACGTGACTCCTCAGTGTGTTCTTTATGGAGATGCTTTGGTTAATGAGGAAATAGTAGAAAATAATCATGGTGATGCTAAAGAGGCCAAGTGAATAATTGTAGAGAGAAAAGGGATAGGTTATACAAAGAAAATCAAGTTATCTTACAATTCATTTTTGTTTCTGAATGTTAAATGTTGCATTTTAAATGCATTATACAGCAATAATGTGATATATGCTTAAAGTACATGCCACAACTATTTTGTCTGTATTCATAGTTTCTGAGAGGTTTCTGTATATTTGGTCGTGTCATCACTCATGAAATTATTATATATATATATATATATATATATATATTAGGGGAGCATAAAACTGAAGAGTTTGGAGAACATTGCCCTGGCCAGGAAGAAGAACTTCTGAATATCAGAAATCTTTACGTTTCAGGCAATGTCCAATCAGGAAAGTGAAGTTTATGAAACCCCAGCCATCAACATAAGAATAGTTCCTGCCCTCATACACGAGTGACCTTTAAACAGAAGACCAATTACCCAGCAGTGCCACTTAGGTCATCAGAAAAAGAAAATTTAACACCATCTCTGTTCACCTTTGTCCATTGCTTAAAGAAAGTAACTGATTAACAGGATTAATGCCCGCTCCATCCCATTACCAGGTCTGGAAGGAAGTCTGAAGACTTTAAATAATACGGAGCTGCATAGACATTACTTGCTCAAGTCTAAAACAGAAAGGTTGGAGATAAGGATATAATTGGCAAAATTATCAACATTAAGGGATGCTTTATTGGGCTATGGCCCAGCAGTAGCTTGATTAAGAATCGCTGACACTTTGGTCTCTGAAGAGCAGCATTAAGAGTCTCTTGCAATATTAGACCATTATTTCTGTGCTAGATTTAATTTGTGAAGGAGGGCATAGATCCAAATCTGCAGGGTGACTTGAAGTTCCTCAAGCTATTCCAAAACTTAAGTGAGCAAAACTGCTGAAACTCAGTAAGTGAAGACATTATTTTTGCTCACCCTACACAGAATTGTCCCTGGACCAGCCAATCAGGTCTGAATCTATTAATTTAGTCTGTAAAGTAACAGAAAAATTTTTGTTCTGAGAGAGACTCAGAATAGTGCTTGGGCATCCAATATTTATTTGGAGCATGTAAGTAATGATCTGAGCTCCCAAATGTGGATATCAGTCAAACTGGAAAGGTGTTTGCTGTCTCTTCTATTGGACTGATTGAATGGGTTCTTCATAGTTCATAAAGAAGAACTTTTTGAGTACTTTGAATTTGGTACTGGGGAAAAATGTCCTTTTACTCCTACCTCCACCTACAGGGGTTTATCTAGTGCTAGCATAGGTTAAGCAAATTGATTTTTTTGGCACGGTGACCTTGTTTTAAAAAAAAAAATCCAACCACTCTTTTTGGTCCTGGATAAACCCTGTACAGGTTGGACCTCCCTGATCCTGCGCACCTGGGACCTGACCTGTCTCAAAGGAGGGAGTTTGCCAGACACGGGGAGGTCAATTCTGGCACCTCTGCTGCCGGACTCTGAGCTCTCCTGGGTCCATCAGCAGACCCAGCTGGGCTCTCCTCCTGGCCCCCTGGCTCTGCAGCCAGGCTCTCTGTCCCCAGATCACCCGGTCTCCTTTCCCCGGGGTGCTGCCAAGCTCTGCAGCCAGCTGCTGCCACCTCCAAGCTCTGCAGCCAGCCACTGCTTCTGCCAAGCTCCGCTGCCAACCCCAGGACCCAGATCCTCTGCCCATCTTGGGATGACGCGGGGCTCCACGGCCACCCCCAACATATGCAACTTTGCAGCCAGCCCTGGGACACCAGGCTTGGTTGTTCTGGGGCTGTCACCGTCAGGCTTGGCTGCTCTAGGGTGCCACCCAGCTCTGTGGCAAGCCTCAGGGCTGCCACTGGGCTCTGTAGCCATCCCCGGGATCTGCTGGATTCCTGGCTCCCTGGCCAGCTCCAAGTGCTGAGCTGGGGCTCTGTGTTCCTAGACCTGAGAAGTTCAGCCTGTAGTAGGAAGAGGGTCCTCCCCCCACCAAGGCGCAGCTTATCAGCTCAGAATGACCATGAATACTAAAGGCCGGTACACCCACCCACAGGTTCTCATTTTGTTAGTATCATAATTACTTCACTTTTATGCAAGATGACTGCTTCCTGCATTGTTCATTAATTATAAATGAAAAATTAAAAAGATTCACTTTAATTAAACTGCAATGCAAAAAAGGAATGTTGTTTTCTTTTTAAATAAGATTAAGATGAAGAATAATTTAAAATCCACTTCTGTTCTGGGAAGTGGTAATGTAAAAATACCAACCTTCTTGCTTCATAGACCTTGCTTGTTGCCATTGTGTATTCACTGAATTATCTTGCATCAATTCTGGTACCGTTGCCAGCTATGAAAAAGTAAGCCGAGTTCTGCTATTTCCTGTGTAACAGCAACAGAATTAGCTAAGTTTCAACTGCAGGCCCAAATTCGGCTCCCAAGGAAAAAGCAGCAGAGCTCCATAACTAGAACTGGGGGAAGAATTTGACCTACAGAAACTTTATTACAGGTGCTTACATATGAGCCAATGTGACACAGGTTGATTTTCAGATTCTGTCTTGCACTTGTGTTTAAGGAAGTCATTAGAAAAGCCATCATTTTACTCTTAAATTGAGTGAATTTGAAATGGACTCATTTGATATAATATAAATATTACTCTGTGTCATCTTCACAGTCATATTGCAGAGTATAATTACATTTTAAATATATAATGTGTGATGTATATCTCCCAATGTACAGTTTTATAATTTCCTAAACTTACTGAAATTAGCATTCTTAGTTGTTGATTATGTGCACAAATTTACTTCTATTCATTCTGGAGGTAAAGTATGTGATTTCCAGTAGGTATATATGAAAATCAATATGCAACATTGGATATTATATTAACTATTGTGGATAGAGCCACATAATCAAGAAACTGAAAAAAATAAAATGCAGTTCCAATGTAGGTGTATTACTGCATTGCAAGACTCCCCCCACTAAAGGCCTATTGTACCGGGGTTTGTTTTAAAAAAGGCATTTTACTGTTTTACAAGTTCATTGTACATTGTCATGTTATATCAACCACTAAACATAATTTCTTGTTCTCTATAGCACGCATGAAATCAGCATTGTATGAGTTTTGTTTTCACAGCATAGTGCTGCAGATATTCAGCTGAAAAACTAAACCAGAAAGAAACTGTATCTAAATGCTTCCTAGTGGCATTAAAAAAAAGCATGGAGGCTGCTCAAAGGATAAATCTGCTTCTTTTCAAATTGTAGAAAATGACCATATACAATCAGATTGTTGGGGGAAAATAATTACTGTATAATGGTATTCTAATCATTTTTACTGAAGCAGAACATGTACAATCTGCTCTTACAAAGATACAAATGAAGGAAAGAAAGGGGGAAGAAAAAAATATAACATTGTATTATTCCTGTTAATAACGATAGGAGACTTAAACTGATCAATTAAATACAAAGGCTCATAGTATTAAGTGTTTCTCAGGACAGACAATTCAACAAAGAATTGCCTAGTTCTTATCAGGGAAAGCTGAAGCTGTGGGAAATAAATGTTAAAAAAAAGTCATATTGAGAGTATTCTAATTATATTTTGTACTTTTTTTTTAAATGGAAAACCAAGCTTTACCTCTTTTTTCCAAATATTTCTATTATTTTTTGTATATGCATATCAACTACATTTTTATGTGTTATATGATCCAAAACACTGCATTACCCTCATTAAGGAAGAATGATTTTAAGTCACCATCCTACCATTTCTTCAAAAACAAAGGTTTAGGAACAGCTGTACATTGGTAGCTTCTCAGAAAAGTTTAGATCATAATTTTCAAAGATGAGTGCGTGAAGTTAAGAGTATAACTTTACATTTAGGTTCTTAAATAAGTAGCTTGATTTTTTGGTAGTGCAGATATTGCCAAGACACAGCAGTTGTTGGGTTGGATTGAACCTGGGATCTCTGGAATTTAGTGTATGAACCTCTACTGAAGGAGCTAAAAGATTCATGGCATTTAGCTGAGATGTAAAATCGCATTTTAAATATTAACCAGTTAAACTAGATGTTTAACCAGTTAACTGGCCCACTGCAGCGTGCAGTGGGCAGGAGGCCATTGAAACAGAAGCCACCATGCTGTGGTGAGGGGCTGCTCTGGCCTGACTGGGCTGGAGCACTCCCCATCCATGGTGTGACGTGGTGGGCCCGACCGGGCCAGGTGCTGGTTAACTGGTTACCCCTTTATATGCCTAGCCTATAGGAGACTCACTCATCTCTATAAAAACAACAAGAAGTCTGGTGGCACTTTAAAGACTAACACTAGAAAGGATAGAATGCCACACCCAGGAGATGTGTGGGTTACAATGAGCATCCAGTGACTGGCATTGGCCTCAGTATATGATACCAGGATGAGGAATGTACGTTGTACCGTAAAGTAGATGGAATAAGCAAATCAAAATTTAGAAGATCTATTATTAAATATTGTTCTCCATAACGTATTTAATGGGCAGTATAAAGATGGAATGTGCTATATTTTAGAGTAGAGACTTTATTTAAAACCACCAGAATCATGTGAAGAGGAGTTCATAGCATGATCATTCCAGGGTCCTGAATTTGAACCTGCCAATATTCAAATTAGTTTCAAGAAGTTTTTAATACTGTGACTAATTAGTAATGACTTAAGTTAAACAACAAAGGATAAAAAGATGAACTCAAGGTCTTGTTAAAGTAATCTCCTTATGCAGCCTATGAATGAGCTTCAGTCTAGATTCACTGTTACTTCTTTCTGTGCTGTTAACAGTTGCTACTTAGCTAGAGCACGTAATAAAAAAAAAACCAAATTCATACTGAGAAGATATACATAAAGTCAGTACAGAGAATTTTTATTAAATTCTAGACTGAAGGACAGCTGTTGTGATAGCCTGACTATAAAAACCAAAACTAAACAACAAAAACAAATGTACCACAGCTATTCATTAGTTCTACAGTACTTATATTAACCCTTCCCCCCCCCAAAAAAAAACCCCAACAAAAAACAAGATATATGCCTGCATGAAGCACCTAATTTAACATGGGTCTGTACATCTAGCAATGATGTCTTTTGTTTGGGATGGGGAAAGATTTAAAATGTTCAATTTTTATGTACATATAAGAAATAAATTTAAAAAAAAATATGGACATAGTCTATCTCGCAGAACTAGAAGGGACCTTGCAAGGTCATGGAGTCCAGTCCCCCGCCCTCACAGCAGAGCCAAGTACTATCCCTGACAGATTTGCCCCAATCCCGAAATGGACTGCTTAAGGATTGAACTCATAACCCTGGGTTTAGCAGGCCAGTGCTCAGACTATTGAGCTATCCATCTCCACTTAGCAAGCACCTTTGTCACTGTTCTTGCTCTAGTGAGGATTGATTTATATGCTAAACACCTATAACCTTATCTTCAGCCTTTACAAAATGAGCTGCAACTCCATTAAAATTGTTTCATACCATACCATGAGGTCACAACCAGCTGTTTGAGAATGCTCTTACAGGGCAGTTAGGTATGTTTTATGACAACTTATGTAACTACAGAGAAATTTTTGTTATTTGTTTATTTTCACTTGCTATTAATAGATAAGGTAGTACTGGATCTAGTTTTCTGAAGTAGTTATTACAGATTAAGGAGTGAAATTTGTATCCTAAATTCTTTTTTGTATTGTGAAATGGTTGCATATGTCGTGTAACTTGGGACAAGATTTTAAAAAAGGAGCTAAAAGTTAGGCTCTTAAATCCATGCTGAGAACCAGCAGTTCTCACTCATTTTATAAATCCAGGCTACTTCTTTAAGAACCTAATTTTTGGCTCTCATTTGGCAAATCTTGGGGATGGTCCATAAAGAGCAGTAAGAGTATAAAGCATCATTGTAACAGACTGACTAGTGCATATGGTTCTATACTTAATAGAAATATCAATAGAAATCTACAATGAAAATAGAAATATGCAATTACAGGGTATGTTTATAATGAAATAAGCCATTCCACATTGTAAAAGCTAAAAGAAAAAAAAGGGTGTTATTAAATATTCACCATTAGGCTGCTGCTGATATAAATCTGAATTTTATTTTTACATTGTTTTATACAACTACAAGGCATGTAATAATGTCTGATATGTTCGAATTCCCAGAGACTGTGGCTATTCCTTTATACTTCATTACAATTTAAACTATGATATATACTTCCATCTCCCTCTACTACATCCAGTTTTGCTCAGCAAAATATAAACAGAGAAACTGTATGAAACTTTAATAACATAGTAAAAGAGAAGCTTTAACATAGTTAAACAGAAGCTAGATAATTTCATGGAGGTTAGGTCCATAAAAGGCTATTAGCCAGGGGATAGAAATGGTGTCCCTGGCCTCTGTTTGTCAGAGGATGGAGAAGGATGTCAGGAGACAAATCGCTTGATCATTGTCTTCGGTCCACCCCCTCTGGAGCACCTGGTGCTGGCCACTGTCAGTAGACAGGCTACTGGGCTAGATGGACCTTTGGTCTGACCCAGTATGGCCATTCTTATGTTCTTATGTTAGTATCCTGGACATGAAGCTGGGAATATAAACAGAAAGAACAGATGAAACAAATGGATCGAAGAAGCCTGAAGAAAATTTTGGGAACAAAAATTAGTGTCAAGGAAAAATATTTAATGTGGGAATAAAATGTGGGGAAAAAAATTAGTAAAAAATGCAGCGTTGCCGAGGAAGGTCCCAGATGTAAGTTAAGACCAGGACCTGAGCTTTCCAAAAGTTTGGAGATATATGCATCCTGAGTTTGTTCTGGGACCATCTCTAATTATAATCTCTGTCTCAAAGGGGTAACCGTAGTCTGTATCTGCAAAAACAAAGAGGAGTCTTGTGGCACCTTAGAGACTAACAAATTTATTAGGGCATAAGCATTCGTGAGTAAAACCCACTTCATCAGATGAATTGGAGTGGAAGTTACAGAAGCAGGAGTATATATAAGGAAGAAATTGCTTGTGTTAATGAAGCTAAGCAAGTCAGGATGGAAGTAGGTTATTCACAGCATTCAGGGCAAGTCTTCACTTGCCGCACTGGAGATTGACATTCTAGTGTTCTATTTATTGGGTCCAGTATAGACCTGTAAATGAAACGCTGAGGGCGGCTCCAGCCAGTGCCTGTACTCTTCACAGTTGCGAGGAGTAAGGGAAGCCGATGGGACTGTTGCTCCCATCAACCTCCGACTGTGTGGATGCTGCCTTACTGTGGAGATGTGAATATCCAAAGAGGGGAAATTGCCTTTGTAATATGTTAACTACTTTCAAATCCATTTCTGAGTGTCCAGGGAGGTTAAAATGTTCCTGGGCATTCAGCAGTGGATTTAAAAGTAGCCATCTTTCTGTAAAAGAATTTCATGAATCGATTACAAAGGAAGATAGCTGAACTGGAATTCATTTACAAATTCAACACTATCAATTTACGATTGAATAAGGATTTCAATTGGTTAACACATTGCAAAGGCAATTTCCCTTCTCTGTATTATTCACATCTACATACTTATTGCTGTAAATGACCCACTTCTACCCTGACTTGATTAGCTTCATTAACACAAGCAACTTCTTCCTTATATGTACTCATGCTTCTGTAACTTCCACTCCAATTCATCTGATGAAGTGGGTTTTACCCATGAAAGCTGCCACAGGATTCCTCGTTGATTTTATAATCTATGTATTTACTTTAGATAGCTGATCAGTAATTCGAATTAAATAAATTCCTTAGCTGAAGTGTCCTGTTGCTGAGAAATGTCATTATGGATAGTTCTCTGAAAACATCCACTCAGTGTGCAGCGGCAGTCAAAAAAAAAAGCCAACAGAATGTTGGAAATCATTTTAAAAGGGATGCAGAATAAGACAGAGAACATCTTATTGTCTCTATATAAAACCATGGTATGCCCACATCTTGAATACTGCATATAGATTGGTCGCCTCATGTCAAAAAAGATATCTTGGCATTGGAAAAGATTCAGAAAAGGGTATAAAAATGACTAGGGGTTTGGAACAGGTCCCATATGAAGAGAGATTTAAAAAGACTGGGACTTCTCATCTTACAAAGGAAGAGACAAAGGGGATATGATAGAGGTCTATGAAATCATGACTGGTTTGGAAAAAGTGAATAAGGAAAAGTTATTTACTAGTTCTCGTAACATAAGGACTAGGGGTCACCAAATGAAATTAATTGGTAGCAAGTTTAAAACAAACAAAAGGAATTTTTTTTTCACACAGCACATGGTCGGCCTGTGGAACTCCTTGCCAGAGGATGTTGTGAGGTCCAGGACTTTAACAGGGTTCGAGAAGGAACTAGATAAATTCATGGAGGTTAGGTCCATTAATGGCTAATAGCAGGATGGAGTAGGAATGGTGTCCCTAGCCTCTGTTTGTCAGAGGCTAGGAATGGGTGACAGGACAGCGATTGCTTGAAGATTCCCTGTTCTGTTCACTCCCTCTGGGGCATCAGGCATTGGCCACTGTAGGCAGACAGGATACTGGGCTAGATGGTCCTTTGGTCTGACCCAGTATGTCCTTTCTTATATAAACCTAATATATTTCACTTACAGGTATTTGAATATATATTTTAAATTGGAACATTTAAAAAACTATACCCAAGTCAGAGTTGTTTTTCCTCTTATTAACTTTTCCTATTCACGTGTGCAAAATCCTAGTCTACTAACTTTTAAAATGTTCTTTGAAACTCAAGCAAATAGTGTTCTTCAGTAGAAAATAGTTATATGCATTTTGGACTTAATTGTCTATTTGCATTTGAATTTTACAACAGCTTTAAAAATGATTTCCTCTTACCTGGGATTGTATTTACTTGCTTCAGGTTGCCAGACACTTATTGCTGCTTGATATATGAATCAATAATTAAAATAAACAAACTTAAAAGCCATTTGAAAAAGTAATAATCAGCAAAACGTCTAAAATACAATGTTTTTCTGTGCTGTGGAGAGTTGTGTTCATATATTTATAATACTGAAAACATGTCCACTGATCTAAATTACATCAAGAATAAGCTTGGAAGAAGAGGGCAGGGGACACAGCAAGCACTTGTGTAAAATAATGTTTTCTAGTTGAAGTCATTGAGCTGGCATTTTGACAATTATTTCTGCTTCAGAGATCAAGAGAGCTGACTATATTTTAAGCATGGGCATCAAAAGTTCAAGCAGACCATAGGCCTGAAAAGTACAAGCTAAGGATGTTAAATAACGATTAATTTACTAGTTGAGTAGTCAATGGAATTTCACACTCCTCCTTTGAAATGTACAACAGCCAAAGGGGCAGTGTTGCAAAGAGCCGGGGATCAGCTGTGTGGCGCTGCTCCTTTGAAATGCATCCAAGGCCTTTCAAAGCAGCAGCTCTGCATGGAGCCCGGGATACGGGCTCCGTGCGGCATTGCCACTTTGAAGTACCCCTTCTCTCCCCCCCCCCCCCCCCGCCTTTGCTGCCTCTATCTGATAGAGGCAGCGGGGAGGCGGGGGGAATCGCCTAGTTGACTTGACTATCCAATGAGCATTTCTAGCCTAGAGAAGGACTCTTAAACTCCTGCCATTCAAATGAGGCCTCTACTGTACCTGAAATCTAATGAGAGGTGACCACCGATCCATTTTCTAAATAATACACGTTCTTTAAACTCAGTGCGTAGTTCTTCCCAAAACCAGTTAGTGCGCGCCATGCGCACTGTGCAGGTGAGCAGTAGTGATGTTCAAAAGTCTATGGCTTGGCCAGATCTGAACAAGACCAGCAAAAACTGGCCACGGCACTTCCAAATGACAGTGCCTTGTGGCAAAACAAAGAGGTATTAGAGGCTCTTTGAAAAAGGTCACAAATGCTTAGTACAATAAAGCTTTGTATTTAGTGAACCTGCATAAGAAATTAAGTTACTTTTAAAGTCCTTTTTAACTAGGTGCCACAGTACTCTTACAAATCAGAATGTTGTCTTACTGTTGAGATAATAAAAAGCAGAGACCTTATCCATGACCTGAATATATGAAATTACTCTTTTTTTTTCCCCCACTATTAAGAGTTACCAAGTCTCTCCCATCTTCCAAGTTTTCGGTGATATTTTGGAATTCCAGACTGGCTCTTTTGGTATAAAGATTTGCTTGTAAGTAACAAGAAGTAAGTCTTCAAATATAAACTAGGTATTAACTGCCCATCAACAAGTTTAGGCTTGATTAGATGAAGGTTTCTAATAATCAGAGGGGTGAAGTTCTGGAACGACCTTCCAAGGGCAGTTTTAACCCCACTGCTTTCACGACTGAGCTTGATAAATTTATGGAGAGGATGATATGATGAGATTGCTTATAATGGCTAATAGCCCATCTGTGACTGCTAGTAGCAAATATTTCCAACAGCTGGAGATGGGACACTAGGTGGGGAGGACTCTGAGTTACCACATAGAATACTTTCTCAGGTGTCTGGCTGGTGGGTCTCACTGACATGCTGAGGGTCTTGATCACCATATTTGGGGTCAGGAGGGAATTTTCCCTCAGGTCAGATTGACAGAGACACAGGATTTTTTGTTTTCGTCGTCAGTGTGGGGTCACTTGCTGGTTTGAATTAGAGTAAATAATGGATTTTGTGGAACTTCAAGTTTTTTAATCAAGATTTGAGCACTTGAATAACTCAGCTAGAGCCATATTCTCTTATTGATATGAGTGGGTGAGGTTGTGTAACCTGCAATGTACAGGAGGTCAGTTGAGGTGATCATGATGGACCCTTCTGAGTGAGTGTATGAGCTTATGGAGGACATAAGTACAACATTTTGTTTGTGTTCTAAGCACTGTATGTGATTGATAAACAGATGATCACAGAAACCTCAGCTGGGACTGAAACTTATAGCAGGGGATATAAAGAGAGCACAAGGAAGAGGGCTTCCACTTTGATTCAGTGCTGCTGATACAGGCTTTAATCTGCAGGTGTACTAGTTATTACCATGCACAGCTGCTTTATCATCATTTACAGTAGGGTCTCCAACCTTTCTATACCCAAGATCACTTTTTAAATATCAGGACAAGCCAAGATCTACCCCATCCCTTCCCCAAGACCCCATTCCTTCCTTGAGGCCCTGCCCTCTCTGTTCCCCTTCTCTCCATCACTTGTTATCCCTGGCCCTTATACACTCTCAGGGTGCGGCTACGCTGCCACTTTTTTCGATCCTTCTGTTGGAAGAAATTTTTCTGACATTTGGCCCATCGAGACTGGGCCAAATGTTGGAAAAACCCCTACCTTTGGAAGCCCCCTTATTCCTCATGGAATGAGGAATACAGGGGCTGCCAAAAGAGCGTGTTTGCTGGAAAAACTCCTGTGGTCTAGCCATACCCTCACTGGGTTGAGACAGGAGGTGCGGGCTTTGGGGTGGGAATGACAGTTTTGAGGGTGAGAAGTGCAAGCTCTGGGAGGGAATTTGGATGCAGGAGGATGTGGAGAAGGGGATGCTGGCTCAGGGAGGGGGCTCCAGGCTGGAGAGTGTTGGGCTCAGGTGGAGTGTTGGGGTGCTGAGCAAGCCATAGGCTTGTGGATGTGAGGGTGCAGGAGTTAGGGGTTAGGGTATGTGAGGGGCTCAGGGCAGGGAGGTTGGGAGTGTGATGGGCTCAGGACACAGATTTGCAGTGTGTGAATGGTGCAAGAGTGTTGTGGCAGAAGACTGAGGAGGTGGGGGTGCAAGAATTTGGGGATGTGAGAGGCTCAGGACATGGGGATCCAGTGTATGATAGGCTCAGATTTGGGGGCAGGGTGGGGGGTACAGGAGTGTTATGATGCAGTGGCCAGATGAGGGCTTTGCCCCAACTGGGTGTTTGTTGGCCAGGCTTCATTTTTAAATAAAATATTATGTCAAACACAAAAGGTTTCAGCATTGTCTTTATTTATGAGAGGGGTGGGGAACCTGTTTTGAGTCAGGGGTCACTGACCCACAGAAAAGTCAGTCAGGGCCACTCAAGTGAGATACAAAAACACAACCCCTTCAAACCCCTCAAGCCTCATTAATGTGGCCCTAACTGTGCTGGTGGGGATAGGGGACAGGGTACTGGGGTAGGGAAAAGGGTGCCAGTGGGTGCTGGGGGAGGGACAGGGTACTTGTGGGGGTCTGGGTGAGGGGAGGGGACAGGGACCGGTACCTGGGGATCCTGCAGCTGCACGCCAAGGTCCAGGAAGTGCGCGGGCTGCTCCCCCGTCCCCCAAACAGTGGTGCAGTATCTGAAACGCCAGTCCGTCACGCGCTGGGGACTTTCTTCCCCTGCTGCTTTCCTGCCTGGGGGAAAGGGGGGAGTGGAAGTCCCGGACCGCGCCACCTCCAACTGCTCAGGCAGCATGCACCTCGGTCCTCTGGTCCCCACGGCAGCGCGCGCTGCCTGAGTAGTTGGAGCTGACGCAGTCCCAAACTCCCACTCCCTCCTCCCCTCCTTCCTCTGCACACAGGAAGGCAGCAGGGGAAGAAAATCCCCAGCATGCAACAGACTGGCGTTTTAGGTACCGTGCCGGCTGTTTGGGGAGGGGGGAAGAGCAGCCCATGCACTTCCGGGACCTGGCACGCAGCTGCAGAACTCTCCCCTCCCTCTTCCCCCCCCGCCCCCTCCCAGCCCACAGGAAGCCTGCGCTACCTCCGTCGTCCTGGGAGGTAGCATCAGCGCGGGGTTCATCTTGGGGGTGGGGTGGCAGCGAGGGGGGTGGCCCGAAAGTCTCGCGATTGACTGGTCGAGCCCCCAGGATTGACCAGTCAACGATCGATGGATTGGTGACCATGGATTTATAGGAAGGCTTCAGGATACCTCTGCTGTTGGGAAGATGCACAAGAAAGACACTGCCTGTCAGGGTTGCATGAACAGTTTCTTTCCACCTACTGCAAGACAAAGAGCGTTGTTGATAAAATACCTTTCCCCTTATTTTAGAGAGCTTTCTCTATGGCATATGGGAAGAGAGGGCATGTCTGTATTGCAAAGCAAAACACTGATTCTCAGAACCTATGTCAGTTGGTGTGGGCTTATGGGGCTTGGGCGGCAGGGGCTAAAAATAGCAGCGTAGATGTTCAAGCTCAGGCTGGAGTTGGACTCTAAGACCCCGTCCCCAGCCCAGGTTTCAGAGCCTGGGCTCGAGGCTGAGCTAGTATCTCTGCGTTGCTCTTGTTAGCCTCACAGCCTCAGCCCTGCGAGCCTGCGTCAGTTGACTCAGTACTCCATGTCTTTTATTACAATACTAAGCTGTCTTTGAGAGTGCAGTACATTTGCAGAATATACTTTGTAATTGGACCTGAACCAGGCATTTTATGTTTATATTGCAACCATATTGATATTCGTGTAGCTCTGCAGGATCTGTTGCTATTGTCAACAGAAAATCTTTGTCTGTGCTTGATTCAGACAATGGAGAGAGATTTTATAGTTGGTATATGAGAACTGGCATTTCATGCACATTACAGAACAATACAGATTGCATTTAGTGTTGAGGTCATCCCAGTAGTAAAGAGGCATAAAGCAGGGTGGAAAATCATCTATCCATTTTTCATCTGACTACACTCAGTTTTGTAGCCGATCCTGTTTCATGCCGAGCCGTCAGATATTTACTGTAATTTGCTATAAAATAAAACAAATGTAGGATTTCCTTCAGAATTGTGGTAGTCTGTTTTCTGTCTTTCTGACTCTTTCCCTTGCTCCCAAAAGAAAATCCACTGGAAGAACTAGCATCAAATTATGTGACTCCTTGAAACAGCTTGATGCATAATCATGGTATCAAACTTCTCACCTGGGTCTGATTTATCATTGGGTACAGTGTAGGATCATGCCCTTCACTGAAGACTGAGATTAAAAACAACCTAGGAAGTAACTAGCTTGGAAGAATCATTGACTTATTTTAAACTCTGTTTCATTATAATGCCAGGCTTCGTGGGGCATGGAATGGGTGCAGTTTACTCTGGCAGTGTTCCCTAGACGGCCACCCAGGAGAGATTCAAATGCTGCCCGGCTGATTAGCAGACCACTGACAGTGCCCGCAGCTGGCACTGTGTGTTTCTACTAGTGGTGCACATCTGCACATGTGTTGGTTAACATAACAAATTTATTCTGCACATTGATGGAAAAAAATTACAGGAAACATTGATGGGCAGATTATGGGTGCTTTGGTGCAAATGTGCTGAGTGGGGACTAAGTGCAGGGACTCCTTTGCCCCAACTCAAAGCTTGTATAGAGGGTGCAGCCATAACAAGCGGTGCTGCCACTTTGAAATGCCCCCTCAGCCCCCCCCCCTTCCTCCCACTGCTTCTTTCTGTTAGAGGTAACAAGTGGGGGGAGGAAGGGGGGGAGTGACTACTCGACTAGCATGTCGACTATCTGATAATCACTTGCTTATCGGATAGTCGACTAATCCTTCACATCCCTAGTTCAGTTATGATTATGAACTTCATGTTGGGGTCTCACTGAGGATTGGATGGTTTATGTGATGAAGGGGTCTGAGATTTGTATGAACTTTAATATTAAAGTAGCCCTGGGTAGAGTGCTGTGAACCACAACAGATTGCTACACAGCAATGTTAAGCCTAGGGTTCCTATGGTTAGAGCAGGGCTACTCAACTTTGGAAGCCCCGGGGGGCCACAGTGATTCCCCCAGCACATGCCGAGGACCATAGGCGTGCACAGCACATTTCATTAGGGTGTGCACCCAGGGAATTTTATTTTTTACTGGCGAACATTTATTGAATACTCAATCATAAAGGACAGGCTGCGAGCGAACGCGGGCTTTCTATACATTTCTACATTAGGCGCTTATTGCATAATATAACAATCCATACTTTAAAACTAAAAGAGCGTATCATGTGATTAAAATGCAAAGCCACTTTTTTTTGAGACATTAGGATGTGCCTGGGCACGCCCGGCACACCCCCTGTGCATGCCTATGCCGAGGACCGCAACTTAAGTGTGGTTGTGTATACATGCAAATATAGATGCAAATATATGCAAATAGCTTCTTTCACACTGATGGGCATGAATACAAAGATTAAGGCAAGACTACACAACACACAGGCCCCATTTAAGTCAGTTCTGCTGATATTAATACAATGCAATATTTACCCGATTTCCACCCATATGTCAGCACTTTTAATGAGCAATGACAGTCCAGGAATTTAATTACTAAAACACATAGCAACAGAAGACCATTATGTTGACTACTTTTTTGTTTTAGCTTCCACCCGCAGGCCGCTTGTTTCCCAAGTGTGATGGTGCTGTTGGTGGGACTCAAAGGCTCATAAGGCTCACCTGATATGAAAACTTCATTATTAGCTCCCTCAGGGGCTGCCTCAGTAGGATGACAGCAGTTTGAGAGGGTTTTATACTAAACTACCATTGATTGTGAGACCGGGGCTCACCACCTCTTGGCTGAGTCCCACTGGCAGGAGAATGCCCAGGTGCACCTGGTCTGAGAGAGAATCAGGACAATCAGTCTCCAGGGCTGTCAGACTATGGAAATGAAATGCTGCAGCTGTGAATTTTTAAAATGGGGTGTTCAATAAAGGTGGTTTTGTTGGTTTGTTTATTTTTGTCAGTTTGTTTTGAAGTTTGACAAATAATGTAGGTTTTAGAGGAAACAAACTACTTTTCCCCCCCCCCCCCAGCATGGCTGCTGCTGGCTGCGGTGGTGACATGTATCCCAAAGGCATGGGGTACAATGTGCTACCACACTGCCTCCATCTCTCAGGATCTCTCCTCCCTGCCCCTGCTGCTCCCTGGGATCTCCAGGAGACTGTAGGGACATTTGGGGGCTGGCTCCCATTTGTCATCCTCAGTGTCCACTGCCTGGGCACCTCTTCTGCACATGCAGCTCTGGGGGGGTGGGGCAGCAGGGCAAGAGCAAGAACCAGTGAGTGGGGTGGGGACCAAGCAGCTGCTCTG
The DNA here is from genome assembly GCA_032595735.1 of Pelochelys cantorii. Classification (NCBI taxonomy): domain Eukaryota; kingdom Metazoa; phylum Chordata; order Testudines; family Trionychidae; genus Pelochelys; species Pelochelys cantorii. Next base: position 67,291,483 of record CM064328.1, read on the forward strand.
AAGAGAGGGGCAGTGGCAGAGTTCCTGGCTCAGCATGGCTGGGGGAGTGATGACCCCAACATCCTGGTGGCCACATGTCAGCTTTGCTCTGGGCAAGCTCTGCGCTGGACCAGGAGTTGCTGCCACAGAAAGAGGATCAGGAGAAAGTGGTAATGGTGCTACCAGCTGTTGCGCTAGCTGCCTGCACTGCTGCTTCTTTCTTACTAAGAACTCTGGGATGCATCTGGAGGACTTCTGGGACCTGAGTTAAGCCAGGGCCAGAGGCACACATGAAAGCCATAGAGGGCTCATGCCTTAAGTCCCATCATAACACAAGCTCAGACCCTCCACCCTAGGTCTGAGCCTTAGGTTAGCACAATTGGTGTGCGGATGCAAGGGCTTACATTGCTGTATTAACGTGCCCTGAATGGAATGCTTAAGGGTCCTGCAACAGGATGCTAACAGAGACAGGGTGCCTGTAAAGTGACCCTGGCCATGAGGAGGTACTTGGGTAGCAAGTTGCAACCAACCTTCCTGCACTCTGCTGGCTTTAAGAGCCATAATTTAGTTCTCCTTATAAAGTGTTCTGTACCTTACAGTGATGTACACTGGGTCCACTTTAAATAGCTTTACAACTGAGGCTAACTAGGTGTTGCCTGTTATAAGGAGACGGCATGCCATGGGTATTCAACTTACTTGCAACCAGCAATTGCAACAATTTTGGTGACAACCGTTAAGCAGTAGTAATTTTGGTTTCATGATGTTCTACCACCACTTAACTGACTTGGGGGCTTTAGCCCATCATGTTCTGTAGGGCTTTGTCTACATGACAAGTTTTTTCGGCAGAAAATATGCTAATGAGGGACTCATTAGCATAAGTTGCAACATCAGCATATTTTCTGCCGTTTCTTTTTGTGCAAGGGGTTTTTGCTCAAAAAGAAGCAGTGTGGATGGGGTTTTTTTTGCACAAAAAACCCGTTTTGTGCAAGATCCCTATGCCTCTCTGGGACAGGCATAAAAAAAAAAGTCCACAGTGCTCCTTTTTGCTCAAAAGCCCCTTGCGCAGAAAGAAACGGCAGGAAATATGCTAATGATGTTGTGACTTATGCTAATGAGTCCCTCATTAGCATATTTTCTGCTGAAAAAACTTGTAGTGTAGACGTAGCCTAGTTGTTTAGCATCAACATTGTTCTCATGATTGTACAAACTCACAGGCAATAGGCCCAACCTTTAGCCAGTGTTAATCAGCAAGACATGCACCTACACCAGGGGTTCTCAAACTTTGTGATACCACGACCCCCTAAAATTCTAAATGAATGTGTGTGACCCCCACCCCTCACTGCCCTGGGTTGCTTCCTCCCCCCTTCTCACCAGAATCCTTGCCTTCCTGGGGTTCCTTCAAGGCATTTGCGGTCCTCAACGCCCTTCCCCCCTGCAGGCTCCTTCCCTCCGTCTCTTTCTCCTCTGTGCCTCTGCTCCGCTTCACATCCCTTTGGTTCCTTCTCTCTCTCCTCTCCTCCGTCCTCCACTCCTCTCCCATGTCTCCTCTGCCTTCTCCTCTGACCCCCACGTGCCCTTATTTACCTCCGGGTCCTCTGCCCTGACCCAATCCCCCAGCCCGCTGCCTGAGGGACCCCGCCCTCTCCCAGCTGGGGAAGCGTTCGGTCACCCGGCAAACATGCCCCAGCCGGCCCCTCACGCGTCCGCTCCTGCACCGGCACCGGCCTCACTCTCCCGCCACCTTGCCTCCTGCTGCAGCTAAGCCGCGCTCCTGGAGTCCCGTGGCCCTGGCCATGCTGTGCGGCTTGTCGGCGGCTGCCTTCCGCTGCCCTGCTGCTCTTTGCGGCCCGGGAGAGAGGAGTCGCAAATGAAAAACTGAATCCAGCTGCGACCCCCCTCTAAGTTGCTTGTGACCCCCCTGGGAGTCGTGACCCACAGTTTGAGAAACGCTAAGCTACACTGTTTACACCAGCTACGGATCAGGCCAGTACCTTGAGTGTTTTCTTCAATTCAGAGGTTAGAAAATTGAGAGAAATGTGCATTTATCCTAGAAGATTAGTTTTCTCTTTGCATCTATATCTTTGGTGACTGAATTCAGGCAGGTAGGAAGGGACTGGAAGACATTATCCACTAATATAATTGAAATGCCTGCTGGATGAGTAGGCTCCCATTAGGACTGCCGTGTTTTTGGTATTGTTACAGACATTTGACAGATATTGCTATAGTGTGAGATACTTAAGCAGTCATACTTCATCACTGGTCTATGAGAGAAAGAGCAGCTGTAGAAGTAACATCAGTCAGGGTGCCAAGAACACTTTGTACAAAACAGTTAAAACAATGAAACCTGCTGATAGAGCTATGGAGTGTGTGCTAAGAGCCACTGTGGTCTAGGGGCATGGTCTCAGAGTCAGGAATTCTTGGCCAAACCTAAAACAATTTTCATTAGAACATTCAAAGGCATTTTAAAAAAACTGCCCATTTGCCAGATTTCAGCTAGTAAGGCCTAGTTGTTTGGTGCTAGAGCTGTTCAAAAGAGGTCTGAGATTTTTTTTTTAATTGGGAAAGTATTTTTTCCTGCTTTCCTCATATTCAAAAATGGTTTTTTTTGCAAACTTTCTTTTTGAATTCTTCTTGAGTGAAGACCATGCCTGTAAAACTGCAGCCTACTAGGTGAAAGTTTCATGTTACAAACAATTGAAAACAAAGGATTATGGTGGGAACAGTGAGGCAGCATTAAATAGATGTCACTAGGACTCTTTTCATAATATGTATTACCAGATGGATGCAACTTTATAGATGACTATGGATGAAACGCATTACTTGCAAGGAAAGTAGTAAGAATATGTTTTATGTATTTTTGATGCATTTAAATACATTAATTGATTTTATTTTGGCTTTCTGTTAATAAAATAGGTGAACAGCTTTTTAAGTCTGAAAGTGTTGGTTTACCAATATTTTGTTAGGTCATTTAAAGGTGACATGCATATGCCACAATCAAAAAAAGAATTGCATCAAAGAACTAGAGGTAAGTCTGAAAAGAATCAACTAAAAACCTCCTTCCTCTTTCTATTTATTCTTTGTATCTCTCCCAAAGCTATATTGGATCCTTTGAAAAACTAGAACATTGTGTTCTGACTCCCAGCATGAGAGACCATGAAGTTGTTGACTGACTGAAGCAAGACCCAAAGTGGAACTTGATGATATTGCTCAGTCGGCTTGAATGTGAATACATTTGAAAACTGCATCTAACCAATTCCAGAATTTTCAGGGGATGTTAACAGGCATGAGTGGACATCTTCATGATTTTTGTGAAGATCAGAAAATGAGAAAAAATTGATTTCTTCACCATTTGGTCAGTCAGAATACAGGGGTTCAGGTTAGGGTGCCAAAGAGCTTACTTGGTTGGCACTCTGTGGCCCAGTTGTTAATGGAAATCAAGTTTCTGGAAGCTACTTGGCCTCATTCCACTCATTCCAAGGCAGCCCCTCACTCTCTCTCTGGTAAATTCCTCCAGCCACATCTTTGTACCCCCTGGCCAGGTCCCTCATGCCCTTTGGCCAGGCCCTTCTTTGCCTCCACCCCACTCTAGGCAGTTCCTTTGCCCTCTAGCCTGACCAAATGGGCATTCGGGGGTCTGTGGGGGGAGGTCTGGCTGGATATACAGCATGGCCTATGTAAACAATAAATCTGTTTATCCAAAAAATGTGCTGGATTCTTTGAAGAACCATGGAGATTTGTTCCCTGCCTCAGAGAGTATCTAAGTTAAGAGACACAATAAGTTATAAGAAGTACAAACAGAAGAGAATGAATGTGACAAGAGGACAGTAATACATACACATGACTATGCGGTAACTTAGAGATACATTTCTTAATAGTCCCTGACCTACTCCTCACTCCCTATTTTGGAAAATCTTGTCTTAAACATGTATTTTTAGTTTGGTGAGGGTTGTTAATTTGTCAGGAGGAAATTATTAATTTTTTTTTACACATTCGTACTCAGCCAGTCATACCCTGCAAAAAGCCCAGGTGTTAGATTTCCTGTTACTCCTCTGTTTGTTGTGGCATTCCATTTGTAATGTGCTCCAGATCATACTTTATGTGGTTTGTCATGCCACAATACAGTGACTTATGGCTGCTGTTAGCAGAGAAAAGATTAAAGTCAGGAATCAGCCTGCAGCGTACACATTTCAGAATGTGTATCCCACTCATCTCTGACCATAGGGTGCTCTGCTAGGTATATTTTGTAAAATATTTAAAAGCAGAAGCTGAGAGATCCTGAGGATTTGTGTGTTGTCTCGGTGGAGATAATAAAAAGGGGCTTTAGTACATGGTCATTTTTATGTAATTCATAAAAATAAATTCAGATGTTTATTTTGGTTTCAGATGTGTAAAATTCTAGGTTCTCAGAAGGTATCACTTCCATGTTAATTTAGAATTCGAAGAATGTTTTGAGGGTAAGACAATGACTGTATTTTATTAAGAAAACTGTCAAATGGGGACCCTTGGTGACTGAGATGGAATGTGGTATACAGAGAAGCTGGTGGTCTAGGTTTGGGAATGACCTTTGAATTTTTGCCTTTTGGCTGTTGAAACTCAGGTATGCCACAGAATAAGTGAATGTGCTGGCTGCTTTCTCACCATGCTTAATGAACTAGCAGTTTAGCCAAATGATCCATGATTATTTGGAAATAGGTTCCAAGAATACCACTCCCCCCCACCTTTCCCAACTTGAAAATGGGGTCAGGATTTAGAGACAAGTGACATCCCTCCCAATATATAAGGGTACATCTACACTACAGAGGAAGATCGAAGCTGCCACTATCGATCTTTCAGGGTTCAAATTAGTGGTCTAGTTAAGTGAGAGGGGCACTCTGGTCGATACCAGTAACCCTGCTTTCACGAGGAGTAAGGGAAGTCGAAAGAAGAGTGTTCTTCCTTCAACTTCCTGCCGTATAGACAGCGTCAAAACCCAAGTTAAATTACTTTGACTTCTGCTACACAATTAACATAGCTGAAGTTGTGTGTCTTAATTTGACTTTGTATTGTAGTGTAGACATTCCCTAACAGAAAAAGAAGGGAGAGGGGAAGGGGGGAAAATGTACCTGTCAATTGTAGTGCCAGTGCTAATGAGGCTAATTGAGTAGGCTGGAAGTGTCCCATACTTAGCTTTCAATGTCAGTTGGGTGTTGAATATAATGGCCCATCCAGCTCATATCTTTGTTCAGGCCCTGAGAAATAGTGTCAAATTTGCATATGAAGGCCAGTTCCACAGTTTCTCTCTGTAGTTGTTTTTTGAAATTCCTTTGTAGAAGAATGGCTACTTTTAAATCCATTGAGTGCACAGGGAGGTTAAAATGTTCCCCTACAGGTTTTTGTGTGTTACCATTTCTGAGATCTGACTTGTATCCATTTATTCTTTGTCATAATGACTGTCCAGTTTGGCTAATATACATATCAGAAGGGCATTTCTGGCACTTGTGGCACATATGATATTAGAGGATGTGCAGTTGTGTGAGCCACTATCTCTCAGGGCCTGAACAAAGACATGAACTAGATGGGCCATTATATTCAACACACAATTGAAATCAAAAGGTAAGTATGGGACACTTCCAGCCCAATCAATTAACCTCATTAGCACCAGCACTACCATTGACAGGTACTTTATCCCCCCTACCTCTCTCCCTTCTTTTTCCGTTATATATACTGGGAGGTTCTCCCCTTTTTTCTTCACTCTGCTCATTGAGGAAGTAGGTTTTGTCTATGAAAGCATAAGTTACAAACTAACATGGCTACCTCTCTGAGATATTTTACCATGAGAGTAAACCCTCCTAAGATCTTAGATAATTATAGAATAACCCATCCGCAATTCCAAAATATTACTTTTAAGAAATCTTTTATTTAGTGGGTAATAGTTTAGTAGCAGTGAATGACAAGCCTAAAAGATCATATTATAGTTTGTCACAAAGAGGCAACATATAATTTGCCACAGTTATAATGAAAGTCAAATTACAGAAGAGCAGAAGTTTTATTTTTGGCAGTAGTTACTGTTAACATCACCTAACTTAATGTATACCTGTATTTCCATACACAAACTTAACAAAGTTGAAGTTAAAGTTGCGGACATATATCAGTGATTTGCAGGAATATTACCTCTTGTGCAATGTAGTCACAAATACAAAAAGTTAGATATCTAGGAAACACAGTGTTAAGATAACATTTCTCCAGCATTGTGAAATTTGTCTCAAGCTTTGCTTGGTCTGGGTAAAGATAAAGGGGGTACATGGATTTACTGATCAAAGATATAAATGTAGGGTAAAGGATAATAAGAATTTATCGTGCCACTTTTGTTAAAAATTAAGACCTCGGGATTTAGAATTCCTTTGGAAAATGTAATGAGAGGGCTACTGATAGTATAGTTATAAATGTTAATTGGAAACAAAGGTGTTACTTAAAAGTAATTTTGGTACAGATAGATTGCAGTGGCATGGGTATCCAGCTGTTTACATCAATCTCATATGCATGCCAATGTTCCTCAGCCCTAACCCAGGCAATGTGTGAGGATGATAAATTAGTCTAGCCACCAGGCTGGCTTTGATTGTCAGCTGACACTGCTAACAAGGGTACCAGTTAGTGTATGTTCTGGTGCTGCATTTTTGATGTATGGGCACCTCTTTACTAGGAGCTGAATTGGGTTTTCAGTTCTTTTGCATAAGACTCTACACCAGGGATGGGCAATAATTTTTGACTGGGGGCCACTTCAGAAATTTTTCTTCTGGGGGCCACCAGAAGGAGCCAGGCCTCAGGTGCAAGGTGGGGGAGGGGAGCAGGACACTTCCATGCTTCCCCGCCCACAGACCGTGATTGGTCTAGGGGTGGGGGAGCATGCAAAGTCTTTGTCTCCCCAGAGAGAACCCAGCTGTTCTGAACAGCTGGCGGTTTTCTCTAGGTACCCGTGCCCCTGGTGGTGGGAGGAGACTTTGTGTGCTCCTCCTTGCTGCCCCCAGGTCAATCAGGGTCTGGGGAGGGGGAGCACGTGAAGTCTCTTGCTCCCTGGCCCTGCCCTGCAAGGGAGCATCACGCTTAGAGTCAACCACCAGCTGAGCAGCAGCTGGCGCTTGACTTTAAATGCTGAGCCCCTTCACGCACTCCTCCTGATTGCCCTGGGGTGGGGGGAGTGCGCAAAGTCTCCTCCTGCCCTGCCAGGAGCGCGTGGTGCTTCTAAACGCTGAGTACTCCTTGCAGGGTGGGAGCAGACTTTGTACGCTTTCCCACGCCCCCAGGCCAGGGTGTGGCAGGGCCCCCAAGGACCAGACCAATGTGCTTGAAGGCTGGATCTGGCCTGTGGAGGCTCTTTTGCCCACCCCTGCTCTACATAGCTATGAAATGAGAATTTTAGATTTCTGTGAACATGGCCTGGACTTGAACCTGTGATCTAGGGGCAAATGAGCCATTCAGTATTTCCTCAACTTGTTACAGTATAATCCAAGACACTGGGCATCACATGACCTGTGCAATATAATGGTAATGCTGTTTCCAGAAATGAGGGTTGCATGATGTTCCTGGACCACAGAGTCCAGGTATAGGGGGTCTGGCTGTGGGGCTTGAGCGCAACAGGCCAGGTGGGGGGTGGTGACATAGCTGGGAGCCCCATGTCGGGGGGTGGGAGGCAGTGCAGCAGGGAGATCTGGCCCCGTGGCTAGGCAGTAGCAGGAGTCCGGCAGTGGCTGTAGAGCTGCAGATGTGCAGCTCTGGCCCCAGCAGCAGCAGGGCCAGGCAGCAGTGGGCCTGGACTGTACCCCTAGCTGGGGCCAGTGTTAAGCACATGCCATAAGGGAGGGACCTCCCCTGGTCTTGCAAATCCCATTTTCTGGGACCAGTCAGGTCCCAAGGGTGCTGGACCAGGAAGGAGCAACCTGTATTAGAATCAATTCAGTGGCTTTAATTAGGGATATGAATGAGTAACTAATTACCTGGTAAGCATTACCAGGAGCAGCCCCCACAACCCTCCATGGGTGGAGGGCTGCTCCAGCCCCACCGGGCCCAGTGTGCTGCTAGCTGGGTTGGGAGCTGGCATCCCTGTGTAGGGCTGGCAGAGCTGGCAGCCCCGAGAGGGCCAGGAGTTGGCAGCCCTGTGGGCTGGGGACTGCTCCAACTGGGCTGGAGTGGTCCTTCCCCTCCACCCCCCGGATCCTGCTTAAATCTAATGTTTGACTGGTTAACTGATTAAACATGATTTTACATCTCTAGATTTAATTTACTTGCCAGTAGGTCATATATTGTTTAAAGGCTTAATCCAAAATCCATTGAAATCAATGGACATCAAATGGGGCTCTGAAACATCAGATCATTTGAATTATGTACACTTAGTTTGAGTCTATAGACAATTTTTCTGCTCAGGGGTGAGAGACAGCTGCTCAGTGAAAAGCAAAGGTGAGGGAGAAGCAGTACATTGAGTTCCACCTGTTAGAATTATTATCAGAGCTACACGGAGTTCTAATATAACATTATAATTGCTGTATATACGCTGTCCACAGTGTCACACATTTGGTTTCAGGGGCTCTCACTTCAGAATTTCCCAAGGCATGGAGCTGGCTGAATGTTTGTGCTTACTCTTATCTTGATCATGACATCATATAACGTGACATCATTGGAAATGTTGTGTTGAAAATGAGCAGGGCTTGAGCGATGCTGGAAGGGTCTAGAACACCATTCTGTCACTCTTTTGGGAGTTGTAACAGTGTTCCAGCACTTCTGGTACTATCACTTGTGGAAGGACTTAAGTGCATTTCAGCACTTCCTTTATAAAATAACGCTATGAGCCACAGCTCATGCAAAACTGTCCTCTTGTAAAAGATGTTAGAGATACTTCCCCTCTGAATTTCAGCCGCTAGTTTACTACTGGTTAGGAGTATTTTCATAAATAGTTGATCCTCAGACAAATAAGACCAATTCTAAGAGCTGTTTGAGTCACTGAAAAAACATCATTCATGAAACGTCTTTAGTCCCATGAAAGAGTGCCAGTGAAATACTACTAATTTTTCTCTCTGCAGATATTCCTGTCCTCTGTTTTGGTGTGACACAGCTTTTCTCTGATGGAAGGAAGGCAGTTCTTGTCCCTCCAGTAACAGTTTCTTGCCATTTTGGTTGGAGTGTACCACTCCAAGCTTATATAACCTCTTGCAGTTCTACGCCATGTTGAGGATACCTGTAGAGCTCCCTGCAGAACTCTCTTAGATTCTTGCTGCTATGTTTATACAGTGCCTAGCACATTTTGGACACCATACTAGTATAAATATAAACTCCTCTAACCCTCCAAGAAAACGCTGACAAGAATTACTGATACAGTAAAGCAATTCATCTTCCCACTTCCTAAGACCTGTGAGCATTGCCTCATCAATACTTCCACCTCCACCTGATCTAGCAGCAAGAACCAGGCAAGGATTGCCTCAGCACAGGTGTTCAGATGTTCTTGGTTGCTCAGCGAATTACTACTGGATTGTTAAGCTGACCTAGCCCGTTCATTGCATCTTCATGTGAAATCTGAGGTTGTCGATTGTGGCTGGATTCTTGGGGCCATCAACCAGTTACAAGGCTGAGATGGGATTTTGACAAGGTCAGCGGCAGGAAGACTCTATTCAGTGCTGTTTTGGCAGGAGGAAGATCTTTTGAAGTTGGTGAATGCAGATACAGCCTTTCTCAGGCCTGTCAATGAGGGAGGGGACAAACGGGTAGTTGAGCTGGGGCCCAGTGATCCAAAAGGGCTCAGGGTTCCAGCAGCAATTGTGGTCCTTTACATCACCACTGGAGTAGCACTAAGGGCTGGTGCAGGAGGGGATGGGGAAGTGAGGCAGAGCTCTCCAGGTGGTGCTAAGGGCTAGCTGCCCTCAGCCCTACCCCTTCTCTCAAGGTCCTGCCCTTTCCAGGAGCACAGAGCCAGCCTCCTTCTCCCCCCACTTTGCCCAGGGGTGAGGGATGTCAATGTGTAGTCGACTACACGATTAACTGATTAGCCTGGGCTTATCATTAAAATCCTATTGATTTTAAGCCAGCTCCCCACGAGCACTGAATCCATGGAGCTGCCTGCCCCTCCCCCAACCCCACGCTGCTGCGTCTGATAGAGAGGCAGCAGTGAGGAGGATGAGGGGGCAAGCGGGAGCTGGTACACATGGGAAGCCAACTTTCAAGCTGGCTCCCTACGTGTATTGGCTCACACAAGCTGTTTGCCCCCCAGCACTGCTGCCTCTATCAGAGGCAGCAACGCAGGATGGGGGCAGATGAGAGCTGACACACATGGGGAGCTAGCTTTTAAGCTGGCACTCTGCACGTGCTGGCTTCATGGAGCCACCCCTCCCCTCCCCCCCCCCCTTGCTTCCTCCTACAGAGGCAGCGAGGTGAGTGCAGGCAGGAGCTGCCTATTCCCCCCAGTGCTGCTTTCTCTATCAGAGGCAGAAGTGCAGGGGAGGCCCAGGCCTGCTGTGGGCCCAGGCTTGTTGTGGACAGAGGCTGCTCTGCGGGATGCTGGCACAGGTCCTGTCTGTGGGAAGCTCAGACACTCCCCCCTGCCCCAGCGAACAAGGGTTGGTGCCACTCCGCGCTGCTGCCTCTGTATCAGCTGCCTCCCGGCACCACTCCCGGGGAGCACCATACCACCCTCCAGGGTGCTCCCTGGGAGTGGGGCCAGGAGCACATTGGCTGCCAGCCTCGTCCTGGGCACTATTGAATAATTGTGTAAATTTTGATGCAGTTACCTGATTATTCAGTTAATTGCTATCTAACATTCCTGCCAGGGGCCCAGCAATTCTGTCGGCTGCCCTGGCCTTTTTTTCTTTTTTGACCGTCAGATGCTTCCTGGTGCTCACCTATGCACATCTGTTCTCATTCAGCCTGAAATTATGGTCTTGAGGTTGGGTTTATTGGTTGAGTTTCATGGGCATGTTTTATATAGGAATTTAGACTAGATTATCGTAGTGTCCCCCTCGGGCCTTAAAATCTATACATCTATGCACAGATTTTTCTCCTGACCTTTCCCAGTATATTTTTACTTTTTAAAATTTGCACGTAATTTGCTATTTCTTCTTTACCATTGGCTAAACCTAGATCTTTAGAAAGTGAAATATTGATAGTGCTGACGCAGGCCACTGCTTTGCAAGCATCGCCAGATATCTCTGTCAGTGCTCCTCAGTCCTGACCTGCAGCATTCCTCTGTTTCTGTCCGGGGCCTCTGACATGCAGGCTACAAAGGGTGGAGAGTTACACCCTTGTAAGATAGCTTTTCAATGGGGGTAATTGTCCACTAGTGAGTGGGGAGTGAATAAGACCATCATGCTCATTTTCACTTTGACATTGGAATGCAAACTGCGGAAGGTGAATAATGGTTGCATTATTCTTCACACTGCCTACTCACAAAATCAGACTTTATCCAGAAATAAAATGTGTTCATTTCAGAACCTTTTTTGTCATCTGAATGAAAGCAAAGGAAAGAAGTCAAATGAGAGAATTTGCCATGGAAATGAATCTGTGAATTACAAAGCAGGGGAAAGCAGTGGGCAGGAGAAGGAGGATTTTGGAAAGGATTTTAAAATGTAGGGCCAATCCTGCTCCCATTAAATTCTGTGGGAGTTTTGCCATTGATTTCAGTGGCAGTTGTTGGATAAGGTCCTCATTTCGCAATAGCTGAATCTAATGCAGAAGATGATGGTTGTAAGGGAGATTTCTCAACATTTAGAAATCCCACTGTGCTTGAATTTCTGCATGCATGCAAAGCACAAAGAACTCTGTTCTCATTCAAGCACGGTAAAATGTGTGGGTCAATTCCCAGGGCTCAGACCCCAGCATTTCTGTGAAACAGCAGTGAGCTGGAAAGACATTCTGGCCGTTAATATGCAAATGAAGACCCAACCGTCTCACACATGTGTTTACACACATGTACTGTTTCATATTAAACAACAGATTGTGTTTTGTGTTATCAGTATTGCTTGGCTGAAAAATGCTCACGGAGAGGTAAGCTTGCTTTCATAGACAGTCTTTGAAGAGTGTGTGGGTGTGTGTGCAGGTGTGTGTGTTTTGAAGGAGCTGAGGGAGAATAATAAGTTTTTAAACTTAATTATAGTAAAACGATAACCTGATGAATGCTATATATAAAATATTAATAACTTTGCATATTATGGAAGGTGCAGCACAGCAGTCAGAGCATTTATAAAGAAATTTGCTCTTGAAGCAATGTGAAGTATGTTACCCATTCACAGATCTTTCCCAATGGCAATGAAAATCAGAGCTCTGGGTTAAGAAAGAAAATTTGTAAAGTGGGGAAAGGGAGAAGAAGGAAGAAGCAGCCGTCTGTAGAAGATCAATGGCATTCCAGTGATGAGTTTAAATTGCAATCTTGATCCCCGTATAATCCAATTTGAATGTGTCTCTCTGCTTCTGTTTAAAAGTTTAGGCTAGGCTGACACCACTTCACAATTTTTTGGGGGGTGGCAACAAGATGTGATTTGAGAACTGTCAGTCAGACGAGTTTAAATTTAACCAAGTTAACAACAGTGCTAGGATGACAGCACCTTATTTGATGAAGAGATCAGTTAGGAGCAGGAGAAGCTGCACTAACTAGCTCCTCATGTTTGTGGCTGGCATGGCTAACTGTTGATTTAGAAGCAAGCAGTTGTCAGATGTGACAGAACAGTAGATCAAATCAGTCTAATTTACTTTACCTAGCAAGAGTGGCAAGCACTGATCATGCAGATTTTCTTTGGGAGACTGTGACTGGCAACAAGGGTAACTAAGAAATAATAAAAACAAAAATAGTCTCAGGTGTTTCAAATTTCTTCAGACACTTACAAAGATGATGAATCCCAAATCTGTGTGTGTGTATACGTACAGAAATCCTATTCAGCACTCTAATATTTCAAAATGTGGAATTTATACAACAGGGGAAAATAGCTATAAGATCAATCCAGTAGTTTTAGGAGTAATCATTTTTATTAGTCACCACCTTTTTTAGTTTAAAAATGTTCACCAATGTAAAAAGTATGCTGCAAAAACATTAATACAGCTATTTGTGAAGAAAAATATGAATCAAATGTATGTTGCCCCCTAATTCATATTACTTTGCCTTTTTCCAGACAGCACTACTACTCTTTGATTTTTCCATTAGATACCTTTTGTTGTCCAAGTCCTCCTTTGGAAAGACACACATGCTTGTTATGATCACTTTGTATTGGAGACATTTGAGAATCTGAAAAGAACAGTCAAAGGAAGAAAAGATGTTAAAATGAGAGAATCCTTAAAATATCAAGAGTTTGGAAGAAGTAAAAGCTACGCAGGCCCTGACTCTATGGGTGCTCTGGTGCTGGAGCACCCACAGGAAAAAAATTATGGATGCTCAGCACCCATCAGCAGCTGTGTCAATCAGTTCCTTCTCCCCCCCCCCCCCCCCCCCCCGTGCCTCCTGCCATCTGGTGGGCCTCCCCAAGCAACTCTTCCCCGCCCTCCCATCGCTTCCCACCCATCACAGATCAGCTGTTCAGCAGGGCACAGTAGGCGTTGAAGGGCAGCGAGGGCAAGACACTCTTGGGGGTGGGAATTGAACTGGGTAGGAAGAGGCAGGGCAGGAAAGTGACCTCGGAGAAAGGAGTGCACTGGGATTAGGACCTGAACCGGAGCAGGGGTCGAGTATTCCCTGGAGAAATTAGAAAGTTGTCACCTCTGAAAAGCTTTACCTGCATTCAGGAGATAGGGGAATGAACAGTCTGTGAGTCAGCTGTGAATGGACTGTTCAAAGTCAGGTTCTTTGTAACAGATAAATATGCAGAATGCAAAACTATGTTGCATCCTTTGTTCAAAATATGATCAAATAATTTACAGTGAGAGAGAGTCTAGAGAGAACTTTTTACACATTTTAATGTGCTGATGTGCATATTACAGTAATAGGAAAGGAAACAGAGACTGCACTGAAAGTAATTGGAACAAAAGAAGAGAATTGCAATATGAACAGGTAAAATGCCATTTAAGAACTAATTATGGTAATTAAATATTAACAGGGTAAAATATTTCTGCAAAAGGCATGATCTTTATTATGGAAGTGTCAGTAGTGAGTTCATAATTTGGATTATATAGTGATTTCCATGTAAAGCAGGATTAAAATCCTCTTTTTGTTCATGGAGTAAGAAGTTGTAATAGGTCTTTTTCTTGCAAGACTTGCAACATTTTTGGTGGGCAGGTGAACAATGGCATTTAAGGTCCATTTCAGAAAACAAAATTTTAATTATTCATAGTTATACTAGAAGATTTTCCTGGCATTGCCTGGTTGCTTTAACTCAATTTTTGTTTTTTGTAAATAAAATGAAAATGTACATGCTTCATTAAAATCATTACTCTGGGGTAGGGATGTAAGTGACTAGTGCCTTACTAGTTAGTAAACTGAGTAGTTGAGTCACTACTCGACTGGTTGCTTCCCTCCCCCACCCCCTTGCTGCCTCTGATACAGAAGCAGCAAGGGGGGGCGGGTAGCAGGAGCTGGTGCTGAGAGGAGCCGGCTTAAAAGCTGGCTCCCCCCAGCACCATCTCTGTGGGGGGCAGCGAAGGAGGGGGGTAGCAGAGACTGGGCGCGAGTTGGGAATCAGCTGACTCCCGGCTCGCACCCAGTCCCAGATGCTGCACCTCTGCTTTTTAAACTTATTAAGAGCCTGTTGGCTCCTAATACATTTAAAAATCAGAAGCACAGTGCGGGGAACCCAGTGTGAGCCAGGACAGCTGATTCCTGGCTCACACCAGCCCCCCCCTCCCCTCGCTGCGCACCAGCCTTTTAAATGTATTATCAGTCTGTCAGCTCTTAATACATTTGAAAGGCTAAAGTACAGCAGGAAGGACCCAAAGCCAGCCGGGACAGCTGATTCCCAGTTTGTGCAGGGTCCCCCCCGCTGTGCACCAAACTTTTAAATTTATTTAAATGTATTTAAAAGGCTGATGTGCAGTGGGGGGAGCCCTGCGCGAGCCGGGAATCAGCTGTCCTGGCTCACGCTGGGTCCCTCCTGCTGTGCCGCAGCAGGGTTAGCTCCCAGGCGGGGTTAGCTCCCAGGCTCCCCTGCTTATCGACTAATCAACTAGTCGATGGAAAATCCATCAACTAGTCAATTAGTTGACTAAACGAAATTTAACATTCCTACTCTGGGCTGGGGATGAGGGGTTCAGTATTCAAGCTGCCTGGGGAGAGAAGATTACCCCAGCTCTCTCTCACTGCAGCAGCTTGGGGCCAGGTGAGAAGTGCTTCTCCAGAGCCACTGCAGCTCCAGCAGGTACAGCCTGGGTGCATGTCCCCCAGCTGGGAAAGGTCCCAGATCACCTGTACCCCAGCTGTGGGGTAGTTCTGGGTTGGGTGCCATGGCTGGGGGGAGATGCACCCTCCTCTGGCCCCAGCATGGAGCAGACCTGGCTTGGGGATTGGGTAAAGCACCACCTCCCAGGGCCCCCGGCACAGAGCTGCCATAGGTGGGAGGAAGCACAGTCCTCTGTTGGCCCAAAATGAACCTGCTGCAGTAACTCTGTACTGGGGCTGGTGAGCAGAGGTGGCATTTTGCACGCCTACCTTGAGCCCCTGCCCTCCCTGAGCCTGGCCTGAGCCCTCTTTCTACATGCGCTCATTTCTGTCCGTTTTGAGGGCTGTACTTGATATGGTGATTCTGTCTCTTGTTCTATGAGAAGCAATCTCATTGCAGGCTCGTCCTATTTTCTGGCACAACCAGGCTCTTACCTTGTTTTAAGTTATGGTAAAAGGAAGCAGTATACTGAATTTGGTAGGCCTAGCTTTCACCATATAGGAGGAGTTCTTGAACAAATGCTTGCAAGTATATAGTAGATGTACCTTGTTATCATTCTCCCCAGGGGTGACATTAGAAGAGGATTACAATAGTTAATCTTTGCAGTAAGGGTATTGCTTTGCTGCCCAAGGTAAATATTCTGATATTAGGTACAATGATACAGCAAGGGCTAATCTGAATGTAAAATATGTGAAAATAAGTTCTTATACACTTTCTTTAATTTATGATGCAATAAGTTTAAATTGTCTCATGCTTCAGAACTATCAAGAGGCATAAGGGGAGTAGGAGAGCAGGGTGGATACTAATCCTGAGTCCAGTGGTAAAAGCATGTTACTAGAAGTCAGGACTCCTGGGTTCTGAGACTTCAACGAAGAAATATTGTTTTTAGCCAGGCCACTGGCACAGACCATATTGTAGAATTTTTGTGTGCGCAATTTGAGAGTGAGAGCACCGTGTACAATGGATTGTACAGTAGCATTTAGGCACCTATTGTCTTTCTATTTATAGTGTATATGAAATTTTTAAAGAGGAAACTCCAGCTGTGCAAAGTGGACAAGGAATTAAATATTACTAAGAGGTGCATATATGGATGTCTCTCTGTTCTGGTACAACTTGTTGAGGTGGAATTTCCATATATTTGTTGTACTGGGAAAGGGTCACTTGTCAGAATAAGGTTAAGAGGGTTGTTTTCCCCTTCCCTTTCTTGCCATCTGCTTCTTTTGCCTCTCCTCGGGAGAGAGGAAAAGTTGGTCTCTTGGTCATACAAGCTTTATTTCCATCAAACATGTTTTGATGAATTTTGGGGTAGTCCACAACAGCTAAGGAAATATAAAGGGTCCAAAAATGGGAATGCAGCTGGTGGATCAATACATTTCTGATAAGGAAAAAAGATGAAGATGATTTTAGGAGATATAAATAGCACAGTACAAAGACATAAAAATTGATAGCTGGATCAATTCCTTAATATGCTTTTATATGTGATTAAATCAGTGGAAGAGGCAAGAAGGAAAATGTTATAGCAGCAATGCTATAACTGTAAATCACGTCAGAATCACAGAGCATGACAGACAGAGAAGGCTAATGGTGTCTCCAAGAAAGAATTTACTGCAGTAATCAGAAAAGAGAGCAAGATAGGGAGGGAAGACTAAGACCAAAAAGTGAGTATAATCTCTACTGTTTTACTTGCAAGTTGCAGTAGAACAATTTGAGATCCTTTGCATTAAGTGTTGGTGCTAAGTGTCTGCTGAGTGACATATCATTTGAGTGCTTGTGAACATTTCTGTGGGTTCTAATTGTGTGATTAAAGCTTGCATAATGCCTACATGGAATTTCTTTGTAAATCTCCTCCAAAACATCTGTGAGAAAATGTTGACAATGTGCCTTCCTCAGAGACTTACTGTAAAGCTTACAAAAGGAGCAAGAATAAGCAGTCGGCCATGCATGTTTTAAGAGGATCAAAATCAATTACAGTTGTACATATGCAACTTTCTCAAATGTATGAGCAGCCAGATTAGAGGTAAGGATAGGAACAATAAGTGACTGTACAACTGAGGGGGAAATCTAACATGCTCTAACAAGCAAGCAAATATTCTCCAAGCCTCTACCAACACCCTCCCCCCCCCCCCCACTGTCACCTATTGCAAGAAAGGTTTGTCCTGCACTAGGTGATGGCCATGCGAGGGGCAGGGTATGAGGAGAAAGAGTGATGAAGGAATGTGAAAGCATCAGTGACATGTTATTAACATTACAGCTACAGGTCTGGCTGGTTTATCTTGTTTAAGCTTTGAAAAGCAAACACTTGGGGTTAAGATCTAAATTTGATGGAACTTACATATAGACAGACATATTTGTTACAACCATCGGCATTTCATGGCTTTTTAATATGGCTTATGTAAGGCTAAGGTATAGTCAGGGTATTTTTAGTAAAAGTCATAGACAGGTAAAGGGCAATAAACAAAAATTCACAGCCATGAATCACAACCTGTCCATGACTTTTACTGTAAATACCCCTGACTAAATCTTAGCTGCTCTTTGGTTCCTGGGGTGCCACCTCCCTTGTGGCTCCAGGGTGTTGCTATCATGGGGAGTCCTGGGTGCCGATGGTGGGGTCCTGGTGGAGGTTGACTGCCCCCAACTGCCTGTTGCTCCAATGGACTCCAGGGTGGCCCCCAAGGACGTTACAGCTCCAGTGACCCCTGTGGCGAGTGACACTGTCCAAGTAGCTGTCCCTGGGGCAGCTCCAGCAGTGACCTGTGCAGCTGGCCCCAGAGCCAGCTGCCTGTGTGTCCTCTTCGCTTCCAGCTGAGTCTATTGTCCAGTCTCAGTGTATTCACCTCCCCTCTACCAGCTTTCTTTTTGGTCCATTTCAAATCACACTGCTCTTGCTGAGGATTTTGGTCCTAGATATTACATTGGAAAATTAGTAAAAGTTGGCCTCAGTCAATAAACTGTAGCATAAGGAAATGGTACCTCTTCACTTCTGATCTTTCAAACCTGCCTAGTCTTGCACATCTACCTGCCTCTAAACTGAATCACCATCGATTCCCATCTACCCTCTCACTTCTTGAAATTGCTAAAATCAATCCCTCCTTCTTTGTTTTAACAACCTAAAACCCTAAACGGCACCTAATTTATACCTTGTCTTGACTGCTGTAACCGACTGCTTTCTGGCCTTCCTGCCTTTTACCACTCCAGTCTATTAAAAAAAAAAAAAAAAGCTACAGCTATAATGTTCTACTGCTCCCAACTTTACTGCCAACTTCTCTCATCTCTTCATTATCTTCCTCTTCATTTCTGAATGCAGTGTTCTTTGTTGTCCTTTAAGTAACTTCCAAACACAGAACCTTGCCACATTTAATTTCTTCCTCTGGTCCTTCCCCTGTGCTGTTTCCTCCCCTCCCCCTGGTCTCAATTGTCACCTTTTCCCAGTCTTGTATGACCAGATAAAATGCCCAGTTCCTTCTTGGTTTGCATTGTGTCTGTCCAGCATACACTATAATTTCCTTGGGATGTGGAGCTCTCTAAACATGTTTTGTGAAGTGCACCCCTTCGACTTCTATAAAAATAGTTTTGTAAAATGCGTTTTACCTAAGGAGCAGTTTCTGGCTTATGAATAATAAAATATACAGGAACTTTGACCCTAGATATTAGTTTGTGATATTCATGAATATTGGCTTCTTTTATCTTGCAGTAGGGCCCTAGGAGACCCATTTGACTGTTAACTCTCCCCAGCATTAGAGAAATGCGGTGGAATCTGGTTTTGATTATTAAGATGGTTGATTATAGGCATGTATGTTCTGTTTGTGTGGATGTTAGCTGTCTGACAGAAAGTCAGTCATGCACTTAGAAACTGATGCTTTCTGTTTCAGCAATTTGCATTTTTACTAGTCTGTCTTCGCTCCTGATGTATAGCCTGTGGTTGTTTGTAAGAGAGATGCTTTTCAGTTAACTGGAGAACTAGCATTCTCACCCCCCCTTGCAACCTACAAACTAAATTATCTGAAATCTATACTACGCCTGGTATTGACTTCAAATAACTCTATGGATTTTGTGAGGTTTGAATTTGAATTAGTGGTCCTGAATATACTTCGTTATTGGCTGTCTAACTGCTATGCCAGTGCTCTTTGTCTGCCTTAGGATCTGCATAGTGCTGCACTTAGCAATGGCTGCAAGTGTGGACAGAGAAATGAATGGAAGGAATCCTGTGCAAAGGCAAATTTACAAAATGTGTAACATCTGATGAAATTGGAGATGGAAAAAATTTTTAGCGGAGAATTTATTTAAATATACTCTGTGGTTAAATTATGGGAAACAAAGTGAGCATGTCAGTAAATGAGGCGGTAGAGAGCACTTTTGTGAATGAGCTGGAATTCTGGGGATGGTCTGACTCACAAACAATCTCTGTGGAATATGGTACAAAGAATGCATTCGCTACAGTGCAGTGTCTCTGAATTGTTTCTGGCACAACTGTGGTATGAAACTGGCATCTATACGAGATGATAATTCTGTCTATCTTTGATGTCAGTGTAGTTGAAGCGGAAACAAGAGAGCAGGTGGGAGGATACAATAAATGTGTGTTGTATCCAGACCCTCTGCGTTGCATATAGAAATGCAACAATTAACACTTGTGGGATGCTCAGGAATTTGTTCCATAGCCCTCCTCTGCTCTGAGGAAAATTCAAGAGCATTTCAGAGGTTTAGTGGCGAGAGGCTGCAGTTTTTCAGTTTGCAAAATGTTTCTGATGGCTATTTTGTTTTTTAATCCATAGGTGGAGAAGATGGCATAGTAACAAATTAACCTTCCAGCAAGCTGGGGTCCTTTTTCGCCTCCGCATGCAATTTTTGAACTGATCTGAAGCTTTCGTTTTGGATTGAAGGAACTTGTCCACTGCTTGCCCTGGAAACCTTTATCTCCTAATTCATGAGCCAGCAGGATGCGGTCGCTGTGCTTTCAGAACGCCTTCTCATAGCTGCATACAAAGGCCAAGTGGATAATGTGGTGCAGCTTATCAACAAGGGTGCCAAGGTAGCAGTTACCAAGGTAACAAGAGAAAAACTCTTTCCAAATTCCCTGGGAAATAGTGTAACTCCTAAACCATTGTCTGAGATAATGTTCTTGTTACTTTACAAATTTAAACATATCGGGAGGGGATTAAAAGTGTTTTGATTTTTTTCTTTAAATCTGCATTTATTAGCCAGCTTGAACATGAAATAATACATTTCTGTTCCTTCTCTGCTTCCAAGAAGAGGAAAATACATAGTACCAGTACATACTGGACCTTTAAAAATGAGCTATGCTGGATGCCTATGCAATGACATTTTTAAAATGTGCTTTGACTTTTGAGGAATGAACATGCTTTTAAAATTAATTACCATAGAAGAAGAATTGGTGGGGAGGGAGATCTTGAGTCTGTGCAAAAAGCTCAGGGTATCTTTCAGCAGGGGAGGACTAAAGATATGTAAGCTGTAAGTAATGTGTTTTCTTAAGAGACAGATGTGGTGGTATAATGGGCTATGTTATGGCTGCACTTACTGCTCATAACCTTATTGATTGTTGTCCTGATTTTTATGCCTCTGCAGTCTCAGTGCAATTACCCATTTGAGGATTATAAATTTCATTTGCTATTCCAGAGTGGACAGTCAAGAATTTGCCCATTGTATCAAAAGACTTATAGCAAACTTAAGACTTAAAAAAAGAATGCAGTTGAAATGGACTCACTGCCAGCACTAATCATATTACAAATAATAATTACAAATCATGCAAGTGACATAAGAAAAATTGCTTAGTCTGAGAGCAGAGTTTGAATCTAAACAGAAGTAGGCCTGAAATGATTTTTCTCAATAGTCTGTTAATCAAATCTGAATGTGAGAAGAATACTAATGAAATATGATGTTTTCTCCCTCCCTCCTTCTCTCTCTCTTTCTTTCTCCCCCTCTTCATTATTGTATTTTATTTTTTCTAAACCACAAAAACTTGGAGTGTTCTCATCCTCCTCTGAAGTTCCCTAGCAGTCACTGTATAAAACACAAGCCAAGGTTCAATGTGAAAAAGTGTAATTAACATTTAAAAGAAAAACTGAGCTGAAGAGAAGTAGTACAACCCATTAAGGGATTTTTACCTCATATGTAATGATCTGTGAGGTAATGTTTTATCTCAATAGGTCAGTGGTTGCCTGTGATGGAGCTCACTGCTTCTCCCACCACAACAACTAATGTTGTGTATAGTTGGTTGTCACTGAAACCTGCTTTGCTTGCTTATGAGACTTGTAGCCAGCTTTCTACTGCCTAGTCACAAGGCTAATTGAGATGTTGGAGAATTGAGGGCAAGGCAGGAGCCATGGGAAAGAGAGAGAGAGAGAGATAGAAGCGGAGGATAAGTGGGTGACAGAGAGAATGTGATAGAGTGAGAAATGAAAAGGGTGGTCTGTGACAAAATTTTAAAATTAATTGGGGAGGAGGAAGTGGGTGGGATTAGACGGGCAATATCTATTGGATCTGTGACCGGTTTGTTATTTTGGCAAAATGCTGCGCTGGGGCACATTTAGTTTTAATTATATTCCTGTATCAGCTGAGAACACAAAACTTGACCGTGAATATGAGCCTCTGCAAGGCAACTATTAGGGCCATTGGGAGGTTTTAAACAGAAAATGTGAATTCTTTAGATAAGGTGCAAAAATAGATTAGAAATGTCTATCAATGGCTTCTGATTTCTGAGAAGCTCCCTTTGCTGTGTTTGGATCATAGTTATTTATTTTTAAAATCAGAGTGCTCTGGGGAGGTTTCCTGTTTATTTACCATTGCCAGATGGTCTCTTGTTGATATGGTGATACTCAATCCATAGGCCATAGCCCATAGTCATAGTGAATGAGAAAAGCTGTAGTAAATACTTATTTTGACTCTGTTGTCCATTCATTTCTGCTTGCCACTATCTGTCTAAAGCAGGGGTGGGCAATAATTTTTTGCCGGGGGCCACTTCAGAAATTTTTGAAGTGGCCCTGGGCTGCACTGGAAGGGGCGGGGCCTCAAGCGGAAGGGGCAGGGCCAGAATACTTCCCTGCTTCTGCACCCACAGACCATGATTAGTTTGGAGGTGGGGAAGCAGGTGAAGTCTTTCTCCCCTTCCGCCCTGAAGTTCCCCTTAGGTGCCCATGCCCCTGGTGGTGAGAGGAGACTTTGCACGTTCCTCCTTCTGCCCCCAGGCCAATCAGAGCTTGGGGGCAGGGGAGCTTGCAAAGTCTCCTCCTGGCCTGCCAGGAGCATGTGGCATTTTGCAGAGTGGGGGCAGGGCAGAGGAAACTTTGTGTGCCCTGATTGGCCTGGGGTGGGGGAGAAGCAGGGCTTCCGCAAGCCGAATCAACCTGCTTGGCAGACCAGATCTGTTCTGCAGAGGCCCTTTTGCCTGCCCTTGGTCTAAAGATATTTGAACACTGAAAGTTTTAATAAGAGGGCTGAACTGTGGATCTATAAGAGGCACTGAAGGTTAGGAAAGTATTAAAGGAATTTCAGGCACACTGTACATTGTTATCTACAAATATATTAAAAGCAAATGGAAGACCAAATGGAAGGGTAGGCTCATTGCTCAATGAAGAAGGAGAAACAGTAACAGGAAATGGGAGAGGTACTTAACAACCTCTTTGTTTAATTTTTCACCAAGAAGGTTGGTAATGATTGGATGCCTAACAGAGTGAATGCTAGTGAGAATGGGAAGTTAAAATAGGAAAAGAACAAGTTACAAATTATTTAGAAAAGTTAGATGTCTCCAAGTCACCAGTGCTTGATGAAATGTATCCTAGAATATTCAAGGAGAGCTGACTTGAGAGATCTGAGCCATTAGCCATCATCTTTGAAAAGTCACAGAAGACGGGAGAGATTCCAGAAGACTACAAAAGGGCAAATATAGAGCCCATCTATAAAAAGAGAAATAGGCACAACCCAGGAAACTACAGACAAGTCAGTCTAACTTCTATGCCAGAAAATATAATGGAACAAATAAGGAATTCATCTGCAAACATCTGGAAAATGATAAGGTGATAGGTAACAGCCAGCATGGATTTGTAAAGAACAAATCATATCAAACCAATCTGATAATTTTCTTTAGTAGGATAACAAGCCTTGTAGATAAGGGGGAAATGATAGATGTGGTACATCTAGACTTTACTTAAAGCATTTAATACAGTCTCGCATGACCTTCTTATCAATAAACTAGGAAAATACAACCCTGATGTGGACTACTATAAAGTGGACACATAATTGGTTGGATAACTGTTCTCAGAGAGTAGTCATCAATGGTTCACAGTCATGCTAGAAGGGCATAATAAGTGGGATTCCGCAGGATCAGTTTTGGGACCAACTCTGTTCAGTATCTTCATCAATAATTTAGGTAAAGGCATAGAGGAAAGGCTTATAAAGCTTGCAGATAATACTAAACTGGAAGGAGTTGCAAGTGCTTTGGAGGAGAGGATTATAATTCAAAATGATCTTGATGAACTGGAGAAATGGTCTGAGGTACATAGGATGAAATTCAATAAGGACAAATGCAAAGTTCTCCGCTTAGGAAGGAACAATCAGTTGCACATATATAAAATGAGAGGTAACTCTACAGAAAGGAGTACTGCAAAAAGGGATCTTTGGGTCATAGTGGACCACAAGCTAAATATAAGTCAACATTGTGACACTGTTGCAAAAAAAGCAAACATCATTCTGGGATGCATTAACAGGAGCGTTGTTAGGAAGGCACGAGAAGTAATTCTTGTATCTACTCTGCACTGATTAGGCCTCAGCTAGAGTATTGTGTCTAGTCCTGGGCACCACATTTCAGGAAAGATGTGGAGATATTGGAGCGGGTCTGGAGAAGGGCAACAACAATGATTAAAAATCTAGAAAACATAACATGTGATGGAAAACTGAAAGAATTGGGTTTGTTTAGTTTGGAAAAGAGAAGACATAATAGCAGCTTTCAGGTACCTAAAAAGGTATTATGAGGAGGGAGAGAAATTATTCTTCTTAACCTCTGATGGGCTTAAATTGCAGCAATGGAGGTTTAGGTTGGACATTAGGAAAAACTTCCTGTCAGGGTGGTTAAACACTGGAATAAATTGCCGAGGGATGTTCTGGAAATATTTAAGAGCAGGTTAGATAAACATCTATCAGGGATGATGAGAGGGTGCTTGGTCCTTCTTTGAGGGCAGGGAACTCAATTTGCTGACCTCTCAAGGTCCCTTCCAGTTCTAATATTCTATGATTCTATGATCTCCACTATCATTCTGAATTCAGGTTTCCACACAGTTTCAACTACAAAATCCGGTGTTTGGCATTATGATTTCCAGCATAATCTTGGAGCTGATTTAACTACTCCATGAAATTAGTTAATGGAAAACTATGGTTCTAATGTGGAATTGTTTGATAATGACTTGTTACAATTATAGTTTAATTTTGAATTATTGACACCTTCCAGGTGTTGCAATGAGTACAACAGACATGGAAACTATGAACTGACCCTGAATATAGGTTATTATTATTAAATGTTTGTGATGCTGATAAAATCTGTTAGCTATATCCATCCTCCAAAATGGATGTTTTCAAGTATACGTTAAAGTTGATTTTAGAGCCATGTAAAACTCAGCAAATTTCATTTTCAGAGGATCATATACATCTTGGATCCATGTGGCTTTCTAATCTCCTGAATTTACTTGATTTTTCAGTCTCAAAGAAAAACTCAGTCAACCATAAACTCTTGATTTTGCAACAGAACTTTATCAAGGTGCAAATTCCTACATCAGTCCCGTTTCAGGAGAAAGGTCTGTGAACTTCTCTGTGGTATGACTTTGGAGTTCATAACAAATTATGAAGAATGATGATTTTCACATGGAATGAGTTAGAATGTAAACTTTTGTTAGTGGTTTCTGTTTATACTAAGCACGGCCGGTCCTAACCAATTGGCAGCCTCGGGCAAAATTTGTCGAGCAAAAAAGAAAGAAAGAAAAAAAGGCCAAAATGTGGTTGTGGCCCCTTTCATTGCTGCGTGTTGCGATTGGGCTCTGTCAGCTGCCCCTTGAAAATGGCGGCCCTGGGTGACTGCCCGGCTCGCCCGCCCCTAAAACCTGATACTAAGTGGTACCTCGCTCAATAACAATTACTGGTTTAAATTTTTCTAACTTGTATAGCAATAAAAATTAATAGCTGATTTTTCTAGTAAGACTGAAATGCATATTCTTTCTCTCTCCCTAACACAAAATTCTTTACAAAATTAACCACAAAGATCTGTTTATTCACATATCTATTTTAAGCTTGATCTGTACTCTGTGATTCGTTACATGCCTCAGTTTGTCCTGTTACAGTTTATATCATAGTCTCAGCACAATTATAAGAATTACTTTTAAAGGCCCTGATCTTATCCTCTTATTTGTTGAAGTCAGCAAGACTTTTCATGGAGTAAGAAGTAGGGATGTAAGTAAGTAGTCAACTAGACTACCTGATAAGCCTAGGCTTATCAGGCAGTCAAGTCGATTACTCGCATTTCCCTCCACCCCCTTGCCTCTGTATCAGCTGGTTCCCCCCGCACTGTCTCTGCAGTGTTGCCTGCAGCCCTGCGGAAAAGGGTTGCTCTGACCAGGCAGGCAGCCTGGCTCAGTCCTGGCTTGAGCTGGGTCCGGGACCTACCCCCGCTGTGGCTTTGCAGTGTGTCAGCCGATGGTCAGGGCAGTGCATGTGTGTGTGTTACACCTGAGTCTTCAACTGCTGAGACACAAGGCCCCGTCGCAGTGGGCAGTGTAGGTGAGACTGACGGGCGCCCCGAGGAGTTTAACGTCCGTGTCTTTACCGCTAGAATCGGGGTCCTTTCGTGGCGGGCAGCCAACAGGCCGACAGACGCCCCAGAGTTTACAGGGAGAGCTTATTACACCTCAGATTTTGACTGCTAGGATACAGGATCCCTTCGCAGCGGGCAGCCTGGGGAGGCTGAGAGATGCCCCAACGGATCTGTTCCCTGGAAGCGACACGATCCAACGCTCAAGCTCTCCCTATATCTGTCCCTTATGACCGGCTGGAGTTCTTTTTAAAATTGTGCTTGGTTCTGTTACAGCAACTGAAGGAGTCAGGTCACAGCTTAAACAGTTACTATTTTATTGTTACAGGGTAAACTTAGCTGTTAAATGCTACTACTGTGTCACAGATAACACAGCCACTACAAAGGACAGGACAGAAATTACACTAATAAGTCACTTACAGGTACCATGAAACCCTTTTGGTTCTCTGAGCTCTTATTAAATGCATGCAAAATAGACACCTAGCAGGTATATATTCTCACCCCTGCGTTCCAGACTTGGCGTGGCCAGCATCTTTCTCTCAATCCCTCGGGAAGAAGTAGGGCGAGGTTGGGCGTCCCACAGACCTCGGGAGTCCATCAATACCTGCCAGCAGGTGTAGATGATTGGAGCTCAAATGGGGTGGGCTACTAAACCCCTCTTTATACCCCTTGGGTCACATAAGCTTCTTCTTGGTCTCAAGTGGCCAATTAGGAAAAATGGCTTTGAACGCCAAGTTTCCCAGGAAGGGTGCAAAGCATAATTCACACCTGGGAAAATGCAGACAATGGGCACCTCTGGTATGTGATGGGCGAAGATTCCTCTCCTGGGACAGTGCAGGCGTGTCAATTACTGGTACTAGCCATCAGGGCGGCGGGAGGCCTCGGGTCATCAGCTAGCCCATTTACTGTCTAGTTTCTATTTATGGTAGAGTCAGGGACAGGCAGCACACCTGCGTTCCCAGGGCATCAAAGGCTGACTGCCTTTCTCTTGCTCTCTGCGGGGGGGAAACAAGATGGGGTTCGTGTCTGGCTACACAGTGTAAATGTACTAAGAACCGGGCTGCTGCATTTAAACTGCAGAGCTGCAGCGGGAGTAGCTCCTGGCCCCAGCGTGAGCTGGGACTGAGCGCCTTCCCTAATCGACTAATCATGTAGTCAATAAAATTTGTATTAACTACACGATTAGCCAATTACCTACCTCTTAACATCCTTAATAAGAAGTGCAGAAAGTACACTCTGACTTTGGAAGAGAAGAAAAAGTTGCATCTGAGGACAGAAAACAGATTGTAAACTTGTGCTGGCAAAAACACTTTACAAAAACATTGTACGGGGCTATGCATGCCTGAAGCAGATGAGCTATAGAGTAAGCTTTTTGACTAGAAATTATTTATACTTTTTTATCCTTACTGGATTTATTGGGCACCTTTCAAATAAAAGTGAGACTTGTTTATCTTTCAGAATCAAATAATTAAAAATGCTGGTGAGTTGGCAAGCCAATGCAATTCTGTTATCCTGAAAATTGAAAGGCCACATAATGTGTTCATTGCTGCTTCACTAAACAAGAGCTTTATTGCAAAATAGTGTTTTCTTTTAGATATATTGTTTTCTTTATATCCATATGTAGAGAGTTATTTGCATTGGCTAGATGTTTGCATGCTATGAATAAAGCTAAATAAACCAAATTCAATCATCAAACATTACACTAAAATGCCCCAGTTTTAATTATGCTCAAAGATCTATTTATTTTTTGGTTTAGTCAGATTAGCAGTTGACTGTGTTCAGCTGAGACTGTCCATTTTCATGGAAGTCAATATAAGCTGCAAGCATTTAGTGCCTCCACTGAAGTCAATGAGAGTTGAGGGCACTCTGACTCTTCAGGATTTGTATATAGGATATAAGGACAGCCTGAGCCATATATTCCTCCCTATTTCTATTTCCCTGGGCTTCCAATACCTGTTACTGAGCTCTTCACTGAAGTAAAGGTGCTTTCGAAGTGCCATGGTTTAGATAGTTCTGCTACTGGGCAGCAAAAATAATTGTGCTGTGCTGTTTAAAAAATATTCAGTTACAATAAACTGTAAAATCTACCATTTCCATTTTACATTACAGTTGTTATTGTGTTGTTGTAGAAATGCATGTAATACCAATTGTGCTGATCCTGCAAAGCAGCATTCACCACAAATGGCGAGCTGCTGCCCCCCCCCCCCCCCCACACACACACACAAAAAATCATGAGTACCTGGTAGAACTGGGAAGAGGAGAGAACCAGTGGTCCAAACAGTCCTCTATACAGGTGCATCACACATAAATAGCTCCAACCCTGGTCTAACCTAACACTTCTTGATGCTTAAATTCTCTCCTCTTGAACCTCCCATTATTCTCTTTCTATTGTTGCCCCTTTTCGCCTGAGTGATTAGTTAATATTTGGAGTCTTGATTGGTTGTTTCTGTTAGGAAGAGAAATTGATGGTGCAAGTCAGGTACTTCTGCAATTCAGTCATCTACAAAAATGTACACAAAGCCCTGTTTCTTAGAACACAGTGGAAACCAACAGCAGCAGTTTCCTTGCTCAGAAATCCAGGTCAATCACTCCCATAGGATATGGTTAAGCTATATTTGTGTGCGGAAGTTTGCACTGCCACTGACAGTATGTTACCTGCTCTGGGAATAAATACAGGACTTTGCCTTCCAGAACCTTCAATCTGGCTCTTTCCATGAGCTACTTTTTTAGTTTAAAAATAAATACATCTGAAAATGTGGGCTGTTTGAGCCAACAGACTGGTTGTGTCATAGTGCATGTGCACCAAGAGAAAGGGAAGGATGCACTGTCAACCTCAACTTTGGCGTTTTCTGACTTGAATGCTTTCCAAAGCAACCTTAATGCTGTTCTAACATTTTGTTACTTTGATTAATAGTTATAATTACTAATCAGCATTTGTAGCTGGTGTCCATGGGTATTCTAGATGCTTCTCAGAGAGAGGCAAGATATACAGCTAACCCTGACTGTTTACAGCTAACAAGCCTAATTTTGCAAATTCTAACTATTAATTGCAGTTCCTACTACTGTGAGTCCATTGTTATCACAGAGTTACTCTTTTTGAAGCCAATGTGACTAATCACTGTAGTTGGGATTGGGGCTTTGCTGTGTAATAAGTGTTTGGAGAATGAGGTGCAAGCACAGGTGACTGGTGCTTCTAGGGAGAGGGAGTGCAAGGAAGGCCACCTAGAAGAACAGGGAGAGGGCATGAAGGGGCACCCTATTTAGAAATTAACATTTTGGCGGGGACATAGGGACGCAGTGCACCTTCCGAGTGCTACCATGAATCACCTACCGGCCTAGCGTTAGCTGAGAAGTGTGTGTAGCTTGAATAGCTTTTTTTGCAGATCATAAAGTTAATATCTGCAAAAATTGAATTGCACAATGGAATGGTTATCATTATTCTGTAAAGTGAAAATTGACTGCTTCATAGCTGATTCCCTGATTATTTTAAATCCTTGAAGTAGTTGCATTATGACCAGCCTGTCACAGCTTAAGCACACATATTTAACAAATCTTGAAAATAGCCCTCTATTATTAAGTTGGAAAGGTACCAAAATAAAATAAAAATCAGTACTTGTGCTTCTCTTATTTGAAAACCATTTTTTCTTTTAAAAGAATATACATATACTTAAGACAATATAATCAAAAGAAAATGAAGTTAAAAGGAACACACCTTAAGGGCCTGATCCAAATCTCACTGAAGTCAATGGAGAATTTTCTGTTGACCTCAGTGGCTTTGGATGAGTTTCTTGTTGCTAACAGTGAGTGGGTCTTTTATTTCTAACTGTCTAAAAGTTTAATCAGTTTCTGTAACCACTGTCTAAAGAAATGTCATAATGATTTTGGGGTTTTGTGTTCAAACTTTATTAAGATTTGGATAAAAAGGTACATCTAAAAACAGAACTGAGAATAAATTACAGTACCAGCATAGCATAACAGCTGAAAGAAATAAAGACGTGAGTGCAATAATGTGAAGTAAGGTATGAATAAAGTGGACATATGCAGACCCAAGCTCAGATCCTGCAATCAGCTGGGCTCCGCATGGGCACAAAGGTCTTGTGGAACTGATTGCAGGTTATAAGCCTAAATATAAACCTGTTTTTCAACATCTATACTAGGGATGTTAAGTATCGGTTAATTGAATAGTCAATTAACCTCATGAATTCTTATAGTCCCCAGGGGTGGGGCCAGCAGCCAGTGCAGTCTGGCCCCTCTCCTGAGGAGCCCCTTGCCACTCCACGCTGCTGCCCTTGTATCAGAGGCAGCAGCGCGGGGTGCTAGGCGGGAGTGGGTCTGCAAGGGGAGCCAGCTTAAAACCCAGCTCCCCTCATTGACCAGCTGCCTGTCACCCCACACTGTTGCCTCTGATACAGCAGCAGCAGCGTAGGGTGGCAGCAGCCACTGTCCGGGGGGTGTGTGTCTGATCTCCTGGACCCAGCGTGAGCCGGAACTGAACCAGGCTGCCTGCCCACCTGGCTCCTAATATGCTTTAAATGTAGAGCCACAGCAGAGGTAGGCCCCGGACTGAGCTGTGCTGCTGGCCAGCCTGCTAAAAAATTTACTGGTAGATGTAGGGGGGCAATGTGTGTAGTCTATAGCACTAACCTATAAGCTTTTGCTTATCAGTTAATCGACTATACCATTACATACCTAATCTATACCAGTGGTGCACAACCCATGGGGGGGTCGCGGTTGTCTTCGGGGGGGGGGGAGAAGTCACAGCACTGGGACGGCCGCCATTTTTTCCCCTGGCTCAGCGTACTTGGGGGGGGGGGGCGGCAGGCGAGCGGAGTGTCATTTAAAGGGGCCCGCTTTTATTTTATTTTATTTATTTATTTATTTTTTTGGTCAACCAAAATTTTCCCGGGGGTTGCGCCGGGAAAAAGATTGCACACCACTGAACTATACTAATGAAACTCTGTTCTTAGATCATTAGATCACAAATGTGGATACTGCCTTTGAATGTTTAAAAGAAAAAAAATGCCAAAACATCGGCTGTTCACACAGAACACCATTTTGCAACAGAAATTCATGGGGATAGTTAGTACACTTGTTCAGGGCCCTCTCAATCCATCAGAGAGCCACAGGCAAACATCTATTTCTGGGACCCCACTTTGTTGTAGATTTCTTTATCCAGTGCCCTTCTCTCTCTTTGACTATGTTGGCAATGGCAAAGTGAGATTCAGCTGTGTGTATAATCTCAAGCCAGTCACCCCATGGTGCAAATTTGTGTGCAAACAGAGAGAAATTCCTTCATCTGAGTGAGTGGGTTTGTGATCGTATGCACAAGGTGAATCTTTTTCAGTTCACATGCAAATCCTCATTGGTTTAAAATAAAATAAAAAAAAGTCCACACACCTCTCCCCCAAATGAATTTGGCCCTTGGCATTTGCCTACATGTTAATGCAGCCCTGCAGTTGCAGCTGCTGCACTGCTACGAGTCTCAATGCAAGAGCTCCAATCTGTTTTGTCACCTGAGCAGGCACTAAGGAGGATTTACATGATTTGTGGTTCCTTGAGGCAACAATTCATATTTGAATAAAAATTCCTACACACATCTGTATAACTCATTAATCTAAATTTAAAGTCCCTGGATCATATCTGCATCATAGACCATGACCACTCCAAAGATTACTAAATTAGCATTAGTAATTGGATTTGAATCTATCTATCTATCTATCGGTATATCTACACTGCAGTTGTGTTCTTTCGAAAAAAAATTGAAAGAACAAAGGGGTTTTTTCAACATTGGTAAACCTCTTTCTACGAGGAAGAAACCTTCTTCTGAAAAAGGGTTTTTTTGAAAGAGGCCTCCAGGAAAAAAACAGGTGCCCTGGTGGCCACTCCATCCATAGTAATCACAACTTAAATGCAAGATAGCGTCAAATCAATGTGGACTCTGTCTTTTGAAAAAGCAGATCACTTTTTCAATGCTCTTTTGCTGTGTAGACGCTCTCTTTCGAAAGAAGTTTTTCCGGAAAATCTCTTCCGGAAAAGCTTCTTCTGAAAGAAGCCTGCAGTCTAGACTGCCTGCCTACTGTGGGCTATCTGGATCCCAGTTAACCAATTAAATTATTAAAATTATATTGTTTAACCCGTTAACTTTTTAAAGGGGTATTTACATCTCTCCCTGGAACAAGCCTTTCCTACCAGGCCTTGGAGGCCTACAGCCAACCTTAAGCTATTCATTTGCATGCTCTCATCTGCCAGCCCTGCCTGCCTGTCACACTGCTAGCTGGCTCCATGCCAGTTTTTCTGTGTTTATGGCCTCAGCTCCTGCTATGATCTTTCTTCTGAACTGCAGCCTGAGTCAAGGAGTGGTGGGCAAGCAGGGAGGTGAGTCAGAATACAGAGAAGAAGATGGGAGAGGTTGCTGTTAGGGGACAAGGTAAATCAGGACTGGATATTCTATATACTTCAGAACCCCCTAGACAGAGAGGCAGAGAGACTTAGTGCCCCCAAAAGTTATGATTTGTTCTTCTCAGCAGCCTGAATTCCCCTCTCCCGTTCCTGCATTGTCCACTTCCAAACAGTAAGAAACTAGTCAAAGAGTTTAAAACCTGAGACCAAACACATCCCCAGTAAAGTCAATGGAGTAACACCAGGAAGCAATTTGGTCTCTAGGGATTAGCTAGTATACTAAAGATTAGAATATTCTTTGGAGCCACTATATTTTATGTACCTCAGGTCATTGAATGATGTAGAATGTACCATAAAATGTCACAGTTTGTGACTGGATAGTTTAACAGTGGTGTGCCCCCCATAACATGAATGTCCTGAGTTGTATTTTTGTTTCACAGATTGTCATATAACTCATAGAGGGATGTGTGTGTGTGTGTGCGTGCGCATGCTCTGAGTGAGGAAAATTATCCAAGGGGTAGACCTCTTCTCATATTAAAATAAAAGCTTCATCTTTCTTTCACAATTTATTTTTAACAAAATACCCTTGGCTGTGCTCTAGCATTTTTTCCACTAGTTGGAGATGGTGATCGGATCAGAAAGTTTCCCTACTGAACATATTTACATAGTTAACCTTGCTCTTCCTTTAAAGATTGTGAGTTGGCTTCAGGCAGGCTTTTTTCCACTCCATGCGCAAATTACAATAAACTATTATTGTGAGGTATCAGTAACCTACTGGGAAATGAGACAACCTGATTAGATGATTTATTTACTGTAATTAAATAATGTAGAAAGAACCTATAAGCCTGAACTTGTTTGAATCCATATTCATAATCTAAGCATTCAAGTTCATGCCTCAGAATCATTTATCAAGCTGGCCTTTTTTTTTAATGTTGCCTAGAGACTCTCTTATTCCTTTTGCTCTTAAGTTACCTGAAACTGACACCAAGCCTGGGATCTCCTCCAAGCTGTAATAAAAGGAAATGTACTCCATGCAGTTGGACCAGTCATTACTTTACCTACAGTCTTAATAAAGGCTATCTTTAGTTCAGATTGGACTTGTAAAAGCAGCAGGTTATTCATTGTACAAACAAAGCTAAAACTTCTGGTTTGTTACGTTTTTTAAATTTGGACGGTGTTCTCACCGACCTTTTGTTTTGGCGGTTTTGTTTATTGAATTTGCCCATGAAGCTTTACTTCTTTCTCAGCTGAAGCTTTCTTTTCTCTTTTTCAAAGGCAGACTGAAAGCAGAAAACAAGCTGTCTTCAAAGTTACAGAGAGGCGAAAGCAAAATTTACTGGATGGGAATGAGCCATTCCCTTTTATTTGGGGAAAAATACTAGAGAAAACATTTGCACTTTCAAATATTTGAGTTAATTTTAATTTTTTTAAAAAGAGAAAAATAAGAACAATTAGCTGCACTTTCTAGCTCCAAAGAGTGCTATATAATCATTAACTAAATAATGTGCTGTGGGTATCCTTTCAGCAGGTCTGTGGGAAAGACAATTTCATTTTTTTTAATTACATGGAGTAGGCTGAGTTTCCAAGGCCTTAACTACCTACTTAGGAACATGGGAATTGTCCTACCAAGCCAGAGCAGTTCATCTAGTAAAGTGTCTGGACTCCAACAGGTGCTTCAGTTGCACAGAGTAACATTGTCATGGAGGAAGTTTCTTACTGACCCCAAGCATTTACTTAGATTGTGAACTTCTTGAGATAGGGACTCCCTTTCTGCCCTGTGTTTGTATAGGACCTAGCATGATGGGGCTGTGCCATATTAGGGCTCATAGGCATTATGACAATAAAAATAATAAATAATGATTAATGGTTGTCTTATTCTTTTCCACTTACTGAAAGCCACAAGTAGTTGCTCAGCTCTAGAGCTGTTCATTTCTTCTGTTGCTGGATTTATCAGTGCAGTTTAAGCTGCTCAATCACAGTAAAATAAAGCTGATGGATTCCAGAAAATAAAGAATATCCAGGCCAGCACAGCCCAGGTTAAAACATCAGTTTATACTTATTAACTACTGGTGGCCAGGGCTGGCCTAAGGGTTTTTGGTACCTTAGATGAACTATGACTTTGGTATTCTCCCTTCCCCCCACATTCAATATAGAGAAAAGTGAGAAGTCTAGAATGAAATGTTACCTTTATTTTCTTGGCATTAGAAATGAACAATGTACAAATAAAAATAAATATTTTTATTGATTTTTTTTCCCCCTCATTAATCCTAACACAAATATACTGTATACTGTCCGCTCAGTAGCTGACTCGTTAAAGTTGTAACTGTTTTGAGTTGTACACAGTATTTCTGGTCAGTGCTACAAACAGTTGCATTTGAAGTTGCAATTGTGTTCTTTCCAAAAGAAGTGATTTTCGGGAAGCTGTGAAAATCTGTATTCTACTGAATGAAATCTGTTTTTGAGTTGTAACCCTTTTGCACTGGGCCATTGATCACGGCTCATAACAAGGCAGAGCAGCTGTTGCTGACTGGCCTTCACTAAGCAACAAGCAACAGTGCCTCAGTTGTATGACTGACTGGTACTGGGCTACTGAGAGTGACTGAACTGCCGGACCCCGCCACTGTAGGGCAAACCCAGGTGGCGCTCTTTTGAAGCTATGCCGTGACATATTTTAATGGTATTTACATACACAGCCGTGCTCCACAATGTGAAATAAATAATGTAACTCAACTTCTGACATGGTAATGATGCATTGATTTACAAGTACAGGATCTGATACTTTCAAATGAGAGATAATATACTAATATTTTTAAATAGAGAAAAAATCACTTTGATCTAATTTGGCACCATTTAAAACCTGATGCTCTAAGTCATGGGTGGGCAAAAGCCTCTCAGCAGGCCGCATCCGGCCTGCCTTGGGTTTTAATCCTGCCCACGAGGCAATTACAGGCCCCGCTGGGGAAGGAGCTCAGCCCCGCCCCTCCACCCCCCGCGCTGCTGCTGGAGAGGAGGCAGCACTAGGGGCTGAGGCTTCACAACAGGGCTGCCCCGGAGGCGCTGCTTCTGTGGCCATGTGGTCTGGGGCTGGCCCCAGAGGCTGGAGGCGCTGTTGCCACCGCGCCTCCGGGGACAGCCCCAGGCTGTGTGGCTGCAGCACCTCTGGGGCTGGCCCCAGGCCATGGTAGCTGCACCTGCAGCCCCAAGTCTCCTGGCCGTGGTAATGGCATCTCCGGGTCCAGCCCCCGGCTGCAGCGCCTCCGGCCTCCAGAGGGGCTTGGGGCTGCATGGCTGCAGGGCCTCCGGCGCTGGCCCCAAGTTGTGTAGCTGTGGCAGTGGCGCCGGCGCCTCCGGGGCAGCCTGTGGCCACGGTGCCTCGTGGCCAGCCCCAGATCGCGTGGCCACAGCAGCAGTGTCTCCAGTCTCTGGGACCACGTGCCCATGGCAGCAGGGCCTCCCTCTGGGCAGCCGGGACAGCATGGCTGCAGCCATTACTGCAAGGGAGCATGAAGCCAGATAAGGTTCCCCCGCATGCCCAGACCACCCCCACCCCAATCCTGTCATTTCCCTCCCCCCCCAAGACCCAGCACCCCCAGCATGCTCTAACACCCTCCCTTGTTCTTGCACTCTCTCTCCTGGCCACACGCTGCACCCTCCCTGGTTCCTGCTCCTTCCACCGGTCAGACACCCTACTCCCAGCTTGCTTCTCCACCCCAGCTCCTTCCCAGATCCTGCACCCCATCCCTATCTTACTTGCTGGGAGCCCAGTCTCGCACACTGTACCCCTCATTTTTGTCCCTATCCCAGAGCCTAAGGAGGTCCATAAAATCCACTAACTCCAGAACCCCAGAAAAGTAAATCTTGCCTATGGGAAGCCCTGAACCTCAGTTTCCTCCTTCCCTTCCCCTCACCCTATGAGGCTGGGGCACCATAGGAGTGAGGTGTCTCAGTTGGGCCACATCAGTGAGCGTTGGGGGGGTTTGGAGGAGTTTTTTTGCTTCTCACTTGTGTGGTCCTCCACTGATTTTCTATGGGTCAGTGACCCCAAACCCAGTGACCCACCCTTCCCATAAATAAATAAAACATTGAAACCTTTTCTGTTGGACATAATATTTTACTTTATTTAAAATGAAGTTTGATAAACTAACATGAGAAAGTTAAAACACTTAATCTGTTTCATAATTTAAATTAAACCATCCTTACTAGCTGCAGGTGGTTCAGAAAATAAGGTCACCGTACCCAGCAGGGTAGTTCTCAACCCACCCTTTCTGCCCAAGGCCTGAGGCCCTGCCACTTCCGGGTTGGCCTGCAGCCACTTCCGAAATTTGTGAAGTGGCCCCCCTTCCAAAATTAATGTCCACCCTTGCTCTAAGGGTATGTCTACACTAGCCCCCTAGTTCGAACTAGGGAGGCTAATGTAGGCATTCGAACTTGCAAATCAAGCCCGGGATTTAAATATCCCGCGCTTGATTTGCATCTTCCCGGCTGGTCGCCATTTTTGAAATTTACAAGTCCGGACTAACTGCCTGCGTCTACACGCGGCAGGGACCCGGTAGTTCGAAATAAAGCCCTAGTTCGAACTACCTGTTGTTCCTCCTGGAATGAGGTTTAACAGGTAGTTCGAACTAGGGCTTTATTTGGAACTACCGGGTCCCTGCCGCGTGTAGACGCGGGCAGTTAGTCCGGACTTGTAAATTTCAAAAAATGGGGACCGGCCGGGAAGATGCAAATCAAGCGCGGGATATTTAAATCCCGGGCTTGATTTGCAACTTCGAATGCCTACATTAGCCTCCCTAGTTCGAACTAGGGGGCTAGTGTAGACATACCTTAAGTGATCACCTAATTCACTTATATGGTTCAGCTGGCCTGCTGGTGGCTTTTGGGTGGAGGAATTGTGATTCTCAGTGGATGAGTGGGTAGTCAACTAGATGACTGGGTTCTCAAATACCTGTCTAAAGTAATTGAAATAAAACTTAGGTTGGACAGTCTTCCAGCATCCCCTTGTGGTCTTTCACTTACTCCTCACATTCCTGAAACTAATTGTTTTACTTACACACACTTCCTTTTATGCTGTTCTGTTCTAATTTAGTTTATTAGGGGTACAAGCTTAGCAAACATCCTTTTTTTTGTTGTTCTTTTGTGTACAGGAGAATCTCTTAACGTCTGATTATACTTTGCACCTTCTTTTAAACACACATCCCAATATCTTCCATAGGAACAGCAGCTGCTCCCATTTTTTTGTAGAGTTCTCATTTAAATTCTATCAAGTGATAATCCAGTTGAGTGCAATTAAAACTGAACAACCCTCTCTTGCCATTTTACTGTAGACTTTTATAACACACTTGCTGGGAAAAGCTATTTTCCTAATTTAAACAAAAAATCTCATTTTTAAACCAGCTCTTACTTCCCTTCTCTCCTATCCCCCCAAAACTGCACATCATTTCTGCATCTTACTAATTAAAACTTTCCTGTCCCCTGTAGCCACCAGGAACCTACGTCAGTTGAACAGTAGATAGGCTTCTAGTGAATACTATGTTAAAAACTGAGTACAGGAGTTAGGGGTTAGCAATGTAGTAAAATAAATGATATCTGAAAGATTGATACATTTGTTCCCAATTTAAAGGATACACTGTTACATATGTTAACTCTAATCATTGGTTGCCATGCATTCAGTTTTCAACTAGGCAGGCTGGGTTTCGGTTTGTGTGTCCCGATGCCATTTGACAAGCCACAACGAACCTTAAGTAGAAGGAAGGAGGAAGTGTAGCAGTAACAGTCATCCCTGCCTCCTGGGCCAGCAGTATGTGGCGTGGCATGCAGGGGTGGGGCCTTGGGGAAGAGGTCAAGAAGGGGTGAGGCCTCAAGGGAAGAGTGGGGCAGGACAGGGGCTGTAGGGGTCCAGTTATAGCCATGAGAAAGGTGGCAACCCTGGATGTGACATATGTGTCATTCTTTCACTGGGGAGCTGCTGACATAAACATGAGTCTTCTAATGCTTATTTCTATGGCAAGACTTTACCGCTGTCTTTATAGCACATCTGTCCGACACTGTGTTTAAGGGGTGAGCTAGTCGAACTGATAGTCATGGTTCTCCAGTGGAGAGGACAGAGGTACACAAATGAATAAATTCTACTGTAGAAGGGTATGTCTACACAGCAAAGTTTTATTTTGAAATAACAGCCCTTATTTCAAAATAACTTTCCTAGCGTCTACACAGCCAAACTGCTATTTTGAAATTAAATTGAAATAGTGGAGTGCTTATTTCAAATTTGGTAAACCTCATTCTGCGAGGAATAACGCCAAATTCAAAATAGGTAATTCGAAATAAGCGCTGTGTAGATGCTTATTTCGAAATAGGGGGCCTCCAGCCTTCCCAGGATGCCCTGGTGGCCACTCTGGGCACAACCAGGAAAACTTCCTCTCCTCTCCCTCAGCCCTGGAGCCCTTAAAGGGGTAGACTCTGGCCACAGTGCCTGTGCCAGCTCCAGGCCTGCCAGCACAGAGCCAGCAGTCACTACCCCTGACCCAGTGGCCCCACCACGAGCCAGGCAGCTAGTGCCAGCCAGCTCTCCACTGCTCCCTGGGCCCAGTCCCCCAGCTCCCAGGAGCCTGCCAGGGGCTAGAGAAGGCGGGCGCCTTCCTAGTCTAGTGTGGAGATTGTGGACCTCATTGAGGTTTGGGGGGAGGCCTCCAATGTCCACAATCTCCGCACTAGACGGAGGAACGTGGCTGTCTACAGACGGATAGCTGCCAGCCTGGCCACCAAAGGCCACATGCGCACCCAGGAGCAGGTGCACATGAAAATAAAGGAACTGTGTGCCAGGGCCACAGGGGGCAGCTTCCAAAGAGGGGCAGACACCTGCCCCTATTTTGACGCCCTGGACCGCATCCTGGGGGGTGGGACGGTCTGTGCCACCCCGGGGGTCATCGATCCTGGAGCAGAGGGCCCTGACCAGGGCATGGAGGAGGAGAGCCAGGAGCTGCAGGAGCCCAGAGGGAGCATGCCACGCAGCCAGGACCCCTGAGCTGTCCCAGCAGATCCGTCACCAGTGTCATCTGGAGAGGCAATAACATGTGAGTGCCATCACTGTCCCCTTAGTGGGGGGCGGGAAGGGAGACCAGGGATCGCGCACATGGGCCTTGCTTACCACGGATCATGCAGCAACCTGTGCACGTGCGAGCATGTGCCGTGCCACCCCTGGGCATGTGGCCCCAGCTGCCTGTCACACAGGGGCCTTGGCCTGTTAGCCACACGTGTATGTGAAGAGACATGACATGCTCCTGACCCCGGGGTGGGACACAGCAGGACGCCCTCCCTCCACAAGGCCATTCTACACAGAGGCAGGGGACCTCTCCCCCCCCCCCCCCACCTCACCCACACTATACACAGCACAGGGGCATGGGTGTGGTCTCAGGGCAGTTCCCACTCCCGGGGATAGCCGGACATTCTGACCATGAGCTCTGTGCAAGCACATCGGCTCTGATGGTGCAGGGCACGGTCATCCTCACCTTGCACAGGGGGCCTGGGCTTCACCCACTGTGTCCCCAGGGATAACTGACCACTTCTTTTGTTTCTCCACAGCCACACCAGCTGCGCGTGCAGGGCACACCACCCCGCCCGGGACATGGTCCCGCACCCGAGGACTCTGCAGGACCACCCGTGCAGTGGAGGGGTACCGACAGCAGCACCTGGGGGCACTGCAAGCCCTGCACCGCACCCTCCAGAACTGGATGCAAGAAGACCTGGAGCTCCGGTGGGAGCAGCTTGCCCAGGGCCATGCCATCTGCCAACACCTTCAGGTTCTGGTGCAGAGCGTGCTGCCTCCTGCCACTCCAGCGCCTGCTGCCTCCCCAGCTACCGCTCCTCCTCCCACTCCTTCTCCTCCTCCCACTTCTCCCTCCACCTCCTCCACACCCTCCATCCCCTCCCCATCCTCCTGGGGACACCGAGGCCTTCGCATCTGCGGTGCTAGGAGACAGTTGGCCTGGCGAGACCCCCACCCCGAGCCCTGAGCTTCCCCTCCCCCTTCTTCCCCTTGCTTCCCCCTTCCAGCTCCCTCCTTTCAGGTTTCCCCCTCCCCTTTCCCACCCTCTTTTCTCCCCTCTCCCACCTCCTTTCCCCAGTCTCACCAGAGTTTCATTTCCCTCCGCCCCCCCCCCCCGGTTTTGTTAAATAAAGACAGTTCGTGTTTATGAAAAAACGTGTATTTTATTTGACATCATCGAGATAGACAAGCAAGCAGGGAAACCTGAGAACCTGCTGTCCGAGGGTGGGGGGGCACCTTTAAGCACAGACCTCAGTTAGCCTCAGGCAGCAGCCACACAAGGTAAGTCCTGTCCCGGTGCCCTGCCAGAACTGGTTCCGGCCAGTCTTAAATGCGATTCACAGTCCACTCACTGTGGACGCGCTATTTCGAAATGCATTTTGTGTGCAGATGTATTATTTCGAAATAATGCTGTAGTATAGACATACCCAAAATGTAAAACAGAGCTTACATTTCTAAAAAAAAGTTTGTGGTATACTTGTATTACTGTGAAAAGGAGTCAAAGGGTTGTCACAAGGCTGGTGTCAATAAATCCAAATGCAGAAGAAAGTGGTAGGGCAGAGAAGGAGGTAGTTGCAACACATGCAAAATAAGGGAAGTCTTGTTATAAAATGAACATGCAAAGGTTTGCAGCTTTAAACACTAGGCTTCCCAGAGAGAGGTGTGCACAGACCAGTATGAAGAAAAGAGATGCCTGGTGTGAGTTTTGAATGAATACTATGTATTGACCCAGTAGCCTATAAAAATCAGTATTTTCTTTTCATTCACAGCATGGCCGTACCCCTCTACATCTTGCTGCCTACAAGGGGCATCTCCATGTTGTCCAGATTTTGCTGAAGGCAGGCTGTGACCTGGACATTCAGGATGATGTAAGTAGATGCAACCATTCTTATACTGAAGGGCCTCCTCTTCCAATCAACGGTTCAGTTTCCAAAAAGAGCTAGAGTTTTGCTTCTTATAGGTGGGAGTCAAATTAGAACAGAATCAGGCTTCTGCCTTTTCTAACTTTAAGTTATAACAAGTAGCACTCTACCAGAATCATAGTGAAATTCAGGATTTTTTCAAGCTGTAGCAGAGCATTAAAAGATGCTTTTTTACTCCAGGACAGAGTTAGTAGCACTAGAGGGTTGCCTGCCTGTGTGAAAAAATATAAGCTCATTTGTGCCATACAGGAGCTCAACTGAAGCACTTTATAATCTACCAGGAATGTTTGCAACAGAGTGGACTTCATAATGCAGGAGACACTCTTCTCTAGAGAGCATGGAAAAATGAGCCATTGGCTTGAAGTACTGTATCACCACAAATTGGCTATCGGTGGAATGCTTGCAGTATGAGTTATTCCCTGTGTTTTGTAAGCCTGGGATGATAAATGAACAGTGCAAGTTATTTGTGATCACCTTTACAATTAGCAGATGATAGTTTTCAAAAAGTGAAAGATTGGTAATTCTCAGTTTTTCTTTAAAAACAATAATAATGCTAGAGCTAAATGCTAGGGAAAATGTTGCCTAGATGAGACATGGGATTATTTACACCTTCATTTTAGGTTTCTCACTCTGACAAATAAGGATTTAGGTTTGCATTTTTAAAAAAGTATTTAAATAAACATGGCTTGTCCAGATTTGTTGCTGACTCCTGTTAACAGAGTAGTTTTGCCTCTAATTTCTGTGGTACTCCAACTTGGGATAGGAGCAGTGCTCCTGCTCTCAGGAGTTTTAACATTGTTACTTGTGTCTCTGAGTTTCTCCTGTCAGATTAGTTACTCCACCTATGTGAGCAGCAGTAGCTGTGTTGGTGGGAGAAGCTCTCCCTTCAACACAGTGCTGTCTACATGGGGGTTAAGGTTTGTATGACTACATTGCTCAGGCAATGTGGTTATGTAGCGAATTAAACATATAGTGTAAACCTGACTTGAGTGATGTCTGAATAGTTGTACTATTCAACTCCTCTTGCAGGGACTGGCCAACAAAGCCATACACTATGGTACTTCGAATATAGGACTAGGCATTAAGGGCCAGATTTTTAATGGTGTTCGGTGCCTGAATATGCAGATGGACACCTAGTGTGATTTTTTTTTTTTCAGGTGCATAACTCCCACTTTTTAAAATCCCACTGTGCACTTATCTGAATCTTTGGGTGCCAAAATATCTTGAAAAATCTCACCATTCAACAGCTGGGTCTATTTCCAGCTGCCACGGACATTGAACTTAGGGTAGTCTCTGGTAGGCTTGCAACCTTGATTTTTCTGCTATTGCTCTTGTGCTAAGGAAGTTGTTCTTGAGTCAGTAATTCCATTTCCAAGCTTCTCTTGGCTACAGTTTGTCTCTCTGTAAAACAGGGCTAAGACCTGCTATACACATGTATTGGGGACTTTGATTAATACATGTTTGTCAAGTATTTTCAGACCCTGCCCATGAATGGTGATGTGCACAGCAAGTGCAGAGTATTGCTGTTATAATGAATTTACAAAAAGTATATAAGTACGGTCAGTTTTTTTGTAAGTAAGGTAACTACTCTGAGAATCCAAGTTTTACCAATTGTTTGTTTACCAGGTGGGATTTTATGGGTGAAAAAAGACAACAAAGTATTGTTCAGTGGGATTGGATTTTTTTAATATTATCACAAAATCTGTGCTATGTGTACATCTGACTTTGGATTCTGAGGAAACTCATAAAATTAGGCGAACTGGAAAAATTGTAAATCGGAATTTATCATTACATCAGCCAAAGAGTGAGTCTTTCTCTGCAGATATATTCAGTTCATTCACTTTTCCTGTAAACTTTCTCCAAGTTTTGGTTCACCAC
This sequence comes from Pelochelys cantorii, assembly GCA_032595735.1. NCBI lineage: Eukaryota > Metazoa > Chordata > Testudines > Trionychidae > Pelochelys > Pelochelys cantorii. The sequence goes on from CM064328.1 coordinate 67,334,818, forward strand.
AGTGTGATGCTGTAACTACAACTAATTTTAACAACAAACTAGAAATGTGGGTATGTTGCAAATGCTACATTTATAGAATTGAATTCCATTTTGGGGTGGTCTTGTATTGTACTGGATATTGCCTCTAAATACAATGAGAGCACCAAGCATTGTTGCACATTCTGAGGCATGCTGTTTGGATTTGTTTTAGGGGAAAGAAGGAAGGAGAAAAAAACTCCCAATTTGGATATTGTCTTAGTTCTACCTGAGATGAAATGCATCAGCTAAAATTATGTCTGCTTTGCTTTCAGATCGTAAAAAAAACACTTCTTGACTATAAATTCCCACAGGAATTCCCATAGGAGAATTCATTTTTGTACACTTTGTACTTGAATGATGCAGAAATGTTGCTATTTAGCATATAACCCATTCATTATGCAGGTCACTGTTACTGTGCGTCAGAAACTGAGTACAAAATCCTTTGTTCTGTTGGCACTGATGGATTTCAGCATCAAATATTATCAATTAATATGCATTTTAATAATATTATTCAGAACTATAGAGTTAGGTTCAGATTTTAAAATTATGCATAGAGGGAATAATCAGATAACTTATTAAAGTAATTATTTAAATGTTTAATTTTCTGTTTTATGCAGAATTATTGTGATTACTAGGGTTGCCAGAGGGTTTCAACAAAAATACCGGACACAGTTGACATTACATCACAATCTACATTACATCTTATTTAGAAAATACCGGACGTTTATATTTTCTCAATTTGTTTCCCGAACAGAAAGCTCAAATTCTGGACTGTCCAGTTCAAATCCGGACACATGGCAACCCTAGTGATTACATATGAAAATTGTCCTGCAGCTTTAAAAACCTTGTCCATGTTCTATTTCATTTTTTAAAATGGAGAGTTCAATAACAAAATTTTATTTTTAAGCTGAATATTTATAGCTAATTTATAAATGCAAGACTAACTTCTCATCTGCCGCATCGTGAATAGAAGTGGATAATTCTAAACGTTGTGAAGAGATTAAAATACTAACTTCATGTTCTGCAGATGTACTTTAAAAAAACTAAGAGACATGAGAATTAGTTGAAGAATGACCTCCAGTGGCCTGGAGTGGGATTATTATGAATTTCAACCTGTGGAAACCAGCTCTATAGAGTATGCAACTCCAGGAACTAATTCTTTCCTTCTCTCTGCTAATCCTGCAAACTCTTATTGGAATGCTAATACAATCTCTGATTGGTCAATGAGTATTCATACAGCACATACTTCAGAAATAGTCAAGGAGAAAGTTGCCCTGGTCAAAGGAATCAAGGAAGAAAAAGAGGAGAAAAACCAGAGGAGAAAGGCTAGGAAGGAACCTAGAAGATCAGAAAAAGAGAAGGAGGTTAGAAATCTTGTGCATCAATCTTGGCTGCATGTGAAATCTTGGATTGGCAGTTTGGCATGTTAGAATTCCTAAAATGATGCATGGTTGCATGGCTGGTTTTTATTCTTGATACTCAGTGAGTACTCTGTGTTTGGAGACTGCCTGGAGAATAGCTTGGCCCAAAGTAGAATCCGCTGCTGCAGCTGTGAAAAAGTTATCTGCTTTTCAGCTATTGGTTTCTTTGTAAAAGTGAAATGTTCACAGAAGTAGCTGTTATTTCCCAAAAGCCAATAAGTTAAATGTCTGTTTACTTAACTGTAACAGAATACAAAGATAGACACGAGGAAAAATATTAACAAAAATGAATTGAGTTAACACTATCAAAAGATTCTTATTTAAAGCTATGCTGATCCACTCCATTCTTGTTTCTCATTTGAACTCTGTCACACAGAATGTTCCTGACCTTTAAGGTACGGTAACTATAAGGAGTCACCACGAGTTCTTACAGCTTTGTGTCTTTCACAGTTTTGACCTTGCAACAGTGTCATATCACAGTAGTAAATAGGTGGATTTCTTTTTGTGTTAATGCTAGGATAAATTGGTCTGTGCATAATACTCAAATTAATATAATGCTGCGTTAGCAATAGCTATGGCAGCCTAAATGCTGTGACATTGTTGAATTCTCTGATAGATTTTAAGGCCAGATGAGATCATTGTACTTATCTAGTCTGACCACCTGCACGTTGCAGGCCACAGGACCTCACCCGCCCACTCCTGTAATAGATTCCTAACCTCTGGCTGAGATACTGACATCCTCAAATCTTCATTTAAAGACTTCAGGCAACAGAGAATGAATCCTTTACTCCACTTCAAATCAGCAAGTGACCTGTTCCACATGCTGCAGAGGAAGGCGAATCCCCATGACGGTTTCTGCCAATCTGACCTGGGGAAAATGCCTTCCCAATCTCGAATACGATGCTCAGTTAGACCCTGAGGATGTGATTGCTGCATAATAACAGCTGTCAGGAAATACACGACTTGTGCAGTTGTAAGGAGATATAGTCTCAGAGTTATTTCAATCTAGGTAATTTGGATTACATTTTTAAATTTAAGCTTTAATTTAAAGAAAATATGGGCAAGGTCAGACTGATTTTAAAATATGTATTTTACCAGTGTTGCCAGCTCTTGTGATACTTGGTGTTTTTCTTAAAGCCCCAACTCCTGGAGCCAGGTATATAAGAATCTCAGCTTTTGTTTAAAAAAAAATACTGGCATTCATGCTGGTGGTGAAAAGCTTGGAAACATGATCTCTAAAGGCACAAAACACAGAAAACAAATATAATTAACCCAAATTGTATTTTTTTAAAAATTAGCTTTGTGATTTAAGCTAATTTCATGATTTATTGGTGCATTCTTGAATGATTGGGTTTGGCAATATTAATTCTACCATAAAAATTAATAATGTCTTCAATCTTGTTAGAAAAAAACAGGTCCCCTTAAGAACAATTTATAACTCACCTGTTCTGCTAGTTGACTAGGACTCTCTGTATGGGAGCAAGCTATTCCATTATTTCCAGTTATCTGGATCTAATTACTTGCATTCAAGCATGACAAAAACATGGTAATCTTCCGTTTTTAGTGTTTTATTAGAGTCTGTTATTATTTGCTTATGGATTTTATTAGGCAAGTCATTTTTGTGATTATTACGTCTAGCTGTGTCCAGACTTTCCCCTTCTGTACACTTTCCATATTTCTTCCAGTTGTGTGTTTTGGCAAACACCATCTAGGTGAGCTGGATTGTACAGGACTCCCAGTCTGGGAAGCAAAAGGCTCTGATTGGTAATCAGAACCAGGTCTCCTAGATGGCATTGCAGTGAGCTGTGGAATGTCTTCTCTCTCTCACTGTGTGCCTGAGATAGAATTTGTTTCAGCACCACAGACTCAAAATAGCTGCAGACAATGAGAAAACAAACACACAAAGATAAGATCTTGGAAGGCCTATGTAATGCGATACAAGAGATCTTTATTCTATGCCCTTTTCTTCCCTACAGATATTGTTGGTCCTTGGAAGTATGGAGCCAAATTAATACGTTAAATTGGTTAGTGCTGTAATAATTTAAAATTTAGGTGCTAAGTAACCCTAGTACTGCATCTAGGATGTCCTCTGGTGAGAAGTTGTAACAATGGCTGTCTTCAGAAATAAAAAGTAGTAAACTTTTGGTCTGCAATAGTTTAAACCTTATAATAATTCCATAACTCTTGGAAACTTTAATGATTGTTGTTTATTGGTATTGTTTTCAACACCAGCCTGTATTTGAATGGTATGTGATAAGTTACAGTATATGGGACACATGTATGTCGTCTGCATAAAGTATGCATGTGTATATATTCATATGGATTCAAAATTAGGTGGGGCAGGCATTGATTACAATAAATTGCCTCTTTTTACAGGGCGATCAGACTGCCTTGCACCGGGCTACTGTTGTAGGAAATACAGATGTAATAGCAACTCTCATTCAAGAGGGGTGTGCTTTGGACAGACAAGACAAGGTAATGAGAAGACCAGTTGGGTAATAACTACAATAGAAGGTAATATTAGCATACTCGGGAATATGCTGTTTAGAATTTATACTCTGGAGTAAACAGTCAGAGCTTTGAATTTAACAGCAGTTCTGCAGATAAGACACCCGACTTCCCTTTGGAAATATATTCCTGTTTTACCTATGTTTGACAGAGGTTGATCGTCTTTGAGCCAGGAGTCTGACTTTCTCCTCATGATGCTCATTATTGGCAATAGGAAAGAGACCACATGCTTCAAAGGAAACATATATTGCGAGTGAAGCTGTATGTAGTGCTACTGAGAGCAGGTCTACACTATGGGGACAAGTTGATTTAAGCTAAGCAATTTGAATTACCTTAGTAATGTAAGTCAAATAGATGTTGCTTAGATCTACTGCAGGATCCACACCACACTGGATTGACAGAAGAAACTCTCCTGTTGACTCTCCTTACTCATTTTATTCTGGTGGAGTACCAGAGTCAGGGAATGATCGGAGGTTGATTTTAGTGGGTTTTCACTAGACTTGCTAGATCAACTCCTAGTGGATTGATTGCCACAGCATCGATCCACCCGATGGTAAAGACATACCTAAGAAAACAGTCCAGTGGAGGTTGAGCAGTGTTGTTTGTTAAGCAAAGACATGAACTGAATGTCTGTGAAGGAACTATGTTGATACCATCACAGAGTTAGCAGGGAATCATTGATTTCTTGAGGTCCCTTCCAGACCTGTGATTCTATGATTCTTTGTCATTTCCAACTGGAAATGCCTGATATAGTCAGAGATGATATTGCCCAGCTTGGCAACATAACATAACATAACACCACCCAGTCAGGTTGACTCCCAATATATTTCTGGACTGATCAGATAGAACATTGAGTTAAATAGTACTCTGTGCAGTAATACATACCATGGAGCTGCAATATTGATTCTCTAGGAAGTGCTTCGGACTGTGGAGAAAACATGAGCTAAGCAGGTCTGTACATGAAAGCTCATATTCTACTTCAAATTTTATTGAATCCACATTTTAGATAAGCCTGCTTAAAAGCAAATATTAACTATCTAAACCCTTCCAACACACACACTTTTCCTGCTTAGTTCAGAAGCTGAGTCCCAGGCTATACATTTTTGATGGAAACCCCCAAAACTATAAAAGCAAAAGCCTTCCATGATGCTAGGAGTCTGACTAATAAGATGGGTGAACTAGAGTACCTAGTATTAAATGAGGAGATTGACATAATAGGCATCACTGAAACCTGGTGGAATGAGGAAAATCTGTGGGACACAATCATACCGGGATATAAAATATATCGAAAGGATAGAGCAGGCTGGGTGGGTGGTGGAGTGGCACTGTATGTGAAAGATAATGTAGAATCAAATGAAATAAAAATATTAAGTGAATCAACATGCTCAATAGAATCGCTATGGATAGTAATTCCATGCTCCAATAATAAGAAATTAGCAGTAGGGATATATTACCGACCACCTGACCAGGACAGTGATACTGACATTGAAATGCTGAGGGAGATTAGAGAGGCTACCAAAATAAAGAACTCTATAATAATGGGGGATTTTAATTATCCCCATATTGAGTGGGTACATGTCACCTCAGGAAGAGAAGCAGAGATAAAATTTCTCAATGGCCTAAATGACTGCTTCTTGAAGCAGCTGGTGCAGGAACCCACAAGGGGAGAGGCAATTCTTGATTTAGTCCTGAGTGGAGTGCAGGATCAGGTCCAGGAAATAACCGTTACAGGACCGCTTGGGAATAGTGACCATAATATAATAACATTCAACATTCCTGTGGTGGGTGGAACACCTCAGCAGTCCAGCACCCTGGCATTTAATTTCAAAAAGGGGAATTACACAAAAATGAGGAGGCTAGTTAAACAGAAATTAAAAGGCACAGTGACTAGAGCCAAATCCCTGCAAGCTGCATGGAAACTTTTTAAAGACACCATAATAGAGGCCCAACTTAAATGTATACCCCAAATTAAAAAACATAGCAAGAGACCTAAAAAAGTGTCACCGTGGCTTAACCACCATGTAAAAGAAGCAGTGAGGGACAAAAAGGCATCTTTTAAGAAGTGGAAGTCCAATCCTAGTGAGATAAATAGAAAGGAACATAAACACTGTCAAATCAAGTGTAAAAATGTAATAAGAAAAGCAAAAAAAGATTTTGAGGAACAGCTAGCCAAAAACTCAAAAAGAAATAACAAAATGTTTTTTAAGTACATTAGAAGCAGGAAGCCTGCTAAAAAAAAACCTGTGGGTCCCCTAGACGATCGAACTATAAAAGGCGCAATCAAGGACAATAAAGCCATTGCAGAGAAACTAAATGATTTCTTTGCTTCAGTCTTCACGGCTGAGGACGTTGGTGAGATTCCCAAATCTGCACCGTCCTTTGTGGGTGATGAATCTGAGGAACTGTCCCGGATTGAAGTGTCATTAGAGGAGGTTTTGGAACAAATAGAAAAACTTAATGTTAACAAATCTCCGGGACCAGATGGCATTCATCCAAGGGTTCTAAAAGAACTCAAATGGGAAATTGCTGAACTATTATCTGTGGTTTGTAACCTATCCCTTAAATCGGCTTCTGTACCTAATGACTGGAAGGTAGCTAACGTGACACCAATATTTAAAAAGGGCTCCAGAGGCGATCCGGGCAATTACAGACCGGTAAGTCTAACTTCAGTACCGGGCAAATTAGTCGAAACAATAGTAAAGAATAAAATTGTGAAGCATGTAGAAGAACATAATTTGTTGGACAAAAGTCAACATGGTTTCTGTAAAGGGAAATCCTGTCTTACTAATCTATTAGAGTTCTTTGAAGGGGTTAACAAACATGCGGACAAGGGGGATCCAGTAGATATAGTATACTTAGATTTTCAGAAAGCCTTTGACAAGGTCCCTCACCAAAGGCTCTTGTGTAAATTACATTGTCATGGGATAAGAGGGAAGGTCCTTTCTTGGATTGAGAACTGGTTAAAAGACAGGAAACAAAGGGCAGGAATAAATGGTAAATTTTCAGAATGGAGAGGGGTAACTAGTGGTGTCCCCCAAGGGTCAGTCCTAGGACCAATCCTGTTCAACTTATTCATAAATGATCTGGAGAAAGGGGTAAGCAGTGAGGTGGTAAAGTTTGCAGATGATACCGAACTGTTTAGGATAGTCAAGACAGAAGCAGACTGTGAGGGACTCCAAGAAGATCTCGCCAAACTGAGTGATTGGGCAACAAAATGGCAAATGAAATTTAATGTGGATAAGTGTAAAGTAATGCACATTGGGAAAAATAACCCCAACTATACGTACAGTATGATGGGGGCTAATTTGGCTACGACAAATCAGGAAAGAGATCTTGGAGTTATCGTGGACAGTTCTCTGAAAACTTCCACACAGTGTGCAGCGGCGGTCAAAAAGGCAAATAGGATGCTAGGAATTATTAAGAAAGGGATAGAAAATAAGACCCAGAATATCTTATTGCCCCTGTATAAAACTATGGTACGCCCACATCTCGAATACTGTGTACAGATGTGGTCTCCTCACCTCAAAAAAGATATTTTGGCCTTGGAAAGGGTTCAGAAAAGGGCAACTAAAATGATTAGGGGTTTGGAACGGGTCCCATATGAGGAGAGGTTAAAGCGACTGGGACTTTTCAGTTTAGAAAAAAGGAGACTGAGGGGGGATATGATAGAGGTATATAAAATCATGAGTGGTGTGGAGAGGGCCGATAAAGAGAAGTTATTTATTAGTTCCCTAAACAGAAGAACTAGAGGACACCAAATGAAATTAATGGGTAGCAGGTTTAAAACTAATAAGCGAAAGTTCTTCTTCACACAGCGTGTAGTCAGCCTGTGGAACTCCTTGCCAGAGGAGGCTGTGAAGGCTAGGACTATAATAGAGTTTAAAGAGAAGCTAGATAATTTCATGGAGGTTAGGTCCATAAAAGGCTATTAGCCAGGGGATAAAATGGTGTCCTTGGCCTCTGTTTGTCAGAGGCTGGAGAGGGATGGCAGGAGACAAATCGCTTGATCATTGTCTTCGGTCCACCCTCTCTGGGGCACCTGGTGCTGGCCACTGTCGGCAGACAGGATACTGGGCTAGATGGACCTTTGGTCTGACCCAGTACGGCCATTCTTATGTTCTTATTTGCTTTACTAGCCATCCATATGAGGTTTTGGGACAGTCTTCTCCTCAGCCCTTAAACTTCTGTAGTGTCTCTGCAGACCCAGCATCAAAATGCAACAAAAAAGTCTGATAGAACTGAAGGCAAATGGGGTGTGTGAAAAGGCTACTCAAAAAACACCCTGTAGAGGGGTAAGGGTTCTGTGACACAAATGTACGTACCCTGGTGAGAATTCATTGCATTTCTTTGCTGTGCACAGTGTAAAAACCTATGCCATGTACACATGGGGAAGGAAAGCAAGCAGGAGTTAAAGAATATTTAGATAAATTATATGTATTCAAGTTAGCAGGCCTGGTGAAATTCATCATAAAGTAGGTACTTAAGGAAATAGTTGAGGCAATCTCATAACCATTAGTGATTATCTTTGAGAACTCATGGAGGACATCTGAGGTCCCAGAAAACTGGAGAAGAACAAACATAGTACCTAGCATTAAAAAGGGGAACAAAGAGAAAACAAGGAATTATAAACCAGTCATCTTAATTTTGATACCTGGAACAATACTGGGAAAAAGTGTTAAACAATCAGTTTAAAAGCACCCAGAGGATAATAGAGTTTAGGAATAGCTAGTATGGATTTCTCAAGAACAGATAATTCAAAACCAATCTAATTTCCCTCTCTGATAGGATTACTTGCCTAGTGGAGTTTGAAAGAAGATGATGTGATATACAGTGAAAGCTTTGTTATCTGACACTCATGGTGAATAGGGGTTGCCGATTAATTGAATGTGCTGGATACTCAGACTTATTGCTGTGTCCCCAACTCCCACATGGAAGAAACCATGGTGACCAACCCTGCTTAGGAACACCTGGCGACCCTTCCCCCCCAAGCCACAGAGCCATTCTAAGCAACAGGCAAATGGGCCAGCTGCCTGAGAGCCCTCCGGCAGATTCGGCTCCCTGCAGCTGAGGGGGAAGGAGATGCCTGATGATGATGTCAGCTGGCAGTGCTGGCTGTCAGAAGCCCTGCAACAGCCGGCAGCATCAAGCCAGCTGGCTGGATTGGCAGGAGTCAGGCCCCCTTGAAGATGCAGCAGTATTGTGGCTGCAGGCAATTCTGATTAACAAAGTTTTCTTGCTTTTAGTAAGGCTTTTGACCAGCCCCACATGACATTCTTTTATAAGCAAATTAGGGAAATGTAATCTAGATGACGTTACTATAATGTGGATATACAAATGGTTGAAAGAGTAGTTATAAATCAAACTGGGAGACTGCATCTATTGGGGAGCCACAGAGGCCAGTTCTGGGTCTGGTACTAATCAGTATTTCATTAATGATCTGGATAATGAAATGCTTATAAAATTTTGCAGGTGACAACAAACTGGGGAGGGTTGAAAATATTTTGGAGGACAGGATTAGAATTTAAAACAACCTGGACAATTGGAGAATTGGTCAGAATGCCACAAGATGAAATTAAATAAAAACAAGTGCAAAATACTACACACAGAAATGAAAAACAACTACAAAATGGGGAGTAACTGGCTAGGCCACAGTACTCTCTGAAAAGGACCTAGGAGTTATAGCAGATGACAGACTGAGTGAGAGTCAACAGTGTTGCAAACATGCATTTGCAAAAAAAAAAAAAAAAAAAAAAAAGAGAGGCTAAAAGCATATTGGGGTCTATCAACAGGAGTGTTGTATGTAGGACCTTATAGATAATAGTACTACTCTACTCAGCTTTGATGGGACCTCACTTGGTGTTCTGTGTCCAATTCTGTGTGCCACGTTTTAAGAAAGATGTGGACTAACTGGAGAGAGTGAGTCTGGAGAACAAGAAAAATATAAAAGATTTGGAAAACCTGACTTGTGAAGAAAGGTAAAAAAAAACTAGACACTTTTGTTCTTGAGAAAAGAAAAACAAGTGGTAGTGGTGGTGGGGGTCTGGACTTGGTAACAGTCTTCAGATATTTTAAGGGTGGGTATAGAAATGATAATGATCAGTTTGTTCTTGATTTGTGCTGAAGGTAGAACAAGACATAATGGTCTTAAGGGAGATTTAGGTTTGATATTAGGAAGAGCTTTCTCACTATAAAGATAGGTAAGTTCTGGAACGGGCTTCCAAAGGAGTTTGTGGTATTTTCATCATTGGAAGCTTTTAAGAACAGATTGCAGAAACACCTGTCAGGGATGGTGTAGGTTTACTTGGTCCTGTCTCATTGCAGTGGGTTGGACTAGATAACTTCTCAAGGTCCATTCCTACATTTTTATGATTCTATATAAACACCACCACAGTCATTTGTTAAACCATATTGTATGAAATTTCATATAGTATCTCCATGACCTTTTGTTCCAAATAAAGGTCACTAATATTTGAGCTAAAGAATAATTCTTGATTAGCTGTCACTGTCTCTATGGATTGACAGCCGTTAGAAGACAAGTCAATCACAAACACACGAACAAGTCTAATTCTAACCAGTGAGAAGCAATGGAGCCCATTTTGTACACGTCAGTGTAATATGCTTGGTTACGAACACAGGGGTTGGTGAAATAGAGGCAGTTAAAGCTGAAGGCAGGAGGATGCCCATGGAAGTTGTTCAAGCCTAGTTCTAGCAAGAACAGGAACATGATTTGTAATGCCCAAACAAGGGTACAGCACCTACATTCTGAATGTAACATTCCTGTATGTGTGGACACAACACCCTAAACTGCTGCTCTTGTATGTGTGCTCTTCAGGATGGGAATACAGCGCTTCATGAAGCATGTTGGCATGGATTCAGTCAGTCCGCCAAACTGCTTGTTAAAGCAGGGGCTAATGTTCTGGCCAGAAACAAGGTGAGATGCATGTAGAAAGAGCTTTCAGTTCAGATATAAAATAGCTTTTTCTCATTGGTGGTGTTTTCTGGTAATGGCATTTCTTAATAGGTGGTGATCCAGTTCCTAGTGGGGTTTCTCATTCTCTTTGAATTAATTATGCCTGGCTGATTCCACCACAAACATTAGGAAATTGTGTATTTTGACAGCTGACACAGGAGGAGCTCACTAATATTTTGAATAATGTTATATTAATTATGGCTGAAGCACACTGGAATTGTTATTGTCCGCTATGGTGTCCTAATTTACATTGAGTGGATTCATTCTGATGGGCATGATTAAATAAATATTAATTGAACTAATAGGGAAATAGCATTAAAATCCAATTTATCAGAAATTAGTCAAAGGAATGCATAAACCACAAAAGAAGGAAGACAGTATATCTTTTGTTATAACATTTCCATTAATGTACTAGGATTGAGTCTTGTTAAACATTTGTAAGGAACTTCGTGACTCTCTCTTTATATTATAATATCTTACGAGCAATTCAAGAGAACCAAATCTCCTCCCCCCCAATAAAAACAAGGGGTTTTATGACCCACCAGAATTGCAAACACGATACTTTGTAATGCAAAAATAGGCCAGCCACCAAGTGAGGACTTTAAAATTACATTCTAAATTGGTGCAATATACTATGGCATAACAGTGTCACTAAGCTCAAAATGAAATACCATTTCTCCCACCCTGTAGTCCAAAGGTTAATAGAATAATCTGAAAAACAGCAAGGGGCGATGTACAGTAAATGCTAAATTAGGGCTTGGAATGGTCAGCCAGTTGAGCAGTCAGATTGTATGGACATCATTATATGGTGTTACAAGCAACAGGAATTTAGAGCTACTAACCCTATTTTATCTTGGAGCATTTTTTAAAAAGAAAATGTATGTACAATTTCAGTAAACAAGTTTATATGAACCAATAGTTCAAAACTAAACTATACAAACAATACTTACAGAAAAAAATAAAAAGAAAGGAGAGGTATGCACAAAAGCAACTATGAGTAAAACTACATACTCTGCTGACATAGAAACAGTCCCCATATACTGGGGTGGGCAGTAATTTTTGGGGGGGGGGCACTTAATGAATTTTTGTACATGGTCGCTGGCCAGCTCCACCTCCTGGAAGGGACAGGGTTGGGGACTAGCCTCCCCCTCTGAGACCACAGGCTTTGAATTAAAAACACAACAAGGAGCTCGCAGTGCCCGATTCTGCCACTACTGCATTGTCTGGCAGCTGCCTGGACTTGCTGTGGCTATTTAAAAGGTTTGTGATTCCAGCCCCTGCCAAGGTAGCACTGTGCCTGGGAGCCCTTTAAATAGCCACAGCTCTCCCAGGTAGCTGTCAGGCACTGTGATAGTGGCAGAGCTGCAAGCCCTTTAAATTGCTGCCATTTAAAGGCCTCACAGCTCCATCCTCTGCTAGGGTAGCACCACCACGATGAGCTATTTAAATAGGATCCTGCTGCCTGAGCCACTGCCTGGAAATTCAGTGGCAGGGGCAGCAAGATATACATAGAAAGCGGCCAGATGCAGTCTGCAGGCTGGATCAAAGTGTTAGGTGGACCAGATCTGGTCCCTGGACGGCATCTTGCCCTGCCCTGCCATATGCAGACTATTTATGGTTACTTTATAATATGTAAACAAAATTGGTTTGATACTGTTTTACTTGATTTATAACATCTGTTTTATATTCCGGTTGGGTTTTTAGATGCTCATATTAATGTATATTAGACATTCTTGAGATAACTCAAATAGGGTATGTCTACACTACCACCCTAGTTCGAACTAGGGTGGTTAATGCAGGCATTCGAAGTTGCAAATGAAGCCCGGGATTTAAATGTCCCGGGCTTCATTTGCATCTTGCCGGGCGGACGCCATTTTTAAATGCCCTTAGTTCGAACTCCGTGCCCGCGGCTACACGCGGCACGGAGTAGGTAGTTCGAATTAGAGAGTAGGTAGTTCGAATTCTCTAATTCGAACTACCTACTCCGTGCCGCGTGTAGCCGCGGGCACGGAGTTCGAACTAAGGGCATTTAAAAATGGCGCCCGCCCAGCAAGATGCAAATGAAGCCCGGGACATTTAAATCCCGGGCTTCATTTGCAACTTCGAATGCCTGCATTAACCACCCTAGTTCGAACTAGGGTGATAGTGTAGACATACCCATAGTTACAAATCTTGGGCAATAAATAGAACTTTTTTCTATATCCAAAACTGAGGCTACGTCTAAACTGCACCTCTCTTGCGCAAAAGCATATGCAAATGAAGCACGGATTAGCATATTGCCACACTTCATTTGCATAATTAATTAGGGGCCATTTTTGCGCAAGAGGCTTTTGCACAAAAAAGAGCTGCGTAGACGGCTCCTTTTTGTGCAAAAACCCCCCCTCTTGGGCAAGAGCTGTTCTTCCTCTTTTTTTCAGGAAGAACAGCTCTTGCCCAAGAGAGGGCTTTTGTGCGAAAACGGCCCCTAATTAATTATGCAAATGAAACGTGACAATATGCTAATCCGTGCTTCATTTGCATAGGCTTTTGCGCAAGAGAGGTGCAGTGTAGATGTAGCCTGAGAGAGTGTGAATGCGTGTGTTATAGTCCTGTTAACAGTGTAAGAATTGCTACTCTGTGTACATGGGTGCCATGCGCATTAGAATATTTTAACTAAGGAGCTATGATTGCTGCATAAACTGTAAGGGTATGTCTACACTACAGTATTATTTTGAAATAGTTATTTTGAAATAAGATATTTCGAAATAATGCGTCTACACACAAAATGCATTTCAAAATAGCATTTTGCTATTTTGAAATAGCGCGTCCACACTGAGTGGACTCTGAATCTCATTTAAGGCTGGCTGGAACCAGTTCCAGCAGGGCACGAGGTCTGGACTTAGCCTCAGGCAGCAGCCACACAAGGTATCTGAGGTCTGTGCTTAAAGGGACCCCCCCTCCCAGCCAGCCAGTTCTCAGGTTTCCCTGCTTGCTTGTCTGCCTCGATGAGGGACAGCAAAGCATTTTGTCTCTGCGTGCTCTGGTTGCCCTCACTCGGGACACCACAGCACTCTGCAGCATGGAGCCAGAGCTCCCCCTGGGCACTCTGGTGCTTTTCTTGGATGCGTTGCTGCGAGCCTGGCTGCACTTTCTGCAGGCTGCCAGGAGGTCCATCGGGGGGCTGTCAGTATCCAGGAGGCCCTGCTGGAGAGCTTCCACCCTGAGGAGCACTAAGAGCCTCCCTGGTCTGCCCCACTGGGGACCTGTGCCTCATTCCTCCCTCACGTCCTTCCACTTACCCCTCCCTAACCCCCCTTCCTGATGTCAAATAAAATACATGTATGTTCATGAACACAAACTCTCTTTATTTAACAAAACGGCAGGGGGGAATGAAACTGGTGAGACTGGGGAAAGGAGGCAGGAGAGGGGAGGAGAGAGGAGGGGGAAACCTGGGAGGAGGGAGCTGCAAGGGGGGAAGAAGGGGAAGGGGAAGCTCAGGGTTGGAGGTCTCGCTGGACCAACTTGATTTTCATGAAGACCTGCTCCTGGGTTCGCATGTGGCCTTTGATGGCCAGGATGGCAGCTATCCTGCCATAGACGGCCGTGTTCCTCCGTCTAGTGCAGAGATCATGGATGTTGGGGGCATCCCCCCCAAACCTGAATAAGGTTCATGATCTCCACCCTGGACCAGGAAGGTGCCCGCCTTCTCCGAGTGCTGGCAGACTGCTCCTGGGGAATGGTGGAAGGCTGGCTGCCAGTGGCTTGCTGGCTCATGTTTTGGGGCCACTGGGTCAGGGGCAGTGACTGCTGGCTCTGGGCTGGCGGGCTTGGAGCTGGCACAGGTACTATGGCCAGAGTCTAGCCCTTTAAGGGCTCCGGAGAGGGGGGGAGGGAGAGGACTGTTCTTGGTTGAGGCTGGAGTGGCCACCAGGGCACCCTGGTAAGGCTGGAGGCCCCCTATTTCGAAATAAGTGTCTACACAGCACTTATTTCGAAATAGCTATTTCGAATTTGGTGTTATTCCTCGTAGAATGAGGTTTACCAAATTCGAAATAAGCGCTCCGCTATTTCGAATTTATTTCAAAATAGCGGTTTGGCTGTTTTGCTAGGAAAGTTATTTCGAAATAAGGGCTGTTATTTCGAAAAAAACTTTGCTGTGTAGACATACCCTAAGACATTTTGAGACTGCCTTCTGTTAAAAAGTGTGTGAATACAGTAGATAGGCAAACACACACAGTTAGAATCCAAAGGGGTAGCATGCTCGTGTTCAAACATATACATACCTTGCTTCTGCTTTCAATGGCAATGAAGAATTTTCCTAACTTTACTGAATAATTCAATTTTATTTTCACTTCATCAAAGCTGGCTTCTTTTCATGCTTCTCAACTTCTTAATGCACTTAAAGAGTCAGCCCAATGGGTCTATCAACATGATAAAATACAAAGCATAGCAGCAGTCAGTGTGTATAGGCTCTGGCAAGGTCATGGTATAAACATTTTCATAGTTACATGTTTTTTTAAATTCAAAATGTTAAATTTTAAAAACTGCAACAAATTAAGTGCATTGGCTTGGAAAAGTTCTAGGAAGTAACTAGGAAAAATTCTAGGAGAACAAAGTGTCATCTAGGTAATATAATTACCAGATACAAAAAGGGGCTATGTACTGAGGATTAATGAGTCATGGGGAGTTTTATTTACTTAAATTACGTGCTTTTAAAATATTCATTGAATTTGATGCTTGCAACTATTGCTGAATTATTTTGGAAATGGAAGTTTACCATTTGCTCCCTGAACACTGGCAATGATAGTGCAAACTTCTCCAACTCTCAATACCTGCCTCTGCTGTGTCCTAAAGGAAACATCTCTGTGGCCAAGAGGGTAGCTCTGTCTCCAGGCCCATTCAATCCGTAGCTTGTTTTTTGCTGAGAACACCACCAACATACTTGGGTAGGTTTTGTGATGTGACCAGGAACAAGGTTACAGGTTCACTTTTCATCAGTGACTGATCAGAAGTCATTTACAGTTTTAAAAGTTTAAAATCCAGCAGTGAGACATACATTGTGTATTGAGATGGGGTGGTTGTATGTGCTTCCTTTGTTTTTTGACTTATGTTAATTTTCTAAAGATGTCATTTGTATTTTTCTGTCTCTTTCCTAAGGCAGGTAACACACCTCTGCACTTGGCCTGCCAAAATAGCCACTCTCAAAGTACTCGTGTTTTGTTACTTGGAGGATCTCGGGCAGATCTCAAAAATAATGTAAGTTTAAAAAAATAGATTTTTCAAAATTATTATTCTGTTTCAGCTTGTGCAAATACTGCTTTCAAAATACCAAACTTTGTCTTTCTGTGTTATGACTGGGAGAAGAACAACAACAAAATGACTAAACAGTGGGTATTAAAAAATACAGTAAGACTTATAAAGGTATTGCTTATAATAGTTTTGAAGATCAAGGGAGAAAAAACAATTAAAAGATGCATGCATTGTTTTCTGCTGTTATATATACCTGAATGTAAGCTATCCTTGGTTGCTCATTTGAAGATATAGGATGGCCCACCTGAATACTGTAACAGAAGTATTTGTGCTGTGTTTGAAGAATTTTTTGGACTCTTACAGAACCCTCTAATATTTCCACTTTCAGAGGCATTCCTCTATTGGGGCACATAGGCATTGTGTGTGGGTCTATCCAAAGAACTTCATGTGGTTTTCAAATGGCTTTCCTGCCTTTTTTTTGGGGGGTCTGGCATAAAATAGGCACAACATCTAAAAAATGAAGCCAGGTATACATGAGTTCTGTAAAGCCTGCAAAAGAGCATAGTACAGGTTGAAAGTCTCTTAACTGGGATTCTCTGGTCTGGCAACATCCATGGTCCAGCAAGCATGTTGCAGGACCACAGAGTCCTGGTGGAGGGCCAGTGGTAAGGATCCCTGCTGGCCAGGCAGGACAGCGGGCTGCCCGCAGAGAGCTGATGGCAAGGTTGGGAGACCCGGTAAGTGGCTGCCTGCTGGGGCTGGGAGCCATAGTAGCTCGGTGGGGCAGGGAGTGCCATGGCACACAACTGCACAGTGGGTCCTGGAGCTCCAACGCAGCGTGTGCAGCTGCCCAGAGGGTCCCAGAGCCCCAGTGAGGCATGCATGGCTACCTGGAGCCATGGCAGCGATGGCTGCCCAGCGAGGTCAGCAGGGCCAACAGGAGGTGGGGAGCCATCCGGGAAGCCAGAGGGCTGGGCTGGAGGGTTGGTGGCAGGGGTCCAGAAATGACCTCCCCTAGTCTGGCAAAAATCCTTATCCGGGACCAGTAAGGTTCCCAGGATGCTGGACCAGGGAGGGTCAACCTGTAGTCTAAATGCTTGAGGCCTTGCGTTTTGCATTCACTATAGAATTTCCAGCCCATGTCCAAGGACTTTGTGAACTGTGTGTATATCGGTGACCTTTCTGTAGGTCATACTACTCCCATTCTCGTTATGTTGCTATACAGTATTGGTTTGATTTCAGTAGAATAGACATGATTTATAAATACAGACCAGCTCATCTAATGTATACATACTATAAGAAGGCAATGCTGAAATAGAAAAAGGCATTTCCTTGCCTTGTTTGGAATTCATACCCCCTCTCTGGAGATTGCTAAATTTCTCCAGCTGTGATTACTCATTGTGCACCAATCAGCAGGTACTGTACTGGAACTGGCTTGTTAAAAAAGTTTCTGGGATATGCTACTTCCTGATCCCTCTTACCAGGCATAATTTCTCCCCCACCTTCCCACCCACTTCCTCTATGAAGTAATTTAAGCAATTTGTGTGAAGCAAATTGTGCCCCCCCCCCAAATTTGTCTCAGGTTGATAATGGTGTAGTGCTTGAGATGTGCTGAAGGACAAGGGCAGTCGGTCACTTTTTTTTTCTTTCTTTCTTTCTTTCTTTCCATCTATCCATCCTTTCCTAGTTAACAGTGTTGGGGGGAATGGAACAGTGTTCATGTTGCACTCCCTGTCAGTACCCAGCCTGAGCCAGAGAAGCTAGTAATCCAGTGAGCAGACCAACTTCGGTGATAAAAAATTCTGTGCCACCTGAAGCACATTGCACATATGCAAAGAAGTTGTTAACAATGCTGTCTATATATAGGAAACATAGGGCCAGATCCTTAATGGATCTTCAATGCAGTTATGACAGTTTACACTAGCTGAAGATCTAGTCTATAGCTTCCTTGACCTACATCTTCTGCACGTCTCTGGGGAATAAACACTCACTATACAACAACAGAAGCAGTCGTTTTGTTTCATTAGCTTTCAGAGCAAACAATAAGTAGAAAGCAATTAAGTCATTTGACCCCCAGAGAAAACAATTCAGTAAAGATGCTTCCATGTCATTTACCACATCTCCAGTTTAGTGTTTAATAGCTTCTTTCATACCCAAACACCCTGACAAGCATTAGCTTTTCTATTATGACAACATGCTTAGAGCTTTGTTTCTGTTTGCAGGCAGGAGATACCTGTTTGCACGTTGCTGCTCGTTATAATCACTTGCCCATCATTAGGGTACTCCTCAGTGCTTTCTGTTCTGTCCATGAAAAGAACCAGGTCAGTGCATGAACTTCACTGCAGGCATGCACCTTTTTTATAAGGCTAACAATTGGAATGAGGGATCATTTACCATATATGCTCCATTTTAATATGCGTTTCTCTGTAATCTAAAGATGCCAGGGCTTCTAAGTATAGCCTTAAAGAAATGGTGTGCCTGTGGTTTATTATCATTTCAGAAAATATTGCCACATTTACATTTCTAATTTATAACATTTTCTGTTTATTATGCTGTATAGAAATATATGTATTTTTTAAAAAATGGGGAAAGAGGTGTGAATTAATGGTTAGAGCAGAAGTCTGTAGGAGTAAAAAAGGAATATTATCATCTGCCTTACAGAAGTTGTGGTGAGGCAGAACTCATTAATGTTTGTAAGGTGATTTACGATGCCACATAAATGTTGTTTTTAATTAACATTTTGTAGTATTTTCTCTATTTGGCCAGTCCTTTTTGCTTTAGTGGATAGCAAATATGTGGAAAATGGAAGCAAAACTTGTTTTAAGTACAACAGAATAATTAAGCTAAATGAGGATCAAACGTCCAGATTAATTTTATAAGGGAAATAATTGAATGCTGCCCCTGCTGAACAGCTTAGCTGAACAACTGCAAAATGAGGCCTGCTCAGGGGCTTATGGTTGCTGTGCACAGAGCTGCTGGCACCATAGGAATGCACCTCTCCCTCAGCTGTGTTAGCTCCCTGCTGGAGGCCAGAAGAGAGTACCTCTACTCTGGCTGCGGCAGCTCCCTGGTGCTTGTGATGGGGTGTCCACCCCACACAAGGCAGTCTAGTTACTTCCCAGTAGGAGCTGCTGCAGCTGGCGAAAAGATGTGCTTCTAAGGCCCCAGCAGAAGGGCTGGACTAAGAAAGGAGCTCTAGGGGTTGCAGGCCGGGATCCTGGGCTACAGCTCTTAAAACCCCAGTGTTCTAGACCAGTCCTTCCTGGTGTGGGGAGGCGGCTGTTATTCCTTCCCCCCTCCCAGGTTGGAGCCGCATTGCTGCGAGTGCCAAGAAGCTCTTTCCCTGTGCTGTCCTTCCCAATGGGACCTGTGGGGAGAGGTGGTGCCTGCAGGTGAGCATAGGGCAGCCCAGGCCACGTGACACCACCTGCCACCCCCCCTCCCCCCAACAGGAGCTTCCCCAGGTGAGTACCCCAAGCCCGAGGCCCTTCCTGCATCCTAACAGCTACCCAGACCCTGTAGTCCCACTCTAACGTCCTTTACTAAGTACTTTTCCACACTCCAGACACCTTGGCTTCAGCGTGGAGCTCCGTACTGTACCTCATATGCCTCACCCCCACCCCAGAGTCTGCACCCCTTAGACAGAGCCTTAATCCCCTCCCAACCTGAACCCTCTCCCACACACCAAACCCCTCAGTCCCACCCCTACCACAGATCATCCATGTGCAGAATGCATTTTGTTTTGTGCACCAATATAAAGGTGACATGTCACACATCATCTCCATATTGGTTCTCAGAACAAAATTCATTTTGCACATGGAAATAAAAAACTAGAGGGAATACTGGGTGAGAGGTACAGTGGAATGGATTAGTCCATTTACAAATGTACTAAAGAAAAATTATATGGTACCAAACTATCTAATGTTACTGAGACACTTTCCATACACAGCATGGTGCAGGATCATACTTAAGTTTACTGATTTGTATGTACAATGTTGTTTTTCAAATGGAAAATGTTACAGCAAATCAAATGGGGTCAGCCAAATTAATTTGGCTATGTAATTATATGCAATTTTGTTTTGGGGGATGAATTTAGTTGCTTGTGGGCTACTGAGTGATAATATTGACTGGGATTAGCATGGTGCAGACCCATTCTGCCTGTACACTTCAGCATTTCTAAATCTCCTAAATTGTTGATGGCAAGCATGTGTTATCTGTGGCTGCATGTGGTCAGTGTTGTTTTTCATTTGTACTTGCAATACATATCTAGAAGTTAAATGCAATGCTCTAGTGCTCTGACCATTTATATATTGTGTAGCCACTTACATAGTTATGTTCCAACAGCTGTCTTAAGAAACATCCATATATCAAGTAAAAATCAAACCATCTTGTTGCAGTTCATCAAAGATTATTTTTCAACTTGTCAAGTACAAGCAGCAGCTTGTATGTTCATAACCACCTGGTCATTAAAGTCCAGATAATTAAACTCATAAAACTGTAATAGAGATAGATAAGGATACACTGTAAGCCCCAGTTGTGCCTTCAGCAGTGCTGCATTTGAGGACAGATTTGGGTCAAGTGCTTTTGGGTTTCCAGCATAATTTTCCTCTGTGAGCATATTCACATGGATCAGTTAATTGAACAGAAACACGGCTAATCCCAGCCCTACTTGCCTTCCTCAAAAGCATGTGATTTAGCCCAAATCTTGAAGTCTACCTTTCTGTTGTTCAGCCCTTATTAAAGTTCTGTTGTCATGTAATTACATTTGGACCTACAATCATAAAGGGGGTATAAGGAAACAGGAAATGAAGTACATACAAATCAAAGATGTCTGCTAGTATGTTGTGTACTTTGTAAATTTCAGGCTGGAGATACTGCACTTCATGTTGCTGCTGCATTAAATCATAAAAAGGTGGTCAAACTCTTACTGGAAGCAGGAGCTGATGGGACAATTGTCAACAATGTAAGTACACGTGGAATTACTTTAATTCTTTATCTTAATGTTTTTTTTAAACCATTTTGCTGGCTGAAAATATGTAGACGTTAGCTGTTAAGTAAATTAAAATGCTTGATTTTTTTTTTTACACAGACATACACACAACTCTTCGACTGTAGGGTATTTCGGCCATTTCTTTTTTGATGCTAGTTGAAGGAAATAATTTATCCTTTTTCTTTTCAGGCAGGTCAGACTCCTCTAGAGGTTGCTAGACAGCACAATAATCCTGAGGTTGCTCTTCTCCTTGCTAAGGCACCACAGGTACATTACAAATGTCTTTATTATTATCAAATCCCGTAGCATCCCATGGTCTGGGATAGGTCCTGGAACTCTGATTACAGCTGCAGTTGGATTTTGGGCAATGTCCTTACATACACACATGTGCATGGATATGCAGTATAGGGATATTAGATAGCGATTAATTGAATAGTTCTATAACCACACAAAATATTATTGGTTACATGACTATTTGATAGCCCCCAGGGGTGGGGCCAGCAGCCAGTGCACTCCTGGCTCCACTCCCAAGGAGTCCCCTGCTACCCCATGCTGCAGCCTCTATAGCACAGGGGGTAGATGGGAGCCGGTCTGCAAGGGGAGCTGGTTTTAAAACCAGCTCTCTGCACAGACCAGCTCCTGCCTGCCACCCCTCACTGCTGCCTCTGATATAGAGGCAGCAGTGCAGGGTTGCAGCAGCCCCTGTTCATAGGGGTCCTGAGCTCCCTGCAGAGAGAGGCTGTGCCGGCATCCTGTGGATCAGTCTGTGCCTGTGGGAGGGCCCGAGCCCTTTGCAGACAGAGGCTGCTCTGCAGCAGCCTCCCCTTCTCCCGCTGCTTCTGATAGAGAGGCAGTAGCATAGTCGGGGGGCAGGAGGAAGCAGCTCATGTGAGCTGATACGGGGGGGGGGGGGGGGGAGGGAGCTACCTTGAAAGCCAGCTTCCCACGTGTACTGGTTCCCACCTGCCCCCCCCTCACCTTCCACGCTGCTGCCTATCAGAGGCAGCAGTGCTGAAATGGAGGAAGGACAGGCAACTCCACAGATCCGGTGCTCGTGGGGAGCCAACTCCTGCTCTCCCTCCATTGCTGCCTCTGATACAGAGGCAGCAAGGGTGTGCGTGTGCATGTAGTTGATAAGATTAACCGATAAGCGCAGGCTTATTGGTTAATTGTGTACTCAGCTACATGTTGACATCCCTAATGCAGGGTAAACTAGAAGACTGTGTCCTTCCAAAAAAGGTCTGTGGGATAGCAAATAAATAAGCCTGTATCGTTACCCAATTCCTGTAACACATCAGTGGAAAAAGTGATGATGTTAATGTTACCTTGTTTCAGGTTTTGCGCTTTAATCGTGGAAGAAGCCTTAGAAAGAAGAGAGAGAAACTCAAAGAGGAAAGGCGAGCTCAGTCTGTGCCAAGAGACGAGGTGGTGCAGAGTAAGGTACAGGCAATTATTACCAACTTAATGCGTTAAAAAGCAGGGAAGTCTGACCTAGCTATTACAAAAAAATCCTCCAGCACTAAATTCACTTGCATCTGCATAAGACATCTCACCTTTTGAGTAGCTCTGCAGCAGGCACCAGGAGAAAAACAAGTCCCTTATTTCAACCAATCCTATAGGAGTTACTAATTTTATACTTTTTAGGGATGCTCAGAGTGGGGTATTCTATCAAGCCTGATTAACACAGCACATCTTGCATTGTGTTGGAGACCCAATGGTGGTGATTCTCATAAGTGCATAACAACTTAAAATTAGGGATGGAGCAAAAACAAACACTTACAATTCCCTATCTGTTGTAAACAGGGCAGTGTCTCAGCTGCTGAGGATACTCACAGCAGTGACCAGGTGCCTCAGAGGAAAGGAGATCTGAAAGATGAACCCCACTCAACTTCACCAGAGCCCAAAGGAAAGAACAACAAAAAGAGAAAGCCAAAAGAAAAGGTACCAATAAATTTAAAATAACAGAGAGAGGGACTCCTGTTGAATTATGCAGCGGTCCCATCTCCTAGCTAAGGGTTAAGTACACCATCTACCCAGCCTTCCCGGTGTCTCTTGGTCTAAGCAGGAGAGATGGGAGTCAGCTGGTTTCTAAATTTCCAAGCAGAATTTATTTATTTAGTAAATTGGGGAATGATGTGTGCAAAATTTGCAAACAATACTAACCTCCTCAAGATAGTTAAGACCAAAGCAGACTGTGAAGAGCTTCAAAAGGATCTCACAAAATGGTAAATGAATTATTATGTTGATAAGTGCAAAGTAGTGCATATTGGAAAACATAATCCTAACTATACATACAAAATGATGGGGACTAAATTAAGTATTACCACTCAAGAGAAAGATTGTGGAGTCATCGTGGATAGTTCTCTGAAAACATCCACGCAGCACTCAAAAAAGGAAACAATGTTAGAAATAAATTTAGAAAGGGATAAAGAATAGGACAGAGAATATCTTATTGCCTCTGTTATAAATCCATGGTATGCCCACATCTTGAATACTGCATACAGATGTCGCCTTATCTCAAAAAAGATATGTTAGCATTGAAAAAAGTTCAGAAGAGGGCAACAAAAATTATTAGGGTTTTGGAATGGTTGCCATAGGAAGAGAGATTAAAAAGACTGGGACTTTTCATCTTAGAAAAGAGAAGACTAAGGGGCGATATGACAGAGGTTTATAAAATCATGACTGGTGTGGAGAAAGTGAATAAGGAAAAATTATGTTATTCCCATAAACATAAAAACGTGGACTGCGTCTAGACTGGCACGATTTTCCGCAAATGCTTTTAACGGAAAAGTTTTTCCGTTAAAAGCATTTGCGGAAAAGAGCGTCTAGATTGGCACGGACGCTTTTGCGCAAAAGCACTTTTTGCGGAAAAGTGTCCGTGCCACTCTAGATGCGGTTTTGCGCAAGAAAGCCCTGATCGCCATTTTCGCCATTGGGGCTTTTTTGCGCAAAACAGTTCTCAGCTGTCTACACTGGCCCTCTTGCGCAAAAGCATTTGTGCAAGAGGGCTTTTTCCTGAATGGGAGAGTCATTGTATTTGCGCAAGAACACTGATGATCATACATTAGATCATCAGTGTTCTTGCGCAAATTCAAGCGGCCAGTCTAGACATAGCCAAGGGGTCAATAAATGAAAATTGTAGGTAGCAGGTTTAAAACAAACAAAAGGAAGTACTTCTTCATGCAATGCAAAGTTAACCTGTGGAACTCCTTGCCAGAGGATGTTGTGAAGGCCAGGATACTGGGCTAGATGGACCTTTGATCTGACCCAGCATGGCTGTTTTTATGTTCAGATTTCAGCACTCTCGGACCCTGCTTCGCCAGCTGACCAGCAAACACTCTCTGGTCCCCAGCAGAGCTTGCCTAAGCATCGTAGAAGTAAACATCGTTGCTCATCTCCACCACCCCCACATGAGTTCAGAGCCTACCAGCTTTACACATTATATCGTGGAAAGGATGGAAAAGTAATGCAGGTAAACAAACTGTCACTGTCAAAAATCAGGGAGTACAACAAATGCCTAGTGGGATTTGAGCAGTTAGGAAATGAAACAAAGATGACCCTTCCCTGTTTTCAAGGATATTATGTAATTAATTCTTCAGTTTGTGATATGGGATTAATTTGAATTTTAGAATGAAGCATGGCACACAATAAGTTGGTTTTATGCATACCAAGTGGTCTCTGTTTAAGAGCTTTTGATTCATGAAGTATTTCCTATTTGCAGATAAGGTGCAAACAATGATTAAAAATGATGCTAGCATTCTGTTAGTTTCCGCTTTGGAATATTATTACCTATTTGCAGTAAGAAAAGCTAGGAGTTGTATGAATGCAAAGGCACAATCTCTGCACTGAAGAGTTTACAGTCTAAACAGAAAAGCTGAATATGTGCAATATCTTTTTGTTTCAGTGTCTTGTTTTTACTAAATTGGGTTTATTGGCGTTCTAGAATTACTAGAGGCATAGGTTTAACATACTATTGATCATCTTTGACCTGTGAGATTAGCTAAAATTCAAGGTCCAGCAGGTTGTTTCCCTAAGAAGAAACTGATGAGTCAGGTATTTCTTTGATGCAGTCCTGCTTACTTACAAATAAGGAACAAGTCCTTTCTCCTTGATCAGAGGAAGCATTAAACAGACTTGCTGTTTGCTTCTCTCTCTCTTTCTGTTGTGTTTCTCCTACTTTTTTTGGCATACACAAGTCTAGTAAAACAATATGCAACAAAGCCCCTGGACCATCCCGTTCTAACGCCTGAACAGCCTACTATGTGCTTTTGTTTTGGATAGAAGCTATTGTTTCAGATACTCGGTTCTGTAAAGGAGATTTTATTGCTCCTTGCAACTATCTTAAATGAAGTGGTGGTGATTATGCCCTCCCATATGAAATAGAGCAGGCAAGTTAGTGAACCAGGAACAGCAAATCACATAAATAGAGCCCTGAAAATCCACAGATATACACGATACACATTGTATCTGTGGATACCCACATCCTCAGACGTTGATATCTGCAGATCTTTTCTGAGGATATGGATGCAAATCCACATTTATTATTTAGAACCCTGCAAATCTGAGGCTATCCATGGATCAATTTTGCAAAGGTGGATGCCAATTTTGTATACTGGCAGGGCTCTGCACATAATTCACTTCACTTTAGACACTGTAATTTGCTAACCTCATGATAATGCAATGGATATTCCACCCATTTGTTTGAATTAATATAGTTCTTCTAAATGTGAATCTGCAGATATTCACCTAAAGTCATTTTTAGAACAGCACAAAAACATGCAATACCATTATCAAATGGCTCCCCTATTGAGACGAAGAACCTTCTGAATGTAAAGGAATAGACTATGATCTGATGAGTGTATTCCATCTAACCACTATCAGTTCCCTGCCAGATTCGCCCCCGCCCGAACACTGCCGCGTTCCACAGAGGCTTTTAAGTTGGCTCCCGCCTGATACACAGGCAACAGCACTGGGGGAAATGGTTTGGTGGGGGAGTGGGAAGGAGGTGGCTCCCCATGTTCACTGGCTCGCTTCCCTCCTCCCCCCCCCCGCCTCTGATACAGCGGCTGGGGACTGTGTGTGTAATTGTCAGGGTTAACTGTGTACTCAGATACATGTTCACATGCACATCCCTAGTGCATACTGTACCAAGACACATTCAGGAAAGCAGTGCCTCCCATCTCTGAAATATCAGAACATAAACTTTTATTCTCCCTGGCTGTGCTTGAGAAATCAGATATATCAGAAGGTAGGAATGGAATTTAACAGAAACTGAATAGCATCTATTCAAAGGTGAAAGTAGCTTAAGTTTCTTGTAGGTATGGTTGTTGCCTCCCCCCTCCCCCACAGATGGGGGCTTAGGGCAAGGGAATGGGAGGACTTCGATATGACAGTACCTGTAAGAAACTTAAGTGCTGGGGGGCTCAGGACAGGAGGTGGGGTTATGGGGCGGGGGTAGCAGAAATAAGAAAAGGAGCTTGTGGGTGAGGGGCTGAGGACAGGGAGCTGATGGTGTGGGGGGTACAGGATTCAGGGTTGGGGATGTGTGAGGAGGGGGTCAGGGCAGGGGCCTGGGAGTGCGGGGAGCTCGGAGCAGGGAAATGTGGGGGGTGCAGAGCTGAGAGCAGGGGCCTTGGGTGTGTGTAAGAGGGAGTATAAGGAGGGCTGCAGCTGCACATACCATGTCACTACTGCTTTTCTTCCCCTGCCTATCAGGGAGTGATGGGAAGTGCATAGCCTGCAGGCATCCCTCCTATGCCCTTCCCCTTAGAAGCTGGGAGGGAGAGGATCCTTGTTGCCCATCTGGAGTCTCTGGGAAATTAACAGTGCTCCATACAGATCACATTGGACAACCACAGCCTAAAATCACCCAAACAAAATATTCTTCATATGCCTGTTTCCTTCCTCATGCAGGCCATGAGAGGTTATCAGCACAGTAATGCAGTACCAAAGCAAATTAGCTAGGGGACAGGAAGTTCAATTAGAGAAGTAGTAGTGAAAATTTGCAGACTGGATACATGTTAATAAGACAGAAGGGTAAATCAAGCTATTTTGCTATTCCTTATGCTCTCAGGCCCCAATAAACGGATGTCGTTGTGAGCCACTGATTAATAAACTGGAGAATCAGCTAGATGCAACGGTGGAGGAGATAAAAGCTGAGTTTGGGACAGTGCAGGATAAGATGAATATCAAGCTGGGCCAGATGGAAAACAAAACTCAACATCAAGTAAGAAAATGCTCCAGAGATATGCTGTTAATATTAGTGCCATGATTAAGGCTCAGTAAATATTTTCATAATTATATATATATATATATACACACACACACACACACACACACACACACACTATGAAAATGAACTTTACATAGATTGTGCAAATACATATACAGTGAAATTCACACCTGTTACCTTTAAACTATGATGTTCCACAGAGAGCTCTGTTACAAGCCAGAGTCCTCAAAAGAATAGCTACAATAAATTGCTCACTTTGCACAGTGAAGCCGAACTGGTTGGCTGCATCTAGACTGGCATGATTTTGCGGAAATACTTTTAACGGAAAAGTTCACTTTTCAGGTCTGACAGACTAAGGACTACAGATGTTAAATTTAGTTTAATCAACTAATGGATTTTCTGTTGATAAGTTGATAAGCAAGGGCACTGCAATGGGGTTAGTTCCCTGCGGCTTTGCCTTTTACATGTATTAAGTCCCTGTCTTCCCTGCGGAGACAGTGCTGGGGATAACTGGCTTTTAAGCCAGCTTCCCCCAGCACCGGCTCCTGCTCCCCCCTTGCTGCCTCTGATAGAGGCAAGGAGGGGAAGCGACTAGTCGAGGGACTAGTCGACTATCCAATAAGCTTTTGCTTATCAGATAGTCAACTAATTGCTTACATCCCTACTAAGGATAGCGCTGCAGCTGTTGGACTCCAATAAAGAAAATGTTTATATGACCATGCTTGAAATTATATTTAAATTTTAGTTAAAACATAGTTTTTAATTATTTTTAATTATACAGATTTGTATGTACTGCTTTCCCATCCCCTTTCATATAATCAAGGTATAATACTATTTGACACTGTTCCTAGAAATAAAGGGTGAGACTCAAAAGATTCATGATAATTGATCAGACATAGAGTGATTGTTTTTAACGTCATTTGAACTGAGCTTCTGTGTTTTACTGCAGCTCCGTGTTTTAGATAAGTTAATGGCTGAGAGGCTGTCTGCAGAGAGAACAGAGTGCCTTCATCGTCTTCAACAGCATGCTGAGCTTGAAAAAAATGAGGGAGAAAAACGGCAGGTATGGGAGGAACAACTGGACATGAATGAGTAGCAGGGATCGGTTAATTCAAAAGTCTGGTTCTAGTAAACATTGAAATGTCTGCATGCTTATTTGGCCCTCTGAAATATTTGAAGTGAACTTAGTTTTTTTTAGTGAGGGTGGAAAGGGGTATTTCCAGAAATCAGGAAGATAAAGTCTGGTGTGAGCTCACACAGCTTAGAGCTGGGAGTATGGAAACATTAACAAAAAGACTTCTTTTCCTTTAAATAATCTCTGGAAGTTTTAACAAAACACAGCATTTTGAACAATTTAACTAACTGACATCCCTTTCAACTTTTAACTCTCTCAATCCTGGTGTTGACATTTGATTAGTTCTCCTGTCACCAGTACCTCTTTTGGATAGACCACACCTGATTGTTTTTAATATATAAAAAAAAAATTAAAGGAAGTTTAAGCCTTCTTTCTACAACCTCAAAAAAAAAATCTACTTTTTTCTTCATAGGTGATCATCTTTTCACTGTATGAAGATTCCCCCTCCTCTATTCCTCAAACACACTCTTTCTTGATCTGTCTCTACCCTCTCCCTCTGAAAAACACTTTCATGGAGAGAAGCAGAAGACTCAGCCCTTTCCTGTATCGCAATACCACGCTTTTCCCAAATTTAGCATTGCTGCAAATAAACCTGTCTTTCTTAGGTTTATTTCTTTAACAGAATATTGGAACAGATATTCTTATCCTCTAGCTCAGGCATGGGCAAAATACCCTCCATGGGCCAGATCCAGCCCACAGACGCAACAGGGAGCCTCAGGCAGATTCCCACCTTGACCCATGCCCCCCCATCTCAACACTGCTCAGAAAAGTGGCTCTTTCTCAGCTGTGAGCCCGAGGGAGAGGGGTGGTGGTGCTTCACTCACTGCTTCCGTCCCCAGGACAATCCCATTGGCCAATTTCTGGCCAATGAGAGCTGCCTGTTTGAAGAACAGACAGCACATGAAGCACCACTTTTCTCCCCTCAGCCTATATGGGGGCGGGGCCCAGATCTGTCTATGACGACAGGAATGATGATAGCAATTTAACCTGTTGGTCTGTGTCTAATCCCCAAACCACTTTATCAAGAGAAAATACTTTGGAGGCAAAAATAAGAGTAAAATATCAAAAATAATTAGTTAACTGGGAAAATGTTAAGTTTAACCAGTTAACCGATTAAATGGGGGGGGGGGTGCGCTTGCTTCAGGCCAGCCAGGCTGGAGCGCCCCTGCCTGCAGTGAGCCACGTGGGGCTGATGCAGCCCTCTGCCCGTGGGTGGGGGACTGCTCCAGCCCCCACGGATTAACTGTGACCATTCACATTCCTACTGTCTTGTATGACTGAAACAAGAAAATTACCATTTACTATGATGCATAGTGATTGTCAGTGAGGGCTGCTTTTATAAACACTTTACTGTGGCACAGGCACATTACCATGAGCTCTATCTCAGCTGGCCTTCTGAAGATTGTAACTGGAGTAACACATACAACTTAAAATCTGGCAACTTGTATCTAAAATATATTTCTTTTGCAGATTTCCTTGGTGGATGAATTGAAATCCTGGTGCATGTTAAAGATTCAGAATCTGGAGCTGAAGCTTTCTGGAGATTCTCGGTCTTCAAGACCAAAATCAACTCTGTCCACCTGCGAGTCCCTCACTGAGACCCTGGATACAGAGAACCTC
Organism: Pelochelys cantorii; assembly: GCA_032595735.1. NCBI lineage: Eukaryota > Metazoa > Chordata > Testudines > Trionychidae > Pelochelys > Pelochelys cantorii. The sequence goes on from CM064328.1 coordinate 67,364,941, forward strand.
CATACTGCCAAAGACTGTAGAACTAACCAGAGCCCACTACAGTCAGAGGACTCACAGCAGCATTCTTATATCACACTTCAAAACAGTCTCTCAGGAGACATCAGGAGAAGTAGAATCCAGACATCAGAACAAAGCTTTGGAAAGCATTACTGTCCTGTTCAACAGGACACTACATCAGGTATAATCTTGTTAATTAGCATGTCTTTGAATACTATAGCTACATGTCTAACAGGGGAAGCTTTCACAGAATAAAAATGCCAAGATTACTTAACTTCAGTGATAACCTTTCCTTCTAGTCATTAATACCTCTTTTCACCCACTTCCATATTTTTTGGTTAAAACATGTTGTTTCCTTCAAGGCAACCACTAAAGTTTCAGGATTTTGTTGGCAAAAATTTATCTCATCTTTTTTGACACTGCCATCTTACTACATTTTCCTTGCCAAATCCTCAGCTAGTGAAAATAGATGTAATTGCTATGAAGTTTCTACCTCTTTCTGGGGCAGTGGAGAGCTGGGTTTTCTCACAACCCACTCTTACATGTCAGAATGCACTGAATTGTCAAATGTCCATTGAATCGACTATACTGTATTTTTTTTATTGGTGCATGCAGAGTACCCTGTTACAAACAGGCTATTCTTTTATGGTTTATCTACTCCAACTCCATGCACACTTTTTGTTTATACTTCCTTTTTAACTCGGTTGATGATCACAACAGGCGTGCATTCCATTTATGAAATACATATTGTTTCCTGATTCTAATATTACTTCATGAACAGCTTACTAAGTGTAGTTCTACTAGCATACACTAACTTAAAGACCAAAAGCCTGTCCTTTGTGATGTCCAATCTTGTTGGCCCTCTCATCTCAATCTATATTCTTGGGCAAGTAGGTTGCATTTTGTTTTGAATGTGTGTTAAGTAACAAGCCTGTGAATTTATCTGTAGAAAGACGTGATATAAGACAATATATTATAACCTTCTACAAAACGTTTGGGTTTTTTTTCAATTTATAGGTGCAGAGCAACAAATGACAGCTGGTGGTACAGCTCCTTCTGCAGTCCCTCAAGTTGTTAGGCCTAAAGACAAAGCTTTTAGTTCCGCTGCTTTCGACAGATTCCAGCAGGAAGTGCCATTGTCAGAGCATTCAGGTTCCAAATTAAAACATGTTAAGGTACAAACTGCTTTGCAGCCCTTGAGTGAGTGTGAAAAGTCTGAGCAACAGAGTGGGTACTTCATAGACAAAGGAACTCAAACCAAGAAGTCTGGCAAAAGTGGGCAGTCCAGACACAGACCACAGCAACATACAGTAACGCATCATACCCAGCCACAGCAACCATCTGCTCTGCCTGGAGATCAACCAGCCCCACAGATCAAAGACACTTCACAAGCTTTGGAGATCACTCAGTACTTTTTTGAGGCTGTTTCCACTCAAATGGAAAAATGGTATGAGCGCAAGATTGAAGAAGCCCAGTGCCAAGCTAATCAAAAAGCACAACAAGACAAAGATGCACTCAAGGAGTATATTAAAAGTTTAGAAGAAGAGCTCAATAAATTAAGGACAAAGGTGCAAAAAGAAAGCTAGCATCAACAAAATATGTGTAGGAATGGAAATTGAGGAATTCATTTTTATTTGAACTATGGTGTGGCTGATTTGGGGATTGATTAGCATGTAAACTATTACACCCAATACCTACAAATATAAAAACTGACCCTTTTAACAAGATGTAATTTTTGAGTTAAGAAATTCCAGAATTACAGGGAATGAATATTACAAAAAAGATTCTGTCCATGTAGTCATACAGTAAATCTCTGCAGGTGGGACTATTTTGTGAGATTCATTTTATTCCAAGCCCATAAAATTTTAGTCAGAAATTAGAATTACCAGGTATTTCACCACAAGGTACCAATAACCTAAATCACATTATGAAGGGTGAGTTTTCCCATTTCCTTGTAGGTCACAAAAAACATCCATTTGAAATTATATTTTTTAGAAATAAGTTACTTGTTTACAGCAGCTTCCCACTGATACTTCCCTTTGCCTTAGGTTTGCATTATTCACGCACATTATAACTTTGACTTTCTGTAACTGTTTTGAATAGTTATTACAGGTTATATGATTAGTAAAGGTATTTGTATTCAAGTAACCTTACTGAAAAGTTGTAATTTCTTATTTCAGATGAGTGGCAAATATTTTCCCAAGACCCCACTATGTTTTATGAGCAGCAGTACATTCATAGGCAAGATTCTTCCTCTGAGATGTCTTGTTCTCCTGTAGAAAATTGGAATTTAAACACATAGACCCAGTGTGAATTGCTGGCTCTACTGAAGTCAGTGGCAAAGCTCCCATTGTCTTCTGTACGGCCAGAATTACACTCCAAACTACTTGCCTCACATGTTGTCTCTAGCACCTCTTAAGTGACCAGGGATGTTAAAATGTGTATATTTTTGAAATTTTCAGCAGTTACATGTTTACACGGAGGAGGGGGAGGCAGGAGACAATGTTCATGGGGAGCCAGCTTTTAATTTGGCTCCCCATGAGCACTGGCTCCCCCCCCCGCATGTATTGGCTCCTGCCTCCCCTCCCTCACTGCTGCTTCTGATACAGAGGCAGCAGAGCGCAGGGGGGCAGTGAGCTCTGCAGGAGGCAGCAGCGTAGTGGGGAAGGGAGAGGTGGCTCCATAGGAGCCAACTCTACACATGCACTAAATCCCACCTCTCCCACTGTGCTGCTGCCTCTGATAGAGAGACAGCAGCAGGGGGTGACGGCAGTGTGTGTGTGTGTAACTGTGTACACGTTCACATACCTTTAAGTGACCTCCTCTTTCTTTTTTTTTTTCACATCCAATTCCCTTTAAGTGAAAAAGGGAAGAATTATGTATGTCCATTGTTTTCTAAAGGAAAATCCATTCCACAGATCACCAGTCTTAATAATTACACAACTGCAAAATGACTAGTGGAATGCCAAGGCTGACTGTACTGAACAGGAAATTCTGATAGCAGTTTGGCTACATCTTTTTCCATAAAATGAAAACTTCCAACTTTGATGGAAAGAAAATCCCCCTTAATGAACTGCTATTGAGAATCTTTGTTTATCAGTGTTTATACTGCAGTAGTGTCTTAAGGCCTCAACTGTGTCAGGCCCCAGTTCTGCTCAGTAATGTACAAACATAAATTACCATATATAGCTGCAGCTTTATCCCTCTTAATCTCATAGGGGGCTCCATAAAATATTGATAATAGGGACAAGGTTATTTAACAGAGATCATGATAATCCAGGAACAGCTATCCTAAATTATTCCACTTAAAAAACTGTAATATTATGACAAGGAAAAAAAGCAAGCAATCTCTTGACTAAAAATCCAGATGACCAAATCGTACTTCACAGTATTGTAAACATGACATTAACTCTTTAGAAATTGAGCTTGTATCTTTTTTAGTAAGTGTATAAAGCAAAGAAAATTGTATTATATTACAGTATTTTTAATTCCTATTAATGCACTATTAAGACAAGTACAGTGTATCTGTAGTAATGGGGATATCTTTTATTGGTAATGCTTTGACTTCAGTAGTCAAAAATAATTAGACATTTTCATAATTAGACATTTTCATGTTTACAGCTTTTTAAAGACAATTGTTTAAACTACTGTAGGAATGCAGAAGCATGTTGTCTATTTAATTTTTGTATTGTCTTGATAAAAAAGGTGAATGTTTTTGCAGAGTAATTAAACATAAGTGTTGTTCAGAAAGCTATCTTTCATGTGTTTTCTAGCATTACAGATTTGAATACTGTAGCTCAGGAGTAGGAACTGAGAGGCTTCTTAAATAATAAATATAGAGGGTCCCCTGAATTCTAATCCCAGTTTTCCCGCTAATTTACTGTTTCTAAATTATAGATGTGGATAATATTTAATTTCTGTCCATATCATAGAGAGCTGCTGTAAGGATTAACTAATTTAGGGGCAGATATTATTCATCCAACAAAATATTTACCATCTGACATAGGAAAAGGGAGCCTTTTCTGGCATTCTCCCACACCCCCTATTCTACACAAAAGGCACAATTTAAGGATTCTTCACTGCTACAACCTAATCCACAAAACCTTTTACATACACACCCAAAATTAATCCCTGTATTCCAGGAGAGTTTCTAATTCCTGCATGAACTCCTACAGAGCTCATAACTCCTAAAAGGTTTCTGGCCAAAAAATTCACATCATACTTACTGAAGCCTGACTCCTTAGCAGAACCAGCTGGCTTAGACACCTCATGGGATGCTCTCAGTCAAGAACTGTATCTTGGGTGGAAGTCTTAAATTGTCCAAAGTGGGTAAGAAGTGACAAAGTTAGTTTTGATCTGTAATGTTTGGTACATAAAATTGTTCATAAAAACTAAGCACAAGCTGGAGTAAAGAAATTTATAAACTGGATGTCTGAACTAAAAGCTGTGAATATACAGAGTTTAAAGACAGGTAAGAACACAGAATTGCTATAACAAATTAAAGTGAAAGGAAATGCCCATGCTTAGGATTGCTAGATGTTGGTTTTGATTAACAGTGTCACCCCTTTCTGTATATGCTTTTCTGGAAGTAGCTGACAGCTTGTTGAGTGGAGAGATAAGAAGGAAAGGCTTTACTGTGAGTCAGAGCTTCACAAATCATGGCTGTCACCCTTTTCCTCACTTGCTAGGTCCTGAGGATCTACTGCCATATCATTCTCCTGCATCAGAATGATGCTCTGATCTCATGAGGGTAGTGGAGGGAGACAAAAAACATTGCAATGCCTGGGATATGAACCGGATATTCCTTATATTACTTACTCTCTGTTTATGTGTCAGTGCCTCCTTATTTCTTCTACCTCTTTTTTGGCTTCTGTCCCCTAAGTCTTGGTCTACACTAGGGAGATCTCAAAATAAGGGGGGTTATGTTGAAATAACAAGTGGAGTGTCCACACTAATGAGACTGTTATTTTGAAGTAACAACTCCTGCTTTCCACGAGGAATAATGCTAATTTTGAAATATAGGTTGCACATCTGAAAACCGATACTCGCTGGTCCAGCAACATCCATGGTCCTTGAACCACAGATAATCCTGGAGCTGAATGGCAAGAGGGCCAGCTGCCTGGCCAGGGCCGGGGACAGCAGGGCTGGAGGAACCTCACAGCAGTGCTGAGGCCAGGGACTGGGACCACATTGCCTCAAGAAGGCCTGTCCCAGCTCCCAAAATACACAATGTTAGGTTCAATACAAAACACTAGGTGATGGACAGAAAAGAACAACAAAAACAATTAGACAATATTGGTCAGCATGATTTGCAAGAAAGTGTAATCCTGCAGCAGCAGACATAGAGAAGGGAGAGCTGGGTGCGGTTCTATGTGTAGTAAAGATGTTACTTGGTATAGTCGATAAGGACCACTCTGCAGCGCCACAGCAGGGGTAGCTCCAGGAGCTGGCTTGAGCCAGAACGAGCAATCCCGGCTGTGCTGGCTCTGGGAGCCACCTGCGCTGTGGCTCTGCATTTTAAATGTAGTAAGAGCCACAATGACCAGGATCACATTATCACCTATATATGAGGAATTTTCTTAGTATTTTGAACAAGTTTCTTATGAAACAGAACTACTTAGAGATACGAATATAGAAAAACAAACAACAAAAATCTGGTTTAAGTTTATTTTCTTTCTTTGCCAATGCTGCTGTTATTCAGCACTTCCTGCTTGTCCCTCAAAAGTATTATGTCACACTTTTGAGTATTTAAACAAATATGGCATCATGTGTCTAAAACTGACAAATATGCTGGATAAGAGAATCAAGAAGAGAAAGGAAATAATGGTACTGTATGATATTCTACCTTGAAACATTACCAATATCTTAGCATAAGACCATGTGCTGCATTCTAGAGAAAGTACAGTACTTCCCACAGTGGATGAAAGTCCATTGGCCCTCAGAATCAAGGTTAGGAGTTTGCCAGCTGAAGTGTTCTCTCAAGTTCTTGAAGCTGCATGTTGCCCTGAGTAATCATCATCCTAATTGCATCCTGTAAAGTGAAAAGGAATCTGTTGGGTTGAACATATATATTGTAATACACTACAGTATAAACTTTTTGCCAGAGTTGCATTTTTCACTCAATTTCTTTGCCTGGGTCAATAAGGCAATTCAGCCTCTAAGACAATGAAGACTTACACAATATGTTCATTATTGAGATAGATGAAGCAACTGTCTCTCACACCAACAGAAATTGCTCCAGTAAAAGACACTACCTCACCCACCTTTTGTCTCGGATACCCTGAGATCAAAACAGCTACAACACTATATGTTAATCTGACCGTCATTTTTCCTTAAATTCTTAACAGTGCCATTGGAGGTTATTTCTGTGGCTTAAATGTCAGTGGAAAAGTTTCTTTGATTCCAAATCTAACTAAATTAGTATTTTCTTTATACATCCATGCCCTTTCCAATGTTTCTGTGAATAAATGGTGAGAACCACAGATGTGCATTGCAGAGAGGGATTTTTAAGAGATAAATGATGTTGACATTGTTTTGGAATAAGGATGTTAAGGACTAGTCAAATGCTTATTGGATAGTCAGTTGACTAGTTGATTCCCCCCTCCCCCCTTGCTGCTTCTATCAGATAGAGGCAGCAAAGGAGGGGGGGAAGAAGGAGTACTTCAAAGTGGCAGTGCCGCACAGTTGAGCCAGGGATCAGCTGTGTGGTGCTGCCGCTTTGAAACCCCAAGGCAGCGTTTCAAAGAGGCAGCCGCCGTGGAGCCCGGGGTCAGCTGGGGAGTCCCCAACTGATTGTGGGCTCCACAGCACTGCCCCTTTGAAGCCATGGAGCCCAGGGTCAGGTGGGGACTCCCTAGCTGATCCCACGCGGCAGTTCAGCAGAACCTGGGATCAGCTGGGGACTCCCTAGATGACCCCAGGTTCTGGGGAAATGCCACATGGAACCCGGGGTCAGCTGGGAGTCCCCCGTTGACCCCAGGCTCTATGGCTTTGAAATGCACAAGACCTCCTGTTGGGAACTCTTGTACATTTCAAAGCAGGCATGCCCGCATGCAGCCCGGAGTCAGCAGGACTTTCTGCTGACTCCCGCTGGCCCTGGGCTGCAGGCAGAGTTCCGTATTCCTCCTTTGAAATGTGCAAGAGCCCTAGCAGTGGCTCTTGTACATTTCAAAGGAGGAATGCGGAAGTGCCTACTGACTAGTAGAATAGTCAATGGAAATGGCATCAACTACTCGACTAGTCAATTAACCGCAATTTAACATCCTTATTCTGGAATTCTTTATATCACTTAGCCTGCATAATTCCAGCCAGTTATGCCTCAGTACTGATTAGGAAAGGTGCAAAGCTGACAAGCAGGGGAGTAGAAATGTTTGAGGAAAGGTGAAATTGTACCCACACATTGCTCTTTCAGTTTAAATTAATACTAATTTAAATATGACTCTTACAGATGATATAAAAATGTAGCCCCTGCATAAGTAAACTTATAATTGCTTTTCACTATTCAACACAAAACTGTAATATTTTTGTCTGACTCTTATTTCAAGCAAGCAGTTTTTGTTTTCATTTTTAATTCCAATTTACTCAATTTACAGAATCAAAAAAACTTTATAAGCAAGCAAAAAAGAAGGGAAAGTGGTGATAGTTTTCATAAGATTCCAAGGCCAGAAAGAATCACTGTAATTATCTAGTCCACCCTTCTATGTAACATAAGCCATAAAACTTTCCCCAAATCATTCCTAGAAAAAAGGGGGAGGGGGAACACTGTACTGCTGGATCCAGACCGCTGCCACCGTCCCATGGCCCAGCAAGAGTGGTGCAGTATCCTCGAATGCCAATCAAAGTGGCTGGCTCTGGGGGAAGGGAGAGCATGTATTCTGTGCACTGCAAGCCCCTGGGGGGCCTTTGTGCACTGTCCCCGCCCCCAATACAATCTCACAACTCCCATTGGCTAAAAAATGGCCAATGGCAGCTTCCTGGGCCATGCTTGCACAGCTCAGGCAGCACACAACGCCCACCCTCCCAACTCCCAGGGGCTAGTAATGTGCACAGGACCCCAGCAGCCAGCCACTTTGAGGGGCTTGTGGAGGGCGCGAAAGGCAAGAAGTCTTCCTGATGGCACCCCGGGCTGCTGGCTGGGAGCCGCCTGGCACCTGAGCCCCTCCCTTCCCTCAACCCTCTGCGCCACCTCCTGCACCTAAGTCATAACCCAAACCCTCTGCATCCCTAACTCATACCAACACTCAGACCCTACTCTCCAATCCCCTTCATCACCCACCCCAGGTCACAATGCTCTCCCAGATGTGACCCCCTCCTATATCCCTCCTCCAGGTCAGAATCATTTCCTGCACCCATACCCATATCGACTTCCAGATCCTGTATCCCATCCCTGCCTCAGTTCACAATTCCTTCCTTCACCCGAACTCCCTCCCAGAACCCCACACTCCACCCCAATCTCTTACCCTGAGTTCCGTTTTGAACTCAACCTCCATCCCAGACCCCACACCTTCTCCATTAATATCATGGAAGAGTGCCACCCTTGACCACTTACCAAATACTTGGGAGAGGCCCCCCCTCATAAAAATTATTGTCCATCCCTGTCCTACAGCATGTGTCATTGGATCATATTATATCTTTCATTCCAAGGCTGAAGAGACCATTATTAAATATTTGTTCCCTGTTTATGTACTTACAGACTGTGTCACCCCAACCTTTTTTTTTGATAAACTAAATAGATTGAATCTTTCACTAAATCCTGTTTTCTAATCTTTTAATCATTCTCATGGTTCTTTTCTGAACCCTCCCCAATATACTGTATGCCTTTTGTATAAACCTTACTTGTTTTAGTAAAATCAACAAAATTGATTCCAAAAAAGCTTACAGAAGTCTTGGCACAGTTCTTAAAAAAACAAAGCAAATAAACTATGATTTGTAGCACTAAGTGTGCTGCCAAGTATATAAAGGGCACTGCTATGAGGCTGCTGCCTTCTGTTCATCACCTCGTCTATAGCATCTTTATTTTTTTTGAATTCTTCCCTTGCCCACTCCTTTAGATAGTGCCGATCAGCTTCAGTAGGTACCCGACGAATAGCCTGCAGAATTCTTCTATATAACTGAAGAACCTGCTGCCTTCTCAAGAACTGAAAAAAAAAAGGGGGGAGAGGGGGAAAGCCAGTTACATCTGTTGTGCCAGTCATCTCCAGTCAGTTATATAATCAAAGACAGGTTTTAAAAAAACCTTTATAGAGTTTTCAGCCAAATACCACGTGGAAATTAAAGAAACCAAGAGAAAATACCTGCTATGCAAGTTTAATCTATAATAAGCTTAAAATTTAGAAGACAAATAGAGTAAATTTTAAATTTGAATGGCCTAATCTGAGTTGGGTTATTGGAATAGAGGGAAATCTGTAAAAAGGACTAGAAACATCCATTATTATCTATATTGCAAAATGCCTAATCATAGACCAGGACCCCATTGTGTATATACATATATGACAGAAAGATGATCCCGGTCTCATACATCATATAATCTATAGCCTGCTCTACATATACTTTTTCCACTAATATAACTATTTCTGTGTGTGTGTTGGGGAGGGGAGAGGGGGGGTAGTGAGCTCACTATATTTAGATTAGGAAGAATTAATTTGTAGGGGCAAATGTCAATTTCACTATATATGCACAAATCAATAAAATATTTCTATTGATATTCAAAATGTACAGATAGGCAAAGCAAGAAAAATACTGCTCGAGAACTTATGAGAGGTTGATTTAAAGATCTTTACTCTGTATGTTTTGACAATTTATGTTTTAAAGATGGTAAAATATTTAACTTTTGAATTTCAATGACTACTGTCCTTAAGTGATTGTCTGAACCCCTTGTAATGCCCCCCCTTGTAATTTAAGTATGAAAATTTAAATAGCCAAAAACTGAAAATAAAGCTTAACAATAACATCAATGTTATCTATTATTAAAAAAAAAAAAAATCAAAATTCTGCCAAGCCTAGTTACATTGGTACAACCCTAGTGTGGATGTAATTATACCAGTATAAAGTGCATTATTTCCCAACACCTCTAGGTGTTGCAGCTCTAGGTATACCAATATAAGCACTTTTATATAAGTACTATAGTGTCTACATTTAGGGGTGTAATACTACTTTAACTATACTGTGCAGTATAACATTTGCACAGACAAGCTATAAATAAGACAAGAGACAACAAACAGATACAGACAGAGGGGGGAGCTGAAAAACAAAAAATAATGGTCAATATGGTTAGACACTGGTCTCAGCAAACCAGCTGCATGACTATTGTCATTTTTGTAAGCATTACAGCAAGAGAGAGGTGCAATTGCTGATGTTTCTGGGGCACTAACCCCAGGCATGAGGGGCGGCATGGGAGAAAGCACAAAGAAGCTTCGAGATTTTAAAAAGTGGATGATCATTAAGGGTACGCCTAGACCACAAGCTTCTTTCAAAAGAGAGCATCCACACCTCAAAGCCGGATCAAAAAAGTGATCTGCTTTTTTGAAAGAGAGCATCCAGACTGCATGGACGCTCTCTCGAAAGCAAGCCCTGATCGCTATTCACAGAATGGCCACCAGGGCACCTGTGCTTTTTTCGATTGCATCTTCTTTCGAAAAATGTCCTTGTTCTGTGTCCACACACACCTTTTTTTGAAGGAGCTCTTTCGAAAAAGGCGTTCTTCCTCATAATTTGAGGTTTACCAATGTCAAAAACCCCCCTGCGTTTTCTATTTAATTTAGAAAGAACGCAATTGCAGTGTGGACGCAGGTGACATTTAAAAAAAAAAAAAAAAAAAAAAAGGGCAGTTTGTTCGAAAAAACAATGTAGTCTAGACATACCCTTAGGTGGGCATCACTAACAAAATGGAAGCAGGGGTCAATGTCTCTATAGTTTATGAGCGTTAATAGGTAACTTGGGGATTGAAAATGGAGAAGAGAGGGAACAGATGAAGGGAGGGCATGGTCAAAGTGATGTGCTATGAAAATGATCCTTGCAGCAGCCTTCTGAATGGATATTAGCAGGACAAGATTACTTTTTCAAGGCCAGAGAAGAGGCTGTTGCAGTGATTGGATTAAGAGTTTTAACTCTTTAGATGCTTAGGCAAGGTTGTATGCTAAAGATACTCTACAACAATAACTGGGAATATTTAGACAGTTTAGATGTGAGATTCCAGAAAGAAAGCAGAGTCAAAGATAACATCAAGTTCTGACAGGGAGTAGGGATGTAATAGTGTGGTTGACTAAACAATTAACTGATAAGGTGCTTATTCGTTAACGTTATCGACTACATGCAACACTTGCACCCTCAAGTAAATTTTTTAGCAAGCTAGCTGACAGGCTGGCTCAATCCCAGCTTGTGCCACAACCCAGCATCAACCCCCATGCTGGCTCTTAGTGCTTATAGTACAGAGCCATGGTGGGAGTTGATGCCAGACCCAGCAGGAGCTGGGATTGAGTGGTAGCAGTGCTACCCCTTATTAACTGTGTAGTCAACAAAGTTTTTGTTGATTACACAATTAACGAATTACCTGCTTCTTAACATCGCTACCAGGGAGGACAGAGGAGGTATCCGCAGTGCTTGAGAAATGGGGGAGGAAAAGATTATGAGTTTTGGTTTTGGCCAAACTGAGTTTAAGCTGCCAACTGAATGTCCAAGAGATGTCAGAGACAGAGGCTAGATTTCAGTTTGGACAGAAACAGATAGATTCAGAGATCAGAGATGTTGGCATAGAAATTATAACTGAATGCAAGGTGGAACCTACACAGAACTGGGAGAGGGGATAAGGAGGATTCGTCAAACAACATGCTGAAGGAACAATTAGATAGCAAAAAAACCCAAGAAAGGACTAGTCACCAAAGCCAAGCCAGGTGAGTTTTGCAGAGGAAGAGCACAGCTGTGTCAAATAACGCTGTGAGGTGCAGGAGGAATAAGCACTATGTCTGAAAGGGGGCATTAGAGATACCGGGCATGTCTACTTGTACAGAGTTCCCCCATCAGTACAACAAAGCCACCTCTGTCGGTAGCAGACGCTCTGCCGGAGGGAGAAACTCTTGCACCCGCACATCACTGAGGACCAGGACTTCGGTGGGTGGAATTCGTGTCGTTCAGGGGCGGTTTCTTTCCAGGCCGCGGCTCAACGTACATGCAGAGACCGGAGTCTAGGTGGAAAGGGAGGGGAGGCCGCTGGGCGCAGTTGTGGGTGCTTGGCCGGATTCAAAATTGGCCCAAGACACCCACCCAAGGTGCCCCCGAGCGGCTCAGCAGAGACTCCGGCTGTGAAAAAACCCGAGGCCTGTGCCAGCCCCCGGGCAGGGCCCGCCGGGGCAGCAGCAGCTCGCCGCCTCCCACCCGGCCAGACCGCACCGTGAGCGGCCCGGGCCGAGCTCTGGGCCAGGCCACCGAGTTTCCCGGCCGGGAGCTGCGCCCGGGCCCCAAGAGGCGGGGCCTGGAGCCCCCGGCAGCAGCGACTCCCTCGGCCTCGGGCCCGCCCGTCCGCTAGGCTGGTCCGGGGCCGCCCTTGCCCGGGCCGCGGCGAGACGGGACCCCCCGCGGCCGGTACCTGCTTCAGCGTCAGCGCGGCCGGAAGCAGCCGGGCCCCAGCCATGGCGCCAAGCCCTGCGAGAGCCCCGCCTCCCGCGGCGAGAGCCGGGCCCCGCTAGCCTGGCGCGGGAGGGGTTTGAGGCCCGGCCTCGACCTCCGCAAGCGCCGGGCCGCGCCTCCCTCGGCCCCCCGGCCGGCGATGGCACCTGTGCAGCCCCGGGGGGCTGGCAGTTTACCTATCCAAGGACAGACGAGATTTCGAGCATATAACACGCAGGAGAAGTGGGTTGTGCCCAGGAAACCTCCGTTTAGGCTTTTAAGGTGCTGCTGGACCATTTGTTGTTTTTTAAGTTTTTCCAGTTACAGACCAACTCCTCTACCCTCCTGAAGCTTTTTTACATTTTTCTGGAGAGTCTCGAAGGTGCTGCAGGACTATACATTGTATTTAACCCCCCCCCCCCCCCAGTTACAGACTCACTGGGCTACCCATCCACAGCTTAGGAAAGGTTTCTGACACAATAACTCCACCATCACACAAGGAGCATACTCATAGAATTTCATTGTTTTGTTTCTATCTGCTCTTCCTCAGTTTCCTTGCCACTCAAGGTTTTGGGGGACTTGGTAGGAATCTTTTAGGCTGTGCAAAATCCCATCTTCTGCACATAGCTGCTTCTCGGCATCACATCTCCTCTCTATAGCCAGCTTCTTTTGAGCTTGGCTGCCCTTCATTCAGCTCCATGGTTTTAAAAGGTAGCACTCTTACTTTTTCTCTATTTCCCTCTTGGATGTGACCCTCCTGTTCATAGGTGACTCAAGGTGCACTGCCCTCCCCTGTGTCCCTGCCAAAATTTTGATTGCTAAATAGAGTGCCCCCTTATGCCTCCTCCCTGTTCCTCTGGATGGACCTCCCTGCACTCTTCCCCTCACAGGCTCCAGTCACCTATGCTTCTGTTGCTGAGATGTTCCCATTGAATGGGAACAGCAAGGTGACACTATAGTATCCCTGGTCAGAAGGGATGTATCATGACAAGTCCTGCTGAAATTAACTGAAATTATTAAAATGGGAGACTAATAATAAAAATTTATTTTTAAATTGGTATCTAAGTCCAAAAGCTGAATGGTATTTTAATTAATTGATCTAAACATTCCTAAGCCTAAAATCAGTCAATACAGTAATAAAGTACCCATTAGCATGTGAACAGTATTAGGGATGTTAAAATGAAGATTGTTTTCAAGTGTGTAACTTGAAATTTTCAGTAGTTACACATGGGTATGGGGGGGAGGCAGCAGTGCAGGGGGGCAGGCAGGATACAAAGGCAGCAGCAGTATGGAGGGGCAGGCAGGAGCTGGTGCTTGTAGGGAGCACTGGCTCCCACCTGCTCCCTCCTCCACCCCCCCCTCCCCCCGTATCATAGGCAGCAGCGTGGGGGAGGAGGAAGAAGCTTGTTTGTAACCATTTAATCATGTACACAAACACATCCCTAATCAGTATATTCAAAAAAAGGTCAGTGAGCAAAAAACAGTCTCCTCCTGGCATGATCCAGTAGGATCTCATAAAGAACCTTTCAGTTCAAGGCTCTCTTTATACCCTTCAGTTTAAAACCCAGTTTGAAGCAGTTTATCCTTGCTACTTTCCTTCCAGCAAGGCTTTCCTTCTCTCCTTCCCACTCCTTGCTTACCAGCAGAACTGTGGGAAGGCTTGTTTCTTTTAGGACCATTTGCATTGTTACTGCAGCTTTTTATTTTATTGATTACTTTTTGAACCATATCCACCCATCCCACACTACAAGTAAATATAATACCACTAATTATTCTCTCAACCTTCTTTTACCTGCTGACTGGGATGTTACTAGTCTCAAACCATAAAACCATTATTTTCTTAATTAAACTTAAGCTAACTTTAATTTCACAACTATTCCTGTCAGCCCTGATAACATGGCTGACTCCATATCCACTGAATCATTCAATGATGTAATTTCATAAAATCAACCAGAATTACAGAGTTGTACACAGACTCCCTCAGACCATCATACCTACCAGTCTACACCTGGCTTTGAAGAAGAGCCAGCATTTCAGTATTCAGACTTTCCCCGTATGCATGTAGAATCCTAAGGGAGCTAGGTAAACTAGCTTGTCAGCAAATTTGCATTGGCTAAGTAGCACAAATCAGCCAGAGTGTTTAGGAAGCTGAAGCCACCAATAAAAACTCACAAAAGTGGCAACCCCTCAAAGTCTAAAACAAGTGAAATCTGTGAAGTAATGCCACCTATCTTATTTGAGGACTGTTTGTGTGATGTTCCAAAAACATAAAGCATTATATGTTCACCAAATATTATTCCTGTGCGATAGCTATTTTTGCTTCCTCAAGTGACAAGGAATTGACACCATAATTACAAACAGTGATACATTGTTTTATTAGTACAGACAATAAGATGCATAGCTTTTGCAATGAAAAAGTCATGTATAAGCTTTAAGACACTTGGCTAAATAAATGTCTCTGTCTGGGACGGGGGCAAACTTCACAGTGTAAAATGATAATGCAGGGAAGATTATATCATGGCATGTTTCATAAAAATATCCTGCAGACATTATCAAACAACCAGCAACAATTATTAAATAGTATGTGTTTAATCATAAAACACACTTTTAAGTATTCAAGTATTATATTTTGGTTGTGTAAACCCATCCTTCCCCTACCCACAGGTACTACCACATGTGTTCAGTTAAAATAGTATTTTTCCAAGGCTGTTCAAGTACTTCCAATACAAGAAGTTCCTTCCCAGAAACAAGACTGCTCTTTTACTGCTATAAGCAGGAATGGAAATCACTCCATTCAAGGATATGAACATTCCAAATAAAAATTCAAAGTAATAAATTACAACAGCAGTGGGGGAAGGTTTGCATTGTTATAGGGATAGGCAAATAAGAGAATACAGAGTCTTTCACTATTGCATAGGTCTCCTGCGCTAGCAAATGGGGGACAACACACCTAAAGCATTTCTTTTCTAGGCTGTCTGAATATCAGAAGGCAGATCCTGCACGTAAATCCTGGAGAGAGAAAGATCTCATCAAAACACTGATGAAATGCAGTCACACTTCAGAAATTTAGCAGCAGTCAGATGTTTACTTGGCTTTGTAAATTCTATAGACTCTCTGAGGTAGTCACCAGTTCAAACCACTGTCGCAGAGCATCACTGAGAGTCTCTGGGAGTGCATTCACATCTCTGAGGATTATGTAGAATGGGAATGGGAACTCCTCCATGTAGGTTCTGATTTCAGGCATTTCTCCAGGCCCTTTGAATATAGGTACTTTAATGTCCAAGATGGAATCCTGTAAAAGAGTTAAAGGGATGACTAGACTGTTGGTACCATTTATCTAATTTTTCAAACACATTTCCCCACCATTACACAATTAAAGGCAAAATATTTTAAAATAAAACCCCCTATTTGGTAAGCCAAATAGGACAGGTATAACAAGCTAGGGGAAAAAGTGCATTTTTTCCTCATATGCTTATAGTCCTAAAACTTTACTGAGCATAGAGTTATAAAATGAAGTAGACTAAATTAAAAGTTTTTGGAACATTAAACTAACATATAAATAAATGCCAAGGAAAGACAAGAGACTAACATGATATGAACCTGCTACCACCTGGATCACTCTGCTTTTCTGTTGTATCATTCCCTAAGCATGCCCTTCCACTGACTTTTAAGGCTGTAAAGCAATTTGGAGCAGAAATTGTTCCTACTCACATCTGTACAGTGGCTTGCACAGGGGCCTGCTTCTGAATGTATGCTTTCATAACAAATGTTAAATTACAAACCCAGTTTAACCCTACATTAACCCTACCACTGCTTCTTGTACAGGAAAATAGCACTTACATTGCTCTGTGAAGCAGATCTGAAAGTTCCATATTGAAAAACAAATTTTATCACCCCCAAATGTAAGTTTGATATTAAAACCATATTTAATGAGAACTGTGACAAATTGATATTAATTTTAAGAACTAATCAGGAAGGATTTATAAAACTATCTTAGAGTTATCCTGTTGCCAGTCAGTTTTCTTCCTATTTTCATCTTCAAGAGTATTATACAGGTTGAACAAGAGAATCTGCTGAACCACAGGATAGGGGTGTAATAGTCGAATAGTAATAATATAGTTGATTAACCAAAAATAAGCAAAAGCTTATTGGTTAATGCTATAGACAACATGCAATAACCTCTCTCTCTCACCCAGTCAGTAAATTTTTTAGCAGGCTGGCCAGCAGCCTGGCTCAGTCCTGGCTTACAATGGTTCCAGGACCTACCCCTGCTGCAGCTCTGCAACCCTGATCAGTCCTGGCTCATGCCAGGTCTGGGACCTACCCCTGCTGCAGCTCTGCATTTAAAGTGAATTAGGAGCCAGGCAGGCAGGCAGCCCAGCTCAGTTCTGGTTTGCGCTGGGTCCGCAAGCTCAGTCCCGCCCTAGACAGGGGCTGCTGCCACTCAGCACTGCTGCCTCTTTATCAGAGGCAGCAGCACAGGGCAACAGGCAGCTGGTTTTTAAACTGGCTCCCTTTGCGGACCAGCTCCTGCCTGGCACCCTGCACTGCTGCCTCTGATACAGTGGCTGCCAGCCCCACCCCAGGGGACTATAGAATAGTCGATTAACCGATAAAAATTCATGAGGTTACTCGACTATTCAATTAACCGATATTTAAAATCCCTACCACAGAGGGTCAATACTGTCTAGCAGCATTATGTCTACTGCTTACTGGGACTGCTTAGAAGACATTTAGGGGTAACAAAACACTAAAGAACAGCACAGAGCATGGAGAGCCAGGACTGGTGGCTCTAAACAAACTTTATGGGACTGTGGGAAACTTGGTTACACCTATGATAAGCGGACATCTGGCTAACTAAAATCATGACAGACCACAGATAGTGCTGGGCTAGAGAGGTACTTGAGCTGATTATTCCTCAATAAGGTGCACTGCAATAATTTTGTTGGTTGGGTTGTGAAAAATACACTGCCCCAACTGACATAAGTTTCACTAACAAAAGCACCAGTATGAAATTCCACTTTCTCTTCCTCCTGAAACTCCCACACATCTCAGTTTCCAAACCCAGGACACCCAACACACTCCGCTACCATTCTCTACAGTTTGCCCAATCCAAATGCTAACAAGCCACCACAAATACTTCTAGTTAGCTGCTCACTCTCTCAGCTGTTTTACTTTGTCCAATACTGGATCCCTGTCATCTTCATGCTTGGTATCCGAAATGATAATTTTAACTTAAAATTAGAGGGAATGAAACAGCTCCTGTCGACTAGGCTTTTACATCCCTAGTTGAGGGAGCACTGACAGATGCTGCACATGAATGTAATTATAATTACTTTAAGAGACAGTGAACAGCAAAGTGAAGCAAAGAATTATTTTATATTAAACAAAGTATCTGTGCTGACTCCTACGAAAGGCATAACACTAGCTGTGGTTGCAAATGTACAACAGCTAGAAAAAATGATCTCGGTATAAATTCCCAGCCAAATTGATTAGGAATTACAAAGGTAACCATTAAAAATACACATGTAGCTTTCCATTCATTGCACTATAATGCTGTTTTGTTGTCCACACTCACTCACCCGGGAATTAGGGTTGTCTAATACGACAAAAATGACAAAGATATTGGCATTTTGAGCTGCCTGAACTGCTGCTGTGACTCGTTCCTTGCCTTCTAGGAAAAGGCCTCTTCCATCAGATACTATCAAGAGCAGCTGCGCGGTTTCTATGCACAGGAAAAACAATATTTTCAGTTCTAATAAATAAGAACTTCTAGCTCTCAAATTGAAAACAAAACCAGTGCATTTTATCATAATTTATTTTTGTTGTATGCATAATGAAAAACTCTAATAATAACTTCCATAAGAAAAAGTTTATAAATTCAATTATGTCCCCAAACAGATCAGAAAGAGAATTTCTGCCCTGGAAACATGAGTTAGTCTTTGTCTACACTAGTACTTTTGTTGGTCGGGTTGTGAAAAATACACTGCCCTGACTAACATAAGTTTCACTGAGAAAAGCCACTGGTATGGACAGCACTGTGTCGGTAGGAAACTTTCTCCCGCCAACAGAGTGTAGCTGCACAGAAGAGCTGCTGCAAGGTCTTTAGCGCAGACATAACCTTAAAACAATTTTAAAATAGTCATTACCGCCATAAGCAATGATAACAGGCAGGAAAACTAAACAAGTGAATAAAGGTCTGGTTTTGCATTCCTTGCTCACCCACACCTGTCAGATAGCAATTTTGGGTGCATTAGGAATTCAAAGATTAGGCACTAGCTCGGCAGACTTGACTGCTGCACATCTCTCTTAAGGGGTTTAATCAACTTCCACTGAAATCACTGGGAACCCTTCTGAAAGCCAATGATTTCAAAAGGAGGTTGGTCTGGCCCTAAATCAGTGTGTTTATATAAAATATGCTACAATTTAAGTGCATTAAACTGTTTCTAAACACAATTTAGTTTCTTCTTTTGTTTTTTGGCTAAATACCCATAAAGTCTATACAGAATGTCCATTACAATTTTTTTTCTGAGAAAATGAAGCACAAAACATAATCTGGACCATATCTATTTTTTTTGATTTCTTTGAAAGATTCTCAAATGAATCTTTTTGGTTTTGCTTAATTTGCTACTTAGTCCTGCACACACGATGCAAAGTTCCAGCTTTTAAAATGGAAGTGATGAAAGATTTCAGCCTCATAACCAAACCTTCCATTTGAACATTGAAAAGTAAGTGTCACCATCTCAGTGCTGCAAGTCTGTACAGTTTTGCTTTATGACGGCACAGGAAAAATATTGCATCAAGACTATAATGAGATCTATGTTGCCATGGTAGCAAGCATGATTATAGCATTACAGATGTAATTACCTGGATTGATATTTTGAGACAACTGCTGTGCTGCAGCAAACATATTTGCTGATGATTCTAGAAACTGCAGAGAAGACACACAAGAGAATAGTAAGCTAATATAAGCAGACACATTAATGTTGGAGAGCTTTTTAAAACAACTGAAAAGGTTTAGAGAGTTCATCAGACTTTTCTCATGTTTTATACAAGTTACTGCTGAATGTGAAACATGGCTGGAGCTGTCTTGGTGTACACCAATGGCTGCTATTCTTGATGGCAGTGTTTGCATATTAGGGATACCAGAACTGCAAGACAGTCCAACAAAGGAGAAAACTCAGGCAAGGTCCAAAAGGTACAACAAGACTTGATTTTTTTTTTTTTTTTTTTTAAAGAATCATCCAAAACCAAGAGATTGATTTTGGTAGGCTGATCCTCTGCAGAGCAAGTCCTGGTGTTCAGCCAATTAAGAGACACTAGTAATCAAGTCTGGAGTTCTCTTCCTCCCTCTGGCCCTAATCCTACATTGGGATTAAGGCTATGAGTTGGTCAGAGAGGTTGCAGATTTCATGTGACCTCTAAGACTCCAGAATGAGCAGCAGCTCTCCAGCTGTCAGCCTCCAGTGGTGATGCTGACTGGCTCTAGCCCACTCTAGCTTCCGTGATTTATTGTTTGTTGCTGCAACCTGTTTGTGATTTTTATTAAAATACCCCACAAAAGGATCCACTAAAGTAAATTCCTGAGGGATTTAAATGGGACTCTTGCCCCCCAAGCACTTAAATAGGATTCTGCATTAAATGCAGATGTGTATGCTAGTAAATCCAAATGCAGAATTAGCACCTGTATCAAAAATTTAGCTTACAATACTGTCTGAACCGGGGGACTATGAAGACAGAAGGGCACAAACAAAAGTGATACTGATCTGTATTAACTATTGCAACAAAATGCTAAGCCCTTACCTACTAAAAGGTTAATTTGCTGTATAGTGGAACAGTCATACCATTTAGGTTATTTTGTTTTTTGTAAACACAAACAGTATCTACACAAACAACAGTATCTGAAGTCTTGTCTATGACAAAAATTCTGCAACACTGCAGTGTAAGAGGTACTTTTGCATACCTGAGCTATCCTAGTTTTCTTCTGTTGAAATTTACAGTGGCGTAATATCCGTGTTCCTGACTGGTCACTGAATGGTTCATGAAATGGGTGCAGAAGTTGAACTGTCTCTCCAAAGCTGAAATAAAGTGTCATATTTGTGTTTTAAAAATAAGTTAAATAAAAACATATTGCTAATTTTGCTCTAAGACATAATTCCCTGCTTAAAATATTCTCACCTGCATACAGCAATCTGCCCCACTTCTAGAAGAGTCAATGCATTTCCAATCACTGCCAGGGATTCATATGCAAGCTAGAAAAAAAGTTAATCAAGATGAAACACAATGTTCAAAGTATTGCTATATGCAGGGTTGCTGTAGCCATGTCCATCCCAGGATGCTAGACAGATAAGGTTGGTAAGGTCACATCTTTCATTGGACCAACTCCTACTGGTGACAGATATAAGCCATAGAGCTACACAGGTCTGGGAAAGATACTCAGTATCACAGTTAAATATCAGTTCAAATATGTAATTTAGCTGTTCCAGCACAGGACACTTTCAGCCTGTTTAATTAGCCTCATTAGCACCAGTCCTACAACTGACTGGTACCATCCCCCTCCTCTTTTTCTGTTATAAATTCTGGTTTCTGTTATTCCTCTTCACCTCATCTAGTGAAATGGGTTTTGACCATGAAAACTCATGATAGTGTATACATTTTTGTTAGTCTCTAAGGTGCCACAGGATTACTCATTTGTGAAAAGTATTCACCACAGGCAATGTGGTCATTTTGTCATGTATTTATTTTCCTGTGAGAGTTCATTCAAAAGCATAGTGATTGTCTGCTTTCATTCACATAGTTATTGGGGCATTAGTACACCAGATGAGGTACACTGATTTTGTGGTGAAGTGTTGGCTATCATGCTCAATTAAAAGCATATCAAAGTTCAATTTCATAATCCAGTATAATCAAATTTAAATACTGCTTAAATTTTTTTATAATTGTGTGTGTATAAAATATAACCCTAGCGCAAAAAATTAGAAAACAAAATCTGAATTTATATATTAACAAATTTCAGTATATTGATGCTATGCAGTTAGCATCTAGCTTCCAATTTCAGGATTTCAGTTAACAGATTAGGCTGATGAAGGTAAATTAAATTGCTACAATAATCAGACTGAGGGGATCGCAACTTTTTTTACTCAATACACATTTTGTATTTTATACACACAACTATGTTGCTTATTTATCAGTGAAGCACAAAATATGCATTCTATACTACAATTCAAAAATGATACTTTAATAGCAGAGTTTGATTAAGGCTTAGAAACTGCTTAAACTAGCTCCATTTTTATGTGATATATTAAATTAATAGTGAACTCTCCTGTAAACTGAATCCTCTATCAGAGTCATCAAGCCCTGCCTACTCAACAACAGCACCTTCCATGAAGAACAATTCTTCATATAAATCAGCTCCTGTTCTCATACATACTTATAAAAAGACCTTGTCTACTGTTACTGCTTCACCATTACTCTGTAGAATAGGTTCCTTCCAAGATTTTATTTGCCTTACCTGTTTGGAGTGGTTGTCTATCATACTAGATGAGTCATCAATAGCCAAACAAATCTGATACTGACGTTTGCTGGGCTTGGTTCTTCGTAACCAGATCTTATCCTTTCGGAACTGACTGGCAATATATGGAATCACTTTGCGCATGTTCAGTCTTTTTCCTGTTCTGTAATCACCTCTGATAGTTAAGGAGTCAACAACAATATTAGTGTGGAGATTCATTTTATTGGTAATAGTTTATACATTTTGATAATTATGCACAGCAACACTGTGTCTAAATTTAGATTCTTATGTCCATGTTTAGGCTCCCTATAAATTGGTCTGATTTTCAGCTCCATTGGGAGTTTCAGATGGTCAGTGCATTTGAAAACAGACTTTTAAGGTAAATGCCTAACTAGTGAATTAGGAGCTTCGTTTTAGGAACCTAGTATTGAAAATTTTGGTATAAAATTATTTGACTTAAATCTTATTCACAATCACTTGGAGCTAAAAGGTGAACTATGCAGAGAAGATTTTGACTTCCAACATCATTTTGACTTGCTAGAGCATCAGTTGAAATCAGTTTGAACACTGTATAAAAATATTCCAAAAACCAACAGACACAAGAAAGTAAAGTCTTACAATTCTTCACTACTATATCACATTTGCAAGTCATCAAATCACTTAAGGGTTCTAATTAAAGAATAAAATAAATGTGCATGCATACAGGAAACAGTTACTACAAATATTAGATGATACTGCTGAGGCTCAAATGTAAACAAGCTGTAACTGTAAAGAAGTTTAGCCCACAAAGTGATAGGTTAAGAGGCTAGAAGCCTGGCAGAGAGAAAAGACTTACTTCAACTTGGCTGCCTGGGTGGGTTCAAGTATGAGTCGCAGCTGTTCACAAAGCTGCTGTGAAAGAGGAGCAGTCAGTGCTAAATACCTCTGCCACATCTCAGCTGCAGTCTTGTCCTATAACAGAACCAGATGAGACAAAACTCACTGCTTTCATTATGGACAAATGAAAAGCTGTGAAATAGCACCTGGAAGGAGAGAGCACAAGTCTGAGGATGAGAAAGGACAAAGTAAGTCCTTCAGGTGAAAATGAAAAGCCTTCAGGTGAAGTTAGTGGGAAATGCTTGAAAAAGGACTCATTTCTGGGCCCCAGTTGAATGCTCAAGAGAAACCCTTCTAAAGGCAGAACAGTGTACTTATGCGGAGCTGGAATTTCAAATAAGGATGTTAAATAATCGTTAATTTACTAGTCGAGTAGCCGATGGAATTTCCATCGACTACTCGACTAGATGATAGGCACTTCCGCATTCCTCCTTTGGAATGTACAAGAGCCCCCACTGGGCTCTTGTACATTTCACAGGAGGAATACGGAACTCTGCGTGCAGTCTGGGGCCAGCGGGAAGTCCCACTGACTCTGGGCTGTATGCGGTGACAGCTTTGAAATGTACAAGAGTCCCCAGCGGGGGACTCGGAGTCCCTCGCTGACCCCAGGCTCCATGCTGTGCTGCTGATTTGAAATGCTATGCGGAGCTGGGGTCAGCTGGGGACGTTTCAAAGGCAGCGTTAAAAGGGGCAGCTGCACAGCTGATTGCCTGCTCAACTGTGCAGCGCTGTCCCTTTCAAACGCCGAGGTGGCGTTTCCAAGGGGTAGGGCTGCACAGCTGATCCTGTGCAGTGTGGTGCTGCTGCTTTGAAGTACCCCCTTGTCCCCCCGTTTTGCTGCCTCTGATAGAGGCGGGGGGGGGGGAGGGGGAGATCGACTAGCTGACTAACTATTGGATAGTCAACTAGTCCTTAACATCTCTAGTTTCAAAACTTAAAAAAAAGTCTAAGAACGCAATGCAGCAGTCTGAGCAGCTGATAATATTGTTATTGGAGATATAACTAGTGCTGTATTCTAGCCCTATAGGAGGAATCTATTCAGGAGTTGGAAAAGCCCTTGGCAGAGGTAATGAGAGATACTGATGGGTGGATAAAGAACCAGTATATCACTTTCCATAAAGACAGAATTTATCTCCATTCCATATAAGTGGATTTTTTTCATGCAGCTGACTTACTACTGATCTGAAACAAGGAAATGAAATTTTAAATAGATCTTCTGGAAAGAGGCAGTAAATGTATTTATTTCTTCCAATGATTCCTACCATACCAAGAAAAGTGTAACTGAAACACGTTACTCTGAATTGGTTTCAGTTAGTGAACCAAGCAGTAGCTAATCTCTCAGTATGAATTTGCAAGAGACACTGTTTTAAAGGGCAGTTTTTACAATCTGAACAAACAGTAAAGTGCCTTTTCCTTTAAAATTAATCTGACTAAACTTGTAACATGCATGGAAAAATGTCAGCTACGGGCTAGAATACTAGCTTCTCTTTGATTAGTAAGGAACATAGTTGTGTACCTCTCCTGCAAATGGATCTGCTTAGGCATGAGAGTTGCCTGAGTAGTTTCCTTTGCTGGAGAAGGTCCTTATATCACAAGACAGCAGAACATGATGCACAAATATCCTATATTTTAGTCTACTCACCTGTAAAGAGAAGACTTTATTAGCATTCGATTTTAAAAACCTCCCTTTAAATATTACAGCATGTCAATGTCCAATGGACATTCTTGCCTCCAAGTCTACACCAAATGGTTTTAACGTTATACAATGGCAATTGTAGTGGAAAAATAGTAATGTTTCAATAGTTAAACTAGCACTACAACAAGATGGCTGCTGTCTCATGGTCTCTCAGACTGGGTGTTAAAAATTACATCACTTTTCAGCAGGGTAACTTCCATTAAGAGGAGTCGCCATAATGACAATTTTAATCAGGTAATTTTCAATACAATTAAGTTTATAGCAGTGGTAATTGCAGCCTAGCTGCAGGAAGTTTGGCATTAGACAACCTTAAAACAGACATTTTTAACATTGAAGATGAAGAGGGCAACTTCCAGCAGTAATGGCTACAGACTAATATTTAGTTAAAGCGGTGTGTAACATTGGTAAATTGCATATGTTGCCTACTCAATGTGGAAGGACTTGCCAGGTATGAGAGAAAAGTTTCTCACTATGAGTTTTAAAGGTCATTACCACAGCAAGTTCAAAACAAGCACTGAACTGCAGATAATGCTTTGGAAACATGATTTGAATCACTGCCCAGCTGTAAGATTTGTGTTCAAGAAGTTTAAAGGACAAACTAACCACCACAAGGCAAGAAGGAGATTCAAATTGCTTAGTCTAAAAATCAGATTCCAAGTCTTCATCCATGATTTCAATAGGGTTGCAACATGAAAGAATGCACACTAAGGATTCTTATGGCAGGTTAAATCACTAACCTCATCTGAGTTTCCAGACTGCTGAGTTTGCCATGCCTCCAGTTGTTTTTCCAGTTCCTGTCTCAACTCTTCAGGATCTTTAATTATGTGCTAAAAGTACATTTATGAGAAATGGAGACAGTCCATATATCAGTAAACTTGAATCCTCACAGCATAACACAAAAAATTAGTAAGAGCCAGAGAGAGTTATAATAATGGCTGAAATACTCAGAAAACCAAGTTTAGGTTTCATTTTAAATTTCCATGATTGCTAGAAATCTTTGTGTTCTTCCAAATAGACAACATAATTTTGGTTGTTACATGTAGTTTGTATATGTATTAGAAATACTGAATTTCAAGGTGATTGATTTAAGTTGCCCTGTGACAAACTGTTGATTTTAATCACAACATTAAAAAGAAAAATCACTCTATTTCAATTTATTTAAATTTCCAAAAGAAAAAGGTCACTCAGCAGCTGTTGGTAGAATCTATTTTTTTCTATTTAATATATTAACATAATATGGCAAGTCACCCATCAGGCTAATATATTACTGTTTGATATCTTATGCACGATTTGTTAAAACAACAACTCAAATTATATTTCTTCAGTCTTCATTGATAGTAAAATAAAAAACAGGACCTCAGATATCAAACTTAGTAACTTAACTGGTCTACAGTATATGGGTTATATAGTTGGAATTAAGATAAATCTCTAAAACCTGCATATTAGAAAGTTTAAAAAATATTTTTTTAAATTGGGTTTTATATTAAACAAAATATTCAGCACTGGAGAATCCAAACAGTGCTGATAATTTCTGATCCTACAAGGAAATGTAAATCTCTCTTGTAATGTGAGAGAGAGAAAAGAGAGAGAGTGTGAGTGTGAGTGTGAGTGAGAGAGACTCAGCTCCTTCTTCCTTGCTAAAAGCAAAGGGAGACCTCAACCCTTTACCCCATGGCTTAAGTAAGTTGTGCTTCCCTTCCTCATCTGGCACAGATGAGCTCCCCTCCTGTTTCAATTTCTTTTAATCACTTGTATGTTTCCTCCTATTCGTGAAAGAGCTAGATTATTCAGACCACAACAATATAGCATCTTTGACATCTTTGCAAAGTTGCACTTTTCTTCATGTGTCATTTGACACTACCAGCATATACAGGAACTTCAAAATATATTCCCCCTATCCCCAAAACTAACTAAAACCGTGATGCAGTAATACTACAAACGAAGAGAAAAGGGTTTCTGCAATATCACACTAAAACAGTTTTTCCGCCATAGACTAGCTCTCCTCACAGCACATGTATATACAAGAACAGCTAATTATAAACTACACGACCACAACCTATACCACAATTCTCCCCCAGCTGTCCCAGTAACTTCCAAAGTTCTCCCCCTATTGCATATTTTCATTTGCAGCCAAAGATTACAATAAAACAGGCAAAAAGTTCTCTTAAAATCTGCAAACTGGTTTGGTGCAAGAGAAATCTGCTGAAGTAAAAAGAGGCCCAAATCTTCCCTGCTGCTATAGCTATTCCAATGCCACTGTTGCACAGCTCCCACAACCCATCAGTGCAGGGAACTCCTGTCCACCCCTCCTCCTTTACATTGGTGTTTAACCTGCACGGGACACCCTAGATGTTAGCATGGAGTGGGGGAAGTAAGAGTTTACATTCTAAATAAATACTTCTCAACCATCAGGATATATTGGATAGCTTCTCTCACTATTTCATATCCTTATGTAAAACAACAGTAGGATGCTTTTGGTACAGTACCGGGACTGAGGTGCCCATCAAAAACTGATGGGCTGTGTGTACAGTAGAGTCTTGGCTTCTTTCAGGTCCTTCTGACAGCTTTGGTGATTTGTCTGCTGTAGAATCTTTGACCTCCTCAGAGTTGAAAGCCTGGATTTCCAACTCTGCTTCATCAGACCCTATAGTTACATAGTGCATATTTACTAAACATCGTGTCCACCAAAACATACATGTTCTTAAAATTATGGCTACTGTATCTTGGCTACTGTATCTGAGCAGCGGCTCAGTTCTATTGCCCTTCTTCCTTTTCCCTTTGAGACATTTCATTTCTTCATTCCATTCTCGCTCAACCCATCTAACCATTTTCTTCTCCAGTTGGTACTTCTGTGCTGCTGCGCCTGAGGAGACTATGCAGCTAATCCCCCAATACTCTTATTATGATGTTAAAATGGGGGGTTTTGCATGCACTTGTGTGCTACTGTCACTCAGACTGGAATGCATCTATTAACAGGGGTGGACAAGATGCAGCCCAAGGGCCGGATCTGGCCCACCAAGCCTTTCAATCTGGCCCATGGCCCATCCCACTGGATCCATAGGCAGGGAGCAGCCCCAGGGTTCCGAGCGGCTGGCTGCTCCATCTGCTTTTCTGCACTAGTCAGGGTGAGAGAGAAGGTTTGTGTGCTGTGAACCCCCTCCTTCATGCAAACTCCCTCTCAGACCCCACACCCTCTCCTGCATCCCAATTCCCTACCCCAAGTTCCCTTCGGAACCCAGCTTCCATCCCAGACCTCACACGCCCTCCATAAAAAAGTGTAACCCCTGACCACTTATCAAATTTTTGGAGTGGCCCCCCATGATAAATTATTGCCCACCCTAATCTATAAACTAGTTAACAAGTAGAAGAATTGAGTCTACACACTTGAATGGAAACCATATGCCTTCTTTACAGAAGCAGAAAAAGATGAGAGATCACTAAGTTGAAAGGAAGTAGCAAGGCATTCTGCCACTCAACCAGTTTAAAGAATAGTTAATGCAGGTTATTGCCTTGGACTGCCCATTAGAAAATCCCATTAAAAGCAGGTGTTTCAAAAATATTGATATAGAACTTCTTTAAGGGAAGTGAGAAGGCTATTTAAGGAGAGCTTACCGGAAGGTTTAGGGGCACTAGACTTCTTTACTTCTGGCTTCAGCTCCTTTGTGTCTACAGCACTGAGATCTTCATTGTTCTGCATTTCTGTTTCCATGGCTGCATCTTCAGAAACCACATCTTCCTTCTCTTCACCAAGAGGCAAAGTAGGTTTCTGCTGCTCCTTGCTGGCTACATCTATACAAAGGGAACAGGGCATCCATGAAAGGAAAAATAAAAACTAACAATTTTGCTTTCGGAGGTTCTTCCATACCAGTATAGCCCTGCACGGATACAGACTTTGTACCCGCATCTGCAAAAATGAGCTGCGGATATCCTCATCGACATCTATGGATACAGATGCCTGCAGTTACCTGCGGATTTGCAGGGCTCTATATATCAACACAACAGAAAAACATAGATCGCATTTCACATACATGCAGCTTCTATTTTGTCTTCTTTCAAGGTTTTACTAAGTAAAACTTAAATCTGTCAAGTTGCTGAATGGGTAGAATAATCTGTTTCAGCTCCTGTCTCAATCACTGCACGGTCTGTGCTGTGCTATGCTAGGGAACTAATGGTGTTAAGCTATTCAAATTGATTATGCTTTTTAAGTGTGGTTTGTAACCTATCCTTTAAATCGGCTTCCGTACCTAATGACTGGATGATCCGTACCGAATGATCCTGGAAATTACAGACGAGTAAGTCTAACTTCAGTACCGAGCAAATTAGTCGAAACAATAGTAAAGAATAAAATTGTGGGGCACGTAGAAGAACATAATTTGTTGGGCAAAAGTCAACATGGTTTCTGTAAAGGGAAATCACATCTTACTAATCTATTAGAGTTCTTTGAAGGGGTTAACAAACATGCAGACAAAGGGGACCCAGTAGATATAGTATACTTAGATTTTCAGAAAGCCTTTGACAAGGTCTCTCACCAAAAGCTCTTGTGTAAATTACATTGCCATGGGATAAGAGGGAAGGTCCTTTCATGGACTGAGAACTGGTTAAAAGACAGGAAACAAAAGGTAGGAATAAATGGTAAATTTTCAGAATGGAGAGGGGTAACTAGTGGTGTCCCCCAAGGGTCAGTCCTGGGACCAATCCTGTTCAACTTATTCATAAATGATCTGGAGAAAGGGATAAGCAGTGAGGTGGTAAAGTTTGCAGATGATACCAAACTGTTTAGGATAGTCAAGACAGAAGCAGATTGTGAGGGACTCCAAAAAGATCTCGCCAAACTGAGTGACTGGGCAACAAAATGGCAAATGAAATTTAATGTGGATAAGTGTAAAGTAATGCACATTGGGAAAAATAACCCCAACTATACGTACAGTATGATGGGGGCTAATTTGGCTACGACAAATCAGGAAAGAGATCTTGGAGTTATCGTGGATAGTTCCCTGAAAACTTCCACACAGTGTGCAGAGGTGGTCAAAAAGGCAAATAGGATGCTAGGAATTATTAATAATGATAGAGATGCAGCCGTGATAGTCTGGTGTAGCTGAAACAAAAAAGACAGAACTATGTAGCACTTTAAAGACTAACAAGATGGTTTATAGGTGATGAGCTTTCGTGGGCCAGACCCACTTCCTCAGATCAATATGTGGAAGAAAATCAGCACAACCATATATACCAAAGTGATACAATAAAAAAAATGAACACATGTGAAGTTGACAAATCAAATTTTAGAACAGAGTGGGGGTGAGGGGGGAAGGTTAGTTTCTGTGAGGTAACGACATAGGGGTGATAATAGGGGACGTTTCTGTGAAGGCCAAGAAACACTGGATACATTCCACAGAGACTTTAACAACCTACATCCCACCATCAATCTCAGCCTGGACCATTCTACACGAGAGATCCATTTCCTGGACACACAGTACAAATCACCAATGGTAAATTAGACACCACTCTCTACAGAAAACCCACTGACTCCTACAGTTACCTACATGCCTCCAGCTCCCATCCAGGACACACTATACGATCCATCGTCTATAGCCAAGCCCTTAGATACAATCGCATCTGCCCTAATCCCACTGACAGAGACCAGAAACTTCAGGATCTCTACCAAGCATTTTTAAACCTCAATTACCCACCCGGAGAAATAAAAAAACAAATTGAAAGAGCCAGACGAATACCCAGAAACCATCTACTTCAAGACAGACCCAGGAAAACCTACAATAGAACACCCCTCGTCATCACCTATAGCCCCCAACTTAAACCCGTCCAACGCATTATCAATAAACTACAACCTATACCGGAACAGGATACTACTCTCCGAGAGGCTCTGTAAGACAGACCCATAGTCTCCTATAGACAACCACCTAACCTCAGGATGATTCTTACCAACAACCACAGGACATATCACATTAATACCAACCCTGGAACTTTCCCTTGCAACAAACCCCGGTGCCAGCTTTGTCCACATATTTACTCTGCTGATAGCATTGTCGGACCTAACCATGCCAGTTACAAGATCAAGAACACATATTCCTGTTCATCCAGAAATATAATTTATGCCATCGTGCCTAAAGTGTCCGTCTGCTATGTACATTGGACAAACGTCTCAGACACTTCGCCAAAGAATCAATGCACACAAAACAGACATAAGACACTCTCTCAGAAAGAAAGCTGTTGCTTGCCATTTCAGCCAGACTGATCATTCCCTCAATGACCTTAAAACATGCATATTGCTTCAAAGAGACTTTAACTCCAGACTTCAACGTGAAGCTTCAGAACTGTCATTCATGCTTAATTTTGACACTTTATGTATGGGTTTAAACAAAGACTCTAAGTATCTTACCCATTACAAAGATAGCTTCCCCAATTATCACCCCAATGTCATTACCTCACAGAAACTTCCCCTATTATCACCCCTATGTCATTACCTCACAGAAACTAACCTTCCCCCCCACCCCCACTCTGTTCCAAAATTTGATTTGTCAATTTCACATGCGTTCATTTTTTTGATTGTATCACTTTGGTATATGGTTGTGTCGATTTTCTTCCACATATTGATCTGAGGAAGTGGGTCTGGCCCATGAAAGCTCATCACCTATAAACCATCTTGTTAGTCTTTAAAGTGCTACATAGTTCTGTCTTTTGTTTCAGGAATTATTAAGAAAGGGATAGAAAATAAGAGACAGAATCTCTTACTGCCCCTGTATAAAACTATGGTACGCCCACATCTTGAATACTGTGTACAGATGTGGTCTCCTCACCTCAAAAAAAGGTATTTTGGCCTTGGAAAGGGTTCAGAAAAGGGCAACTAAAATGATTAGGGGTTTGGAACGGGTCCCATATGAAGAGAGGTTAAAACGACTGGGACTTTTCAGTTTAGAAAAGAGGAGACTGAGGGAGGAGATGATAGAGGTATATAAAATCATGAGTGGTGTGGAGAGGGCAAATAAAGAAAAGTTATTTATTCGTTCCCATAATAGAAGAACTAGAGGACACCAAATGAAGTTAATGGGTAGCAGGTTTAAAACTAATAAAAGAAAGTTCTTCTTCACACAGCGTGTAGTCAACCTGTGGAACTCCTTGCCAGAGGAGGCTGTGAAGGCTAGGACTATAACAGAGTTTAAAGAGAAGCTAGATAATTTCATGGAGGTTAGGTCCATAAAAGGCTATTAGCCGGGGGATAGAAATGGTGTCCCTGGCCTCTGTTTGTCAGAGGCTGGAGAGGGATGGCAGGAGACAAATCGCTTGATCATTGTCTTCGGTCCACCCTCTCTGGGGCACCTGGTGTTGGCCACTGTCGGCAGACAGGCTACTGGGCTAGATGGACCTTTGGTCTGACCCAGTACGGCCGTTCTTATGTATGTTCTTAAGATACTGCTTTTTTAATCTTTCCCCAAAACAAACCAACCAACCAACTCCAATGCACCAAAAAAAGCCAGCAACTTATGTAATATGTAATAAACAAAAAGCTTACAGAGTTAAAACCACTGTGAAACGATCAGGTTAACAATTAAGACGTGCAACACAAACAATGTGAGATTCATGGTAAAGTTTTTCAAAGTTTCAAAGTGATGCAGGTGCCTAAGTCTCATTTTAAAATGTGACTGGGCCTTAGAATCAAAATCAATGGCATTTAGGGTCCTAAGTGCCTATTTCACTTTTGAAAATAGGATTTAGGCACTTCTGAAAACTTTAAGCTTGATCTATTGTGTCCAACTTTTCCAGGACTAATGAAACAGTGACTTTATAACAAAAGAGGAGAAAAAAAGCAACTAATCTGAAAAGATAAAAAACCAAGAAATGTATTAAAAACAAAAGTCTGCTAAAATCTTTGAACTATTTTGTTCCTACAAACTGGGCCAAAATGATGTAATTAGTACGAAACACTTCAGATAATAGGAGCCTTGACCTCAATTCTGCAACATTCATTCTTTAAATCTGAAGTTAATCTCTGAAGCCTTATAAACATTACCATACCGTAAGTTTGTGCATCATAGGATTCAGTGCCTTGTTTAATGTATTCAAATGCATCGGCTTCTTCCACATTTTGATCAGGCTGAGTTGTATTCCGCTTGAATTCACTGCTAGATTCTAGGGTTCTGAGTCGCTTGTGGACGTGTTCACTGTGGTCCCCCATTGAGCGCTCATTGTCAGCCTGACCAGGTTTCCTCTTAAAACTCTGAAAATGGCAAATCAACAGCAGGTACTTTTGAAAACCATGGTGGAATCCGATCAGTAAGTTATGAACCAGAGTAGACAAGTCATTTAGTCTAGGCTCAGGGGAACCAACTGACTCTGTGGGTCCCTGAGTGGGCTGGGGGTGCTCACAGAAGGGGTGAGGCCTTGGGCAGAAGGGGCAGGCCCGGGGCAGCCAGCCCTCCATACCTCACAGAGTGCTTCCCCCATTCCTCAGAGCCACGTGGTGTACTTTGGAGGTTGATATTAAAGACCCGAGGCTCTGGCCGCTGCTGGGAACCCCAGGCTCCTTTGACTCACTGGGCCCCAGTGCAGTTGCCCTCCTTTGCCCCCCCACCCTACTGGCAAGCCTGTCTAAGCTATTTGGTATGGCATGTTAGAAATTAATTTTTACTACTAAAATTTGCAAGAAAAAGGAACCTGTGTATTTTTTTGGCTTTGTTTCTGAGAAGCCAACCGTGCCATTAAGTTGGATTCATGGCCTTCTGATTGATTTGCATCAGCAGCTCCACTCCCATGTTCCTAAAAGACAGAAGGCCAAGAGGAAAAAACAAACATTCACCTATTATTCATTTGACTTTTAAGAAAGTTGTTACAAGAACTAGGTATAAATGCTTCAACAGTTACTGTACAAAAATTCTAGAAACTAAATGGGATTAAAGGGATGACTTTTCATTTAACACAAATGAGCTATGGCTGAGCTGAACTAAGTTCTGGGGAATAAAAGTAAGAGCATGTGCATATGTACTATTTATGTAGTATGTAGCCAGTACACAATTTCCTGGATGAAGAATTAGCATAAACATCCCCCGACTGCCTGGGAGTCATCTGAAGAAGCTGCAGATAAATTAATGTAGCTAAACCCAGACTCAAATTTCTGATACATAATATTGCCTCTTGCTTGTAATTTGTCACTAACTGTATTTAAATTAGTCTATACTCAAGCACTTTCCCCATTAGAAAGCCCTTTAAAGTAGGGAAGCTCTGCATGCTGCCCCTGCTTCCAGGGCTGACCCTGCATGTTCCATTGGCTAGGAAGTGTGGCTAACGAGAGCTGTGGGGGTGACACCTGTTGGTAGCTCACACTATGCAGAGCCACCTGGCCCCTCAGCAGAAGAGTCAGATGTGGTGGTCCTTTCTGGGAGCTACACAGGAGCCACGGAGCCTGCCTTTGCCCTACTGTGATGCTGACTGGGAGTCACACCTCAAGTAAGGTGGCCTGTCTGGAGCCTGCACCTCAACCCTCAACTCCAACTTGAAACCCCTCCTGCACTCTAATTCCCTCCCAAATCCTGCACCTCCAAACCTCATCCCATATCTCAACCCTCTGACCCACCCCAGAGCTTTACCCTCCCATGCAGAGCCTCCATCACCTCCCCCATCCCCATCTGCCCCAGCCAAGAGCTCCTTCCTGTGCTGCTTAGGCCTCAGGGGGAGTACTGTGTCCAGTTCTGGACACCACATTTCAAGAAAGATGTGGAGAAACTGGAGAAGATCCAGAGAAGAGCAACACAAATTATTCAAAGTCTAGAAAACATGAACTATGAGGGAAGACTGAAAGAACTGGGCTTGTTTAGTTTAGAAAAGAGAAGACTGAAAGGGGACATGATAGCAGTTTTCAAGTATCTAAAAGGGTGTTACAAGGAGGAGGGAGAAAAATTGTTCTCCTTGGTCTCTGATGACAGGACAAGCAGCAACGGGCTCAAATTGCAGC
Source organism: Pelochelys cantorii (assembly GCA_032595735.1). Lineage (NCBI taxonomy): Eukaryota > Metazoa > Chordata > Testudines > Trionychidae > Pelochelys > Pelochelys cantorii. The sequence goes on from CM064328.1 coordinate 67,399,582, forward strand.
AAAGGAGGTTTAGGTTGGACCCTAGGAAAAACTTCCTAACTGTTGGGGTGGTTAAACACTGGAATAAATTGCCTACGGAGGTTGTGGACTCTCCATCTCTGGAGATATTTAAGAGCAGGTTGGATAGACATCTATCAGGGGATGATCTAAATGGTGCTTGGTCCTGCTGTGAGGGCAGGGGACTAGACTTGATGATCTCTTGAGGTCCTTTCCAGTTCTAGTGTTCTATGACTCCTGTTCCCCAATCCCTTCATCCCAATCCATATCTCCAGATGGACCGCTCACACTTCCTCCTGTGCCTCAACTTCCTGTTGCAGCCAGGAGCCTCCTCCACACACTGAACCCCCTATTTCTGGCCCCACCTGAACCTAGGGGGATCGCCAAGCCTCTGACTTCCTCAACCCTGGAGGGACTGTAGTGAACTCCAGCTGAGGTTTTTCTGTGAATCAATGGGGTCCCTGGTAGAAAAAAGATTCCCTACCCCTGCTTTAAACAGTATTTGTTCTGTTCTAGATATGCATAAGGAAGCATTCTGATTCATTTGAAGTTAGATTCCCTAAATATTAATGACAAGAACAAAACACTTCTAAGATATAATTCCCAAATTTCTTGTTTGTAAAGCATTTAACAAAACCAGAACTCCATTAAAATTCAACTATGATATCTCCATCTATTTCACCTCTTTAGACTGGTCTTTCTCTGAAGCTGCTCCAGCCAGCTCAACAGCACTGTCACACTGTAGATTTTCTTCTCCTGTCTGCCCATATGCTTCATGTTCCATTCGGTCTACAGATTCAGGTAACTGCTCATCCTTCTCCAGAGTATCTTCATCCTCTTCTTCCTGAAGTAATACCAAATACAGCTCTAGCATTCCAAAAATGTACGAGCATGGTCATCGTGGTGCAATGAGCTAGTTAGAAATAAGCAACCGCTATTTTAGCTCAGTGGGGAATCATATTTCTCCCACAAATTTAAAAAAGGCTCTAGAGGTGATACTGGCAATTATAGACTGACTGAGAAAATTAGTTGAAACTATAGTAAAGAATAAAATTATCAGACACACAGATGAACATAATTTGTTGGTGGAAAGTCAACATGGATTCTGTAGAAGGAAATCATGCCTTACTAATCTGCTAAAGCTCTTTGAGGGAGTAAACAAACATGTGGATAAGGGGGATCCAGTGGATATAGTGTACTTAGATTTCCAGAAAGCCTTTGACAAAGTCCCTCACCAAAGGCTCTTAAGTAAAGTAAGTTGTCGTGAAGGTCCTCTCATGGATCAATAACTTGTTGAAAGACAGGAAACAAAGGGTACAAATAAATGGTAAATTTTCAGAATGGAGAGAGGTAACTAGAGGGGTTCCCCTAAGGGTCCATATTGGGACCAATCCTATTCAACTTATTTATAAATGACCTGGAGAAAGGGATAAATAGTGAGATGGTAAAATTTGTAGATGACACTAAACTGCTCAAGATAGTTAAGACCAAAGCAGACTGTGAAGAGCTTCAAAAAGATCTCACAAAACTAAGTGATTGGGCAACAAAATGGCAAATGAAATGTAATGTTGATAAATGTAAAGTAATGCACATTGGAAAAAAAGAATCCCAACTATATATACAATGTGATGGGGACTAATTTGGCAGCAACTACTCAAGAGAGATATCTTGGAGCCATTGTGGATAGTTCTCTGAAAATATCCATTCAGTGTGCAGTGGCAGTCTGAAAAGCAAATAGAATGTTAGGAATCATTAAAAAAGGGATAGAGAATAAGACAGCAAATATCTTATTGCCTCTATATAAAACCATGGTATGCCCACATCTTGAATGCTGAGTACAGATGTGGTTGCTTCATCTCAAAAGAAAATATATTGGCACTGGAAAAGGTTCAGAAAAGGGCAACAAAAATGATTAGAGGTTTGGAAAAGATCCCATATGAAGAGAGATTAAAGAGACTGGGACTTTTCAGCTCAGACAAGAGGAGAGTAAGGGGGGATATGATAGAGGTCTATAAAATCATGACTGGTGTGGAAAAAGTGAATAAGGAACAGTTATTTATTTGTTCCCATAACATAAGAACTAGGGGTCACCAAATGAAATTAGTAGGTTTAAAACAAACAAAAGGAAGTTTTTCTTCATACAGCGCAGTGTCAACCTGTGGAACTCCTTGCCAGAGGATGTTGTGAAGACCAGGACATTAACAGGGATCAAAAAAGAACTAGATAAATTCATGGAGGTTAGCTCCATCAATGGCTATGAGCCAGGATGGGTAGGAATGGTGTTCCTAGCCTCTGTCAGAGGCTGGAAACGGAGGACAGGAGAGGATCATGGGATGATTACTTGTTTTGTTCATTCCCTCTGGGGCACCTGGCATTGGCCATTGTTGAAAGACAGGATACTGGGCTAGATGGACCATACTGGGCTAAGTATGGCCATTCTTATTATATTCTCATGTTTGCAATGTCATGGGAATTTTGTTCAGGTGTTTCTGTCACTATTGCCAAAGGAGGGAAAAATCATTAGCCTGGAGAAGTAAAAGTTGTTATTCTTCAAATAAAGGACAATTCCTCTGCTAAGTTTTAATAAAAGAACCCCTGATATCCACGTAGAGTAAAAACTGTTTTTGAACCTGAGGTTGAAAGCCTTGGTCAGCAGCTGGGATCCTTTTCTCTCTCTCCTCTTCAGCAGATTCTTTATCTTCTGTCAGTGGTTGTATTTCCTCCTCTTCATTTTCCTTAGAGTCTTCTGTATTGCCGCCTTCTTGGTCATCAGGTTCTTCCCCCATTTCTCCTTCACCCTCTGCATTATCTTCAGAGGTGCCTCCTTCAGCTAACTCTGGATCTTTGGCTTTATCTCCAGTATCTTCTTCATCTTTATCTTCTCCTCCCTTATCTTCTCCATTTTCAGTCTCATCTAAATCCATAGGCTTTTCTTCTATCTCAAATGGATTTTCTTCTTCTGAATTAAAAGATAAGAAACTGACATAACTTTCAGCAAACAGACAATCTAATTGGAAGAAAAAAGGCTAGTGCTTCAAAATCCTAACAGGAAAAAATATAGCAGCCCCTTATATGGGAAATCACAGATTCTGCACACAAGTCACTTGCGTCCTCCCTAAGAAATACAAGTATTTATGTAAGGGCCCATCAGGGTCTATTCATTTTAACTAGCCCTGATCTAAATATTCTTAGCATTAATAGACTTTATTAAGTACAAATACTTGGAGGTACTACAGAAAGCACAGAGAATGCAGCAGCTGGGCAATATAACAGGCCTAGGGAGGCTGTTGAATTCATCACTACTCAATGAGCTTTTGGAATAAATTAAATGACACACGTGGTTTATGAGAGAAAATCTATTCCATATAGGTGATAGTATGGAATACAGACTCTCATCCAGCCCTACTGTTTGATTCCTGATGCCAAAACATACTAACTAGTAGGTACAGAGCGTTACCGCTATAAGTCACCTCGGCATACATCCATCTTGCACTAAAGTTGACGACACTTGTAGGAACTGATGCTTTATAAGTCCTCCCATTCCCCGCTCTTAAGTTGTGCAAAAAACCAAACAAACCCACAATCATCCAATTTGCACAAATGGAAGTCAGTGGCAGGAAAAAAAATTCCCCTCTAAGTTTTTTGGAACATATCTTGGACTTATAGCGAGGATGGCCTGAAAAGCTAGCAATGTTGGGATTGTTGTGCATCCAATTTTCTTATCAAGGATCTTTCCTCCTCAAACTCCTCCCTCTTTGTCTTTACAGACACCAAGCAGAGAACTGAATGATTTCTTAGTTGGCACCTTCTTCATCTTTGTCCTCATCGCTCCTCTCTCCATTCTCTAAGTTCAGGTCATCTGGAAGGTCCAAAGTTTCAGGTTCAGACTGCTTCTCTTGTTTACCATGATAGGGATCCACCTCATTCTCATCATATTCACGCTGAAAACCACGAGAAGAAAGCAACATATTGTAAGTAGAGAGAGAGGAAAAGGGATAAAAAGCAATTTCTGTAGAAAATGGAGATACATATATGGCACATTACATTTTGCATTCAAAATGGTGAATACTAATGTCTACTTATTAGTTTCTAGGCCAGCCTGAACAGTGGGTTTGAAATTGCACTAAAGCAGCATATGCTTTTTGGTGAAGTCACACTGCATTCTCTAACAAGATTCATTCCAGCATTTCTTGTTACCATTTCTGCTAAATAAGGTGATGCTTGTCCTCAATAAATAAATAAAGCTGCCCTCAGGAATTCTTTCATATGTTTTCAAAGACTCAGTGGGTATGTAGCTGCCCTCCTCAATTAATAGGCACTGCCTGCTACATCTTTTCTACAGTACGCACCCCTGATGTCTGTTCTAGATCTGTCTGGTCAGCAGAGAGGGATGCTGAAGAAAAGTATTTCTTACCCACTATACTGTCTTCTTCTTTAAGCCCCTCTCTGCTAATCAATCCTTTCTGTCCCAAAACATGATGCCACTGTGTTTAGAATATAATTTTTATTGCTCAAAGTCTTGGAGCAGGATCAGCCAGCCAGCTCTATTTCACATCACTAGGATGCATATCCATAGTTTGATCTGGCATTGATGGGTTTTTGAAGACAAACAATTTACAGATAGAGAAATTCTGTCATTAAAAACTGAAGATTACAGAGTTGCATTTAAACTCTTGTTCACTTAATTATTTATTTTTAAGCCTTATGGCAAATGCACTTGGGCTCCTGTACATAATTTCCAAGGACAAAAGAGACAGCAGGTTAAATCAGGGGTCAGCAACCTTTCAGAAGTGATGTGCCGAGATTTAACTTATTCACTTCTATTTACAGGCCTGCATGCCATCGATACCTTTTAAAGCCAATAATAGTCCTACTCACAGCAGCTTCATTAATAAATCAATTAAGATGCAGATCATACCATTTTAGTAACACAGGATTTAAAAAAATCATTAAGATCAGAGTTTTAGATATCCTCAATACTCCAAAAAAAAAAATCTGTTAAAAGAATCTTTTTCTTTCTTACTTTGGAATACACAAGCTTAATTCTTGGCTTCATCACAGACTTCTTGAGTGAGCTCAGGTAAGCCCCCAAGGTACATCTACACTACAGCTGGAGGTGTAAGTTACATCTCAAGGAGACATACACACACTACCCTTAGCTGAGCTAGTGCGCTAAGGGTAGGTCTGCACTGAAGTTAAAAACTCGCTGCTGTAAGGTGTGGAGCATATACACCTCCTGCTAGCACTAAGGGGAGCTGAAGATGCACCCGAGTGTCTGAGTGCAACGCTGAGCTGGTTGAAATTTTTAAAGCTTTTTCTTCTTTTAGGGAGCAGGAAAGGACTCTTTTCTAAAACAAAATGGTGACAGTTTGGGATGAAACAGCTGTCAAAATGGTTCCTCTTGTGTAAAAAATGTCACGCCTTTTCACTAACTCAATCTTCAAAGACTTTTATAACTAGTTAGTGCCAGTTTTTGGAGGGGATTTTTGTAAAGGAAAAATTTCACTAACTTCTTTGGGGGGAGAGGAGGGGAAATAGAAAAGATGTGGGACATTTTAAAAAGGGGAAAAAATGGGTCCATTTGGCACACTTTGAAAAGAAAATGAATTCTAAGTTAATATTTTGTTTTTCCCCTCTGAAAATAGGTCATCATAATTCAGTCAGTTCTGGTAACACAGGGAAAAATCATGAGTTATGCTTTTGTTGACAATTCCCATCAGATCCTTTAGCTTTGTTTTTAGATCTAGAGGCAGATATACAGAGGTATTTGGGTGCCTAAAGAGGCAGATACATGCCTAACCTGCTTTGCACACCACAAAACACCAGATGTCTAACTCCCATTAAAAGTCAAATGAAAATAAATGCAATTCCCATTAGGCACCAATCTGTCTCTTCATCTGAAGGGGGCTGTGTCCACGAAAGCTCATGATACCATCTACATGTTTTGTTAGTCTCTAAGGCACTGCAAGACTATTAATCTGTAACTGGAAAAACTTAAACAACAAACTTGGCTACCCCTCTGAAGCTTTTGTCTCTTTAGATATTTGTAAATCTAAGCCATTAACACCTCCTTATCTTGCTGCTCCTTTCAAGCATGGAGCAGCTCTGTTTAGCAGCTGCTTGATAATTCTCCTGGCCTGGCCAATCAGCTCAACTCCCTGCTTGTGCCCGGCTTTGAAGCGCAAGCAGCAGGGCAGGCTCCCTGCTACACGGGGCAGGGGCAGGTCTAAGCTCCCACCTGCGTGCCAATGAAAATCAGCTCGTGTGCCACTGATGCCCTGGGTTAAATAAATTTCATCTGAATTGTGAAAGAAAAATTTCTGAAGAGAGAGGCACTCTGTTGATCATCAAAACTTCACTGCAAGGTAGAGATAGTATTAACTATCTAGCTATTAGATAGCTATTAGCCAGGATGGATAGGAATGGGGTCCCTAGCCTCTGATTGTCAGAATGTAAAAATGGTTATATTTGGTCAGACCAAAGGTCCATCTAGCCCAGTATCCTGTCTGCTGAGAGTGGCCAATGCCAGATGCCCCAGAGGGAGTGAACAGAACATGGAATCATCAAGCAATTCCTCTCCCATCACCCATTCCCAGCCTCTGATAGTGGCGAGGGAGAAGCTGGAAATGGGTGACAGGAGAGGGTCACTTGATGATGACCTGTTCTGTTCATTCCCTCTAGGGCACCTGACATTGGCCACTTTCGGAAGACAGGATACTGGGCTAGATGGACCTTTGGTCTGATCCAGTATGGCCGTTCCTATGTTCATCAGTTAGTAATTTTAAGTAAGACTTATGTAAGCAATCTCTGACTTTTGGCACAATAGAATATGTATAGTATATTGAATGTGTGTTATTTTATCACCAAGATATAGTACACCTGAACCTCTTTAATCCGGCAATCTTGGGAAATAGATTATACCAGATTATGGCACCCCAGCCATGTGGGGGTCCAAATCATGGGTCAGACACCCAGATTAAGGAGGTTCAAGTGTATAATTTTTGGCACGGTCCTTCAATTACTAAATAAAAACACTTCTAGTCCATTATGCAATGTGCGGAGAACTTGAAGTGTTTTAACAGCAGGTCAGTATTCCCATGCAAATAATAAATGGCTTGTAACAATCTTGGTATTTTTTTAAACTAGGCTAGCCATTTATTATTTATTTTAAAAATACATTTTATATATTACTGGCTGTTTAAAAAATGTCATTACAATCCTTAGCATAATACAATGTTACAGGTTTCTGAAGGCCCTGTAAAGTACAACACTCTTACTGCTGTTTTAAAACCTTTTTACCTCATCTATTTGTTCGTGAATTTTCTCTTTGTTTTCACCATCCTCTGCTTGCTCCTGTTTTTCTTCATCCTTAGATGGCTTCTTTTTATCATTTTTATTGCCTGCATCTAAGCTGTCATCTTTTGCCACAAGTTCGGAATCACTCTGAGTTTGGAAACAAAAAATCCAAAAATTGATTATGCAAAATGCTAAGTTGAAGTTTGTGTAATTACATGGCTATGTGTCCCACAGGAAAAAAACAAAACACATTTAGTAAATACTCAAACTATCCCTTTCTGAGGCCATAGCCTACTATATAAGCGGTTACCTTCTTCAATTAATGTGCAACATTACTACAGACATGACTGACTTGTCCACACTCAGCAAGCATGGACAACCTAGACAGTAAGTTTAGGGACACTTGGGACATTTGGTTCAGGTTGATTTAATTCACTTGGGCATATTTTTGCACTGCGAGTTTGCAACTCACCATATCATGCTATAACTATGAGGATCAGTTTTTCCCATGGCTGGTCAGGAGAGGCCAAACTCTTGAAGACCAACTCTGGAGAATAGGAAGAAATCTCGATTTTCTGAATTAGGGAAAAAAACCCAACCCCTTAGTGCAGGAGTGGCCAACCCGTTACAGGCAAAGAGCTGGGAGGGGGGGGGAGGGGGGGAGGGAAGGAGGGCGGAAAGGGAGGGGAAGAGTTGTTGAGGGGAAAAAAAAAAAGCAGCAGCCCCCAGCCGTGTTTGGTCAAGCAAAAAAAGCCCCTTTAAGAAACGTGGTTAAAGGCTTTTTGGCCACATCAGGCTCCCACCGGCCGCCGCCAACTTGAAGACGCTGTTTTGAATGGCCGTGCCAGACGGCTCCCCTGCCCCAGTGAGCTCAGGGAGCCGGTTTCAGGGGCGCTGGGAGGACTTCACGAGCTGCGGGGGCGACTTCGCGAGCCCACTTTTGGGGGAGTGGAGGGAAGAGATGCATGCGGCTCACGAGCCATGGGTTGGTCATGGCTGCCTTACTGCTTCCATTTTACACACCCTCTCATTTGAAGGGAGAATTTAACTACTCCCCCGCTTCATATCAAGTCTCATGCTTTAGGTCACATTGAGGTTGTACACAACATAATAATATATTATTTTTATTCCTTTTGATCTCCTTTTGTTCTTTTTTACCTCATCCATTCCTGGTCCAAATTCTTCTGTTTTATTGTCTTCATTGGCGTCGTCCTCTTCCTCATCATCGTTATCACCCCAGAGCCTCTCATCCAGTTTATCAGCTTCAGCATCACCAAGATTTCCCATCTGCTTATCTAGCTCTTCATCATCATCTGATTTCTCACTGTCTTCTGTGTATGACACCACAATTCAATGGAACATGTCACAACACTGATTCTGTCAAACTACTATAATAATTTATTTATATAAATAAAATAAAATTACTATAGCAGTTTGAGAGAATAGATCTATCTATCTCTAACTTTACTCTGAAAAAGCACTAAAAGACAGCATCTTGCTATTCAAACATGAAGCATGTTCAGAAACAGCTGGGGATTCTATGTACAGTTGATCTATTAAGGCAAGACATAATTTTGCAAAATCTATTCTACACAAGTTTTATCACAATATGCTGTTGCACAACAAGCATGTGCTTTGCTGCAGAGTTTTAATTACATTAAATTTGTTAATGATTTATTACAAAACATTGTAGAATCAATTTCCCACCCGAAAAAGTTAGCTCTGTTTTCCTAAGTGACATGCAAAAGTCAATTACAGTCTATTTCTCCTGTACAAATGTATTAAAGTGTTGCTGAATATTATAATTTACTGAAATACTCATTGCTGAAAGACATCTGAAGTCATTAGCTCATTTGTAGCACTGTGATGGGTCATTTGATAATAGGAAGGATGGCCCATTCATTTCTTCCAGTAAAGTTGGCTGTGGTTTAAGTTTTGTAACTGATTTATTACTGTTTATACTTGAATATTTCTATTCTACTGTTAAACTTGGTTTAAGGGTATCTGTATGTTTTGCTATGTCAAAGTTACTAAATTAGTCAAACGCATTTCTAGCAACTATCAGATTTCCTTAATGAAAGAAACAAACCCTTTTTGTCCTGTTCCCCATCATGCATTTTCCCTTCAAAGTCCTCTGACATTTCAATTGCATTATCCTCTCCTTCAATCTCTGGTTTGGAGTCTGGATCCTCTTTCTCCTTTTCTTGATCTTTTTGGTAGGTGTCTTCCACCTGGATTATTAAATCAACAGTTACAACAGGATTGTTTTCAAAATTAATGTTTATTTTGACACTATCTTGACAATTACAATATGTAATTGTAATTATTTTTACCTTGATATAAAAAAATCTTGTTTCACCTTTTGTAACTATTGTTCCTTGAGATGTGTTGCTCGTGTCCATTCCATTGTAGGTTGTGTGCTTGCCACGTGCATGGGTGCCAAAAGTTTCTTCCCCTCAGTGGTATCCACAGGAAACTGACTCTGGCGCCCTCTGGAGCGGCACATGTATGTGCTGGTATGAGGGGCACTACCAGCTTTCCCCTCACCCAGTTCCTTCTTGCTGTAACTCTGACAGAAGGGAAGGAGGGTGGGCATGGAATAGTCATGAGCAATACATATTGAAGAACAATAATTACAAAAGGTAACTGTTTTTGCTTTTTTTCTTGCTTGCTCATGTCTATTTCATTATAGATGATTCCCAAGCAGTATCTCTGGAGGCAGGTAGGAGTTCAAAGATGGACTGTTGTTTGTAACACAAGGTCTGTCAAAGCCAGCATCATCTTTGGCCTACTGGGTGATTGAATAGTGTGGTCTGAAAATGTGTACTAATGACCACGTAGCAGCTGTGCAGATGTCCTCAAAAGGGACATGTGCCAGGAAGGTGACCAGTGATGCCTGATCCCCTGTGGAATGAGCCATCACTATCTGTGAAAGCAAAGTCTGCTCTATCTGGTAGCAATTATGGATGCAGGTGGTGATCCAGGTTGAAATAATCTGAGAAGACCTTTAGAGGCCCTTCATCCTTTCAGCCACTGCTGAGCAGATCTGTGAAATGGGTTGGTGCCATTCCAAATACAAGGTCAGGGCACACCTGATACCAAGGGTGTTGCAGATGCTTCTTCTTGTTGGAAGTGTGAGGCTTTGGACAGAATACCAGAAGGAAAATGTCCTCAAAATGGCCAAAGCCATGGTCCTGGCTATGGCATCTGCCATATCTGAGGCTGCCTGAAGGGCCACCCTTGCACTCTCTTCCCCTCATCAAGAATAGCCAAGAACTCCTTCCTGGGCTCCCCTGGCAGCGAATCCACAAATCTGGCCATAGACTGCTAAACGTTACAGTCATAACAGCTAAGTAGAGCCTCGTGATTGGCTTCTCTCAATAGTAGGCTGGCAGTCAAATACATTTTTCTGCCAAAAAGATTGAGCTTCTTTTCATCTTTTTTCTTAGGGGTCAAACCTGGTTGCCCTTGGCTTTTGTGTTCATTGTCCGCCGATACTACTGGATAGCTTGGGAAGGGGTGAGTATACTATAAAGGTATTCAAAACCTTTGGCCGGCACATATTTCCTCATTGCATGCTTGGAGATGGGGGACAGAGTGGAGGGAATCTGCCACAAGACCTTGATCAGTTTTACCATTCCCCCATGAACAGGTAAGGCCACCTCGGGCACACAAAATATTGAATAAAGCACTGGAGGGTTCTGACAATTATGGGCCTCTAACCCCAGGTTTGCTGCCTCCCTTTTAAGTAGCTATTGGTGAGCTTTTACATCATCCTGAAGAACTGTGTGGGAAGGCCCTGCTACTGCTTCATCAGGTGAAGAGGACGAAGAGATGGGAACAGGTGGGTCAGACAACTCTGCTTCCCCTCTTTGGAATCCTGCTCTGATTTTTCCTGAGTCAGAGGGTGGGCAGGAGACTATTGCTGATCATTTCTCAGATGACCCTGAGACTCACCAGTGCACAAGCTTCAACATCTGAGGAAACCTCCAAGGGTTCCAGAACTGCCACTGTCCCAGCTACTGGCTCTGAGGCAATGTGCTCACTGGCAGTGCCGGGGGCGAGAGGGGGAGGCAGAGGGAGGGAGATGGATGACTCCAGATGCCCCGGCAGGTGACCTTGGCCCACAGGCAATGCACTTTTCCTGTTTGAATGTGAGGTGGAGGAAATTTGTCTTGTGGACCAAAGCGGTACTGCCATCACCTATCTGCCCTTTCCATGCTTGCTGTCCCCACATCCCTCTCTTGGGACTGCTGCTGAAATGTCACATGCCTCATGATCTGAGAATGGTTTTTCTCCATTGACCTGGAACAAGAGTGGGGAGACCTTCATCTCAACTCTGGAGACACCCCTCTGAAGACCTGTACTGGCAACCTGGAGATCATTTGGAGACTGGTATCCGGACTCAAGGGATCAGTGCTATGGGTCTGGAAAGCAACATGGACACTCAGAGGACTGGTGGTGGGCCTCTGGTGGCTGGTGATGCACCTCTGGGGCTCTGCACCAGACAGTTGGCGATCAATGCTGGAATCCTGGGCAGTGGAGCTGGGAACTCTGGCAAGTAAGCTGACTTGTACTGGAGGACTGATGATGCTCTTCTGGAGAGCATTGGTGGGACTGTCACCTGCAACAGTGCCGGGGAGCGGTGCTGTATAGACTGGGACTACTTAAAGAGCTTCAGGGCACGTTTTCCCCTAGAACAGGAAACCTCACTGGCAGGGATCAACAGCACCAGAAGGGATAACAGAGGCCTGGCATGCCTTTGATGTGGAACGCACTACCAGGTGTTGGATGCTCCTGCCACTTCCTGGGGTGGTATGCAAGTCTTGGAGGAGGCTTGACAGCTCTGTGGATGCTGAAGACTGGCTATGGTCTGGAATGGGTGAGCTGCCCTGTGGAGGTCTTTGTTCATCACTAGCTCTCCTCCTCCTTATGGGACACCGGAGACTGCTCTCTCCCAGGCTTTTTCTGCTTCTTAGCTGGCATTGGGGAGGGAGACCAGCACCAGTTCAAGGTTGGTGCTGGCAGCACGCTGCGCACCAGTGCAGCAGTGCTCGGGATGGAGTTTAATCTGGCTGGCTCAGAAACCAGCTTGAGCACAGACACCTTAAGGAACAAGTGAAGCCAAATGCCCTGCTCTTTTTCGGTGCATGGCTTGAAACTTACATAAGTGACATCTGTTGCTCACATGGCTTCCCCCAAGCACTTCAGACAGCTTAGATGGGAGGATCGCTGATGAGTATAGTTTTTTTTTGCAATGGTCGCAATGTTTGAAGCCTGGAGATCAAGGCATGTCCCATCCCTGGGCTAAGTGCTGTAGGAGACTAACAAACTATTTCTACACTAAACACTAAGCTCTGGTCTACACTAGGGTATATTTCAAAATAACTCCCCTTAGATCAAATTTGTAAGTGAAGCATTCACACTACCAAGCCCATTATTTCAAAATAACGGGCAGCTTATTTCAAAATCTGTACACCTGCTTTCCTTGGGGAATAACGCTAGTTTCAAAATAGTTATTTCGAAATAGCAGTAGTGTGGACGCTCTGGTGCCGCTATTTCAAAGTAGCTACTTCCCACAGCAATTCAAACTAATTACTCCCCAGTGCTTCCTGGGACTTCAAGTCAAGGTAGCATGTCCACATTAACAATGCCTGCCTCAGACTAATTTCAAGGCTTCTCCATAGTGGTGACATGCTATTTTGATTTTGTAAAATTGGGAATTAAGCCAAATTTAGTTATTTCAGAATAGTTTCCTTGTGTAGATGTGCCCTAAGGGAACTATTAAATATTATACAGAAAACATTTCTAACAACTATATACAGTAGAATCACAAACAGAAAGAGTGGAAAAAGTAAAGCTTGCTGAAGCAAGAGAACATTCCAGAGCCATCACTGGTCATAGGAAGGAACCAGGAAGAGGGCTGTGGGAAGAGAGAAAGCTGGAAGAACCTCTAATACTGATCAGACCTCCCTTGTCCAACACCCTCGGGACCCGAGTCATCCCAAACAATGGAGTTTGCTGGACTAGGGGAGGTCAAGGCTCCCTACCTGGCTGTAGGCTCTGCTTCCAAGTGGGGCTGCGCTCTGTCGCTTGCCGCTGCCTCCAGCACTCCACTGGGCACACCTGGCCGGGGCTGCATCCCCACACCATACCAGCCCCGGACAGGGGCTGGCCCCACTCCCTCCAGCCCCGGCCAGAGCTGCGCCCTCACGGAGGCTGTGCTTCTCACTGAACCAGCCCTGGCTGAGGCTGTGCTGCCCACTGCCCCAGCCCCGACTGGGGCTGTGCTCCTGGCTGCCAGCCCTTGCCAGGGCTGTGCTCTTCACCACACTAGCCCCAGCGGGACTCCCCACCATCAGCCCAGCCCAGGCTGTGTTTCTGAACCTGGCCAGCCAGGGCTCTCTATTCCAACAGTATTTATGGTCCTGCTGGACCACGGATGTTGCCAGAACAGGGAGTCCCTGATTCAGAGGTTCAACCTGTGCTGGCAAAATGCATGCCACTCTTGAGGGCACCAGACCCAGTCCCCTATGGATAACACTAAGGGAAAAACTTTTAGCACCAGTGTATATGGCGAGCACACACACCTACAAATGAACAGATATGAGCAAGTACTCGAAGTAGAACCTGACTTCTTGACTGGGCAGTAGTGCACTCAGTAACATCTCCAACACAACCTATGTATTTTATTTTTCAAAACTTTAAACAAAAAAATTATCTTTCCATGGTTGTAGTAAAAAAGAATAACCAACCCTAGACCTATCTTGTTTAGGAGGTCTCATGTAAATCAAAATTGCTTACTGAAACTCAAAATATACCAGTACCACAACTATGATGTAATCAAAGGTGATATTTGTATGGCTGCCTTTTGTCATGTTTAAAAAGTATAACAATTACAGGATTGAAGTTATGAACATTTTTACTTTCTGAAATTAAGTCCTTTTCAGTAAAAATGGTCCAAAAAAGAACCTGAAATTAACACAAATGACTTTTGCAGTGTGTAGCAATTTACAGGAACCAAGAATGCTGTTTAAATATTGCGTCTTAGTCTAGTGTAGATTACTTACTCTGAAAAATCAAACGTACAACAAATTCTACTCATGGTAACCAGTATTAACGTAGATTACACATTTGGTTTGCTGTGGCAAATGCTAATCCTCAAAATAAATGTTGATTTCAAACAACAAGCAGCATTTTGTTTCTAGTTGTTTTTGAACCAAAGCATATGCACATACCTGGTCTTCGTTTTCTATTTTGTCACTCACGTCCTTCTTGCCTTCCCCATCTCCAATACCACCTCCTTCATAATCATGGAACTCTGTTGCTCCCTCTCCTGCTGCATCCTCCATTAATTCTTTTGGCAGACAAAATCCCTACAAAAGAGAAGCATATTTATTGACAAACAGTAAAAATAATACTGACAATATGAAAGATAGGAAAGAATAAGTGATCATTTTAACCAATAATAAGAACAAAGAAGTGTTATACTTTGAAACCTGTTTCTTTATACTGTCTCTATGCTGGCTTCTATAGTATTTACTCCTAGAAATGTATATTTGTGAAAATTTGAATAAATCCTGAGTAGAAATCAATTGTTTCATTAGCAATGAAAAAATGAAAAAAATCTCTTAAGAAGTCTAACATTTTTTGTTTGTAATCCATGACTTCGCTCTGTAAGTATACCATGCTACTACATGCAACCAAGAAATGAACCAAAAAAATCAATGAAATCTCTTCAAAAGTCATATTAAAATGGAGAAAGCAAATTTTAGACGTAAGTAAATTCAAACTATACTTACACAATGTGTATATTCACATTTAAGCCACTGTAGACTTTTGCCTACATTATGTATTATTAATATCAATCTAATAATGTCTCTAAAGGTTCTTACCTTTTGGGCAAGGTCTGCAAATATTCTAGTCAGAACAGAAAGCAATTTCCCAGTACTTCTGTGAGATGCCAAGGAAACAATGAGGTAGAACAGGATAAGATCTGAATACTTGGAGAGCATGGGCATTAGGCGCACTAGCAAATGGCAAGATTGATTGAAGAACTGCAGATTAAAGACAAGGGGAAAAAGACCTTCCAGTCATGACTCCATCAACATTAAAATGAGTCCTTAGACAGGGTAGCACTACTGAAAACACAGGTACTTAAATCATGTGCTGCTTTGACTAAATAATCTGCCTGCACCATAAATCCAGTTTAGTTTGTTTAATATGTGCCTTTTAGAAATTCTCTACCCTGAAAAATTGCATTGTAGCGATTTGTTCTTAAGTTAAGTGACTCATAAAGTACTCAATTTTAAGCCTAGAAAAAAAAATACATGAAAATGTTTTTTCAGATACACACTTAGTGTACATATTTTACTTAAATTCCTTCAGTTTTTAGTGCTTTTTCTATCTTTCACATTTCATAAAATCTAAACCGTTTTTTCCCTATAAAAAGTACAGACTTGTCTACAAAGACAGTTAGTTTGTGGCAACCTGGGATGTAAATCTACTTCACATCAGTCCACATCATTATGCAATGGAAGTTCTGCAATGCACTTCGATTCACCCCGTTTTCACACATCTTTCCAATTTTAAAGATAAATGCCGGTGAAGTGGGTGGTGAGGTGAATACAGTGAATATTTATGAACCCATATTCAAATCATCTTCCCTTTGAAACTACAATACAAAAAGAAAGGGAAGAATGAATTTACCTTGTGTTTGTCTGCTGTGCAATCCTCTCCATAAGATTTCAGTCTTTCCAGGAGTTCTGAAATGGCTGAAATTATTTTCTGCACATGCAGAGAACTCACATCCGCACAGAGGTTTTCATCCAAAAGCTTAGTTAAAAGCCCCGATTTGAGTCTGTCGGTTGAGACCTCCTCCTCTTTGACAGAAGAGCAGAAACACAAAGTTATCAAAAACAGTCTCTAGAATCTCAAAGCAAGAAATCCAGAAATTCCTATCTCTATCAAGCCCCATAGATAGTTCCAATTAGAATGAAATCTGTAATATTCAGTAACAGACGCTACTTAAATGCAGGTGTAATGTAGGCGTGCATAACTTAAGTTCACAGACTTACCATCTTCCTCCAGGGATTTTTCTTCCTCCTTTCCTGCTTCCTGTTTTCTCTCTGTTAAACTCTGGATGGCATAGAGGACAACATGGATGGCAGTTTCTACTTGGTTCGAGAAATGCTCTACAAACTCATCATCTGATTCTTGGTTCCCTTTTGAAACAAAATTGTCATCTTAACATGGGAATGTACTAAATTTTATCAGTAGTCATTCGTCAAATTTTCCTTATACACAGCAAACATTATTCTACACGATACATTGACTGGCATCTATGTCAATTTGGAGAGTTTCATTCTTTCCAGGGACAGCTAATAAATGTTACTAGGGGTGTGCTGAAAGCTTCATTAAACAAAGAGAAGCAGAGCATTCAGACTCAAAAGTTTGATCAAAGAGACATTTAATCAACTCTGCAGAGCTCTAGTAGTTCCAACCAACATCTGGGTTAAGACTTTGGTGTGTAATGTACAATTATTGGAAGAGATCAAAAGCATGGGAAGTTTAAAAGGATTGGTGCACTTGAGACCAATCTGAGAGACTGCCAAAAGTGACAGGTGCCACAAAGACAGGAAAGATATTTTAAAAAACGTAGGGGGGGACTGGGTAGCAGAGTGTGTAAACATTTTTAGAAAAGCATTCAAACTTTTCAGAGCTAAGCCAAAATGAAACATGGATAGTTTGCCCATCATGAAGGGGCATCCCATTTTTTGGCTTAAGCTCATGGAAGACAAAATAAAATAGTGCTTTATTTTTCCCCCTCCATATGGGTGAACATTTACACTCACAGAATTATGGTACACATAGGGTACGTCTAGACTACATGGCTCCGTCGACGGAGCCATGTAAAATAGTTACTCGGCATAGTCAAAGAAGTCAAAGTCATAGTCAAAGAAGCTATTTAAATAATCCCCACTTCATTAAAATAAAAATGGCCGCCGCGCTGTGCCAACGATCAGCTGATCCTCGTTTCATGAGGCATACTGGAGCGGTCGACAAAGGCTTCCCTTGTCGACCACACCGCATCTAGACTGCCGCGCTGTGCCGGATCAGCTGATCATCGGCACAGCGCAGTGGCCATTTTTATTTTAATGAAGCGGTGATTATTTAAATCCCCACTTCTTTGACTATGCCGAGTAAACTATTTTACATGGCTCTGTCGACTGAGCCATGTAGTCTAGACGTACGCATAGTGCAGACAGGCACTGTGCAAGTTTCCTCATACATCCCTCCCAAAGTACTTTTCTCAATCCTGAACTACAGCTACAGAATTAAGCAGACACTATAGACTACACAACTTGTGTGATGACTCTGCAATGGGCAAAAAGTTCAGACTAGATCAAATTAGTTTTGCTGTGCCCTACACACACTTCAACTCAGATGTCCTGAATTCTCATTTAAATTTCAAGAGTACAGGAGCAGTCCTTACCACCACAGTCTGAAGTCAAACTGAGAAGCTGGGTTTTCCAGGAAGTGAAGTCTGCAGCAGTTTTAACAACTTCCTCTTGGATGTATTCTAGGCTCTTGATTAATGCCATCTCCTTTGTAGACTGTTTACTTTCCATCCCCTGAAGGACATATAAGGAGTCTATGCTTTGCAACTGAGTTGAGACTTTCAACAAACAGCTCAGTCCTGAACTGCAAACTTCAAAATCTTTCCTGGAAGAAGAAAGAAATGGCACAGTATTGAAAGAAACATATATTTAAAATTACAACTTTACTTTTTAAGATGGAGATTCCTTTATTTCCTAATGGAATAAAAGTCATGGAAAAAAGCACTGATACCAAGGGACAGATGGAGAACCTACTGTTTTGCTTCTTTGTAATATATTAAGAAAAGCCATGAGGTGGTGGGTGGGTTTAACAAAAAATTCTACTGGTATTTTAAATTAGAAATTCATGCCTTGTCTAACCTGGAACTACAGAAGTAACAGAAAAACCAGTTGGATGTTATCACTGGAGACCAGAGACAAATGCTGAGCAGCACAGGGCAAAGAATTTTTGGTTGGATTATTAATGAGAATTTATTTTTTGTTAATAACTATTTAACTCAAATACCAGACAAACACTTAGCAGGAGAGCAAATCAAAGCCTCTCTCTTTCTGTTAAGGATGTAGGATATCCCAATTTCTGAGATTGCCCAAATGTATTCCAGCAAAATCAGGAAAGGACAGACTTGACATCCCAAATAGTCTAAGGTTAAGATTAAAAAGTAAACAGGAAAAAAGAAATATCTTTCAGATTCTTAAAAAAAAAATCTCATGAACTCTGAAATGCACATAAAGTGTTTAGATACTATGCATGCACACAACTCACCAAGAGTAAAATAAGGTTTCACAAGACTGTTGTCTTATTCTATCTATATCTGCTTTCACAGCCTTTACCTCTGCAAGCATCTCAGTCACACTTGCAGATAACTGCTGCCACAGTTGATCCTGTTTTCTCATCCTACATCCGGAAGGAAGTTGATCTGCAGCCACTGGAGACAAGTATTTTAACTCTGAAAGGATTAGGTCAGGTATTCCCACCTGGGGATTTTCCAGATTCTGTTCAGTTCCTTTACACTGGAGAATGTTTGTTTGCATATCTGTCCTTATATCATGGCTACAGTTTAAAGACGGTTCTCTTGGGCAGCACTGTACAAACCAAGATAGCTGCTGAAGGACCATCATACATTGCATGGCAAGATGTTGCAATCTGTCAGTCCACTGCTGAACACTATCTTGAGGAGGAAAGGCTACAGTATATTCCTGAGTAATATTCATCCTTGAATCAATCTCCTGTACACAACTCAGGAGATTCCTGTTTAGAAGAGCATACAAAAAGAAAGGTTAAAAAGACTGTTGGTATTCAAAAACTGCATCATATTTCCTAGAAGAACCACCTTAGAAACAAGATGATATTTTATAAAATCAGAATAATGTAAAATATTTGTTATATCATTATCACTTTCCCCATCCAGATATAAATAACTTTTATTAAAGGACATTCAGAATATTTTAAAATTATTTCTATACATTTTCTCATTATATGCAATAATCTCTCGAAAGCTAGAAAATGAAGCTTTATCTAATGGATTTCCCTCCCCTTCGTTCTGTACACATGAGTTTCTTAGGATCTGCTTCATCAAAATACTGTAGGTTTATTAAGACACATAAGATCAACTGACTCACTGGCCTTCATTCAATTATTCTTCACATTCTTCCACTATTTAAAGTAGCTAATTTTACCAAGCCACCATATGATCACATGAACCTGCCATAAATTTCAAGTTACAGCAATGCAGTTAAATATCTCTGCATACTTTATATAGTCACATTATTGCAAGGAATTATGAGAAGTACAGAAAATCATGAACAAATATTTACATTGCAGTATCACCAAAAGGCTGTAATTCAGATTGGGAGTCATGCAAAACCCCCACAACAGTCCCTAATTCAACAGCATAAAGGGTTACAATAAGAATTTGCGGATGCATGAGCAAGACAGCGGAGTTGGCAGGGATATCAATAAATCATAAATCAACAAAGTGACTGACAATGGAATAAATTACCTAAAGTAAAGGGATTTATCTAATGAACATTTTATTTAGCCCAAGAGCTGTGAACTCCTAAAAACACCACCATACAGGATTTTTCCTTTTATACTCTGCTGAGATTTCCATATTTTCATTGAGTGTCATGTGTGTCAGCCACTTGCTAGCTAACTTTTTCCCCAAAACTGGACAAGCTAAAATACAAGTTGAAGCAACTTAAGTCAAATCAGCACTACCACTAACAAATGGCTTCTGTTTGGCAATCAAAGGATGTAGACATAATTTTGTATTGTGATTCTTTTCTGGTCTTCAATTGTGTCTCTCTCTCATTTCTCTTAATTTTTTTGATTCAAAGTAGGGTACTTATTTCCTAAATTTTTCAATCTGCTTGTCCAGATTTAAGATCAGTTGTGACTATTTTACTCCATGTTTTAATTTCAGAGACTGGAGCTGTTAGTCTGTTGAATTAAACACATAGTATTAAAGTCCAGAACAGGGAAGTTAAGAAGTGTGGGGTTTTTTTGTAAACGTGTAACTGTTGAAATTTTCAGCGGTCACATGTTTACATGTGGGGGGCAGGAGGCAGGCTGGGGGAGGGAAAGGCCACTCCATGGGGAGACGGTGAGCCATGCTGCTGCGTCCTGCCTGCTCCTGCCAGCAGGGGGAGGGGCCTTGTATGTAACCGTGAGGGTTATCAGTCACCGTTTAAACGAATACATGGTCATATCTCTAGTTTAGAATGGTAATCAGAAATTGATGTTTGCTCCCAGAGGGGAGACAAATGTGATCTAATCAAAATTCCTTTTCTTTTATTTGAGAAATCAGACTAGACAAAAAATAAAAACAAAAGAAAAATCTATGCCTTCTATCACACAATTTTCCATTCTTATATAAATTTAAATATTTTTAGTCAACTTCCTCTTCACCATTAAAAAAAAGGCTATACTAACAAAATGTGAGATACCTCAGTATTATCCACTGTTCTGTCAAAGCAGTGAGTAAGCTCCTCTGCATAATAAGCATCTTCATAAGATGTGCAGTGAATCCTTTACATCTATCAATGCTACCTAGTCCAATTTCCTGAAGAAAGGTGGGAAATCAAGCAAAGGTGAATACAACTGTGTTCAATTACATTACAATGCTTTGGACTGTGAAGTCTAATAAGACCGCATACAAAACAGCATCAGACTTAGTCAGTGCTTGGTGAGAGAATATCTGGAAAGTCTCAGATATTACAGGAGTTGGCTCTGATTTAACAGGAACCATTCCCCCCCCCCCCCCTTTCAATACTAAACTAAAGCATTAGGTAGTGGCATTTTGCTGGCAAGGTGCAATCTTCTGTGTGAGGAACAGAAAGGAGGCTCTGACCTGGTCTGATCATCATAAATGCCAGAACACATTTCATGAATGTAGAGATGCCAATACTATTGTACTGGCCAAATTCCACACTGGATAATTTGGATTTTGTCTACCTAAATATTTTCCACAGCTCAGGAGAGGCTAATGGGATTCAAGTATATATACACAATGCAAAAAACAATTTGGGATGAAAGATGCTGCATGTAAAAACATTGATTATTAAACAGCATCTTTGATTATTTTTACATTATATATTCACAAAACCAGAGAGACTCAATACTTTTAAATCACTAAGTTGGAACACTATCCCCAAACCAGATTTTAAATAAGCGTAGATCTTCTATGACTGTAATTCAAGTCATGCCATCCCTTAATATTAGGAAAATCCCAACTGAAAGCGGTAAAATAAAATTCACATAAAAAGCTCTCTCAGCTGTTGTTTGTTGTTAAACCTTTACCTTGACAGGTGCTAATAATGCTGTCTGAAGCCTAGAGTGGCGTGCAAGAGATTGATAGAAGTACTTCTGGCATCCATCCCAGACAGAAGAGATCTCTGTCAGCAACCTGAAACAGTAGGAACAAGTCTGACTTGAAAAAAACAACAACACTATATCAGAATCCTAGAAAGCGTAACAGAGGCCTGGTATCACCAAGCTTAGAGAAGATGGGTTTAGTCGTTCATTTAGCCAATGAATTTAAGTGAATGATTTAATAAGAAAACAGTTTTTTTGGTTCATCTGTGCTTGTTTTAAAGGAAAACACACTAAAAAATTGAAATTACTAAAAATTCTTAATTAAATCAATTTTAATTAAGACTCAGGTAATGCAACTCACCCCTACACATCACCTTCCAAAAATCGTTCTACAATTTGAGACATTAAATTGTAACATTTATGAAAAAATTTCCTTATGGGCAGGTTAAATCATAATTGCCTTCTTTGGAGACCTTGCACCTTCTTTTCAAACATTTGTTGGGGATAGGAAACTAAACTAAATGGACCACTGGTTTGATCTGGAAAAGAAATTCCTATGACTCTCGAGTCATAAACACTCTTTTAAAAAAAGTTTTAAGTGTTTTTCTGCCCCTATTTGGATTAAAAAATACTGCTCCCTCAAGTGTTTTTAGTTATAGTAAAATCTTAGGTGCTACTACAATAGGAGTAACATTTTCAAGTTGTTTACTGAACATATAAAGTAAAAGTAATTCATAGATCTAAAAAAACCCCTAAAAATAATCCAGAAAGAATAGGCAGAAGAACAAGTCATTCCAGAAGCACTTAATTTTGTAAGTGATGTTTATGGTTAATATTACATCCCAAAAGTATAAAATGCTAAGTACATACATGGTGTCCAATTCATGTGTGCAACTGACTAGGGCTAATGCACTGTGTAAATCCAACGGGTGCAGGCAAAGCATATCCTGAGGGTCTTTTGAACGAGACCAAGCAAGGCCTTTTCGATACGACAAACCTAGAAAGACATTTTAAAAAAGCATATACCAAATCTTCATGCTCTGGTACTTTGATACATAGTATGAGACCTAGTCAGTACCAATTACGCTAAAACACACAAAAGGTTTCAGCTATTTCTGAGGCTAACAGCCCTTTAGGCAACCATAAGTTAGTAGCAGATTCAAGATCATATTAGAGGAACATACAGGAAAGGACTGTGTGAAAACAAGTGGACATTAACCTCAGGGGTGATTTGAAAGTGGGAGACAGGTAAGACATGATAGAAGCAAACTAAAAAATCTGAATCTGAAAGGCAAAAAAAGAAGTGTCAAACAAAACTAGGGTAAAAAATACAGCCTGATGACTTCTGAAACTGATCAGCCCTGTTATTCTAGTTCAAAACAACTGAGTTAAGTGTAATATTGCTTTCACACAAGCCAATTTAAACAGTATTTTCAAAGCATGTGTAAATATAATTTTAGAGCCAAATAGGTATTATATAATAGCATCAAATGAATTCAAGTCACAAAGGCATATGCCAACTCCTCAAACAAAGGGAAGATAATCGCAACAAAAAACACATAGCACTTTTCATTTATAATCTCAGTGCTTTAACAAAGTTGATCAAGGATCGGCCTCCAAATCTTACACGAGGAAACCTGAAGCACGGGAAGGTTAAAATGTCCATGGTGTTGTAGTGAATCAGTGGTAGAGGCAGAACCCAGGTGTGATGCCCCAGTCCAGTGTCCAAGCTACTAAACACCACCACCTGATTACAACATTACATCAATGACCAGCCACACTTTTATAAAGTTTCTATTTCAGCAAGGTTATCACAGACCACTATCAAAGGGAAGTTGTCCATCTACTGGGTCACTTCCAGACATTCTTGTATATGGTCATCTAAATAAAAAAAAACTTTGATATTCTGGGTACTACTTACCCAACATGCCCTGAGAAATGCTCTCTCTCAAGTATTTCCCACACACAAAAAAATCAAGAGTCCAGCCCCTCAGAAATAAGGGAATTGGTTTAAAACTCATGAGATTTTAAAAATAATATATTTAGTACTTTTTACTTGACTTCTGATATGAACCTTTAAGGTGCATTTTAGAGACTCGTCTGGGTCACACTTTCAAGGTTCTCAGCAACTATAAGGCCTAGAAACTTAACTTTTTTTAAAATGAAAGTTGAGAATCCCACCTGAATCATAAACCTCCGGAAGCAGTGGCTTTAAAAAAAAATACACCAAATACTACAAGACTCATGATAAAAATCACAAGAGTTAGCCACACTTTGACTTGTACCCTATGTTTCTGAGACTGAGAGAACAGGGACAAGGGAAAAAAGATAAGGTTTAAATGTTGACAACAGCTATCTGTTGTGACTCATTGCAAATTATTTAAATTTACCACACAAACTCACATGTAAGACAAAAGAAGCCTAAAGAATCAGGGCATTAAATTGGGCGATCACTTTCTACCCATCAGTCAGTCTATACACACGGTTACTCAACCAAGAGATGGGAAGAGAGACTTGAGCATGCTCAAAGGCTGGGGAAAGATGAGGTTTAACAAGTTTCAGGAGGCTGCTGAGAAGGCTGCTGGGCTTGAAGCCTCACTGTGGGCCAGTAAAACAAATGACCATGCTAAGAAAAGCCACAGAGCAGCACTGAGAAGTATCTGTATGTGCAGAGATGATATATTTTGTCCTTTTTTCAGTGACCCAAGATAGCTGTGAACGGGTCCATCTGACGAGAATGGAAACGGTGCCGGAACAGTTGCTTTGGAGCTTGCCATTCATCTTTGAAACTTTCCGCACTGCCTTGCTAACATGCCTCAGCATGTTCTGAATCCCTTGCCTAGGCAAGCAGTTCAGCCTTCATGTCCATTCATTCCATAGCTTCTCTGCCAATATTAGCCACTGAAATGTGGAACCTTGTTTGCTATGGTCAATACTGAAATCACTAACTGATTTCATATCAGCTTTGAATCAGAGATGGTTATTAGCAAAAGCAGGGCAGTGACCCCGGACTAGTTATTCTGACTAAATGCTCTGAAACAGAGATCATTTTACATATAATGTACAATACCAGGAGATGAATGGAAAGGCTGTTCTAATAATCCTGACTGACACCAAAATATTAATCTACATGAAGTTTTGATGCACACATCAAAAAAAGTTCAATATTGGTTTACATGCTCATGAAAACATTATCCATTTCGATGCCTCAATTCAGAGAAAGAAACTAGTATCACTTAATGTGTGTTTATCAGCAAAAGTATTCTATCCTACATTTTCTGTACTTTTAGCTCAACCACATTTAAATCAAATCTCACCTGTTTTAGTTAGGCTTTTAAAGAGCTGTGATAAAGCCCGTTGTTTCTGCATAAGAATATGTTTGACCTCTGACTTCTGTTTTTCTTTATCTGCAGCCTGATTAACTGTTAAGTTCTGCAGTTCAAGTACAGAAACAATGATATCACCTGCAGGGGAGACAGTGGTGGGAGAGAGACTTGGAATCTCAACATGCATAAATTAATTACAGAAGGGAGCCATATAAATAAGTAATTAAGAAAATGTTCTTAGATTTTTTTGTAGTCAGGCTGTCATGTGAATATCATTACTGTTTGCATCTCTATAAACCGGAATTGTCTGGTCTGACAACATCTGTGGTCTGGATGTTCCAGGATCATAGTGTCCCAACATGCTGCAGGATGAGGGGCGCTTTGAGCCCAGCGCAATGCGAGGGAAAGGCACAGGGGACAGGTGCCCAGTGCATGGCCCAGCTGGGAAGCCTAGTGCACAGCTCAGCAAGGCTGTGGGAGGGGGTGCCAGAAAGGCCAGCTGGGCTGGATGTGTGTGTGTGGGAAAGCCCAGCCCATGAGACCCAGCTGGGCTGCCTGGAGGAACTGGGGAGCCTGGTGCATGGTTCAGTTGGGCTACAGTCAGGGGGGAGGGGTAGCCAGGAAGGCCAGAGTGTGTGGGGCGGGGGGATGGAAGGGGGGCAGGAAGCCCAGGGCACAACCCAGCACGGCTACCGGAGGAGCTGGAAAACCCAGTAGGGCAGCAGGGTAGGGGGAGAGACCGGCAGCAGGGGGGCCAGAAATAACCTCCAATGGTCCAGAAAAATCTCTCATCCAGGACCACTCAAGTCCCGAGGGTGCTGGACCAGGGAGGTCCAACCTGCAGTGTTTCCAATACTCACCTGTGAACTGGTCAAGACTCTCCACCAGGTCTAGAAATGAGTTCTTCTTCATAAGAGTTGAACATAATATCTTCATTCGCCTTGTGAGCTTGGGCAAGCGACACTGAAGAGATTCTGTATCAAACGTAACTCCACTAGAGCATTTTTCTGAGAGCAGAGTCTGAGAAAATGGAAGAAATCATCATCCTTAGCAACAGACAGCTCCACAAGGATCATAGCTAGTGCTAAGGTTCTGTCACAGAGATCACGAAAGTCATGGAATCTCTGACATTTTCCACTTCAGTCCCAGGGTGGTGGGGCTCTAAGCCATGCAAGCAATGGTGAACCCTGCAGCTTCCAGACATACGGGGCGGGGAGGAAGAAGGAACCTGGAAGCCTGAGCTGACAAGGGCAGTGGAGGGCTCCCAGAGTCTGAGCCTCAGCAGGCAACGGGAGATCCAGAGCACCAAGCCACTGGCTCCACAGCTCTTAGTGATCTGGAGCTCTGAGCCACTGGCCCTGGAGCTCAAACCAACCACAGGGAAAGGAGGCTCCCTCAGGTTTAAGCAGTCACAGGTAGTCAGGTACGCTGGAGTTTCCAGCCATCATTTGTATCTGGGAGAGCCTGGAGCCAGCTACAGTGGGGGGTATGCTGGACTCCCTCCAAACTTGGGGCTCAGGCTCAGCCCCATTTGATCACTTATTTTTAGACTAAGTCAGGGACAATTCATGAGTGTCCATGAATTTTTGTTTATTGCCCATAGTGTGACTTTTATGAAAAACAACAATGACAAAATCTTAGCCTTAATCATAACAACTTGCTGTAAATCAGTACGAAAGCTTCACATTCAGCTGAAACCCAAATCATTATATCCAATCAGCATATATTTCAAAAGTGTTGCGGCTTAATCAAATTCTGAGTTCAATTCCACATTCTGTCCACACCAATACTTTGAGTAAGTTGCAATATAAATATCTGAGTTTTCCAAACTAAAAGATAGGGATAACCAGAGTTATTTATCCCCTGTACTGAGGGACTGAAAGGTTTATTTGGTAGCTGCAAACAGTTTTAAAAATACTCAAATGGAAGTTAACCACTGAGAGAGTCAAGAGTTACTCCCAGTGCTGGTTAACAGCTATTCCTCAGAGCTTATTCAATTCTCAGCTTGCTTATCTTTTGCTGCGGTTATTTCTTTTCTCTAGGACAGAATTACCAGCGTCATTAAACTTGTAAAACTATGTTAGTCTGTAACTTTAAAAACAACAAGTAGTCCTGTGACACCTTAGAGACTAACAAAAATATTTTCCCACTCCTACTAGTCAAGTAAGCTAACAGTAGATAATCAGCAAAAGCGTATGTTTCCATCACAAAGAATACAATAATGTTAAAGTATCCACACTGGATTTGTATCAGATCTCCTCTCAGATTGCCATACTGAAGTAAGAATGCAAGGACAGAGGGGGAAAAAAAACTAAGGATGCTAAATTGCAGTTAACTAACTAAACATGTAATAGATACTATTTGTATCAACCACACAACTAGCTGATAAGGACCACTTCCAGAGCAACCCCTGCCCACAGCCAGCTCTGTCCGCCGTGAACAGAGGCTGCTCCTGGGGAGGCCCAGCTGCCTCTGCCCAGCAGCCTCTGCCCATGGTGAGTCTCGGGCAAGCAGCACTGTGGAGACGGTGCTGGGGGAACCAGCTTTTAAGCCGGCGCTTCTCCCCCTCCCCCCGTACTGGTTCCTGTTCCCCCCGCACTTGCTGCTTCTCAGAGAGGCAGCAAGGATGGGGAGGGGGGAGTGAGTAGTTGATACTCCAGTCAACTATTCACTTACATCCCTTAAAAAAAAAAACAAACACACACACCCAACCACCACACTCTTCCATAATGAAGCAACTGAAAAATGGAAACTACCAAACAGAAATACCTGAGACAACCTTTCAGGACAACATGAGGACCTTATTAAAACTTAAAATGCCAATACTCCAATGGGAATATGAATTTTGCTTCAGATGACTTCCCCTCTGAGCTGGAGAATATGCTAATAGAATTTAGAGCTGAATCCAAGAGGGCTAAGAGTTATCAATTTATGTGACTCATCAATCCACCTACTCATCTAACACCACAGCCCTTTCAGACAGCAGGCAAAATAAGCAGTCTTTCCTGTGACTGGTATTTGATTGACTAGAGAGTTAACAGACCACCACAGACAATTCCCAGATATCTGGGGACAACGTACACATCACTAACAGATCACCACTGGAATCCAGATTATCCTGCATGGAAAATCTCAGGCTAACTACACTGGCACTTAACTGTACCGCAACTTTTTCACTCAGGGGTGTGAAAAATCACTCCCTCTTCCGAGCGCAGCATATTACAGGGCTGTAAGACACCAGTGTAAACCAGGTTACAGAGCTGGGAGTACTCCCAGAGCACGTAGCTACTCCCCTCATGGAGGTAGTTTATCTGAAGCACTGGAACATGGCAGTATGGTGACGGCAGAAGTGTAGTTTAGTGTAGATAAAGCCTTACTGAGCAGTTCATTCATCGCATGGCCTTTCTTCGCCCCCAAACATTTTATCATACACAGCATAATTGAAAAAACAAGTGCCACAGGACTACTCATTTTTAAAGTACAGACTAACATGTACCCATATGAGACTGGAAAAAAAAAAAGACACTTAAAACTTCTGACAACACTCAAATATAAGATTTTAGGCACTGACTTGTGCAGAAAGTCATAAAAACAAAATCACCATTCAGGTCAGAACACAGAACACATCCTGCTTGTAATTAGAATGAGAAGTGCAAATACCCGAGCAGAATCTGTTCTAGCAGACAACGTTTTTCTTAATATGCTGTTTAATCTTTGAAGTTTAGTCTCTTTGTTCTCAGACTCTTCTTGCCTCTGCAAGCAGTTTAGAGCCTCTTCTTTATCACTCTCAACCAGGAACGGTCGACAGGGCTCCTTCAGAACAGATTCAAACTTCTTCATGAATTTAAAAAGGGTCCTAATCACCAAAAAAAAAACCAAAAAAACACCCCATGATTATTTTCTACTCTGGAAATGTTATCTTCTGAGAGCAAGTAGTACAAATAAAACCTCAGTGACCTACCAAGGCCAGTGCTGCAGTGCTTCCTCCAATGAGCAGGAAGTTAGAAATACAGAATGTGCATATACAGTCTAACAGAATGGATCCCAAAATGGTCCCTTTCTTTCAAAAGTACCATGTTACCTGTGTGTCTTCTCCACAGAGTGTTTTACAGCCCAGAAGCTGACATCATTCCACTTGGAAATTTTCACAAATCCCTATAAGAGAAGAAGAACTGTTCATGAAATATTTCTGAAAAACACAATACAGTATTCGCTTAAGACAACCACAAAAAATGATGAGTGAAGATGAGCTGACAGAGTTAAATAGCAAGATATTCAGTAGGGGTATGTCTAGACTACAAGGCTCGACGGAGCCATGTAGATGAGTTTACTAGACATAGGAAAATGAAGCGGCGATTTAAATAATCGCTGCTTCATTTACATCAAAATGGCCGCCGCGCTGTGCCAATCAGCTGTTTGGTGGCACAGCGGGGCAGTCTGGATGCGCCGCGGTCGACAAGGGAAGCCTTTGTCGACTGCTCTGTTATGCCTCGTGAAATGTTATGCCTCCTCACTCCTCAGTAATCTTTCTGGTTAAGTGGAACTAACTCACCTCTGATAAAAACTGCAACCAACCCTCCCACCCAGCTCATTTTCACACAAGGTGGCGCACGAGGAAGGCTACAGTGGGAATGTCGGTTACCAGTAGAACTGTCCAGGGCAATTCAAACCATGACCTGTGCTTCACTATTCCTGCAGACAATTCAGCATACTGTGTGAAAAAAGCTCTTGTTCTTACCTTAAGTTCTTTCTCTATAGGTTGGCGAAGTTCAGTGATCCTGGCCTGGGCACATTCTGCAAACTGCTTGTAATAATTGTATAGGTTCCACAGAATGCTGCACAGCATGTCTGGAAAAGAGCAAAGATGCAACTGCAAGCTTCTTTCAAAGGTAACATTTTCTTCAATACCAATAACAGAGGCACATGAAACCTAGCAACACTGATAGAAACTCTGAAAAGCAGAGCAGCAGCCGCTACTGTAAGTGAATTGTATGTTGCAGTTGGGGATTGTTGTAATCAGTTTTCAGTGTCTGGAATCAGAGACTGATTTATTGCTCTAAAAGACAAGTTATGGACCCATTTACACATGATAAAAAGTACTTACCCTTTCCTTCTACTTGCGGCATTAAAAGGACATGACAGTGGAAAACCAACAGTGCTTGTAGTCGCGTATGAAATTCCCCCAATGTGGATCCTTCAATAAAAGCTTGCAGTGTGTGGACCACTACTGTTAAATTCAGTTGCTTGCTGGTTTCTGTGATTTTAAAAGAAAATTCCAACTGAACATTTTCATTTGACTACTATAATTTGTACTATGACAGAATCCAAATCAGGATCTGTGCTACATAGTAGGTCAGGATTTACTGTTGTGGTTTCCTGACAGGTCTCCTTTCTGTCAATGATGATAACCAGAAGGCTGCATGTGTGTGTGCTCAATCATGCGTGCCGGGTTGACTTGTGTAATTAGTCAACACAACAGACTCTGAGAGAGTCCCCAAAGACCACAAATCAGATAAGGATCGAAGTTGCCCAGCGAGGTTTATTGTTAAGCGAAGTACAGTAATAGTTTCCAGTAGACACTACACCGAACCACTACACACATGTACCCGTAACAATGGGCCCAGCCCAGTCCATGGGAGGTCTCACTGCCCACTTGGCTGGACAAAGACTGCCCCTCCAAGATACCACTTTAAATAGAGGTACAAACAAGTTACATGTCACTCCTGATGTTGTCAGGTTACTACCCTCTTACGCTACTTAGATACCACCCATCACCCTGTGGTTCGATTAGAACATTAGAGCCACTGGGCTCTTACTACATTTAAAATGCAGAGGTGCAGTGTCCTGGACCAGCACAAGCCAGGACTGCTCAGTCCTGTCTTGTGCTGAGTCCAGCAGTCCCTGTTTATGGCAGCCAGACCTGTCCACTGCAAACAGGGGCTGGTGCCAGAGAAGCCCCTGTCTGTGGTGGCCAGGGCTGGCAGCAGACAGGGGCTGCTGCTGGAGCACCCCCTGCTCATGGCCTGCCCGGGCCACTGTGAACAGGGGCTGCTTGGCAGCAACCTCCCCTAGCCCTGCCCTGCTGGGGTGTGTGGGGGGTGGGGGGCAGAGAGACAGGTGGCACTGTGGAAACAGTAATGGGGGGAACTGGCTTTTATGACAGCTCTCCCCAGCACTAGCTCCTGTTTCCCCTCACCCTTGCTGTCTCTTAGAGACAGCAAGGGTTGAAGGGGGAAGTGAACAGTCGATACTCCAGTCAACTAATCGCTAGCATCCCTGTGCTGAACATATGCAGCTGTTTTTCATTAACCCTGTAAACTGGACATCTGAGGACAGCTTTCTGAGCACGCTATGTGATAGAAATAACTGTAAAGTGTACAAAGCCTGAGAGCTTCTGGGCACTTTGCAGGACAGTAGTGGAAAACCTGCGGCCCACTGGGGTGGTATGTGTGGCCCATGAGATTTTTTCTTTACTGTTGCCCAAGGTTGCCAGGTTCCACTGATTTTCATCCATGTAGTTTTTTCCCTACTGGTATTACTAAAGTAACACACACATAAAGCAAGAGTACATGAAGTGAGGTACGTGCTGATTGCACACAACACTGACAGTGAGAAACGTGTACTCCCTCTGCATACAATCAAAGTGTTCCTACAGTTCAATCGACACACCCCACAAATTCTAGGCATGCAAGTGCAGTTAGCAAAATTACCCTATACTGGGAGTCTGTGCGGGTTTTGAGAATCTTGTAGCCCATTGAGATGAAGCAGAGTTGCTCATAGGGCCCACTCACTAGTTTAGGTTGCTCATCACTGTTGTTTGGGGAACAGATGATAGCTCAGGTTATGAGCTCTGCAGTTTAAGAAAGACAACATGCTTTTTGTGGCTGTAGAGAAAGGCTCCCTCCTGCAAACCCCCATCTTAAAAATACCAGAAGCATGACACAATTGCTGAAGTTCTACTTCTAACTGGTCATTTACCATGGACATTTTAGGAGAGCAGAACTGGGAAGGTGAATGTACTAGACAGGAGAGTACATATTTCTATGAAATGTGTATAAATTGGCAGGAAAAAATATGTAATACACATTGTATTAGAGTACCAGTATGTAAACATGTACATTATTATAGCACATTCACCCAAGGGAGCAAGAATCAAGGTTATGTGCTCCCCTTGAAATTGGTATTTTCTGTCTGAATGCCTAACTATGCACTCTTAATTGATGGAGCTGTATTATACATTTGTAGCAGGACAATAGTTACCTTCTGTGCTTTCCTCAGTTTGCTCTTGCATGTACTTCTCAATCATCTGATAGATTGAGAACCAGTGCTTTCTGGATTTTTCTGTGTGCCGCTTCATAACATTGTCCAGACTAACCGACCAGCAGCTAGAAACATAAGTGGAGGAGTGAAATCAAGACAGTTCTTTATATACTTTAGACTCCAAAGTTGGACGAACATTTGATATTCCTTATCTCTGCCAAAATTAAGATTATTTTTAAGCAGAAAACTAAGTAAGAGATTACATAATAGGTAGTACTGACCACTTAAATTCACAACTTTGTTGCTACTACCTGAAGAACCACCAATGCCACCACTAGCATCAGGATCTATGTATTTTGCTGGCCAGGGCCAAAAATATTTTGGACCATCCCACCCCACCGAATGCCCGAGCAAACAACCCTCAAGCAACATAGCAATGTGTCACTCAGCAATCATCCTACTTGCTACCCCCTTAAACCAGCCCTGACTTAGCAGGGTGGCACAGACAAAAGGAAAACATGGTCAGGATGAGGTGTACTTCTGAAGTACTGCATTAAAACTAAGAGCTTAAGAAATGAAGACAATGGTGCATGGCACTTAAGAAAGAAATGATGAACTATGAGGAACAAACAAACAATTCTTACTTTAACTCCAGTTTACGCCACTGGATGATCAACTGAGTCACCAAATCAAGATGTCTCCGCAAAGACAAAGCTCGACTTGCATTCTCCTCCCAGTCCTAGAACAGAGAAATTATGGAGAATTCACATTAGAGAAAGATGCAGTAAGCACAACCGAACATTCACCTTTCATGACCCCACAGTGATTCAGGCTCGTGTCCCAAGTATTTGTACCCAACACTGGATTTCACACAAAAAGCTGTACATTAATTTTATTGTAGTACCATACCTAAGTCACTGTCTCTTGCCACAGCCAATGCTTTTAATTGCAGGTGACCTATTAACTTGAAAAATTAAAGTGGTTTCCTTTCCCCTCTTACCTGTGACTTTGCAAGTAGAATCTCTAAGCCATTCAGGAACTTTGAGAGAGGACTGGAGAGCGGGAAGCTACGGATTCTGTCAATCACAACCAATAGCTGCAACAAGACAGACATAAGTGACAGACAAGTTTTCAACTCAGAATAGTTGGTCAACTCACATGCAACTTGACACACGGATTTGAGTGAAGCTACATTCAAACGACATCAGTGCCACCCTTCTTTGAAAAAGAGATTTTTTTTTTAATTTTAAACTGGCCTCTCCATTTGAGGATTCAGACCAGTGAAAGCCAATATTACGCAACACAAAAAAAGCATGACACGTGGCCCAACGATAAGAACTTCAGCCAACATTTGGCTTATGGCACTTTGCACTGGTTCTTAGTGAATATAATGGACTAATTCCAGAGGAAGTCACATCCAGTACCACCAAAATGAAGGGACACAGAAAGGAGAAAATCCTCACTATTAGCAGAAGCTACTCTGAAAAACCTGGACCCTTAAGTGATTTTATAATGAAAAAACATAGTCCTATATTAGACATGAACTTCAAGGCTTTAGGATTCGTAAAACACAGCATATTATTTTTACATTTGAACTGAAGATAGAACATGTGTTTCACATGAGCAAACTTATGCAACTGAATCATGTTGCTGCAGGTAGCTAACAATCTACAAAACTAGCCTAAATTCACAAGGAAATTACTATATTCTTACTGTAACAAATTATATCACAGTAGCTAGGTATTTAGACTCTGATGTGTATATAAACACAATGGGAGGCTTTACATAGGCAGCCCCTGGCCCTCACCTTGTTTACCTTGAAAATTTAGTGTAATGCTCTCACCTGCATGAGTGCAGGGTGTTCAGGCCATTCTTGCAGTAACCTGTTTACTTCTTCAGTGAAGTTATCAAGTACAGGTTGGCACAGTCGAACTTGTTGAATATTAGGATGCTGGTAAAAGTCATATGGACCATCTTGTTGTATGACAAGATCTGAAGTCACTTCCTCAAAAAGCGTATTGTGGAGAAGTGTGCCAGCTAAAAGCTGGCTGCCAAGAAGATAATCATTCATTTCAGCCCCTAAGATGATGAAAAGGAAGAGCTCATACATTCTCTGTTCACTTTTTCATTGACCAGAAACCTGCATGTTTCTTTGTATGCTTGGAGCATTTATCCAAAATCTTCAGACACTGTACATTTTTAAAGTATGATGCAGAAGGAAAAGGCTTCCAATTTAGGTCTGCTGTTTTACCAGATTTTTGAACAGCAGTAAGTTAGCCTGATATACACCAACCTCCCAAAAATCTTTTGTAGCTGAATGACCAAAGTGGCAGGTTAAGTAAGCTACTCTATTCTGAAAAGTGATTAAGATCATATCCTTGGGAGTCAAGTATTCTTGTTATAATTATTTCCATATGAAACACGTTCAATTTGCAATTAAAGCCCATGTTATTCCCAATCAAGCTAGTTTTTTTCTTTTTGTCTTCCTCTGGTAATTAAAGGTCTTCCAATCTAAATGAAACCTTCAAGGAAATTTGTGCTACCCCATTATTTTCAACGGGCTGCAGAGAGACAAGAGATTGGAATGTCAACTGTTCATCTGATGAATCTCAGATTAATAGGACCCAATTGACTATTTCTAGATGTGTTGGCTCCACATGGCTGAAACTTGGAGTGGAAAAAAAAGCTGTAAAAATCTGACAAAATTCAGAAGATATGGTTCTCACTACACACAGGGAACACATCTGATAGAAGGTGCCATTTTTAAGTGATCACTTTTCAGGGTAGAACCATGGTTAGTAGCAGACAGTACCAGGAAAACACTGATCCAAGACAAAATATTTTTTATCTGAAACAACTGCAGATAAAGCAAAGGCATTATAAACAACCTTAACAACGAAAATAGTATTCCTGAAGGATGATTAACAGCCTTACCAATCAAGGGATAGAAGTGTGCCACTAGGGAAGCACCAGTCTGATAGCAGGAAAGAAAAGCACTGAAATAATGCTTGGCCTGATGTGGGGGCAGGTTCTGCTGATACCAGAGGGATCGTGCAAAGTTTAGGCACAACTGCTGATGAATCATCATCACTGTTTGCATTGAACTCTGAGATAAGAGAGTTATTTCAGTGGCGACTAGATCCTCTGATTCATCTTCATTTTCCATTTTTTCTTCTAGACTTGCCTGAGCTGTGATATCTTCAAAGTCCTGTAAGTCACATTAAATTAATAGTTAACTCTACCTTACGTGATTTTACATTTATTATTTGTACTGCACTAGTGGGCAAAGGTACCCTTGTGCTAGTAACAGGTATCTTGCAGTGTTTACTGTCCAATCTGAAAAAAGACAAGTGACCATAACAATGAGGAAGAAGGGAAAGAGAAACAATGAACACAATTATACAGGGTCATGGGGATGTAATAGTGTAGTCAGTTAAATGATTAACCAATAAGCAAAAGCTTATTTTAATAAAGGTTATTATTTTAAAGGTTAATGTTTCTGCCGACATGAATCCCCCCACGGCTCTTCCACTACATTTTTTAGAGGGCTGGCCAGCAGCCTGGCTCAGTCCCAGCTCACAGGAGCTAGCCCCACTGCAGCTCTGCATGAAAAATAATTTAGGAGCCAGCAGGCAGCTATCTCCTGGTACAGCTCTGCAAAGAATGTATTACTGCAGAGCCACAGTGGGGGTGGCTCCCGGGACACAGCACGAACCTGGACTGAGCCAGGCCTGCCTGCCAGCTCCTAAATTACTTTTTCATGCAAAGCCGCAGCAGGGGTAGCTCCCAGGACTCCGTGTGAGCTGGGACTGAGTGCTTGCAGTGATAGCCCTTCTTGATTAATCATGCAGTTGACAAATTTTTTGTTTACTACATGATTAACAAATTACACGCTTCTTAACATCCCTACTGGCTAGCTGCGTGACCTGGTGGAATCAAGTTATTTCTTTTAGGTGGGGGAACAGGAGTCAGAAATACTCTCTTTAGTGGACTCTTCAGGTTCAGCAGGTCTTTCCAGATCACAGTCATGTTCTAGCATTTTAATGCTGCACAAGTGTTCTCATTATGCTCCCGTCGGCTTCTCTTATTCGTAAGGAGCAGGAGTACCAGCACCGACAGGGGTGCCCTCTCAGTTCGAATTAGCGAGTCTTCACTAGACCCCACTAAATTGCACCCTCAAAAGATTGACTGCAGCAGCCTCGATCTTTCATGCGTTGTAGACATGGCCTCTCTCCCATGGGCATAGAACATTTTCAACAGACATACCGCAGCAGCGCAAACTAACTGGTACAGCTGCACCACTGCAGTGCTGAATGTGTAGACATGGTCTTTAAATGCAAAGATGACTATCCATAAATGAAAAAAGAACAAAATATTTTAATAGTACACTCAGAGTGTATCATTGTGTCAAAATCCTTCCCACATTTTTCTCCTGGAGAAGAGAGAAAATTGATTAATTTCCTACTATCTAAGAAAAAAAGTTTAAAAAACTGTACAATGCATCTTTCCCTAAAGTATTCTTCTTCTACCTTCTCATAGAGTGGGAATCTCCTTCTAAATTCTCTCTCTTCCTCCTCTTCCTCACTTCGCCCTGTTCCATGGCTCTTACTCCTGTATCTGTACAGAAGGCTTTGTTGCTCCTCCTGCTCCTGGATGCAGCGCTCCCTTTCATCCCATTCATTTATAATTGCCTGAAAAAACACGACACTGAAGAGTCTTTAGAAATTAAACACTCCCACCCACCCTCACCATTTGCCTTAACACTGAGGCAATATCTTTATTTTTCACAGCATACAATACTTATTGCAGGTGTACAAACCATGTCGAGTGAACACTAGAACATTTCATTTGTAAATTCCTGGAACATCACACCTCTGAAAACTGTATGAAAAAGGCCATTCAAACATGAGCTAAATCCTACAGTTAAGGTCCTGAATTCACAGCAATGAAAAATGTGACCCAGACCTCCTCCATGAAATCTAGCTACTGGAAGGGCAAGGCCGGGGTGTCTCAGCTAGGGCTCCTACTCTGCCTCAAACTCCAGCTGCTACTTCCAGCTGGGCTGGTGAACCAAAGGAAGGCTCACCCCTGAATAGCAGCTCTTGGTGAGGAGAACAGTTGTACGGAAGTGAGGAAGATACACGCTCACTTCTACATTGTATCAGCTGCAAAGCTTTCCGCAGGCAGGGGCGGTACCTGGACATGAGCCTAATCTCCCTGCTGAGGGCAACTGTGCAGGTGAAGAGCAAGCTCTATCCCTCCCCACTCCAAGGAGTGAGGCTTGGGGCTTCCATCCCACAGCTTCTCCCCGTGCTCGGGACAACCCATCCCCACCTCTTCTGCCTGAGGCTCAGAGCACCCATTTTTCCAGGAGCCCCCAAACTGTCAAGAGCTCCTGAGCATACGTCCCTTGTGTTAATCTGCCACGGACCAGGACTAGCAGTGAGGAGCCCCCAGCAGCACAGTGGGAAATCAGATTTGCCTCCACCTCTGGGAACTTTCCTCACCTGAAGAAGCTCTGCAGCTCTTAAGGCAGTACACAAGTGAGGGTGGTAATCCCACAACTCTCTAACCCCGTTTTGGGTTGGGAGGGACCCCCACAATTCCAACACCATGACATTTCACATGTAAACATCTGAAAACATGAAACAGACTAATTTCCAAATACTATGGGTGTGGAATTGACCAGAAAGAACCTTGAATCTGGTAGGGCCCTACAGATAGTTTTTACTGAATCCCTTTTGAGAAGAAACACCACCCTCCACACAGTGAAATGAAAGGTAGTTTTTTCTGGAGTAAGCAATGCAGGATTTGGTTTTATGTCTGAAAATATGTGAACCATATTATCATAGCACACTAAATGTAATTACCATTTTCATTTCTATGAAAAAATTGCTACTGTTGCTTTTGTTACTCTAAGATTTATCTAGAAGGTTCAGCCGGAGAGACACCCATCTAGAAATCACTGTTGAAAACAAAGCTACACTTACACTGTATTTCTGACATTTGGCTTTTAGAAGTATTTATGCCATTTACTCAGGAAACTTTACCTGACAGAGATGCCTGAAAAGCTGCAGAGATTTCTGGTCCATCACCCCCTTACACAATACATGGCATCGAAGATACAATAAGGCATTTACTAGCAGCTGCTCCTGAGTTGGATAGGAATTCTGAACCTGCTCATCTGACTCTCTTTCAGAGCATTTCAGAGATAACTTTTTAAGGCCACAGAGGATGTTCACAGACTGCACTGAGCATAAAGTATCCGCATGTGAAAGATAAGTGGGGAAGGTGGGGCCAACAGAAGGAAATGCCAACAAAGAAGTAACAAGGGTGCCAAGTTTGGCTGGACAGACAACGCTATTGAGTCTTGTATAAACCTCAGAGGCCACTAGTCTCATGCCATGCTGCAGCTGTAAAATGGCAGCTTGCAGTGGGGTGACAGCATCAGGGTACAAAGCATATTCTTCTGCCAAGTGTTTCCTAAACTGACGGTGAGATTTCTGCCAGGATGCTTCTTCGTTTAGCAGGTTCTGTACTGCCTGGAGTGACTTGGGCTTGTTTTCACGAAGGAACTGTAGAAGGCGAGCTAAGAGATCCTGGACTGTAGAAATTTGTGCAATGCTGTTGACGTACTGATGAACTTCCTGATATAAGCAATCATATGGGGGAAGTTGGGGTCTGAAGGCCTGTTTTCTGGAAAGACTGCCTATTTGTTCCTTCAGACTTTGCATTCTTTGGTGTAGAAATCTGTTAGGAAATAAGGACATTGAGTAATTTTAGAAGCATATCATAAATCCCATTAAGTACCCAATAAGATTACAGTATAAAAATCATCTATGCAATGCTGTATTTCCTAAGAGGTAGTAAATTATCGTTTTACAAACATGGAAACAAAGAATGTGGTATCGACATATTATGCATGCACAAATACACAAACTAACCCCTCTTCTTTTTTTTCTTTTTACCTTCTCTCTTTTTCCTTTCAATTCAGGTCACAATTTGGTACTAATGACCCAAATGATAGTGATAGAAACAATAAGAGGTGCAACACTACTAAAAGTGCCTTATGAAGCTCAGCCATTTAGAACGGGCTACGAGCTGATCCAAGTTGGCTCTATTTCTCTCTAACTTCTAGTAAAGAATTGTTCAAGCAATCTGCGTGTGTTGAAATGAAATCAGGAACTTTCATTAGCAGTGGGAATTCGTGAACTATTATTGCATGCTGGAGTTCAATCCCATCTCCTGAATACAGAAGGCTCCAAAACAGCACAAAATCAGAGTTGCCTCTTGCCTATTAAAATTTCTTCCCTAGTTCCTCAGCTTAAAAAACCCCCCACAAATTCAGTGTCCTTCCCACCAGTATAAAGATGCCTCACACTGGTATAGCTTATTCCTCTTTACTTTCTCCCCTTCCCTTGTGGGAAGGGGAATAAGGCACCTTTACACTAGTATAACTTTATTCACACCTGTGTGTAGTACTACTTATATTAAAATCAGTATAATTAAAGCCACAATGCAGCTGTGAGGTGTGATTTCTAGTGTGGGTAGGCAGACTTGTGCTTACTTGCATTGTGGACATTGTGAGATCCAGCTAGCTTGGCCCTAGGGGAGTGGATGGGCTCAGACACTCGCTTTTAGAATGATCGCTTCAAGTGAGCTAGGACAAGTATGTCTATCCATGATGGGAATCATACCTCCCGTAAGTCAGGCCTTTTTGTGCCACAAAATATTTTCTATACCTGCTTTTACAATGCTGATATGGAAGTCACTGATCCAGAATCAGCTACACAAACAAAATTATTTCCAAAAAAAGCAATACAAACAACATGATAATGCAATGGAAGAAATCCAAACAACTGCTAAAGAATTTCACTAGCCTCTCCCAATCATCAACAGAATAGGTAAGTGCCTCCTCCATTACCTGATATGGGGGTGAGTGAATCTGACAATTGCCTCATCTTCAAGATCTTTTCCTGTATGTAACTGGGCTGACAGATTTAGAGTCTTCCATTTACACTGCAGGTGGTGTAACTAGTAAAGAACAAATGAAACAATTTTATATTTTTGTTTTGCGTAGCTCACAAGTACACCTTCCAGGAGATATAAAAAAAAATACTACTCAATAATCTAATAGCAATACTCTAATATTGAACTCATACTTTTGCAGCATTCACCTATGTGTAAATAAATTTAATTTCATCCACAATACAATGCACTCCATAGTAGGAGTCAGCTTTAAAAAAAGGGATAGAAACTCCACGCTCACCTCCTCCTTGGCATACTTGAGTTTGTATTCTCTTTTCACTGCAGGATCAAACCTTGTCTGTGGAAGCCACACCTGGATCTGCACCAAACCCATATTCACCCAGAGGCTACCACGCTGAGCTGTGTCTGATAGATCCTGATTCCCTTCTCCTTCCACAAAGAACTGTTGCAAGCAAGTTAACAAGAGACAGAGCACTTCTTTGGGTAGCATCTCCTGACCAGCAACATCCTTGAGTACTTTGAGAATATACTGATAAGCCACAGGGTCCTTGGAGGAGAGTTTATCACAGCTCTGTGAATATTCCTCTTGCAGGTCTACTGGAACCAGATCCTGCAGAGCCAAGAGCTGTCTACATAACATTACACCCTGAATTCTAGAATCTGTACACCTGAAAGAATAAGAATAAAAAGAAGTTGGCACCCTGCTGAGTATATGGTTCTGTAATATTGCTGGTTTAGGTAAATATGTGTAGAGGAAGGACTTTGATAATACCTAAATTCTGCCATGGAAGAAAAAGCCATGTTGGTCCACAGAACTGTGTTGACTTCTTGAAGCTGTTGTGCTCTCTCC
Organism: Pelochelys cantorii; assembly: GCA_032595735.1. Classification (NCBI taxonomy): domain Eukaryota; kingdom Metazoa; phylum Chordata; order Testudines; family Trionychidae; genus Pelochelys; species Pelochelys cantorii. The sequence goes on from CM064328.1 coordinate 67,440,733, forward strand.
ATCCATTCTCCCAGTGTTACATGGGATGAAGACAGAACAGGAAGGCCACTCGCATCCCACTGACTTGTCTTGCTGCTGCTAGTTAGAATTTCAAAGAGGCACTTTGAGAAAACTGCTCGGTTCAAAATACCTGGCCCCTAAATTAAAAGATTAAGAAATATGTAATATTAATAGAATTTCCTCACTTATTTTAACATTACACAAAAGATAAGCTTCAGAAAAAGCTTTTAAACAAAACTACAAGATGATTGCTTAATTTAACAGAAGTGTTAAGGAAAAAAATCAAATGGTGGAGCATATTTAAACACACACGCACAGAGGACATGCTCAATCTATCCTTACATTCATATCTGGCAGCTAACACATGTTGGAGGTTGGGGAAGGGGAACGCCTTGTCTTGTGTTTTCTGGAGTTTTAAAACTTGTTAGCAAATTATTAGAAATAGATATTTTATGTTAGTTTAGATACTATTTATGTCACAAAAGACAAACCTTCATAAACTGGTATGAAGGGGATTTAGGTATTTTCCTTTCCTCTACACCAGGTAGTGGCTTCCAGGTTAACCAGTACACTGGATCTGTGGTTACAGTACTGTGCCAGAAGAATTCTAGTGCACTACTGACCAGCTCTGACCACAAGAGAGACATTTCTTCAAGGGATACCTAAACAAGAGAGGGAGGATGAAAAAAAAGAGTCTCCTAGGGTTAATTTACAGGCAGTGAAAGAAAATGATTATGCTAGAAACAAAAGAAAGACAAGAACAGCATGTATGTGTGAAATTCTTTTCTGATGGAGATATTAAAACCTTTAGTCTTCTTTATCATCAGAGAGTGGGGTTTACATCTCTTGTGAAAAACCCTATAATCTCTCTCTATATATATTTTAGAAAGTTTGTGCTAGGGATGTCAGCAGTTAACTGCTTAACCAGTAAGCATCACACTTACTTGGCGATGCTTACCAGTTACTGGTTAACTGGCAGCCGAGTTGGGCTGAAGCAGCCCTTCACCTGCAGAGCACTGTGGTAGACCCAGCCTGGCAAGAGCAGCTCACGGTGCAGCAGGCCCAGCCAGAGAGGAACAGCCCCCAACGTGCCTGCAAGACCCCGTTTAAGTGGTTAACCAGTTAAATCTAATGTTTAACTTATTAAATGAGATTTTACATCCCTTGTTTGTGCACCTGTCTGTCTGTTCAAGAACTTCTCCTAAACAGTAACAGCCAGGACCACCAACTTTGGTATGCAGCTTCCTCTTATCCTAACTTAGAGAGGTCAGGGTTTGGTTGTGCCAGGACAATGGGATGTGCCTGGAATTCCATTGTTTTCCATAACGAGGAAAGGGAGGAGTCTCATCGGAGGGACAGTTTATGCTCTGCAATGACCACTGGGGGCAGTGAGCACAGGGAACAGCCATACTGCAGAGTGACCACAGGAGAGCAGACACACCGAATGGCCAGCCATGGGCTGCAATGCTGGACCAAAGGTGGGGTTGTAGAGAGAAAGCCTCACTGGCCCCGCCACCATGATCCCCTGGGAGGCACCAGGGGGTGGGCAGCACAGACTCCCTCTCCCCCAGGAGCCACAGCCTGCCCCCCGCCAGAGCTGCCAAGCACAGCCCCCCCTGCACCAGCCTGCTTATCTCCCTCACTCCCCTCCTGGGCCAGCTCCAGGGAAAAGCCAGAGGACAGGGTGCACGGCCCCCCGTTCACTCCCAGAGCACCGGCTGGTTCGGCCTGCATTCCCCCCTCACTACCTCAGGGAAAAGCCAGAGCATAGGGTGCACGGCCCCCCGTTCACTCCCAGAGCACCAGCAGGTCCAGCCTGCATTCCCCCCTCACCACCTCAGGGAAAAGCCGGTGGCCACCCCCACCTCCCAACCCCTGCCCGATCCCCCCTCTTCCTAGCCCTCTGCCCTGACTGCTACACCCAAATCCCCTGCCCTTTGCCCCTCCTCGCTCCCTGCTCTGATTCCTGCATCCCCCCCACTCCTTGCCCTGAGCCCCTCCTCACCCCGGTCTGACTTTTGCACACCCCCCTCACTTCCGCAAACGCCTGTCCAGAGTTCCCTACATCCCTGAGCCCCTGCCCTAACTCCCACACCCTACACACTGCCAGCCCCCTGCCCTGAGGGACACAAGCAACAATGGCTAAGTCTTCTGGTCTCAACATAACAGCTTGCCACCAGGTGTCTGTACTCAGCAGCAGCTTCAACTCCTTCTCTTCCCTAATTTAAATTAAAACTTGTTCTTACCTTATTAAGGTGTGATAAGTGCCACAATCCATACAGATGTTGAGAAGTAGCTGGTGTCAATTTAAGGCAAAAAGTTACATATTGACTCAGCTCTGGACACACACTTAGCTGTTGATTGCTGCTGTTCCTATAGCAGAAGTAAAAAAACCCAACTAGAAACAAAAAAATGTTCTAAACTGTATGCAACTTGAATGCACAGCTGAATGAGAAAAGGCAATGTCTTGGCCTCAGCAAAGAGATGTGGAACAGGCTATTCCTGGGTTCAAAATCAACTATGTGACACCTTTTCAATGAAACCATAAAATAGGTCATTTAGAGGCAATTTCACCCATCTTGCTTTACTGTTCTTTGATAAAAACATGACCACTACTGAAAGCCAGGCCTGGGCTCATTGGTTAACTTTCATGATTACACACAGGCTCCCAGTATGTATGTTTTACTTGTTTGTTCTATAGTCTGTCTGCACAAAATGTATTTGTGCCTCATACAAACCTGAAACAAGTGGGTATGTACTTGGCCAGGCCCACCGATAGGGGAGGGGAAGTGGCACGAACAGGGCAACTGCCCTGGGACTCCTGGCAATTCAAAAGGGCCCAGGGTTTCTGGCTGCTGCTGTTGCATTCTCCGCCAAGGGTTGGCTGCCGCCGGCCCTGAGCCTTCTGGGAGCCCAGAGGCAACATCCCACCACCACCACATCATCCAAGAGTCCGACATGGCTGTCAACTCGCCTGCAGTTGGCATAGGTCAGCCACAGCTATGGTGCTATATACTTACTCATGCTAGCTGTCATTGAGCTAGCGCATGTGTACTGGAACAGGGAATCACCCTCCTAGCTCATAATGCAGATGCTTACGCTTAAACAACTCCATACACATTACTCATTTTAGACTCCAAGAATGTGGCTTTGCATACAGGCAAGAATGATATGTGTTGATTTGTATGCAGAGATGTTAGGTCCTAATCCTCATCCTTTGTGTAACGTCAACAGGTGAAACTGAACCTGGGACCTCTGGAGCTTAGCGCATGAGCCTCTACCACTTGAGCTAAATGCCAATGCGCTCTCAGTGAAGGCTGCAGAGCAAACGTATTCTTTTTCTCTGTAAGGTGTGTGGGTTACATTTGCACAATTTTCATGAAAGAAAACCTGCTCTTCTCTTACCTTCTTAGACAAGCCTGAGTTACACAATCCGCTATCAGTTTATATTGCCAGAGCATTGCCAGATATTCCATTGCTGGCCACAGCTGAATCCTATTACAGAGCTGGATTAATGAGGCAGAGTCCAACTGACTGGAGATAATGTGTTTAGTATGACTCTCTTCTGAATGACCAACCTTAACTCCTTCTGCTTTCAGGTGTGAACATTGTAAGTTCACAAATGTCCTTAATTCACCTGTAAAATGAGGGATAATAAGCATGTGAATGCACATACTCACATATTTACCAATTAACAGTTCAAGCAACGAGTCTGAAAGGAACTGCTCATTCACACAGATACAAATGAGAAAGATAAATACTTCTGGATGAATTAAATATAAGCTAGATGTTCTGACACTGTGCTTCCGATTGTTCTTGACTGTCACATATAAAGCAAATTACTTACCTGGATTAACATCTTCTAAATGATTAGCTCTGAGAGCCAGGCCCTGGGCCCGCAGTAATGCCTTTTTTATTTTCCATCCAGTGGCAGCAATTTTCAGACAACACATTTCATCCTCCCATCTGCTTTCTCCAAAGGCAGATCTCATCTCCACAATGTTGAGTGCCTTGCTGAATTCTTTCAGCTGGGCAACAGATTCCGCCACCAGATTATCCTGAAAATGTAAAAAAACCAAGATGATATTTGAACAAGCAACAGTTTTTGTTTCAAAGGTTATAGTGAAATAGTGAACATAAGCGGTGGCCCAATAAATGGTGCTCATGCTTTCTAAATCAAATCACAATACTTGCACATGCAAATTGTATTCATCGTTATGCACAACTTATCAATTCTAAATGCTTCCTCTCCCTTATGTATTCAATCCAACATTAGGAAGCCATACATGTTGAGGTAACTGGCCAAAACAATTAGTATTTAAGATTCAGTATGTATAAACTGAAAAAAAGGTAAAATTACTTTCATTTAACCCATTCATCTCTCTCTGATCATCAAGCATGCACCATGTATTAACAACGTTATGAGACTGCATTTGCAAAGTCATTCCTGCAACCAGGTACACTGCACTGGCATTAACTGGTTTGTCTACATCCTGCTTTGAAAATATACCATGGTGCCTTTCACATTAGCTCAACACAGTAATACATTAGCTACTTATGGAAGTAGGGGAGGCTCTCTTTATCCAGCCAACTAAATTCTAGTCAATGGGACACAGAATGTGCCTTGTAATCTAAAAATGAAGAAGCAGCATCACCTGCTCTGTGGTTAGTGCTGTCTTCTCTCTCAAGGAGTGAGGCGGGGAACACTTGAGAAGGCTGAAAGTAATTTTCAAATGGCCACTCTCTAAATCAGAGTTTCTTAAATTGGGTTGCCATGATGTGTCCAAAGATTTTGTAGGAGGCTCAGTTGGGGGGGGGGGGGGGGGAGGTTGGGGCCAAGGGTGGAGGTCAGTAGGGGCTGGATCCTGTCCCTAGTGGGTGGATTGCAGAATCTATCCCACTCTCACCCAGCAGGGGAGGCTCCTGAAGCACCAGTTCCCTGGGGCGGGCTGGGCTCACCTTCCTGCTCCAGGCACTGTAACTGGTGCATGGGATAGCAGTGTTGCCCAGGATTGGCCCAGCTGCCCCTCCATCGTGACGACAATGGGCAAGCCCAAATGTGAGCAAGTGGTACTGCAACCCTGTGTGTCAAATTGCACTGTCACTTCATTCATATGGCCCAGCGTCACAAAGGCTGGGCCAAACCCGAGCAGTGCCATGATCCTGGAAATAATAATACCTGGAGCAAGGAACCAAGCCCAGCCAGACTGAGGAGACAGACGCTGCAGAAGCCAGCACTCTGGTGTGCACGGAGTATTTATTACTTATTACTATGTATGCTATATATTGTGGGTAAGAAATATTTAGTAACTTACATGCTTTCTTGTAGTAATACTACATACAGGATGGCAACAGGCCACCAAGGTTTACAAGTCCTGAACCCAAAAAGATTGAGCGCCACTGCACAAATCCTGATCACTGAGTACTATCAGTGTGAACAGTTTGGGTGTACATCTCATTCAGCTTCAAAGGAAGTGGTGAGGCAGAAATTAGATTGATTAAGGCAGCCAAGTAGGAACCTGGGGTAATATTTTTTACAAGTGCCCAACATAGAAGCCTAAATTCCATTTTCAAATATGACATCAGCCCCAAGGCCCAGTTTTTTTAGAGGTATTTAGGCATTGCTGCACACAGCTATGTAACAAGTACCCATTTTTGTATTCAAGTATCTACAAGTATTTGTTTTCAAGTATCTAAAAGGGCATTAACAAGAAAGAGAGAGAAAAATTGTTCTTGGCCTCTGATGATAGAACAAGCAGCAATGGACTTAAATTACAGCACGGGAGGTTTAGGTTGGACATTAGGAAAAACTTCCTAACTGTCAGGGTGGTTAAACACTGGAATAAATTGCCTAGGGAGGCTGTGGAATCTCTATCACTGGAGATATTTAAGAGCAGTTTGGATAGACATCTATCAGGGATGATCTTGACAGTGCCTGGTCCTGCCTTGAGGGCAGGGAACTGGACTTGATGACCTCTTGAAGTCCCTTCCAGGTTTAGCACTCTGTGATTCTATGAACATGCATCATTTAAGAGCCTAACACTCATTTTCAAAAGGGATTTAGGTGCCTAAATCCATTGTGTGTGGCAAAACTGAGCAGAGCAGTGCCTACATACCTTTAAAATCTGGACCCTACAGGCTATTTAAGTGCCAAAAGATACATATAGGTGCCTACCGGGAATGAAATCGTCAGGAGTTAGGCATTTAGGTGCTTCTGAAAATCCCACCAAGCACCTATATGAATAGTTATATACCTAAATACCTTCTTCTTCCCCTGAAAAGTCTAAGGCCTACTGGCTTTCAGGAAAGTTCGGCTCCAAAGTCATTTTTTAAAAATGCACTTGACATGTAAACCAAATTTCATTCTGTCAGCAGTTCCTCCTTTTATACAAGACCTGGTGGTAAAATTTAAGCCTAACACTAAAATCCGCCAATGCTGCTTTGGTTTCCAAAGGCAGGGGGGCAGCTCACACTGGGATTGTACCTCCTTTGTTCTGCCTGGTCTGACATTGACAAATATCATGACTACTTTACAGTAGAAATACTTCCATACTCATGTTACAATCAAAGCGGTTTGTTAAACAGCTTCTCTGGACAACCTATCAACAATGTTGGTACAAAGGCTATGTCTATACTTGCAGAGTTTTTGCACTGTCAGTTCACTGGTGATAGTGAACCTGGTAAAAGAAAAGCACTACTTTCTGCATTCACTTACTTCCGTAGGCTTAAAAAAAATAGGAAGGGGAATTTCAAAATGTCTGAGGGCTTCACCATGGCAGGATGGACCTCTGTTTACCGGGCATCAGAGGTTCTGGTCAGAGTGGTCATCTAGGCACCGAGGGAATATCCTATGGAGGCTAAAACTCTAAAACAGCAAGAACATGACTTCACTTACCAGTGACACTTTGCAGTGATGTGCAAGAGCTGTATGCCTGACATGGAGGTGGGTTTTTTTTTTTTTATGGTGAATCTCAGAAATTTCATCACAAAAAGTCACTGGCAAGTGTAGACGTTCCCACGTTTTTGCACAAAAAAGGACTTTTTCTTGCTTTAAATGGCAAGTATAGACATACCCTAATTTAGGCAGCTGATACATTTCAGAAATAAATTTTATATTAAAAAATGTTAAAATTTGCATTAGTCATTCTTATGAATCCAAGGAAATGAGAGTGCCATTTGCTGGCTTGGAAAATGAGTATGACAGTACAAGACTTCTACAGAGATTTACTGGGAGCTTTAAGGAATGTTTGTAATGTGTTTAAATATCCTTGGAAGCAAGGTGCTATAGCTGTACAAACCATTCTGTTATAAATGGAATAATCTACCTTGAAAGGAAGAGGTCTCCCCAGGGACTTCTGCAGCTTCTTTATATTGGCAGACATACCAGCAGGACGAGCGAAACAGCTCTGAATCTGCTGTGAAACAGACTGAATTTCCTTGGAAACCCTTCAAATAATAATAATAATAATAATAATAATAGTTTTTTAAAAAGGTCCAAGAGGGTAAAGGGAAAAAGACATGAAACAAGGAGAACAGCAGACTTTCTTTCCTCTCCTGCACTGTACCCAAAAAGGATGCTGGAGAAAATGTACATATAGGTACTTTTTCAGTGAGGACAGGGCCACAGCTAAAATATAAGAAGTTTTACAACAATGGCAAAGGCATTCAGCAGTGATGGTGGAATGTAGCAAACATCAATACTTGTGCTTACAGAGTAAATGAAGCTTAACAGTTTTAGCTAGTGCATTTTAAAAAGAACACTAATGTAATTGCTTAATATAGCCATGTATGTGGCAGGGAAAGGGAGATGTCAACCTTTTCTATTAGTTGTATTGCTTGTGAGACAAACAACCTACTTATGCTGCTCGCTTCCAGTCAGTATCTGGGGAATTCTGTCAATTAAATGCTTCATAACCCAGTGCCAGTGAAGCGACAGGAGTGCCAATCCTGGAGAATCCACCATCAGAGTGTCAGATGCTGCCCAAAACCGGTCACGCCACAGCAAGCAGCATAAGATCTAAAGGCAAGGCAGGAAAGTTAGAGCCTGCTCATCTCTGAAGCCTGGCATATTACAGGAGGTCTTACACTGTAGCTGGGGAGCACTGATGGTGCTAATTCTTTTGCAATTAGACATTTGTCCTCCAAAGGTTTACCTATGTGTCCTCCTAAAAATATTAGCAACTACAAAATCCATTGTTAATTGAGCCCCATCCAGTGTATGAAACAGCACAAAGCAAGACCGACCTGCTCCATGGATTTTGCAATCTAAATTAGAGACACACAACATAGTCCAGACAACACACTGAACGAGGGTCTAGTTTTAAAGCAATATAGTTATCACTGGGGATTGCTTTTAAAATTGCAAGAAGATTTAGAGCAAAATCTAAATGGAGGGAGAAACTGTTTTGTAAATAAGAAAGGGGGAAGGAATTCTAAGCATACAAAGTGACATTGAAAAAGAAAAGAGGGCAAGAGGAAGTAAAGGACATGAAGGTTATGTTAAAAAAGTTTTGGGGGAGACAAGCAGGAAGAAATGAGAGCAGACATGAAAGCAAAGAACAAACTTGTGCAGGTATGAGAGAAAGATGAGAAACCTGAATGTGATATAGAAAGTCAGAAGAAGCTAGTGAAGGGATTTGATGAGTGGCATGGTCTACGTGATGGAAGATTTTATCAAAAGCATTTTGAACAGTCTGAAGTGAAGCAAAGAGATGATGTAAAAGGAGGTAATGAAAGCATGTTGAAAACTTACAGTGTATTTTCAATAAGTTGTCCACAGATCCCTGAGGGTCCACAGACTATGTTTAAAAATTCCAAAGGGGCCCAAACCTCCATCCAAAAAATTTTAGGGGTCCACAAATGAAAAAGGTTGAAAACCACTTTCTTAGAATAATGAGATGGATAACGGATACAACAGTTCAATATAAATTTTGCAGATCAGCTTAATCGCTTATACCTGACACTATACAAAGTGTCACATTCCACATTCTAAACACAACCCTGATTTATTTCAGAGGCCAAGAGACTAAAAATAGAGATGCTCCTACAGAATTCTGAATAACTGTAGCAAAAGCAATTTAAAAATTCTACTCACATCATGCACTTTGTCATCTGTTAAGGTCACTTGAGAAGTCTTCACCCAGTGCAACACAAAGGCATCCCAAAGTTCAAAGAAAGCAGCAAGATTGGCCACAATAGCATGTGGAAGAGAGTTATAAGTCCCTGGATCTTGATGTACGATTAAAACAAAAAAAGAAAAAATGGGGAGGGGTTAAAGTTATAATATTATATCTACACAGAACAACAAGGTTAGTCTCTGGACACTGTATCTCTTGGATACAGTGATCACCGCTTTAAAACTTTACTTTTTTTTCCTTGCATAACTACATATTCCCTTAATATCTGCAACATTCCCTACTACCAAGTAGAGTTGTACAGGGAATACTCAACACAGAGACAACACTAAGCAGTCGATTAAATACATTTTCAACAGTTACAAGGTTACCCAATTGGCCACTTTTTAACATTCCTACTTTAGAACACAGATCAAATATAAACTTTGTTATAGTCAGTTTTTTATATATAGTCATGCGCTCTCTGGAAAAGCACAAAAAAATTCCATTAAGTCTACTCAAAGCAGTTGGCTCAGCAAAAATAAAGAATACATGATTGCAAATCTAGTAGGCAGAATAAATGCCAATCTTTACCATTCAGACTTTACAAAATGATGCCGTATTTTTTATTAAATATCAACTTAGAACTCTGTTTAAAATAAAATCTAAATGCTAGTGCCAAAAAGTTGCTACATGAGACGCTGCTTGGTGTGTGTCATCAAGTCTTTCCACTTAAACTCTCTCTCTCTCTCTACACACACACACACACACACACACACACACACACACACACACACACACACACACACACACACACACACACACACACACACAGAGTTCCTTGGGCAAACCAAAAGGAAGTGAAAAATCTGAGGAAGCTTTACACCTTTCCAATTTCCACTAAACACCTTTTTTATAGTAGTTACCAATGAGGCATGCAATGGGACTAGCTCTCTACACACACCTATTTATTTAGGAGAGAAACATTATCCACACATACTCTACTGGAGGGATATGTCTACTCAGCTACAGTAATATTTTATTTTGCTATAGCTCTGGTCTGAATGCATCACATTAACATATTACAACTTCACACTAAAATGGGTAGTGTTCATCATGCTTGAAGAAACTGAGCATTTATATCAGAATCCTACCCAATGTAACCATGGTTTTCTTAGTCATTAAACATATAATGCAGTAAAAGAAACAATGAGATAATAAGCCTTACTTTTATGGAACTCCAGAGACATTCTTAAGGCACTAGTTTTCAACTTTTTGCTAGTAATCAGGTTCTTCTCAGTATAATTCCTTTTTTCCCGGTCAAGAAACAATAATGCCCTGAATTAAAAACAACATAAGGACATCAGGACAAGTATGACATAACCAGATCAAAAGCCCCTATAACATATCAGAGAGGGTAGAGCAGCTTAGGGACATTTGATATCTCAGCACTATTTGAAGCAAGAATTAGAAGGTCTGAACATCAGGTAGCTTAAATTTGGCCTGTAAAGGATCACAGAACACTAGAACTGGAAGGAACCTCAAGAGGCCATCAAGTCCAATCCCCTGCCCTCATGGCAGTGCCAAGCACCATCTATCACCTCTGACAGATGTTTGTCTAAACCACTCTTAAAAATCTCCAATGATGGACATTCCACAACCTCCCTATGTAACAATATGGCTTTTCTGTAGCCATGTTGGAAGACCTGTGCTAGGCCTGAACCAAAGCCGCCTTCTTAGCCAGACTGAAGAGTAGCAGCCATTACTGTAAGGCCTGGAGTCACATACTCACAGTTCCATCTAAATTGTATTACAAAGTGTCACACCAGGCTGTGAGGAGGGACTTTGCCCTGATAGCTCCCCCACTGTCACCAGATAAAGAAACAGATCTCAAGATGGGTAAAGAAATTTGTGCGTAACACCATTCTGTCTGGCAAGAAACTGCTTATCGGTAGAAGATGTTGTGGAATCCTCATTCTATGAGCACTGTCACTACACTTTCCTATTGTTTGACTGTATGATCTCTGTCTGGTTTGTAACTGTTTCTGTCTGCTGTATAATTAATTTTACTAGGTGTAAATCAATTAAGGTGGTGGGGTATGATTGGTTAATAAAATTATACTAAAATAATTGGTTATGGTATAGCTAAGCAAGACTCAGGTTTCATTATATAAACTGGGGTTCAAGAAGGAGAAAAGGAAGATCATCAGGAGTAACAGAAGGAAGAAAAGGCTGGAAGAGGACCAGGAGGAGGGGGGAAGACCTGGAAAAGAAAAACTCACCTCCGAGACACAGCCTAAGACCAGAGAGACTGATATTGCCTGGCCAACAGGGGAAGTCTGCCTGCCTTTTATCAGGATTGGTGAGCATGACCCTGTGTGCTTAGCATGTGTATTCTGCTTGTTTGGGAATTGTCAAATAAATAGAAGATAAGGATATTACTGTGTGAGGCTCTTTCAGTGGCTAAAGGTCCTGCCAACCCGCAGGAAAATGTGCCCTGAGCCCTAGGAATTGGGTAAGGGTGGGTATATAAATTAACATGGTTGTACCTTGAGCCCTAGGAACTGGGTAAAGGTGTGTGTCCCTACAGTGTGAACGGGATTGATAAATTTGTGCAGGTAACACCTAGACAATTTTTTCCAGTGCTTAACCACCTCAATAAGAAGCTAGGTTTTCCTGATGTCCAATTTAAACCTCCCTTGCTGCAATTTAAGCCCAATGCTTTTTGTCCTATCATCAGATGTTAAAGAGAATTATTTTTTCTCCCTCCTCTTTGTAACAACCTTTTAGGTACTTGAAAGCTGTTATGTCCCCTCTTAGCCTTCTCTTTTCCAGACTAAACACACCCAGTTCTTTCAATCCTCCCTCATAGATATGTTTCCTAGATCTTTAATCATTTTGGTTGCTCTTCTCTGGAGCTTCTCCAATTTCTCCACCTCTTTCCTGAACTGTGGTGTCCAGAACTGGACACAATACTCCAGTTGAGGCCTAATCATTATAGGGTTCTAAACGAGTAGTCGACTATTCAACTACTCGCTCTTCCTTCCCCCCCACTGCCTCTGTATGGCTCTTATTACATTTAAAATGTAGAGTGGCAGCAGTCCACAGCCAGTGCAAGCTCTGAGTCCTGGCTTGTGCACTGCTCAGTCCCAGCATGTGCTGGATCCTGCTGTGGCTCTGCAGAGGTCCCCCTTATCAACTAATCATGTAGTCAATACAAATTATATCGACTACACAATTAGCCAGATAACCACTATTAAACATTCTTAACTCAGCACAGAATATAGCAGAATTACTTGTGTCTTGTTTACAAAACTCTTCTTAATACATGCCAGAATGATGTTTGCTTCCCCGCCTCCCAATAGTGTCACACTGTTGACTTATATTTACCTTGTGGTTCATTATGACCTCTAGATTAGGGATGTAATAGTGTAGTCGATTAACCGATAAAAAAAGCTTATAGGTTGATGCTATAGATTACACGCATCGCCTCTTCCCCTCGGCCAGTAAATTTTTTAGCAGGATGGCCAGCAGCCTCTCTCAGTCCTGGCATGCAATGGTCTGGGACCTATCTCCACTGAGACTCAGCATTTAAGAGGCGACAGGGAGTTGCTCCACAAGGGGAACTGGGTCTGGGACCTACTCCCTTGCGGACCAGCTCCCTCCTGGCACCCTGTGCTGCTGCCTCTGATACAGAGGCAGCAGCATAGAGTGGAACCGGGCTTCTCAAGAGTGCGGCCAGATTTCACTGACTGCTAGCCCCATCCCCAGGGATTATAGAATAGTCAAGTAACCAATAAGAATTCATGAGGTTACTCGACTATTCAAATAACCGGTATTTAATATCCCTACTCCAAATCCCTTTCTGCAGTACTCCTTCCTACATAGTCACTTCCAATTTTGTGTGGCTACATCTCCACTTGCTGTGCCGAAGATCTATCTTCTGGCATTCGATTTAGCGGGTCTAGTAAGGACCTACTATACTGAACACTGAAGGTGCCCCCAGCTGGCACTGGTACTTCTACTCCTCATGAGGAGTAAGAGAAGCTGACGGAACTATTTGCTCCCATTGACCTCCTGCTGTGGAGACAGCACCAACCAGTCTGAGGTATGTTGATTCCAGCTACATTATTTACATAGCTGGAGTTGTGTATCTTAAGTCGACCTTCTGGATCTAGTATAGACCTGGCCCATATGTGCAACTAATTGCTATTTCTTAAGTGGAGTACTCTGCATTTGTTTTTCCTGTACTTGATACTACTTACTTCAAACCAATTCTCCAGTTTATCCATATCATTTTGAATTATAATCCTATCCTCCAAAGCACTTGCAATGCCCCCCCCCGCGCACAGGTTGCTATCATCTTCAAACTTAATACACTCTTCGCCATTATGTACATTGTTGATGAAGATATTAAACCGAACTGGTCCCAAAACTGACTCCTATGAAACCCCACTGGTTGTGCCCTTCCAGCATGACTTAGGAACCATTGATAACTACTCTCTGGGACATAGTTATCTAATCAGTTATGCACCCACCTTACAGTAACCTCGGCTAGGCTCTATTTCCATAGTTTATTTATAAGAAGGTCATGCGAGACTTCTTGAGATGTTAAATTGAAACCTCATTTTAAAAACTTTTCCTAAACACTTCAAAAGGAAAGGTACCAACCAATTATGCTGCAAAATCCACACAATTAGCAGTGACTATGTGGGATATTCCAGGTGGTAAGAACCAACTTTTTACTCTTAACTCAGAATTTTACTTCATAACTTTCCCATTCACCCCTTTTTATTTAAACTAAAAGCAGTTGTGGGAAAGTCAGTCCAGTTCCCGCCTTACAAAAAAAGGTATTTTGAGTCTGAAGTCAGTAGCTTTACTGCACCTGTTCAATCCTTTCTGCTTCCCCTGGTTCTATTCTTGTTTATTATTCCAGCACAACTGCTGTTAAATTACCCTACTGCTCCCCCTATGCCATTAACAGAGTGACAGTCTCCAACTTGTCTTTAACCCAAAAGCAAAAGCAGGGTCTGAAGATTTAGATTTTCAAATGCGATGGCCAAAAAAACAAGCCTAGATTAGAGCTACTTCTGACAGAATTTAAACAAAATGCTCAACAGGAACATTGGCAAGAACCACAACTTACTGTACAGCATTGGCTAAAAATCACAGTGTAAACGTCACATGCCACCGGAGGCACACTGCATTTGTATGAACCTACCAATTTGCTACAGACGCCAGAAGGAGAAGAAGCTGATCTGTGTGTTCCACTTCAGTGTCAAAGCTCAATGAATTTCTAATGATATCCAAAAACTGAGTATTCCATCTTGAATCCAGTGGCATCACATGTTCATCTGGAAAGGCAAGCATTTACAGAGACATAGCATGATTTGCCAAATAAAAATGGTATTACTTTTCTTTCTCCATCCGTCTGAGACAAGAGTAGGGATTTCCATAAAGGTAATGAGAGACCAAACCTGAGATATCACTGAGTGCAGTGGACAATTTCAGCACGCAAATAAGATTCATGAGGTCAGCTATTCTTTCAACTATTTCTTAATTTTGGAAATGGGACCATTTCTCTGCAGGCATGCGAGAGAGAGACAGAGCATAAAAGCCCCTTCCCACAGAGCACCCAAGCAAAATGCAGCTGTCATTTGACAACAGGCTCTGGGAAGCACCATGGTATGCACCCTGCACAGCTCTAGATTAAAGCCTTTTCCTTATTCTTTTGAAATCTAACTATTCCATGAATTTCTATAAATGCCAAACTTTAAGCTGAGACACAAGGTGGGTGAAGAAATTCTGCACCAATTTCTGTTGTTGAGACAGAAACAAGCTTTTGAGCTACATGGATCTCTTCTTCAGTCCTGGGAAAGGTATTCTGAGGCTTGCAGCCAAATACAAGGTGGAACAGGCGGTTGAAAATATCTGCTAGCTTCCTATGTTAAAGGACCATGCAAGGTGGAGTGGTCCATTAACCTAACATTCTACCCACAGTTTTCAACATTTTCTACTTTAACCAAAAATATGGTGCAAGAATAACACCATCTGTGGTGCCACACATATATTGTTTAAACTGCTTCCTATATATTTCAGAGGGAACCACACTCAAATTCAAGGCTAATTCCAGTGAACTTTACAATATTTTGCTTATCACCAATGAATGTAACTTTCAAGTTTCACTATTTTTGTTCAGCAGATTTTCCCAGAGAAGTTGTGACATGTTCATAACAAAAAAAAAAAAAAAAAAAAATCTATCTGCAGACTTCACTTTTTATAAGAAAAATAGAATGCAGAAATGAAGACTAGAAAGGAATGGGAAAAAGCAAAAGCACCTGTCATGTTTGGCTGTAGCAATTTGATCACATTACTAATTCCAGCAGAGAGGGGACTGGAGTAGAAACTCTTCAGAGATGCAGCACCAGCTTCTAGTTGAGTTTGCACTGAATCTGTAGGTGAAAATAATAGATAGGAGTTTGTAGCTTTGAAGATGCAAAACATATGTAGTCATCATAAACTCAGGCTATATCAGCACAGGCAGTTGAAATCTCATCTGCTGAGTTATTGGTTGCCCTCTTTCTTCACTAACTAAATCGCGAATTGTGCCGCGATTGGTTCCCGGGGAAGCGTTGCAAGTCGAAGGGCATCATAACGCGAACCCTCATTTACTGTAGGCGCTGTGCACTGTCGTAAATGAGGGCCGAGGACGTAAGTCGGGGGTTTTCGGCCCTTTCCGCACTTACAAAAATGGTTGTAAGTGCAGGGGGTCAGAACTTGGGCGGTCGCATGTCTGGGGTTTCCTGTACAGATAGCACATCAGTCTTTCAGAAGGCCTACAACAGTGCACTGTAGCAATTTGATATCACTGCTACAAAGGCACCAAGGGAATGAGGCATTTCAGTTGGGGGGGGTTCACATCCGGGAAGGTTTGGCTTTTTAAATTATTATTATTTTGGGGGTTTTTTTGTTTCTTGCTTTTGTGTGGCCCCCAATTCATTTTTCTGTGGTTCAGTGGCCCCAGACACAGAAAAGACTCCTCACCCCTGCCATAAATAAAGACAATGTTGAAACCTTTTGTTTTGGACATAAATGCATATTTTACTTTATTTAAAACAAAGTTTGGTAAACTACCATGCTAAAGTTAAAGCTCTTAATCTGTTTAAATATTTTAATTTTGATTAATATTTCCTCTCTTACCAGTTATGTATACCTCCCTGTGTTACAGTTCCAGTAGCCTAATATGAACAATATTCAGTATTTAAGGTATTTAGAGATAAGGGAAGGCATTTTGTCATCATGGGTGATTGGTTAGTGGTCCACATAAAGGTTTGCATTGGGGGGGTTTGAGAACCTCTGTTCTAGATTAGTTTGTTTTAGTCTAGAAGGGGCTGGCCACATATTAGCATTTTTATTTGCAGATAGCTTTTGCAGGCAAGCGACATAGCTTGCACACTTCTAAAAACACAGTACCTTATGTTTCAATTAAGCAGATGTAACAAATTAATTTACAAAAAGCCTTTCCAAACCTACAATAATTAAACTAGGGATGTAAAAACCACCTAAATTGGTTAACCGATTAAACTGTTCAACTATTTTTATTGTTAAACTATTTGCTCCCACCAGCCGATCCAGCTGGTTAAAACCGATAACCATTGACAGTAAAGCTAATTCTTACCAGGTAACCACTGAACCTTTTCCATCCCTAAATTAAACTGGTCTATCAAATATTTAATGCGTTCTGATCTGCAATGAATGTCTTCTTCCTATTTAACACTCATTATTCTGACTGATTAGACAGCACAGTCTCAGAAATACCCCAGTTTTGCAGACTTCTCTGGCTGTCCAGCTAATTTATTTAAAAGTAGGCAATCTTTAAACAAAATTGTATCAGTATACAGCTTTTAGAGCTGCTGTGAAGGAAAAACAAAGGAAGGAATTAAATCAATTAAATCAGTCTGTGTTAAATATAATGATGACAAATAATACATACCAAGCACTTGTGGTAGATTCTTGGTTAAGTGATTAAGCCATCTAACCCTCAACATCCAATCCAGATTGGATGCCTTTTGTATAAACAATTCAACAGAAGCAGACAGGACTTCTATTTCATCTGTCCAATAGGCATCCATCTGAACAGCACTGAATCGCAGACTCTCTGAATTAGTGGATTGCATAACTTTCTGCAAATCTTGCAGAGTAAGTGGGAGTGTTCTGAAATGGATGAAATTAATTACGAGTTAAATTAACGAAGACTAGGGAAACCTCCCCCCAAATTCTGAAAGTGAATTAATTCTGAAAGTCAAGTTGCTGATAATTACTGTGTAAAGTATAAACAAATAACAGTCATTTTTGCCTCAAGTAGATAGCTATTTGAAAATATCGCTCTTTTCCACATTCACTTAGCTTTTTGTTTTTACTAGAAACTTTCGATTTTAAATCCACTTACACATTTTTAACTGTGTTTAAGATGTATTCTACCAGTGACTCAGTATCATGGCTACTTTATACACACAAATGACTAATCTTAGAATTTTATAGGACAAATTATGACGGAGTCCCTGCATCAAAGAATTTACAGTGTAAGAATACAGGTTAGGACGGGAAGAAAAAGTAAGAAGACAACACAGGAGAAAAACACTGCTCTTAAAACATTTAGCTTCAGTATTAACTTCTGTGCCTTGCTCTGCCATTGATTTGTCACATAACATTATGCCTCATCGTACCTAAAGATTGCACAGAAGGGCACTGCCCCTGCCATCCAAAAATTTACAGCAGAAGCGAACACAGATTTTGTTTCAACTTTGTGAAAGCTTGAAAAATTAGGCATGAAACTGCCTAAAGGAATTCTTCCGTCTTCCCACCACATGCAAGACTTGGAACTGGCAACTTCATCTGAATAAGGAGCTCAAACTTTGGCTATTCATCTGAAGCTACTGGACCACAATCTTATAAAGAAATGCTTTCTTACAGCAAACAATTCTCTTTTTGCCAGTTCAAAAGGAGTATAACAGGTCCTTTTGAGAGTATTTCTGCTTCTGGATGAAAGCAGGGAGTACAGAGGTGCCTGAGTACAATCTAACCTAGATGATTAGCCACATGATTTTGAACTTCAAAGTATTTAGATCCAAAATCTTTTGGCCAGCTCCTGACTGGACTTCTTTGTTCATCTCCAGTGTTGACATGTACACATTCTATGCTTTACATCTAGAATGGCCTTCCCCATGCTGACACAAGAAGTTCCTCCTCTTCATTCAGACACTTCCTTTGGGCTCTCTTTTCCACAATGCCTAGCAACTAATACGTCAAAGTAAGAATGTGGTCACCCAACTTTCTCCCACTCTCAGTGTATGCAATGTATCTATCAGACCAGTGTTTCTCAACCAGTGGTACCAGTACCCTTAGGGATACTTGAGAGAAGTCTGGGAGGTACATCAACACAACTGAAATCTGGAGAAAACTGAGTTTGTGTGTTAAGTTTTACAGCACTTTTTTTAAAATTATTTTTGTACTTTTTACACCCAAAAATTTCATCTCCTACCCGGCTACAATTAAGTTATTTAAACAAATGTGTTGCAATGGTAGAAAAAAATTTTATTTATCTGAAAACTGTAGATACTGGGGGTACTTATAATTTTTTTTAAAAGGGTATTTTATAAAAAAAAAAAAAAAGGTTGAGAAACACTGTATTAGACTACTTAAAGCAGAAAGAACTGGGTACATTACTGGACCTTAATTAACCTGTAGGAAAATTGGGGCAAGGCAGGGGAAGAGAATAAAAAAAATACTTAAAAAGTAGGATGATTTGCTTTGCCCATTTTTATATGAGATGTATAACACTGTATCATAATCCAGGCTAATGTGGACTGAGAATGTTCATTCATTTGAATAACAAAACAAAAACAAAACAAAACTAGTTCCTAAGGTTCACAATAAATGACAAAGTTAATCACTCATCCCTGACAGACCATCATAGTGGCAACACCATTTATTGATAGCGGATACAGTAATTCAGTGTGATTTGTTGCTCAGTCTTTAACCAAAAATTGCCTCTTGCCTACCTGCTGCTTTTCAGACTCAGTCTGTTCAGACAGTATGCTAGGACCTGTCCATCACTCTGAATAGTAGAAAGAAGTGAATCTTCAGCTGAAAACAGGCCTGTAGGTAGCGAGGCTGGCCATAATCCCATTGCTAGCAGGGAGTTACCCCAAGTTTCATGGGATGTCAGAGCTGAAACATGCTTCATTACCAAGTCCAGCGCAAGCTAAAACAGAACAGCATAGAGCAATTCAGCATTACGTATTAAAGCATGCATTCAGGCACTACTGCTCAGACAGGGCTTTAAATTAAAAATATACATAATCTTACCATGTTCAAGATTTCAAATCAGAAGATCCTAAAACACTTCAGCACAACCAAAATGCATTCAGCTTTTCTTAACACCACGTAATAGTGAACAGTAAGATAGGAAGCCAATACAACCATATCCAAATGGAACTTCAGGCTGAAAGAAAATTTCTCCAGGCTGTAATTCCATCAGAGCTACTGCCTCTAACTTTTGCTCAAGGAGACACAGATTGTGAATAATACAATTAACAGACTGCTTCTTTAAAGGCCCCATCTTAAGAGAGTGATTTACACTGCAGATGTGGAGTAAAGAGGCTAGAATCAGCTGGATTTCCCTGCTGATTAATTACCTTGCACACAGATTCAAAATTAAACCCCCATCTCTATTGTTTGCTCCCATTATCTCTACTACAGTCCGGTTTTAGAAGAATGCCAGGGGGCAGGCAGAATGTGCCAGCAGGGCGAAGATGGAGCTGAAATGCATTGTGCACTTTCAGCCACTTCATGACACAGAAAGGCTTCCCGGGAAACCTTTGCAGTGTAGATGAAGTGAAGAGCCTTCCCCCGGGGTAATGTAGATTACACTTGACCAAAGCAACTCCCAGCAAAGTGGTCAAAGCTACCTTTTCCTTGCTCTTCATCAGAGGCTGCTTCTCTTGATAGGAGCAGCTTGGAATTGGGGCCTGAAACTCCCAAGAGCACAACATCCTCCAATAACATACCAGGGCCCTTTAGAGAGCTGCTATCAGAATCACCAGCCCTCTTCCTGGCAGCAATCCTTTCCACAATTGTTGATACTGGGGTTCGTTTGTGACAAAACACAATACAGTTTTAAGGTGAATGAAACATTTACCTTTTGGTTCACGTGGGACTGTTGTGAGCGGACATACACTTCCCAACAAGCTCTGTAAAAACTCTTTGCTAAGCCAAGGCCTCGATGCAACTGTTGCACAATTAACGAAGCAGCATGAATCAAAGTTGACAATGACAACATAGAACCTGAGAAGGCAACGAATATTAGTATCAGCCAACCGTTTTAATTTGCCAACACTTTCCTCTCTCACCATGCTCACCTGCTGAGGCCAGACCCTAACATTCTATAGTGCATTCCAACAGAGCACCAAATATTAATGAATTACTTTACTAGTAAACTGGTTTACTGGCAGCCTGGCTGGGCTAGAGCAGCCCCTAGCCCACCATGGGCAGGAGGGTTGCTCTGACGTCACAGTGGCCCCAGCCAGACATCATAGACTAGGAGTCTCAATCCTGGCCAGGCAAATCATGGCCACAGAGCAGTGTGGAGGGGCTGGCTCGGCCAGCTCCAGCCTCTGAGATAGGTGGACAGAGCAACCTATGCTGCGGCAGAGAGCCACTCCATTCCGACCATGCCCACCGTGCCGCGGGCCGCTCCAGCCCTGCCAGGCCCCCTGTCCATGGGATCCCATTTAAATCCCTAACCAAACTAAATTTTTTATTTTTTTAAACCTCTAGATTTTAACCTGTTTCTACTTGGGTCAAGGTCAAACGTCAAGTAGCAAAGCTTGGAATAGAAACCAAATTTCCAGGTGATCTCTTTCCACAGAACCACACAGTGACAGGAATTTTTCCATGTTAACTGAATTCATCCCAGCCGAGGCTGAATGTAAATATAACTCATCCTTTCTTATAAAACCAATCTGTAAATGGTGTTGACAAAGTAGATAGATTTATTGCAGATGCGACATACTGGTCACGTGGAAGGAAATGTAAAACGGTGCATAGGACCATCACACCACTTTAGCATTTACCATTACATGGGGCTTCAGTGATACACAGGGCCTCGTACAAGTTCTCTCTCCTATATTGATTTTCAACTAGAATAATTTTCATTCACAACCTCCCACTCCAAATCTACCGACTCTTGCACAATTCATACCAAACAAAGAGTAAGTGCATGCTGGATTCTTTTGAGTTTTACAATTCACACCTAGTCCTTTAAAAGCAGAAATGAAAGAAAAAAAAACCTAATTATACTAAAAGCATCTTTAATTAGACATAATGCACATTTGGAGGGACCAAAATAATCCAGTCTTAACATTCAGTGTCAAGCTTGAGGCCACACAAGATACAGAATGTTAAAATATAATATTTACCACCTAACTATTAAGAGGGCTTGTCTCACCTGCTGTAACTTCTTTAGTTTCTGAATGTACGGCCATGAGCGCATCACATACACTATCTCCCAGTAAGCCCAGTCCATGCAGCAACATCTTCACATCTAGGCTGTCGAATGAATTCCCATCACTTTCCCCAGTAATGTAAATCTCAATCCCTCGGTTTCTCATGGCTCTGGATATTTCCCCATGAAAAGGATCCATTGAAAGAAAAAGCCTGTTAAATATTCAGAACAGATTAATAAAACAATCAAGATCTCATTCTGGAGCCATTAAGACTGCTCTGCAGAGAATGCCACTGCATATAAAATTATCATATAATTCATGGTAATAAAGGGTTACATTCTGAGGAAAGAGAGGTTACCTCTTTCCCTTCTATAACCAGAGATCTCAGCAATACGTGATCTCTGTCTGAATTCCACAAAAGCTATGCATGCACTCCACATGCCTGAAACTGGAAGATTTTTGCTAGTAGTAAGGATGTTAAGAGGCAGGTAATTGGCTAATCGTGTCATCAAAACAATTTGTATTGACTACACGATTAGTCAATAAGGGAAGGTGCTCTGTCCCAGCTTGTGCTGTGGCGCTGCATTTTAAATGCGTTTAGTACATTTAAAATGCAGAGCGTCTGCAGTCCCAGACTCGGCGTGAGCCAGGACTGTTCAGTTCTGGCTCGTGCCACGTCCAAGACCTACCTCTGCCACGCCTTTGCTTTTTAAATGTAGGGTGGCTCTTACTACATTTAAAATGCAAAGCCACAGCAGGGGTAGGTCCCAGACTCGGCGCAAGCTGGGCCTGAGCCAGGCTTGCTCAGTCCCGGCTCATGCCGGGTTCAGCAGGGGGGGCCTCCAGTGGGGAGCTGGGACTCCCTGCGGACAGGGGCTGCTCTGCAGCATGCGGAGCAGCCTTTGCTTGCAATGGGCCTGGGCTTGCCACAGGCAGAGGCTGCTTGGTGGCAGGGGGGAAGCAGCACCAGCTCCTGCTTCCCTCCTTTGCTGCCTCTGATTAAAAGACTGAGGGTACAAGAGGCAGTGCACACTGCCCACCTCTCAAGTTCCTTCTCTACTACGATCCAAATCAGAGGGGAAGGAGGGCTAGAAGTAGAATACAGATAGGGACATCTCATCTTAAGAAACTCTGGTTATGGAAGATAGGTAACCTCTATTTTTCTTCTAGGCTGGTCCCTACGGGGTATTGCTTTATGAATCACTGGCAAAACAGGAATCGTGAAGGAGAGTATGAGGACTTGGATGGTATATTGAGGATTGAAGGACTCTAAACCCAAAGGATACATCAGTTGAGGAGGCATACTGTCTTGTGAAGGTATGGATGCAACTGCTGCTTCGCCTATGTAAACAAGAGGTACTTCTTGAAAGGTTAGTTGGTTAATAACCCCTTAATGCGTGATACTTATGGTTCTGATTAACTGGTGGGGCTGGAACCATGGGCCAGGGGATGCATGGACAGGGGTGCTCCCGCCTGGCTGGAGCAACCGATGTCCACAGCAGGCCCTGGCTCAGAGGTCACCAACCAGTAGATCAGGGTCTACTGGTAGATTTTGGAATTTTTGACAGGTGATCCTGACAGGTTTGGCAGGGAGGCCATCCAGTGGTGCCACTTCATCTGTCCCTCTCAGCACTGCCATGCTGCTCCTGCCCTCTGCCTTGGAGGCGCCCCTCAGCCCCAGGAACCTCCTGCTTGCTGTGCAGAGCACAGGAAATAGCATGCCCGTTATTTCAAAACATATTTTGAAATAATAGGTGGCTTGTGTACCTGCAAGGATGTAGCTGTGCAGTGTAGATGTACCGTAAGAGGGAAACACACCAAAGCAAGCACATTTTATATCACACTGTAAATGAAAGCTCAAAAATGATTCTGCTGTGTGACATACAGTGGAACCAAAAGACATCATCTCTCATATTATTTCACAAAAATAAGGTGACAAGACTAGATAGAGCGCTGGCTAAAACATCCCATCTCCATCTCCCCAAATCATTACTTGAGATGTTGACTGACACAGGTATATTATCTCAGGTTAAGTATGTACTCTCCTGATAAAAAAGTTACTCAACTGGCACTAGTCAACAGGTATGACCTGTTCTTTTTTTTTTAATCTGGAAAAGCAGGAGGAGACTGATCTATTTTAGGCCCTTATATGGCTACATTACCATAGCACAGGGATGAGCAATATATGACCCTCAGGCTGGATCTGACCTGCCAAACATTTGGATCTGGCTTGTCATGATCTTCCAAGCTGCTTGTGTCCCGCAGCCAAAGCAGGGCGCGCAGGCCGACTCCCAGCCTGTCACAGCCCCATATGCTGCTCAAAGTGCCCCAGTACCATTCTCACAGCTCCCTTTGGCCAGAAACCAGCCAGTGGGAGCTTGAGGTGCAGTGCTTGTGGACGTGGGCAGTGCAGAGACCTGCCGTACCACCCCCAAGAGGCATGCAAAGATATGCTTGCTCAACAGCTGGCAGGTTTGAGCAACGTGTGGGAATGTGGCAAGCAGGCAGCATATCTGAGTGTTCCACTGGGCCACCAGGCAGCAGCCACCTATAGTAAGTACCTCCCAGCAAGAGCCTAAGCCTGACACTCCACCCCCTGCATCCCAATCTCCTCCCGTACCCAAATTCCCTCCCATACTCCAATCCTCCTGTTTGGAGCTTCCTCCTGTAACCCACGCTCCCTCACAAACCCCACCCTCACCCCATTAATAGAGGAGAAAAGTGTGGCCCCTGACCACTTAAATTCTTGGGAGTGGTTCCCCTGCAAAAATGACTGCCCACCCGCCATAGTGTTTGAATATTTCACAGACTCTACAGTGCTTATTCTCACCACACTCCATGAGGTTTGTAAGTGCTATCATCCCTGTTTTTCAGATGGAAAACCAAGCACAGAGAGGCTAAATGATTGTCCCAGGGTCCCACTGTCTCTGGTGGAGCAGGGATTGCCTAGGCTGGCACCTTAACCATGTGCTTTTTTGGTGACGGTATGCCCTGGGACGATGTATCGGCACCTATTTTCCCTGCATAACTTAAATTAATTGCATTCCCCTCGGGCGTACAGAAGCCCGCTCGGGACACACAGCTCTTAAAGGGGTCACGATGCCACATTCCTCCCCGCAGTTTCGGCATGGCTTTTTTTTTTTTTTTTTTTTTTTTTGGGTTCAACAACTTTCCTCCCCCTGGCTTACCGGCACCTTTTTTCTTACAAAAAAATCACTGCCTTAACCAATGCACTATTTTTTTCTCTCTTGCCTGGACAGAAGCAGGCTATGCTGTACCTGGAGACCTGAACAGCAGCTGCATGGAATGCCATAAGCCTGGCTGTTACCAGTGTAATTTGTTTCTCAAAGCCCAACAAAAATGTAAAGCAACTTCACTGAAGAACAGAAATGGAGCACCTGAAATCTGGGTGAGGGGCAACAGTAGGGGTGGTGCCATCTATCACACCTCTCTCACTCATGGTAAGGACTCCACCAGGTTCAAGTAGAGCATTCAAGCGGTCCAGCACTGATGGACTATTTAAAAGAAAGTTTACATGAGTTGCAAGTCATCTTTCATCATCAATCCCACAGTTAATCAAAATACTATAATCCAAAAACGAAGAGCTGAAGTGATAATCAAAGCAGTCAGAAAAAGACAAGCATCTACATTTTAAGATGAAAGAGTCTTTTCACCATTAACTTTTAATAACAAAGGTAATTTATGCTATCAAACTAACTTTTTCAGCTTTAGAAAATGTTTATGAAAGACTAAAGGGCCAAGTGAAATAAAGTTGCTCTTACTTGCAAAAGTTTACATTGTCCATTAAAAGCCAGTCCCCAGATCGCAACGCCTGAACCAACATTCCATCAACCCATTCAAAAGTGCCATGACTGTTACCATCCACCGACTGAACAAGCTGCAGCCTGAATTGCCGAAATTCTTCCATCAGTCTCAAAAACTCTGAAACAGAACACGTGCTGTAGTCACTGCCTCTACTACTGAACAAGACAACCTTCATTTCAAGTGGAATGACAAGATAGTAGTTAACTGAGTAAACTAAATTAGCCACTGCTGGAATTCACATTTCCTTCACATCAAAGGACTATACAGTTTATGCCCAAATGTCTATGTGCCCAAGATCTATATGGCTGTAGGGTCTTGCCAGTGTAGATACAGTTGCAAAATTGGGACTTCGATTCTGCTACATATAACACAGGCTGTCTTTCATTACATATTTGTAAAATATCCAGCACAAGATCCTAATTCTGCCTGCTGAGCAGTAGTGTAGTACATTTGTAAAATAAAATAAATCTGAAGAAACCATCAATAAAGAATCTTCTAAAAGATGAACTGTGTGTTGCCTATGCAGAGTTTCACTGTAGATTCAAAGATAACCAATGAAAAACCAGGAATCATTCTGAACATTTAATTAGATCTATAACTTGACACAGAAACGCCTGTACCTGGAATATTTAATTTTCAGTGCTTTGATTTCAAATAAGCATTGTACATACCTGCTTTTGGGTAAGAATTTATTTTGTTATTTAGTCTCTGGATAAGTGCAAGTATTCCCTCTAGTTTGTTCACCAGTTCAGTTGTAACATTTCTACTCTCTTCACCCAGAGATTTGGGTTTCAAGTTAAGGATGAAACTGCTCCAAGCACGCAACACAACTTCAGCATCATCTGGGCAGATTTCAGTCAGAAGGAGATTGTCCCTTATTAGTGTCCTCACAAAACTCTCCACTTTCTCTAGCAGGCATTGCCATGGCCGAATGACATCAACCTACAATATTAAGTGGTTACTATATCCAGGCAGCCACACTACACAGATTCTATTCAGTGCTTTAACTCTCATGTCACAACTACTACACATAGTTGAATAAATTACCTTCCACCCCCCCCCCCCCAAAAATAACATTTACCTGTTCAAATCCACCCAAGAGTTCAGTTGTATCCATAGCACTGTTCATTGCCATAACCTTTAACTGATGACCTGTCAGGTGAGCCAGAAGTTCAACAAGGCTGGTCTTCCCCACTCCTGCAGGACCTACCAGTATTACCATCCAGCCCATATGCATACATTTCATTATGGACTCAAGGGGCTGCAGGGAATGATGTAAGAGAGACAGACGTCTGCCTGAGAGGGGAACATAGTTGCCTCGAGCAAGAACTGAGTATCCGATCTAGAAAGAATGAATAAAAACCCATAAGTATGTTGATGGGCAGCAAGGCAGGCAAAAGAAGAGAAAATGAGAGCTTAAGTTTAAGGTGATAAGGAAACTTACTTTTAAATTTATCTTACCTGAACATTACAAGGAGTGATGTGAAACTGTCTGGTTCCTGTATATGGATTAGAATTCTGTCCAAAAACGTCTTTGAATATGGAAATAACCTAGAATAGTGGAAAAGAAATGCTAAAAAGATGAATCAGCCTAGATTTCTACAGTGTGGGAATTATGTTTTATTTCCACAGAAATTTTCATTGTGAACTACCCAAAAGTCCTCTACCAACATATTCAATTTATCCAAAGAGATCACTTCATCTAACAATGAAACATTGCAATTGTTTAACCGCACATATCAATAGTAACACAAGTCCTGCAGACTTAGCAAACGATAGCTTCCTGTCACAGAACATGAAACACAGTAAGCAGCAACTCTACTAGCAGTACCTTTTTTTTTTTTTAAAATTGAGTACAGGCAAAGCAGTCAGTCAGTAAAGCTTCTGAAACAGCGTATAGATGAAAGACAATGCAGATCAAGGAAAACAGAAAGAATGAAACGCAAAGGAAACATGACCAAGCAGCTATTTGTCACACAAGATTATCTTAGTGTTTGATTAATTTTCAGTCTAGGTTGTTTGGTTATTTTTGTTAAACTATCATGAGGAAAGTATTAAAGATAGGAGGAGAAGCCTCCTATTTTGGTGGAAGACTAACCAAAATAAAATGCATTTTAGGGGAGGAATTTAAATGAATTTGCTTGGCATTCTAAACAAGAGAGGCTATTTTCAAGCCTTGGGAGTGGTGTGAAGAAAGGCACGGTCAAGTAGGAGAAGACATAAGGTTCAATAAAGCCAAAGAAGCTAACAGAACATAGTAAAGAAGAGCAGTGGTAGATGGTAACAGAATGTAAGTAGGGGTTACACTGTACAACACATTCACATTAAAGATTTGAAGGATGAAGAAATGAAAGAGAAAGCCAGTGAGGAAAAAACAAAAACTTGCAACATTAAAAAAATAGACTGCATTACAGGTTGAACCTCTCTAGTATGGCAACATCTGTGGTCTGGCATGATTTTAGTTAGCCGGATATCTACTTACTAAGAGTGTGGCCAAGTTTTCTGTGGTCCCATAAAGTTTGTTTATAGCCATCAGTCCTGGCTCTCAGTGTTCAGTGCTGTTATTTAGCTCTAATTTACCCTTAAATGTCTTCTAAGAGCCCAGTAAACAGTGCAAATGTTGATAAATCTTCTGGACAATATTGACCTCTTCCTGTGTTTCAGCAAATTCTCTGGTTCGGCACCAGTCAGGTCCCAAAGGTGCCGGACTAGAGAAGTTCAACCTGTACTCACCTTCCCTCCCACTGCTGTTAGCCAATTGCTACTCTAATCCCAAGTTCCTGCCACAAATCATTACTAATTAGCTTCCCAGCTCACAACCCTCGGTCCCCACCCACTCATGAGGTTCAGGTCATTCTACAAGAATGTGTAAGATATTTTTGCAGAAATACTTATATTTAATAGATGACCTGAAGAAGGTTTTATACTGTTTCGCCCTTGTCAAAGTCCTTTGCTACTGCACTATTCTAGGTTAATATCAACTTTATTATTAATTTATTTACTTAGTTATTGATTGGTATTTCTGCTCCAACTCATCTGATGAAGTGGGTTTTACCCACAAAAGCTCATGGTCCTATACCTTCATTAGTCTTCAGGGTGCCATGCCACAGGACTACTTGTTTTTTTATTAACTTTATTGTATTTCTTACATCAGAAGTTCTCAAACTGGGAGGGAATGTATTCTGGTGAGGCGTGAGTAGTCACTCTGCCTTCAAAGCTTGACACCTGGAGAGTGGTGGCTTCTGGCCAGCCACCTAGCTCTGGTGCTGCTGCCAGTAGCAGAAATGTAAGAATCACAATGCCATACCATGTCACTCATATTTCTGTATTGCTGCTGCTGGCAGCAGCATTGCTTTCAGAGTGGGCTCCCAACCAGCAGCTGCCACTCCCCATTTTGTCTTCAGAGCTGGTATGAGTATATGTGCTTGTATTGTGGAAGGGGAGGAGAGTAAACTATTACAGAAACAAACCAGAGGGCAGTCAGGGGGAGAGATGTGATCAAATAAGTTTGAGAACCAATGCCTTACATGAATAGCTTTAGAAACAATAGGGTATTCTAAAAGGAAAGCTGGAAAAGGTACATGACAGATACCTGAACATTTGCTTTCACATGCAACAGTAATTTCTACAGGGAAACTGTCAAATTTCATTGAATTTCCAGAGGCATTACTGGAAACATTTTATAACAGTCAAGGAACAGGGAGTGAGGATATACAGCTCACCTTCTCTTTGTCTTCTTTGGTTCTCATTCTTTCACCATAGACCAAAAATACATGTTGGCCTGGATCATAGCATCCTGGTGACTGGTCAACAAGCATCAGCTGACACCAGCGGAAAAGATCACGTACGTTAAATTCCCAGGGTCCTCCTTTCTGTCCCCACTTCTTTTGAACCATAACCTCTTGATCAATCTGCAGGCAGCAGCAGTTCAAAACCATTTTTTAGTCCTCTCACTTATGCAGTTATCTTAAAAATATTTTTGAAAGTCAAGACGACCTATGCCACTAGGCTCTGCTCATTTAGAAGTGAGCTATCTCTGATTGTAGGGAACATTGCCAAAGGGAGTCAGAAACCCTGCTCACTTCACTGTTGCCATCAGGAGCCACCTGGGATCTGCGGCCACTAGATTCAGCCCACCCAAAATGAAGGTGGTTTCTCATCTCCTAAAGCCCTAACATCTTAGTCATTGCATGAACTTAACATTTCTTTTGCATTCTGCCAATATTCTTTCAGGTGGAGACCCAACCACATAATCATTCTACATAAAGCATATAATTAGGCTTGGAAGGATTAAATTATAATTGGTAATGTCAAGTAAATATCAATTTCACTGTCCACACACACACACACACACACACACACACACACACTCTTCCATCAATAATTGAAATTTATAGATAAGCAAAGAAAGAAAAATGCTGCGTGAGAACTTATTGATGTTTGATTTAAGGTCATTTACTCTGTCTATTTTGATGTGTGAGGTTGACAGTTTGTATTTTAACTTTTATAGCTAATAAAGCTTTAAGTTTTTGAACCACAACATTTATTATCATGAACTAATTATTATGTAACCAATTAACTTCACCATAAATTCCCCCCAACTGTGAAAATTTGACAAAAATTGAAAAAGTGCTTAAAATAAATATCAATATTGTATGTAGAAATTATAAAAAAAATTGAATTCAGCCAAGCCCACATAATATATATTCTTTTATCTCTCTATACTTCTCTTGGCTAAAGGTCATCTATTTTATATTCCCACCATACACACCCTCACTATAATGAAAGAAAAACCAGCTCAGTTAAAATTTGTTCAGTGGACTTTATCATAACATCAAGTTTAGTGCAACAGGAGAGTAGCTGTGTTCCTTTCCTCCAGCCTCCTCAGATATGGCCAAACAGGGATAACTATTTGGTTTTTTTTAGAAGCAATTCGATAAGCATGCCAAAAATCTGATCTTTGTTTGAAGACCAGTCCAACCCCAATGACTCACTAGAAGGGATATTTTCTGCAATAAAAGTCTAATTCAAATGAGTCTAATTTCCAAAGACTTTTACAACATATTGTGGATTTAGAAAAAGTAAATCTGAAAAGGTTTAGGACACTAATGTGCAGAACAACTGGCCTTAAGCCAGGGATGGGCAAGAGGTGGCCAGCGGGCCAGATCTGGCCCACCAAGCCACCAGGATCCAGCAAGCAGCTGCCTTGCAAGGACCTTTAGGCAGAGAGCAGCTCACACTTTAAACAGCTAGCTGCTTTCTGCTCTGGATGGCTGGGGAAGGAGGAGGAAGGCTTTGCACCTCCTCCTTTCCCCCAAGCAAAATCTCTCAGTTTCCATTGTCCAGTTTCTGGTCAATAGGAGCTAAGAAATTTTGTTGGCGGCAGTGGCAGCATGCGAAGCCTCCCTAACCCCCCGCAACATGCCTGGAGCAGACAGCCTATTGAGACTTCAGCAGAGAGGCAGTGAGCCTGCTTCAGGTTCCTGCAGGGCTGCTGGCTGGGAGCCACGTAGGTAAGCCTCTCCCAGCTAGAGCCTAACTCTGGCACTCCACTCCTTCCATCTCCTCCTCAGCTACGTGCCCCAGGCCATCATCCAAACCCATGGTAACCCTTTCCCCTAGATCACAACTCCTTCCCAGACCCTACAACCTCTCCTAGATCCCTCCAGCAAGCCAGAATCCTCTCCTGCACCCATACCCCCATGTGAACCCTGCACCCTATTCCCCTGCCCCAGATCACAACCCCCTCCTTCACCCAAACTCCCTCTCAGACCTCACAGCCCAGTTCCCTACCCCAAGCTCCCTTCTGCACCCAACCTCCATCTCAGACTCCGCACCTCCTCCACAGAAGTGCAGCCCTTGACAACTTGCCAAAATCTTGCCGTGTCCCCCCCATTAAACATTTTTGCCCAACCCTGCCTTAAGCCCTAAGCAAAGCACTTGTATTATTTATATCTCAAGACACACACAATACATTAGAAGCTGTTGAATACCTATTAAAATATACTAAATTTTGGATGTTGGTTATCTTTATTTAATGCTGGAAAGGATTTGTCCATTAAGGTCTTCTCTTTTTATAGCAACTTATTGTTCCCTAAATATATTAAAAATATTATGTGCCTCAAAAGTTTCTATTGCTCAAAATTTCTACTTTTACTAGGCTATATTCCCATTCACAGGATTCTACGATAAATAACGGAGTTAAGTCCAGAAACAGAAAGGTAACTCAGTTTAGTAAAAACAAAGCTTCCGTTTTCCTTAATGTTACTAGCATAACCCAC
Organism: Pelochelys cantorii; assembly: GCA_032595735.1. NCBI lineage: Eukaryota > Metazoa > Chordata > Testudines > Trionychidae > Pelochelys > Pelochelys cantorii. The sequence goes on from CM064328.1 coordinate 67,472,458, forward strand.
ACTCAGTGAAAACAATTATTTTTCAAATTCACTTAACACTGTCATCCCAAAACTACTCTCTATAGATTATATTTAAAAACTTCTTCTCATTCCTCCTACTTCAGACAACTGTTTGCATCAGTACAAACCTTTGAATAGTAAACATATTTTACCTTGTTATTGAAAGCAACCATTTTAGCAATAATATTTTTGTCAATGGCAGGAAACAGGGCATTCCCAATGAATTCCATATCTTCAGTTGAAAGTGGATCAACATACACCTGGCAGGACCAAGAACACATGGAGGAAGTTATGTAGTGTCAATGTGGGTTTCGTCACAAGAAGGCCACCCTTCCCTCCAAAAAAATTCATAGGCATAACCTGAAATGAATGCATGACTTGCCTGTGTAAATCTATTAAGAAAGGACTTGGGCAGACCCTTTCTTCCACCTCCTTGTCTGTAGGGATTCTGGCATCCAAAGATCTTAGTCTTCTTGTGTTGCACATGAAAACTCATCCCTAATTCCGGGACGTAAATCTCTGCTCGATGGTCAAAGCAGGCATTTAATCCTTCTAATACAGACTGGGAAGCCAGATTCAACTATTTAAAAAAAGAAAGAAGATAAAATAATACTGCTTAAACATGGCCTCCACTTTAGCACGCTGTAATTTAAATGTTAATGTCATTGAACTTTCCTTGCCTGTGCAAAACGTGCCCAAACATAGTCATACATCATTACACGTAGCTAATGAATCCCATGTAATGACACTACTAGTAAGTGCAAAGTATGGATGTGAACATGTACCCATATACACAGTAACCAATGCGCCTCTGCTCATTGGTTAACCCTCGGTTACCCACAGTGCGGGGGGAGGAGAAAGAAGAGGAAATGGGAGCCTTTAAACTGGCTCCTTGCTAGCACTGCTCCCACCCCACTCTGCCTGTAAACGTATAACTGCTAAAAAAAATTTAAGCAGTTACACGTTTACAAAAATTAACTCTTTTTAACATCTCCAGTGCAAAGTTTTTCTGTTCTATTTGACTGCTTCCATTATGCCATCACCAAGGTATCTGAACATTGCTGCATTATAAATGTCTTTTTTCAAGCATTCATTTTCTCCTTTTGAACTGTAGGTTGAACCTCTCTAGTCTGGCATCCTCGGGACCTCACTGGTGCCGAACCAGAGAATTTGGTGAACCTTGGGAGGTCAATCATGTCTGGGAGCATTACCAACACTTCCACTGCTTACTGGGCTCTTAGAAGACATTTAGGGGCAAACTGGAGCTAAACAACAGCACAGATCACTGAGAGACAGGACTGGTGGCTATAAACAAGCTTTATGGGACCACAGGAAACTTGGCCACGTCTATGTTAACTGGACATCTAGCTAACTGAAATCATGCTGGACCACAGATGCTGCCAGACAAGAGAGTGCCAGATTAGAGAGGTTCAACCTGTATTTTCATGCTACTCCTAAATCCTCATATTAAATGTTTTGTTAAGTTAATAAAGGCAGTTGAGATAGTTATATTACACATATAGTTAAATACTGTGTTTTGCACAACAGAGGAAATGAGTATTTTTTTTAAAAACAGCTAAAAACAGTTTATTTTCAAAATTTCATACTTAATATAACTGTAATCCAGGTCTCCATGAGGATTGCACACTTCGCATACACAACATTTATTTAAAGAAACAGCTTGCATTCAGAGTTTAAGGTTAATTTTTTTAAGACTGCTTAAGCGACTTGGGTATCTAAGACCATTTTCAAAAGTGACTGAAGACTTTTAGGAGCTTAAATCAGTGGAATTAGGAACCTAACTCTCATCTTCAAAGATGATTAAGGCTCTCCCAAGCAAGTAATTTAGTTGTTTATGAAAAGTTTAGCCTAAATACACATAAATCAGCACCTCCTTTTTCCTAAATACTATTTTATTGGAAAAACTTAAACAAACAGTCTAATAGCACTTTAAAGACTAACAAAACATATAGATGGTATCATGAGTTTTCGTGGGCAATAACCCACTTCTTCAGATGACTGGAGTCTATTTTATTAGTGTACCAGGTTTACATTCACCTCATCTAATACAATCCAGTGTCCACCCTTTAATGCTGCAAGCAGGGGTCCATCACGCCAGGCAAATTCTCCTCCCTTTCCACCTTCCACAGGCAAGTCTGTCCCAAACAAATCTGTCACATCCTTTGGGAAGTAAAGGAAAAAAGCTAATATTTACAAATTACATAAAGGTTACCAGATTTGAAGTCTGCTTGGCATTTTTGCTATTTTTTTAAAAGCTGATATCTATGTATGCATTTAAAATTGCCGATGGTTAAAAAGAAGATTTCTACATTTTCCATATTAGGATTTCAGTGACCAAACATAGCATTCAATAAAACACTGCAAGAACACAGATGGCAACCTCTAACAAAGGCTATGGGCTTGTCTCCACTACCTGGTGGATCGACAATGCAGTGATTGATCCACTGGAGCCAATTTAGCAGGTCTAGTGAAAACCTGCTAAATCAACCACCAATCACTCTCCTGTCTACTCGGTATGCCACCAGAATGAGAAGAGTAAGGGGAATCAACGTGCAAGTTTCTCCTGTCGACCCAGCATGGAGTGGACCCTGCAGTAAGCAGATCTGAGCTACGTCAACTTGACTTATGCTACTAATATAACTCAAATTGCATTGCTTAGATCAGCTTTTCCCCATAATGTAGACCTGCCCTATGACTAGAGAATGTACAGCAGCACAGCTGCACTGATGCAGACGTTCAGCTGTAAGCTCTCTGTATAGCCGCTCTAAGTCAATGGGAGAGAGCTCTGCCCCCAAAAAGAGGCAGTAACTATGTTGTCTGGAGAGCTTCTCCTGCCATCATGGCGCTGTCCACTCTGCCTTCAAATTGGCATTAGTAATGCATATAAGGGGGGTGCCTAATTCACACTTCTGAGCAACACAATTTATGTTCACTTAAGCTATAGTATAGTCATAGTCTAAGTCTTTCAAATAACTTTGAGGGAAACAATCTATCCGTAGTGTACGTGATGATCATCTTATTGTACTCAGCACAGCACCCAGTTTCTGGAAATAGCAGCTCTCTGCTCTTCCATGACACTCCACTCCTCATTAATTTAATCTCAAGACAGGTAAGGGAAGCAGAACACTTATGAATAAGCATCTGAGCTTACAAGTGTAACCACTCATGCTTCATAAAATAAGAAACCAAAGCAATATTTTACATGTGTATCTACATTTACCCTACCGTTTGCTCAGACAGGTTTATTCGAACAAGGCAATTTCCTGAAGCCTTTGCCAATGCTGCTACTAGACTGGTCTTGCCCACACCTGGAGACCCCTCCAAGAGAATAGGTTTGTTAAGCTGTAAGGCTCTTAAAAGCCTTTGTGCATTCATTGCTGTAGTTCCTGCATTTAAAGCATAATCTGAAACTGTGTTCCTCTGAAAAACAGGTCCTAAGATGAAAAGAAAGCAAAACAAATATTAAGTCACAGACTATATATGAAAGACATTTAGAATATTTTAGACCACATTTTCTGAAGAACTTGCTTATTACGTTTTCACTCTTCTACAGTGCATGATGGACTATAGGTCACTAACTAAATTATATATCAAACATTTATTCTCACAAATTAGGCAGATGTATTTAGTGTTTGATACTCAGTTCCACCTTAGCCCAGGCTCCATTTGTTCACGCATGCACAATTTTGCTCATAAACACATGCACATACCAATGTGTTTTGGTACATAGAATTTTAAAACTTGAAGGTGTTCATGAACCTAACCAGAGGGTGGGGTCTGAAAAATCAAGTGGAAGTCCAATCCTAGTGAGAGAAATAGAAAGGAACATAAACACTGTCAAATCAAGTGTAAAAATGTAATAAGAAAAGCAAAAAAAGATTTTGAGGAACAGCTAGCCAAAAACTCAAAAAGAAATAACAAAATGTTTTTTAAGTACATTAGAAGCAGGAAGCCTGCTAAAAAACCTGTGGGTCCCCTAGACGATCGAACTATAAAAGGCGCAATCAAGGACGATAAAGCCATTGCGGAGAAACTAAATGATTTCTTTGCTTCAGTCTTCACAGCTGAGGACATTGGGGAGATTCCCAAATCTGCACCGTCCTTTGTGGGTGATGAATCTGAGGAACTGTCGCGGATTGAAGTGTCATTAGAGGAGGTTTTGGAACAAATAGAAAAACTTAATGTTAACAAATCTCCGGGACCGGATGGCATTCATCCAAGGGTTCTAAAAGAACTCAAATGGGAAATTGCTGAACTATTATCTGTGGTTTGTAACCTATCCCTTAAATCGGCTTCTATACCTAATGACTGGAAGGTAGCCAACGTGACACCAATATTTAAAAAGGGCTCAAGAGGCGATCCGGGCAATTACAGACCGGTAAGTCTAACTTCAGTACCGGGCAAATTAGTCGAAACAATAGTAAAGAATAAAATTGTGAAGCATGTAGAAGAACATAATTTGTTGGACAAAAGTCAACATGGTTTCTGTAAAGGGAAATCCTGTCTTACTAATCTATTAGAGTTCTTTGAAGGGGTTAACAAACATGCGGACAAGGGGGATCCAGTAGATATAGTATACTTAGATTTTCAGAAAGCCTTTGACAACGTCCCTCACCAAAGGCTCTTGTGTAAATTACATGGCCATGGGATAAGAGGGAAGGTCCTTTCTTGGATTGAGAACTGGTTAAAAGACAGGAAACAAAGGGTAGGAATAAATGGTAAATTTTCAGAATGGAGAGGGGTAACTAGTGGTGTCCCCCAAGGGTCAGTCCTAGGACCAATCCTGTTCAACTTATTCATAAATGATCTGGAGAAAGGGGTAAGCAGTGAGGTGGTAAAGTTTGCAGATGATACCAAACTGTTTAGGATAGTCAAGACAGAAGCAGACTGTGAGGGACTCCAAGAAGATCTCACCAAACTGAGTGATTGGGCAACAAAATGGCAAATGAAATTTAATGTGGATAAGTGTAAAGTAATGCACATTGGGAAAAATAACCCCAACTATACGTACAGTATGATGGGGGCTAATTTGGCTACGACAAATCAGGAAAGAGATCTTGGAGTTATCGTGGACAGTTCTCTGAAAACTTCCACGCAGTGTGCAGCGGCGGTCAAAAAGGCAAATAGGATGCTAGGAATTATTAAGAAAGGGATAGAAAATAAGACCCAGAATATCTTACTGCCCCTGTATAAAACTATGGTACGCCCACATCTTGAATACTGTGTACAGATGTGGTCTCCTCACCTCAAAAAAGATATTTTGGCCTTGGAAAGGGTTCAGAAAAGGGCAACTAAAATGATTAGGGGTTTGGAACGGGTCCCATATGAGGAGAGGCTAAAGCGACTGGGACTTTTCAGTTTAGAAAAGAGGAGACTGAGGGGGGATATGATAGAGGTATATAAAATCATGAGTGGTGTGGAGAGGGCAAATAAAGAAAAGTTATTTATTAGTTCCCTAAATAGAAGAACTAGAGGACACCAAATGAAATTAATGGGTAGCAGGTTTAAAACTAATAAAAGAAAATTCTTCTTCACACAGCGTGTAGTCAGCCTGTGGAACTCCTTGCCAGAGGAGGCGGTGAAGGCTAGGACTATAATAGAGTTTAAAGAGAAGCTAGATAATTTCATGGAGGTTAGGTCCATAAAAGGCTATTTGCCAGGGGATAAAATGGTGTCCTTGGCCTCTGTTTGTCAGAGGCTGGAGAGGGATGGCAGGAGACAAATCGCTTGATCATTGTCTTCGGTCCACCCTCTCTGGGGCACCTGGTGCTGGCCACTGTTGGCAGACAGGATACTGGGCTAGATGGACCTTTGGTCTGACCCAGTACGGCCATTCTTATGTTCTTATGTTCTAAAAAGCTCTGTTTGATTTATAACTGGCTGCAGGTATAAAATTAGAGGCAACTTTTTAAAAACTTGGCTCCATGTATTACAGGAAAGTTTATGAATCTGTTCATACATTGCCAGTTTTGTGAGCCAAAGGTAAATGCCCTGTCATCCAGGCATTTTTTTTTAAACTCTGGTTATAGAACACAGCCTGGAGAAAGCATTGGGCCTCTTGCCCATCAGAAACCTCTGCTTTTAGAGCTCATTGTAATTTCAGTAGTAAAATATCATTTCTCAAGCATGTAAGGTGTTAGACACTACCCTTCTTTAAAGATTTTGGTATTTGTTTCCTAGGAAAGATGGATTCTCCCCTTTTGGATGCCAGTTCTCCTGTTAAAAAGAAAACTATGTATAATTCTGTCCAGGATTATATGATTACATGTATTTATAAAAGCCTGTTACCATGATTTTAGATGTTCCAAGTTAGGCAATGGCCATAATACTACAGGGATATGCTCTTAACTAGAGCATATCATAAGGTCTGTAGCCTGCTTCAAAACAACCAATTCATTAGTATTTTATCATGATTACATACATCATTTTCATTTCCACAAATGTGCAAATAGACAATACTGTACAACTGAGACAACCTACCTAAATACATATGAAATAAGCTGAACATAAAATACAAATCAATACAGGTGACTTTAAATCTTATTAAAATATGTAGAATCTGTTTAGTCCTCACAAGGTTGTGCTTTAAGTTTTTGTAGACCACTTGCATAATAAGGCTGGGTACCACTGCTCCACATCGTGCCTTTTTATAAAGTAAAATTTAGCTGAATTATTTCAGAGTCAGCACTCGTTAATCCATCACTCTTGTTCATCTCAGCACATTTCTCCTTACGTATATACCCTGAAAACAATCCATCCTTCCAAAAGAATGTGCGTTATATGAAAAACTTCTTATTTAGAACTCTTCCATTTATTTTTATATTACAGCTCTCCATCTGTCTACACATTTATTTTTGTTTAAATAAAATCAACATGCCTGCTGCCTAAAGAGACTTTACATCAGTAAAATCACAATCAAAATGTATAATCCTGCCAATACCAGCTCAACCAAAAGGACACTCTCTAAATTTATAACTCCCATGACAACCCAGTAAAGAGAGGCATGATAAGGTAACATCTCCATGCACTTAACTTACCAGTCATTAAAAGCATGCACAATTTAACTCAGGAAGAGGCTTTGCCCCAAGAGCCAGCAACAACTTCTAGTCAAGTTGCCCCAAGTGAAATATCCTGCCTTATTCCCTGGCATGCAAAACTAGTTACAGAAAAGAATCTTTAATTTCATCAGTGATGTGAGTATGAAGGGAGAGTGAGCTCCTAAGTAGCCAGGACCCTGTCTATATATAGAGTTTCAGAAAAGCCAACATCTCCAGTCTGGACATACAAAAGCCCCTGCAACATAAAAAAGCATGGGTGTAAGCATAATCAACATAGTTAACATGTAGGCTACTGTGTCCAGCACTACCCAAATATTTCTGGTGGTCTTCAGAGGTGCATTAGAGTGACCTGATCTAGAACGTGCCAAGGACTGCATCAGGGACCACAAATCACAACTTCCTAATCAGGTGCAGATAGGAAAAAAAATATCAACACTTGGATCAGAGATGGTAGGAACAGATAAAGGGTTCAAAATAATCCCTAAGCAGAAGACCTCTAATTAAGTGAAGGGACACACACAGCTTCATAGCAAATGACTCCTCCCAACCACAGAGCAGTTCTTCTATTATCCACCAGCATCACCCCTCTTTTTTCTGGGTTAATAAAGTCACTGAACAGACAGCTGAGCTTAATGGATCACCAAGAGATGCATGAGCCAAGAAAATCCATGCAGACAGACACTATCATTCACTGAAATAAAACCCTTGGGCTCAAGGAAATCAGAAGTTTCAAAACAACAATAGAGCCACTTCCTCAAAACCTTCTCAATCACTTAAACTACAAAAAAGTCTCAAAACTAGGGTTGTGAACTCTGATTGAAGTTATTCTGGGAGATTTGTTCCCCCAAACATGATGTAATTTTTTAAAAAACAATCTACCAGATTGCTTTCAATAGTCACTAGGAGATTGATGTCGATTCCAGGAGACTCCAGGGCAAGCCTGGAGGGTTGGTGACCCTACTCAAAAACCCACTGATAATTTAGAGGACTACACATCTTAAGAAATGGTTTTTTATACAAGGGCGCTATGGCCACTTGTCTGACAAAAGCTGAGAAAACAGTTTCACTCAACAATTGACCCAAAGTTTGATTGGCCTGTATCAGTGTTTAAGAGAAAGACATCTTCTTGTCCTAACCAGCCCAGGAACAGAATGGTCCAAATACTGCACAATAAGAATATCTAGGTTCTTGTATCCTACTCAGCTGTATGGTATCCAGATACTCCCTTCTGGAATTCTAAGGGTGCAGTGGATCAAGTTGCTGAGTCTCCAACAGTGGAGCTATAAGACAGATTCCCATGCCTTGAAAGGTGAGCACTGACTGCCCTTGGATCAGAGCTAGTAACTGATCTGGTCAAGGAAAGCAAGATATCATTACACATAAAAATTGAGGTCAGATTAATTGAAATATGCCTGAAGCATTCACTCAAGGTATAATAAAAGAGTTGCTTACAGATGTGGCTTTCTAAAAAGGATGGAAGAATTATATTACATATGCTTGGAAATACTCTGCAGCACTTTTATAAAAAGAAAAGAATCATAGAATACTAGGACTGGAAGGGACCTCAAGAGGTCATCGAGTCCAGTCCCCTGCCCTCATGGAAAGACCCAGTACTGTCTAGACCATCCCTGATAGACATTTATCTAACCTACTCTTAAATATCTCCACAGATGGAGATTCCACAACCTCCCTGGGCAATTTGTTCCAGTGTTTAACCACCCTGACAGTTAGGAACTTTTTCCTAACGTCCAACCTAAACCTCCCTTACTGCAGTTTAAGCCCATGGCTTCTTGTTCTATCCTCAGAGGCCAAGATGAACAAGTTTTCTCCCTCCTCCTTATGACACCATTTTAGATACCTGAAAACTGCTATCATGTCCCCTCTCAATCTTCTCTTTTCCAAACTAAACAAACCCAATTCTTTCAGCCTTCCTTCATAGGTCATGTTCTCTAGACCTTTAATCATTCTTGTTGCTCTTCTCTGGACCCTCTCCAATTTCTCCACATCTTTCTTGAAATGTGGTGCCCAGAACTGGACACAATACTCCAACTGAGGCCTAACCAGCACAGAGTAGAGCGGAAGAATGACTTCTCGTGTCTTGCTCACAACACACCTGTTAATGTATCCCAGAATCATGTTTGCTTTTTTTGCAACAGCATCACATTGTTGACTCTCATTTAGTTTGTGGTCCACTATAACCCCTAGATCCCTTTCTGCCATACTCCTTCCTAGACAGTCGCTTCCCATTCTGTATGTGTGAAACTGATTGTTCCTTCCTAAGTGGAGCACTTTGCATTTGTCTTTATTAAACTTCATCCTGTTTACCTCAGACCATTTCTCCAATTTGTCCAGATCATTTGAATTATGACCCTATCCTCCAGAGCAGTTGCAACCCCTCCCAGCTTGGTATCATCTGCAAACTTAATAAGCGTACTTTCTATGCTAATAACTAAATCGTTGATGAAGATATCGAACAGAGCCGGTCCCAAAACAGACCCCTGCGGAACCCCACTTGTTATACCTTTCCAGCAGGATTGAGAACCATTAATAACTACTCTCTGAGTACGGTTATCCAGCCAGTTATGCACCCACCTTATAGTAGCCCCATCTAAGTTGTATTTGCCTAGTTTATTGATAAAAATATCATGTGAGACCATATCAAATGCCTTACTAAAGTCCAGGTATACCACATCCATTGCTTCTCCCTTATCCACAAGACTTGTTATCCTATCAAAGAAAGCTATCAGATTGGTTTTACATGATTTGTTCTTTACAAATCCATGCTGGCTGTTCCCTATCACCTTACCACCTTCCAAGTGTTTGCAGATGATTTCCTTAATTACTTGCTCCATTATCTTCCCTGGCACAGAAGTTAAACTAACTGGTCTGTAGTTTCCTGGGTTGTTCTTGTTTTCCTTTTTATAGATGGGCACTATATTTGCCCTTTTCCAGTCTTCTGGAATCTTTCCTGTCTCCCATGATTTTCCAAAGATGATAGCTAGAGGCTCAGATACCTCCTCTATCAGCTCGAGTATTATAGGATGCATTTCATCAGGCCCTGGTGACTTGCAGGTATCTAACTTTTCTAAGTGATTTTTAACTTGTTCTTTTTTTATTTCATCTTCTAAACCTACCCCCTTCCCACTAGCATTCCCTATGTTAGGCATTCCTTCATCAGACTTCTCGGTGAAGACTGAAACAAAGAAGTCATTAAGCATCTCTGCCATTTCCAAGTTTCTTGTTACTGTTTCTCCCTCCTCACTGAGCAATGGGCCTACCCTGGTCCTTGGTCTTCCTCTTGCTTCTAATGTATTTATAAAAAGTCTTCTTGTTTCCCTTTATTCCCGTAGCTAGTTTGAGCTCATTTTGTGCCTTTGCCTTTCTAATGTTGCCCCTGCATTCCAGTGTTGTTTGCCTATATTCATCCTTTGTAATTTGTCCTAGTTTCCATTTTTTATAGGACTCCTTTTTTATTTTTAGATCATGCAAGATCTCGTGGTTAAGCCAAGGCGGTGTTTTGCCATATTTTCTATCTTTCCGACGCAGCGGAATAGCTTGCTTTTGGGCCCTTAACAATGTCCCTTTGAAAAACTGCCAACTCTCCTCAGTTGTTTTTCCCCTCAGTCTTGATTCCCATGGGACCTTACCTACCAGCTCTCTGAGCTTACCAAAATCCACCTTCCCGAAATCCATTGTCTCTATTTTGCTGTTCTCCCTTCTACCCTTCCTTAGAATTGTGAACTCTATGATTTCATGATCACTTTCACCCAAGCTGCCTTCCACTTTCAAATTCTCAACCAGTTCCTCCCTAGTTGTTAATATCAAATCTAGAACAGCTTCCCCCCGGTAGCTTTTTCAACCTTCTGAAATAAAAAGTTGTCTCCAAGAACTTACTGGATAGTCTGTGCCCCTCTGTGTTAGTTTCCCAACATATATCTGGATAGTTGAAGTCCCCCCCCAAATCTTGGGCTTTGGATGATTTTGTTAGTTGTTTAAAAAAAGCCTCATCCACCTCTTCCACCTGAGTAGGTGGCCTGTAGTAGACTCCTAGCATGACATCACCCTTGTTTTTTATCCCTTTTAGACTAACCCAGAGACTCTCAACACTTGCGTCTCCTACGTCCATCTCCACCTCAGTCCAAGTCTGTACATTTTTAATATATAAGGCAACACCTCCTCCGTTTTTTCCCTGTCTATCCTTCCTGAGCAAGCTGTATGCTTCCATACAAACATTCCAATCGTGTGTATTATCCCACCAAGTTTCTGTGATGCTGACAATGTCATTGTTGTATTTATTTATTAGCACTTCCAGCTCTTCCTGCTTATTTACTCATACTTCTCGCATTTGTATATAGGCATCTAAGATACTGATTTGATCTTGCCTCCCAGTTTTGCCCTGACCCTCCTCTCTCTCTGCCATGATAGCCCACGCTCCCTCCCATTTCCGACCCATCTCCCAGGTCTCCATGTTCTTCACTTACCTGTGGGCTTTGTTCACCTGTCGCCGTCGAAAAGCGATTGTCTTTGTTTTTAAGAACCCATTATGAATTACAGTGTGCTTCCCCACATACTAGGGCCAATACTTGATAAGTCATTAAATACAAAACATGGGATGAATATTCCCTAACCCCCAAAACACTTGCCTCTTGGTATAAAAAATGGATGGATTCCCATGAAATTTTCCATCCATATAAATTCTCTCTCCTTTGTTCTGTCGTAAATCCTCAGTTCACCCTTCTGATATTCTGTAAGCTCAACAATAGTGCAAAGTTTCTCACATAAGAATTTCAGACATTTTTCACGAGCTGATAAAGCAGTATCAGTTGAGCAAGATGTTGTACCTATAATAATGAAAACAAAAGGAAGTGAAATAAGATTCCCAACATCAGCTAGGTGACGCAGGAGTCCTAAGGAAATTTAGTGTGTAAGCATGTATCACCAGAAATATACACAAGAGGGAGGTGTTTGACTTTGCAACCTTAATGCGCTTTTAATGTAGTTTTGTGTACATGCAGTGGGTAGCACTGTAACTCACTGAACCACTTGAAGTCCTTCCTCTTAAAAGTGGTGAGCAAAAACATGAAATAAAAAAAAAAGGTCAAGTGGAAGAGTGTGTGAGAGAGAGAGGGGAGAGAGAGAGAGAAATTATGTCATGCTCCAAAGCACCACACCTTTCTTTTAACCCAAGCAAGCACTCATATATCAAACATAATTAACAATATCAATTTTATATAAAAAAAAATTAAGTTAAATATATTCACCTATTCTGATAAGTACTGATGACCTACCTGAACCTATTCCATCAATGTACACTAGGCATGCGGCATGGACAAAAGACGCCACGGGAGAGATGTAAAATAGGCTGTACTCCTCATCTTCTATCATGACATTCATAAAGTTAACCCACGATAAGACATCCCGGACACTGAGAATACAGTGACGCCCAAAGTCTTGGTTGGTTAGCCATTCAATAAAGTCCATCATCAGCTCAGCTATGTCTGTCCCTAAAACATAAAAAAAGAGATGCTGTAATTATAAACATAATTATATAGGTCACTTCTAGCACAAAGCTGTGTAACTAGAACCTGGAGATAGAGAAATCAAGTCCTTCAGATTTGTTCTAAAAAATATTTGCATTCAGGTGTTCATGAAAAAAGGAGAGAAGAGTGAAGATCAGATGTATATAGTCTTCCACAACACACTCTGAAAACTAATACTTTCACAAAATTTATAACATGCATTTTATATACAGGATAGGGACAAAAAAAAAGTCATACTGATATTAGGAATTAACGAGATTTAGTTCTTGAAATCAAGCTTTCTTCAGTAAAACACACAAAGTTCTTTCTTCAAGAATGGATCCCAGATATAGAATTGTGAGCAACAGATGAACTGGTTATTCAGAATGAAGTAGACTATTAACATGCAAAAGCACTAGTACTGTCATTTCTACAATACTTACAACACAATTCAGCAATTTAATTATTCAGTAATTTGGCATAAGTAGTTGATCTTCCAAAAGATGGCCTTTAAAATTGCATTGAAGAACTTCTTTGTATTCTTTAAAGGTCTACTCTTAAACAGAAGTTATGGGTTGCAGAAAAAAGTGGCTCGGTTTTTACAGCTTATGTTATGTAGGAAGTCAGGCTAGATGTTAATAAAGATCCCTTCTTGTCTTAAGTTCTATGACTATGTGCCTTGCCCTAACAATCTCCCTATCTAACTGAAGTGGCTTTTTTAAATAAAGAATTTGCTGTAAGCATTTCAGAAGAAGCATTAGTTTATAATAGCTTAACAGAGGCTGCATGAAATTTCCCAATCCATTGCAAACAAGGTAGACGTGGAAGATCCCCTTTTGAATCTGAGGATAGCAAACATTCAATTCACCGAAGACCCAAAGTAACTCTGATTCCAGCCTTTTAGTGCTCCAAAGAACATGGACTAACCTTCAACACTTGTTCCCAACCCCAGAGATATCAGATTACTTTAAGGAAGAAGAAGAAGAAGAAGAAGAAAAAAAAAAGGACTCAACCTTGGAAAAAGCAAACAAAGAGAAGACACCCTACCCCTGACCTCTGCCAATCCTTTTTTTAGCCTTCTGTAGTAGAACCACAAATGATGCCAGAACTACCTCGAATATTTTAAATAGAGAAGTGGGGTAAAAATATTTTAAATGAAAATAAATATGCCCATGTAAGTCGCTTTCCTACATGTTACTTTGAGTAAGTCAGGTTTCAAACTGCAGCAGAGGAAGGAGCACTTCAGTGGGAAAATTGTGGATGGACGCTGGTTATCCTCCTACCTGCCAGGCCAACAGAAGAGGAGGAATCCAGTGACTGCACTTCAAAATTGAACCACTAGAAATTTAAAATATAAGGGAATGGGAGAGATATCAGTAAACTGATCCAATAGCCAAGTTGTTGGTAGCAGACATGAGAGTTCTGGTTGTGGTCCTTTGTTCTTTTCCAATACCTGGGAAACAACATAAGGCATTGAGGAGGATGGCAGACTTCAGCTGGTGGAGAGAGAGGACCTTTCATTGCCTTGCTATCAAATTCTGGTCAGTTACATGGCAATGGGATGCTATAAAGGAGGGGAAAGAGGCCAGCATATCAGAGTCTATTTGCAGATAGTTGCATTTATGGATGGAAGTAGCATACTGTGAACTGCTGCCAAAACCACCTCAACCTTCAAATTCAGTTCTTTCTCTTCAATGTAGAGTTTAAATTTGACATGACACTAAATTACCCTTACCTTGATGGTTTATTCTGTCGAGAGACAACCCTGCATGAAGATTGTGCTTTACGATCTGTATTAAATCCTCACGACTATTGCTTTGTGGACACCATATCTCAGTAAATCTGTTGCGCAATGCAGGAGAAAGCTGCAGGCAATAAAATGTAACAATATAGGCACTACAACAAGGAGTCTGGTGACACTTTAAAGACTAACAAATTTATTAGGGTATTAGAGCATAAGCTTTCATGAGCTACAACTCAGTTCCTCAGATGCTGAAGATAAAAAAAAAAGGACTAAAAGGTGGGGGGAAGGGAGAAGGATATAGAGATGGGAGTGTGAAAACAGTTCTAATTAAATCAGAATGGTTTAGGGATGTAAGAGTGTAACCATTTAAATGGTTAACTGATAAGCATCAGCTTATCGATTTCTGTTATGGTTACATGCTGGTTCTTGACCCTGCGCCTGAGGAGCCAGCTGTCACCCCATGCTGCAGGCTCTGCAGAATAAAGCTTATAGTTCTTAAAGTTTATACTCCAGAGGCGGCAACACATGTAACTGTAGCCGCCAGGATTTTTAATGGTTATACAGTTACATTTTTAACTTTTTTTTTTATTATTATTACATCCCTAGAATGGATGTGGCTAATCTCCACAGTGATGAGAAGGTGGGAGTACCTGAATGGGAAATTACCTACTGTAATTTGAGAACCACTCCATGTTTATTTAGTAGGTTCAGGGTGTCAAATTTGCATATGAATCCTGCTCAGCAGTGTCTCTCTGCAGTCTGTTTTTGAAGTTTTTCTGTCCAAGAATGGCAACTTGCTAGTGTAAAACGGTGAGCTCAAACAGGTTAAAGTGCTCCCCCACTAGCTTCTGGATGTTGCCAGTCTCAATATCTGATTTGTGTCCATTTATTCTTAAATTCATCACAAAGGGTTGAATTTGAATACCTTCCTTAATTGCTCCCTTGTGTTAATTATAAAGAGCAATCATCAACCAGTGCATATGCAATAAAAAGGCAATTTCCCTTTGATTACCCAACCCAAGGCTCTCAAATAGATTTGTTAGCATGCTAGAAATGACTGGGTTTTTTTTAATGGACACTAGGTGTAAAAGACCTGGCACTTTGATTTCAAATTTGTTATTCCTTAGATGGTTTTCTAATTTTGAGATCTGTAGTTGTTATTTTGTGTGTATTCTTGTCCATTTTTTGGAGACACCCAGATCACAACTTTAAGCTATCTATTTTTGTCTGTTCCAGGAGCATCCCCACACCATACCATAAAGACCCCACTGCAAGACCTGGATTTGGATTTAGTTTAGTACAAATTACACTTTGTTTACCAATAGCGTTCTGTATATCAACTGTACTTATGTGATTCAGTGTCCACAATTTTCTTTGTTATTATGTTGCATGCTCATTTATATTGTTAAAATAATAGTACACATGTGTCCTTAGTCCTCTTTCAAAGAGACAGACTCCAATATACAACACTGCATACTGGGACCTATACCAAGCTGCACATACTGGTCATAATTCCTGCAGCCTCTTGGAATTTACCTCTTTTTTTCCAAAGTCACCTCCTGGGTTCATGGTTGCTAGGATACGAAATTTCTTTCCCGCAATCAGCAGTTCTACTTCACTATCCTCATCTTCTTGACTACCTTTTTCAGCAAGCACCAGTGTCTTCTCAACTTCAAGAACACTAATCATTAGATTAAAAACAAATTGTATTTAAATTTGTATTATTTAAATTCCATAGCTTGCACATTAGACAGTCACCAGTCTTTTCTAAGAAAAAAAAAAAAATCCCCCCCACACAACATAGAAATCAAGCTCAACAAAGCTGAGTCACAAAACGGTATAATAGGTTTCAGTAAAAGTAAAGTGATAAATTCTAGTTATACCGCCCAACTGACAATATTTCACCTTCAAGTAAAAATCTGTATAAAGTGGTTGGTCAGAAGAGTTACACTGTAACACTGACCTTTCAAAAAATCTCCCTGATAAATTCAATGCCAAAAATAATGGTCACAGCTGAAGCTTGATGAAGAGCACAGTGAATTAGTCTTCAAGTTTATGGAATATAAATCTGACAAGTTACAGCAAATGCATTACCAGTGCAACTGAGAACATCTATTTAACTCATTTTTGTGATAAGCCCTGGTGGAGGTCTGTATAACACTCAGAATGCATACCTATTAAGTCTTTCCAACACAGAATCATCAGCTAATGAAATCTCATCCAGGAGAAAAAAGCCATCTTCCTTCATTGCTAAAACAAGAGGTCCATCATGCCATTCAAAGAGTCTACAACTGTCAAATTCCTCCTAGGAGTTATGGGGACAAAAAAGATGACTCAGCATGGATTTGTCATTCTCTGCTCTCCTGACCACACTAAAGCTCAGTGATACCAGTCACCTGTCGTCATGAAACAGACCTTGTCCTTTGATCTCTGTCTGATTGGCCGTAGTCCACCCAGGAAGTCTGATGTCTCCATGTGCAAATGGCAGTTCACAGAATATAATTTCTGATTTACCAAGGCTGCAAATATCTGACAAATTGTAGTTTTGCCACATCTGTTACAGGAACAAAGAAAACTAATGCGGTCAAATTAGAACAAAAACCGAAGGGGACCATAATCACATTATAGCCCACTTCAGCAACAAAACAATTCAAACTGAATTTCCTCTAAGCCCTGTAGGACAATGCCCTCACCATGCTGTTCCTCTTACTCCCATGAATTCCCTTCTCTGAAAGCTGACCGACCTTACAAAATTAAATAAAATGCACTTTTGGCATACAGCTATAGCAGTACTGCAACCATTATTCACAAAAACATGACTGAGGGACCTGCACCCTCAAATTTCACTTGGACTATAGAAAGATAAATTTCACAACCCCAAACCTTCTCTAAATTGATGCGTAATGTATCAATGATTATAAAATACTAGAAGGGCCCAAAGGAAAAATGTTAGCCTCACACTAGAAGAAATTATTATTTACCAGTAAGTAAAATTATCCATATGTATTGCCTTTTGCAGATCCATACTGCAGAAGTCATGACATGATTATAAAATGAAACACCATTAGTAAACATTGCATGCCTTAACACACACAACTCTAGGATCTGAATGTTCCAGAGATTAGCCCCTATGGGCGTGCCCTTACACAAAACTGCATGGCTGTGTCTACATTGGCAAGATTTTGTGCAAAAATTGCACAAAATCTTGCTGCCTGTCTACACTGGCCGCGAGTATTTGCGCAAGAACACTGACGTTGTAATGTACAAAATCAGTGCTTCTTGCGCAAATATTCTGACGCTCCCGCTCAGGGATAAGTCCTCTTGCGCAAGTGTTCTTGTGCAAGAGGCCAGTGTAGACAGGTAACATCTATTTCTTGCGCAAGAAAGCCCGATGGCTAAAATGGCCATCGGAGCTTTCTTGCACAAGAGAGCGTCTACACTGGCACGGATGCTTTTGCGCAAAAGCAAATCTTTTGCACAAAGGCACGTGCCAGTGTAGACGCTCTCTTGCGCAAATACTTTTAACAGAAAAACTTTTCTGTTAAAAGTATTTGCGCAAAATCATGCCAGTGTAGACGCAGCCCATGGGTTTAACTAATTTAGTTATCACACCTTTTGCTAAACTGGTGCAACATCAGTGTATTGGTGTTTTCATCCAGGTTTAGAGCAGGCTTCTATCAGTAATGCTTGCACCTATCCACACAGCTGTTAATTGGAGTGTTAAACCAATGTAACTGGTGCAATTATGTGTTTGGACGAGGCCTAAAGCTATACACCCATCCTTTATGTTCCTTTCCACCTCCAACTGTCCCAGAAAGAACTCTTAGGAAGAGGGTGGTGGGTCCAACCTAGATCTGCAGTGGCCATACATTCAGTAGTAGTATTTGTTTAGATTCATTTTGACCTCTTTCTCCTTTCATAAACCGTCTCTACAGAACTCCACTGCAGGAGACTAAATATAATTCAGAAGGAGGTCTGAGGAGAATGCCAAGATTGAAGCAACACTACCTACCTACAAAGAGGACTATACCTAGCCCCATTAAAAGATTAATGTTTTGTGAACAAAGTATTGAACTGTAAGTGACAGCTTAAATTCCAAGAGAAGAAACCTTTGACAAGCAAGTAATGTATCCCTTGCTGCTATAGTTCTCCTTACAGGCTTGAACACAAGCAATGGTTGATTTTGAAAGACTATGAAATGAAAGGTCTTGTCTGTTTAACTCAAAGATTTACATAAGATTTATTCTTTTCCAAGTAGCCTCCCAGGTCTCTTGTAGCATCTAATTAATTGTGTTTCTTCTTTCCCAGCTTCATCCTCTTTTTAGGCTATGTCTATACTGCATACCTTACATTGGCACAGCAATGCTACTATAGCCGTGCCGTTGTAAGCTCCCGAGCGTAGCAAGTGGTGGTAGCTTTGTTGGCAGGAGAGCATCTCCTGCTGGCAAAGCACTGTCCACACTGGTGGTTTTGATTTGTTAAAACTTTTGTTGTTTGATGGCAGGGAGGTTCACACTACTGAGCAACACAAGTTTTTATGATAAAAGTGCAGCGTAGACATGTCCTAAGTTTCTCATCAAGCTACTTCATACTAAATTATAGCCATCATTAAGATCTGCTTTCATGACTTCTTTTTGGCAAGCAGGAAAAAAAATAAAGAGGACTAGCAGAGTCCTGGTACATATGTAAATATATTCAACACTCTCCACATTTATTACTAACTTTTCCAGGTTTAATGAGAAATGTATGCAACTGTTAGAATCCCAGGGACTCATTAGCATAAGTTGTGCTCTCATTAGTATATTTTCTGCCCTTTCTTTTTGCGCAAAAAGCAGCAGCATGGATGGGTTTTGGTTTTTTTTTTTGCACAAACCCCTCATTTTGTGCAAGATCCTTACGCCTCTCCTGGGAGAGGCATAACAATCTTGCGGAAAATGGGGTTTTTGCGCAAAAAACAGTGTGCATAAATTATGCAAATGAGGAGCAGTGATATGTTAATTTGCGCCGCATTTGCATACTCACTGCCAGCAAAAACAGCAGTATAGATGAAGCCCCAGTGTAACAGAGTCAGTTCCTGAAGGAGAAAACAAACCCACTTCTCTCCATTTTAGTTTCAATACATTCCCAGCAGCTTTACATAACACTGTTGTACAAATAGGTTAAAAAAAAACCCCCAAAATACAAGAAATCCTTTTTTTCCCCTCTGAAACCAATGCACTCCAATACAGCACTCTAAAGAAGTTCCTCTGCAAAGCTACAATTCTGTCTTGACTTGAGACAATTTTAGATTCACAAAGGTCCTGAAAGAGCAAGGCCCCTCTTTAGGCATAAGTAGTTTTACTAATTTCAGTGTTTAAATATAGGTATGCAGTTAAGGACCTTGCTGAATCAGGGTCAAACAGAACAACTCATTACTGTAACAGAAAAACAAGTTACCCAGTGTCTCCCACTAGCAGTATTGGTTCGCCAAATTCCAGGGCTCGTCCTACCAGAATTGCAAGCCTCCTCATCCCTTGAGTCCAGACAACATGACTAAACTCGCTGTCCATCACTGACATCTGTGGAGATGATTTAACTGCCCAACAAAGAAAAAGTTGATTAGCTTTAATCACACACATCAAGCTTCTGATTTAGTCCTTTCTGCAAACTCACCCAATAGCTTTCTCACACTTTCCTCTGAGAAGAGAGAGCGGGGATACAATTTCTTCTTAAAATGCTTTTCAAGGACACTTTGAATAACATCCACTTCCTCCTGTTTCCTGACTCTGCCTGCCAGAAGCATGAAACCTGTAAATAAAGCAAGAGAAATGAATGTTTGCTTTGATCTTTAAAGTGGAAAGTGACACACAACAGGGGAAAAACTCAGACTAGTGAGTAGCTGCATTACCCCTGCCCTGTAACCTAGGATGCCTGTTACAGGGCCTTGCAGCTGTCGCCTCCAGCCTGAACAGCTCACAAACAGTCTCCAAAGCATAAGTCACTCCCAACATAGATTTTAGGATCCCACTAAAGCTTTCCACCAAGCCATTTGTTTCTGGGTGATGTGAGGTAGCTTTTACTTGTGTCACCCCACAACTTCCATTGCTCGCTGAACAGCTGAGACATGAAATTTGCTTGTTTCTTAAATGCAAATGAAGTCAAGCACACATTTTTTTCCTTTTTTAGGACAAACCTGACTTCTGCATGGGCAGGATTGTGGGGTTTGGAATATGTGTTCATAACATCATAGAGGGGAAGCTTATAACGACATATCCAATATTCCCACACATGTTTTAAGAGGACAATACCGAGCAACAAATAATGAGTTTTCAAATGAAACCTTTCAAGGCATACTTTTTACAAAGAGTATTATAACCAGGGCTTGACAAATAATGTAATCTACTCGCCTGTGGCAAGTAGATTACAACCCAGAAGAGCTGGCATAGAGGGATCTGAGCATGCGCAGAATGCAGAACTGCGCAGCTGATGAGCGGGGCTCGCCGCCACTTGGCGAGCCCTGATTATAACAGTGTGTAGGATGTGAATACAGGGGTGTAACCCATCATACAGTGTTACTGCTCAGTAATGAGGGACAAATATTTGAATTTGAAAAGTGTGGTTTGAAAAAATATATTAACAAAATAAAGCATCATGAAGAACAGGCTAAAGACATACCATCATTTGCTAAATGCTGAAGCCAGTCATAATCCTTCTCTGTCTGTTCTGCCAATCTGTATCTTTCACCCCAACGAAACAGATCTCGAAGAGTAATGAAACCATGCTTCCCCGCAAACACTGTTGAACTTCTGCGGTAAGACTACCAAGTGAGAAAAAGATGACAGTTAAAATTGAGTATGTATTAATCATTCAAACGGACTTCAGTGCAAATTAAACCTAATAAATTCCTAATCCAGCCTCACACTTCCTATCATCATAATTGAAGTCAGGATTTGGATTCTGTACTGAAGTATATTAGTGTTGTGAATTTCACTATATTCAAGTATATAAAAATGTCGCACAACATTCAATTCTAGACAAGAGGCGGGAGGAAGAGGTACTTCCACTTTTTATTGTTGCATTTGTTTCTAAAAGAAATATCCTTTATTAAGTAACCAACCACAGCTAAGTGGCTATTAAAGAGAAAAAAAGACTGAGGTCAATGAGCAACCCAAAAATTTCTTAATTATAATACACGTTCTTGGGTAGCATGACCCAAGAAATCACTATCAATCTATTTCAGCACCTAATGCCTAGAAAAAATGAGGGTGTGTAATAATTCAAGTATTTAAACAAAAAAAAATAAAAAATGAGGCACTAGTAGCCACTGAATTTGTTTTCACTCTGAAACAAAAGCTCAAACTGTGAAGTCTGAGAGGGGTAGCAGTGTTAGTCTGTATCTGCAAAAACAATGACTCCCGTGACACCTTAAAGACTAACAGATTTATTTGAGCATAAACTTTCGTGGGTAAAAACCACTTTGTGAGATGAATTTTTTTCCAAACAAAGTTTATATTAATCTGCAAACTTGGATATTTTATATTAGAGATATCGCTGTTATGTTATACAGTTTTTAAAAGGCCTTAATTTTACTTCTATATTAAAAGGAGAAAAGACTCCAATACCTGCAAATCCAGCATAACTTTGACGAGTTTACTGCAATAAGAAGGTGGCAGACTGCATCGCTTGTGAAGGATTGTTTCTAACTCAGCACTTGGCAGTTCATCAAAATGTAACTCCACAAAACGATTCCTGAAGGCTCTGGATAGCACCTAAAACGTACATTTGAGAATGGTATTTCTGCATTTTGCTTTACCCCTTTAATCCTTGTAAACTACATCCTGCATACACAGGAAGCTGATGATTTAGTGATTAAAAATCCAGTAGAAGGAGGAATAGGTAGGATAGTGCTTATACTTCCCAAAGAGACATTAAAGATACAAAAGTCCTATTCTCCAGTAGTCTAGGACAACCAAATAAATCAGTCCAGTTAAATGATATCTGATTACTGAGGCTCTGATTCAGCAAAGCACTTAGAAGCATGCTTAACATCTTTGCTCAACTGTTGTGTAGTAGCCACCAGAAAAGCTACTGACCTGCTCTTAACATTTCTTGGTGTGTCTTCTGACTGGCAAGTCTGAACAAAGGCTGAGTCTGAACGCTGATCTCCAACTTGTTTCTCTTGTAAAGAATGAGATTACTTGCCTACTCTCTCTGCTACTTTGCCAAATTCTCCTTTGGGACCTCTCAGCTAGTTGCACCAAATACTGAACTTCAGAAAAAGTGCACATGTATTTGCTGTTCATGAAATGCAATAGTTGTTGGCTTCATTTACAAGGAAAAGAAAGGAAGACAGCTTTTCATACTCATCCACAAGTGTAATGGGCTAGTCAGTTAAGGAACCCAGAATTTTCAAGTGTAAAACACATCAGCATTTCGACCCTGAGACAGACATACCAGATTTTTAAATTAAAAACTATTGAAATTGCTATATAGTTTTGTTGGGCAAACAACTTCATAACTCAGAAATGTTCCTTCTGCCCAGGCTGGCAGGCTAGATCTCTCCCTAGAGCAGAGGTTCTCAAACTGGTGGGTGCAGAATATATTCTGGAGAAATGCAGCGTGCATGAGAAGCTTTAGGAAAAAGAAATACTGTGCATATTCAGAGCTGGGTGATTGGAGAGCTGGGTGCCTGGGGAGTGAGGGGAGGCCTTATTGCTACAAAGAAGTAGGACCATGATCAAGTAATTTTGAGAACCACTGCTCTAGAGCACACATTTGTTCTCTTTATATATAGGCTTTTCTGTGGCATTTACAGCTCTAGTATTTGAGCACCTTATAATGTATCCTCACAACATTTTACAGATGGGAACTTAGGCACTGAGGGTATGTCTACTCTGCAGCCAGAAGGTGAGATTCCCACTGCAGGTAGACAGATTCACACTAGCTCAGCCTGAGACAGCCACCCTAGTTTGGACCGAGGGGGTCAGGTGGGCTTGAGATTCAGGTGGCTACCCCAAGCCGCAGCCCGCACTACAATGTCCACACTATGATTTTTAGCATGCTAGTTCAAGCTGAGCTAATGTGCATCATCTATGGATGCCAGGAATCATACCCCATTCGCAGTGTAGCTATAGTCTAAGTGACTTGCAAGGTCATACAGGCAGGCACTCCAGTGCGGTGGCTACAAGGCCATCTTCCCTTCCACTACTCTTTTGCACTTTCACACTGTTCTCTGATATGTATAAGTTTCTGAGACACAGCTCTCTGCACCACTGAAAGAATACCCTGGTGAAACTTTCTTCCTATTGTAACAATAACCAAGAGCAACAGGACAGATTGACAAACCTTCCTGCCCCCATACAGTCCTGGTGGATTCTGTGTAGCAAACAGCATAAATCGAGGGTGTGCTCTGACAACTTCTTGTGTCTCTGTTATGAACAGCTCTCTGTTATCATCCAGCAGTCTATTGAGTGCCTCTAGAACATCCGTAGGAGCCAAATTCAGTTCATCGAGGATAATCCAGTAGCCCTTTCTCATAGCATCAATAAGGACACCTGTGAGGAAACACGAAAAGTAAACTGCATGGAGACATACAAAAAAAACCCGTGCAAGATGTGCAGCACCTTTAGCTTCCCCCTCTGTCACTGTAATGGACCAAAGAACAAGAGATGGATGAACAAAAGAAAATCTTCAAAATGATAATCGTCAGGGCTCGACAAATCCGTTCGTCCACTCGCCCGGGGCTCCTTAGTGTCTCTGCTCTGGGCTCCTTTCTACCTCCGCTTCTCCTTTCACGTCCTCTGCCCGCATGCTCTGCTCTCTGCTCCACTCCCCGTCTCCCTCCTGCCTTCTCTGACCTCCTCCGTCTCCCGTCCCCCTCTGCTCTCACCCTTCACTCCTCCGCCCACCTCCGTCTTCTAGCTCACTCCTCTGTTCTCCCCTCTCCCTCCGTTACTCTCCTCCATCTCTTCCTCTGCTGCTCTCCTTTTGAATGCGGCGCTCTCTTGCGCCGGCGCCTCTCCTCCGGACGTCAGGGACGCACGCGCACTCTGGCCTTGCCCTAAGCCCGCGTGCAGCCTCGCTCCCACTTCCAGCTCCCGTCCCAGGACTCGGCCCCCATGCACGCCGCTCAGCTGGGCGGCCGCCCGGGAGCAAGCGGCACAGACCGCTGTCAGAATGCCACGTTCCCCATGCAGCATGGGGGTCGGCACCCGCGGGGCGGGTTGTCCTCGCCGCTGTGGAGCGGCCCCACCCCATCACAGAAGCAAACATGCCGTCCTGGTCGTCCCGTTCTCCAGGTGGCACGCACCTGCGCGGTGGGGGGGGGGGTCACGAGTCCCTTTTTTGTCTGGCGAGTAGGGTTTTCTATAATTTGTCGAGCCCTGATAATCAGAGATCTGCACAACTGAACTAACTGCTTGACAGCTCATATTTGCTCAGAAGCAACTGTGACCAGAGAAAGGAAAAGCTTTTTTCAGGTCTGTTTAACATGTAAAACAGAAGGCAATTAGAGGTAAATGTGATAAGCAATAACCTCACCTTCCTTAAACATCAGCTTCCCAGAAGCATCTGATGTGTAACAGCCAATGTACTCCTGGATATCAGTATGCTCATGATTGTTAATCCGCACACAGTGGTTCCCACTAGCTGCAGCCAACCAACGAATTAAACTGGTTTTACCAACTGACGTCTCTCCTTGAATTAGCACTGGATGAGTCCTTCAAGGAATAGCAAAGACAATATTTTGGAAGCAGTATTTTAGGTTGGCTTACAGAAATATCCTGTACATATATGAGAAGGAAATAATGCATCTGTACTGTCTGAGATTTTCAGAGCCTAGTGTAACAGATTATCAAGAGTCTACAATTTAGCCTTTCAATGTCATATTTACATTAAGGGACTCACCCAAAAAATCACACAGCTACTCAGTGTTCACAAAAAATCATGGCTGTTCTTCCAAAAGTTTACAATTGAACACTGACTTAAGCAACTTTGAAAGTTTAAAAGAAGAAAAATAATTAATTTTCCTTTGCCCTTTAGTTTTTAGCAGTTTACATTTAACACTGTACTGTTACTGTACTGGCTTTTTTTTGTCTCTGTTGCTGCCTGATTGAATACTTCTCATTCTAAATGAGGTGTGCGATTGACTGCTCAGATAGTAACTCTGATGTTTATAACCTTGAGGTTCTATTGTGCTTATGTTCTTGTCTTGGAATGTTGAGAACAAGTGACATGCACACACTCCTCAGAACTAGCTACTGGTCAAAAGTCATTCTTGAAAGTTGGCATGCAATTCCTACAATCGGGTTTTGTGCAGGTCAGGTGTGAAGAATTACTCACTTTTCACATTGATATATATTCCAATCTATTAAGATTTAAGGGGTAACATTACATTTGAGTGGGGAATAGAAAGTTAACAGATGTAAAGAAATATAACTGAGCTAGGCAATCTCATTATACATCAACCTGAATTACAGAAATCTATATTGTCTTTTTAATTTTGTATTCTGACATAAAAATTGAAACAAACATACCCTGCAGATACAACTCTGACAATGTCTTTCAGATTAAGTTTAACAGAAGAAGTCAGTACGTAGCTTTCATCTATCATAGGTTCCTTATCCCCTACTGAAATCCAGTAACCTTCTATCTGGACAGCTCTCCCACCTTGAGGCTCCGGCAGTGGCTGAAAAACAGCACAGAAAAAACAGACAGTGACACTGGTGACAAGTCCAATGTCAAAAGCCTATGGCAGAGCTGTGAACAGAACCCCAGATCCTCCCGACTACCAGTTCTCAGCTTTAAAGTTAAGTGCTACTCTGAAAAATGGGGTTACAGAAATTTAGACAGAAAATATGGAGTAAATGTGTTCCACTTACTAGTAGGAGCGGAAGGTTTGTGTAATTTTTGGTGGTGGCCTGAGAAGGTCCAAGTCCTGGCACTCTTCCCCCAACACACATACCTACCTAAGGCTCTGGTAAGGAGTCTGGGGATTGGAGGGGATTTGGAGTGTGGGCTCTGGATTGGGGCAGAGGGTTGGAGTGCAGGAGAGATTGGGGAGTGCGGGCTCTGGGCTAGGGCAAGTAGTGTGTGGGAGATGGTGAAGGACACGAGGAAGACAGCAAGCTCTTCCCCTGCATCCAGTGCCTCTACTTCAGAATTAGAGTCACCAATACTAAAATTGGCCTAGTCGTACTTTGCCCGTTTTCAAAGATTCAGTCATATACAAGTTCTCTGCATCAATGGTTCAATGTTTTCAGATGAAAGAACAAGTTAACTTAGAAAACATCATGGTTAAACCATATAGTTTAAGTTAGATAAAAAACATTTTATCAGAAGCAACTAATAGGATATGTTTAC
Organism: Pelochelys cantorii; assembly: GCA_032595735.1. Lineage (NCBI taxonomy): Eukaryota > Metazoa > Chordata > Testudines > Trionychidae > Pelochelys > Pelochelys cantorii. The sequence goes on from CM064328.1 coordinate 67,499,139, forward strand.
ATTTTTAGCATTTTAGAACATTTAAAATTACTGAAGTGTGCTCAACAATGGAAAATTTATTTAAAAACAATCTAATAACATTAAACATCCCAAAATATTCAAGTTATTACCTGCTTAAGGAGACTTTTGATATTGCCAGAGACAAGATACTGGCAAATTAGCTTTTGAACAATTGGGTGAGAACCTCTGTCAAGCTGTGTCAGGAAACCCAAGCAAAAGCCCTAAAAGAGAGAAGTTATTTTCTATTGTGACATGATAATCTGTTTAAGCTTTATTTTTTTAGACATAGTTTGATATCTGATACGATTAGAAAATATGATTTTTCTTGTATTCCTTTATCCAAGTAGATTTTGAACACACACTTAGGAAAAAAAACACACAGAAAAATCATTACCTCATACAGTGAGCGCTGTATATTTTTACACGGGTTAGATGCTGCAAATCTCAGAGCCCTGCAAAGTGTACGAAGGCTGTAGTGAGGTCTATGGCCAGTCCCATCCACTAATTTTGTTTCTGACTCCTTTCTCACAGATAAATAAAAGCTACAAAATAAAGAGTTAAGCCACTTATTTTTATTTCATCATTGCTGTGGAGTTGTTAATTTCTAGTATCAAAGCATTTCCCTGAGGGATTTAATCCCTGTGTGAAGCTGCCCCCCTCTCCCCCCCAATTCGTACGGGGATATTGCTTGCAGCTTGCTGAATTCTTCACTCTGGCTGGGGAGTGCAGGGGTCCAGATGAACCTGGACCTGCTACAGCCTGGGAAACATGCACCTCTCCCCGGCTGTGCCTGCTGTAGCTGCAGAGGCCAGGGAGAGACATTTCTGCTTGGTCCCAAGATGCTGAAGTGAAAGGTGGTTAGGGTTGTCCTCTCTTGCTGGGGCAGCCTGCATACTGAACCCTGAAATCCCAGCCCCACCCCAGAACAAAGATTTAAATGAAACATGCACATTTTCATTTTACCTGCCCCCAGAAAACTAATTAAGGATTCAAGCAACACTAGGTAAATCTTTTAGTTAAAATATAAATATGACTTACTTCATGGTTCCCTGTACAGTGTTTTTGCTAACATTCAAGCCTTTCAGATAGTCTGTGATAAGAATCAACAAGTCTCCTTCATTCTGCAGTTCTTCTACATAAAGTTCAGTAAACCTAGGAGAAAAATTAAGCCATAACACTTAGATACCTGCCTGCTGATTACAAGATAGGCAATGCAATATTTCATCAAACGCTGGTTAAGCTCTCTCAGAATATAATCAGAGGCGTAGCGAGGGTGTGATGCTCTCGGGGGCGAAAGCAAAATTAGCGCCCCCTCTTGCCAAATGTGGGGCCCCAAACCTGGCGCATAGCTGAGCTCGACCCTGGGAGGAGTGGGGGGAGCTTGTACCGTGTCTTACCCGACCTCCTCCAGTTTGGGGCTGGGTCCCGCACGCACTAATCCTTTGGCAGGGGTGGAGGGAGTCGGGCTGGGGGCAGAAAGACGGGGAGGAGGTAGCTCCAGCTGGTGGTGGCAGGCAGAGGAGGAGCAGGTGAGCAGAGGGATGAGAGGGGGAGTGTAGGGGGACTATACTGGCACCTCACTCGTGTGGCACCCAGGGGCTACTTCCCCTCCCCACGCCCTCCTCACTACACCACTGTAAATAATCCACCTCTTAGGATATTTATTATGTAATGAATTGCTTATTTTACTAACTACAGACATATAAATTATATAAGTTTTGTGGTTTACATTTGTTAAATATTTTTTTCTCTTTAATTTGTTCATATCCTGTTCTCATTAGGTTCATGTCTTTTACATAAAAATATCATTCTTAAATATTTAAGTTTTATAAAACATGAGAAGTTAATGTTATACAACCTAAATATGAATTTCATCACTATATTTCATTCAAGCATTTAAAACCACTGTTATAGCAAATGAGTAACACATTGCTTTAATGAATAAAGGTAAACAAGATTTTGAGCATATCAAATTTATTGTAATAGAGAGGTAGCCATGTTAGTTGAATCTTGCGAAAACAAAAAGAAAAAAAGTTATGTAGCACTTTAAAGAGTAACAAGATACCTCATACATTTATTATAAGCAATCTGTTTCCTAACTGCCCATTTACTTACCTAGTTAACCTAATTGTTTTTCACATTATCGCATAGCAAAAAACTACACGAGAGCTATCAATGGAAGAGATTAACTTACCTGTTAAAATAACACTCCGAAAAACTTTTAAATAAAACTAACACACAACACACACCCTCGCTTTCTTGAAGGCACTTGAAGCAATAAGTAGCCTAAGGCTGAGGATACCCTGCAAGCGTGGCTTTCTGTCTGCCATGAGGACTTATTCCTTCAGGCTGCCATCAGATTCTATCCTTAAGTAAAGGAGAGAGGTCTCTCAGAGCCGCTCTTCCAAATTTCACACAAGCCATTCAACTGAAGCCATAGATATCAAGATTCAGGGCCAACTTTGCCTTGAGCAGTCTGCCTCTCCAGGTGTTCACAATCACAACATCCAAACATGTATAAGACTTTTAGTTGAGAAAGCCACATTAATCCCAAGTCTCTGCTATGACTGGGAGATGGAAAATCGGCACCAAAACGTGGTGTGATCTATCACTTCAGTAATGCCAACTCCTTTAGAATTGAGGCTCTGATTATCCGCACGCAAATGCAGCTTGCACGGCTTGCTGGGGGTGCGCACGGAAATGCAGCTTGTGCGGCTTCCTGGGACGTGGGGCGCACACTTCAGGGGGAGCCCAAACCCCAGGGCATTTTCATCTCCTAGGAGAGTGCCAGGGACTCCCCACGTGCGGACAATGGGAGGGCAGGTTCACCCAGAGCAAGCCAGTTAACGACTTCCAAAGTATGCAGCTGTTCACATCACCTAGTGCTGGAGTCCCGGTCCCACTCCTCACTCTGCAAAGGGATTTTATTACTAGAAGCCTTATAATCTCTCAGACTCCAACCCCAACACATAAGCTGTCCAACTCTTGGTGTCCATGGACAAGAATCAGCCTCACTATACAATGAGACAGTTCAAAGGGATTAAGAGAACTTTTGTTTCAACTCCCCAGCTCAACTGTCTAGAACAAGACAGGCATCAGAGAACAAAACCCCACTAGCTTAGGACCTATTCCAGGAGCGCAGCCCTGTGCTTTCTCCTTCAGGGACGGACCAAACAGCCTCTGAAGCACGGTGGATTGATTTAAATAGCTTTGATCTAAATCTCTAATTTTAATCATGATTTAAACCAGCAAGCAGAAAACCTAGGTTTAAATGAGCAATTAATCATTTAAATTATACTTTTAAAATATTTTCCTAAAGGATGGTTGAGTCTTATTGATTAGCAACCTTTAAAACATGTTGATTTACACCTAAATATAACCTTTATGCCAAATTTGGTGCTTCTATTTACTAAACAGGAAAGTACACTCAGTACAGCTACCAACTAAATAAATGCCCAAATAATTGTGTAATCAGATTCTTAATTTTTACATTTTTATTCTATTACAAAATGGTGTGTAATAGGAACACTTAAGAGAGAGGTTTTACCCCATTTATTATTTGCTAAGTGGTGGCTACTTTTTTTAAAACATATGATTTGCATCTACTTCTGTCTGGACGGAAATTCTATTTAAAATAAACAAAACCAGCATTTAATTTTTGTATGAAATAAAACTACCTTAAATGTGAAGGACACATAACAAAATAGTATCCAAACACATTTTGCATCTAAAATTCATTTATTAAACAAAGGAAATATCCACAGTGAATTTAACAGATCCAATCTAGTCATCATGTTCTTCAAGATGTTAGAACGCTCTCATAACCAGTTTTTTACTGACAGAAGAGGAAAACAAGTTTTTTTGCTTCCTCGACTCTCGGTTTTGCAACAGTGAATGAACTAATCATTGAATTGAACTAGCTGAATAAACCAAAGTGATAAAAACATTCTCTCTTCACCTGCAGAAGAAGCTACTGCTGATGTAAACACTGGTTCTGGGTACTTACACTAGTGAACTGGTAGAATTTCTTTAAAAGTTGACAGGAGACATGTTCTATTTAATTTTTAAATATAATTCATAAGTTAAATAGGTTATGATAAATTTAGGCCATAACAATTTTTAATTTAATTTTAAAGGTATATTATTTAAAACAAAGCCTATTTAAATGGGATCACAATTCCAATTTTAATAAAGCTCTCCTGCCCCAGACAGGAAGGGACTTGGGGACACGGGCACTGGGAACACCAGAGTTCCCCTTCTTCAGACAAAGAGAGAGGGAGAATCACCTGGATCCCAGGCAGGTGTGAGGTTGTCAGAACACAGTACAAGGGGTCTGGGTTCCTGGGCAGGTGGGGGTGGGGAGGGGGGAAAAGAGTTCAGGGCCGAGAGAGTAGGGGGAGGGGGAATTGTTTAGAGAGCCAGACAGAAGATGGGGATCCAGGTGGGGGTGGGGGGGGGAAGAGAGGAGATGGGGTCCCAGCAGAGTTGCAGTGGGCCAAGAGGTGGGGTTGCTGGTCAGAGGCCGAGCTGGGGGAGGGTCGCAGGACAGTGGGCAGGGGCACACAGGCCCGGGGGGGTAGGGGTGGGACAGCCGGGCAAGGGGGGTTCACAGTCAGGGGAGTTGCGGGGGAGAGAACATAGGTGGGGAGGGGGCCGAGGGAGGGGGAGTTGCGGGGAGGGTGCACGGGGGGGGCACACGGCGGGGGGGGGGCGCACTCACGAAGGCGAAGAAGAGGCCGCTGGTCTCAGCCTCACCAACCGTGGCTGCCCCACACCGCCCTCCCAGCAGGGGCCGCGCCTCAGGGCTGCCCATGCAGAGCTCCCAGCACCCCGGGGCCAGGCGCAGGCTCTGAGCAGCTGGGTGCGGGACTCCCAGCTCGGGGCGGCCGCTGCGGGGCTCCCCACTCGGGGGAGTGGGGCCCTGCCGCAGCTGAGCCCCAGCGCCCGCCGAGCCCCTGAACTCCGCTCCAGGGAGCCGGCTGTCAGGAGCAGCCACCATGGCCGCAGCCTGCCCCACCAGGCTCAGCATCACCAGCTACGGTCGTCCTGCACCAGGGCCAGGCGCCCTGCTCTCCCAGTGCCCTGGGGCCAGGTGCAGGTTCCGAGCAGCCGGGCGCGGAGCTCCCAGCTCGTGGCGGCCTCCGCGGGGCTCCTCATCGCCCTGCTCCTCCTGCGGGCCAGAATGCCGCCCCTGGCAATGTGCCGCCCCAAGCACCTGCTTGTTTTGCTGGTGCCTAAAGCCGGCCCTGCCGGCGCCCCCCTGGCGTGGCACCCGGGGGCAAATGCCCCCCCTCTACCCCCCCTTCGCTACGCTTCTGAATATAATACTAAAAAAAATCAGAAGCAGCAAATCAAATATAGGTTTGCCAACATCAAGATTTACTGACTTAATATACAAATATTGACTGAACTGAAGTAGAGTAATATGTAACTACAGACTAAGTATTATATCACTTAAATACAAAGTACCAATACCTGCACTGTTTTATATAGTCTACCAACTTATATTCACTCTACAAGAAACATGCTTCTAAAAGGAGTTTGTGACAGAGCTCCAGACAGCAGTTACTGTGTATTAAAGTACCGACATAATGAGCGGGCTTTTGAAAACTGATTTTCTGTATTAATCACTCAAATACTGTGAAACAAACCGCGTATCCAATTTTTGTCCTCTCACAAAACTGGGTGACTGGGCAACAAAAAGGCAGATGAATTTTAATGTTGATAAATGCAAAGTCATGCACACTGGGAAACATAATCCCACCTATACCTATACAATTCTGAGGTCCAAATTAGTTGTCACCATTCAAGAAAAATCTTGGCTCCATTGTGAATAGTTCTCTAAAAACATCCACTCGATGTGCAGCGGCAGTCAAAAAAGTTAACAGAATGTTGTGAATAATTAATAAAGGGATACATAATAAAGGAAAATATCATATTCACGCTATATAAATCCATAGTACACCTACATCTTGAATACTGTATGCAGATGCAATAATTTCATCTCAAAAAGATATACTGAAATTGGAAAAGGTTCAGAAAAGGACAACAAAATGATAGGGGTTTGGAAAGGCTGCCATATGAGGAGAGATTAATAAGACTGGGACCTTTCTACTTGGAAAAGAGAAAACTAAATGGAGATATGATAGAAGACTATAAAAATCAAGACTGGTGTGGAGAAAGTAGATAAGGAAGTTTTATTTATTCCTTCTAAAAAAACCACAAGAACTATAGGTCTCCAAATGAAATTAATAGGCCACAGCTTTAAAACAAATAAAAGAAAGTATTTTTTCCACACAGGGCACAGTCAACCTCTGGAATTCCTTGCCAGAGGATGCTGTGAAGGCCAAAACTATAACAGGGTTCAAAAAAGAACTAGGATAATGGAGAATAGGTCCATCTATGGCTAGTAAGCCAGGATGAGCAGGGATGGTGTGATGCTTACCGTGTAACCAGTTAACCGGTTACCCATTCACCTCCCTACTGGAAACTCACCCTGTATCTGAGAGTCAAGCTAGGCTCGTCACACCTCACTATTATTACCTCATCACCACTGGTAATAATAATTGTGCAGGTCAAACAAAGCTTGCTACACTTGTAACATTCCATTGCCTTCAATGGATTGTGGACAAATGTAATTTATTGGAACTGAATTCTGATTATAATTCAAAAGAGAGAGTTTACTCCAGCTCTCTTCCTCTTATTGTTATTAGCTCTGCAGAGCTAATAGCAGTATAACCTTATTTTTGTCACTAGTAGCAGCAGATGAACACAACACTGAACAGATCTCCTAAGTAAACAGTAATGGATTTTCAGATGGTGACTTTTCAGAGTAAGTTTCTTGACAGCCCGCAGAGAAACTGCATGAAACCAGAACTTAGAACTCAAAAGTAGGGTCAGATAGGTAACATTAGAGAAAGAAATTCTCTCAGACCCACTTTCCACAGCCATAGTGGTCTTCTGAGTCCCAAATATTCCAAGTATCACACATCCACTCCCATTCCAAACTAACCTTCCTTTAAACTGAAGAAGGCTAAATATTCTTTTCCATCAACATTCCGAAGTTACCAAGAAAGACTGTTAAAAGGAACCTGAAGTATTTGCCTTTATTATTCCAAAAAGGTACAGATCATGCTGATACATTCCTAGGTACAGCATTCCCAGCTTTTGACAACTTACATTTAAGAAATAACTCCAAAAAAGTAATTTTCTACACTATTACCAAACCAGCCCTTTAGGTTCCACATCTGCAGAATAGTAGTTTCCTCCTGCTATTCAATGAGCATGCCTTAACTATCCTAAAACAAACACTAAGAACATAAGAAAATAAGAATGGCCGTACTGGGTCAGAGCAAAGGTCCATCTAGCCCAGTAGCCTGTCTGCTGATAGTGGCCAGTGCCAGTGCCCCGGAGGGGGTGGACCGAAGACAATGATCAAGCGATTTGTCTTGTGCCATCCGTCTCCAGCCTCTGACAAACAGAGGCCAGGGACACCATTCCTACCCCCTGGCTAATAGCCTTTTATGGACCTAACCTCCATGAATTTATCTAGCTTCTCCTTAAACTCTGTTCTAGTTCTAGCCTTCACAGCCTCCTCTGGCAAGGAGTTCCACTGGTTGACTATGAGCTGTGTGAAGAAGAACTTTCGCTTATTAGTTTTAAACCTGCTACCCATTAATTTCATTTGGTGTCCTCTAGTCCTTATCTTATGGGAACTAATGAATAACTTTTCTTTATTCACCTTCTCCACATCACTTATGATTTTATATACCTCTATCATATCCCCCCTCAGTCTCCTCTTTTCCAAACTGAAAAGTCCTAGTCGCTTTAGTCTCTCCTCATATGGCACCTGTTCCAAACCCCTAATCATTTTAGTTGCCCTTTTCTGAACCCTTTTCAACAAATAACTTGGGGGGCTTACTTGCTGTGTGCTGAGCTTGTGTTTGTCTGTTTGGTTTGTGTGAAGGAGCGTGTGCTGTGGCCGGCAGCTGGGAACTGTGAGCTTCTAAAGGTTTGAAATCTCAAAGTGTGTATGTCCTGGAGCTTCAAACAAGGGCATTGTATCATGAATCAACATGAATGAAGCTAGTCAAAATCCAAACCAACAGCTATTTTAACTATTTTACAAATCTATTCTTTTTTCTACCTGTTTCTTATTCCTGGAGGTAGATTTCTCTTTCCAACATCGGTAGCTGGATTCATACAGGCAAACAAACGAAAATCAGGGTGACGCACCAGAGGTTCTAAAAAGAAAAGTAAAGATATTTCACTTCTATTCACAAACAGGAGCATGAAAACCAAAACACTACAATGTAAACCAGACATTTCTTGGTTAATTCAAGACAGTTTAAGTCCCTCACCTGGACCACTTATCCGTTGTTACCTGGATTCCCATTTTGCTAATGCCACTGTTCAAACTTTTAGTGATTCACTGAGTCTGGTGAGTTTGGGCATGTCTACAACGGTAGGATAATGAGCACTACAGAGGTATGATTTCTAAAATGCACTAAGGTGCTGTGGAGTTCAGCCTATGTGCACTAAAAGTTCCCTGGGGCACCTTAACCTAGTATCTGTAATGCACACCAGCACAGTCCAAACAGGTAAGAAAGTGTCACCCAACAAACGAAAGGCAAAGCCAAGAACTGAACCCACGTCAGAGTTACAGTGCACTACCCTATACACCATACTGTCTGTTCAATGTACAGAGTTTCTTCTGCATCACACCTCTGAAATACCTAATCAGGGGTGTTTCAGACACCTGTTCAAAAGAGAGGCTAAACTGGCAACAGCAGCAATTTCTGACGAATGAATACTCTGGAGCCTTTCTTTAAGTACACTTTTTTTCCCCTCTCATATGAAGAGATGAAGTCATACTGACAATACAGTTTTCTTTGGCTCTTTGTAAGGGAAAGATTCTGAAGAGATGATTTTAAACCATATTGGAGGGAGAGTTGGTGAATTCAACTGACTGTTGCTCCAGAATGATTAGAGGCATTTTTAATTAAACTGGTCACTGCATTCTGCACCAGTTGATTTTTGCATGATCTTCAGATATACCACAACAGCAGCACACTGCTGTCATCTAATCCAGAGGTGATATAACTTTAATCAGGCACCACACATTTTAGGAAAAATGTGAACAAACTGAAGTGAGTCCAGAAAAGAGCAGAAAAAAGACAAAATTCATGGAGGATTCTGGAGACCAGAATTGCACACAGTATTCAACATTTGTGCATACAACAGAAAGATAGTGTCATTACATTTACTATCTTATTATCTGTCCCTTTCCTCATGTTTCCTAACATTCTGTTAGCTTTTTTGACTTTGACTTTTTTGCAGTCAAGCTTTACTACCAACCAGGTAGACAAACAGAGTGCAGTACATCAGCATTCTGGTGCTACTGCAATCCAAATAATTTCCCATGTCTCCCCAAGTTGGCTTACAAAACACTTATTGCCAGACACCAAACTATACCAAACAAAGATACTAACAGTACCTGTATCTCCTCTGTCTAGTAAGACCAGTGAGCCAGATGATCCTTCTAGTAAGCCACTCAGGCATTCTAAAGTCTCTGTTGCAGCCAAATTAATCTCATCCAGTAAAATCCACTCTCCTTTCTTCACCGCCTGTGCCAAAGTACCCTAAAAATGGGACCAATTCAATGTTAGCTCTTTTACCACTGAATATATATGAAACATCTGGTAAAACTATAAACACAAATTACACCCTATCTTATACTCTGTGGGTTGTCTAGATAAATGAAAAATCAAATTCCACTTCAGTGAGGGTTGTACCCCCCCTCCTCCCCTTGGCCAGCAGTTAGTATGCAAGCCAGAAAAAAAAAATACAACTGTTTTTTCACTCTCCATGATTAGAGATCACTTTATCTTCAAGCTTCAAAAAATTACCCTAATTTTACACTCATCTTTAGCAGAGTTCAATTTTCTCATTTGTGTGCCAGCATTAATTATTTTTCAGTGTACTCATTACTGTGCTGCCTAAGCACAAGTGTGAGTACTGCTATAGGAATAAACCAATTTGGTTTTTTACTGTGATGGCAACCTTGCAAAAACTATGCTCATTTGTTTCTCAGCCAAAATTAGGCATCGTTAATTGAAAACCTACTTAGATCAAATGAACATTTTTCAGCAATTTTTTTTAATTAAATGACTGGTCAAGAATTTAGCTAACTCAAATATACTTTGTAATTTTATTCACGTGACAACATGCATCGAAGAATGGTCATTTAAAATATCAACAGGAATCATTACTGTTTGTAAAGTTTCGCATCACAGAAAAACTTGTCAGTACACCTAATTACCTTATAATATTGGTTAAGCACTCTTAACTGTAAATACCTCACTTCCTAGCCCAAGGTCATAAATGAAATATCTAAATACCTCTACAAATGCAAACATCAGAGAATTTTCTGCCATTTTCATCTGTTGATGGGCATGATTCAGTCTAAGACCAAATGCTTCCCACATTTCTTTTAGTGGTGAGCCTACAAGAAAAACAAATTTGATTTTTGTAACATTAGAATGAATGCATAAAACACATTACTATAACACAATTTTGTGAAGTGACTGCAGTCATGGAATATAATGCAAGAAGATGGAGCTTGGCTGAACTTATAAGGAGAAAAAAAAATTCAAGTTTTGCAGTTCAGATCTCATTAATTAAAAAAAAAGAAACTGTTATAGTTTTGTAACGGTGTATTTTTAAAATATTCTGAGAGCTTAACACTGTGTACCATGAGTATAATTAACCTGCTATTCACTCAAAAGTCTCCAAGTCTAGGAGCAGTCATCTGCTGACACATTCAACGATATCAGAAAAATGTAGTTTCCAATCTAGTGAAACAGTAAACTGTGCTGCAGGAAACAAGAAATCTACAAAAATCTATTTGGGGGGGAGGGGATGGAGGAAATTGACCATGAACACTCTTATAACTGAATGGCATGCACAGACTAAGTTTCTTGATAATATTCCAGTACTGTTACTCATCTGTCATAACGTTTTGGTTTTTGAACAAGTACCTGCCTAAGGTACAAATGTTCCATATAACATCATAATGTCTAACATGACTAGATATGTAAGTTTATTTTCCATTGTGCATTACTTTTCATTTGCATTAGAACTTTAAGCACATTTTGGTATTATCTTTGAAAATTAAAAATGGTCTTTAACATTTAACAAAATGCTTATTGGACAGTCAACAGGATAGTCAACTAGTCGCTTCCCCTGCCCCCTTGCTGCCTCTATCAGATAGAGGCAGCAGGGGGGAGGAAAAAGGGGGTACTTCAAAGCGGCAGGGCCGCATGAAGCCTGGAGGTCAGCTGCTCTGTGCGGCGCTGCCACTTTGAATGCCACAGGGAGCCCAGCGTCAGGCTCCTTGCGACATTTCAAGGTGGCAGTGCCGCGTAGAGCCCGGGATCAGCTGAAAACTAGGGGGAAGTCCCAAGCTGACCCCGGGCTTCAGCACTTTTGCCTCTCAAGTGTAGCAACAGCCCTAGGGAGGAGACACCCTATCGACTATTCGATTAGTCACTTATCCAATACCTAACATCCTTATTTTAAATCTGTGCCTAACTAAGGAGAACCAGCTAAAGAAAGGGCAAGAAAATATACATAATCAATTCAGTTTGCCCCAAGGAGTATGAAAGTTACAATTATTATTATTAATTATATGTATTACTATAGTCCCTATGAGCCCCCGTAATGAACTATGGTCCTCTAATGCTAGGCGTAGTACAAAAAATAGAACAAAAATGGTTCATGTTTCTAAAAGCTTACAACTGAAATGTAAGACACAAGGCAACCGAAAGACAGAAACTGACAGGTGTATCAGTTTTCTGTAGGCATCACAGCAGGGGAAAGTTTTAAGGATGGATTTGTTGGCGGACAATGAAGTAATCTTGCAAATGTATATAAGGCGTTCCCTCCAAGTATGAGGGGGCAGCATGGGAAGAAGCATGTACAGCCTCTCTCCGACTGACGAACCGGTTACGGACCAAGCAATTGGTCGTAACTCGGTTTGTTCCTAAGTTGGACCCCACAGAGTTACACATGACTGCGCTGTTCATAAGTGCGGATTGCGTTCGTAACTCGGGGTCTGCCATTTACGACAGCTTCGGTTGTAACTGTGAACGGTCGTTAGTCGACCGTTTGCAACTCGGGGACCGGCTGTAGTGCTTGTTTGAAATTGAATAAGTGTGTAATGGAGGAGAACAGAATGTCCATCTCTGTGAGATAAGGTGCAGGGAGAGATACGGTGCAGTGTGTTGGGCCTCAAAAGTGAAGACAAGTAGCTTATGTTTGATGAGCTAGAGAAGGGGAACCCAGTGAAGGGATGCAAAGAGAACTGTTGATGATGAGTGTTTGCTTTGGTTGACTTCTTACCTGATGAGTTTTCTTTTGCTTCCTTATTAACAGCTGATTTGTGAACATGCTGCATTAATTTAAGTAAATCATGCCAACGTTTCTGTCTGTAACACGTCTGGATATGACCCAAGAAAGTTTGATTTTGCTTCCTGGAAAACGTCTGAGAGAAGAGTTCCTCAAAAGATTCTCGTAAGGGCAGCCAAATCAATTTGTTATCCACTGGCTTATAGCTGTGCAGGACCAAGAGAGAGATTGTTTATTTGTCACATGGCCAAATGTTCCCATCTGCTGCTGTGAAATTTGACAAAATGTGTCCCCCTAAATTGAAGATGTTATGAGGTCATGCAGAAAGCCAGATCAATTATAAACTAAAGTTTTATTTGCTTATTAGACTGAAATGGCATATGCATACTTGCTCCTTGGAACAAAATTTTATACAAACCCTACTGCTCTAACAGGCAATCCAGCCTTCCGACTAACAGCCAAAATACCTAGCAGATATTTGTCTAAATATATGTAGTGGGTAACTTTGGCTTTTTATTTTAGCAGCCATGGATTGCACACCTGTACACAGAACTTAGTTAAACTATTTAAGAGCACAAACTCCTGAATGTGAGTGGTGATAGCAGAGTTCTTGTTCACCGAAACACCTACCTGATTTCACATTTTTATAAATTACAGGTCAGTTCAGTTGTGTTTGTAATCAAATACGCTTGAATAAAAGTTTGCTTTAACACCTTTTCAGTCTGTTATATATTCACTAATTCAATGACTTACCCCCCAAGCAGATCTGCAGTGTCACTCTGTTGGTTCATATTGATAACCCTCAAATGGTGTCCTTGAAACAAAACAAAACAAAGTGATCATTCATGTATTTCTATTGCCTTACAAAGTATAATATTCATACCGTATTTTACCTGTAATATGAGCAAGGTACTGGACAGTCGAGGTTTTGCCAGTTCCCGTTTCACCCACTAACAGTACAGGCTCTCCTTTGTCAACACACATAGCAAGCTGTTCAATCAATACTGAAGATGGGCGTGTGGCAGCAAAAGTTTGCTTCTCCCTACCAAGCCAGAGAAAGCAGCTGTTAAGGAGAAGGTACCTCAAGAAACTCTCACTTCAATTTTAATTTTTCCCCTTAGGGTTGCAACGAACCTTTTGATTTTTAAACAAGAAAATATGTCTAACAGAAACAGTTCCAAGATATATGTTTAAGTACCAGATTAGTTAGTACATGTTAGTTTTCTCTGTCTACAACTCAGAAATTTTGGGGGGGTTTTGTTATTCATTTTATTGATTTTAATAAAAAAAATTGGGATTCTCACAGGAAACTTTTGCTTTTATATTTCTCTCTTCCCTACCACCAAAACAGCTTTCGATGCTGCATCCCGCATATGCTCCAAGTCAGAGCTGCTGTTGTCACCACCCAACACCTTCTCAAAGGTGTGACATTTCCAGTCATAGTCTGATTTCAGGACATTCTAACTTAAAAGGTGTAGAGAATCTCTATCTTTGCTTTGTTTGAAATTCTATGATGACACAACAGCCCTGATATAAGATCCTGGTATCAAAACAAACAGCCTTACTCTTTTGCTTAAAATGATGATGCCACACAACCTTCACATAAAGCTTTTACATGTTAGCTTTCAATTCATTCAACTCCAACATAAAATGTATAATAGCTCTCAGGGAAAAGGTACAGAAAAAGGGAGCTACAATCATTTTTACCTTTGTATAAGAAGTGCCTGAGTTTGCTTCCGCAAGAGCTGCACTCTTCCCACAATGACTTCATGTTCCTTTATTAGAATTTCTGGTTTATGAAGCTGACAATAGAACTCTGCCTGGAAAGAAAACATCATTACTCCACGTGTATATCGTAATTCTGCCTGATACTTTATGCTGACAATGTTCATCTAGTATCATTGCAGAACAAGCTCATTTGCTTATGAAAATATTTTATATTTTGAATGTAATCACTTAAATTTTAGAATCGTTCAAATTCCATACCTTCACTGTAATGGCCCTTTTTCCATTGGGCAACTATTGAGGTTTCTCTGTTTCTTATGGAACCTATGTCCTTATGATTCTATTTTGTCAATCTTCTTGCTAATTAAACCTGTATCAGAATTTAGCTAGTTTAACCCATGCTCTACTGAAGCAGGAAACCAAACAGCTTGTTGGGTAAGACATAACATATTTTGTGTCTAGAGGCACTCAGTAGGATGTCGGTCTCAAAAGGATATTCTTGGCAATTACCAATTCTTCAGTTTCTATACTTAAATAGTGGGGGGAGGGGAAAGAAGTAAACAGAAACACAGCTGTAGATATATTTGAGTTACCCTAGTTAACTACAGTTGAAAGACTAGAGGAAACACTTTCCATTTGCTTTGTGTATCTCACAATTCTAGTCAATTTCACTGTTTTGCTTATTGTCAGTTGTCCTTTGCTTCTCATGGACTATCATGATGACAACACCTGCATATTGAACTTGAGTGAGTTTAAATTTATACCTTTTTCCCCAGACCCTTTAAAAGAAACTGTTTACCAGAAACAATAGCAGCAAAGATGAAACTATAACAGGAGAGTTAGAAAGTCATCACATGAGCACAGATAGGAAGTGGAGAGGGGTGGCCAGTATATTATGTGCTGCTGCTCTTGAGCCTGTCGAAAGGCCATTCTAATCATCAGCTGAACAGCAGGGGAAAAAACGAATTTTTTAAATATTTGTCTAAGTATCTGGCTATTCTTAAATTAATCATTTCCAAAAAATTCAAATACACTATCAGTCCTTTAAAGAAGGGTTCCTAAGACTAGTATTACTTTACTACCTGGACTCATGGTTTTTCAAACCACATCTATCATAAAAAGCTAACGCAACGTCAGATGACTGATCAGTTTTACTTATGCCCAAAACTGTGAAATTAAATGGTTTCATCCATTGAGCTATTTAGAATATTTTAAATAAGGGCCACACTAATCATTTCTCAATATACCTTTTTCTTGGAAATGTTTAATTTGCTTCCAATAATTTCTGCCATCTTCTGCCTGCTCGCTTGCTTGGACAGCATAGCTGTGAAACAATCTAATGCCTGTCAGGGAAAAAACCACAACATTTTCAATTAATATGGCATAATTTGACTGAAATCACTACATTTCAGGTACCCCAAGCCTGATCCAGAGCCCAATGAAGTCAGTGGGATTCTTTTCATTGATTTCAGTTGACTTTGGATGTGACCCCATGAGTCCAACTGCACAAAATTCAAAAGGAGTCATAAAAAAATTACCTAATTACTTTTAAAAAAAGCATTTCTATATCCGAGTGTCACAGCTTTAAAGAATCTTCCTGGGTGATAAGCATCTCATGAAGTCACAAGATAACACACACTAAAGCTACCTCTGATGCAGGGTTGGACTACACCAGTTCTGCACTACATGCTTCGTTAATATGTAGGAGGGGAAGTTCCACATTTAGAGAAAGGAAATTATTTGCCCGAAAATGAGATATTTGAAATTGCTGAGCAATTTGGAACGTTAAAGTCAGTGGCAGAGCACAGATGAGGGTCAAAGGTGCGTAACACATAGCATCACCTCCACATGGTTATGTGGATACACACATATTCATAGAAGCATGTGATAAATTTAATAGACCTATGAAATAAAATTACAACAGGCCCACTACTGAATTACCTGCTCACAAATCCAACTCTCTTACAACTCTCTTGGCAGCTTCAAAAAGTAGCCGATCTTTATTTTTTAAATGAAATGCATTTTTACGATGCCAAAACACATAATCTGTCATCAAGTCCTGAGTTTTCCAGTAAGGTAATTCCAGGTATAAATTAAGGATGTTAAAATGAGATTATCTGATTATTTCTCCAACTTCCAACAATGAAACCTATGTCACATTTCACCATCATGTATTTTATATTCAATTAAGTTGGTCAGAGAGATAATATGTTACTACACAAATACCTTTTCCAGGTCCAAGATGTCTAAGACCATAGGGAGGCCTCTAGTTTTGTCACTGTTATTGCATCAATCACTCCAACTAGAAACAATCCACAGCAGCACTATTTTTTAATTGAGTCCTGTTTTATGCCTTTAGGGCCAACACCAAACAAATGTAAAATGGACAGGTTTTACTGTACCTCTTGAAAAATATTCATTGCAGTAGTTGAGGAAGAGCTCTCAAAGTTGTAGGCAATCCTGCTGCACCAATTCAATAAATCTCTAAGACAAGAAAGAGGAAGCCATGGGTCGTGTACAACTGAACAGTAATACAAAGATCTTCTTTCCTCAATTCAGCCCAATTACCCTAACTTCTAGATTTTCTTTTCATTCAAATTTTTTTTTTTACTTTTTAAATGTACACATGAAGGTACGATAGGCAAGATGTACATTTTGAAGTGCAAAGGACAACTGCAGAACCTCAAAGTTACAAACACCTTGGGAACAGAAGTTGTTTGTAACACTGAAATGTTCGTAACTCTGAACAAAACGTTATGTTCTTTCAAAAGTTTACTACTGAACATTTACTTAATACAGCTTTGAAACTTTACTGTGCAGAAGAAAAAAGCTGTTTTTCCTCTTTTTAGTAGTTTGCTTTTAACACAACACTGTAGTGTATTGGCTCTTTTTTTTTGGTCTCTGCTGCTGCCTGATTGCACATTTTCAGTTCCCAATCACACATGAGGTTAACTGTTCAGTTCATAATTTTGGTGTTAACTCTGAGGTTCTACTACACTTAAAGAGCCACAATGTCTATTTCTGCAAAGTTCTAGCAAAGTACAAACAAAGAGGATTGAGCTGATTTAATATTTTAAGATTTTCAAAAAGCCTTTGTCAAAGTCCCTCATCAAAGTGTCAAACTAAGTAGTCATGGAATAAGAGGGAAGATGCTCTCATGTATCAGTAACTGGTTAAAAGACAGGAAACAAAGGCTAGACATAAATGGTCAGTCTTCACAACGGAGAGAAATAAACAGTAGTGTCCCTAGGCGTCTGTATTGGAACCAATGCTGTTCAACATATTCATAAATGATCTCTGGAAAAAGGGGTAAACAATGAGGTGGCAAAATTTGCAGATGATACAAAACACCTCAAAATAATTAAGTCCAAAGCAGACTGTGAAGTGTTACAAAAGGATTTAACAAAATTGGGCGACTAGGCAATAAAATGGCAGATAAAATCCAAAGTAATGTATACTGGAAATTTCGCCTATACATACAAAATCATGGGATCTACATTAGCTGTTCCCACTCAAGAAAAAAATGTTGGAGTCAATGTGTATAGTTCTCCAAAAACATTTGCTCAATACACAGTGGCAGTCAAAAAAGCTAACAGAATGTTTAAAACCATTAGGAAAGGGGTAGATAACACAGAAAATATCATAATGTCTCTATATAAATGCACAGAAGAAACATCTTGAATATTGTGTGCAGATGTGGTCACCTCATCTCAAAAACGATGTATTAGACGTGGAAAATGCATAGAGAAGGGAAACAAAAATTATTAGGGTTTGGAACAGCAATAAGCAAAATACAGCCCTTGGGCCACATCCAACCTGCCAAAAGACACTGGGACAACAGTGTCCTGAAGCCCAGTGGGATCCTTAAGCAGGCCCTCTGCCTGCTGTGGTCTCACATGCCACTCAAACTGGACAGATGGCCAGCATGTGCATCTCTGTGCTGCATGCCTCCCTTGGAGGAGGAGAGTCTCTGTGCATTTCCAGCACAATCCTTGGAGCTCCTATTGGCCAGGAACCAGACAATGGGAGCTGCCTGGGCTATGCCTGCAGATGCAGACATCTCATGGAGCCCCCATGACCCCATGGCATGCACCATGTAGAAATGCACACACTGGCCCTTGCAGTTGGTCATATTGAGCGGCACGTGGGGGTGCAGCACGTGTGGCCCAAGGGAGCCTGCCCGAGAGTCCCGATGGGCTGCTGGCCAGAAGCGCCACCTAGGGTAAGTGTCTTCCTGCCAGAGTTTGAATCTCGCACCCTACCCTTTCCAAATCCCTGTCCCAGGTCATAACCCAAACGCTATGCACTCCCCTCCTGCACCCTTGCCCACAACTCCACCCCAGATCCTGCACCCTCCTGTACCCCTGCCCCAGGTCAGAATCCACTCCTGCACCCAAACCCCCTCCCAGACCAATCATTCCCTCTTGCACTTCAATCCCCTATCTTGAGCTCCCTTCTGCACTCAACTTTTGTCCCAGATCCCACACCCCGTCCATTAATATCACAGAAAAGTACAGGCCTTGACCGGGACTGTACTGAGACTTTTCAGCTTGGAAAAGAAGCAACTATGAGGGGATATGATAGTGGTCTATAAAATCATGACCGCTGTGGAGAAAATGAATAAGGAAATGTTATTTACTTCATCACATAACACAAGAACCACAAGATCACCAAATAAAATGAATATGGAAGCGGGCTGAAAACAAAGGAAGTGCATCTTCACACAACGCACAGGCAATTTGTTGCCAGGGGATGTTGTGAAGGCCGAAACTATAACAGGGTTCAAAAAAGAACTAGATTAAGTTCATGTAGGATAGGTCCATCAATGGCAATTAGCCAGGATGGTCAGGGATGCAACCCTATACTCTGAGTGTCCCAAGCTCCTGTGTACAGAAGCTGAGAGTGGACAGCTGGTGATGGATTACCTTATGATTGTCTGCTCACTCTTTCTGAAGCACCTGGGATCATCCACTGTCAGAAGACAGGATGCTGGGCTAGATGGATTATTGTCTGACTCACTATGGCCATTCTGATGGCACAAAAAGCCATGCTACAGGATTGGCTACTTTGAGCTAACTACAGATTAGAATGCCATAAACAATTGCTTAACACAGGTGCGGGCAATCATTTTTGATGCAGGACCAATCCAAGAATTTGATAAGTGGTAAAGGACCACACTCTTCTAGGTTAATGGGGGAGGTGCAGGATCTAGGACGGAGGTTGGATGCAGAAGGAAGCTCAGAATAGGGGATTGGGGTGCAGGAGGAGTGAGGGTTCTGAGAGAGAATTCAGGTGAAGTGGGGCTATGGCCTGAGGCAGAGGATTGGAGTGCAAAAGGGGGTGCAGGGTCCGGGAGGGCATATGGGTACAGAAGAGGATTCTGACCTGGAGGAGGGGTATTGAAGCAGATGCAGGGTCTGGGAGACAGTTGTGGGCAGGGGTGCAGGAGGAGGCTCAGAGGATTTGGGTCGTGACCTAAAGCAGGGAGTTGGGGGAAGGGAGTGGGTGTAGTGCCAGTTGCAGACGCTGGCCAGGATGTACTTACACTAGGCGGCTTCTGGCCAGCAGCCCAGCAGGATTCTCAGGCAGGCTGCCTACCTGCTACACCCCCACATGGCACTCAAAGCGTCCAGCTGCTGAGGCCAGCATGTGCAGCTCTGTGCAGTGTGTCCCTGTGGGGAGGGGGACTATGCACACTGCATGAATGTGCAAGTATGGCCCAGGCAGCTCCCATTGTCTGGTTTCTGGCCAAAGGGAGCTATGAAATTGCGTTGGGGGAGGAGAGAGGCAATACATGGAGCTTCCCCCCATGGGGCACACGGTGCAGAGACATAGGTGGCCCCAGTACAGGAAGATTGCCTGAGGGTCCCACTGCACCGTGGAACACTGGTGGCCCAGAATATCATGGCAGGCTGGATCTGAAGGTTTGAATGGCCAGATCCAGCCCCATGGGCCATATTTCACATGCCCCTGCCTTAACATAAAGATGTTCTAATCTGATGTACAAATAAAGACTATGATAGCTAAAAAATATGATCAGTTATTCCTTAATCTTATTTGTGTCCTTATCAACAGGTATTTTTAGTAATAATTACCAGGGCTCGACAATTAAGGTAATCTACTTGTCACAGGCGAGTAGATTACAGTCTGGCACGGCGCTGCAGCACAATCAGCGCATGCGCAGCGTGCTGAACAGTGCGGCTGGCGAGCGGGGCTCGCTGCGGCTCGGCGAGCCCTGATAATTACCAAATTTTGTCTACTACACTTTACACATTTTGTTTAGAAAGGACTGAGAAATATCCCTGTGGCTTTATATAAAATTCTTATTTCTGACCCACTGATGTTCCAGACTAGATTTGTTCAAATAATTCAGGACATTTTACCTTTAATCAAAATTACACAGTCAGTCTTGTAAAGTAGTTATATTTCATATTACACAAGAAAGTGAAGTCCTACATCATTTGCAATCATAGAATACAAGAACAGGAAGGGATCTCAAGAGGCATCAAATCCAGGCCCTTATCCTCACAGCAGGACCAAGCACCATCTAGATTACCCCTAAAGATGTCTACCTAACCTGCTCTTAAATGTCTCCAGTGATGGAGATTCCACAACCTCCCTAGGCAATTTATTCAGTTAGGAACTTTTTCCTAATGTCCAACCTAAACCTCCCTTGTTGCAATTTAAGCCCACTGCTTGTTGTCCTATCATCAGATGTCAAGGAGAACAATTTTTCCTCCCTCCGCCTTATGACACTCTTTTAGATACCTGAAAACTGCTATCGTGTCCCCTCACAATCTTCCCTTTTCTAAACTAAACAAGCCCAATTCTTTCAGTTTTCCCTCATAGCTTGTATTTTCTAGACCTTTAATCATTTTTGTTGCTCCTCTCTGGACTTTCTCCAATTTCTCCACATCTTTCTTGAAATGTGGTACTCAGAACTGGACACGGTACTGCAACTGAGGCCTAATCAGAGCAGAATGACTTCTTGCTCACAATACTGCTGTTAATGCATCCCAGAATCATGTTTGCTTTTTTTTGCAGCAGGGTCACACTGTTCACTCATACTTAGCTTGTGGTCCACTATAACCCCTAGATCCCTTTCTCCAGTACTCCCTCCTAGATAGTCACTTTCCATTCTATAAGTGTGAAACTGATTGTTCCTTCCTAAGTGGAGTACTTTGCATTTGTCCCCATCCTATTTACCTCAGACCATTTCTCCAGTTTGTCCAGATCAGTTTGAATTATGACCCAAAGCACTTGCAATCTTTCCCACCTAGGTATCATCTGCAAACTTGATAAGCGTACTCTCTATGCCAATATCTAAATCACTGTTGAAGAGACTGAATAGAACTGGTGCCAAAACTGACCCCTGCGGAACCCC
Source organism: Pelochelys cantorii (assembly GCA_032595735.1). Lineage (NCBI taxonomy): Eukaryota > Metazoa > Chordata > Testudines > Trionychidae > Pelochelys > Pelochelys cantorii. The sequence continues at coordinate 67,520,656 of CM064328.1, forward strand.
AAACGCTTCCGAGTTCCAGGGGGCTAAGACATATTAAAAATAACTCAAACAAAAGAATGACAGTATTTTCCAAGACCATTAATGTTTTTGACTGATGTTTCATAATTGTAACTGTTTTTTCCTTAAGGAAAACCCCACAAACTTAGATAAGATTTACTATAAACTTTCACCAGCTGGCTAAATATTCTCTGAATAAATGTGCAAGGGAAAAACCTACCTCAGAGATAGTTCTCTTCCTTCCAGACTTGGCTTTTTATTTTGTTTTCTCTCCTCTGATGTTTCTTCCACTCCCTGCTCAAAGCCAGGAAAACTGCCTTCTGCTGTTTGATGCTTGTCTCCAGTAAGCTGAAGATAAATGTCTAATAGACGATCAGTCACAACCGCAAGGTTGGGGTATCTGCCCTGAAGAATCTGAGAAACAAAAATTGCTGCGTGTATAAATTCAGAAGCCAACTACAACTTGGTAGTGCAAGTTTTATTATGATCTACTCAGACATCACTCCTCAACGGGGCAAGTTTCAGACTAGTAAGGGGACGGAGAGGAAATCCAGTCTTAAAAATTAGCTAAGTACTTTTGTAGCCTATAAAGATGATGTTATCTTATAGTATATAGAACTGTAAGTACAGTAGATTCTGCTTAATAGCAACCTGGATATTATCAACTTCCAGTTAATGGTGATATTTTGCGAGGAACCAACCTCGTCCCATTGATTTAAATGGGAACGGGGCTTAGATATTAACAACAGCATACTGCTTATTAACCATATTCTTGAAAAAAATGGACTGACCTAGAGCAGAGCCGGGCAAGATGCAGCCCAGAGGCCAGATCCAGCCAGCACACTACATCTGGCCACTTTGTATTTATATCCTGCTGCCTGTGCCACCATATTTCCAGGTGGTAACTAAGGCAGCAGGATCCTATTTAAATGGCTCCTGGTCCCAGCATTACACCAGCAGGAGTCAGAGCCACAAGCCTTTTAAACAGCTGCAGCAACCCAAGGCAACGTGGTAGCGGCAGGGCTGGGAGCCACAAGCTCTTTGCTTTGAAAGCCTCTGGCCCCAGCCCCACCACTACTACCCAGGCCCCTCCCCTTTCAGAGGCTGGAGCCAGCCCATGACCAGTACCAAAATTCATTAAGAGGTTCCTCCTGTAAAAATTATTGCCCACCCCAACCTAGAGGGAAGTTGGTGGGGATGGAGCCCCAAACAAGTACTGGGATGGGCCATGCACCTTCTACATGCAGATTTGCATGTAGGAAATGAAGTGCTGAGACCCACCTTCAGTGGTACAAATGTGTTTGTGGCTGATTCTCTGCCTATCCCAGCGCTTCCTTCTGAGGGGGCAGCTTTCAAACACAGGGGACCACACAGGAGACAACAGGCTGTGAACAGAGTGGGAGGCTTGGAAGGTAGCAGTGCAGCCCAGATGCCAGAGCTGCACAGTATCTCCCTCAGTGCCTGTGCTCCGCCTGTCAATGCACTCCAAGTGCTGGAACATGTTGAGCTCCTATAACTGAAGGGTGCAGAGAAAAGTGCCATGCTGCTCCATGGGCCCCTATTTCCCCTTATTCCCTGCAATCCCTGGCATTTGGGCTGGAGCCCTCCCACCCTTACTGCTGTCTGTCAACAAGGGAAGGCACGTCCCAGTGTTTCTTTCCCTAGCTGCTGACTCAGAAACCTATTTTCTGCTTATTAGCAACTGTTGGACAACAACAACTTTTTTGTTGGCATCGTAAATTGAATTTATTCTAGGCTCTAAAATCTATTGCCTAAAAACAGGCTTGCCAATAGTCAAGCAAAGCCTGGTAAAAGATGGGGAAAAGCAAAATGAGACAATTCAGAGGCAAGTTAGAGATAAATTGGGGCATAACCCAGGGGTGGGCAAGAGGCTGCCAGAGGGCTGAATATGGCCCACCAAGCCACCAGATCTGGCCAACGGTCACCTTGCCAGAACCCTTAAGTAGAGAGCAACTCATGCTTTTTAAACAGCCAGCTGCTCTCTGCTCTTGATGGCTGGTGAAGGGGAAGGAGGAATCTTTGCACGCTGTCCCCACCCCCTCAGCAAAATCTCTCAGCTCCTGTTGGCCAGTTTCTGGCCAATAGGAGCTGTGAAATTTTGCTGGGGGCAGGAGCAGTGTGGTAAACCTTCTTTCTCACTCCCACCTCATGCCTGGAGCGGAGCAACATGGAGCAGTGAGCAGCCTGCAGCAGACAGTCTGCCTCAACTTTCTGCAGGGCTGCTAGCTGGGAGCTGCCTCGATAAGAACCTCCCAGCCAGAGCTTGACTCTGGCATCCCACTCCCTCTCTCCCCCCTCTGACTACTGGCTCCAGACCATCACCTAAACCCTCTGTACCTCTTTTCCCATATTCTCTCAGGTCACAACTCCCTCCCAGACTATGCATCCCTTCCTAGAACCCCCCTGTCAGGCTAGAATCCTCTCCTGCACCCATACACGCTCCTGGACCATGCACCCCAAGCCTCTGCCCCAGATCACAGCCCCCTCCTTCACCCAAACTCCCTCTCAGACCCCTCACTTCCTTCTGCACTCTAGTCCCCAACCCCAAGTTCTTTTCTGCACCTAACCACCATCCCCTACCACCACACCCCCAACCATAGAAGAGCAGCCCTTGACCACCTGCCAAAATCTTGGAGTGACCATCTATTAATAATTATTGCACACCCCTGGCATAATCCCAGGTCATGTTGTGAAACACATTGAGGGAGGGTCCCAGAGCCTGAGCTCCAGTCCAAACCCAAATGCCTACATTGCAATTTTACAGCCCTGCAAGCCTGAGTCAACTGACACAGATTCAGCCATGACTATTTAACTGCAGCACAGACATATCCTAAGAGGCTTGCTGGATCCCTTCCACACCTCCTTATCAAGTTTTTTGATTGGTATAAATTGGGGGGGGGGGGGGAGAGGCAGGAAGCGCAAAAAGAACCCAAAAAGTCTTCCCCCCCAACAAAGCGTTCTTCAAACTAAGGACTTATCTCCACTATTGGGTAGATCCACGCTGCAACTTATGCACTGATGGTCAATTTTGCGAGTCTAGAAAAGACCCACTAAATTTACTGCTGATCATTCTCCTGTAAACTCCAGTACTCCAGCAGAATGAGATAAGTAAGGGGAGTAAATGGGAGAGATTTTTCTGTTGACCCTCCCCCAGTAAGTAGATCTAAGCTACGTTGGTTTGAGTTATGCTACTAATGTAACTCAAATTGTATAGTTTAGATCAACTTATCCTCAGACTGCACTTGGAGCTCTATACCCACGAATAAGAGGGATAGGAGGATTACTTTTTAAATAAAACCTTTCTTCTCCGGCAGCCATTGGCTGTAGTATATTAAACTCAATCAAAATAGACATTCCTTAGAGATATTAAGGAAAATATGAATGACATTTGTAATTTTATATCAACTAACTTTGATCCTGAGTACTAGAGCACAACTAATAGATCAGTAAAACAGATTCTCTCTTTTTCTTATTACTGAGTGGCAAAAAAAGTTTGGACTCAGAGTTGTTCTATTTTGAGGTTGCCCCAAATCTCTCTCTGATTCACTTCCAAGTTTTGTAGAATAAGTTCTCCTTTGCCCCCAGATCTAACCCATATATTCTGAAGCCAACTATTTTGACTATTTTGTGGATTTGGGGTAGAAAAAAAAAATCAGGCTTGTTATGGAATCTCTGTTGTAAACCTTAACTATAGAACAATGTCTGGTGCTTCATAATGACATTATTCCACATACCTCTTTGAGTTCAGCTTTATTCATGTTATCCACTCGAATTTTGGTCCAGTACTTGTCCAGAAGAGTAGCATGGCTGTTTTGCTGTCGGTACCAACCACCACCACAGCTGAAGACTCTAAATTGAACAAACACACTCAATGGAGTCATACAGAAAATTACATCTTGTTTAACTGAAGAATTTAAAATTCCCTTATATTCTTCCACAGGACTATTCCAATGTCTCAAAAGAACTAGTAAGGTTAGCATGGTTGTTTTGGGCTAATCTGTATGCACAGGACTCCCAGGATCCATAGTAGAAGCTGCATGTCATCCTGTCTCTTTTCTATATAACTCACCCCTCGTTGGTGTATATTTCCCCTCTTGATCCAAACTGCCTAATCTCACAGAGAAAGATGCAAAAGGAAAGAGCCAGAGGAGACAAACTAACCTGGAGATTTCCCTTACCAAGTTCCCTATACGTTGTCCTACCTAGGGGAGGGCTTGGCATGAGGAAGGGAGTTATGCCTCCTCATTTTCCAGATCCTCTCCAGTTCTCAACTGCACACTGACAGCTGCTGCCTCTTTCCTAATTCGGTCCTGCAAGGCCCACTGCTCCTGCAAGCTAGCTCAGGGCTACTTCAGAGCTGGACATGGAGAAATTGTGAGCTGCAAAGTCTGTGCTAGGGAGCACACTGCTCTACCGCATGGCTCCAGACCTCAAAATCCATACAGCTCCTTCAGACATAGCTGCAGTGATGAGTCCTCTGCATGGAGTTTAAGCAGCGCAAGAAGAATACTGGCTGTTGTAGAGACTCCATTTCAAGTATTCAGGAATGGATCAATGTTCCCTCTAATTTTTTCCATCCACGTGCTGAATACATTTTCTTATGTGCACTGACACCTGTGGATGTGCACCAACAGTAGAAATACATGCTGACAGTTGCTGCAGGCAGTAGGTCCTCTGCTAATTAGCTTTGCGGCATTTGAATCGCCACTAGGTGGCCTCCCAAGTGCACAACTTGCAGGGAACACTGGAAGGGATATTGTCCTTGTCTCTGATTCCCTGTTTGTTTCTCCCACACAAGCCACTGCATTATCATCACCAGTTGTTTCACACCCTTCTGGATCTTGGTCTCATTTTTCCAGTCACTCTCTCTGCCCTTGTTATTCCAGTTTTCACTGTTCCCCATCTTTACCCCTTTGGTTTTGCTCCTTCTTCCTTGCCAGACAACCCTCATTTTTGCCCTGATTCTCCCCTTTTCTTCGTAACATTGTAAGGATGACTAAGGAACAGTCCAAGGATCCCCTCGCACTGACTCAATTCCCTGACAAAGTTTTCTCCCAACTCACCATCTAATTGCTCCCCTCAGCAGCTGCTGGTCACATCAGTAAAACCTACGGCTGCATATTAAGACACCATACACACAGCTACTCCATCCCACACCCTCAAAGCCCATGCTGTACACCTCATAGCAACAGAGCTGCACATACAACAAACTAATTGTCAGCTTCTCTCTTACACATCTTGAAATTATATCCTTGTTTTTTAAATTAACTCTTTCAAATTAAAGAAAACCCAACACAGTCATGATTATTTAGAGACTGTCCCAATAAAATTTGGACATAGCTTTGCCAAAGGGATGTGCAGCACCTGCTGGCAACAGAACTAACAATTCTACTACAGGCAGCCCCCGACTTGTGATGCTATTGGTTCCCAGGAAAGCGTCGCAAGTCGGGGGGTGTTGTAACTCGAACCCTAATTTACGATAGGCGCCGTGTGCCATCGTAAATGCGGGCTGAGGACGTAAGTCGGGGGTTTTCTGCCCTTTCCGCACTTACAAAAATGGTTCTAAGTCTGGGGGGTCGGAACTCGGGCGGTCACATGTTGGGGTTTTCCTGAATATGAAACACATGCACATCACTTTAAATTCCTGTGGTGTTCTCTGATTAAAATATGATCATATAGATCACTGTTGCTATCACTGTTATGTAATTGCAACAGATCTCATACAAAGTAAGATATCACTAGAAAAGTTATGAATTGATGAATGATAATACTATTGGTATGTATGTATCATTTTTGTATTTGAAGTTATGAATATTGGCTTCTACCTGTATTTCCAATATGTTGACAACTCCCACAAAGTGTTTAGCCTGCACATCTTGAAGGGACTATAAGTTGCCCATAAAAAGAACATTTAACTCACAATCACGGAATCATGGAATACTAGGACCGGAACGGACCTCTAGAGGTCATCGAGTCCAGTCCCCTGCCCTCATGGCAGGTCCCAGTACTGTCTAGACCATCCCTGATAGACATTTATCTAACCTACTCTTAAATATCTCCAGAGATGGAGATTCCACAACCTCCCTACGCAATTTATTCCAGTGTTTAACCACCCTGACAGATAGGAACTTTTTCCTAATGTCCAACCTAAACCTCCCGTGCTGCAGTTTAAGCCCACTGCTTTTTGTTCCATCCTCAGAGGCCAGGAAGAACAATTTTTCTCACTCTTCCTTATGAGACCCTTTTAGATACCTGAAAACCGCTACCATGTCCCCTCTCAATCTTCTCTTTTCCGAACTAAACAAGCCCAATTCTTTCAGCCTTCCTTCATAGGTCATTTTTTCTAAACCTTTAATCATTCTTGTTGCTCTTCTCTGGACCTTCTCCCATTTCTCCACATCTTTCTTGAAATGTGGTTCCCAGAACTAGACACAATACTCCAACTGAGGCCTAATCAGTGCAGAGTAGAGCGGAAGAATGACTTCTCACGTCTTGCTCACAACATACCTCTCAATGCATCCTAGAATCATGTTTGCTTTTTTTGCAACAGCGTCACACTGTTGACTCATATTTAGCTTGTGATCCACTATAACCTATAGATCCCTTTCTGCCGTACTCCTTCCTAGATAGTCGCTTCCCATTCTGTATGTGTGAAACTGATTGTTCCTTCCTAAGTGGAGCACTTTGCATTTGTCCTTATTAAACTTCATCCTGTTTACCTGAGACTATTTCTCCAATTTGTTCAGATCATTTTGAATTATGACCCTATCCTCCAAAGCAGTCACAACCCCTCCCAGTTTGGTATCATCTGCAAACTTAATAAATGTACTCTCTATGCCAATATCTAAATAGTTGAAGATATTGAACAGACCTCTACAGAATCCCTTGTTATACCTTTCCAGTAGGATTTTGCTTCTTACAAGCAAAACATTTTTGGCAAGAAAGCAGGTGAAGTTAACACACATTCAAACATACCTGTATGTACACAGGAAAATGTATTCCACACATCAATGGAAAAGATTAGAGGGAACACTGGTATGTGACTGGTCCTTTGGGGCCCTGGTGACTTGCAGATATCTAACATTTCTAAGTGATTTTTAACTTGTTCTTTTTTTATTTTATCTTCTAAACCTACCCCCTTCCCACTAGCATTCACTATGTTAGGCATTCCTTCATCAGACTTCTCAGTGAAGACCGAAACAAAGAAGTCATTAAGCAGCTCTGCCATTTCCAAGTTTCCTGTTACTGTTTTTCCCTTCTCACTGAGCAATGGGCCTACCTTGTCCTTGGTCTTCCTCTTGCTTCTAATACATTTATAGAATGTCTTCTTGTTTCCCTTTATGCCTGTAGCTAGTTTGAGCTCATTTTGTGCCTTTCTAATCTTGCCTCTGCATTCCTGTATTGTTTGCCTATATTCATCCTTTGTAATTTGTCCTAGTTTCCACTTTTTATATGACTCCTTTTTTATTTTTAGATCATGAAAGATCTCCTGGTTAAGCCAAGGTGTTCTTTTGCCATATTTTCTATCTTTCCTATGCAGCAGAATAACTTGCTTTTGGGCCCTTAATAATGTCCCTTTGAAAAACTGCCAACTCTCTTCAGTTGTTTTCCCCCTCAGTCTTGCCTCCCATGGGAGTGTTCTAGTGTTCAATGAATCATAGAACACCAGAACTGAAAGGGACCTCGAAAGGTCATCAAGTCCAGTCCCTTGCCCTCGTGGCAGGAACATGGAATGGAAGATTCCCCCTTACACAGAATGGACTTTCCTGTGATCCTGCTGTTTGGAAGATAGCTAATGGCTCTACGTCCAGGCATGATTCTGCTTGGTTACATGACTTGCCCATGTGATTCCAAACACCATCTTATCACTGTAGTTTGCCACAGTGAAAACAATGGGGTTTTCTCCACAAGGGAGAAGCTATAAAAGGCCCTAGAAACACCTTCCTTTTTCCTCTTTCCTGCTGAAACCTCTTACTAATGGGAGAATTCTAACCAAGGTACTGGAAACCTTCCAATGGAAGTAACCGGAAACTTGACTTTTTCCATCACTGAAACAAGCTTGAACCAAGAACTTTGCGATTAATTATTTGTATGAATGTATTTGATTCCTTTAGCCAATTTTAATTCTCAACTTTCTTTTTTTTTTTTTTATAAAGAATCCTTTGGATTTTAGATAAAGGATTGGCAAGAGTATTATTACGGGGCAAATTCTGAGTGATATATTGACTTGGGTGCATCACAGTGTTCCCTGTAAGCTGTGCGCTTGTGCGGTCACACAGGAAAGATTCCAATGTTGCCCAGCTGATTAGCAGAGCATCCACAGCTAAGTTTTTGTTTCTACTGGTGCATATGTAAACCATACATATAATAGTAGTTATATAAGCTTTATTTTATGGCTTTGTTTTATATAGTTAAATAGATTTAGCTTTGCTTTGTATAATTATATAGATACAGATTTTGTTTCGTAAGTTTTGTTTTATAGCAGTTGCTAAGTATTAAAATATAATATCTAATACAGAATATAAGTTCATAAGAAAGTGTTTAAAATTATCTTTTTAACTTTGTAAGTTGGTAACAAATCCTGCCTGTTCCTTTGTAAGAGAAACTGTCCTTTGTGTGAATGAGGAATGTGTGAACATGAGAAGACAAGAGATAGAAGACTCCAGTATCAGATGGTCAGAATGGTTAACATAACAAGGTGGTGTAAACTCAGGCATCAACCAAATTCGGGATGGCCAAAGAGGGGCAGAATTCATTACCCTAAAGCAGGGGTTGGCAACCTTTCAGAAATGGTGTGCCAAGATTTAACTTATTCACATCTATTAACAGATCTGTGTGCCAGAGGGAGGAAGGGGAAGGGGGAGGCTGGGTACTGGGACCATATTTTCTGAACCAGCTGCAGCTAGGGAGAATGGTTAAATTTAAATTATTAAAACAGATTAAGCATTTTAACTTTCTCGTGTTTATCAAACTTCATTTTAAATAAAGTAAAATACTAATTTATGTCCAGCACAAAAGGTTTCAGTATTTTCTTGATTTATAGCAGGGGTGGGGGAACCATTTTTGGGTCGGGGGCCACTGACTCACTGAAAAATCAACTGGGAACCACACAAGTTAGAAGGAAAAAGAATCCTCCAAAAAACCCCAACCCTCACTGATGTAGCCCCCACCTGAGACACTTCACCCCTCTGGCGCTCCAGCTTCACGGGGCAAGGGGAAGGGACAGGGAGGACTGAGGTTCAGGGTTTTCCATAGGCCAGATTTACATTTCTGGAGTTCCGGAGTCGGTGCATTTTATGGACCCCCTTAGGCTCTGGGGTAGGGACAAAAATGAGGGGTTCAGCATGCGAGATAGGGATGGGATGCAGAATCTGGGAGGGAGGTGGAGTGCAGAAGGGGGAGAGGTTGCGAGGTCTGGGTGGGAGGTAGAGTGCAGAAGCAGGCTGGGAGCAGGTTGTCGGGCCAGGGGGAGGGAACAGGAGCAAGGGAGGGTGCAGTGTGTGAATGGGGGGAGGGTGCACAGCAACAGTGGATGCAGGAACAGGGTGGAGGTGGGGTGTCTCGCCAAGAAGGAGGGTGCAGGAGCAAGGGAGGGTGTTGGACAAAGCTAGGGGTGCAAGATCTTGGCGGAAGGAGGGGAGTGAGTAAGGGGGATTGCGATGTGGGGGTCTGGGCATGATCAGGGGGATGCTTGCCTGGTTTCACACCCCCTTGCAGTGGGGAAAACTTCTAGACAGTGCACTGCTGTTCCCCCAACATGGTGGAGAGGGGGAGGGAGCTCAGTCTCCCCACCCCCACACGCAGCAGGGAGCCCACGCAGCTGCGAGGCTGCAGTACCAGCTCTGGATTCCTGCTTGAAGGGTGCAGGGAGGGAGGGTTGAAGAAAGACCGACCTTCCCCACCAGACGCGGTTCGCAGCAGAGTGGCAGAGTGAGTGGCTACATGGGATGGCGCTCCCCCAGCTAAGTGGGGAGGGGTGAGGAGGAGAGCATGGCAGCACAAAGAGCACAGCTGCTGAGCCCGAGTGTGCCCTGCCTTGCAGCAGCCAAGCCGGGCTCCACACAGCCCCTCCCGGAGCTGAAGCAGCAGCTCCGAGATGCCAAGGTCCAGGAGCGGTTCCACCGGATTTTGCCTCAGTCCTGCCCCCCCAGCAGTGGTGGTAACCGCTCTAACAGCAAGCAGCTGCCTGGAGATGGAGGAGGTGGCAGCATGGCTGGACAGGGGCCCTTTGCGACAGAAGCAGTCCCGTGGAGGGAGGGAGAGAAGGAAGGGGCGGGGCTGCACAGTGCTCGATGGTGGTGCAGCCACAGTGGGTGGCGGAGGCTCACCAGGACTCGAAGAATGCTCCAGATTCTGGAAACTTCATGCCACTGGAAGCTGCCACAGCTGCCCGCGGGCAAAGCGCCCAGGGAGCCGCCTACATTCTGTGTGGGAGGGATAGGTAGGCTGTTGTTGCTGTGCTGCGCTAGCGTAAGCCTGTTCCAGCAGGGGGAAGGGAAATGACAATGTGTGGAGCCAAAGGGACCTAGTGTTCCCTGCACACCGGATGCAGCGGGGAGGCTTGGGGCTCGCTCTTTCCCCAGCTTTCCTCTTGTGTGCCACTTATGGCATGCGTGCCGTAGGTTGCCGATCCCCTGCTCTAAAGCAAAAGGCACACACCTGTGAATGAAATCTATGAACAAGATAAACTAGCTGCAGTCACTCCCAAAACAATCATCAAAGAACTGATAGAGCATGACAATGAAAGCAGCCTTGAGGTAAAATAATTAGATGACTCAGCAAAACACTGCAAACCGTATAGCCTAAAGAGGGGAAATACAATCATAAAAGTGGAGTGTGAGGCTATGAAGCTTTGGGTTAGTCCAGTGAAGACAACTTTGGAGCATCAGACCGCAGCAGACAGAACTCAGCTCATTCCTCATGCCCAGTCTACTTGGCCACTAGGTTGGCACCAATAAGACTGGTAACTATAACACCAGTTGCAGGTACGTGTGTGTACCCACACTGCATATACAATAAATATGGCATATTGCCTCTTCCCCCTGAAAAAGATCCCAGGTGCTTCTTATAAGCAAAAGATTTTTGGTGGAGAAAGCAGGTAAAGTTAACACACATTCAAGCATGCCTGTATGCACACAGGAAAATGTATTCCACACATCGATGGAAAAGATTAGAGAGAACCACTGGTATGTGGCTGGTCCTTTGGAATCAAAGTATTCCCTTTTATTTTATGAAACTGGTTTTAAGGAACCACTCACTTTTATTCTGAAGCTTTTGTTGTTGATACAAGGAATAGAATATCAAAGGAAACTGGTTTTCTGACTTCTTGTTAGGCAGCATGGGGAATCAGAAGCTTAGTTTTGTTGCCAGTTTGATGTATCTTATAAGAGAATAACTGTCAGTTTTGGGTGTGTCTTCCCTATTTCTCAGCAGTTTGTCCTGAATCTGGCACTCTCAGTTGTGACCCATGGAGGTAAAGCTACAAAACCCAAATTACAAACAACGATCAGGGCTGCATGACTCCCGTAGCATTCTAGCCATCTGAGCATTATGTTGTTCTGATTTCCTTGCTCGTTGCCTTCATCTTAAAAGTGACCAATTAACGTTCATCTTCATTTACCTTACATGCCTACCTTCTGGTTGCAAAGAACTGGAATCCAGGAGCCACTTTTAAACACTCTCCACGACCAGGAATCAATAATTCTCCATTTTCCAGAAGAGGAATCAGCACAGAGATCTGAAAAAGAGAAAGAACTCCTACCTCAGAAACAAAGCAATACTTGTGATTCTTTTGAGAGAAGTCCAGCCACCTGGACTGCATTTGTTTCACCATTCCACTTACACTGGGCTACCTTAATATGCAAGTCAGACAGGAATAGCAGTTCCTCTCATAGGTACTTTATCCACATGTACTTGCTTCTAAGTGATACTTCCAGGGACAGAACAGTCCCAGTTAAAAATCACTCAGAATCAAGCTCCATAAGTGAGACTACCTTACTACAGTCTTTCTGCTGGCATTCACGTATTTTAATGAATGGATAGAAAAACGACCACGCACATTTTCCTTTCCATCATTCTTCATCATGATCACTGAATTACATAAGTCCACGGGACTCCTAGGCCGTAGCCCTCCACTGGGATTCTCTGGTCTCAGAACATCCGTGGTCCGGCTGAACCAGAGAGTCCCGGTTTACAGAGGTTCAACGTGTATAAAGAAAAGCTCTCTCTAATGAGCACTAGTTCTACATCTGACTAATATGAATAACACAGTACTTATTCCAGAGCATAATATGGTATAATCTTTTATGCTATCCCATCTGGGGCAAAGATAGGTGAGTGAAAAAAGAATGAGAGTAAGTCTGACCATCAGCAGAACTCAAAACCAATAAAAAAATAAGTCTAGTATCCCAACTGCTCAATTCCGATTACAGAACTATCATTTTCTTCGCCCCTTCCAAACACCCCTCGTATCCCCGCACGACACATCAGATCCAAGGTGTCAACACACTATCATTGACTGGGCACTAGGCTTCAAAACCCATTAATAGTATGCCTCAAACCATCATCCACTTATTTTACAAGTGCCTATAAGGGAAGGCTAATTGCATACCACATCCAGAGGAGCATAGTCAATATCCTCTAGCAGTATCCAGTGCCCTTTAGTGACAGCTTGTGTCAAGGTTCCACGCTGCCATACAAACTCCCCTGGCACATCTGTACAACGATACATACCCAGTAATGTCTGCAAAAAAGTTAACAAAAATTGGTTTGTTGTATGTCTTGATAAAGTCAGACATAAAACTTACAAAGTACATCAGCATAGAGTCATTTACATGGTCTGCTTAGAGCCTTGCAGATATAAAATTTGTATCCACAGCTCATTCATGATCTGCAAAAATGGTCTACATATATGCACCAATATAAAGTGGATGTTCACGGATTTGCAGGGCTTTATAAATGTCAACATCATCCTCAGCTGGTTTTTTTTCCTGTATTATACTAATTTTAGCATTCAAAGAAAAATGTGAATGACAGCATTTCTGGAAAAACCCATCTGTTCTCTTAACAGATTATAAGAGCTAGAACCAAAAGTGATCTATAGCTAGACTCAGACTTTTTAGGAAAAGTGGTTAATTCTAAAAATATCAGGAGTACATACACAATTTTTATTAAATCAATTATTTCCCATGGCTTGATCTGACACGCAGGATAGCGTAACACAACCCAAATCATTTTACGTTTTCCATCAGGATGAAACATACAGTAACTCTTCAAGATACTATTAAACACAAGTTTTATCTTCAAAAGGGTGACTGCCAACTTGAAATGTACCTCATTTAAAAAAAAAAAAAAAGAGAGAAAATAGATTCAGGTATTCCACCTGTCCCTGGATACCGCAACTGACTATAGTTTTACAGCCAATGTTCCCGCTAATCTTTTCCATCCATATGTGGATTTTTTCCATCCATGTGCAGAATAAACTTTTAATGTGCACCAAGACGTGTGAATATGCACCATGGATGGAAACAAAACCTAGCAGTGGGCGCTCTGTTAATCAGTTGGGCAGCATTTGAATCTCTCATGAGCCACGACACAAGGAACACTGTTCACATCCTATTCATATTTTCCTACTTCTAAATGTGTTTCCCACCTACCCGTCCCTATATGAAAAACCCACAGCAAAGAGGGTACAAACTGTATAGGAGAAATAATTCAATTGGACTACAGTCAAATATATAAATTAAAAAAATTGATGCCTTTTAAAATAAAAAGCTCTGTCTAGAGACACACTAGAAATTCTGTGCCATAAAGATATACTCTTCTTCAAAGCACTTCTTGGATAGTTCAGTTAAATATTTTTTTCTAGCCTTTATTCTTTGCTACTTATTTCCAATCCCATCACAATTTCCTGAAATGGTGATCTTACAACTAAGTTCTGTGAGGCAGTTTTATTGCTATTTTTCTAAATATTTCAAGGAGTCGATGAAAAAAAACTCACTCTTCCATATAAGTGGGACAGGCTGCTGCATTTGGCAGCACAATCCCCAAAGCCAGCATTGCTTGTGAATGGTATCCTGTTCACCAAACTGTAAGTGTTTAACAAGTTAAATGAAATTCTTAAAGCCCATTGGACACAGTTTAAAATGAGAATGTGCATCAGTTCAAACCCACTAAGAGATGCATGAAATATCTAAAAGTGTGCAATTTTCACTAGGGCCTTGTCTACGATAGAGCTTCAATGTAGCTTAAAGCAGTTTTAAAATCTATGTACGTACACTAGTGCAAATCCTGTGTGGGCAATCATCGGTTTAAAAGGAACTTATTTCATTGTAACTTAAACCTGCTCCCAGGTGTCTTAAGATAAACAGAAAAAAAAAAAAACCCCTAGTTTAAAACTGAAATAGGAGTGTCCATGTAACCTTTTACACCAGTTACTAAACCATTTTAAGATCACCTCTTTAATCAGAACAGCTCTCTCATATAGACAAGACTTAATACATTCAGTAACTTTTAAAAAAAGGAATTGATGTGATACAGTTTTTGTGAAGAATTAAAAAAAAAAAAAAACTTAACTTAGCCTGGAATTTGCAGTTTTTCCATCTTCAAATTCTTTAATTCCCATTAGGAATCTGAACTTGCAACAGATCAATACTTCACATTTCAAAACATAAGTAATGCAAGTCCAGTATAAGAGCAGGGTATTGAGCGACAAGCATAAATGTGATTACCCGTCCCTCAATAGAAATATTTTTCCATTACCTTACTGTCTGTCTGATCTCCAAGTTGAACTTTCAGAATATGAGGTGGTTTCATTCTTCCTGTAACGACTGCTAAATACTCAATTAAAGAAGATTTGCCACATCCTATTGGTCCCTCTAATAATACAGGATTGTGAAAAGCTACTGCCATTGCAAGGTTTTGAAGATTCATGCAAGTAGATTCAACCAGCACAAAATGGTTATTGGTGCTTCCCTGTTAAAGTAGAGAACTTAAGTTACAATATTAAAGTATTTATTCATAAACGGGGTGTGTACCGTATTACAAAAATGCTCCATGCTGCATTCATAAAAATGATTCTGAATAGTAGAATATATTGGCTATGAAGTTTTAACTATGAGTTTATGACAAATCATATAATAGGTCATTGAAAATGCAGGCTGAACAAACCATATTTAATTATTAGTATTAAAATACAGATTCATCCCACTAAAAACCTGTAATAAAAATATACAATTTATAAAGTGTATGCATGAGCTAATTCGATTTCAAAAGGCAGTCAGATTACAGTTGCAACACAGTGATTATCTTAATGTTGCGCCAATGTATGTCAGATTTACCTACTAAAAGAAATCATTTGATGTGCACAGCAAATGAAGTCATCAGAGCAGCTCTGCCTTACAGGGCAAAGACTCACCAAAATCCAACAGCAGTTGCTTTCTGATAAGCTTACTCATAAAATTAAAGTGCTGAATCTATTCATATTTGCATAGACAAATTGTCGAGTCACTTAAACCCACTGATGTATGACATTACAAAATATTGAAAATATTACACACCATCTTTTACTTAGATTATTTCAGTGCATTTAGACTCAAAAGAAAGCTTTATTTTCAAATTAGGATTTAAGATGAATCATCAACACATTCTTAACATATCTTAACTCTTCTACAGCTGTGAAAACTTCACTTTATTTCACACAGGTTGCCATTTTCTGGAGAAGCAAGCAAGGAGAGAGGAGTTAGAACAGAAAACCCTTCTCTGAAAACAGGAAGAGTACTTTATGTTGAATTCCTATTTTAAACAAGTTGCAACACAAAAATTTGGTAGATGGTAAATACTGTTTTATTATGTTTGTAATTTTATTCCTAAACAGGAGTCCAGGAAATTCAGAAGTTGAAAATCCTTTCTCCTTGATTCCCACACTGCATGAGAAGTGCCAAAAACTGATGCTTTCCATGTACTTCTCTAGATTAAACAACTTATGCTAAGGATGAATAGAGTCAGGAGCTGCTCAGGTTAGAGTAAAAGCAAGAAAGGTGGTTTGGGAAGCAATCTCATCTGTGTGTACTGGCTGAAGCTACAAGAAATACAAGGGGTGAGAATGGGAAGAACAGATTAGATGCAGACAGTTCATGAGAACATGGACATGTTTCTCAGTTTGTCAACCTTAACCTCATTTGCCTCAACAGTTCACAAAAAGAAACAAAATATTTTTTTAAAATATGTATATTAAAACCTATCTAAAATGTGAGTCCAATGCCTTTCCCATAAATTTAAGGGCTGAAATATTTTCTTCTTTTCCTACCAATTAGCAGGAAAGTGACAATCTCCATACAGTAAGTTTCATTTTATTTTTAAAACACCATTAAAATGTCTTATAAGGGTATAATCTCATAAGGTATAAAAATCATTTTAATCAAGGTACAAATGACTGTTTCACATGCCCCACCACCACCTCCTTGGCATGTTCTTGAGAAACCCTCTGGGTTTGGAAAGAAGATACTGAATGCAGCTGCTGAACGTTCTCTTGGAACTAGTTAAACTGATATACAGAAACCAAACAAATTGCTGTGTTAACCCTTGCACTGTTTCATTCTAGCACACAGCTCTTCTCATGTACCAATATTCCACTTCACAGTGACTTAGTGCATGGCACAGCATTAAAATAAAATTTGCCACTAGTACGACACACATTGATATTCACTTAAGTTAACAAAGGTAGGCCAATTCTTAGCATTCACTTTTTAATAAGTAGGCCACAATCAAGGATGTACCTACCTGTTCTTTAGGTTCAAGTTGTAGCCTCGGTAGCACAACCCCACATACTGCTATTACATTTGCAGAGAGGTCACCTGATACCATCTCTCCTTGTGTATACTGCAGTCCTTTCTCTCTGTGCCAAAGAGTTATGTCTGGATTGGCCAAAACAAGGGCTCTCTCCACATTCTGTACCTGTGCTTCTTCTAGCAACCTGTCAAATCAGTATCCACATTCATTATTGCAGTTGGATGTCATTTATACCAAATATACTTAACCATGCAATGTATTCAACGTGAAAATTCATCTTACTTTAGTCTGAAATGTATTAATTCATCTGGATTGAAGATTTTCTTAAGGAAAGATAATTTGTGCTCATCATTCATGCACGTAACCAAAGCAAGGCAATTTGAAGTGTACCTGCAAAGAATATTTTGAAGAAAATATCTTTCAAAAAAGTCTTCCAAAATCTATCTTTGTGATTCTGATTCATAAATAAAAACACAGAATTATAGAAGGAATTTGTACATCTTTTTTCCCCTGGAGAAGTTGGCACACAGAAAGAACTGGCTTTCCCAACTACAGTTTGGCTATAGATTAATAATACGATGCTTGAATCTTAGTAGAAAAGACTCACTTTTTGACATAACTGACTGCCCCTATCAAAGGTTGCTACCCAAAGCAAATACATAGTACCATTCTATAACGATTTGTTACATCCTGTTTCATATTCCATTGCCTCACATCATTGAATGGTGTTTATTTGTTTTTATTTACAGTATAGTAATCTGAAATATTTCTCTAGAAAAAACAAACTGACTCAGAACATGGCATACTGAAACCAAGTGCCCCAATGTAACCACCCTTTCAGTACGGAGGGTATATTGTAACAGAAACAATAATTAGGTGCACTTTTTAATTGTAAACATATCCTGGATATCTTCACCTTAAATGAAGGATGTGGCTATCTACAACAGTGGTTCCCAATCTTTTTTTATACCGTGGACCAGCAAACCCATTCACAAACTTTTGGCAGACCAACAATATTTTATTTGAATATTTATTGTGCAAATAATGAATATTTAAATATGGAAATAAAATGTTATTGGTCGGCCAAAAGTTTGTGAATGGGTTTGCTGGTCAGCAGTATAAAAAGCACCGGTCCCCAGAGCCCCCTAGTGCCAGCCCTAACCCCTAGATACCCCACCCCTCCACTACCCCACAGCACCTGCCACTGACCCCACAGTACCCTGCACTCCCCCCCAGTGCCAGCCTCCTGCTCTCAGAGCCCCTGTGCCAGACCCCTACCCCTTAGAGCCCCCCACCACCAGACCTCCCCCAGTGACAGCCTCCTGTGTCCAGAGCCTCACTGTACTCAACCCCCCCCAACCCTCCCAGTGCCAGCCCCCAATATTAGCCCCGTCCCCAGTGTCAGCCCTGCCCCCGTAGCTCCTTCACTACTAGCCCTGCCCCTAGAGCCTCCCAGTGTCAGCTCCCTACCCCGAACACCACAGTGCCCCCCGGTGTCAGCCCCCCGCTTCTTAGAGCCCCCTCACCCCTACAGCCCCCCAGCACAGCCTTCCCCTGAAACCCCCAGTGCCTGCCCTGCCCTGCCCTGCCCTGCCCCTCAGCCACCAGCTGAGTGCAGCGAACAACTCTTCCACCCTTACAGGTGCTGGTTGGCTGAGAGGCAGGGCAGGACAAGCCTCTCCCAATAGCTGCACCAGAAGAGGAGGCACTGGGCGGTGTATCCCAGCTCCTACCCCCAGAGCCGCCGTGGCCTGGTAGCCAGTGGTTCGCAACTGGTGCCAGTCCACAGACCAGCAGTTGGGAACCGATGTTCTACAAGTTTTGGCTTTCATCTGATTTGGCAGCTAGACTGGCCATTGCATCAAGAGATCAAGACATTGGCTCAAAGTTCAGTGCTAACAGAATCCTAAGATCTTTTGACTTCACTGCTAGATACAGATGCCTCTTCAAATAATGAATATATATCTTAAAAAGCATTAAGTACAAAATCTGACAGGCAAATACATCTTGTCATCAGGTTTAGTCAGTTCCCATTTTCTGGCTGCCCTCAATGCCCTGTGAGGCTGAACAAGGAAAGGCCCCAGAAGGTGAAGTGTCAGCACAAAATTTAAAATAAGCTAATTTCTCCCTTCAAAAATTATTGAAAAAAAGCCATACAAATCTATTCTGGTAAATGAACCTGTAGCTCCAAAATAATCATCTTTATTTCATACCTTACTGTCTAGTAAATTTAGCATAACAGCAAAATTGGGACAGTTAATCTGTCTTCACTCTGTTGCCAGAGGCCATTTTGACCAGAAATCATGACGAAGAGCTCTTGAAATCCATGTAGGACCCATCTCTAAACTACCTTAGCATGCAAGTTCCCACCCTTTCAGAATATTCTGGATATTATCAAAAGGTGTGATAAGTGTTTTGTGAATCTTCCTAAACCCAAAGAGAGCTCACTGACTTCCTTGGGCTCTCATGTGAGGATCATGTACAGGCACAACTCGGAAATCCAAGCCAGAAAAAGATGATCTAGAACAGGGCTACTCAACTTTGGAAGTCCCAGGGGCCACAATGATACTCACAGTACATACCGAGGGCCGCATCTTAAATGTGGTTGCATATACATGCAAATATACATGCAAATACAGTAGACTTCCAATAATCCAGCACCTTTGGGACCTAGGTGGTGCCGGATTATCGGATATGCCGGAGTATCAGGAGGTATTGCATACTCCCAACCCAATCCTCCCCCACTCCCCAACCTTATGCTCGGGTCCCGGAGCCGCTGGTACAGCTGCGTATCTCTCTCTAGGCACTGGGGCACGTGAGCTGAGCGGCCAGCTTTTCAATGAGCTGGCCAGGACACCGTGCATAACCCAATCCCCCTCCCCTTCCCCGGAGCCAAACACCTCCCCTCCCTGCTGTAAACCAATCCCCCTCCCCTCCCCCTTCCCTAGAGCTAAACACCTCTCCTCCCTGCTGTAACCCGATCCCACTCCACTCCACTCCACTCTTCTTCTCTCCCCCCCCCAGCCACCTTATGGTCAGTTTGGAAGCAGGTGCTACAGCCGCACATCTCCCTCTAGGTGCTGGGGCATGTGCGCTGAGCGGCCGGCTTTTCAATGAGCTGGCCGGGACACCGTGCATAACCCAATACCCCTCTCCCTCTCCTCCCCTCCCCTTCCCCAGAGCCAAACACCTCACCTCCCTGCTGTAAGCCACGTGAGAGTGGCTGACCTGAGTGGTTCCAGGTTCCGTCCCGGTTCCGTCAGGAGCACTGGCCATTTTGGTGCCGGGCTATTGGAGTTTTACTGTACCTTATTTCACACTGATGGCCATGAATACAAAGATTAAGGCAAGACTACACAACATGCAGGCCCCATTTAAGTCAGTTCTACTGATATTAATAAAATGCAATATTTACCTGATTTCTACCCATATGACAGCACTTTTAATGAGCAATGACAGTCCAGGAATTGAACTACTAAAACGCAGATCAACAAAAGGCCATTATACTCACTGTTGTGGAGCGTGTTCCCAGTGGTGGCCATGTTCAAAGGATCCACCCGTGGGCCACATATTGAGCCCCGTGTAAACCTAAACCGCACCGTGGGTCGCAAACAAATGTGGCCCGCGAGCTGCGTATTCAGTAACCCTGATCTAGAAGCACTCACGGGAAGTGGCAGCTCTGGGCAACTGCATAGATGAATACCTGTGCTATCTGAAGGACAAGAAACTGTGGCAGGAGTACAAGCATACAAAAAACAGCTCCTTTAAGCCCAATGCATCCCCCCCACTGATTGCATTTTCTATTCTGGGTTATGAACCAGGCTTAAAGGAGCTGGTTTTTGCATGCCTTATCCTACTTTACAAAGTTAAGTGGATGGGGTTTTCTTTTCTATTTTGCAGTAAAAACAAGTATAAAGGTTTTGTTTTAACTGAAACTTCGGACTTTTTTCTTGAGAGGTTGGTAGAAGAGTATAAAATCTGTACTCCAACTTAACACATTGCTCCTGGGGGAATTCTGGGCCAAAAAATTAAAAAAATCTGTGCACAATATTTGTCAAAATACCACCACTCCCGGTTGAATTATTTTTGTAATTTCAAAATATCAACATGTCAACAATACAGACAGCATTCCAAACAAGGATTCTCTTAGGAAAAGAGAGTAAAGGAAACCCCTATGACAACCCTGTTGCAGTTGAAGGGATACTGGCAGGAGTTGCATGGGACTCCCAGAACCAAGATACCTGCACTCCCTTCCCCCAATGCTCAGCTGCAGACACGTCCCAAACCAGAAACTTGTACCTCCCTCCCCAAAACTCTGGCAATGGGTATCCTTCTCAGAACCCAGCCACGGAGCACCCCCCAGCCCAGACACTTCCATCGCCGAATCTGTATTCCCTCCACACCAACTTCTTTACTGTCCTAGCAGGGGACATGGTGCAGTATAGGCCTGTCCTTCTTCACGCTTTTTCAGAGCTGGGTGTCCCAGGACCTCTCCCATTCTCAGGAGAATGAGGATCAAGTCAGGCAGCCAAAGTTTGCAGAGCCTTCAACCCTGCCAGGGGTCGGGGGCATTGTGTTCCACTCACGGCAAGCTGGGCTCTGCAGAGTCTAGAGGCCCTTGGTGGTAGCCAGCAGCCCCAATGCTGCAGGGGAAACATGGCTTTAAGGAGGAACATATTCTTTGTCTGGTACTGCAGAAGGCTATTCTCATCTTTCCCCGTAAAAGTGAAGACTGCTAGGAGAACTTCAGAATTTGTATCCTTGAATGGAAAAGATTTTTGGATTTAAACTTACCAGCGGACCAAACTATCATGACTCCTTAGCAATGGAACACACACACTCCAGTCCCATAATTCCCGGAATACAGATTGCTCTTGTTGAAGGAATCTGTAAGCTGCCTCCATGAGATCCCGTAACTTCATCCGTCTGCGCCCATATCGAACTGTGTTTGTATCAGAACTTTCCAGAAAGAGTCTTTGGAACACTGGTGAAGTATCCTTAAAATATCTCAAAGCAAACCTTAGAGAGAGATAAATGGAGAGACATTGAACTAGGCAAATGTATATCCAATAATAGCACAGAAAACAACATACAAAAGAGTTCTAATATACAACAGTTCAAAAATGGCAATTATTGGTACAATGCAAACCAAATGTAAACTGAAGTCTTTTCTATAGTGCCATTTTATCTGAGACAAGGTAAGTAACGTAATATTCTTTATTGAACCAGCTTCTGTCGGCGAAACGAATTTTCAAGCTACACAGAGCCCTTCTTTGGGTCTGGGACCGGTACTCCGAGCATCACAGCTCCATAGAGGTGGAACAGACTATTCAGCATAAGTAGTTAACCCCCATTTCACCATGTATTTACTCTGAAGCGTAAAATCTGCACTTAAAATGCTACAAAGACATAGCTGTAGTAGCATTTTAGTAGAGACACTTACTACAGCAACAGGAGGAATGCTCCCATCACTGTGTTAATCTACCTCCCAAGACGCAGTAGGTAGGCCAATGGAATTAGGTGACCATATCTTCATACCCCTGACAGATGTAGCTATGTTGATGTGAGTTTCCAAAGAAAACTAGCCCTAACTATCCTTCCCAGACCTGAAGAAGAGCTCTTGTAGCTCAAGCTTGTTTTCTCACACCAACAGAAGTTGGGGGGGGGGAGGGGAACGGTTCAAAGCAGCAGTGCCACGTAGAGTCCGGGGCCAGACCCTAGGCTCCACATGGCACTGCCACTTTGAAATGCTGTGTGCAGCTGGCCC
Organism: Pelochelys cantorii; assembly: GCA_032595735.1. Classification (NCBI taxonomy): domain Eukaryota; kingdom Metazoa; phylum Chordata; order Testudines; family Trionychidae; genus Pelochelys; species Pelochelys cantorii. The sequence continues at coordinate 67,543,229 of CM064328.1, forward strand.
AGGCTGCACGTGGTGTTTCTAAGCAGCGTGGGGCCTGGGGTCTGCTGGGGACTCCCCCACTGATCCTGGGCTCCATGCAGCGCTGCCGCTTTAAAACACTGCAGGGAGCAAGGGGCTGTTGCTACACTTCCAAGGTGGAGGTGCCCTTACCAACTAATCGAAGAGTTGATGCAAATTGCATTGACTATTCAATTAGCCAATTAATCTAAATTTAACACCATTATGCTGAACCAGTACTGACAACTTTTATTTAGATCTAAATTTGGATTTAGATTCCTAATTTTAGATGCATAGCTTTGAAAATTTTAGCCAACGAATAATTTTCACATAACAGTCTACCATGCGCACCAGACCAGAGCATGTCTACAGACAAGTCAGCAGTACCTAATGAATTCAGGGAACAAGTTCAATCATCACACAAGCAGACATCACATCACTTACGGCAGCACATCAGGGTGGTCACCAATGAGCTTGCTCATTGCTACACAAAGTCTTTCATGCAGATCATGGTTGATTTGGCCACCAGCATTAATTGCGTCTGCATTTCTTTCCAGCAAATCCAGCAGGATAGGTCGAAACTGACGACCAATCAGTACAGTACATTCTTTATCCAGTAATAACTGTGCTAAGACATTGAGAATACACTGGCGATCCTGCTGAGTCCAGATCTGGAGACGAAGAAAGAAGAAAAAAGACAATTAGCAGTCAGGAACACATTAAAATGAGTTCACATCCCAAATCACATTTCAGCTACTTACTTCGCAAGTCACTTTGAGACTCAAACAGGAATTTTAAACACAAATCAGGGAACGCAACAGCTAAGTAGCAATGGCAGAGGTAATAGAGAAAGAAAAGGTTACATTTTAAGGGTTAACTGATTAAATGGGATGGAGGGGAAAAGACAAGAAACAAAGGATAGGAATAAATGGTCAGTTTCACAGTTGAGAAAGGTTAATAGAGACCCAAAGGAATTGGTCCTGGGACCTATACTGTTTATCCTAATCATTAATGACATAGAAAAGAGGGTGAACAATGAGGTGGAACAATGTGCAGACAATACATAACTATTCGAGAGAGTTAAGTCCAAAACAAACTGCAAAGAGTTACAAAGGGACCTGACCAAACAGGCTGAATGGGTGACAAAATGACAAATGAAATTCACCTCAATAAATGCAAAGTAATTCATACTGGAATGCATAATCCCAACTATACATACAGAACCACAGGGTTAAACTAGCTGCTACCACTTAAGAAACAGATCTTGGAGTCACTGTGGACAGTTCTCTGAAAACCTGTGCTCAATGGGCAGTTGCAGTCAAATAAGCTAACAAACTGTTAGGAACCACTAGGAAAGAGCTGGATAATAAAACAGAAAATGTCATAATGCCTCTGCATAAATCCATGATACACTCACACAATGAATATTGCATCCAGTTCTGATTGCCCCATTTCAAAAGAAGATATAGTAGAATTGGAAAAGGTATAGAGAAAAGCAGCAGAAATTGGTGATATGGAACTAATTCCATGCAAGCAGAAATTAAAAAGATTGGCACTGTTCATTGTAGAAAAGAGGAGACTAATAAGGGATATGTTGGAGGTCTATAAAACCTCAAATGCTATGCAGAAAAGGAACAGGGAAATGTTATTTACCTCTTCACAAAACAAAAGAAATAGGGAGTCCGCTGATGAAATAAGCAGTGGGTTTAAAAACAAACATAAGTAAGTACTTCTTCACACAATGCATACAACTTGTGGAGCTCATTGGCTAGGGATGTTGTGAAGGTTAAAAGTATAATTGGGTTAAAAAAAGAATTAGATACATTAATGGAGGATCAGCCCGCTAGTTAATATTACTCATGATGGTCAGAAAAGCAGCCTCATGCTCCGAGCATCACTAAACCATCAACTGCCAGAAATGCATATGGCATTGGCCACCGTCTGAGACAAGACACTGGGCAAGATGGACCGCTGTTCTGACACAATATGGCCACTCTTATGCTCTTTAAATGCTAGATATACAGATGCCTGAACATAAGAGCATCATATGAACACATCATATGATATATATACATACGATCCACACAGTAAGTGTATTTAATTACCCAGACGTTGTACATCAGTATTCGAACTGTAAGCAATTTCATGAGAATAATAAATGTTTTAATCAATGTGTATAGTACCTATAGGACATATAAAACTGCTTCTCATAGCTCATACTGACACTGAAACAGTTCTTGTTCTATAAAAAGGATCTTAGTTTAAGTATGATCTCAGAGCACATGAAGGTCTTAGTAGTAGTATCATATGTAAAGACATTAAGAGGGAATTTTTACTAAACGGTGTCTTTAGAAAGTTATATTTCTATGTAAAAAATATTATTTCTTCAATGAGCAGGCAAGTTAAATCACTTTCATAATTGGTGAAAAGAAAGTTTTATTATGCGAACTAGTAAATTTTTCCAAACTGTTTTGGAAAGCTGTTTTAAATCAATCATACAAGGTAGCACCACACTTCCTCTATGGAATCATACATATACATATATTAGTGAGGTGACACTAAACAGCATAGGTAGGATTAAGTTTATGGTTCAAATCAAGGTGCCAGCAACATGTGAGTGACACACAGTCCTCTGTCTCTTTTCCATTCAACACAGACAGCGAGTTTATAAAGTGCTCTGTTCAGAGGACACTGGCTTAAACTGAGCCACTGGGAAGTATTGAGCAAAAGGACCAAGATATCTAAGGGGCAGAAGAGGTTAGCCCCAAATCAACAGGGAAAACAGAGAATTCGTACAAGCAGACTAGCTATGGTATTTCAAGGTACTTTACAAGACTCTTCCACATTATATGGCAGCAAGAGTCAGTATCACAGGAATGTCAACGTTGTTTACCTTTATTAGTTTGCCCTTTCACCCTTAAGGTTATTACCTTATTTCTCTACCTTCTGCTCCTGGATTATAATGAATAGATTTAACACCTATTTTGTGGAACCACCTTCCAAGAGTCTAAATGAGGATTTCAGACTGTTACATGAAACAAAAAACAGGACTATGTAGCACTTTAAAGACTAACAAGATGGTTTATGAGGTGATGAGCTTTCGTGGGCCAGACCCACTTCCTCAGATCAAATTGTGGAAGAAAATAGGCATGACCATATATACCAAAGGGATACAATCAAAAAAAGTGAACACATAAAAAAAGACAAATCAAATTTCAGAACAGAGGGAGGATAAGGGGGGGGGAGGGGAGGTAAATGTCTGTGAGCTAATGATATTAGAGGTGATAATTGGGGAAGCTATCTTTGTAATGGGTAAGGTAATTAGAGTCTTTGTTGAGACCCCGGCGTAAAGTGTCAAATTTAAGCATGAATGACAGTTCAGAGGTTTCTCTTTCAAGCCTGGTGTGAAAATGTCTTTGAAGCAGGATGCAAGTAATCAAGTCATTGAGACAATGCCCTTTCTGGCTGAAATGGCAAGAAACTGTTTCTTCTTTGTGATACTGTCTGATATCCGTATTATTTTCAGGAATAACGGCATTGCGCAAGAGGGGTTTTCTTGCACAAGAAGAGGAAGTGTAGACAGCTCCTTCAGGCGCAAGAGCTTCTTTTGCAAGTGGCGGCTCATTAGGTATGCAAATGAGGCTCGGCGATATTCCACACTTAGCCTCATTTGCATATTTCTCATGCAAGAAGCTGCGAGTGTAGACATAGTCCTTAGGTCCCCACTCCTGTGCCTCTCCCTTTGAAAGGTACAAGAGCCGGCTCTGCATTTGGAAAGTTGCTACACCACTTACAGAACAATCAGAGCACGAAATAAGCGATAATCAAAATAGCTACTAAGCAGTTGTGCTAACGAAACTTCTACATGTGAGACACGAACGACAGATTGCCCCATTCCAGGATACTTGATTGGATCCATTTGCCTTCTGTCTCAGGGGTTCAAGTCTGCTACACAAGGAGTTGTTGTGGCTGGGAGAAAACCCTCTTACCATTGGGGTGCAGAAGTTCCCTGTGGAGCAGGAGGGGAAGAGAGGCGTGGGGATGCAGCAGGGCCAGCAGGGAGTTGCTGCAGCGAAGCCTCCTCCCTAGGAGCAGAGCCCGCAGCCTATATCCAACCAGCTCCCGGGGAGGCGGCACTGCTGAGTGTAACCGACACCCTTAACCAATAAGCATTCACTTATCAGTTAAACAGTGGTTAGTTGTTTACACTCAAACATCCCTACTGCAAATTACCAATTCATGGTAGGAAGGTTTTGCCTAAATGTACCAGAGAAAAATAATTGTGGATGAAAATTTACACAATGAACAATTTGATGGTTTAAGGCTTCCTCACCCTCAGACCATGGGCAGCAGGTTTGTATAATGTTTGGTGGTGCTCCATTAGCCACGCCCCTGACCCCCACCCGTTAGCCACGCCTCTGGAGGTAACACACTCAGGGCAAGATAGACACATGACCAGAAGTAAAAGGTATCATGTCACCCCTCTCAAAGGGCTTTTCCCACCATCCTCCTACCAACAGGGATTAGTTTGGCCCCCACCAAACCCCCCTCATGCAACTATCCTGCAGTTGCATTAACCCAATGCGTGTGACATTAACTCGGGGGCAGAGAGGCTGTGGGAAGTGTTCCCTCTAAGGCTATGTCTACACTAGCGGTTTTTTGCGCAAGTACAGCCGTTCTTGTGCAAGAACCCACAGAGCATCCACACTGCCCGCCTGCTCTTGCGCAAGGAAATTTACAGTACGGTGTGGTAAGAGAGGGCATCTTGCACAAGAGCTACACTCTTTTCTAACAGGTGTAAGCTCTCTTGTGCAAGAGGGCAGTGTGGATGCTTGCCAGGGATTTCTTGCGCAAGAAACCCCTATGGCTAAAATGGCCATCGGCGCTTTCTTGGGCAAGAGAGCGTCCATACTGCCATAGATGCTCTTGTGCAAAAGCACAGCTCACACATGGCAGTGTGGACGTGTTCTTGCGCAAGGCTTCGTGCACAAAATGTTCTTGTGCAAGAAACTGCCAGTACAGACATAGCCTAAGAGTCTCCTCCCATGAGCAAAATTAATTTTGTGTTTTGCACCAGTACTGAGTTCATGTGGCTTGTCTGGATGTGCCACTGTGGCACCCAAGTTATTAATAAATATTTTTAAACCTTTACCTTTTCTCTCTGCTGCCATGTCTCCTCCCCTTGTTCCAGTAGTTCCCCTGGTGCCTTCTGCCCCCCCAACTCCTCATCCTCCTCTGCTGTCCTAACTCCTGCCCTTCTCACTGCCCTCAGCCCTCCTGCAACCTGCCCCCCCTCCACCAGCCCTTCTCTCCTCGTTGTGCCCACTCCTCCAGTAGCCCCACTCTGATCATGTGAGCTACCCCTCCTCATCCCCTCTTCTAATACCTCCCTTTACAAACCTGCCCTGCCTCTCTCCTCTGGTGCTGGTTCCTCCCCTGCAGGTGTCTGCCCTTCTGCTTCACCCCCAGAATCCCCTGGCACCTGCACCTTCTCTTACTCCTGCACCCTCCTGGTGCCTCCCCCTTCCCTCACTGCCCCTGCCCCCTTAGTCCTCTTTTTCCTTGATGTCCACCCCCTCACCATCCCCTGCCCCCGTTCCCCTCATGCCCCTGTGCCCTCACACATGACTTCCTCATGCCCACCCCTTCTTTCAAGCCTTCTCCTAGCACCTCGCCCTCCAGCCCCCAATGCCCTTACCCTCTCCCCTCCCAGCATCACCCTGTCCCCCTTCCACTGACATCTCCCCTCCTGCCTTTTTCCTCATTGTCTGCACTTGGCCCCCTGGCATTTGTCCCTCCTCTACCCTGTCCCTTTGGTGCCTTCCCCTTTCTTCCCTCTCCCCTCCCCCTCCGCACAAGCCCCTTCCTCTCCCAACCCTTCCCCTGGTTTTCTCCCTTCCCCTCCGCCTCTGCACAAGGCCCTTCCTCTCCCAGCCCTCCCCCTCCCCTACCTTCTGCCTTCCACTTTGTGGGGCCGGAGCCTGCACTCCCTTCCCGGAGTCCGAACCCGCAAGGCAGCGCCCAGCAGTTTTAAAACCCCGGGCCGTGACGTTACGTCACGCCCGGGCGTCTCCCTGCCCACTGGTTTGAGTATGCCATGCATGGCAGCAGCAGCCAGCAAGGGGGAGCTCAGTGAAGGCTGTGCACGGCAAGGACGGGCTGGGGCCGGGGTCAGGGCCAGGGGAGAGATGCTCTGGGGCCGAGGTGGGAGGACGCGCGGGGGGGCCGGGGCCCACTCCAGCTCCAAATATTGGTGGATCATGGACACCATGAGCCCATACAACTCGCCGCCCATGCCTCAGACATATGGAATGTTTCTAGGCACTCAAATGGTAGTTTTCAGTTTAAGTGCTTTAAAACTTTGGTCACCACAGATATTTTAATACATATATTTGGCACTTTTATGTCCTCTTACAACACTTTCCAACTGAAGACCTCCAAATGCTTTACTGACATAAACAACTTAGATCTCAACATCTCACAGGATAGATAATAAGGATGTGAATGGTTAAACAGAAACAGTGGCCTGGCTGGAGCAGCCTGCTACATCACAGGCCCACCAGCCTGGCAGGCCCAGCTCCCACCTGTGAAGCTAAAAACAGAATCCAGGACTTCCTGTTCTTTACCTAAGTAGAGCACACTCCTCTAATACTTACAAACCAGCAAGTGGGAGAAAAATATATCCTGAAGTATGGGGGACTGGAGGAGAGGAACTGAGCCTCATATCCTTAGGCATTTAAATACCTAGCTCCCAAGTTAGAACGAAGGAGGAAAAGTTTATTGTCGAAGTTTACAGTAGAGAGGTGTCAGAAGGGGTGCTCCCCTGTCTCCCACTGAAGAGACCAGAAGAAAAGAACTATCTATGCAGCGCCTGTAGAAAAGGCACTTTGCCCTTTCCCCACTGCAGATCCACCTGGGTGAGCAGACAGGCCTGGGCAGGGACTGCAGGGGGACAGCCGGCAGGAAACAAAGATGGAGGGGTGAGGGGGTGCGGTGTACTCTGCGCAGGATGCGGCTCTTCCTTCATCTCTGTGACAGTCGCTTCCCGAGCTGGGGCGGGAGGGGGACTGGCCCGGGGGGGGGGGGGGTTGTCTTTGGGGAGGGAAGTTCTAGCAAAGCAGACGAGAAAGGGCGAGGTGCGGGAGGCTCCCTTCTCCTCCCCAGCCCGACAACGGCAGCCGGGGCTCCCGCCCCAGACGCATCCCGGCTGAGGGGGGTGGGGAGCTGCCCCGGCGCTGCGTGGCCGCTCGCTCACCTGCTTGGCCAGGAACCTGCCCAGCTCGCTGTTGCTCTTCTCGTTGCGCTGCGCCACCAGCTGCAGCGGGCCGGACAGGCACAGCCGCAGGGGCTCCATCCCCCCGCACCGCCGCCGTTCCGGGGTCTCGAGCAGAGGGGGAGGGGCGCGCGTCCCTTCGGAAGCCCCGACACTCCGCAACACGTGGGGGACAAGGAGAGATGCGCAGCTCACGCCGGACGCTGGCAAAACGTCATCCGCCCGCGCCGCTGAGGGAAAGGAAGAAGCCTCGCCACCCCAGCCGCGGGGCCGACGGAAAACTACGTGTCCCAACATGCAGCGCTCCACCGTGTGCTGAGCGGCTACTCGGGAGCTCGAGCGTTGCATGCTGGGACCGGTAGTTTTCCTTGAGTCCCAAGGGCTGCCCGAGAGTAGCCGCAGTTCGCTATTGCTCCCTCCTGCCCGGCCCCAGGCGCCTCGCTGCCCGCTGCAGTCACACTGCTGCCAGTAATACCAGAGAGGCTGGGTTGGGTCCTGCGTGCCTAGGCTAATGACGGACGCAGCAAGTGCCCGAGATGAACGTCGGGCTCAGGGAGAAAGGGGAGGAGCGAGGTCACTCTTCGCATGACCATGTTTTGATATGGGCTAGCGGCGCATGCGTTGTAGCGCTCTCTCCTCGTGTGTTGGCAGTGGTGTGTCTGTCGCCACCAGGGCAGAACAGAGAGCGGTGGGGGGATCTGGATGAGAAGGTGGCAGCCACAGTGTTTTCAAGGCGTTTTGACATTGTACACTGACAGCAGGATCAGGGTCTCCTATCCTATACTCTGATTCTACAAGGGGATCCGTTTATGTCCACGCCGAGTCGGTTTAATTTCGCTGAAGGGGCCTCCAGCTGCAAAGGCTTCTCGGCGGAAACCTGGTCCAGCTCATTGTACCCGCACCCCTTTGGCCGCCACGAGCATTGCCCCGCCAGGGGAGCACGACGATTGTGCCGGTGTCTTTTTAGCTGTGGCGTGGAGATAGTGACTTAACATGAATCGCCTCTTCGTTTGCCCATCGCCCCAGGACCCGAGGCATTAGGGAGCCCCTCCCTCCCGGCAAGCACATCTGCTCTGGGCGAGCGGGGCGCTGGAACACAAACGAGACCACGAGAGTCTGCGGAGCTGGGACCCGGGCAAAGGGGGCGGAGAGTGCGGGACTCGAGGAACGGGGCGGGGTCTTGCTATCGTGGGCGGAGCCGCCGCGGATGGTTCACTTTGGCGCCAACTGTTTTTTTCCTAGAGGCGGGAACTAGTGACGTCTTGAAAGTTACGTGCTGTGCGTCCCTGTTGAGTGGCTGGCGGTTGGCCGAATCCCGCCCCTGGCCCGGCCTGCGGGAGCTGCGGCGGCGGCGACAACGGCGGCCCTGGGGGGATTCCGGGCTCTTGGGGAGCTGCCGCGGCGAGGGAGAGACGCCGACCGGTTGGTGCAGGGGGCGGGATCGGGACCGCGGGGAGTGTCAGGTGGATACTCGCAGCCGGGGGAAGGGGTTGGACGAGAGAGACCCAGTCCCGCCCCCAGCCTGGCACAGCCCTACCCCCCTCCCTCAGCCTGGCACAGCCCCACCCGCCTCAGTCCTCAGCCTGGTAACCCCCCTAACCACTAGCCTGGCACAGCCCTACCCCCCCAGCCATTAACCTGGCACAACCCCACCCGCCCCAGCCTGGTAACCCCTCCCCCCCCCCAGCCACTAGCCTGGCACAGCCCTACCCCCCCCCCCCGAGCCTGGCACAGCCCTACCCCCCCAGCCATTAACCTGGCACAACCCCACCCGCCCCAGCCTGGTAACCCCTCCCCCCCCCCAGCCACTAGCCTGGCACAGCCCTACCCCCCCCCCCCCGAGCCTGGCACAGCCCTACCCCCCCAGCCATTAACCTGGCACAACCCCACCTGCCCCAGCCTGGTAACCCTCCCCCCAGCCACTAGCCTGGCACAGCCCTACCCCCCCCCCCCCCGAGCCTGGCACAGCCCTACCCCCCCAGCCATTAACCTGTCACAACCCCACCCGCCCCAGCCTGGTAACCCCTCCCCCCCCCCCCAGCCACTAGCCTGGCACAGCCCTACCCCCCCCCCCGAGCCTGGCACAGCCCTACCCCCCCAGCCATTAACCTGGCACAACCCCACCCACCCCAGCCCTCAGCCTGGTAACCCCTCCCCCCCAGCCACCACTAGCCTGGCACAGCCCTAACTCCCCCCCCCCCCCCCGAGCCTGGCACAGTCCTACCCCCCCAGCCATTAACCTGGCACAACCCCACCCACCCCAGCCCTCAGCCTGGTAACCCTCCCCCCCCAGCCACTAGCCCTACCCCTCTCCCTCAGCCTGGCACAGCCCTACCCCCCAGCCTGGTAACCCCCCCCCCCCAGCGCTCAGCCTGGCACAGCCCTACCCCCCAGCCTGGTAACTCTCCCCCCCCCCCCAGCCACTAGCCTGGCACAGCCCTACCCCCCAGCCTGGTAACCCCCCCCCCCCAGCGCTCAGCCTGGCACAGCCCTACCCCCCAGCCTGGTAACTCTCCCCCCCCCCCCCCAGCCACTAGCCTGGCACAGCCCTACCCCCCAGCCTGGTAACCCCCCCCCCCAGCGCTCAGCCTGGCACAGCCCTACCCTCCAGCCTGGTAACCCCCCCCCCCCCAGCGCTCAGCCTTGCACAGCCCTATCCTCCAGCCTGGTAACTCTCCCCCCCCCCCCCCAGCCACTAGCCTGGCACAGCCCTACCCCCCAGCCTGGTAACCCCCCCCCTCCCCCCAGCGCTCAGCCTGGCACAGCCCTACCCTCCAGCCTGGTAACTCTCCCCCCTCTCCCCCCCAGCCACTAGCCTGGCACAGCCCTCCCCCCAGCTCTCAGCCTGGTAAACACCTCCCCCCCCCCCCAGACACTAGCCTGGCACGGTCCTACCCCCTCAGCCTTGTACAGCCTTACCCTCCCAGCTCTCAGCCTGGCCCAGCCCTTCCCCCCCTCCCCCCAGCCACTAGCCTGGCACAGTCCTATCCCGCCCTCCCCCAATCCTCAGCCTGGCACAGCCCTACTCCCACCACCAGCCTGGCACTGTCCCCTGCCAGCCATCTTCATCCCCAGCCTGCCACAGCCTCTCTGTTGCCAGCGCTGCTTCTAGCCTGGCAAACTCCCCCTAGCCCTTCCCCCAGCCACTAGCCTGGCACAGCCTCCTTCAATCCCCACCTGGCACAGTACCCTACCAGCCACCTCCATCCTTAGCCTGGAAAAGCTCTGTTCCTGCCACCTTCCCCTGCTGCCATCCTCTCCTCCACCCCAGCCCAACATGAACTGCCCCACTGCCATCCGTGGCCTGGCATTACACCCCTCCCTCACACCCTTCAAGATTGCCCTGAAGTCCCAGCTCAGCTGTCTCCTCCTCCTCCACTGGTCTGGCATAGCCCTCATCTCTTCTCACCCCATTGCACTGCTATTGTCCTCCTGTCTTGGCATAACCCATGGCTGCCAGCCATCCCTGGCTAGGCATAAATCCTCCACCACTACCATTATTGGCCTGGCATTATCCCAGTTCCTGTTCTTCCCTCATATTGTGGCATAACCACTGTTCTTCCCCTTCCCCATTGTTATCCCTGGCATGGCATAATATACTGAATGGGAAATGACTGTTTAGGAAGGATTACTAAACAAAAGGGTCTGGGGGTTATAGTAGAACACAAACTAAATACAAGTTAACAGTACAGTTATGTTGCAAAAATAAGTAAACCCCATTCTTGGATGTATTAACACAAGTATTGTAAGCAAGGCATTAGAAGTAGATTTACTTCTCTGTTCAGCACTGATGTGGCCTTAATTGACATATTATATACAGTTCTGAGCATCACGCTTCAGGAGAGATGCGGATGATTAGGAGACAGTCCAGAGAAGAGTAACAAAAATTATGAAAGGTCTAGAAATCATGACCTATGAGGGAAGATTGAAATAACAGAGTTTGTTTAGTCTGAATAATAGAAGGCTGAGTTGGGGGGGGGGCAGAGAGGGGGAATGATTATTCTTTAGGTTCATAAATGTGGTGAATTGTTCTCCTTATTCACTGAGGACAGGATAAGAATAATAGGCTTGAATTGAAGCAAGGGAGATTTAGGTTAGACATTAGGAAAAAGCTTCCCACTTATAAAGGTAGTTGAGCACCTAAGGAGATTGTGGAAACTCCCATCAGTGTCTGTCTTATATTTAAAACCTCCAGAAGAGGAGTTTGGAATGGTCTGATGCTACTTAGTCCTGCCATGAGTGCAGGCACTGGTCTAGATGATCTCTTGAGGTCCCTTCCAATGCTATGATTCCATGATTCTATAGTCCTAATTTTTTTTCCCCCTGCCAGCCCCAGCCTAGCATAACCCGCATTTCTTCCTCCCCTATGTCATCTCCTTGATGTCTCTTGGTCCAAACTCCACTGCCCATCTCCATCCTGGTATTCCCTATTCCCCCCTCTTAACCCCAGCCTGATGGCCCCAGTACATACCCCCCACCCCCATCTTATGCCTGTTGCTTTTGGTATAACTTTCTCCATGAGGTTGGTACTTCCCTGATTAATGAAGCCATTTTTAATATTTCTACTTTAGACCCCTCATCCCTGGCACACTGCATTATACTCTTTGCCTGATGCATTAGTATGATGCTCATACCAATAGCAGCATCCATGAGGTCATCACCTCTATCCACTAAGAATCTTGATGCTGCCCTTTGTGTATGCCCTAGTAAAATTTTCATAGCATAGTTATTTGATAGATGTCCAGGGTCAAAGTGATATTGCATCCATAGGCAGGAAATGTATCATGTAAACGTACAGTGTTTATAAAAATTGCTGCTTTGTTTTTTAAGAGTAATGGTAAGAGTAATTTACTTTTAAAGTGTAGACAGGTGTGGAATTGAATACTTTTCATTAATTAGTTTAGGAATATATTTTGTGCACCTATTATCTTAATGCAGTATAAACTATGTTGATTGCATAGGAAAGGTTTTTTTTTCCTGTGAAGATTATTTAGCAATTCTAACTAAGATAGAAATAAATATAATTTTGTGTCTTGCTTAAGAAGACTTCTAATTCTGCATTAAGTTGTCCTTTTTTTATGTTAGAAGCTTGTTTGTTTTGCCAGACTACAGAGCTAAATTGTGTAATCTGACATCAAAAATCCACCAACCTCTATTTCACTTGTTGTTGGATCTCATTAAAGAATTAGTGCAACATTTATAACCATTCAAAATGAGTGATATTTCAGTTAATAACTAATAATTTGAAAACAATATTAACTTCTGCTTTTTTTTTATTCTACACAAACAGATGGGGATGCTGTAAGGAAATAGTATAATGGCAACAGATGATGATGGACTGACATTGTTTGATATCCCTTATGCTGGTAAGACTTTTATTAAATAGGTTAATTTTTTACTTTGCAAGATGACAAACCTTCCACACCATATGTATCATAAAACTATGATGAGTGAAAATAGTAGAATGTGTCTGTAAAAATCATTTTAATCTAATCTGGTACCGCAAGTGCTAAAATGCCACAATCATATGGTTAACATCTGGTGTCAATACAGGCCAGAGTTCAGGCTGCATGAGTACTAGGGATGTTAACTAATGTATATTTGTGTAAACGTGTAACCACTGGATTTTTTTTTTAAGTGGTTACAAGTTTACATGCAGGGGGCAGATGGGAGCCGGTGCTTGCAGGGAGCCATCTTTTAAGCCCAGGCTTATCAATTAATCGTGTAAACAACTTCACGCTAACATCCCTAGTGGATACCTTTAATATGTATAGGTCTTAGGGATGTAGTTAGAAACATATATAGTTGGGTTTGTGATGACCGGGAGAACCGTATGGTGACTTGCCTGCCTGGTGCGAAGGTTGCAGATCTCTCGAGGCATCTAGATAGACTTATGTTTAGTGCTGCGGAGGAGCCAGTGGTCACGGTACATGTAGGTACCAATGACGTAGGGAAGGGTAGGAGAGATGTCCTGGAGGCCAAATTTAGGCTGCTAGGAAGGAGACTGAAATCCAGGACCTCTATGGTGGCATTCTCAGAAATGCTTCCTGTTCCACGCTCAGGGCCAGGTAGGCAGGCAGAACTTCAGAGTCTCAATGCATGGATGAGACGATGGTGTAGGGAGGAGGGGTTTAGATTTATTAGGAACTGGGGACACTTTTGGGACAGGGGGAGCCTATACAGGAAGGATAGGCTCCACCTAAACCAAGGTGGATCCAGACTGCTGGCACTAAACATTAAAAAGGTCGTAGAGCAGTTTTTAAACTAAGAGATGGGGGGGGAAAGCCGATTGGTGCATGGAGCACATGGTCCATTGGTCCATGGAGCACATGGATCGGACGGAGACTTCTTTTAGATGAGAGTCCATTGATGGAAATTCTCTAGGTTTTAGTCAGAAAGAGAGGAGGGGAGATGATAAAGTACGGGCCAGATCAGACAAGAAACAATCACATATACAAGAATCTAATGCATCAGGGAAGGGCAGACAAATAAACAGTGGCAATTTTTAAAAGTGCTTCTACACAAATGCTAGAAGTCTAAATAATAAGATAGGTGAACTAGCGTACCTCGTATTAAAGGAGGAGATTGACATAATAGGCATCACAGAAACCTGGTGGAATGAGGACAATCAGTGGGACACAATCATACCAGGATATAAAATATATCGGAAGGACAAAATAGGTTGTGCGGGTGGCGGAGTGGCACTATATGTGAAAGATAATGTAGAAGCAAACTAAGTAAAAATCTTAAATGAATTAACATATTCCATAGAATCACTATTGATATTAATCCATGGTACGCCCACATCTGGAATACTGCATACAGATGTGGTCTCCTCATCTCAGAAAAGATATACTGGCATTAGAAAAGGTTCAGAGAAGGGCAACTAAAATGATTAGGGGTTTGGAACGGGTCCCATATGAGGAGAGATTAAAGAGACAGGGACTTTTCAGCTTGGAAAAGAGGAGACTAAGGGGAGATATGATAGAGGTATATAAAATCATGAGTGGTGTGGAGAAAGTGAATAAGGAAAAGTTATTTACTTGTTCCCATAATATAAGAACTAGAGGCCACCAAATGAAATTAATGGGCAGCAGGTTTAAAACAAATAAAAGGAAGTTCTTCTTCACACAGTGCATAGTCAACCTGTGGAACTCCTTGCCTGAGGATGTTGTGAAGGCTAGGACTATAACAGGGTTTAAAAGAGAACTAGATAAATTGATGGAGATTAAGTCCATACAAGGCTATTAGCTAGGGGGTAAGGAATGGTGCCCTTGGCCTCTGTTTGTCAAAGGCTGGAGAAGGATGTCAGGAGACAAATTGCTTGATCATTGTCTTCGGCCCACCTCCTCTGGGGCACCTGGCACTGGCCACTGTTGGCAGACAGGATACTGGTCTAGATGGACCTTTGGTCTGACCCAATATGGCCATTCTTAGGTTCTTATGTAAAAACTGCCCAGAACAGTTAACAAGTTAATCTATTTGTTTAACCGGTTAACCACCTGCCATGGGTGGTGGGGATTGCTTTGGTCCCTGCTTGCTGCATGTTGCAGGGGCTGCCATGGCCCCGCCATGACGCAGGCAGCGGGAGGTGCTCCAGGCCCACTGCTGCCCTGCCACCTGGACCACCATGCTGGGGGGAGGTTCTGGTTAACCTTTAACATCCCTAGTAGATTTTAAGTATAACCTTAACTCTGAATTTCCTTGGTTTTGAGATAACTACAACATCCCAGTAGTGTCTCTTAGCGTTAAGTTGCTGCTCTCAACCTGAACTCCATTTTAATGTAGTTGGAATATTCTAGGAAGTGTACTAGTTACTGTTTCTTCTATATTCATGAGAACATTTACTTTCACAAGTAGTCAAGATACTTTTAAACGTTATTTTTGCAACAAAGAGAAAATCAAAACAAGACACACGAGACCGGATCACAATAATAATTCTTTGTTGGACAATTTGAGGTGCTCAAAGAATGCCAGTGAGAATGAATAAAGGTATGAGGAAAAAATATATGAAAAAAGATTGAAAAGACTGAGATTTTTAACCTGACAAATCAGACAAATAAAATGAGAAGTTATAGGTTTAGCTGACTAAAATTCAAAATTTCCAATTTCAAAGAAATCTCAGTATTCAAACTTTGATATTACCTGGGGGATTTAGAAAATTTTTCTTTTGGAAACACTGAAAGGTGGTGATTCTAAATACATTCCTTGGTAACCAGCACCAGCTCAGTGCAATAGACATGATTCATATTAGTTTGACTGCTGCCCATCCTTGAATTGTCAGCATCGGTCAAAATATCCAGGGATCTGTACTTATGGGGCAGCTCTGCCATGCAGATTACCTCATGGCTGGGGGTCTCTGGGTTTCCAACTCCCAGGCCAGCTGACTGCTTCAAGAGTCAGACTCAGCCCAGGGAGCCAACTCGCCAAGGAATCTGACTTAACAGCAGGGAACCTGACAGCCCAAGATTTATTTGGAGCTTTCAGAATCCCTGCTGCAGTGCTAGGAGCTCAAACACTGAGAACCAAGTCTGCCAGGCTCTCAGCTGTGTGGCAGGGAACCTTAAAGTCCTGACAGCACTGACTCCCAGTGCTTCCTGACTTCTAGCTGAAGCCACAGTTTTCACGGATTCCAGGATCCTTGGAGCAGAACTAGGGCTTTCATGCTCCCTGCTCTACTTCAAGAAGTGTGGAAGCTCTGAAATCCCTGGACTGAAGCAGTCTGCATGATGGGGCTCCCCTGGTCCCTACCAAGGAGCTGATAGGGACCTCTGTATGTGATTCAGAAAAAGTTCTTTGAAGCAAGCTTGCTTTCATGGGAAATTTCAGGCTTTATGAAACAGTTTTTTCCAATGAGCTCTAGTTAGATTATGAAAATATCTATAATCTTTAATTATATAAATAAACTATTTGAACTGAAACACAGGTTACTTAAAACTGATTGCTATATTAAATTTCTTGTCCTTGTACTATGAGGAGATTTAAAGATAGCTCTAGTTTTCCATAATTTCACGTTGTGCTTTTATCTAACATCCAGAGTAGCCCAAGGTTTGTGTATTCAGTGTCCTTGGACTAGTGTTTCAATATTGCTGACATACTGCTTACAGGTTATTTGTGTAAATCTTCTGTCTAAGACTTTAGGTACCAAGGTTCTGTCTTCTCATTGACATTAAAGAGCCTTTTGCATAAGTGTAGAAATTTATCTTACTGTCACTGGCCAAAGTGTACTTACTTCCCACCAATATTTAGCCTGTGCCTTTTTTTTTGTTATCCCAGAGATAATTGTTTTTCATCAGTAGTACATATGCTTCGTTAAAGTAATTAGTGATGATAGGTGCTATACAAGTGTAAAATATTTGTCATTAATGTGTTAGTGTTACTTTTAGTTCTGTTAAATGCACACTTGAGTTTAAAGACAATAGCTTGAAAGTTACTAAAAGTTTAAAAATTTTGCTTTTCGCCTTACTTTTATTTGCAGCTTCCCCTTTTAAGGATGATGATGATGAGAGCTCAGTGGATATTTATGATGGGTTGGATAGCACTGCAGTTGTTTCAGGTATGTTGATAGTAACTTGCTCCATTGTCTTACTCAGTTTGATCTACTGTGTGAAGATTTTTGATGCTACATACAAATAGTGTCACCTACCTGACTGGGTTAATTGTGTTAATATCTGTGTACAGTGCTTTTTTTGTGTGTGTGTGTGGTTTTAAAAAAAAAAAAAAAAAGGTGCCGGTACTCCGGGGGAAAAGTTATTGAGCTCTGACTGGAGGTGTCGGTACTGCGTACCAAAAAAAGCACTGTCTGTGTAACATCTAAGAATTTCAGTCAACGATTGAGGCCCTGTTGTGATAGGCGCACTGTGTAGTCAAATAAAAATCATCCCTGTCACTGAAATCTTGCAGTTTAAGTACCTGAATAGGAGGTGACTGGTAAACAAAACATACAGATAGGATGAGAGATAGTGTTTTGACATCTGTGGCTTAGTCTTCTGATGGCAAGTGAGTCGAGACTTGGAAGAGGACATAAAATAATAGAGGAAAGTTTGCCACTTATGGTTTTAGTTACTGAGTTGAGTGCTGAGACTGCCCCCTCTCTTTCTGACTGACCTGCCTTCTACCTGTATATGTAACTCACGGGAGTCAGAGATTGGGCTTTCTGGATATTAGCTTCTGACTTAGAAACGTTTCCAGTGGGAGAAGATTACTAAGACCAAACATGGCCAAATGCAGAATGCTTTGCAAGACGCTTGTTCTCGTTTTCCATTAATTACTGACTCTGAAATCCTGGAAACTTGGCCTATCATCTAGACGTACCCCTTTTCTGCACTTTTAAATTACAAGGCCTTTTTATGAATTTGCTCTCTTTTAATTAAAACCAATAATGTAAAATGCACCTGCATTCAGGAAGGGTAACTGTCCTATGAATCAGTAACAATAATAAAAATATTTGTAAGTAGACTTTAAAGCATATTAGAATGCAAATTAGGCCCTTAATTTTAAAAATAAAATAAAAGTAGCAGAGACTCAGCCTATTAAAGACTAAGATCAAATGTTATATTAAAGGGAGTTGGGGGGAAGAGACGTGAGAATCATTTTACTCTTGTGACTTTCTCATGAAGGATGTGAGCAGTCTTGTTTAAAAGGCCACTTCTCTGTGACAGAAGTCTGCTCACTGTATAACACAAACTACTTTGATTGTGTGTTTTCCTATACCTAATGGGTATTTCTTATTTCAGACAATCCTGTTGAAAAATTGACACCCACAAGAAACTGTTTAAACTTATATGATGAGATCCTGATTGAAGAAGGAGCTGCAAAAGAAGCAACTTACAATGATGTGTGTATTAATAGGATTACAGCTAATAGGAAAAAAAATGCACATGATCTGGCAGACAGCAAAAAATGTTTTAAAAAAACATTGGCAGTCAAATTGTAGAAGAAAACTAACAACTGCACTATACAATTTTATCTTAATTTCAACAGTTATGTAAGAGTTGGGCTTATGTTCTGTCCCCATGATAATGTGTGTAGTGTCATAATGAGATTACCTCCTCTGGTGTTACAGTGCTCCTCCCAATTATATGGGGTGGGGGAGAAAGAGGGGGTCGACTCTCTCACTGATTATGGAGAGATGACCTATATGCTTAAGGGTGCAATTGGGCTTATCAGAAAACTTATCTTGAAACTGCAAAGTTTAAACTATTTTACCTGACACCTCTTAATTGTAGTTCCCGAATAAAACAGAAAAAAAATGTTTTGGCTATTTCGAGACCATTGACTAAACTATATGATAAGTATGACTTTTTGGAAAATTGCATGTTCATTTTTGTAAAAATTTCATAACTTCTGAAAAATTCAAACAATAGCTTAATTAGAAATTCTAAAACATTTAGTCTGTTGACCTCACCAAAAACTTGTTCCTTGACTATTCTTGGAAAGTTTGGATTTTAGCATTTTCATTATATTTATTTTAAATTAGGAGGCTTCTGTATTATGTAAAGTCTGCAGAGTCCCTGATGGGGAATCGTATTTTACAAAACCAGAGAAAACTATGGGACTTGCTCTGTTCATAGAGCTCTTAAAGATTGTATGAGAAGGAATGCATACAGAACTGTTGTTTAGTACAGTTTTTAAACTCTTCAGAAATTCCACTTCTGCAGAAGCTCATTTTGTAACCCCAGATGAGCTCAGCTTCATCTCCCAGTGGTTTTGTCTCACCGTAACTCTCCAGCTTACTGCTACATACATAAGCACATGTGTAAGTTTACTCTGTTCATGTGAAAGTCAGTGAGCTTTTTAGCAACTTTTTTAACAGCCAACTGGGGAAGTTATTTTGTATACTCACGTGGATAGGCTATCATGATCTTTTTTTTTTTTTTTTTTAAATCTGACAGCTTTTTAGTGAATGGTATTAGGAAGAAATAAGCTTTATGAGCCAGGTTCTTAAATGAAGAATACTTTCCAGATACAGTGCTTAGAATCACAGTCTTAACCATTTTTTGCATAAATAGTCAACGTCTATAAAATGAAAACTCCTTTATTTTACAGTTGAAAGCAGAGTATGAAAAATGTCAGCAGCAGATTAAAGAGTTGGTGAAGAAGTTTAAGGAAGTACAGGCACAGGTACTGTGTGCTAAAGAGTATCTTTAAAATTCATCAATGAGAATTCAGTTTGCTTTAAATGCACTATCTTTCTGGTAGGTATTTACTGCAGTAACTTCCCCAGGAATCTGTAAAGCAAATGGCAGTCATTTGTTGTGCAGCTGTAGCATATATGCATGTGAAAATGTGACTGACTTTAGTAGATTACTAGATAAATAAATTTGTGTTCTAAAATTAAATACAATTAATGTAAGTTAGCCTATTAAGAACCACTATCTCTATGCTACTAAAAAAAGAGTAAGGGGGTGAGAGCTGGCTGGCTGCTTCGGGAAACATGTCCAATCCTTTTGTTAATAATGTCTATTTAATTAAGTGTTTTTCCTACTTTGGTGACAGAGCCGCCAGGGTAAGCTGCTGGTGTGCCCGCGCCGCTTTGTTTACTTAACATGTCCATAGCCACAGAGCCTTGCAGCTCCCATTGTCTGGAAACAGCGAACAGCAGCCAATAGGAGCTGTGAAGCTTCATGGCTACGGTCACGTGAAGTAAACAAAGTGGTGTGGGCTCTCCAGTGGCTTACCCTGGAGGCCCTGTGACCCAAGTTTGAAAAATGCTGATTTAATTTATAGTGTCAGGTTCTATAGCCATTCAAAATAGTTAATCCTGAAGATTTGGTACTTGAAAGTAAAAAATGAAGGCTGAGCAATTTTAATTTTCATTGTTGGCAGAAAGAACTGGAGATGCTCAGGACCTCAGAATTTGTTCCTAAATTTTATTTTGTTGTGCTGCTTTGAGAAGAATCTGATGCCCACTGTCCACACCAGTAGGCCCCGCTGTGGACTTTAATGTTGCCAGGAAAAAAATTACAAGCCCTGTAGAGCTTATAAACGAAATGATGATCTTGACATAATGACAATGAAAACAATGAATAGTAGAGCTATACAACACTGCGGGTACTCAGTATAAAACATGTTATCTTGGTGGTGATTATGTTTTTTAATGTATTAAAAGGAACATAAGTAAAAGTGAAGACTTTTGACTTGTATCCAGACCATTCATTCACTGCCTTGTACGTAACTGTTGCAATACGTTTTGTAGTCTTTTAATAGGAATGTCTTTTTATTCTAATTGTTATTCTATGTGTCTAATGTTTTTATGTATAAAGGTAAATATTTGAGGCTAATTCTCCATGCCTTTTTTTAAAAAAAATAGAACTCCATTCTACAAAATGAAAATCAGGCGCTTAAAAAGAATATTTCAGCACTTATCAAAACTGCTAGAGTGGAAATTAATCGCAAGGATGAGGAAATCAGTAACCTCCACCAAAGGTACAAATAGACAAGTCTAATTATTTTTTTACTTGAACATATGTTTATATCTTGTTAGTAACTTTTTATGAATCTTAAGTGGAAGTGAACACATGAAAAATTGCTGTTTTGTAAATGGTTGTCTACAGTTCTTCTTTAGAAGCTGTAGGTATCAAAGCTATCTCATCCCTGACTCTGAAAAATCCCCAAGCATGACTTCTGTATGTTGTCACTATTTTCTTACTTATTTTATTTCCTGGATTATGGACTGATACTCATTTAGAGCAGGGATGGAGAATCTCAGGCTCAGGGGAGCCTGTGCATTGGGGAGCCTGGGCCTACTTCGGGACTAGAGCACACACAATCTACTAGCCTGAGCCCCACTAAGCTCTGGTGTGCGAGGAGAATGTTGAGAGTGTCTTTCTCCTTCTCAGTGGGGGCCACATCAATGAGGGTTTTGGGGGGGAGGGGGATTGTGTGGCCACCCCCCAACTGATTTTTCTGTGAGTCAGCGGCTCCCAACCCAAAAAAGGTTCCCAGCCCTTGGTTAAGAGTTAGTCACGAGAGAGTAAGAAACCTGTTTTCAACCATGCCCTTTCCATGGAATGCCATATGCTGAACCTGGCATAAAAATGAGTTATTTCTGTTCTTCCTAGGTAGTTTTTGTATGTCTCGCTATCTGCATAGACTAAGAATGTTAAGGACTAGTTGACTAGTCAATTATCTGATAAGCAAATGCTTATTGGATAGTCAGTCGACTAGTTGATTCCCTCCCTTCGCTGCCTCTGATAGAGGCAGCAAAGGGAGGGGGGGAAAGGGGTACCTCAATGCGGCAGCGCTGTGTGGAGCGCGGGGTCTGCTGGGGACTCCTCAGCTGATCCTGGGCTCCGCGCAGCATTTTTGCGGAACCCAGGATGAGCTGGGGAGTCCCCTGCTGTCCCCGGGCTCCGTGCTGCACTTCTGCTTTGAAATGCACAAGAGCCCCTGCTGGGGACTCTTGTACATTTCAAAGCTGGCACCATGTGCAACCCGGAGTCAGCGGGACTTTACTGCTGGCGTGGGCTGCACGTGGAGTTCCACATTCCTCCTTTGAAACGTATAAGAGCCCCAATGGGGGCTCTTGTACATTTCAAAGGAGGAGTGGAAGTGTCTGTCTACTAGTTGAGTAGTCGATTAGTAAAATAACCAATAGTTAACATCCCTAGTGTAGGCTGTGCCCCTTTTTCCTATGATGGCCTTACAGCAGTAACTCATGGCCATAATTTATTTGTTTTCTGTTGCATGCAGCTAGTTCAACACAATAGCTTATTGGTTTGATATTACACTTATTCTTTTCACTACCTACATACTGGCAGGTTAGCTGTCTGAGTTACCATAGTTATAATCCGTGTTCCCTCTAAGGTCCACAGCCATGTGCAACAATATTCTGCTTCCACCCACCTCCTCTGCAGAGCTGCGCAGCAGTGCTCGCCACTCACTTTCCTGCTGGAAGATGAGTGGTGCACTCTTGCTTGTTTGCGGTAAAGTTGTCTCTGCTTGGGGCAGCCTCACCGCAGCCCCAGTTCCTGCTCTGTGGCAGCCACGCAGCCTATCTGGCAGAGCCGTATGATGGAGTGAAGCTGCTCCAGGGGCTGGAGCTGCTTTGGGGGAGGGGGGAGAGGCAAGCATGTGTATTCCTGGGGCTGTAGACTGGGCGTGCAGCTCCCTGGAGCAAAGGGGTTAACACCCCCGCCGCACCCCTAGACACACTCTATAGGCATCCTGCTTTGGGAAGGAGCAGGACTGGGCCTGCTCTGCAGAGCTGGGGCCTGGGCTGCGCCACTGGAGCCTGCCCCAGTGCTGCAGGCAAAGGGCTGGGCCGGGCAGGAAGAGACTCTGCCCCCCTGCCTCTCCTTGCTCCAGTGCTGCTCCCGGGGGGCTGCAAATCCCAGCATTGCTGCCCTGCCTGTGAGTGCACAGGGGGCACAGGGATGTGGAAGGGGTTGCACAAAGGAGGATGTGGGGGAAGGATGGGAGGGGGTAGGGGTTGCGTTGATGGGTATAGGGTGAAGATTTATCATTTGAAGGTTGAGCCAGGTATCTATATGGGTCAGTTTAATGTCCTTAAAATGATAGGATATTATCACTCCTTATTAAAATAATTTTTGGTTGGCTATTATAGCTATACCTCAAAAGTGAAACACCAAGTAGTTCATTTAAGTTTTATTTAATCGAGCATCTCTGTAAACATTTTCATCAATAAACCTGTTGCTTTAAATGTTCAAAAATCTTTAGAACTGTAAGGCTCGAAGGGATATTGCAAGGTCATCAAGTCTTCCTTGCTGCAGATTGGACACATTACTTGTCCTACCTTCGGTATATATGGAGAACAACTGATCCTCATCCCCTTTAAACAGTATTTGAAGAGAGTTATCAGGGCCTCTCCCGGTCTTCTAGATCTAGACCCTAGATATTTCCCTAATTTGCTTATAAGACTGTTGTGTGGGGCCAGTGTTCCTTCTAATATTTTCCATTCATGAGCAGAGTGAGTTTTGTCTTGTTCAGAAATGTTAGTCCAAAAGGCCAATCAACATAGTTTCCTGAAAGGAGAGCCGGATGTAATTGAGGCACAAACCCAGCTGAAGGAGGGCCTGGGAGAGGGCTATAAACAGAGGAAGTTGGCTACTGAAACTTGCAGTATTCATTGTCGTTTTGACTTCATATTAAACAAACATTTAAAGCCATGCACCTTGTTAATTATCCCTTGTTTTATTATTCTTTCTTCCATAACATTTAAAAATAAACTTAAGATATTTGTTAATGACTTGGGTGCCACAGTGGCACACATCCACACAAGCACACATGACCTCAGTATTGGTGCACAAGACAAAACTCACTCCTCTTATGGATGGAACATCTTAGGAGCAGCACTGGTTATAATGGTGTAAACTCTGACTATATTTGAGTTCACTTCTGAGCCTTGTGCTGATGGTTATAGCTTTTTCATTGCTCGAAAAGAAATAGTAAGTTCAAATAATAAATATGCAGAACATGCAATTCTGTCATTCTAGTCCTGTGATTCCTTACACATTTGTTTTGTGATTTCACCACAAATGGTTTTTCAAATTAATTTCTTTTGAGGCCAAGTGAATTCATTGTCAGCTTTTAAATTTCTAGGTGTCCTCTAAGAATAAGGGATGTTTTTAATGTCCTAGTTTTACCAAATTCTTCCCTCAAACTGAGAACATGGGGGGGGGGGGGGGAGTCAGTAAATTGAAAAATCAAGCTATGCTGAGCCTTAGCCTGCAGTTCTTAATTAACAGAATTTCACCTGTAAAAGCTGCACACTTGGAAACTTTAGGATAAATGCTTTGTTATATGCATTGCTGTCATTTAATCGATACTACTAAATGACCGCTTAAGAAAGAGCCAAGGTATTCATAGAATTTTGGTTTAGTTTAAATTTAAAAAAACAAGACTTATTATGGATCCTTCTGTTTACATATAGGCTATCTGAATTTCCCAATCATCGAAATAACTACGCTAGAATGTATCATCCAGGATCAACTAATACAAGGTGCTCAGAGATGCATAAAACAAAGGATTCTAAGTTCAGAGCTTCTTTAGTGGACAATGCAAAGGCAGATCATAGACTGAAAACTGACTGTTCCAAAGATGTACATCACGGTTATTCATCTCATAATATGGAGGATGAAAAATCATATTCAGAAAGAAAAAAATCTCCATATTTACTCAGATATCCTCCTGAAGAGCTTTGTAATGACAGTTCTCGTACCTGTTTCTCAAACTGTGATCACTACTCCAGTAAGGGGAACAGGAGGGAAAGAGAAATGAAAAGTAGTGAGCAGTATAACAGGACAAATGACAACAGGTACAACAGAGATGCATACCAGAGCACTGGCACCAAAACAGATAGTGAACAAGGAAACACAGATTCTCATCAAAAGTTGCAAATATATTCAGAAAAATCTGGTAAAAGTGAGCTGCAGCAAGAAAGTAAGAGTAAAAAGTTTAAATGTAGTCCATCTGTAGAAAATAGAACTGATAGGTGCATTTCTGCCAGGGAGAAACATACAGCCATTAAGGAGAGATCACAAACAGTTGAATCTCATGATGATGAAAAGGGTGAAAGATCACAAAACATAAACAAACAGGACCTTGAAATATATGATAAAGATGAGAGGAATTTCACATTGAAAAACAAATCAACTGAAAAGCAGCAAGAGCAACCAAGAAGGTCTGGTCGAGTAAACAGTCCACATTCAAAGAATGAAATTGTCAGGAGCCCCCACAAATCACACAAGTGCCCCATAGAAGTCTGTAGAAGAGGAGCAGATGGAGATTGCAAGAAGGTTAGAGGAGCAAATGATCATAGTTCCCGAGAGACAAGATGTTCACCTTCCACTTCCAGCAACAGAGAGTACAAACATACACACTCCAAGGAAAGCAGCAGTCGGTATGAATGGGAAACTACATATTCAAAGTCAGAGAAACACAGAACTGAAGAAAAAAGGAAAAGAGATAAAGAAAACCGAGAAGAAAGTAAGCATCCTAGAAATGAAAGAAAAGTAACCAAAGAAATTATACATCAGACTTCAAAAGAATCCAAGAAGGATACAGATGATACAAAAAATGAGAGAAACGCATCTTCAACATCAGAAGAAACATCCAGAGCAGCACATGGTTTAAAAGAGCACAAAGCTAGAAAAGCTAAAGATGATAAAAATGTGACAGAAAAGAGAGATCTAAAACTAAGCTTTATGGAAAAGCTAAATTTAACTCTTTCTCCTGCTAAAACGCAGCCCCTCTGTCAAAATAATGGGCTTGAAACAGATTCCAAAAAAACCATTAGTGAAGTAAGTGCAGAGACCCCAGGACATACTGAAATGTTAACACCTTCCCAGCCCATTAGTACTGGTTCAGTAGAGAAAACCAATTCTCCATTACAGGTTCCAGTTCAAACAAACTTGGAATCAAAGACACTTGTTTCTGAGATCACAATAAAAACCAGAAATGAAGCTTTGCCAGAAACTCTGGACATAATGCAGCCTGAAGATTTGGCAGAAGTAGTGGATTCACTACAACCTGAACTGACTAATGATAACATTGTGTCCCTTCCTGAGGCTAGTAAAGAGATGGAAGATGCAGGCAAAACATATACAGCTCCTGAATTAGCAAGCCCTATGAATCATGATGAAGCTCGGAACATTGATTATGATGACTTGGAAACCATTAGTTCTGATGATTTTGAGTCTCAGACTGTTGCAGACGAAATTAGACAAATGAAATCAGACTCATTAAAGCAGGTGGTGGATATCAATGATGGTGCATCTGGAGAAATTTTTGAGTATCCTGCCAAGAAAAACAGTATTTTGGAAACTTCACCTATCAAGGAGGATGTGGCTACATCTGAGCCAACTGAGAGGGATATACCAGCTGATGAGGGCATACCGGTCATTGACCAAAACACTTGTAATTTGGAGACAAGCTTGCCAGAACCAGAAATCAGTATAGTAACATCCTTTCATGGTGATGAAATAGATCCTAGAACTAAAGCAAAAGGAACAAATCCAGTTCCTGCTGATGATGACAATTCAGTATTAAGCATTGATCTCAATCACTTGAGGTACATTCCAAAAATTATCAGTCCATTGAACAGTCCAATGCGACCCTTGGCTAAAACACTTAGGATGGAGAGTCCTTGCAAAGTACTTGTGAAGAGTTATAACAAAGGTATTTATATTTTTATCCTAGTTTTTGTCTTTTCTTACATATGTGCCCAGATATGCATTAGTGGGAAATTAAGATGATTGTCTTTGATTTTTAAACCCATACCATGCAATTTTGCTATGTCTATGCCATTGCTTACTCTTTCTTATTCCCCTTTATATGTACACTTCATAGTGAGTGGGGAGTTGATTGCAGTGAGATTTAGTGTTTGTGATTCTCACACATTAAATTGGAGTTAAGATTGTTGAAAGAATTTATATTAACCTTATGCAAAATAAACACACACAAAAGATTGCCATTTTAAAAACTTAAGTCATTAAAAAGCCATAGCAATTAAGGTATTTAATGTAAACAATCTGTTACCTTAAAATTTATACCATTTGAATTGATTTATGAAAATTCATCTGGTACAATCCAGTGATAACCTTAACCTTGGTCCACAACGAATGAATAAACTTTTCCAGCATATACAGCAATAGTTACATTTGTTGGCTGGTATACACACATGCTTCTCAAAACAATTTAAACCATACTTTAAATGGAAAACTTGATAGTAAACTATTGGTTCATTACTGACACCTCCGTAATTATTTGCACTTCTTTGTTAAAGGATCTCACTGCTCTACAAACACTAGTGAATTAAGGTTTCCAACATCCAAGTAAAGTAGGAAGTAGAAGTAGCTAGGTCTGATTTAAAGTTTTTCAACAAATTGAGGTTGTTTAAATCAATTGTTTTGCAAAAAGTGTTAGATTTTTGTTGAAATGTAAAATGCTAACAAACGAATACATTTAATTCTTTAAAATTGTGATTTAAAAAAAAAATGCTACAATGTCTTATGGGAGTTGCAGTTTTACTGTATCATAGAATCTTAGGATTGAAAGAAACCTGGAAGTCATCTAGTCTGGTCCCCAGCACTCGTGGCAGGAACAAGCACTATTTAGACCACCTCGACAGGTGTTTGTCTAATCTGCTCTTAAAAGTCTCCAATGGTGGAGATTCAGCAACCTTACCAGGCAATTTATTCCAGTGCTTAACCACCCTGAGAGGAAGTTTTTCCTAATGTCCAATCTAAATTTCCCTTGCTGTAATTTAAGTCCATTGCTCTTTTTGTTTGTTTGTTTGTTTGTTCGTTCTAGCAAGGTTAAGGAGAATAATTTTTCTCTTTCCTTGTAACAACTTTATAGATACTTGAAACTGTTATGTCCTCTCTGTCTCTCTTTTTCCAGACTAAATAACCCCAATTCTTTCAATCTTCCTTCATAGATTGTTTTATAGACCTTTAATAATTTTTGTTGCTCTTATTGACTTTCCAATTTGTCCAGATCTTTCCTGAAATATGGTGCCCAGAACTGGACACAGTACTCCAGTTGAGGCCTAATTAGCACAGAATAGAGTAGAAGAATTGCTTCTCATGTTTTGGTTACAACATTCCTGCTAATACATCCTAGAATGATGTTTGCATTTTTTTGCATCAGTGTCACACCTGACTCATATTCAGCTTGTGGTCCACTATGATCCCTAGATCCCCTTTTATAGTACTGTTTTCTAGGCAATCATTTTCCATTCTGTATGTGTACAACAGATTATTCCTTCCTAAATGGAGTACTTTGCATTTCTCCCTACTGAATTTCATCCTGTTTACCTCAGGCTGTTTGTCCACATCATTTTGAATTATAATCCTATCCTCCAAAGCACTTGCAGTCCCTCCCAGCTTGGTATCAACTGCAAATTTTAACTGTACTTTCTTTGTCATTATCTAAATCACTGAAGATATTGAAAGAACAGATCCTTGCGGAACCTGACCTGTTATGCCCTTCCAGCATGACTATGAACCATTTTAAACTACTCTCTGGGAATGGTTATCCAACCAGTTATGCACCCACCTTGTTGTAGTTCCATCTAGATTGTATTTCCCTAGTTTGTTGCATGACTCTCTCATCAAGGCTGAATCAAAAGCATTAGTAAAGTCTAGGTATACCACGTCTACAGCTTCCCCCCCATCCACAATGCTTGTTACTCTATCAAATAAGACTATCAGATTGGTTTGACATGATCTGTTCTTGACAAATTTGTACTATTATTTACCAGCTTATTATTATCATCATCTGTTGTTTTCTAGAGTGTCATGCTCCAATTCTCTCTTATGACCTACTATCCACAACTGGATTTTATCTTCCATGATGCACCTGGGTTTCTCTCCCAGAAAGGAGACTGGTGTATTTTGGGAGATGTCCTACCAGAAACATCAGCTTGTAGAGTGAATGGAAGCACAGTGCACCACAGTGGCATTTCAGAATTGAAGAATTTCAGCAAAAAAAAATTAAAAAAAATAAAATTCTTGCCTTTAAATTTAAAATTTTTCATTGGAGATAGGGGACTATGCACAAAGTTCCTGATCTCTGCTAGTGATACCCCTTGTTACAGATGGATATTAAGAAGCCTAAAGAAATAGGTGAGTGCCTCGCTCCAGTGATTGCAGTGGAAGTTAGGTGCTGAGGTGTGTTTGCAAATCCCACTAGATGCTTATATACTAGGGATGTGAACAAGTAGTTGACTATCCAATAAGCAAATGCTTATTAGATAGTCAACACACTAGTTGACTAGTCACTTCCTCTCTTCTCTTCCTCCCCTCCCCCCCCCCCGCCTCTATCCAAAAGAGGAGGCAAGAGGGGGTGGAGGGGGTACTTCAAAGCAGCAGCACCACATGGAGCCCAGGGTCAGCTGAGGACTTCCCCCGCTGACCCTGGGCTCCATGTGGCGCTGCTGCTTTGAAACACTGCGCAGAGCACAGGATCAGTGGGGGACTGCTTGAGTACCCTGCTGGCCCCGTGCTCCCTGCAGCGCTTTCACCTTTGAAATGTAGCAACAGCCTTGGGGAGGTGCCCTTATCAAGTAATTTGCATCAACTATTCGATTAGCCAGTTATCTAAATTTAACATCCCTACTATATACTCTTAAAAATTTGGCCCCAGATGACTTTACCTGTGGGAAAGATGGGAATTGGAGCTGGATCTCCTGACTTCCAGGTGTGTGGATTAGCCACAAGACAATTCTTCCCCCTCACTTAAATGAATTTGAATATCTAAATATGTTTCACAGATATGAGAGAGGACAGCTTTTCTGCCAATGTATGATCCACTATAATAATTTACTATTTGTGTGTGAAATTTTCTGCTGCTTTCATCCTATCAGGTATACTTGGGAAGGAAGGGAATAGACAGTAACCCTGTTTCTGAATTTCCTGACATTTGTGTAGTTGAATCTCAACTTTTAATTTTTCATTACTATAATGGGAAGCTATTAGTGTAATTGAGTATAAATGGCAGAGGATGAAGAGTTTTAAATCCTTTCAAATACTTTACTGCACTTCTATAATCATTACTTAGTTCTGTGGAACTCTGCCTTTTTAATACTTGACCAGCAACTCATAAATGTTAACCTTTTCATCTGAACAGCCATTCACAAATTTACAAATGTGATATTTAACGTAACACCAAATATAGTTAAGAAAATAGAAATAGGATAACTTAGGATATTGGACCCCAAATAGATAAATGCCAAATGAAGTATTATCATTTTAAAATGCATCCTTAGAATTTTTTTTAGAGAATCCATCTGGTCCAGGACTTGTTGCCATATTCCGAAGTACCTTTCCTGGACCTGAGGAAGAGCTTGGCATGTCTTTCACCATCAGAAGTTGGTCCAATAAAAGATGTTATGTCACCAACCATGTTTCTCTAAGGGGACCCACATGTCTATAGCAGCACTGTATATATCTCTCAGATATCTTTGTCTTCATTCCTTTCCAAAAATCGTTGATGGAATAACAGTTTTATTGCTAAAGAAACTACATAAAATGAATGTCCAAGAACATTGACTTTAAAGTGGTGGCTATACGAGACTGTTTGTGGAAAGCAATTGTTTTGAACAATACTCTTGTTCTTAACACTAAATGTTATGTGCAATGTCTGAGAGAAAATCTATACCTATGTAATTAAAAATATAAAATTTAATAAATATGGGTGCTCAACAAACAGACCCAAACAGCTGCAAATTTTAATCAAATAGTATTTACCATTTAATTACACATATATAGATTTTTATTTATTTTGTATAATGGGGAGCCAAAATCTGTGTCTTGTTCCTTGGTATTGCACTAAGCACAACCAGATGATTTAAAAAAAAAAAAAACAACCTCCCAATGGATTGCTTTTAAAGTAAGGTATTAAAATTGAAAGATCAAACAAATGTGGTTGCGAGGAAAAAAATAAGCAATTTTGGCCAGTATTGCCATCTGCATTTTTGTAATTCAGCTAGTTAAACTAAATGCTTTTTTATCAAAAATTAATAGGGGGAAGAATCTCTTCTCATGTAGAGTTTTTTGTTTAACCTCTGGAGTAATCTTTATCTTATCAGCAACTGAAATGAACTTAGTATGTCTATAGTGCCGAGTGTGATGGGGCTCGATCCCTACTTAGTAGATTCGTAGATTTTTAAGGTCAGAAGGGATCATTAGATCCCTTTTGGTAGACCTGACTCTCAGAGAAATGAATGCCAAAGTAAATAAGTTATTTATAGTACATATTTTGACCTTATTTGAAACCAATAAAGGAACCAGAACTCATGCATAATTTTTGTTGCGCATTGTGGTAGTTGGACTCTAAAGACACAGCCTTACACAACACTAGCATAACAAATAACTTACTAGCATGAAGACTAAAATTAGTGAACATTTTATTTTTCTCCAACCAAGGAATTTACAGTG
This sequence comes from Pelochelys cantorii, assembly GCA_032595735.1. Lineage (NCBI taxonomy): Eukaryota > Metazoa > Chordata > Testudines > Trionychidae > Pelochelys > Pelochelys cantorii. The sequence goes on from CM064328.1 coordinate 67,574,402, forward strand.
CAGAACATAATGTTTTCACAAACAAAACTTGCACAATTCATGCTTATTTGTAATCTTAAAGACCAAAAAAAAAAAAATCACTGACAATGGGAGCAAAATGGTTTACTTAGTTTTCTGTAAACTGCTTTCTCAGCGTTGTTCATAGCAACCAGACTTTAAGACCAAACATACTGAATAGAAGCTGACAGTTCTAAGCTGACAATTCTAAACAGTTATGCACCCAGTTCAAATAAATGGTAAACCACTACATCATCTGGCTTTTTCCTAAAATGTTTGTGGTGTGTGAAATTTGTGGATTTATGGATGGTAAACAAACTATTCTTTCTGTATAGATTTAACTCCTGAAAGCACAGTTGCCTGTCCCTCAAAGACTCTGTCAAATGAGGTAAATAAAGAAAATCAAAAGCCAGTTTGCTCACCTGACAAACAACTAAAGATGGAGTCCCAGCTGAGCATATCCTCAGATGAATTAGAAGAAGGAGAAATAGTAAGTGATGACGAAAAATCCAAATCAGAAAGAAACTTTGAGAATAGTAAAATATCAAGGGGAAGAGCTTCTGATACACACAATTTGAGCAGCAGTCCACATAACCAAATGACTAAAACTGCATCTTGCAATGAAGATAGTGGAAAATTAGTTTACGCAAAAGTCAGTGAAAACAAGAGTAGAGAAAAACATAAAACTGGAACTACCAAATCAAAGGAAAGAAAGAAAAATAAAACTATGAGCATTGCTTGCCTTGAAAAAATAGTTCAAATTATTCTTGAACCTTCTACAGTACAAGAAATTATGCAGATGTTAAAAGCAATACGAAAACAGATAAGAAAAAATTATATGAAGTTCAAGATGCATTTCCCAGTTCAGCATTTTCACAGAATTATAGAATCAGCAATTTTGAATTTTACATCATTGATAAAGTACTTAGACTTTTCCAAGATGTCTAAAGTAGGCGAGACTTTAAAATGTACTCTCTGTGAAACTATAGAGTCTAAACTTAGGCATGTTAAAAAGAATGCAACAGTGGAACAACTTTTTGAACAACAGCTGTCAGATATGAAAAAAAAGTTGTGGAAATATGTGGATGAACAGCTTGATTACTTATTTGAAAAAATAAAGAGAATTCTAGTAAAACTGTGTGATTTAGTAAGCATGGGAACTGAGAGTGATGAAGGAAAGCTTGAAGTCATTACCACACACAAACAGAAATGCATAACAGGTCATAAAACTGATATACAGAAATCCAGGAAAAAGTCCCTAAAAGTAAAATCTCAAAAGTCTGAAGAATATGTCCTTCCTAAGCCAGTGGTAAGTTATCAACCAATTAACAATTGTCACTATGACAAAAATAAAACAGATGCACCAAAAAATGTGATCACAAAATGTCTAAATTCTATTGATAATACAAGGAACTCACAAACCAAAGTGCTGCCATCTAAGGAAAATAATTTACAAGGCACCCTAACTCCACTGAAAAGTGCAAGATATGAAAAGGACAGCTTTCACATGGTCAGAGATACTCACAAGTCAGATTTTAATTATGAACTTCTAACGGAACAGCAGACTTCTAGCCTTACCTTTAACCTTGTGAGTGATGCACAAATGGGTGAAATATTCAGAAGTTTGTTACAAGGCTCTGATCTTTTAGAAAAAAGTATCAGCAGCATTGATACAGATCAGTGGGAGTTCAGAACACCAGAAAAACAGATTCTTGAAAGTCAGAAATGCAGAAATAATCCTGCTTTGGTTATAGAAGAGGGAGTTCCAACAGAGGCTTGTGTGAAATCTATACCAGTTGAGGGTATTAATTGGCCTCTAACTTCACCTGAAAGAGCCTCCTCTTTGTCATCTAGACTACAGATGCCAGTTGATCCAGATATTCTGGATGAAAGCTGTATGTTTGAAGTCCCCCCAAGTGCACCTTCAAACAAAGATGATGAATGCAGTTTACAAAAGAATAAGTCATTTGTTTCTTCTATACTCCTTGAAGACCTGGCAGTTTCTTTAACTATTCCATCACCTTTGAAATCAGATGCTCATCTTAGCTTTCTGAAACCTGAAAACACATCCAGTTCAACTCCTGAGGGAGTTCTTAGTGCACATTACAGTGAAGATGCTCTTCTTGAAGAAGAGGATGCCACTGAACAAGACATTCATTTGGCTTTAGAATCTGATAACTCAAGTAGTAGATCAAGTTGTTCTTCATGGACAAGTCGGCCTATTGTTCCTGGTTTTCCTTGTGACCCCAGCCTACCAATGCAAGCAGTAATAATGGAGAAATCCAATGATCATTTCATTGTTAAGATAAGGCGCGCAGTCCCATCTACATCACCAACCCTTGATCAGACTATGCTGGCAGAGGAGTCACTGGTATCCTTAACCAAGAAAGAAAAGGAAGAAATTATATCTGTCAATATAAAAGATAATCAGGGTTCCATAGATGCAACTGTTGAAAAAGCTTCTGAAAGAGATACGGATATTGATGATTCCACTGATGAATTACGTAATGTCACTGCTAAACAAGAACAAGCTCATGATTTGCCAGACTCCCTTAAGGACTCACATAGTGCCATTGGAAAAGACAAAGTTCCTCATTCGCCTAAGCCCTTTTCAGAAACATCAAACCAAAATGGTCATGGTAGTGAAAACATAAATAAAGACTTGAAGCTACCTCAGATGCATGAATTGAAAGTGCCTGAAAACAAGAGAGAAATGCCTAACACTTCGGTTGAAAGTCCTGTTAAAGCTGAAGTTGCTTTTCCTTCTGAAAGCAGTGTTGATGCATATATAGATTTGACAGAAGATATTGCCAATGATAATGAAATAGATTTATGTAATCTTGCAGTAGAATCAACTTTAAAAGCTACAGATCAGGAAATTCATACAGGAAACTTAGATAAAGAAGGTACAAAAGACGAAACATTGGAGTGCAGTGTTAATGCATATATTGATTTAACAGAAGAGCTTACCAGTGAGATTAAAGCAGATGAGAGCAACTTTAAAACAAAAACTACTTTAAATGTTGATTTGGGATGCCAGACAAGTCTTGATAAAAATAGCAAAAAGAGAAAAAAGGATCCTGTAACAGACAATTCCAAGGCAAAAAGGCAAAAAAAGGAAACTGAATTGGCTAGTGAAAAAAATGATAAAAGTAGTAAGACGTTTGAGGAGAAAGGTTTAGCTCCCAAAAGATTTTCCAGTAAGAAGAGTGAACTGCCAGAGAATAAAGATCCTTCAACTTCTTCCACATTGCCACGTAGTCTATATGCCAAAAACATCATTAAAAAGAAAGGAGAAGTAGTCGTTTCTTGGACAAGGTAAGAGTATTGACGGTGTACTATTTTAGTGGGGAGGAGGGCATGTTAGAATATGGGGTTAAAATTAATTTTATTGGTGACTGAAGTTCCATATTTTACAGAATAATTTGAGCTTCGTTTAACCTTGTTCAGGGAGGATCTCCTAAGTCAGGGCTGGGCAAAATACAGCCCACAGACCATATCTGGCCCACCAAGCTGCTGGATCCAGTTCGCTGGTGGAGCAGGAGCCTCAAGCAGGCTCCCTACCTGCTCTGTCCTGCACGCTGGTCAGAAAAGCCAGCTGCAAGGCCCTGTTTGTCTGTCTGTGTGTGAGCATCTGTGAGTTGGGGGGTGGGGAGGGAGAAGGAGAGGCTTCATGTACTGACCCCACCCCCAGCACAGTCTTGCAATTCCCACTGGCTAGTTTCCAGCCAATGAGAGCTACTTGTCTGAAGAACAGGCACTGCACGAAGTACCTCTTCCTTTCCCTCCCCTCGGGCTCACAGCTGTTCAGATGCACACAGCCCTGCAGCTCGCTGCTCTGAGTGGCCTGTTGAGGCATGGAAGGCAGGGAACCTGCTGGGCTGCTAGCCAGGAGTTGCCCAGGTAAGCATCTCCCAGACAAAGCCTGCCTCTGGCACACCCAATCCCTCCCTGCCCTCCAACCTTCTGTCCTCCCCACTCCTACCCCTCTAACCCACATAACCCAATACTTTTGTCACCCCTTCAGCACCCCAATTCCCTGTCTTTGGTCATAACCCAACTTCCTGCATCCCCTCTTACACACCAGTCTCCTGCCCCAGGTCACAAACCCCTACTTCACCTGAACTCCGCCCCCAGACTCCATACTTCCTCCTGCATCCCTCCTTACCCCAAGGTCCCTTCTGCTCCCAAGCTCCATCCCAGACTCTACACCTCCTCCATTAATATCATGGAAGAGTGTGATCCTTGACCACTTAGCAGATTATTGGAGTGCCCCCCTCATCGAAAACTATTGCCCTCCTCTGTCCTAAGTTGTGTGACCTAGTCTCCATATCCATTTAGTTCTTGGTTTCTCTTCTGATGGTATCAATTAATGGCCCTAGTAGTTTTGTGTGTTTAATCATATGGACATCTGTTCATGGGGAAACTGGTTTGGAATACTAACTCATTTCACAATGCACTGAACAGGTATTTACTCTTCACTGCCACTCTGTGAAGGTGGTAAATATGCCCATTTTCCAGATGGTTAAAATGAGGTACAAAAAAGAAGTTATGAGCTATCCAAGGGTCACACAGGAAATCAGTGGCAGATTTGAGAACAGAATCCTAACTCTTTTCTGCTTCATTACTAAAGTCCTCTGTAGATAATAGGAGTATGGGGAAATGAAATAACTGGTACTCTTAATAGCACAGCTTTTGACATTTTGAGCCTGGAGCACTCAACATTTCAAAATGTGGGATCTCTGAGTAATAGAAAATTAGGGGTTAATGTGGTAGTACAGTGAATCATGGTTTTGAGTGCTGTACTCCTAGGTTCTAAGTCTCTAGGCTGAGTAAACTTCATTGCCCTTTGTTGTACAATTATAGGGGTGAAAATTTTATTTCAAAAAACTGCATGTATTTCTACATTAATAGATGCTTGTGTGCTGCTGTTAGCTTTAGATCAGTAAAAGGAAGTCCCCTCCGACAGCTTCATAGCACTATTTTAATGTTTCATAGTTTGGAAATGTAAGGTTTTTTTGGGGTCAAAGTAATGTTGAAAAATTAATTTAACCTTGGAATTTTTTTCTTAGAAATGATGACCGAGAAATTCTATTGGAGTGTCAGAAAAATGGACCATCAGGAAAAACATTTGTTTCCATAGCTGCCAGGCTAAACAAAAGCCCAAATCAGGTATATAGATTTATTCTAGTTGGACAAGTGACTGTGTTGCTACATTTCTGATTGCACAATCTGGAACAGGATTGCTTTAAAGCACATTAAAAAATGGATAGCAGGCTTCACCAATTAATTAATTACTTTTAGTCTTGTACATATAGTTGGGGGGATTGGAGGAAGGGGAAATCTCTCAGACTTGATAAGGTTTTAAAATTTTGAATTGTAAGCATTCATCATTTGTCTGTCAAGTCCTTGAGCAGAAATACTATGTTGAAAATCAAGTAGTTCTGAACGCCAGCTGTTTTGAATCTCAATAATCATGATGGAGAATGAAGATTTCAAACACTGAATGTGCAAACTGGAGCAGAAGATTCATTGACTGTCATATTCCTACATTCTTTGAGCACTTTTGAACCCTTCCCCCTTAAAAATCTCAAAGCAAACTAATGGGGAGTAGGGAGGAAATGAAAGAAGAAAAAATCCAGATAGTCAGGTTTATGTCTAGAAATTCTAATAATGGAGGATTAATCTGTTGTGCTAATGCTCTGGATTTCAGCATCTAATATGTGGTGGTTTGTTTTTTCTCCCCTTAGGTTTCAGAAAGATTCAAGCAGTTAATGAAGTTGTTCAAAAAGTCAAAATGCAAGTAGCTATTAAGCAACCTGCTATTGTGGTACAGGCTTTTGCTGTTGTCAGCAGTGACTGACTATTCTATTTATGGTGATACTATGGGAAGTATCCTAGTCTTTACTATAGCCCACTCTTCTTCATACAGTTGAAATGCTTCATCTTGGCTCAAATAACAACCATCATTCATTTTTTCAGCCTCTCAATAGTATGTCAGCCACAGGTGGGGAAAACAAAAGCCAAACAAAACCAGCAGGATGAATAAAGGAGAAAATTCCTGTACAAATGGAACAGTGTCCATTTGAAACACTGATGACTCTGTTGACCTTCTTACATAACTGAGGAACCCTGCTCAGTCGAATGAAGCTAGTGACAACTAGTGAAACCCATTACAGGTGCTGTAAACAGACTTTGTGTGGCAATATGAAACATGGGTTTTATAAACCTAAATAATTGATTGGAGTCCAATTGCGAGGACATCTTGAATGTGTTAAACACAGAATACTCTTTTGGGTTGGGTTTTTTCATGTGTGACTTTAAAATACAATTTATAATAGGTATAACCCTAAAATCAGTTGTTCTAGAACCTGGATTATCACATAGAGAGAGTTGATTTTTTTTCCGCCTGCATGAATTGCTGACAGTGGGATTCATGTTGTGGGAAAATCTGACCCTGTGTCAAGGAGTTAAACCAATGGCCATTTTTTCAGATGACTGCTTACCTTCTGAGTGGCTACTGTAGAGTATTTGTTTACTAAGAGCTATTTTGAAGGTGAAAAATTGGCTGTTCAGACTCTTTCAAAAAGCCTCACCTGGTAAATGTTGGACAGCTACAGTTACAAACAGTTACCAAAATTCATGTCATTGTACCAAAACTTTATCCTTTCTAAATTGCATCTTAGAAAAGTCCATTTATTTAAATATTTAAAAACCTTCAATCATTTTTCCCTAAAATTGTGTGCATTAATCACACTAATTCAATAGTTTAGAAATGTTGATCGTGAATTGCCTTGTAAAAGGCAATTTTATATTTAGAATAGGACTTTTCCCAGGGCAATAAACAGTCACTGATAGCCTGTGTCCATTTTAACATGTGGGCAGCATCATATCAATCTTCAAAGGATTCCTTGCATAAGATGTTTAATGGTGTGTGTTTTAATTATTTAAAATCTTAGAAATCGTTATTGTTAAAAGTTGGTATGTTGCCTTTAAAATATGCTTTAACATTTTATTGTGTCTAATGTAATAAAGTTCTTTGCAGATGCCTATTTTTTCCACAGTCTGCTAATTAGGGATGTGAATGAGTAACTGGCTGGCTACCTGGTAAGCATCACCCTTACTGGGTGAAGCTTATTAGGTACCGGTTAACCAATACCTGGGAGCAGCCTGTGGTCCACTGTGGATGGAGAGCTGCTTGAGCCCAGGGGGAGCTAGGAGCAGGACCTGCTCTCCCTCATGTGTTGGGCTTCTGGCTCCTGCTGCTGCCCCTCCCATGGTGGAGCTGGCAGTGGCAGTCAGGTGCAGAAGTCCCCCCCTCTCCCACCAAGTAGCTCCAGCAGTGGCAGCCCAGTGTGTTTAACTAGTTAATTGATTAACTGGGATTTTACATCCTTCTGCTGTTAATTGCGTACTAGACATATGCATAGGACAAATTTGTAATCTGAATAAACAGATGCCAGGATTCAGAACCAGATTCTGTGGTCCTTACTCTGTCAAAATATAATTGAACGTACCTGGAGTTATGCCTGATAAGGACCTCACCCTGTTTTGCCAACTTTAATATAGTGTTACAATTTAGGTTGGCTTGCATTTTTCCAAAAGCCAATGAACTCTTATTAGATTATCAGCGCGCCATATGCTGTTCCTCTGTCTCACATGTCCTCAAGAGGAACAGTAACAAACATATTACAATTAGAAGCTTAACAGACTGTTGGATTATTCCTTGATGATTCTGCTGTTGTGTTTTCTGTTTTTCAAATACTACCTATGGAGTCATGACTGTTGTATTGCCAGAAAGTATTTAACTCATGTTTCAGACAGCACCCTATACAATGTCAGAAGTAATGAATTATTTAAACATAGGTTGCGGTGTTGCAATTGGCAGTTTTCCATCTTACCGATACTTGCTGCTAAAACTTAATTGCTTTTAATGATCAAATTTTGCCCTAAGGTAGCTCCCAGTGATTTCAGTGGGAATTTTACATATGTCCCCATATTTGGCCCTAAAACAATTTGTGCCAGTTGTTAAAACTACTATAAGTAAACTCATTAATAGGTTTAATCTCCGTATAGTCAGTTTGCAGAGTTGCATTTGCTTGCTCTTCTGGAATAATCAGAAGTTATTGCTGGGGCAGTGCTTGCCCCTCCTTTTCCTTCGCACAAAAGCAAGCAACAAATATAAAGCACACTTGGCCCTTCTTTCTGTTTCTCTTTGTTCATAATTAAGAAAAAGTAATTGCTTTAATTCTGACTTGGATTTCTTTTTGTAAAACTGTTTTTAAATGTTGACTATTGTAAGTATATGTACAGGTTCTCAAACGGTTATGTAAAATACCTTGTGTGTATATATATGTATATATAGATTTGTTTAGCCAAAGATTTTTAAGTATGTACAATTCCAGGTTTATTTTGTATAAACTATTTGCTTACTGTAAGAGCAATGCAAACCAATAATAAAACCTTGTAAAGTTCAGACTTACATTCTTGTTGATAAAATGTTGGCTTGAAGTTTTTTGTACCATTGTTTGTTTGTAATTTATTTCTTCAATATGAATTTTGATACCATATATGCAAAATGTAAGGTATATAAACCTACAGTCTATCTTGTAAAATCTCAGGTAAATGAAAACAACCTGTCTGAATAATTGTTGGCAACTGCTATGCAGCAACATTAAAGCTGCTTCTATAAATTATGAGGGTAGTGGGAAAGTTCTTGTTTTCTTTCTTCCAGAAGAACATTAAACATGGAAGTACTTAGCCAGCACTCTGATTACTTGAATTGTGTATTGGCTTATTTTGAAGTGAACTATTAATGTATTAAAGATTTTTGTCTACAAAGTGATTGGGTAGAAAACTGGAACTTCCTTAAACTCAAATGTTTCTTACACGATGTGAGAATTATGTGTTTTCTCCCCTTCTCCTTTTCAAAGTGCATGTTTTGCTGTTGTAAGATTAACATTTAAATTTAGTACCACACAAGGAAGATGGTTTTCCATTTAAATAGATAGTCCAGTAACTTCCTACCCTTCAAAAAATCTGCCCTGACTTAGGGATGTTAAAAAGAGGTTATTTTACTAATCAAGTAGTTGATAAAAAAAATTCTGTTGACTAATCAATAGGGGAAGGCAGCCAGCTTAGTCCCAGCTCATGCTAGGACCAAACCCTGCTATGGCTCTGCAATTTAAAAGGCAGTAGGAGCCAGGCAGCCTGCCCCTCCACTCCTACTGCATTTTAAATTGTAGAGCTGCAGCAGGGTTTGGTCCCGGACCTAGCATGAGGAGGGACTGAGTGGGGCTGCCTTCCTAGCCCGCAGCAGCCCCTGTCCACAGAGAGTCACAGTGGGGAGTTAGGACCTACGAGGAGAGGCTGAGGGAGTTGGGTCTGTTTAGTCTGCAGAAGCAAAGAGTGAGGGGGGATTTGATAGCAGCCTTCAACTTCCTGAAGGGAGGTTCCAAACAGGATGGAGAAATCTGTCACTACTGAGAACAGCCTGGCAGATCAAGGAGCAATGGTCTCAAGTTGTGGTGGGAGAGGTTCAGGTTGGATATTAGGAAAAACGATTTCAATAGGAGAGTGGTGAAGCCCTGGAATGGGTTACCTAGGGAAGTAGTGGCGTCTCCATCCCTAGAGGTGTTTAAGTCTCCGCTTGACAAAGCCCTGGCTGGGTTGATTTAGTTGGGGTTGGTCCTGCCTAGAGCAGGGGGCTGGACTTGATGACCTTCTGAGGTCTCTTTCAGCTCTATGGTTCTATGATTCTATGACTGGCTATGGACAGGGGCTGCTTTGTGGCAGCAGCCCCTGTCTGTGGAGAGTCCCATTTCCCCTACTGGGACCTCCTGTGGACAGGAGCTGCTGCTGAAGCAGCCTCCCCTCCTCTCCCATGTTGCTGTCCCGCTAGAGACAGCAGCGTGGGAGGGGACAAGCAGCATAGCAGAAATGGTACTGGGGGAACCAGCTTTTAAAACGGACAGCCCCTCAGCACCCGCTCCCCCTCCTCCCTCCTGCATCTATATCAGAGGCCAGCAAGGGGAGGGGAATGCAAGTAGTCGACTCAAGCCTAGGCTTATTAGGTAGTTATCAACTACTCTTTTACATCCTTACCCTGGCTTACTGTTTAGGAGTACATCCATCCATTCAGTAGGAACAGGGAGACAAACGTGCCACCTCACATCGACACAGCTGAATCGGGCTGCTGGGTAGAAACTAATCCATTCAGCTGGAATTTCTGCTTTGGAAAACTTCTTAATGCTACTGCCACTTGTATGCATTGCCTGTGTTGAGGCCCTTGTCTTCTAAGGGTATGTCTACATTGCAATTAAAGGCCTTTGTCAGCCTACTCAGTCTCATGGGGCTTGGGATAAGGGATTCTTTAATTGTAGTGTACATGCTCTGGCTGGAGAGTGAACTAGAGGACCGCTTCCCACCACAGTGAGTCTGAGTTAGCAAACTCAGGCCAGTTGTGGGTGTTTATTTGCAGTGTACACATACCTAAATGTATTACTTTCAACTGGCAGGCTTGTGCCTCCACTTTACTTTTTTGTGGGGGATTGGATTGTGTATTCACATACTGATTGGATCTCTGGGTTGCAACCTTGTGTGCCAACCAGGACCAATTCAGCAGGTCTGGTGGGGGTTGACCTCTGCAAAGATTTTCCTTTAGAAGCCAAACACAACACACATTTGCGGTGTTACAGAATCAGCTTCTTCAAAACAAAGCGTTTCCCAAAAGGTACGCACAGCACAGCAAAGTGGTTTTTTTGCATCCATATTCACTTAACTAAGCTTAATCTCTTTAGCTATAGCTTTGCGGAGCTGGCTTATTTCTTATCTCTGAATTCAGAGAACCAGCCTCTACAGAGTAGCTCACTGTCTTCTGCTTTTTCAAGGATACAGCTTAGCTAACCACTCTGACAACTTACTACTCTTCCTTTCTTCCAAGGGTGCTGCTGCTGCTGCTTTTTTTTTTTTTTTTTTTTTTTTAAGGTTTGTGATCTCCAGTATAGCCTTGGGTCAGGCCTGGGCAAAATACAGCCTGCGGAGGCAGCGGGAAGCCCTAGGCAGGCTCCCCTGCACACCACTCAAATGCAGCTGCGGGGCACTTTCTCTTAGGCTACATCTATACTGCAGGCTTTTTGTGCAAGAACAACAGTTCTTGTGCAAAAACTTGCAGAGCGTCTACACTGCATGCACATTCTTGCGCAAGTAAATTTACAGTAAAGTGTCAGAAAATAGGGCTTCTTGCGTAAGAGTTATTCCTCTCCCCACGAGGAATAACCCCTCTTGCACAAGAGCTCTTCCACAAGAAGACAGTGTGGACAGGCAACGGGTTTCTTGCGCAAGAGAGCATCCACACTGGCATGGGTGCTCTTGCGCAAAAGCACACGGTAGTGTGGACGCGCTCTTGCACAAGACCTTTTGCCCAAAACTCTTGTGCAAAACAGTTCTTGCGCAAGAAGCCTGCAGTGTACATGTAGCCTTAGACTCTGAGGCAGGGGGCAGAAAAAGATTCAGATGCTGCTTCCACCCCAGCACAATCCCATTGGCCAGTTTCTGAACAGCAACTGGCCAATGGGAGCTGCCTATTTGAACAACAGGTAGCCAAGAAGCACATCCCTCCTACTCAGTTGCTCAATCACATAGCTGAGCAGGCAGAAACATTTTAAACTCTGCAGGCAGGCTGGTTTGGCTGCTGGCTTGTAAGTCTCCTGGCCAGAACCTGCCTCTGGCACCCTAGCTCCTCCTTTCCCCAACCCTCTGCTGCCCTGCTACTCCACATGCACCCATGCCCCCTCCCAGATCTGGCACCCCAATCTCCTGCCTGAGATCACACTCCCCTCCAACCCTAGGTCACATCCCAAAACCCAGCACCCCAGTTCCCTGCCCTAGGTCACAACTGCCTCCTTCACCCAAACTCCCTCCCAGATTCTATTCTTTCTTATAAAGAGAAAGTATCCCGCAGCTGCATTTCTGAGTGGTGTGTGGGTCAAGCAAGGGAGCCTGCCTGGGCCTCCCCACTGCCTCTGCAGGCCAGATCCGGTGGCTTTGTGGGCTGGATGCAGCCTGCAGGCTGTATGTTGCCCAGGCCTGATTTAGCCACGAGCAGTTGGACCTTCTGGTGTTGCTGAAGAAGACTACAGTCAATGTTTGCTCCAGTCTGCTCTTTCATGTATACAGATGGCCTTGGTTTTACACTGCCAGCACAGTACCAGATAAAGGGGCTTCAGGTGAAAGATAGGAAAGAGAAAGCCAAGAGGAAAATCACTAACTAGTAACTAGGTTTAGTGTAAGTATCAGAGGGGAAGCTATAGTAGTCTATGTCAGCAAAAACAACATTTAAGGACTCCTCATTGTTTTGGGGTTTAGTATAGTTTACTCAGTCCCTTCCCTTTTTGGGGGGGGGAGGGGGACCGTGATCAAATGATCTTGAATTACTCAGAGGTTAGTGGGTGGAGCATGGGCATATTATATAAGAAAAGCGCAATTAGTAACTTATCACCTGCTGCCTGGTATTAGTATAAAAGGAAGCAGTTTCTACTGTAGATTGGGCAAGAAAAGATTGAGTTTATGAATACCTCAAGTACTGCAGCTGTGCCCTTCAATGAGGCTGCTACTTATGCAAAGAAGAGGGATTCTCCTAGCCACATACGTGTAACACACCCACAAACACTAGAGTGATGGTAGTTTAGTTAGGATGATTTTTCATATCCCTGAGCAGCATAGTTATACCAACCTAATTTCCTAGCATAGACCAGCCCTGACTAACTGGTACATAATTTCCCCACATCAACATATTCTTCACTTTTTATAGCTGTGAAGGGCATATAACCTTAATTTTGCTCTTTCAGTACACGGTCTGAAGACAATGAGCTCTATTTCCTTGATCAGATTCCCCCCAATCATACTCATTCTATGAAGGTGAAGAGGCTGTAGACGTGCCCAACTCTTGCATATCACCCATTCCTCACTTTAAATAAGGCATCTAAGTGGTTATGAAATGTGGGATTTTCTGTAGTGGGCTCTATTATCACTTTCCCCCGCACACTCTACAAATTCCAAGATGAAACTTCATCATTTATAACCCAGGAAACCTTTCACAAAAAATAAATTCAGAAAAGCCTCGTTCCCACAACTATCACCAAGGCACTAACATTCAAACCAGGCTTCCTTATGCCCCAAAACAAAACAAATACCCTGTACTTGTGGTTCTCAACCAGGTATACATTAGTGTTTTGAATCCTTCCATTTTGAAATTGGATATTTTCTGCCTAACTAAGTTTTCATTTTTAAGCTATTTCGAGTCATAATCAAGGTTAGCGAAATGTCATTGTGGAGGTCTTTCCAGGGCGGGTTCAGGAACACATCTAGAGATTTGCCTAGTTTTACAAGAGGCTATTATAAAAAGTAGTAGCAAAGTCAGTGCAACCTAAAACTTCATATGACTTGTTTATACTGCTCTGTGTACTATACACTGAACTATAGTACACTATAGTCCAATTGATTTATTTTACAATTATATGTTAAATAAGAAAGTGAGCAAATTTTCAGGACCTCTTCACAGGAATTTTCAGGAGCTGTGACACTTGTGTATGTTTGGTAAGCAAGTTGTTTTTAAGAAAAGTGAAACTTGGGGGCATACGAGACCAGTCAGACTCCTAAAAGTGGTACAGTAGTCTGGAATGTTTGAGAGACACTTCCCTATGTGTTCATCCTCAATCCTGACCCAAAACGATGGTGCATTTTCTGGGAGCCTAGCTTTATTACAGGCACATCACCATGCTGCCACAGAAGAGCTGCATCTGGAGATTCTGAAGAAGCTATTTTGGCCAAGTGAAACTCTCAGCTTCCAGATACTACCAACCTCAGTCACCAAATCACTCCCTAAGTAGAATACCAACCATGAGGCGTGACTCTTGCCTTCCTTGATGTGGTCAGAGTTGCAGGTCGAGAATGTGCCAAAGTGGGGCACAGCAAAACTGTTGGCTTCTTTGTTTCTGGATATTAGCAAGCCATAGATGCAAGAGATACAAGGATGCCAATGAAGCTACAGAGGAGAGAGGCAGCAGTGGTTGCAGGAAGAAAAAGATCTGTGTAAATAAGCTCTCCCCTTTGCAGATGTTTACATTTCCACAGCGCTTATGGAAATGAAAGCAGCCTTCACCCAGGAAGATGAGCACGAGAGTCAGCACGCTGTTTTTCAGTGTCTTGTGGCTTAGCTACAGGAGGCTGCTTCAGACAGTGTGGTCTGCAGTAGCGTTTTTCAGGGTGAGGTTGTCTCAGGATATTCTCTTGCTGCTCCTGCACTTTTGTTTCATAGCGGACAGTTTCATAATCAAAAAAGTAGTGGGCCAACCAGGGAAGAAACTATCCAAGACCCACTTCTTTCTGATCAATAATAGTCTGGTTGACACCCCTGCTTGACACTCACCAGAGTGCTGTAAGGGTATCCTAATGCAGAATCACGTGCCCTTAGCCTGCTACAACTGGGCAGAATTTAGGCACTGTCCCTGGCTTTGTGCCTCTAGGCAGGCATGCTAGATAAGGATGTCAGCCAAGAGGGGCTTTCAGGCATCTGTGGACTCCCAATGGTCCAGTTGCCTAAGCCTTGAAGCTAGTGCCATCTCCCAGCAGTTACTACACATCCCCCAGAATCCCATCAAACTGGTTTAAAGTTAATCTGTTAGGGGGTACATAATAATATGGGATACATGTTAAAGTCCAGCAAAACATACATCTGGCTGTACTGTGCACGGGAGTCTAAAAACCCCAGTATTCTTTGCTAAGCCTGAACAAGCGAGTAATTTAGGGAAAATAAACATACCTACACACATTTTTCCTGTCTCTGTTTCCTTGCCACTCTGGAAAGTTCTTGAGGTATAGAATCTTCAAGCCGAAGTCCTGTAAGAAATTCAGGCTCCTTCCTTTCCCTCCTGCACATGGCTTCTCCTCCAGAACAGTGAGAGAGTGGCTTCTCAGAGACCCTCTCGTTTATAACCTCCATCCCCCTTTTGTGTCGTCCAGGGACACGGAGGCGCCTAAGCATGCGGCAGCATCTCAGCACCGGTCGGCACCGAGGCACCGATCTCAATCGCCGGTGCCATCAACCAGTAAGAAGGCGCGGAGCGGACGGTCGCCGGGGAAGCGGGACCGGAGCGCTCGGCCTCGGGAGCAGGGACATCAGGGGAAAAGCCCGGTGAGGTCAGGATCCCCAGAAGGCCAGGACCTGTCCCCAGCGGAGGTCTGGAGGCCATCCACGCCAGACACGTTCTCGGCAGCACGGGAGCTGATAGAGCTCACGGCCTCCCCGAGCCTGGCACAGCAGGGCACGGAAGAGCACGCGGGGCACGAGAGCCATGTGGCCAAGTCATCCCCAGCACCGCAACCGGTACCTCCCAGGCCTTTGCCCAGGCAAGAGCCGGGCACGGCACCACCGGCACTGGAGTCCCCGGTACGGGAGACTTCATGGAGGAGGATGCCTCTCCCCGTGGAGCCGGCACTGCCTCCACCGGCACCGCGCGTTCCGGCACCAGCAGCACATGCTATGCTGCCCCCATCGGCACCGCCTGCCCCCCATAGAGGGAAGCTGGTGGCCATGGCTCACCATGCGGCGCGGAGAAAACATGGGGCTTCGGCACCGCCGTGGTCGGCGTCGGAGCTTTCTTCGGAGTCTGAGGTGGAGTCTCTAGCCGCATCAGTCTCCTCAAGGTGGTCCGTTTCCCCGGGTCTCCTGCTCCTCTAGGAGGTCGGCGCACCGTTCCAGATCAGGTCACCGCTCCCCATCTCGGCACCGATCTTAGTGTCACAGCCCACCTATGGTCCAGACATGGTTCCCACAGTGCCAGCCACCTATGCAGTGGCCCTTTTGGACACTGTGGGCCTATCATCAGGTGCAGGGCCCTGAACCATCGAGATCAGGGTCCGGGGTGGCCTCATCGCACTTGGGCCTCAGGTCTGCCTCTTCAGCCACCCCCTTGACCAGGGAGCCGGCTTCAGAGACTAGGCCTAGCCCCCCGGAGTCACGAGGCGATTCAGTGCTACATCAGCCTCCGACAGTAGGCCCTGCGCGGAGCCCAGGCCCCAGGACTGAGCCGGCTGCCACGATTGCAGTCCAGCCTCAGCTGGTGGAGTCCTCGTCCTTGTCACCAGACAAGGCCCTGGCGGACCCTTCTCCAGGCATGCCCACCATGGACATGAGAACCCACCAAGACCTCCTCAGATGCCTTGCGCAGAACCTGGGGGTGCAGGCGGAAGAGGTTAAGAAGGTGGAGGACCCAATTGTGGACATTCTCACAGCAGATGCCCTGACCAGAATCGCCCTCCCACTTAATAAGACGGTCGCAAAGATAACTAAAACTCTATGGCAGACGCCGGCCTCCATCCCCCCCGACACAAAAGCGGGTTGAGGGGAGGTATTTTGTGCCTCAGGAAGGACACGAGGACCTCTTCGCACACCCACCGCCGGGTTCTGCGGTGGTTCAGGTGGCTTGCCAGAAAGAGAGGCAGGGGCAGTGGGGCCCTACTCCAAAGAGTAAAGAGCCAAAGAAATTGGACCTCTTGGGGAGGAAGGCATATGCTTCCCGGGTGGCAGTGGACAAGTTCAGGGCCCAGCTTCCCCAGGCCTCGCAGCGGGAGTTTGCTGCCTTTCTGGAGGAAGGGAAAATAGTCTCCAGAATGGCACTGCAGGCTGCCCTAGACGCAGTGGACTCAGCAGCTCGAGCCATGGCCATGGGCATAGTCATGCGGAGGTGCTCATGGCTACAGGTGTTGGGTATACCACAGGAGGTTCAAACAACACTGCAGGACCTTCCATTTGAGGGCTCTGGGTTGTTCTCAGAGCAAATGGACAGCAAACTACATAGCCTGAAAGACTCCAGGGCCACCTTAAAGTCCCTGGGCATACACACCCTGGCCCCACAGCGTTGCCCTCTTTACCAACCTCAGAGGGGTTATCAGCAAGGGCTGAGGTTTAGCAGTAGGAGGAAACCTAGGACCCCTTCTGCCAGGGGAAATAGGAGGAGGTCTCGGGGACCCTCAGCGCAAAACCCTGGACCCTCTAGTAAGTCCCAGGGCCTCAGGCCAGGGTTTTGAGGGTATGCCCGAGGATGGAGTTCCAGCCATTTCCCTAGATCGACCCTTTTACCACAGATTGTCCCATTTTTACCAGGCCTGGTGCTCTGTCACCACGGACTGCTGGGTGCTGGATATGGTACTCAGAGGATATATTATCCCAGTCCTTACGCCCCCACCCTTCCACCCCCTTTCCTGTCCCTCTTCAGGGACACCTCTCACGAGACCCTGCTAAGGCAGGAAGGCTCAGTGCTACTATCCCTAGGGGCAGTGCAAGAGGTTCCCCTGTCCCTCAGGGGCAGGGGTTTCTATTCCCGCTACTTCCTGATCCCAAAATCCAAAGGGGGCCCCATCCTGGACCTCAGAGGGCTCAACGCCTTTATCAGAAAGTCAAAGTTCAGGATGGTGACGCTAGCCTCCATCACCCCCTCCCTCGATCTAGGAGACTGGTACGCCGCCCTCGATTTGAAGGACGCGTACTTCCATGTTTCATCTGCCCCCCACCACAGGAAGTACCTCCAATTCACGGTGGGGGAGGATCATTACCAATTTGCAGTGCTGCCCTTTGGCCTTTCCACGGCACCCAGGGTGTTCACCAAATGCATGGCGATAGTGGCAGCATTCCTCCGAAGGCAGGGGCTGCATGTTTACCCTTACCTGGATGACTGGGTGATCAGGGCCTCATCCAAGGACAAAATACTGTCCCATGTCAAGTTGGCCAGGGAGGTGTTCCTGCGACTGGGACTCATAATGAATGTAGAGAAATCCACCCTTATCCCTACCCAAGCGACAGAGTTCGTAGGCGCTCACTTGGACGCAGTAAGTGGCAGGGCATCTCTGACCCGGGCACGGTTCCGGGCCCTGAACGATGTCATACGCGGCCTCCAGATTGCTCCCATGACCACGGTGCGGGACTGCATGAGACTTCTGGATCACATGGCAGCATGCACGTACGTGGTGCGCTACACCAGGCTGCACCTCAGACCCCTCCAGAACTGGCTGGCGATGGTATACAGGCCATCCCGCGACGGTATCGATATGGTGGTTACGGTCCCGCCAGCAATCCTCGTGACCCTGGACTGGTGGCTGAAGGATGTGGAGGTGTGCGGAGGGGGTGCCATTCCATCAACCCTCCCCCATGGCCCAACTGGTGACTGATATGTCTGACGCGGGCTGGGGCACCCACCTGGCGGATCTCCGAACCCAAGGTATGTGGTCGGAGGCAGAGAGGAACCTACATATCAATGTCAGGGAACTGATGGCAGTGCGGCTGGCCTGCCAAGCATTTATGCCCCAGCTGAGGGGGAAAGTGTGTGTCCGTTCTCACGGACAACATGACAGCGATGTACTACGTCAACTGTCAAGGTAGTGCTCGTTCCTCTCCCCTGTGCCAGGAGACAATAGCCCTCTGGGATCTGTGTATTGCACAGGGGACACATTTGCAAGCCACATACCTGCCGGGCTTTTGCAACACCCTGGCAGACCGCCTCAGTCGGACCTTTGTGGCTCACACGTGGTCTCTCAAAGGGGAGGTGGTGTCCTCTCTCTTCCGCAGGTGGGGCACTCCCCTGATAGACCTGTTCACATTCCATGCCAACAGGAAATGCCCCCGGTTCTTCTTCTACAGGGGTCAGGGGAGGGGTTCCATGGGGGACGCCCTGGTGGAGCTTTGGCCGGCAGGCCTCTAAAAATGCCTTTCCCCCCCTTCCCCCTGGTCCACGAGGTGATCATGAGGGTCAGGAGGTATGGGGTCACGCTCATTCTCATAGCCCCGGATTGGCCCAGACAACATTGGTGCATGGCTCTGGTGTTGCTGTCGGTGGAGGAGTCCATCCCCCTCCCGATGGTCCCAGACCTCCTAACGCAGGAGCTCGACCAGGGTCAGTTGTGCCACTCGAACCTGCAGTCCCTACACAGCAAGGCCTGGAGGATCAGTGGCTGCGGGAGGGGAAGCTCCTTTGCTCCGCCCCAGTAAGGAGGGTGCTCATGGAAAGCAGGAAACCCTCTACTAGATTCTCCTACCTAGCCAAATGGAAAAGGCTTTCTATCTAGGTCAACTGGAAAGGGGAAGCTCTGGAAAGGGCCCCAGTCCCCCTTATTTTAGACTACCTCCTCGACCTCCGGAGCCAGAGGTTATCTACCTCATCAATTAGGGTGCACCTGGCGGCCAGTGCGGCCTTTCACCAGGGAGAGGGTGGCAGGTCGGTCTTTGTGCATGACATCCTAAAGCGCTTCCTGAAAGGGTTGGACAGGTTATTCCCCCACGTCCGGCAGCCTATACCCCAGTGGGATTTGAACCTGGTACTGCGGGGGCTTATGGGCCCACTGTTCAAGCCACTGGCCACCTGTTTTCTCTCCCACCTCTCGTGGAGGGTGGCATTTCTGGTAGCCATTACCTCAGCCAGAAGGGTCTCCAAGTTACGGGCCCTCTCCTCGGAACCACCTTACATGGTGATTTCTAGGGACAAGGTGATGATGTGCCCCCACCCGGCTTTCCTCCCTAAGGTAGTTTCCCTGTTCCACATGTCCCAGGAGATTTTCCTACCAGTGTTTTACCCTAAGCCACATGCGGATGAGAGAGAGAGAGCGCTGCACTCGCTGGAAGTTAGGAGGGCTCTTGCCTTTTATTTAGACAGGACGCAGTCATTTTGCAAATCCACTCAACTATTTGTCTCCATAGCAGACAGGATGAAGAGTTCCCCAATATCAGCTCAGTGCCTTTCGTCATAGATCACGTCGTGTATCAGGACCTGTTACGACCTTAGAGGGAAGGTAGCTCCGCCTCTCATGGCCCACTCGACCAGGGCTCAAGCATCCTCCACAGCCTTCCTGGCCCAGGTGCCAGTCGTGGACATATGTAGGGCAGCCACCTGGTCCTCAGTCCATACCTTCACCAAACATTATGCCATCACACAGCAGGCTAGTCAGGATGCAGCAGTAGGTCAGGTGGTGCTGCAGTCCATTTCGCTCTAGGTTCCGACCCCACCTCCTTAAGGGTTTGCTTGGAATCACCTAGATGGAATGGACATAAGCAAGCACTCGAAGAAGAAAAGACGGTTACTTACCTCATAACTGTTGTTCTTCGATATGTGTTGCTTATGTCCATTCCGATCCCGCCCACCTCCACCTTCGTCGGAATCTCTGGCAAGAAAGAACTGAGGGGGTGGAAGGACAGCAGGGGGTTATAAGCTAGGATATGCCGGCGCCACTCCAGGGGGCTCCCTTGCTGGCCCAACAGGTACTGCTAAGGGAAAAAAAGCTTCAAGAACTTGTGCACGGGGCGCGCGCACACCTAGATGGAATGGACATAAGCAACACATCTCGAAGAACAACAGTTTCGAGGTAAGTAACCATCTTTTTTTAATAGAGGACCATCCAGATTTAGAGATCTTCAGTTCTTAGCCCTGTGTATCCCTAGTCCCTGGAATTCCATCTCAACAGTGAGGCAAAAGGACAACAGATTTAGGCAAACAAGCTGCACATTTATAATGGGGTTTGCAGCTTGATACAGAAATATGCAGAGAATTTATAAACCTACAGAGAATTCATCAGCTATACATAAACAAATTCCCCAAATTAACACACTAACAAGTACGTTCAGAACTACTGACCATGCAGTCAGAAAATCAGGGTTCAATCAACTACAGATTTATTTGGGCAAATCATTAAATTCTTCTAAGGGTACATTTTTATTCAGGGTTAAATATGTTGTCCTTAAACCTCCCTTGAATGCTGATAGTTCTCCAGTGCCTTCCTATAATTCACCACCTGTGCCCAGAAGAACTGCCAAGTTCTCTCACAAATCACTGGGGAAAAAAACATAGAGCTGCTCAGTTCACTACAGCACGAGGAACCATGTGATATGTTCCCAGAAGTCCTCCATGAGAAGGGCAGTACCAATGAGGATGTAGTAACCCTTATATGGCCTTGTAGTGTGGCTGCTCATACCCAGGCTAGGCTAGCCCAAGTACCGATCAGTCAAGTTACCTCTGCCATGAAAACTTATGCTATGGCTCAGTTCTCCATCTGTAACCTCTGTATCAGACAGAAAAAGCGATGTGAGAAAGGCATTGGTGGGTAGACTTCAAGCTTTTTGGGATTTATAATGTGTTTGTACACTGTCTAGTGCAATGGAGCCTAGATTTGAGTTGGGTTTCTAGGCACTACTGTAGTACAACTAAATAAACCAAGAAAAGCCCAATGTGTCTTCATGAAGGGTTACTGGAAAAATGCATCTATATCCAGGGTGATTGTAGCAAAACACTGCTATATCACATCTGCTGGAAATGGGAAAGGAAACTAAATAAATCAGAGATAATTCGTTTCAGTTGTACATTTACAGTCAGTCATAGAGACAGAGAGCACAATAAAAAAATACATGGAAAATATTACGGAGACTAAGGGGGGATATGATAGAGGTATATAAAATCATGAGGGGTGTGGAGAAAGTGAATAAGGAAAAGTTATTTACTTGTTCCCATAATATAAGAACTAGGGGCCACCAAATGAAACTAAGAGGCAGCAGGTTTAAAACAAATAAAAGGAAGTTCTTCTTCACACAGTGCATAGTCAACCTGTGGAACTCCTTGCCTGAGGAGGTTATGAAGGCTAGGACTATAACAGGGTTTAAAAGAGAACTAGATAAATTCATGGAGGTTAAGTCCATTAATGGCTATTAGCCAGTATGGGTAAGGAATGGTGTCCCTAGCGTCTGTTTGTCAGAGGGTGGAGATGAATGACAGGAGAGAGATTGCTTGATCATTACCTGTTCGGTTCACAACCTTTGGGGCACCTGGCATTGGCCACTATTGGCAGACAGGAGACTGGGCTGGATGGACCTTTGGTCTGACCCAGTATGGCCGGTCTTATGGTCTTACTGTGAAACTAAGATCATGAAATTGAGGTGGGAGGTGATGCACAAAGAACTTTTCTCAAGAAATGGTTGACTTGGGCAGAGGTTCAGTGGGGAAGAGAAGCCCTATGCTAAAGCCATGGTGAACTTTGCACCTTACACTGCATCTTTGAAAATCTGGGTCTCTTTTGAACATAGCTACACATTTTCCCTGAAAGTTAACAAATTCTGATTCTGTGGCTAACAAAATATACTGAGTAGTCTTTTTATGGGTGTCCACTTTCATAAATATCCACGTTGAGCTGCCTATAGTTTCTAAGTATCCCCCTAACAGATGCTAATTTAACTCACTAGGCAACAGACTGTGAAATCGGACATGACCGATTGATCACTTGCCATTGATTCACATGGAAACTAATGGAATGTAAAGAAAAAGTAAGAATCACTCACATGGTAAAGGAAGGTTATTTATTCATTTTACAAAATAAACTTTCAATTTATTAATTAGAACAGCAAGGAGGGATAGTCTTTGTGGATTTGAAGAAAATAATTAGCAGGGACATTACAAAACATTGAAGTACATTCTCAGCCTTGGGACATGGCTTTGTTAGAAGCCACTGACTAAAATTAATTGCACGATATTTCTGGCTAGAGGCACCATTCCATCACCAGCTGATCAAACTTGGCATATATAGTTTGGGCTCAGTGATCCCAGCATTCACAGAACTATGAATTGTGTTCAGCGTGCCAAATGTTCCACATCTATGTCTTTGGTCTTCAAAAACAAACAAACAAAAGAATACCAATTTCAAAGGAAGCTCTTTGGGCTATACCATTCAACAACAGTCTATAATCCATCTGTAATGTTCTAAGATACCAATAACCAAGAAATTTCTCATAAGGTAAGCAGCAGAAAAATATCGTAACATTTATGTGGAAAGTGTGGAGTAGAGAGATATGTGTATGTGCTTGAAGTGAAGAGATCTAAATTACAGCATGCAGAAGTACTACAGAAAGAGTATTGGTAAATTAACATTTCACTTTTTGCATAGAAACTATCCTTCAGAAAAACTGGTAACTTAGTTAACAATGAAATTATAAATAGTTGAATGATAGGAGTTACAACAGCAGTCCCTGGTAATAGGTCTGTCTTTTAAAAGTCTCAAGGGGTAGCTGAGTTAGTCTGTACAGGATAAACTTAAAAAACAACAAATGGTCTAGTAGCACTTTACAGACTAACAAAACATGTAGATGGTATCATGAGCTTTCGTGGGCACAGCCCACTTCTTAAGATGACTGGAGTTTTGAGTTTAGGATGTACAGTCCCAAAATAAATAGGGGAGAAGGGGTGGGGGGAGGAAAAAAAGGAGAGGGGAAGGAAACAAGGAGCAGAGGGTATGGAATTATCAAAGGGAAAAACAGAACTGGGAATCAGTAAGTAACT
Source organism: Pelochelys cantorii (assembly GCA_032595735.1). Taxonomy (NCBI): domain Eukaryota; kingdom Metazoa; phylum Chordata; order Testudines; family Trionychidae; genus Pelochelys; species Pelochelys cantorii. Next base: position 67,597,762 of record CM064328.1, read on the forward strand.
GAAGAGTGGGTAGTTAAAACAAAGCAGATAAGAATCAGAGTCAGATAGGAAGGGTACTAAGGAATCTACACAAAGAGCTGTTTGCACCTTCATTGAATGTTAGGTTGATAGTGTCCCAACCATCCCTCATCATGATTGAGGCTATTAGCATGAGAATTGAACTTGCGGATGAATTGTAATTCCAATGCCTCTCTGTGTATTTGGCTAGTAGAATTGGTTTGTGACAAGACAGCAACTTGAAGATCTTTTAAACAGTGATTAAGAAGACTGAAGTGTTTCCCAACAGGTTTCTGTATGTTCCCTTTACGTATATCTGATTTGTGTCCATTGATTCTTTCTCGTAGGGACTGTCCAAGTCTGTGAGCATATAAACCCATTTGTAACTCAATCTTTGCAAATCATAATGGACAACATCCTGACACACTTTGAGCCGAAAGGTGATTCGTTTATAGTTATCTAGAAGAATCAAACTAAAGTTTAATTAGAAAACTAATCAACAAAAATGCCAAACTCAAGTTTCCCTACAAGAAAAATTAATTTTCACCAGCGTCAGTCATTTCTCTGCATGTCTTTTAAAAGTTTAATATAAAAATAAAAATCACATTTGGACAGCCGGTAATGTCACTTGAGTCTTTCTGGTATTTCAAAAAATGTAATTAGAATTGTCCACGTTATTTACTTTTTATAAAAACTATTGTACTTGTAACATTTAAAATAAATAAACAATCTCACCAGTGTATCATAAGGGGATATTTTTAACATGTGATTTTTCTTTCCCTTCACAACCAACTACTTTGATTCTGAAGATCAGATTGGAAATATTGAATATCAGAATATTAAAAAGCATTCAGATAATATCGCTAAGAGAAAGAGACTTAGGGACACTGGAAAATTATTGTTCCAGCAGTATTGCTAATCCTTTCCTTTTAGGTCTTACACGATTTTTGCTTTCTTCTCATAATGATGGCTTTAATAAAAAGGCTAGTTTTTCCATTGCAGGGAGTGTCTTCACCATATAAGCTGCATTGCTGTTCTCCCAATCCAGCCATTCAAATAAACGGTCTTAAATAAATAGCAGCAGAAAAAATGAGAACTATACGAGAGAGTCTAGATAGAGCTATTTAAATAGCGGCAAAGCAAGCTAAGAAACAAATACTTTGTCAGAGACAAGGCTGTATTGTATGTTCATGCCCCTTTATACTTTGACCTGTTAGCCATTATTGCCATTACTGGATATTATTCTGCTAGAAAGCTATGAGGTTTCCCCTGCTGCTTCTTTTTTGGCATTAAAAGAGGGCCTTGTCTCTCCTTTGTTGTTGCATCTTCAAGCCAGCACCACATTTGGGCTGTATCTAGACTACACCTCTCTGTCGACAAAGAGATGTAGATTAGGCACGTTGAAATTGCTAATGAAGCAGGGATTTAAATATCCCATGCTTCATTAGCATAAACATGGCCACCAATTTTTTTCGAAACGGAACTTTTTTGAAAAAAATGGCAGTCTAGACGCGGATCTTTTGAAAAATAAAGCCTTTTTTGAAAGCTCCTGTAAACCTCATTTTATAAGGGATAAGGGATCTTTCGAAAAAGGGTTGTATTTTCGAAAGATCCACGTCTAGACTGCCTTTTTTTTTAAAAAGCTCCGTTTCGAAAAAAAGTGGTGGCCATGTTTATGCTAATGAAGCGTGGGATATTTAAATCCCCGCTTCATTAGCAATTTCGACGTGCCTAATCTACTTCTCTCTGTCGACAGAGAGGTGTAGTCTAGACACAGCCTTGGGGACTTGATCCAAAGCCCACTGACTTCAATGAGCCTAAGATCAGGCTCTTGCAACCCAGCTAATGTTACATGAGATTTCTTTGTTTCACTCCTGCACCTTCTACGGGGCGAATCATCTTTCCAGGGAAGCTGTGCAGTAACAAAATCTGATGATGATGATTCCACTAAGAAATATGCAGGCTCTTGAATGCCTTAGAAGTAGAAGCTTGTGATTAGGTGTATCACTGGATTTCTCACTTTACTGCTTGCTATTTCCTAATTTGATTGAATTCACTGATACCTAGGGGTGTTTACTAATTTGGCATTATTGTTCTTGATCTCACAGATCTCATTTGCAAGCTTTGAAGAATAGGTTGTACTCTGCCCATTGAAAAAGCTTGCGATGTATGTAACATTTTCTAGTGAAAGTTTCAGAATTCCAAACCTTTTCTCTCCCCAGATTTCTGTGGATTCTGAAGTTATACAGTAATATATTCAATTTAATAGAAATCTGTTATATAGTGTAAGAAATACCCATACAATATTCCACAAACAGAGGGGAAAATAATTACTATTTTCTTGTGAAGATTTCCATTGTTTCTTGTTTTGTGGATAATTGGAAAAAAGGAGCGGAACAGAGAAGTTATCCCAGATACGCCAGCAAAATCTAAGAGAATATGCAGAATAATTCTGTTTCCTGAACAAGTTCTCACTGTCAAAAGGAAAGTTCTGAGTGAGGATTCAAACAGTCAGGAAAACCTCAGGATAGAATTTCTGATCAAAATTAGAGCTCTAGAGAAGGGGACTGGATAGCTGCGTGTCGGAATGCTTAACGTTCTCATCTGTAATCACAGATGCTGAAACTATGGGTGTTGGGATGCATCCACTGGCTTGAATTGGATTCCATCATGTACAGGGTCTACAGTTTGGTTCAGTGGCTCTAAGCACCCCAACTATCAATTTTCCCACTACCCCTGTCTGTAATGTGGGATACCCATGTTAAAGTCCCTATTCCAATCTCGGAGGCAGGAGGGGTCAGTCTCTCCCTCTTACCTTTTCATTCAACATTTTTGAAATGTCTGTTTTGTTCCAAAAACAAATTCCAAAATCTCAAAACAGTTTCCAAGAAAATGGAATTCTTGTTTTCCAATCATCCATAATCATAAAGGAAAGTCCAGAGCAGCTGGAAATTCTGAGAGAGTGGCCCAAAGAGGATAAGAAATGTGAAAAGGGCTACACAGACTGAAAGGATGGATTATTTGTGTAGTGCATGTTCCTGAAAGTTTTGAGCAAAGACTATAAGTACTGTAACAATGAGCCATTGTTAGAAGGCTCCTTTTTTATCAGCACAGAACCACTTTTAACCATCTAGTGGTTGTGTTATCTCTTTGGGTAGAGAGAAATGCCTCTCGCAAGACCACTGCCCTTCCTTATTGCCTTCCCCTTTCTTTAAAGACCCACTTGTAGGAATAATCAGGTGCTAGTTGAAATAATTAAAATGTTTGATAGGTTCTGAAAAAATCTGAATAATTTTACATTTTACTTCTACTTACATTATTTTGTGTTGAAGTTTGGAGAGAGAAACCATTCCAGCAGATCTTTTATCCATTTATTAAAAGATTAAGTAAACAGTTAGAAAACAAAAGTGAGTTGAAGCAAAATATTGTTAGCTAATTTAACTTATAAATCAAGCTTACAATAAAAATGCAATAATCAAATCTAGATTATAGTTAAAGTATAAGCAATATATTGATGGTTCAATTTATCTCACTTGCCAATTACTACAATAAGTAACTAAACAATGATAATAAACAAGTTAAGGAAAACAATTTTGTTAGTATGTCACAGGAAGGTTACAAGGATAAGTTGCTCCCTTTGATTAAATCAGCAGTTTTCCTAGGCACCTGTTAAAAGCAAAGGCTAGTTCTTGCTTTTGTTTTAAGGAATTATTGCCCTTAGAATGATTTCCTAGTAACTTCCTCTGTTGGCTGCTTTCTCTCGTTGAGCTTTACGGCTCACAGAGACTACATCAAACTGTGGTTTATTTAATCTATTTCTCCACCGTACTTGAACACAGTGCTCACATCTTTCTGGCAGTCTGGCACAAATACACAATGATTTCTAGAATCCCACACTCTCCTTGTCTTTGGAATGACTCTCCTTTAAAACAGACATCTCTTGCTAACAGATGTTAGGGGTTAAGTGTCGACTTCGGGGAACAGCTAGTAACAAACAGGCAGAGAAACACTTACACCCACTCAGTCATATTAATGGGCCTTGGAGCTATTCTTGAATTGCTCTGCAGAAGGATTTTCACACCTTCTTAAAGTCTTCAGCTCATGTGATCGGGATTAGTTTGGAACGAAGTTGATATTTACTGGTAGGTTGTTGTTGGGGCTTTTTTTTGCATTGGGGAAGGGAGAGACTTTGGTCTCTTCTCTCTCTCTCTCTCTCTGCAAGAGTTGTAGACTTCAGGCTTGGCTTACCAGATGGTCAGAGTTTTTCACTGGATTAGGGGATTGTGGAGGCCTGAGTCAGAGCAAGTGGGGACCCCTCCCCACCCATTACATGTGAAGTTCCCCCCTGCACCAGCCTTCCAGTGCTCCTGACAGGAAAATGGGGTCAGGGCACAGTGGCTTCCCTCCCCACATGGCATTCTTGCCGGGGAGTGGGGTCGGGGCATATGGACTTTTTCCCACTCACTGGCAGGAACATCAGATGGGTAGAGTGGGTCTGGGCCTGGGGTGCCCATTTTTTCAGAGGCTACCTCAGTTGACTAGGGCCCTAAGCAATGGACCGTGTTGTCCCAGTGGCTAATCTGCCACTGCTTTCACCTTTTGTTCTTTGGATGGCCAGTCCAGGGAAGAAAATAGGATATATCCTTACGCATCTTCAGGGGACACCTAAATATCTTCAGAGGCCAATATCTGAAGAAAGCCAATGAGCTGGCATCCCTGGCATTTGAAGTCACATCAAAGATTCTAGGTTAGCAGTGTGTGCATATCATAATAACCACAAATGGATGTCCCTTGAAAACAGGATACAAGGAAGAACAATGTGTTAATGAAATTATCGACAGACTTTCATTTAGGCCCAAGACATCATTTTAAAAATATAATTAATAATTTGTCAGTGTTTACTTACTCCCCCCCCCCCACCTTCCAACACATCCTTGTGGCAATGGATTGAGATACGGGGAAAAGAATTATCAGGCATGGGTTAAGTCCAGGGGAAGTGTTCGGCCTTATTTTAATAACCTTTTGCCTACAAACCAGAAAACTGCTTCAAACTTCTAGTAATCTAACTTGCATTAAACATCTGACCAACTAAAGTTACTCAAGCCTAAATCCAAATATAGCTTATGTTCCCTACACAATTAAACCAACTTATTTCTTCTGCAACAAAAGTCAAGATATTCTCTACTCCTAGGATGTTCTATCAGAACGTGTTCTTCAACATTAGCAGTGACAAATTAATTTATAGCTTCATTTAAACACTCTTTACATGAGAGAGAAGAAACACAATGGAATAACATAATCGCAAAGTCCCAGGCTCGTAAAAGCCACACTCATACAGCTTCAACTTTGCCTATGCTAGAGAATTTTAGAAAAAAATCCCCACCAGTGAATTTTTTTGCTAAAATTCCACCAATGCTAGGACCAGTTCAATTGATATAAACACAGGAGAGCCCTAGTATAGATGAGGTTCCAGTGACTTCCAGTATTTTACCATGTTATTGAAATCTAAGGGAAGTGATACTAAACAGAATATCCATGTTCACATTAATTTTTTTTAAATCAATTTTGAAAGCTCCCACAGAATTTCTATAACCTGCCTCACTGAGCTGCCCCGGAAACCAAGGGCTCATGTTGCAGAACTTAGTTCTTATTTGATGACAAGCAGAAGAGCCTTTGGACTTTAGCTAATTAAATGGATTTTGCTACACTCATTGATAAAAAAAAATCTTAAAACCCACTCAGTTGTGCTTCCCATTCTATCTAGAAAGATACTCACAAATCCTAAATGTACTATTCAAGCCAAAGCCCCACTGACTTTAGTAAAGGTTGCCCTAATAAAATCCCCCTTCCTGCAAACTCTTTGCATGCAAGTATTCCTGTTGAACTGTATGAGACTACCCAGAGGTGCAAGGTTAGAAATATGCTCAAATGTTTGCAGGGTTGCAGTCTACATGAAAACTTCAGGATTGTGCTATAGTTGGTAGGAAGCCGTAGGATTAGGGATGTAAAGTAGTAGCAAGAAAAGTCTCATTTCAGGCCTATAGTCCAAAGAACCCACAGTTGAATTAATTTGCCTTCATGGGTTATCTCTTGAAAACACACTGTACTAGCTGTATCCTATTCAAAAGCAAAGAAAGAGTCACTGCCACTGAAATTGACTGGGGAAACAAAAATAAACCATTTAAATCATAGAAAGGATATGATGTAAGTGAGGAAGTAGCATCAAATTTATCACTGAAATCTGTCTCTAAGTGCTTGGTACGATCTTGTTTTTGCATCTGTCACTCACCACCTTAATAGGATCTTAATTCTCTGTGTGTATTAATGAACCATTGATTGGAAAACTCATGAAGTTTTAAAATCTCCTCCCTTATGCATGTGTTATAAGGCAAGATGAAACAGTGTTGTTGAAAACAGCTGAAAAAGCTCCCATTTTGTAGAAATGTGGGATACTTTAACAACATGGGATTTTTTCTATTTCAGACATGAGCCACTGATGATGGGGGATTGGAACTTGCTGGGCAGCATCCTAGAGGAAGTGCACATCCACTCCACCATCGTGGGCAAAATCTGGCTCACTATCCTTTTTATATTCCGCATGCTGGTGCTGGGAGTGGCTGCTGAAGATGTTTGGGATGATGAGCAGTCTGAGTTCATTTGTAACACCGAGCAACCTGGCTGCAGCAATGTCTGTTATGACAAAGCCTTCCCCATCTCTCTGATCAGATACTGGGTGCTACAGATCATCTTTGTCTCTTCCCCATCCCTAGTCTATATGGGGCATGCACTTTATAGACTTAGGGCCCTTGAGAAAGAGAGGCAAAAGAAGAGAGCTCATCTCAGAGCCCAGCTAGAAGAGCTGGAGCCCATCCTGGAGGAGCACAAGAAAATGGAAAGGGAGCTGAGGAAGTTAGAAGAACAGAAGAAAGTGAACAAGGCACCCTTGAGAGGGTCTCTATTGCGCACCTACGTCCTGCATATCTTAACCCGTTCTGTGGTGGAAGTAGGTTTTATGATAGGCCAGTACATTTTATACGGGCTTCAAATGCATCCCCTTTACAAATGCACTCGTCCTCCTTGCCCTAACACAGTGGATTGTTTTGTGTCCAGACCCACAGAGAAGACCATCTTTATGATTTTTATGCATAGCATCGCAGCAGTCTCCCTGTTCCTGAACATCCTGGAGATTATCCACCTGGGACTAAAGAAGATAAAAACAACCCTGCATGGGAGGCAAAGAAGAGAGACAGCAATGGCAGAGGAGGAGACAAGCATTTGCAACTTGAAGAAGAACTCGGTGCTACAGCAAGTTTGCATCATGAGAAATTCCTCCCCCCAGAACAGCTATAAACTTTTGCCCACCCAGCAGGGGGGGCTGCCTGTTTATCTGCCTCCAGCACAAGGGTACAAAGTGCTCCAGACCCCTACTGATCATGGCCAGCGGGCAGGAGGGATGGGTGCTGAGCAGCGCCGGTGCAGCACAGACAGGCCTAAGAGTGACCAGCACCATGGACAGGTCCCTCGCCTCCACAAGCACCCAGAGCACCCCCAGGAAAGGGAGCAGCACCACAGACAGCTCCCCAACCAGAATGTGGAACAGCCACCCCGACACCCTTCTTCCAGCAGCGAGGAGACCCACAAACAGCCCCAGCAGGGTGTTGAGAACTGCCCAGGGAGTGAACAGCACATCCCAGAGCCGCCCAGAAACCCCATGCAGCCGGCCAAGACCCCCACTAATGCTGGTCCACTAGAGATTCCCCAAGGCCCCCGCAATGTGCTCCGCAAACACAGCCGGGTGGGCAGCTGCAAAGACTACGGGGATGATCGTGTTGACTCTCCAGATAGCGGGCACTATCAGGGCAATCGCAAAGCCAGCTTCCTGTCCAGGGTGCTGTCCGAGAGCCAGCTGGCCAGTGACACAGAGAGCTCCGATTCCAGGAATGGCTCCAGCTCTGAAGCCAAATGCAGAGAGGACAGCAGCCCTCCCATCACCCCACCGCCCCCTTCTGCAATGGGACGCAGGATGTCCATGGTAAGTAGAGCCAAGTGGCCTGCCCTCAATAGCTGCTTGTGAGAGTTACTGCTCTTTGGAGGGCAGCTGAGCTTTAGGCCAGGACTTGGGGTGGCCAATCTCCGGCTAGAGTAACAAATGATATACCCTGGCCTTCCTCATTCTAGTAATGGGTCAGAGCCATTAATGGTGAAAAGGCAAAAAGGTTGAAAAGAAAAAACATACAATTATTTCCTATATGTCCCTAATAATCACTGGAGGTTTCAAATCAAACTATCTCCCTCCTTAAATTGGATGGTCTTTGGGCTTTAAAGTGAACATTATTAGTAAAAGATCATTTCTCACTTTTTGGCTTTGGTCTCTCAGGTTTCTTTTCTATTTAAACTATATAAACATACACCCCAAAAGATCTTTAAGGGATTTTACCAAATCTTCATAGAGGTTCATCCTACTCCAGGTTTCTTCACAATACAAGGAATTAAAATCCTGGATCCACTGAAATCAGTGTGACAACTCCCCTCAGCTTCTGGGGGCAGGATTTCTCTTGGACTATAACTTTGGGTTTAACCATTGCCTAAATGGTTTATTAAGTCTTTTTCAAAAATGTAAAATATCTACTAGATTAAGTATTTTTTACCATAAAACACTAAATACAGCAAGTGGGTAATTTCATTTTTAGCAATTGTTCTTATTCTATAACCACACACTCTTTCTGAAACTAGCTTGTTTACTTTCAAACAATTATAATTTGGATCCAGATGCCAACAATTTACTTTCCTTGGCATTCTTTAATAACTACCCTTTTTAATAATAAAAATATATGTCTGAATGCCTGCCTAAAAAGTAGAAAATATATTTGTACATTATTCAGCACATTAGCATTTATAGTCTCCAGTTTCAATTGTGTCATAATCTCTTTAATTCATAGACAATCAGCAAATACCATGTAGAAGAAAATTCTCATTCTCTTAAAATACAGAATCATCATTTTCTCCTTTGTTGTTTCCAGTATTCCCTGATGAGATGGATCAGAATCCATCTTGCTCGTTTTCTATGTCTCCTTAGAGTCTGAGGTCTCTTTCCTCCTCAGCAACACACTATTATGAGCAAATCCTACCTGTCCTCTTCCGTCTACTGTGACTCGCCACAGAATTTTGAATCAACTTTAAGGTCTGGGTCCTTCACTTCAAGGAGTTTTATGGCCTGGACCTAGAATATCTGAAAAACTGCTCCAGAATGAAGACACTGGATAACAACCATGCTCCCTTGGCACAGTAGACTCTTGAAGAGAATAGGGAAGCTCAACTGTGGAGGAGTCAGAGCTTTCACAGGAGCCAGTCTGTCTCTAGAATTAACTCTCCCAGGAGCTATGACAAACCTCCCATTACAAGTACAAAGTGTATTTTCTTTGACATTGCTATATACATACATAGGAACAGACATATTTCTACAAAACTACCCAAAACAAGACACTCCACTGCACATGTTTCTCTTACGGAGAGAGGATGAGAGAACAAACAAAACATGACAAATGTTAGTCCTGCTGCTTATTGCACTGCTGGAAGATATTCAGATACTCTGATGATAAGTGCAGCATGAGGACTTGAATAGAATAGAATGGGATTATTTAAATGTTAAGCAGTAAAACCAGACTAGAATTTAAGCAGCATCTCAAAGAAAATTTATGACAGCCTTGCCTGATAAGTATCAGAGGGGTAGCCATGTTAGTCTGAATCTGCAAAAGCGGAAAGTGGGAATTTCCACTACATGCATCTGACGAAGTGGGTCTTTGCCCATGAAAGCTTATGCTCCAATAAATGTTAGTCGATAAGGTGCCTTCCCTGAAATTCTTAAATACTGAGGATGGCAATATCTGGCAATGTCTTGCCTTTGGGGTCAGATCTTCCAAAGAAATATATAGTCAATTTGCAAAACTAAACCATTTCAGTGTTCTTGAAAGCAGCACACATTGTTTAGCATACCAGTGTCTATGGTAAGCACCCTTCATGGAACATTATCAGTGTGACTGTCACAAGCATTTTGAAATCTGTATACACGCCTCAGCTAATCTGTCACTTCCTGCCCACAATGTATCTATGAGATCCCAAGCCAGACATGCTGTTACATACAATTTGATCACTACTTGCAGCAAATGCAGTTTGGTACAAATACTGCTAAGAGACTTGATGAAGAACAATATAAATCTTCCAATGCACCAAAAATATTGCCCTAGGAAATTGAAAAGACTATACGCTAATGTTTCTAATGTATCATTGGCCAAACTTTGCTCCTGTTTACATCAATGAGAGTTTTAACACACAATAAGGTTTAGATTTTAAAAAATTAGTACTATTTACTTACTTCTTAATCAGGAATATTGGGAGGATTAATTATTTGATCTTAATATAAGGCAACAAAAATGAAAACATTTAATAAATTTAAATTGAAGTACAAAATAGTCTATTTCTCCTCTGTTTAATAAAGGCCTGAAATAATTATCCAGACAGACAAAGAATAGCCACCCTGAAACTTGACAAACCTACAAAGCACAATACCTAAATACATTTTCAAACAGGAATTTAAACAGCCAGAAATATACTATCCACTCTATAATGTTACTGATAAAAAAATTGAGGGAAAACACTCCCAAAGGGGTTGATATTATCACTTCTGTCTACTTCTCCAAACTACCATAATCACCTCGGGTATGTCTACACAGCAAAGTTATTTCGAAATAACTTTACCAGTGTCTACACAGCCAAACCGCTATTTCGAAATTAAATCGAAATAGCGGAGGGCTTATTTCGAAATTAGTAAACCTCATTCCACGAGGAGTAGCCCCAATTTCAAAACTGCTACTTCGACATAAGTGATGTGTAGACACTTATTTCGAAATAGGGGGCCTCCAGCCCTTCCCAGGGTGCCCTGGTGGCCACTCTGGGCACAACCAAGAAAACTCCTCTCCCTCCCCCCTCTCCCCAGAGCCCTTAAAGGGGTAGACTCTGGCCTCAGTGCCTGTGCCAGTTCTAAGCCTGCCAGCCCAGAGCCAGCAGTCGCTGCATCTGACCCAGTGGCCCAGCATGAGCCAGGCAGCCAGTGCCAGCCAGCCCTCCACCGCTCCTCAGGACCAGTCTGCCAGCTCCCAGGAGCCTGCCAGGGGCTGGAAAGGGAGGGCGCCTGCCTGGTCCAGTGCGGAGATCAAGGACCTAATTCAGCTTTGGGGGGATGCCTCCAACGTCCATGATCGCCGCACTAAACAGAGTAACGCAACCATCTACAGGCGGATGGCTACCAGCCTGGCCACCAAAGGCCACATGCGAACCCAGAAGCAGGTTCGCATGAAAATAAAGGAGCTGCGGCAGGCGTATGCCAGGGCCACAGGGGGCAGCTCCCAACCAGGGGCAAACCCAGACCCCTGCCTCTATTTTGATGCCATGGACCGCATCCTGGGGGGCAAGACGGTCCATGTCCCCCAGGTGGTCATCGACCCTGGGGCAGAGCTTGCTGCCTCCTGCTGCTCCAGCCCCTGCTGCCTCCCCAGATACCGCTCCTCCTCCCACTCCTTCTCCCCCTCCTGCTTATTCCTCCCCACACCCCTAGGGATGCCGAGGCCCCTGCACCCACAGTGCTGGGAGACAGTTAGGCTGGTGAGACCCTCAACCCTGAGCCCTGAGCTTCTCCTTCCCCTTCCTCCCCTTGCCTCCCCCTGCCAGCTCCCTCCTCCCAGGTTTCCTCCTCCCCTCTCCCACACTTCCTCCTCCCCTCTCCCATCTTCTTTCCCCAGTCTCAATTCAGTTTCATTCCCCCCCCCCCAGTTTTGTTCAATAAAGAGACTTTGTTGTAATGAACATATGCGTCTTTTATTGTACAGCAGGAAGGGGGGTTAGGGAGGGGTAAGTGGAAGGACATGAGGGAGGAATGAGGCACAAGCCCCCAGTGGGGCACACCAGGGAGACTGTTACTGCCTGCAGAACATGCTGCCAGGCTCGCAGCAACATGTCCAGGAGAAGCACCAGAGTGCAGGGCGGCTCCGGCTCCATGCTGCAAAGTGCTGTGGTGTCCTGAGTGAGGGCAACCACAGCACACAGAGAAAAAAATGCTTTGCTGTCCCTCAGCGAGGTAGGCAAGAAAGCAGGGAAACCTTAGAACCGGCTGTCCGGGGGGGTCCCTTTAAGCACAGGTGTCAGATTGCCTCAGGCAGCAGCCACACAAGGTAACCCTGACCTGATGCCCTGCCAAAACCGGTTCCGGACAGCCTTAAATGCGATTCAGCGTCCTATCAGTGTGGACGCGCTATTTTGAAATGCATTTGTGTCTAGATGCGTTATTTTGAAATAAGTTATTTCGAAATAACTATTTCGAAATAACACTGTAGTGTAGACATACCCCTCTATATTTGCTGGAATAGGTCTCAGATATTTTTTTCCTGTCATCTATGCCATAATCTCTACCAGACTTTGATTAAGGCACTCAGCAACATCTATTGGATGGGATAGAACAAAGCTGGTTATGTGCATCTGAAAACACAGTCTCTGCCTAGTTAATCCCCTCATTACAGATAGAATCCTGCTGCACCCCATATTTGAGATTCCTAGGCCAAGTAAAGCAATTGCCAACCAATGAAGTCTACTCTCTCTCTCTCTCTCTGAGATAAAAGTTTGAATTTACAAAAGAATCAAAACCATCCACTGCTAGTAGAACTGCTGCTAGTGCTTGTATGTGAGTCAACAACATCCCAGGATTAATGATATTGAAGGCAGCTGGTAGATCTAGTGATCTGATCACAGACACTTGATTTGATCCATTACCAGGAGGAAATCACTGACCAATATTATCAATCTCCTGGGCAAACAGAAGTATCTACACAGACTGAGAAGGGTCCAGGAGACCAGTAGAGTCTAGATGCTATGAGAATTGCCTCCTCACAACTCTTGCTATATTATTATTGAAAAATTGAAGACTGGATGGTGGGCAGTAATTATTATGATTTTTTCACAAAAGGCTACATCACTGCTTCCTTCTAAGTGTTAGGCAATTTGCCCTTCTTAAGAGGCATTAATTTCCACCAGTGATGGACTAAATACTTCTCAACTGGCCCTCCCCAGTTGGGAAAAAAATTGGATCCTAATTACAGATCTAGCACAAAGTTCTTCAACACCTAGGGTACTTCTAAGCAACACTGTCCTTAACTGAGTTTGTCATCTGGGATACAGCTCTGTCCTCACAAATGCAAATGCATTGTTCTGGATCAGATTACTTATATTTGCAAAACAATAAATTTAATCACCAAATGTGGGGCTCAGACCAGCCATTGAGAATAGACAGTCCAGATTAGTTAAATTGACTCTGAAATTTGATAGACGCTCAAACCATTCTTTTGCATCTCGTATAGCCATGGCATAAGCATTTTAAAAACCTTTTTGAAGCTTTTACCCAAGACTTTCACCATGGGCACTCTGTCACTTCATTTGTCAGAGGTGATTCATAAACCAGAGTAAGCAGTAAGAGCGAACCTGGGGAAGAGAACATCAAGCAGACACATTAGGAGGGGAGGCCAAAAGGCTATTAAAATATCCTGTAGACAGAGCTATACTTTGCAAAAACGTCATTTTTCATCGGAGCTCTTTGAAAAATTGCTTGATTTTCATTTAGAACAGTATTGCTTAGATGTACTTCAGGCTAGACCACCAAACAGGGCCTTCATTATGAGATACAGGAGAGAAGTGCTATAAGCACAAAGTTGGGAGAGAATGAATATTCAGCCGATGATACAGGTATAATTTCCAGTTGCATTCACCTGACCCAAACACAACCACCAGAGCATGACTTGCTTTATGAGGGGGCTTGCAACAAGCTAGAATATTTCAAGGCCATCATGGTTGTCATGAAGTCCTCAGCTGACTCAGGGACTTCGTCATCTATGTGAATGCTGACATCAATAAGAATGATCAGCCTCAGAGGTTCCAGAACCATAGTAGTCAGGAATTTCATCAGTTCCCACAGAACCTTTTCAGCAGGGTAATCAGGACAGGGATATGGGTCCTCTTTACCCCAGGACTCACATGGAAAATGTACACCTAGCTTATCTGGGCTCCATCTGCTCTATTACACTGCTATAACCCCTTCTCCCCACATTTTAATCATGTAACTGAAGGGAAAATGGAATCCTGCCTCAGGGCCTGACTGTACAAGTCTTCTTCACATCAGTAGTCCTCCCTTGAACAAGTACTCACAGAGAAGTCAATGTGAAATGACCCATTGACTTCAAAAAAATTACATTCATGAGGGAGGATTTACTGAGGCATGAGTCCTTGCTATCTACATTTGTTATATTTTACCCTTTGGGTTCATTCCTCCATTAACTAGATCAGATACAAAGTGGACCAGTGAAGGACCTGACCTTGTGAACTGTAACTTTCTTCTCATGAGAAGACCTAGTGATATCAGTAGAACTCCCATGTCTTGACTTAGGAGCGAGCAAATGCAGTATGCTTGTCTGCACTGAAAGACAATCAAGGAGTGATTCACTCACATCATTCCAAAAAGCATTTTGTAGTTTCAAAACAGAAATGGCAAATTTGGGCCTCGTAATATTTTGGTTTACTTAGACAGCTGAGGCTTAACATGTTGTACCTGACCCACATTGCATACCTCAGAGCTCCCTGTGGGTCAGGAGGCCTGATAGACACTTATCTCACTCTGGGTTCCAGGAAGAGTAAGTTGAGCACCACTCCCAACAGTACTCCTTGTGCTGCCTGCTTCAAGCCAAGCAACTGGGAGCTATTTGGTTCCTGGTCTAGGAGTTACCTGAAACTTCTCAGTGGGGAGCAGAAAATGTTCTACTTTGTGTTCTACTTTGACAAAGGGGTGAGAGGAGAAATTTACTTCCAAGTAGTCACAAGTGGAAGGGGAAGATCTCTTATCTTTGCTGACTGGCATATGAAAGGCCTGATAATGAAGTAAATGAAAGAAGAGAGGCATGAATGCACAGAATGACGTTTATAGTGAGCATGATCCCATAGTTGCTAAGGGCAGATCTACACTATAAACTTAAGTCAATCTATGTTAAGTCGACTTATAGGTACCACAGTATTTACCAAGTGGGGAGTGGACAGCCTGGTGGGGTGACTGGGCTTCTGGCAGGGAAATCTGCACCTGGTGTTTGGTCAGCTGCCACATTCCCACTGGGGAGCTGAGAAGCCTGGGTGAGCTGCCCTATTACAGGCAGGGAGTGGAGAGCCCACGCGGCAGCTGAGCTTCCGGCAGGGAGATCTGCACCTGGAATCTGGTCGGCTGCTGTACTCTTGGTGGACAACAGGGAGCTGGGAGCCTGGGCAGCAGTGCAGATTGGTGTGGGGAGCCTGGTCAGCAGGCCAGCTTGGAGCAGAGCCTGAACATTTGGAAACTGACAAGAATCAGAGCCTGTAGATGTAAGTGACGTGGTGTCTTACAGGGAAACTGCATTGACCTAACTACACCTGCATAAGGCCGACACCTCTCATGAAGGTGAACTTACGATGTCAGTGTAGTAGGGCACCTACATCGCTGGAAGCAAGGCGGTAGTGTGTACGCTGACATAATTAGGTTGATGTAAGCTGTCTTACATTGACTAAACACTAGAGTGTAGAGCAGACCTGTGTCCTCAGTTCTCAGTGAAGATATTGAGAGTTGTGTGTGCTCAGAACCTCACAGGATCAGACCCAAATTGGGTTTCTGATTTTTACCTGCCAGGGAAAAGGTATCAGTGGGTAAAATCTTGGCCATACTGAAGTCAGTGGGAGGTTCCCCCCCAACCCTTGCTGCTTACTTCTCCATTCAGCTTTGGGTTATTTCCCCAATGGTAATATGGCTAGTAGTGCCTGGAGATAATGCAGACAGCTGAGGGCTGCTGTTCAGTTTGGCCTCTTACAATCTTTTCAGGACCCACAAATGGTGTCACATCCTTTTGGCAGCACTTAAGGAATAAATAGCCATTAATTTAAACTGAAACCTGCCACACCCTAAGGCCTTGAACCAGCCAGTGGAAATGACTGCATATTAAAATAATGATATGGGTCTGTTTGCTAGTCAAACAGCAAGGACTGTGACAGCTGAGTCTCCTCAAGACAGTGTGTTGGGATGGAAAACTGAGAAAAGCCACTTTGTTTTACTCAGACGTTGGAAAAGCTTTGAACATGAATTTGTTATGGTTGTGTTCCTCTATCAGCTCTTGTTGTTACTTTTCATGCAGTTTCTTTCTATGTGACTGTTTTAATTCTTGAATCCTCTGGATTATTTGTATGCTGCAAAGTGAACTCTACCCAGAAGTGCTCCAATTTTGTTTGTGAGGAAGACAGCCGATGTAATATGGCCTCTAAAGTTTACTTGATCAACTAAACTAGTCCTCCTCCATCAGGCTCACAGATCATGCAGGTTCAAAATGACAAACTGGTGGGCTAATAAGAAATGGATGCTCAGGTGTCTGCCATCTGAGAGATGAGTATATTAACAGGGACCGGGCTCTAATGAGTGTGAATCTTTGTCCATTCATCTCTAGCAAACCTCAAAATGTTGTGCATTCATTTGCTTGCACGTTTCCAGCATCAGATTGGCAGGATTGATTTACTGACTTTAACAGAGTTACTCCTTTTAGGGATAAAGACAATAGGGACTTTTCTTTTACAATTGAAAAATATAATGTAAAAGTATTAAATAGATTTTTTTGAAAATTCCAACTATATTTTGATGGAACCTAGGTTAACAAATAGCCCTCTCTGTCTTCTATGAGACCAGTCTCACTCTCTCTTTTTCATTATCTTTCAGAGCATGCTCCTAGAACTATCATCTATCATGAAAAAATAATGCCAGTCTGGGGACAAGAAACAAACTAAGGAATCCAGTACAAACCATTGCTCAGCAGGAAACAAAAAAAAGTAGCCTGTTTTTTTTCCTGAAGCTAAAAAGACATGATGGAAGAAAGCCCTTGCTTTATACACTGCTAAGATTTATGTCAGCACATATAGAGCAATGTAGCCTGACTCCCGTGGTGGGCTGACAACCTGCTTAAAAACCTCAAGATTTTGCTCCCATATACCAAGCAGCAGGTGCTTTGTGTGTGCAGTTATTGCAGAAATAGCCGTGTGTCCTTGGAGAACATTTGGAGGCACAGCTTGTAGAATTTCTTTTTAGAAGATGCAAGATCTATACTTTGAAAGGAGTGGTAAGACTTAAGACATCTGCAAGGAAGGGTTAGATATGAAGGCTTTCTGAAGGATACTCTTCTATCCCCTTCCCCAGGGCCTACCAGCCAGTGAAGAAAAGATGAAAGCAGCATGCCAGGCAGTTCTGCTTCAACAAAGAGATATGACTCCATGCTGCTCCTCACCAACCCCTACTAACCTCTGCTAAAGTGAAGCTCATAGTCTTTTAGGGATTATTTGCTACTCTGACACTATCTCCTCAGAGCCAACACTCTCACTTGAAAACAGTGCACAAAAATCAAATTGGCTGATTGCTTTCAAATGTGAAGCATATGCATTCTTCTTCAGTTTGCTAAATGAGAGAGCCTTAAAACATCCACTCAGGATCATAAGGATTTCATTCCTTTGTCCATTCCATCTGTTCCTATATGGACTGCATGAAAGAAAAAAACCACAGCTGGTTTGACAGGAAATAGCTGCCCTAGATGACCGGATTTCTAACATGTGCATGACCCAAGACAATTACTTTTCCAATCCATGTATCTTAAAAATAAGGCATCCTCTCCAAGACTATCCATGTCACTGTCTCCAGTCATGTGCTCATCAACTCCTCCTATTCATTATTCATAAACATATTCTTGCCTTTGTTATCAATGCTCCATTTGTTCCAGTAGAGAATCACATTTTTAAGCAATCTAGTTGGTTGGTATGTCAGTTTCCCTAATCATGCAAAGCCTTTGTGGTTCTGAGAGCTGCACAAGAAATAGCAAGAAACACCCCTCCCTCCCAAAAAGCACCAACTGTAAAAAGCGATTAGGCTGCTCACTGAGCTTTCATAGTGCTTTTATCCTGGTTTTAATGACTTCCAGCCATATTCCTCAAAGATGGGTCATTGCCTCAGTTACACACTATTTGGTTAAGCTATTGCTTGTGTTGTTTTTCTTAAGTGAAAAATGAAACCGAAAACCCCCACCATTAAAGCAGCAGCCGAGACTTCTTACAGATGGATAAACAAAGCTTGACTACAGACTGGGAGTAGAGTATGTGCTGTATGGAGATATAAATGATGAAGTATCTTCTGATAGACTTGAGAGGAAAGGGGCTTTTGCTGATGTATGTTCCAGCTTTCCTAGCTAGCTGCTGGAGTGTAGTAGTACCATTCTTTTTTCTGTGAGGGGTTCATTTTCCTTATAAGGACATGGCTGGTTTAAAAAAATCATAGACCAGGTTCACTCCTGTATAAGCAAGAGAGGGCAAGTTACATCTCCAGGAGCAGCTGCACAGGGCAGACTGTGATATACTTTTTTGTCTATAAAAAGCTCCCCAAAACTTCAGAGGAGCCCTTCCCAAGACAGGCTTGTAATAGTGTAGTCAATTAACCGATAAGCAAAAGCTTGTAGGTTAATGCCATAGACTACAAGCATTCCCCCCACCCTCCTGCCAGTAAACTTTTTCGCAGGCTGGCCAACAGCCCAGCTCAGTCCGGGCTTGGACCGGGTCCGAAACCTATCCCTACTGTGACTCTGCATTTAAAGTGCATTAGGAGCCACCCGGGCAAGCAGCCTGGCTCAGTTCCGGCTCATGCCGGGTCTGGGAGCTCAGCCCCTCCTCTCACCCCGGACAGGGGCTGCTGCGAGGCAGCAGCGTGGAGTGGCAGGGGGCTCCTAGGGATTGGGGCCGGAGCACACTAGCTGCTGGCCCCACCCCCAGGAATATAGAATAGTTGAGTAACTGATACGGATTCATGAGGTTAAGTGACTATTCAATTAACTGTATTTTACATCCCTACCCCCAGAGGCCTCCTGGGAAGAGTGTTGAATTAGTGTGCGTCACCCAGCAGGCCTGGCTAGGTCATACCCACTTGGGCCCTGACTCAGCAAATCACTGAGCATGCTCTTAAGTCAAATTGTATCAAGGCCTTTGTCGGTTGTGCTTGTCACTTCCAGGCTCCCAGCTGGATTTGGGATTTGCAGGCAGCTCACATTGTGGTCTTTTTCCTCCTGGCAATCTTAATGTTATGGGGGTGCTTGTAGCCATCAGAAATTAAAAAACTGCAGTAAAACTTCCTTGTCTGAGTTACCACAACCTTAACATTATTAAAACAATACAATTTACTTTCTTTAGTTTACACTCTTTATTTTTTGAATTCCTCTCTGCTTGAGCAATGCTAACAAGTCAGCCCATCTCATTTCCAGGTTTCTACTCGTTAGTGTAATGCTGCAGTGTTTGGGTTGAAAATGCTGCAGGGATTTTTGGTTGCTGATTTGCTCTGCATTGGAATTTTTGCTTTGTTTTGCATTTCTATAGAAACAGTTTTATTAAAAAATATTACAGTGCCTACTTAAGTGATGTTGAGAATGAGGATGAGCAGAACTAGACTGAATCAGTATTATGGTCACATAGTTATTTGAGTTACCCAATACACTATATCAACACACCTCCAACAGATCTACCAGCTGCACAAATAATCAGACATGCGGTATTGGGTCTCAAAGAGTGGAGGTTTTGTCCTGTGGTCAAAAATTAACCACATTTCATAACTCCTCCAGAAACTAAACTATTATACTTGCATTAATAAATATGACAATTTCAGAGGCAAGAAAAGTTGATATACACTACATAATGATATGTCTTTATTTCAACAGAAATGGTGTCTAGACAAAATTCAGTTAACACTAGCAATTCAAATGAATGGAAAGGGTTTTTTTTTTTGCACAATACTGTATTTACAATGAGTAAATGAAGTTTTAAATTCATTAGTTCATAACAATGCTTTTTTTCCAAAAAGGTAAAAATTCTTAGTAACAGAGAATAAGCATCAACAGCCATCTCATTTATACAATAAAAATCACAAGAAACCACAGTCACCTAGAAAAAAATAATAAAGACAAGCTTAAGAACTAGTACAATAAAATGATGCATTGAATTAAGTTACATTAATCGCATAGAATCTGTGTAAAAAGTATGTAGAAAAAACACCTGATGTAACCTGTTACAGTCATTGACCAGTTATGAGAGGTACAGAGGATTATACAGGTAGATATGTGTGAAAACTGTCCATATACTGTTTGACCTGTGGAGGAAGAGAAGAGGGGTTGTACCCCCTTGCATACACTGATAAAACCCTGTTTTGAATATGGCCTCTGAAATCTGTAAGGCATATATTAGAGGTGCACTTGTATCCAACTGGTTCTGGAACAAACTCTTAGGGCAATTCCACCCTTGAAACCAAAAAAAGATGCTTGAAATTAACAGCAAACAACAAAGCATCGAAGATCACCAAAGTGTTTAGTATAATTTCTGCTAGTTTGAAGGATCCAGATACTTTCATTCAGAGCATGAGAGTAGCAAATACAGTATCTATACAGGTACAATTCTCTTGGTTATAGGTCAAATATAGGACAACATTGTCTTAATAAAAATGCAGTGTTCTAAGTATGATGGGTCCAATAGAGAACAACAATCCAGATAATAACAACAACAATCCAGATAATAACAGCTCACTCATCATACCACAGGGTTGTCGGTTTGGCTCTATTATAGAGATGGGCCCATCTGCAAAATCTAGACCTTGAGTTCAAATACTGGACTCTCCCAAAGGTCAGGAGAGGTTTGGATCCACAGTTTGATTTGGAGCTCTCTCTAGTTCTAAGAAACCAAGGAGATCAAATACTGACAAATTCTGTTATATCCATTCTTTCTGAGTCAGTTATTTTCTGCATGCCCTTATTTGGCCCATAGGGACAATTTCTGCACTGCATGTGTGTATTTTTAATCATGTGGGTAGATTTTATATAAATTTAACAAAAACTGGAATAAGGATGGGATTTACCCAATGGTTAATTTTCCTATGGTTTGTTTTGGCTAATTATAATGTCTCAGTTTTTAAAAAATGTTTAAAGATTCCTCACTGCCAAAAAAAATTTTTTAGTTGCCCAATGGCAGCTTTATATGTGTATTACAGTAAAAAACATAACACTAGTTTTAATTTGATATAAATACTACCTATCCTGGTGGAGTGTAGGAAAATACTGTACACTGTCATTGCAAATAATGCCATTATATCTTTCACACTAAAGAGAATAACTTATTATTCTACAATCCACCAACAATAGATTTTTAATATAAAGAAACACTTTTTGAATGCACATGTATATACATATATAGTATTCTGCAGCATCAGGTCTGATGCCTGAGTCATGAAATATTCCAAACAGTATTATAAATTTACAAATATGTATTATAAACATGTGAACACACACACACTAACTGTAATCATATATGTATTTAAATTTTAGATTGTCTTGGCAGAGACAAACTACAATATAACCTTAATGTGTAGAGAAAATACACATTATATGTTGTAGGAGGCAAGAGAATGTAAATTTTTATGTTAATCTTTCTAGCTGCACCTTATTTTAGATAAAAATTAAGACATCCCAAACTCAGCAGATCCTCTTGGCTACATCATCAACTCCACTGCACTTAACTGAAGCTAAACCTTCTCTAGACAGACCCTAAAGGACCGACATTAAACATGATGCAAATGTAGATACAGGACCTACTAACAAATCATCATAAAACAGATTTCAAATTGTTGGAGATGAAAAAAATTGCTTCTCATTTAAATGAAGTTAATCAGCTGAACTGCAAAGAATTTGATGTAAATTAGAATGCAAGATAGTGTAGGCTTGACTAATATTTCCTATGTCATATGGTATAATATTCTGTAGTTCTATTCTCTAATCTCAGGCTTATTTCTATTTTAACATAAATAGCAATGGAATATATGACAAGGTGAGGATGTGATAGCTTCTGGAAATACAGGGTTTCATCATGTTTTCTTTAAAGGACCAAATTTTCTCTTACAAGATTATGCCAACTCTCACGTACAGGTTTGTTTTCTTTAATCGGCAATCACAAGGTTAAATATTAAAAATCTAACTATACAAATACACATTTCTATTTAAGATTCTTAACATAAAACACTTGACAGTGTTGAAGTTAGGATTAACAATCATACTATCAGCATTATTAATTTATCTGGCAGCCAGTTATTCTATTTGACAAAGTTACTTTTATCTAGTTCCCACTCTCTCTTTTAAAGAGAGATAGCAGTTGGCATACTAATCACTGTGGTTTGCCTTTGCAACACAACATTTTTTAATTCCTTGGGAGGAGGGAAATACAAGGATTAGATCCAAAAATATAGTGCATCTTAAAAGCAGCATATACCCTTAGAAAGACATATAATAAATTACACATACAATATATAAAATAATAGTTTTTATACTGCAGCATCAAATTCTGACGCCTGAGTCATCATATGTTAGGAAGTCCATGATATACATACTGGGATGTCCTGATAACATGGCTGATTTTTTTTTACACTACCTCTTTGTTCCAGAATCAGCTTTTAATGAACTTAAATTACTTCCAAGGCACCTCCAGATAACGCAGAGAAACAAATACATTATATAATGTAGTACTCATTCGACACAAGTATAATAAGCCTAAATGAAATGAGGTTTTCTGGCAATACAAGTATAGCAAAGGTAAATAAAAAGGAGAACTAGTTGTAGACTGGACAAAGCTAGATGTTGAAGAATTCACACTCGTGCTATGTTGGTGCAGAATTCAAGATGATAGACCAACCGTATCTAGCACAAAGTTTCAAAATAATTCATTAGAGACCAGAAACTTCTGCTTTCTTTATGAATAACTGCATGATCCATATTTAAAAAGATCTATTATTGTTGGTTAACCCTCTTAATTTGCTAAATACTGTAGTTTCCTTTTTTTTCAATTGCATTTTTGGTCAACTGTTTTAATATCTCACTACAGATTGTTAATTCAACCAGTGTCCAGTTGTGAAGCTAATTCTCCTAGATGTTTCCCTTTTAAAGTTAACCAATAACAGTTTTGAGAGCCAAATGGTTCAGAATAGCAAAAACATACATGCGTAAATATAGGTCAAGGAAGCAATGACAAATCAGTTACTTCTGATGGTGAAGAATGAAATCAAACATGACAAGCTTGAAGGGAGAGAGGAACAGAGAGAGAGTGAGACTCTTATTTGAGCAGTGGTTTTAAATATCAGTTCCCATGAAAAAGAAAATCAGGAAGCCCGGCACCAGAACAAGCCAGATCAATCCCAAGAGCTGCAGCATATGTTCTGTGGATGACTTTTTTGTTTGTTTGTTTGTTTGTTTGTAACCATTGGAATGAGGTCAAGAGTACCAGTTGCACATGAGTCATTAGCAGGGCAAATCTTCATGACAGGAAGCTAGTTCAAACTTGGTTTTATACTCATAAAACATTGTGTCTATCTATATGGGAGGCCACTTAAAAATAAAAGGCAACAGAAACGTCTTTAAAATACTGTCAGTTGACAAAAAATAGTTATGACACTATAATGTGATTCACATTTAAACTCTAGTTTCACTATGGTCTCACAGAAACAAGACTTCTCTGCAAAACACAGAGCTGCTCTGCGATGTCAATGAATTCAAAGGAAAATCAACCCCCCCTCCCCCAAGAGCTTCTAGCACAGTTTCCTGCACAAACTGGCTGGGGTTGGCAGGAAGTGTTCCAAATATATTTTGATCTGCATCTTTTAAAAGAAAGGATGACTTTCCCCCCTTTTCAACCATGTGAACTGGGAATTTGTGGCATTTGGATATCTCTGAACATGTAAAGATAAGGATTTTGCACAGAAGTGGTTAATACTTAAACATGAATTAGGATTTTAAAAAAAACACATGTCCTACGTTATATACTAATTTCTTTGTACATGCAGAAAAAACATTTTTCAACAAACATGGCACATGCTATTTGCATTTCCTCCTCTGTAGCTAGGCTACTGTCGTTTGGGAGAAGAAAGCAGAAGCTAGATTGGCAAGTCTGTTACGGCCCATGAGCACAATCTCAACACAAAAAGAGGAGAGAGGGAGCTGATTCCTCCTCCAGGAAAAGATGCTGATTCACTGAGCGCCTCAAAAGAGCACCAGGACACACCCCTAGTGTAAACATTAGCACAATAGAACCTATTGTCACATAGTGCTTGTGAAAAGCTGCTTTTCAAACAGGTGTGCCCAGCTGGTCAATTCTGCAACAAGCATGAATAAATGTGCACCTGTAGAGCATGGGTGGTGTTGTCCAGGATAAGCCTCAGTACTAGCCACACACCCTGGCACAGACAGGGCAAAGAACCACAAAATAAAATTCAATACACTTATAATACTAATACTGATACTACTACTACTACTACTACTTAATAATAAAAATGTTAGGAGGACGATTTTCTGTTTATGCTGTAATAGATGTTATGTTTGGAAAGCTGCTGTCCCACGCTATCATTCATTGATCACCTGTTTCACCTGATCACTTGAGATACAAGTTCAATACAGTTGCAATTAAGCCAATTCTCTGAGCAGTCTCCTTTGAGACAGCATTCTTTTAGCAGCCGACTTGTGAGGATGGCAATGATACAGAATAAGAGGGTTCTATAACACAAACTTCAAAGAGTAAGCAATCAAATCAGGTAATGTTTTGCTCCTTACAGAATACAGTGTTCACTTGACTTTTGTAAGCAAGTATATGCAAGTCTCAGTTACGGACTTCCATCTTTCAATTGTTTCCTATACAACTAGTCAGACAGATTTCTACAGGCCTGATTTTGATTTCACACTGGTGAGAAACAAGAGTAAGTCTACAGAAGTAAATGGAATATACCTGTGTAAAACTGGTAGGAAATCAAAATCAGGGCCAAAGGGACTATATCAATGGGCTGCAGCCTGCTTGAGGCCCAATCAGCACACAGCTGTGGCCCATGTGACACCCTCGGGGCCAAACAGATATATATATGTGTGTGATGTGGCCCACAGAACAGAAAGAGCTACGTATGTGGCCCTTATGGTAAGTAGATTGAGAACCACTAGATGTATGACTAGATATTATTTGCCTGGGAAGAGGTGCAGATTTGGGATCTAATCCAAAACCCATTAAAATTGGTGAGTGTGTTTCCATTGACTTCAATGTGCTTGGAGGACTTTGGACCCCAATTTAGAAACAAGTGCTTGTTATATTTTATTAAAGAGCAAGATATACCTTACTGTATAGGAGTCCAAAAGTATCATTAACAGCATTTAAACTTTGTCAGGGAAAGAGAAAGAATATAAAAATATTCAAGCAGATTTTCTTTTACACATTATACGGTGAATTCAGCATTTGGCAAGATTGTTCTTCCTACATAATCATCTCCTGAGTGTTTTTAATATTAGCTAAAACTTTATTATTTTTTCAACTATAAAGCAAAGAGTACAGTATACTCAAGTTATACTGAAGTCACAACTTCATTATGAAAAGAGGTTTGACCAGAAACTCAGTGCAAGTGGCAAAGTTGACCATTACTGTACAGTATCTGCAAGAAAATAAAATAAATCCACATTGCTCAAATGGCACAAAATGGCTGTACCAAAACCAAAAACCTGTCTATAATAAAAATCTCAGATAAGCTTCCAACACTAAAATTGTATAAATAAGTACAAACTGAATGATATTGCTGAACTGTGAACTAAGCAAAAAAAATCATGTAACAAGTTACCAAACTAGTTCTAGCATCAAAGACAAAAAAGGAATGTTGGAACTTGTTTATACAATATAAATGAAAGTTTCCAGTTGTAGAATGAGAAAAATTGAGGCATGCAGGGACTTTTGCATATGGATATATATATTTTATATATATTATATATAATATGTACAGTATAGCTATAAAACTTTGATGTGTAAAGAAGCTGTCTTCAATGAAAAATTGAACATTCAGAGGAAATTCCTGAGTTAGGGTTTTGTGACATGGGCCACTGAGAAAAAAGCTGCAGTTGGGTCCTCAGAGGTGTTATGTCCATCCCTGTTAAGATTGAAATTAACATACAAAAACAGACAGTGTTGCCACTGTTTAATTCCCTGCCTGAGCAAGGGATAGCACCATTGTGAAGATAACTCCTGCTTGTAGAGAGGAGGGAATACTTAAAAACAGTATTGCTGCTAAGACCACTGTAGTGTGCACCAAATACGTTCTTCTAGACAACAAATGAATACTGCCACTGGCTGACTGAAGAACACCTGACCAGGTGTAATGTAAGGTTACAAGTCACTAGGTGTAATCTTTCCTAGGCTGCTCATCTGTTGTACATTTATCAGTCATTTCCTGACAGAAATCTACTGTCACTGTTTGGCTACTCTGTTCTAGAGGGAGCTCTCTTTCTGAGTAAGTACCTTGGTCAGCTCCATCAAGCCCTCTTCCGGCTGTACAATTTTCTGAGACGTTGTTAGGTAGCCAGTGAGCGCCTAGCTGCACGGAGTCTTGCTCTGAGCAGCACTGCATGCCTTCCCCAACACACTGGGATGTCACTAGGTTTTGCTCTACTCCAGTTGGTGAAGGGTTGATATTGGTGGCTGTTGGCAGATCCATAGGCCTGAGAACAGGAAAATATCGGTGCAGGGCTTGGATCTGTTCAGGGCTCTGCATATCCCTACACACTTCTTGGGAAAGACATGAGAAGTTATCTAACAATTCTCCCATGCATGCTTTCAGCTGGTTCCTTTCAGAGAGTAATTTCTCTTTCTCACACACCTGAAAAAGAAAGAAGGTATCTTAGTTTCAGGAAAGGCCACTTACTGCAGTTAAGGCTTGATTCCCATTTTACATATGGCTTTAATCGGTCTGTAAAATCACAGATCACCTTCCGATTTTGTGTGGCACAGGGTAAGTCACAGACACATGCAATACTTTGTTGTCCACCTGTTCTGCATGGACTTCTTGCAGATGGTAGCATGTAAGCAACAAGATTGGTTTGAAGAGAATATAGCTGCCAATTCCTGGATGGCAGCTGTTTTCCTCATACTGTGTCACATGATACATGCTTTTGGAACAGAACTATTTTTTATGGGAGAAATCCACTATCTATATAAAGTCAGATAAACTGGGTTCTAAGAAGAAGGGCTGGGGAAGTAAAATTCACCCGAAAGCCGAAGGTCAGTCCATGATGAGACAACT
This sequence comes from Pelochelys cantorii, assembly GCA_032595735.1. Classification (NCBI taxonomy): domain Eukaryota; kingdom Metazoa; phylum Chordata; order Testudines; family Trionychidae; genus Pelochelys; species Pelochelys cantorii. The sequence continues at coordinate 67,625,006 of CM064328.1, forward strand.
GTGCATTCCTTCTGCGGTTTACATTCCAGCCTACAAGTAACGGCAGCTCTTCTGCATGAGTTATGTGGACCACAGGCTCTAATGTAAAAGTGATCCTGTGGTTACTACTAGAGCCTCCTCCTTTTGTGGCCTTCTGCTCCTGCCTATGTGCAGCTGGCAGTGTGTCTCCCATGAAAAATGTAGTGCATAGGGTGCTCTCCCAGGCAAATATTTTAATGAGTCTTATGTGATGCAGAAGGCCTCATGCTGCCTTCATGCACCACAAGTTAATTTCATTATGCATTAATTAGACTAGCAAGTCTTCTATGTTAGCCATTAGGAACTAGTGAACTGGGGTCAGACATGACCCCTGCATTACTTATCTAAGCTCCCTCCTCTTCTATTGGCACCAATCATTACCGTATTGGAACAAGTCCCACAAATAAATACACCAGTGAGATCTCTCTTTTTTCCCTTCTGGCAAGGGCAACTTGCAGGTTTGTTTGTTTTTATTAATGTAGAAAACTATTAAGGTATAAGCAAGAATAAGCTGGGTTTCATAATTTGTTCTGAATGTAGCAAAATTAGTGGTCACTGTTCCATTGTTTGGTAGCAAGTTCCAGAAGCTGAGGTGTAAACTGTTTCCTGTGCTCATAAATCTTTTCTCATTAGACAAGTTTAATTATTTCAGTGGCACAAAGCTCTTCTGGACATCTGTAGCTAGGACTAGAGAGACAGTCCCAAGTTGCCAGGACCTTTCAGGCAGAGCTATGAAAATCAGGACAAAGACCTTGGACTGAATTCTATGTTCAATGGGAAGCCAACGCAGAGAATGGAGAATCATGGTGATGTGTGTCTGACAACTTGTATTGCTTAGTAGATAAATTGAGTGAGCATGCACATACACACATGCACATGTGCGTGCACATATTCTAAAAGAGACCCGAGGGTTTATCTCAATGACAAATATTGTCAAAATGCAAAAAGCTGATAAAATGTAAAGAAAAGGCCTGAAATTATGCACATTAAAAAAACAACAACAACAGATTTTTAAGCCAGAAGGGACCATTATCATCATCTGATTGCCTCCATTACACAGGGTGCTGAATTTCACCCAGTAAGTCATGTGATATATTGAAGATGCTGTTCATCGTTTAAGAAAGTGCATGCATGAAAGTTAGCTGGAACTTGACAATGGGTGTCAATTTATTATGTCAGTTTCAGACCCATCATCAGAATCATATTGTTTCCACACAGCCATGAGAATGGGAGAGAGACAAAGAGAACAGTTTACACGAAAAAGAACACCTCCTGCCAAAATATTGATATAGCCACCAACAAAACATAAAAAATAAACAGATGCCCAAGTGCATCTTGAAATGAATAAATTATATAAGGAAGTGTATAGTATAATTGTGCAGACAAGGGAGAAAACAAGTGGGTGGATGGATGGGTCTCTGAGAGAAGCATGCAATGTTATGAACAGCGAATAACGTTTCACACGGTGTCTGTCCTTACCGCCCCCCCCCAGTGTAAAGGAGATTGCTGACAGAGCAGAGGATAGTTTGGGGTGGCTGCTCTGAGCCCCATGCTTGGGGGACCCTGAAGAGGCTAGGGTGGACTGGGAGATTACTAGGAGGGCCCAGGGCCAGCACAGCAGTGGTTGAACCCACCCCGTACTCACTAGCAGCAGTGGGAGCCACGGAAAGCGGAGTGACCTAGCCCCAGCCTGTTCCATTCCTCCAAGGCACATGGCTGGAATCCAATACAGTGGAGTAGGCTGGTCTAGGCTGCTCCACTTCCTACTGTCACAGTGAGTGCAGAGGTGGGCCTGACCACTGCTGCAGGTGTCAGCCCTCCTGGAAATTTCTCAGGCAACACCACTCGGGAGAGGGTGCTTGGGGTAAGTGGTGCAATGAGGGTAGGAGGAGATGGAACAGAGATGGAACTTGGGGGAAGGGGTGAAGTGGGGCAGGACAGAGGCAGAAAGAGGTGGGGAGGGGGCTGAGGTGCAGTGAGGGGTTGTCCTCAGGCCTCCCATATCCCTAGGGATGGTTCTGGTTGCTGAGGACTGGGAAATAAGGACAATGAAAATAATTCCATTCTAATTAAAAAAGAAAGCACTCCAGGTGACATTATATACATGAAGAAATGGGAACTTATTGATCACCATGTGACAAATTAATTTCAAATAAAGGCCTTGAACCTTTAAGTCAATGGGAGTTTTGCTACTGGTTTTCTTAGGCAAAAATTAATGTGCGATCCTGAAACTGAACATTGTCTTGCAATGCATATATTCAAAATGGCAGAATTAAGGTTGTGTTAGCTCTTTTAATTTTGGCATTTCTTAACTTCATGCTTCATTTAGTTCTTTTAATGTATTCTGTATAGTAAAAAATGCCATGGAATGTGTTAGGGAAAAAAGCAAAAAGTGTTAGAACAGAAGATGTTTTCTAATGTCATCCTTCATGACAGCGCTATTGTGGACCAGAAGATGAGGCTTTCTGATCAGTTCATAGCCATGAAATGAAACTCTGGAAGTGAGGCTGGGACTGTATTACTTTGGTTTCAGGTATCTTCTAGTATTATTGCTATGTAGCTCTCATTTCTCTGGATATCTTTAGATTCTATGTCTTAAAGCTTTTACAGTTTCTTTGCTGTATTTACAGTCTACTTTCTAAGTTAAGAAGATAAAGATAATTTATGCTAAGCTGAAACATTCAGGAAAAAAAAGAACCCTGTAGTAAGCGTAAGAAATTAATTTCATGTGGACAATATTCCATGTATCTGAGCACTATACTCCATCTTACTACTAATAATAATCTTGGTCTACAAACATTTTGCACATTTGAAGATTTTAAAGACATTGTCTTGTTACTCCCCACAGCATTTGTGAGAGGAAGTTCAAAATTATAATTTCACAGATAGGAAGACTAAGGCAGAAAGATTAAAGTGACTTGTACAAGACCACAGAGAGGGTTGGCTGGAGTTGGAGAGAGACTGGTATTTCAGATTTCTAGTTCAGTGTTTGACATACTAAATCAAGTATCACTGCAAACTTTAGTTTGTACTGAAATTAAATAAAATGAAGGAACATATTCCCTCCTTCCCATTATGCACAGCACTGTCTTTGATGTTATCAATAAGGTATTTTGATTGACATAACTAGTGACATGAGTATGCAAGCATGAATCTTGATGAAGCGTAACTGCTTTGGTTCAAAACCAAAACAACAACAAAAAAACCCAAACAAACAAAAAACTTCACTCAACTATTTGCCTTGAAAAATAAAAGGAAGCTGGTTATTGTGATTTACTTCACTGAGCTTAAATTAACTAAAACCAGTATTGGAATTGTTTTGAATATTTATCCATTGTTAACAGAGAGCCCCATTATCAGATTTAATTGAGGCAAGTAACTCACCAATTTGCGGATTTCACATTCTAAGTTCTGAATACAGTCCAATTTCCTTTTGCGGCAGCGCTGAGCTGCAATCCGGTTCTTACTGCGCCGGCGAACATCATGGATGAACTCTAACTGTTCTGAGGTTAACTTGTGCATCTTTATCATCATCTGGAAATCATTCCGTGGAAGATCTGTGATTTGATCTACAGGAAAAGGAAGCTTCACCTAAAACAAAAAAACAAACACCAACCAATAAAGTTACAATTTGCTTGGTTAATGCAACAGGAACAATGTTGTAAAAGTCACTTAATTGTTTTCCCCCCAAACAAATAGAACTGCAAAAGTTTCATAATCTCTTTGATGACAATCAACACCTCATCAAAGCTAACCAACTAACCAATCCACCCATCCACCAAAGCTTATTGCTACCTTATATTTGATTTTGTGGGGGAAATAAATTATTTGGGCCAGATTATCAACTGATGTAAACCAGTGTAGTTCCACTAAAACCAACACTGCTTTTCTGATTTGTATCTGCTAAAAACCTGGGCCTATGAAAATAGTACTTAAAAGGAATTCTCATAGACTCTCCTGCACAAACATGGAGCCTAAACCTCTCCAGTGGTAAATGTGTTTTGGGAGCAGTTAATAACTATTGATTTCAATGCGGGTACAGGATGCCAAACTCCTCACAGGATTTGGTCCAACTTTGAGATAGGAGTTTTATCTGCAAAAACTAAATCCCAGATTAGCTGCAATGTTAAAAATGTAATCTAAAAACATCAATGTGATCACAAGTTATACATAACAGCAGCTAGGATTGATTTTACAAGCAGTCCAATTAACAGCACACCATGTCATTTGGAAGGGTCAGAGTAACTGAAAAAAAAAATCCTTTTTCTTTCTTTACTAATATATGTAAAAAATACATTTACTAAAATTCCAATAAAAACTATAGGACCAAGTCACATTTACTAGAACAAATCTAAAACCTCAGTAATTGAAACTGAAACAAACATTTGTTCTAAGCTCTTGTACCCTTGCTCTGATGCCACAGCTGAATAAAGACACATTAGTCATCTTTTTTTATTTTGGAAATTCTATCCTTTCTCCCACAGTTCTGACTGAATATGCATTAATTATCAACCATCAACCCTAAGACTGGGGATGGATCACTTGATGATTACCCATTCTATTCATTCCCTCTGGAGCCCCTGGTATTGGCCACTGTTGGAAGACAGGATACTGGTCTGAGCCAGTATGGCTGTTCTTATGGAAATTAAAGCTGTGGACACAGTCTTTGAAACAGCTAATATGTCTGTGCAAAGGGGATGTTGCTGGATAGACTGAAATAAAAAAACAATTTTGGTCACAAAAACTGTTTCACATAATTGTGTGAGCAAATGAAAGTTATGTGCAAAAAGGCCAAATAACTTTAAATCAGGGACTTATTTTCTTGTTAGTCAGACAAGCTTTCAAGCTAACACAAAGTTCTTCTTTAGGTTCTTACCACATAGCTTGTCTTTCTTACCAACAAAAGTTGGTCCAATAAAAGATACAGAATCATCCATCTTCTCTCCCTAATATCCTGGGACCAACAGGGTTTCTTTTTAGTGTCATACCTACATTGACCAAAAGGTGGCAGTAAACATTTAACTTTTACTGTGATTATACAATGAGCAGTCCCGTGGCACCTTAGAGACTAACAAATATATTTGCTTTCATTGGTAAAACCCACTTCATCAGATGTGATTATATAGTTCAACTCTTATTTGAAGTAGAATATATAGTTAACAATTGGCTATCAGAGAAAATACATTTAGATTCTCTAGCCAACCTAAACATTCTGGTGAAAAGGCTCCTCTGATATTCAAACATGTAATTAGCATCCTTAACCAGTGCACTTTAAAAATATAGGGCGATAAAGAGATTAAATGCAGAGATAACTATAAAATGAAAACATCTTTTCCCAGTTTGTTTACATCCAACAGTTTGCTAAGGACCCGTACATAGAAAAACACACTTTGGTATTCATGATAATTTAATCTCTCCATATCAGCAAACATGCCAGCAATTTCCTCACTTCTTTCTTGTTGGCTTTCCATTCCACGCATTCTAATGTCATTGTTCTATTTATCTCCAAGCCCCAGTCACGTGAAACTTGGTACAAGCTTCCACTGTATCCTTTCACACAGTTTTCATGCAAAGAACTTTGCCCCCCATGAAACTATGGCTCAGAGAATGCTTAATATTACAGCGCATCACACTGCAGATCAGTTTAATGGAAGAAAAAATGCCAAGTAGGTGCTGACAGGGAAAACAGTGCTTTGTTTATATAGACAGAGATTGACCTCAGACATGGTGATGTGGACTACCTTGTTTGCAGACTACTACCTAATGATAAGAATGTTTGATTTCCCTTTCATACCCTTTGGACAGTAAACAGTGCCATGTGGTTTGATCTTAAGACTCAGCCAATGCCTGAAAAAGCAGTTTGTGGATTCCTTTGGAAGACACTGCAGTTTAAATAGGAAAATAAGGCTTTTACATTCATGTTTTGACATGAAGAGTGAAAGCAATTTTTAATTACTTTGCTCAATAAAGTTGTTTATGTGCAGACAGGAAATTTGCCTGCATTTCATGCTACATGGAAAAGTTCATGTGGCAATACACTGGACTCTACTTATAAACTTCAGGGAGAAGTCAGGCAAGGAGATAGAAAAATAAATAAAAACAGATTCAGCAATGGCATGGGTTGAATGTGCAAACTTGGACAAAATGGACCAAATACTACTTTCTGTCAGGACATCTAAAATGACTCCATTAACTTCAATGGGCAGAGTTGCATGAGATTAAAATAGTAAAAGGAAGACAGCGGAAGAACATCAATCTCAGTCTCCTCCACCATCACACATTATGTTAAATGCAATGACACTTTCTTCATCTTTAAATAGTGAAACTATTTCTCAGCTAAACCAGGCTTCTGTAGAGTGGCTGCTGTGAGTAATTATAAGTGGGCTGTGCTCTCGAAAGCTCACGATACCATCTACATGTTTTGTTAGTCTTTAAAGTGCTACCAGACTATTGGTTGTTTTTTTAAGTTTTTTAAATAATATAGTTATACTTTATGCTGATTGTGGAGCAGATTCTTGACTGGCATAAGCTACAACAGAGCTATGCTGAGTCCCTCAAGTTGAGGATCTGGTCTCCAGCAATCTCTCAAAGGTGAGTAGCCTGCTGTATAAAATAAAACAAAAAGCTGCTTCTGAAACAAAACGAAAACTTTTTTTAATTCAGCCTTTTAGAAAGTAAGCAATTTTCTAGTCACAGTTTGGGATATTTCAAGTCAGAAACATCCACAGAAGCCCCATTCTTTATTACAGCAAGAAGCTATACACCTAAAGTAGGGAGCGGATAAGTATCTATCTGTACAATTATTTTTGCTGGATTTTTACATCAGAGCAGAGGCCCTGTTCTTCACCAAAGATACCTCATAAATACTGCAGTCTTTATCACTACACATGCCAACCCATTTTGCTATTGTTGTAATTCATCTCTCTCCTGAATTATGGATGATATGTTCAAAGGAAAGACAGCCAAACTACACTTATGAAAACTAAAACCTGCTTATGATTTTGGGAAGTTTTTCTTCATTATTTCCATGAGAAAGCCTGTGTAAATGTCATTAAATCTAATGGCTAAGCAAGTTAGTAGTGACCTAGATAGATAGGGACAGCCAGTGAATCAGCAAGTGAAAAGCGCATACATAATCAATTAATTCTTTCAAGCTTCACCAGCTAATGCCTGCGTGGATAGTGTATTTGCTACTGCACTGCTCATGTACTATAATAATTACCGCTTTTCTTTCACTAAACGGACTGAATCAGGCCCAGTATAATCCGCACGAGAGATGTGAACATCCAGTGACTGGAATTTTTCCTATTTAGTGAGTATCTTTAGCTTTTTACTTTAATTGAATTTCCAGAGCATCTCACTTGGGCTGCTAAATCTCATCAAATAAAATGCCAGGAAGGTGGCTGAAACTCCTTGAGCCTAACAGCAACCTTAAAGCAACGGAAGGAGCCTACAGAGAAGGGTAATAAAGTCGGGAACCCTCGACATGACTGCGTCTTTAAAAACAGATGAAAATAATCTTGTTCTCTTGGTGTTTGCTTTGTTTACATAACTTCAAAACTGCCAGCTCATTCTTTTTAAACTGAAAGCTGCAACCTCGTGACAGCCTCAGAGCTTGCAGCTCCTGGTAGTATACCTGAAGTATGGCTTGTATCCTAGGAGTGACTTTTTGTTGTATGTATGGGGATGAGAATTGTTTGTTACAATCTGAGGATACAGTCACTGTTGTTATTTTTTATACTATTTTCCTAAAAGGCATTTAGAAGAGAATTTTCAAAAGTGTTCTATATTGGCTTAAGCTGACTGCCACTGAAGTCACTTAACTCCCAACAGGAGCAGCATTAGGCCAACATTGGGGCTTCTGAACAACCCTCCTTCCCCACATGCACTCCATGATATCTGTGCGCTGTGGTGAAAGCTTTCAGAAACACAAACTGGTTACTTTGTCCAAAATCTCCCCTACTCACACAGTGTAAAACCTATGAAAGGCGAAAAGCCTAAAAAATGAAGAACAGAAACCTTCTCTACAAGGATCCTTCCAGCCTACGGCAAACAGATCTGCCAAGCTGAAAACCAAGAGATCTGTGGGACAAGCATGCATAACCTGGAAGGTCAGGTTAAGGAACTCAATTCCAGCTACGTAAAATACACAGCTGGAGTCAGCTTACCTTAAGCAGAACTTGGCACCATCTTCACAGAGGGAGGCCAACGGAAGCAAATGCTCCCGTCGTGTACAGACGTGGCCTTAGTCTCATGGAGAGACTGCTCACTCTGCCTTCCCTCTTGAAAATGCTCTTGTCTCTTTTTCCTCCACCAACCACAGTCCTTCTCCCACCTGGATCATGCCAATCACCATTATCATCCATCTGCCATTGTTCTAAAGCCAACAGTTTTCACTCTGGTCTGCCCTTTTTCCCTGCCTTTGCAGTCTCAGTCTTTCCACTATTAATTATGTGGGCGCTTTGTCATGGGGCAACTGCCTGACCAGCTCAGTCAGCACTGCTGCTCAAGCCACGTGCTGACTGTGTCAGACTGTGAAAATTTCCTTTGGAAAGTGAGTCCCTGGTCCAATCGGCAATTCTTCTTAAATAGAAACAAAAGACATATCAAATGTGATTCTCTGGATATTAATAGTTCTCGGAAAACTCAACCTCTTAATTCCTTCTGTCCTTGTGTATTCTCTTCAGAGAAATTGCATTAAAGTGGCCTGAATTTAGATTTTGTTTTTACCTAATGCAGAAGAGTGTGATGCAACAAATACAAATGCATTTCATTACAAATGATGTTTAGAAGCAAGTTGACTCAGACTATTTTATAACAGCAAAAGGATATTTAGGAATATAAATTTTAAGAAAGCTAAGCATCATTGGGGTGACAGTTTCTGCTCTGGATGTGCTACCTTGTTCTTAAGGATTCATTATTTATGGTCTTATTTTTGTAGCTATTTTAAGCAATACTGTTGGAAATTGGCTGTGAAGCAAAAACAGTTGTATTCTTGTCAGTCATATTACATTCCAATAATTGACTTCAACTACCCTCCAGAGGCCGAGAGGACTGAGTAAAGAGAAGGATTTGTAGGAAATTGGCTTTCACATTAAACAATATGCTAATTCCATAAAATCCCAGCAGCTCAAAGACCTCTGATGCAAATAGTCTCTCCTTTTTGTGCTTGTAACTGTTCTGCACTGTAACAGGGATAATTCTGTTTGCACCTGCTATTTTATCTACCAAACATTAATTGAAAACAAAAGTCTCAGTAACTCAATCATACTCACAAGACTCTTTCCAAAGGAAGAGACAGTCATACAACAGAAAGGCATCCCCCTCTCACCACACCAAATATTTTCTGAATTAACTGATTTTCTAGTAAAATAAGCACATGTGCTTTTGCATGGCCCACTTTCCCCTAGAGAGCAAAGTCACCGGAAGGAATGAAGTAGAAAATTATTTTCACCTATTTCTCACCTTATCACTATCCCAGGAAATGATATTTCTGTTACAGCACTTCTGGGCACTGATGACATGATGGGACCCAAATCAAGAACAAGCAGTCAAAAATCCAAGCGACCTTACATATTTTGATAACTCAGGTCCAGAGTCCGTCAGCCATGCTCACATTGGGCAGTCCCCTGAAATCAAGGCAACTACACATTGCAATCAGTGGGACTACTCAAGGAACAAGGTACTGCTCAGCATGAGTGGGGATGCAGAATATGGTCCCTTAGATAGTAGGGATTAATTATACTCACTCAACTATTTCATCAGCTATACTTTAAAATACAAACTATAAATAATTTCATGTGATGCTGCATGGAGATTGAGGACTTAGAGACCAGTCGATAAAGTAATAAAGCTAGCAAAGGGCAAAAAGCACATTGTCAAGGTTGGAGAAAGCTCCAATTAAAAGCCTAAGAAGAGGCGCTGACAGCAGTGGTTAAAATTTCAGAACGTTACATGTGCTGCCCTCTGATCTTAATGGCAGCTGAGTTGCTAAACTGAGGCATAATGATTTGAAAAAAACACCCTTCTCCCTTAGGTATTTTACACTGTTTGATACCTTTCCCAGAGGCTAACTTCCAGGGATACAGATATTAGAGTATTTTGAGATGTCTATATTATAAGACACTTCTTAAATGAGATTGCATTGTATTTCTATCAGCTGCTATATTGCAATATCTCTCTCAAATTCCCTTTTCAATCTAAGATCTGGACTGGGACTTAGAGCTCACACAATCTAATTTCCTGCAACATTGTGTTGCTTACTTGGTTTCCGAGGAGATCAATACCACCTCATGGAGTATTAATTTACTCCCACTAACAATACTTTTCATCAATACATCTCAAATTGTACATCATAATTCCTTATTTGTGCATGAGGCACAGAGAGTTGACTTGACCAGCATTACATGGGAAGTCAGTGGCAAAATCAGGAATAGAATCCAAGCATCTTAACCTTCAGCCCTGTGCTCAGTGAATAGACCACTACTGCTCCTTGCAGCCAGAAGGATTCTAAAGCCAGCATCAATACCCAATATGCCTGTTTCTCCCATGAACGTTACTCTCCTTTTGTTCTTGCCACCCCATATGCATACAAAGCTCTGAGACCATCCACAATCCCCCCATCTTCCTCATTCATCTCCTTCAGACTCACCTCTGCTGCAGCATCTACACACAATTAGCCAGCAAAAACAGCTAATTAGTCATTTAAAACAAGCTAACAAAAATCCCAATCTCCCATCCTCTTTACTACACCATGCTATGCATTTGCCCTCACTGAGTAACAAAATGAATCTGTGCTATGACTGTTCGCTCTCTTCCAACTCTCTCCCTGTTGTCTTGTTTCCCAGCTGTAAATGTGACATTTAAGATACGCTCAAGTGTGACATGGCCATGCAGGGGCATGAGGCTTCACCCACTGCTACTTTAGGACTTGGCTCTTTGTCCAATGAAATGCTCCAGATATCTCTGAGGGTGAAAAGGGGCAAGAGGAGAAGGAACACTGTCTCCACTGCAACACACCACTGCTTCCCTCACAAAAGCTAAATGCGCAGTGGGAAGTAAGTCACACACAAAAATACTTCACTGCCATCAATTGTGACTCCAAGTCACAATGTGTCCCAGGCCTGTTCAGCTGCACACTACCCCTTGCTTAGAGCCAAGTGTAAAACAACCCTCTCCAATCTCTTCCTTGTAAGTCTTGCTGTTTTGGGAAGCACCAACCACACCTCAGGAGGAAGGTAAAAATAACAATAAGTAATAGCAATAGGTTGATGTTTTGAAAAATTAAACCACTTTATAAAAAAAGTGAGGGATAAAATAAAATAATGGATTATTTTTGGGTCCCTTCCTTTCTCTTTTTCATCCCTATTGGCCTGACTTCAGTCAGGTCTATCCTAAGTTCTCAAAACCCATGCTAACCAGGCAATGAACTTATCTGCTTCCTATGCTAGAGCAGCAGGTCTCAAGGGAACATTTTGTTGGTCTGACCCGGGACAACAGATACCCAGTTCCATACAAAAATTACTCCAGAACACTCTCCTTAGTTTCCCTAAAGGAGTTCAGAAAAACACCTCTTCTCTTTTCAACTCTCAAGCCCTGTACTACACCCTTCAATCTACCAAGCTTATGCACTTACACTGAAATACTCACTCCAAGTTCATAAACTGCTACTGCAGCCTTTTTGCCTTTGTAAAATGACCCTATTTTTCTCTCACTGATGGAGAACATGGAAACTCACAGCTTGTTTCTTGGGCCCATATTCTTTCCCTGCTTCCCTCAATAATTCCTTAAATTCAAGGATAACATTCCTCAAATGTTTTATGTAATGGTCTTCTAGCGTGCCTCAGTTATGAGGAAAGGGAGGTCCTAGGCAGGAAGTATAATCCAAATAATCAATTTGATGAGAGGGAAAGCCCCCTGGTTGCAAATAAAGGCAACACATAGTGAGGCTGTACAGTTTAGAGGATAGGCCACAAGTCTGGAAGGAAGCAAACCTGGGTTCTATTCATGGCTCTGTCACTGACCTCAGGTTAGTCATTTCACCTCTTTGTGGCACGGGTTCTTCTCCCACCCTGGGTGTGCCTCATACAGATTGCAAGTGGTTTGGAGCACCTACTCTCTTTGTTTATACAGTGCAGTACTTAGCATGACAAGGTCCTAATCCTGGCTGGGCTCTGTAAGTGCTACCATAGTATCACAGTCTATATAGCAGGCTGAAGGAAACAGTACAGTTTTAAGAGTGAAAAATATATAATTCCTTAATATATATATTTCACTAGGAGACAGAAGGAAAAAGAGAGGGGACAGCATTTGTATGAACACAAATTTACTCATCACCCAGCTGTTACCTGCTTCTTGTTTAATATTAAAATTTCAGTAAGTGCTAAGCCTCCAGGAGATGAACTCAGCTATTCGTGATCTCTCCTCTGTTCAGCATGCAGACTCAGCTGAGGAGGAGATGAATACACATTACCCCTTGCCTCTGTAAATTAGAAAGTGCTGGGCAAATGCCAAAAGTTATTTAAGAGAATAAAGGACTGAGTCAACGGGTCACAATGACCATTACATGTGTACTTATCTTAATTCCCTACCTCATGTCCTCTGTCTTGCACAGGACATGATTCACTGTCTGCTTCTGAGAACGACCCAGATTCATCACTGGAGTTTGTTCCATAGGATGGCTCACATTTAATCTGGGGTCTGACTTGGTTGTACATTCCATCTCCCATCATGCCTGGCTCCTGATGTTCAGGGGCCAGGAATCGAGCTCCTTGGGAACAGGGGGAAGATGAAAACTCACACAGAGGGAGGCTACAGGGAGAACCAACACTGCCATCCTCTGCATATGAGTAGGAGGAACATGAGCTAGAGGTTCTGGTTCTGGTTTCCAGAGGAGGAGAGCGAGGACAAACTTTAATTGGCACCGGGCAGCTGGTGTTGGGCCGCATCCTTCCTGGCAAGTGATCAGCTGTCAGTCCACTGTGGGAATAGGTCTGTGAACTGGGAAGGGATTGGCTGCCTCCAGCCCACAGACCCTTTGGCACAGTCTCAGTGAGGTCTTTGTCCAAACTGCTCACACCAGAATATGAATGCACCGAAGTGTTTACTTGGTCACAAGCATTTGAAGAGAATATAACACTCCTCCTATCCAGTTCACCTTCCTGCTTATACAGTGTTTCAAAACCAGGTCCTCTGAGAGGCGATCCCATAGTGAAATTGGAAGCATCCTTCTGAATGGCATGGGACTGTCCATAATTCCCTGTGAAAGGGCTGTAGTCAGTTTTCTGGTCACCCTGAGTTGTCCCTTTGTCAAAAGGGCATGCTGGGCTCCTGGCAAAGTGCTGTTGGGAAGTACTGGGGAAGCCAACCAAATCTATGCTTTTTGTTCTGTTGAAGAAAGACCTTAGGCAGGAAGGAGAGGACACACTTTTAGACCTGTCAACACAAGTGGGGCTTGGCTGTTTCCGGTCCATTTCAACATCCCCTTCTTTATCCCTGACGTCAGTTTCATCTCCAGACAGACAAAGCGTTATGCTTTCTTCATCATTTTCCTCATTCTGAGGCTCACTTTTGATCTGCCCCACAGCAAGTCCTGATTTGAGGCCATTTCCAGAACCCTCTTCACTGAATGTGCTTGCAAAACCTGAGGTACTGATGAGTGATGTGTTGCAGACATTCTTGGTACAAGCAAGCTGATATTTCTTATATCTCGGGTACCGTGTTACCACGTCTTTGTCCAAATTGTCCTTGCTATTTCTCAGCATGTCAGAATCAGGCAGCATCCCTTCTTCCTTGTCTGCTCCAGAACTAGTGGATTCAAAGTTAAAGGGTTCTTGAGGCATTCTGTCCCTTGGGCAAGATATCTTTGAAGTCTCCGATTCCATAGTTTCCTCCTCTTCTCCATCAATGTTCTCTTCATGGTGCATTCTCTGACAGGTGGTATCCTTTTTGCACAGGAATAAGCCATCTTCATCATTCAGCAGCTGAGTCTGAAGGAAGCTGAAGCAGGAGTCCTCCAGGTTGTGCATGCGCAGGAATTCAGCACAGTGGATGACCTCCTGGATGTTTTCTCTGCTGAGTAACAGCTTAGCAGTGTAGGCAAACTGTAACAACGGACCAAATCCCCTGGCAGTGACCTGCAAAAACAAAACAAAACAGGAAAATTGACAGCGTTATCATCAGCACAGCTATTGTCCCAAACCTTTCAAGTGTAGTTAGATAACCTGACAGTTCTAATATCCATAAATAAATACTCTAAAGTACCAGTTAATCTTTCATCAGGTCAGCAATGATGCTACTTCCAATAATTAATGCTGCCTGCTTGGTGTTGCTTTACACCTCATATTATAAGCTGAACTAACTATTACATAGACTGAGTGACTTAAAGAACTATGACCAAGGCATTTACACCGATAAAATGTAAAAAATACATATTAGCATACACACTGTTAATCAGAATTCAAAGTTCTCTGTAAACATGATGCGTTGCAACAAGACAGTACAAATTAGAGTATGTTTCTTCTAACTCTGATGCAGAATGGGCTGGAGGATAAAAGTGTAACTTAAGTCTGAACAATGTTTACTGATTGTTATATGAAAATTCAGATGAGAACTTTTCCCTCTAGTTTGAAAGGCAACCAGGCTAACGTTTCATCAAATCTATGCTAGCCATCATTTATCAAGTTACTATTTCATAAATAATGGAAGATTTTGAATTCGTACTGCTCATGCGTTCTCTTCAACCTAGGGATGTTAGCTATCAGGTAACTGAACAGTCGTGTAACTACATGAAATCTTTGCAATTACATGACTATTCAATAGTCCCCAGGGGTGGGGCTGGCAGCAGCATAGGGTGCCAGGCAGGAGCTGGTCTGCAAGGGGAGCCAGTTTAAAAACCAGCTGTCCTCATGCACTGGCTGCCTGCCACCATACACTGCTGCCTCTGATACAGAGACAGGACCTTGGGGTGGCAGCAGGCTCTGTCTGCAAGGGGTCTGAGCTCCCCACGGACAGCGGCTGCTCCTCATCTCTGCCCGTGATGGGCCCAGGCTCTGATAGAGGCAGCAGCGCGGGGGGGGTGGGGGGGGGGTGGGGTGAGGGCGGTGGCACCACAGAGCCAGTGCTGGGGTTTTTAAGCTGACTCCCCTCAGTACTGGCTCCTGCTTCCTCCCCCTCCTTGCTGCCTCTGATACAGAGGCAGCAAGGGCAGGAATGCGAGTAGTTGACAAGATTAATCAATAAGCCTAGGCTTATCAGTTAATTGTCTAGTTGACTACTCATTGACATCCCTACTTCAATCAGTGGAATTGCATTGTTTCTGGTTTCCGTGAATACGAATTACAGCACATAGGGAAATATATATGCATTCATATTCAGATGCACTGCACTGCACCCCAGAAGCAGCCAGCAGGTCCAGCTCCTGGGAGTAGGGGGGCATGAGGCTCTGAAGTGGGCAGAGCCCCGTAGTCCCCCAACCTATAATTTGGAACTGCTGCACTAGCCATTTCACTGCTGACTGAATACAGAGCTGTCACAACTGGCATATGGATACACCTTCCTGCTAGCCCCAGCACAGAGCTGTCCCAGGCTTAGCTGCTCCCTGCTGGGGCCAGTGGGGAGCGGGGGAGAAAAGGAGGCTGCATCCCTGTCAGCCACTCTAGCTTTGGGGCTGCAACCAAGCTCCTGTGCAGGGCTCAATTGGAAGCTGTGTGGCTGTGCAGCTTAGCAGGAACTTCCAGGTTGACTCTGTGAAGAAACAATTCCTTTTGTCTGTTTTACACATTAATTTAATTTGGTGACCCCTAATTCTTTTGTTATGAGAAGCAAATAACTTTTTTTATTTACTTTCTCCCACTAGTCATGGATTTTGTAGATTTCTATCATATCCCCCTGCTTAGTCGTCCCTCATCCAAGCTGAAAAGTCTCAATCTTATTAATCCCTCCTCATATGGAAGCTGTTCCATATCCCTAAACATTTTTGTTACCCTTTTCAGTACCTTTTCCAAGTCCAATATATCTTTTTTCAGATAGAGTGACCACATATGCGCACAGTAGTCAAGATGTGGATGTACCATGGATTTCTATAGAGGTGATATCATATTTTCTGTCTTATTATGTATCCCCTTCTTAATGATTCCCAATATTATGTTTGCTTTTTTGACTGCTGGTTCACATTGAATGGACGTTTTTAGAGAACTATCCACAACGATGCCAAGATATCTTTCTTGAGTGGTAACAGCTAATGTAGTCCCCATCATTTTATACATATAGTTGGGATTATGTTTCCCAATGTACGTTACTTTGCATTTATCAGCATTGAATTTCATCTGCCATTTTGTTGCCCAGTCACCCAATTTTGTTAGATCCCTTTGTAACTTTTTACTCTGCTTTGGAAATAACTAGTTTGAGTAATTTTGTAGCATCTACAAATTTTGCCACTTTATTGATTACCCGCTTCTTCAGATCATTTATGAATATGTTGAATAAGATTGGTCCCAGTACAAACAGAAGGTGATTTAAATGTGCCATGCAGAAGCCATTTTTTTCTTGATAAGATCTTCAATAAAGGGATTTATGTATCACTGAATATCTTGTAAAAATAAGCTACAAAATGAGTCTCTAAGAGCAGTAGATAAGGAGCAGTCAATTGTTTTTTGTGAAGGTCCAAATTTCTGGTCAAGGTATAGTCAATGTCCATACTCCAGAGAAAACAAACAGACAATAATAAATAAAATAAACAACAACAATAACAATAAAATATTAATAACAATAAAATAAAATAATAATAATAATATAGTACAAGATTTCAGAGTCTGTTCAAAAGCACCTGGTGGTCTGGATTTGGCTCATGATCTATCTATGACTACACCAGCAGTAAATGAGAGTGTATTTGAAATTGGAAGAGACTCCCTGGAATAAATAGCTTCTCATGATAGTTATCTAACATAACCACTAGGGGGAATGACTGCAAAACAAATTGAAGCACTCAGTGGTTCTACTGTGTTTTCACCTGTGTTGTTTGCTACAGTGTAGATAGTCTAAAAAAACCTTGCAACTGATTTATTCCACAATACAGCTATCTTCCAGGGTGACTTGATCTTTCAGTCCTAATAACGCCAGATGATAAATACAGAATTCAGGATAGCTGGTACCTCTGTTTCATGCAGAAAATGTCAAAAGCAGAGCTCTAGCCATGCAAAGGAGAAAATATGGAAGACACTTCTTCAAGATATATAAAAAACTCTGAATGAAGGGCAGATGAGAGACAGAGTCAGGCCAACACCTTGAATTATTTTTAATTGTACATGGAAATTTTGTAACTCATCACTCTCCTAATTCATTTACAGACACAGAGGTAAAATTACCAGTAACACACTGAAAGGACAATATTTTCAGCTCTAATAGATGGCCCCAGGGAGGAGTTTCTGATGTGTTTCAATTCAGAGCTAGTGTTTTAACTATTCAAACAAACTTCGATAATAAATGCATGCAACCACTTGCTGGTAAGTGTTAAAATTAATAGTATCCCAGTAGCCTGAAGCTGTCTAAATATTGACTTGGCTTCTACTGTGGGTCCACCTTCTTATTGCCTTTGGAACTGTTTGTAATTAATTCACCGTGATAAGAAAGCACATATTTAGGCATTGGAATATGATTATACACATTGTACAGTTTGAAAAGGAAGGTTTAAAAGCTGCATATATTATAGCTACCTATGCACTTTAATTCCATCAGATTGGTTTTTATAGCAGGAATGGTCTTTTAAAAAGATCATGCTTCAGATGTGTCAATTAGTGAAATGAAGGTGATGTGTTTTACTAACAGAATTGGGTTTGGTAACCCAAAATAATGTTCTGTGTTTATACATTGGAAAAACTCTGGGCAGATGGAAAAAATGCTACTCACATATCAAAAACCACAACCAGACAGTTCAGTTTGTGGGAACCTGTATGGAGCATCCTCTCTAAACTGATATGCCAGGCCACTTATAGCACTAGCCTCTCATCATACAGCTCTTCCAAATACCCGCTTCAATAAAGTTAACCCAACAATCAGTAGATAGTAGGCAAAAGTTTGCGTGTACAAAACCACAACCTAGGCAACAAACAAGCTCTGGAACAATATATGCATGCCAGTTCTCTGACCATATGCTACAGCCCTTTCTTTTACCCTTTGCTATATTTTTAATTGTCAGCTGGACTTTGTCCTCCTGTATATTTTAAATGTGCCAACCACACCTTTATCTCATCCTAAGTAAATGAAGAATTTTATTCTGTTTTTCTTGTGTAATCCCCTGGCCTGTGGATTTTAAATATCTCATGCTGTGTCCCAGCCACATCGGCTACCTAACTATGATAGGTCGGTCTACAGAGTCTGGCTCTTTAGCTCAAGTTTCAGACATTCCCTTTTTAGGCTCACGAGGTCTCTGGTTCAGCTCCTGAGTTGGCCACAATGGCAGTTGTCACACTTGCTCTCAGCAACAGACATTTAATGTGGAACTCTTAGTCAATTTTGTTTATGCAGCAACATGAGGCCTGGCTAGTGGTGGAATGGAGGAATCTGATGTTGATCATGACTAGCACAGGGTAGAATGAGGAGATAATTATCAAGAGAATGTGAGATTATAAGGCCATAAGGGACTACTGTGATCATCTAGTCTGGCCTTCTGTGTAATACCAAATCCATGGGCCATTTTGGTGAATTACACAGTCATAGGATTTTAAATATCAAATTTCATTATTTCAGCTATTTAAATCTAAAATTTCAATGTATTGTAATTGCAGGGGTTCAGAACCTAAAAAGGAGTTGTGGGGAGCTGCAAGATTATTTTGGGGAGTTGTAGAACTGCTACCCTTACTTCTGCACTGTTGCTGGTGGTGGACTTGCCTTCAGAGCTGGGCAACCAGAGTGTGGTAGCTGCTGGCTGGGAGCCCAGCTCTGAAGTAAGGATGTTAAATATTGAGTAATTTACTAGTTGAGTAGTCGATGGAATTTCCATCGACTACTCAACTAGTCGATAGGCACTTCCGCATTCCTCCTTTGAAATGGGGCTCTTGTACATTTCAAAGGAGGAATGTGGAACTCTGCATCCAGCCCAGTGCCAGTGGGAAGTCCCGCTGACTCCGGGCTCCACACGGTGTGCCAGCTTTAAAGAATCCCCAGCTAACCCTGCACTCCGCATGGTATTTCAAAGGTGAAGTGCCCTCATGGAGCCTAGGGTCAGAAGGAGACTCAGAGTCCCCTGCCGACCCTGGACTCCATGCTGTGCTGCCACTTTGAAATGCCACGCAGAGCCCAGGGTCAGCTGGGGTTCCCCAGCTGACCCTGGGCTCTGCATGGCATTTCCCCAGAACCCGGGGTCAGCGGGGAACTTCCCAGATGACCCTGGGCTCTGCACAAATGCTGCGATGGACCCCGAATCAGCTGGGGAATCCCCAGCTGACCCCGGGCTCCACACCATGGTGGTGTTTCAAAGTGGCAGCGCCACACAGCTGAGCCTGGGATCAGCTGGGCAGCACTGCCCCTTTGAAACACTGCCACGGTGCCTGGGTACAGGCTCTGTGCAGTGCTGCCAATTTGAAGTACCCTCTCTTCCCGCCCCTCTTTGCTGCCTCTATCTGATAGACACAGCAAGGGAGGGAGGGGGAATCGACTAGTCGACTCGACTATCCGATAAGCATTTGCTTATCAGATAGTCAACTAGTCCTTAACATCCTTACTCTGAAGGCAGAGCCAATGCCAGCAACAGAGAAGTAAGGATGGCATGGTATGGTATTGCCACCTTTATCTCTGTGCTCCTGCCAGCAAAGCTGAGCCCTTAGTCAGTAGACACCACTTTGTCCACCTAGCTCTCAAAGCAGCAGCTCAGAAAAAAGAATAGCATGGTATGGTATTGTCACCCTTACTTCTACGCTGCTGCTGCCTTCAGATTTGGATGCCCGGACAACAGCTGCTGCTCCCCGGCCACCGCTCCCTGGCCACCCAGCTCTGAAGTCAGTGCAAGTAGTAAGTATGGCCCTAAAATAACCTTGTGACTTTCCCTGAAACTCCCTTTTGGGTCAGGACCCCCAATTTGAGAAATGCTGATCACGCTCAAGAAATAGGGTAACGACACACAAAAGGCCAGATTTTCTGTTGGGAGATCAGATTTCATGCTCCATGACACTTTTTTTTCCATGTGCATGAATTTGGTAGGGCGCTAACCATAGGACTTTACTAAATTAATTCCTGTTTCAACATCATATATTTTAGAGAAAGAATGGCTAATCAGCATCAGAAAATACCACATTTATTGGCAAGTCCAACCCATTCATTTAGAGAGTCATAGAAACTAAGGAGGAAAAACTCATTTTAGATTATTTTGTCTCTCCCTTTGCTACCCAAAGAATAAATGCTGAGTGTTAAGTTTTAATTGACTTAAGTGACCGGACTTCCACTATTTCCTTTGGGAGACTGTTACTATAACCTACTTAAGACCTCATTGCTCGGAAATTTTGCTTTCCTTATATTTAGTTTATGTACTTGGAACACTCTAAACACTTCTTCTCCCTCTTGGACATTTAGACATTTCAAATACTTGCAGAATTACCATAGTCCCTACCTCACACTCATCCTTTTTTGGTATTAAATAAAAAAACTAGATAATTTAAGAGAAATACTTGGAAAATAATGGAGCAAATTAGGCATGAGCAGTCAATGCAAAAATGTTAGCAAAACCACCAGTCCCATTATGGGTGCACACAGAAAGGTGTCATTCTTATTTAGAAATATCCAGAACTGCCTGCAGTGCCCTAGGAGTAGTTCAATTATAGTCATCCTCAAAATGCATTTGTGACATTTTACTGCAAATGTTGCACAGAGTTCAGGACAGTTCAGTATTACCAATTTGTCAATAAATGGGAGCAGAACTCAAAGAAGAATGAGAAAAGTGATTAAGGGGCTGAGAGAAGACTTATGAAGGAAGAGTGAAAGAACTAAACATGTAAAAATTGGCTCAGTGATAGCTAAAGAAGAAAAAAATTCCATTTACAATAGTGGGAAGGGTGTAAATGCTGAGGACAGAGAGGAATTGGTTAAGATGTTAAAATGAGGAACTGTTGGGGGCAATGGGATAAAACTGAAAAAGGGAAAATTTTGGGAAGTTTTTCATACTCATCCCAGTCATCATCTTTTGAGCGTGGAAGGGTTTCCCAAACAAAGTGATGAATGCCTTGTTGCTTGAAACCAGACAAAGCAGTGAAAAATATATCGCAGAGAAAAAATATCTTATCCTGGAAGAAGTAGACTAGATAACTTGGTGAGTCTTTTCCAGCTCTAATTTCTAGGACTGTGAGAGTGACATCATTCATAATTTATCAGAATGACCAAAAGTTGCTATTTTGTAATTAAAATATCTTGGGAGTTTAAAAGGATAATTATTTAAAACCAACAAGAGGGATTAACCTGCTCCACTGAATGCAAAAAGTTCTGTGGAGTGTTAGCCACATAAGCACTCAATGCCTTTAGCAGGAGCATAAATTGCTGGGACAGAACTTTGCAATAATTTGAGAACCTAGGGATAGTTATAAAAATAGCTGAAGGCCTTCATTCTGAAAGCACTTATGCAGACCATTAACTTTATGCTCATGAGGGGCAGGTGAAGGCCCAGTTAGGGAAGGCAAGACCCAGCCCCGCTCCCCTAACACCAACCCTTCAGCAACCTGGCCCCATGGAGCCAAGCCCCGCCCAACCCCAGCCCTGAAGCCCGATCCTTCCTGGCCAGCCAGGCTATGTCTACACAGCAGCATCTTTAACAAAGAGCCGTGTCTACACTGCAAGCCATTATTTCAAAATAATGGCGAGCTGGAGGACTTCTTACTCCAACTCCTGTAACCCTAATTTTACAAGGAGTAAGGGAAGTCGCAGGAAGAGTGTTCTTCCTTCGACTTCTTGCCGTGTAGATAGTGCCAAAAGCCAAATTAAGCTATTTTGACTTATGCTACGGAATTGGAGTAGCTCAGGTTGAGTTGCTTAATTCAACTTTTGCCCTGCTGTGTAGACGTGTCCCAGAGATCCTTCCTGGGAGGAAGGTTAGGGAGAGTAGGCAATTTTGGGAAGTTAATGCCTTCACTTGGCTACATTACTCACCACCCCCTTTCATGTTGAAAGCTAAGCATGTAAAGTGCTTGCAGGATCACAGTTTAAGTTTATAATATTCAGGATTTGCAACCCGAGGACATCACAAAAACATCTAAAACAGTACAAATAGTTTCTCTTCATCTCTATCTCAAAACAGTGATTTAAGTAATTTAAACATTTTTTTGTGAGGTAAGGGAAAAAGAAAACTTAGATAAAGGCTGACAGTTTGTAATTTCACATTCAAGGTATTCATTAACAATATTGAGTAATAAATACATAGGAAGGGGGTATGTGGGTGTTAAAACTGAAATTAGGAATCATCTCTTCATTATTTTATTGCTATATAGTGGTTTTTATATAATACACAACACTAATGTTGAGGAATGTGTAAAGGCTTTGTAATCAACTTCAGAGATGAAGATTGTTTCCTACACCCTTAGTCTTATTAGTCAAATTAGTAAGTGTGTTCTAGGCCAGTAAGTTCCTAACTACAACTTATATAATCGAGCATACCCTAAAAATAGAAAATAAGATTAGTGACAGTAAACTGTTCCTATTTTTTCCCCCACATCCAGAAGATCTCAGGCATTAAACATCTCTAATCTTATTTGCTACAATTAGCATACACTTTATTCTTTTTCTTTTGCAGGCAATGTGTGAGTATAGTATGTGCATTATTTTCAGAGTATAATAACCAAGATCAGTAACCAGGATGTTATTTCATTAAGAGTTAAGTAACTTCCTGATTATTTACTTAGTTACTTGGAATAGGGTTTCGTGGCAGATTCTGTTTTTCCCAGCCTGGACTTTTTTGATTGCTTGTTTTAAAATCTTTTCCACCAATTTGCCAGATATCCCACTATATTTGCACAGGTAAACACTCAGTTGCATGTGCAAAATAGATGCAGATTTTCATGATTTGCTATATAAATGCCCATCACCATGCATAAGATTGGTGTGTGCAAGAGAAGATGTTGCTTGTGAAACTGCAGTCTTTTACGATAATACAGTAATGCACAGCAGGCAGGAAAAGGGACCAAAGATGAAGATGAATAGGATACAAAGATAATAAAGTATTTATTTTTTTAAAGCCAGAGACAAATATGCCAACCTTATACTGACTCTTTTGGCTTAATTGTGTGGTTTAAGTATCCGTCAACTCCAAAAGCTTAAAGAATGGTAGCCCTGCAATCACAACAGTGCACATTTCCCCTGCCTGGTAATTATCAAGAGGCCACTGGGTTAGACCCATTAATTTAATTTCATTTCATATAAGAAATCAGCAATCAGTCTTTAACATCTAGTTTGGTGCAGAAGCAGGGAGGCTACATGAATCTGTATTTGGGCTTTTAAATACAATGTTAAAAGCAGTTCCTCTGCTGGTAAAGAAGCAATGAAAGCACTAGGCAAGTCCTACAGTTTTGCTTGAAAAATGCCTTTGTGCTCGGCCTATTTTTAGCTTGAGTTTTACTTTCTGCCCACTTATGCTGGTGATCACAAATTTCAATGCAAGACTGATCTGATGTCAAATTTGATAGTCTGATAACTTTTCAAAGGTGTGGAAAGTGTGAGCGACAGCATTACAATGGAAACATCTTCACATCCATGCATTCTGATAAAAGGGAGGTACCCAAACCATAAAGCTTTTTTCCTTCAAAATGCTGATTTATCTTTTTTTCAGTGAAAATAAAAACTAAAAAAGCAGCCCCGCCACCAGCAAAGCTACTCTGCAGCCAGGCTTGGGATGTGGGAGAGCAGCATCTCTTTGAAGTACATCCATTTCAAATGCCTCTTAAAAAGGTCAGACTTCAGTGCTTCAAGAAGTACCTTAACTCCCCTTGTTGTTTTATTTTAGAGACCAAACTGGGAGCACTTTTATAGCATCCAATTTTGCTTTTACAGTAGAAGTTTAAGCATAGCAGCCTCTCTGACCAGCTCCACCCTCTGATCTGGAAGGGAAGAGGTCTATTACAGCTTTTGATTGCTTTGGCAGTAATATTTATAAATTGAAGGAGGAAAAAAAATCCTATTTCTTTTTTCTTTGTTCCCTTGACTGAATGAACACCTAGTAGCATGGGCAGTGGCTATAAGAGGCAAGGGGAGGCAATGTCTGCCCTGGGCCTTAGTGCTAACCCCCTCTCCTCTTTCCTATCCCTATTTTGACCATTCCTAAAGGCTCCCACTGCAGGCTGTTGCAGTTTGCAGACTAGTAACTCTTCCCCCAAAAGGTCTCACACGTTAGTCTGTATCTGCAAAAACAACAGAGTCCTGTGGTACCTTAGGCTATGTCTAGACTACCTCCCTCTTTTGAAAGAGGGATGTAAATTAGACATATCAAAATTGCAAATGAAGCCAGGATTTGAATTTCCTGTGCTTCATTTGCATAATCGTGTCATGGCGTTCTTTCGAAAAAATGCTATTTTGAAAGTGAAATTGCGGTCTAGACGTGGTTCTTTCGAAAAGAAAAGCCTTTTTCGAAAGATCCTGTAAACCTCATTTTTTGAGGAGTACAGGATCTTTCGAAAAAGGCTTTTCTTTTCGAAAGAACGCCATGATGCAATTATGCAATTGAAGCGTGGGAAATTCAAATCCCGGCTTCATTTGCAATTGCGATATGTCTAATTTACATACCTCTTTCAAAAGAGGGATGTAGTTTATAAGTACCCTTAGAGACCAACAGATTTATTGAAGCATAAGCAGTGTTCCTTCTAAGATTTTCCAACCACGAGCAGATTGAGTTTTGACTTGTGCACCAATATTGTGGTCATGTGCACTGGTTTGGATGTGTACCACTGTGGCACCCAATGTATTAACACAAGTTCCCAGATGCTGGAACAGAAACCTCCCCACCCTGCCATGCAGTTATGTCCATTCCCAGCCCCCAGAGCAGACCCCTCCCTGCCATGAGGCAAGCACCATTCCTGGCCCCAGCCACCAGAACAGCCCCCAGACTCCCCTGTCACATGGCAGCCTCAGCCACTGGAGCAGTACCCCCCCCCGCCATCATGTGGCTGCAGCAGGTCCCAACGGCTCTCTCACCATGCCGTCTCAACTGGCCCTGCCCGCCGAAGCAGCTGCCTGCCATGTGAGTGCTGCTGCACAGCTCTCCAGAGGAAGTGGATGGGGGAAGAATTTTTTGTGCGCAGCTGTGCAGGTGTACACCTTAGTGGGAACTATGGGCATAAGCTTTCATGGGTAAAACCCACTACCTCAGATTGGAGTGGAAGTTACAGAGGCAGGGGTATATAAAAAAACCAAAAGAAAGAAGTTACTTATGTTAAGGAGGTTATCAAGATGGGGGAATGTGTCTCATTCACAGTAGCTGATGTAGAGATGTGAATATCGAGAGAAGGGACATTGCCTTTGTACTGGTTTAACCCCCACCCTCAGTGGATCTGTTAACTTTAAAGCATAAAGCCTTTCAGCTTGCCAGAAATAATAGCATAACATTGAACCTGTGAAAGATCCATTAAGTGGTAAATAAACCATTTAACAGGCATGTACCAATTATATTTACTGACAAAAAACAGTTGTGCATTACTACATAAGACCATAGTTTAAAGTTTGCTTTACATATTTCATTAGTTTGTGTCTGAAGATTATAAAATCATACCTCTAAAAATCCTTGCATAAATATTTAGATGCACAATCTGAGTATTCAGTTTCAGCCTTAAAAACTTGGATTTTCAGACATAGCTTTTTAAAATAAATTTTTCAAAAGACCACCCTTGTCTAAAATACACATTTTAATTACTATAGTACAAAGACTTGCTTCCAAAGTCTTTGAGTCCTTTCATGCCTCTTAAAGGGACAACATTCCTTTTCTTCCAGGTAGCTGGACAAATGAGTTTTCCTTTTACTTCTATTTGATGAACTAGTCCACCAAAATCAGTACCTTACTAAGATATAAAATCCTTTGAGATGCCTAAAAATCTTTGCAAACATTCTAACAAACATATAGTGTCTTGTTATGAAAATCACACAAAATAAATTAGTGTTCCCCTTTTCGAAAAGTAATGAACATTATGAAAACACTAAACTGCTCTGATTAATTTGAAATACCTTTGTTTCAGTGAGTTTAAATATGTAGGAATCTGGAATGATTACTTTATGAAGGTTTAAAAGTATATTTAAAACATATAATCAGCTTAGAAATATCGATAAAGAAAATGTAAAACAGAGAAGGGCTGCATCATGTAGTCCATAATATCTAATGATGTATTCAGCAAGACAAATGACTTGCCCTTAATATAAAATTTTTGCAAATAAATCTGACAAACTTCAAGGTATATTAAAAAAGGTGACTTTTTTATTCCCACATTTAGCACTTTTAATTATATACCTTCTGCATGTCCAATATTCACAATCTGACACACAGTGGAAAACATGCTCCATTTTCTTTAGAAAGAAATTTTAGAAGCATTTTTTCTTTTCAAATGTCATTTAATACATTTAGGTTCAGGGATTTGGCTGGAGTGGGTGAGCAGAGAGAAGAGGGAGACAGTGGGGTGGAGATAGGACAGTGCAGCAGGGGCAGGGCCAAGGTTCCCTCTAAGTTTCTCCACCCTTGGGCAGAATAAATTGTGTTATGTGCACTGGGGAATGTACGGATATGCACCAACAATAGAAACACATGGTGTCCACCGTGAGCAGCTGTGGGTGCTCTACTAAGCAGCGAGGTGGCCCCTGAATCTCTGCTGGGCGGCTGCCCAAGTGCTCAGCTTCTAGGGGATACTGGGCAGGGCCTAGGTAGAGCAAGGGTAGAGTATGGGCAGAGTCACTGGATGGGGAGCTTGCCTCCGCAAGCAGCAGCTTCACCCATCGCCCATGCCTAGTGGGTCAATATTTCAGAGAGGAGCCCACTTGCACACTCTTTAGCAGATCAGTGCTGTTTAAATGCTAGTTTGCAAACTTATCTAATACCTAGGCACAAATTCCAGCTGCTTGTCCTTACCGAAAATGATGTATTTAAAAATACCTCTCTAAAAATACAACCTGACTGCCCACTCTGACTTCAGACTTTTTTGTCCTGTATTTTGATCTTCACTGGTGGAACCTGGCAGTAGGCCAGCTGAATTCAACTGGACTGGGTGGGGTTAAAATTTCAGGACTGAAGCCATAGCTTTTGAGCAGTCAGGGTCCAAAGCCTTGTTATAACTTGAAGAGGGGGGGAGGGGGGAGACTCAGGGCTGGGGCAGTGAACTGGAGAGTGTTCAGGGTGTGGGTTCTGGGTGGCATTCACCTCAAGAAGCTCCCAGAAGTGGTGACTTGTCCCTCCTGCTCCTAGGTGCAGGGGCAGCCCAATGGCTCTATCTGCGGCCTTGCCTGTAGGCACTGTCCCGCAACTCCCTCTGATCACTGTTCCCAACCACTGGGAGCTGTGGAGCCGGTGTTTGGGGTGGGGTACCACTTGGAGTCACCAGGCAGCCTCTGCACCTAGGAACCAGAAAGACAAGTCACCACTTCTGGGAGTTGCCTAGCGACCACAGGGACATGATAGACACTTCTGGGAGCCACAGGGAATCTGCTTTAGCTCCACTGCACTGCTAACTGGGCTTTTAGTGGTCCAGTCAGAAATGCTGATTGGAGCCTGCCAGGGTCCCTTTTCAATTAGGTGTTCTGGTTTAAAAAAAAAAAAACACAACACACCACCCGGCAACCCCATGTGACACAATCTAAAGCCTCAGGAGTGTCAGCTCTATAACAGAAACTCAAATTAAGATTAATGACAAACCAACCACATTTTGAAAGAGAATATAGGACACAGTAGATAAAATAAAACAGGATGAGGAAGAGGAGGGGAACAAACCTAAAGAGAAGTTTGGACGTTTAAAATATCTACATACAAAAGCTGTCAAGTTACACCAGCAAACATTAAAACAGAAAAAAGTAAAGACACACCCAGAAGGAACTTCACAATTCCGAGTGTGACTAGGAGAGTGGATTTGAATGACTGAGTGTTTGGAAGCAGCAAGTAAGGAAACACACCTAAGAAAAAATTAACAATGCACCACAAATGATACACATTATCTCTCTTTTTTTTAAGCAAGTGGAGTTAAGTTTCAATTATTTATATGAATTCTTTAGAGTGTCCTGGAAAATACATTACAGTAGTATATTTTGTAAATACAGCAGGATCGTCACAGCAAGAAATCTCACTACAGCATCTGCTATTATATGTTGCTGATGTAGGGAAGACACAAACATTTGTGTGTATAGTTTAATGAAATACTAATTAACAAAGTTATAGTATAAAAAGCAAGCTGAGAAGGAAGGAGACAATAAAGGCTATTGAGAGACGAGACTGGAAAAATAGGAACAGATGAAAACAGTGTTGCAAAGGGATTCTTTGTCTTGTTTTTCACAAGATTATCACCAGTCAGGAGATAATGCCTTATAAGATACCAGTATTCCAGTGTTTCCTGTTACTGAAAGCCAGAATAGCACTGAATACAAAAATCACTAGCTTCCCTATGCTGGTTAGGAAGAGAGTATGGTTCAGTAGACTAACATTCCAGATACTGGGATGTTTTAGCTGTAGTGTGGAAGGAATAATATCAAAAGCTTTAGTATTACACTCAACTAGATAAATAGGTAATTAGAATTAACTGGTAGGCTGCAAGCATGTATAAATATCCCATTATCCTGCAGGTCACCATATTTGTTAATGAAAACCATATTTGCTTCAGTTTTCCTTTCCAATATTTGGAAATACACAATGGCTGTGTCTATACTGGCGCGATCTTGCGCCAGAGCTATGCAAATGAGGCTCAGCGTAGACTATCACCGAGCCTCATTTGCATAACTAATTAGCCGCCATTTTTGCGGAAGAGGCTCTTGCGCAAGACGGAGCTGTCTACACAGCCCCTTCTTGCGCAAGAAAAACCCTCTTGCGAAAAGCCGTTATGCTGATTATTTTCAGGCATAACAGCTTTGCGCAAGAGGGTTTTTCTTGCGCAAGAAGGGGCAGTGTAGACAGCTCCGTCTTGCACAAGAGCCTCTTCCGCAAAAATGGCGGCTCATTAGTTATGCAAATGAGGCTCGGCGATATTCCACGCTGAGCCTCATTTGCATAGCTCTGGTGCAAGATCGCGCCAGTATAGACACAGCCAATATATATACTCAGAACATGTTGATTCTTTTCTCCTATGCTTCAAATAGATCTGAGGATTAGTATGGCTTGTGTTTTACTTCTTTGTGTTCAGATTTCCTTAATGACATCAGCACAATTCAGGGAATGCGATTTGTAAATAAAATGCCACGGCAGAACTGACAAAGGGAGCATAATCTTGTTTGGTTCACAACCTACAAAAAGAGCAGTTAATTCATTCTATGGAAATGTAAAACAATACCCGTGCCTCAATTTATTACTCAATACTATTTATCTCTATTAGTATCATTGGACAGGATATTTCAAATGTGTCTAAATTTGCTGCTATTTCAAAATATTTGGGACATAAGCAGAGAAGGCTTGATTGTCCATTGCCTTGCATCTTATTTAGGTATTTACACTTTTTCAGAATTAGTGCACAGTAGTAGGGTGGCCAAGTGCCCTGTTTTCAATGGAGAATTCAGGTCAAAAAGGGGATCTGACTGTGTCTGACTGGACACCCAAAATCTGGTTACTGCAGGGGAGGAAAGCAGGGAGATGCAGGGTCATCATCCACACCAACTCCTAATCAACCAGGGCCACCTCCTACTTGTGTTGGGTGACTGCAGCTCCCAGCCCCAGTTCCCGCCCTGGATGGGAGCGGAATGAGGGGAAAAGCAGTGAGAGCCAGAGGGAAGAAGGAAAAAGAGCAAATAGGGGTTGGGGTCTTGGGGGAAGAGGTGGGATAGGGCCTCAGAAGCAGGGGCAGGACAGGGGGAAAGCCTTGGGGAAAGAGGAGAGTAGGGAAAGGCCGTGCAGACACAGAAGTGGGGTAGGGAAGTTCTGAAACTCCTGTAGGAGCGTCTGATTTTTTAATTATTACAAAGCTGGCAACTCTAGTGCACAATAAGTGTAAAATGATACCAAATGAGAATGGAAGCACTTGATACCCAATGTGCATGGGTGTAAATGACAAAGTAATGGATGCAAAGTAATCAGGACATGACTGAGATCTATAAAATCATGACTGGCATAGAGTAAGTAGAAGAGCTATTTAGTCCTCATAACATAAGAACTAGGGGGTCACTAAATGAAATTAAATAGGCAGCAGGTTTAAAACAAATAAAAGGAAATACTTCTTCACACAGTCAACCTGTGGAACTCTTTAACAGAGGATGTTGTGAAGTCCAAGATTATAGCAGGATTAAAAAAAAGACAAGTTCATGGAGGATAGGTCCATCAATGTCTATTACCGAAGATGGGTAGGGATGGTGTCCTTAGCCTTGGTTTGCCAGAAGCTCGGAAAGAATGATAGAATAGGACAGATCACTTGAATAGATCACTTGTTGATTATCTATTCTGTTCTTTTCCTCTTCGGCACCAGGCACTGGCCCCTGTCAGAAGACAGGATATTGGGACAAACAGACTTTGGACTGACTCAGCATGGCCATTCTTATGTTCTAGTGGAGAATCAGAGATAAGATTTTTTTTTTTAAGTCTTTCAATCTTTCCTCCAGGCCTTCAATACCAGAAATGGAGATATAGTATAATAGTAAGTACTGACGCACTTGTTTCATTTAGATGCTGTAATTATCGAGAGAGAAAATGAAATATATAGAAAATTCCAATTGGAATACAGAATCATAGAATACTAAAACTGTAAGGGACCTTGAGAGGTTGTTAAGTTCAGTCCCCTATTCTCATGGCAGGACCAAGCATCATCTAGATCAGGGGTGGGCAAAAGGACCTCTGCGGGCCAGATCCGGTCCACCAGGTGGGTTGATCCAGCTCACAGAGGTCCTGCCACTCCCCTGCCCCCAGGCCAATCAGGGCCTAGGGATGGGGGAGTGCGCAAAATCTCCTCCCACCCTGCTCCTTGCAGGACAGGGGCAGAGTGCGTGGAGACTTTGCATGCTCCCTTTGTCCCCAAACCCTGACTGGCCTGCGGGCGGGGGGGAGTAGGCAAAGTTTCCTCCTGTCCTGCAAAGGGCTCGGCACTTGGAGTCAACTGCCAGCTGGTGGGTGACTAAGCATGGTGCTTCCTTCGTATGCTCTCCCGACCCCCAAGCCCTGATTGATCTGAGGGCAAGGGGTGGGGTGGGGAGGCACGGAAGCCCGTGAAGTCTCCTCCCACTGCCAAGGGCATGGGCACCTAGAGGGAACCTCCAGCTGTTCAGAACATCTGGTGGTTCTTTCTGGGGCAGGTGGGGGGCAAAGACTTCACATGCTCCCACACCCACAGACCAATCAGAGTCTGTGAGCAGGGAAGCACGGAAGTGTCCTGGCCTCGCCCCTACTGGGAAGGCCTGGGGCTGCTTCAAAAATTTCTGAAGTGTCCCCCGTCAAAAATTATTGCCCACCTCGTGATCTCGATCATCCTTGATAGATGTTTATTTAACCTGCTCTTAAATATCTCCAGTGATGGAAATTCCATAACTTCCCTATGCAATTTATTCCAGTGTTTAACCAACTTGGCAGTTAGGAAGTTTTTCATAAGCTCCAACCTTACTGCAAGTTAAGCCCATTGCTTCTTGTCCTATCACAGATGTCAAGGAGAAGAATTTTTCTCTTCCTCCTTGTAACAACCTTTTTGGGTACTTGAAAGCTGCTATCATATCCTCTCTCAGTCTTCTCTTTCCAAACTAAACAAACCCAGTTCTTTCAGTCTTCCCTCATTGGTCATGTTTTCTAGACCTTTAATCATTTTGGTTGCTCTTCTCTCCAATTTTTCCATGTTTCCTGAAATGTAGTGCCCAGAACTGGACACAAAACTCCTGTTGAAGCATAATCAGCACAGAGTAGAGCAGAAGAATTATTTTTTGTATTTTGCTTACAATACTCCTGTTATTACCCAATGTAATGTAGGCTTAGTACTATCTTGTCATATGTGGGTTCAAGTCAGACATTTAAGGCTATTTTGACTCTGTGTGTGCGTGTGTGTCAGAGAGAGCGTACACACACTTACATACACAGAGTGACATGTGAGAAGTGTGTGTGCGTGCATGTGTATGAAAGAAAGAAAATGCGTGCAAGAGAGAGAATAACTTCAATCTGTTCTGAAAGGACTGTGTTCTCCTTGGATTTCTATAACCATTATATTATTGCTACACTGGAGTGCATCTAAAAGGCTACAGTTCTGGCAGTCAACATTATTACAGCTGCATAGCTTATTAACAAAATAAATAAACTCAAACACACTAGTAAGAAAATATTCACTACAATTATTGCTGTCTGAAAAATAATGAGTAAAAAACATCATTCTGCTGTCCCATCTACAAACGTGCATTTACTGCTATATATGATGAAAAATAGTTTCTTTGCATGCTGAATCATCCTAAAATTTGTTCTTTAAAAAAAATGTTTGGAGTTGGTGCCTTTCAATTCCCGAGACCCTTCATTTTCTAAATTCAATATGCTCCATTTCCCTTACTGCCCATAAAATCCCAATACTTCCCAACTGGGGATGTAAGCAACTAGTCAAGTGACCACTTGATGAGTCGCTTCCCTCACTTTCTGCCTTGATTAGAGGCAGCAAGGGAGGGGGGAGCTGGAGCCAGTGCTGGAGGGAGCCAGCTTAAAAGCCAGTTCCCCTCAGCACCATCTCCACTGGGGGGTAGGGGAGGGAGAGGCACAGTGGGGGACTGGGTGCGAACTGGGAATCAGCTGATTCCTAGCTTGTACCCGGTCCCCTGCTGCCTTTTAAATGTAGTAAGAGCCTAGTGGCTCTGCAGTTTCCCCCCTTATTGACTAACTGAGTAGTTGATGGAAATGCCATCGACTACTCGATTAGCTGATTAAACAAAATTTAACATTCCTATTCCTAACACAACTGAACAGAAAATGACATGTGCACATAATGACATACAGTTTTGACAAAGGAGGAAACTGGTAAACTATGCAAAAAAAACCCAGTGGAGAAATACCAATCAAAGGTCTCTAGGAAAGCAGAAAGTATAAAATGCTGGGGTGCTCTCAGAGACCAAAGGTGAGTTACACAGCACCTTTTGTCCATCTGTTATTTTCTTGCTGGCTCCATGCAAGGGAAGTGGTCAAAATGGAACCAAGCCAGTAAACTGCTGCTAAGATGATTGTCCTTTCTTTCCCCTTCTCCAACTGATGCCTCTTCTCTTCGCATGCTCATTTTTCTTGATGCTTCCCCCACTGCACTGTTAGCTCTTGAATGATATACTCAAGCAGTGTCTTTCCTTGACAGTGTTAGAAAACTCAGTTTGGGTTTTATTAACATAATTTATCATTTCACTACAAATGTCAGGGTTTTAAAAGATATTTAGAAAGAGAGCAGGAGTGTGACTGAAGGACTATTACTCACCAGTGCTGCCAAGCAGCTACACAGTGTTATTTTCTTGATATTGGTCTATAATCTGTTAACTTGTGTAACTCCTTACCCAGCGGTTTGATGACACTGCCTTTCACAAAGGTGTTAAACTGTTTTCTTTTTCTGAAGGTAACCTTTTGGGTTTCAGGGAGAAAAGCTATAGAACATTCATTACCAGAATTGTTAAAATTATGAAAATAAAGCTATTTGGATCTGAGACCATTTATTACAGAGTGTAATTAGGTTAAATCTAGAGTCTAGTCATCATTCTAATTAAAGAGACACCGCACCCTTTCAAGTCTAACTTAATATCTATACATCACCACATTTCCTTGAAAGGACTGAATAAAAACCCTATCAGGTTCTTAGACTATGCCCACCATGGTAGTATCTGAACACCAGTGCAGAGAAAGATGCAGCAGTAGCCCCTTTGAAGTCAAGGGGACTATTCGTAACAGTAAACACTATGCTCAGTAGTGTTCGCAAGATCAAGCCCTTTGCATCAGTGGAGGCTGGTGACATCTGAGCAGGAGGTGGTAAATCTGACCTGTGCCTCCAGAGGTCCCTGCAGAAATCCTGGCTATTTCAGATAGTATTGGTACAATATGATTTCTGCTAGCCATGTTATTCATTTAAGTACAATGGTGGCTGTTTTATGCAAGTTTCTGAATGAGAGAACAAGATCACCTCTAGGATTCAAAAGTCTGCCAAACAGACAGAGAAGGATCATATCTCATGCAGCTCTGAAGAAAAAAGAAAAGATCAAATAGGGGGAAAAAAAAAGAGCAGGAGTTGGATGAAACAAAAAACGGCAAAAAGCAGCAGCTAGGAAGAGAGAAGGGAAGAAGGGATTATCACACCAAAACTGCAGCAAAATAAATACATGCCCACTATATCAGCTCCTCTTTGGACATGCATCTGTAGAAGAAAAGTCTGTATCTTCTTTTCATCATTGTCCCATTGCTCCCTCCTCTATTCTCCTTTTATTTTTCTGAACCCACCTAGAGTGAATACATCCCCCTTTTTTTCCTTCCTGGCCCTTTTATCCTCAATTCCAAAGTGGGCTTCACAGCCCAACAGCAGGTCCCTTAACACCTTGCCTCCTTCCCTCCATAAACCAACTTATCTTCTTTCCCTCACTAATTTCACAATGTCTGTGGTAAGGCAGGGCAAGAAGATGGGATGCAAAGCAGGAAAGACAGAGTTGCTTTGGAGCAGACTTTCCTGCCCTGCGTGCTAGGTTCAAGTGGAATGGCTGCTTAGGAGAAGACATGATGATCTCACCCCCTTTCCTAAATACCACTATTTTTTTTAGAGGAGGTTGTGCCAAGCCTTCAGCATCCCTCTCAAACTTTTTGCTTTCCCCTTCCTCAGTTTCCAATAAGAGGTCCCACCTCGCAGTCTAAGCAGGACAGGCATTGCTTGTTCTGGACAAGCCACCTGTGTTACTTTTTCTTCATTAAAAAAAGTTCCTGTGCATAGTTTCATCTGCATAATTACAAAGACAAATTAACACTCTTCAAATGAATTACTGAAAAAACTCCTTTGGAAGGCAAAATACAGAGAGTGGTACAGGAATCACTGGAGAAGAACTGAAGTTCATTTTAAATCGGTGTACCATGTACAAATACTGTCTTACAAACAGGATTATTTAATTTAAACCTTAGATCTGTCAAGTTCCATTACTTCAAATGGAGCCTGACGTTTCTTGGCTTCATTATGAATCAGGATTATATTACAATTGATGTTAGGTTAAGTCATTGCTTAGATACAAGACGGCACAAAAAAAATTACACAGCAGTCAGTAAATAGAGCAAAGTCATTGCACTGTTCTGAAAGGCAAAAAGTCATCTTGCTAAATGAGGATCCAAGCTGTCCTTTACCAAGAGTGTTACTAATAAATAAAAGACCTCTGGGAAAAGTGCTGAGCGAATGCTGGGTCTATTTTCAGCTTGCATCAGCAGCTGCTGCCCCTGGGATCACATCTTTACTCATACTCTACCCCATATGTAATCACTCCAGGACTGCAACCAGTAAGATAATGAAAGAGCATGGCATAAATCTATACTTGAGTGGAATGCTAAATGAGAAAAATAACACAAAAAGGGGGGAAATAAACCACATTTTCAAGTCATTAGGAAGAAAGACTTTGACATATGAAGTGTTGCAACCATTAATAGCACTTATCATATAGAGTGGAGACAAAGAGACAAATTAATCAAACTGACAGAACTGGGACATTTTATGCTAATGCAGGCTCCTGGGTTTTAGTGTGTATTCCTCTGTGTCTGGAAAACTGATACCATTACAGGGCAGGAAATTGCATGAATAACATGCAACAGATCATAAAAATTCACACACTGAGCGCAAAAACACAGCCAAAAGCACTGTAAAAACAAGGCTAGAGACCTCAACAGAGGAACTACCAACAACTAATGAATGCAAATGAGTCGAGGAATATTTCCCATTCATGCATAACAATTAGACGATGGCTGTGACTTTACAGTCTCAAATAACATAGGTAAAATAAAGCCTGGAGAGCTAACATGCAGATAGCCGGGAGAATTGCTGGTCAAGTCAGATTCTAAATTTGTTTGCAGTATTGCAGCCAGCAGTTTACAGCCATTGGGGAATTAACCTGGCCAAGTGCAGTCT
This sequence comes from Pelochelys cantorii, assembly GCA_032595735.1. Taxonomy (NCBI): domain Eukaryota; kingdom Metazoa; phylum Chordata; order Testudines; family Trionychidae; genus Pelochelys; species Pelochelys cantorii. The sequence goes on from CM064328.1 coordinate 67,661,221, forward strand.
CTGCCTAAATCTATTGCCATGTTGTTGTTGCATTTAATGTATAAAGGGGAGGAATAAAAGCAGAAATAGAAATAAAAGTAGCATTCCTGTTCCAACAAATTAAGCCCTCCCAACTGTGTAAATGCAAAGCACACAGTTGGAGTGATGGCAAATAAAAAGCATTTTAAAGTCATCCTTTTGGGGAATGTATAGCCTCTTGCTGTCCAAAGCCACAGATATGTTGTGAGAAGCAGGAAATAGCAGGAACAAAAGAAATGTTGGGAAGGGCAGTGTGAGCAGAAGTTCTTGGCAAGGTTAGTTGGTCTGCCATAAAGGACTCTTAAGAACACTGAAAAATCACTGTCAAAACCAGTACCGGTGAAGTGTGTAGAGCTAATCATCCACGTAAACATCAAATGACTGACAGTTCACTTCGTGGTCAGCAAAGGCATTGCTGACTGTGGTCTGCTTCCAAAAGGAGGAAGATGCTTGGCTGATAACACATAACGCATACATACAGTAGCAGCACTCTGAGGTGGAGGAATTAAGGCAATAAATAAAATCAACCTGTAATAAAAAAGTTACTTAAGTATATTTGGGGCTGCATAATTTCAAATACAACTGCCTCCCACCCCAAAACATATTTTGATGTGACAGTTGATGCTAGTGTTGTTGGACAGATTTTGAGCACCAATGTTACAGGCACAAACAGGGTGAGACTTAATATCATGAAATGGGCAGGGACTTACTGCTCATGCAGGAAGCCGCAAAGTATCAATCTTGCACATAACTCTAGGGCTGGGGAGCCGCCTTCCACAGTGGAACAGGTGCAGTTCTATTTATTCAAAGATGGAGGGGAGTTGACCAAAGGCTGCAGATATCCTTCATAGAGTGGAGTCCAGCTCATGAGTGCTCTCTCAAGCACTCGCTAATAAAGCACTTCCGGGGGGGTTGCTGCAGATTTCATGCGTGAAACCTGGGCAAATATCAAAGATTGAAAATCTTATCTAGCTCGTCTTATTGTTTTTTGTATTGTGCTCAGCACCATGTTGAGGCTCAATAAATAAGAGACTATAATGGAGCCTGTTCTGATGAGGCTATAATCCAAATATACAAAGAAATATACATACACACATAAAATATACTTCGAATATAGGTTGATTATGGAACCATTTCTTCCTTTCAATTTTTTTTGCAAGTAAATGTATAGACAATAATAATGTAGAGGCATCTGATTTCTTCAATTCTTTGAAGGTCCCAGAAGTGTTCTGCAAACATCAAAGATGCATCACTCTTTCTACTTCTCCAATTGCAAATGAGAATACATCTTTTCTTTTCCCAAATTCTAGTTACAGTGAAATCTGAAGACCTTCCTTAAAGAAAGATTGAGACAGGTGCTCAACACCAATTTCTCTCTCTGAGGAGAGGGACAAGGTGCAATGATAAAAATTGACAAACATTTTCCCACCTTCTTGGCTAAAGTGACTGCTACCAGGAAAACCAGTTTTGAAAATCTGGTCATAAAAATTCAAAAACTAAGCACCAAGCAAGGCCTTATGGGCACTTTTAGAAAGCATGGATTTGAAAGTGCTGTTGGAAGGCAGAACGGACATCCACTGTACCTTCAGCCTCGATAATATTAGACTAGTGTAAAAGCCATCCTAGTTGGAACACTGCATTTTCTGAATCCTACAATGAGCTGGCTTTGGCAAAACACAGAGGGGACCATCAAAATGAACTTGACAACAGGGCAAAAAAGGAGCCACCAAGCCACCACTGACTACCTTGGGGAACAGCTGTTAAACCTCTAGGATCTTAGAGGGAAACTCTTAGAGCAGTGTTTCTTAAACTTTTTAAGACCGAGGAACACCAAACAATACTTTTTTTAAAATGAGAAACACCAAGGATTTTTGGTTGAGCGAAAAAAAAAAGTTCAAGGGAAAAGGGTCGGGAGGAAAGTTATTGGGGGGGAGAGTGGGGGGGAACGTCACCTGCCCCTTTAAGGGCAGCCATTTTGAGTTCTGTTCTCCACGGCACACCTCCGACTGCCTTGTAGCACACCAGCGTGCTGCGGAACAGTTTAGGAAACACTGTCTTAGAGGGAAAGATAGGACTGCAAGGGCCCTCCAGAGGTCTAATCCCCTTCACACACTTCAGTGTTTCTTATTTACCTACAGGTTCTGGTTAACTATGCTTCGGAGGCATTTCAGACACTTGGATTGACAAACAGGATGCATAGAGTGGCAATGCTCTCCTTTGATCTGTTATTACAAAGAGAACTAGTCATAAGGAGCTTTTACTCTAGACAGAGGCTAAAGTTTGTGAAATGTGATACAGAACATTTACTAAATGCTAATCTCCATACAGGACTACAGAGTTCTGTGAATGAGACAAATCTATCCTACCCTGCTCCTCAGTGTCTGATGAGGAAGATGCTTTCCCGTGTGAGTGTCCCTGGAAAGATCAGTAGTTGCTGAAAGGAAGAAACTGGGGCCAGTGGAAAGCTGATAAGGAACAAACTAAGTTAATAACATGAATACTTACAGTTAGGCCCTTCAATAAAAGTGGTCTGATTTGCACAGGTGTTGAACACCTACAACCTTCATTTACCTCTATTGCTAAGTTCTTTGGCTTTATTGTCCTATCCTATGTTTGTATAGTGTCTAGAACAATGGTGTGCCTGTCCATGCCTGGGACTCCCAGGAACTACCACAATATAAATAACAACAACAATTAAACAATTAACTTAGATGCTTACAAGTTAAGCATCTAAATTCTAAAATGTACTCCTAAGCACACAGCTAACAAAATCAAGCTTTTTTCTCAGCCCTAGAGCTACAAAGAGTTTGGCAATCCAGGTGTGACAGCTTGGGGGATCTGCATAAGGATTGTGCACTTATGAATTCTGGTTGATTTTGAAATTGTTGCATGAGTGAATGCCTCAGTGGATTTGGAACAACCATCTGCTATCAGGGCTGGTGTCACATCACTTCCAGATGAGGGCATGGGTGATGGAAGCTTGCTTTGAATGCAGCAGCAGAGGTATAGGAGGGCAATAGGAGTGAGTCCTCTGCATGAGGAGTATTGTGACAATTGTGCCCACAAATTTATCCTATTGTGAACTCAACCGTAAAAAAGTGACAATTCATAAGATGTTACAATAACCCTGAATAACCTAATGTCAAACCTAAATCCCCCTTACTGCAATTTAAATCCATTGCTTTTTGTCCTCTCCTCAGAGGTAAACAACATTTTTTCTCCCTCCTTCTTATAATAATCTTTTATGTACTTGAAACTGGCTATCATGTCCCCCCACAGTCTTTTCTTTTTCAGATTAAACAAACCCAGTTTTTTCCCATTTGGCTTCACAGGTAATCTTTTCTAGAGGTTTATTCATTTGTGCTGCTCTTCTCCAATTTAACCACATATTTCCTGAAATGTGGCACCCAGAACTGGACACAATACTCCAGGTAAGGCCTAATCAGTGCAGAGCACATCAGACAAATAACTAGGGATGTAAAACTTTGATTATTTGGCTAATCGAATAGTTGATGCAATTTGCATTGAATATTCAATTAGTCGATAAAGGCACTTTGGTCTTTGAAGTGTAGCAACCGCCCTGGGACTGTTGCTACACTTTAAAGGCAAAAGCGCTGCAGGGAGCACGGGACCAGTGGGGGACTCAAGCAGTCCCCTGCTGGCCCCAGGTTCCCTGCGGCATTTCAAAGCAACAGCACCGCATGGAGCCTGGGATCAGTGGGGGAGTCCCCAGCTGATCCTGCACTCCACATGGCACTGCCACTTTGAAACGCTGCAGGGAGCCCGAGGTCAGCTGGAGACCCTAGGCTGCACGTGGCGTTTCAAAGTGGCAGTGCCGCGTGGAGCTTGGGGTCAGCTGGGGACTCCCACGCTGACCATGGGATCTACGCGGCGCTGCCACTTTGAAATGTCTCGTGTTGCCCAGGCCAGCTGGGGACTCCCAGATAGCTTGCTGTCTATTTTTTATAGAGGCAGCAAGAGGGGAAGCGACTAGTCGAATAGCCTGTCAACTATCCGATAAGCATTTGATTATTGGATAGTCGAATAGTCATTCACATCCCTACAAATGACTCTTGTGTCTTGCTTACAACACTCCTACTAATACATCCCAGAATGATGTTCACTTTTTTGCAACAGTATTACACTGATGACTCATATTTAGCTTGTGGTCCACTATGACTCCCAGATCCCTTTCTGCAGTACTGCTTCCCAGACAGTATTTACTATTTTGTATTTGTGTAACTGACTGTTTCTTCCTAAACGAAATACTTTGCATTTGTCTTTACTGAATTTCATTCTATTATCTGCAGACCACTTCTCCAGTTTGCCTAGATCATTTTAATCTTATCTTCTAATGCACTTGCAACCCCACCCAGCTTGGCATTGCTCACAAATTTTATAAATGTACTCTCCATGCCATTATCAAAATCACTGATGAAGATACTAAACCGAACTGGACCCAGAAATTATCTCTGTGTGACCCCACTCAGTATGACCTTCCAGCATGACTGTGAACCATTGATTATTACTCCCTGGGAATAGTTTTCTAACCATTTTTGAACCTACCTTTTAGTAGCTCCATCTAGAGTGCACTTCCCTAATTTGCTTATGAGAAGACCATGAGAGACAGTATCAAAAGCTTTACTCAAGTCAAGATATACCACTTTCCTGGCTTCTCCCCTAGTCACAAGACTTGTTACTCTGCCAAAGAAAGCTATCAGGTTGGTTTGACATCATGCCATCCAAAGAGTGGTATGTATTAGCCAATAGCAAAACATTCAGGTCCCTTTGCACTATGGACAGGTATAGCAGTGATGCTGGAAGTTTTGGGAGCGGGCGTGCTGCTAAGCTATACCTCCCTTTATCTCCACATGCCTCTCACTGCCCCCTTGAGCAGGATCCAGCAGAGCCCAGGATGCGAGGCCAGTGGCTGAGTGGGATCCTGGGACCCGCAGCCAGGGCCAGCAACTGAGTGGGACCTGAACAGGACCTGGGGCTGGCATGGATGCCAGGCACAAAAGCTGTGGGTGCTGCAGCACTCTCCACACCTCTACTTCCTGCCCCTATGCATGCAATAGATATGTGAAATCACAGTCAAGTTCTCTACAATACCCAGCCACAAATGGGTGGGATGTGGCTGGAATTTCAGATGTACATTCTTGCTGCTTTCAGGCGTGAGGGGAGAAAGAATATTATGATTTAATTTTCTGTATTAAAATACATACATTGCTATGTCCTTGTGGCTCCTCCTGAACCAGAGTCACGCTACTAAACCCATCTAGATTTATACACGTAGTAAGCATTATTCTCAATGTACCTCTCCAGTGCACCCTGCAATAACTCTTCTGGATTCACCGAAGTGTGCGTTGTGAATGAATCTGAACAACAGTGCACATTCCATACAATGAATCTATAAAACTGAATGCAAAGTAAAAATCCTTAGGAGGAGTGATTGCCTTGCTTGGGGATTAATGAGAATGGCACTTGTGGTCTCAGGCTCATGAAATATAAATGTGTATGGGGCTTGGCTTTGTTAGTAGCTTTGAGGGTTTGATGGATGTTACTCATGTCATTCTACAGACAGCTCTGCAAATAAAGGGTTTGGGAGTAGTGCATGCAAGTCAGATTAGTGCAGTCTGCTGAGTCAATGACAGAAATAATTCCAGGCAGCGACTGTGATTTGCCAAGAACATTAATAGTGGATGCAGACATGAAAAGGGACTACTGCTTTAAAGCCTACTACTTTCTGAGAGGTAACATTAGATATTCCTAATGCTGCTCTTTGGAGTGCCAAGGAAAGAAGAGCTTTCATAGTTGTCCAACGCTGGACAGTATCTTCCCATTTGAGGAACAAAGTGCCAAGCAGATTATTTTACCCTCACATTGTCTTTTCCCCCTTCCAGATGTATACAGACTCTTCCATTCCAAACTCCTTGGAAGCTTCCTCTCAAGGCCAGTCAATGAATTCCTTAAAAATATTATATTCATATGTGCACACAGAGAAAGAAGATAAGGTAAAAGGACACTTTATTTTTAAAAAGATTAAAAAGGAATTGTAATCTCCTTCAGTCATCAGGGTGCTGTAATATCAGATCTCCTGCAGCCTGCCTTTGATTTTCTCCTGAACCCAATTCATCTTTTGTTGGCGAATTCCCAGCATTTTCTCCTCAGGCCAGTGGGCTGGCTTGGATGGCTAACAGCTGCCAGTATTTCTCATGGCTGTCAGTTAAGAAACATCCTAAGGTTAGATGCCTGTTTCCATCCCACCCAAAGTGTTGAATGCATTAGCTTTCTAGCGCACACAGTCTTTGGCAGCCAGAATCTCTCTCAGCCTGCATTTCTCCTTGGAAAGATTAACTATTCCAGGAGTGAGTTCATGCAAATTAAAGAAATAGATGACAGATTTTAGGGTCCAGTCATCATTGGAAAAATGGAAAATTTTATAATGGACCCCAGGTTAAAGAGAGCTTATGCTAAATCCATTTGCTCTCTCACTTGTAAATATTATTCTATTAGTGAAAAAAAGATAATGGAAATTTGTCTCTCTTTTTCCTGGAAGCTCTTATTAGCTTTAGAAAGGTCCCTTTAATACCTAACCTCAGCATCAGCTGTGAATTTCTTCTGACATTAAAATCCGTTTCAGACAACAGAGGCACTGGGAACCAGAAGATAAAACAGATTCAAGTGAAGAAAGGGATGGAGATAGAAAAGTTAATTGAGGAGGAGAAAATCATTCTTATAATGCCAGTGGTATCACCTGGTCGGCTGGTGGAGACACAAACCTGCCATTCCAGGTTCCTGTATCTAACACTTATCACTTAAAAAATGCCAAAGAGAATTCCACCATGTTCTGAAAAGTTACCTAATACTCTTAATGGGTTTATCATCTTGAGTTCCTAAAATTTGTTCCAAACACTAAAATCTAAAAGTATAGGCAAAACTGAAAAGAGACCTGTGGATGCTAGCTTTGGTTATTTTAGCTGGGGTTTCTTATTTTCTTGTGACAAGTTGTTTTTAAATGCTTTCAGAGTTTAATTGGAATCTTAATTTTCAGGAAGCAAAGAGAAATGATGTATATAATTTATTGTTTTTCTTCTGTTCAGCTTTTGGCTTCTTGACAGGGACTAAATGCCTCTGCACTTTTATTGGCAAAGCAAGGCAGGTAATAACAGTGAATAAGAAACCTATTCTTAGAAGTACTGGCTCTTTCTCAAGTAAAGTACCACTACAGCATGAATGACTCAATCATCTACTCAAGAGCTATTACTTGCTGCGATGAAGCAATGTTAATTGGATAATGGCATGCTGCCAGCTAATATTGGCATGACCTACAATACCCTTGGCTGACAGCCATGTATGCTCTATCACACCTTTTTTTTTTGTAATCTGGATGGGAAGTGGAAGCCATTAAAAAAAACCCTCCCAAGTGATATTTAACTTCTTATCATGAATTAAAAGCTTAATTAAGTGCCTTGTTAAAGGAAGGAAGACCAGTTTCTATGATTAAATAAAACACAACCGTTAGGGATATGGATCAAATTAATATTTTTTAGAAACTTAATATTTTCTGAGAACAGAATTAATTTGGCTCACATTTAATAAGAGCAGCTAGGACAAGAACCTAAACAGAACTACTAAAAATAGAACAGGTTAAAAAAAATGCACAAATTTTGGAGAACAAATAAAGCAAGGTGGGTGAAAAATTTTATAAAATTAATAATTAATGCTCATAGACATGGTTCTTATTCATTCTATTCTGCAGCAAGCTATGGATTTAGTATGTGCTCTTTTTTCTAAGTGTCATCTGTAAGCAAATTTACTAATGATGTTCTCTGAAATCAATTTAGTTAGGTCTGTATAGAAAGCTATGTGCACACTATTGAATTGATATAAAAATAGCCTGTACTAATTTGGTTTAAGTTGATTAGGAAAAGGTTTAAACTAAACCAAAATAAGCTACTCTTATTACTAAAATAACCAACATAAGAACATCTAACACAAGAGAGTGCACTGGTTTTAAAAAACAATTTAAATTGAACCATTCCACTTTCTGTGGGTAGGCAAGATATGATGATATTTCATCAGTATGGTAGAAACAAACATCTTTTAAAAAAGAAAAATGATTCAAAAATCAGTCCATCCACATTGTTTGTCTAATTTAAACACTATAAATTTGACAAAAGACCAGATGTCCTAATTCCAGCCTCTAAACAGAAAACAAATCTGCAATTTAGTCTTTAAAGGAAGATTTATTACTTATAGTTAAAAATAAGCTTCTGTTAAAATAAAACAAATAACTCAGCTCATATGAGCTATTGTATTGACATTAGGTAAGTGTGGTGGTAACTGCTTTTATGCTATTCTGTATACCAGTGCCACACTGAAACCTTAACTGGACATTAACTTTTATTTTTATAATTTCATATTTTTGCCATTTCAAAGCACAAAGAGAACCTAAAGCTTGATGCTTAGAAATATTTTTGTTATATTACAAGTGCTTCTTACTGTTTAGTGAGCTTTTGAGTGATCAGGGCTTTTTAAAAAGGACAACTTAAGGGTACTTTTGTTCTTGTGGTACTAAATATATCCTAAGTTAAATGAGCCTTTCCTAAAAAACATCAGAGCATTAAGTGTTGACAGAAAATCTCTGGGTTTGAAAAGTTTATTAGCTTAGGATACAGCTACTACCTAGTGAACTAATGCTTCATCCTATTTTCTTGACCCTTCTTGCAAAATTTGAAGGTTTTCTGATTCTAAAGAAAGAAAGAAGCCAAGGAAGCCATCTTTGATGACGGCACACAACTTTAAATCTGTATATATAGGAGACTATGAGAACCACCAGATAAGAATGGCCAACAAAAGCAGAGAAATTTCATTTGCCATTAAATTTCATACTGTGATTATGCATAACATTGATCTCCAATTGACTAAAAATGTCTATTTGACAACTGAAGTTAAAGAATTTGTCATGCAAATAGTTTATTCAAATAAACAAGTGACTGAACAAATAAGACCTCTTAGCCAATTAGCATATAGGGATTTACATATGTAAGAAACCAATACCTGTACTTTATCCCTGCTCTGACTGAAACAGAATTATCTCAATCTAAAAAAAGTAAAGCCTTGTTGCCACGTAATAAAACTAGGTCAATGGAAAACTAACAACTCTTATTCCCTATATAGTACTTTGTATTTCAGGCCACTGAAAAATATTAAAAGCCAGATTCTCTGATTCCACTGACTCCAATGGTGTATGGTAGCAGATAATTTAGCCTTAAATCCTTACACATGTTTTGAATTTCACATATATGTTTAAGTAACAGTGTCATATTAACCCAAAAATAATGCTATACTATTTTACTATTTACTATTATACTATTTACTTCAGTGGTGATGGTACATAATAGAAATCATGTATGGTTGAAATGTTACTTATATGGTGCGAATACTTTTTATATTTTAATAGCAGTGTCATTTGGGATGTTTCATATTCTTTTTTTAAAACTACCAAAATTGCTTTGCAATAAAAATACTGCCTATACCACTAAGTTACATAGGTTTTTCCACAGCAAGATCATGAACTAACATTAATTATGTATAATACAGGTGATAGTGTGTTCCAGGGTTTAGTGATTTAAATCACACAAAAAATAAAAAAAATCATTGCTTTAAATCAAGTTTCCCACTGATACTTCTTCACATATTTCTTAAATAATGGTGCAAATCTGATCACTAAAACATGTTAATTTACAGGTCAGAACAGCATTCTACAACATCTACAAGGGTGTACTTTGTGTATTTTTAGATAACTTGATTTTTATTAATTTAGGAAATACATACTACTCATTACCTGTGTCAAGCTGCAGATGCAGCAGCAGTACATTAGGAATGGTAAGAACCAAATCATTCACACAACACAAAAAGTACTTATTTTTGTTAAACTAAATCTTAAATGTTACATAAATGTTTCATATTGCAATTGCAGCAGCCTCCTGAGTTGCCAGCTGACGGATGTCCTTAACCCCCCTTTTTTTTAAATTTCAAATTTTATTAACTCTAACAGACAAGTCTGTAGAACTCTAAATGTCTAGGGGCTTGTCTGAAAACTTTGTCAGCTGGCTCTCATCTTCCCCATTCCCACTGTAATTTTGGGGCAGATCTGATTCAAAATTACCAAAAAAGCTAAGACCAACTGTGCTTAGAGAGCACTTAATTTTGGAGTGTGCCTCAGTTAAAAGTAGTATAGGATGAGGTTCCTTTGGGAAAAAATGAGTTATGATGAAGTAAAATATGGAATAGACCTATGGCATCATCATGATGGTCTGTGATCATGATGTTCCAAAATACGAGGCATGTATTATGTAATATAAAGTAAGAGAACGATACTCAGTGGCAACTGGCAACTCTAGATTTCTCCTACTGCAGCTTTCTGGACTGTATACAAGGGTGAAAGATTCTAAACCTATTTAACTAATTAAAGAAGACATAAGGATTAGCTAAGCTAAACTTTTTTTTTTTCTAGTAACACCCAACCTACCAAACCCCTTGGGAATTTACTTGTTAAATCACACCTATACTGCAAGGAATAGAGAGAGTCTTGAAGAATGATGCATTGCAAAGTTGATCCACATTATTCTTCAGACATACGTACAGTTTTGTTCACATTATTTTCTCTCAATAAGCATCCTTATGATGTTTCATTCTTGCAGATAGGCCCTGCATCATCATCATGCATTGCTTACACTTGAGACATTTTCCTTTTTTACCTAGGGAACAAATTTCTTCAAAATATACCCAGATAGAGTCTTACACCCAGAAGCCATGATAGTTTTTCTATGGCAAAAGTGTAGTGGAATATAGGAAGCTGTGTGTGTGCTGAATAATGTGTTCCCTTTTCCTTTAAACTCCATTCCACTGTTCCTTTCTATGCTGCCTCCGTCCTAGGGATGCTAGATATCAGCTAATTCAATAGTCGTATAACTGCATAAAATATTGTCAGTTACATGACTATTCGGTAGTCTTTGGGGGCGGGACTGGCAGCCAGTGCAATCCGGCCCCACTTCTGAGGAGCCCCTGCTACCATGTGCTGCTGCCTCTGTATCAGAGGTAGCAGTGTGGGGTGGCAGCAGCCCCTCTCCGCAGGGAGTAGGTCTGATCTCCCCCCGAACAGGGGCTGCTGCCAGCAACCAGCCTTTGTCCGTGGCAGACCCAGGCTTGATTCAGAGCTGCCTTTGTCTACAGAGAGCTTGGGGCCCCAAGCTCTTGGGGGTCTACAGAGGGCCCACTGCAGACAGAGGTGGCTTCGTGGCAGCCTCCCCTACCCTCCCCACCATGCTACTGCCTTGATAGAGTGGGGGTAGGTGACTCTGCTGAACCAGTGCTGAGGGAAACTGGCTTTTAAGATGGCTCCCCCAAGCACCAGCTCCTGCTTCCCCTCCCCTCCACTGCCTCTGATAGAGAGGTAGCAAGGGGGAGGGGGATGTGAGTAGTCAACAAGGTTAACCAATTAACCTAGGCTTATTGGTTAATTGTATAGTCAACTATTCATTGACATCCCTACTCCATTGTTTCCTTTATATTGTTTCTGTCTTAAGACACTGTCTGAACGAATTATGCTGTGTGTGGCCCCAGTCCACCACCACATAAGCACAGAACAAAAACAATCCTATCCAGCTCGGGTCTGTCTTTGTACATATTAGTCTGCTGACAAACAGAAATTGAAGACTGAGAACTTTCAGGAAGCAAGAACTAGTTGTTAGGCTGGACAAACTACAGCCATTAATTCATTTTTATGAGACTAAGTGTAGGTATTGCATATTTGTGTAGCATGTTAACTGTAACGGATTTTTAAATGAGAAATTTAATATTTTATTACTGTTATACAAATCCAATTTAAATAAAAAATCGGATTTTATTTGAAAAAATCATAAATTTTTATACCCCCTGGTGTGTCCTATGTGATACATATGAAGTATTAGCTACAGTTTATTTATGACAAATTATTTTAGTTTGCGAAGTTACGTTGAAATTCATCTGGTACTTGAATCACCTATTTCAACTGGGCTGTCTGTAAATCAGCATAACTGGCATTAATACAGTGTAGAAATATAATAAATAGCAACACTATTACTGACATTGACATGGTGTTACGTGATAATTCTGCTGCTACAGTTGTTTTTAAACACGCAAAGGTAGTGTACAAGAAAACATACATTAAGTAACTTTAAGGTCAATTTAAAGTCTTCAAAAACAAAAAAATTAGAGACAACCTGAAAAATACATTTGAAGACAAGAACTTAGAAGTTATACACAGTATTATTTGAAGAAACCAGAGCAAAGGGTGTATTCAATACATAACTGATGTTTACTGTTTTAGTTTCGGGACTCATTAAATTACATGGACTGATTTCCACTGTAATACATTAATTTATACCATGTGGGGAACACAATATTTTCTGTCCAACACAACATCTCCTCCTCCTCATGGTAAAGCCACAAGTGAGCCTCGTGTAGCTGTTATGTCAGATTGATGCATGCTAGTGAAGTGCACTGGAGCAGCAGTTCCCAACCGTCGGTCTGCAGACTGGCGACGGGCCATGAACCCCTGCCTGCTAGGCCGCGGGACATTCCCAGGCCTTGCCCCCAGCTTTTAATTAGCCCTGCCCGCTGGGGTTCTCCATAAGGTGTGCGCCCAAAAAATTCACTTCCCTCTCACTTCCCCACAGCAGGGTGAATGGCACGGCTGGCAGCCGAGTGTGCCACAGCTAGAGTCAGGGCCACGGTGAGGTTGTCCCTATTGCGGCTGCGTGGAGGGCAGGGCCAAGCGCCGCATGGAGAGTGGCTGCCCCAGCCACTGGGGCCAACCGCCACACAATGGTGGCTGCCCCAGCACTGCATGATTGGCGGCTGCCCCAGCCACCAGGGCCAAATGCCGTGTGGTGGCCGGCTGCTCCTGAGACCCCGTTCTCTTCCTTCCCCGCTTGGCAGGTGCCTTTCCCTGGCCTCCAGCTGCTCCCAGCCAGGATGCATTATTAAGTGGATAGGAAAATATGAATGTGCAGAATGTGTCAGCACTGTCAGACCTGTTAACTCCTGCCTCTAATTCTGGTGCAATTGAGGCAAAAGGTTTGGACTGGAGAATACTCTTTAACAAGTATTAGCAACTATTTTATTGTTTTTTTAAAAGTGTGTGTGTGTGTGTGTGTGTGTGTGTGTGTAACCATCATGTCCCCTCCTTTTGATGTGATGGATATACCATGGGCTAAAATTACCGCAATGAAGATGCAAATGTGCAAGTAAATTAATTACCATAATGAATATGCAAATGTTTCAGTACCAGTCCGCCAACAGTTTTTGAATGAGTTGGCCGGTCCATAGTATAAAAAAGGTTGGGAACTACTTCCATGGAGTATGAGCTAGCAGGTGTGATTTAGTGGCAAATTACAACAAAAGATGTATTTTCCAGTGAGCTCTGTCTTTAACACCTCCTGTCTATTGCTATTAGGGGCTATCCTGCACCTTTAATACCTATACAATTATTTTCCAAAATATCGTGTTCAGCATATTTTTTCAGCATAAATCATGTGACTCAAGGAAGTTAGATATCACACTAGAGATGAGCAGAAGGGAAAGGAAACAAGGCTGAGCAAGAAATACAGGGAAAAGAACCAAAACACGGTTGAAAAGGGAGGGTGGCAATTAGAGATGTAAGAAGTATAACCATATAAACGACTAACCGATAAGCCTGGACTCATGGGTTACTGTTAACAGTTATGCACAGGGTCCCACCCCACTGTTAGGGAGCCGATGTGTACAGGAAGCCAGCTTAGAAGTTAATAAAAGGCAAATGGCTCCCAGCATGCACTGGCTCCAAGGGAGCCAGCTGCCACCCCATGCTTCTGCTTTTGTATCAGAGGCAGCAGTGCTGGGGTGGCAGACAGCTCCCTGGGAGTGGAGCTGCAGGTAGGAGCCAGCATGTGCCAGGAGGCAGCTTAGAAGCCAGCTCCTTGGGAGCTGGCTGCCGCTCTGCGGGTGCATGTAATCTCTGACATTTTCAGCAGTTACACAGTTTCTCACATCCCTAGTGGCAATGAGGCCCAAAATGCTATGAGAAGTCAAATGATTTTAAACAATATCCCACTTTAAGAGCCAAATGGCATTTTAAATTTCCCGTCTAGAAAAGCAGAAGAGTATTAGGGTCCAGATAATGTACTGAATGGTGCTATGGTCATTAAATGACCTCTGTTTGGGTACTACTCTTTCAGCAATGGCAAGAAAAGGAAGCTCAAATATTTAAAAGCTTTGCTATAGTTATTAGTTTGAAATGCTGGCTGCTTTTTTCCCCAGCAGAGATGGTTCTGTGAATGAATACGTTCATGCTTTAACTCTCAAGGGACATCCAACAATTCTTAACCAACCCAAACAGAAAAATCATAGCAACAGTCATGCAGAGTCAGATCCAAAAATGTGCACAACATTTGGATTAGTTTTTTAAGACCTTGAGGGTTAGCTGGCTAGCAGCAAGTACACCATTACTGCCATGTGAAAGGGGGTTGTTTTTACAAACAGATGAATAATGACATACTGTACCTCCTCTGGCAGGCTGACAACCAGGTCATTTTCCGTCTGCCCAACCAGCGCCTGTAAGAAGTATTCACTGCAAGCAGCCAGCACAGCCCGGTGGGCTCGAAACTCTTTCCCCTCCACAATCAAAGTCACATCACAGAGAATATCCTGCTTCCGCTGGTCATTTAGGCACAGGAGGATATTGGTACAATGGACTGTTGACTCATACACATACATGGGGGATTCAGTCTTCTCATCCACAGACATTCCGTTCACACCCTAAAATAGAAACAGCAATGATAAGGAGAGATATTGCTGAAGAATTATTCCAGCAATCACAATTTTAACAGAGAGACAGAGGTAACATAATTAGTGTTTTGCAAGATCTAGGCAGCAAACCGCAGAACTAGTGCTCAGCACATTAATTCTTAATCTGAACAAAGAATTCAGGAGTTATCTGGAAAGATGCTTACATTACAAGCTTTTGTTCTACCTTGTTTAATGGACTCCCCTCCCCCCCTCCCCACAGTATCAAAACTAGATTTCAGACTTGTCCTCAAAATACCTACAAATAAGAGACTACCAATATTTTAAAAAATGTATAAGTAACTACACTTAAAACTTTGGAAAGTTATAGCCAAAAATAGAAGAATATTGGGTCTTCCACAGAAAGAGCAGGTTTTGACCCTTACACTTCTGCTGTGTAATGCCAAGAAGCTTGACATTTAAGTTGAGATGTGCACATTCAGGTGGACAGCACTTTTAGAATTTACACTGAAAACCCTGGCTTTACTGAGAAGGAACAAGGGGATTGTACTTGACAAAGAGAACCAGTGCTCCCTATAAACTGAGTGCTTGGGCAGCTGCTCAGGACAGATTCAAATGCTGCCCAGATGATTAGCAGAGAATGCACAGCCTGCAGCATGCATTTCTGTTGGTGGTGCATATCTGCACATGCCTTGGTACACAAATTTTTTCTGCCCATGGACTGGAAAAAAAAGAAGGAACATTGAAGAGAACCTACCTATGAAGATCTCATTTCCTATTGTCTCAATAACTAGATCTATTTTTCAAAATCAGTGTGTGTGTGTCTGTGTGTTTGAGAAAGATATGTTTAGAGAATTCATTTATTCCCAGGTGTTGCTCAAACAATGCAAATTCATTGGTTGTTTAAGACATTTATGGAGAAATGAAGAGTAGTTTCTACTTTTTCTAAGGTGCCACAGGACTCCTCATCATTTCTACTTCTTATATTTCTAAATTAGGAATCCAAGATTCCAGCTTCACAAGTTTATATGCAGGACAAACTCTGAGCCTGGGCAAAGCCCCAGTGAAGTATCTGGGTGCAAAAGAGTTTTCCCCATCTAGAAATGTATAGAAGCATGGATTAAATAGTTTTTTCCTGACCATGCATTTCTATGATGCAAGTCTTCATTGCAAGAGTGCTAACTGGGAGATTCCTTATTTGATCCTGATGTACAACTCCCTGTATATATGAACAACATGATTTTTTTCTTCACTTACCTTCTCTCTCATCCGTTTGGGAATTCTAAGTGTACCTAAATAATTAAACAATTTATTCTCCATGCTTCCATATCTTAGGGTTCTGTCTAGCATGGAAGTCAATCTCAATGTTTGCTTTGCTTTCTCATTCTAATTTCTGTGGCCAGTAAACAATGGAAATGTATTCTATGCTATATTTAGGCTTGCCATGCAGAATTCAACTTTTATTTTTTGATAATTTCAATGGGCAATATTGATGCTGATTTTAAACTTCTTTTAAATCATCAATTTAAATTCTCACCACTGCAGGAAGTTGGGTAAAGTCCAGACAATAATTATTAACTGTGATTAGACAAAGTTTCAAAAAGTTAAAGTTTTATAACCAATATAACACACAGCGTCACTATCAAATACTGAAATATACAAAGTAAGAATCCTTAAACACAAATAAGTTCTTGGGGAGCAATTTTTGTCACTTTGTCAAAATTGTGTGATCATCACTGATCAAAACGTTGTTGTTGGTTTGTATATGTACAGTGAAATCACCATTTAACTAACAAACAAACAAACAAACAAACACTAAACCTTTCAAGCCTGCCTACCTCCCAGGGTGGATTCAGTCTCTTTACAGTTAATTGTTACCAACCAATTTGTTTTGATACACTATAGTTTACATAAACACCTGAAATCTACAGCAGGAAAGTGATGCAAAATTCCTCAGCTGTTAGAAGATTTTTACTTTGATAATGTTGGTTTTGTGGGCACTTGTAAACTCAATTCAGCTTTATTCCTGTGGTGCCAGATTGAAACCTAGATATTTTTCCTAACAATCATCATCATGCAGAAGGTCTGATGCTTTAAAAAGCTATCAGGAAAAGGCTTCAGAATGGACCTGTTTGCTACATGTAAATGCATACTAGAGAGAGAGATATGTTAAATGTTAAAATGCATTTAATTCCAGTGGCCGGGGTGAGGGGGCCAGTGCCCCTGCCTCTGACACAGAGGCTGCAGCTGCAGGGGGTGAAGGGGAGCTGTGTGTAACCATGCACATTAACCAATTAGCCCAGGCTCACCCATTAACCATGCAAATGGTTATATTTTCACATTCCCACATACTAGGGTTGTAATAGTGTAGCCGATTAACCAATAAGCAAAAGCTTACTATTAATACTATAGACTACATGCATTTCCCTCCTCCCCACCAGTACATTTTTTAGCAGACTGACCAGTAGCCTGGCTCAGTCCTCGCTTGTGCTCAGTCCAGGACCTACCCCTTATGCATTTAAGCGTATTAGGAGCTGGGCAGGCAGGCTGCTGGTACACTGCTCTGCTGCCTCTGTATCAGAGGCTGCTGTCTCTGGTTTTTAAACTGGCTCCCCTTGCTGACCAACTCCTACCTGGCACCCCATGCTTCTGCCTCTGATACAGAGGTAGCAGCGTGGAATGGCAGGGGGTTCCTCGGGAGTGGGGCCAGAGTGCACTGGCTGCTGGCCCCACTCCCGGGGACGACAGAATAGTCAACTAATTGATAAGAATTCATGAGGTTAATTGACTCTTCAATTAGCCGATATTTAGCATCCCTAATGACTACTCACTCTTTCAATCACAGAATATTCCTCAACTCAATTAAGTTTAGAAATTCATAGATTCCAAATCCAGAAGAGTCCATTGTGATAATCTACTCATCTCCTGAATAACACATGCCACAGAACTTCACTAAAATAATTCTTAAAGCATATATATTGACAATATTCTGTCTGATTAGGGATAGTAGCATGGATTAATACAAATGAAGTTTTAGACTTCTGTCAAGCATAAAGACCATCCATGACTTAGATCTTGCTTCAATACAGACATCGAGATTGCAGACTCTGGCATCCCAGAACTACTATAGGAATTCCTAATGAAATGCTTATGACTTATGAATATTTTGCACTTACTGATGAAGGCCAAGATTTTCAACAGTAGGCGCCTAAGATTAAGCTCCCGAATAAATGTCTTGATTTTCAGAAATGCTGAATACCAATGATCTACCTCTCAGTTATTGTGTCTTTTTATAGATATGTACCTAATCTACAGTGGAAGGATGCCATTTTTTTCTGCAGTTATGGGTTTGGTTTCTTAAATTGAGAAAATTTATGCTCAAAAATTCTTCTCATGAAGTGAGATTAATGATCAGAAATGGTTGCAATCATTTTATTAGGATTATGGTAAAGAGAAAATGATACTCAGCCCACTCACAGCTTTCTGCATAACTGATCTTAGATGCTAATGATAATGTAAAATAGTGTTTTAACTGGTCACTCCTGATTAGTGTAAAATGTGAGGTTTTACAAGAAAAATTAAGTGGGAAAATCTGAAAGTCACAAATGACAATTAAATGGAGAATGCATTTTTTTTCAGGCAAATCTCATATCTGTAATGTCTGAGATGATTCTGAAACTGTAAAAGTAACCTGAAACTTGGCAGATAATAAAAAGAATTGATTATATTTTCAGTTTTAAAAAAGACACTTTGCCTGAAGTTGCAATCTGTTTATTACAGTAATAGTGCAATAAGGAAATACTTGTGTGAATCAAACATTACATTTTTGGTTACTAGTTAGTAATTTCCTTCTTTAACTATTGCGCTTATCAATTTTTTAAAGAAGTTATTACAAAGCTAGTGGAATTATTACAAAGCTGGTCAGAACATCACCATGTGTTTCCCCACTAGTTACTCAGCAAGCCTTTAACTACAGAAAACCCTGGTTTGAATTTGATCTGTAATGACTGTCACCAGTCATTTCCCTAGCAGCCAGTGGCTATATCTACCCAATATGAAATTAATTGGTTGTCTAAGCCTACTTTTTTGTACCCCAGACAGTTATTTGTTGACACGTGCCATAACAGTGGAAGTGGAGGGTCCAGGCAGCCTTTCTATACCAAACCACCATGCTGGAGAGGAGAGATGGAAAAGGCTCTTGTTAATTCAAGTATTGTGTGATGGCCCATAATGAAAACAAAGATGACTCTTTAGTTAATGATGTACAAGCATTAAGGTCAGGGATACGAGTGTGAGAATTTTACAGCACTTTTCTGGAATATTACAGCACTCTAAACAACTCTGCTGTAATATGCCAGAAAAGTTTTATCTGGTGTCGCCTCAATTTGACATTCAATTTTTAGCATGAAAGCCTACAAGTAAAACTGTGTAATTTACCATTAAGAATCACAGCACTGGATCCAGTGCAAAATGAATGGCATGAAATGCTAGGAAACATACTATAGAGGTTGCATTAAACCCTGTAGAAAAAAAGATTCCACTCAGTTTTTTCTGGATCAAGCCATGAGGCCTGATAATAAAGTGCAGTTTTTTTAAGCTCTATTTCATAAATTACATTTTATAATATTTTCAAGAACTAATTACCCAGAATAAGGGTTTTATGAATAACTGTAAAAATAACTGCTCGAGCAGAAGAAAGAATCCCAGGTCAGACTTAGAAAGACTGCACAGCAGAAGTGCACATAAATTGGCAATATCTCTTGTCCAGCAGGATGAAGTCAGGGTTCTGAGCTTTTCTGCTCTTGCACTGGCTACAGGAGATACCAATGGGGATTCACATGAAAATAGCTATTGCAAATGCTAGTCAAGAAACAGTAAATACTCCTTTTAGGATTAAAAATCCTATCTTTGTAGAGGGAAACTATGTAGTGTCTCAAACTGTTGTAAAGGTGAAATAAGGAAAACTGGTTAATTGGTCCCATCTTCCAATTTTCTCCTAAATATCTTGTTCCATGAAGATTACTTGCTTAATAAAAGCAGAAATTTGGTGTTAAATGAAACCTATCAAAGTTCGATGCATCAGTTAACAAGTTCCTTAGAGCTGTGGAAAATGACCAGCATTAAAATCTATTGTGAGCTCTTAATTATATTCCCATTACAAAGGAATCATTTATAATCAATATAACCATTTATATCTTTGCTGCCTCTCCTTAAAAGAAATTATTGAAAAGCTTAATGATTAATTCAGCAGTTTTGAGAGCTCACTAACAGCAGACTATACACAAAGGTCTCTTCAGTGAACTCATTATTTAATTAATAAATGTTGAACACCAAACATTTTGCAGTCATCTGAAACTCCCAAGTATTGCGTGAGTTTTTATCAATTAATTATCAGTTACAACATCATAAAACATCAGCATAAAAATAGAAATAATGAAATTTAATTATATATTATTCTTTTTAGTTGCCACAAAAGCTATACAAGACTGATTTGGATTAATAATTCATACAGCAATAAAGTATCAGGAAAGATAATTATACAGTGCCACAATTCTCACACTGATTTTTGTAATTACAGATTACAACCGTGTTAGCAATTTAAAAGGGTTAGAGAGCAGGAGTAATTTGCTATGTCATCCTCGGATACATTAATGTCTTTCTTTTAGCACCAAAGTTTACTGAAACTACAGCAATGGACCAGTCAAGGCTACACAGGCCTGCCTAAAGCCAAATATATGGTACCCGGGCCTTTGATCATTTGTAACTGAGTCCTTAGTTGATTAGCTTCTTGTATTGTTTAAATAATATGTGCCTCAAAGCACAAGGTACATTGCCAAATGGGGAAAATGCAAAATACTAAAATATTTTTCAGTATTTAGAAACAAGATCATGGACTATACTAGAGGACAACGAACAGAAGCAAAGTCTTTATATCCATTATGACTATTGCCTATGCAAGTTGAACTATAGAGCTGGTGGGGAATATTGCTAGAATGTTTTTGGTCAGTAAATGCTGATTCATTGAAACAGTTTCTCAGGACTGAGGGAATTTCTGGGAAGACTTCAGGCCACTCACTAACCTATTGGCTATTTTGGGGTGTGTCTCAAAAAACTGAAAAAGTCATGATTTGGCTCCAATGTGAAACTAATTTCAAAACCTCAACTTGTTCTGTGAAACAGAATCCTTGTTTTCTAGCTACCCCTTCTGAATATACATATGGAAATCGTCCAATCCCACTGCTAGGGTAGTTTATATAATGTGACCTGTCAAACTCCTCCAGACTTTGTGCTCTTCCGCATGATTAGAGTGGAGAATACTGAAAATTCATTCTTAGCTTTAGTATAAAGACTATCAATAGGTGCAGAAGTTTGGAAGCTTACTCGTATTGTTCAGTTGTGCATAAACACAGCAGATGAATATTAGCTATAGAAAGATGATAAGTTCCAGTGCAAAAACAGATGGCAAGCTCCTAAAAGGCAGAACTACATTTTACTGTACATGTGTGTTGTGCCTAGTGCAATGTGACCCTAATATGGGAGAGAAGCCTTTAAGTATGACTTGTAAGCCATCTGTTTGAGTCCTGGGCCCCTGGCCTGTGCTCAGGCCTGTAAGTACAGGTCTAGTGGGTCCATCCAAACTGGAGAGCCCTAAGAGCAGGGCAGTCAGTGATACGAACACTGTTCCACAGTCAAAAAGCCCCAGGCCCTGGTTCACGGCGGGCAGCAGAATGAAGCAGTCCCAGTCAGTAAGGCTCAGGCCCTGGTTCAGGAAGGGGCAGTCAAACAAACACAGTTCCCCAGGCACAAGCAGGGAGATGGAGACTGCCACTTGGTATGTGGGATGGCAGAGGGAATGCAGGCAGGGGGGCCTACCAGTGGCAGCCCTGGCTACCACTGGGGGTCAGTGGGGATCCCGCCCGCAACATGCTGACACACTCAGCCTGACAGTTGTCGGCTTCCCCAGGACCACTTCCTAACTGCCCCTAGCATCTACCTGGCTCCACACTAGCTGCTGGTTCTCAGGGTCGTGGCGGTCTGAACCCTTGGGCAGGGTGCAGAAGGTCTCCTCTTCAAAGCAAGGGCCCGGCAGTCTGGGACAGTCCTCAGCCTCTGCAAGGTCCTCAGGGCCCTCCTGGCTTGAGAGCTCAGGGCAGGCCTCTGTTTCCTCCAGCAGCTGGGCCCTTACTGAGCTCCTGGGCTGGGCTTTTATCCTACCTGCCCCACCCCTTGACCTCTGTGGAGTTAAAGGGGCAGGACCTGGCACAGTCCACCCGGCCTTGGAGAGAGGTTCTTCCCCCTCGGGGTCAGTGAGCAGCCACCCCTGCTCACTACAGACTGCAATATAAATAAAATGAAATACACCAGCAGAATAGCAACCATGTACACAGAACTTGCTGATTACAGCCATATTGCTATGCTCATAGACTATTCATTGTTTTTTAAGTTTTTTCAGTTGCAGACTAACACGGCTACCCTGCTGAAACCCTTAGATTGTCTTCCACATTTGGAAGAATCCTTATCTTTGACTCATTGCACTGATGTTTACATTCTTTGACAAAGGAGAAGGCTCCCAACTTTTCATGAATAACTAATCTGGCTGGATGACACTGCAAGACTGATTTTAGCCCAGTTTGAAATTGCTGGATTATGCTATTTGCATCCAATTGAGAGTGCATAATAGTAGGCCCCATGCCATGAAACTAGATCTAAATGTATCTTGTGTGTATCCAGAGGGACTACAGAGGGAAAATCTAACAAACATCTTAGATGTCTGTATACTAATGCAAAAAGTACGGGAAATAAACAAGAAGAATGGGAAATACAATTACAACATAATTGGCATAAAAAGCTTTAGGGAGATAATTCAGATGAATGGAATATTGGTATAGAAGGATATAACTTGTTCAGGAAGGACAGGCTGGGAACAAAAGGAAGAGGTGTTTCCCTGTACACCAAGGAATTATACTCTGAGGTTGAGATAGAAGTAAGGCAGAATTGCTGACCATCTCTGGGTAAGACTATAACCAGTAAAAACAGGGGTGATGCTATGGTGGGGATCTATCTACTGTAGATCACTTAAGCAGGAAGAAGAGGTTGGTAAGGCTAACAAAATCATCCAAAGCACAGGACTTAGTGATGGGAGAGATCAGCCTCCTAGGCATCTGTTCAGAAAACAAGAGCAAGGCACAGATTTTCCAAAAGTTTCTTGGAATATGCTGGAGATAATTTTTTAGTACAAAAGGTGGAAAAAGTGATTAAGGGGAAGGCACTTCTAGATTTGAGTCTGACAAATAGAGTGGAACAGGTTGAAAATTTGAAGGTGAAAAGCAGCATGAGTGAAAGTGATCATGAAATGATAGCATTCATGATTCTAGGAGTGGCAGGAAAGAAAACAGAAAAATAAAAGTAAAATAAAGACAGTGGAATTCTAGAATACAGACTTTAGCAAACTTAGAGAATTGATAGGTAAGATACCATGGAAAGCAAATCTAAGGGAAAAATGAGTGCAGTTGGCACGTTTTTAAAGAGATGTTATTTAGGGAACAAGAACAAAACTATCCCAATAGTAGGGAAAACAGGATATATGGTAAAAGACCATCTTAGCTTATTCAGATACGAAGCTCAAAAAAATTTCATACAAAAAATGGAAAGTAGGTTGAATTAGTAAAAATTAATATAAAAAACCCCAACACCACAAACTTTTAGGGACAAAGTTAGAAAGGCTGAGGCACAAGAGGAAATTAAACTAGCTGAGGACAAAGTTTAACAAGATAACAAATTACAAATACATTAGAAGCAAGAGAAAGACCAACAACAGAGTATGCCCATTACTCAAAGGAAGGAGGGAAAGACCATAACAAAATACATCAAAGTCCCAAGTGTTAAAGTACTTTTTAGTTTCAGTTTTTACCACAGACTAGTAGATCAGGTAACAAACATAATGAGCATCATTGTAAATGTGTCAGAAACTGAGGCTTAATTAGGGAAAGAGCAAGTTAAGATGTTGAATCAGACACCTTCAAGTTGGCATTGCTTGACAAAATGCATCCTAGAATACATTAGGAACTAGCTAGAGTGATCTGAAAATTCTTTGAGAGAACTCGTGGAGAACAGGAGAGATCCCAGAGGCCTGGAAAAGAACAAATATAGTACCTAACTAAAAAAGGGGAGTAAAGGACAACCCATGAATTTATAGATCAGTCAGCTTAACTTTGGTATCTGGTAAGATAATGGAGCAAATAAATAATCAATCTGTAAGCATCAAGAAGATAATAAGGTGACATATAAAACATCAACATGGATTTGTCAAAAACAAATCATGCGAAACCAACATAATATCCTTATTTAACAGGGTAACAAGCCTTGGGGATAAGAGGGAAGCAGCAGTTCTGATATATATTGATTTTAGTAAGGCTTCTGATATTGTCTCTCATGACCATCTCATCCATAAACTAGGGACATATAGCCTAAATGGACCTACCGTAAAAGTAGGTGTACAACTGGTTGGAAAACTAGCAAAAGAGTAGGGCTCAATGGTTCACATTCAAGCTCTAAGGGCATATCAACTGGTGATCTGCAGGAATCTGTCTTGGGTTTGGTTCTATAAATATCTTCATAAATAATTTGGATAATAGTACAGAGTATACGCTTATGGTTTGCAGACAATATCAAGCAGGGAGGAGTTGCAAGTGCTTTGTAGGACAGGAACAGAATTCAAAATGATCTTGACAAACTGGAGAAATGGTCTGAAAAACAAGATGAAATTCAGCAAGGACAAATGCAAGATAGCAAACTCAGGAAGGAAAAATCAATTGTACAAATACAAAATGGGAAATTACTGGAAGAAGTACTGCAGAAAAAGATCATGGAAGCTTAGTAAATCATAACCTAAATATGAGTTAACAGTACAATATAGTCACACACACAAAAAAAGCAAACAACATTCTGAGAGGTATTAGCAGGAGTGTTGTAAGCAAGACACACAAAAGTAATTCTTCCACTCAACTAAGCACTGATAAAGCTGAGTTGTCCTGTTCTGGACACCACACTTCGGGAAAGATGTTCACAAATTGGAGAAATGTTCACAGAAGAGCAACAAAAATTATTAAAGGTCAAGAAAACATGACCCATGAGGAACCATTGCAAACAGTGTGGAGAAGAGAGGACCAACAGAGGCAAGATAACAGTGTTTAAGTATGTACAAGACTGTTATAAAGAGGAAGATGATAAACTGTTCTCCTTATCCACTGAGGACAGGACCAGAAGTTTATCATCAGAAGTTTATCATCAGAAGTTTATAACGTAGGGATCTAGCCAGATTTCTGAATAGCACTACTATTAGTGCTAGTAGCACTACCAAGATGGCTTCTCCCCCTTAACCTGCACATAGCCAGGAGTCTGCAACTTTGGCTTTGAATGAGAATCTTATCACTGAGATATATGCCTCTGTCACTTTAAAATTGGATTACTGCAATATGAACATGTGACAACACCTGAAAACCATTCAGAAGCTGAAACTAGGGCAGAACACAGAAGCCTACGTGTTGTAGGAGACACCTTTTATCAATACCTCAAGAGCGGCACTGGCTGTCTTCAACAGACAGAGTTTAAATCAGATGGTTTTGATGTATAATCCTTCAATAGCTTGGGATCATCATCCTGGAGAGATCACCTATCCTTATCGTACTGCCACAGTTTAGCTCAGTGGAGACATTCAAGTTGTAGTTCCCTGAATATACAGAAGGGAAGTGTCAGATGGCTTCTCCTCAGAAGGCCCCTTGATTGTGGAATACCTCCTTCCTGGCTGGTCTAAACTAACCAAAATATGTTGACATTCAGGTTGTGGTGGAAAGCCCATTGTCTTAAGATGGCATCATGAAAGTTTTTTAAGATGGCATTGTGGTTGGGAGATTTTGATTTAATTCATAACATGATTTTGCTGCCAGCAGGTTACATGCATGAGAAGAAATGTTCTGCTGTTTCAGTTTTGTAAACATTTTTGTACTGTCTTTTAAACAGTGAAAACAGTGCCTGGAGAATGGGAAAAGCTCCCAACCAAGCTATGTTTGACCACTATCAGTTATATTTCAGTATGGCTGCGTCTACACTACGAGTTTTCTCGGTAAAAAATATGCTAAGGAGGGACTCATTTGCATGAGTCGCAATCTCATTTGAATATTTTCTGCCGATCCGTTTTTGTGCAAAAACGAGCAGTGTGGACGTTTTCTTTTTGCAGAAAAAGGGGTTTTTGTGCACATATAACTGGGATATTGTAATAATCAGTGCAGAAAGCACCTCTACCATTAGATGGTGCCATTTATTTACCTTAGCGTTAAGTTGTTATTTTTAATGTTATGTTGTATGCCTGGGAGTTTTAGCAGGAATTGCAGTCCTGTCTGTATGCACCGGAGCTGGTACTTGCAGTGCTTAATGAATGAGCCCAGGTGCATCAGTTAACCATTTACACGGTTACACTTTCACATCCCACTATGTCTCTTCAATTTGGAGTGTGGCTCCTATAGCCCAAACAATCAATCACTTAACAAAAGGTGCTACTGAGCAGGGTCCTACAGGACCTGCTGGTTCTCAAAGAGGAAGGGGGCGGGGTGTTTGGAGAAGGCACTGCCCATGAACCTTTCCTGCTATCTGGTCCCCAGTTCAGGGTCAATCTTGTACTTGGCTTCCCAGAGAAGAACCGATCTCTTCTTCTGCTATCTGTTCACTTTGCTTAGGTTTCTGAGCCTAGGCATCTCGATATTGGTGGACATAATAAAATTCATTCTGCACACAAATAATCTGTGGCAGGGCGGGGCTGAGGGCAGGCCTGCTGACAGGAAGGGACAAAAGGGACAACTGCCCCAGAACCCGGCAATTCAAAACAGTCCAGGGCTACCACTGCTGCCCTCAAGGCCTATCATCTCTATAAACAGAAAATGGAATTCACAGTTTACATAGACCACAGTGCCCTACAGTGGCTCCTTACAAGATAGATCCCAGGGCACCTGTGCAGATGAATTCATACACTGTCTGAATTTACAGTCACAGTTCACCATAAATTTTGAAAGCCCAGTGTGGTTGCAGATGCTCTCAGCCACATAAGGGCAGAGAGGGCCTGGTCTTTTGAAGACATCTGGCAAGAACAGTCTAAGACCCTGCGTTACATTTGGTGCACCAGTAGATTACTGAAGGAGATCCAGACTGGATCGCAATTCAATGCAATTCAGGAACAATTATCCATTGATACAGCTAACAACTTGCTGGTGTATGCAAGTAACAAGACTGTCTTGCCAGCAAGCTTACAGAAAACAGTACTACAACAGTATTTTCATGACAATGAAGTGGCAGCCCACCCAAGGTATGAAAAAAGACAGTCAGATATCGACAGATATTTTTGGCTGGGCAGGCCTGCAAATGGTAAGAACTGAGTACTTTCCTGTCTTGACTGTGCAGAAAGGAAAGCACCAGCAAGGAGACTGAGTATTCTTCAGGGAAAATGCCCCAATCTAGTAAACTGTAGGAGTTCATACAGATCAACTTGAAAGGTTCACTAGAGAAATACCAGCTGGAAATTAGTATTTGCAGGTAGTGCATGACATCTTCTCAAAGTATATGATGCATACTGAAGGATAAAAGGCCAGACAGCTATGGCTGCACTGATGAAACACATATGAAACAAGATGCATCTGCAGTGATCAGGGGAAGAAATGTGAATTGTGGTTATTACACAAGTTTGTTGATAACTCCAGATAACCAAGGTGAATAACAGTGTCACTAACCCTTTGAGTAATGGAGAAACTGGAGTGAAGTGAGTAAACAAAACCACTAGTTCTATGCTTATAATCTTAGTCAGTGAAGATTAACAAGACTGAGATATGAAGAGACCTTTTGTATATGCGTGTAACAGCAGCCAGCATTCCAATACCCATTACCCTCCTTCTGAGATTATTTTTGGACTCCGCAAACCTATTTTTCCCCTCTGACTTGATATTTAGACAGTAAGAACAGCCA
The DNA here is from genome assembly GCA_032595735.1 of Pelochelys cantorii. Taxonomy (NCBI): domain Eukaryota; kingdom Metazoa; phylum Chordata; order Testudines; family Trionychidae; genus Pelochelys; species Pelochelys cantorii. Next base: position 67,689,079 of record CM064328.1, read on the forward strand.
AGACTCCCTGCATCTACAGATAGGAGACACAGCAAAGTCTTATATCAGTGTTCCAGAAGGTGGAGGAACAAATGAGCCGGAAGCAAGCGTGCCAGCCACAAATGCCAGGAAAAAAAAAAAAAAAAAAAGAGAATCACAGTCCTATTCAGAAGGTGCAACTATGCAACTGGAAAAAGCAGCATGGAAAAAAATCCCAAACTTATTCCTTTCAGGAGGGAACTTACATGGTAATAAAAAAACTAAACAATGTGTCTGTGCTGTTGCAAAAAGCAAGAACTTGCCTGATAGTGGCATTTATAATTTATGCATAGATTAATTACAGGTTGGACCTCCCTGGTGCAGCGCCCTCGGGACCTGACTGGTCACGGATGAGGGACTTTGCTAGACCATGGAAGATCATTTTTGGATCCCTGACACCACCCCCCTGGCCCAGCCACTGGCCTCCCAGTCAGCTCCCCACCTCCTCAGACCTCGCTGCTCTGTCCATCCACTGGGCAGCTATCGCTGCCATGGCTCCGCTGGGCAGTTTGGCACTGTGCGCTGGGGCTCCAGGCAGCCACGTGCACCGGGGCTCCCTGGGCAGCCACATGTGCGCCATGGCTCCCAGCCCCAGTGGGCAGCCACACGCTACCCATCAGCTACCTGCTGACAGCCCACTGCCATGCCAGCCCCGCAGGAGTCTCTGGTCCTGCAACATCCATGCCAGACCATGGATGTTGGTGGAACAGAGAATCCCGGTTAAGAGAGTTTCAACCTGTACAAGAAAGGGGAGGATAAACACTGAGGATGCTCATCATCCAAGAGGGATGGAGAAAAAGATTTGGAGTTACCCCAGCAGGCTCCTGTGGCTTCTAATTGGAGACCAGCTGAGGAGAAGAATTGCCAAGGTGTCTTTGGCACCTCAGTGCTCTGCCTTCTGCAAGTGTCTATGTCCACAACAGATAGGCCTGACTTAGGGAACATGAATGCAATGATAATAGGTCCAGCTACAAGATGGAACACGAATGCACTGATAATAGATCCAGCTACCATGTTAGTCTGCCCGCTCAAGTCCTATATTCAGTCTTCATGATTGAATATAGGACTTGAGCGGGCAGACTAACATGTTAACTTGCATGGGTTGCAGACTGGCTGGATTCCCAGTAGTTACTATTTTAAGTTCTTATTTAACTGGAGGCGAGAAGTTCAATGCACACAGCATCTTTAGCAGTAGATGGTGCTGTATTTTTATCTTCCTACAAATTGTTGCATCTAATCTGTGTGTTTTAGCAAGAAATTCATTCCAGCCTGTGTGTACTGTAGTTGGTACTTGCAGTGTTCAATAAATCCCTGTGATTCTATAAGGCTACGTCTACACTGCAATGCTATTTTGGGACACTGGAGTATCCCAAAATAGCTATTCCGCGTCTTCACAGCAAGCCCGTTATTTTGAAATATAACGGGCTCACTATTCCAATGTCCCCGTAAACCTCATTCCATGAGGAGTAGTGACGTTTCACAATAGTGGGTTATTTCAAAATTTGGCACTGGGGAGCGAAATAAGCTATTTCAAAATAAGTTTGAAATAAGATATGCAATTTGCGTAGCTCAAATTGCATATCTAATTTTGAGCCATGGTGCAGTGTACATGCACCCTAAATGAGTGTTATAATATATATGTAGAAAGCAACACATTTGGGAAGAAAAATTTTATTATTTATCTCGCCTCTCTTGGTTTCCATTTCTGACACCCTATACAGTGCACTGATTATGACAACTGGGGGATGAACCAGATCCAACATATTGCTGCTAAGCATTGCCTACTCAGAAGCTGTCCAAAGTGGATTATGCCTAAAGCAGTAATAGGGCCAAGATGATGACTGTTAGCCAAAACAATATTTTTTATTTTGCTGATTTATTTCACTGGGTAACTTGGATAGGAAGACATAGGATTTCGGTGAAGAAAAATCATCAGATAAAAGTAATTTCTTCTTTCTCCAGAACTCTTTCCATTCCTTATACTGTGGTATTTACAGCAGTGCAGATGCCCAACGGGGAATAAAAATCTAAGTATATGCATTTCAAAGTTTCACATGGACTACAATTGGTATTGTACTACAGACCCCAGTACTTATCCCCTGAAGACTGCACTGGTTAAGGCCTGTAAGTCTTACCATGCTTTGAAAAACTAAGTGTGCTGAGGCCCAGGTGATAGCTTTGTGAGATCCTATAAGAGACTTGAGCTCTTTCCACATAGAAGGTGGCTTGTGATCTGTGGAAGATTCTGTGAATTTTCAGGAAGAGAGTCTTGCCTTTTGGTTTGTATGCTTCAGATATCAAGCCTTGATCCAGCTTACAACTGAGGATTTTGAGATTCTTTTTTCACTACGGAGTGGTAGTGAGCATGAGTGATTTTCTGAACTTTTCAATTTTTGACATACGTATCATCACCTCTCTTCCAATATCCAGTTTCTGTGCCATGTTCTCTCATAAGGCTGTTTTTGGAAGTAGTAAAAGAGCACAACATCCTAAAAAAATGAGCTATGCTTTGAGTCAATGCTGCATCAATCTTCAGTGCTTGGTGGGTTGTGCTATTCTGGGGTATTGTAGAGAGGGATTCCTATTTCAAAGTTCTTCTTGATATGATGTGGAAGGCCAATTTGATAGTACATATACAAATGCAAAGAGGTTGAAAGAGCAAACAATACTATGTATTGTGCTGACGATACTAATCTAGGGTCCATGTGGGAAATTATGAGCAGGTGGCAGACAGGTTTGTTGTGCTGCTTTCAGCAACCTTTTCACATGAAAAATGAATCAAGTTTATCTGGGTAATCTGTAGTCCTTATTACTCTCCTGGGTTTTAGCTCCAGATTAAGCCCAGCCTGTACCAACTACAGTAGGGATAAACTTTAAAGAACTGTAATTGAATATTTTGAATATTATTAGTGCTTAAAATTTCCACAATAGTGCATGTTGAAAGAATCCTCCTGAATGAAACCAGTGCGCTGTTACAAGTTGAACCTCTCTAGTCTGGCACTCTCGGGACCTGGCAGGTGCCAAATCAGAGAATTTGCTGAACCTCAGCAAGTCAATATTGTCTAGCAGCATTACCAACATTTCCACTGCTTACTGAGCTCTTAGAATAGTAGTAGAGAGGTAGCCGTGTTAGTCTGATCTTGCTAAAACAAAAGGAAAAACTATGTAGCACTTTAAAGACTAACAAGATGGTTTAATAGGTGATGAGCTTTCGTGGGCCAGACCCACTTCCTGAGATCATATTCTGGAAGAGAATTGGCATGACCACATATACCAAAGAAATACAATGAAACAAGTGAACACATTATTAAACTGACAAATCAGATTTAGTACAGAAGGTGGGGTGAGGGACAGGGAAGGAGGGAATAGCTATTTATGAGTCAATGAATGGCTATTCAAGGGTGATAAGTGGGGAAGCTATCTTTGTAATGGTTAAGGTAATTAGCATCTTTGTTAAGGCCCATTCGTAAAGTGTCAAATTTAAGCATGAAAGGAAGTTCTGAAGTTTCCCTCTGTATTCTGGTGTTAAAGTCTCTTGAAGTAAGATGCATGTAGTAGGGTCGTTAAGACTATGTCTAGGTAGATTGAAATGAAAAGCAACTGGTTTTTCCTTGTGAAGATGTCATGATGGCACTGGAGTAAATATGTGGACAAAGTTGGCAACTTTCCCTTGCAACAAACCCCGTTGCCAACTTTGTCCACATATTTACTCTGGTGACCCCATCACTGGACCTAACCATGTCAGTTATATGATCAAGAACACATATTCCTTGTTCATCCAGAAATATAATTTATGCCATCATGTGCCAGCAAGGTCCTTCTGCTATGTATATTGGACAGACTTCTCAGACACTTCGCCAAAGAATTAATGCCCACAAATCAGACATCTTCACAAGGAAAAAACAGTTGCTTTTCATTTCAACCTACCTGGACGTAGTCTTAATGACCCTACTTACATGCATCTTACTTCAAGAGACTTTAACACCAGAATACAGAGGGAAAAACTTCAGAACTTTCTTTCATGCTTAAATTTGACACTTTACGAATGGGCCTTAACAAAGATGCTAATTACCTTAACCATTACAAAGATAGCTTCCCCACTTATCACCCCTGATTAGCCATTCATTGACTCATAAATAGCTATTCCCTCCTTCCCTGTCCCTCACCCCACCTTCTGTACTAAATCGGATTTGTCAGTTTAATAATGTGTTCACTTTTTTCATTGTATTCCTTTGGTATATGTGGTCATGCCAATTCTCTTCCAAAATATGATCTCAGGAAGTGGGTCTGGCCCACGAAAGCTCATCACCTATTAAACCATCTTGTTAGTCTTTAAAGTGCTACATAGTTTTTCCTTTTGTTCTAACAAATAAACATGAACTACACAATTTTAAATGAAGTCAAGAAGGAAAGAAAAAAGTGGATATTGTGCATTTAGGAAGGTCCACCTCTGCCTGATACTGTCCTGAGGATTTAGTATGCTAGGTTTAGTAGCTATGCATGTGGTAGAGCACTATGAGGGAAAAACCAAAAAGGCATGGACAGAGATGAAAAAAATTATGGGTAAGATCCTCAGGGGGTACATGTGAACTACCGTGCAGTGGTAAAGAGCTGGGTGTTTTAAGGAGTGTCTATGTGCCTATTCTTTCCCAAATGGGGAGCCATTATGATTACTGGGTAATAACGAGGAATGAAAATAATTTTTTAAAAAAATTCTTCACTGTAACATGTGCCTTTTACCCATTATGCTTATTAAGGAAGTGCCTATAAAAGCACTAAAAGGCTAATGTTCTCATGTTCTAATAATTTGACATTAACTAAGACTAGCCATTTAACATCCTGGATCCTATAGCAGGGCCTTTTGTTTAAAAGTGTAACCTTATCATCATCTTTATTAAATTTAACAGTAGTATCTTGGTTTTCCTTTTGTTACAACTTATAATAATTGCATTTAAAGACCAAATTCACACGCTTACACAATTGAAAATACTGCCATTCTTGTAACTAGAGTTTAAAAAGATAATATTTTTCATATGCTGTCCAACACTGAACACATGGTTGGCCCGAAATAAAAAAAATTTAATCTCATGTTAAAATATTCATTACAAGTTTGCTCTACTGCAAAAAGCACTGTGAAATGTATATGGTGTGCTAACTTACACTGGCACATTACGGACCTGATTTGGCAAGATACTTGAGTGCCTTCAACTTCCACTGACTTCAGTGAGAATTGAGGGAGTTCAACATCCAACAGGATCAATCTCTATGAGGATGAAGACAAGTGGATTCATAATTCTACAATATAAGTAATTTGACGAGAAATAACTCTCTGTTGTTCCATTAGAGATTGACATGTTTATGTGCAAAGCGAGGAAGCTATAAAGCTCTCTAATTTGGATTTCAAATGAAGCTTAATTGAAGTATATTCCTAATTAATATTAACTACATTGTATAATACAAACAGCAGCTAAAAGTGTATCAATACATCCCACAGACAGTAGAGCTCTAAATCATTTCTCTTGCTACTGGGACCAACCCATTTGACAACTTCTGGTGATCAACAACAATCTTGTCTCTCAATCTAAATGTAAAGAGAAAGCATTCTGGATTATAAAGGTTTAAATCTGCTTTTTCCCCAATCACATACATGAAAAATGTGCTTTCCAAGCAAACCATAATACACATGTCCCTGTAACTAATCTTGGATGTACTGTGTTACTAGGACTGTAAGAAGAAATGTAAAAACAAAAGTGAAGTAAAAGTTACAAATCCAGTATTTTTTGATAATACGTTGCATGTATGGTACAGTTTATCTTTGTGAAAAGGCAGTTTTTCAGTCAGATTCAATACAGACTTTGCCATTAGCAGAATCCACTTTTGTAAACGGCATCAGTTAATTCATATTTATCAGAAGTCAAGATCAGGTCACTATATCCACATGTATGTATGGTTACTTCAAGAATTATATTAACAGAAATGAATAAATTTTAAATATGCCCTTAGGCATGTGACTTTTGATTGGCAAAATAAGAGAGATATTCACTAATTTCTACTAAATGACATTATTCTTTTCCACCGTAATCATAACATATTACATTTCAGTCGATTAGTAATCCTGATTTGAAATATACCTGTGCCTTTTCCTTTAATAACTGGGGAGATGTGTATTTGTTTCCAGTACTGTCCACAGTGCTTGGCATATATTTTTTAGACATAAAAAAGGCCAGGTCTCTGGAAATAAGATCTTTGGGATGTATCTATCAATAGAGCAACAAAGATTTACATTAGGAATGTAAGCGACTAGTCAAGTAGTCAACTATCCAATAAACCTAGGCTTATCCGGTAGTTGAATCACTACTTGACTACTCATCTCTGTATTGTTGGGGGGGAAGGAAGGGAGGGAGGGCAGGGCAGGCAGAGGCGCTGCAGTCTGGGACCCGGCACAAGCCGGGACTGCTGAGTCCCGGCTCGCGCCGGGTCCCAGACCTACCCCCACTTTGGCTCTACAGTTTAAATGTAGTAGGAACTGGGCTGTCTGTGTGCCCGGCTCCTTACTACATTTAAATTGCAGAGCCACAGTGGGGCCCCTAATTGACTAATCATGTACTCGATAGAATTGTATCGAGTACACAATTTGTCAATTTACCTGCTTCTTAACATCCTTAATTTACATGAGCGGAGGAAATGGCCCTTTGTTTCTTAGGAATTTACATGTTAAACACTGCCATTCTTACACCTATAAGAATTACCCTTCTGTTTAATCCTCACAAGTAGTGAAAAAATATCCCCTGGTTGTGAAAATATTATAATTTCAAGTGGATAATAAACAGAAGAGAAAAACAAAGATTTGAAACAGAGCCAATGTTTCTGCAAAAGTCTTCAGTAACAAAACAAAACAAAACACAAAACAAAACAAAATAAAAAAAGGTGGAGGGAGAAATACAGAGAGAAAATATATGATAAAGAGTGGGTCCAGAGCTGACCATCAAAAGTGAAAAGCAAGGGGAAAAAGGCAGAGGGGACATCAACATGGAGTCTGAGGTCAGTAGTGATGGCTGGAAGAGACTGAGATCAGGAGGAGAACCAAGCTTTATGCCAGATACAGGAGAATCTGTGAAACAGCAGGTGACAGCCATAGTGAAGGGAAAGGGAGAAGAGATAACTGGAGTGTATTTCAAAGGAGAAGTGTGTAGATGGAAAGGGAAGTTGGATGTGGCAAGAGACTGGGAGCAGGAGCCAAATTCTACTGTGGTTGCCCCCAGGGCTAGGTGTAAGGGCGCAAGAGGAGAGAGTGCTGAAAGTGAGAGCAGCTATGGAAGATGAATCAGAACAGAAAGCCTATTTCTAATGAATGAAAAGGAAAAGGAAAGAGCAGGAGAGAACACATTGCATATTTTAGTCAGTTTTTTCAGCATGGAGTGGGAGGGAAAGGCAGGCAGAAGAGAGAAGCAATGTTGCTTAGAGTGATACCAGGATGGAGAGGGAGACATGGAGAGGAAGATGTTGAGAGAGATGTTGGCAGAGATGAGGAGGAAAAGGCAGAGAAGTGGTGCTGATGGGGGAGTAAGAATAGCAGCAAATGAGACGAATGGGCAAAAAGAGGCTGTGGAGGTCAAAAAGTTTCAGGCTGGAGAGTTAAGATGCAACAGAGATCATTCTTTGCAGAAAGGCGCAAAGTAGCTGAGGAGGCAATGGGAACAAATACAATCTCAGCCAATAAGAAAAGGAAGCATGGCAGGTGACAAGTGGGAGGCAGAGGGGAAGGAACAGAAGAACACAAAAGAGTAAGCTTCAAAATAAGAAGTCAAGCAGCCCCAAAATACTGCCAACCAGAAACAAAGGATCTCACTCCCTAGGCCTGACATTGTTCAGCACCAACTGATGTCTCCAGCTTGGTTTCTTTTCATGCCTTACATCTACCCTCACGACTTGGCGGGCTGGGTTTCTTTTCAAGGGTGACATTTGGGGAGAGCAGGGGAGGGGGTGGCAGCAACTTGCTTTTCTTCCCGTTCCCCTGACGATAAGGGAGAGAGGGGAAAGTACTTGCATTCTGTGATTTACTCCTCTGCCTCATCCCTTCACCAGCCAATGTGAGAAGCATGCATGTAAGTACTTTCCCCTAGCTCCCTGATAGTCTGGGGAACAGGAAGAAAAGCAAACCTAGCCCCAGTTCACATGGCTGCTGTCCTCCCGCTTCTCCTCTCCGATCTCCACCCTTGTTTCTTTTCTGTCAAGTGCCTACCACTTCTCTGGACATGGACCAAGTTAAAATAGAGCACAAGATCTAGCAACAGCCATTAGGAAAACAACCCTACCTAAAAGATGGAGTAATTGCCAATTAACAAAAATGGGAGGAAAGGGGGTAGGAGACACTAGCTGGCTGTGAAGCATTTAATACAGATGTGTGGCTTCATTAAATGAGGCTTCTGTCCGCAAAAATCCATGAGGGTAAAGCATTTGAAAATGACCTGCTTGGTAAGACTAGAGGGACTGAATGAAATTCCAGCATACTAGAAAGGTAGCAAGAAAACTATAATGTACTGGCTTGTACAAGGTGATGCATAAAGTACTGGATCATAATTTCAACAGCCAACATGAAGTATTTTCATGGTTCTATTCTAAAAGTGATTTATCCAGCAGTATGAGGATTAATGGATCTGAGGCATGAGAAAGTTATGAGTATGCTTATTATTAAAGTATCAGCTTGACATCCTCCATACTAAAAGTGCCCGCCTCTTCAAAAAAATGCCTGTTGAATAAATTCATCATGAACTATGGTACTTGACAGAGAAATTGATATCTAAGTTAACAAATGAGACACTGTAGCCCTAATTTCATCATACATATTTTTATGAATGTTCTTTTTTTAGTGTAGTAAGTAATTAATCATATACTAGATTCTGAAAAGCATGTACTAGTTGCTAACCTACAGATAGCTAGAAAATGCCTACTCATGCTAGTAGGTCTATAAAAGTAATTCAACTTGCGAATTACCTTTCAGAAAAAAGGTTGCCAACCACCATTCTAACATTTTGCTAAGTAGAGTGGCATGTAACTCACAGGATGATACGCAATCGGTGACAAAACTAAGTAGCTCAGAAAAGAAATTATAACAACTGATTTGCATAATATATTGAGGAGGGAAATATAATGTAGAAACAGTGTTTGGCTGATGATCCATTTAAGTGTAAATAGTGTTTATGGAAGTTGTAAAGGAGCGTTCACCTCTTATGTGACAGATAAGACAGAATTCAAACCTATGCATAGGAGAATTTCCACTGCCTTACTAATCTCAAGAAGTGGGGCTGTGCCTACGAAAGCTCACGATACCATCTACATGTTTTGTTAGTCTTTAAAGTGCTACCGGACTATTTGTTGTTTACGTTTTTACTAATCTATTGCATTTACAGCAGTATGCAGCTCTCAGACAAATTAGATGTGATATGAACTGACAATTACTTCCATATAAAATATGCAAATTTTCAATGCTTCCCTAAGATACTGCACTGAGATCAAGAATCCTGGAGGCAGAAGTTCTAGGATCCTCAGACATAGCAGAAGCACTGCAAGCTTCCCCACTTTGTGCTGCAGGTGTATTTCAAGTGTAAGTAGATAACTGTCTCCAAGCCTATTTATTTTCTTTGGCTACCAGATGGAGCCAGCTGGTGATATTTGTGATGAGAACAACTGTCCAGAAAATAAGAGGGGTTGTTTTTAAAACAAAGATCTGCTACTGATCATTTCGGGGTGTGTCACCACTAAGTCAAATGTCTTGTTTTATTAACGTTGTTAATCTCCAGCAAGCCATTTTGTTTAGGTGAAAAAATACATTTCTGCTTTTCCTTTCCACTTTATGAGACAGAAATTACTAACTCATTAACAATGGGAAAAGAAGTTAAACCTCACTAATTAGCGACATGCTCTTGTCTTTATTAAGCAATCGTTTGAATGAGGTAGAAGGCACAAAGCTACACAGCTTATTCATTGAATGCCTGCAGTAACAGTTTCCTGTTACTGAGAGGTTTCCCTGAAATCACTCCACAAACGTATTGCAACCACAGTGCAAAAGAAACTACTTTTCCTGCTCTGATTTCCCACTTGAACTTTTCAAGAAGGTTGCATTTAATTTACTACCATTGCTTCTACAGTGCTCTTTTGAAAACTGTCCTACCTTGGAGAGATTGCAAAGTCTATTTGCGTTTTTTATATACCTCCCCTGACTGCAGTATTCAACCACCTCTCTATATTTAATGGCTTAATTCTCACAGAGACGTACTAAATCCCCATTTCACAGATGGGGAACTGAGGCACAGAGAAAAACTCTCCTAAGGTCACACAGGAAGCCTGAGGCATAATGAAGAACTGAACTCAACCCCAGTGTTTAGGACATTATCCTAGACCACCCTTTCTTAAGGAGGGCTGGAACAATTGCATAGTGGAGATGCTGATGGCCACTGAACTAAATTGCAAAGCCGGTATATAATGCAGGGGGATGTGGCAGTGTCCTTAGTTCCAGCAGCTATGTTCTTCTCCTTGTGGTGGAATCAATCTATCTATCTATAAAATGTAATAGTAATTCCAACATTAGCAAAACAAAACTGTGATGATTAGATAGTCCCACAGTATTGATGATTTTAATTAAAAAGTCACTAGTAGTTCAGGATACTATTTTATTGCAGAATTGTTTGTGTATGTGAACAAACAATGAATTTTTTTTAAAGAACAAAATTGATTTTCATGTTGAGTATCCATGTTAACTGACAAAAAAAGGGGGGAAATGCAATGCAAGGAGCTTGTTCTGCCAGTGACCAATACTGTGAGTAATAGAGGGCTTACTATTTATTTGCCTAGAAGTCCAAGCCAAGATGCCAGATACTGTGTAAACACATAGTACAAGACAATTTGAAAAACTTGCATAATTTAAAACAGATGAGGGACAAAGGGCAGACATAAGTTCTTAGTAATATCTGCACAGCAGATTTCACCAGCATGAAAAATAATAACAACCATGTAATAAACAATCCTGACTAAAAGTTTGGGATGTTAAAATTAGATCAATTAATCGAATAGTCAATGGAATTTTGATCGACTATTCGATTAGTCGATAACAGTGCTTCCGCTTTCAAATGTAGCAAGAGCCCCTCCTCTCCCCCCCCCTTGCTGCCTCTTTTTGATAGAGGCGGGGGGGGAGGGGAAGCGACTAGTCAACTAGTGTGTCAACTATCTGATAAGTTTTTGCATATTGGATAGCTGACTAGTTGATTAGTCACTTATAACCCTATTAAAAATAAGGCCCTTTAAAGAAACTGAAGAGTACAGATTCAAGTACTGAGTCTAGAGGCAGAGTAATGAGTGAAGAGGCAGGAAAACATTCACTCTACCTGTGCAAAAGCTTCAGAGGGGTTGCCGAGTTAGTCTGTAACAGGAAAAACTTAAAAAACAACAAATAGTCTAGTAGCACTTTAAAGACTAACAAAACATGTAGATGGTACCATGAGCTTTCGTGGGCAAAATCCACTTCTTCAGATGAAGAAGCGGGTTTTGTCCACGAAAGCTCATGATACCATCTACATGTTTTTGTTAGTCTTTAAAGTGCTACTCTACCTGTGGTTAGGCAGGTACCCAGAATTCTGAAGTATCTGACACACATCTATTATCCAAAAGTTTGACTTTGTTGGGCACTAAGAAAAGGTTTATTATTTTCTGCCTTCTTTAATCCACAAGTAGATTCCTACTTTCCAACGCCAGAAGGGGCCACATGAGGTCACCTAGTCTGTACTCCTACAAAACAGTGTTTCTCAACCAATGGTACGAGTACACTTAGGGGTACTTGAGAGAAGACCGAGGGGTACGTCAACACAACTGAAATTTGGAGAAAACTGAATTTTTGTTTTAAATTTTACAGCGCTTTATTTTTTTGTATTTTTTACAATAAAAAATTTCATCGCCCACCCAGCTACAATTAAGTTGTTTAAACAAATGCATTGCAATGGTAGAAAAAAATTTTGTGTATCTGAAAACTGCAGGTACTGGGGGTACTTTTTTTTTTTTTTTTTTAAAAAGGGTACTTCATAAAAAAAGATTGAGAAACACTGCTATAAAACACAGGCCACAGACCTTTCCCAATATAATTTCTAGAGCATATCTTTAGAAAAAACAAATAATATTGGTTTAAAATTGCCAAAGATGGAGAATCTACTTACATTTTGACACATAAGCTAGTTTTTAATCCATTTAATTTTTTATATTCTGAGTTATATATACTGGCCGTCAAACCAACTCAGAAAAACGTACACTATCAACAGGTCAAATCTATGTACACAGCAAAGTTAATTACCTCAAGAAACAAACATCTGAATACAAAGTAAAATAAGCTTTCCAGATATGTGAAAAGCAAATTCAGTAAAATGGAGCAAGTTACTTACAGCTCTTCTACTAGGAACACTGTCCATGCAGGAGGAAATTAGAAAGGAGTCATTGAAACTATGCCAAGCTGACCAATCCTATAAAAATGGAAACCACCACCACCACCAAACAGGAACAGAATTCAAGTGTAGCTTCTTTCATTAAGAAAAAAGAATTAATGTAGCTATGGCACACTGATACTAAACAATGAAATAACAACTAGTTAAGTGTCCACCAATGCAGTCACTGGACAGTCCCCTAGCAGTAAAGCGTCCTACTGGAAGAGATGGGAGAAATGCATGGGCACAAGGTGCTTATAGTCTCCTGCTGGCTGCAAGGTACAGTCCAGAGGTATATCCCTAAAATGTATTATGGCAGCTTGAATTGCATTCCACCTGCGGAACTCTGTGTGATGATTAAAGCTTTTATTCTCCAGCAGAACCAAAGTGGCAATTTGCACTTCCCTACACCAAAGAAGATAAATCCAACCCTATGTCTCAACAAGAGAGAACACTACCTAAAATACGTAAGCAACTGAGATGCACCAGTCAAAATCTAATGGAATGTGAATAGTAGTGCTGTAATAGCCATCATCAAATGTCCACTGCCCACATTTGCTAGTTGATTTACTGCACTAAGATACCACTTATTTCAGCATTAATAAAACAATCTCTCCAATACTGAAGTATTATTTTCCAATGCCTGAGGTGGTGACTGAAGCAGCAGTAAAGCCAATCCCAGAAAAGGGGGTAAGTTGTGTGTGTGTGTGTGTGTGTGTACTACTATAGATTCCACAATGTCCAAACAAGGGAGAAAAATTGTTCTCTTTAACCTCTGAGGACAGGACAAGAATCAAGGGGCTTAATTGCAGCAGGGACAGTTCAGGTTGGACATTAGAAAAAACTTCCTATCTGTCCACGTAGTTAAGCACTGGAATAAATTGCCTAGGGAGGTTGTGGAATCTGAGTCAATGGAGATTTGTAAGAGCAGGTTAGACAAACACTTCTCTGGGGTGGGCTGGAAGTCTTGCCTTAAGTGCAAGGGAATGGACTAGAAAACTTTGAAGGTCTCTTCCCATCCTCCGACTATGATTCTATAGCTAAATTGATGTACTGTGTTTGGAGAAGGATGAGAACTCTGCTTAAAACTACATAAAGGTATACAGCCAGTACTTGAAATTAAGAGCAGAAAGCAACCAATCTTATCTCTATTTCATCCCAGAACTCCACACAGAATGCACCGAACATAAAATGGCAGATTCGTTATATACATTTTTGTTACATTAAAAACCCAACCTCCAAAAACTAACCAGCCGAAACTCCTTGCTAAAATGCCTTCAAACTTCCCAGATAATTCATGTTTCTCTGACAAAATATGAAAATTTTCAGCCCCAAAGTATTTTTCAGATGAGTTTATAAGGAGCTATCTCCCAACCTCAGTCTCCAGGCCTCTTCTATTTCTTCACTCAAGTGCCTCTTCAACAGTCACTTCTACTGTAAAGCCCTGTATACCTTCCTCATTCTTCTGTCTTCTGGTCTGTAAGTTTTCTTAGGCAGGGCCTGTCTTTATAGCATTATTTTAGCATCACATTGTGGTAGCTAAATTAATAATAAAACTGAAAGGCAAAGGCTTACAATTGAATGATTAATGGAACCTTAACTACAGTGTCACCAGTGCATTCATACATTTCCTACTCACCCTGTGCATATGAAATGGTGAAAATGAAAAAATTAAGAAATGCAACAGATGGACCCAGATCCTCTCTCCCTGAAAATCATCACCATCTAGTTCAGGCAATGTTTCAAATATTTTTGGATCTGCCAATGGCTTATTAATGATCAGGGAGGATTGAGGGGATTCCTTGAGAACTCTGGTGTACACATATATTTTGTTTCCAACAGTCTAGTCCTCTAGCTGAAAGATCTCTTCTTTCCCTTAAACTAAATCCGAAGAGGAAACTAATCTTCTCTTGATTTAGAGCTGACAGGTGGTACATGCATAATTAAAGATGACCTAACACAGAATGCTCTCATTTCTGGCATATAATCAGACACTTAAGCAAAGCAATTATCAGTAGGCAATCTTTTGTGTCAACAGAGATCAGGATGAAACATTTCTCTGGTCACGAAGATTTTGTAATGATGCTGCATATGCATTTGCAAATACTTCAGCAACATTACAGATTAAATCTCAGTCATCTCTGACAAAGGTCTTTATCACTTCCAGACAACTACAGTATCCTGCCTTACTTTGATGAAGGCTTACATTTACAGTATAAGCACAGCAACCAGTGCTTGAGAAATGGTCCCAGATGTCAAAAATCTTTTCAGGGCTCTGCCACGCCATTTCCAAGAAACTGAGGTACATTCTATATACCTGATTATGTCTATGACCTTTCTTCCTCCTACATTCCCCTTCCCCTCCATCACTCTGTTCTTCAAAGCAGTTCTCATTGTCCTCTTCTGTAACTCTTGACATTATGCCTCCTCTATACCATGCCTTACGCTTCAGCAGACTACCAACTGACATGTGCCAAGAACCTTTACCTTCTTCTTTCAAAAAACCTCTTGAAAACCCATCTGTTCCATTAAGCAATCCAGCTGTAGCAGACACACTGCATATGTTTCGCATTGCATCATGCTGTATTTTCCCTGCTTGTGACTCTCCAGGTTGTGGACTTCACAAGCCAGGGATTTTGTTCATTGTATAGCATGCTTTATTTACTGTCAAATGCCTCTTGAACATCTGTCCTGTACAATTGTGCTACTTGGCCCATAAATCATCTTTTATTTTTGGCTTTCAAAGTGCTTCTTTAAGGTTGGTAGGCATTATTATCCCTATTCTACAGATAGGGAAATGGATGCAGAGAGTAGTTCAGAAGCTTGTGTGAGGTCAGAAAGGATGTGGTAGAACTGAGAATAAAAGCCAGATCTCCTTTTGTATCAGAAGATAGCACTACCTCCTTGAAATAAAGACTTCCTTACAATCTGAAAGGGAAAAAATTTAACTTAAGCCTTTAATATTTTCCCTCCAAACAATATTTCTGTGGAATCCAGAGTCTCCAGAGAATGAATAAGCCATTTAAACAGATGGACATTCTAAAAAGGGTCTCCTTGGAGGTGCAGAGTAAAATTAATTTAGAAGAGGAAAGCCTCACAGTGAGGTGGTTTCCCTGGTTTTGAGGAAACAGGGGGTTGTAAACCACGATTAAAAACCCTCCCACCCGCTTTGCCCTGCAAAAGAGCTGCTCTTAGCATATAAAATTACTTTAATATTGCAGTGAGAAAAGTGTTTTTTAAAAAGTAGCTTATGGTAATGGATTTTCAAAGCAAAAGTAAAGCTGCTTTCCCTGAGAATAGGGTTTTACAGATGGGGAACTTCACAATACTAGTGGTGGGCATTTTACTGCATTTCACAGGATTTTTCATTATTTAAATTCCTACGTACTTATGTCATACATGAATAAATGACCTTATTGTTCAGAACATGTCTTTGTATGAACATCTCTGCTGTTAGGATTAGTGTTATTTTGCATTTTTCTTCCTTATCAAGTCAGAACAAAAGTTTCTTTTACTGCAGTTTTGGGAACTTCATGCAAATGTCAGTTTTTACACGTCAATTGTCAGTTTAACAACATATAATGATATATGCAAGAGTAACATTAATATTATGGATTGACTTTTTAATGAACGAATCAAAGCTTATAGACAAATGTCTGCTAATGCACTACCATGAAGTTTGCCTTACCAAAAGTGTGAGTAATAAGTTTTAAGATTACAATATTTAACTCTTGGAGGGCTGAGTTCAGCTACGGACGTTTTCTTCTACAAAGCATATTTATTTACAAATTCTTTATACAAGCAGCAACCTTTTTAAAGGGATGGACAAAACAAAATTTAATGTGAGATTAAGAATGATTCAACATGCTCAATTTACCTCACAAAGTAAACATTTTCTTAACAACTTGGAGGAATACTGGTTAGTCTCTTCCTAAGAGACACAGTCAAGTTTAGTTCTCTCTCTACCGAACCCAGTGCTACAGTGTTATTTAGGATTCAATCTCATAACCCTTACTCATCTTGAGTACTTCTGTGGGCTGCTCATGTGAGTAAGGGCATCAGAATCAGCTCCAGAAAGAAGAAAACACCACAGCTCCGGGGCAGGAACAAAGGGTTTTAGAGAGAATGAAGGATGAGGATTGCTTTGCATAACAGAATGCAGAGACGACATTGGATATAAGCTATATTTTAAAACGTGGAGGGATTACTTCATGACATTGAAATGGCATGTTAGAAAAATGTTTTATTTGGAAGCGTATTTCTTATAGAGCTCTGCAAACATACAAGTATATTCAGTATCCAAAAATGGTAGCTTTCTGGAGCTAAAATACCGTATGTGAGGCATGTTAATGTACAATATTTTTATACATGCACAGAAAACCACAGACTGCTTATAGTATGGTATCCAGTACAACTGTACATATCTACCTCATGAAGATACACAGATACACCTACACAAAGCAATACACATTAGCATAAAATGAAAAATGGAATTTCAATGAGACAAACACCCAGATGAGATTTAGTTAGGCTTTGCCCCCTCCCCCTCACTTCTACTATATGGTAAGCATTGACTAATTTCACCCACTAATTTAACGTGTCCCATCCCATAGAGGACACCTTTTTAATGATGCTCCATCGCTTTTTCTTTAACATGTCCTGTGGTTTTTATGTTGTGCTTTTATGGATGATTTTTTCAGTCATACTCATACAACCACCACAGAAGCCAATGGGGGTTACAAATGCAAATGAGGAATTTGATCCTTATTATTAGAGATGGCCAAATAATGCTAAAAACATTTATTATACACATTGTTTGATATTTGATTTGTTTTAAATAATCCACTCCTCTCTGCTTAATTGTGCCATACTATAAATTACTCAATGGGTGTTTTCGTGCCATTTTGAAATGTATATTATTAAACATAAATGCTTATTCTTTCTCTAACATCTCTTCTCAAAAGCAGTTCTCATAGATGATAGTGCAGTTCAGTTTTTGCCAAATTATTTGACTAATGTTTATGTAGCTTAAAACCATAATTACAGGTGAAGAATGACTACCATAATCCAGTAACAAATAGAAAACTGTTAGCTCAGATGTTCTGTGTGGACACTATTCTGCTATTTAGGAGGCTAGCTTCATATCAGAAGTAATGTGCACATCAGAATTCTGGAGAGGGGTAACTGAGTGTACTCACTTGTTACCATTTACAACAGATATATTCAATGAGTTTTAATGAGCAGGCAGGTGGAAGAGATGTAATTAAGCAGTATGAAGTTGTCAAAACTTTAATAGAAGTGCCTTGCAGACTTCTATGCCACAGAAATGATACACATGATCTTTGGGGGAGGCGCTGGCCTTATCTTAAAGCAGCTCCATTCACGTATTCAAGAAATGGCATTAACAGACAGTTCTGGAGAAAGTTGGGAGGTATGTTTTCTTGGCCTAAGGAAGGCAATTAAATAGAAGCAGCTAGTAGACATTTGTGCGAATATGGGATTACGTTCAACAGAAAGATTAGAGAGGGAAAGTAGCCTCCTGCACAGTATACATTTAGGTAGATGTAATCTTAACATTTTTGCTGGACTGTCATCACTAAATAATCCTTCCTGCTGCTTACACTGTTCATCACTACAATATCTGAATACCTAAAAACTAGAATGGAGAAATAAAAGCTCAGGCATTCCAATTTCTAGCTTCCTGAAACCATAGAAACTAGAATCCCTGGAGCCCATCCGAATGAAGACATTTTAAAAGACCACCACACTAATTTTGGATCAAACTTTCAGACATGGGGGGAACTCACAATTCCTACGCAAGGTAATGGGATCTGTGGATGTTCAGCACCTCTGAAAGTGAGACTTGTTAGGTACGGTGTACAAATAAATATCTGGAATATGTTATTGACTCACCAATGAAGTTGTAATGAAAATTTTAAAAATATTAACAAAATAAACATCTGAAGAGCTTTATATGGTAAACATCAGAAAAAAAAACCTGATTTCCAACCCTGCAGCCAGTTGTTCTGCAATATTGTCTGCTTTGTGCTGACAACCTTCCCTTCCCCCGTCCCCCTCCCCCCCCCCGACTCATTCAGACACAATGCCTTCAGGTCTGTCTAAGTAATGTAATTTACTGGAGTGGAATTCCCTTGATACCTTCTGCAGCACTCAGTGACAATATCATTTATACTCTACACTGTCATGCCATGACACTGATACATTGGCTTTCATCCCTCATTCACTGCAGAGTGTGCAATTTCACCTTCCATTGTGTCCTTTTGTAGAGTGCATGTACAAATTCACTCCATTCATCCCTAATTATAAACCTCTGCTGAAATACTCTCGTTAGATTTATATTTCTCACTGCAAATGTCAATCTTATTTGAAAATTCCAATTTTCCTGAAGATTCATCCATTAGCAATAACCTAAAGCATTTCTTAACTGAATGCATTAAAAGCAAAACCAACAGAGCAGAGATACACTTAAAATATATCATTATAGTAAATCTCCATTGCTAATGTTTTGTATTATTCAAGTAATGTAATAATGACCACTTGACTGGCCAATTCTTTTCTTCTACCACTAGAAAGGCGTGAGCTAATAATCATCTCTAAGTCAAAGTCGGATCATACTGTACAATAGGGTAGCATTTCTAAGCCTTTGTCATTATGTATGAACATGTGGGAGGGGCATCACAGACTCAGCATGATCTTCCACCACCACCTTTCGCACTTTTTCACCACAGCCCCAGTCCATGACAAGGTGCAACAATGCAGAAGTGGCTATATTAAGTAAATCTTTGTGTCCAAGGAGATCATTCTAGGGCATTCTGGCTTGGCTTCCTATGTCAGGAAATGAAATGCAAATTTAATGAATTTATGAAAAATAATGCTGGCTAAAGTTCCTGATTACAGGTGTATTTGCCATGGGAAGGAAAGGGAGATTAAATAGCAGATTTTGCTGATTTCCAGATGTAGATAACCTGCATCATACATCCTAACAGGATGCTAACCTTCAGCTGAAGTGCTCTACCACATTCTCTTATAGTAATTTCAATTCAACTCCTTCATCTGCGACTGTTCACCCTGGACAGTCTATACAACAAAAAGCAGACAAATTTAACAGGGAAGTGGTAAAACGAGAAAGGATCCTTCCTACTTCCTAGGAGAAAATACTGTATTCAAATTATAAAAATATTAAGCCAACCACATTGCTTACTGACTCTTAGTAATGGCAGGTAGAATGCATTGCACAAAAGTATCATCTGAGTGATATGCACAGAGAAGTAAATATCGAATACTGCTGATTGGAAAGCACTGAATCAAGTGAGACAGTTCAACATATGATACAAACTCTTCTGGCATTTTCTTCAAAACAATTAGATATGACTTCATCCATACTAAACTTAGCAGCAGAAAAAATATTTCTACATCTGTATCAAATATGGAGAATCCATAATGAAAATGACAACTAATCTTTTCCTGCTTGTCAGCATCTGGTCACTTACAGGATTAAGACACACAGATAATTATAACAGATATAATGTAATTCCCTGCAGAAAACACCACCACCCCAAAAGCTAATTACTCCTGAAGTTTTGCCCATTCCCATCTGAAGTATTAAAACATTGATTACTGCATCAACTCTCTAGCCTTGTACAGTATATCAGCCATCAGTACAATGGATGGGTAAAGATGCTAGAACAGAAATATGCATTTAAATAAAAGGCCAAAAATGACCAGATAAGTGTAGACTAATAATGACACACAACACAGTTCCGCTCATAAAAGATATGAGGGGGGGAGAGATTACACTGAGACAATGTAATAGGATTTAATCTTGCATAGTAAAAAAAACGCAAAACCAACCCACCACAGACAGCATCAATAATCCATGGAACAACTGTGTGTAGTTTAAGTGCTTGCGCTATACCACATCCTCTTTACTGCATGGAGTTTCATAGCTTCTTAAGTAAGAAAAGGCTATGAAGGAGAAGCTGAGAAACAATGGAAAAGAAGTTTTTCAGCCTCTGTACCTTTGGCTCTTTGCCTCTTTATAGAGAGGCAAAATTTCAGGAGCATCTGTACTCATCCATTTCAAGAACTGTAACAGAGTGAAAAGCTAAAAATGCATAGACACACTCATTCTTTGGAAATGCCACATCTACTTAATGAGTGAAACAGGGACAGCACCAGAGAAGGGACCATAAAGTTATGAATTTCCCTGTAAATGCCAAAGTTTCTCTTTCGTGTTTTTCTTGGCCACAAGCTGAAATGTTATTAATAAATGTGGCCAAAGTAGATTTAGCAGCTCAATAAAGGTACATTTTAACTCATTTACCTGACCCTTTAACAGCTGTGGCTACCTGGAAAAACTACCAAGCCAGCAGTTATCCATGCTATCACCTTATAGTGCAAACAAAAGGGTTACACATGCCATTGGTTAACATTTAGAATTCCTTTTCTTGCTGTTCACAAGGCTGGCAAAGAGCATTTATATAAAAAAGATTAAAATTATGGATCAACAATTCAAGTTCTACAATGATACTACTGGATGGCTGATTTTAAAAATATTTGTGAGACAATTCTGCTTCCAAACCCCTTTCATCACCATCTCTCATTAGCTATACTTTGTTTTTTTCGAATGAGAAAACACTGATAGAGTATTAAGTGAACAGTGTAAGTAACTTGTCTATCTCTTTCTTATTTCAACAAAGACACATTTACAAGTACTCAAATGTAGAACTTACCAGACAGAGGCAAAGCTGCATGCAATCCAGTCATCAGAGCTAACAGAATGATTCTGCTTGCTCTACAGATTCTGAATCGTCTGAGTCTTATTTTTAGTTGTACACAAAGGGCAATAAATGGAAAATCTTATTGTAACCACTGCTTTTTTCTTGGCCACCCACACTTCCAACACCTACAGCGCATGTAATCAAATGCAAAAAACCCAGCACTGATGGCTCATCTTAACAAGGGATGCAAAGTAGCTAAAAAATCTATTGCATATTTTTCCAGTTTATATTTATGGTTTCATTCTTCTATTTTAACAGTGAGGATACAGATTACAATGCAGATAAACTGCAATAGGCTATAAATGGGGCTTTCATGCATTTAGCCCATCATTTTTGTTCTTATTCACTGTCTGGCAAACAGGTTCTCAAATTGAAGATGGTCAATCACTGACCAATTTTAAAGTCACTAATGAGGATGCAACCAGATAAAGGTACTCTTCCTTTACTAGCTTTTCCCAGTGATTTATAAAGAGGTTACTGATGCCCTTTATCAATGAGAAATTATCCTGATTATTTTACTTCTGAAAGTGGTGATTTAAAAAAAAAAATCTCTTCATACTCATAATAATAGTATTAGAAGAACTACACAGCCTGCTGACAAGAATGATTTCATCATGCTTAAAAAATTCTTGCTTTGCAAATTACTTTGTAATTTCATACATGGCACAAATCACAACCTAGTAATACACTGGTTCTATTCACAATTCTTCTCCAAACCTGACCTTTTTTTGAGTACCCTGCACACCTTTTGAAGCAATACAAGTGTGAGCATAATTATCTGGTGAAAACCTCCACGGGACTAACCCAAACTGACTGATTTGAGCTGTTTTAAAATAAAATAAAATAGCAAAAGACCATTCACAGCAGATTGCCAAAGAGGATCAGTCAAAGAGTCTGGGGATTCAGGAATGAAAAATGTCTATTTCATTAACTACCCACTTCTTCAAAATACAAGGTATTATAGCTACTAAAGCATCAGCACCGATAGTCTTGCCCCAACTTGCAAATCATAACAGGAAACACGTGCAAGTAGCCTACAGACTCATTATTTCAACAAAATAATATTAAGACATAAAGCATCAACTCCAGAAAATTTGACTATCTATGCTTGATGATTAATAACATACTAGACAAAACTACCTGTCATCTTCTAGTAATTAACATGGAACCTAATGCACAGCCAGCTGCTCTGAACATATTGCAGTTTACACAATATTGTTAAAATCAAATGCATGCTTTTCTGGTGATTTTATGTCGGAGGAACTTCTGCTGTGTTGTAAAAGCACAGGTATCTAAGTATTATGAAAAATGGGTCATACGCCACTGAGTCTCAACCACACCACCCCCAAGTCGGGCACCAGATGACTGTACACTGCGCTGAAAGAAGGAGAGGGATGGATTTCAGCAGCAGTGAAAACAAAACTTTTATGTGGTGAGATGTATTTTAGTTTTTACTGGCTTAGGTTAGAGAAAGTTGATTTCACTGTCACCATCTTTCAGTATTTTCTTAAAATAAATGACAAGCGCTGGCAGGTACTTGAGAGCTGGCAAAGGTACTGTCCCACCAATGGGGAAATGCTAGTTATCAGAGTCCCTGTGGTAAAAGGAAGTTTTACCAAGATTGAAGTGAGAGCTCTGACTCAGGCAGGTTGACACAGACTGTCACCAGCAACACCTGGAAGAAAAACTTCGTCACAACATCATTGCCACGTGAATAGAAAGTAAATAAATCAATGATGCTTTGCACGTATGCAGAACTTCACACCTCTGAAGCGAGACACAAACATTAATTAATGGCAGACAGGGAAGAGATGTCAAAATAATTCAATTTTGGTGTGTTGTATCACATATATGGAACACAGTTCTTTTAAAGCCTAGCAATTACCTTTTAGAGTGTTAATGGTATTTGCTTTAATTTAATGACTCCACAGTACTACTTTTAACATAGGCATCAAATGAAAAGGGAGATGGCTGTTTCTTCCAAGTATCCTGCCATATATTCAACAGTGAAGGTGTTACAACCATCATTGTACCATGGGTTTTCGGTTCACACCCTCCCGTCCCCACATCCTATTTTAGATGATATTCACACACACAGATGCACATGTACTTTAATTTAATGTATAATTGCTGCCTGGTAGGTTTATCCTTAATATTTTCCAGGTTATATTATGAAGTAAAACTTACTTGATGCAAATGTATTCAATTTTTCAGAATATCAACAAAACCATACATTATTTCCAGCTTAGTCAGAATGGCCAGCTAATGGCAAAACTGGTTCCTGTGTCACTAACACTGTTATGGAACAGACAAACTATAGGGAAAAGCCGTGGAAAAAGGCTTCTACCTTAAGAAAGGCTCCAAACACTGACACCTACTTCCAACCTTAAACCTCTACTACCCAAACCTCCAAAAAGGAAGTTAATAAAATCTAGCTATCAAACAATCAAAAACTCTTACCCCAAGCAAAGTTTTGAACCCAAAAAGACAAATAAACCAGAGATTCCATGAAATCCACTAGGGACTTTCCTACTGATTTCATGTGGAAGGTATTTGGAGGTATAAAATGGGGAGAGAGAGAGAGAGAGAGAGCGCATGTGAGCCAGTGCACAATACTCTCCCCCAGACTCCTAAGACTGCCCATTCATGTGAAAGTAAATGTGCATGAATGTGTGGCCATGTTCTCCATATATGAAGGTCCAAGTTAACAGGAGTGCATGAACACTTCTGTGTGTGCCTAATTTGTGCATGGGCTGTACCTGATGTGTGTGCTCAAATTGGGTTTACATGTATCCACAGCTATGTAAGTGCTATAGGCAAATCAGATGTGCACTTTTGAAGCCGCGAGCCTGACTTATAGTTTGTGGAGGTGAGCAGGGTACTGACCACTTTTAAGCATGTAGGTGGAAAAACAGCATTTTTTAATAGCATGGGTTTTAACTGGCCTTGATGTTTTTTTGACTCTCTTGCTGGTCAAGAGATGTAATTTAACAGGGTTTTTTTGCTGCACATATGAACAGAGATTTTGTAACTAGTGACCGTACATATTATGTCTAGGAGCACACCTGGGTCTCATCCTGCAGGCTGGGCTCTCACTTGTCAGCTGCCAGAACTGGAGCAGCTCCTTTCAGCACCAGGAAAGGGCCAGACCCATCACCCAAAAGTGAGGCTCACCAGCAGGAAGAGGTTAAGTAAGGGTGGACAGAGGGGAGGGGGAGAAGAGGGAAGCAAGGGCTTCTGGAAGGGGGTGGTGCCAGAGAGGGCAAGAGGATGATCAGGAGGGAGATAAAGGCTGCAAATCCATGCACGTGTGCATGTGCACACATGCACACTGTTTAAATGGTACTCTAATGCTCCTAGTCTGATGTGAATAATATAGCTGTTAAACCATCATGTAAAATATAAGCACTAAAAGGAGAGGATTTCTTCCCACAAACTATATTTCCGGGTATATGTGGCACATCTGAAATTAGAATCTGCTCTCGGATGCTCAGTGGCACAAAGACCATCTCTCTTCTTACCTATTATCATGACAGTTGAGATCAGCTGGGCTGCTCTTGATAACAGTAGGGAGGGGATATGAATGTCTACTGACTAGGTGTTCCAGTGGTTGTAATGTCAACTCTGAAAATTGAACTTCCCTGTTGGTCCAATGAAACATAAGTTTTTGACCTATAGACAGACAGAAAAGCCTATCTATTTGCTCATTATTTGGCAGATAGTAGGCAGGTGACAGACATTTAGTCATCAAATGGTATACTTCAAAATGTTAAATTAATTTTCATCTGCGCAGATTGCTGATGGACAGGTTTTAGAAATCTAAACATTAGACTTAAAAAAAAACACATTAGACCTCTATTACCTTCATATTACAGAAATGAGTTTTTATTTAATTTTATTTAAGAATCTTACTGGACTCTCAAGACAAGAATTTACATAACTAATATAAATTCAGGAAGTCCATTATTCCTCAGAATGCCATTGATTAGTATGTTATTTTTCCTCTTTTAAAAAGAAATCATGAAAAAACAGAACAAAAAAAATGTAAACTTAGCATTTAAATTACAGTTCAGAATGCAGCATAGTTCCATGGTGATGTCAACAGGACAGCTGTGCAGCCGCATCCTAACATTGCAATTCAAGTAGCATCTGATCAAAGCCCTTTTTTGTTATACATTTGTTTTGCGCTATTAGATAATGCAGTGCAACAAAGTATGGGCTGTTTAGGGATGAAAACAGCTCTTCCCAACCTCCCTAACTCCACTACTGTATATAGGTTCATGAATGGTGCTGTGACATTAATCAATCAACAAAAGCTTTGACTGCACCAGAATCTGCTACTGTGGATCCAGATGCAGGCTTGAGCCTAAGTCAGTAACCAGCTGCTTCATGACATTGCAATTAACCATACTCTTTGGGACAGGGCCTCTGTCTTATAAGTTTTGCATGGTCAGGAACACATTGCTGGCCAAGGGAAAAAAAGATTTTACAGCATTTTTTTCAAATCCATGCCCCATTTTTCAATTTAATTTAGTGCTCCAACACTGTACACTGTTAGAATGAAGAATACTGATTATCCATGGAACAATCCACAGCATTTTAAGAATTCCTATGTACCTCAGCTTTGACCAGGGTAAGAGAGAGTTTTTCAGTTATGTCCATTCAGTTCCTGATTGCTCTTTTTAATCTGCCACTTAAGAGTGCCATTTTTAAGTTAGTTTCTCTGACATGAACTTGCAATATTGCTAACAATGAACAACCAACAATCATGAGCAAGGCCCCAAAACTCACAAAAGATTTATAAACAACAAAATCTGGGTTCTTTCCATTTGCCTTATGGCTTTTAAGCCTCCAAAGTTTTTAAGCTTTTCCCCCCTGAAGCTATAAGGACTAGAAACATACTTTAAAAAAGAAAATATGAAAGCTGAGATGCCCATAATCCTACAATTCCAGGTCCAGCGGCTTTATGGGAAAAAACCCAACACTAAGTACTGCAAGATTCATGACAGAATTGCAAAAGTCTACAAGTAGTTTGCATCCACTAGAAAATGAACGAAAGTCACCACGTCATTTCACACAGGCCACTCATTCACTCTCTGATGATAATGACTTTCACTCACTGCCTAGCCTGGGCTAGAATTCTGTGTCTTACCTAAACATAAATGTTCTATTTTCCAAGCCTTTCAGCCATCCAACATCTTTTCATTTTCTTAATTTTATGATTTTTTGGTACAATCATTTATTTTGACCAGCTGCTCTTCTTCTAGATCTTGTGATTCACTGACAAACACATATTATGTGTGTCTCTACACCCCCAACTCATCTCTCACACTTCCCATTTTTACAATAATAGTTACATATTTAAAATGTTCTTTTGACAGCAGATAGTTTTTTTATGAGTGTTGCTGCAGGAAAATATTTAACTGTATTTACACTTTTCACTAGGGATGTTAAAATGCATTTAATTAAGTAACCGTGTAACCACTGAAAATGTCAACAGTTACACTGTTACACGCGGGCAAAAGTCGGCTTTCCAATTACCCTTTCACATCCTTACTTTTCACCTACATAAATATGATAAGCTCCAGTTTTTCCTGATACCAATGGCTCCTATGATAGACTATTTTTATTAAAACTATACTTTACTCTTCGTCCTTAAGGAGGAATAAATGTGCCTGCTTTTACTTTGATTTTTTTCTAGATAACCCCCTCTCCTCCAAGATCACGGTAAAATTCGTATCTGTGCCTTTAGCTTACATTGCACCTAATATGTTGAAACATTCAATGCCGTAACAGCATGAATGTTATAAAGAACAGAACAAGATTTAAAAGTGTCCTGGTGAGTAGCTAGGATGGCAGATGTCCTTACACACACTTCAGCAAGCCCCAGACCTCGAGCCAATATGACTTTTCATTCCATGGATTCCCTTAAGGTTTTTCTGGTAGAGTTATCTGACCAACTGCTAGTGTCACATGCTTGTGCAGATAGGAATGTGGAACATAACCAATGCAGGATCCTTATCAAAGCAGCTGCATTGTTGCTCCCAAAAGTGAGGATAGGCAAAAGTGGGGTGCATATTAGCAGGTATGAAACCCCCCAAAAATGTCTTCAGTTAAAATACATTGTCCATATCAGTAATTATTATCCACTATAGACAATTTTCCCTTTCATTCATTAACACAAGACTCTAATGCATAATCGATGTGGAGAATTGGTAAAAAAAAAAAAAAAAAAAATACAAAAGAGCCGAAGCACAAATTTGTCTCTGGGAAGGTGTATGCCTTTCCTCAAATTGCTCTAGAACAGTTCACAAATCAGCGAAAACCAACCCCGCCCCCCCGGGCATTTAGTTTCATCAACAAAGAAATTAACAGGATCAAGTTCAACTCCAGCCTTCTCCTAAACTTGGCTGCTCCTACAGTTCCACCCTTGGGACCACTCCACCCACACTTGATATGCTGCCTCCTTGACAGCCCACTTCCTCCACCTGAGGACCCTTCCCTGCAGAGTTTCAGCCCCTCTCCAGAAAACTGATCTCTTCTTGACGTGGCCCAGTGGTGTTTTGTTCAGCCTCCTACACCATCTCCAGCAATCCACAACAGATAACACAATCATAGTCTCTGTGTGCCCACTCATTGCTAATGCACAGCCTCTATCATTGTTACGGCAGGGGAAGGAGTATGGTCCAGCAATTAGAGGTGGGACTGGGATTCAGGGCTCCTGGGTTCCATTCCTGACTAACTCTGCCATTGACTTGTTTTACGATTTTGTGCATTAGATACTTTAGAAAAACCTAATCTTTGCCGCAAGCCACTTAACTAGTCGGTACCTCAGTGAGATCCTCACATGGAAAGGTCTGAGTAATTGAGAAGATGTGGTAGCTGTAATAGACATAAGAGGCGACAAATTATAAAGTCTCTGTGTTAGCACCCTTCACTGGTCAATAAAGCAATGAGACAGAAGGCAATAAAGAGGGTGAGTGCAACATGGGAAGGAGAACTATGGTTCCACCATGCAGAATCTAAGGAACACCCACAGTAATGCCACACAGCATCTTCATTTGAAGTGGCCTCTGAAGTGTGGTTCAAGTATGCTTTGGGAATGCATGTACATGCAGGATTGAAAAATTGAGATAAGAACAATTCAAATACACATATAAACGAAGTTATCCTGAAGTAGCAAAAAGGTAGGCACGTTTCACACAAATACTCAAGCCATTTTTAAAAACTTTTTTGCCAAGGTCAACGATGGAAGCAGAAAAAAACCTTAGAAATGCTTCAAAATGACAGTCTCCTTTCAGTTTTCAAAGCCAGTCACAGGAATTCAGTAACCATCTAGTTACAACCTAATATTTTATGACATATTTTAAATGATATTTATTCACCTTTCTGTCTGAAAATATTTCATTTTTTATACTTTTTATGGAAAAAGAGTTCAAATCAAGACTTACATGTAATTTTTCTAGGTTCTGTGCTGGCTAATTTTCTCACGATGCTGGGAACTGGATGAACGGAGAAATTAAGTGGCTACAGCAATCCATTAAGATGTGGACTATCAAAGCTTTCGGAGGCAAATTTCTGGCAGCTCAGTTGATATAAACCTAAAACAAAATGAAGACAATCATTAAAATTCAGACATCAAATACATTAGATGTTACTTTTGAATTCTACTTTTTCATTCTTTTGCCTAGAGAATCTTCACAAATCAGGCGATAGGGTTCTTGCCTATTGATCAGCAGCAGCAGCAGAAGGAACCAGGGAAACCGATTCTCAAGGTATTTACGTAGAGCCATATATTTTTCAACTCATTTTGGCTCCACAAAACATTATGACTGTTCTATAGATTCTTTTCCAACAATTAGATAAGCTCTTTGGGGCAGGGACCATCTTTCTGTTCTATGTTTATGCAGAACATAACACACTATAGACCATGACTAGTACACCTCAATGCTATTGCAGTACATACGGACACTTGCAAAACCAACAAACATTCCCTAGGTCACTCTAAGCTCAAGAATATTTACTAAGCATAAAGTGACTGATGGGTGGTCTGCCACTATGGGGCCTATTTCCATGCCTCTCTAGTGTCACGCATCCGGGCAGAGTTCCTCTGAACAGTATTCACTGGCTCCCTGGACAGCTTCGAGAAGCATTGGATGCTTTCTGAGGTTCTCTGCTCGGTGTCCCCTTCCAGTTCTGCACCCCTGTTTTTCATTTGTTATCCCAAGCAATCAGTTGAGCCCCAGGTCTAGTGGTCCCTCCTGCAAGGCTGGGGGAGGGGTTTTTAGAAGTGGATGGGCCCACCTCCCTGGATTTCAAATAGAGCGACACTGCCATCTTCTGTCATTCTGCTGAGAGATCAGTTTTATATCTAATGAGAGAAGTGTACACATCACACATGCAGCAATGTGTCACTCTCTATATAAAAACATTTTTCGTGCAGGATGAAAGAGTGACATCATCATGTCACTCTGCGTCCTGCTGCCCTCCTCTGCCCTCAGCCACGCAGCCTCCCACCCCTCCCCGGTGGCCCTGCCCCATGTGACTACTCCATGAAATGAGGGTTGGGGGGAGGAGGGGCGGTGGCTCCATCCCTGCATGCCCCTTGAAGCAGCGTCCGCCTGTCTCTGGGTGCCATCCCCAGCCTGCCTGGCCCACGTGCTTGCTGCACAGCTTTGCTCTGTGTGGCCCAGGCTCAGCCACAGTGCTTGGGGGCCGTGCTACAGGTTTCCCCCTGAGCAAGTAGCTGCAGCATGTGCCAGTGACCGGGGCCAGGGCCCTGGCTCAGGCACCCTCTCCCGGGCCCGCTGCGAGCTGGGCAGGTCTTGGTCACACCACACACGCATCCCTTTAGGGATGGTGTGGTTATGCTGCACATCTAGTAGCCCAGATTATTTCACCGGGCTTTCTTTCTGCGTGACCCAAAATCTGGTTCTCAGTAGGGCACAGGCATATAAAGCTGGGGGTTCCCTCATGGTTCCATGTCTCTCCATTGCACCCTGGCTGCACAGAGCATGTCCCAGCCCTGCAGCAGGAGCTCACTTGCCAGCTGGAAGGGCACAAATGGAGCGCTGCCACTCTGCAAAGACGGGCAGTAACTGGGAACGGAGACCGGGGAATTCTTTCCCTACCTGGCTGCTCGCATGTAACCCAGCCCCTTCCCCTCGCTAGTGAGCCGGGTGCCCAGGAGCACCTGTAACGAAGGGTATTCATTTGGAGTTGGGCCCCATTTTACTGATTGTGTTTGGTTTTCATTTAGACGTGAGACCCACAAGCTCACAGAGCATAGCCCTTCTTGGCAGGTCATTTCTCCATAGCCCCCTAATTTCACTGTAGGGAGGGCAACTTGACACAGAACAGGGAAGCAAGGAGAAGGGAGAGAAATCTTTATGATCACAAATGGACTATAACATTACGGAAATATAATACAAATATTAATTCTGTCAAATCACAAATCACTTGTAAAACAAAAAAGAAACAGTCGCTTACTCAGTACAAGAAGAAATAAAACTAGAAAATTTAATGGAGGCCTCTGATTTTTCAAAGGCAAATTTATACTTTCATGTTACAATTACACTTGCTACAGTATGTCAGGAGAGGAGGAGGAGAATGGAGGGAGGGAAGGGGAAATGAAGAAAGAGGAGACTTTCAGTGCTACCCTGTTCCTGGAAGGTGTGATTGATGTCCACTGCTGTAAAAAACATGGGACCGCATCCCAGACATTTCATTCCTTTCTGCAAATGTCTCACTCTGTTTCTCTGTGTTCTGAGATAGCCTTACATTATACAGGGTGAGCCAGAAAGCATCAGGTTTTACACATGAGCTACAACATGAAAGCAGGAATTTCTCTGCCCAGACGTCAGACCAGGGCAGGATGAAACCTAAGCCCCTACACTATTCTTTGTCCAATGCATATTCTGTTGCAGGTTTCCATCTTATGTATGATTTTTCTTTGTGAAAATAGGGAATGATTAAAATAAAGTTTTCCTTAAAACACAAAAAAAACCCTCAATCATAAGATATGAAAAGAAAAGCAAAGGTGCAAAGAAACGCAAAGATTTCTGAAGTTCTATGTTTTGACTGGTATTTGTAACATGAGGGTGTGTCTAGACTACAGCATTTTTTAAAAAAAAGTGGTCTTTTTTTGAAAAAACTTCCCCTGTGTCTAGACTGCCGCTGCGTTCTTTCGAAATTAAATCGAAAAAACGTGGTGGTTTTTTTGACCGCGCTAAACCTCATTTTACGAGGAAGAACGCCTTTTTTCAAAAGTGCTCTTTCGAAAAAAGGCATTCTTGAATGCAAACAGGGCTTTTTCAAAAGAAAGCATCCAGACTGCCTGGGTGCTCTCTTTCGAAAAAGTGGCTTGCTTTTTCAAAAGAAGTGGTTGTAGTCTAGACACTCTCTTTCGAAAGAGGCTTGTAGTCTAAATGTACTCTAGTTGTCTGAGGCTACGTCTACACTGCAGGCTTCTTGCACAAGAAACTTTTTGTTGAAGAGATCTTCCGCAAAAACTTCTTGCGCAAGAGCGCATCCACACTGCAAAAGTGCATCGGAAAAGCTTTTGCACAGGAGAGTGTCCATGCAGTCTCACAAGAAAGCTCTGATTGCCATTAACAGAATGGCCACCAGGGCACCTATGCTTGTTTCGATAGCTGTTTTTGTGCAAAAAACCCTGCTGCCTGTCCACATACAACTCTTGCACAAAAAGGAGTGATTCCACGTAGAAAGAGGAATACCTATACCGCAAAAAACCCTCTGTTCTGTCAATTCACTGCAAATTTTCTTGTGTAAAAACACGCTTGAGGTGTGGATGCTCCAAAAGATTTTGCACAAAAACAGTTGTTTTTGCAAAAAAACTCCGCAGTGTAGACGTAGCCTCAGTTGGGATTGGGACCCCATGCTGCTGAGTTCTGTACAGACACAAGAAAACATAGTTGGCATATGCTGTGTGCCCTTTGTGGAAAAGTGCAGAGTACTTCTTGAGATGGCTTTATTGTAACTTTTTTTTAAACTGCTGAAAGGATTATTTGGGGCTCAGAATACATTTATAACAAGATTGGTTTTTATGACAGATTTCAAGACCTGAAGGGTCTGTTGTGATTATTTAATCTGATTTACTATACAACACAGGCGACAGAACTTCCCCAAAATAATCCCTACAGCACATGTTTTAGAAAAACTTCCAATTCTGTTTGAACAATATCTGGTGATAGAAGAAAATCCAGCACTACCCTTGGTAAACTGTTTCAATAATTAATTACTCTCATTTAGCAAGTTCAGAGCCCACCCTGCCAGACCTATAGGGAAACCAGAGATAGCATGGACAGCCTATTTCAGAGGAGGTAAATAATCTTACTTTTTTCCAGTTAAAGAACATTTCTTGTACATATAACAAATCTACTATATTCTCATTACATTCAAAGCAAAAGGGACAAATTCAAACAATTTACATTTGTGTGGACTAGCACCAGGAAGAGGGCACTCCAGGATGAAAGTCTGAATGATAGGAGCTTTCAAGATCAGAGAATGGCTGCAACTTCCTCTCCAGCAGATGGGATATGAAATGAACTTGGGCAGACAATGTGTGCAGGTCAGCCAGGAAATGCACTGATTCAGTGCATCCCCAGCTGGCAGGAAGCACTGACCACAAATTAAAGCTCCCCAGTCAGGCCTGCTCCATACTACAAAATGTTATCCTATCTGGACAACTCTTATGAACACCTGAGTTAGTAAAGACAATGCCACGCATGATTAACTGTCAGTGCAGACTAGGGCAAACTACGTTCAGAGCCAGCCCAGCTAACCATAAATACACTGCTCAGAACAGCAGTCAGGTGACCTGATGTTAAAACAGAAATTGTTCCTAGTCTACACTGATGTGAAACTGTGTTTAGCATCTTGTTGGCTGATTGGATTCTTCAAACAACTGTGTTGAACAGCATACAGCATTCCCAAATGGAAAATTTCTCAGATAAGGAAGCAGGTTTTCCACCATCAGTCCTCTCATGAGGTGAATTCCTCCTGGGATACACCAGCCAGATATGGGCAAAAGATGTGGGCTTTACCTTTGGAAACCATATGGCTCAAAACTTATAAGGCTTTATATATAACCTAAATATTTTAAATGTAGAAATATATTTGAAAAAAAAAAACCCATTTCCATTATCACCCTAGATTCCCTCGCAGAATATGAGAGGAGTAATCACTAGAATGAAAAATGAGATGACATCTTTTAAGTAACCTCTCCAAATGACAAATGCAGCTTGACTCTGTATCCTATACAAGAAGGTATTCTTAATGCCAGTACACAGAAAATCATGTTAAATTTGATAAAGGATTCAGTTTCTCTATTAGGGTTAGAGAGTTAAGTTAATGAAAACTCTAACATGCCATGATAAGATGGATTGGAGACTAGACTGAAATCACTAAAACCACCACAGATTTTTGTTACGAAAACTACAGTCCCAGGACTGATGTGTGATTTGACAGTATACTCAGTTTCTTCAGTTAGGACACTTACAACCTTTATGCTATTGCTAGATAACAGCCTACAGGGCTTATGCTTTGGGATTCACTCCATGAAACATGCAGATCATGTGGATTTACTCGAATTCTTATTGCAAGCTGAACATTTTCAGTGTTTGTCATAATTTAACTGATCATAGCTAGGATGGGTAGGAATGGTGTCCCTAGCCTCTGTTTGTCAGAGACTAGAAATGGATGACAGGAGAGGGATCACTTGATGATAAGACCTGTTCTGTTCACTCCCTCTGGCATCGGGCACTGTCTGAAGACAGGATGCTGGGCTAGATGGACATTTGGTCTGACCCAGTATGATTTTTCTTGTGTTCCTATGTGCAATATTTCTTTTAAAAGTATTCTAAAAAATAAATAGTCCCAAAAAGGAATGGACCGCTCAGGAAACTAACAACTTTTGCCAACACAACATAACACATGAAAGAGGTATTGTAAATGCCACGGAAGAGGTAAAACCTAAACAGTAAATAGTAACAATGTCCATCTTAATGTTTTGATTTTAAAAAGTTTTTTCTAGGAAATTTCTGTCAGTTTTCTATGAAGGCCTTATTAACTCAACTACAAAACTAACTGTTTAAACACAAATGGGAAACATAACTCTGGCCCAGAAGTTTATAAGTAAAGCAGAGCTCAATTTCAGAAAATTTCAAATTTGGGTAAAATCTGATATTTCACAAGTCAGATAAACATCTGTGAATGCAAAAAAAGTTGCACAATCAGCTGAATGTGGCTTTCATTAACTAATCAGTGGAATGCCTACAGAGGTACTTAAAATTAGGGCAGGTAAAAACAGGTTGAAACAAAAAGTTGTAAAATTCTGCAGTGTTTTATCTGAAGTGAAAGTCTGGCTCTTTGCTTACATATGGCTATAACATTAAGGAATTATGTTTTTACTAGAAGATTTATCCGGCCTTGCTCAGGCCCTTAATTCAAGTAAGTTTTATTTTTCTTCATTAAAATCATTGCTCTGGGGTGGGGCTGCAGATGAGGGATTTAGTATAGCGGCTGCCCTGGGGAGAGGGGACAACCTCAGTGCTGACACTGAAGCATCTTGGGGCCAGGTGAGAAGCACCTGTCCATGGCCATTGCAGCTGTAGCTGGCACAGCCAGGGGAGGGGTGCATGTCCCCAGATGGGGGACAGACAGACACACAGAAACAGACACTTTCTGGAGAGACTATGGATCACTGGGTAGTGCAGTGCCACATATGAAAGGACTGCTTTTTCACTTCTCCATCTTTACTCTCAAAGTAAGCTGGGGAAGTTTAAAAAAAATTCAAGTGTCAGTTTGTGGGTTATTTTTCATTCTGTTGCAATGAAAAGTAGAATCATGAGAGGAAAGGGGCTCAGAGACAATTCTTTGTGTGAACTTAAAAAGAAAAGCCAATAAGGCTATGCACACTAATGCTGAAAAAAAGGAAATGGTACTTCATTTCAGCCAAAGTCATAAATCTTACAGGCCAGACTCTAACGGCAAAACAGCAAGCAAGGGAATTTTTATAAACAGATAATTAGTTGTGAGCTGAGATTGGGTTTACTGTACTGTCTATTTTGTTTCAGTAGCACTGACTCTGTTGTTTCACGAGTGCTCAAAGAATTGTGGGAGGTTTTAGCATTGACTTCCACTGACTTGACTAAGAGATGCATGGCTGAAACTCCCACAAACGGCTATAAAAATGAGTTATGTGCAGATGGATACTTTTGCTCCACATAAAGCCAATAATAAAATTCTTCTAAGAACCGAGAAAGATTTTCAAAGCAGAAAACACCCTGACAGCACACAATGTTCATAAATCAGTTTCTGCCATGTGTGCACCCCCAAAAAAAGACCTCTCCCAGCCTGGATTACCCTCCTGAATTTTGTACCCCTCATTTCTGGCCCTATCTTGGAGCCTGCACTCCTAGCTGCAGCCCTTACACTGTCTCACATGCCAAGCCCTTGCCCAGCCCAGAGCCCGTTCTTGTACCCACCCCAAAGTCGACATGCTAGTAGACTAGTAGCTTCCCCTCCCCCTCCCCCAGCCTTGCTGCCTCTATTAGAAAGAGGCAGCAAAAGTGGGGGGAAAACAATGGGCTGTTTCAAAGTGGCAGCACCATGTGGAGTCCAGGGCCAGACCCTGGGTTCCACACGGTACTGTCACTTTGACATCATAAAATCATAGAGCTGGAAGAGACCTTAGAAGGCCATCAAGTCCAGCCCCCTGCCCAAGGCAGGACCAATCCCAATTAAATCAACCCAGCCAGGGCTTTGTCAAGCTGAGACTTAAACACCTCTAGGGATGGAGACTCCACTACTTCCCTAGGTAACACATTCCAGGGCTTCACCACCCTCCTAGTGAAATAGTTCTTCCTGATATCCAACCTGGACCTCTCCCACCGCAACTTGAGACCATTGTTCCTTGTTCTGCCATCCATCACTACTGTGAACAGCCTTTCTCCAGCCTCTTTGGAACATCCCTTCAGGAAGTTGAAGGCTGCTATCAAATCCCCCCTCACTCTTCTCTTCTGCAGACTAAATAGACCCAACTCCCTCAGCCTCTCCTCGTAGGTCATATGCTCCAGCTCCCTAATCATTTTGGTTGCCCTCCGCTGGACCCTCTCCAATGCATTCCACATCCTTCCTGTAACTGGGAGCCTAGAACTGGACACAATACTCCAGATGTGGCCTCACCAGAGCCGAGTAAAGAGGAATAATCACATCTCTGGATTGACTGGCAATGCTCCTCTTAATGCAACCTAATATGCCATTAGCCTTCTTGGCTACAAGGGCACACTGTTGACTCATATCCAGCTTCTCATCCACTGTAACCCCCAGGTCCTTTTCTACAGAACTGCTACTTAGCCAGTCGGTCCCCAGCCTGTAACAATGCTTGGGATTCTTCCATCCCAAGTGCAGGACTCTACACTTGTCCTTGTTGAACCTCATCAGATTTCTTGTGGCCCAATCCTCCAATTTGTCTAAGTCACTCTGGACTCTATCCCTGCCCTCCAGCATATCTACCTCTCCCCCTAGCTTAGTGTCATCCGCAAACTTTCTGAGGGTGCAATCCATCCCCTCATCCAGGTCGTTAATAAAGATGTTGAACAGAACAGGTCCCAGAACCGAACTTTGGGGCACTCCGTTAGAAACCGACTGCCATCCTGACATCGAGCCGTTGATCACTACCCGCTGGGCCCGACCTTCCAGCCAGCTTTCTATCCATCTTATAACTCCTCTGCATTCTCAAGTTACATATTTATACTCCTCCCTAGTCATCTGTCCAAGTTTCCACTTTTTATAAGCTCCCTTTTTGTGCTTAAGTTCACCAAGGATTTCCCCTGTAAGCCAATCCAGTCTCCTTCCATATTTGCTTCTCTTGCTATGCATTGGAATGGTTTCTTTCTGTGCCTTCAATAAGGCTTCTTTAAAATACTGCCAGCTTTCCTGGGCTCCTTTCCCCTTCATGTTAGCATCCCAGGGGATTCTGCCCATCAGGTCTCTGAGGGAGTCAAAGTCTGCTTTTCTGAAGTTCAAGGTGTGTATTTTACTACTCTCTTTTCTTCCTTTGGTCAGGACCCTGAAATCTACCATCTCATGATCACTGCTTCCCAGGTTGTCACCCACCTCTACTTCCTCTATTAGCTCCTCCCTGCGTGTGGCCAGCTGGGAAATGCTGCGTGTGGCCAGCTGGGAGTCCCCAGCTGGTCCTGGGTTCTGTGCGGTGTTTCAAAGTGGCAGCATCGCGTGGAGCCCAGGGTCAGCAGGGGAGTCCCCAGCTGGCCCCGGGCTCTATGTGGCGCTGCCACTTTTAAATGCAGTGGGGATCATGGGCCCAGCAGGAGACTGCTTGAGTCCCCCGCTGGCCCCAGGCACCCTGCAGTGCTTTTGCCTTTGAAGTGTAGCAACAACCCTGGGACTATTCAGTTAGGGTATGCCTACACTACCACCCTAGTTCGAACTAGGGTGGTTAATGTAGGCATTCGAAGTTGCATATGAAGCCCGGGATTTAAATATCCTGGGCTTCATTTGCATCTTGCCGGGTGGGCGCCATTTTTAAATCCCCTTAGGTTGAACTCCGTGCCCGTGGCTACACGCGGCACGGAGTAGGTAGTTCGAATTAGGATCTCTAATTCAAACTACCGTTACTCCTCATGGAACGAGAGATCCTAATTCAAACTACCTACTCAGTGCCGTGTGTAGCCGCAGGCACGGAGTTCGACCTAAGGGGATTTAAAAATGGCGCCCGCCCGGCAAGATGCAAATGAAGCCCGGGATATTTAAATCCCGGGCTTCATTTGCAACTTCGAATGCCTACATTAACCACCCTAGTTCGAACTAGGGTGGTAGTGTAGACATACCCTTAGCCAATTAATTAAAATGTTACATCCCTAGTCTACACACTTAGTCAAATCCCATACTCCTCTCCTGCACCCCAACCCCCTGCCACAGCCCAGTGAATATGAGTAAGTGAGTGAGTATGGGGGAGAGAGGGCAACTGATGGAGGGAGCATAGGGTGAGGGCTTAGAAAAGGGGCAGGGCAAAGGGCATTTGGTTTTCTCAAAATAGAATGTTGGCAACCCTACTACTAATCCTAATCAGGGATGTTAAATATTGGTTAACTGAACAGTCAAGTAACCTCATGAATTCTTATGGGTTAGCCTCACTCCTGGGGAGCTCCCTGCCACTCCATGCTGCTGCCTCTGTATCAGAGGCAGCAGCAGCACGGGGTGCCAGGCAGGAGCTGGTCTATGAGGGGAGCCAGTTTAAAAACCAGTTCCCCTCGCGGACTGGCTGCCTGTCGCTCTGTGATGCTGCCTTTAATAAAGAGGCAGCAGCACGGGGTGGCAGCAGCCCCTGTCTAGGGGGGATCTGAGCTCCTGGACGCAGCGCAAGCCAGAACTGAGCTAGACTGCCTGCCCACCTGGCTCCCAATACACTCTCAATGCAGAGCCACAGCAGGGGTAGCTCCCAGACCCAGCATGAGCCAGGACTGAGCCAGGCAGCTGGTCAGCCTGCTAAAACATTTACTGGCAAGGGAGGAGGGAGGGAAATGCATGTAGTCTATAGCATTAATGTATAAGCTTTTGGTTATCCGTTAATCGACTACACTATTACATTCCTAATCCTAATAGCTAGAAAAGGGTGATAGTGTGAGAAATCTATTCCCAGTCACTGCACATGGTGAGCCGGTATTACATGGCAGCACCTGATGATTAGAGTATTCCTCACAGTGCCATCTCTCTGCAAGCCTCTAGAACCCTGGCATTTTATGCACAGATAATGGTTTGATTTTGAGGCATGGCAAATCTGGAAATCTCTCCCAAAAGGACACTCTCCCTCTCAGCTTAAATTAAGAACAGAACTATCAAGGCAACAACTCTTTAAAACTCTTCCAGGCCGACAGAAGTTAAGCAACCAAGGAAAGTCCATTCCTCTCACTACGATATTTAAGAATTAACTTGACTCAAGGTCATTCACAGTTCCTTGAGCATCTGGGTCAGTCATAGGCTCTTCAAGTGGGAAAGAAGCAGCCATAAGCAGTAGCAAAGTTTCACTTTAGGCATTGCAGCCATGGTTAATGAGGAGCCAACTCCTTAAAATATGTTCAGCTTTGTTGCTATGCAGCTCGGGAAACCTGAGGAGCCGCTGAAGGCTAGCAGCAATGGAGACAGCTTTCTGCTAGCTATGGCTCCAGATTGTGTTTACTACTTTCTCCCTACTTTCCACTCATTCCATTTCAAACCCATGCAAGGCCAAGTACCTTGGCAGGGCAATCAATCATGCTCTCCTGTTGGCCTGAGGGATCACTGGAGAAATACACATGATAAAGTACATGATGACTCCACAATATTTGTCAGCTCCTGCCAGCATGGGGCTAAGGGGCAATGCTTGAGTCCAAAACTTGGATACCTCCCTAGTAATCGCTAAACTGGAATTAGGATTTTTTACACATTCAGCCTGGTGATAAGTCATAAATCTCTAAACACATCACTGTTTTCCACTAAGTTGATTAACTGGATAACTGACCAAGGTCAAAAGACATAAAGATTTCAAATTTCACCCGAGTAAAACAGACTGGGCAGTCTCATTCTGAGTATTGGATTAAATGAAAAGTTACAATACAAACTAGGGATGTTAAGTAGTGATTAATTTGCTAGTTGAGTATTCAATGGAATTTCCATCAACCACTCGACTAGTTGATAAGCACTTCTGCTTTCCGCCTTTGAAATGTACAAGAGTCCCAGTGGGACTGACATGGGAAAGCCATGTGGAGCCCAGGGCCAGTGGGAAGTCCTGCTGACCCCAGGTTCCATGCGGCGCTTCCGCTTTGAAATGCGCAAGAGCCCCTGCTAGAAACTCTTGTACATTTCAAAGCTGGCACATGCCTGGAGTCCAGGGTCAGCTGGGGAGTCCCCAGCTGATCCCGGACTCCAGATGGCATTTTAAACCAGCAGCGCCGCACGGAGCCCGGGGTCAGCTGGGGAGTCCTCAAATGATCCCAGATTCCACCCAGCATTTTAAAGCAGCAGCGCTGCATGGAACCTGGAATCAGCTGGGGACTCCACAGCTGACCCCAGGCTCCATGCACTGCTGCCACTTTGAAATGCTGTGAGGAGCCTGACGCTGGGCTCCCTGCAGCATTCAAAGCGGCAGCGCTGCACGGAGCAGCTGACCTTGAGCTCCATATGGCTCTGATAGAGGCAGCAAGGCGGGGGGGGGGGGGGGGTGGAAGGAAGAGGATGACTAGTTGACTATCCTGTTGACTATCTGATAAGCATTTGCTTATCGGATAGTTGACTAGTCCTTAACATCCCGAATACAAACCAAGGTTTTATTATTTAAACAAAAAGACAAAAATTCTTCCAAATTGCCATTTGGCTCTAAGAGCAACATGCAGTAGACTAAGCAGTGAAAATGGGTTCTACAGTTGCCGGACTAATCTAGGAGTGTGCCAATGTATGTATTTCTGATCCTGAGCTCAGGGACAATCTACTAAGACACTGACCATACCACTAACTGTAAAATCCACACCCCAATGCAAGTTTCAGGGAAGCTTTTTGGATTAGGGATGTAAAAAGTTGGTTATATAGGTAACCATGTAACCACTAGAAATCTCAGCGGTTACACAGTTACATGTGCTGTGGGCTCTGCAGTATGAAGCTTGAATAAGCTTTATACTGCAGAGCCCGAAGCAAAGACTCCCAGGAGTGGGGCTGCTAGCCCCTGCCAGCTTCTCCTCCCAGGGAGGAGGCTTCCCTGACACAGCAAAGCCACCTCCCTGGGAGTGGGGCTGGGAGCCCCTCCAGCCCTGCTCCTGGGGATGCTTCATGCTGGGCTCTGCGGCTGGTTCCCTGGGAGCAGGGCTAGCAGCCCCTGCTGGCCCCACTGCCGGGAAGTCAGCATGTAACCTATGGTGCGGGGGAGGAGTTGGATTGGACCCGCCACAGACAGGAGTTGCTTTGGCCAGCTGGAGCATCCCTGCCTGCGATGGGCCCCATGGGGCTGGAGCAATTCCCTGCCTGGGGAAGGAACAGAACCACTCCAGTCCCTGTGGTTAACCGGAACTGGTAAGCATTACCTGTTTAGGGTGATGCTTGCCAATTAACCTTTCACATTCCTAATTTGGACCTATTTTGTACAACAAAACAACAAATCCTTCAATTCAGCAGATTCTCTGTATAGATTTTATTTAATATTGTATTTCTATAGCATCTGCTTTTAACAACAGTATAATACTATATTTATTCTTTAGATGTTTTATTATAATTAATTGCTATATATCACCCACTCACACACCACTAAAATAAATATCCTCTGGAGTAGTAAATGTTCCAACAAGAATTATTTTAATAAGAGTTATGATGAATATGCATTGCTTTTACTTGATTGATTGTAAACTGTATTTAAGAAAAAGCTCTGGATTTTTTGTAGAATATTTATTATTGATTCACCAGCCTTTCAAAGGGAACTGCATGATAGACAGACAACTTTGCTCTTCTGTAGTTATTTCTATAACTGGAAGTGCTTTATAAAGTCCATGCAAGCTCCATTTTACAGAAAGGGTAAACTAACAGTGACTCACCCACAGTGCTGAAGTAAAAACAGAGTTGAGTGGCTTGGCTACCATAAAGCAGGGGTGGGCAAAAATCAAGCCCGGGGCTGGATCGGACCTGCCAAGCATTTCTTTCTGACTCACCCAGCTGATTAACAGAGGTGCATACTTATAGCTGGCAGCCTGTGTTCAGCTGACCTTCCAACCATCTTGCTCTGTCCTGCAGCGCAGCTGCTCCCAGGTTTCTCCTGCTAGCTGTGCAGAGTGGGGGGTTGGGAAGGGAGCGCTGAAGTCAGGTTGCTCCCCTGTCTCTGTACCCAATCTCTGAAGAGCAGGAGTTGGGGAGAGGGAGACACACAACGGAGCTGCTCTAATCTGAGGCATGGATGGTAAATGACTCCGGGAAGTGCCTGTCTTAAGAGGCTGTGCATTGTTTCTAAGATTTCAGTGCTCATGCTTGCTCTCTCTCACTCACTCACTCACTCACACATACTTCCATCAATACCCCATCTCTGCAGAGTGGGGGAGGGGAGACAACAGTGGAGGACAGCGTTCCCTGTCTTAAAGAGACAACGTGTGGCTGCTCAGAAACTTACCCAGTAGAAAGGATGTTAAATTGCCATTATCTGGCTAATCATATAGTCGATATAACTTGTATTGACTATACAATTAGTCGATAAGAGGCTGCTCTTCAGACTCGCAGTGGGGGTAGCCCCTTGGAGCTGGCTGAAAGCAGAACTGAACAGTCCCGGCTTGCACTGGCTCCAGGTGTCACCCAAGCTGCGGCTCTGCATTTAAGAGCTGCTAGGCTCTTACCACATTTAAAATACAGAGGCGCAGCATCCCAGTCCAGCGTGAGCTGGGACTGCTTGGTCCCAGCTTGCACCAAGTCCAGCAGTCCCTGTTTGCAGTGGCCAGGGCTGGCTGCAGGCAGGGGCTGCTCCGGCAGCAGCTCCTGTCCGTGGTGTGGGGGGAGGGGTCTGGCTCCCCAGAGCAGCCTCTGCCTGCGGCAAACCTCCCCATTCCCACCCCACTGCCTCAACAGAGCCTTGGAAATTCCACCCTCCCTGCTGCCTCTATAGAGCCTTTGAAAAGAGCCCATGGGGCTCTTGCTACATTTCAAAAGCAGAAGCGCCGCAGGGAGCACGAGGCGAGTGGAGCTCTTGCTACATTTCAAAAGCCAAAGCACCACCATCAGAATTGGAGAGAACTGGGATTGGTTCAGTCCCCGCTCGCGCCGTTTCCCCCCTGTGCCTCTGCCTCCCTGTCCCCCAGCATCAGCCAGCACACACACTCTGTGTCACTGTCACACACTGAGTCTATGCCAGACACACAGTGACTGTCGCACACACACTCAATCTGTGTCTAAGTCTGTCTCTCTCACACAGTGTCTCTTTCATGCTCATACTCTCTTTCTCTCTGACCACATACCAAAATTCATGAAGTGGCACCCCGGGTGAAAATTATTGCCCACCCTTGCCATAAAGTCTTACCTCCCAGCAACTCTGAAGTATGCACAGCTGCCCCTTTCAAAAAACTCTCTGTATCTTTTGATTCCTATGCTTAAATGCTAATTCGAAACTTCTTACAGCTATATTGCTCAGTCTATCTCCACCCCACCATGCCTTTAGGCGCCACAGTTTTTAAAAAAAAATTAATACTTGCCTTTTCTTTTCCCTTGGCAGATGAGTAGCCTGTTACAAACTGATGAGTTTAGTCAGAACTGTAGCCTTTCCAAATTAAGAATGTGACCTATTAGCATCATAGTGCATCCTAAATATGTCAGTGCATTGTATAATAGCAACTAGGCCATTTAGTTCAATTCTACTAGTGTAGAACACACATTCCTCTATTTTTTAAATATCAGATGACCTCAAACCTACCAACATCCTGTCTTACTTAATACTTCTAACAAGTTCTATCAAATGCCATAACAGAATCAGAAAGCACTACAGGCAATGAAATCATTCACTAGGAATTCATTTTTTAATCCAAAAATTAGATGTGTCAGAAAGTTCTGACATGGTTTATCAGAGCCTGAGGATCATCCAGGC
This sequence comes from Pelochelys cantorii, assembly GCA_032595735.1. Lineage (NCBI taxonomy): Eukaryota > Metazoa > Chordata > Testudines > Trionychidae > Pelochelys > Pelochelys cantorii. The sequence continues at coordinate 67,732,986 of CM064328.1, forward strand.
TCTACCAAAAGCAATCTAAATGACTGCTGAAGACAAAGCGTATTTACACATATAATAAATAGATAAAACTGCGGTCTGCACTTTGTTTCAGGTTTCAAAGCTAATTTCCGGCCACTGTTCAGAGAAATATTTTGCATTTCAGTTTCTGAGTCACCAATTTTAACAAGGGCACTGCTTGGAATTACTAAGAATGGGAGCTGATGAAAATACTGCAATTTGATTCAGAGAATTCTTTTAAACTGCAACACATGAACATTTTATATGGTGACTAGACAAAATATTTCGGGGCAGATACGGCTATGGAGAAAGCAGGGAAAAAATACAAATCCATCTTTCACAAAAAAAGTTGGGCTTTCCATTGGACGTATAGGGAAGGGTCTAGTGGTTACCACAAATGTCTGGTAGCCTACTCCTGAAAGCTGCTTCCACTCTCCTGGTTAAGAAATATAAAACAATATGGAGACTCCAGAAACAAATCTGAATCACGGAGGAACGAAAAACATTCCTGAAAAGAATCTGCTACGAAACTGAAATTCGGAGACCGCCGCAGTGTTGTGTCTAAGTTGAGTCATCAGTTCCCTTTACACCCTAATAATTGTCAGCGCTTTGATCAGAATGACTGATCTGAACGCTACTTTGTATTTGTATTTTTAAGAACTTCCCTTGTAAACAAGTTCTCTACCATCCTGCAGACAAGCTTACATTTGTGGAACTGTGGGGAACAGCTGTCAGAAACAGGAATTGCTCTCTTTAGTCAACCTAATGTTTTCTGAATCATGTTTTAACTGTGGTACCAAAAAGGCAGCCCAAAACGCGTCTATTATCACAGTAAGATTATGTTGCCTTAACAGAGTGCTATTTAGATTACATTTAAAGTGTCTGTGCAGGAACTCCTCTAGTAAGTAGCTCATGCGGATAACAAAGGAACTCTGTTCCCTTTAGCCTCACAGGGAAGCCAGTTCTTCTAGAAAAAGATAGACCCCCCCACCCCGCCCCCGTTCAAGACCCTCTTCTCTTTTGTTGCTTCTCTGTATTTTTTCTAATTCTAATGTATCTTTTTTGAGATGGGGCAATCAGAACTGCAGGCACTATTCCAAATGTGGGCATACCATGAATTTATACGGCTACATTGTTATATTTTCTATATTATTCTCTCTTTCTTTCCTAATGATTTCTAACATTTTGTTAGCTATTCTGACTATCATTGTACATTGGGCTGATTTTTCAGAGAACTATCCAAGATGATTCCACAATCTTTTTGAGTAGTAATAACTAATTTAGACCCCATTGTTTTGAATGTATAGTTAGGGTTATGTTTTCCAATGTGCACGACTTTGCACTTAATGCTGAATTGCACGTGCCATATTGTGGCCCACTCGCCCAGTTTTGTCAGATCCTTTTGTAACTCTTTGCAATATGCTCTAGACTTGAATTATTTTGTTGCAGTTGTGATGCTTTCTAGGCAAGTGACCTTTGTCCCAAACAAGCATGGTAACACCAGGGTGCTAGTGCCAGGATCTGGTGTAATAGTCTTTCTGTGGTTATAGTGGATAGAAGTGGCATAGACTCTATTCATATTACATCATCTAAAACTCATGGAGTGGCACTTTCATACAAAGATACACTCTTGGCTAACTTAGCAGTTCTAAAGATGACCATTGACAGGATAATTGGGGATAATTCAGGAAATGTAGTTATAACATTCAGGAATGTATTTGTAACCATTACATTTGGTGCTATGTCACACTCGGGTAATCTTACGTACAACAAAACAAGGACCACATTATGACTCATTTTCTAAATACAAGGTATCAGTGCCACAAAAAATCCCCCTCCATTTTCCTGTGCCAACCTACACTTTAGAAATCCTCATGTTGGAGAAACATTTGTGGTGAAGTTCACAAATATAACAGTATTTTCCCCAGTGGCAGTAGCAGAACTGAACCAAATCATCCTAATCTGTGATTCTAGTCAGTTTCATTCTGTTTCCATTTCATTCTGTTTCTCCTGCCAGGACAACTGTATGTAGGAGCAGCATGTACATGATTGATCAAGAAGGAAGAGAGAACCCGACAGGAAGAAGAAGAGAGAGAGGGAAAAAACCCACAATGGTCAAGTGACACCGACAGTGAGGAGATGGGAGAAGACACTGTGTGGTACACCAAGGTCTCTAAGCACCATATGTTAATTCGTGACTATATGAAGTCTTTGTCGCTCATTAAGCCAGTAAGATCTAGAAATGTTAAATTGTGAGTAACTGACTAATCGAATAATCGATGAATTTTGCATCGACTATTCAATTAGTCGATAGGGTGCCCTAGGGCTGTTGCTACACTTCAAAAGGTGAAAGAGAAACCTGGAGCCCAGTGTCAGCTGGGGACGCTGACCCCGGGTTCTATGCAGTGCTGCCTCTTTGAAGCGCCGCGGGGAGCCCAGTGTCAGGAGCCCTGCTGCCACTTTGAAGTACCCCTCCACTTACTCCCCCTTGCTGCCTCTTTCTGATAGAGGCAGCAATGGGGTGGGAGGAAGCGACTAGTTGACTAGCCTATCGACTAGTCCTTCACATCCCTAGTAAGATCTAGGAGTTTTAATGAGACTATACACTGAGCCTTTAAGAGACTGAATTTTACATTCTCTATAGTAACGTATCCGCAGATGGATGATGGAAGGATCAGTATTGATGGGCTGTAGAGGTAGTCATTTCCAATACTTTGTGGCTGTGTCTAGACTGGCCAGTTTTTCCAGAAAATCAGCCGCTTTTCCGGAAAAAACTTGCCAGCTGTCTAGACTGGCCGCTTGAATTTGCGCAAGAACACTGACGATCTAATGTATGATCGTCAGTGTTCTTGCGCAAATACTATGACGCTCCCGTCTGGGCAAAAGCCCACTTGCACAAATGCTTTTGCGCAAGAGGGCCAGTGTAGACAACCCAGAATTGTTTTGCGCAAAAAAGCCCCGATGGCTAAAATGGCGATCGGGGCTTTCTTGCGCAAAAGCGCGTCTAGATTGGCCAGGGACGCTTTTCCGCAAAAAGTGCTTTTGCGGAAAAGCGTCTGTGCCAATCTAGACACTCTTTTCCGCAAATGCTTTTAACAGAAAACTTTTCCGTTAAAAGCATTTGTGGAAAATCATGCCAGTCGAGACGCAGCCTGTGGGTAAGGGATGAGGACAACATAAGACAATTAAGAGCCTCTGAAAAGAAAAAAGGCATGAAACAAAAAAGGGAGGGCACTGAACTTAAGAGATGAAAGTAAGGGCTGGTGCACAGAAATAAGAGGAGAAGCAAAGGCAGGAACAAGGAGGTTGGTGGAGCAGGTAGAGAAAATACACAGACTTGAAAAAAGGAGTAGATGTGCTGAAAGGAGCAGGCAAAGGTGAAAAAAGAAAGGTGACTTGCTTGCTGAAAACCAATAAAATGTGTCTGAAAATGTTGTACTGGCTCTTTTTGAAAAATGTTTGGATGGGAACATAAGGGTATTTGAATAAAGACCAACATTTTATAATAAGTGTGTATGATGGGAAAACATCTTAATGCAAGCTCTTATTCAAGTCCTTTAACATGTAACAGAATAAAGCTGGTTAATGAAAGAAAGATTAAAGCTGGTTTTCTACAAAAAGATTAAAAAACAATAAATAGTCTTGAAGCACCTTAAAGACGAACAAAACATGTAGATGGTATCAAATACCATCTACATGTTTTGTTCGTCTTTAAGGTGCTGCAAAACTATTTGTTGTTTAAATTTTTCCCGTTACCGACTAACTCAGCTATCCCTCTGAAACTGATTTTAAGACTGCTTCTCACATAAGCTCAATTTAAAAAAAAAATCATATTTATAACCACATATTTATTTAGACTAGCTTAAAATCCAATGGGTAGCTTCCAATCTTCAAACTATCATGGAGGGATTCCCAAAAAGAATCTTTCATATTTTTCCTGAGGACATTGCAATAGTTCACTTACATGACAGTATTGGGGTAGAGTTTGTAGAGTGGATATTACAGAAAGCAATGTTGTGTTGCATTATTGTTCATGGAGCCAATTTGCACGATCCAATACCACCACATCACTAGGTACAAGTCTCTCTTCCTCCTGGCCAAATGGTAGTATTTCAAATGACAAGAACGTAGAGATGGGCCTGGGTGCAGAGATAAATAAGCCTCTGAAGTATGAGAAAGTGCTTGAATTGGTTTGGGCTCTGCCTCTAATGGACATTTATTACACATTAAAACTGAAAGACATCAGTTTTATGTTCTAGATTTAGTCAAAGGAGGAAGCTGTCTTATGCCAATTTCTACATCTGCCATTTGTCATATTATTCAGGTGAAATCCTATTGGAAAATATGCTTTAATGAGGTATTTTTCCTACATAATTCCATGGGGACTCCAACGTGCTACCTTAAACATAAATATCTCTTTCTTCAACTAATCTGGAAGGGAGCTGGGGATCAGATTATGTGCAACAGAAGATATTCATGCACTGGAGACTACAATATTAACTATGATACATATCTGATGATTTGAACTCAACTGAAAATTACTCATTACCCACAACAGCATCCCCATTTCCACTAACTGTTAATTACACAGAAAATCCTTTTGTTTCTCCTTAAATTCTACAAGCCAAATGCTTATTCACTGCTCCCTTTGACTTTCAGACAAATGAAATCCTACTGTATCTTCCACTGGACGGCTGTGTACATTACTGGCAAACTGATGAGTACTTAGTAAAAGAAGCCCTCCTTGATTATTGTATATGCGGTTATAAAAGCAGGTGTAAATCTGCCAACAACAATTTCTATGCAGAAATTGGCATAAGAGAGCTTCCTTCTTGGTAAATAGTCAGAGGAAGCGCTGAACAAATATTTGTTTCCCCATGTTTATTTTTTCTACTCAGGCTTAGGTAAGACAAGAGGATATTTTATGATTAAACCGATTTAAACTTTCAGAGTTTGTCCTTTGTGCATAATTTGGTCAATAATGTAGCTGGGTTTCTGGTCTCAGAGATGCAATATGGATTCTGTTGCTATAATAATGAAACCAGACACAGTTCACTTCTTTTATTTTTCTATCACCTGAAAGGCATATTGTAATGGCAGAGTTAGTCATGCATTGGTGACTTAAGAATATCAAATATGTTTCAGTCACCAATCTCTACCTCCATGTAAAAGGGTTAAATTTAAAAGAAAACAGTAACTCCTCCACTTGGAGACATGATAAGCACATAGTGGCTATCCAACAAAAATTAGCAGACATCGAATTATATACAGTAAACTGATTACTGAAAAAAAAAAAAAAAAACAGGAGACAACAGTCTCCAACCTGACACTTCTGCTATTCTTCTTGTTCTCCTGCAACATGAAGCTTTGTTGGCTATCAGTGATCACATGTTAAATAGTAATCTTCATGATTTGCAGAGGAAAATTATTTTCTCCATATGCAGATAAGGGATTGTATATATGATGGGGTAACGTGCCTTACCAGTATGTGATTTGAGTGAATTTATTGTGCCTTAAGTAGTTTGTGTAGACCCTACTGGTATGCTCTAAAAGTTCTCATGTGACCTTTAGCACAGTACTGTCACAAACAGCACCACTTTAAAAGAGCACTGGGGAATTTTTAGTGCCCAACAGCAGGGTTTACAGCACATCTGTGCACTTCAGAAATCAAAACCTTATAGGGTATGTTGCTGCTCCATGTAGACAAGCCTTAAATGACTTTAATATCTGGTTATTTCCAGTAAATGTATGATACTAAAACAGCAATGGACAACTAATCTAGCAATATTTTTTTGAGCTTTACTAGACTAAGATCTCTACTTTCCCTCTAACTCTCCATTGCTTCCCACTCAGTTGTTCATACTGTAATACAGGCTGCTCCAAACCCCCACTCCTGTGAAGACTAGCAGCACCAATTCACAGAGGCCAGACAAGTGACTCATAACTAAGACAGAGACACAATTAGAGAACAAACAACATGGGACAGAAATGTAGTCACACAGCTTAATCTGCTATTGGAAGGTGCTCACATATAATATGATGAGTATGGCTTAAGACTCTACAGAACAGAACAGAAGAAAGCTAATGACAAAAGTGCTAGTGTTGATAGATATACATTCAAGTGGTGGAGAATCCTTTAGCTAGCTACAAACTGGATTTATTGAACAGACACATTTTTCCCCTTATTTGAAACTCCTCTTTCTTCAAATCTTGGAAGCTTGGAGAAGACAAATGGATCAGATCCAGTTGCCTGCTCCAAACCTCCACCTCTCTCCCTCTAGGTCTGATTCAGATGTTTTTATTAGTGTAAATCAGGAGTTGCCCAGTTGGAGTCAGTGGAATTCCACCAGTGTCAAACTTCGGAGTTAGGTTCTCTAAACCATCCTACTCTCACAAAAAATGGCCAAGGTTTCCTTTTCCTTCTCCTTCAATGGGATAAAAGCATTTACTGAAGTGCCCTACTGAACTGGGCCTAACTGAGTAATAAAGCAAAAAATTTAACATGGTGCTAAGAGCAAGGTAGGGAGCAATTATAGAGGAGAGCTGGGATAATGGATGGGACAGAGCTTTACAGGGCCTTACAAGGGAGTTTGAAGGAGGGAAAAAAAAATCAGGGAAGTGATTTAATGTGTCCACGGATCATGGTGACACAGCCAGACAGGAAGAGCCAGAATGAATGCAATTCAGAGATGAGGACAAATATGAGGAAGGAGGACCAGGAAGTGGCAAGACACAAAGGATGAGTCCCATGCCACCATGCCTGACCATTACAGGGCATGATGTGTGGGGAAAAGAGAGAACTCTGAAGAAAAGGGAAATGATAGACATAGTCACCAGGAGGCAGCTGGATTTTAGTGAGAATGAGATGGAGGTGTAAAGACCATAAATGGTAGACAGCTTATTAAAGGCCAAGTGGGAGCTCATGAAGGAGCAGAAAGTAGAATGGAGGAGTAGCACGAGATAGAAATGAAAGATTAGCACCTGATTGGCAGGAAAGTAAGGAGGCCTGGCAGGAATAGCAGGACAGTACAGTTCTGTGCTAGGAACCAGGATTAGGAGGACAGATGTCACCAGCAGCTACAAGAAGGTTTCAGAGGAGCAGAAAAGTAGAAGATCTGTGAACATGAAGAGGGGAAGGCAGTACGAATGAGGGAGAATAGGAAGAAATACAGTTAATCAGAGCAATGGCCGGGTGACAGAGGGGAAAGACGTAGAAATGCAATGAAAAGAACAGGAGGAGGAGAGGAAATGAAAAAGGGCAATAAGCATGTAAGATGGGAAAGAGCTGCAATGCTGGAATCACACGATCAAACAAAAATGTCTCTAAGTATAAGCATGCCTACAACTCTGCCAAAGACTGTAAAGTCGTTGTCTTAGTAGTTTGGAGAATGAAGCACTCTAAACATCCCGTATTCTCTTCTAAAAGAAAAAGGACTTAAGCACTTGTGAGAGAACTGTCATAAGTAAAACTGCATATCAAAGGCACTTTGCATATCATTTCTGACTCCTTGATGAGAATTAGCATGAGAACTATGTTACATTCATATCAAAATCTCCAGAATGAGTACTTGCTGAGCAGGGTCTGAAAAGAGGAACAGAGAGGTTGAAAGGCCAAATGACCCACTTAATTTCTATTCAAGTTAAGTTTCAAGTTTGGATGACTGCTATTAAAAAGGTCACAAAATCCATAGCAGTCTACAAATGTATGGCCTCTCAGAAGGTCTTGAAAGAGATAACCTGGCCTCATTTTTGTTTTCTTCCTGAATTACTGTAGTTCATTCTTTAAGACAGGGGTTCTCAAACTTATGATACCGTGACCCCCCTCTCAGTTGCTTGCGACCCCCCTCTCCATTGCTGCAACCAGCCTCTCAGTTGCTCGCGACCCCCCTCTAAGTTGCTCGCAATCCCTCTGGGGGGTCGGGACCCACAGTTTGAGAAACGCTGCTTTAAGAGATCATTGCGTTTCAAGGCTGTCTTCAGCTTGAAAAGACTTACTACTTGCCATTATCTTTATATGCAGAGATAGCCATGTGCAATCCAAATATTGTTAATGGTTTGATTTTTTGGCACATGTGCGCACATGCAAGTGTGTGAGATACAGATGGCTCAGAAAGAAACAGACCCACAAAAACTATATGTAGCCCAAGGTCCAGTTTGCTTTAAGGAGTAGCCCTGGGAACTACAAGTTGTGGACTACAAACTGCACTGTGTTGGGAGAACTTCCTGGTTCTTGCCAGGATGTACCCTCTGCCCCCCAGCAGGATCTCAGCACTGACTGAGCTGGGAGCAAGTAGGCTGCAAGCAGAGAGGAGGCTGCTGAACTGTCACCTTGTTCTTTGTTCTTTTCAGAATAAAGCCTGTTTCTGGTGGTTTGTCTAAACGGATATGATCTGAGGTGCGCACACACTCACGCACAACACAGCCTCAGGCCTAGTATGCCAGAGTTGTGTAAAAAGTCACAAGACTTCTCCTATGTGGAATAACCTGATACTGGACTAATGAACAGGAGGGGCTACATATGGAGAGAAGATGATGCTGGGAGCGAAGCAGGGCAATGGGAAGAAGAGGGCTGTGAGCCACCTGATACTTTAAAATGTCTTACTACATGGTAGCATCTAGTTCTTTTTTAAAGAAAATTTGTGTTACTAGAAATCTGGTACATAAATCTCACAATTTGACAAGTTTATGTAGGGAATCATCGCCTCCTCCCCTAAAATATTGACGTTCATGTAGAAGAGGTTACTTACCTTGTACAAGTGACTGGAATTCTCTGACATGCGTCCTCCTATGGGTGTTCCACATCAAGCTGTGTATGCACCTGTAAACTCTTGCTCAAAGATATTAGTCAGCAGTGTCCAGAGGTCTGTGCCCTAGACACCTGATGCTCTTGTGTGAGGTATACAGGGAGGGGCAGAGCACTGTCACTCCAGTTCCTTCTCACCCACACAAGTCCAGCAAGAGACTGAAACGGAGAAGAGGGCAGGCAGTGGAGAACACATACAGACACTTCCTGAAGAACTCCAGCTAGTCAACAAGGTAAGTAACCTTTCTTTTTTAAGTAGTGGCCTTACCATATGACAAGATTCCTGAACAATACCTCCATCACAGAGGAAGGCACGGAGGCACATTCAGTATGATTCATAGAACAGCATCACTAAAGCATCAGAGCATAAGAATGGCCATACTGGGTCAGACCAAAGGTCCAACTAGCCCAGAATTCTGTTTTCTGACAGTGGCCAACGCCAGATGCTCCAGAGGGAGTGAACAGATAATCATCAAGTGATCCCTCTCCTGTCATCCATTTCCAGCCCCTGGCAAACAGAGGCTAGGGACACCATTCCTATCCATTCTGGCTAATAAATATTGATGGACTTAATCTCCATGAATGCATCTAGTTCTTCTTTGAACCCTGTTAAAGTCCTGGTCTTCACAACATCCTTTGGCAAGGAGTTCCATAGGTTGATTGTGCATTGTGTGAAGCTCTGGAAACAGTCAAGACCATAACGTTAAGAAAATGCGTGCAACGAAGACCAGGTGTCTGCCCTGAAAATATTTAAGTAAGGAATATTTTTCAGGCAGGCAACAGAGATAGATGAGCCCTGATGGAGCGAGCAATTGCCATCAGATGGGGATGAACCCTGAGACTTTGTATCAAGACAAGATGTATCCTGCAATCAATTTAGACAGTCTTTGGGAGGCAACTGGATGCCCTTTCATTTGTTCTACAGTGGAGATGAAGAGTTTAGGGGAAGTCCTAAAGGGACCAGTCCATTTGAGGAAACAGGCAAAGGTTCTTTCTAGTGTATGGAGGCTTGTTTCTTCTTTTGAAGAGTGAAGCTTGAGGGGAAAAAACCCTTTCACCAGAGAGCCAACTAGGAACCACATTTTGAAGGGAAGTGGGGTGGGTGTTGAATCCTGACTCCTGGATGAGGTGATTCACTATGGGTGTGTCTGGACTACATGGCTCCGTCCACAGAGCCATGTAAAGTAGTTTACTCGACATAGTCAATGAAGGGGGGATTTAAATAATACCCTCTTCATTAAAATAAAAATGGCTGCCGTGCTGTGCTGACAATCATATGTTCCGGCACAGCGCGGCAGTCTAGACACGGAGCGGTCAACAAGGGAAGCCTTTGTCGACTGCTCCGGTATGCCTCGTGAGAATCAAAGAGTCTCTGAAGAACAGACATGTGTTTGGATAGACTGTGTATGTAAACAGTTTTGACCCAAGCTTGACATCAAGTTTGTAGTCTTACTAAGAGTGTCACAAATGTACAGGCTTCTATATGGCCCAGAAGTTGTATGCAACAAGGAGTTACATTTCACTGGCTCTGCTGAAATGCTGAAACAAGATTAGACATTGTGGCAAAACTGTTGGTAGATAAGAACACCCTGGTAGCGGAAAAGTCCAAAGTGACACTAATGATGCTTATGTGTTGAGCAGGCATGTGGGTAGACTGTTCCACATGGAAGTGGAGGCCTAGTGAGTGGAACAGTGGCATTGCTGGTTGCTGTCTGTGCCTTGAGAAATGAGCCAAATGTCCAGGTAGGGAAAGGCAATTATCCCCATCTAGTAGTAACTGGCTGTGGCAGCCAACAGGATCTTGATAAAGGCCCTTTGGATAATGGAGACGTCAAGAGGTAGAATAATACTGGTAGTGGTCCTTGCCTAACAGGAAACTTATGAATTGTTTGTGTTGGGGATGTATGGTGTTTTGAAAAGAAGAGTCCTGACGTTTGAAGAAGTCATACCAATCTCCTGGACTGAGAGGGAAGTGTTGTTGCTAAGATTACCATTGTAAACCACTGAGCAAGGACAAAGGTGTTCAAAGTCTTGAGGTCTAAAACTGCTCTTCTTCCCTTATTTTTTCTTCAGGACCAGGAAGTACCAAGAACAGAACACTTTGCAACTAAAGTCCATGAGAACAGGCTTGATTTTCCTCAGGGTTCGGAGTGATTGTACCTCCTGCCTCAGGAGCACCTTGTGAGAAAGGCTTCTGCAGAAGAAGAACATGGTTAGAGGATTTAAGGGGTGAAAATGAGCTGAAATGGATGGACTAGCCCATGCAAATCCCCTCCAGGGTCCATCTCTCTCAGGTGATGAACTCCCAAAAAGGTAGAAAGACAATTCCCGTAACGGTGGAAAGGGGAAGGATGTAATGTAGGATCTGGAGCAGAAAACAGTTCCTGACCCATGACCAATGGGCCAAAACAGATGTTTTGAGGATCTCACTGACTAAGGCTATGTCTACGGGGCTTAATCGGGAAAAGGTACGCAAACTGTGCTCAGCAATTTGCATACCTTTTTCCGATAGTTTTTTCGGAAGAGGCTTTTCTGAAATTTGGCCTGTCTACACTGGGCCAAATTTCAGAAAAAACCCCGCTTTTGGAAGAGCCCTTCTTCCTCATGGGAGGAGGAAGACAGGGCTTCCAAAAGAGCACGTCTGCTCTTCCGCAAAAAAAAAGTGGAAAAGCAGATGCGCTCCCGGTATCCCGGAAAACCCCCATAGTCTAGACATAGCCTACGAGGTTACTGTAGAAGGCAGCCTTTTCTTAGTGAATCTCGGGCTTTTCCTGTGGGGTTCAGCTGGTCTTGTGGGCTGAAAGTCTGCAATCTGCTGTGTTTTCTTTGTGTCACAGGTGCACAGACGCCAAGATATTATAGTGTCACTCAAGAGTCAAAGAATGGACGATCCTATCCAGGGCATTGTAAAACTTGGGCCCCTCAAAAGGAAGGTTGTCAACAGTATTTTATACCACCTGTGGGAGGTCAGGATCTGGAAGCTCAGCTCTATCATAGCCTCGAAAACTTGCAGGCCTAGAGAGAGACACTGGCAACAGTTTGGCCTTCTTTAACAAGTGCCTGAAATTGTTCCCTCTGATCCTTAGCAAGTGTTCAGTAAAAGATAGTAGCTTGTACAGATAGGTCAAAGTCAGATGAGGTGGCGCATGTCTATCAAAGGAGCAAGTAGTACTGATATCGGTAGCCAAGTTGATACTGGGCAGGACTTGAACTTGCATCAATACCGAGCACCTCAGGGGTTGGCTGATGAAGTGGTTCTGGAAGATGAGTCAGTACTGGCTGAAAAGCTCTCACTACTTAGAAAGACCTCAGGTGAAGAGTGTGTTGACATCAGAGGATAAGTCACCGCTGAAGATTGTAGGGAACAAAGGTAAGCAAGCGCCGGAAAGTTAGTTAATACTGGTGGAGTGTGTTTCTCACTACCTGTCAGTAGCACTGATTTAGGCTCTTCCAGTGTTAGCTGGAATAGGAGCATTCCGGTAGAATACAAGCCTGGAAAATACTGGGGACTCTGGACAGGGATGCTCAGGAGTCAGTATGTTGGGTGTTACTAGGGACTGAAGTAATACTATTGTGTGATGATGATTTTGACTCTGCTCTGGAGTCCTTATGTTTCAGGACACTGAACCTGGTGTCAATATTGATGCTGTTCCAAGTGATTTCTCAACACATGGTTTATTGGTTGGCACCATGGTGTCCGTACCGGAAGGAATGAGAGCCTCAGCGGTACCCATATCGGGATGCAAGAGCTCCTATTGTGGACTCCTGAGGGATGACTTTTCCGCTCTGTTGTCCCATGCTGGAGAAGAGTCTTTCCACTGATGGTCTGGAAGGTCCTGAATGACTCAAAGAGTGCTCCATCAGGAGGAGTTTAATTTCGTCCTTTTCAATTTGTAAGGTCTGCTCTTTAATCCCAAGATTCTCTTATATTTGGAGGGGATGGGAGTGTCCAGGCAGCTTGAATGTCCATAGCTGCAAGCAAAAGATGAATGGTAGATCTGGCAGGATTTGAAACCCAGAGTCTAATGCATAACCTGTACGTGAAGCTTTGGACAGAGGCCCAAGAAAAACAAACACTTAGACTGGGCAAAGAAGAGGAGAAGGGAGACCTCCCCCTTCCTTTCCTCACACAAGCCCAAACTGTGTTAAACAGAAAAATAAGTAAAATAAAGAAAAATACTAGAGAATAAGGAAAAATAAGCAAGAAATGTAGCAAGTACTGTGGTGAGCTACCAAGCACCATGTTGCTCTGTCTTAAGCTAGAGATGGCTGAGGAGCTGAAGGGGTGGCAGGTATGACCCTTTGTATATACCCTCATACAGGAGGGAAAGGGCATCTATGGCACAGTTGTGGACCCACAGACACTGCAGCCAAAAAAATCTCTAACCATGAATGCCTGGGCATGCATACATCCTAGGGGTGGAGCTCCCAGAAGGCCACTAATTGAAGAAGCAGCAGGCTGAATTTCCCAAGAGAGAAAATGGACATCTCTTTTAGGTACCTACACAACCTTGTCAGCATAGTTACCTGAATGCTTCACAATCCATAGGAGATTTTAGCCTCACAACACGCAGATGCCAAATATTTCCCCCATTTCATAAATGGGGAAGTTAGACACAGGGAAGATTAAGTGGTCTGTCCACAGCCACACAGGGAGTTTGTGACTGAGTGGCGAAATGAATTCAGGTCCCAAGTGCCAATCACCCTTCCTGCCTTGGATTCTAATTTAAGGCTCTTGTTAATTAATGCGGTTTCTTCTTTATTTATGCATTTATTTATTTTTGTTCTGCTTATTCCATACCTATGTTTTGAATACCCCCAACGTAATATTACTTGAGATTAACCTTCACTACTATTTTCCTGTGCTTACATTAACCTCTAATCAATTTCTTTTGCTGTCAGTTTCACATTTGTTTTTATCAGCATCGCTCCCTTCTTGTATAGCCATAACTCCATTCAGATATTTTAGTGACAGCTATAAGTAGTTCCGTTTGCAGTTTCACAGATCTACATTAAAAAATAATTATAAAAGCAGAAACATTCATGAGGCAATAGATGGAATAAGAATGGATAAATGGAACAAACCAGACCTATGAACTGCACATAGAAGCCTCAATTAAGCAAATACAAATGGCTTCCTTTATTTTATAGGCATCCTTCAGTCCCCACTGACTTCGTTGGGACCTTGGAGGTGTTTAACTGCTGTTCTGACTGCAGTGCTTCTCTGAATCAGGCCTAGAGTCTCTAATTCTTAAGCAAGGTTTCAACTGCAGTCCAGTTAAGTGGGGCTCAGACTTCTAGGAATGCGCAAAAAGCCAGAGCCAGTACTGGAATTAGACTAAGGAGAATGAACACATAGAATGTATCCCTTGCTCTGTGACTCTGGGCAAGTAACCTAACCTCCTTGTGCCTCAGTTTATCAAAATTTCCAGTAAGAACATTTATCTGTCTTTATAACAGTCATTATATCTGTCATTTTTTGAGGTTTACAGGATCTTTTGAAAAAGCCTTCCCTTTTCGAAAGAACCGCGTCTGGACTGCGATTTTACTTTTGAAACAGTGCTTTTTCGAAAGAGCGCCATGACGCGATTATGCAAATGAAGAGTGGGAAATTCAAATCCCGGCTTCATTTGCAATTTCGAAGTGCCTAATTTACATCCCTCTGTTGAAAGAGGTATGTAGTCTAGACACACCCTCAGAGTCTGGACATACACCATTTCATATTCTTGAATAGATATCTAGCTCAACTCAAAGACATGACATAGATGTCTGTATTGGAATTGAGAATCTAGGGTTTTGGCAAGTTGAAATTTCACAGAATTGGTACAATTGCCACAGCAGTACTTCCTTTGGGATACCTGATCTAAATCTGGTTTAGGATTGAGTTGTGACTACTTCAGGGTGAGCTGTACACACACCTGGATCAAAAACATGATCCAGCTTTTACTATGCATGCCAATAAGGCAAAACTACAATAATAAATATGAATAAAGATATAAAATAGCAGTAAACCAACTTATTTTAAATAGTAACAGTTATTTAGTATTTGTATCGTGATAAAATGCACAGGACCATTTATGAGAGAGGCGTCCTTTTGCTAAATGCTGTAGCAACATATAGGATAAGACAGAAGAGATTGCCCTTCTAATAGACACAACATATAATTTATAAGCAAATGTCAAGGGTACACATCTTGGTAAATTTTTATTTTAAATACTGTTTTCCATAATTTCCCCACTCTATTCCTCCGTCAAGGTGCTTCAGTCAACATGTTCCACCACCACCAATGAATAGGCTCTTCTTCCACCTGGCCCCCACACAAGACACAGAATCAGAGTTGGCATGGCTTTGCCAAGATGTACAGCGCCAATGAAATGGCTGCTAGAGGGCTAGCTGGGAGACACAGCCCAACACAGAACTGGAGAGAGTGGACATTCTAGTCAAGTTCAGAAGGACAAACACTCCTCTCATGTGACGTGTCCACTGTTTACACAGAGCAGAAGAGGTTTTTTTTAAAGACCCATTTCAGAAAAAGTAGGCTGAAATGATCTCATTTACTTACCTCAGTGAATATGAAGGACCAAGTGAACTGCCCTGGGATTTAAACTTTCTGATCAGAGACCATCTTTTCTGGGCTGAGTGCCCTGGCCCAATCCAGTAAAGCACTTAAACACATGCTTAACTTCAAAGGTGAGAGTCACACTTGGTAGAATCGAGTCATAGGTCACTTAACTCCTATCGCTGCCCTTTGGCTGACAGGAGACAATTGCTGCTACTAAACCATTTTGAGGAATTTATAGTCTAAGTAGTAGTAAATAAGTGTTTTATTTCTTGTATGCATTTATTGTATGCATGGTCATCACAAAATGGAGGGCAACGTAAAGGGGAAAGGAGATTTTTTTTTTTTAACTGAAGCCACAGCTATACCAAAATTTGTTCTACTTTCGAAAGTGACTTTAAAAATGGCATTGACAAGTGGTTCCATTTTTTGTGCCTCAATGATTTCCAGAGCAATTTTGTTCAGTTAAGAAGAAAACAAAATATGCTCTTAATTGCCACACCCATATACTCAGCCTGAAACCTGAAAGGGGAACTATGTTCTTTTTGGTTCATACATCATGAGCCTTAGTAATAGAGAATCTCATTTATAATGAGGTAACATACTCTGGCCTCTAATATAAGGAAAGGAGAATAGATGATCTAATGGTCTCTTCTGGATTAAAAAAAACTACCAGTGAATTAACTGTATGGAATGGAGATAGGCAAATCACAGTTTATACCTGTGAAGCACACCTGCTTAAATTTGACATAGAGAATACTGTACTGTACTGCTGCAAAACAAACAAGTACAAAAAGACCAGCCCATTGAGGACAACTCCTTTGCCATTTATCTGAGAAACACACTGAGGTAAAATGTGAATTGGCAAGAGGCTTATTCCTAGATGAGTGTTTTTCCTCTGTATCCAAGAACTTCAACATTAGCCAGCAAAGTTCTGGCAATACTTCCAAGTGATGAGTCTTAGGTAAGTGCCATAGATGCAGTGGTATACAGTTTTTCAGTGTTCACTGCTACAGTTGAATAGATAGCATAGTAAAGCTATAAAAAGGTAAGGAGAGATTCCAAAAGAACAAGCCACTTTACACTACTTGTGCAAAACTACTTACCCAATATACAGTCCAGGGCAGCTCTTTTCAGGCAAATTGCTGCTTTAGGCAGCTTACTGTTTCCAGCTGGATGTTGCGTGGCTCAACTCTTTTGCCGTAAGAAACACCTATAGTTATACCTGGAAAAGGATATAAAATCAAAATCCTTTGTGAGAAATATGCAAATCTAGAGAAAGTTTTTTGTTCGCCACACTGGGCCAAAAGCAGCTTTCTGGAGAAATTTATAAAATCCCCAAGACTCCTTTTGCAACACACACAACTGAGGTAGACAAAACTAACTACACCCAGGAACAAAAGATAAAAGATTTTATGCATCAAAGAAGTCAGAAAGCTACCAAGACTCCCACATGATGCTATAAAGAACAAATGCTGGGCGGGGGGGCGCGGAGGCTGTTTGTTGGCAGAGGGTTGCTTAGAATTGGAGACAGTTGTAATTCTTTGAATTTTAAAAAAAGTTGATGTTTTTGTGAAAAGTGTTTGCAATTTTCTAGCTATTTCACATAGACCAGGTTGAAATTTCTTCAACCATTAAGAATTTAAATAAAAATCATGCTGAAAACCAGAGACACATTTTCATTGTTTTTCAGCCAGTTCTGCCTAAGGATGTTAAGGAGCAGGTATCTGGCTAATTGTGCAGTTGATACAATTTGTATTGACTACACGATTTATTCAATAAGGGGAGAGACTCTGTAGAACTGCAGCAGATCCGGGACCACTGCGGCTCTGCCTTTTAAATGTAGTAAGAGCTGGGTAGCTCTTTTACTACATTTAAAAGGCAGAGCCGCAAGGGTCCTGGACCGGCCCCGGCTCGTGTTGTGTCCAGCAGCCCGTTTATGGCAGCTTGGGCCGCCGCAGACAGGGACTGCTTCCACAGCAGCCTCTGCCAGCAGTGAGCCTTGGCCCACCATGGCCAGAGAATGCTTCATGGCATCCTTCCCTACCCCCCCCCCCATTGCTGTGTCTAATGCAGAGGCAGCAGGGAGAGCGGGAACGAGTAGTCGAGTACTCAACTTGATTACCCGATAAGCTTAGGCTTATCGGACAGTCAAGTACTCGACTACTAGATTACACCCCTAGCTCTTTCTAGAACATTCAGAAGCAAAAGTAGGGTGAAATCCAGACCCCATTACAGTCAGTGGCAAAACTCACTCTGACCTTACGGGGGCAGAGATTTCATGACTTGTGTTTAGGTTAAAATATATTAAACAAAGAGATAAAAAGTACTTCTGTTGATAAAAGGCAGAAAGGCTTTTTATAGGTAGGATCTTTATTTGTTAGTCATGTTAGCAATTCAGTGATTAGGTAAATTAATGCAAACATGTATGCTCACCATGTTGGAGGCTACTGTTGCTTGGTTTATTTAAACCTCTTTGAAACTGTCAGTATGTGTCTGAATAATCACTTTTGGTCTTTGGTCTGTGAAATTAATGTGAATTCTACAAAAAGAAATTTGCTATGGAATTACCAAACTGACATTTACAAAAAAGAAAAAAAATCTATTTTCAAACTGAGAAGCCAAAGGGGAAAAAAACATGGTGCTCTGTTAGTCATGACATTCTTCCTGTAATTTTGGAAAAGCAGGTAGTGAACAAATTTCTGGAAGTCACGGTGATTAATAATAAGAACTGACACAGTATTCATTCATGGGGTACATCATAGTCCTTGAAGCTGTTTCTGTAGAAACTCTGAATTCAAGTGATACCAAGATGCTTCATGACTAGGGATGTTAAATATCAATACATTGAATAGTCAATTAACCTCATATTTCTGCCCTGAATCTATTTTTGAATAGTCAATGAGTTGTTCCTTTATTTATTAAGATAGATAGCAAGCTGTGAACAACTTACACTTTACAAAGAAAAAGTTAAAAAACAACAAATAGTAGCACCTTAAAGACTAACAAAATATGTAGATGGTATTATGAGCTTTCGTGGGCACAACCCACTTCTTCAGATTACAGGAGTATTAGAAGTCCAGATCCAAAAATAAATGAGGGAAGGGAGGAGGAGGAGAAAGAGGGAAAAAAGAGAAAAAGGAGGGGGAAAGGAAAAAAAATAAAAAGAGACAGTTACAAGAGATTGATAAGAACAATTAGCACCTCCATGGTTTTGTTAATGGATCTTCAAGTCACCATTTTATTTCAGGCCAATTCCACAAGCTAAATACACAGAGAAAGACTGGAACTTAACTTCATTCACAAGTTTAATTCTATGCAAATAGTATGAACAGGGACATTGGCTGGCTTGCACACTATCTCCCACATCTTCATGACTTAGCCAACCAACCAACCAACCAATGGAGGAGCTAATTGTTCTTATGATACCATTTACATGTTTTGTTAGTCTTTAAGGTGCTAGACTGTTGTTTTTTAAAGTTTTTCCTGTTACAGACTAACTCAGCTACCCCTCTGAAGACTTTACAAAGAGTTGTTCTCACTGCAAAAAATGTTTGCCTCTCACAACTGATGTACACAATTATTTCACAGCAACAGCAGCTGTAGAAAGCTTTGACAAACTATGTCATGTGTTGAAAGAGCTATACATTCTTAGTTAAGAACGTTACAATTTTTTTCTTCAGTCACCATCTTACAGTTAACATTAGGGATGAGTTTAGCATGCAATGCTTGAAAGTTTGCAAACTTCACAAATATTTGGACCTCACAAAACATGTTGATCTGTGAAACTTTCCTGCCAGTTAAACCTATGCTTATTTTCATGCAAATTCTATGTTAAAAAAGACTTTACCGCCTTTTAAGAACCCTGTACTATGTAAAGAATAAAGAATAATATGAAAGTAATCATGCATAGTGCTCATACTTTCCTACCTGTCAGTATATTTAGACCTGACCAGTGAAAAAGTGTTTATATTAATTGTTTGTGGTCATACTTCAAATGGAAAAAAAGTCTTAAAAAAGGCTTTTAATGTTTTTAATCACAGTCAAGCTAGTACCTGATATCACAAGTGAATACATTTTGTTACTGGGAATATGTCTGTAAGGTTCCATATGGTGGTGGTGCGGGGGGGGGGGGGGGGGGGGCCCCCCCCAGAAAGACTACAGTGGAAACTGATTCATCAATATTTAAGACTTTTATTGTTAACTAGTACATAGTACACTGTTGCAGATTATAAATAATTTGCCTTATGTCTGGATAAATCTGTCCTGTTTACACATTTGATTCAGTACCAAACTAATGCTGCTCATCACTGAAATGTGAGACGTGTTCATAGGCTGAAATGCGCCGAACAAGAATAAGGTAACCCATCAAAAGATGACAAAAGGAAGAGTACAAGTAGAACTAAATTCATACATTTCTGTATAGTTGAGGATTAAGTACTTTTTGTATTGAACTGCTTTGCTCTTCAGTACATGCAGAAATAAATGCAAGGGACACTAAAGCATCAAACAAACCAAAAAACTCGGGGGGGGGAGGGGTACTATGTGCAGTAAAGCCACGATAACTAAAGAAGTTAACTCCACAATATAAAACAACTAAGTGATGATTCTCCTCATTAGCCAAATCACCTACACCAAAATGCAAGCTATTCCATGTTTTCTGGAAGCAATATGGAGTGAGGGAGAGGAAGAAATTTAAGAATTCAAAAGTTAAATTTGCATCATCAGGCCAGTATGTATACAGTTTTGTTTTTCCATTTTTGTATGGACAGCTCACAATATGCTTAAATGGTTAATACGATTAACTGCACATCAGTGCTGGAATGGCCTGCTCATCATATGGTTGGAATGGTGCAGTAGTCATCTGTGCAAGATTTTCTCTAAAGCTAATGCCTGGCCAATCTGGAATCTACACAACAACAACAAATTACAACTACTACTAACAACTAATAAACTATTAAGTGGAATGAGATTTCTAATGACCCATTAACTTGGTCACATTGCATACACCAATTTGTCTATGCCCATTTTTCTTGAAAAAATTACATCTTATTTAAGTTAACATCTTATACTGCAGTAGAAGTCCTAAGTTCTGCTTTCTGAGTACTTGATTTCAGGATGGCACTGCACAAAACACTAGTAGACTTTGCAGTACATGCATAAAGTTGATTTACATACATGCAGCCACTCTTCCTTACACACAAATTGTATAGGCTCCAGTAAAGAATTTCTTCGCTACCCGAGACCTTATTCTGACAAGTGAAATTCATTATTCTTCTAAATCTAATGGAAACAGAGACACAGAGACTACTACTATGCATTACACATTTACATCATGCAGGCAAGTTGGACATTATCTATGCTGCTGAATGAAATGATATCATCTTTGCTCAATTAGTGTAGATTGCTTCTCTCAAGACACAGCAATCAAGTGAAAAAAAACACCCCAGCAACTACCAAATGGTTATAAATACTTAGACTGCATCACATAAATATACTATACCACTGGGTCCAATCCATCAGGCCATGAAGTTGAAAACAGAAGACAGACCAAGTATTAGACTACTTCAGCAGTTTGCTGTGGCTTTCTTCTGTTTTACATAGACTGTTAGCATTAATTTTCTTCCTACGAGAGGAAAACTGAAAATCTAAATGATTACATTGAAGATTGCCTGGATTATTCAAAATAATCTCTTCTGTGCACTTTATTCCCACATAGAGGAAGATGTGGATAAACTCCAAATGGGATGAATTTTTGAATAATTTTTCAGTGGAACATTTGTCAAAAGATTTGGAAATTAATGTATTTAACCCCAGATGTACGTGTGTGTACTGATGAATTCACTGGAAGCCAGGCACTTACATGTATCAGTTCCTTGTTTGTACCACTTCTCTCAACACTGCACCTTTGACAGCTTGACTTCTGCAGGAGGAGGGGCTTTAGAAGATTGTGATGTGGGGGATGCATCAGCATGGCAGTATAGACCAAGTAAGCTATTAAAGACTAAGTATGAAATATCTTTGCTACAATGTCTGCAGGTTGAGAGATGGAGGAAAGAAGGGAATCTGGTAGAAAGTTTGTTGGCCTCATAACCCCACATCCTCCCAATTTTCAGAGGAGTTTCCATAGGTCAGGGGTCCCAGAATCTGAAGGGAACATTTGGATCATATTTTGCATTCCTTGTGACATTCATATTTAAGGTGGTAACATACTAGGGATGTAAAATTTTGAATATTTGGCTAATTGAATAGTCGATAAGGGCGCTTCTGCCTTTGAAGTGTATCAGTTGCTACACTTCAAAGGCGAAAGTGCTACGGGGAGCAAGGGGCCAGCAGGGGACTCAAGCAGTCACCCCCTGGCCCCACGCTCCCCATGTTGTTTCAAAGCAACAGCGCTGCAGGGAGCCCGGGATCTGGTCCCAGGCTCCATGCAGTGCTGCTGCTTTGAAGCACCCAATCATTTTCTCTCCATTTTCTGCCTCTTTCTGATAGAGGCAGCAAGAGGTGGGGGGAAGCGACTAGTCGACTAGCCTGTCAACTAGCTGATAAGCATTTGCTTATCGGATAGTAGACTAGTCGATTAGTCATTAACATCCCTATAACATACCAGACAATATACTTTAAAACATGCAGTGAAACATTGCTTGGATTTTATATTTATATTGAAAGGCCTGTAATTGAGACAAGTAAATGGGATTCAACATTATTACTCCCTATATATCACTTTTTTAACCATACAGGAATTAGTGTTCTACTATGACCCAAACTAGGGATGTTAAAAAGCAGTTAATTAGGTAACTGTGTAACTGCTGAATTTCAGCGGTTACACAGTTACGTGCTGTGGGCTCTGCAGTATAAGCTTCTAAGCCGGCTTCCAGCATGTACTGGCTCCCGCCTGCTGGCCCTACTCCTGGGGAGCTGGCTGTTGCCCCTGATACAGAGCCCTCAGTGCGAGGGGCAACCGGCTCCCAGGAGCAGGGCCGGGAGCCTGCGTGTAACCATTAATGGTGACTGATGAGTCCAGGCTTATCAGTTAACCTTTTGAATGGTTATACTGTTACATTCCTAACACAAACACTGCAGTGCTGATTTGTTTTATCAAAATTTCCTCACTCCCAAAGCAAATGACATGAATGGCTAAAAAGAAAGTGAGTAATTTTCCTATTTATGCTGTACATTTATCTTCATGTTAATTAAAAGGTCACCACTGTCTTCAGCAGTACCATTGCGATGTTCCATCCACCAGCAAATAGGAAAGCAGTTAATTAGGACATTTTGCTAGAGTCATCCTCTTGTACTTGAGAGGGGAAAAACTATTTTTAACTAAGCGGAGGCTTCAAAAACTTCTTTCATTTCTTAACCTTTATAGGGACTGTGAGATGCTCAAGCTGGGCTGAACCGAAACTGAATCTTAACCCATACTGCTTCACATGTGGAAACCATTGGGAAGAAAATGGCCTAAAGAAAATAAGCCCTTCCACTTACATAATTTTAAAGAGGCTTTCTGCTACAGAGAAAAAGCTAAGTAAGGAAAGGCTGGGCTCTTGGAAAGAGCATTGTCAAGCAATTTTATCTTAACCTGATGTTTAAAAACAGAGGTAACTAAATTAAAAATTGCTGATAAGGTATACAAAGATTATTAGCCTCATCACCCTATGTTAATTGTCAGAAACTTCACATGGTTGCCTTTTTGTTCCACTGCAAAAAGTTGACTTAAGACTCACTTCAATAACAATCTTCCCAATGAAGTTCTCTCATATAAAAGCCATCACCTAGAGCTTTGGAGGAATCACATAATGAAAATCCCTTTTTGTAGAACACTGGTGAAAAAAGAATGCAGAATATTGTATACATGTCTAGGTCACTTAACAGCAGAAAGTGAGCAAGATGGACAGAATCTGAAGAGCAAGAAAAAATATTAAAAGAATTTATTAAGAAGAAAAGTTAATACATTAACCTTGCCTCCAGATAAACATCCATGTGTTGTAGGTGTTCTGATCTCTATGGTGAAACATCTCTAAGGATGCCAACTATTTGGTGGCACTTAGAACTTTTATGATGATTTTAGGGAGAACATTTAAACTAGCCCATTTTCAACTTCAAACATGACTCGTCTCAAACCTGATTCCAAACCAAGGGAAAGAATCAGCTCCATGGCTTTCAGAGAACTGTCTCACTCTTTATACATACACTGCACTGACTGAAACATAATACTGCAACTAGAAATCCCAACATGCAAATTGTATTGTCCTGATCCATTCTTGACCACTCACTCCACTATGATTTTCACAGTAATATAAGTGTGATATGCCCCGGTCCTTGGTCCCTTCGTTAATTCAGTTCCTTTCTCATGAGTTTCTTCACCACCAGGGACATGTTGGTTTGGATTTTATTTAGCTCTGATCTGAAGTGTTCAATTTCAGCTGTCAAAAAACTTGCTGAAATGCCTTACTCATTACAGAATCTTGTAAAAAATTATTAGGCATGTTGCAAAGCATTTCCCTTTGGAGACTAAAAGGGGTGAAGGACATAGTGACAGTTTGTGGTTTCTAGTGTGGTAATGAAAATAAATAAATAAGAGGAATACAGGATATAATGTGTTTACATTTGTCATGACAAGTCTCCTGGAGACAGTGAGGTTTACTGCTGCTGTGCTGTCAGTTACACTATAAACTGCTGCTTCATACTACTGGGAGGTCACTGACTGACCTACTTTCTGATGGAGTGGAGTTCATTTGCTAGTTCTGTACACAAACCTTTTTTTTTTTTTTTTAAAGGGACACTCTCAACAAACCACAAAAAGCCTCAAACAGCCTTTTAAACCAGCTGAGGGGTTTGACCGATGCTGTGTTAGGGTAAGATATTACATAGCTTGGCTCAGGGCCCACTTCCTTAGTCTGCTTATTCTTCTGGAAAAATCCATATTGGATTTTTTAAAAATGAGGTCAGGCTGCCACTACATTTTCTTCACTTAACTCTGGCATTGCATCAATACCAATGCTAGCCTTATACCTACCGCAGACTATACAGAGTTACAGGATTAAGACATATAGCTATTAATAGAAAACAAAATGTGCAGGTGAAACATATACCTGCTTAAATCATTCTAAGTAGCTACTGATCTGATTCCACGATGGGATATGCTATACAGCAGTGTTTCTCAACCAGTGGTACGAGTACCCTTAGGGTACTCGAGAGAAGTCTGGGGGGTACATCAACACAACTGAAATTTGGAGAAAACTGAATTTTTGTTTTAAGTTTTACAGTGCTTTATTATTTTTGTACTTTTCACACCCAAAAATTTCATCACCCACCCGGCTACAATTAAGTTGTTTAAACAAGTGTGTTGCAATGGTAGAAAAAAATGTTGTGGGTCTGAAAACTATAAGTACTAGGGGTACTTAATTTTTTTTTTTTAAAAGGGGTACTTTATAAAAAAAGGTTGAGAAACACTGCTATACAGCAAAGGCTTGCACATGTTGGGAGAGGACAGCTGTGGAGACAGATGAGATCCAAGGAGCAGCTAAGATTTAGTGAGGGATAAGTCACGGGTTGGTGAATTTTTGTTTATTGCCCCGTGACCTGTCCATGCTTTTCACTAAATATACACTTGATTAAATCTTAGACTTACTCATAAGCAGCATGTCCACGAATGAATTATGCAGGTCATTTGAAAGAGTGCCAATAAAACCTGGATATCATATCATACCTCCACATATTATGCATATGCAACATTTCACAGATTTCTATTTTAAAGAGTATTTTAGAGCATTTTCTATAATGTAATTATTAGTCTCTGACCTTTTACCTGTTATGCAGGCAGTCCAATGGCACAGCTCAGTCACCTAAAGTAGCTTTTCAATAAAACATTCCCCAATTTCAAAGTCCACTATCTTATCACCACCAAGGGCTAGGAACAAATGTCATCTCTGCTTATGTCCCAACTGCACAAGGCTCCTGGTTCCCAAATTTAATTAAGGCTTAAACCGTACAATGCTCCAAGTCTGATTATTCCCTTTCCTTTGCTAGAACAGTCTGATAGGAGAGTTTGTGTCTTTGTGTTTGTGGGAGGGGTGGAGCAGAGGGATTCCACACTTAGGGTACGTTTACACTGCAACACTATTTCGAAATAACTAGAGCTATTCTGAAATAACTTAGTCCGCGTCTACACAGCAGGCAGTTATTTCGAAATAGTGTCAAAATACTGTCAAGCTGGAGGACTTCTTACTCCGACTCCTGTAACCCTCATCGTACAAGGAATAAGGGAAGTCAGAGGAAGAGTGCTCTATTTCAAAATAAGTGCTGTGTAGACGCTCCCTATTTTGAAATAAAGTATTTTGAAATAAGATACACCATTGATGTAGCTCAATTTGCATAGCTTATTTCGAGTTAAGCCCTGCAGTACAGATGCACCCTTAGAGAAGTGTCTTTTCTTTTCCTCAAACAGTTTTTCAGTTAATTTGTTTTCAGAATGTCACTATCAGGAATAGTACTGGAAGAGACGGACTAGTGGGTAGAATACAAGTGAGGTGATCAGCCATGCCTGGAAAATGTAATGTTTTTGTTTATCTCTGCAATACAACAGATGAATGTCAACATCACATAGGAGCATGCATTTGTATCTACCAGTTCACACGTTATATGTGGTGTTGGTATCTATATAACAGTACATTTAGCTGCCTTGCTTGACTCTTTTCAGTGGTCCATCTCTACCACCCCTTTGTCCAGGGCTGGGCAAAAAGTGGCCTGTGGGCTGGATGTGATTCACCAGGGTTAGTCCCTGGCAGGCTGCCAGATACTTTATTTACCTGCGGAGGTGAAGGTATGGGTACTCGCAGCTCCCATTGGCTGTGGTTCGCTGTTCCTGGCCAATGGGAGCTGTGAGACCCAGTACTAGGGATGTTAAATTTAGTTTAATCAACTAATCGACTAGTCAATGGATTTTCCATCGACTAGTTGATAAGCAGGGGAGCCACAGCATGGTTAGCTCCCAGCCCTGGGAACCAACCCCATGGCTACTCTGCCTTTTAAATGTATTAGAGCCAATAGGCTCTTAATACATTTAAAAAGCAGAGGTGCAGGATCTGGGTCTGGGACTGGGCCTGGGCCCGAGCCAAGAATCAACTGATTCCTGGCTCGTGTCCAGTCCCCGCATTCCCCTCCCCTGCTTCTCCACTGCCCCCTGCGGAGACAGTGCTGGGGGAAAACCAGCTCCTGCTCCCCCTGCTGGCTGCCTCTGATAGAGGCAGAAAGGTAGAGGGAAGTGACTAATCAAGGGACTGACTATCCAATAAGCTTTAGCTTATCAGATAGTTGAATAGTGCTTACATCCTACCCAGCATGGGCTACCACTTCCTGCATCTCCAATTGTTCAGGAATGGCAAATCCCAGCCAATGAGACCTGCAAGTGGCTGTATCTGTGGATGCACAGGAAAATAAAACATCTGGCGGCTTGCCAGGGGCTAACCATGGCAAAAAGCATCCCACTCGAGGGCTGCTCACCTCTCCCTTAGTCCACATTCAAAACCCTGAGACACTCCTGATCATTGCCATTTAAAACTCGTAGATTAGCCTGTAAACGCTTCATAGCAGCTCTGTCATTGTTACACATAGTGCATAGCACAATGGGACCTAGACATGGCTGGTTTCTATGCACTATTATATTCTGACTGAAAATCCAGGCTCCGAGTTTTCCACGATAAACCCCCCAAAATTCTCCGATAATCTTCCCCAAATCCATGTTTTTCTACAATTAAAATTAAATGTTTGAATTTTTGTTTCCCTACCCACAAAATACACAGGTATCAGCTGAACTCAACAGGAGGACCCCCTTTCTCCAAACTTTCATTATCCAGCTCTTAGTATTAATGAAACCACTAGTTGCTCAGAGCCAACAGCACTGGGGCTCAGATGATCAGTCCTGAGCAGCTGTAGCTCCAGCTATCTGCCTCAGTCCCCACCAACCCAGGCAATCTGCCTGAGTCCCCTCGTGCCATTTTAAAATAGGGAACAGAAAGCTCTTTGCCAGTCCTCCAGATTATCCCAATTTCTGATTATCCAATCTCCCTCTAGTCCCATTTAGATCAAGCAAATAGGGTTCCATAGTAAATTTAAAGCACATTCAAAAAATCAACCACAAGAGGGAGAGGCGTTGCACCTTGTGTAAGTGACACTGGTAGTTTCAGTAAAATTTAATTATTTAATATATGGTTTGTATTTTTTCACAAAATGTAAAATCTTAAGAATCTCTGTAAAAAGAATAGCAAATATGGGAGGTAACCAGCTTGGCTTAACAAAGAAATCTTTTAAATACAAAAGGAAGCTTACAAGAAGTGGAAATTTGGACAGATGACTAGAGGGGAATATAAAAGCAATGCCTGAGCATGCCAGGTGTAATAAGGAAGGTCAAACCACAACTGGAGTTGCAGCTAGCAAATGATGTGAAGGATAAAAAGAAGGGTTTCTATGGGTATATTAGCAACAAAAAGATGGTTAGGGAAAGTGTGGGACCCATACTGAAGGGGGAAAGCAACCTAGTGACAGGTGATACAGAACAAGTTGAAATATTCAATGCTTTTTTTTTTGCCTGGGTTTTCACAGACAAGATCAGCTCCCAGACTGCTGCACTGGGCAGCACAGTATGGGGAGGTGGTGAGCAGCCCTCAGTGGTGAAAAAACAAGTTAAGGACTATTTAGAAAAGCTGGACATGCACAAGTCCATGGTAGGGATGTAAAATCCCATTTAATTGGTTAACCGGTTAAATGTAGTGTTTAATGGGATAACCCCACATTTCTCAAATTGTGGGTCCTGACCTCCCGGGGGGTCATGAGTAACTTAGAGGGGGGTTGCAGCAACTTAGAGGGGGGTCGCGAGCAACTTGGGGGGGTCGTGGTATCACAAAGTTTGAGAACCCCTGGGTTAACCAATTAAAGAGGGGAGCGAGGGTTGGCCAGAGCAGCTTGGCCAGAGCAGCCCCTGCTTGTGGTGGTGGTGGGGGGGGGTGTCACTGCAGCCCCAGACTGGGACGGGGTGTGCAGGAGTCAGGAGCTGGAAGCCCCACGTGGGGGCCCAGCTGGGCTGAAGCAGCCCTCCACCGGGGGCAGGCCATGGGCTGCTTCCGGGAGTACTGGTTAACCATTATGTGGTAAGCATCACTCCTTAAAGGTAGTGCTTACCAGTTAACCAGTTTCCCATTCACATCCCTACTCCATGGATTGGATCTAATGCATCTTATGGTGCTGAGAGAGTTGGCTGATGTGATCAGAGCACCACTGGCCAAAATCTTTGAAAACTCAGGGTGACTGAGGGAGGTCCCAGATGATTGCCAAAAGGAAAATGTAGTGCCCATCTTTAAAAAAAGAGAAGAACGACCTGGGGAACTACAGACTGGGCAGCTTCACCTCAGTCCCTGGAAAAAATCATGGAGCAGGTTCTCAAGGAATCCATTTTGAAACACTTGGAGGAGAGGAAAGTGATCAGGAACAGTCAACGTGGATTCACCAAAAGCAAGTCATGCCTGGCCAACCTAATTGCCTTCTATGATGAGATAACTGTATCTTTGGATAAAGGGAAAGTGATGGATGTTATATACAATAAAACTCTAATTGTCCGGCATCCAGTGGTCCGACACTCCCGATAGTCCGACACCAACTGGAAACCGGAAGTGCTCCGGCCAGCCGGACAATTGGAGCTGCTCCGCGCCACTTCCTCAAGTCCGCCGTTGCTGAAACTGACCAGCGGCAGACTTGGGGAAGCTGCAGAGCAGAGCAGCTGGGGTGCTGCCGGGCGCCGAGCAGGGGGGTGAGGGGCAGCGCTGTGGGACCAACTGGGCAGCACCCCAGCTGCTCTGCGCCGCTTCCCCAAGTCCGCCACTCATCAGTTTCAGCAGCAGCAGCGGCAGCGGCGGACTTGGGGAAGCGGTGCAGAGCAGAGCAACTGGGGTGCTGCTGGGCACCGAGCAGGGGGTGAGCGGTGGCACTGCGGGACCAACCCGGCAGTACCCCAGCTGCTCTGCTCCGCGCCGCTTCCCCAAGTCCGCCGCTGCTGCTGCTGAAACTAACGAGCGGCGGACTTGGGGAAGCTGCAGAGCAGAGCAGGTGGGGTGCTGCTGGGTTAGTCCCGCAGCGCTGCCCCTCACCCCCCTACTCGGGGATAACTACTGCAGTCTGGGGGGTGGGGAGCCCGCTCCCTTCCCCTCCCGGAAACTCTCGGCGGCGGCGCGGGGCTTCCCCCGCCTTCCTGCAAAACGGCGGAGGGTTCGCCCTTCGCCGCGCCATTCCCCGCCCATCCCCCCCGGAAGCAGTGCGGGTCCGGCAGACCTGTCACAACCCCCCTGCCGGAGTACCTCCCAATATTCCGGCATATCCGATAATCCGGCACCACCTAGGGCCCAAAGGTGCCAGATTATCGGAAGTCTACTGTACTTTGACCAGCAAAGCTTTTGATATGGTCTACCACAATATTCTTGCCAGCAAGTTAAAGAAGTATGGCTTGGGTGAATGGACTACATAGTGGAGAGAAAGCTGGCTAAACTGCCGGGCTCAATGTTTAATTGGCTTTCTGTATCAAGCAGAGTGCTTCAGGGGTTGGTCCTGGGGCAGGTTTTGTTCAATATCTTCATTAATGATCTGGACGAGAGGATGGATTTTCACCCACAGCAAGTTCGCGATGACACTAAGCTGGGAGGAGTAAATATACTGGAGGGTGGGGGCAGGGTCCATAGTGACCGCAGGCAAATTGAAGGATTGGTCCAAAAGAAATCCGATGAGGTTCAACAAGGACAAGTGCAGAGTCCTGCACTTGGGGGCCGAAGAATCCCAAGCACTGTTACAGGCTGGGGACCAACTGGCTAAGCAGCAGTTCTGCAGAAAAGGACCTGGGGATTACAGTAGACAAGAAGCTGGATATGAGTCAACAGTGTGCTCTTGTTGCCAAGAAAGCTAACGGCATATTGGGCTGCATTAATAGAAGCACTGCCAGCAGATTGAGGGAAGTGATTATTCCCCTCTATTCAGCACTGGTGAGACCACATCTGGGAGTACTGCGTCTAGTTTTGGGGCCCCCACTACAGAAAAGACATGGACAAATTGGAGTGTCCAACAGAGGGCAACAAAAACAATTAAGGGGTTGGGACACATGACTTATGAAGAAAGGCTGAAGGAACTAGATTTATTTAGTGGTGGAAGAGAAGAATATGAAGGGATTTGACAGCAGCCTTCAACTATCTGAAGGGGGGTTACCAAGAGGATGGAGCCAGGCTATTCTCAGTGGTGACTAATGACAGAACAAGCAATGGTCTCAAGTTACAGTGGGAAAGGTCTAGTTTGGATATTAGGAAAAACTATTTCACTAAGATGGTGGTGAAGCCCTGGAATTGTCTCCATCCTTCTAAGGCCAGGCTTGACAGAGCCCTGGCTGGAATGATGTAATTGCGGTTGGTCCTGCGACTAGATGACCTCCTGAGGTCTCTTCCAACCCTAATCTTCTATGATTCTAAGGCAATTTCCATGTATTTCTGTGGGAAACTGATTTCTAGCATCCCTGATGATAATAAATTAACTTGGAGATATGTTTCTCTTTTCTCCAAAAAGTACATGTGTTCTGAAACTCAAGAGGGGAAATATTCAGTCCTGGAACAATGACAACCTTTAGGCTTAATGTTTTGTGGCCCATTAGAGCTTGAAAAAGAAGTTTTATACTATGGAAGCTAAATACTGTAGAACTTTATACCTCAGGAATAAAAGACAGGAAATCATCTCCCTTTCCAACAGCATCAACTTTGAGCCCTGGAATGTCCAGATACATTGAATTTAAATCTCTAACACTGTAGCGTGTGGAAAAGCTATCTTAAGTGAATTTTAGAATCCGCTAACAGGTGCTAGCTAGGTTCGACTGTCACACTTTCCAACTGTGGGGTTCTTGCCCACTTTCTCTGAAGCATCTACAGCTGACCTTTAACAGAGAATATACTGCACTGGTGTACATACTTTTCCAGTCATGCCTCCCTTACCATTACCAGAATCTGTATGGAGCTGAGGCAGAATTGGGGATGGGGTAAAAGACGATGGGAGCAGAGAGGGGATCACAGCAGAACAGGGGGCAGAGTGTATCTGGGCCTGGAAGCGGAGCTGCTCTGTGGGGCAGAAAACATGTACTCCTTTCTCTGTCCCCCATGGGGGCTGGTGGCTAAGTAGGTCTGGCAGCAGCAGGGTACAGAGTGGAGCTGAGCCTCAAGACAGAGCAGGAATAGGGGCTGAATGGGGTTTGGGGAGGAGCTGGTCTGAGGGGCAGCAAAGGGCTGGAAGCATGGAGCTCCCTCTCTCCCCACTGTTGCTGGGCTCTGCCATTCCCATATACTCCACACCATTTGGGGGCCACTAGTGTGATGAACTGGGGATTTTATTCACCTTGTTGTGTTGCATGCAAGTCCTACTGTCCTATAATAATCCCACGTGTGTGCCTGAGTTTCCCTGACAGCTGCACCAATACCTAGATGGTGATGGGAATTCTGGTTATGATAGCCTCCTGCATGTACACAATGGCAGATGCCCTTGGTAACCTGAGCTCCGGGAAAGGGTAACCAGGTGTCACCTTCCTGGGAAGCAGGACAAAGGCGGGAGGAGAAGCCTGACTGAGAGGCTGGGACCAGTTGTTGGGATTGGGTAAGTTTGGGCTGCCTTGGGGTGCAGGACGAGAGCCAGGCCCTCACTCTGGGGTTCCTCTCCCAAAGATGTATTGTACTAACTGCTTCTGATTACTGTGCTGACAAGTCTGTTCTGCGTTTTGTCCCTGCTGACTAATGAATCTTCTCTTCCACTTGCTGGCTGAGAGTCACATCTGACTGTGGATGGTGGGTGCAGGGCCTGGTGACTCCCCCATACCTTGGTGACACTCTAGTATACTGCGCCTAGATGGACCATGCACCTGACCCAATACAGCAATTCCTATGTTCCTTTGTTTTCTCTTCTTCTGAGCCATGTGCAGTTGAACCCATACTATTAAAGAGAACCTGAGTTGACAGGTGAAGGGATAAAAAAAATTTCAATAAAATGTAGAACCCTACACTTCCCCCCATAAATTAGTTGTTACATAGAAAAGACATAATAAGGTGAAAGATTTTTACAGGCACTTGCTTGAGATGACACACATAACTCACCCTCTACTTTGCCGCTTATGATCACAAATTCATGGCAATAAAAAGATTTTTATCATACCCTCCTCCCAAAACACGTGCACACTCTCTTGCTTTATGTATACAAGTACACTGGATCTTAGGATTGATACCCTTTATTATAGCAACAGCAACAACAGAAAGGCATCAGACACATCGCCTGTGGTTTCAATGTAACTCAAAATCAGCAATTCTGGCTTCCAATAAGAGTGCTATGCTTCATTCTTCAGCTTTATAGCCAAGCTTTCCAGACTCCTGGGTAGGCTTAGGTTTCACAGAGGAAGCCACTTATAAATGCAGACATGCAACTCTCGTGCTCAGTAGGAGCACAATCTACAATTTAGAGGGATTTCTTTTCTTGGTATCCCAGACTAGCAGAGCCATAGCTTACCCAGCTGTGATTGCAAGATGGGAGGCTGAAATTAAGACCAATGACAAGAAAACTCACACTTACATATTGGTGTCAGAGCTACTGTCTAGAGTGCACTGAGCCAAAAATACAAAAGGTATGCCATGACCAAGCTTCATTTCTTCCTAACACACACCGCAGGGAAGTATAAAATCATCAGAAGGAATTCAAACAAATTCTGGGGGAAGAAGGGCAGAAGGAGAAGGCAAATAGTGGAACTTAGAACACCGAATAAAATCAAGACATCTCGTTTAAAGGGAAAAGGTAATGCAACATACCGACCAGGGAAATATTTGGGCTTTACTGCACACTCAGAGAAAACCCTCCATCCAATGCATAGAGATCGTGGTGCCTTCAAAAAAGAGAATGCTGTGTAAATGGCATTGCTGGAGTAATATAATGCAAACCAAAGGAGGTGAAGTCAGTTTGAGGTAAGGCTGACAGAATTATCAAGGAAAAATAATAATCCTTCCCTAAAGTGTGCAATGCACAGGAACAGAGCAATGCCAGCAAACTAGATTCTAAAGATTTAGGTTATGACAAGGGACTGAGGAAGTTAGATCCTTAACAGGTTAAAAATAGATAAACTGCAATAACTGAAATATTCAAAGTGATGGAAATGATATAGCATCAAAATAAACTCTTCATTTGCCAACACAATTGAAAACTGGGAGTGTATTTTGGACTGGGAGTTCAGCCAAAAGGAACAGTGCATGTGTATTGCAAGACACAAAGAGAGCAGATTTTGGGAAAGTGCTCTCAAGCCATAAGGACTCATTTTAGAAGGTCATTTTCTAAGGCTATGACTACACTGCAGGGGGTTTTTTCCCCCGAAAAAAGATACACAAATTGCAAACCGCAATTTGCATATCTTTTTCTGATTCTTTTTTCGGAAGAGGCTTTTCTGACATTTGGCCCGTCTACACTGGGCCAAATGTCGGGAAAAAACCCTTTTTCGGAACAGCCTTTCTTCCTTGTAAAACGAGGTTTACAGGGATGCCGAAAAAACGCGTCTGCTTTTCTGAAATTTTTTTGGAAAAGCAGATGCATGCCTTGGATGTGGCAGAGTTTTTCTGGGATACCATTGGTATCCCAGAAAAAATCTGCAGTCTAGACATAGCCTAAATAAGAAAAGGGAAAGAAGAAACAATCCAGACAGAAAGCCCTATTTCGAACTACCAGTTATTCCTCCTGCAATGAGGTTTAACAGATAGTTCGAAATAGGGCTTTATTTCGAATGCCTGTTTCACTGCCGTGTGTAGACGCAGGCAGTTATTCCGGGCTTGTAAATTTCAAAAAATGGCGCCCGGCCGGGAAGATGCAAATCAAGCGCGGGATATTTAAATCCCGGGCTTGATTTGCAATTCCGAATGCCTACATTTGCAGCCCTATTCCGAAATAGGCTGCAAGTGTAGACATACCCTTGGGTTTTACAGGACTCAGCAAAATAGGGCCCTAATCATGATTGGGGAATTTGGGCAATATGCAACTGAAACGTACGTGCCAGATACCATTTAACTGAATAACACAAAAACACAGCAATGGTTTCGGAGCAATGCACTAAAATAAATCTCTTTGGCTTTGTTTTATTTAAGCAATTCCAGTTTAATTTTTCAAAACAGGGCACTGTTTCTGGATTCTTTTTAAAAAATGCATTTGTTCATACTGACAGAATTAAAAGATCAGCTGCTTTCAATTAATTTATTTGCTTAGCAGGTACATCATTTTCTTTCTGACAGAAAAATCTGTCTATGGTAAATTACATCAACTGGGGAAAAAATAAAAAAAAGTCTAAATAATTGCTGGTGAGAATTTGTGCCTTAAATAATAAAGCAATTAATGACATTTTAGCAGGAGCACATTCTTCTCTCCAGAAATAAATCCATATTTCATCTCTTATAATTGCTTGGTCAGCTTCAAATGAGCGCAGTATAAATCTCTTTCTCATGCTGCTACTATTATCTATGATAAAGTAATCCCGTGTTCTGTATGCACTGACACATCATTTTCATGGCACACTATACTAATTTATTTCCAATAGGATAAACCTTGTGTAGTCCTATGTTACTTTTCTGTAGGAATGTGCCCCCCCTACACATATATGCCAAACCTAATTAGCACTAAGATTGTGGGATTGGCAACTGCAGCACATATATACATTGAAATGTTGATGTCTATTGCATAGTTCACTAATGGTGCATCTGTGAAAATAGACAGAGGCATTCTATAGCTAAGAATTATTTTTATTCTGCCTCACCTGGCAAGCAATTCAGTCACTGGGCTTTGTACATTCATATAATTATCATTTCAATAAAGGAACACTGTCAATTTAAGAATCAGATTGCGTAAGCTAATATCTCTTTATATACACTACTCATGCATCTTAGATTATTAAAAATAAAATAAATACAAATCTACTTTTTTCTAGTATCTGAGGGGCAGATTTTGCAACTCTTTCTAATACACACTAAGTAGGTCACTGATCCTACAACTACTCACAGGCTTAAATTTACTACTAAATGGAGGACTTCAGAGCAGTAATGTTAATCCTCTGTGGAAGTGCTTGAGAGGACCTACCCTGACTAAACACACTGAAACCAATGGGACTACCTGAGGAGTAAACTACAACTCCATGAAGTAAAGGTTGCAAAATCTGGCACTATGTTTTTATTTGGTTTACTTCTTTCTTGGACAGAGAACATCAATGGAATTTCAACAATTATAGTACTTGAAACCTGAAATCAAAATGTACTGCAACATGAGGGTAGCAAACTCTGAAGGTGGGAGTCCCAAAACAAAGTGTACAGGCCACAGAAAGATGCTGACAAGGATGACAAAGTGAATTTTAGCCAAATGTATATGACTTTCAGTATGTTTTTCTGTAAAAAGATTTTATAAGAAACTTTAAAGGGACCTAACAAGATATTAATCTACTGTCAGTTACTAAGCAATAGTGTAAGTCAATGTAGCTTCATTGAAATTAACGAGGCTATGCAGCTATACATAGCTGAGGATCTGGTCTCACTACCTCATTTATAACCATTTCAACATCTCCCCCTTCCAACTTACAAAAACATACCCACATATGGAGCATAACATATGAGCTAATCAAAAACACCAGATTTTTATCCAAATTAGCCAACTATTATTTATCTATGTACTTAAGTGGCCCTATCAGCTGTATTTGTGTGGCTAAGTGGAAACAAAGCTACTGGGGATTGGGAGGAGCAAATTGAGGAGACAGACCAGGCTTTCTGATTCACCAGTTCACCCCAGACTAGACATAAGCAACTTTCAGTCTCACAACTAGTTCGGAGTCCATAATGAATCTGAACCCATGCTTCGACAAACCCCTGGAAGTCTGCAGCACATCCCCTGGCTTGATACAGACGAGCTACCATCCAACAGGGAAATTTTCTGCTAGGCATTTGCAGCTGGATTACGACCACTTTGGATCAGTCAGACTGACTCTGGCCTTGCCTCTGGTATACCTAGTACTTGTATGTACACACACACACACACACACACAAAACTTCACTTCCTTCACACACACACACACACACACACACACACACACACAACACACAAAACTTCACTTCCTTCTGAGCTCTCTTCTTGTTATCACAATTACCCTAATCTAGAGCCTGGTCATACAGACACACATGTAATTTTACATATGACAGTTCAACTAGGGATGTAAAAACCGCCTACAACAGTTAACTGGTTAAATGATTTGTTTAAGCGGTTAACCACCAGCTGCAGGGCTGCCTCAGTCCTGCCCCAGCCAGGACGTAAGTTGCTCTGGCCCCACTGTGGCCCTGCCAGCCGGGCCGCTGTGGAGGGAACACTCTGGTTAACTGGTTAACCGGAAATTATGATGGTAAGGCATATGCTTACTGGTTAAGTGCTTACCTCATTAACCTTTAACATCCCTACGTTCAATTGGCTTTAATAGTTCTACTTATAAGAGGAGAGTTACCCACATGTATATTTGCTGGATTGGGTCCAACTTGCACATTTTTTAGGAGCTGACTGGATTTTTGTAAATACTTGTCCATAAGCATTTTAAAATCCCTTATCAGCACAGCCCAACATTGAACACAGCTCACCCAGAAAGCCTCTGCTGTGCACAAGCCTCAGAGCTGAAGGATGGAGCTCAGCCCTAAACTGGCCCGTGTTTCTTTGCGGTCAGGTCACAGACACTACACCAGAGTATTCTGTGCTTTTCCCCATGGAAGCTGCCAAGCCACAGAACTGAAATTTCCTGACCTCAACTCCCCCAATAAAAAAAAAAAATCTGCATTTCCAACTGACTACTTCCCAAACTCTCTCCTAACAGATGGGTTATTCAGTATGCTCAGAAGGTTGACAGATCGGACTATTTCAGAGGAGACAGGAAAAGGGAATGGGAGCAAACTCCCAAGTCTAGAGCCAAGTCTACACTGATGGAGAAAGTCGGCCTAAGATACGCAACTCCAGCTACGAGATCAGCAAAGCTGGGGTCGACATATCTTACATTGAATTTCTGCGGCATCCACATTGCAGAAGGGTGACAGGAGAAACTCTCCCATCAACTTCCCTCACTCCTCGCACCTCCGTGGAGTACCAGGGTTGATGGAGGTGCCATCAGCAGTTGATTTAGCAGGTCCTTACTAAACCAGCTAAATCGAACCCCAGAAGATCAATCCCCAGAGCACTGATCTCAGGGTAAATGTAGACCTGGCCCTCCTAGTGAACAAACTGCTAGAATTCCCATCACAGCAAGGAAACATCAAGCTTAAGCATCTCTACCCACTGCTTTTCTCTCCATGCAGTGCTGCATGGCTGCAGTCTCTCAAATGGCCTGGTCTCAAGCTATTCCAGCCTTTATAGGTGAGAATCAATATGTTAACGCCCCCTGGAAACCTACAGGCTGCCACGGCAGATGCTGGAGCACAGATATTATGAATGTGTGGAAGATATGACAATGAAGAGCAGACATAACAGGCACACTTCCAAGACCAGCTTTCTTTTGCCTTCTGGCACAGATTAGTGACATGAAGGCCTGCTCTGCAGCTTGCAGCAGATACTGTAGCTGCTTGGACAAGCTCTCTTCTCCTTGTCCCCCGTGCTCACAATGGGAAGTTCAGTGTGCCCAGTGCACACTAGGACCCAAAGTATATATATAATATGCAGGATTAGGAGCTAGGAGACTATGTAGACCTGAAAATTTCAGACCAATTAAAAGCAGCAAAACCATGTTTATCTGAATCAATTTAATTCAAAACTCACTCTTACACACCAATCAGCTGATTCATGCCAGGGACCCTGTAATTGTCCCAATTGTGCCAAGCCCCATTTAGCAAAACATTTCAAGAATGTCAAAAATATTTCTCACAGACTGGTTTTCCTATATTTGAAAAGCAGATCTTTTTACCATGTTCTCAGACCCAGACTTCGGTATTCTGAGCTTCCCCCACCCGAGAGGATGACATAACTCAGACCTAGAGTGGTGCTGGAAAATTCACTACTTTAGCCACCTGTGACAAAAAGCTGATTGAGCTGGAAGTTCACATAGCTACACAACTGACTGTACCTAACACCATAATGTGGTCTGCCCCATGGAGTTACACAGAGTGCAAGTCAGGGGGAATACAGTCCATGGAAAATAGCATTCAATCAGGGGCGTATCATTACCAAAAAGATGCTGTTGACCAGGGGTGGGGAACTTCAGGCCCAGGGGCCAAATGCGGCTTCAGCTTGCCTGGATCCAGCCCCCGAGGTTCACAGCACCGCCTCCACATTGGGGAATCTGCTGGCATTCCAGCCCCCTTGCTGCCCCACAACGGTGCTGGAGCACACAAAATCTACTAGGCTGGACCCCCCAAAGGCTCTTGTGTTCAAGGGGAATGTGGGGAGTGTCTTTTCTCTTTCTCAGCTGGGCACCACATCAGTGAGGGGTTTTTGTGTAAGGCCCTCGACTGATTTTTCTGTGGGTCAGTGACCCCCAACCCAAAAAAGGTTCCCTACCCCTGCTGTTGACAAATGGGAGGCAACATGGAGAGGAGCCATAATTATGATTAGAAGGCTACAGAGATTGATTTTTTTGGGGGAAAAAAAAAAGATTAGAGGGGCTAAGTATGTATAGCTTGGCTAAATAAGGACAATGGCAGGATATGGTAGCAGTCCACAAATACAAAAATAGAAAACACCAAATGGGCAATCATTATCTAGGTATGTGCAAGTTAGGGATGTTAGCGTATAGTAGTTTAAATGCTTAACTGATAAGCCTGGGCTTATCAGTTAATCCTAATGACTACACACACTGCTCCCCCCTTGCTCCCTCTGTATGGGAGGCAGCAAGAGTGGGGACGCGGGAACTGGAGCCTGTGGGGATCCGTCTACCTCTCCCCCCCCACACCGCTGCACCTCCCACAGAGGCAGCAGTGCAGGAGGCAGGTGGGAGCCAATGCTAGGGGGAGCCAACTTAAAAGCCAGCTTCCCCTGAGCACTGGCTTCTGCAGAGCTGTCCGCCCCCCCACACTCCTGCACTGCTGCCTCTGATAGATTGGCAGCAGCATGGGGGGGAGGGGGGCAAGGGCGGGAGCTAGAAGCAGGCACACTTGGGAAGCCGGCTCACTGTGCATATCAGGTCATATGGAGCCTCCACTCCTCCTCCAACCCCACACTGCTGCCTCTCTATCAAAGGCAGAGTCACCTGCGCCCACTCCCCTCGCTTCCCCTCCCCCCCCCAGTGCCTCCCACAGATACCAGAGGCCACAGCGCGGGTTGGCAAGGGGATCCCCAGGAGTGGGGCCGGGAGCCAGGAGTACAGTGGCTGCTGGTCCCACTCCTAGAATGGAGAGCATTTTAATAACTGTGTAACCCAGGCCTGGGCAAAAGGGCCTCTGCAGGCTGGATCCGACCCAGCAAGCGAGTTGATCCTGCCTGTGGAGGCCCTGCCGCTCCCCGCAACCCCAGTTAAGCCCTCATCTTGAGTCATTTAAAACTAAGTTGATCAAGGAACAGATTTTAAAATATTATTAAAGCTAATGTTAAAAAAAGAGATTACGAGAAAAGAGTGTCTGTGTATCTGAGCATATACTACTAGAAAAGCCAGGGAGATGGAGTAGATCAGTATTTCTCAACCTTTCTGATACAAGGGACTGGCTTGCTGGCTTCCTAAACTGTATCTGGAGGATCTCAGGGACTGACCCCAGTCCACGGACCAGTTGTTGTAATAGATCTTCTCCATTCTGATTTCTACTACTAATGATATTGCCATAAGAAATAAAAAGTATGGCAGCATGTACACCAATACCAGAAGCAGAAAAACTGAAAGCAGTGAGCTAAAATGAATGGCCTGAAGAGGAGAAATCAATATTTTAGCTACATTACATACTTACCTAGGAAGTGGTGGGGTGAATATTTGTCAATGGGACATGACAGCTCAGGGCTTGCACAGTAAAGACTTGAGAATAAAAGGGAAGTAGCAATTCTCTATAAAGGATGCCATGAATCCTAAAGCAAAGAGCAACTGATTAATGGCGAGGAAGACCAAGACATAGTTTATGTACAAACAAAAACCAAATGGTAAAAATACTAACAAAACAGTGGGGATTTATAAATAGCTTCACATCACAAAAAAACAGACAGACAGACAATCTAAAACCATGTGCTCATTGATAAAGATAGCAAGAGCTACCTAAAATGATTACTACTATAATAAACCATAATGGCTTTTTGTATGGAATTTTATTAAACATGCAAGTATGAGGAAATGCCAATGAAAAGTTGCACACAACTTTAATACTTGTACAATATATGTGATTCCACTGTCACACACTAGTTTAAAGTAGATTTATAGCCAGCTTCTCTATCCCAGACAGAAGTGTTTGACAAGCAAGTCTTTCCTCCCCAATGCTGCTTTTTAACACTGCTAATACAGAGACTCTCACTTCATTTCCTGGGCATTGTATAAAACAGTGGATCTAGAAGGAAAGATGTTTGTTATCCTTAGTTCAGTATGATTATTCCTAATTAAATTCCTATAGTCCTGTGGTGAAGTAGATCTTGATAGCCCCATTTTACAGCTGGAGATACAAAGGGGTTAAGTAACTTGTTCAACAGGAGATAGCAAATTAGTAACAGACCAAAGATGAGAACAACTTCTGGCTTGTAGGTCTGACCCACTATTCCACAGTGAAGTTCTGTCCAGGCAAGTCAATCACCAGGCAGTTTAATTTCCCCTCTGTAACATGGGATTAATAAATAAATCCTTTGCACTTATATAGCACATTTTTTATCTGTAACTTTTAGAGACCGTGAAAAAGGAGGAGGGGAAGCATGCATGAATAGACACATTTTACAAGATAGCATAACAGAAGCACGTAGATCTGAAGCACTTTTTCTGAGACACTTATCTAGTGAATCTAATCTACCGTCTCTACATCTGCCTTCCCTACACTATATGAGTGCGATGATGATAAAATACAAGGGATAGATAAAAATCAGTGTTTTTTAAAAAATTAAAATAAAATCAGATCGTTTTTAATTTAAATCAGATTTTTTTATTTTTTAAAAGTCAATAAAATACTAAATGTCTCATTTAAAATAACAGTTACTATTAAATCTCATCACAAACATGCTACACCTACACTTACCATCTCATAAAAATGAATTAATGGCTCTTGCTTCTTGAAAGTTCTGGGCTTTCAATTTCTGTTTCTCATCAGTCTCAGAGGGGTAGCCATGTTAGACTGTAACTTTATAAACAATGATTCGTCCTGTTAGCCTCTAAGTGCCACAGAACTACTCGTCATTTCTCAGCAAGCTAACCCATGCAAAGACAGACTCAGGCTGGATAGGACTGTTTTTCTTCTGTACTTATGTGGTGGGAAATCTGGGCCAAGCATAGGAGAGCTAGTTAAGATATTCTCTAAAGACAAGAGGCAATATATAAGAAAGGATAGAACAGAAAGGAACA
Organism: Pelochelys cantorii; assembly: GCA_032595735.1. Classification (NCBI taxonomy): domain Eukaryota; kingdom Metazoa; phylum Chordata; order Testudines; family Trionychidae; genus Pelochelys; species Pelochelys cantorii. Next base: position 67,774,890 of record CM064328.1, read on the forward strand.
GTGGAGTGTACTGGAAAGAAAGAGGAAAGACATTATGAGCACACACATATACAGCTTCCTGTATTCCCCAAAATTTTTGACACAGAAAAACTGTCATGGCTTCTGGGTGTAAATTAAGGATGCTAAATGTTTTTATAAATATTCAGCAGTTACATGTTTACTTAATTAGATATGGCGGCAATAGCGTGAGAAGGGCAGGCAACTCCCCGGGAGCAGTGTGCACGGGAAGCCAGCTTTTAAGCTGGTCCCCTGTGCATACTAGAAGCTTCTGTGTAACCGTGAAGATTAACTGATGAGTCCAGGCTCATCAGTTAACCATGTACACCAGTGGTGGGGAATCTAAGGCCCGGGAGATCCAGACAAGATGCCAGGCTCCCCTCTAGCATTGGGGAGCCCGCAATGGTGCTCTAGCTCCCCCGCTACCCTCCCATGGGATTGGAGCACATAAAATCTACTAGCTAAGGCTCTAGTGTGCGAGGGGAATATGATGAATGTCTTTCTCCTTCTCATCAGGGGCCACATCAGTGAGGATTTGTTTGTTTTCTTTTTGCTTTTGTTTTTTTGCTTCTCACTTGTGTGCAGCCCCCAATTTGCGTACCTTTTTCCGACAGTTTTGTCGGAAGAGGCTTTTCCGAAATTTGGCCCATCTAGACCGAGCCAAATTTCGGAAAAACCTTCTCTTTTGGAAGAGCCCTTCTTCCTTGTGGCGCGAGGAAGACAGGGCTTACGAAAGATCATGTCGGCTCTTCTGCAAAAAATGCCGGGAGAGCAGACGCATTCCCTGGACGTGGCAGAGTTTTTCCGGGATACCAGACATAGCCTGAGTCAAGACTGGTGGTGGAGGGCTGGAGGGCAAGCCCATCTTACTCCCTTAGTCCACTTCTCCAGTAACCACAGTGAAAGGAGATGGAACCTGTATTTCAGAAAAAGCTGTGGTTACATGGACAATGCTTGTCAATAACTAAATCGATATGCATGGGAAGATGAAAAAAGTTCAACATCTAGCTGATCTTAGCGTAGTTAAAATAAGTGTGAGTTCAATATCAGTCTTTTTTTGGAGTCAAATACTCAAAAGCAAAAGTGTCGCATTCACTTAGCTCACTTTTGGTGATGTTCTAGCAGCAGATTGTTTTCTGCTATCTTCTTCAAAATCAAAGCTTCACTAAAAATCAATCGTTTGACTCAATGTCAAGTTATTATAATGTAAAAATGCCAAACACCTTCTCTCGGTGACTGCTTAAGTTTTATAGGTAAAAAAGAAGGAATTCACACAAGTATAGCATTAAAACTAGTGTATCCATTAGCTCTCTTCTCTCAACAACCTACTATTGCAAATTATATTATTATAAGGGTAAGGTGAGTGAGTCAACAGGTCTGGTTTTAACAGCTCCGTTCCTGACTCACCAGTGATCTTGGTTAATTCATGACTTCTTCATACTTCAGTTTACATAAGTATGTTTTAGGCATTATAATTAGGGATGTAAAATCCTGGTTAAAAGTTAACCGGTTAAATGGAATGTTTATCCAGTTAACCGTGATCCCACAGTGGGGGCTGCTCCAGTCTGGCTGCACTGTACTTGGCGAACTACTCCAGCCAGGCCAAGCCGGCCTCACCACACTGTAGGTGGGAGACTGCTCCGACCAGTCTGGGTTGAGCATACTGCACTGCATTGCGGGCCGGGGAGGGCTGCTCCAGTCCAGCCGGGCCCATCCCACCTCACCGCATGAGGAGGGAAGGGTGCAAAGAGGGCTGCTTTAACCCTTTATCTCTCTAAATATAATAAGGGTGTCTTGAAGTTCAATTAAATTTTGTGCCTATCGAGTACTTTAAATGTAAAATTATGCAAGAGATGAACCACAAAACTAGATTTTGTCATTGGGAATACATAATTTGCCCCCTAGTAAACCAGGGCTTCGTTTAATTTACAAGAAACACAAATTTACAAGAAACACAGCTTTTGTTTCTGCAGCTGACTTGTTGATAACTGCTCAGGTCAAGAATTTAAAATGTAACAAGCAAAAACCAAAAAGCCCAGTTTTCTGGGACAGGAGGGAAAGCATGAAAGCACACTGTAGGCTTTCCCTCTTTCTCCCTGATCAGATTTTCCCAAATGCTTTCCCAATTTCAAAAGTAATGGACTTGAGACATATGGAAAGTCCAGTGGACTTGCAGGATTATTTGTCTCTCCATTTTGCTACTCTTGTAATTCTACTACCCTTTATTTTAGCATCTGTACTGCAGCCAAGAGGAATGAGAGCTTCCTTCAGGATGGCTGCAATTAGTAATTATCTGTTAAGAGCAGACCGTGTGCCTATACCTTTACAAGACAGACACAGAAGATACACTCCCTAATGAGAGAGCTCTCAAACTAAGCAGACAGAATGCAAAACACTTGGGAGATTAATGCAGACAAAAGACTGGTTCTTGGAACCTCTTTTGATTTTACTATTTCACTAATGGATGGGTGACAGCAGTGCATACTGATGTGGGAGAGCATACGTGGGTTTCATAGGAGACAGAATGCCAGCGTTCATTCTCCCTGGAGATTCAGTCTCACTGATGTGACACCCACGCTCACACGAGAATCACAACTATGCTAGCTACAATCTTGTTTGAGACGCTCTTGGTGGGATACTGTTTAAAAATGCTTTTGCAACATAGGGCTAAATTCCAGCCTAATTTCCATTATCTCAAACTTTCCTTTCATTCTTTTCAGATTTTCTTTGTGGCAGAAGGGACCTGCATTGTCAGCTGCACCCTCAGGCTGGCATGCAAGGGAAAGGTAAAGACTTCATTTAATAAAGGTGAATTTTGTATAGAAAATTATTTTTCTAAACATGAAGCTCTGGTTAAAAGTTACAACTCCTTACTCCCTGCATGTAATGTTTGATGTAACACCACACAAATGCTCGTTATCTTCGGTGCTCCATAATTAGCTTCAAGATGCAAGAAAAGGTATTTTTGCATCAAGAATGTTACATCGAGGGTTCCAGTAGTTTTGACATCCCGCATTACACAGTAAGGAAAAATTCCTCTCTACCCCACTTGTTTGATAAATGCAAAATACCAGCGTACATAAAGCTCATCTGACACTACCACTCGGCATCTGCATTGAGGTACAGCAACAAAGCAGTAGTAACGGTCAGAAATTGCTTCTGTGTTTTCTAAAAGGATTGTTTAAATAAAGGTCCCAGATGCTTTTTTAAAATTCATGCTTTAATTTTAGAGATATCTTTGTTGAAACCACTTAGATTAATACCTGGATGCAATGGTGCTTAGTTTTCTTTCAATAGCCAACATGAAGAAGGTATCAGAATTCTGCTCTATATCCATCGTCCATAAAAATACACTCCAAGTGAAAGCCTGATCCAGCCTAAGAGCGTGTGTAAGTACTCCCATGCACATTTAAAAAAACCCAAAATAATAAGTACTTAATAAGGACACCTAGCGTCAATTCTGAAAAGTGGTCATCATTGATCCAACTCTGCTCCCATTCAAATCAATGGGAGTTTTGCCTTTGACTTGGATGGGAGCAGTTAGTCCAATACTTTGACCTTTTCAAAATCCCACACAAAGCTTTTAAAGCCCCCCAGATTAGATCTAAAAAGTAGTATCGTGTGCTGGGGAAAATCTTCTAGATTAAAAAAAACCCAAGGTATTCTGTTTGCTTTTGACTCTACTACTTCATTGACAGGAAATTAAAACAAGCCAGAACCACATACTCTGCAGGATTTAAAAAAACCCCAAAACATTCCGTGCTCCATTTGTTGGTTCTGCAGCAGCAGCTAGAGACTATTCACAGATTGTGTGAATATCGTCAGTGATGTTATAGTACATAAAACATCCCCAATTCCAGATGAAATAACAGGTGTCCTATAACCTTAACAGACAAAAAACACTGAGAACTGGATCAACCTGTCCTCATTTTACACTCATGTAACACAGTTAAATCAGTGGGGTCTCAGAGCTGTAACTGAGGGCAAAACAGGTCTGTGTTTATTTAAATAATGGTTAAGGTTATATTAATATTCTGCCCCATTTTGCACTCTCAAGGATATTCAAAGTTAATTGCATCTTTTTGCTCAAACATATATGAAGACCATGTCTGCCTTAAAGACATAGTGACAGATTAAAACTATAGTTTTTGAAAAAGCTACTACCTCAAGCCATGTTACCAACACCACTTCAGGTTTCAAAAATGAAAGAATATTAAAAATCCAGTTTACTTAACTGCTTATTTTCTTAAATTTATACTTCTTGTATTTTACAATGTACTTGAAGTCTCTTCTGCACCAATGCAGTTATGCAATGTTTAACTTGCATAGGAACAGTCAAATAACATTTTCAATGGCATTTTGAAATGAACAAAACCCATTTTAGTAGCATCAGTTTTGTCAAATATTTAATAAAATGTCAAATTTTAGCTCTACCTTAAAATCTATTAAGTTTGAATTTCCCAACTTCATCTAGCATGTCAATTATTTTAAAATAATTTCTTTTATACCCACACAGAAGCTGACCAGAGACACCCACCCACACATGAACACAACAGCTGACATCTCAATACTAAATTATTTTTAAAAGCAACACAATTCTTAATGGTTCTCACAGGCATGAAAGGTTACATTTGCTCTCAGATTTCTAAACCTGTGAAAAAAAACTTGTGCATCTCTCTATTCAGCACACAAAGCACATTTATACATTTTTAAACTACTGATCAATAAATATAGATGGCTTGTTTTAGATGATGAAGCTTTAGTTTGTGAGGGGAGTAAAGCCTGTCATACAGTTCATAAACATATTTATTTTACAGTACTCTATTTGTCAAAAGCAAATTATTTTGGCCTCTATTCGCATTGGTCCTAATCCCTGGCTATGGCAGAGGGTCTCTACACTGTACTTGTGGGGAATGAAGCTCACGTAGATGTATCTGCGCTGTCATCTAGCTCAGTGTTTCTCAACCTTTTTTTAATAAAGTACCCCCTTTAAAAAAATTTATAAGTACCCCCAGTACTTACAGTTTTCAGACACAATTTGTTTCTACCATTACAACACGTTTGTTTAAACAACTTAATCATAGCCGAGCAGGCGATGAAATTTTTGGGTGTAAAAAGTACAAAAATAATGAAGTGCTATAAAACTTAAAACAAAAATTCGGTTTTCTCCAAATTTCAGTTGTGTTGAGGTACCCCCCCAGACTTCTCTCAAATACCCCTAAGGGTACTTATTCCACTGGTTGAGAAACACTGATCTAGCTAATGCAGATGGCCATGTGAGGAATTAGCCAGGATTCTGGCAGGACTATACATCCCAAGCTGTTGAGGATTCACTATTCCAGCACCTAAGCTTGCTAGATTCAAATTAGCTTGGGTAGGTCAGCACAAGCTGCAGTCAACACCACATGATTACACTGTAGACATTCTATGAGAGAAACCGCACAGACTGAATAGGGAGTGATGCATGTGTGAAGATGGCAGTGTTTGTTTGATGGGCCAGCTCCTGGGCTAAGTTAAAGTGCTTGTCTGCCTGCTACAGCTTCTACCCCAGGAGTAAATGAGGGTTTAATGAGGTGCAGGGAAGTCCGAGTCAAACACCACATTAAAGAAAAATGCTGGGAGCATTTTTTCCATCCATGTGCAGAACAAATTTTGTTATGTGCACCAAAGAATGTGTGGATGTGCATCTCCAGTAGAAACACATAGTGTGGGCATCTGTGAGCACTCTGCTGAACAACTGAGTGGCAGTTGAATCTCTCCCGGGTGACTGCCCAAGTGCATACTCTATAGGGAGGTACGAATAAACTGTTGTGCTGGATCTGTGCCACTGGAGGAGCCCCTCACAAAATCTGGCCATTGAAGTAGCATGGCCAACAACACTGGAATCATTTCATTGTGTGTGGTGCAGCACAAAATGGCTGAAATTCAGGCCCCAAATCTGTGAATGCTGAGCAGCAGTACTGCTACAGTCATGATTTTAGGATACACTGCACATTGTGGATAGTTTGTCATTTGGTAGTTTTTAATTTGCTTTGGCTTAAAGTTACAGAAGTGGCAGTTTGAAAGTACTGTAAATTAGCGTATATAACCCGTGGGTTATACACGTTTTTACAACCCATCCCCCGCGGGGTATACATGTCCACAGGGTATACAAGTTTATTTTTACCAATTAGAATTGGGTCAGCTCCGATCCGCTGCAGGGAGGGCTCCCCTCCCGCAAGCCAGCCAGCTTGCCTGCGCTGCGCTCTCCATTCCCCTGCCCGGAGGAGGGTGGGTTGCACCTGGCTGTGGCTGCATGGGGCCTGGGCACGAGTGCGGCTCCCCTCCCACAGGCCGGCCAGCTTGCCTGAGCTGCACTCTGTTCCCCCCGGTATGTGCAATTACCATGAATTAGCCTATAGAACCCGCAGGCTATACACGTCCGCAGGTAATCTAAATTTTTTTTTTTTTAACGCAGCAAAGAAAAACCGCGGGGTATACATGAGTGTGGGTTATATACCCTAAAACACGGTAAATCTAGAATTATAAAAAATGATTCTCCTTTTCATTCTCAGTGGGAAACCCACCAATTCCCACAGATTCTTGCAAACCTTCTGAGAAAGTCACCACTACAATAATTTGTGTGACCACAGGCCATCACATGGGAAATTACACGAGATCTTCTAACGGGTATGAATGTTCTGAATTACTCAGTGAATTACTCTGGAATTACTCAGTTCCAGACAAGATCTTAAACAGAGCTCTGGCTGCCCAGAAAGAACATTAAAGATCTTTATACCATTCTTCTGTCATACTACAGTTTGCCCTGGCACCTTAGGAAGAAATCTGCCTGCTTCCTTCCTCACTTCTTATCATAGAATCATAGAGCTGAAAGAGACCTCAGGATGTCATCAGGTCCAGCCCCCTGCTCTAGGCAGGACCAATCCCAACTAGATCAACCCAGTCAGGACTTTGTCAAGCCGAGACTTAAACACCTCTAGGGATGGAGACTCCACTACTTCCCTAGGTAACCCATTCCAGTGTTTCACCATTCTCCTAGTGAAATAGTTTTTCTTAATATCCAACCTGGACCTCTCCCACCACAACTTAAGACCATTGCTCCTTGTTCTGCCATCCGTCACTACTGAGAACAGCCTTTCTCCATCCTCTTTGGAACCTCCCTTCAGGAAGTTGAAGGCTGCTATCAAATCCTCCCTCACTCTTTGCTTCTGCAGACTAAACAGACCCAACTCCCTCAGCCTCTCCTCATAGGTCATAAGCTCCAGCCCCCTAATCATTTTGGTTGCCCTCCGCTGGACCCTCTCCAATGCGTCCACATCCTTTTTGTAGTGGGGGCCCCAGAACTGGACACAATACTCCAGATATGGCCTCACCAGAGCCGAATAAAGGGGAATAATGACATCTCTGGATCTGCTGGCAATGCTCCTCTTAATGCAACCTAATATGCCAATAGCCTTCTTGGCTACAAGGGCACACTGTTGACTCATATCCAACTTCTCATCCACTGTAACCCCCAGGTCCTCTTCTGCAGAACTACTACTTAGCTGGTTGGTCCCCAGCCTGTAACAATACTTGGGGTTCTTCCGTCCCAAGTGCAGGACTCTGCACTTGTCCTTGTTGAACCTCATCAGATCCTCCAATTTGTCTAAGTCACTCTGGACTCTATCCCTGCCCTCCAACGTATCTACCTCTCCCCCTAGCTTAGTGTCATCTGCAAACTTGCTGAGGGTGTAATCCATCCCCTCATCCAGGTCATTAATAAAGATGTTGAACAGAACTGGTCCTAGAACCGAACCTTGGGGCACTCTGCTAGAAACCGACCGCCATCCTGACATCGAGCCGTTGATCACTACCCGCTGGGCTCGGCCTTCTAGCCAGCTTTCTATCCATCTTACCATCCATTTATCCAATCCACATTCCCTTAACTTGCTGGCAAGAATATTGTGGCGATCGTATCAAAAGCCTTGCTAAAGTCAAGGTATATCACATCCACTGACTTTTCCATGTTCACAGAGCCAGTTACCTCATCACAGAAGCTAATCAGATTGGTCAGGCACGACTTGCCCTTTGTGAATCCATGATGACTATTCCTAATCACTTTCCTCTCCTCCAAGTGCCTCAAAATGGATTCCTTAAGGATCCCTTCCATGATTTTACCAGGAACCGAGGTAAGACTGACCAGCCTATAGTTCCCTAGATCGTCCTTCTTGCCTTTTTTGAAGATGGGCACTACATTTGCCTTTTTCCAATCATGCGGGATCTCTCCCGATCTCCACAACTTTTCAAAGATAATGGCCAAAGGCTCCTCAATGACATTTGCCAACTCCCTCAGTACCCTCGGATGCATTAAGTCCGGACTCATGGATTTGTGTACGTTTAGCTTTTCTAAATAGTTCCTAACCTGTTCTTTACCCACTAAGGGCTGTCAATCTTCATCCCGTCTTGCGTCACTTAGCGCATTAGTCCGGGAGCCCACCTTGTCCATGAATACAGAGGCAAAGAAAGCATTGAGTACTTCAGCTTTCCCCACATCATCTGACACTAGATTACCTCCTTCATCCAGTAAGGGCTGCACACCCTCTCTGATCACCTTCTTCATGTTAACATGCCTGTAGAAACCTTTCTTGTTATCCTTCACATCCTTAGCCAGTCGCAATTCCATTTGCGCTTTCGTCTTCCTGATAACCCCCCGGCATTCTCAAGCTATACATTTAAATCCCTCCCTGGTCATTTGTCCAGGTTTCCACTTTTTGTAAGCTTCCTTTTTGTGCTTAAGTTCACCAAGGATTTCCCCTGTAAGCCAATCCGGTCTCCTACCATGTTTGCCTCTCTTGCTACGCATCAGGATGGTTTCTTTCTGTGCCTTCAATAAGGCTTCTTTAAAATACTGCCAGCTTGAGTAGTATTTTGCACTGATTGTCACATATGGCTATCACCCTCAATCCCAGAGGAAGGACTCTTCTCTATTACTCACACAAACATTTGTGCACACCTTGAGATTCCTCAAAGGATGAGAGCTACTATATATTTGAGAGAGTTTGTGTGACTGTCTGTTTGTCTGTAAGTCAGTTTGTTCAAGAACTCTGCCTAAACTGTAAGAACTATGACCACCAAATTTGGCATCAAGGACAATGGGATGTGCCTGGAATGGGATTGTTTCTCATAAAAAGGAAAGGGAGGGGTCTGCTAGCAGTGATAGTTATTCTATATAATGACCAGAGGGGGCAGTAAGAGGCCAGAGATGGGGACTGAGACAGCTATAACCCCATTGGGACAGCAGGGAGCAGGGGTGGAGAAAGAGACAGCCACCTACTATATATTTGAGAGAGAGTGTCTCAGTGTCTGTCTATCCCCCAGCCATGGGACATGTACCTCTCTGTGGCTGAGGCTACTGCAGGTGTAGTAGCCATGGACAGGCGCTTCTCAACCGGCCCCTCAGAGAAGGCTGGGGTTGTCCTATCTCCCCAGTGCAAGCTGCATCCTGAACCCTTTGTACCCATCCCCATTCCAGAGCAATGATTTAAATGAAGAAAAACAAAACACACTTGAGTTAAGAACCCAAAGCAATGTGGTAGTACTATATAAATGTACTTCTAGTACTTCTATAAATGTATCATGTTACCAAAGCATTACAACGTATTGGGTAATGTTATATTTTTAAACAGCATCTGTGGCATATGAAACATTTTACAAGCAAGTCGGTGTTGTATGACTCCATCACAGATTTTTCTTGCAAAAAGATTGTCCAGTAAAGAAGGATCTGCCAGAGGCACAAATATAAAAATGTAAGAATCCAGACTAAAAGACTCTCTACAGGTTAGTGAAATTAAGTCAGGAGAAGAGATGAAAATAGCAACTTAAATGATCACACAAATAAAGAGAGCACAGGCTTTACAGCTTTTTGGTAATTACTTTCATCAGGAGTTGGGATCAAAACCCAATGTTCCCCTTCTCATCAAGTGAAACATTACAGTGCTAGTGTTTATAGCCAGCAGCCTTACCACCACAAGCTGTGATCCTGGCAGGATTGAGCACATAGCATAAATGGTCAGAAGACAAATGAATTCTACAGAATGCAGTCTTGGTGCTCTATTGAATACACATATTCCTCTGAACCAATAACCCAGGGATATAAAATTTTGATTAATTAGCTTATTGAATAGTCGATGCGATTTGTATCGACTATTCTATTAGTTGATAAGGGCACCTCCGCCTTTGAAGTGTAGCAACAGCCTTTGAAGTGTAGCAGGGAGCATGGGGCCAGCTAGGGACTCAAGCAGTGCTCTGCTGGCCCTGTGCTCTGTACGGTGTTTCAAAATGGCAGCACCACATGGAGCCCAGGGTCAGCTGATCGGGCTCCACGTGGTGCTGCCACTTCGAAATGCCATGGGGAGCCCAGTGTCAGGGTCCACGTGGTGTTTCAAAGTGGCTGAACCGCATGGAGCCCAGGGTCAGCGGGAGAGTCCCCAGCTGGCCCCGGGCTCCATGCAGCACTGCCACTTTGAAACTCTGCAGGACACCCAAAATGGCAGAGCCACATGGAACCCGGGGTCTGCCCCCAAGTTCCATGTGGCACTGCTGCTTTGAAGCACCCCCTCTTCTTTCCGCTCCCTGCTGGCTCTTTCTGATAGAGGCAGCAAGTGGGGGGGAAACGTAACTAGTAGACTAGCATGTCGACTATCGGATAAGCAAATGCTTATCAGATAGTTGACTGGTCGTTTACATCCCTACCCAGCTTGGTGCCAAAGAGATGTTGAGCTAACAGAGGCGCTCTCTTTTGGATGAGATGTACACCAAGGCCTTCACTGTTTGTGATTAATAAAGATCTTGTGATACTTGTTGCAATGTTAGGTGAGTTTACTCTTGTTTCCTTGACAAATTCAAACTTCAGTAATTTCACTCAAGCTACCAAAAGTGTCTCTGTAGTTTAAATTAATTATTTTTTTCCTTCCTATCACCATGAGTGTAAGGCAAGGAAATGAAGAATGAGTGCTATATTCTTCTCCATGATTAGCCATTTATCAGTGGTAAGTGAATCCAGCTATATACAATCTGTAACATGTTTTTTTGTTTCCTCATAGTTAAAACCACTGAGGAAAAGAAAAGTATACCATTATTTTGACAATTTCCTTAGTTTCAAAAAAGCAGTCTGGAATCATTTATGTAAAACCTCATCAACCAGCAGAGTGAACTACAGGCAGAATGACGATCTCAGAACATCAGTCCTTTTCTGGTTTACATGTGAAAATTAGCCCTAGAATTGCATGTTCTTTTTCCATTTTGTCTTTTTAGCGGTTACTTTTGCTATCCGGTTTTCTGCCCTTCCTTCTCCCCATTCTGCAATCATATTTCTTAACTCCAGAAGTCTAATGCAGTATACAACAAGTTCGAACAGAGGAAGTTGATGGGAGCCTACTGCCAATTCTACTTTACAGTCACAGCTTGTTCCCAGAGCTCCATCAGCTGCTTACAATCAAGGGTCGCTGACTCAGTTCTGCTTGCTGTCCAGGTTTAATAGGTTCAGCTAGTTAATGAACGATAGCTAGATTGCATTCCAAGACTTCACATCATTTATGAAACAATTAAGTCTATACAACTTGGTCTGCTGGAGGAAATGGGGAAGTACCTTACTCTACTGGAAAGTTAAATGTAATGCATTTTTCAACTGAATGCTGCACCATAAGGAAAAACATCTTTGTATCTTCCCGTCAGCGGCACAGCCCTGGGCACCTGCATGGCACCACAATATGCCAACATCTTTATGGCTGACGTTGAACAACGTTTCCTCAGCTCTTGCCCTCTGACACCTTTACTCTACTTACGCTACATCGATGACATCTTTATCATATGGACCTACGGGAAAGAGACCCTTGAAGAATTTCACAAGGATTTCAACAACTTCCACCCCACCATCAACCTCAGCCTGGATCAGTCCACACGAGAAATACACTTCCTTGCCACTACAGTACAATTAAATGATGGATACATTTCTACCACCATATACCGGAAACATAGCGACCACTACACTTACCTTCATGCCTCTAGCTTCCATCCAAGACACATTTCTCAATCTATTGTATACAGCCAAGCCCTAAGAGACAACCAGATTTGCTCTAATCCCACAAACAGAGACAAAAACCTACAGGATCTATATAGAGCATTCTTAAAAATCAAATACCCACCTGGAGAAGTGAAAAAACAGATCGACAGAGCCAAAAAAGTACCCAGACATGAACTCCTTCAAGACAGGCCCAAAAGAGAAAGCAACAGAATTCTCTCTGTCATTACCTACAGTCCACAACTTAAACCCCTCCAAGGCATTATCAACAATCTACAACCTATCCTGGAAAATGACCCCTCACTCTCCGAGGCCTTGGGGGAAAGGCCAGTTCTCGCTTACAGACAACCCCCAACATGAAACAAATTCTTTCCAGTAACCACGCAACACAGCTACATCATAAGCATCCAGGAACCCACCCGTGCAATCAGCCCTGGTGCCAACTTAGCCCACACATCTACACAAGCATTTTTATCACTGGACCCAATCACATCAGCCACCAAATCAGAGGCTCATTTAACTGCATATCCACTAATGCAGGCCTGCACAACTCGGAAAGTGGCGAGGTCCATATTACTCCAAAGAAAACCGCTGCGGGCCGCAAGGGTAGGTTGGGGGGAGGAGGGCGTGAAACTTTATTAAGAATTTTTCAATTAAATCAAACAATTTTTTTTAGTTATTGTATTTAATTATTTTAACTTTATTCAAAAATTTTCAATTAAATCACACAAATAATTTTTTAAATTATTTTAATTTTTATTTATGAATACAGAGTGCCCATCCCCTCCCCTTGCTTGCAGCCTCGCTGCTGGGGGAAGCGTGAGAGGATCAAGGGGCAGCGTTGGGAAAAGGGGGCACCCCCTCCCCACTCCCTCCACCTCAGCTCCAGGCAGTGGGGAGCGGCCAACCCATCTCTCTCTCCCCACCCCAGGCCCCCCTCCACGCTGAGGAGCAGAGGTGGGGGGGGGGAGGCGCTGCTTCTGCTCCCTCCCTCCCCCCGCGGGAGCATTTTCTTTTTTAACTGGTCCGGCCTTCAAACCACCCCCCCCCCCAGTGGGCCTCTCCCCCCTCCCAGCTTCACCTGCCAGCGCTAGGATCTGGGCCTTGTGCAGCAGCAGGCGCCTGGAAGCAGCGCCTCGGCGCTCGGCTGAGCGCGCCTTGGGTGCAGGGTCCTGGCAGACTGGAGCAATCCAATGCCGAGCGGAGGCAAGCCTGGCTGGGCAGGCGCATGGCGCGGTGCGAGCCCGGCCCCAGTGCACTACCAGCCTCTCTGCCCCACACAGCGGGCAGGGGAGACCTGGGTCAGGGAGTCCCATCCACGCGGCAGTGCAGCAGGCAGGTGCCGCGTGGCGGAGTGACTGGGTGCTGGGGTGTTTTAGTGCCCCCCATAGGCTGGCGCCCTGGGCAGCTGCCCGGCTAGCCCGCCCCTTAATCCGGCCCTGGTCACGGGCCACACAGTGAGCCCCTGTGGGCCGTATGTTGCGCAGGCCTGCACTAATGTGATCTATGCCATCAAATGCCAGCAATGCTCCACTGCAATGTATTTCAGCCAAACTTGACAGTCTCTATGGGAAAGAATTAATGGACACAAATCAGATATCTGAAAAGGCAACACACAAAAACCTGTTAGAGAACACTTTAATCTGCCTGGACACTCATTAATGGATCTCCAAGTTGCTGTTTTATTTCAGACCAATTCCACAAGACAAATACACAGAGAAGGATTGGAGCTTTACTTCATGTTAATGGCTTGCACATTATCAACCAACCAACCAATGAAGGTACTAATGGTTCTTGATGTCCGTATGGAATCTGGTGTTGGTCATCTTCCTTTCCAAGTGCAAACTAATGGTTCTTATCAGCCTCTTGTAACTATTTAGTATTTGAGATGATACTAGACTAATTGTTGTTTAAGTTTTTCCTGTTACAGACTCACTATGCTATCCCTCTGAAGCTTATCTACTCACTGTCTTTTTTTCTTCCTCCCCTTCAATTTTTTTTCCTTCTCTCCCGTCCCCACCCCTTCCCTTATTTATTCTTGGATCTGGACTTCCAACACTCCAGTCATCTGAAGAAGTGGATTGTGCCCACAAAAGCTCTTGATACCATCTACATGTTTTGTTAGTCTTTAAAGTGCTACTAGACTATTTGTTGGTTTTTAAGTTTTTCCTGTTACAGACTAACTCGGCTACCCCTCTGAAGATCTTATAAACGATTCACTTTCTGTAGATAATGAAGAGGAAGATATAATTAACAAGCTTATGAAGGGCTGCCCTACCTAGACACATGTGGAATTAGGAAATGATTTCACAAGATGGTTAGATAAAGCCCAATACTGTGAACCAGCAGGAAGTATCTCATTGAGAAGCTAAAACTCCAGGCAAGAGAATTTTGTAAATAATGTAACTAGTGAAGCACCAGGATGTTTAATTTAAAAGACATTGCAGAGATACAATACATTTCACTTTTATGATGCTTTCCATAAAGAATCTCAAAGCACTGCACAAATGTTAATGGCTTATTAAGTATTATTCCTAACTTTGGAATAGGGGAAATGGAGGCACAAAAATTAACCAACTTGGGCAAAGGTACACCAGAACCCTCTTGTGAAATTGGGAGTAGAATCCAGATCTCCTGACTTACAACCATGTACCAAAAGCACACTAAGAAAAGTAAACCAGGCTTCTCTCACTCTTGCATTCCCCTTACCTTTGCCACTTTAACTGCATCTCCCAATATTCTCAAAGTCTCCTCTGGCCTCTTCGGATTTAAAAGTTCTACAACACGAGGCAGCAGCTTTTCTGGTGATCTTTAGAACAGTAGGAATGCTCTTGAATTAAGAACTCCCCATCACTGTCACCTGAGATTTACCTCTTTTCACGCCTCAGTCTCCAAGTCTTGTGGTTCAATCTGAAGGAGGAGAAACGTACGGACTGACGTGGCAGCTTCGCTGCTCCCCCCAGCCTCCCAGGGCTGATACATAAGCAACAGCTGCCACAGTTTCCTGCTCCTCTCCCTTGCTGGCCTTTTCAATACATGCAAGGCAATGGTACTGTTTGCTGCTGTTACCTTGCATTGAAACAGAACAGCCAAAGCATGACAGAAGAGAAAAACAAGACAGAGGAGAGAGGTGGCCTGGAGACAGCTGGGAGAAGGGAAGCAGGAAAAAAGAAGAAGAGCAGGCACCATGGCCATGACTCTCTTATATGGCTCCTTTACCTGGCACAATTATGCCATTTGTATGTCTCAGCAACAGTTACTATTTCCTAAAGCTGCTTAAAAGGATTACTGTACCAATAAAAAATAAAAAATCCCATCCTCATGACTGTCACTGCTGCAGATTGGGGAACCAACAAACCTACACTAGAACAGGGGAGCTCTGTAGTCTGAAGAGTCAAATTCCCCAACAGATACAGCCAAATAAGTTTAGTTTCTCTGTGGGAACACGACTTATTTTGCTATCTTAACTGAAGACGAATTGACAGAGAAATGACACTTTCAGTCGCTTACCAAAAACCTATGGTTCAATTTCAGAAATGATGACTCGTGTGATAAGAGACTGAATTTTTTTTAAATTAAATGCAAGAGTTTAGCCATGTGAAGTAAGGATAGGAGAAGGGTTATGTAATCTTTTCTCCTGTTACTCCCCATCCTTGATGCATGCCAGACAAAAATACATCGCTTGAACACATCTCACAAGACAATGTTTCACACTGTGAACGATTGATTGTCATGTGTCGTATGAAGCCAGTGGGAAGCAAAGGACAAAACGGAGCCAATGGGAGCCGCGAGGCTCCATAGCCGTGGCACGGGTAAATAAACAAACCGGGGCGGCCAGTTAATGGGTTTCTGAGAGTGATTTCACGGAACACTTTCAGAAACACTGGTCTAGTGAATAACACTTTGCCCAGCTCTAAAATCAGTAGCATTTGAAGGACCATCCCTACGTCTGCTAACCCATGTATACTTTAACTGCATCTCCCAGTACAAGCAAGCCATTTTGTTCTAAAACTTCCAGTGAAGCAGCAAGATACCAAAGCTCAGATGCAACTTCAAAACTATGTAAATATTGACACCATGCTCAGAAAACAAAAACTAGGTAGTCATACCACAGGGTCTTATTATACAATGTTAAAAAAAAATCCATTCGTTAATCCCCGCTCCAATTTCCATCCTTTGTGGGAGGGAACACAGGGGATATCTTAGAGCAGGGGTAGTAAATTGCTTTTTGTCAAGATCCAAATTGGCCAGTGTTTAGATTGCAAAGAAATATTTTTCCAACCTGCAATAACAGTAATGATAATAAGTAAATACAATTTTTGTGGCCCATTCCAAGGTGTCTAGCAATGTTGACTTGGCATGCAGTCAGCCTCTTGACCACCCTGTGTTAGAGTAACAGAATTCTAACTGAGGAACTGCAGAGAAAGCATGATGGGAATGGTACAATAGGCTAGATAAAACAGCTGAGCCTGCAGTAAAGACCATGTGTTGAAGAACGGCTTGGATGATTAATCTGAGCTGTAAACTCAGTCTGAAAGGAGAGAATCTGAATTCAAAACATCTGAAATACAGCAAATGTTACGTTTCCAGGTTGTGACACAGCAAATCCGGGAGGTCACTCACCAAAGAAAAAAAACAAAATGTGAATACTACCAAAGAGGGGAGGGGAGGAGAAACTGCATGACCTTGAACTAATTAGTTAAATTGTCAAGCAATAGGTAACACCGAGGCATCTTGCAACACAGTTTATATCTTGTCACCACAAACAGGTGCTGGGAAGTCCAGGGTACAAAGGGCCTGGAATGGATGGATGGATGGATGAATGGATGGATGGAAAAAAAATCCGTGGAGGATTTTATTTGACCAATTCAGATTAAGATGTTTAAAGGCAATTTCTTTCCTGGAATGAATAGTGATGCTCAAATGTGACAACAGCACTCTCTGACAAGTGAATATACCTCATATTTAGATTTTACTTTTTTAGGTGAGAATTTCCATGATTTTGTGGAAGAAGAAGTTAGGGGGGGTTTAACTGTTCTTTTCTGTATAGATTTCTATACCATACTCATCACCATTCTCTGAGATTTTTATTAAGCTTTCAGAAAAGACTACATAATTATTTTTATACCATCAATGCTATAAGCCTACTATTTACCATTTGAAAGGGGATGAATAAAAAAAAGTCCATTCCCTTTTCAGTGTGTATCAGTTCACTTTGCATACATTGCTATATGAAATATCTACGATTCTACACCTATAGATTTTTTAAATTAGAAAATGCTTTGACCCACAGATTTCCCCCCCCCCTCCTGCTGCTTTTCTTCACCCCTTATACCAGCCACCTCACTCTCCTTTCTTCTACAGCTCTTTGTTGCTGAATGTCAGGGTCATCAGTGTCACAGTCTGACATGATTAGTGTTGCTGACATTACACCAGTGTTCTAAGGAAGCAGGCAGAGGGCAGAAAAAAAAAAAAAGATTGCAGCCATTTTATGAAGGAGTCAGGCTAAAATATGTATCAACAAACTGAGTAAAAACTCCCACTTGCCAATTAAAATAAGGTTTTTGTATCACAAAGCTTTGTGCTACTTCTAAGCATCTCCATATTTTCAGACACATAGAATCAATCCATTTCTGCCTCTCCTGCCTGTATCTCTGAGGTATGTTCCTATTTTTGTGAGATTAAAGCCAAGGACTGAAATTACAGATAGAGCTTGAACCTGTGATTCAGCAGATTCTAATGTTCTGAAGTACGACAATCTGGGTACTCTTGAAAGATAGCAGCAGTCCATTACATGTATTGATTTGCAGCACTTTGTCAGCACTAATGATGTTATCTCATTAAAAGAGATAAATGCCCTACTGTTCTACCAAAAGCATCTGCTTCTTATTTCTCAATCTCACACTCCAGCAGGGCTCTCAGCAGCAAGCACAGTGAAATCAAATTGAAATCCAATGCAAAACTTGCTTACAGAGCTGCTTACTAAGTCTTCTTTTTAATTAGGTTTTTCTACTTTTCTTAAATGGCACTTCTGGTTTAGACACTGGGTGGGCGTACCACGAGAAGCAAAATTAGTTTTTTCAATCTATTAAATTTGAGGGAGCAGCAGCTGAGCACCAGTTAGAGAAGTTTTCAAACAAAGAGATGTAATTTACAATTTCTCAACATTACAATTAATCTTTGTGCAAAAATAACTACAGTATATGGCTGCAACTTTTGTCAGAATAGGTGAAATAAATATAAAGTAGCATTAATTATTCAGTTTGTTAACACCATGCAACATGTTGCTATGTGCATTGCAATGGTTTTGTTTCCCCAGATTTCTAGTTTAAAAAGGTAGCAATTTACCACAATGAATGTTTTATACATAATTCCTTTGTGTATAGGGTCTCTAAACTACACATTATTAAAGTCTATTAAACTCTCTATTTACTAATGTGTGTATGGGGAAATTATTACAATGAAGCAGCACCAGTATTTAAATTCCAGTTATTGAAGATGCTCTCCTAATAATCAATCCAGATATCTACTTTAAGATGCAGCTAAAATACTTTCAGAATGGCATCACCCATACTCTTTCCTACTATTGTAATATGAATTGCTTATGGCTACGTAGTTGATAAACAAAGTAAAACCTAAGACGTCTTTCAGAATTAATGTTACAGGTTGCTGCTGTCAGACTACTGCTCCCTAAATATCCGGACGTAGCACAATGCTTTGTTGCTATAGATAGATTCAACAATAAATAACCATCGGTGGCCTTATCTATCAAAACCAGTCTGGATGCAGTTATATCTGGGAAGCACTGAGCTCTATAAGGGCATGTCTACACAGCAGGGCTCAAGTCGAATTAAGCTACGCAACTTCAGCTACGTCAACTGTGTAGCTTAAGTCTAAATATCTTAACTTGGCTTTTGGCACTGTCTACACAGCAGGAAGTCAAAGGAAGAACCCTCTTCCTTCAGCTTTCCTTATTCCTCATGAAATGAGGGTTCCAGGAGTCAGAGTAAGGAGTCCTCTAGCTTGACATTATTTTGAAATAAAGGCTTGTAGTGTAAATGCGCACTAAATAACGCTTCTGTGTAGATGTACTCTAACTGACTTTAGATCCCATTACTGCACATGGCTCAATGGAGGAAGAACAATGAACTTGCACAAAACCCATTGACTTTGATTAGGGTCTGACCACAAGCAGACATCCAATACACCCAATCCCTAAGCTTCAGAGCCTGAGCTCCAGCCCAAGAACGAAGACCAAAACGGCTATTTTTACCGCTGTAGGATGAGCTGTGGTCTGCAGATCTGGCCACAGGCTGTTCTTGCTGTGTAGATGTACTTTTGTAGGTTAAACTCTCTTTGCAGAGTACTGAAGGAGTGCGTGGGAACTTTTTTTCAATCCTTCCTGATCAATCCCTTTCCAAATGCTGTAAGTTACTGATATTCTTCCAAGAAGGTGTTAGATTTCCATGAAATTAATTTCAAAATTTAAGTTTAGTTTAACCCAGTTAAATGTATTACAACAGCATTAGATCTAGGCCTCTAGGAAAGGCTTTTGGATTTTATTAACAGAAATAATAACATTTTATTATAAAAAGAGAAGGATGGTGTTTGGTTACATTACTGGGCTGGGACTTGTGATGTGAGTTCAGATCCATCAGGCTTTGGTAAATCTTTCCCTCTTGCTATACCTCAGTCCTTATTAGTACACTGGGAGGTACAACTTTCCTACCTCCAAGATATATGGACAGGGTAAATTCATATATGCCCATGAAGTTCTCAAACACTACAGAGATGAGGATTATGATTAGGTACTCCTAAGCAGAGGAATAGACAGTTTAACTAACTTCCCATCTAGCCATCAGCATAATCTCAACACCAATTAAATTAAACAACAGTTGTAAAGAACAATTACTACAACTAGTAAGCACAAGATAAAAAGGTGTGAAATAAGGTACCTGTAAGCCATCCTACCACATAAAGTAGCAATGTGATGTTGCTCAGTACTGTTACTTGTCTAGGTTTCCTCAAACACAGGAATACTCATAATTTAGATAAAAGAATATGTAACTCAATGTTGGTAATGTGGCACCCAAATCATTGTGCATACCCTGATGAAAAGAAGAGATCAAGCCATAGTTTAATCCTGAAAGTGATCTTGTATATACAGTGAGAGCATTCATGGCAAGAATGAACCAAATTTTGCCCACTCATACAGGTTCTGAGAAAAGTTCAAGCCCTCAGGCAGGCCTGTGCAGTTATGCTATTTCCATTGCAACCAGAGGTGTTCTGCAATAGTTCAGAGATCCTCAAAAAAGTACCACAAATGAGTGGACATTTTTTAACTACATGCTGATTCCCTATAAATCAATGTACAAATCACATTTCCTTTCTCAAATTACAAGCTATAGGCCAGATAGCATTCTCAGTTACACAAACACAACCCAATTACTTTCACTAGATTTACATGGGTAACAGAGCAGAATTTATCTTTGGTTAGTTATTTTTTAAAAGGCCAACATTTTCATAAATTACAGTAAAGAAATGTTTAGCTTAAGTAAGAGAAGCATTCCTTTAATCTTTTAGAAATCAGACCTATTTCTTGATCAGAGAAAAAGGGTAGGAAGATTACAGCTAAGAAGTGAAATCTACTATCTGTTCATTTCTACTGTAGACGAGCAATCAAAGAACATTACAATACCAAATGATATCCCTATTCATAAAGGGAAATAACACTTTTGAAAAGGGTGTGGTTTTATCATGATTTTAGTAAGCTTATTTTAACATCCCACCACTGCAGAACAAAAAAGTTCATATAACATTTAGCCACAATCCTAAGGAATCTCTCAGACAGGAGTGGAAGAAGGTACAAAATGGTAAATGAGAGTCTTGTCACTATCACAACATGGAATAAAAGTTGGAGGTGCAAAAATTGCCAGAGGCTATCCAAAGTACTGACACTTACTAGCTAAAATCACTGTGTAAAAATCTCCAATCTAGTATGCAGTGCTACTATAATTAAAAAAGGCATTATGATATGCCTCTAAAATATCCCTCTCCTTTGCTCTTACACAACTGTCTTGGCATTGGTGATAGCACATGACAGACATACGAGCATCAAACTGTAACCTGACAAAGTGGTATTAACATTTACCTGGTGTGAAAGTTGTGATGTAGCCTTATACTTACACTTCTGTACAGGCAGTGAAAGCAGCTGCTTCTGCCAAGCAGTCAGTCATTCTGTCTATCCTGCTATCTATAGTTCTGAAATTCATGTGTCACCAACTGCAGTGAGTCTCCAGATCTAATAAAAATACCATTCTCTACTTCTTTAGGAGAATAAATGTTCTCAGCTGGGAAGAAGGGACTTTTCTATATTGCAATCATGCCAGCTGCATCTCCAAACATTTCCCAATAAGGTGAAATATAGTATCTTTGCAGTGATGTTTATCTAACTAAATTTTTTTCCTATCAACATTAGGGTTAAATATTAAAATTTTGCCAAAGAAATTTTAACTCTTTGGCATCCTCTTACTTCCATGAAAGCCAACTTGCTAATCATTTAAGTATTTACTCCCATGTTCACAGTTAATTTCAGAGCTTAAAGATGAAAGAGATAGCAGACCCAATGGGAAGAGAGCTCTGAGATGGTCTCAGATCAATTTGTGAGCAGGGGAGAAATTAGCTATATTTAAAACTAGCTAACCAAGCAAGTTAACTAATGTGAAGCCAGTCCTGCTGTTGCAACTGTGGAAGACAACATTAGGCCCTGGTTAATATTATTTTATTTCATATTCAAATACATTTTATCAAATATTGAATGTACCATGCTCACCTAGTACATGTAGTGCTTGACCAGAAAAAATTCCTTCAAAAAGGGAATTTTTTTTTGTATATTTAGAGTTCTAAAATCATGTAATGCAGCGAAGTTGTCAGAACTGTATGCCTACTATTTCATCTAGTCACAAAGGTGAGACAACTGGAAGAAGCCAGTTTCTGAAAGGTATCTGGAGTTTGACATCCATCCAGATATTTTAAGTGTTCCAGTGACAAAGTAAGGAACAGCGACACCATTCATAGATTCAAAAGCCAGAATGGACCACTGTGATCACCTAGTCTGACCTCTCGTATAACATAGGCCACAACCTCCCAATTCCCAAATAAATTCCTACAGCATATATTTTGGAAAAGTCATCCAATCTCATTTTAAACACGGCCAGTGTCTTTTCTAATTTTGATATTTTATTTGTGTTTAACCTTTACTTTATGTTTTACAGTTATTTTAAAATTCAGTTGAACTATTGCTCACAACTATTATCAATCAATTTAATGCACAGAACTAATCCATCAATTCATCTACACTTTGCTAATGTTAATGTTGGTCCCAAGACATGAGACACAAAGTGGGTAAGGTATTATCTTTCATTAGACAAGTCTGTCTTTTTCCAACCAGAACTAGGTCCAATAAAAGGCATTACCAGGTCATTGAAAGAAGGCAGATTTCAGTTTTGACTTTTATGTGGAAATATTGATCTACTGTGCAAAGTGCTTCAACACTGGCTGCAGTATAGACTGTTAAAAATTCAGCTGCAAAATATGTTGTTGACATTCAAAAAGCTTTTTTTACAAAGTTTAAGAAAGATTATGGCAGGAAGCCTCTAAAAGCACCCTGATTGATGATAATTTGTTTACTGGGTTCAAGCAAGAAAAGCCTTCTCTCTAGACTGTTCTCAAGGTGAAGACTGACATAACAATTAAAATAAAAAATTTAAGCAGACAGGACATTTATTTCAATACCAGGAGACTGAGGAAGGAGCCATGAAGTGAGGAGAACAGCACATTGTGCTATTAAATAGAAAGGTAGGAAAGCAGGTGAGCAGCCTGTGAAAACAGGTCTTTGTAGTGCATAGTTGAAGGAAAGACTCGTTAATGAAATTAGCTCTAAGGGGAAAAAAACAAGCAATGATAATTTTAATAGTTGGTAACACCACAGGCACACCACTAGCAAGAAGCTAATGGATTGTTCAGACAAATTATCAGAAAGTTTGAAGACCCTGATCCATTACTAACATATGGACTGCAAAATGTGCTACTATAGCAGTATCAGAGAAGATGCTTGATCATCAGAAAACTCACAAACATTCCTTCTAGAGAGTCTTTCCCAGGTCTTATGTGGGAATTAAGAAAAAGACATTCCTGTATGTGTCGTTCATTTGGATCAATGCCTAATTATACTGATAAGCAAATCTTTTAAAGGGCTTATATTTTTATGTTCTGTGGAAAGGATGGGAAAGAAATGTAAACTTGTTTGATCTACAGCTGAACAGGGACCTTCTAACAAAAGTTTCCTCATGGATATTCAGGCTTGCTGATTCCTAGATGACTGATTCCAGAGTTTTGCTTGAGCTGAGAGAAATGTACTGGTCAGGGTTTTATTTCAGAGTGGATTCCAAACTACTTCAAGTGGTTAACAGGACAGCTAACCAGGAGGTTCTCTCTATATGAAGAGAGGAGAGGAACGACATAACATCTCCTCTTGTTGCAAATCTCCTTAACTACAAAAAGAAATCAGAACTGTTTTCTCGTAGTATACAAAAAATTTATTTTGACATGATGCCATCTTAGACCTCTGGATGGGAGGGGGCTGCATGTATTTATCCCCCTGGGAATATTTCTGGAGAATTTAAATTGAATGCTTCTACTCAGAGTGAATCCCCAATATCCTATGCTGAGCTGCCCTGAAGATCTGTACAGGAAGGAAAATGCCCCACCCCACACTTTCAGCCACCTCATATTTCTTCATAAGAGCTACCTCTGTTTTCTATCTAAGGAAACTGTGCTTGTTAACAGTACAAATGAGCACTTGTATGAAATTATTGCCAAGCCCACTTTGGGAATCACTTGCCAGCTTCTGATCTCCCCAAAAGGAGTTGCAGTATAAAGTTTGTGCACACATCTGCTGGATAGAATGGATAGAAAAGCATCTGGGCTCTTATAGCATGACTTCACAAACGATGAGCACTGAGTAAATGAGCCAGATTACCTGGTTCATAAGAGAACATTCTTTGGATCTGCAAGTTTTGCATCAGAAAGGTCTCCTAGATTTTTGTGAAGAACTGAAGACCTCTCCACCTGAAACACAGCAACAAAAAAGCCTCCATAAAAATGAACACCATAGCCTTACTGAATCTAGGAAGTGTGCACTCTAGAAATCCCTTTCAGGATTGCAGTTCATTATGAAGAAATATAGGTAAGCCAGGATATTCTTAAACCTAAATTCCATCACCTTATTGATCTGCCTGGGTGCAGAGTAGGGGCGTAAAAGGATAAAAGTACTAAATGTGTAACCGATTACAATTCATTTGGTTCACAGTTAAACACTGCTGGCTGGCAGCACCACAGGCCGCCAGCCCTGAAGGGAGTTTAACTGGTAACCGGAACCTATCAGCATCAGCTTATTGGTTTCTGGCTTAACTTTTAAATCCCCAGTGCAGAGCCTCATGGATCCATCTTTTGACCTGGCTAATAGCCATGAAGACATCTCATTTGCTAATTATACACTGGCCCTGCTGTGGTACAGTAGTGTGTCCCATGTATGCCTTCAGAGTTCTTGCAATCGGTTCTTGGCCTTAGAGGCCTATATTCTTCAATTACTCTGGTGACAAAATGCACAAACTGCCAGATCACCAGAGACAGAGCAAGAACACAATTTAGAACTATTGTGTAGAAGCAAAAATGAGGAAAGGAAGTGGTATATTGCTGTGACTGGCAGCTAACAGCCTGCTGATGTCACAGGTTAGAAGTAAATGTTGCTCCCTGCACTGGTGGCAAAGAGAGAGAGAGCGAGAGAGAGCGAGAGCACAGCCAATATATCATGGCATTTTTTAAAACCTGAAAAACACCTGTCAAAGAAAATACTTTTAAAATCTGTTAGTAACCCAACATCCAGAAGAGAAAATTGCTCATGACAGCAATGAAGAAAAATTACTTTAAAAAATTCTTCCTCTATCTTACACATGTTGCATAGACAGAAATACAGAAACATGTCACAAAACATGGAAGCACTTGAATATTCTCATTCCAGACTCCTCAATTTGAGAAGGAAGCAGTGCCATTGTGAATAAACGTATGGAAGAAGGCAGTGCCAGAAAAACTGCTGGTCTGAAACAGGAGCATAGAACAAGACATAGTGGGTCTCCAAGAGTGGATGTGAGTTAAAAATTAGCCTGCTCATCAGCACACCTCACAGGGAAGTTTTCTGAAGGAAGGTAAGCAGCAATGAAAGTAAGGGGAAAGAAAGAAGGAGAACAGATCAAAGTAGGGGTGGGGAGATCTGCCCAACACCAAAGGCAGATCTCCTGAGACGTGTCTAGGCTGGCTGGCTGTCCAAAGCAAAAGAGCAAGTAGTGAGAAGAGATCAGCTCTTCATTTTCAAAGCAGTGAAACAAGCATTTTTTGTTTTTTAAAAACTGGGACATTTTTTAGGGGTACAGGAAACACACAGAGATTTTTCTCCTGTCAATATATAGCGGATTTAGAGCATTAACTTCCCTTATCAGGAGTGATACTGATATTTCCAACAGCACTTAAGGGAGGTAGATGCTCAAATCTTATTGAATTTCAGTTGGATATGGCACAATGGCATCCTGCTCCATGACTAGGAATCCTATGCACAATACAAATAAATAACCCCACAACAAAACCAAAGTCTAAGGGGAGGGGGCATGTTACCTCTATTTTGTAAATGGGCAAAGGCTTCTTAAAGAGAACAGAACACTTCCTGCACATCGAAAAGCTTTTATGTCAAAGCTGAGAATAGGACATTGAACAATATACCATGACCAGAACTCCCCTCCCGCCACAAAATCCTGCAGTAGTTTAGGATGAACATAAAGAGGGAAAGAATTAGGAATGTTAAAATACGCACCTGCCATCCCACGCTACTGCCTCTGATACAGTTATATTACCAAAATATATCATTCCTTTAATTTCTAATATTAAGAAAGTCTGGCATATTAGCAAAGTTACTACTTCAGGTTTTTTTTAGGAAGTGCAAGATAAACATAATCTTGTAAAGATAGTCTATTTAAAACCTTACATAAACAAGTTTGTTCATGTATATATTAATCAACCTCAGTTTTCATTATTTACCACTAAAATATAAAATGCTGTAAATCTGACACACTCCCAAATCCTCTTTTTTTTTTAAAAATAGCACTAAAGAGCATTTTGGTTGCTCTGGGTAACAAACCAACTCAATTGAATAAGTGTAGTCTATTTTCTGGTATAATGAAGATCATGCCATGACTGATTTAAAAATGAAACAAATGCTTTGCTATAGCTAACAGTGTTTAGTACAGTACGCTTACTTACAATTGTGCATATCCCCTTCCCTCCATGGTTCTATTAAATAATCTCTGGAAAGAATTAACCATGAGTAATATTCCAATTCTCCCTGTTCCCCATCCCTGGCAACCCCAGTCATGCTGGCATGAAGACAAAGCAAACTCATATTGCATCAGAGAGCCAACTCATTTTCTATAAACCTTCCAGTTAGTAGTTTACTGCTACTGTAATCCTGTGCTGACAACAGTGCACCCTTCGTTTTGTGCATGTGCGTGTGTGAGATTTTAAGATTTTCTTAATGAATAATCTGTTTTCAAGTAATTCTCTACACTGGCTCCACCCTGTACTGTAAACTAGACATTACCTTATACAAGAATGAATCTGCTGCATTCCTCTGTCTAGCTGCCTCACAGCCGATTTCCTACACTCCCCATCAGAATCAACGGCAACACTGTCTCCCACCCCTTTCTCCTCCTCTCTCCCGCCACCCCCCTCCTTTTTTTTTTCTTCACTGCCTCACTGTGTTTTTGTGTAAATGATCTCACATGACTCAACAAATCCATCTGCCTGGAGCAGGCCAAGTTTGGAGCCTTCCCAGGAGGGAGGAGAAGAATTGCTTTGTGGAAAGGACCTGGAGCTTTGCCCTTTCTCTGGATCAAATTACCCGCCTGTCAGGCCTGACGGATTTGGCTAAAAATAAAAGGAAGCAGGCCATGAAAAGCAGATGAATGAGCTCAGCAGTTCCTTAGATAACATAGGCTTGGTGTTGCCCAAAGCTCCCACAACAGAAACTTCAAATGCTGGGCATGTAAGTGCAATGCTGCAATTCAAGCAAACTTGGTTGTTTAAAAAAGTTGTTGAAAACAAACAGATTAAAGACAGACAGACGGAGAACAAGAAAGCTGACTGATGTAAGTTCCTATCTTATAAAATGCAAAAGATAGTGCATTTGCACTGCAGGGAGAGGAGAGAAAGACATTTTAAAACTAGATATGTCAACTTTTCAGTCTATGCCAGCAAATAGCTAAAAGTCGTTTGTGTAAATGTATGCCCAGAGCCCGCAGTGGGTATTAAGCACTTAGCTTGGCAATGTAATGACACACTGTAACAATCTGTAATGTGAAGCAGTCAGCAAAGCCCTGGCTCTGAAAGCTATTTCTCCTAACCATTAACCATATGTTTGGCTCCTCAGCTATCCGACCGGGTGTTCCAGCTTACCATCTGGTTCCTATCCACACAAGCAACTGTAAAGCATAGAGTATTTCCCTCTGGAACTGCATGTTTCTTTCTGTCTCTCTCAGCTTCCTCCCAGCAAGCCTTCCTTCTCATTCACCACTTTCAAAGCAAACTTTTCCTCAAATAATGCCACCAAGGCCTTTACTATAATTACTCAGGAATGTACTGCTATACTGTAAACAAGGCCAGGAGTGACATTCCAGTTGTACACAATGATGGCTCACATACGTGTGCGCACACACAAAACTGGAAATGACAACAGCTGATACATCATGTTAAAAATAGAAGCATTCTTCACAGATCCAGGAGTAGTTTTATCACCCTTCACACCCGCTACACTTTCTGGGAACTGTGCTTTTAAATTCTCCCCTCTAGTTCCTATCCCTTTACATTCAATCCGGATTACATCCACTTCATTACTACACAGCAGTACATTTTCAATAATGAATTCAGCAGCAGAAGTATGGTAAATATATGCCCTGTCTCCAAAGATAGCTTCGTAGGCCCATCTATTTTTCAGAACACAAAGGAACTTTTAAAAAAGTTAAGGAGAGAGGAAAGATTTTTGGAGAAAATGGAAACTTGGTGATTACTGAATAAGCTTCTTTTAAAAATGATAAAAAGGCTTTTATTGTATTTCATTACATTTTTTTAAAAGGCTTGTACCATACGTCTGTTTTATGATCTTGTGAATTTTAACTAGCATTTACATTCTAAAGCATTTTTATCCTACTCTGTTTCTAAAGTGGCCTATGGGAGAGCAACAATAATTTTTTCCCTCAGGTTGTCTGATTTAGGATTAATCATGACATAATATAATATATTCACTGATGCAAGCAATAGGAAATGCAGCAAATGCCATCCTTGCTTCATTATAAGAAAATTTACAACTGCAGTGAATCAGGTGTAGAGTGTTTATTCTAGTTACCGGTGCTACCAAAAAGAAAGGGGGGGGCACTATTCTTACAAGTGTGCATGCATAGGGACTATAAACATACCACACATTCATATTTCTAGGAAACTGATTTCTTTTTAACATAATGAGCTTTTCTACCAAGATATATGGAGCAACTCTATTGCTAGAATAAGCAGTTTTATATTAAAGAAAGGCAATAGCTCTCATATTTCTCAGGGAAGCAGAACAGTTCACACCAACTCTGGTGTTTTCAAATGTCAGTGTTCTGTCATGAATCTAAAAGTGCAAAGCTGTGACTATGCCATCTCCCGCCTCACCAGCCAAGACAGAATGGCCAGACGCTAACAGAAAGGAAATGTATAGGGATTACTAGTTCAGAACGGATTGATTTAAGCTGTCTTCCTCTGAACATTACATTACTGCTAATAATGATCATCTTCAACTTGCACTGAATCTCTTATTAAAACAGAGGCACAACTTTTCCAAGTGTCCTCTAAAATTAAGAGAATGAAGTGCAGAAGGCCTACTGCAGGCCCCAGTCAGCAATGAGATTGATCCTCATGAGGAACCCCAGCAACTTCACTGGGGCTGCAAGCATACGTGTTTGCCCACAAAGACCCAGTTGCGGGATCAGGGCCACAGTTACAAACTCCACAGTTAGTAACGCAAACTCCTACTGTGGGGATATAATATCTACAGTCATTTTTAAACTTATAGGGTGAAAGCACGATGTATAAATTTTAGGCTTAAATATTCCAGGTTGTCTACACGGTGATATAATACACATGGCAGGGATGTGTTTTCTAATGCACACTGTGTTGCACATTAATAGGTCCCTGTAGATCCTGCTGCTGTTCATTAGATATTCCACAGTGAACTTAAAGGTATGGCTGGGAACTACCAGGGAACATTAAGTGCACTCCAACAGGGTCTATATGGATCAATTACTATGCAACACCCCCACACAGGCACACCACACTATGTAGAAAAACACTAAAAGAGGATCTAAATTAGTTAGGGTACATCATTTATGACACAATGTAGCAAACATCCTCCTGGTGTATTTAAATGTTCTTAATCCCATTTTAGGTTTCTTAAAATATTTTAAACACAAAAACCTCACACTGTTTGCTCACTTCATAAGATAAACTAAAACCCCACCCTTCATAAGGCATTCAGAAAAAACAAGGATTCACGGAGGATAGTCTTGCCTTTGAGCTGAACCGGAATACTTAAGATTATCAGAAGTTATGAAATGAATAAAGAGGAATGGAAAAGAATAGCTTCTTGCCTGACCACCAATACTGGTGGTGGTGGTGATAGTGGTGTGTGTGGTCATGCAATATAATTGTTATAGATTTTTCAGGCCCGAACAACTCATTGTGCTCATCTAGAGTCTAGACCAACCTCCTGCATAATACAATACTTCCCCAAATTAATTTTTGCTCCAAGTCCAACAGCTGTGGCCTAGCTAGACTTATCTAGATTTAAAAATTCCCAGTGATACAGAACTTATTATGGCCCTTGGTAAGTTGTTCCAATGGTGAATTACCCTCACTGCTTACAGTTTGCAACTAATTTCTAGTTTAAATCCATCTTGTTTAAACTTCCAACCATGTATCTTGTTATTCCATGTCACCTTAATGTGCTTATTCAATCCCTGACAATGGGCCACCCTGTTAAATTATATCAAGTCAAATATTTAAATAGGAGTTAAAGGTAATGCCAGGTACTACTTGAATCCACTGAACTGCCTTCCCAGGACTGGTAGTTTGCAATCACATTTTTCCTATTTAAAAAAAAAAAGTTTTTCTCCCCATTACACTGGGTAAAAGCCAATAGCAACAAAACAGAAAACTGATTAACTATAAAGGATTATTATTTGTATTACAGTGATGTTCAGGAGTCCCAGATAAACTGGTGCTCCTGTTCTCTAAGACAGACACAAGTAACAGCAAGAAAGTCTTTGCCACAATCAGCTCGCAAATCAAAAAGACAAGACCTACAATGTAGAAGGAGAACCAAAAGTGACTTGTCCAAGGCCACATTTGTCCAAGTGACTTGGACACTGGTTACAGTGATTTGTCCACAGTCAGTTGCTCACCATCCTAGAATTTATTAGCTCTACTTTTAGGGATCAAATTCTCCCACTGATAGGCAAAAAGCCAACAACATATAATCCACATAAATCATCCTGACTTCAGTGGGAGAGCCGACTTGTAGAATAAACACCCAACTGAAGGTGTTATATAATCGAATAGAAATTAGGCTAGGCTGCAAGGATCTTAAATTAAAAAGCTATTTTGTGGTTAAAATCCTGAAAATTTGGGACGTAAAATCCCATTTAATTGGCTAACCAGTTAAACATATTGTTTACTAGTTAACCAGTTAAAGAGGGGGCGAGTGGGTAGCAGGGGCCTGGCATACCCCCACCACCACAGGCAGGGGCTGTTCCAGCCCAGCCAGAGCAGCCCCTGTCTTGCACCCTGCCCAAAAGATGGGGAAATGCTCCAGCCACACCCATAAGCCTCACCTGTTAAGTGCGAGGATTACCCGTTAAACCTTCACATCCCTACTGGAAATGCCATTAGCCTAGTTATTCTGAGTGCTTTTTAAAAAAGACACACTTCCTTAAGCATGCAATATTACCCAACGATTTATGTGAGCCCATGGATCATGACTCCACCAAGGTCTGAAACACATCAGCATACTGACAGTGGAACTGGTAATGCCTCCTAGAGTTAAGGTTACCCAACATTTCCCATTATGAAGACGACACTTTTAGTTGCTTACAACTTTGACAAACTTTAACCATTTGGGCTGAAATTTCCGATCCTGGGTGTCTGTGTCAAACTGAATTTTGTTGGAAAATTTCAGCCATGTTGGTTCAATTGTTTCTCAAAACAAGGTTAGGACCAAAAAAACCATTTTGCCCATGTGAAATTTTATTGTTTTGTTTTAAAAGTTCAAGTCCCCACATATTTTTGAGCATACACTTTCAATTAGGCAAGGGTTCCCTTTTTATTATGGAAATACCTTTTGCTGTCCTCATGAAAATCAGGGAAGTGGTAGTGCAAATGAAGAGTGGTAGCTATTTGACTGGGTGTGCACCAAGATCACAGGAAGAACTGGGGGTGGGGTGAGAAGGACACTGGGACTGGCTGAACAAGAGGAGCTAGGTGAGGAGGGGAAAAGGGGAGGGAAGACAAAGAAATGTAGGACTGAAGGGACCTCAAGAAGTTACTAAGTCCAGTCCCCTGCACTGTCAAAGGACCATATAAACCTAGACCATCCCAGACAGGTTAAACTAGTACTAAAAACCTCCAGTGATGGTGATTCCAAAACCTTCCTTGGTAACCTATTCCAACTACCCTTATAGTTGGAAAGTTTTTCCTAATATTTAACCTAAATTTCCTTGGCTGTAGATTAATCTCATTACTTATTATCCCACCTTCAGTGGGCATGGAGAACAATTGATCACCGTCCTCTTTATAAATTGCCCTTAACATACTGGGAAACATATCAGGTCAGCGTGGACCACCTCAGAGTTTTCTCAAGACAAAACATGCCTAATCACAAAGACTGCAAGTTCTTAGCTAGGCACATATACTAAAAATAAAAGTAAATTGAACATGTTTTCATCATCACCAGGAAATTACTGTGCTGCTAAGGTATCCCTGGAATTCAAACCTCTTTGGTAATAGGTGGACATAACTGATCAATAAAAAGCCCTGTCAGAATCCCCATCAAATTAAATTGATGGGGGAAGGGAGAAGGCTGTGCGTTGCCAGGGCTCCAGCAACAAGCATCACCTCAATCTTCCTTAATGTTGTCAGCTAGAGAAGATGACTCTCAGCTAAGTCCCTATCTCAAACAAACAAGGAAACTGCATTAAAAAGGTGACCGAGCTGACTTATTAGCAGACTGATGTCACTGCGACCTAAAATTCCTCTGCCTCATATAGATGAGGAAATGCAGCGACAGCATATAAATGAGGGCCCCGAAGCTGGGTGAAGAGTTGCTGAACACCACCATAAGGTGGTAATGAACAGCCACCTACTTTACCCTGCCAGATACCACAGACCTGTAAGCAGACACTGATGGGCAATATATTAAAAGGCTGCTGACGTATTTAAGCACCATTATAGACACACATTTGTAGGACACAATGACGCTATTACCATTTTCATCCCCCACAGCCCCCCCATGCCCCAGAAAACAAAAATGGTGGACTCTAGGCAGTCAGAGGAATATGGATGAAGTTGGAAGTGCCTTGACAAGAAGTAGATAAAATTTCTCAAATGGGAAAGACTATAATTGGCAAAGTCATTAACATCAAACAGTGGCTTCCAAAGAAATGACTTACTACAATTTGAGGGTGGTTGGCACTTTGCCCTCTTAGTGAGCAAGATTAAAAATCTCTTCCTACAACAGGCCCAAATCCCCTTCTACTGGCTTTTACCAACGATGTTGACAATTTCTCTGCTGCTTGACAATACTATCTGATTATAAACTGTTGTATGATCCTTGTATGTAAATACTTTGTAAAAAAAACAAACAAACTGTATTGTAAACAGTTTCCAGTTACTCAGGAGTTTGCAAGTACATTGGCATATACAAGGTATTTTCTCACAATGCTATACAAAATACTAATTTGTTCAGCTCATCTTCTATTTAAAGATACCAATCTAGAAGATGCAAATAAGTGCTTAAAACCCTGAAGTTATTTGTGAAGAATAGCACTAGATAAGTCTTCAAACATGAGACAAATAGCTTAAATCTATCTAGAATCTGGACTCAAAACCCTCAAGCCTAAACTATTTGAAGTTTTTATACGTCCACTCTGACTACATTTCCTTCTTTATGTCTCATGATACTAGACTTCAACATTTGATGAAAAAAATGTGTACAGAATCTTTCTGCCTAAAAAGAGTGAAATGCTACTGTGTACAAAATAAAAGTGCATGTTGTCAACATGAACCCTTTTTACACACATTCGAACTCTGTTTCTCAACTGAACACCACCCACCCTTGAAATCCTGTACCAGCCAGATTAGCAAATGTGCACATGCTTGTACTCTTGCAGAAACAATAGTTTCTTTCAGTCCATACAATCGTCTGAAGAAATAGGCTAAAATGTCATGGGAAAAATTAGGAAATATCTACATAAAACGGTTCACATCAAGAAGGGTGGAAGTGTTCAATATAGCCCAGAAGAAGAGAGTTGTTCATAGAGTTGTTGCTAGTCCTTTTGTTTGAAAAGAGACTTCTTTTTGCTGACTGCTCAAAATAGAAAAGTGGTTGATGTTGCATTAGATTGGGGCAGGGAAACTTTTTTGGGTTGGAGGCCGCTGACCCACATAAAAATCAGTCAGGGGGGCGCACGCACAAGTGAGAAGCAAAAACAAAAAACAAAACACAAACCCTTACTGATTTGGGTCCCAACTGAGAAGGAGAAAGAAACTCCACATAGTCCCCTCACACACTAGAGCCTACAGGGGCCCAGGCTAGTAGATTTTGTGTGCTCCAGCCCTGTAGTAGGGCAGTGGAGGGGCTGGAGTGCTAGCACAGGCTCCCCAATGCTGTGTTTTTGCCATAACCAATCCTTTATGGCAAAAAATTTCTATTTTGCATATTTTGTGTTTTCTTTAGATTCACAAAAAAAATCTTAATAAAATGCTGCTGGACTCTCATGCTACCAAGTGAGTTCCAGGGAGAGGGAGTTGCAGGATGGGTATAAATGCTAACATCACTCACTTCCCTCTCCATCCATTCCTGCCCACACACACTATTGGGGAAGGTACATCTTAAAGATAGTGTAAAGCTGGCTAAGTGCTCTGAGCAGTCTGATGATCCATGCATCTGAGTCCACACTATTCTTAAGCAGCACCTTCTCATTCAACTAAGTGTACTGTGGCAGGTAAGAAGCTTCAACAAGGTAAGCTTGCAGCAGCAGACGGAGTGATCTTTCTGACCTCTGTCCCAGAGGGTCCTAAATACCAAGCTGGATGGTTTTTATTTGGGTAGGGGTGTGTGAAAAGACTTTCCCACTGACATTGGGGTTGGGAGTCTCTGCATTATAATACAAAAATATATATTCTAGAACTATAGGCTACAACACAACTACTGTGATGGATCACTTGAAATTGGTCTATTTTGTTTGTTTCCTCAGAAGCATCTGGCTCTGGTCACTGCCAGAAGACAGGACACCATTGATGCAAGCCAGCATGGCCTTTCTTATCTCATTAGATCAGTAACATTTTTCAATTATAATTCCATAAAGTTTATACCTACTTTAGGAAACTAAAATAGGTTTCTTTATCAAACGTGGCTTTTCTAGGCATGCTGGCCTGGGCTTACACTGATTTTTTTTTAAAGGAACATAAAATCCCATTTAATAGTTAACTGGTTAAACCGGGGGGGGAGACTGGAGCAGCCCCTGCACTGCGGACAGAGGTTGCTCCAGCCCAGCTGCTTCTGACCCTGTGTTGGCTGCTGGTTCCCAGCCCTCCACCTGCAGTGATGCTCACCATTAAGAATGATGCTTCCTAAGTTTGTTTGTTTGTTTGGTTGTTTTTCCTTTAAAAAGTAGCTCCTAACAAAAATTCTTGTAATGTCCATTCAAATACAAAAGCAAGTTAAGGATAGCAATTGTGGCTCAAACTCTAGTTTTAGCTTCTAATATAAACACCCGTGTGTTCTTAACTCTTACATGCACTTCTCTGGACCCTCTCATTTGTTAAGGTTTTAGGTAGTAATTCATAAAGATCCGCCAATGTAGTATTTTTATAATGCGTCAGTAAATCAAAATATGATTTGTTATGTCAGGCTGTACACAACCATATGGGAATGCCAGAATTTATCAAGCACTATTACTAATAAGTGAAGCTGTAAAATGAAAAGCTGTAAAATGAAAAGCAAAGTCAAAATGGATGTTTACGATCCACACACCAGTTCCAGATGAGTCCAGGCATCTTCTGGTTGGTTATGTCCTGAAATCCCTTAAACTTTAACCCTCCATTATACAACTGTGGATGGTCATATCGTCTATAGAAGAATCGAATCACATCTTGAATCCCATGGAGCTTTTGTGGAAATAGGTGCCATAGGTTAATTGTATTACAGCAGTAAATGGGACACTGTTAGATGAACAATTTCATGTTTTAAAAGAAACAGTCGTTCCTACACTGTCTTTCTTGATGGGATTAAAGAGATCACCCCCATCGATTACATTTTTCATTTTCTTCCCTAACTGTTCTGTAATGATGCAAGGGAATGATTTTTCTTTCTGATGACTCAGCTACTGCCTTGTTGAGTGAAACACTCAACTCCACTAGCAACCCTTCTTTCACCCTTTGTGTCCAACTGAAGGAAGTTGCAGCTTCAACTGGCTGTCAGAGTTCCATGTCCTCACTTAAAACTGTCTTCAGGAAAAGATGTTAGATACCAGAAAACTTTACAGTGTCAATAGAAATGGACAGATATTTAGGAGAGAAACTGAGCAGAAGAGATCTCACTCATTTGTCCTCTGTCCTCATTATCATTCCACCATTATAATAGGAAACAGAATACATCATGGCAAGGAGCACTTTGGGCTTCCCATTGCTTACAGTTGTCCCTGGTCTCTTCTGTAGGGACCTTCCATCAATTGAATGTTTAGTTCAGGGTTTTAAAGATCTTCTCACTTCCAGACTGGTCTGAATCACCCCAGAAGGGGAATGGAAGCTCAGTCAGGACTTCAACCTTCTTCTCAACTCTGCAGCACTGTCCTCAAAAGAAAAACAACTGCAGGAAGGGACATATGAAACTCCTTAAGTCCAGTGCCGAAAATATTCCTCATTAGTCTTGAGGTTAACACAAACTGAAGCATAAAATCCAAGTAAGTCACTGTTTTTAAAATACAGGAAAACCCTTTTCTTTTTTAAAAAGAGAATGGATTCCCAATTACCAGTGGCTGTCTCAAGGATGCATAACTTGAACTAGGGATGCTAAATTTCAAATAATTAACTAATCGAATAGTTGATGGGATTTCCATCGACTATTCGATTATTGGATAAGGTCTAGTGTGTTCCGCCTTTGAAATGCACAAGAGCCCCACAGCGGGCTCTTGTGCATTTCAAAGTGGAAGCATTGCATGGAGCCTAGAGTCAGCAGGGGACTCCTCACTGGCCCTGGGCTCCAGGCAGCATTCCAACTTTGAAATGTACAAGAGTCTCTGCTGGGGCTCTTGTACATTTCAAAGGAGAAGCGCAGCATGGAGCCTGGGAGGACTCCCACTGGCCCCAGGCTCCATGTGGTGCTTCTGCTTTGAAATGTACTAGAGCTCCAGTGGGGACTCTTGTGCATTTCAAATTTGGAACCAGTGCCACTGTGCCCCTGTCCCCTTCCACGGAGCTGGAGCTGGGGTGGGAACCAGCTTTTAATCTGGCTCCCCCCAGCATGCCCTCTTCCCCCCCCTGCTTACTGCCTCTTTGTGATTGAGGCAGCAAGGGGGGGGGGGAGTGACTAGTTGACTAGTGTGTCAACTATCCGATAAGCTTTTGCTTATCAGATAGTTGACTAGTCGATTAGTTGCTTACAACTCTAACTTCAGCATGACAGCAAACAGCAGTTCCTGATGGACAGATTATTTTCCATAGGAAAAGCACAAGCCAGGAATTTCTCCTGGACAGGCCTTTTCAATGACTAATATTTCAGCATAATCCACATGCTAAATTCCCATTTTCTAGTCAGTTATGAAAATAAGCCAAGTTGCCAGAGAGAAACATAAAATACCAGATCAATGAGCATACCCTCTTTTAGAAATACAAAAAGTCATTCCTCTAATTCCTTACTTGCTAGAAAGTCTGTTACACACAAAAATTGTTATGTTAAAATGTGAAGTTACGCTTAACATTAACCTAGGGAATTTTTACAACAGAATATACAGTTTTAAAGGGATTCTACAGTTTTAATGAATTCCTAGAACCCTGAGACAGAAATTACAGGAAAATCAGTGTTGGCTAGACATTTCAATATTTGTTACCATAGAAACAAGACAGTAGATTTAGGTTTTTGGAGTTATCCATTTCTATACAATATTAAACTTCTGACAGCCTCTGCATATGTGTATTATAGCTAGAACACTTGTCAATCCTGATAAAGACTACAATGCCTTAAGTGCTCAATGAAACAGGATTTGAATGTTTTGAGTCTATT
Organism: Pelochelys cantorii; assembly: GCA_032595735.1. NCBI lineage: Eukaryota > Metazoa > Chordata > Testudines > Trionychidae > Pelochelys > Pelochelys cantorii. Next base: position 67,812,638 of record CM064328.1, read on the forward strand.
GAACAAAAATCTATTTTAAAAGATCACTTTTTAAAATTTAGTACTTCCAATATACCAAAATGACACTTTATTGAATAGGGGGATAAGGGAGATTTGTGATTAAGATACCTACAACATCTCTACAACAAAGAAATATAACAAAGGTAAAACAACTTTATCATTACAATTGCATCTTTATCTATGCAACTTAATGTTACCAACAAACAGTTCTGATCATTTTATTAATTAAAAGTCTCTTATTTTTAGATTTCTTTTGAAAGAAGGCTTATTTTCAGGAAGTTGTTTGTAAGCCATAGGAATGGAATAGGCTAAGTGTAGAATTTAAGCAGGGTGAGGTAATGTCTTGACTTTTCACTCACTTTCCTTTAATATTTCATGCAGGCATTTGAGATACAGATGTGTTGTACTTTCAGCCTTCAAACAAGAGAACCCACAAAAGCTTTCGTAAATTTGCAGTGGTAATCAACATGAAGAAGCTCAGCAACTCAAACTAAGAAGAAATATACTTATTCTGCTGCCGTCCTAAATAATCAAGATATAAAAAGTGAAGCTTGTTCAGAGTACTGGGAAGATGATGTATGATGGCACCTTGAGCTGCCAGTGCACAAGAGAGTCCTGGGCTGAGTTTATATTTAAATATTAGGTCAAGAAAGGAGCATCAGTCACTGGTGAAAAAAACAAAAACAAAAACAAAAACAAAAACCCACACCTCTCACCAACATAGCTAGGCCAACTTAACCTGCAGCACTGATGCAATGAGAGAATGCTGTCATGTATGTATGTCAATGAGAGAATGCTTCCATGCACCTGCCTACGATGATTGGGAGAATGTGGTCCTACACTAACAGAAACCCCCCACCTCTATCAGCATAGGCTGCACCTGTACTACAGGGTTATGCTGGCACAGCTTCCGTACTGTTGACATAACCTTTGATTGGCAGTAGGGACTTTGATCCAGCTGTGAATATTTGTACTAGCATTGGCTTGACCCACCTGAATTTCACATCTCCTAGAGCTGGATGTCTGTAATAGTGGTGGGCAATCTGCAGCCTCTGGACCACATGTGGTCCATCAGGGTCATCTGATTGTGGGTCATGAGACATTTTGCTGACATTGACCGTCTGCAAGCACTGCTCCCTACAGCTCCCAATGGTCATAGTTCTCTGTTCCCTGCCAGCCGGAGCTGTGGGAAGCAACAGCCAGCAAGTCCCTACTAGGGATGTCAATGGTCAACGGTTTAGCATCATCCCATGAGGTGATGCTCACTGATTCCCAGTTAACCGGTGGCCTGGCTAGACTGGAGCTGTCCCCCTGCCCGAAGTAGGCAAGGGGCTGCTACAGCCCAGATGAGCCCACCACTCCCCGGGCAGTGGACCTGCTCCAGCCCAGATGGCCCAGAGCAGCCCTCTGTCTGCCCCAGTTAACTGGTTAACTGAATAAACAGGATTGTATTTCCCTAGTCCCTATGGCCTCTTCGCCTGCAAGTGCTGTATCCAGAGCTCCCAATAGCCAGGAACAGAGAACCACAGCCATTGTTGATCCAGCCTGCAGATGATCAATGTTGGCAAAATGTCTTACAGCTCGCCATCAATTACCTGACAGGCCACCCACCACTGCTATAATGGCATTGATCCTGATATCTTAGCCACAACTGGTTTAGTGTTGCAACTCTCACTTGCAAGTGGGGTACAAAAAAAAAAAAAAAAAAAAGTACTACTGGAGGCTCAAAATAATGAGGCTTCCACTGGAGGAACAAAAGGAAAGCTTGAGTATAAAAGCCTTAAATTCAATGCTGATGCAACAAACACATTTATTTCCCCTCAAGTTATCAGTGTGATGAGAACTAAAACAGTTGGTCACAAAAGCAAAGGAAAAAAAAACCCCTGCAACACCCTCGACTTCTTAAACAGTGCATTTTTTATATCTCAAGTGTAGGTATAGGTTAGGAAATGTTAGTTCTACTGCCTTTCTAACCTCCTAAGATATAGACTTCAAAAAGCAAATAAATCTAGTATCTTGCAAACTCAACTGCTATCTTAATGAAACTATTTAAGCCCTTTTAAAATAAAAAAGGTATTCTTAAAGGGGCTCCAAGACAATATTACAACAAATGGAAAATACTGAATACTTTAAAGAGGAAAATGGTAAGGCAGTCTAAATTTTAAATTGAAAAAAGAAATTTTATATGTCATTTCCTGTGTAATACATTGATTTGAAAAAAAACCTTGCATTTTTCTTTTCTTTGGTGTGGTTAAACAGTGGAATCTTTTTTAGAATATCTGAGACATTTATTTCTGCCTACTTATGCTATTAGCAACTTTGTTATACATAACTCTAAATACACGAACAGCAACAGAAAGTGAGTTTTTCCACTTAAAAGAAATAGAAAGATCGAGAAGAATCATGCCCTGTAAAGCTTATAAAGATAAGGGTAGAAACAAATTCCAATGCAGAAGAGGAAGGCACAATTTTATTTTCACTAACTATTCAAGAAAATTAATTAGTTGGCTTTTTATATTAATTGAGTAGTATTTGTGTGATATATAATGGTGTTGTGTGCTGTAAAGATGTTATCAATACAAGTTTGAGACAGGCACCATTATTCATAAGCAGCAAAGACACTTGGGACTAATATGAACACCAAAGCAACTTCAGAGTAACGGATATGTGGGCAGACACAATACGTTCATAAGTATATAATGTACTGCACTGCAGGGGTGCTGGAACAATTTTTATAGTGGGGGTGCTGAGAGCCATTGAACCAAACTGTAAATCCTGGATATAATGGAAAGCACTTCAAGCCAGGGAATGCTGAACCCCCCACCTCCAAAGCACCATAGTTCAGCATCTATGTTGCACTGGTATTTAGTATGTACCTAAAAAAGCATTAAAAATTTGACAAAACACATATGTAGTTATTAGGATAGCAATTAATAGTTTGGGGGCAGGATAGAGGCCCCATGACTGGTCACTAGCAGTTTCCCATGGATACCTAATAAAATTTATAAAGCTGCCAAATATTGCCAGGGTGATATTTAATCACTCACCCAATGAATACATGACTAGTGTATCCAGGTGGGGTGGTGAGTTGAGATTACTGACTACATAAGTGCCTGACACCATATACTTTACTATAACATCTTATTTATATTCTATCTTCTCTCCACCATGCAAACAGGCCTTTTCATCTCATCCACCTGCTGTGATTTGTCTTGTATATTCTTTGGGCCATGTACTGTTTGTAGAGTGCTTAGCACAATAGGACCCTAACTCTGTCTCAATTTGCATCCTGATTATTTATTAATATCATTATTCACTTACAAAGTGCCAAATAAAGCCTAATCTATTTAAATGACATTGCCTTTTTTGCACCATACTGTAGACTTTAAAAGCAAAAAAAGAAAAAAAAATCTAATGGTGCTTTGCTTTATTTTTATTCTTACAAATGGGAAAAAAAGGCCACTGTCATTCAATGAAATTGCTAAATATTGTGCCAAAGAATCTCTGATGCTGTGTTGAAAAATTAGAAAGGCATACATAGAACAGCTTTTAAATCACTTAATAAATATGTTTCTTTAAAGCATACAAAAATAATTAACAGTACAGAAAATGGAGATGAAGCAATTGCGTTCCTCCTGTTTCATAACAGAATGAGGCAAAACTCAATGATGCTGGAATGTGGCAAAATTTAAAAATATGCATAAAAGGAGATTCTTTTTTCACACCACATGCAACTATCCTGTGACAATGAATTCCACAAATCCTTGAGGCCAAGAACTTAGCAAGATTCAAAGAGGGAATGCACATTTATATGAACAAAATTATAATAGTTAAATGATAAATAATTTGGAAAAAAAAAGATATAAAATGTCATGTTTCAGTCTTAAAAGCTGCCTTTATCTTCATGAGTAGGCAGATGTGGAATTTTCTGCCCACTGTGGGGGTTCCTCTGAAGCATCTGTTGGAACACAATCTCCTCATCTATATTCTCTGTACCATTAATCATTTCTGTATGCTTTAAAGAAATAGATTTTTATTAAGTGGTTTAAAAGATGTTCTTCATATGCATTTCTAATTCTTTGACACAGCACAGAATATCAGACAGTATGGCAATTACTATATACACCTTTTCTATTGTTACTGGAAGATTATTATATGAAAGAGTAGATGAACAGGCATGAGTCAAGGGAGGAGAAATGAAAATTTATTAATTCATAAGAAAGTTAATGAATTGTGGGGAAGAAAAATTAATTAATGGTGGGAAACTAACAAGAGAATAAATGGAGATTGAACAGAGAGGTGAAGTTATTAGATACGTGCAAAAAATAACTGTACAAGGCATGGAACAGATATGTAAGAAGGGATAAGAATCCACACACAAAAGACCATGACTTTATCATCTCAATAGATTGTTCAGTTAGAAACTGGCAATTGAAATCCGCTGACTTAACAAAATGAACAGCCGGTAATGTTTAAATTACAATGTAAAAAAAATCCAGTCCTCAGTTTCCCTGTGATGTTGCCATATTTTAGAAGGCTCAAATTGAAAAGGTATAAATTTACTGGCCTGGTAGCCCTTTTAGAGCTAAAAATCCATACATTCATTAGCTGAATTTCTAAAGATATAATGATCAAAGTATTGATTTATTCAAGTGGGTTTTTTTAAAGAGGGATAATAACATGGCGAGGCAGGTGCAAGACTTGCACATTCGGATGCCTTTATTCTTTTCAAAGTGCTAAATCTCAGCAGTGATCTGTCCTTTTGGTCCAGTTATTCTTTGATTCTTTGCCCTGTGTTCATTAACACAGGCAAACTGCCTTCTACTGACAACATCTGACCAACCATTTTTTTTAAACCCAAAGTCTCAAATTACAAGACAACATCTTCTAAAACACTAATCTGTGCTCCCTTCAGTGCCTTCAATCCATTTGCTTTGGCAAGAAATGATAATGTAGCAATAAAAGATTGGAATCCAGTATTCTAGAAGCACTTCACATTACTGCATATTCACATTAACAGCTGCTTGATTCTTCTTAGTCAATGTTATATTTAATCATTTATAAAAATGTGTTTCAGTTTTAGAAAAAAAAATCAACTGACTATATCCTCTTTGGGTTATGCTCTTGACTGAGCTTTGTCTGACTTACTGAGAAACAAGCACCTGGATCAATTCATGGGCATCCAATGAAGCTGTTAATTTCCCCTCAGCACATCAACTTACAAAAAAGGCATTAGCAAATCTCAGCATGCGATCAGTCTCAGAATCAGCTTAACAAAAGTTTTAATAGCAAAATCATAGTGTACAAAATATTCCCCAGCTAACATGAGATATTAATAAAGGGTAAAAAAGCATTATTTTTGCAATAGTACTTAGAGACTCCCTCTTTTGCTAGGCACTGTACAAACATGAACTAGAGACACACTCCCTGCACCCAGAGCTTACAATTTAAGAAAAATAAGCTAAAAGTAAAATACCAGGATGCTGAGAAACACTCTTCTAAATATCAGTTAGCTACAGTATTGTGTAAAAACTTATTTTTATGAAAATATTTTGCTACATTTGACAGGTTTTAAATCCTCTCACATTAGTCTTTTGGTTTATAGGCTCATTCCAATTAAATTGGAATGATTCCTTCCTTTAGCACAATCTTGCTCCACAAAATAAGCATGACAATCTGAAATCATACAAATACACATCAGGAAATGCATGGATACAACAGGGATGTTAAATAGCGGTTAGGAAGCTAAATCAAGTAGTTGATGGAATTTCAATCGACTACTCAATTAGACGATAACTGTGTTCACTACGACTCTTACTACATTTAAAAAGCAGAGCCGCAGCAGTCTACCTGGCGCAAGCCGGGACAGTGCCTCTGCCACCCCTGTCCCCAGGAGAGACAGTGTAGCAAGAGGCAGAAAGGGTGGGAGAGGATAGACTAGTCGAGTAGTGACTTGACTACCTAATAAGTCTAGGCTTATCGGGTAGTCAACTAGTCACTTACATCCCTAGGATATAGTCTTAGTAAATTCACAGTGGTAACTTCTATTCTGATATCACTGTCATAAAAAAGTACTACTCCGGATCATTCAATAGAGGTACTTCTTACCTTTTGTTTCTTACCTTAGTCCATCACTAAGTGTGCCAATGAACACATCAGAGCAGTGGCTCTCATCCTTTCCAACTACTGTACCACTTTCAGGAATCTTATTTGTCTTGTGAACCTTCAAGATTAATCTCTTTTAAAAACTACTTGCTTACAAAATCAGACATAAAAATACAAGCATCATAGTCACTATTACTGAAAAATTGCTTACTTTCTCATTATTTTCCATATGACTATAAAATACATTGATTTAGATATAAATATTGTACCTGCATTTCAGTGTATATTATATTGTATGAACAAGTCGTCTGTATGATATTTTAGTTTGCACTGACTTTGCTAGTGCTTTTTATGTAGCCTGTTGTAAAACTAGGCAAATATCTAGATGTGCAACTCCATGTACAACTTGAAGAAGAGCTCTGCAAACCTGTGGTTGAGAACCACTATGTAGAGAAATAGTTTCTGAAATGATACTGATAGAGTGATAGTCACTCCTCTAGAATGAGGTTATGAGGAACACAGGCACCCTTGGCATTCCATTGCATATGGTCTACACCAGTGGTTACCAAACAGTAGATCGGGATCTACCAGTAGATCTTGGAGCCTGTGGCAGGTGATCCTGACTGGTTTGGCCACGAAACTATCAAGCGCTGGCATTTCAGCAGCCCCTTCACTTGCTGTCATGCTGCCCCTGCCCTCTGCCTTGGAGCTGCCCCCTTGGGAGCCTCCTGCTTGCTGTGTAGGGTGTGGGAGGAAGAAGTGGGGGGTGCTAATATAAGGGAGTCCCTCCCCCCACTACTGTACCCTGTCTCCACACAGAAAAAAGGGGATGGAGGGAGCTTGGCAATGCAAATCTCTGTCACTCACACAGTGTGTGTGTGTGTCTGTTATTCTCACAAACACCAATTGTCCTTCACTCTCATCTCCTGACCCAACACATACGTGGGTTGTTGTTACTTTACTGCTTGCAAAGTGTGCTATTTTTGGTTTGTGACTGGTCTGTGCATTTCATAATTTTCATTTCTCTCTTGCTTAAATTTAATTCTTTGAGTATTGAGTTCTAAAATGCCTAACCTGTCATGGCTGGAGTAATTATCCCTATGGTTATTGCTGCTCCTGGAAGTGGCTGGCATGTCCCGGCAGCTCCTAAGAAAAGCAGGCCAGGTCTCCACATGCTGTTCTTGCCTGAGGACACCACTCCTGCAGCTCCCATTGATCAATAATGGAGAATCGTGATCAGTAGAAGCTGTGGGGCAGTGCCTGTCGATGAGGGGCAGCACATGGTGCCATGGAGCCATTGCTATACATGCCAGCTGCTTTCAGGAGTGGTACAAGGCCAGGGCAGGAGACAGCCTGCCTTAACTTCACTGCTCCACCACCCAGAAGTCATCTCAGTGAAGTGGTGCCCAGCCAGGCCTGCTTCCTGAATCCCTGTCCCAGTGCTGAACTCCCTCCTGCCCCAGACATGAGTTCCCCTGCACCCAAACTCCTTCCTAGAGCTTGCACCCTGAACCCCCTCCTAGACCCCAATTGCCCACCCTGGGCTAAGCCTGAAACCCCTCCCACATGCCGAACTTCTTTGCCCAAGACCAGAGCCTGCACCGCAACCCTCTACTCCAGCCTGGTGAAAGTGAGTGAGATTCAGGGAGGAAGGCCTCAGGGAAGGGGCGAGAAAGAAGCCGGGCAAGGGTATTTGGGTTTGAGGTAGATCTTACATTGCATTTAAATTGAAAAAGTGATCTTGTGATTAAAGAGGCTGGAGTCCACTGGTCTACACAAGCTCTTCCTGTATTATTTAAGCTTCATGTAAATCCCACGTTGAGGGACTAAATGATTTAACCGCACTTGTGTGGATTCTTTGCAAGATGGTGAATTTTACCTATTGACCTTACAAAGCACAACTTTTCACTCAATATATTTAGGTATTATTATTAATCTCTACAAATTATAAATGTTAAGTGAGATCAATGGAGCAAACATCCTATTCACTGCAATGGAACTTTGTTTTAAAACAATGGGACTTCTGACAAAACTGCTAAAAATAGGCAAAAATAATGTACAAAGCTCTGACTGCACAAGCAGCACTTAAAACCACAGAATTCTTATTTACAAAGTGCCTTTGCACTGTGTAATTTTGCATGCTATAGTGCAGTGCATTTTCATTTTGTGAGCATTACTACATACCATCGCCATTACAATAAATTATTCACGCTTCTACATTTGATTCAATGCAAGTTTTTTACTTTAAGGGGGGAAAAAGTTATAAGAACAGATCTTTGTATAGTAAGGTTTACCTATACAACAAAAAGCTTTAAAATGGTACTAAATCAAAACTGGTATGGTAGATTGCAGAAAAGGGCATCTGGAATGGAAATCAAATTGAATAAGCAAAATTATGAAACCACGGAAAACCAGAATATGCAATTAGTGTACAATATCAGGACTTCTTCAGTGTTGATGTTTTTGTGTTCTAGGGCATCATGCCCAGTAATACAAGGTAAGAAAACTAAATACTTTGCATCATCCACAATAAGTTTATGTCTTGGATTTTGCATATTCATATTATTTCCCACCTCATAACTAAAGAGGAAAAGTACACCATTTTAAAAAATAATTGTTTGTGCTACCAAAAAACAAACATCTTACAAAAAAAGAGCAAAAATCAGAAAAGTGCCTATGAATTACCTAAGACGTCAGAGTAGCAAATCAGGTATGAACCTTAAATTCAACTTAGACTGGTAGTGACCAAAAGTTGCTACTATCTGATAGATATTTGATTATTTGTATTAACTTTGAAGGTCTTTCTCCTCCCCAGTAAGGAAATATCCATCATAAAACACTATTACTACTTGCCTTACTGGCAGTCTCAGAAAAAATACCAAAGACAACATCTGAAGAAAGGAGTATTCATGAGAATGCATGAGAATGAAGGCAGGTGCTGGAGGAGGGGAGAGGAAAAAAAGAATGAAGAGTGGAGGGGGCTTCAAAAAGGAAGGGAAGTGTACATCTACACTGCAATGAAAAAAAAACCCCAAACGCAGCACCAAGTCCCAGAGCCTGGGCCAGATGACATAGCCTTGCAGGACTTGGCCTTCAGAAATAAAACTGCAGTAGATGTTTGGGCTCAGCTGAAATCTGGGCTCTGAAACCCCAAGAAATCTGAGTCCACGTTCCAGCCCAAGCTTGAACAGCTACTTATCATTTTTAGGTCAACTAGGGCTGTGCGGTGGGTCATTTATTGTATGCCTACTTTGCAATAAAAGATAGCAAAAGCTATGCAGAGGTACCTAGTGGTCACACTATGGAACCTGATTCTCAAAGGTAAAGATAAGGAGAAAGCTCACTTCATCACTATGAGTTCGTCTACACTGCATGGCTATTTTTGGATATTGTAGGTATCCCGAAATAGCTACCCTGCCCGCTATTTCAAAATATTTTTCAAAATAACGGTTGTGCCATCCTGGTAAACCTCATTACACGAGGATTAAGGGTTGGCTTCAAATAGCACGTTATTTTGAAATTTTGTGCTGTGTAGATGTGCCGAATTTCAAAATAAGCTATTTTGAAATAGATTCGAGATAAGATATGCAATTTGCATAGCACAAATTGCATATCTTATTTCGAGTTTAGGGTGCTGTGTAGACACACCCTAAGGGACAAATTCTAATACTTTTACACTCAGTAGTAATTACACCATATCAGACAAGTTAAATGTGGTGTAAAGTACTTTCCATACTTGAATAAGGATATAAAATCTAGTCCTCAATAAATATATCCTTTATTTTTGTACTGAAATGTTGGGAAGTGCATAACCCAGCAGTCTAGTCCTCCCCAATAATCTGGGGAAGTTCTTGACTTTTTTGTTCCCTTGATTTTTCCCTTACCATAACAAAAGTTTGCCAACCATGCTCTAGAAGACCCTAAGAAGTTCTGCTATATCGAACAAGAGTGCCAATATGTTTGTGTTTCCTGGCTGCGTATAAAAACTATCCAACCTTGTAAGAGATGATAGAAGAGCATTTTCTTTTGCCTTTTCATATTAAAGTTTCAGGAGAAAGAAAACAATTTACACACACAGAGTATATTACGTATAAGCAAACTACTGGCAGAGGCTTTGATGTGCCTCAACACTCCTACTAGGGTTGGTAGAATCAGACTGAGCTAAGAAGAGTTGATGAGTGTGAGATACTTTTGTTCTCATGTTTGATGTTCATTCACACTTTGAAAGTGAAAATGTTGGAATATGCTCATTATTCCTGCATGATAAAGTGTGCTTCTATCAGAGACCTAAACTAGTTGTCGACAGTGTAATGCAGATTGTACACAATGTGGAATGCTTTGTTATTTCTATGTGTTTCACCAACAAAAGTGTGAATTTGTAAAAGTCTCACACAATAATTATTATAAAAATTGGTGATTTAAGTTGGTCTGAGGAAATTATGCATGTTCTCCCTAACCTTACAGAATTGACTTTTAATCTTACTGCTTCCCATCTTACTCTGGAGCAGTCTCATTAAAAAAGAAAGAATGTTAAGGAAGAAAAAGCCATGAATCTGATTTAATATGAATAATCTGTTTCTTTTAAAAGCAAGAAAATGAGAATCATTACAAAAAAGACTGAATTTATACTTTTGTGGTGTCTATTTGTAAATTCTTTGGTTTTTATTAACAACAAGCACCTCGATTTACCTGCTTACTATTATCCAGCCTGATTGCATAGAGTTAAATCAAAGGCATCTCTTATGGAGCAGGAAAACAGGAAATGAAACAATGACAAATACAGGGTACTGCCACAGAATGCTAAGGAGGAAGCTATTAATTGGGAAATGCCCACCTACCAGACTCCAACCTGGTTAGCAGGATATTTTTCCCCCGCAGGCTCAAATGGACCATAAACTGTTAGAAACCCTGGCTTAGAGTAGGGTGGGGATAAAACTGGCAGAAGCAGCATGATTGAGAGGAATCTGTGAGAGACACTGGGAATGCTGATAGGCTGCCTGTCTCTCTGACAAAGAGATGCAGGTAACTCGGCTCTTTGGTGCTCACCAAAACTGAAAGGAAAGATTAAGGTTTAAGAGAGAGAAAATATAGTATCACCGTGTGTAAAATAGAGATAATCACAATAACCTCCTTTGCAAAGTTCTTTGAGTGCTACATATAAAAGGCATTATATAGCAGCTACATATTATAAATATACAAAACTTTTTTTTTTCATTTTATCTCAATGTTATGTACCTTTGGACAAATAAATGAACTTTGTTTTGCAAAAACTGTTTTTTAATCAGCTGGTGGCCCTAGACCACACACAGATGGGCCTGCTGTGCTATCATGTATGGTAAAGTGGGGGACTGTATATCAAAGATCCAACTGAAGACTGGTCGAACTACAAGACCTTCACCAAGAAAGGGATGAAGGGAGTGAAACCTGCCCCAAAGATGCACTGAAGAAAGATGCAAAAGGATCTAAACCACAGCTTGCCCTGTCACGGTGACACATACCTATAATCAATCACATTCATTTGTATTAAGTGTTTAAGAAATTAACCAAAGAGGGTTAGAACAAACAGACTTTTAGCTCTGTTTGGATGACACTACTACTGCTCCATTTGTCTTTAAACATAAATTGAAAGCATTTTATTAAAAGGAGAGAGGGTCTAGCCTGGCTTCAACTTTTGCTTCTCTTTATCCTTGGCTAAAATTGTATTCCCTCCCGCCCCACTGACAATTTTCTTGCTGGGTAAATTGTAGGTCTGCCTCCAAAACTACTGCAATGACTGTTTCCTCCTCCCATACACTTTCACAATGGTAGAAGCACATCACTCCTCATAAACCCACCTGATTTCACACTTTTAATTTCTAAAGCTATCTGCAAACAGTACTAGTTTCAGGGGAGGATTAATTAATCTCCATCTTGTAAATGGGGAAAGGAAAGGACTTTCCAAAGGCCACAGAAGGAATGCATGATAGAGCTGGGACTAGAATGCAGGTAGGGTTGTCAGATGGTTTCAACAAAAATACTGGACACACTTGACATTACATGACAATCTACATTACATCTTATTTAGAAAATATCGGACATTTATATTTTCTCATTTATATTTTCTCAATTTGTTTCCCAAACAGAAAGCTCAAATACTGGACTGTCCAGTTCAAAACCGGATACCTGGCAACCCTAAATGCAGGACTACTTCTTCCCCAGTATTGTTAGACTTCTGTTTCTCCAGCTGTGTAGCTTGTTTACATTTTGTATCAATAGGTCCTGAGGATCTAGTATTATAATTTTATTAATCCTCTCTCACTGTCACCTTAGTAATACAGATAAATAAACCATTAACAAGCCAAACAAACCCATATTCAGGATTAATTTAGTACTGATCTATGCAAAGCAAGAACTTACTACAGGCGACTACAGGAAGTTTTCCACTAGGGATGTGAATGGTTAATCAGTAAACCTCACCCTTAATGGGTAAGATTTACCGGTTAAAGTTAACTAACTGGTGGAGACTGGAGCAGCCCCTTCACCTGCTGCGGGCAGGGAGCTGCTCCAGCCCCATAGGAACCACTGCAGCCAGGAAGAGGGGGCATTCCAGCTCTGTTGGAGCACCCTCCTTTGTTTAATTAGTTGACAAGTTAAACAAAATTTAAACAGTTAACTAACTTAATGGAATTTTACATTCCTCTTTCCCACATGTTAGACCCTGCATCTTATTAGTATTTCCCTCTCTGAGCTCATGCGGATGGGCAGGAGAATTCTCTTCAAGTTCATTTTGATGAGTTATAGAACTTGAGGGTAGGGGAAGGAATTCCTTATGACCATGTCTACTCTAGGGATGCTGCAGCTGTGATGTTGTAGCACTTGCAGTGCAAACACCTCCAAAATCAACAGATGGGGATTTTTCATTTAATGTAGTTAATCCACCTGCCTGAGCAGCTAGGTTAACTGAAGAATAGTTCTGTCAATTAATCCACTTCTACACTAGGGGTAGGGTGATTGAAGTATGGCTCTCAAACGTGTGATTTTTTTTATAACCTTGTGCGATATACTAACTAAATTTTAAGGGCAGACCAGGCTTAAGTGTTAATTTTGTTACTGTCATCTTGTTTAGGTCAGAAAAGATGGATGTTGCATGACAGATTAAACAAGCATGTAAAGGGGGAGATAAATATTTAGCATACATGTTTTACCACAAGAACTCAGGCCTTCTGTGAGATTGTGGCTCCATTGCACAAGGTGCCTTACAAAAGGAATCGTAAAAGATGGTTCTTACCTCAAAGAACTCACAACCTCAGGCCATGTCTAGCACTTACGCTGGCAAAAACTTTTGCCACTCAAGGCTGTGCAAAGAAAAAGCCCTGAGAGAAATAAGTTTCGCTGGCATAAAGGCTTGTCTGTACAACTCTCATTTGGTAGGAGGTGCTCTCCTGCCAACATAGCTACCACCGCTTATTCAGCTAGTTTTCTGTTCACAGGAGAGCATAATGCAGCCACACAGAGGGGATGTTAATAGTCGTATGTTTGTATAAATGCATAACTGCTGAAATTTTTAGCGGTTACATGTTTACATGTGGGGGGAGGCAACCGGCTCCCTGCAAGGACCGACTCCCACCTGCCCCCCCTCCTACTGCCTCTGATAGGGTGGGGAGAGAAGGTGGCTCTGCGGAGCCCGTATGCACAGGGAGCCTGTTTGAAAGCCGGCTTCCCATGTGTACCAGTTCCTGCCTGCCCCATGAGTGTAAATGTGTAACTGCTAAAAATTTCTATCAGAGGCAGCAGCGTGGGGGGAGGGGACAAGCGGCTCTGAAGGAGCAAGCACCAGCTCCCGCCTGTCCCATTGCATGTAAACATGTAACGGCTGAAAATTTCAGCAGTTACACATTTACACAAATAAATAAGTACACACTAACATTCCTACACACATGTGCTCTTACAGAGGCACAGCTTTACCAATACAGCTGTGCCATTGTAAGCTTGGAAGTGTAGACATGGCCTAAATAGATAAGGATGGGAAGAGTAAAAGAGGGTAAGTGATTTGCCTAAGGTCAAAGCAGTTAAACATCAGGAGCCAGGGAAGTCCCAAGGAAACCAGAGACATAGCATCAGATTCTTCCTGTGTGTGGTCTGCTGCAATTTAGTCTGATAATCTCCATAATTCCAGATCCAGAAAGAATCACTGAGACTGGTTTGCTGAATTTGCAGCCATTATTTTGGTAGAGATGATATCAAGCAGGTATTCAATCCTCATCCAGTATAATACTACACAACATGATGGGAAAGCAGTGGTGATGAAATTTTAATTTATCTGTAAAGCATGAGGCAGCCAATCACAAAAAATCCATTTGCTAAAGCCTTTGCTTTCCATACATTCTCCAATTTGTTGCCGGCATTATCACTGGACTCCTCCTGGATTATTGTCTTTGAGCTTTTAATGTGCTGGATGATGCAAGCTCAGATAGGCCAGCAGGTATATTCCTAGAATTAATGGGCTCCCTGAATTTAATCAAGAAGAGTTTCCGTGGAACACAAGCAGTTTGTTTGGCTGTGTCTTTCTACCGTTTGAATGTTTGTAATACTCAGATTATTACAACCTGCTAGTTGGTCCAACAGTCATTTCATGCTTTTCAATGAAGGAGGCTTATGCACTTACGTGTACATGTACTCAGAGATGAATATGTGCTACAAGGAACTAAACATAATGGAGAATTTACGATACTTTATCCATATGGGATAGAGGAGTTCTTTAAAAAAAAATAATTCCATCTTTAAACTATTTAATAACGTTAGGTTTTTAAATGACTATAATACAATGCATTCTGCTAGCAATAATAATAATAATACCTAAGGTGGGTGGTAATTTTAGTTCTAGCATACTTAAGCTTTTCCTCAGAACAAAATTACCATATATTTGTTAAAAACCAGTCAGATGCACTCATCGCTCACACACATTACATTGGGGCCCAAGAATAGAGGATACATATATGAGGGGATATGCAAGTGCACTCACAATATATATCAGTATGTTCAGTGAATTATCCCTTTTAAGTACTCAGCATTAAAAATAAAAACCTAAATACCTTATGCAGTTACTCTGATACATATATCAGATATAATCCTCTCCACCACACAGGCAGAGTTGGATCCCTCTACATTCAACATAATACTATTTACAACAAAATGTTCTTTAGGCAGATAGCAAAAGATCACCTAACACAATGTAAGCTGATGAATATTTATAAATACATTGTGTAAGGATGTAACATGGTATGAAAGTCAATTTTTCCATGAACAAGAGTACAGATACATCAAAAAAGATGAAATAATTAAAGTATAGTTAATATGCAGATACAGGATAATAAGCCACAAATTACTAAATACCACCACAATGATTTCTAATGGTGACAACCTCTCAGGGCACACCCAGCAATGCTTCCAGAAGCAGGAAATAAAGTAACACTCAATCACCTTGATTAAAAAGTAACAATGCTCAAAGAAAACAAAATACAAGTATAAAAGACCCTTAGGAGATAAAGAAAAACTATTTTCTTGCTGTTTAAATGCCAATGCATAGTATACTTACTCATCTAATATGCAGCCTACAGCTCCAAGCACAATCTGCAAACAAACAAAAACAAAACAAAACAAAAACGCCTATATATATTTCTCTTATAAAAAAGTGAAATGCAGTTTGATATTGAAAATGATGGAGTTGAATGCCCCTTTAAGTTTTGAAAATTAACATTTCCTGCAATATCAGCTTTCACAGAACAAAGTCTAATGAGTGAAATAATTAAAGTATATCCTAGCTTACAGAGAAAAGCTTAGAGAAAATCTGTGCAAGCCTGAAAACTTAACCCTTTCATCAACAGTAGTTGGTCCAATAAGAAATATTGCCTCTCCTACTATGTCTCTCTAATATCATGGGTAAAATACTGCATGCAGAAAAAAGTTTGACAGATTTTATCTAGTATATCCTTGAGTCATTAGAATCAGCATTTCTTAACAAAAGTGCGACAGTAAGAACAAATATTTAAAAAGGTTTTTCTCTCATCTGAGTAGAGAGAGAAATTTTGGCATATGCATCACTTCCATTAGAGCTAATGAGAATAGCACACATTAATACCTCCAGAAGTTAAATATACCCAACATACACCTTTGCTAGTCATTAACTGTTTTCCAGAACCAAAATTCATTCCAGCAGGTGATATTCCTTCCCATATTGCTCAGCAGTCCACCAATTCAGCTGTGTGAAAGTGTAGCTGCATAGTAAATGAAGGTATCAATGGTAATCCAACATGACAAATCCTCTCATACTTTTTGTGTCATAAAGTAATAATATATGCAAGTGTCTGATATATGGGATGCGTACCCAAAACAGCCCACACTTTTCCCTGCATTTACTGAAAGTTAAACTGAAACACTTAAAGCTGAAACAGTTAGATAAATTAAATCTTCCAAAGTGAAACTCAAAATGGTTGTCAACAGTAGGGATGTAGAAGTTTAACCAGTTTAACTCTTCATGGGACGCCCGTCAGCACCACGAGGTCTGGAGCACTGGCAGCCCTATGGCCACTGCTCACGGGTGTCTTTTCATTCATCACACCTCACACAATGCACTGTGTGTGTGAGGTGTGATGAATGAAAAGACACCCGTGAGCAGTGGCCATGCTAGCAATTTTGTGCGAAGGCTTCCCTGGGCTTTACAATGCAGAGTTGTAGCTGGGGAGGTTTTGCTGTGAATCGGCGCAAGCCAAACTGAGCACCGCAACTGTTTACTGTTGTCAACTAATCGAATAGTCAACAGAAAATCTATCAACTATTCGATTCGGGAAGTAATAGCATTTTTATATCTTTAACGGGGGCCCACTGTCAACAGTAGGGATGTAGGAGTTTAACCAGTTAAATTCTTCATGGGATGTCCCACAGCGTTGCGAGGCCAGGAGCGCTGGCAGCCCTATAGAGCTTACAATGCAGCCAGCTCCCTAAGAAGTGGGAGCTGGCTGTGGGGTACCCTGGCCCTTTGTAGGCAGGGGCTCCTTCAGCATCCAATTGAAGCAGTCCCTATCTGTGCAGGAGTGTGGGGGGCATTCTATTCCAGCAGTGAGCAGGGGAGCTGTTCCAGCTGGGCTGGACTGCTCCTCCTCCCTCCCTCTCCCCCCCCCCCATACCTCTTTAATTGGTTAACCGAGTAAACAATATGTTTAACCAGTCAGCCAATTTCACTTCCCTAAAACTGGTGTCCTGGTAGCAGGGCCAGCAGCTGGAGCTGGTGGCGCTGGGAGCCAGTTTATGAAGCTTAATCTCCAGCCCCCATAGCATAACTGTATAACTGCTATGATTTTTAACAGTTACATTTTTAACCGGGTTTTACAACGCTAGTCAATGACCAAATTCATGTAATCCCAACTTCTCTACATTCAACTGGTCAAAATGAGCTATCCAATATACAACAGATGGAAAAATAGATGTTAACTGGTGTTAACTGGAACAAACAAACAAAAAAAAAAGTGAATTCTTTGTAAGACCATATGAAAAACCCACAGCATGTTTCCCCAATGCCAAAGACCCACAAATATGGGTCTGATGTGAAATATGGTTTTGAAAATGTTAATAGTTTTCAAGGTATTATCAATATGTGTGTATGTTCTTTTCGCTATGCTTTTTTAAAAAACCAAACCAATAAAGAATTTCCCTGCAGTCTTTTGAAAAAGGCACGCAACGGGAAAGAAATCAGAATTTATTTTGGCAGTACAGGTCTAATGATAGAATTATTGAAGGTCATACTTTCTAAGCATAACTTCACATAGTAAATATTGTGCTATAGATCTTTAATAAATTCATATTTTAGATTATATTTAAGCAAAAAGCTGGAATAATTGTTAAGTGTCAACCCCCTATGGCTATCAGCAGCTATGAACAGTAACTTAATGCAATTATTCTGAAAGCAATGATAAGTGGGCAGACAAGCGAATTTGTAACTTAATGGTTTAATCAAGAAATTAAACAAGCAGGAGAAATTAATGAAAATAATTCAACATTAGACTATACTTACTACAAAATATGAGAAAGTATTGTAAACATTACATAATCTCATTTAAAGAGTCTGTGTAATGCATAGGTTTTACAAATATTTACTGACATTAATCTTGTTAAGCTATTTGAAGTGTTTTATTCAGTAACAGGATTGATTAGCTGGGAAAACAGAGGTTCATACAAAAGTAACTGAAAGCTCTTTTTGTCAGCATGATGAAATTCTTTAAGTAATTTGTTTAGAGTCTTAGAACACAAGACAAAACATTACAAATGGTTCTCTGATTGATAAATATGAAATACGTAAACCTATCTTGCCACTATAGTTTATATAGGGTCCAAAAGCCACATGAGAAGCAATACTTCATTTCTCTCTTTTTCATGCTGCTCAATAGCACTTTCCATTTGCCCAGAAACAGATCTTGCCTCTGAAGCAGTGAAAACATTGTCAATTCCACAAGAATGTGAAAATATCCATGATTAGACTGATGGAAATAAACGTATAATCCCCAGGCAGAACCTCAGCTAGTGCGAAGGGTTATAATTTCCATGAAGCGAGAACAGCTAACACTAGCTAGAATTCTGACCTGCCACATCTGATATCTTTTGGCCTCTCTCATCAAGTATTGACACTCATCCTGGTTATTTGTTTATTTCTCCTTCCCCGTAATAAATTTCTAGGAAACAAGTTTGGATTCTACATGTTCCAGAACTATTACACACAATGGCCACAACATTTTCATGTAAGTTGCATATTAAAATGTAATTTCATATTGCATACATAAAGGATACCACTTTCTCATTACAGTTGAAGTAGCTTTTTAGGAAATCAGAAGGATTTCATTATTTCAAGTGACAAAGATTAAAGGACTCTAAAGTACAGCACAGAGTTTGATAGTTAAATTTTCAAACTTTAGATCTGAAATTTTTCCCAGAGACATGCAGAAGACTGGTCACCAATGGTGGTTTGTTTTCATTTTTTAAAAGAAAAAAGAAAACAACAACTCATTATCAGAAGAATCCAGATTATTCTACGAGCATTTTATTGTTCACTATAAGAAACTGCATTTACAGTTTTTATCCTTCAAATCTTTTGGTCCATTTGGGACCTTTGTGCACTTTAAAAATGAAATTGAAAATTTTATTTATATATAGATTTTAACACCAACCGGGTGATGGTGCTGAAAACCAAAACAAAACAAAAAAAAAGAATGATAAAAATTACATATTGTCTTTGTTCAGATGAACTTGTAAATGTTTTGATCAGATTTTTTCTATACAAAGTCAATGTTAGTGTCTATTAGTTGTTACCTTGCACCAAACTGGATTTAACAGCTACTGCTCTTCCTTGTCCATGAATCCCATTTGTCTTCTCTGCTTCAGCCTCTCTCTGCCTTTCCATCAGTCTAATAAACGCTTGTAGTTGAGTAGAAGCATTCGCTGACATTATTCCCATAGGTAAATGACCCAATCTTTTCCCTACTTTTTCCTCAGTGATTGAGCTGACATCACCCCTCCTTTGAAACAGGAGCTGGCGAGAGTATGACATCAGAGATTAGTAATCCTTGAACAGTTTTTCCAAGAATTTGTGAGGCTAGCAGAACAGTCTCCAAACCACCAAAATCTCATCACACATTTATGGGTGGCCAGCTTTCAAGTTAGGCCATCCACATCATAATTACTGGAATCTATTGCCAGAAATTCTTCAATTGATTCAGACTTGGAAAAGTATAATACTAATGGTTACATCTGTAGAAAACACACTGCTGCTCTTCAAAAGCTTCAGAGAGGTAAAAACAATGAATAGTCTAGCAGCACCTTAAAGACTAACAAAACATGTAGATGGTATCATGAGCTTTCGTGGGTACAACCCACTTCTTCGGATGACAGGAATATTAAAAGTCCAGATCCAAAAATAAATAGGGAATGGGGGGAAAGGAAAGGGAAAAGGCTGCTCTTCAGCCACACACACACAGTAACAGGTTCCCAAATCTATACAGGTTGATGGTTTTCATAGTGTCCTGAATTCCAAGGCCAGAAGGAAATGTTGTTAAGTATGAACTCCTGTATAAGACAAGCCATAGAACTTGCTCAAAATAATTCCTAGAGCATATTTTTAGAAACATGAAAGAAATTGCCAGAGATGGAGAATCAGTCATGACCCTTGGTAAATGGTTCCAATCTCACTGTGAAAGGTTTATGTCTTATTTCCAGTCTGAATTTTTCTAGCTTCAACTTCTAGCCATTGGATTGTACTTTTTTTCTTCTAGACTGAAGAGTGCATGGTTAAATAGTTGTTCCCTATGCAGGAACTTACAGATGGTAATCAAGTCACCCTTCTCTTTATAAACAAATGAAATTGAACTCTGTCAGTCTATCACTAGAAGGTGTGGTTCTAATCTGACTCTTCTTTGAGCCGCCTCCAATTTATCAACATTCTTTTTAATTTTAAGCATCAAAACCAGACATAGTATTTCGGCAGTACAGGCAGTCCCTGATTTACGAACGGGTTACATTCTGAACACCTGGTTGTAACTCGATTTGGTCGCAAGTCGAAATACCTTTAAACACGCTGCCCGTGCGGTTCGAAAAACTTGACGTACATGGTTGTCAACTCGAAAATATTATAATGGGGTTAATGGGAGGTTGGTTGTAAGTACAGGTGGTCGTAAGTGTGTGTTCGTAAGTCGGAGAGTGGCTGTAATTGCACTGGTGTCCACTACAGAAGTAAAATAACCCCTCTACTGTTACTCAAGATTCTCCTAATTATGCATCTCAGGATCAGATTAGCTCTCTTAGCCACAGCATCAAACTGGGAAATCATGTTCCCTGGATTATCCACTCCCTCCATGAAATCTTTTTCAGTCATGGCTTCAAGAATAGAGTCCTCCATTGTGTAAGTATGTCCTATATTCATTATTCCTAGATTTAGATATTTATATTTAGCCATAATGAAACACATAATGTTTGCTTGCACTCAACTCTAGCAAGCAATCCAGATCACTCTAACTCAGTGACATGGCCCCTCTTCATTATTTCATCCACCAGTCCCCCAATCTTGGTGTTATTTGTAAATTTTATCAGTGATGATTTTACATTTTCTTCTATGTCATTGACAAAATGTAAAAGTACAGGACCAAGAACCAACCCCTGTGGGACCCGGAGAAAAACCTGCTTGACAATGTCCTAATCTACAATTATATATTGAGACTTGTCTGTAACATTGTGGTAGTTGTGTTAATCTAAGAATACAAGACAGACAAGATGAGTAGTATCTTTTAGTGGACCAACTTCTGTTGGAAAAAGAGACAAGCTTTTGGGCTTACAAAGAACTTTAGTTAACTCATTTAATATAAGACATTCTACTAGTATTGGTCTAGTTCTTTAATCAAAATATTAAGGAGTACCAAGTCAAATGTCTTACGGAAGTCAAGTATACTATGTCAACACTACAGGTTGGACCTCTCTGGTTTGTCACTCTTGAGACCTGACCAAGGGAATTTGCCAGACCAAGAGATGTCCCTTTCTACCAGCACCCCAGTCTCGCCTCCCCTCTCCACTGCTGGCCCTACCCACCCCTGCTGGGCTGCTGCAGCCCTGGCAGTCTGGACTGCCACGTCCCTGGCCCCGCTACCAGGGCTGCCGCATGCCTGGCCCTGGCCCCACTACTGGGGCTTCCACGTCCCCGCACTGCCTCCGCTACCAGGCCTGCTGCATCCCTGGCCCCAGCACTGGGGCTGCCACAGCCCCAGATGTGCTACTGGGGCTCAACCCCGAGTACAAGCCCCGGCAGCTCTGAGCCGCCAGCCCTCTTGCCACTGGGCCTCCAAGCCAGGACTCCCTGGCCTGGCAGCCGGATGAGGGAGGCTCAGTTTTTGGAGGTCCAACCTATATTACCTTTATCAGCCAAACTTGTAATTTCATGAAAGACTCAAAGTTGCTGTGATCATGGGATTTATAGTAAGTAAATGAAACCATTATTCCATATTGTGAGACACAGCCTAGAGCCATGTAGATTATGTCTCTTATTTTATTTCAATTGTTTTAGAAGCTGTTCCCCATACAGCAGTACTTGTGATTAAAATGTTTTTTTCCTAGAAACTCCCAATTATTTTAATCAAGTATTATTACTAGATATGGTCAGTGCATAGGGCTGCTTTATACTGTAGATAAGAAACTGCCATATTGGATTATACCTGTGATCAAACTGGTCCTTGCCTCTAGCAGTAGTCAGTAACAAATGCTTCAGAGGAAGATACAAGAAGCTTTGCATTATGCAGATTTGGAATAATATGACCCAACATTAAGGGTACGTCCATCTATACTTACAAGAAGATCAACATTCCAGAGGTCGATCTTTTAGCGTTCAATTTAGCAGGTCTAGCAGAGACCCAAAGATCGAATGCTGAGGGCAGTCCCCCACCGGCATATGGTACTCCTTCATCTGCGAGGAGTAAGGGAAGCTGACGGGAGCAAATGCTCCCGTTGGGCTCCCACTGAGGGGATGCCGCCATGGCTTGGCTTAAGGTAAGCCGACTCCAGTTATGCCTATAGACCAGGCCTAATTGTCCACCTAATCCTTCACAGTTGGAAATTGGCTTACACACTAAAGCATGAGGTTTCCAGTTCTCTACACTACAGCCTGTCTTCCCACAGAATGATGACTTACATTCAAGGTCTCAATCCTTATCATCAAGATGCTCGCTCAGTGGTGTTGTCCCAGATATCTAGAAGATTGCCTGAAGCTCCAGGATGAAGGTTAACTTCTGTGACACAGGGACCCTTTCATGCCAACAGGCAGAGTATACAGGTTTTTACAAGGATTCAGTAAGTGAGATAGATGCGCAGTAATTCATGAAAGGGTGGCATGAGAGATCCCTACAGAAAGTCAAGAGCCCACTGATTATCGTAAGCTTTGTGAAATGTATGTATGCAAAATATTTAAAGAATTATGTATCTAAACAAAATGTTTTCTTCTTAAGGTCTGAAGTTAAAGCAGGTCACTGGGAGGTGACATACATCAGGCACATCTCTTTCACACAGGAGGTAACAGATGCCGATCTCTGTCTGACTAGGGCAATACTGCATGCCTTACAATGGATGCCTATTTGCATAGGAGTCAAATAATAGTGAAAAGACTCGAACCATCTACAAGAGAGAAAAATCTATACAGGGTAGAGAGAAGGGGGGCATCAGCAGGGTGTGACTTGTTTGTGTCTAAGACCAAAGGATTAGGTCTGATATATTAGGGAATTAAAAACAAAAACAAAAAAACACAGAGGAAGCAAGAAACTGACAAGTGATTTCTCTCGTGAGAAGAGTATCACAGCTACCCTGGCCGTAAACTGCAAGTGAGCAATACTTTATTAGACGTGTTGATTAAGTTTAGGCTCCAGAACGCATGTTATAAATCAGGGGTGGGGAACCAAAGGCCTGGGGGCCACATATGGCCCCTAGCTTGCCTGGATCCAGCCACCAAGGCTTGGGGCTTCCTTGCCTCTCACTCCAGCCCTGATGACCATCACAAGCCTTGCCACCTTCCACTCAGCATTTCCATCTGTTTTCTCTGACCTAAACAAACAGCAGCATAGATGCATTTTAAAACAAACATGAAAAACATACATTACACGCACACAGAACCTGCCAGCCCCAGGGGGGAGGAGGAGAGACAGAATTACATGTGACACCACACTGCTTAATGCACTGTTGGAAGATGCTCAGATACACTGCCCCATCCCTGTAGTAAGAAACTATACAGAACAGAACCATTGCTGAGATGCCTTTCCTGCATTGATACAATTATTTCAGAACTTTTCATCCACTTAAATAAACAACTAAATATCACTAATATACAAATACACTGTACTCAAATTAGGCTAAGTGTGCCGGGGTGCCGGAGTCCCGCAAGTCGCTGACCCCCGGACCCCGCACTGAGGGCGAGCGACGGAGTGGGGAGGGCCCTGGTCTCCAGGATACGCAACTGGACTCAGAATTGACAACCCCATAGACTGGGGGTACAAAGGAGTTGTTCCAGAGGCCGCCCTGGCTGGCATAGACTTGAGAACTGGGGGGAAATTAGGTCAGAGTGCAGGGTCTGGACACTAGTGGGCTCACAATGTCCAGACAACCGGCTGAGTGAGCATCCCACATGGCGCCCGGCAGGTCGCACCAGGACACTAAGAAAAAATATATTTACTTCAATAAAGGATCTCCACCTACACATGAAACAGAATACTATAGATTTAAGCCTACTAAGATCTCAACTAAAAGGAAAAAAAAAAAAAAAGAGTAGACAGTGATAAAAAGAAACCTTTCCTGATGCCTCTTCTGGAAGGCAAACCTGAAACAGAGTCTCCTGTGGTTAGAATGATTAGATGGCTTCTTTTTCTCCACCATTTTGACTATTTTCCAAGCCAGGAGAAAGGCAATGAGTGAGGAAGAGATGTGAGGCCTGGAGTCTCTTGCCAATGGACAGCAAATGCATCCTTCTACTCATGCTCCACCAGTTCCTCAATATCTGCTACAGTATCTGGGACTTAGTTATTTTCAGCACACATTGCTCCTGCTTTAATTTACTGTCCATTCATATGCTTGCTCATGGTGTCTTACTCAGCCAGTCCATGTGTGTGCTGAAGTGGCGGGGGAAGAAAAGGGTGTTAAAGGATTTAAATTTTACACAAGCTACTGCAAGCTTCTTTAACGGACTCTGGCATTTAGGCTATCCCACCTTTTAAGCTACCACTGTGTAAGCTGAACTGAGCTTTTTCAGTGTTCTTTAAATCATCAGGAGATCCAGAGGAGCCTGTCTTCTGTTCTACACATAGTTTCTTTGCCCAAAGGAAAGTCCAGGGGAAATTATTATTTGCAGCTGGTGGGGTAGGTACTCCCCCACCATATACTCACAGCTTGCAGCTGTCATGGATGACATTCAAGGGAGGTAGATATGTTTACTCACCAGATCTGTTGCACCACCACTTGAATAAAGTTTTTACTTATAGGAAGAAATACTAATAGTATCAAAATGGTTCCCTGATGGTTTAAGATCTAGGATAGATCTTATGCCCTATACTTAATTCCTACCCATGCACAGAATTGTTGAGACTACAGAATAATTCAAGTGATTCCCCAAAAAGACTGGTCCCAATTTTCTGGGCTGATTCTATCCCATTTATGAAGTCAAAGAGGATAATTTCAGAACTGATACATGCATGTATACTTTGCTTTAAATGTTTCTGAAAATTGTAGGGATTATTGGTTGTGATTTTTGGGCCTTTTCTCCTTGAGAAAAAAGGAGAATTCAACATCGTCTGTTAACTATGTCTGTTGGAACTTGGGGTTAGTTCAGACTTAAGATGGGGCGGGGGGAGGCTGGGAATTGAAACAGTGTGTGCCCAGGGAGACAAATGATTGTGTGTGACTGAGATTTGAAGCTAGTAATAGAAGAGAGAGCGTGCTCATCTTCCACAAATCTTTCTAATATTAGAGTCGAGGGAACATTGTTGACTGTGGCCAGACTTTCATTCTTATCTCAGAAGAGTTATCCACAATTCAAGGATGGACTCCTAAGTTCCAGTGGACCACTAATGAGAACTCAATATTTTAAAAGCAAGCAAAATAGAGCACCAGGTCTCCAAGACTACTAAATACCAAGAGGAATTTGGAGAGATTATGATAGATTGGTTGGAAAAGTTTGTTAGCTTAAATTTCTGCTAGCCATGCTATCATGTCTCAGAACATACAGATGACATGGATAGAGAGAGGCTTGTTAACCAAAAGTCCTTTTTGCTGCTCCCTCCAGCTTCCTGCATAGGGGATCCCAGAAAAACTGGAGTCAATGCTTGAATTTATTATGGGAAAATTAAACCAGAGGACATGGAATCCCTGATTCAGTTTCTAGCCAAGACTTTTGTGCCTCACATAGAATTAAATGTTGCCACAATCGTGAGAATGAAAGGCTGGCTTCCTTGGCATCTGAAAAGGATGCTGCAAGGTCTGATACATATGCTACCAAATACTACTACTTCTTCAGGGCATTCTCTTAATGAGGACTGGGTTGTTCTCTCTGTGCAGCAGCTTCTTATGGCCTTCTTGACATGTGGTGGGTGACTGAATGTCCTTTACACAGAGGAACAAAGTGTTTCTAAGAAAGAACTGAAAAGAAATACACATACAAGGCCTGACTCGGAGAAAGCAATAAACTCCATTATCAGACAGCAAAAGGAGCAGGGAAGCAACCTACGTTTTGGTAAATTGCATAATCACCCTCAGAGCCAGTAACAGATTACCCCCAATTATGCTAGCAACATACAAGATATTTCTCCAAACCTCTACAAGCTTGGGGTGCGAAAATACATTGCAGATACCCAGTTCAACCCTGGAGTCAGTCAGTTATGGAAGAAAATGGAAATAGGGAGCAGGTCAAATCAGTAGTGGGCAATCTGCAGCCAACTGGTGTTCTATGTGCGGCCCACAAGAAATTTTGTTTACTGTTGCCCATGCACGTGGTTGCCAGATTGAGCGTTTTCATCACATAGGTTTTTTCCTACTGACATTACTCAAGTGAAATGAATTTAAAGCAAGGGCATGTGAAATAAGGTGCATACTGATTGCACACAACATTGACCGAGAGCCGTGTATACCCTCTCCATCCAATCAAAGTGCTTCTATGGTTCAGTAGGCACACCCTGCAAATTTTAGATATGCAAGCACAGTTAGCACAGGCACAGTTAGCAAAACTACCCTATCCAGGGAGACTGTCTTGTTTAAGACAATCTTGTGGCCCACAAAGATAAATGAGGGCCACTCATGCAGCCCACTTACTGTCGAGATGGTATTCAAGAATAGATCATTGGTGGGAGCCTTGGAGAGAGCTGCACCACACAGGGCCCTGGCTTCTAGATGTTATCACAACACAAATTAACAATTAGTTTCTCCCTAATTATCTGTTTCTTCTGGAAGTACAAAAATGAGGTAACATTGCCCCCTGATGGAGTAACCAGCAGGGTGGGATAAAAGAAACAGCATCTCGGCTTCCAGGCACCAAGACAAACAACAAGTGAGAACCTATTAGGAGAAAAAGGAGACGAGAACATGGGCAGAAGGGCGATATACACTTGTGCCAATTTCTAAATAGGACTGTATTTTGTTTGTGGTGTTTTGTTCTCATGCACTGGCAGAGAAAGGGTGTCAATCTTATTGTAGTCAACAGTCCTGTCACCAATGCACAAACATTTATTTAGCAGTTACAAATCAAGCTAACACACAATTTAAACATTCCATGTTTACATTTCCTTTAAAATAGTAAGATCTAGAACTGTGATGTCCAACCAGTTCTAAAGCAGTAGCTATAGCTAAACTAGCCACACTCAACCAGCTAAATAGCCACATGTGGCTCTTGGCTAGCGTGTTAGACACCATGGATCTAGAGCTAGTGCTAATTAACTGCCAGCATTCTAGGGTATTTCTTTCGGACATAATACACAGTTTATCACCTATCAAACATCTCCCTCACCTACATTTTCACCTTGATCCATATAAAACCTCTATTCATTACACAACATTCCATCAAGAACAGCAAGTCATTTTTTTGGTGGAAATAGCAGGAAATTAAAAACTGTTTTCAACTCAATTTTTAACTTTTGTCCTCCTTCCATTGGAAATCATGACCAAGTTTTTCTGCCCTCGTTTGTATTTACATGGAAATAACTGTACAATATAATTTATGTTTTATTTGTGTTACCTATTTGGTTCTTTGAACAAGAGATTTTTTTGTGTGTGTGTCTGTGAGCGGAATGTAAAAAGGCTATGCCTTTCTATAAAGATCTATGTGAACTGAACACTGTGTGTTTGTGTGCATGCATGTGTTACTTTTACACACACACTCTTCAAAGTTCTCCAGCTCTCTTATCACATGTCCTTTTCTCGCTCAGTTGTTTAAGTGGCAGAGTTTTTTTCCCCTGTAATTTGACTCACTGTGTCAGTGTTTTACAATAAGGGTGTGTCTAGACTACAGGGTTTTTTTGAAAAAAGTGGTCTTTTTTCGAAAAAAACTTCCCCCGCGTCTAGACTGCTGCAGCGTTCTTTTGAAAGTAAATTGAAAGAATTGGCAGTTTTTTCGACTGCGGAAAACCTCGTTTTACAAAGAATAATGCCTTTTTTTGAAAGTGCTCTTTCAAAAAAAGGCGCTATGTAATGCAAACTGTGCTTCTTCGAAAGAGAGCATCCAGACTACTTGGGTGCTCTCTTTCAAAAAAGCGGCTTGCTTTTTCAAAAGTACTGGTTTTAGTCTAGATGCTCTTTTTCGAAAGAGGCGTTTAGTAAGAGTGCTGTGCAGGCCCAACTGATTTTGAGAAGCAGAGAGAAAAATACTTTGGATTCATTTAAGGGACTCTTTATATAGTGCTCTCGTCTTCTTGGGATTTCACACTATGAGACAACTATGTCCCACCCAGCCTTTTTTACTACTGTATATGTTCTAGGTTAAAGAAATGGCTTCCTGTAAGCAAACATTTTTTCTTTGGGTACAGTGTTTTTGAAGTGATGAAGTCATGAAAGAATTTAATTTGCATGAGTGCCTTTTTTATTTTACCATCTACTCTAGTACTTAAATGCATGTAGTTATACACCTATTTTTGGCATATGATACAGGTATATAGCAACTTCTATAGTCGAATTTTTGTGCTTTTTGTATAATTTCTGAATCATCAGTTAATCAACTTTGTGTCTTTGCAACATTTATACCAGTGGTTCTCGACCTGCTACCCAATCAACATACAGCTGAAGCCCATGCAACACTCTCACGGCCATACAAAGATAAGAATGTGTGTGTCTGTGTGTTCCCACAATGGTAGATAGGTTGAGAACCACTAATCTATACAAACTTTTTATATAAAAATATTGCAGTACAAAAGTTTAAGCCTTGCAGCTGAGTACACGTATAAGAATTTTCAACTAAAAGTCTTTTTCACACAAATACAACCCTTCCCAAGCACTAACCAACCATATAGCATACAACTAGAAAGAGTGAAAACAATGCACAGTCTTGCCAGGAGATATAAACTCTTAGGTTAGTGTGCTAAGAAATGAGCAGCAGCATCCTCCAAATTAAACTAATTGAAATGTTGTCCCACTTTGCTAATTGCTCAGGTCTCTCTCTGTGTCAGAGCCTTTGAATTTGGTTTTCTTTTACTTTTTAATTTTCCCATTTTATTTTGCCTTCCATTTTTTCAAAGCATGTATCAGGCACAGCTAATTCAGAACTGACACCATAAATTCATATTAAGAAACCACAATTTGAACATTTCAGCTGTTTCTATACTACTAAATATATTGGAGTCTTTCAGTCAGAACCAACAAGATAAGAGACATGATCATTATTATTAGAAATCTGGTATATCCTACAACTCAGCTTTATTTAATTAAATTCAATAACTCAATTCCTATCTCCAGCTGTATGTACAAATCCCCTTGAAGTGTAACACTTGTAACTTCTATCAACCACTGACTGATGCCAGACATTCCAGTTATGTCCAAGTGGAACATATCTGTTTTGTTCCTCAGTCTACATCTACACTACAGTAGAAAGTTAACTTAAGCTACACAGCTCCAGCTACATGAACAACGTAGCTGGAGTTGATGTACCTTAAGTAGAGTTACTGTGGGGTCCGCACTGTAGGGGGGAGGGGGAATTGACAGGACTTCCCTGACACTTCTTGCCCAGGAAAGAGTAACAGAGTAGACCGGAGAGTGATCTGCAATCAATCTGGTGGGTCTTCAGTAAACCCACTAAATTGACCACCAGTGGATTCATCTCTGAGAGGCGACCCAGACTGTAGGGTAGAAGTAGCCTAAGAATGGTAGTAGGTACATTCTTTCATTTGATTAAACGTGAATGGCATGCTGACAGATAGTATCAGTGAGGAGAGTTAACAATAATGGGATCTGCACATTTTTATTGAAGACAGACAAGAATATTATAGTACCTATTGAATACGTGTCCATATTTTGCTCAGTGAGAATATTCAGTGCATATTGATATTAACTCTTTCACTATTAGTCTGCCACTACACTTACTGCATTCTCATGCTCAATTAGCATTCCATCAAAAAGAACAGAATATGAACACAAATTTAGTATATTCTCCAGCACTACAGGTACATAGTAGCTAGAGTATTAAACAGCAAGCATGTAGTTAATGGAGTTAATGATCCTGCAGAATATAAGTAGAAGATTGACTGGAACTTTAAAATAAATCTGTATTTGCAAATGCTAACATTAAGCTCCTTGTGGGTAGTTTGAAGTGGAGGGAAAGACCTAATCTGAATAATAGCCTTGTAATATTCCAAATATTGAAACTTAATTAATTATGTTGATCCTTAAAATTAAAGTTGTTTTCAATGCCGCCCAAATAGGTTCAGTTTTTATATGACAACAGAAACAGTCTTTTGACCTTTGATGATTGGACAGGGTTTGGCTTTTTTTTTTTTAATTTCTGGGTCTCTACAAGTTGTGGAAACTTTTAAAGACAAAAATGTGACTCTAGATAATTTTAAAGATTTCATATTCCTAATATGGGCAAATTTAAACCGCAGCCTTAGTCATAAACCTAAACGAAGCAAATCAGTAACAGTGAAAGAAAAACTACCGCAAGCAAAACCTGATGCAGTACGAATATCGTTTGAACCACTGGGTTACAGTACATCACAATGTACGCCAAAGGAAGTGGGTGTAATACCTCTCTCACTGTTTCTCCTCCTTCCCCCAACCTCATTAGACCACCTGTAACAGTCTCAGAGGAAGCAGACAATCTCCCACATACTTTCCAGCTGCACTGCAACAGCCACAAAGTGCACATGTGTAAAAATACATATGTGGAGCATCAGTGTCAGAAATCTTTCTGATGATTAACCTAGTCTATTTAAAAGACTAGCAGAAAAAACACAAGGGCCAACAGATCCTCCTCAAACCCACACAAGACTGGAAAATGATGGTAAACAGAACATAACCTCTGTTGACTACTGGCAGCTGTGGTTGAGATTAGCACTCACCAGAAAATGTTTGCCCTTCTGACCAGCATTTTCCATTAATGATTGAATAGACTGGGGTGTGGAGAAAACAAGATGGGTAGAAGTGGGGACAAAAGTGTTTTCATTTACTTTTAGCCTTTGGGTACCAATAACCAATGTAATACATTTGTCTTTGAAAAATTAGTATTATGGGACAGATCTTGCCACTGGTTCTGAAGCAAGACTTCCCAGGTAGATCAATAGGGAGTTCAGGTTGGACTAATTCTGACCGATCCCAAACCAGGGAGTTTGCTAGACCAGGGGAGGTTAATGCCACCCCTTCTGCTGTTGGCCTCTGGGCTCTGCTCCTAACTGCTGGCTCCCCACCCCAGTCTCAATCCCTCTATCCCAGCTACTAAGCCACAGCCCAGCCACTGTCTCCCTGCTAGGCTCTGGCGCCCTAGCCATTGCCTTCCTGCCCTTGCTCAGGCTCTGCCCCAGATGCCAGGCTCCAACCCCCAGCAGGCTCTCTGGTTCAGCATGTGTCAACCCTGAAGCACCCACAGGGTTCCCAACAATTCCAGACCATGTATGTTGCCAGACCAGAGAGTCCTGGACTGGAGAGGTTCAACCTGTATTACACTAATAAAAAAAGAACACCAATAATGAAACAGGACCTTGTGGACCTGAAACCTGAGCCCAATAGCAAAACCCATCTAAGGGGAATTTCTTTGTGGAAACTATGGGGCAGCTGGGTTTCAGATGGTTTTAATACCCAGCAAAATTAGATCAGTACCCTTTAAGAAGTCTTCTAGCCCTTAGAAAACTTCAGTGGAAGGTATTTTTAGATGCCCCTAAATAAAAAAAAGGGGGATTCCCATTACCTGGAGCTTGGGTAGGAAATGCCCAAGAGTCCTCACGCCTACAAGATGTCAAACTACTTTTGTTTTTTTAAACATTAGTATTTTATGGAAACTGACAAATTTGCATATACTGCAACAGTGATTTTCCCTCCATGAGTTGCCTTAAACTTGTTAATATCTGGGGGGGAGGGGCGGAGGAGTTAAAAATATAAACTAATATTTTAAACCATGTGTAAACTCTGTGTTTCACTTGAACAATTATTTAAACTAGTGGTTTCTTTAACTGAACAAATCTGCACCTGCAAAATGAATCACTGCTCTATAAACATAGAGAGAAACCTTTCCAAAGTTATGTGTTTAAACATTCTCTACTACGTTTTATATTTAATTTTTGTGGAAGAATACTACTGTGGATATTAAGAAATTTCTTCAATCTCCAAAACATTTCCTTTATAGCAAGCTGAAGACAAGAAAAAAATAAAAACTTCCACAAAAGACAAAGTATTCAATATGATTTCAGCATTACATTATTAACACAATAATACACACACTACATTCCAGATTAATCCACAATCCTTGGACTTTCTGATCAATTTTTCTTTGACCACAGAATCCTCCAAATCCCTGAACATCCCACAATGAGGCACTTACCCTCCAGTTTAGCAACCCACTTTTCCAAAGGCCACGTCTATACTTACTGTACCAGAGAGAGATCTTCTGACAATTGATTTAGCGGATCTAGGTAAGACCTGCTAAATTGAATGCTGAGGGTGGTGCTTACCGGCACTGGTACTTCTGGCAGTCGCACAGCGTAAAGGAAATGCTCCTTTTGGCCTCCCTCTGTGAAGACGGCACCAAGCTCAGTTTAAGGTATGCCAACTCCAGCTACGTATTTTACATAGCTGGAGTTGCGTTCTTTCACCTGACCTTCCAGGTCTAGCGTAGACCTGGCCTAAGTCACCTACTTGCATCAGTACAAATTATTCATCGATTGCCACACCAAAAGGGACTATTGTGATCATCTAGTCTGACCTTATAACATGGAAATGTAATTTACGTGCCTAAAATTTCAAGACTGACTGACATATTACTGGATTGAAAAATCTCACAAAATACATTTTTAACAGTACAAAGTTAGTTTGGAAAATCTGTCTCCCTGTGTTAAAGAACCGAAGATCAATAGCTAGCAGTAATCAAGAAATTCCTTCCAACATATTTACTTAGATTTATAATATACCAAAAAAGTCATCTCTAGGTCTCAAATTATAAACATACAATCAAATTAAAAAGTAAAACTAGCAGCTACTTACTCGACACTCATATACAAAAGTAGTATCGAGACAAGAAGTCCAAAACTACTGCAGACATCAGCCACTTATTTGAGCTCCTTCCTCTCCTCCAGACCTCCAAAACATGCAGGTCTTGTAGCATGGACTAAAAGTTTAAATTTGGGTTGCAACTGGCCACAGAGGGTGAGCATCGAGAGGACAAAGGTGGTAGATTCAAACATTGATTGATAGCCCTTCTCAGAAACACCTGGCCTACAGCACCCTCATTTTAAATACTGAGAAGCCACTGACATAAGGGTCTACACTGATCACAGCTGTGCAGTGTTACACGGGAACACAAGATGCAAGTCTTAACTGGACAGATTCCAGGCCATTTATTAAAACATAAATTTTGCTTCTTGAAATTAAGGCATGTTTTGGTAACACTAAAGGTGCAGGGATTTCTCCGGTGTTTCATTACGATCTCTGGCTCACTCCAATTTTATATCATATCAGAAGGTGCCACAGAAATAAATCAGAATTTATTTTAAAAGGTCAGGTGAAATACAATCCAATTTTTTGTTTTGTTTAAAGCAGGACAGAGGCAGGAAAAGCAGTAGTCCTGGTTAATTCTTTACTCCTTTCAAATACTGGCAGGTTAGAACAGTTTATACCTTGTGGGTGTAAGAGCATATCTAACAAAAAAATTATAAAGCACTTTTTAAACAAAGTAAGGTGCTTGACAGTTTTCAGCTAATGTCCATCATGAAAATACAACTAAAAAAACCCATCCCAAACCATATCATTTTTGTAACTAAATGGATACAATAGAGTATTGATAAGTAAATGCATTTTAAATAAAACATTTTTATTACAAAGTCTAAGTTACCAGGATGGGCAAAACTCAAAGGCTACATGTTCAGATAAGCATCCAAACTATAGATGTTTACCCGAAGCCCAGCTGAATTATCCAAAGGTGACTCCAGTCTGTAAAGTGGGGTGGAAAATTTCCATTAGTACAAGATCTCATATTTCAGAACTAGAAATGAGCAAACACATTGGAAAAGTTTCAGAAACTTGATGAGAGATCAGTTTTTGAAATGGGTAAAAGTTATTGTATATCTCCCCCCTCCCCAAAAATAAACCCCAATAACGTGCAGAGATTATTTTTCCATTAAGATAACTGCACCAGCACATGATGTTTATGCCATAGCAATATTATTTTGGAGTGATTAAGGCTGCTTTCTGATTAGTGAATATACTTTAAAAAAAAGGTTCCTTTTACAACCTATCACTTTGTTGATGCTTCAGTTTACAAGGAAATCATAATTTTGAATTGGTGGCACCACATTAATATATATATGGCAACATGTTAACATCAAACATGAAGATAATGACTGCAGGATCAAATATATGGAAAAGTGGGGTTGAGAAAGAGAGAAAAGAAAGAAATATCTGAATATTTTCAAAGTGAATAAAGGAAGTGGCTGGCCAAGTAAATCACTTTTGTTACCACTGTTCTCCCTCTCCCACCTACAGTTTTGAAGTCTCTCCTTAACTTTGAATTCCTTTGCTTTTGAGGGTTTTAGTCAGATGTTATTTTAGAACAGTCTGAAAAGGTTTTTGGTTTTATAAAGTTCTGCAGTGACATTACTGACCTTGTTACTCTTTATTGTACTCCAGTTCCCATGAAAAAGAAGTTGTTTGAATCACTTTTTGCATTTTAACTGCTAACCTCATCTTAAAAAATGATTGGCCTCACCTCAGTCAAAATATCTACACAATCTTTAGAGGAAAATTTTATAGTTTCAAGTTACCCCTAGTTATTTCAAGTATCCCTTGCCTCTGTTTCTCTGGAGGTGGGTGACAGGGGAGGGATCACCTGTTGTGGGATTACCTGTTGTGATCCCTCCCTCTGGGGCATCTGGTATTGGCCACTATGGGCAGACAGGATACTGGACTAGATGGGCCTTTGGTCTGACCCAGTATGGCCATTCTTATGTTCTTAAGTTGTGTAGAGATTATACTTCAGCATCATAATAATTCTTTCCCGAAAAAGAAGTTGAAAAACAACAACGATTTGTATGTAGCAGTCAGCTAACATCAACTTCAGTCTTTCATGACAACATCAGACAGCTTTAACTAAGTGTGTCTCATGTACTCCCAATTTAGTGTCACAGAAATAACAAAGCTTAATAATATAGTGGAAACTAAGTAGTGGAGCATTTGAGCCTGTGGCTTTGGGTGGTGGGAAGCTGAAAGGAAGAACAGGAAATGTTGTATTGATTAAAAACAAAACAGACAGGTCTGTGCACAAATGAGCTTGTATATTAGTTTGCATCCTTGAATTCTGAACTAACAATCAAGGCTAGACAAAACTATTGTGCTGTGACTATCATTCAACATGCCAAATGATACTAGCTTCAAACATACAAAATAGCAATATTTTAAGGGAGAGTCTGGATACTGTTTTAGTAATGCTTACTGCTTTTCAACTTGGAATTTGTGGTTACCCCCATTAAGCACACTCACATTATCAATTAAGTGGAAGGTAAACATAAACTAGAGGACTAATTGTCCAAGAAACTGATTAATGAATGAATCATTGACTCCACTTTTAGTCTAACAGTAAAATAAAGAAAGAAAAAAGGTCAAGAAAGGTAAACGGCATAAACATAAGGATTCTTTGCAGAAGTGTTTAGGTTTGCATTGTCATAGCTGTAAGTTCAAGGCAAACAGCCACACTGTAATGCAGAATTACAGTATGTATTTTATGTATCTGTGCAATGAAATACTGCAGTTTCAAGAATACTGGACTTTTATCATAAGAATTCTGCACCACATTTTTTCCGCACCACACATTTTGAAGTATTTACACAAGAATGCAGAATGGATTTGAAAATAAACTCGAAATCATAGGGTTTATAATCTGAAGTGTTTGGAGGGCTAAATATTCTGAGTAAAACTGTCAGAAGTACCTAAGTTACTTAGGAACATAAATCTCATTAGCTTGACTGAGGTGCTTCTAAAAATGGAATTTGTGTGCCTATGAGTCTTACATGTTTTTGAAAGTTTTACCCTTTCTGTTGGTAGGATTTTTTTTCCGGAGACAGGCTGAAATCAGAACAATGACTCTAGATTTCTTTCAACTTTGGACATCTGATCCAGCCCATCTCTGCTTTTTACCCATACAAAATTACTTCATGTACTTCACTAGGAATTTTCCTTAAATAAACATTATAGGAGTTGGCCATCTATTCCATCCCATTCTTATAAAACCAGGACCATCATATTTTTGCAGATCCTGAATAGCTAGAAGTTTTACATTTATCAGAGTAAGGTTTCCATAGGCTTGTACAACTATATTATTCAGTGTATTATTTTTCACAGTAAAAGGTAGCAGAAAGAATCCCTTAATCCTAGTCTGGTTTATACCCTTGCCCTTATCTTGTACTTGAAGTAATCCACTCATCTCAGAATCCAAAAAATAATTAACAGAATACAGAGGTTTAAAAATATTATTCCACACATAATTTCTTCTAAACAAAAAGGGCAGATGCTCAGCTGTTGTGAACTGTCTATTGAGTTCAGTGGCGCCAATAGCAACTTTCACTAGCTGATGGTCTACCCCAAAATGTTTGTTTAAAAAAAAAGTTTTGAAGAGGTCCAATAGGACGGCCAGAAATACCAAATCCTTGTAAAAAGTGATTTGCTGTTTCAAGCATCGCAATAATAAAGGCAGTAAAACTGGCAGCTAATTACATAAATGCCAATATGCTAAGTAATACAAAAGCAAAGATTTGTTTTGTCATCTTCTTTGTGCATAACATCCTGAAACATTTTAAGCAACATTGCCATCCTGAAAATAGAGCAGTACCACTCTCTAAATAACTTAAGGGAGCAAATCAGAAGTGTTTTCAAAGAACATATTGATCATGCTAATATTACAGCCGAAATACTTAGTACTTCAAAAGCCTCATATTATATATCTATATCTATATTATACCCACAGAGACCTGTATTACAGGATGGAAAGTAGTCTGGTTCTATATCAATTTTAAAAATGCATTACCTTACCAAAAAACATCCCAAAGAACAATGAAACACAATTGTCACAGACTAATATTGTTTCTTCTCCTCTAACAATTCTCATCAGGTTTTAATTTCTCTACACAACATAAAGGGAGGGGTGGAGCACCTAGGAAGAATGTATTTAAGGACAAAGATTAGTAGAAATCAGTTTCTTGTTTGTATTTTTACTACTAGAAGACAAATTTTCTCCTAGGAAATGAGCAATCAATTGTGCAAATTGCCATTTATTCTCCAATTCTTATTTTCTATTAACCTTCTTTGTAGGATCCTTTGACAGCAAAACAAAGAGCAATAAAGGTTGTTCAGCAATATTACCATCCTGCACAGTGATTTAACTGAATGGAATTAAATGGAAAAATGACTTCATAGGACAAGGCAGCATGTGCCCTTTTTTTCTTCCTGAGACAAAGGAGATTAGATATTGCACTTAAATTTCCTCTAACAGTGCAACTAAATGTCTATAACACTTAGTGCAAAAGAGTTTGGGAACCGAAGACTGGAGGTTAGGAAAAATTTTCATAGTGCAAATAAAAGCAGCAGTATCACAACTAATGGTGCAACTAATTTTTATTGGATGGGGGGAGGGAGAGGGAAGATATTTCACCACTGTAAAGCAAATCATGAAATCTTCCATAAGTTTTAAAAAAAGCACAAAGTAATATTTTCCAACCTTTCACTAAGAGTAGGGGTGAAAAACCACATGTTTTAAAGGTCTTGCACATTTTTATTATTAGAAGTAGAAACCCTACTGATACTGATGAGTCATTTGTATTGGCGGAAACCAAGAACACCCATCTTCTTCGTGGGTTACACAGCACTCAGTGTGGTTTTCTATTCATTACCGGTCAAAGTAGTTGACTGAAAACAAAACAAGAGACAAGAACTCACCTTTGCTCCCAATGCTTGTTTAGTACCAGCTGATTAGTTTATCATCCTACAGATTGCTTACATTGACTACTTTTGGTTACACAAACAGGAGTCCCTTTCAGAAAAAATAGTAAGTGCCGTTAAACTTTAAAATAATCAAGATTAAATCCAGCACTGAAAGTGGATAATACAATCCATTTCTGCAATGACCTCTACAATAGATTCAAGCAAAACACAAACCAATTGCAAATATATGCAATCAGAAACTGTCACCTTTCGGAACCTTCTGAATCTTCAGTACAGAGTCCATAAATACAAAAAGGACCAGTTGCACTGGAATATGTCTTCATTCTCATTCAAATGAAGGAGTCCTTTAATGTTAATTACAGAAGTTACTGTAGTTTATAGGGTTTAAAACACACAAACAAAAACAAGATACAAGAGCTAGCAGAACTTTGAAAATAAAAGGCTACATTTAATTTTGGGGCATTAAGTGAAATTCTACACTGAACGGAATGAGGAATTCTGCTTTAAAAAAAAAAAAGCCGATAAATTACCTACGAAAAATGCCATTCTAATGTTAAATTTCACATTGGAAGCAAGAAAAATAGTTACAGAAAAGGAACTCCACCATCCCCACTCACACAAAAAAATAAACCCAACTAACACACAAAGAACAAACAAACAAAAACCAACACAAACACACATCCTATTAAACATTTGCAAATGCACTTCAGACAGTTTGAACAGAGGTGAAAAAAACTGCAACTTTTTCTTTTTGCCATAATGCCAAAATCCTGACCTAACCAAATGAATGATTTTGATATTACCTGGGAAAGAAACTATATCAGAACAGTGGCCAGAGAACTACAAATATGTACCAACATCAGCCTGCATCTCTTACTGAGGATAGTTTTTATAGTGAGGATAGCTCTGAGCTGCAGCAGACACGTGAGTCAGCAAGAGCTGCCTGTAGGAAACTGCTGACACGCTAAATTGCTCTGCATGCAGTGTGCACACCTACTCACTAAACAAAAACAGGGTGTTTGCAAATTAGTGCACAGGAACACCTCCACACTTACAGTTCTTGTTTTCCTAGTTTAGATCTAAATTATAAAATAATCACTAATAATAAACCCTTTGAATGTCAGCTATAACAAGCAGCTATGTTCAGGTCTTAAGGGCCACTTGTTTTAGCTGTTTTTATTTGACTAGATTTAACTCATTTCTCTTTGCAAAAAGAATTGTTGCTTTATAGACCACAAAAATTACATGGTGACAGACACCTACATAAGTTCCTGGTTTTCTAAACGGGGAACACTCATGAACCTACACATTAAAAACAAATGGAACACGCGTACAGTTTGGGTGAACATTTTGAAACTAAGGCCAAAAATACATAATAACTTCAAATTTCAACAGCCATCAGTTTTAAACTGGAAATTCCCAGATTTTCCTTCTTCAAAGAGTTCTTCAAACAACACTTTTTGTTGATGCATTCTGAAGTCCGGTATAAATGATATTCACACTTCTATGAAATACAAGTTTTTAAGAAACAAGTCTCAATGGATGAGAGGATTTCAGGTCATCTTCCATATGCTGAGCATGACAAGAAAGTGTAGACTAATGACTTCTCCCTGAGGCTCTAGTTTAAATGTCAAATAGAAAACAATGGCTTGCTATGTATGTTTATTGTAGAGAATCTCTTTGGGTGGAACTTGGGATAAATCAGGTATTCTGTTTATTGTAGTACGGAAAGCTATCACTTTTCCCCTGCCCTTGTGTAATAGTCTAGTTACCATACCAGTACAGTTTATGATCTCCAAACTATTTTGGTTGGCCTTTGCATATAACTAGAAGAAAATGCCCTAGCAACATCCCTTCTTTTGGCTGATCAAAGATGTGGTATTTGTAACCAGTTAGCAAGATTCCCAAAGCCCCATTCTGTCATTTTTATTAGCATATTTTGAACATTAGTAGATATTCAGTCAGTGATGATAGGTTATTTTTACTGAACCAGTAGCATCAATTTAAGATCATTGAGAGAGCTTAAGGTCACACAGAAATTTGTATGCATTCTACTGCTTGATTTTACTTAAATTATGAAATGCAATAATAATGGCAGAATAACTATCATGCTTTTCAACACACTACAAAGATGTTCCAGCTTAACTTAAAAGCAAAATGAGTACATTGCAACTCAGTTGGCTACAGAGTCCTACATTTTCTGATGCAAGTTTCAAATGTGTACTCATTCAGACCGCTGCCAAGGTTAATGTCTTTTGCCTGAAGCCATGGTGACTTTTTGTAAAAAGCTGAGTAAGCATTTTGAACTCTATCCTGGTGAGCCACCGGTAGAGTTAGAGGTAGGGAGTCACTGTTCTCTCAACCACAATACCATATCCAATTTAAAACCTATTTAGATCTTAGCGGAGAATTGCATTATCTACAAAG
The DNA here is from genome assembly GCA_032595735.1 of Pelochelys cantorii. Lineage (NCBI taxonomy): Eukaryota > Metazoa > Chordata > Testudines > Trionychidae > Pelochelys > Pelochelys cantorii. The sequence continues at coordinate 67,853,315 of CM064328.1, forward strand.
AATCAGTCACAATCTCCTAAATTGACTGTAATGGAGAAACAAATCACTTAGATTGTTAAAGGAAGCTCATATTTCTCATTAAAAACAACTCCAATTTTTCTTTGCTACAAAATACATTGTGTATATCCACTTATTCCAACTCAGAAAATAAGCTATATGCAGGCTCTACATTATACACCACACAGAAAGTTAACATAAATCTATAGTTTAGGATACAACAATGTACTCGCTAGAACACAAGTCACATATGAAATATACAAAAGACACAGAAGTCAGGCTAGTAAATTGGAGAAAGTTATTTTTTAACAACCTCTGAATCAGAGCAACGCTCTTACAAAAAGAACTGGCCTTTGCAATTGCATATAATTAAAGGATATTGTTTAATGTATTTGGAACATCAGAATTATAAAAGGAAAAGCGATTTCCCTCCCTCTCCCCAACATACACAAAGCGTATGCAGTTTTAAGAAATCACCCATTCACACTGTCATACAAAAAATGTAATCACTACTGAAGAGACTAGTTAGGACCTGTCATATTACTTTATGCCCCATTCTGAGATGTTTTAAACACACACCAAGCTGAAACTGGATAAATTTCTCCTTCCAGATGCATTCTCACCATAAACATGAGTAAAGTCCTACTGAAATGGATGGATATCATAAATAGGTAAGAAGAAAGTATTCCTCTTTATTGTTTTGAGAAATGAGAAAGAATGACTTCCTTAATAATGATTGTTTTTCATGGTTTCAGGCATTTGTAGAGCAAGCCACAGCAGATATTAGCCAAGATGGTCAAGGATATAACCCCATGCCCTTGGTGTCCCTAAGCCTTTAACTGCCAGAAGCTGAGTAATAAAATGCCCTGTTCTGTTCACTTGGTCTGATGCATCTGGCATTGGCCACTATTGAAAGACATGCATACTGGTCTGACCCAGTACGGCTATTCTTATGTTCTCATGGCTAGTCTGACAAATACTGCAGCCTGTAGAAAAGAATAGCTATGTTACTTAATTACAAGACAAGCTTTAACAACCAAGCTATTGAAGATTTTAGATAACTAAATATGGGAAATTACTATTATACATTCCATACCACATATCATACACAGAGGTTTTCAGTTTCATCTCTCCCACTGTCATTTATGTGTTACAAGAAGAGATGCACAAGCCTCTGTGCAGCATGAAGATTGTATTAAACCTCATTAATGTCAATGGGTCTCCAAGGCCTTCTACTACAATGTCAAAACATTTACCAGGATTTTTCACATTAAGAATATTAGGTGTCAGGATTTGGGCCATAACTCTCAGCCAGCAATGTATGTTATTTCCAATGCACAATACACTACTGCTAATTTTCTCGTAGATGCCAAGGTTCTATGGCTGAAAGCAAAGATGGGAGGGGGGAAGACAAGGTTATCACAGTATCTGGGGTTTATTCTGTTAACACCTATAAAATTCCATTAATTCTAATGGCAGTTACATGTGCCTCCATGATAGGATGCACCCAGAAATACTAGCCCTACCACTCAATTTGACCATTGTTAACAACTGATTAATCAGGAATTTTATTATATTAAATACATTTTGGAATATATTACCCATTAGTTTATTGTGTACACCCTCCTCCCAGTAGTCATTGTTGTCTGCTAGTTAAAAATGTATGTTAGTGCACATTTTAAAAAATGCCGTGTCTAATTTTGCATCTTAACACTACTTGTGCTTCTACAAGACTTTTTATTAGTAGTTTTGCTATTCTGCACACATTTTACAATTTGGTCAACTGAGGCATACTTTGTATAAGTGGTTTGGCTCAATCTCATAGAGCTGGTAAAATGGAAAAGCTAGAAATAGAAACTTGAAATTTTGACTCAATTTTCCACACTTACTATTTAGACAAGATTTCCATTCACTTTATGCATCGGTGTCCAACACCTTTAAATCGATCTCTGGAGTTCAAAGAACACCAATACTTAAAAGAACATATCCATGACACTTCAGTGAAGTATTATGTCTGTTGACCTGCTACATAAGCACTTAAATACTACAGTGATGGGCTCCACACAAATGAATACAAAGTCAATCTTGGATTTCAGAAGGATATGCACTCATCAGAAGCAGAATTCAGCTTTTCATGTTCACACTGAAGAGTCTTCCAAAATGTTAGATTAATAAACTGCTACTACACAAGCCCTGTAATTAAATGCTTCACCCACTTCCTTGGCCATTTTCACCTATTCAAAATGTATTAAAAACAATTATTCCACTGCCTATCAAAATTTCATTTTCCCCATATCCAAACAATTGTCAAATAATACAAGCAAATACTACCCCCAAAACACACTCCTACATGCAGCTAAATAAAAAAATCCCATACAAATATACCCCTTCCAAAAAAGAAAGACTCCTTTTCTGATCAAAACGTAATCCACTGCATTAAGGTGCATACGTGTCTTATGACAATGATGAAATCTTGAAAAATAGACTTTCATCATTAAAACACTGACAAATCTTCAACAGCAGAACAAACAGCAACACTACAATTTAGCATTGCTTTTGAGATACTAATGTCTGATTCTAACAAAATGCTATTTCTGCCAGTTGTTATTACCTTAAAGAATGAAAAATGCAGTTTACTCCAGAGCTGCCAGGGCTTCAGTAATAAGGGTAGGATGATCTCACAATAACTGAAACATTTTAAGCAAGACACCCGCTGTATTATAAAAATAGCCTGTTCCACAAAAGGAGAGGCATGATTTCACACTTAGCTGCAAACGCTCAGGCTGTCATGAAAGAACTGCCTTGCCTACATGTTATATGTTAATGATCTGAGAAAATTGTTATCAGAGGTACCCCTGCTCTCTAAGTTTACTCAAAAAATAAAATACTTAATAAAAGAAACAGTGCTTTATCTTCTTTACAGATCCCACTAGGCAAGAAAAAAAGTAGGGCTTTTAAAATTAAATACACTAAAAGGATTAAATTTACAAAAAAATGCTCTGAAGCAAAAAGGTGTCATCTGAGAAATGCATATTGGACAATGAAGAAATGATTTGATGCTTGCCAGAAATCATTAAAATTGGGTCTTGTTTGCCACAAGACCGCCACCAATAAATTAATTATTTTAAGGCTGTTACATGCACTGATTAACTACACTATTGTTTGGCAACAGCTTACAGCAAGTTACAAACTAGTTGAAGTCAGGATTTGAATCCCAAGCGCAAACAGGCATTTTAGGAGTGTGCCCAATAAAAAGACAGGTGTCTAATAAAAAGCCACAGAAATAAGCAGGCTACTGAGATGACCCTTTTTGATGCAGCAGTAACTTGGAAAGTGCACACAGGCACAAACACACACACCCTAAACACCTCTGCACTGCAGGACACTGCAACGTGACCACTAACCCAAAGGAGAAAATGGGAGAAATCTGGGAACTGAACACTTTCATGTCCCCATACATGGGACATCCTGAACACGAAATCCCATCAAAAGAAAAGGGAAGAAGTGGAGCTAATGAGAAGAGCTTTATATACAGGATGACTTTAAAGGGGGGGGGGGGAAATCTGGCAAGAAGTAACTAGCCACTCAGCAAAGATTAAAAAATATCACCCTCTATCACACTGCTTAAGGGAAGTGTGCAAGGAACTCAAAGGGAACTGGAATCCCCATCGCTTTGCTTTATAGCAGTACCTTGCTCTCTTTTTATTAATCGAGGCATTCTTTGATCGCCTGGGGCTGCGAGCCAAGAAACGCATAGCAAAACCTATTTTTCTGGGTGGGTTTTCCTTTTTTAGACAAATGGAGCCGGTCGCCGCCGCACAAAAGAGCTAAAATGCCAAAATAAAACAGGCGAAGATTCAATGAGGAGGGGGTAGTTAAGGGATCTATGTCTCTCATCCTCCCCTGCTCTCCCAATTCATTAAAAGGCCTCGAAATCTGACAGCTGCTTTCCTCCGTTCGTAAAAAACAAGAGCCCCCATGCCTGACTTATTACTCTTGCGCTCCTCCTCCTGCTTACTCAAAACACCCATCAGCGAGCATGCAATATACCAGCTTCACTTTCCCCCGGCGCGCACACTAAAGCAACTGCGGGCTGGCCATCATCAGACACCCTCTCTCTGCTCCTCCTTCATCCCCACCATAACGCCCATAAAAGGCACCCTTTTCGGTGGTCCCCAAGCGCCAAGCCAAGCTGGTGCCCCAGCCAGCAACAAACAGCCGAGCTGGACTCTCGCTCACGTACACACACACACACACACACACACACTTACTTCAGATCCTTTTACACGCTTCCAGTTACGCAACGTTTCTGTGGTTCCCACTTTTAGAAATGACTGTTCGCCCTTCTGCGACCGGGGCTTGTTTTTAAACGTGCCCCCGCAGCAGCGGGCTGGGAGAAAATCCGCCGGCCCCCCTCTGCCTCCCCCGCCGGCTCTCCCAGCTGCACACATCAAACTTCATCTCCATCATTCCCCGGGAAAAAGAGCTGCGAAAAGGGACTCACCTTCTCCGACTGTCTGCAACTTTCGAGCCTTCCCCTCCGGCTGCAGCCTCCCCAGCCCGCTGGGGCTCGGGGGCAGAGTGGGACGCGGGGAGCGGCTGGGGGCTGGATTGGCCGATGACGGGGAGGGGGTTGTTTTTTTGCGGTGAGGAATGTGCACCCACGGAGACGCACCTCACATGGCGATGGCTTAAAAGCCAGCTGCCTCCAAAGTCTTTGCAGAGAAAAATAGAGGGAGGGGACGGGGAGCAGCAGCAGGAGGAGGAGGGAGGGAAGGAAGGCTGCAGCAGGGGAGAGGGGCGTGGGGAGGGGGAGTCGCACAGGGATCGCTACGCTGCTGCTACTGCTGCTGCTGCTACTGCACTCGGGGCTGGCGGCGGCTGCACAAGGCGGCGGCAGCTCGGTGCCTTCTCAGCCCGGCGGCGTGTTGCGGCGGCAGCCCCTGTTCTGCTGGTTACACTCTCGCCGCGGCTCGCGCTCTCCCCAATGGAACGCCGCCTACTCCCCTCAATCGCTACATTGTTGACATTCGCAGGCTGACATCATCCCCCGCTCTCCTCCTCCTCCTCCTCCTCCGCCGCCGCCGCCGCCGCCGCCCGCCTTTCCCATTCACAATAACGCTACGTAAACCGCGTAGCGCGCTCTCCCTGGACGGCGAGGCGGCCTTCTCGAAGAAATTGGCGTAGCGCACCTCGGCGAATAGCGGCTTCGCCTGCATCCCAGCGAGCAGGCACGCAGCGCATGCGCATTTTACCCGCCCGCCGCCTGCCTCTCTCCCCCAGCATTCTCAGCGACTCAATCCGCGTCTCTTTCTCGCTTTGCTCTAGCGTCTTCTCGCGGCGGCCTCCCTGTTTGTGCTCGCGCGCGGCCGAGGGGCACGCTGGGGGTTGTAGTCCTCGCTGTCGGGGCTGGAGCTCTCGACTGATGCAGAGCCCTGGCCCTAGGAGGGGGGAGCGGCGGGAGATGATGCTGATGCTCTCACGGTCCCGCGCGCCAGTGGAATGGGCTCTGCTGCTGCCTTAAAGCAACGCACACTCACACAGGTGCCAGGGGCTGCAGGATCCTGGGGCTGGGGAGGGAGCGCAACGGGAGCAGCGATTCGGGGCTGCCGGGTTTTGCATTCAGCGGTGAGGAGTTACCAGGGGCCCATCAGCTTCCCAAAATCTAGCTTCAGAATTTGCTAGGAGGCCTGGCACAAAATCTGTGCACGCCCAGCCTTCCCCGTGACAACAGCATCTTCCTTCCATTCCAGCGACATTTCCCACACACACATCCCGGCCCGAAAGTTCACCCCGGCCCAATGCAGTAGCCAGTCCACTGTACGCAAATGTCATGTACCAGCCTCTCCAAATAATAAGAATGGCAAACGCGTCCTGAGATTTAAAAAAAATAAAATAAACAGTATGTTTGTATGTGGGGAGGGGTCTTCTTTGCCTTCAGGTTTTGGAGGGTTTAGGGTGCACTTGATTCACTTTTGCAAGTTGTTAGTGCAACCAGGAATCTAGCACTTAAAGTGATTCTTACGTCCTCCCTTGATTCCAGCTCCTGAGACATTAAGGAAAATGCCAAATATCAGGATATATAAAATCATGAGAGCTAGCACGTCTACCTTGAACACAGTGAATATAATTTATTACGCCTGGGATATGAGGATGAGAAAAGGTGTTCTGAGAAAGAAGGTGACCTGGCAAATGAATCATGCCAGGACAGGGCTAAGAATGAGATCACATGAGGGGATTTTTCTAAAGATAGGGATTTGGATAACTAGTTTTTTGTAAACGTTTTAGTGGGTTACTGGTCTTGGAAAGGTGATCCTAAGAAAATCTGCAGTGAATTGAGATAATAACCTAGCTGACAAAACTACAATTAGTTTATTAATATTTCTGTATTTGTGAATGTTTTTGTTCTGTCAGACTACTGGGTATGTTTTTGTTCCATGTACCCTCTTTTTACTTCATAAAGAATTAATGAAAAAATGCAAAAGAACAGTTTCTCCCTCTTCCAACTGTTCTCAGTGAAGAAACATTTCTTATGCTCCCTTGAAAGACTGTGTCTGCCATATTTTCAAGGCTTAGTTTAATCACAAAAAACATTGCAGACACCTCAAGTTAATGCAATGTAGCTGTCAGCATTTTACACAGACTACATAGTGTCATTGCTTTGGGATTGATTCTCTAATGTCTTGCACTTTATGTAATCACAACTGTGCAAAATGAGTGTCAAACTTTTAATTTAGTAGGATCTTACATCCACTTTTCATAGGTACAAAGTGATTACATCAGCTGCAGGTAAATGGAGAATCAAGCCACAAACCTATACATTTTTTGAGTGTTATTCAAGTAAAATCTTGTTCATAAATGTTATGTAAGCATGTAAAAACACACACACACACACAGCTTTCAGCACATGTAAATCCTGTGGCATTCAAAGAAACTATTCCTGTGTTTAAATGTTTGCAGGATTGAGACCTTGTTTGTGTTGATTGTTTTATTTATAATAGAGCTACCAAAAAAATTTTAAAAAATGAGAAACAAAAATGGAGGTACCAAATTACTAGTCATTCAGCATCACTGCAGAACGCTTCAGACAGGACTCAACATGTCTCCAGTGCCACTGCCACCGCACAGTTTCAGATTTGATGTATTCCATTGGTACCTCTTGCACTTTGGGAGATTTAGCCCCAGAGAGAATCAAAGGTGAATTGAGTGTGGTACCTTACGAAGAGGAGATTTAGAAAAAGGGAAAATTTAGTCACCTTCCAGCATTGGCAGTTGGTACGGAAGACCAGGGAAGTCTGAGCCTCTTCAAACAGCCTTGCACGGTCGCACCTATACTCTGCCCCCAGCCCTCTTCCTGCTTCCCAGCACTGTGCTGTAAGGGGTTCTTCCCCTGTGACCAAAGACCCAGGTGAGGCTGATGGGTGCAGACCTGCATTCTAGGCCTGGGGGGAGGGGAACAGTGCCTGTCCTACTGCCCAGTACTTTGAGGCTGCAAGGGGACTCTGGGGCTGAGGGATGCCACTGCCCAACACACTGGGGGTGATGAGTCACATCATTGCCTGCCCAATTTCCCAGCCCTCTGGAGGGGGCACGGGAACCTCACTACCTACCCACCAGCCTGGCACTCCAGGGCTGGGGTGCTTGGGTGGCCCAGGGCTGGGGAAGGTAGACAGGTGACCACATGGGGCTGGGCTCAGGGCTCTGGTGGGAGAGGTGGGGCCTTCTGCAGAAAGGGCAGGACAGGGGCTAGTCTTCCCAAACTCAGAGTTCACCCACGGCCCATGCCTTCTAGCCTGGTTGAAATCAAACTAAAACCATCTGTTATATTGTCCTGTGAAGCTATGTCCACTTCATAAGTTTCTGAAAGGAACAATATTTGGTATTTAGTTTACCAGCTGGTATTTTAAAGTGACTATCTACTATATATTTGAGTTGGTCTGTCTGTCCATCTGCCTGTCTGTTTAAGAACTCCTCCTCAACTGTAAGAGCTACAACCACCAAATTCAGTTTACAGTTTCCTCTTATAACTTAAAGCAAAATAAGGGTTTGGTTGTGCCAGCAAAATGGGATGTGCCATGAATGGGATTGCTTTTCATAAAAATCGTACAGAAAAGAGACTGAATCACCAGGCAGGTGAAAGAGGCTGGCTGGGGATACCCGCCCCCTCATCTGGGACTGCCTGAGCCCCAAGCCTCCCACCCCACAGAATCCCTTTTGGAAGGGCTGGGAGGGCTGAAGACCACCCCCCCCCCCAGTTCATATGGGAACATGGATGGCTGTTCCCCTTTGTCATGGAGCCAGGGGAAGTACACAGTTTGCTGCATTCCTCACTCTGGTAGGGGAGCACAGGGGGCAGATGACCCTGAACCTGCCCAAGCAGGGGGATATGCACTCTTCCCCTGGCTGAGCCCGCTGGAGCTGCAGTGGCCATGGAGAGGCGCTTCTCACCTGGCCCCAAGCTACTGTGGTGAGAGAAGGCTGGGCTGGGGTAGTCCTCTCTCCCCTGGGCAGCCAGCATACTGAACCCCCTCATCCGTAGCTCCATCCTGGAGCAATGATTTAAATTAATAAAAATATTAATTGAAAAAACTTTTAAAAAGTGAATAGTCCTTAGGGACCCAAGAAACACCAGGTAAATCTTCTAGTAATAATATATCTTGACTTAAACATAAAACTGAAAATTGTCAGTTCTAATTAAGTCACTTTTGGAATTTCGGTTCCTGATATTCATTCCATTTTAGTCAGTAGCAAAACTTCCATTGACTTTAGTGGGAATAGGATCATGCCTAGAGGGGTGAATATTCAGTGGATTATAAAGGGAATTAGAGGTGCAATGGGAACCTAAGTTTTTGAAAATCTTAGTACAGGTAGGCACATAAATACTTTTAAGAGTGGTCAAACTACTCTGAAAAGAAGATGACTTTTGGATCCTTGTGTGCCATTCAGGAAGTGTTTTTATTAGGGCTACTTGTATTTGAAAGCCAAAGAATATGCAGGTTTTATACTAAAATCTAGTATTAAAAAATCTGGAAAATCAGCCAGTGATTATTATGAAACAGAGGAAAACAGAAAAGTATAATTCAATGGAAATCAGACTTTTTGCAAAAACAGTATGTTTTTTCTCACAATCCTTACATTGTCTTTAGAATATTTTGTGATTTTCAATCTACTTAAATGCTAGGAACAAGGGAGTCACAATTTAGGGCAACAGCACATGTGTTCCTCTCTATGGCCCACCAAGAGCTCTGCAGCTATCATTTCTCTTTAGTGGAGACACACATCTCTCCCTCCCTCCTGACCTGGGTATTTCCAGGTTTGTGCAGTGTCTGTGAATTCTCAAGCAAGTCAGACTACCTAAGCAAGCCTGCCTTACTTTTCTCCTCAGTGGGTATAAATAGAATAATTTTCCAGAGTTTTAAGATACCACACAGCTTTTCCTAAGCAAGTCTATTTATTCCTGAAGCATTAGAGAAAAACACAACAAAAGAACCTACATGCATGCTAATAAGTTTTCCAGAGAACACTCCAACTTTAACAAAGTCTCTGATAGAATCAGTCCTTCAAATCCCACCAAGGGTTTTTTCTGTAGTTATAAAATTTAAAACTACCGTGTCTCAGAACCAGTACACCCTTGAATCTAAGAGTCCTTACTTTTTATAGTTTGGGCTGCTGATCTTGTCTTCATGTAGCAGGTGATTAGTGGACAAAAGTCCCCTCTTTAGGGAAAAGCTTAAAAGTCTCACTTCTTGCATAACTGAAGGTGTTACATTTTTATCCATGTCTTCCTGGTGATGTCCTGGGAAACCCAGTTAAAGTTAAAAGTTCATTCTTGTCTGGCCCATTGTTTTAAATAGTCCTTTGCAGCTCATAACACTTCCTAGAGGTTACATTAGTCATCCCCCTCAAGACAATCCCACAATAATACACAAACATTTGCATTTTTAAATCAGTAAACTCCTCAGATACTTAAATTTAATTCAGTGAGATGTAATTTAATTTAATAAGGTTAGTCCAGCAGTTTGCCATGTCTGTCAGACTCCAATCCTGCTCTCATTGTAGTCCACTGTATTTGTCTCTCATAATTCTGGCATGCATAATTATTTCCAAAGAAACCACTTGTCTCATTTGATCTTACTGTAGAGTAAGTTCATGGAGAAGGCCATGTTTTAAATGCAAGCCATTATCAATCTCTCAAAAAACGAGACATTTTACTAAAACAAAAATGTTTAGATGAGAGTAAGCATAGAAATATCAGTCCACAGGTTGCATATTTCAGAGGAAACAAAATTGCCATTTCAAATATATTTACAAAATCACAATTATCTAAAAATGCCAAACAAAGTTAAATTGGTACTTAAGTAATTTTATTGCTTAAATCTTTGAAATATACTCATTAAGGATTTTTTGGGCTTGTTTTCCACATTATCTTTGCCTTAGACAGTTTTCACACAGCCCCATGTATCCATTCTGATGTCTGGTACTCTCTTATGATATTTTTCAACATTTTCCTAAAAGTAACCAAAAGCTTTCCAGAATATCCTCAACTATAAATAACTATGTTTGATCATATTTAGAACATATTACAACCATTTAAAATACCACATAACTGTGTAAAAAGCATATCCCAACAGCCCTTTCTCAGAGTAGATTTGCATATTGGGTCATGCAACATGAGTAGTCCCAGCTGTGCCACCCATTGGTGACCTCAGTAGATAATATATGTTAGTCATTAAGAAAGCATACAAAACCTATAGATTTTTGGTAAATGAACTCCTCCTTACCTAAAGATTACAAGAACAGAGCTAAGCATTGTTCAGAGCTACTCCCACAACAACTTCTCATTGTATGAAATGGAACTAACTTAAACGTCATAGGATTTGATATGTCAGTGCTGATTTAAAAATCTTATACTGACCTTTCATTGTTGTGGTCTTAGACACATCAAAGCAATAATGGAAGACGACAAAGGAGCCAAATTCTGCAGTCCTTAACTGAGCAAAACTCCTGTTTACTTCAGAGAGAGTTTTGCTCTGCTAAGAAGTGCAGGATTTGGGCAAAAATTACAGCTCTCCTGAAGTTGAAGTTCTTGGTTGTACAATTTTGTACCATTCCTTACCACATACAAGTGTACCATATCATTGATGATTATATTAATTCCCAATGAAGAGATACTTTTAAAAATTGTCTCATTTTCAATTTAATTATTAGGAAATTAACAGATCAGTATTCATTGCATCATATGTTTTTATTATATATTCCGGATAATATTTGTACTAATATGGCATGAATAATGTTCACTGACTCGGTAACTGTGACAGCTAAGAAGAAATCATTGTCATGAAATGATCCACACTGTAATGTTTTCACAGTATGGCTTGACACAACATCACAAGAACCACGAAAGAGAAAATGCCAAGTAGAGCATGCAGATAGTACCTGTGATTCTTTAAAGATCCACTGAGTTGCACTGAGATTCAATTCCATTTGAAATATCTTGAAGCATTCAAAAAGCACCACTGCAAAGATTAAAATTGTGGTGCCAGGAAGCAAAAAGAAATGAATATTTAATCATTGACTTTTTTTGGAAAAAAAGGAGGAGGGGCAATGTAATATAAAATGCATTAGAACAAGGAAGATATGACAGACAATGTCAAAACTTCCTGAGACGTTTGAGAACTTTCAAGTCTTATAAATATCAGTGATGATGTAGATGCTGAACATTTGACATTTTAGCCCTTCCATTTTTATTTAATCTTTGAACCATTACTTTCTTTTGTAGTTTTAGCCATGTCTCAGAATGTCTAGAACAGTTTTTTTTACTAGCATGCTTTATTTTATAATACAACATAGAACAAGGGACATCTCAGTGGAATAAGCTTTAATAAGGCACATCCTGTAGGCCAGGCCCTTTGAATTTCTTGTTTCTGCAACTGCAGGATTATCTGCAGACTCTGTTTCTTGCCATAGAATCTCTCTTCTCTTTAAATCTACACTTCTAGGTCATTTGACTACAAACATAGTCTTCTGTTTCCATCAACTCAAAGGAGTGCCAATTTTGAAATGTAAGGATGAAAATTTAAAACTTATCCTACTATAGGGCCATCTACCATGACATATTCAAACATCAATTTATCTGTCCCTGTTGCTGATAAACCAGTGTAGTTAAGCTAGCATTGCAAATGACATATGTACTATTAGGACTGGACTAATCCCCTTCCAACATTGTGTCGGGCACCCTTGCTCAAAGACACTGGAAACCTTTAATTTTCTTGCCACATCACAGGCATATTTAGAATAGCTTGTTTTTGAATCTTAGTCTTTTAATTTTCTTTACAGGCAAAATACAGACAGACGTGTAAATACCCTCAAACATTACAGCTTAAAATGCCAGTTGTTAAATGGAATTTATTTCTAACAAATACTGAGATTCATCAGAGAGTTGAACAACCACTTCTCTCCAAAGTTATCCAGAAAAGAAGATAGAAATATCTAGCACATGGGTTGAGAAGGAAGTCAGAGTGACTGTCATGGGCAACATGTCATTGGGCACTTGATAGAACATGCCAAAGGGGCCAACCAAAAGAATTCTTGTACACTATTCAGAGAGGGAAAACTTACGGATTTGACAACTTGGAGGACATTCACAGAGTGGCCTAGAACAGACAGGGATGGTGGAAACTTGTTTGTGTCTTATGCAACATCTTCCACTGCGGGAAGGATTTAGATTCAGACAGGAAGCTTTCTTGTGCATTACACTATCTGTAAATTAAATGACATACTGCTGAACAATATAGGACCCAACACTGATCTGCTGCAAACATGATTAACCCCATAATATTAAATTCTGGATTGTAAATAAAAATAAAATAAATCTTTTTTGTGTGTGGAGAAAAATCTGCTTAGCACCAATAAATTGCTACTTTTAAGGAGCCTTTTCTCTTTTACTTTACATAGTCTTTAGCATCAATGGGAGTTTATGCACATTCATCAGTGGCTGACTAGACCCAAATGATTAATTAGAATAAAAGCTTGAAGGTAATTATTATACATAAAATGTTATTTTATTGGGAAAAAAACTCTGAATTTTTAGTTGGTATGATTCTTCTGTCCTTAGAACACTAGACTGAAGGCTTTATGGAAAGATTCATTTGTGTTTTCTTTAAGATTTAAGGCTGCAGTGAAAGCACAGGACATGTTGCTATCAGTGTAGGAGTTTCACAGTGTTGGTTTTCAAAGGCACAAATGGAAGGTAGGTGTAGCTCCCATTGAAAAATCTATGGGAACTAGGGTGTCACTGGTAAAAGCACTTATATGCTGAAGTTCCATTTTTAGGCTCCACTACAATCCACAAAACTCCTGCTCAGCTGCCACCTACACCTTGTAGATGCTTAAACTCAGTTGATGTTTAAGTTTCTTCCTCTGGGCATGTGCACGATAGCCTCACTACAGGTATGTAGCCACCTGTCTCCTGTTCAAGTCCCAGAGCCATTCACAAACAGGAGAGGAGAAGCATTGAACTGCCCATCTCCTGCAGGGGCCCAATCTGCAAGGCATACTCAAAGGCTATCTATTGGCCTAGACCCCCTCAAGTTAAACCATGTTGGAGAATGACACTCATCTTCCTTATAACTTAGAACCTAGCAAATAGGGCGCTCACCCAGGCCGTAGGAAACCACCTGCTCCAACTCCCCTCTCTGCCTGAAGAGGCACAAAGATTTGAACAGAGTTCAGCCAACTCTCAGGCAAGTGCTCTAACAACTAAACTATGGAATAGTCTGATGTAGAAGTCCTGTAAGTGCCCCTGTTGAAGTTCTACTTGAATTTAATAATAAATAAATAATAAACGGGTTAATGAAAGAATTAGAATTACTATAGCCTAATGGTTAGCATGTTTACCTGAGAGGTACCAGATCTCTGTTTGAATCACATCTCTTGCTTAGGTGGAGGGAGAACTTAAATCAGGGGCTTCCTGTATCCTAGGCTAAAGGTTATGAAGGAGATCCTAACCTGTTTTCTTCTGGGTCCCAAGTGCCTATCTTCCCCCAGTTCGTGAATCACAAGCAGAGACAAGTGCCTCTGGTTAGCTCAGACTTTTCCACTGAACTTCAGGAGGAGTGGGGATGGAACCTAGCTGGTCACGATCTCCTATTGCCTAGCTTAGGTGGCTCCCTACTTAGCAAGCTGGCATTGTGGATTACATTGTAAGACACGAATCTCAACATTAATTGTTCGGGAATATAGGCAACCCTGTCAGGCTTTGTGGATCAATGTTGTGCCTATGATTTTTTTAGGCCCCTTTGGGGTTCTGGGCCTGTGTACCTAATTGCCATGGATGTCTTTGAAAAATCTCTCCCTCCATCCTTAATGCAGCAATGCTTTTCTGATGGCAGTGTGCTGCCTTTGCTTTTGAAAGGAAACATGTACTTTGCTGAGTGCACTGTTGCTTCAGCATGAGGAGGGATTTTTGTTGTGTTCCAGTGATGAGTCATGCAGGATGTAGCAGATGGTAGAAAATGTGAAGCCACAAGAATATTCAGAGACCTGTGGGATTAAAAACTGGATCTGGGGAGAGGGGAGGAAGAGGCAGCTGTGTAAAAAGCCACTAGAATTGATAGAGGCCAGCAGAGTGAAATGCAAATTCACTGGAGACAGAAGCTTCTCCAGCTGTGCATGCATGCACGGGCACACACATGTGCGTGTGTACACACACACACACACACACACACACACACACACACACACACACACACACACACACAGAGGAAGCTATGAGGAAAGAGACTAATGAAGCTAAATATCCAGGGAGATTATGCTTTATGCAGCTGAAACATGCTTGTACTTAGTGAGGTCACAAGTGGTTTTCTACTTTAAACAAAAGCCAGAGAAGGCCATAAAGAAAGTGACAGCAAACAATAGGGATCAAGAACTAATTCAGTAGAGATGACATATATAGCGATAAAATAATAATTTGCATTTCCTCTAGAAGTAAATGAATGATGGTCTTTTATCAATGGGCCTAATTCGGAGTCATTCTTCCAGACTGAACTGTGTGTCATCTAAATCTTTAAACTCGGCATTATTCTGAACATGTCTTAGGCCTGGTCTGCACTAGGCCAGGAAGGTTGGCTTAAGGTATGCAACTCCAGCTATGCAAAATGCACAGGTGGAGTTGGCTTACCTTAAGCTGAGCTGTGGCGGCATACACACAGCGGGAGGTCAACAGAAGCAAACGCTTCCATCTGCTTCCCTTACTCCTTGCAGAAGGAGGAGTACCGGATGCTGGCAGGGGCTGCCCTCATCGTTCGATGTACGGGTCTATACTATATCCGCTAATTCAAACACTAGAATATTGACCTCCAGAGTGTCAATCCTGCAATGTCTTTTCAAGTTTGTTTTAGTGCAGTTAGGACCATGATTAAAAATCATGAATATTATATTTGGTTTTACAGGTGAGATGCCTTTTAGCTAAGATTCATTTACATTAAGCCAATTACATGATACCCCAACATATTTATGGTTTTTCACTCAGTTTATACAAAGAGTATTACATTAACTTTCTTATCTCATTAGCTGCTTCAGCTGGTTATTTCCAGAATAGACTGTACCAAAATATTCTTCTGATGATAAAGAAAAGTGAAATTAACTTTAGTGATTTTCATTGGTCTACCTCAGAGAAATTATAAATGTAAACAAAGATCTCACATATATAGAGGGAAGGAAATTCTATTTGAAGAAGTCTCAGTCTCCAATAATTTAATGTGTAATACAGGCCAAGCAATTTGTTTTTATTTATAGCATATGTTTTTAAAGTTTACAGTGTTCCTTTGAAGAAAGGACTTGGTCCCTGCAATTTATACTTAATAGTGTATTTTTTGGTTTTTTGCTTACAAATTTTGGTCTAGTTTGTCAATAATACTTTCTTTGTTTAAAAGGTAAAATGCACATTGGGCAAATGCTCTACAGCAATCTGCATAAAAAGTGATGACAAAGAGCAATTAGCATTTCATTATTATGCAGTGAAATACTTCTTTACTCCAAAAGTGACTGTAGATTAGGGTTTTTTTTTCCCTGTGTGTAAATCTCATCAAGCATTGTTCTAAAAATAATACCTAAGAGCCCAATGCACTTTTTGTAAATCAGAGTCTTTGGCATTCTGTTGAACTTTATATGGAGAGATTTCCTCACAAGATGTTAAAGTATTATCCAAAACATTTTTTTCTCTTCAGCAACTGAGGAAGTGAGTTGTAGCTCATAAAAGCTTATGCTCTAATACTGTAATACATTTGTTAGTCTTTACAGTGCCACTGGATTCCTTGTTGTTTTTGTTGAAACAGACAAACACAGCTGTATCTCTAAAACCCATTACCCAAAATATTCATCATCATAATAAGCATCAGAATTTTGATAGATAAAATAAGACAGAGGAATTTAATACTTTGTCCAATTAAAGCATTACCCTTTTTATCTCTTGGGATCACCATTCAAACTACCCTCAGATCACACACAAATAGAAATGTATTTCTACCACACAGCTATTTTATGCAGAACAAAGCATCAAGATATCATTTTCTGTGCAGGCTTGATTTTGAGTATAGATTTCATTACCGTCTCAACATAGGATAATCAAATTCCTTTAGGGCAAAGATGAGAAACATCAAAGAGGCAGTATGGAGAGACAGGCTTTGTTGGTGCATGCTCTGTCACCTACATTACTGGTCCTTGCCTGCCTTTAATTTGTCAGGAAATGCTAGTAATTCAAAACCTTTCTTTGGACCAACATATATATTAAAGTACCAAACCTTCTGGAAGCTGTGTGATTTCTTTGTAGTTGAAAATGAAATAAAAGGTAAAGTCACGTCTCACTAACATAAATGGCCTCTTATATGGATCCTAATAGCATCTGTACATTGACTTAAAATAAATGTTGTCTGCACCTTTGATAAAAGCATTTTTCTGCTATGTTTCTCCCGTTTATTCCTTTAGCATTTGGGAGAAAATTCTGTGCTGATGAAAGTGAATCTAATGTTAGGTAGGCCTAGTTATAGCTGAAGACAAGAACTATTGATGCTTCCCTGAGTGGATTTGCCAATAAAGGAACAAAAGTCCAGTACCCCGTTTCTGGCAGCATCCAGGAACTGATCTTTTTCAGAGAATCAAAAACCCTGAGGACACCTAACTGATTGTGAGATGCTATGTATGTACTGGGGGATGGGGAGGAGGTAATCCTGACTCTCACATGAGATGAGTTTATGTCCCAAAACACGAGGAAATTTAATTTCCTTGTATCCTTTTCTTCATATAGGTGCAAATGTTATTTCTACTTAAATTATCTAATCTATTTGTTGGATTCTAATCAAGAATCTGCCTTGTTCATGTCAGTGGTCAGGAAGATTAATGGGTTGAGCATACATATAGAATTGTTACATTTTTAGTTAGAGCTCAGGGCTTGAAAAGTTTCCCCAAAATACCTGCTGCCCTGAGTATTAAGCCATTTATCATGGGTGAAAGATACATGAGCTACCATGCTCTTCCCTCAAGTCCTCCTGAAATAAATGAACACATAAATACTTTCCCCTAAATAAATGTGCTATTAATAGGCTCCCTTCTCTGCTACAAAAACAGCTTGTTGCTTCCTAACTTTCTAATGGGGCTTTCCTTCTTAAACAAACCCAGCTTCTCACTGGGAGGAGAACAGAGAAGGAAACATTAGAACTGAGATTTCCCCCCTTCCACCAGCCTGCAGGCAGAGGACTCCACGGATGCATCTACACTGCACCGTAGCTCGAAATAAGATATGCAGTTTGAGCTACGCAATTGTGTCTCTTATTTTGATCTTATTTCAAAATAGCTTATTTCGTACAAAATAATACAAATTTCATGGAATGAGGTTTACAGGGACGTTGGAATAGTAAGCCCATTATATTTCGAAATAATGGGCTTGCTGCGAAGACGCGGGATAGCTATTTCGATATACTCCAGCATTGCAGTGTAGACGTAGCCCACCTGACCATCCTCCCCACCACCAGTGAGTAGTAAAATACATGCCAGTGGTGGGCAGAAAATAAAGAGGGGAAATCAGTTGAGAGGAGGCATATTTGGAGCAGCTATGATCCCTGTTCCTCCTCTGTTCTCCCATCACCTCCAGATGAAACACCAGCACCTGGGCTCTGAGCTCCAATTAGCTTACTCTATTTCCCTCTGAAGAAAAAAGCAATGGCTCTATTTAAATTCCTCATCCTCTCTTTGCCCACTCCAAGTTATTATTTGCCCTAAGTGAGCAGACAAGTGGCATTTTCAAACCCTCATTGTCAGTTTAATCGCTCCAGTCTCAGTTTTCAGTGTCCCTTTGTTTTGTTACAAGATTTTTTAATAAAAGAGCCAGGTTGGGGTTTTTTTGGTACTGGTTACAACTGTTATTTATGTCAGACCAGAGATGCATATGGGACTTAACAATAAGGATAGTATCTGCATCTTGGAGTTCATGGTTTCACCACATGTAAAGCCAACCATGCCTTTATTTCCCTTTCCTTATTCAAGGTCTCCTCAACTGCTGTTCTCTCTGGCTATGTCTACTGCCGAGAAAAGTTGGAAAAAGTTGCAAACCCCAATTTGTGTATCTTCTTCTGCTTTTTTCCGAAAGGCTTTTCCAAAATTTGGCCCGTTTACACATTGTCTTGTTACTTTTAGATTAATTTAAGCATGTTACTTGCTTGAATAACATTAACTGCATTTAGGGCAGATGTCATCAGTAAGCTATGTATGATTCCTAACTATTTCCTTGAGACAATTGAGCTAATTAAGAGCATATCCATTTGTATAACAGGTAGGGTTGCCTACTCTGACTAAAGCTATTCTGGAAGATATCTTTTCCCAACATGATGTAATGAAGTGATGGGCAACCAAGAACAGTGAGTGGTCCTCTTTCATCTCAGTGAGCTGCAGCAGCCCATGGCCCACTGGGATTTCACCTGTAGCCCACAGACCCCTGTCTGTGCCCCCTACGTGCCTCTTGTGCACTGGGACACTGGAGCCATGCACTTCCTACTGCTCTCCTTCCCTCCCAGCACTTTCAGAGCACTGTAAATCACCTGATTTGTGCTCCATGCCGCTCCTGTGCCAGCTCTGGAAGGGAGGGGAAGGAATGGGGACGGAGCGTGAATCAGTGAATTTGTGGCACTCTGAAAATACTGGGAGGGAGGCGGAGGAGTAGGAAGTGCAGGGCTCCAGTATCACAGTGTATGAGAGGCTCATGGGAGTAGGGGGCAGACAGGGAGTCTGCGGGCCACAGGTGGAGCCCCGGTGGGCCACAGGTGGAGCCTGACGTACCCCCCGCGGGGGGGGCCCGCGGAACAGGGGCCCGATAAAAAGGGACGGAGGGTTTGCAGGAAGGGAGGGGCGGGGGATACCCTCTCGCACGGACCGCTGCAGGAAGTCGAGAGCGGGCTGCGGCAGAGCCGCCTTCACCTCCTGGAGTAGGCACAGAGGGGCTCGGGGGGTGGAGAGCCCCATGCGCCGAGCGAGCGCTCGGGGATCCACCCAGTCCCCCCTTTTTATCGGGCCCACTCCACTCCAGAGAAGGAGGAGAGGCAGCAGGGTGTAGGGGCTGCTCTCTTTCTTCTCCCCGCTGCTCCTGCTCCTGCACCAGCCAGGGCTCTCCCTGCCCTACCCAGTCACCACCCACCCGCCTGCTTGCCGAGACCTGCTCCCCCTGGACAATGCTGCTGTTGCTGCTCCAGCTCACCACCACCACCACCACCACCACCTGCTGCTGTTGCCGCTGCTGCTGTCTGCGGGGAGAGGGGGGGCCTGCCGGCTGCCCCCCTCTCCCACCACTCCAGAGGAAGAGGATCCACCTGCATCCACCACCCGGAGGCCTTCTCTGGCTGGCTGCTACCTGCCCGCTGCTGCTGTGCCCCGCCGAGGAGGAGAAGAGGAGACCGCTGCCTGGAACTGTGGAGGGGGTTTGTTTAGAGACTTAGGTTTTTTCATCTGCTCCTGGGGTGGTGTGCATAGAACTGAGCTGTTAAGAGGAGGGGCCGGGGGAGAGGCTTAAAGCCCTCCCCCCAGTCCAGCTGCCCCCCCTTCCCGCTGCCACCACCCCCACTGGGTGTTCTGGGACGTCCTCGGACCAGACCTCGTCACCGTCTGGGCCGAGTCCTTGGAGAGCGGGGTCCTCCCTCTGTCGTGCAGGCGAGCCATGCTCGCCTTGCTACCGAAGAGGGGGGACCTCTGCGACCTTCGGAATTGGTGTCCCGTCTCGCTCCTCAGCACGGACTATAAGGTCGTAGCAAAAGCCATCTCGCTGCGACTGCGGTCTGTGCTGGCGGACGTCATCCATCCCGACCAGACCTACACCGTCCCGGGCCGTAGCATTTTTGATAACTCGTATTTGGTCCGGGAGCTCTTGGAGCTCGGGTGTAGGGACGGCTTGTCGTTCGCCCTCCTGTCCCTGGACCAGGAGAAGGCGTTCGACAGGATGGATCACGGGTATCTCCTGGGCACCCTGCAGGCCTTCGGCTTCGGGCCCCGTTTTGTGGGTTTTCTCCGGGTGCTGTACGCCCTCGTGGAGTGTTTGGTCAGGCTCAAATGGACCCTGACCGAGCCGGTCAGCTTCGGGCGGGGGGTACGTCAGGGGTGTCCGCTGTCGGGCCAGCTGTACGCTCTGGCGATCGAGCCCTTCCTCCGTCTCCTCCGTAGGAGGTTGACGGGGTTGGTGCTCCGAGAGCCGGAGCTGCGGCTGGTCCTGTCGGCGTACGCCGATGACCACCATGGTCGGAGACCTCCTGGACTACAACAGGGGGGACTGGGTGGATCCCCGAGCACTCGCTCGGTGCATCGGGCTCTCCACCCCCCAAAGCCCTCTGCGCCTACTCCAGGAGGTGAAGGCGGCTCTGCCGCGGCCCGCTCTCAACACCCTCTCGCACGGACCGCTGCAGGAAATCCCCCACCCCTCCCTTCCTGAAAACCCTCTGTCCCTTTTTATCAAGCCCCTGTTCTGCGGGCCCCCCCGGCCTCCCCACCCTTGGACCCCCAGCCGGCTGCAAAAGTTGCAGCCGGTTTGCTTTCAAACCACGCCTAGAGAACATCTGTACACGCTCGTGCTCCACACCTTGCATTTCCCCACCCTCGTGTCCCGCCCTGATACCAAATGGCAGGACTACCTAAGACCCGTTGAGGGTGGGGAACCCCGATGGGCCAGCGTATATTCCACCTTAATCCCGTGGCCCATCAGGGAAATCAGTTGGCGGCTCCTTCACGGAGCCGTGAGCATGGGCGTGTACCTGGCACGGTTTACCCCCATCCCGGACACCTGCCCTTTCTGCGGCATGAGGGAAAACCTGGCGCACGCCTACCTCGAATGCGCCAGGTTGCAGCCCCTATTCCGGCTCCTCCAGAACCTCTTACTGAGGTTCTGACTGCACTTTTCCCCACACCTTTTCCTATATGCACACCCAATCCGTGGCCCCACAAAGTCGCGGGACCTCCTTGTCAACCTCCTCCTGGCTTTGGCCAAAGCCACCATTTATAATACCAGGGAGAGGATGCTAGACGGGGGGTTCCCTGCGACTGTGGGGCCTATTTCCATTCATCCCTAGCATCACGTATGTGGGCAGAGTTCCTCTGGGCGGCGTTCCCTGGCTCCATCGACAGCTTTGAGGAGCAGTGGGCGCTGTCCGAGGTTCTCTGCTCGGTGTCCCCATCCGGTTCTCTTCTTTTGACCCTGTGACTCGTACTCCCTGACCATTTTTCATTATTTGTCCCAAGTATTTAGTTGAACCCCAGGTCCAGTCGTCCCTCCTTTAAGGCTGGGGGACGGGCTTTTAGAAGTGGGTGGGCTTTGCCCTCCCACTTCCTGGGTTTCAGATAGGCCCTGCTACACCCCCACATTAAGTGGTGCTCTTCAGCATTACATTTCATCTGCCTGTGGTGTGGAGTTTCTCAGTCTTCCATAATTTATAGTAACCTAAAAACTTTAGTGTCATGAATAAACATCAGCTGCTTATTGTCCCTTTATCTAGATCGGGGGTGGGTAATAATCAGCCACTGTGCCAGTCTCAGTTCGCCAAGGTTATCCCTGTCAGGCCATCAGGCATTTTATTTACCTGAGCATCTGCAGATATGGCTGCTCGCAGCTCCCATTGGCTGTGCTTCACTGTTTCTAGACAATGGGAGCTGCAGGAAGCAGTGGCCTGGCCCATACCACTTCCCGCAGCTCCCCATTGGCTGGGAATGGTGAAACATGACCAATGGGAGATGCGAGCAGCTGTACCTTTGGATACTCAGGTAAATAAAGCATCTGGTGGCCCACCAGGGGCTAATCCTGCCAAATTGCATCCCACCCCTGATCTAGGTCATCATAAAATACCAGAGTCATACTAATTCTGTGGTATTCTACTATTGCTATACTTCTGAGTAAGCAGTCCGGTACTATGGTGGAGTGACTTGGCACAAAACCAGGCACAGTCAACAAGGCTGATCTTTGCAGTAATAATACTCATCAGCATGAGGGTTCAACCTGCTTCTGTAATCCTGGGTGGGAAGCTTCACTTTGCTCAAGCAGCCTCTGCCATCAAACCTTCTCTTGAATACCTCATTTTGGATGTGGAAAGCTGAGTCTGGGACAGCCCCTTGCTCACTTATGGCCAGTTAGCATCACCCTATCATGCTATCATATAGCCATTTATTATGATAGTTTGGTTTCCATTGTTCAACCAATTTATGGTGTATAATTTTATCTCATGGTAAATTATTTTTTAGTAATCTTTTAAGAGGGACTTTATCAAAAGTATTTTAAAACCCAAGTAAATTATATCTACCAAATCCCCATTTTGGTGGATCTTTCAAATAGTTACATTTACATTGAAGTTAATCTGGATTTCACAGATTCATAGAATACTAGAACTCGAAGGAACCTCGAGAGGTCATCGAGTCCAGTGCCCTGCCCTTATGGCAGGACCAAGCACTGTCTAGATCATCTCAGAGATGTGTCTGTCTAACCTGCTCTTAAATATCTCCAGTGATGGACATTCCACAACCCCCCTAGGCAATTTATTCCAGTGTATAACCATCCTGACAGTTAGGACGTTTTTTTCTAATGTTCAACCTAAAACTCCCTTGCTGCAATTTAAGCCCATTGCTTCTCATCCTATCCTCAGAGGCTAAGGAGAACAATTTTTCTCCCTCTCCCTCTCCCTCCTCTAACACCCTTTTAGATACTTGAAAACTGCTATCATGTCCTCTTCTCAGTCTTCTCTTTTCTAAACTAAACAAGCCCAATTCTTTCAGTCTTCCCTCTTTCAGTCTTACATCATCATAGCTGAGGTTAGACTCTAGCCCTGCTGTTTATACATAGCCAGCTATTTTAATTTCTTTGTCCTCAATCAGACTCAGTCAGTATCCTCAACACTGAGGTGAAGACACCTTGGTTCGCCTTTGGCTTCTATTTTGCAACTGGACAGCTGTTCATAACTTCATACTTGAGAAGCAGTCTCTTTTTAAAAGTTGTATTGCACATGTCGATCCGCAGCTCAATTCCCCTGCATTTTAGTTGCTTCCAGACTCTCAGATCAATACTATTGGGACCTTATTGCTTACTGCACTTATTTATCAAGTTGCTCCACTATCTCTTCCTTAAAATGTTTATCTTTGTAATATCACACTCTTTCTCCCACAGGAAGTGTGCTTAGCATAGGAATTTCCACATCATCCTGTGCAGTGATGACAGATGCAAATTCCACAATTTCTTAATCCTTATTAATTGCCTCCTTAATCTCCTAGGGACTGGAGGGGCCCTCACACATACATGTAGAGTTATTTATGTTTCATCTATTTGAATCATTATGCATTCTTTATCTTAGTATCTTGTCTTTCTCTCTCTGATTTGCTATCTTTATTTACCATTTACTTGATATAATTTTATGATCTAGTCTGTTGGGCTGGTTCAGGTAATTTTTCCTCTTTTTGGCACACGAGCTCTTCTGTTGTTGTCCCAGAAGCATTGTCTCTAAAGTTTACTGCATACACCATTCCTTCATTTCAGAACATAAAAACATAAGAATAACCATAATGGGTCAGACCAAAGGTCCATCTAGCCCAGCATCTTATCTTCTGACCGTGGAAAATGCCAAGTGCTCCAGAGGGAATGAACAGAACAGGTGATCATCACGTGATCCATCCCCTGTCATCCACTCCCAGCTTCTGACAGCCAGGCTAGGGATACCATTCCTGCCCATCCTGGCTAATAGCCATTGATGGACTTATCCTCCATGAATTTACTGAGCTCTTTTTTGAACCCTGACAAAATCCTGGCCTTCACAACATCCTCTGGCAAGGAGTTCCACAGGTTGACTATGCATTGTGTGAAAAAATACTTCTAGTCTTTATGGATACATCTACTCTGCACACTAAGCCTGGGTTTGTGGGACCCATGCTTGTGGACAGGTGTGGACTGGCAATCAAAATAGGCCCAGGAAATGGGTTGAGAACGGCCCACTTTTTCACATCAATGAATTTTTTAAAAATTTACTCCCCTGACCCCTGCTAACCACGCCCCAACCCCCATTAGCCACACCCCCTGACTCCCATTAGCCAGGTCTCTGGAGGTAACACTCTTAGGGCAAGATGGACACATGCCCAGAAGTAAAAGGTGTCATGTGACCAGGGCCAGCTTTAGGAAGTGCGGGGCCCAATTTGAACAGTTTCGACGAGACCCTGGCAGCCAGAATTTTTTTGTTGAGCAAAATAAATAAATAAATAAATAAATAAAAAATAAAAACACCGCACACAAAAAAAGAGTCACAGCCCCAGCTACAGGGCAGAGTCATGTCTCGCCTTCCCGCCAAACCCCGGGGCCGACCCCCCCCCCCCATGGCGCAGGGAAACCCCTGTGCTCGACTCACCCCTCCTGCGGTGCAGGGAAGCTGCCGCACTCCTCCTCCGGGGCCGACACCCCCTCTTGCAGTGTGCCCGGCACACCAGCACACTTCCGGCTTCAGGGCACAGGGCCTTCTTAGGCACGGGGCCCGATTTGGGGGAATCGGTCGAATCGGCCTAAAGCCGGCCCTGCATATGACCCCTCTCTAAGGACTTTTCCCACCATCCTCCTACCAATAGGGATTAGTTTGGCCCCCGCCAAACCTCCCTCATGCAACTATCCTGCAATTGCATTAACCCAATGTGTGTGACATTAACTCGGGGGCGGAGAGGGCGGAGAGGCTGGGGGAAGTGTTCCCTCTAAGAGTTTCCTCCCATGAGCAGAATGAATTTTGTGTTGTGTACTGAGTTCATGTGTCTTGTTTGGATGTGCCACTGTGGCACCCAAGTTATTAATAAATATCTTATGAACCTCTACCTTTTCCCTCTGCTGCCATGTCCCCTCCCCTTACTCCATCAGCTCCCCTGGTGCCTGCTGCCCCTCCACCCCTCACCCTCCTCTGCTGTCCTGACACCTGCCCTTCTCACTGCCCTCAGCCTTCCTGTGACCTGCCCCCCTCAACCAGCCCTTCTCTCCCCCCTGTGCCCACTCCTCCAGTAGCCCCACTCTGATCATGTGAGCTCCCTCCTCATCCCCTCTCCTAACACCTCCCTCTACACACCTGCCCTGCCTCTCTCCTCTGGTCCCTCCCCTGCAGGTGTCTGCCCTTCTGCTTCACCCCCAGAATCCCCTGGCACCTGCACCCTCCTGGTGCCTCACCCTTCCCTCACTGCCCCTGCCCCCTTTGCCCTCATTTTCCCTGATGCCCACCCCCTCACCACCCTCTGCCCCCATTCCCCTCATGCCCCTGTGCCCTCACATATGACTTGCTCCATCCCTGCCTTCCTCATGCCCACCCCTTCTTTCAAGCCTTCTCCCAGCACCTCCCCCTCCCCCCTCTAGCTCCCAATGCCCTTACCCTCTCCTCTCCCAGCATAACCCTGTCCCCCCTCCCACTGACACCTCCCCTCCTGCCCTTTTCCTCATTGTCTCCACTTGGCCCCCTGGCATTTGTCTCTCCTCCACCCTGTCCCTTGGTACCTTTCCCTTTCTTCTCCTGCCCTGCCCCCCCTCCCCTCAGCACAAGCCCCTTCCTCTCCCACCCCTTCCTCCTATTCTTCTCCTTCCCCACCCCTCCCCCACCTTCTGCCTTCCAGTTTCCAGCACTGGAGTCTGTGATCGGGCCCCAGAAGTCCCCGCAGCCCTGGCCCCAGCTGCTTCTGGGGTTCCACACCACTTGCTGGGCCTGGAGCTGGGTCACGCGGTGCAACTCTGGGCCGGTCCGTGATGTCACGCCACTCCTGGGCGACTCCCCTCTCAGCTGTTGCGCGGCGTTTGAGCACGCTGCGCATGCGCTCCCTCGGCCCCACCGTGCCCCGTACATGGCTGGCGCCAGGGAATTTAAAATGCAGGGCTGCGGTGCCCTGTCACAATCCCCCTCCTCCTTCAGCAGCCACCAGCCAGCCCTTCGGCTGGCCCTTCAGAGGACGGCCCACCGGGAAATTCCTGGTATCCCGCCGGGCCAGTCCGCCCCTGCTTGTGGACGCAGTGTTTCCAAGCCTATGCGTGAGCATCCACACTGCATTGTGAACCCGGACCTGGGTGTCACAGCCATGCTAATATGTCCACGCTGCACTACGCAGACCTTCTGACTTGGGTCTGTGGCTGGACCTGCACCCATGTTGCAAAATGACAGGGCTTGGATCCGAGTCACAACAGAACTCTAGCTCTGACCCACTTCTCCAGCAGAGTGATAGAACCTTAATCCTGAGTGCTTGCTGACCAAGTCAAATTGACTTGCCTGTGGATGGAAAGAGGGCTTTGGCTCAAACCGGAGTGAGAGCCTGGGTTTAGGTTGTAGTATAGACATATGCAAAGAATGCCCAAGTCTCTCAATTTCTTGCTATGATTTAATTTGCCTGAGTTCAATGTAATCATATATGTCCCAGTTCAGTGAGGCACTTTATGACAGCAGAACGGGCAGTGCCATGTTTAGTGATGGTGACCAACACTTCCCATGCTAAGACCCTGTGGCATCCCCCAGGGTAAAGTCCAGATTATAGGACAGCTATGCGCCCTGAATTCTCTAGTCTGGTGTTCACTATGGCAGACTTGAAATTTGGCAAGGGGATTATTTTGGTGTCAGGATGCCTTTTGCTGACTCTGAGTAAATCTGCTTATATTTGGCTAAATTATAAACCTATGAAAAATCATAGTTCACACGTGCTCTTGTTTTGGCAGCTAAATTCTCCACAGATTGCATCTGCACTGAGCAAGCTGAATGCAGCTCCTCCTAGCTCCTACTTGCTAACTAGTGAGTGAGGATACGTCTACGCAGCAAAGTTATTTCGTAATAACAGCCATTATTTCAAATAACTTTACCAGTGTCTACACAGCCAAACCACTATTTCGAAATTAAGTCAAAATAGCGGAGGGCTTATTTCGAAATTGGTAAACCTCATTCCACGAGGAATAGTGCCAATTTCGAAATTGCTATTTCGAAATAAGTGCTGTGTAGCTGCTTATTTTGAAATGAGGGGCCTCCAGCCCTTCCCAGGGTGCCCTGGTGGCCACTCTGGGCACAACCAAGAAAACTCCTCTCCCTCCCCTCCTCCCCGGAGCCCTTAAAGGGGTAGACTCTGGCCACAGTGCCTGGGCCAGCTCCAAGCCTGCCAGCCCAGAGCGAGCAGTCGCTGCACCTGACCCAGTGGCCCCAGCATGAACCAGGCAACCAGTTCCAGCCAGCCCTCCATTTTGTGTCTAGACGAGTTATTTCGAAATAACTCATTTCAAAATAACGCTGTAGTGTAGACATACCCTGACTGAGCATGCTCTAGTCCAAGGTTGCAAAGGGTGAATAGGTCTTTCCCTGTAATTACTGCTCCCAGTTGAGCTCCCCAGTTCTGTGGGGCTGAGCACAGGACTGGAAACTATCTATCCTGAGCTCTCAATATCTGTTCCATGCTGGGCTCAGGCAGGAGAGAGAAGGAAGAACCTCCTGACTGAAATGCAGACAGGACAACAGGTGTGGGTGTAGGTAAGACCAGGACTGGGACCTGTGAGAGAGAGGACAGGAAGGACTAACAGGAAGGACTGACTGGCTGAACATGTTGCTTACTGGGAGAAAGAGTGTCATGCCAACAAAGAACCTGGTGGGGAGACTGGGGCTGGGATGAGGGGCCTTTGGAGAGATTTTGGAACTAATTAAAAGAGGAGTCTTGGACAAGGAGCTGGGAGGAAAGGATCAGGGGTGAAAGTAAATGCCAGGACTGACCAGTATGCCTGAATCCCAGTTAAGGGGCATGCATGTGTGTGTGTGGGGGGGGGGAGCTCTGGGCCCCCAGAAAAGGCAGGACCTTGGGCATAAGGGACAGGGCTCAGGGTCCAGACTCAGCCCTTTAAAGAGGGTCCCTAAAATGCTGCCATGGCATTTTACCAGTACGCCATACTGGCCCATCCTGACCCACTTTCACTTCTGAAAAGGGGAGACTGCGCTGAGGATCTGTGGTGGGGTACAGAAAGAAGTGGCACAGGGACAGGCTGGAGGGGACACAGGCAAAAGGGGTTAGTCTTGGAGGCAATAGGTTCAGAAGGGCCTGCATTCACTTGAACACACTCCTCTTCAGAACCTGGAATGGAATTCAAAATTCCTCAATCTCAATATTTGTTGTCAGCAAGTACCTGTGATGCCCATGAGCATACTATATATGTCATCCCCCTCCAGCAGCTGGTCCACATAGAGTTGTCACCTATTACTAATGGCGGGAGTAAAATCCATCCTGTGCACTGACTGAGGCAGAGGTCCCTTGTTAAAAAATAGTATGTGATCATGTAAATAATGCCTATGGACAGGGGCCTGTACACAGACTTACAGCTAAGCATATGCATAAGTGTCTCACTGAATCAGGGCCAACTATTCTCCATGCAGCATCCTTTAATTCTGACCTACAGTGCTCCTGCTGCTTCAGTCCCTAGCTTATCTCATCTGCCAGCTATGGGGACTTGTCACATTATAAGGTAGCTTGTCATTTGTACAAATGGAGATTAGGAGAAGCCCCCTAAATTTAATTTTTTATTGTGATTTGAACAAATTCTCAGAGGTAAAGGGCCAGTGCACTAACTCATCCAACCACTTCATTCCATGTAATTTTCATTTTAACTTGTCACAGAAAATGTCTTGAAAAAAACCTTTCAACTTGGTTATCTTTGCCTTTATGTTATTACCTCCTTTTAAAAGGGATTAATTAAGAAGGAGGGGAAAAAATCATGTCTCTGTCCATAAGAACCTAATGTACTGTATGAAAATTAAAATGTAACAAGAAATGAAGACTGTAATGTAGTAGGTTATTTTATGTACTTTATGAGGAAAAATTGGCTCAACTCACTTCAAAGCAAAATATGCCTATGGTAGAGCACAGAAGTAGGAAGAAACAATAATCATATCTGAATTGGCTTGCAGCTAAATTCCATAAATGAATATGGGTGTGACAAGACAAAATGTTGTCTCAATGTTAACTAAGGAAAATGAAGCTGGCATAAATCAAATTTCATTGGAAAAAATACCACCTGCATTATTACACATGAACATGAGTAAATTAGATTTCTTTTTATCAACATAAATCTTAGGATTCCGAGGGTGTGTCTAGAATACAGGGTTTTTTTGAAAAAAGCGGCCTTTTTCCAAAAATCTTCACCTGCATATAGTCTGCTGCCACGTTCTTTCGAAATTAAATCGAAAGAACGCGGCAGTTTTTTCGACCGCGGAAAACCTCATTTTACGAGGAATAACACCTTTTTTCGAAAGTGCTCTTTTGAAAAAAGGCGTTATTGAACACAAAGAGTGCTTTTTGAAAGAGAGCATCCAGACTGCCTGGATGCTGTCTTTTGAAAAAGCGGCTCTCTTTTTCGAAAATATTGGTTGCTGTCTAGATGGTCTCTTTCGAAAGAGGCTTGTCGTCTAGACATACCCTGAGTGTACAGACTAATCTCCTTCTTATTAACCTCCACAAGCAACATGAACATATTCAGATGAAAACAATATCAGTTTTATATGAACCTTTCAAATACCCCTAAGGGTCACAAGTATATGTTAGCAAATGACAGAGAAAATGTAGAAATAAAAGAAGTCTGGGTTTTATTGAAAAGTCACTAGGAGATATCAGAAAGTCAGCGTCAAAGGAAGAAAGGAACAACACATTCATATTTATTAGACAGTAAGCTTCTTGGGGTGGGCCCTATGTGTTTGCAATGTGGCTAACATACAGGCACCTTGATTGACAGATGGCCTTAGGCCTGGGCAAACTGGGCATGTGCCTAGACCCCCTGCTGAAATGGGGCCTCAGCAGTCCCTTGTGACTTGTTTCCTGCAAATCCAAGAAGTTGATAGTTTCAAATCAGCAGGCTCTATGTACAACTTTTTCTATTACCGCTATGGTATGTATTTGTTTGCAGTAACATTTTAAAAAATTGCTATTTATTTCCGACTGTCATGTGGTAGGGGACATTAATTTACACTGTGGTCCCCAAAGTTATTTAGATGGCGCTGCCTAGAGACTCTACCATAATATAAATACTAAAATTGTGTACAGTGGGATAAACGACCCGAGAAATGTTTAGACAGTACAGTGATGGGGCTGTAGACAAATTTTAAGTAGCTAGAGAGGATGAAAGAGTCCCTGGTAAAAGATGGAACCTTAGAAAGTGACCAAAAGGAAGACAAAGGAGCTTAGATGTTCAGAAAATGACTAATTCTTTCCCCAACACTGAGCCTGCGTACACTGATCTGGCTTTAGTGTGCTGCTCTGAAGTTGCTTTTGAGGCTTTAGGGCTATGGTAGCCTCAGCTCTGCCTGCAAGCCCTCTCTGTGAGGTAATGACCAACCAATTTGCGTAGTCCTTGGTACACGAGCTCCCTTCCAATTCCATCCCAAAGAACAAATCTTCCAGGGTGAAGGGATTCCCTGAACGTGCCATTTTGTAGGCAATGCTGTCTGATAGAGATGGGTCCACCTCCTCGCCCAGCATGCATCTGTCTTGCCTTTTTCTTCACAGAAACTACATGGACTCTAGTGGTTGTGCCTCTACCTTACCCTTTTATTTTAAATTCCCTCCGCCATTTTCACAACAATCCCTGTGCAACAGTCAAATGATGCTTTTTTGGCCCTCTTCCGAGGACATGAGAGGGACAGAGATTTTTCTCCCTTGACAACTATATGTAACTGAGCTCACTCTAGCCCCGCCCTAGTCTCCTCTCTCACGCCCTTGGGACTTCCTTCCTGCCTTCATCAGCCTTGGGCTAATTGGGATCTTATCCCATCCAGAGGCTAACCTGATTGTCTAATTTTCCCCATCAGCTTTCTCCAGGGGGAACTCATTAACATCTGAATGATCAGACGCAGGCTCACCTGTTCTCTCCCTGCAAAGGAAGATGCTGGATGGAGAGGTGCTCTGCAATAGTAGGGCCTATTCCTTTCCTCCCCTGGTTCATTTATCTGGGCAGAGTTCTGGACCATGTCTACTGCCTCCCTAAATACCTTCCAGGAGCAGTGGGTGCTCTTTTAGTTTTTCTGCTTGGTGTCCCCTTCTGGCTCCCTGCTTATGTCACTATAACCCTCACTTCTGTTCTTGTTTTGTCATCCATTGTCTCCCATCCTTGCTCGAGCCCTATGTTCAGTTGCCCCCCCCCCCCCGACCTCATTCTCCATAGGTGTTCACCTCCTGCAGTCTGTTCTAGCCTCACTTCTCACAGTAGTTAATTCCACAGGACAACCAGGCTGAGCTTAGCAAACCATTCTTTTAGAACCGCATCTGTACAACTCTGTCAAATCCCTATACCGTAGAAGCACATTAATTCAGCTGCATGCATAGTGATCTTCATATGCAGAAGAGGTGGCATGATTTGACCAACACAGGAGCTTTGCTTATACGGCTAGGCTCTGAGTAGTGTTCTTGTTCTAGAGCAGTGGTTCTTAACCTTACTGCAGCCTGCACCCCTTTGGTTCTCAAAATATGTTCTTGCACCCCTTATTAAAAATTGTTGAAGTAGGTCAGTTTTAAACCTAAGATGTATCATAAAAATCTGGCATGTCTCGCACCCCCAGAAAGAGCATCTCGTACCTCCAGGGTACACCCCAAGTTAAGAACCACTGTTCTAGAGGATAATAATGTGAATGTCACATATTGTCTAGTTTATGTAAATTCAAGTGATCAAATGCAGCAGTTGCCAACTCTTGATAAATTTGGTGTTTCTTTTATGAAGTCAAGTGTTTACATGGGAGTCTCAGCCTTTATTAAAATGAGTATATTTCTCATAAACTGATTTCAGGACAAAATCAGGAGAACATGAACCTAACACTTGGAACCGAGAGGAAAAAATAAGCAGAACTCACATTTATTTTTAAAAGGAATCTCATGATTTTTAAGCCAATCTCTTGACTTTTTGAGTCTGATTCATGGTTTTTGAAAACCTGGGGTTGGCAATGCTGAGAACATAAACTCTGAAGCATCCAGAAATAAATGAGTTAATAATGCTCCCTGAATGTTTCAGGACATAGCTAAATTGATCAACAAGCAGGGGTAAAATTAGAACAATTGAGATGTTGCATTTGCCTGGTACCAAAAGTCAGATGTCAGAGTACGTTACTCCTTAAAAGACTAAATGAAAAACTATAGCTCCTCTGTACAAGAAGAAAGAAAAGCTTTATTGAAATAATCCCTTTTGTCACATCTTATAAAAATATTATGAGGACAGCATGAATAAAAGCATTAGAAAATCAGAGGTTTTAATCCTGGGAATTCCTGTAAAGGCAAGTTTTCTTGTTTTATAGCATAATGAAAAAAGCACAGTTACTTTAGATACCAGCAATTCACCTTTCTGGGATTTCAAACTGCCTTTGTTAGAAGTGCTTCTTTTACATTTTGATTGGCCAGTGATCTCACTGGTTGCTTAGGAGACTTCCTGCTTCGGGTGTACTTACAGTTTTTTAGGTTACTTTTTGAGTCTTTGGCTAGCTGTTCTTCAAATTCTTTTTTGGCTTTCCTAACTATATTTTTATACTTCACTTGTCAGAGTTTATGCTCCTTTCTATTTTCCTCAATAAGATTTAACTTTCCCTTTTTAAAAGGATGCTTTTTTGCCTCTAACTGCTAGTTACTTTGCTGTGTAGCCACAATCACACTTTTTCAGTCCTCTATGTTTTTTAATTTGGAGTATACATTTAAACTGAGCTTCTACTATGATGTTTTTAAAAAGTTTCCATGCAGCTTGCAGATATTTCACTGTTGGCAACATACCTTTTAATTTCTGTTTAAATCACTTCCTCATTTTTGTGTACAGATGGCGTGGGGCCTAGGGCAAGCCCTCAGGCACAGGGCCTAGGACACACCCTCTCCTCATTGCAAGCCCCACCCCACCCTTTCTCCATCCCACCCCACCCCGCCCCGCCCCACTTCACTCCACTTCTTCCCCTAAACCATGCCCCTTCCCACGCCTACTTCACCTCCAAGCTGGGGGATTACTGGGAGCCTGCAGTGGTGAAAGTGGCAGCCTGGTCCACTCTGCCCCGCCACACTCTCCCGGCCTGCTGTGCTCTGCTTGGGGTGGCTCTGTTTGTATAGTTACCCTTTCTGAAATTAAATGCTACTGTGGTGCCTTGCTTTGGTGTTTCTCCCTACCCCCAGAGATGTTACATTTTATTATGTTATGATCACTATTTCCAAGCAGTTCAGCTCTATTCAAAACCTGTCTTTCTTCTTATGGGTTCCAGGACTAGCTGATCCAAGAGTCAGTCATTTAAGGAGTCAAGAATCTATCTCTGAATCTGTTCTGAAGTGACATGTACCCAGTCAATATGGGGATAGTTGAAATCCCACATTTCATTGAGTTTTTTAAAAAAATTTATAGCCTCTCTAATCTATCTGAATATTTCTTAGACCAATCCCTGATGAGGTAAGTAAGACCTCTTTATACTAGCAGACAGCCTTTAGACCTATTGTCCAAGGAAGTCTACATGTGGTGCAACGGAGAAAAATTCTGCCCTTAGTTACACAAGTATAACTTTCTTTGAGGTAGACTTTCCATGATCCTGCACCTTGTGTAGTCATTGACATTCATGGATAGTGGATGTAAATCATGACTAAATTAGAATGGTATTGATTTGTACTCATCTTGTACAAACACCCATGACTATGCCAGATGCAGAGCACTGGAGAAACAGGGCACTGACTTCAAAAGGAAGTTACATCACAATAACTGAGACTATAATTGCACCCACGTGTCTGACACAGACCACCTTACATGAGGCCTGTTCTCTTTTAATTTTTGTAATGTGACTAGGAAATTTGACAAGCCCAAAGCAAATATATTTGATAACAAATGGCATTTTTTTCCTTAACCCCCTCACCCCACAATACTTAATCTACATTTCCCCCTGACCAAAGGAATCATACTAGACTACATAATGGAAAAACTATTGGAACAACATGTAATTCTGCTGTGTGAGTGTTGCAGATATCTATTCTGGAATTAATTGTTGCATGCCGTCCTCCCAATTGCATGGGACAAGAAATTGAACTTTAACTATCATACTGGTAAATACTCACTAATATTTTAGTTAACAAAGCTTTTTGTATGTGTTTTGGGAAAGGACGCAGATTGAGTGCAATGTTGACACAATATTGTGTTATTACTATTGTTAGGGTGACATTATCACCTAGTTTATTTGTTCCATCTGTTTCATGCCTGTTTTGCTATGATGCTAGTTTGAAAATACTGAATCTGTTTGTTTGTATTCATATTAGAGATGAATATAAAGATTAAAACAGCAACATAAGAATGGTGCCTGTGATGGGATTATCGTAAATATAGAGAAGACACAATATAAACACATAAGCTGCTGAGGGTATAGGATATGGAGAGGAAATGAATTAAAGGCAGAGGAGAAGGGATGTTCTTATGGCTCAGGCATTGGACTGGAACTCAAGAGACCTGAGTTTTGTTCCTGGCTCTACTGCAGTGATTCCTTTGTGACCCTGTATTCTGAAGCCGAAAGCTTCTGTGGGCTCTCCCTAGGCAAGGTGTGGGGAACCCCAGCTCTGTGCCCCTGGAAGAGGTGGGGCCTCAGGTGGAAGAGGCCGGGCCAGGGGCAATCAGCCCTCCGTGCTGCCCAGATTGCAGTGCTGGGTTCCCTCCCCCGTCCTCAGAGCAATGTGGAGTGATGCTCCAGCACTCTGGTGGTGATTTAAAGGGCTCATAGTAGCAGCAGCGGTGGCTGGAAATCCTGGGCTCCTTTGAATTACCAGGCCCCCTTTTTTTCCCTCTGTCAGCAAGCCTGCCTGTACTAACCACTTAATCTTTCAGTGCCTAAGTTCTTTATCTGGAAAATGGAAGTAATAGTACTTTCCTACCTCACGGACAGAGATGTAGTGAAGATATATCCATTAAAGTTTGTGAGCTGCCCAGACATTAAAGTGGTAAGTGCTATAGAAAACCTATAAAACACTATACATCATAACCCTTTCCCTCATACAGAGTTCTGCATGGTGAGCATTTGTTGACCAATTTAGTATCAACAAAAAAGCTTGTCTCTTCCCAGCGAAAGAAAACTCAGCGACTAATGGTATTTATTATAGAGTGTTTTAAGTCACATAGTGGAGTGAGATACTTCCAATACAAGAGAGAAAATGAAGAAAAAAAACCATCTTGCCAGCTAGGACAAGGAAGAGAAAAAGATGAAAGAGAAAGATGATAGATGTCCTAGCTGGAGATAGTGAAGGTGTCAATAGAAAAAGTCATAAATCCTCTTCAGTAATAGTAAAGAGTTTTGAAGGCTTATGGCGTATGAGCTTGATTTTCCACTGCCTTGAACCTTATAGAGTCAATTACATCAATGGAAAGTGGGTGTAAACTGATACAAATCAGAATGGTTGCATTTTACACTTGCTTTGTACTGGGGTGAATGATTACACAAGAGATGAGCTATTGGAGAAACGATCCACATATATTTTTCCAGCATAGTTCAACTCAGTGGTGCTAATTGATCTTTTCATAGCTTATTTGTCGACAAAGCTTTAGACAGGATTTATCTGAGTGGTAGATTGCTGTAGTAGATGCTATCACAGAGTTACACAGATACAAAACAACACTTCAGGAAACTAATCTTAAATAACTATCAGATTCTAAATTTGTGTATATTTGGAGTCAATAAGAAAATCGTTTCACTGCTTATTATCTTTGATTAGATAGGGGTTTCAGTTTTGATTTAGTATTAAGTGCCTGATTTGAAACACAAAGGAGGTACCACAGATAATGGAGTTGTTTAAAAAGTGAGATCAAAAGCAGGTTGTTGAATTTCCTTTCTTTTTTAAATTGATTTTCCTTTCACTACAATTATTGATGCCTGGATGCATATGCATGCTTAAAAAGAAAAATTAACTTTATCAGTGCAATGACTATCATGCACTTAAATGTCCCATTGTCACACACCAGGGACATTTCCTAACAACAGCAAAACATCAAATAATACAAATGTAGCTGACTGGTTTTCCATTAGAATGAAGGCAAGCAGATTCCCCTGAATCATTATTGTGTTCTTTTTCATGGCTCACATGTGGCTGAATGTTATTTCCAGGCTGAGGCTGACAATTTCCTGAAGAAACTTCATGGTTCATTACCTCCTTTTATCATAGCAACAAAATAAATTGCTGTAAAGTCAGCTAATGTGATAGAAAATGTTCACATTTTGACAAAAAGTCCTGTTTTTTTCAAAGCTTCAAAAATACATTCAAATCATCCGTCATTCTTTATGTGCACAGAGATATTTAGTATTACTGTGTGGCATGTGGAACAAAGGCTGCCTTTTCAGTGTAAATGCCACTGTTTTATGGATCTACTTAGATATGTTCTTTAGGAAATCAATATGGAGTGCAACTACTAAGTGTTCAGAGAAAAGAAAACTAGCTATACTTGTTGCTTTGGCTGCCTCAGCTTTCTATGCTCCTGTCATGCTATTAAGAAATATAAAACAAAAAATGGGGTCATCAGTCAAAATTTGCTCATGTGGAGTACTTCAGTGCACCTCAACAGTGTGGACATATGTGGATATATTAATTGAGGAATGTATTGTTGTGTGGTGTTGTGATTATAAACTGGCTAATGTATGTTTAGAACCGGGACTAATAAAAGCTGTGTGATCTGGAGAAATGTGCAGAGGTTGAAGGTGGTCCTGAGTTCTAATGCTGGTGCTGTTGCTGACTCAGTGTCTGGCCTTGGCCAATTGTTTCACCTTTCTGTCTCAGTCTTCTCATCTGTACAATACTCACCCAACTCCCTCACAGGTGAGGATCAATTAATGTTGTACTGAGCTGTGAACTTATAAAATGCTTAGCGATACTATAGTTTTAATTTCTATTGCTGTCCAAACCTTGCCCTTGGTCTCCCTTGTCCTCTCACTTAGCCTATTTGCCTCCTTTCCTCTATCTTACTCAATTGCATTTCTTAAACAATCCCAACCCAAAGGTCTACTTGACGCATCTCTGCTGCTGCTAACATTGTCACTGAAAACAATATGTCTCTGTGTGAGTGTCAGGAGGGGGAAGGGAAAACGAAGAGAAGGGCATCAATAGCTCCCATGCACACAAAAGGACAGTGCCTATGACATGACCCCTTGTGAGCATGCAGGCTATTCCCCCTACTTCCTTTCTTCTTTGGAGTGGGGTTGTGAGGAGGGAACAGTTGCTGCCCTCCCCTAAAGGTCGAGAATGTGAGTATGTGTATGGCACTTGTGAGAAGAGCACAAAACAGTGACATTTCTTGCAACCCTGCCCTTCTCCCCTCTTTCTTCTCCTCTACCTATGCAAGTTCCATGCACAATCTAGCTCTGAATCATGAAGACTCACCAAAGTCCACTCCTACATGAAATGGAAGAATCAGCTATTTAGGAAGTAGGAAAAAACCCCTGTTGAAATAATGGTGTTATTCTTTTAAAAAATAGATTTTCATTTTACAATCTTAGATCCCAATCCTGCATTCTGTACTGAGATATAGCTGTCAAAGGAGTGAGTTTTGTCCAAGAAAGCAGGGCAGAATGGAGCTCTCATTTGTTATTTACGCTATTAGGAAAGAGCCATTTTGGGCTACATATTTTGCTGAATGGCCTGGTGATCAAGTTCTCAAAGAAGCTTTACTAAACTGTTGCTTACGTTCCCTGGGAAATAATTACATGGGTTCTTTGGAAACCTCTTCAGCCAATCAGAAAGTAGATTTTATCCAGGGCTAAGCTTGGATTCTGGAGCCTTGTTGG
Organism: Pelochelys cantorii; assembly: GCA_032595735.1. NCBI lineage: Eukaryota > Metazoa > Chordata > Testudines > Trionychidae > Pelochelys > Pelochelys cantorii. The sequence goes on from CM064328.1 coordinate 67,891,582, forward strand.
CACACTCTTGTGTATTATCATAGATCACTACTCTCAACGGCACAACATGAGAACAAGATGGATAAATCCCCCAAAATACAAGTTTCTATACTAATTAAAACATAATTTTCTTTACTCCACGTGATATGTAGCCATGTGAATGAGGCAGTTAAAGCAAGTTTAGTGTAACAGAGCATTCCCAGGGAGGAGTGAGCAGTCCTGCTTTTGAAGGCAGTGATTGGTAGAGACCTTGCAAAGCAATTAAGGGAATGACATTCCATATGTCAAATGTTAAACCAATTGTTTGTATGTAGCTGACCTCCGTAATGTAGCTGGGATGCTGACCTCATTAATGTATGTTTGTGTCGAAAAGTACACAGGTAGCCAATCATAATCTCACAGGGTGGAGATCATTTTAAAGCAGAGATTTGCTTCCTAAAAGCGTGCCCTACGCCAGAAGATAAATCTTTCAAAGCCTGTATTTAACACGTTACACACATTTAACTCTGGGTGACGTGATTTCACTTGCATTTAAAGCTAATCCAACTCCAAGGCTCTGCACAGGCAGGCAATGTTTAAAAAGTGTGTAACACTGGGCAGACCAAACATTCCACTTTTTCTCACATGAATAGTAAGTGAAAGAATATAGTCCAAATGCAGACCTGTATATTGAGGCATTGAGATGAAAGGAAAAAGCTAGGTATGGAGGCACAAAGCAGAAAAAAAGAACGGCAGAGAGTAAAAGAGGAAGCAAAAAGAGAAAACTTCAGTAGAAAAATCTCAAGCACTGGAATGGCTGATTTCAACTTCACAGAGCCACTCTGAGCATACATAAAACCGGGTTCAGCTGCTCTGTGTTCCATCAAATATTTCATATTAATAATTAAGAAGTCACTGGCTATCAGAGTAAGATTCAAATGGATGGAAGGGGAGTTTGGATCACCTTTCTTAGGGCTGCAAGACTTAACTAGGAGGTATCATTACTGCACTACTGAGAAATGCTGATATACTAAAGGAATAAGGGATATACATCTTGCAGGTTCCTCCCCCCCCTTTCTTGCAGACACTTATTTCCTCCTTTTATTCTTCTTGATTCACTGCTGCTGTGCATACACATACAAGGCTTGATCTTGCCCTCTAATCTCTGTGGTGTGCATCACTATACAGCTCTGGGAAATCAGCTGACACACACAGGCTCAATAACTGATTTCTCCAGATAAACAGCAATTGAGGCTGTGTATATGCAAGAGAATGCAGTGACTGTGTTCTGAATCAAAGTTTTTGGTGGTGCACCATTGCCCTCCTTTGCTGGGTACATTCTTATTGAAGTAGGTGACTTTTGAAATTGTCCCTTATTCCTGCATTGGTGAATGGGTTGTTCACTGAGACCTCCCTGGATGTCTTGCTGCTACTTTGGACTTTCTTCCCTAGCTCTTACCTGAGTGTGAATGTGCACTAGATAAGCTGAAGCACTTTAATGCAGAATCTCTTACCTGCAAGGTATGAGTAGAACCATTATGCCGTTACATGCACATCTTTCAATGGCACCTGGAGGAAAATAAAAATTGGTTTTACTTCTTTCTTTATCTAAGTGCCGCAGTGCTGTTGGCAGAAGCCTAAACTCACACAGCAGAGCCCTGAAAGCCTCAGACATAGAACCACTAAGACAGAAGCCCAAGAGGAGAATCCTGCATGAAATATTCAACAGGGAATCAAGAAAGAAATCTGGGAAGCAGGAGGCTTGCTGAGATCACTTTGAAACGCTTGTGAAGTCACTGCCATTTGCCCCCTCTTGGCGTGGGATGAAAAGCAAGCCTAAAAGCTGCACAGAATTATATTTGTAAGAGCAGGGAGACAGACAGTCAGACAGAGAAACCGTGGGAGCCCAAAAAAATAAGTGGCGCATTTAAAAGAGCTAATTACAATTTTTTTCGTGGAGATTTATCCATTGACTGTAATTAAGCTCACTCTATGTTTGCGATCTTGGCAAGATCTAAGAAAAAAAAAAGAGAGAGAGAGAGAGACAGAGAGAGAGAGAGAGAGCGAGCTTGCAAGCCAAGCTGATTTTTTCTAAGCTCTCTCAGCCCTAATTAAAATCCTTTGTGTAAGACCAACTAGCAATCAGATTTCCAATAGATCTGAGTCCAACTGCCTTGGCTACCTCTACCTCCGAACACAGTTGTTGGGAGCAGGGCCACAGCCAGGGTTTGCTGAACCCGGGGGCGGGGGGAGGCAGAAAGGAGGTATATGCTCCCTCCCTTCCCCCCTCCTCTCCCTGGCCCTTACCTCTTCTGCTGCTGCTTTGTTCTGTTCATAATCTTACCAGATGGTTGAGGCAGGCAAAAGAAGAGACTGTGTGAAGCAGGCAGGTGATGAGGCCAGCAGCAGGGAGAATGGTTGAAGAAATTGGTACTGATCTCACACTATGGCTGCTGGCTGAGGGCTTTGTTGTTCCCTTTCTCTTCCTGCCTCATGAATGCATTCACACACACCATTAAGGGCTAGATCCTCACCTGGTATAAATGATGGTAACTCCAAGGATGTTAATAGAGAAATGCCAATTTACATCACTTGAGGATCTGACTCTAAGTTTCCGCACATCCAAATTCCACTCTTCTTGTACTGCTTCTCCTATGCATGGGTGGGCATAATGCAATTACCAGTAGGGGAGCTCTGGCTATTTGCTATAAATCTATTATTCATTCTCCATGCGCTACATGGCAGACTCGCCACCCACTCCAGTGTAATGCTATTGCCATACACGAGTGTAAATGAGAATAGAATTGGGTCAGAAAACTCTACAGAGAACTAAAAGATCCACAGCAATCAGTAGGGGTATGGAACAGGTCCCTTCACATTCCATCGTCCTTCCCAATCCCCTGTTACACTCAGAATGGAAACAGTGCACCCCTTGGAAAGTAAGGCAGTTTAAGATTTTAATATGTGGCAGCACCAAGGTTTTGTGTGCATATAGAATTAGTTCTTTATTTTTTTAAATCTATCTGGTATTTCATATAATATAGTATACAATCCTGCTGCTGTTCTCATTCAAGTGAAAGACAAAATTCCCATCACTTCAATGGGAACAAAATTGGATCCTATTATTGCTCTGAGGAAACTATAATAACAGAACAATACTCTGAAATCCAGACATCAGTTTTTAATTACTGTACAATAAAATACTCTTGTCAGAAATCCAGATTTGGAGAATTCTTTAATGCTCTTCCAGTTTGGGATTTGTGTAAACCGACATAAAAATAAAGTATATTTCCACTCTGAACACTCAACCACCATGATCTAAAAAACAATGGAATTCATGCCCCTAGCGTTTAAAAAAAAATCAACTGAAAGGCATAGAACAAAAGAAATACCACAAATATGATGCACATATAGTTAAGTTTATATATAAAATATCCTTTGTCTCGTTATTTTTATAGAGAATTAAAAATTACAAGAAAAGGAAAAAAAGATGTCACTTTGTCTTCTCCAATAATCTTCATGTTTATCTCTTAATTCTTTTTTTTTCAGTTTGACCACAGAAAAAATCAATCTTCTACATTACGGTTCAGGATTTCATCTACATTACTGTTAAGGATTTTTTTTTAAAGACGTGTTTGCATTTGAGAAGACTTTACCCTTAAAAAAATGAAAACATAATGATATACACTTCCTTCTAACAAGAACATGAGGTTCTGCATGGCACAGGGATTTCTATTTTGAGTCTCATGCAAGCTTATGAGAATTTAAGTCCTGTTTCTGGAGCAAGCTTCATGAAGGCAGGAGCCTCTGCCCACAGGTAGCACCACGGCATATGTCTGCACTATGGAGTTAGCTCAGATGACTGGCACTTTGGTCTGAGCACTTAGATTAGCCTAGCCCAGGTGTGAGCAGCCACATTGCAAACCATACCCAGGTTACTGCATCTTGTATGGCACATACTTGTGTGTCACCAGGACTTCTAGGTGCTGGAGTGGCTGTGGTGCCATTCTTTACACTAGGGGGGTGCTGAAAGCAGTATCTCACTTCAAACTTTTTACCTCCCCTCCCCTTCCTTCTGTCCATGCCATCCAGTTCTCCAGAGCTGGGGCCAGGAGGTGAGGCCATGGCTCTGGGGAGGAGGGGAGAAATGCAGACAGATTAGGGGGGCCAAAGCTGGGACCTTCAGTAGGGGAGTTGCCTGGGCCCCACGTTTGGGTTACTGCGTGCGGGGGTTGCCCCAGGTCCCATACCCCCTTAGGGACAGCCCTGCTCCCATTATGAACAACCCAAATAGAACAAGGCAAAGGGATTCTTCTCCCATTGACTTGCTAGTGACCCTGAGACAGGAGCTTTCCACGTATGGTCAGCAGTGTTCATATACTCCATGTTAATACACAAACCTTAGTAATTTCCTTGCTCATATTTTACATTCATATTATGGTATATTATGTTAGATTTTGCTTTTTTAACTTGAAAAAAAAATCAAAGTATAATGTATCCTCCCCACACCTTGCCTCTCTGTTCCCTTCCTTCCTTCCTTTAAGAAAAGGATCATGTTGTATGTAGTAGCCTAAGGTACCTGCGGAAAACAAGTGCCTCATTAATAGGAAATGGAACAGAAATGCCATAATCACAGTGGAAGGGGATTTGGAGGATGTTAATAAAATTCTTCAGAAGGTGGCTTGAGAACACTCATGATGATTTAACCTTCTGTCCTTGAAGGGCTCCTGAAACAGTACATTATAGTATTCAAAAGTGGGAAAAAATTTCATCCTGCTTTAGTGCACTCTAAACCCCATAATTTTTTAGAAATACATTTCCTCATATAGCAGCCATATGAAGCACTTCCAATAGTGAAGTATGTTCCATTCCCCTTTCAAATGCAAGCACAGTCAGGTTTTGGTGCGGTTTGTGTTGATACCAACCAATGCTTTTGCAGTTTTGGTTAATGTTTCCTTTCCAAAAGCTAATAGAGAATCTCTTTGGCAATGTCAACATAGAGGCTGTCATCCGAGGATCCACTAAAGGACCTTTCCTGAGTTTTTCAGTGCTGCAAGTTTGGTAGTTTTGCAATGTGCTCTGTGTTAAGACCGTACTTTGCCCTGAGTTACAATCTGATTTGCTGAGTAAAGATTTGCTGTCTGAAAAATTACTTTCTAATCCTGTGCTTTCTCAAGAACAGCCCATGCTGAGTTCAAGGTGAGAGAGCTTAATGAAACAGAATGCCATGCCAGTCCCTGAAGTTGCCAGGATCCCCAAATAAAAATGGTAGGAAGGCCCAACTCTATTGTCCAGGGTGTTTCAGTGGGGGAGTAGGTGAGGGAAACTTACGCACAGAGGGAATGGAATAAACTACTAAAATATCTGAATAAATAAAGACACTCTGAAGTGCAGGAAGCAAGCACATACTGGTCCAGGAATTAAATTACTCAAGGTGGTGAGTCATCCAAAAGCTATTCAGCATTTGTGGTTAAAAGAGAAACCTTTGCCAGAGAATGACTAAAATCTATTGGCAGATGCTTTAAGGGAATCATGACTGGGCCTAAACCAGTGTGTATGCAAGAGAATTATTTTTCTGCTCTTTTTACTGAAGCAAGGCTGTGGGTGAAAAAAATCCACCCCATCCCTGCTTACGTGGATCATTACAGTGTTCTGCTAGCCTCCAGGGGCATTTCCAATCACGGTGTGAAATGAAGCCAGGTTCAGATTTACATTTCCTTGCTCAGGCTTCTCTGTGTGATTGTGTGTGCGTGCTTTAAAGACTAGAGCAGGCAGCGTACAGAGGACTGGCGTGCACTCATTCTGGACACATTGTATGGTATAGAGGAGGAAGAACAAATTCCAGGTATCTTGCACTTTTGCTCCAGAAATAAGAACAGGACAAATCTCAGAGGGGAAGCTGTGTTAGTCTGTATCTGCAAAAACTGTGAGGAATCCTATGGCACTTTATAGACTAAATCTGACTAAGCGGTTTTTACCCATGGAAGCTTATGCTCAAATAAATCTGTTAGTCTGTAAGCTGCTCCAGGTAAGGTTCCCTCTAAGCTGTGCAGTAGCACAGCCTCACAGCTGCTTAATCAGTCCTACACTGTCAGGCAGCTCGGTGTGCAGAGCCCTGAGCCCCTGACTGGGCAGGGCTGATTAAGCAGCTGTGGGGCTGTGCTGCCACGCAGCTTAGAGGGAACCTTGGCCACAGGACTTCTGTTGGTTTTAAAAAAAGGACAGACTTTTTTCAGTCTACACAGACTGTTACTTGGAGTTCTGTGTAACTACTAGTGGCTATTATTTTGCAAGGTGTGGAGTCCCCCCTGCCTTCACTTCCCTAAAGTGGAAATGGCCTGAACCTGACAGGGTCAGCCTTATTGCAAGTGGCCTTTTGAAAAGGTTGGCTTAGACACATACCAACCTGCCCTCATAGTTACTTAAATGGGATGTCACTAATATATTGCAGAAAGGACATTGCACCATCAGTGGGAAAATATGGAGCTTATTTTATGTTCCCACTGCCTACCAAAAGTAGTGTTCATGAGACCCATTTTCTTTGATTTCTTCTGAAATCCCCAACGCTTATGTTCTGAATCCAGAAGCTCACAAATTGTATTCATTGTCTTTACCAAATGCCAGTGACAAATGCTGTAATCAAGCAGGTTTTATTTTTTTTAAAATGAACATATTTGGTTGCTTTTAGTCAATGGACTTCTCTGGCTGTAAGGAACTATGAAGCAAAGCAATACCCTGGCATACACAGGCACTTAATTCCCTCCAGACAAGGTTAAAATGGAGCCCTGGCATCATTTAGAGAAGCTTTCCCACACCTGCTTTTCATTTCCTCTTGCTATTTCTGGTAATAAAAATTGGACCTGTTGCTATAAATTTGGGCGCAAAAAGTCATTTATGCATTTTTTTCTTAAAAGCATGTTTGTGATTGAATGAATGTCTGAGACGATAAAAAAAACAGGGTATTTCTGGAAAACGTAAAAGAAAAGAAAGGCCTTGCCCTCTTTTTTTATTTTTACTGCTTATCCAGCTGGAAGTATCTAGTTCCACTGAGTCCTTCTTAAGTGTCTGCTGTTTTTTTCATCAAAAATTCTCTTTACATTGTCTTGTGCTGGAGTTGCCCTTCATTAAGGACTCAAATGAAAACAACAGAGTATTATCTTGTTTTGGAGCAGAAGTTGAGTTTTCTGTTGGAATGTATCACTTTTTGGCACTTTATTTCTCTGTTTGCAAGTCCTTTCTCATTTGAGCCATTTATTCTCAGTTATTTTGAAGCTTCTTTCTGATGTTTGTGAAGGATAGGTCCATCAACGGCTAGTAGCTAGTGTGATCAGGGCTGCAACCCTATGTTCTTGGTGTCCCTAAATCTCTGACTGCCAGGAGCTCGTACTGGACATGGCAATGTGACATGGGGACAATTCCTTTCCAATGCCAAACAGATATTTTCTATCTCATTATTTATTATAGCAGTTTTTTCCTTCTAGCCACAGAGAATTCAAGATGATATCTTGAAAGAAATATGCACTTGTTAACTGGTATAAAGAAATTTAATAGCTAAAATATTTTACTTTGATAGTATCAACTTGTGCTGATTTGTCGATAGTCCAGGTTTCCTGGCACTACACTCTCAGACTGTTTTGATGTCTCCTGATGACATTAAAACACTGGCATTGGCCACTGTCAGAAGACAGGTCCTGGTTAGACAGACCTTTGGTCTGACTCAATATAGCCATTCTCACATCACCTTAAAGAGTCTACTTAAACAATAATTTTGTGAAAGGCGGTAAATATAAAATTTGATGCCTAAACATCTGGTGGAGTAAATCCTTCAAAATCTGAAATTGTTAAGGGGGAGGGGGGATTTTCAGAGCAATTAGGAAAAGCAACGTGATCAAAAATATTTTCTATGAAAATGCTAATGCGAAAATTCTTTCCTTTGAAATTTTGGTTACTATACCAAAATAACTGCTATTTAGCAAATAACTGTGCTAATATAATAAGTAGTATAATAATAGTGATCTTTCAGTTTATACCCAAATGGATCCCGCAGGGTTTTATAAACTCCTCTGACTGATTTTACTAACTATTCATCAGGACATTCAAATCCCATATTTTGGCTTTTAAACTAGCATGAAGAAAAGAGGCATTTGCTCAGCTGAGGTCCTGATCCTTCGATGAGCTAGTTGCAGACAGAGACCTGCATCTGAGCAGAGTCTATTTGACTTCAGTGGAATTCTGTGTGGGCACAGGGGTCCCTTTGCACAAAACTTGTTGCAGGGTTGTGGTCTAAAACCTAGAAAAGCCTATGATTCTAGGGATTTGATGCAGCTTCAACTGAAATTAATAAGGACCTTTCCTACTGCATGTCAGCATCCACAAGTAGGTTTTGAAAATCCTGAATCACTTTGTCCACACTGAAATGCAGCTGACTTTGGAGTGAAGCATGCCAAAAGTTTCATCGTGAACAGAAACACTGCACAACTGATTACGACAGGATGTGAATAATATGGCACCCCTTTGAAAGTGCTGGGGGAATTCTAGAAAGGCAGCGTATAATTACCTCAACTGAAATCTGGCTCAGACTCAGAGGTTAAAACCCCATCTTGAAAGCATATTTAACTTCCTGTTCAGTCTCTGATTCTCATCGCTTAACAGAATTTTCCTGGTAGATTCTAATCTCTTTCTGATTGAAACCTCCTCCTCCCCAATACGTAGGAAACAAATAATCTCCAGTGTGCCATCAAACTGAGACAGAACGTCATCATATGATCAGTGGGTCACAAATGTGTGGGGAATTTAATTTTTAAAATGTGCTGACTTTAGAAATAGGATCACTGAATTGTAAACAAGCCCCTGATTACTGTGGGGCCACTGCCTGGGACTAACATTTCATCTTTCATCACAACAGTGAATTAAAAAAAAAATGTTTGATGGCACTGCTGGGAAACAGTCATGAAATCAAGGATTCAGTATCAGAGTCTAGAATCAAGAACACAAAAAGTTGTTATTGTAACCGGGGGGGGGGGGGGCAGGAGGAGATTGGGACGACTGCCCTTGATTTAGGAACAAATAGTTGCTGAAAATGTCATGTGTCTCCAATGGCTGAACATTCTCAGAGAATCTATGACAAGATGGCCCAAGAGGATGGTGTCTAACACAACATTGAGAGAACCTACTTTTAAACTCCAAGACTGAGTAAAATCTATATATAAATGGGTCACTGAAATGTGCCTAATGTTGTCTACATGTAGAAATCCTACAAAGGTTGCTTATTATTGGATAGTACTAGATTGAACAAAGTAGGTCATTTTGCAGCTTTATTCTGAAAGCAGAACAATGCCCTCAATACTTCAAATTTTGTGCTTGAGGATATGCAGGGATCCTTTAAAACACACACACACACACACACACACACACACACTTTATTCTCTGATTATTTTCTGAAATTAACACCAGTTAAATTACCAGAGTCTGGTTCAAGTAGCCACTTGACAATCTCATATGCCAGACACTTTCAAAGGCTATTTATAGAGTTCATTCTAACTATAGTGGTGCTCCTCTTTTTAAGGATCTGTCAGCATTTCTGTTACAGACTCTATCACATGGCAATAAAAATTTACTCTAGGCTATAGCCTGCTATGTATGTATGTGTATATATATATACACGTGTATATGTATGTGTATATCTATCTAGATTATATATCTATATCTATCGATTGATCTATGGGCTCTTTTCATTAGAACAGCTAAAAAAATCAGTTTCTAATAGATTTGAACTCCTAGTGCTGAAAAAAAAGTGTCCTATTGCGTCAACTTAAATTTTGTATATCCAAGGATCAAACCAGGCCTTCCTTGGTGGGTAGGGAGTGGGGGAGAGAAATAGAACCACTTAGAAGGCAAGAAAACATGAATTAGAAACCTCTGCATCTTCATCAAGTGAGTTTCTTGCTAATGGCCCAATGTGGTCATGGGCACAAGGATTCTGTATGTATGGTGGTTGCATGGGGTGGATCCTCCAACTGTTGGGGTATTCCTATAGCCACGGGGGGGTCAACAGATGGCTTGTGCAGATGCCTGGGACATTCATGCCAGAGAGGCTGTTCTCTGTGCCACCTCTGCTGTCACAGAAGTAATTTTCTTGGCTACACCCTCAATGCTTCCCTGTGTTTGAAGGTAGAACCATTTTGTCTGTGTTCCCTTCCTCTCTAGCTATATTTTTCCTCTCATTTCCCAGATGGCGTGGAACGCAAGAGGAATTCTACTGTCTGGCAACCCTAGTTCCTTGCCAGCTTTTAACTAATATGGAGTCTAGATACGTATTGATTTTTCTGCTTTTCACAGACTGCACTCATCCTTCATTTTATATTAGTAAAAAGCCCATTAGTAATAAAAATAAAGGATGAAAGGTGCAGAGCCCATTAGAATACTTACTCTATGTGGATGAGCGAAACAGTTAAAAGCACATCTGTTTATAAATATGCTGATACAGTTATTGGAATGGTGACTAAAATCAGAGCATAATATCAAGAGATGAAGATGAAATCCCTTCCCCCTCCCAAGTGGAAGGGAGGGATTTGCTATTCTATTGCACTGCTGAATGTATGTAGCCTCAGATGCTCTACATGAGTGAGATGGGAAGATTAAATAGTGGAATCAAGGAATGTTACACAACAGCCATTCAGTGGTAGACTCAGGCTTGAAGGAATTTCCAACCTGTAACGGTGAAAGTGAGAGCTAGGGAGGTTTAAGTATAAAAGGAAAAGACGGTGGTGTAGTCCTGAAATGAGTTTATAATAAGCAGAGAAAGCAAAGTTGCTTCAGCACATTAAGGAATAGTCTAGATTGCTCCTGTTGTCTTGTAGATAGAATCATTTAATTGATCCCCTTTTAACTGTCTGACACAATATGAGGATGGTGTATGCAAGAGAGGCATTTGTATAAATACTGTACAGCGCCAAGGCTTGTCTGCTTTTTGAATATGAACAAGAAAACATATTTTCAATGAATATTTTGCACTTTTGCATTGATCATCTACTTTTTTTAAGTGCATAGAATTTGGAGATTAAAGCATTTGGGTTTTGACCTCTACCAATACACCTTCTAGGTACTGAAGCTTGGATTCATAGGCCAGGGGTTTGAATCCTTGTGACTCTAAGGCTACATCTAGACTACATCCCTCTGTCGGCAGAGGGATGTAAATGAAGCACTTTGAAAGTGCAAATGAAGCTGGGATTTAAATATCCCGCACTTCATTTGCATAATCGCGTCATGGTGCTCTTTTGAAAAAGTGCTATTTTGAAAGTAAAACCACAGTCTAGACATGGTTCTTTTGAAAAGGGAAGGCTTTTTCGAAAGATCCTGTAAACCTCATTTTTTGAGGTTTCATGAGGCATAACGGAGCGGTCAACAGAGGCTTCCCTGTCGACCGCGGCACTTCTAGACTGCCCCGCTGTGCCAGGACAGCTGATCCCCGGCACAGCACGGCAGCCATTTTCATGTAAATGAAGCTGCGATTATTTAAATCGCAGCTTCATTTGGGTATGTCTAGTAAACTAATCTACATGGCTCTGGCGACAGAGCCATGTAGTCTAGACATACCCCAAGGGACTGGACTTCAGCCCCATTGCTGCTGGGAAGACAGCTGTATAGTTCCAGAAATCCAAGTACCAGATAGTGATCAAACCAGGCAAAAGGGGTGCCACGGTAGTCCTCAGTTGTGATGACTAGGTTAATGAAGTCCATCCAATATCTTTCTGACACCACCTACTACAAAGCATTTAAAGGAGACTCCACACCACAGTTTACCCCAAAATGTAAGTATATCAGCAAATCCTTCCCTAAACAACTCCAAGAGAAACTCTAAACCTCATCACCCATAAACCCACTCCAGAACATTCTACAGGCTTTCCAAGAAACACAAACAAAGGAACTCAAGCAGATCTATCTTAGCTGGCCATATCACTCATAATGAAGGAATATCAGGATGTATAGAATCTACTGCCAAACCATTGATAACACTAAGGGCCAGCTTTTTCCAGGACACAACTGACTTCCTCCAGAAACTCTACAACATCAACAACCTCCCTCAGAATGCCATCCTTACCACCATGGATGTCACCTATCTATATATGGATATTAATTTCACTATGGCATAAATGCCCACCTCAAATATCTACAAGACGAATGGACAACCCTCAGATATCTATCCAAAACACATTGCCAAGTTCATCCATTTCATCCTTACCCATAACAATTTTACATTCAACAAACACTTTGTCCAAACCATGGGAAGAGCCATGGGTAGTAAGAAAGACTCCCAACCTCATCTGGATGAATGCACCACAAAAATCAGTGCTATACCTGAGATACAGCAATGATATTTTCATCCTCTGACAGATGACCTAAAATCTTTCACAGATTTCCATCACAATTTCAAGCAGCACCACCTAGACTTTAAACTCTCTCTAGAACACGCTACACTAGCATCAACTTCTGGGACATCACAATCAGCTTCAACAATGGAACCCTACAGACAACTATGTACAGGAAGCCCAAAGATCACCACACTTATCTTCACAAGTCCAGTAACTGTCCCAAACACATCAAGATATCCTTTGTTTACAGCAAAGCACTCAGAAATCACAGAATATGTTCCAAAGTGAAAGTCCAGGATATTCACTTTAACACACTTAATACTGCCTTCATCAACAAGGAGATCCACCAGAGAAGTAGATTGCTTCTTGGAATGGGCTACCTGAATATCTTGAGAGAATCTGCTTCAGTACAGAAATATAATCCCCTCCAATGGAGTATTGCTAGTTGCCACATACCATCTCATAATGGAACAATAACAGCCCTCCAAACAACTCCCCCTCCCCCAGTTTCTCTAAGCTCATCAGAAGCAAGCTCTATAGACCAGGACATATCAACCCAAAGCAGCACCAGAACCTGCTAGAACAACAGAGGCAAAATCTGTAGGCACATTTCCACTGCTATGATGATCTGTACTTCCCATAACATACCTTTTAAAAATCATGGCTCCTACACATCCCAGTAACATATGACATACCTCATCCAGTGCACTAAATGCCCCAATAACAACTATGTGGGTGAAACCAGACAGACAATCACTACAATCTCAAATGAACTCACACAGGAAAATAATGAGACAAAAACACCCTGTCACCTCTGAGGCTATATCTACACAGCAGCGTTATTCCGAAATAATGAAAAGTGTGCCTACACTGCAAGCCTTTATTTCGAAATAATGTTGAGCTGGAGGACTTAGTACTCCAACTCCTATAGCCCTCATTTTATGAGGAGTAACGGAAGTCTAAGGAAGAGAGTTCTTCCTTCGACTTCCTGAAGTGTAGACAGCGCCAAAAGCCGAGTTAAGCTATTTCGACTTAAGCTGCACAAATCACATAGCTGAAGTTGAGTAGCTTAATTTGACTTTTGCCCTGATGTGTAGACATGCCCATTGTGAACACTTTTCAGAAAATGATCACTCTATATCAGACCTCTGAGGTCTCATTTTCGAAGAAAAACTGCACACTACAGCTGGCAGCTTACAGTCATAATTTTGCTAGACACTAAAAATCATAGCCTGAACAGAGGCATTGACTTATAGCTTATTACAATAATCTATAACACAGTTATGGCTGATGGATCAGGTGCCAGCTCTTGCAAAAGCTTTAAGCCTCAGCTGAGCACTGACAAATTCACTGCTGGAAACCAGTTTGTTTCACATGTGGTTTACTATGGTTAAGATGGATATTGGACTTATAACGATGTATTTCATGTTTAAAATTTATGAAATGATTGTAAATTGCTGCATGCATTAATCTCACATAATTTCTTTTATCACATGCTATAAAGTAATATTTAAATTTTTGCTTTGTAACTATAATCATGTTTGCTCTGGCACTGTGAATCCAGTCAGGAAGGCCCGTCTCCTGCCCACTGTGGAAATTCACAATACAAATACGTTGTTAATTGTCCCCTCACACCATGACGAACGAGGCTTTGTATTAAAGGACTTGTCTCACCAGACTGAATTCTGGAACAAGGAAATAAAAATAATTGACAAGAAAATGTTTTCATCTCTTTTGCTGTTTGGACTCTCTTAGGAGCAGAGCTACTAAACAGACCCCCCAGGGTCAACCAGGCGGAGACCCCCCCCAGGGTCAACCTGGTTTAGCAATAAAAGATATTCAGAGCTCACAGATTACTACAACTCTGCCACCTTAAAACCATAGGCCTGGTTTACACTACAGAGTTAGGTCAACATAAGGCAGCTTACATTAATTAGGGTTACTATACATTACCAGGCTTCCCTAGGCATGGCCTCTTTTTGGAGGTTCCATTCTTTTTTGGGTGGATTTTTCAAATAACAGGAAATGTCTGGGATTTTTGCAGAGCAGTCATTGCAGCTTAGAAAGAACCCAGAGTCCCTTGTATCCACAGCTGATTGGTCCATTCCCCTGCAGTCATAGCTGCAGGATCCCACTAAGCCCGACTCCTAGCCCAAGGGAGAGAGTCCAGTAGAGAGGCAATGACTGATGGCAGCCACGGTGTTCTGAGCTTGTGCCAGTCAACCTATCATCAAGACAGGGAGCAACACAGCGTCCCACTGGAGATACACCCTCCAGTTGTATCCTCTGCCCCCTTTCCAGCTCCCTCCCTCACTCCAGCTGTGTCCTCTTTTAATGAACCTGAAATATGGTAACCCTAGCTTACATGGATGTAACTCTGTAAGCAGCTACATTAAAATGTAGCTCCCACCAGTGTAAGTTGCCCACTACCCCAACTTAATAACTCCACCTCTGAGAGAGGCATAGTGCTTCAGTCAGTATAGTTAGGTCAATGCAGTGTCAGTGTAGTATACACTGTATGAGTCAGTCTACACTGACTCTGCATTGCCTGCATGGACTGTTGCAGTCTTTCAGAAACTATCTCACAGTGCCCTACACTGGCAGTTAAATGGGTGCAAGTGTTCCTGGTGAGGATATGCACTGCTAATAGAGGAGCGTAGTGTGGATGTGTAAAACTGATTGAATTACTGTGGTGGCTGTATGTCAACGTAATTTAGGCTGACAAGGTTGTAGTGGAGACTTGCCGTCATTTGTGTATATGTGTTTGCCTGCTTTAAACTTGTAATAACGCTCTCATTTCTTTTTCTTACTTTGTAAATCTTTAGTTAGTTCATTAAAGGATTGGCCACAAGGGTTGTCTTCGGTGAGAGGTCTAGAGTACAAATCCAGGTAGAGTAAGGGCACAGCTACACAGCAGGGATAAAGCTGAAATAAGCTACACAACTTGTGCTATGTCAATTGCGTAGCTTAAGTCGAAATAGCTTAATTCGGCTTTTGGCACTAGCTACACAGCAGGAATTCAGAGAAAGAGCACTCTTCCTTTGATTTCCCTTACTCCTTGTGAAATGAAGGTTACAGGAGTCGGAGTAAGAAGTCCTCCCGCTCAACATTATTTTGACATTATGTTGAAATAACTGCTTGTAGAGTAGACGCAGACTACGTTATTTCGGAATAACATCAATTATTCCAAAATAACACTGCTGTGTAGACATACTCTAAGAGTTTGGGCTCTTGAGACTGGGATCAACCTGAATATTTTGTGATCTTTCATATATAGCAGCAATCTATCACTAAGTCCAGTTTGCCTGGATGGCAAAATAGACTGGAATACTCAAGGGGGACTATCTGTGACTCCATGGTAAGACTTTTACAGTGCTTTAGGAGTTCACACTTGCTACTGGGTTGGTGAAATCCAATTATAGAAAACAGAACTAGTTTGGGGGCTCTGCTCTTGATAGTCTGCCCTGAGGCTGACAATCACAGTCATGAACCACTCTAAACACACTAACCCTCCTCAGCTGCCTGCCCTCCAATCCCCCATTCTCCATATGGCTGGAGAGGTGTCAAGGGACCCTTTCAGAGTGAAGTGGCCCATTAAAATATGTGTTAACTACTTACGCTAAACAATCTGCTCCACCTTGTATTTAGCTGTGACATTCTGTGTATGTTTCCCAGACCTGAAGAAGAGCTCTGTGTAAGCTTGGAAGCCTGTCTCTCTCACCAACAGAAGTTGGTCCAATAAAAAATAAGTATCTCACCCACCATCTCTAAAATTACAGCTAGACAGTTTTATTACATGTCTCTCAGGGATTCCTGTGTACAGGTCCTCTAATCAAGCAAGTCTATGTGTAATGCCCCCTTTTAATATGAGGGATGTGTACTGAAGAATTCCCAAATCACATTTAATGTACTCAAAGTTGTTAGTTTACTGGCATCCATCATTTACTCCATTTACTTTAGAATAGGCAAGATCTTTGACTACAGAAAACTGCCATTTTTTAATAATTCGAGTGTACAACATCAATGTTTATTTTTAAGCATCATTATTAGTTTTAATGTTCAAAATTGCAGTAGCCATTAAAACAGAAATTGTCAAAATATACAAAATAAATAGCCTTAAAGCAAACTAAGGAGTTCTTAAGTAACACTTTCCTTTCTTTATATAGCTGTAAATTTGGATTGTCATTTTCTGCGTGTACGGTGAAATTGACATTTACTGACATTTACCGAAAACCATCTAATCCTGCCAAGCCTACACATAAAGGAATCTCTGCGAGTGCAAAAGCAGGGATAAGCAACAAGAAAAAAATGTGAGCAAACAAAATCCATTCAGACCTTTGCTCTGCCACAGTTATTTCATAACCTATTTATTACAGTGAATGGCTTTCAAGGGCTTGACTTGAGTGCTCAGTTGTACAGTCCTGTTCCCGGATAGTCTTACAGGCTTATCTAGTTATGTCATGGCAAAAAAAAAAAAAAAAGAAAGCACAAAAAACAACCAAGAAAACCTCTACAACCAGTATTTGGCATAAGAAGTGTGAGCAAGTGCTAACACAGTAATTAAATGTACCCAGTGCTTTCTGACTTCACAGATGATGGTCTGCGGTTTGCCTGCCCACCCAAAGTGTGTGGGAGGGCAAAACCAAGTCTTCGAATTATAGCTGTAGCAAGTGCCTCATCACTTTCTTTATCAAGATTTTCACAGTGACTGGGAAAGGGTCACACCCATCAGCACCAGACGTTATCTTTCCTCTCCCACAATCAAATTGCACAAGATTCCTCTATCATAATATTCACTATCTTATCTCTATACAGTGTACTTTTTCTGTACTATAAATTTTGCATTGTTTCTGTACCTACATGTACATAGAGTTAATAATAATAATAAAAGCAGTAATTTAAAACTGAAACTGAAATTCCATTAAGTGCCAGAGGCATGGTCAAAGTCTTGATTGTTATCAGCAGACCCAAACAATTAGGAATACTTGGATTTTCAAATCCCTCACAAAAGATGAGAAAAGATGATAAAACCCCTCACAAAAAAAAACCCCAAACCAAAACAAACAAACCCCCCCCCCAAAACTAAATGGTCGTGGGTTGAGAAGTAAAATATATCCTGAAACAGAGAATTGGAAGAAGTGGCCAGTTTCCAACATGACAAAATATTAACAGTGGAGGGCTCCAAGCATCTGTGGTAGGAATGGTGTTTTTAGTAAGTCAATAATCTAGAAAGGAAGGCAAACAGTGAGGCTTTACAATTGAAGATGACACAAAATTGCTTTGCAGAGTCAAGTGGGGACTGCCAGGCACTACAAAGAGACAAAGTTAACAAAGTGAACAGCACAGCTTTACACAAAGTTCATTATTGACAAATATAAGAAGCTACATATTGGAAACAATAATGTGAATAACTCATACCATTGCTGGGTCCTAAAGGAACTGAGAAACAATTAACAAAAATCTGCATTCTCCAGTCCACTAAGACCCCTGTTGTATTACTTATAAGGCTGGATGGCCAGCAAAGAATTCCTGTTGTGTAGGGGAACTCTGCCAGCATAGTCACCTCCTGCCCTGCTGTGTAAAGGGTGGGACGGAGCGTGCCAGGGCATTCTGAGGCTTAGAATAAAGGAGCCACAAGAACTGTACTCCCATATGAGAGAACTGAACTACCGAGCATCATTACATGTCAATAGAGACCTACGAGACACGGTCCATGTCAGTTTAAAACCAGCAAAGAAAATACAAAAGTCTATTAAAAATGGGATAGGAAATATTAGTGAAAATATCATGCCATTATAGCAACAGTATTCCAAATGAGGGCATACCAACAGGGTGAAGTTCTGGCTACTATTTCAGAGAAATGATAGATTGGAGCTATCTGGTAATAAAAATGATTAGGGGCATGGAGAGACTTTCATATGAAGAGTGAAAGAAAAGATAGAGACTACTTAGTTTAGAAACTAAGTGTTTAAGAGGGAACATGATAAAGATATAAATGTTTTGTGGCACACAGAAGGTAAATCCAGCCCTCCTAATTATCCTTTCTCTTAATAAAAAAAGATACATTCAATGAAAATGAAATGTAACAATTTAATAATAATAAAGGGAAATACTTTTTTTACACGGTCTGTGAAACTCATTGGCACAAGATATAAGTGAGGTCAAGACCTTAGTAAAAGTCAGAAAGGATAATCCATTTATACTGATGAGAACATCCACTGTTAGATTATAGAAGAGAAAAATAATTGTAAGGAATACAAACTCTTATGTTTAAATAAATAAGTCAGCCGTTATCTGATGGGAGTAAGGAAGAAACTTTCTTTGTGAGCAGGTTATTCCATAACTGCTTACCACAGAGTCTTGCATCTTTTCCAGGAACATCTAGGAGTGGACACTATAAAATGGGATACTGGGTTACAGGGACTACTGCTTTGGTCTTGCTCAGGAATTCCCATATCACTAATGCAATAAAGAAATCTCATGTTAATGTGAATGCAGTAAACTCGGGCTGAGTGTTGGCTCAATTTTATGAAGCTGTGAATCGGCAATAATTGATGGAATGGGCTAATGACAAGATCAGCACTCTCCACTATTTATCTCTTAACATGGCTGTTGCTGGTGTGTAGCTGTGGCATCTGAGTGAGCATGTCAAGGTATTCGGGGCAGAATGCAAAAGCCACCTCTTCTCCTCATCAGTATTAACCCCAGAAACCTACAACAAATTCCTGCATGAAACCCAAGCCTACACCAGATTCTCTCAGCAAATAGCACCCAGTTACATCTGGTATAGGAAGCCTAGTCCCACTGCCACTTGGACTAGTAGGAGAACAATATCTAGCCTACGGAAAGAACATGCCAGGATAATGGTATTAAGGTGACTGCTTGCTATTATATTTATAGAAGTGACCTTTTGGTCTGATGTTCTGTGATGTATTGGCCAGAATGGTCAGGGAAGCCATCTCATTCTGTGGGCGTCTCTAAAGCTATGTCTACACTACACTGATGTATTGGAAAAAGGTACGCAAATTGTGCCCTGCAATTTGCGTACCTTTTTCCAATAGTTTTTTCGGAAGAGGCTTTTCCAAAATTTGGCCTGTCTACACTGGGCCAAATTTCAGAAAAGCCTCCTCTTTCAAAGAGCCCTTCTTCTTCATGGGAGGAGGAAGACAGGGCTTCTGAAAGAGCACGTCTGCTCTTCCGCAAAAAAAAAAATTTAAAAAAAATGGAAGAGCAGACGCGTTCCCTGGATGCGGGGGTGTTTTTCCGGGATACCTTTGGTATCCCAGAAAAAACCCATAGTGTGGACATATCCTCAATCTCCAACTGCATGAAGCTGAGACAGGACAACAAGGGTATCACTCAATAGTTGCCCTGTTTTGTGCATTCCTTCTTAAGCAACTGGTGCCAAGCATTATCAGAAGACAGGATGCTGGGCTGGATGAATCATAGGTCTGACCCACTATGGCTGTTCGTGTGTGGAATGTCTGGAAAAGATAAAGTACTTTGACTTGTTTGAATATAGAGATAGTTATAAATTAGAGTTGGGCCAGAAAATCTTAAACTCTGTCAGAAGAGCATTTTGCTCAGATTTGAGAAATATTGTGTCTTCTTGTATTTGGGAACAGAAGTGAAAGATGCCTCAAGGCAGCCTTAACTTGTGTGACTGGTGCTTGCATAGCAAATCACAGTAGGTTTAACGGACCATGGCAAAGGCACAGAGATTTTTTTCTTTTCACAGCAACAATCCCTTTTTGGGGATATTTTCCCACGTATTAACTGTAACAAAACTTCAATCTCTGACCCCCAACATACATATAGTCTTGGAAGAACTTTATTTTGATTATTTTAAAAATTAACTGTATAATATTAGTGTTTATTTTAAGCATTTTTTCTGGTTTTATGGATTTACATTTAAACGGTTATGGGAAATGAGGGGGGGGTGGTACAGCTCTGACCATTTTTAATGACAGCACACTCTAAATTCAAAACAGTTAAAGCTTTATAATGGTTCAAACAAATTATTAAAATATACAAAGTAAATATTCTTAAATCAAACTCTACTAGTTCTCAAGCATCATATTTCTTACTTTGTCTACCTGTATATTTTGATTGTCACTGATGTAATTTTTTCCATTGGTTTGTGTGTGTACAGTGAACTCTACATTTACCAACATTTACTAATAGCTATTTAATCCTTTTAAGCCTAAATACATAGCATGTGTCATCACCTTCATTCTTTTCTCCTCAAAATGTTATTGAGGCTATGGAGAAGAAAATCTAAGTGCTTAGAACATAGTGCAATTATGCAAGGCAGGATTTTGTTCCACACTTTTGTGTATATTTACATTTATGCACCAAGATGTCAGTGGGCTGGCAGCTAGAGTAAGGTGAAGCAAATATGACTCTTTTTTGTTGTTGCTGTTGAAGAGACTGATGCACTAGGACCAGATTTTCATCCTTTTATACCATGAGCAGCCTCATTGATTTCAATTGAGTAAGAAACTCCTCAAGATAAATAAAGTTATCAGAATCTAGTTCTTAATTATTCCAATGTAAAGGTTTCAGTCGGGAGGCAGTTATTTCTTACTACAGAATATCTGGTGGACTGTAGAGACTGTCACATCAGCATACGTTCATTTCTCATAAAAGAGAAGAACTGCCGAAAGTTATTTAAGGAAGGCTAGAGAAAAAGTGTAAAAGTAGAAACAGCACTAGGAAAAAAAATAGAGCCAAGCTCATGCAAAACGTGAGCTCCACTATTCTGCCTCCAAAGCCCAGATTCTTCGCTTATTTCTATGAATAGCCTCATTTTTACTTGAGGAGTAAGGGAATACTTAACATTGGCAAAGCAGGGCATAATCTGGCCTAGAATGATCATAATAAAAGCAGGAAGAGGACAACCAACAAATGTAGATGTGGTTTACAGATTATTTTAAAATAGCATTATGCCTTTGTCACTAGATGTTCTGAATCACTCTGGCATGAACAGACTGATCCAAGAAAACAGATTGTAAGCTCCTTGGGGCAAAATCCAAAGTCCTGTCTTTATTTGTCTACAAAGATGCACACTGTAGAACTAGTGACAGCCAAGGAAGCCTGGTAGGTACGATATTTCTGAAGTGTCTTACGAATTGCTGTCTCCCTTGTCTGCAAGGGAGTTTTCAGACCTTCTTCTGGAGATTGCCATCTGCTAGCAGATATGTTAGCGCTGATTGCTGTGGTAGCATCCAAAATACAGTGACCAAACCTTGGTACACTGGTATGTAAACACAGTTATTGGGCTATGCACCGAGGAGCTATGCAAGGACTAGGGGCAGAATTTCTTTCCCTTTCAAGGACACTGAAGAGTGGCTATAGACCCTCCCAAGACAAATCTCTCTGTTGGGAAAACAGTGTGTGCATCTGCATAGCTGCAGAACCACTAGCTCTACCTAAAACTCCCCTAGGAGGAGCTCAGATGGCTTT
Organism: Pelochelys cantorii; assembly: GCA_032595735.1. Lineage (NCBI taxonomy): Eukaryota > Metazoa > Chordata > Testudines > Trionychidae > Pelochelys > Pelochelys cantorii. The sequence continues at coordinate 67,913,376 of CM064328.1, forward strand.
CATGGAGCAGACCATGACTGTGCAAAACATGCAGATCACCTGTCTGACCCTCCCCTTTCCACAGTGGAATGGCACCAGACTGGTCAGCATCTACAATGGCTGCAGAAGAGGTGTGAGGGGAGGGCATGTTATGACCCTAAAACAGTGGTTTTCACACTGTGGTCTGTGGACCCCATGAAAGGTTGCCTTTACCACAGAACAGTGGTTTTATCTGGGAGTCCACAGACGATGTCTACAATTTCCAAAGTGGCCTGTCCACACCTCCATTCAAAAATGTTTAAGGGCCCATAAATGAAAAAAGGTTGAAAACCACTGCCCTATAATATCCTAAAAACAATTGCAAATTAAATCTTTGATAGGTGAGAAGTAGTTTGGTAAAACATCTAGCTGCCCACTGCTCTAGATGATGAAGCAAAATAGTGGGAGTATGAATGGAAAGTTCAGTATGCTTATCTGAGTCCTTAGATTGTGCAGCTTGAGGTAAAAGCTGATGTCATCCTAGGAACACAGACTATTTATTTTCGCAAATAATAAATGAAAAAGAGTAAAAATGAAAGAAGAATGTTACTTCCTCATTCCATCAATTTGATTTGATGTAGCACCTGCACAGTTGGTGATTAATTTAAACTACAGGAAACCTGGGATTCTAGGAATGCTCTAACTCTGATTCCATCTCAGTATTCAAATTTGTATACTGAACACATCACCATGGTATCTGAATGCCCCTATACTGTCTTTAAAAGAAGCCAGCAATGGCTTTAAGGGTGTGTCTAGACTACATGGCTCCGTCAATGGAGCCATGTAGTCTAGACACACCCTAACTGTCTAGCAAGAGAACTATGGAAGAAAACATCATCTGCTGTAAAAGAATACATGTAATGCAAGTGTACATAGGAAGGTTACCTTTTATCTAGTAAATACCAGAGACAAGGTATAGTGAAAAAAACTCCAGAGTGAATTTTTTGCAAATAAGTCTTTTCTATGTTGCTCTTACTGGGATCTGCATAGTTTGTCCTAAGCAAATATAAAGTTCAAATAACTAAGTTATATTAAAATAAATTTATCTCACATCTGTTTCACAAAATACATGATTTTCACTATTTCATTATGCAAGTCTAGCAGAAATGGATTTTTTTTTTTACAAACAATACATAGCTCATCTCTTAAGGAGTTAATAGATATCACACCTTTCCCTAGGGGTACCGTGACTTGTTCTTTACCATTGTCTCCCATTTGTGGTGCAGGATGTATGACAGTAAGACCCAACTGCTAAAAGACTCTGCTACACGAGCTAAAAATATTCTGTGGTCAATCCAGAAAGATATGAGAATGTGCCAGAGGTGGGGAATGGGGCTGGCCATGTACAAACGCCTGTCAGCGTGACAACTGGAACGTATACAAAGTCATTGTTTGAGATTTTCTACACCTTCAGGGTCTCATCTTCTGCTAAAGTGCACAAACATAGATGCTTTTTTGACTGCATCAAAAGCCACCGCTAAATATAGAAGGCTGTCACATGCTCTTTTTAGTCACATTTCAATTCGTTGAAAAGCATAGTAAATATCTTAGAAGAATTCTTTCAACCTTGCTATAGGTTTGGTGCACTTTTTGCTTATTCCCCCCCCCCCCTCCACTTCTGAAGAACTAAAGAAGATAAATAGTGAATAAAAAGGAAGCTTTGATGGTTCTATATAGCTGTCTAAATGTACAGACATGTCTGAAGCAACATGGAAAGTGGTGACATAGACCATGCGTGAGTGAGTCTCATTTAAAACAAAACAAAGCAGTCAAACTTCAAAAAAAGATGTATCTTGGATCAGTGCCCAAAATCTTCAGCTGATGCCTCAGTGAAAAGTCTGTACTTAAACCTATTTTCCCTCTGGTTTGTTATTTTATTTTTATGCCTTACATAATGTGACTGATTCATAGAAATCTATTTATGTACTCTAGGATATAGACCAAACCCTGAAATTGTTACTTAGTCTTTATTCAGGCTAAATGGCTACTGTGATTAATGTAGTGAATGAGTTCAGACTAATGAAGTTTATTTCTGAATACCAGGGGAGTTTTTCTTGTGTAAGAATTACAAGATAAGGCCAGGTATTTTGCTTCTATTCCAGGTAAAGAAGCCATTTAAAACCAAGGAATGTTAGACCATGCCATATCTCATTTGAAGGATAAGTGTTCTTAGATTTCCAACAGCATCTTTGATTAGACGGGCGGGGCCCATGTCACAAGGAGCTAATGTTCCCACATAGGCTAGGGGCATCCAGTCTTTTAAACCAAATGGACAAACATATTACTTCAAAAGAGTTAAGGGGCCACAATCAATGTGGTAGGGCTGGTTCTCTTCCCTGCTCCATTCCCTTTGGCTATGTCTAGACTGCATGCTTCTTTCAGAAGAAGCTTTCTGGAAGAGATCTTCCAAAAAAAATTCTTCTGAAAGAGAGCGTCTACACAGCAAAAGCGCATCGTAAAAGCGATCTGCTTTTTTGAAAGATAGCGTCTACACTGAATGGACACTATTTCGCATGTAAGCTGTGATTACTATGGACAGAGTGGCCACCAGGGCACCTGTGCTTTTCCTCTTTCCTCATCTTCCAAAAGAACTCCTTCTTTCCTGTCCACACACACCTTTTTCTGAAAGAGCTCTTTCGGAAAAAGGCTTCTTCCTCATTGAAAGAGGTTCACCAATGTCGGAAAAACCCCTCTGTTCTTTCGATTTTTTTTCAAAAGAACGCAATGGCAGTGTGGACATAAGTGAAGTTTTTTCGGAAAAACGGCTGTTTTTCTGAAAAACTCTGCACTGTAGTGTAACCCTTCTGTTGGATAGGCCCAGCAGCAACCAGGGCCGGGTTCAATATCTAGGGGTCCATCTCACACAGAACTGGCTCGAGCCCCCACCCAGTAACCTGGGAAGTTCACACACCCCTGGGCGCCTCTGAGAGGCAGTGCTTCCCCACTCGCAAGCACAGAGTCTGAGTGTAGGAAAGAAACATTGAATGAAACAGAGAGAGAAGTCATATGGCATTAACTTGAGAAAATACCACAGAGTTCATAGCCCAAACCACGAGCTAAGGCCCCCCCCACCCCAGCCAAGAATCATCCGAAGTTCCAATGTCCAACACCCCAGAAGTCTCTGTCCCTGGTCAGTGCCGCCCAGAGTCCAAAAGTTCATCTGCAGGGTTTTACCGCCCATTCTGGGTGGAAAGGGGGGTGGCGGGATTGATAGGGGCACCTTATGTGGTCTGAGGCCGACAGCCCCACCTCTCCGAAGGGTTCTGCTGAAGTCTTTAATGCGAGCCACTCCGCCACGCTCCACCAGCTGTCTCAGTCCGCTCCTACCGGCTGCTCACCGATCGTTCCCACTGGCCACTCCGCTGATCACCTGCCGCCGTTCCGCTGGTTGCCTGACGCCACTCCTACCGGCCACTCACCGGTCGTTCCCACCGGCTGCTCCGCTGGTCGCCTGCCGCCGCTCCTACCGGCCGCGCCACTGGTTGCCTGCTGCCACTCCTACCGGCCGCCTGCCAGTCATTCCCACCAGCCACTTCGCTGGCCACCACCGCTCCTACTGGCTGCCCGCCAGTCATTCCTGCCAGCCACTTTGCTGGCTGCAACGGGTCTGGCTCCCAGCCAAACCAGTGCTTTCAGCTCTTAGTGATTTCAACTCTTTAGCCACCACCTAGACTGGCAAAATAGTCCAGCTTCCACTAGACTAGCAAAAAGACTCCTCATGGAGTCTGCTTTAGGTCTGTCCTTAAAACAAAGGGGGAAAAGGGCAGGTTGGGCTAGTCTTACAGCTCACACCTGGTAGGTGTGAAACAGGCTGACTCAAGCCCTTTAGCCCTTCTGCCCAGCTCAGTTCACTCAACTCTGGAAGGGGGGAGGCTTGTTCCTCAGAGACCTTTTACAATGATGGTGTCTCTCCTGCAAGCACTGGTGTCACGTTTTACAGTTCCCACATTTAGGGATAGCATGATTTGTGATCCCCACACAGCCCCAAATTATTTACAGTACACCACATTCCATGCCAACATTGATCTTCCATCAGCCCTGGCTGAATTGGATTTACATAGCCACACCTCGGATTCCTTCCCCCTCCTGGCATGAGCTGTATTTACATATCAACAGTTAACAGTTAATTATCTTGCAGAGCTAAACAATTGGAGTGAGCATACCCATGCCCAGGGCAGCTTTCTCCTTTTAGCTGGCTGATAACAAGCAATAGTTCAGCCCCTGGTTACAGTAGACATACCCTTTGGGTCACTCAGGTAGTGGAAAGCTCCTGCAAGTCCCCTGCTGAGAACTGCCCCAGTCTGAGGGAATTCCCATCAATAGCAGGGTGGATGTTCCAGATGCCTATTCCCCTCTTTCTATAAGTCCTAGAAAGGGGGGCAGACTGAAGAAGCGGGATGACTGGAGGGTCCTAGCTGGTATCACAGCTGGCAAGTGTATGTTAAGGGCAGCTTCCAGGCAGCTGGCAACCAGAGTTGGGACAGAGAATCAGGAAGCAATAATTATTTGTTGGGTCTTACTGTCTCCTTTCCCTCCTGAACTGCCTTGGGTAGCAGTGTGGAGGAAAGCCAGACTTACCATAAGCTCACAAAGCCAGTTTCTGCTCTTGTTCAGCAGTTGCAGCAAGAAAAAAAGCAGCTAGTGAGTATGACCAGCTTGTGCCAGAGTTGCCACTGGGGCTTGAGGGGAGGCAGCACTTAACACACTTATCCTAGAAGATGGCAATTTAGAGTGGCTGGTGCCCTAGGTTGATGCTATTGAGATAGGCAATAACGGGACAAAAAAATAGAGCAAAGCAAATGCTCTTCCTTGCTCCACTGCCCTCAACCACTAATATTTTATGAATTTAGAATGATAGGAGTCATTAGAACTCGCTCTCACTGCTAAAAGTTACACAACATATCCCTCTGAGAGCTAGCTCCATTAGTACAAGTCTCTTAATTTTGAAATGACTAGTGCTTCGGGGTGCCTTTATTTTCATTGTGCACCCTCCCTCTGAAAATCAGGCCCCTTTAAAGTGTTCCTGTTGGGCGTTTGCATGCCCCTTGTGGCTGGGAGTGGCATAGCAGGCTCATTCCTCACCTATCACCTCCTGCTGACAGCTGCTCTGGATCCAGGGTGCCCTCCTTCTTCTTGTGACTGATCCCTCTGACCAAGTCACGATATAGTTCCATGTCCTTTGTAACAAAAATAAAAATAAATATCCAAAAACGTCCCAGCACAAAAGATGCTCCTGCCCTCTCTTGGACAATTTCATAGCCTGTCCTTGATGCTCTGTTCTCAGCCTCACCTTGGGTTCAATAGTTCTTATGGAGGGCTTGTATGCTCCTTTCTCAAGTTTGGTGAGGGAACCCAGTCCCACCCTCTTCTCTGCATTCTGGCCCAGGAGCCCTGTGTTAAGCAGCTCAATCTGCTTCTTCGGATACACTGCTGACTTTCTGGGCCATTTTCCCATCCTGTGCTGTTTCCCTGCAGCATGTGCTCAACACAACCTGTCCTCCATTGCTTAGGCCTTTGTCTGGTTCTTAGGCCTCTGGCTTCTAGGTCCTCTCAACTCCTCCTTTCTCTGCTGTAATGTCAATACCTCAAGACTGTCTCTCTATGCCTGGCTCCCTTTCCAGGGTAACCACAGCAATTATTTCCATCCCCATGGCCTTCTTCCATATGCCTTCATCAAATCCTTCCCTGAGAGAAGGAACTCTGACCTCCACCACTCTCCTGTGTTTATCTGTCTTATATTCATCTCATGACTCTCTCCTGAAGCTTTTACTTCCTTTACTGAAAAAGAGTCAGCTCCTCCTTAGCTGGGTCTAATAACAAATTAAGCTAGACACACTCTTAAGGTGCAGCAAGGTGGGCTATTAAAGTGTCAGATTCCTGTTAATCCTTTATTCACCTATTTGTGGAAGAGGCTCCCCAAACACCTAAGAACGGAGGCATCCAAAATCAATTTTAAAATGTTAGGTCTGGGCACTCTTGCTCCTACACATTATGAAGTCTACACAAACCCTCTCTGTAATAGATATCTAGTCCCTGGCTGTTGCATATGGTCCTCACCAGCCCAATATAACAGCTTTGTGAAGAACATATAACATATCTGAGCACAGGCAGATGCCAATACAGTAGAGCCAATGACTGATTAGATTCACAGGGTTGGATTACTGGGTATGGCTAGACTCTAAATTATGCCAGCTAGAGTGGTCTTCTAGGAACTGCTTCACTGTCCAGTAATTGTTGGAGTGATGTACGCACTGCATCACTCCTTCCTGTTCCCTCCAAAAACCTGGGGAAATAAACTTAGGAATCCCCAGTGAACTCCCAAAATGCAACCCTTCAGCCATTTTGTGAAATGCAGCAATAGGGAGGTTCAATATATCTAGGGTTCTGCTTGACAAATAACTAAACCAGCTTGAGCCCCACCCTGCATAAAAATTGGAAAAAGTAAAGGCACCCTTTCTGGTGCCTTTAACAGATACAACATTGCCCTCACAGACACTCCAAGACCATGTTCAAACTTGAGAATTTTCATTAGGGGAAATGGAATATGGTTATGAACAGCAACAGAATATGTACAAAAACCTGGAAGATTTACCTGGTGTTGCTTGGGTCCTTAACTCAAATAAGTTTTGTTTTTATTCATTTAAATCATTGCTTTGGGGTGGGCATGGGGATGAGGGGTTCTTTATGCAGGCTACCTCATGGAGAAAGGACAACCCCAGCTCTCTCTCACTGCAGCAACTTGGGGCCAGGTGAGAAGGGCCTCTCCATGACCACTGCAGCAGGCACAGCTTTGGGAGGGGGACAGACATACAGACACACAAAAAAAATCTCTAAAATATATAGTAGATAAAGAGTATCATACTCACCCTTCCAGTAACTTTGGCAGTAACCTAACTTCCTTCTCACCTGCCAGTCAGACTACCCCACGGGCAATAGTCACATAGGTATACTACCTCACCCAGCCAACAACCATACTATTGCTGGAAGCCAACTACCTCCCAAAGTGTAAGTTCCTATATAGTTATTGTGACTCCCCCACTCTCAGTAGGAATTGTGGGTAGGTAGCATATGCAAATGAAGCTCTCTATGTTAGCACTATTCTATTTTCAACCATGGAGGGGGCAGAAAGCTCTTTTCCCTCTGGTGCTTCATTCCATACAACAGCATGTGTCCTTTAAACCCTAAGTGCACTGCTATTTAAGGAGAAAGCAGAAATTCTAATTGTGAATTTTCTTACTGTCTTTGTGTTTAAAATAGACCACTTGGAGAATTCGTCTTTGAAGTGCAGGTAAAGCAATGTAAAAGCCATGGAATTTAGGAATTACAGGTACTTCTAAACTGAGATTTTATATGCCATAAAACCTGATGAAAGCTACGGCTATTGCCAAGTTATAAACCTCAGAAAATAGGTGTTGATAATGGAGATGCTATCGCTAATAGACATTTAACTACAACAGCACCGGCAGGTGCTGCAGTAATAATAAAAATAATGGTCCTTCACAGATAAAGCATGGCTAATGTCTTTTCTTGATAGCCTCCCAGCATGCTAGAAGGGCTGAGAAGCACACAAGTGCAATTCATGGCATCTGTAGTTTCCAGGGGTTTTATTAAGAACACTTTGCTGACACACTAACCGCTCTCATTACATTGTGATTTCTATGTGGCTCTGGCAAAGAATCTAAATAAACTGAATCTGAAATAACAGAAAAATACGAAATAATTGGTCTTTCCTAAACCTTGTATTTATTTTGTTCCCTTTCACTGTATTTATCTTTCTTTCTGTGTCACTATCTTTTTATGGTGTGTAATGAACATGGTGTGTAATTACCCAGCCACTAGAGATTATCATTGGACAACTGATTCTTTCTCCTTGGCCTCCCTGGAAAACTGAACAAGATGATCCCAAAATATTAGTAGATGTAGCCTACCCCAGCTTTGCAGAAGCACGCAGAACCAAGAAGATGGTCCCTCAAAGCCTCCAGCCATGTCTTACAGTCACAATAGACTGAATATGTGGAATATGATTCTCGAGGATGATCTCAACATGGTGCTCAGGAGGAAGATACAAATAAACAAAATAAATGAGGAAATACATGAGAATGAATTTTCTTCCTTGTGACAGAGTGGTTGGCCTGCACTGGTCCACAAGGAATTAAAACCATCCTGTGTGAAGGTTGGAGCAGAGGCCCAATATGAATAGGACTAGAGATAACCAATCAGGGCCTGTCTAGTCCCTATAAGAGCTCCTGGAGAGGAGGAGCTCAAACTTGCTCCAGTTCTGGAAGGAGAGGAACTTAGATGCCTGGTAGGGAAGGTACCATGGACAGAGCAGTGCTTGAGAAAGGCAGGGTGAACCAGGAGGGCTCAGGCCTGAATAACCTCCAGGCTATGGCCCAGCAACAGGGGCCCAGGGAGGTACTAAGCTGCAAAGGAGCAGCCAGGACAGGAATAGGTGGCAGGTCCAACCCCTCTTTGCCAGTGATGAAGTGGCCAGTTCAGACTGCAGTTTACCCTGAGGGAAGGGGCTAGATGATGAACAGCAGTGGGTCACTGAGGCAAGTGATGGCTTAGGAGGAACAAGGGGAAGACCCCGGCGTATGGGTGCTGTCATGGGGCAGTACTCAGGGGAAGGGGCACTAGTGTCTGGGAGGTACATTGGGCTTAACGCAAGTGGTGGAGACAAAAGGGACATATGAAACATTGGTCAGAAAAGGTTGCTCTGAGCTGGAGAAGAGTTAATACCCAGAGTGACCAGTGGCAGGTGCTATGGTGGAAAGTCATCAACCTGTCACATTCCTTCAATCAAATACAAAATCCCTGCCACTATATCCTTGAGTAAAGTTGCTTCCCGACCTTAAATTTGGTGACCAATTTAACTCCATGCATATGAAAAGGCCTCGTGACTAATTCACACTGAATAAGCTGGCCAGTGATCTTAGCCTCATTTTCAGTTGCTGGGATGGCTGTAAACAGACACACTTCCTCCAGTGTCCTATTATTTGAGAATATTCAGCAAAAAGTTTTAGCAATTTTTTGCTAAAGAAAATGTGAATTAATTATGGGCAATTCTGTTTCGATAGTTACTGTTCAGGCAGCCTGCAGGTAGTCATACACAGTACATTGTATTCTAATTGCTAACTGGATGAGCATGTAAAGAACTTTTGGAATGAAAAGAGCCCTGTGAAAATTGAAAGTTTGCCTTCTATAAACGTGTGACTGACATTCTTTCCCTAAATGTTGGTGCCATTAAAATACAAACCCATGTAGGTTTGTGGAGGGCAAACACAAGAGATATATCAACATGGCCTAAGGAAATCAGTTTACAAGTTCTAATGAATATTCACAGAATTTGTTTATAGCATTCAACCAGTTCTCTATAGGCCTGAGCTAAAACTAATTGTCTTCAATGGGATTTGGATCAGGCACCACATGGGCAAATGGGTCCGCTCTTGTATATACGTATTTTATTTTTACTCTACAGCACCTGTCACATACCTCCGTTAGTTTTATTTTATAGTAACCATTGCCCATCGCCATAGTATATAAATATATATTCTATGCTGTTGGTAGCCAAGTAATTGCCTGTTTTTTTTCTAATAAGGAGAATTGTACTGGTGACTCCAGGACCAGAGAATTCTGAGTGCTAATTAGCCTTTGAGAAAATAAAATCCCTGCTGGGTATTTAACCCACATTAGTTTGGTTTTAATTTACAGTGTCTGGGTCTGAGTCTCTTGTTAGAAACCCTTACAATTCAATAGGATTTGTCTGAACTACCAAAAGGGTTATGGAAACAATCTTCATAATGTCATTTCTATGAGACTGAACAGTCCTGGAGCATGAAGGGGATTACTGGACAAGTTAATTTGCTTAGAGCTAACAGATTTTCCTTTCCCCCGTTGATAGTTCATTTTAATTGTAAAAAGATCTTAGCCTAAGTTCTAATCAAGCATATGACTGACAAAGTTATCACTTGGAGACCACTGTTAGATGCTAACTGCCTCCAGCAGATTAACTAGGACACCAGTTTCAGCAGAAGGCAGCATGCAGAAAACAAAGGCAACTGAAAGTATGCATAATATAAACACGTTTATTTTCTATAGGCGTGAAGTACATTGTCAGGGTGTCATATTGGATATTTTCCAAGATGCTGTTCAAGGATGATAGCCTGGAAATTACCTACAGTCCTTCTGAATCAGTGGTTCTCAACCAGGGTACACATACCCCTAGGGGTACAAATAAGTTTTTCGGGGGGTTCATCAACTCATCTAGATATGTGTCTAGTTTTATAACGGGCTACATAAAAAGCACTAGCATAACAATACAAACTAAAATGTCATACAGTGACTTGTTTCTACTGCTCTATATATTAGGCACTGAAATGTAAGCACGATATTTATATTCCAGCTGAATTATTGTTTAATTATATGGTAACAATGAGAAAGTGAGCAATTTTGCAGGAATAGTGAGCTGTGACACTTTTGTATGTTCATGTCTAATTTTTGTAAGCAAGTAGTTTTAAAGTGATGTGAAACTAGGGGGTAGGCAAGACAAATCAGCCTCCTGAAAGTAGTATGGTAATCTGCAAAGGTTGACAGCTACTGTCCTGAAATACAAGGGTTGTTAGTTTGCTATCAATACAATCATGTTTTCTCAGTGGCAAAGGGAAAATCTGAAGAAGAAAAAGTAGAAAAGAAAATCAAACACCGATCTGTCTGTGTAAAAGCTAGCCACACTGCAGCTACACTTCATTATTAACGCAGAACATTCTTAACTATTCTGTATACAGCTCTGCAGATCTGGCTTAGCATAAATCCAATAATATATGCAGCATCTGGTAGATGGCAATCTGTCATATCCAACAATAAAGTCACAACATCATGTGTATTCTTATGTGGCTGTATAGTCTGATCAGTGAGGAGCAAGACTGCAAACATATCACAGAATGTGCAGACTCCCACTAAAGACTTGGCCTTCTTTCACTCAGTTTTTTGCATCTGTCTTCCTCAAAGAGTTTATAGCCTTTGTTGATATTTGGTCGGCATTCAGAGCCATCCTTTGAAGTTCTCAATGTTTAAGTTGCGTAATGTGAGATTCTGCTTAATTGATGACCTCTCCTGCACTTTGAGTTTCTGATCTCTACAGAAAACTTTTTTTGGGGAGTCTCTCATCACCTGTTCTGATAATATGTCCATCTAAGATGAGCTTTGATTATCATTGCATTGATGCTGGCTGTTTTGCTTTTTTAAAGAAAGTCAATATTTAAGACTTTGTCTTGTCAGGGGATCTTCAGAATAGAGAAAAAACAGCTCATGTGAAATTTTTCAAATTGCTCAAAGTGTCCATAGTAAACCATTCATATTTCACACCCATATAAAAAGGATGCTATCACTGCTGGATTGAATAATCAAGCAGTGATAAGCACTGGAACAAATTGTCTAGGGAGGTCACAGAATCTTCATTACGGGATATTTTTAAGAGCAGGTTAGACAAATACCTGTCAGAGATGATCTAGATCAGTGGTTCGCAAACTTTTCCACTTCATGCCCCCTTTTTGATTTTTGAGAAACCCTCACCCCCCCGCCCAAATAGCAGCAAAACTTGTTGAGAAAAAAAAAAGGGACTGACTGGGGCCGAAAAACAAGAATAGCAGCAAAACTTGGGGAGGGGGGGTTGTCTTATGCCCCCCTGGAATTTCTTCAGGCCCCCCCCCAGGGGGGGATGCCCCCCATTTTGGGAACCCATGATCTAGATGGTGCTTGGTCCTGCCATGAGTGCAGGGACTGGTCTTCATGACATCTTGAGGTTTCTTCCAGTTCTATGATTTTATGACTCTGTATAATTTTATGACTGTTGATGGTTAGCTGGTGTGCTGGTTGAATGTTCTATAGAGAAGACTTCCAAAGATTTGGATTGCCTTTCATACTCTGTTTGATGTTTCTTTATCCAGGGAATTGTCACTTGAGATGGTACTGACAAGGTACGTAAAGTGATTTATGCTTTTTTAGGTGTATAGCCTTGATAGAGATATTTGGCTCAGTGGTAATGATTGATTAATCTGATTGGAAGAGGACCTGAGATGAATGTGGAGCTGAGTGTACGGTGTCAATGGGAGGCTTCTTCAACCACAGGGTCCAGTTCTAAGAAGGTGTGCTGGGAAGAGATGGGGATGCACCTGTTCAGGAAGTAGAAAAGGGTCTTCATGCATTGACTCTCCAAACTAGTGAGGATGCTTTGGACTAGGTTCAAAGAGGGCAGGTGACAAAACCCACAGGTAAGCATAAAAAAACCTCTTAACAACAGGTTAGATGTTGGTGCGGGGGAGGGAGACATGGAAAATTTCAATAGTCAAAGGAGCAACAAGAGGGAAATTAGTGGGGGCAACTTGCTCAACATATTAGATCTCTACACAAATTCAAGGGCTATTGGGAATAAACAGGGAAGCACTGCAAGTCTCATGATAAGTCTCATGACTGCAATGCTGGTATAGAGTGATAAAACTTGTTCAGGAAGGGCAGGTGGGGTAAAATGTGAGGGGGCATAGTGTTATATGTCAAGAATATATACACTCTTTGTGAGGTCCAGAGGGAATGAGAGCCAGAACTATTGAGTATCACTAAACATAAAAGGATTTAAAAATGGGGTGATATCATGGTGTGTGTGGGGCGGTCTGTATAGACTAGCATATGAAGAAGAAAAGGTGAATAATACATTTCTCAGACAAACAGAAATATCCAGAATACAAGACCCAGTAGTAATGGGGACTTTACTTACCCACACATCTTGTGGAAAAGGAATACAGTAGAACCTCAGAGTTACAAATACTAGAATTCAGAACTGACCAGTCAGCTACATACCTCATTTAGAACACACACACACACACACACACACACACACACACACAATCAGGCAGCAACAGTGGACCAAAAAACATAAACTACTTAAAAATAAAGGGAATGTTTAAAAAAAGATTTGACAAGGCAAGGAACCAGTTTCCATGCTTGTTTCATTTATTGTGATAGTTTAAAGAGCAGTTTCCTTCCCTAGTCTCAAGGAATAGAGAGAGCTATACTACATTACAGTCTGAAACCAGTAAGAGCTTTGGAGTGGAAAACCTAAGTCAGCCTCAAAGAATTGGAAGTTTCATTGGTACCAGTACCTTTGGTGCAGCTGTTTTTTAAGTTGTCTCTTTCTTTTTCTTTAGACCTGTCACTGAACAAAGTAAATTTCTTGTTTTCTTCAGTTTTCCTTTTGTAAGTAACAATGTTTTACCATCAAGCATGTCATCCTTCTGTGACTATCCACTGGAACAGGAATTTTGCATGCAGAAGTGATGCAAGTGTTAAAAAGGGTAGTTTATCAATGACTTCTGTGAGCCAGAGTGATGTGTCATTCTGGCAGAGAGCCTGTTAAAGAGGAAGCCCTGTTCTGTAATGTGTTCAGCTGGGGATTTCTGAGAACTCTTTTACACCCAGTCATTATCCATTTCACACTCTGAAATGGATGGTTATATTTGCCTATGTGACGCAGATTTTAATAGTTTTCTAAAGTACTAGATCATTTAGCTCTCAGCTAATACAAAAACCAAGCTAGTAATTAACATTAAATTCTGAGAAATGAATCTGATGTGATGAACACTTGGCACACAGTGAGAACACTGTGATTTCACCTTTGGGAACTGTAGTGCTCTTGCAACATAGCCAGTTGTTACAGATGAGCAAGCAGAGCTCAAACCAACAATACGATATCGTTATCTTTGTGGATCTAATAGTTGCTACATTTTAAAGATTTCCTGTATGCCTCATCTTCCCTTGAGTAAATAAAACTGTGTTCATTTTATAACAGCAATTTAAATGTATATACTAACACCTTTCATCTCCCCCAAATTCCCAAATGTTGCACATATTATAAACATATAATACAGCACCACTGGAAATGTAGCTGCTTCTGGGGTGGAGAGTGTCAGACTGGTACAGCACAATACCCTGTACAACAGTGTGGAGGGAGGAAAACTCAGGCAAAGGATGTGAGAGTATCTTTAGTCTTACAAAGAGTATAAAGTTTGCACTGGGCACACAGAGGTGTTATTTTTTTCCTAATGTCAGATTCAAAAGGGGACTTGGGTACCATTGGCATTCTCAATACCACTAGGCAGCTGCCTCCTAATCCTGTAGGCACCTAAAGTTGTTAAGTGCCCAAGTTACTACTGGTAAAGTCCTCTAAGTTTCTTCCAATGGATATGTGCGCTTAGGTTCCAAGCTGCTCAGCAGTGTTTGGTTTTAATTCCTGGCAGGATTCACAAACTATGTGTTCCCAAATATCTTGCATGTGGGATGCTATCTGATGGGTGTACTCAGAACAACCCACACAAAACACAGCCAGGAGGAGATACAGTCCTCTTTCTCTCTCTTCTGATACCTAATAGTGCAGTGGCTAATGCACTCATTCAGGATATAGGAGAGCCAGGTTCACATTCCCACTCTGTCTGAGTCAGAGCAAAGAGTTGAATATGGTTCTCGTACCCTCTGGTAATCCTCAAGCCATTGGGTATTCTGGGTTCAGGAATCCCACAGGACTGGATATTCTGGGGTGGGGTTCTCTCAGTTCAGCTGGTTGAAGCTGTTTTATCTTTTCATGAAATACCTGACTAGTCACCGGAGTAGAGTGAGAGTGAGACTGAGTCTGTAGCCCAGAATCAAGGTGTAGCCAGACAGGAACCCGCCCCCCCCATAACATCTTGCTTGCCCCTCTCTGAGATGCCTGGAGCACACAGGGCACACAGAGCAGTAATATCAGCATAGTCTTTGAAGCATAGACAGGAGGCCCGGATATGCTGGCTGCTGTGACCCTGGATGGCTGTAAACAGAGATACGCCAATTGCTGACCTAGAGGCTGCAGAGGAGTGCCCTTGACTGAAACCCATATTGATACGAACACACACTCGTCTGGGGAGAGGAATCTCCCGCCCAGTAAAGAATGTCCAGTACTCACAATTTAGTTATCTCTCTTGCAAGTGTAAATTAAGTTGAAACTCCCTTGTAAGAACTGGCGTCACAAAGACGGACCAACACAATTTGGCATCTTAGATAAGAAAGAGGATACGGGCCCCTATGGGTATAAAGATGGGTCCAGCAGCACACTTACTCTGAGCGTCAGTCTACCATCTATCTGCTGGTCGGGTTAGGTGATTGGCCTCCCGAGGTTCCACGGGGACGCCCACCTCGTATTTGTCTTTCCTAGGAATTGAGGGACCGGCCCTGGCCTGATACGCTGGAGTCGAGAGGCACAGAAGGGGGTAAAAATTGTACCTGGATGTGTCCTTTGTCTTAAGTGTACACATAGACTTAGAGCTCTTTAAAGATTAAGCTGTCATTTGGTACCATTATTTCTATTTTCTATCTTTATTTTCTTTGTAACCATTTTTAAGATCTATATTTGCTAGCAGTTAAGAAATAGAGCAATAGCCATTGTAACCATATGATTTATAAGCTTCTTTAGTAAACCTGTAACTGTTTAAGCTTTAACCTGACTCCTTCAGTTGCTGTAACAGAACCAAGCACAATTTAAAAGAACTTCAGCTGGTCATAAGGGACAAATATAGGGAGAAGCTTGAGCGTTTGGATCGTGTCGCTTCCAGGGGACAGATCCGTGGGGCATCTCTCAGCCTTCCCTAGGCTGCCCACTGCGAAGGGATCCTGTATCCTAGCAGTTGAAATCTGAGATGTAATAAGCTCTCCCTGTAAACTCTGGGGCGTCTGTCAGCCTGCTGGCTGCCCGCTGCGAAGGGACCTGATCCTAGCGGTTAAAGACATGGACGTTAAACTTCTCGGGGCACCTGTCAGCCTCCCCTAGGCTGCCTGCTGCGACGGGATCTTGTGTCCCAGCAGTTGAAGACTCAGGTGTAACACACACACACACACACACACACACACTGCCCTGACCGTCAGCTGATACAAGGCACTCACCTGAGATGCAAGATCCAAGTTCAAGTCCTTGCTCTGAATGGAGATCTGGACCTGGGTCTCTCTCATCTGAGGTGAGTGCTGGAGGTATAAGGAGGCGCCATCTCAGTTCTTTGGGAAATGGGACTGAGCTGGTTTAGGGGAACAACTTCAGGAGTGGGTTTATTGCTGTGAATCCTACTAGATGCTTCCTTCCAGCACCTTAACTCTTCAGCCCTATTGGAGGGTCCAAGAGGGGGATATGAGAAATTTGTGACATGAATTTGCACTTCTCTCTTCTGACAGGTTAAGTGTTATCTACATGTCACAGTTTGGAAATCAGAGGTACTAAGCAGTTCAGTAATTTACACAACACGGCACAATTTTAAATGACATAAATTATGCTACCTGCACAATAGAAATATGCATAGTGCATGTTGGAACTTACTTTTTAATCTATATGACACACTACATAAATCAGATATGGAAGTTGTTCTTCTGTTCTGAGAATCTCTCTGGATATTGACAACAGTTTTGTTGTCAGTACTCCCAGTATAGTTGAAGGTGAAGACACAATTAAGATTTGGTGGATCAGATCCAACATCTCATTTACAACATCTTGTATTTCTGGTCTCACCTGTGCACATGATTGCAGCTAATAAATTCTGTAGTAGAGATCAGTCACTGATGGGACTGAAACCCAGGGTATGTCTGGACTGCATCCCTCTGTCGGCAGAGGGATGCAGGTTAGGCAGGTCGACATTGCAAATGAAGTGGGGATTTAAATATCCCATGCTTAATTTGCATAAAAAATGGCCGCCATTTTGGCCAACTCAGTACTTTGTTGGCAAAAAGCAGCAGTCTAGAGGGGGATCTGTCAAGAAAGAAAGCCTTTTTCGAGAGATCCCTTATGCCTCCTGCAAGGAGGTTTACAGGATCTGTCGAAAAAGGCTTTCTTTCATGACAGATCCCCCTCTAACTGCTACTTTTTGCCGACAAAGTGCTGAGGTGGCCAAAACGGCGGCCATTTTTTATGCAAATTAAGCATGGGATATTTAAATCCCCACTTCATTTGCAATGTCGACCTGTCTAACCTGCATCCCTCTGCCGACAGAGGGATGCAGTCTAGACATACCCCCAGGTCTCTGGTTTCTCCATCACATTCTGTAGCTATGCAGCAAGTCTGTTACCTTAAGGCAATAATAGCTGTGTCATACTATACAAAGCAAAGTCAATAGCTAAGTAGATATGTAAGCAGACTCTGAATTCCTCAGAGCAACAGCTAGATCTTCATGTGGGTTTGAACGATGTCCTGCAAAATAGGCTCGACTCTTGACTTTGAACAGTGTTCTGTAAAATAAATAACCATAGACATGTAGGACCAGAGGGGATCTGAAGAGGTCTTAGAAGAGAACAGAACAGAATTCTTTCAGGTGTGAATCTTCCCAGATCAGATCAGCTCCTCTGCTCTGTTTCTGCAAGAATAAGTAAGATTTTTCATTCAGTTTTCCTTATATCTGTCCTCTGCAGTAGGTTTCTATTTTTTTTTAAAGAGTAAAGGTGCTACAGGACTATATTATTACTTGTTAAGTTGAAAAAATTGCTCTTTCGGGAGATCAGATCAATACTTGCAACTTAGAGCACGCAGTGCAATAGTTCCATGGATGGTTAACATTCCTCTAGTTAGCATGTATGCTAACAGTTCTTGAGGACAGAGAATAGGCCTCCTCTTTGTTCTGTGAGCTGCACCGTGCAAAGAACATTATTAGCACACCAATAAATAGTAATAGTACCACCATATTTATCTATATTTGGAAAAAGAAGCAAGCGGGGTGTGTAGATGTTGATTTTTTATGTGTGTGTGTGGTGAAATACCTAGTGAGGAAGGATGGTCCAGTGCCTAGAGACTGGGACATGAGACGTGAATGCTAAGTCCCTGCTCTGCCACTGACTTCCTTAGTGACCTTGAGCATGTCATTTAGAGTATGTTCACATTGCAATCAAAGGGGGACTACAGCATGTATAAGCATACTTTTGTGAGCTTTAATCTAACGAGTGTGGCTAAAAATAGCAGTGAAAACATAACGACAGGAACCCTAGTGTGGGCTGTCCAAGCCTGCCTGGAACCCTGGGGATGTACTTGTATGCTGGGGTCTGTGCTATTGCATCTATACTGCTGTATTTAGGTGCACTCACTAGATTGAAGCATATACAAGTGGCAGCCAGACCACCAACTGCAGAACAGTCCCTGTGCTTCAGTTTCCCAACTGCAAAATGGGAATGGTAGCCCTTCCCCACTTCATCCTGGTAAGGATCAATGCCATAATGATTATAAGGTGCTCATACACTATGACAATGGATGCCATAAGTAACTCAGGGTGTGTCTAGACTACAGGGTTTTGCCGACAAAAGTGGACTTTTTCAACAAAACTATACCTGCGTCTACACTACCGCTGAGTTCTGTCGACAGTAAGTCAACAGAACGTGGCAGTTTTGTCGACGGCAGTGTGATGGACCAGGCTGGGTCTGGGCACAGCTGAGGGTGTCCGCTCAGGGCGAACTGCTCAAATTCGGGGCTCCTTACAGCCCCCAGACTGGAGACCTTCCCAAATAGGCCACAAACCAGTCCCATGGAGCGCTTTAGCTGCCTGCCTGGCCAGTCAGAAGCCTCGCGAGCAAAACCCCTCTGACACCCCAGCAATATCCGTGCCCCAGATGGCCCCGGGCCTCATACACAGGTGAGGGGTTTTAGAACCCAATCTCACCTACCCCGAACAAGTTCTGTCCAGTTCCAAGAAACCAGGCACAGATCCCAGGTCAATTTACCCTCTGGATCTTACCCACAAATCACGCTGAGCCAATCCTTTAGAATCTAACAGTAAAGGTTTATTACTAAGAGAAAGAAAAGCATAAGAGTAAGGTTGTTAAAGTATCATACATTACATGCATCGAATCTCCCAGTTCTCGATGCAGGCTCGCAGCAGAGATGTTATAACTGCTGGCTTAAAAGTCCTTGGTGTACATCCTAGGTCAGGATGGGTCCACAGTTCTTCCTGGCTCGTGATTCCCTGCGAGGCCGCATCTGGGGTCAGGAGCAGATCTGGAGACCAAGATGGAGTCAGCCACATGGCTTATTTATCTCTCCTCCTGGCTTCTTCCAAGCTGGAGAGAGTCACATGGTCTCTGACCAGGCACCTAGATTCCTTCATAGGTGGGTCTCTGGTACTTAAGAGACCTATTGTCCCTGGAGCCTTGCTAATTAGCATGTCCATAGGCTGAGCCCATTGCTCAACCACATACAGAGAAACTTCCAGTCTGCATACCGAGTACATATTTATAACTCCACACACAGACATTATACCAATATATGAAGAGAATATACAGAATCAGTAGAAAGTAAGCTTTTGTTCGACACCTCACATGGCCCCTTTCGTACCAACTTTTGGGGCAACCACTCCCCCATGGGCGCAGCAGTGATCTGGCTGCTTCCCTTAAACTCCGGTAACGTGACAGGCAGTAAACTTCATTCTATGAGGAATAACGCCTTTTGTCAACAGAGTTCTGTCGACAAAAGGAGCTATTGCATCCACATTGTGCTTTTTCAAAAGAGAGCATCTAGACTCTCTGTCAAAAAAGTGGCTTGCTTTGTCAACAGAACTGGCTGTAGTGTAGATGCTCTTTGTCAACAGAGGCTTTGTCAACAGTATCTGTCGATAAAACCTCTGTCAACAAAAACCTGTAGTCTAGACGTACCCTCAGATATACAGATATCCATTTGATACACTGCTTCACCTACACTCTTGTCTTATCCATCTCCGCTTCAACTACAGGTACATCTAAATAGTTCTCCTGGTATAACAAAATATTCTGTTAGACTGTTTCCTCTCTTCCCCTCCAAATGTAAAAATGTCACCCGAAAATTATTCTGGCAATATTCTGTTCTGAATCTGGGGGAGTTTTAGCAGCTAATTTAGCAGCTGGTTTTGTGTCCAGAACTAGCAATGAATGTAAGTGAAATAGCTGATTGTGACTTAAGACTGTTTGGCTTTATAGGTATGTGGATATGAGAAACAGTACCAATAACATCCCAAAACATTTCCAAACCAGGTTTGTTTGCTTGTTTTGTTGGATAAAATGTGGTACCCAAGAATACTCATTGGTGTAGTCTGAACATTTTATTGTCACTCACCAAGGTTGATTGGCATGAAAAAAATAACCCAGTCCAGGCACAAAATCACCTCACCCAGCTTTTTCTATTATTGCTGGAAATGAAACGAAACAAGAGAAATTATTTGCCGAGGCACGCATGCTAACTACCAACACTTGTCATACAGTAGTGGGAAACAGCACTAGTTTTATGAGTCCAGACTATTGAAGATGATATCAAGATATGTTACCAACATACCATACCAGAATAAGAGCAATCTCCTTCCAAATAACATCATTGTACAGTATATTGGTTAACATACGGACACTTCATTGGCAAATATTACTGACAAAGACTGATGCAACTAAACATTATCCCCCGTCATGCTTTCCACAGGCTCCCATTTTGCATTGCTTCAATTTCAAACTTCTTGCTGTTACCCGGCCACCATACCCGCCTCGGAGTTCTGGTGGGGTGCCACCCAGTGTCTACAGCTCCCGAATGGTCTTTTCCCTCTCGATACACTTTAGTGCCCTGAATCGCCCGCCTTCTTTGGCCTGGGAAGGGGGCTCGGGCCCTCCCTCTCTCCGAGCCCCAGCCCAGGGCCCTAAGGGAGGGACACTTGCCCCTACCCAGTGGAGGGGGCTGAAACCCCTAAACCCTCCACTCACAGGGATCACGGCCCTGCCCTGGGCCGCTTCTTCCCGGCTGGTGTCTCAGTTTCCCCAGCGCGGGGACAAGCTTACCGCCGCTCGCCTCCTGCCAAGGCGGGGGGGGGGAGAGAATGCCCTCTTTCTCTCAGTCATCCCCCCCTTTCCTCTCGTGCCCCTGGCCCTTTTGAATGGGCCGCTCCTCGGCGTCTCCTGCCAACCCCGCCTCCGCACACGCGGCCCCGGCCCTCTGGGGCCTCCGGACGACGTCTTCCGTGACATCATCGGGCTGCGTCTGACCGAGCCGCTGGTCCGCAGCCACGGCAGTCCCGGCCACGGTTGGCACGGCCCCAAGGCCCTCCGCCGCTGGCCCGCTGCCGCATGGACCCTCCTCCAGCCGCTCCGCCCCTAGTCTGGCGCTGCCCTTAGTGCGGGGCAGCATGGACGGGCCGTCTGCCCCGTCACACTTGCCTATTCTAGTTTATTTTCATCTTCTTCCTTCTCCTTTTCTTCATCACACTCACTTGTTGGGTCTTATTTTAAACTCTATTGGGCAGAGACCACGTGTATCATATATTGGTATAGCACCTAGCAAACTAGGACCTTAATTCTGTGAGTGGTCATTAATTGTTACTGCAATAAAATAAATAATTGTAAAGTGCCTGAGTGGAATATCTCCCACTGTGCATTGCATAGGGAGCAAAGAATTTTGAATGGCTGCTTTCTATTTTTATTAAATTTATTTATTTTTAAGGAGGCAGGCATATACTTTCAGTGAATCAAATTGCAAACTCTTTACTCAGTCCTTACTTACCAACTTCAATAGAAACTTTGAGTTAAAACTCAAGTTTTGACTGACACTTTAAACTGAAGCACCTTTCCATGCATTTTAAACTGAAACAAGAAAATGTGGTTGTGAGCAAGGTTCTGGAAACTACAACAATCTGGGTTTCATAAAGAAACTGCGGAAGAATCACTGCCATGTGTATAGAATTGTGCCATCACAATGAGAGCTATAGAAAGGATCTAGACTAATTGAGAGCGAGTCCAATATTTGCACATCAGAATAATGTATATCCCTGAAAATTATTTCTTTGATCCACACTGCATGTAGTTCTTGTTACAGATGTCTTGCTAGGCATTTCAGAGTTGATATTATTCGCATTTTGAATAGCTGATCACAAGTACTCAATAAAAATGTTGAAATACTGCTTTACACTCTTCACCCATTGCCAGATACCCAGAGTCATGAAAGTTGTTCAGAAGGGCCTCCTTTCATAAAGCCTCTTGCACAGATATGTTATGAAAGTAAAATGAAGGTGCTATTGTCTTGTCACATTACTATGGCACATACTGGATGCATGGAAAGGAGAAGTCTTTTACCAAGTTAGCCAGAAAGGCATTATAGTGGATGCAAGAGACTTTCCTTTCCAAATAGAACTTAAATGTCACCTCCATTGAAAGCCTGAAAGAGCAAGAAGAGCGGCTCTCGGGACTGCACTCCATGTGGCTGTCAGGTGAATCAGAAGATCCTTGGCAAGGCTTTGGGTTCCAGACCACACAAACTGCAGGGACTGAAGACCACAGGGCAAACCTAGTGGTGAAACAACAGCGACCACATAATGCCCATGGAGAGCTCATGTCATAGTATGACTTTAGGAGCTGCTCCTGCTCTCCCTTTGGCATGCTGCATCTGTTACTTATTATTAGGGCCCTACCAAATTCACAGTTAATTTCCGTCAATTTCATGGTTATAGAATTTTAAAAATCCTCAATGTCATGATTTCAGCGATTTAAATCTGGAGTCTCACAAGGTTGTAATTGTAGGAGTCCGGACCCAAAAAGGAGTTGGGGGAGGGGATGGGTTGCAAGGTTATTGAAGGAAGGGTTGCAGTACTGCTACTCTTACTTCTGCACTGCTGCTGAGGGGTTGATGGTAGCACTGCCTTCAGAGCTGGGCAGTTGAAGAGTGGTGGCTGAAGTCCAGGAGCACATCTCTGAAGGCAGAGTCATCTCCAGCAGCAGCGCAGAAATAAGGGTGGCATGGTATGGTATTCCATGGGCTCTGCTTCAGAGATGCGCTCCCAGACAGCAGCTGCCACTCTCTGACCATCCAGCTCTGAAGGCAGAGCAGAAATAAGGGTGGCAATCCTGCTACCTCCCCCTAAAATAACCTTGTGGCCCCCTCTGCAACTCCATTTTGGGTCAGGATCCCCAATTTGAGAAATGCTGGTTTCCCCCCATGAAATCTATTTGGTATAGGGTAAGAGCACACAGACCAGATTTCTCAGTGGCAGAACCAATTTCGTGGTCTATGATGTATTTTTCATTACCATGAGTTTGGCAGGGGCCAACTTATTATGCAAATTACTGCAACCTTGAGCTCCCTGTCTGTTGGCTGTATCTGGAAAGATACCAGTTGAAATATTCTAAAACCTTTCCAGACCGTTGTATCTAATTGCATGCTAAATAAACAAATGCACCTCGCCACTACCACAGTTCCCTGCCTCTGAAAAGTCTGTTTGTCAAGAAACAAAACTAAAAAAATGCTTTTCAATTAACAGGGCAGGTTAGGCTCACATCCTGCACTGACTCATTTCTTTTAACTGATGATAAACTTCCTGACCTCTTCCACAATCTGCCAGCTCACCATGACCTTGTTAAAAGGCTACATAAACTGTAAAAAAACCCCAGTAACACAACACAGCTAAAATGAATCTTCAGTGACTGAGTCTACTTGTGGCATGTTGGCAATGGACTGGGCCATACTATAAGAAGCCCCCAAGTTTAAAACTAGCTCTAAAAATACCATGTTAAATACAAATGCAAGGGGAAAAAGCAACACAGTAAGGTGAGGCAGTAGAAGAAATATAGGAAAAATACATTCTATCAGATCTTAAGGGCATCAGTATTCTTATATTTTATATGATTTAGATTTAAGTCCATTAGATCAGTCCCTACACCATGTGAGTGGGAAGGTTCCCTGTGTACCAAACTACAGGATCAGCTGGACTAAATAACCTTATAATGACTGATCTATAGAATATCTGTAACATTTTATATCTATCCTTGTAGTTGCGTGGGTTAGTGATTACATAATGAACTACAATCTGAAACACTCTGGAACTAACCAGATAACCAAATGGCAGGGGGAGCTTAGGATGGGGGTTTATATGGCTTTCTTGTTTATTTCTGGTAGTGCCCAGTTTTGGAGGTACCCCTGTATGGTCCATAACTTGACAACCTTATGATTGTTATTAAAGCAAAGTGAGAACTCCACCAGTTTGTTAGCACATTCTAAATGGTTATACTGTACTAATTATATGCTACTGGCATTCAGTGTTGCTGTCAAGGCTGTTTTCCACTCTGGCACTTTGAGAGCAGAAGGTGGGGGGCTGCAAAAGACCTTAAAATACACTGCCACTAAGGGCTTTTGTTTAAAAACTCATCAAGGTCACAGACTTCCTGACCTTGGGTGGTATGCTGTCACCACCCAAATGTAAAAACCCCTTTATGGAGGAAGGAGCACTTGGGAACTTCTCCCTGTGGGGTAACTCCTAGCTCTTAACGCTCTCTTAGGAGAGAGCTTGGAAACAAACAGTCTCTTAATAGATGACCTTCAGTTCAGGCACATGGACACAGAACCTTCTGCCTTTTAGGACACAGGAATTAGATTGCAGTCTTAAAAAGCTAATTTTATAAATAAAGATAGGCATACTTGGTAAAGCATACGTGGTTGGTCGGTGCTACAAAGCAAATAAAAGAGATTTAATCATAGAGAATTGCTTCCTTTGTATTTAGTTTCAGTTACAGTGTGCAGGGAAGTTTAGCTCAGAGGAGTTTAACCAAATTAAATTCAAAGAAAATAACCTGATCAAGTCTAACTAAACACTCTCTGTTCACTTATATATACTTTGTTGTAGGGTTCAGTCTTTCCTTAGGCATAGATATGGCTAAAAAATCCATGCCTTTATTCCTGGTTCAGTCCATTTCTCTCTCCTCAGCTCCTGCTCTAAACTCACACACAAAAAGAACACTGAAACAGGTAAAAACTGTTTCATTTAAAAAATCTTTCCCTCTCTTCCCATTGGCTCTCCTGGCTCCCTGACAACACTTCCTGGACACCCACTGTTCTGGGTTTAACCCTTTACAGGAAATTTACTTACTGAATGTTGGAATGTCTAGTATCCCTTCCATCTATCACAGATGCACTCAAACAAGCATGTCAACATCAGGCGAGAAAGCACAGAAGACCTAACAAAGTTGTATGGGTTTGCTTCCAATAGACAGAAATTAGGGCCTTGCTGGCAGTGTGAAAATCCCTCCCATTGTTCTTACTATGTTCATGTTAAAGACTGGTGCCCTGAATAATTCTAGAAGAAACCCTAGACAAATTGGGGATAACTAAAATGAATGTTCCTTCCCCGCCACGGACTAATATTGCCTAAACAAACAAACAAACAAAGGCAATACCAGACTGCCTAATCCAGAGTAAAAAGTAGCACAAAGGCATTCTATGTTCTAGGCTCTGAAAACCTGCTGAAAGATCTGCTATAAGAAACTCTAGTCCATCTGCACTGCAGCCAGCTCAGATCATTGTCGTCCAAATCTGAATCCTTTCCATGCCATCAGTCATTGCATAGGCATGAACAAGGTTCTTCCATCTTGCTGTAACAAGCTGTTTGCCAGAAAGGCTGCCTTGCTGTGTTTCTGTAGCTTTTCATGAGGGTAGGTTGCTGGGCTGTCACTCAACTCCTAACCTGACCAGTGGAGAGCTATTCATTTGGTTCTACCCTTGTATGTGTCTGGCTTGGGTGACCCTACTAGGAGTTAAAGTCCTGCCAAATCGCCCCCAGGTCTCACTGGAACACCCAAGTTTTCCTGCCACATCCAGGTGCAGTCCCCAATCTTTGTGGTGCAACCACAGAACTAAAGTGGGGAGATGGTAGGGAGAGGGCTAGGATGTGACGATGAGAACGCATTAGTCTTACAATTGCATTGCAGGGAATATGAACAGAGTAATAAAGAATTGGTAGAGGAGAGCTTTTGCTCTTAATAGCCACCAGCAGCTGCATTTACGCATTAAAATGTATCAAAAGAGCAATCTTGGTACTGTAATGCAATAATAAAATAAATTCAAACCCATCCAAAATTCTTAGCTTGGTCCTAGGTCCTGCTGAGAAATAGCTGATTTAATAATATGTGAAAGTCTGAGTCATCCAAGCAGATTATGCATGGGAAAGAAAATAATCTGATGTAACAGAAACATTTACAAATCTAGTAACCCTCCTCTCTCAAAAGCTTTAAAAAAAACCCACAGAAGGCCAAGGATCAAAGCAATGAAGTGGCAGCGTGCTCTACATTGAAACAGTAACAGACGTGACTTCCTCAGACAACAGTAGTGCAAGTTTACAGAGGTTTTTCACAGGCACCGAAGGAGAAGGTAATATCATCTCATGCATCAGAGATTGGAAACTGAGCTCTAAAGCCACCCAGGCTTATCACTAAAATATTGTAAAGCATGATTACAAGGTTCACTAGAAATATCAGGAGTTGAATGCCCAGATGGGGCAGGATTAAGAAGGCTGCAAACAATCCAGAAATGCATGGTTGGTTCATGCTTACTAGAAGCAATCAAATTAGAGTAATGTTCACTTCTGGCCTCTAGTACTTCTCTCTTTATTCTACAAGTACTCCTTCTACAGTTAATAGATTTCCTTCCCTCCTTGCTTGTTTTTCCCAACAACACAGCATCATCAATTTGATGATCTTGGTTAAAATACGAACAAGTTAGTGGATTTCTTATATTATAGAAAAATCTCAGATAGGTAGCCATGTTAGTCTGTATCTGCAAAAACAACATGGAGACCTGTGGCACCTTAGGCTACGTCTACACTGCACGCTTATTTCAAAATAATTCATGTTATTTTGAAATAATAGAGTGTGCACCTACACAGCAAGCCCATTATTTCAAAATAATTTCAAAATAATGGGCTTCTTACCCTGACTTCTGTAACCCTCATTTAACGAGGAGTAAGGGAATTCGAAGGAAGAGTGTTCTTCCTTTGAGCTCCTGCTGTGTAGACAGCACATAAAGCTGAGTTAAGGTACTTTGACTTCAGCTACACAATTAATGTAGCTGACGTTTCGTATCTTTAACTTGCAGTGTAGACGTACCCTTAGGCTATGTCTACACTGCGCTATCTTGTGCAAGAAAATATACAAATAAGGCGAAGTGGTGAATATCGCCGCACCTCATTTGCATACTTAATGTGTTGCCATTTTTGTGCAAGAGGCTTTTGTGCAAAAAGGAGCTGTCTACACGTCTTCTTTTTGCACAAAAACCCCCTCTTGCGCAAGAGCCATTCTGCCGCCTTTTTTTCAGGCCTTAGAGACTAACAGATTTATTAGGGCATAAGCTTTCATGGTTTTACCCATGCAAACTTATGCCCTAATACATCCGTTAGTCTCTAAGGTGCCACAGGACTCCTCATTGTTATATCATAAAAAGTTGATCTTTTTATGGCTTTGTACGGACTTGTACCAGCAGCTACTTCTTACCAATACACCATACCTCTTTCAACTCTGTATATAACCAGGGAATATCAGCTAGGAGTAGACCATTACTGGAATACTGTGTCCTGCGCAGGCAGCTTGTCCTTAAAAAGGATACCGACAACTTGCAAAGGATTCAGAAATTGCTACCAGAATGATTTGGGGTCTAGAAAACCTGCCTTACAGTGAGAGATTAAAGCTCTAGCTCAGGGGTTCCCAAACTTTTTGACACACGGACCAGTAAATCCATTCACGAGCTTTTGGAGGACAGGTAACATTCATTTGCGTATTTGCATATTCATTAAGCAAATGATGAATATTCAAATAAGTTGTTTCTGGTCCTCCCAAAGCCCCCAGTGCCAGCATTAGCAAAGCTTTTGATACAGTCACCCACAATATTCTTGCCAGCAAGTTAAGGGAATATGGATTGGATAATGGACTGTAAGATGGATAGAAAGCTGGCTAGACCAGGGTTTCCCAAACTTTTTACTTTAGTTGGAACCCGTTTTTTTTCAGTACTGTTTTTTTCAGCCCAAAAATATAAACGCATATTAAAAAAAGAATTAAAAATGAATACATTTTCAGTGTTTCACCCAGCTGCATCCTCCGCCTAGCCTGGGCCAGGGCTTGGGGGACCCGGCGCTGCATGGGCACTCCAGGAGGCGGGAGCAGGAGCAGATTGGGGGTAGGGTATCTGGCTAGGAGGGAGGGTACAAGGAAGGGTAGGGTTGCCAGGTGTCCAGTTTTGTACCGGACAATCCGGTATTTGAGGGTTTTGTCCTGGAAACAAATTGAGAAAATACTGGACATATAAAATGTCTGGTATTTTCTAATTAGGTAAGTATTATTATTATTAGGTGTATCATTCCTTAGCTGCGAACTGCCTGGCTGGTAGATGTGCTCATGCTGCGTGAGTGTATCTACCAGCCAGGCAGTTCGCAACTACTCGAGGGAGGATATGTGGGCGGGTGGGGGGGGGGCAAAATGGAATCCCCGGGGCCGGATTCACTTGTGTGCCCAAGTCTGCATGTGCCCCGGTCAGTCCCACTTCCCACCCCCCTTCTCCTCCCGATCTCCCCAGTCCAGCCTTGCTGCCCTCATCCAGCCCTGCTTCCGGTGGCCGGTTCCCCCCCACCCGCCACCGATCTCCCCTGTCAGTCCCACTCCCCCGACGACTCCCCTGACCAGCCCCACTGCCCCCGTCCAGCCCTGCTTCTGGCAGTTGGTTCTCTCGTCCTCCTCCTCCTGATCTCCCCCATCTAGCCCCCCCTGCCCTGTCCCCTGGCCAGCCCGCTGCCCCTGTCCAGCCCTGCTTCCAGAGGGTGGTTCTCCAGTCCCCCTCCTCCTGATCTCCCCCGGCCAGCCCCCCTGACCCCCATCCAGCCCTGGTTCCGCCGCCCACCCTCCCCAATTTCCGCGGGATGGCCCCGCTGCCCCCAACCCTGCTTCCACCGGCCGCCCGCCCGCCTGCCCCGATCTTTGAGGGACAGCCCCGCTGCCCCCAAGCCTGCTTCCGCCTCACACCCACCCCGATCTCCGCCAGACAGCCCCGTTGCCCCCAACCCTGCTTCCGCCGGCCACCCACCCTGATCTTCACCGGACAGCCCTGCTGCCCCAACCCTACTTCCGCCGGCCGCCCGGCTGCCTGCCCCGATCTCTGCTGGACAGCCCCGCTACCCCTAACCCTGCTTCCCGGTGGCTGGTTTCCCCCCCCCCCACCTCCTCCCAGCCCACCCCGCTCTGCTCCCCTCCCGGCAGCCATGCTGAGGCCCGGTATTTTTTTCCCACGGCCTGGTACTGGGCCGGGGCCCATAGTTTGGGAAATGCTGCTCTAGCTATTTAGTTTTTCCAAGTGAAAGTTAAGAGCTGACTTGATTGTCAAGCTCTAAAAGTCCTCATATGGCAGGGGTGGGGAACCTTCTTTGGGCTGGGGACTGCTAGCCCACAGAAAAATCAGTTGGGGGCCACACAAAAGTGAAAAGCAAAACAAAACAAAATGAAACACCTCACTGATGTGGCCTCTGACTGGGAAGAAAAAAGACATTCCCCACATTACCCTTGTGCACCAAAGCCTGGGGGGCGGGCTAGGCTAATAGTTTTTATGGGCCTCCCTAGGCTCTGGGATGAGGCCAAAAATGAGGGGCTCAGTGTGTGGGAGAGAGCTGCTGGGAAGCAGGCTTGGAGTGGAGGGTCTGGGTAGAAGGGGGGGTGCAGGAACAAAGTGGTTGTGTACAGTCTGGGTGGGAGGGGGTGCCAGGAGAGGGCTGGGGATTGGGGGTGGGAGGGTGCAGGAGCAGTCTAGGGGTGGGGAGGTGGGCAGGAGGAAGTGCAGGAGTGGGATGAGGGTGTGGGGTCTGGGCCATGCTAGTGCAGGGTCTCCAATGCTGGGGGTGAGCCCTAAGCATCAGGGTCTGGATCCAGGCAAGCCAGGGGCTGAATCTGGCCCCCAGGCCTCAGGTTCACCACCCCTGACATATGGGGAATAAATTTCTGATAGCAGACGGCTCTTTGATTTAACAGAAAATGCAAATTTTGAATCACTAGAAAAACTTACCTAGAAATGAGGCGTCTCCATGACTTGTAGCCTTTAAATCTAGACTGGATACGTTTTTAAAAGATATACTGTAGCTGAAGCAGAAGATACAGGCTAGCTGCAGAAGTTATTGGTCTGTGTTCTATGGCTTCTGTAATGCAGCTGGTCAGCCTAGAAAGATTATCATAATGTCCCTTCTGGCCTTAAAATCTATACATCTGTAGCATGAGCATGAGTTAGAAAAGGCCAGTAAGGCCAGTTCTACACTAAAAGGAGACATCGAAGCAAGATACACAATTCCACCTACATAATTATATAGCTGGAGTCAATGTACCTTGTTTCATGTTTCCCAACGTCCTCACAGCGGGAGACTGATGGGAGCAAATTCTCCCATCGGCTTCCCTTACCCCTCGCACAAGCAGGAGTTCCAACACCTGGTGGGGGAGAGGAGGCGTCTTCTGAGTTTGATTTAGCAAGTCTTAACTAGACTCACTAAATCGAACTCTGGAAGATCAATCATAGCAGTAAGATGGGAATAATGTTAATAAATGATACAACAGTAATTGTCATCTATCTTGCAGGAGCATTGTGAATATCAGTTGATTAATTATCAGTTTCTTTGAGTTTGTCATAGGAAAAGTACTGCGCAAAAGTAAAGTTCCATTGTAAGAACAGTAGAAGAGAATGGATACGTGGTTGTGGCAAGGTAGAAAGAGAAACAATATGTTGTGCTTTTGTATTTAATTAGATGTTTAAAGTGTACCCCTCTATACTCTAAGCCAGCGGTGTGTAAACCGTGGGTTGGGGTCGCGGCTGTGGCTGCGGCTGTCTTCCAGTGGGGGCGGAATTGCAGCGCTGGGCCTGCCACCATTTTTTTCCCAGCATGGTGTACATGCGGTGGGGGCAGGGGAAGCGGCAGGCAAGCTGAGCGGCATTTAAAGGGGCCACACTTTTTTTTTTTTGCTCAACAAAAATTTTCCCGGTGGTCACGCCAGGAAAAAGGTTGCACACCACGGCTCTAAGCAAATGTATAATGAAATATATAAGGATTAAAAAAAGTTAATTAATTGAAGAGCAAAAATCTAATTAATTTAGATGATCAGTATTTTAAACCCTCAGTTCTGTGTATATGTCTTTCATGCCACTGGTGTACTTTCTCAAACACATAGAAAAACAGGTGGGTCTTACCACATACTGTGTAGGTCAGAGTCAAGCTTTGTCAGGTGTTTCAGAGTCAAGGGCTCTCCACTGAGACTATTTCATCTGAAACCCTTTCTTGCATAACTGCTGTCACATCAGACAGGAACAGGTCTGCTGACGGGGGTGGGGGAGGAGAGAGCAACTGCCCCAGTGCCTGACAATTCAAAACGGTGCAGGCCCTTTAAATCGCTGCCACTGCTGCTGTGGGAGCAGTGTTGGCTGGAGCTCTTTAAATTGCTGCCAGATCCTCAGGTGATGCTAAGAGGGCTGGCTGGGGGGAGGGAGAGGCATTATCTAGCTGGTGCTAAGGTCTGGAGGCTCCTTACCAGCCCTTTCCGCCTGAGGCCAGGCCTCTTCTTGAATGGCGGAGCTGGCCTTCCTCACCTTGCTGGGCAATTTTGTCCGCTCCCCTAGCTGGGAAATGACATTCTCTCTCAGATAGCTAGACAACTAGATCTGTATAGCAACTTTCATCAGACTAACTCGAAATACTTTACAAATACTGCTTGTAGGATAGGTACTGCATGGTATATCTTATTATCCCCTTTTCACAAAAGGGGGAGTGAGAGATTAACTTGTCCAACGTTCCACCAATTTGCTGTGTGAGCCAAGCATAAAACTAACTTTTCCTGTCTCCCAGTGTGCTGCTGTGACCACTACACAGTACTGCCAGATTTGAAAAAGTAACCAAAGAATGATACAGAAACATCTTGAGATTTACCCCAAAATTGTGTATGTAAGGAATTAACCCAACTGGAAATGCAACCCTTGGAGACTATCTGTATATCATATTAGGCTGCAATATTATAATGAGCTCTGTATGGGTGCATCTCTGCATCCACACAGAATTCATTGCAGGACTGGAGCTTTAATGTGGCTAGTTGAAATCACAAGACTCCTGTGTTTCCTGCATGCGTGGTGATCCTGGGAATAATTCCCCATCTAAACCAAACTCTCCAAGATTATCAGTGCACAAAACTGTAAACAAATCAAGCTCGGTGCATTTTGAAAAGCAGCTTTGAACACCCCAAGGTGGACGGTAAACCACAACAACAGTAACAGGAAAAGCAGCACCACAACGAAAACCTAGCACTCCATTTGAAACTAAATTCATTTATTAAAGTAAAAGAAATAGCTCAACAATACAAAACTCCAGCACCACCACCCTGACCACATGAGATAAATGAGAAAAACTACATTATTGTGGGCATACCTCAAGCATGCTTAAAACTCAGACTGCTCCAAACAGTTTCCACATAGCAAGGTGATCTCATTGTTTGATAAATAACTCTATCCAGGCAACTGTAATAAATCAATGATTTCACAGTTTTGCTCACCACATATAACTTGGGATTGGTATGAGCATAATGGATTTTTACACTACACTGATCTCTTCTTGTTCCTATGAGCATTTTAAATGAACTGCAAAGTATTTCTAACAGATGCAGCTTTTGGAGTTGAATGGTAGCTTGTAGACTGAGATGTAAGATTTCACTTTGGAAGCTGGAGAGAAAGCCTGATTAGAGCTCATCAGATACGGCACAAAAAATCTTTCCGAAATATTTGGTTAAATTCAATTTCACCACTTTTTGGGCTTGCTTTTTGTGAATAGTCAAGGAACTGAGGTTTACTCACATTGATGCCTGTGCAAAGGGAATTTGCAGCTAGCATGCATATTCACACTGGAAGAGGTATCATTTAAATAGATGGGACATGGCTTGATAAGTGGATGAGAAGTACCCCATGTCTTCTTGCTGGAGCTCTGGCACAGAAACAGCTAAAGAAGTCAGATAAGCATCTGACCACACCCTCTGCAAGTAGGATTTTACAAGCAGAGACAGTTTTCTATATCAATGACTGTGATGATGACAAAACACTACAGACCAGTCAGTTTAGATAGCTTGGTGTATTTTAATGGAATAGGAAAGAACTAAAGAGATGACTGATTTTTATTTCAGGCTATATATATGCGCTCAAGGAATAGGGGAACAGAACTCTTTTTTGCTAGCTTTGGTGCTCCCCAGTTCCGGAGGCTGACCAGGGGCTAATTCTGCTCCTGGAATAACTTAGAACACGTCTGGTCTACTATAAACTACTCCTGACTGCTAGTGACCCTTAGGGGTTGTTTCATCAGTAGGTAATAGTGAGAAAACAGAAGCCCTCTGGTCATGTTCTCGTACCTTAGTCATGGGCTAGAGATAGGCTAGAACGTCCATGCTGACTATGCTACTTTGTTATTGTCCCTATATTGGGAGCATCCCTGAGTCGCTGGTTCAGCTGGCAGCATGAAAAGACCATAGTAGGATCAAAAAATAGGCCCATACATTCTTTGTGTAAATGCAATGAGAGAAAGCTTAAATTTAAACTCTTTATCCAGTCTGTAACTCTTACTGTAACCTAACATTTCTAGCAGTTTTGCCTCCTGTGCCACCCATGTGGTCAATTCTCCAAAGATGGAACTAGTTATAAGCCAAGTGGGTTGGGAAGAAAACATTGAAATACAACAAATATTAATGATAATTGGGGGTCATTTAAGAAGATGTTACTAGAGGCTTGAAAGGATAGAAAGCTTCTTCAGTTACAAAAACCTTTCAGTTAAGACAGGAAGTGAAAAGATTAAAAAAATCAGTCACTTTATAACCAATGGAAAAAGGGGGAAGTTGATAGCAACAATGATAATTCAGCAATCATGAAATTCAGGCAATCAAGGTAAAGGCATCAGTGAAAAAAATCTAAGGGAAATAGGGTTCAGGACAATAAGAAAAAATTAATAAAGATACCAGGAACAAAAGAAATCCAGGCAATAGTACAGATTTGTTACTACAGGTAGTTAGGGAAAGTAAAGCTGCCAATAACCATGGAGAAAAGGCTGTTGTTTTCAATAAATACTTTTTGTTCTGTATTTGGAAAGAAGTTGAATGATGTATTCACATCTTCCTGGGAGAATGAAACACATTCCTTAAAAAACTAGAGAGGATGCAAAATAAAAGCTACAAATTTGAATCTGCAGGATAATTTGCACCTAAGAGTTTTAAAAGAATTGTCTGAAAAGCTCTCTGAGAGATTGCTATTTAGCAAACCTTAGAATACTAAATCCCAGAGGACTGGAAAAAGCTAAAGTTATACCAATATTCAAAAAAGATAAATGGGACGACCCAGGTAGTTATAGCCTGGTGAGCTTGACATCAATTCCCAGAAAAAATTATGGAAAAGCAGATACAGGATTCAATTAGTAAAGAATTAAAGGATCACAATATAATTAACTCCCATCAACATGGTTTTACAGTATAGCACTATGTACAAAATCAGTGCAAAACATTTTAAATGGATTAAAAATTAGACCTGAAATAGAGTTTTAGTGGGATCCCACAGGATCACCAGGTTCTTGAGCCAATGCTATTCAGTATCTTTATCAACGACGTGGAAGAATTTTTGTTGGTAAAATATTGAAGAGAAGAAGATTTCTGACATCGCATTAGTCTAGCAGAGCCAATGTGTGGAAGCTAAACTATACAAATTCTGACCAGAAATAAGACACACATTTTATTTCTTCACTATTTATTTTCCTCCTTCCACTCTGGGTTGTTATTGTAGGGTTTTTTTACAGTGCATACAGGATTGATAGCTGAGTTATATATATTCACATCTGATTATTCATAATGCTCTTTTTACTTGAAATATATTGTGTGCCTTTGTCACACATTGTGTTTTGCGTTTCAGCCTTAGCAGATTGATTAGGCACCGGTCAAGCTGTACACCCAACCACCCACCCTAACCCTATCCCTTTAAGATTAATTGTCCACAAAGTCTGGGAGTTGGTCATGTCAGAGTTTAATATGCAATGTTAACTTGGCACAGTAACAACTATCCCTGAAGAATTGTGTTCCAAGTGACTCATCAGGCATGTATTTTCATGAGAAGGGACACAGTCCTGCACTTTGGACTTGATCTATCACACTCTGCACATCACAAAAGATTTGAGAGCATCTGGCAAGCAGTGAAGAAACTAGGAGCTGTTGAACTTCATTTATACTGCGGGAATGATAAATAACAAAGACAGGCTACTACTTCAGAGCAATCTGGTAAATGTATTAATCTAGGAACAAAGAATGTCAGCTATATTTACACAATAGGGGATTCCATCCTGGGAAGCATTGACTGTGAAAGTGGTTGGGGGTGGTTTTACCTATGGGAGGATAATCCGCTGACCATGAGCTCCCAGAATGACTCATAGGGTTAATATGCTCCTCAGACACATAAAGGGTTAATATGCTCCTCGGACACATAAACTCTCTAGTAGGAGGAGTAAAGGGGTTATTTTACCTCAGTATTTGACACTGGTGTGACTGCTGCTAGAATTCTGTGTCCAGCTCTGGTGTCCACAACTCAAGAAAGATGTTGATAAATGGGAGAGGATTCAGAGAAGAGCCATGAGAGTGATTATAGGATTGGAAAACATGCCTTATAGTGATAGACTCAAAGAAAGTTAAGTGGTGACTTGATCCAAATCCATAGGTACCTACATGGGGACTATTTATTGACGGGTTCTTCCATAGGCACCAACTTTTGCTATAGCCAAGAGGTGTTCAACCCCCTAGCTCCTTCTCCACCCTGCCCCCACTCCACCCCTTCCTCCAACCCACCACCGTTCTGCCTTTTCCCACACCTGCTCCATCCCTGCCCTGCACCCACCTAGCCTCTTCCCACACCTGCTCTATCCCTGCCCTGCCTCCAAGCTTCTGCCCCTGCCCTGCCTCTTCCTGCACCTGCTCCACCCCTGCCCTGCCTCCACTCCACCCCTTCCTCCAAGCCTCTACCCCCACCCCACATCTTTCTGTCCCTCTCCTAAGAACCTAATCATGCCATATACTTGCACCTCCCTGTCCTTTCCAGAACATCATGAAGCAGAAGCAGGAGATGCAGGGAGCAAGGGGGAAGGGTAGATCAGTTTGCTGATGGCAGGTGAGAGGTGATGGGGGAGGAGGTTGAGAGGGAAACTTGGCTGCTGATGAGTTCTCAGCACCCACTAATTTTTCTCCCTGGGTATTACAGCCCTGTCTTGAGAGTCCTGCAGTTTCTATCCCACAGGGCTGCCTGAGGTTGGTTCAGTATTCCTGGCATATGGGGGTCACTATTCTATTTAATCAAATTTAGCCTGGCCACTCCACTATTTGGGGTGCTGAACCAAACCTGAGCAGCGCTGCAGCATGACCCTGTGTGCCTGCGGGTAGGTCCCAACACCGGAATTGAGAAACTGATCCCACAGGATAAGGAGCGGCAGGAGCTGCTGCTGCAGGATCAGTGCAGGGTGATGGTGGGAACCCGGCCCACACCTCAGTGATGTTGGAACAATGCTTATAATGAGGGGTGCCATTGAACAAAACTGTAAACCCTGTAATATCATGGAAACCACTTCTAGCCAGGGGAAGCTGCTGCATTCCCAGAACCCTAGTTCCAGCACCCCTGCCATTCCTTCCCTTTCACCAAGAAGCAGAGTGGGCTCTGAATGGAGACTGGAGGCATTGCCTCTGAAACCACTCAGACATCCTCCTGGGAGCATGTCCCTCC
This sequence comes from Pelochelys cantorii, assembly GCA_032595735.1. Classification (NCBI taxonomy): domain Eukaryota; kingdom Metazoa; phylum Chordata; order Testudines; family Trionychidae; genus Pelochelys; species Pelochelys cantorii. The sequence continues at coordinate 67,949,986 of CM064328.1, forward strand.
AGCCTTCCGTCCTACATGGGCTGTAACTAATTTAGCCTTTCCTTTGAGATCAGCTTTTAGGCCCCAGTTCAGGAAGCTGCTTAAACAGGAATCTAGCTTTGAGCCTATGAGTTGCTCCTTCGATTTCAAAGGGTTTACACATAAACTTAAAGTTAGGCATGTGCTCAAGTCCTTAAAACAGATTCTGGGATTGCAAGGGAAAGAGTCTTGGTTCCATTCCTTTATTAAAAATGGATACAGCTCCAGTCAACATCAATTGACTATGAAGAAGATGAAGTGATGAGAAGGTCCTCAGTGTATATGTAACTACCACAGGGCAGATCTGAATCTGGGACCTCAATGTAGGAATCACTACCATTTTAGCAGTAAAGCCAGCTGGCTCTCATCTTAGGCTGCAGAGCTCCCTTGTTCTTATCTCTCACTGTAAGTGGTCTGAGTGCCACTACATGGATCAGTGAACCACACTAGTTGTGTGGGTTACACATATGCCATCAGAGTGGGGGGAAAATGAGCGCACACACATCCCTCCCCCAAACACAACAATATTAAATGTAATTCCACTAGATGGCAGCACAATAAATGCTTATTTTTGTTATTTTAACATCTCTGGGGTAAGGTTTTTTTAGTGTTCTAGCACGTGATACATTTGGAAAGGATTTCTAATTTAGAATTTTTCAGCTATCCAACTAATGATCATTTTTTTCTTGGTATTGATTTATAAATTTTAGGGTTTCACAAGAACTGCAGGGGCAAAACACAGTGAGAAATTCATCAAAAGTTCCCCTTCAAGTCTGTGAATTTTCAAAAATTGAAATTGATGTAATTTAAAGTGTTCTACTCAGTTTTCTGGCACAATGATTGTTGATTACTATTAGCACAAAAGAGCCAATGCAATTACAGTGCAGAAGAGCAAACTGGATTTGTTTTCCTTTCACAATCCCAGTCTGTTATGTTGTGATGCTGAGGAATTCCTGTTGAGGGAGCTGCTGCTGTAGCTGAGGGAGAAGCTCCCCTCCCCCCAGCCAGGCAACTCCATGCATAGCACCCCTGAGTCCTTGGGCGGGGCTCATTAAACAGCAATGAGCCATGTTGCTTTGCAGCTTAGAGGGAACTTCGGAGAAGGGTCAGTGTGACAGAGATGGTGCCTGAGGGCAATCAGATAGCAAGCATGAAAAATCAGGACACTTTATTGGGGCATACAACTGCTTACGTAAGACATAGCTTCTAATGTCAAGATTTCTAGATGGGCTAAGGATACCTTGCCAGTGGCACAAAATTAGTCATGTGTGGGTGTCCTCCCTTTATGGTGAGAAGCTAGAGAAACTGAGTGGATGATCTCTTCCTAGAAGCATGAGACATCTGAGGGGTGGAATAGATCTCTCCTAGTGCTTCAGAGGGACAGCTGAAGGGTGTGGTGGGGAGTGTCTTGCCCATGCAGCTGAAGTGAGTAGAGAGCTGGGAGCCTTAGGGAACAGCTGTGATGCAGCTGCAGAGAGCAGGGCGCTGGTTTGGGTTCATTACATACCTACTGCATACCAAGGTCTCAATTCCATCTCCATTCCTCACACTGAATTGCTCTCTGTGGCGCTACTCATGGAGAAAAGCACCCCTCAGTGTAATAGTGACAGGACTGGATCCCAACTTTGCAGCAGACACAGCTGCTCCCTCAGCTCTAAAGTGAAGACAGATGTAGTCAGAGCCATCCTCCACTGAGCTGAAAACTAGAGGATGTAGCCAAAGGACAGCAAGTATGGCATGCCATGCTAGTGTTTGCAAAGTCTCTTCTGCTTTAAACCATACTTCAGTGTATTTTTCTTCACAGCAGGAGTGAGAAAAGTGAGTGTGAATAAGGTAACCTAGTATTGAAAGGCACATTTTGCCAGGGCTTAGCTGCCACGCTTCTGTAATTCCTTTCACATCTGACTTGTAAAACCAAAGAACAAAGGTAACAGGATGAGAATTTGGATGGCAGAACAAGGAGCAATGGTTTCAAGTTACAGTGGGGAAGGTCTAGGTTGGATATTAGGAAAAACTATTTCACTAGGAGGGTAGTGAAGTACTGGAATGGGTTACCTAGAGAGGTGCTGGAATCTCCATCCCTAGAGGTTTTTAAGTCTCGGCTTGACAAAGCCCTGGCTGGGTTGATTTCCTTGGGATTGGTCCTGTTTTGGGCAGGGGGCGGGACTCGATGACCTCCTGAGGTCTCTTCCAGCCCTAGGAGTCTATGATTCTAATTTGGGGTCTATTGTCTATACAGAACTTATTGGTATTAATGGAAGTAGCTAGTGATTAAGCTGAGGAGAGTGGCACAGAAAAGCCCAAAACAGTATGCGTAACAGTAGGAGTCACATTTCGTGGCTTCAGTTCAACTGTGTGACCAGGTTATGTCATCACCACCCACCTTGTCTCTCCAATACCATGGAACTGGCATGGCTACAGCACAGCATACATGTTTAGTGTGCTAAGAACATGAAGGCAAGCCACCAAGGACCATACTAATCTGAAGTGTACAAAGATCTCTGAATAACCCACACTGTTTTCAAACGATTGTGCTTGACACAGCAAGTATCTTGTGGATCAATACATTTATTTTGTTATCTTGGTGATAAATAGAAGACCATGATAATACTGCCATCCTGTGGTCAGGATGAAACAAAAGACAGAACTATGTAGCACTTTAAAGACTAACAAGATGGTTTATTAGGTGATGAGCTTTTGTGGGCCAGACCCACTTCCTCAGATCAATTTGTGGAAGAAAATTGGCACGACCATATATACCAAAGTGATACAATCAAAAAAAGTGAACACATATAAAATTGACAAATCAAATTTTAGAACAGAGTGGGGGTGAGGGGGGAAGGTTAGTGTCTGTGAGGTAATGACATTAGGGGTGATAATTGGGGAAGCTATCTTTGTAATGGGTGAGATAATTAGCATCTTTGTTGAGACCCGTATATAAAGTGTCAAATTTATCACCCTTAATGTCATTACCTCACAGACACTAACCTTTCCCCCTCACCCCCACTCTGTTCTAAAATTTGATTAGTCAGTTTTATATGTGTTCACTTTTTTTGATTGTATCACTTTGGTACATATGGTCGTGCCAATTTTCTTCCACAAATTGATCTGAGGAAGTGGGTCTGGCCCACGAAAGCTCATCACCTAATAAACCATCTTATTAGTCTTTAAAGTGCTACATAGTTCTGTCTTTTGTTTCAGCTAGACCAGACTAACACGGCTGCATCTCTATCACTGTGGTCAGGATGTTTATGATGGAGCGAGCCTGTGTATAAGATGGATAAGTAAGGCTAATATTTAGTTATGGGTATTTTAAAAGTCATAGCCCATGATTTTTACTAAAAAATACCTATGACTGGATGTTAGCTGCTCCAAAGGCCCCAGGGCATCAGTGCTGCTTGGGGGCGGGGGTGGGGCAGTGCAGGGCACTGCTGCTGCTTTGTGACTGACTGCTGTTCTGGGGCTGCCCCTGAGACTGCTAATTCTTCAGTGGCTCCTGGGACCACTGGCCACAGCTCGGGGCTGCCTTAGCTGCTGGCCCCAGTGACAGACTCACAGCCTTAATAATAAGCACACCGTAGTGCTTTCCTTAGGTCAGTGAGGTCTGTATACCACTCAATGTATGTCTTTTTGTCCTGAGTGTACCTTCCAGTGGATTTTCTTTCCCACAGGACTTTTGTCTTGTACCAGGTAGTTTTTCATTTTAATGGAGACTGAATTGCAGAGTTTAACTGAATTCAAAAGGAATCTAGATTTGTGGCTAGAAGAGGAAGGGATAGAGGGGTATAGGGAAGATGGAATCACAGTACATTTCCAAAGGTCAAGGGTTCCTCAGGTCTGGAATCATCTCCTTGTTTTAGTTCAGAAAATAACTGAAATTACAGATGGCAAAGCCTGGGAGTGGCTTTGGGTTTGCAAAAGCAAAGCTGGAGTAGTTCAGATCCAGGTACCATTTTATCTCAGTTTTCAGCATTGTGGGCTTGGGAGGTGGTGGCAGATAACAGTTTCTGGTGTAAGTCTGTCTGTGATGGAAGGGTCTTAGAACTGCCCCAGAAGATCTGTTGCTGGTACAATGACCCAGGCAGTGACTATGCAGACAAAAGAAATACCTTGTTGCCCAGATGACTCCTCCCTTGATTCAGTTATTGATTCCCTTCAGTCTACTCTGTCACACTTTACTCCTTTGCAATCTTCAGCTGTAGCTTGCCCTTAACATACATATTTTCCATTCTTGCTCTCAGGCTGCTGAGCATCCTGGTGTAAGTCTCAAGACCATATTGAATTTCTCCACTACAAACTCGCTCTCTATTCCTTTAGTTCTATCATTTTTTTTAGCCAAACAACTCTATTTCCCCTTCCTCATTGAATCCCACACCTGAAACTTCAACTGCTTTTTTTTTTGTTTTGTTTTTTGCCACACAGGCCCTGTTCCCAGCCCTTCTCCTCTCCTCTCCCACTGTTCAGAATTTTGCCTATTTCTTCTCTGAACAAAATATCTAAGGTTTGGTGCTGTCTAGCCCTGCCCCTTTGTGCTTCCCTTGCCCTTATTTACAAGCATCACTTTGGCTAATATCTTTATTCTGATGACGATGGCCTTTCTTTCTCACATCCCTTTGTGGGTGTCTTGTCATCATCTCAAACTCAACATGGCCAAAGTTTAGGCACAAGTCAGAGATGGAATTAGATTCTATGAGTCCTGATTCTTGATCCTCTGCTCCAGCTATACCTGCCTCCAGATCTAAACTTTTGGAAAAAGTTGGGTCTCAACCATAGGGACCTGCCCACAGCCACAAAAACAAGTTCCAATGTCCAATATTCTGCATCAGGTGGTTTCAGGTATAAAGGCTATCTGTCCCTTTTACTTACTGAAAGTTGTACTATAAGCATTTGACCAGTAATAATGGGAAGGATCGAGAGATATCTTGTTCTTAAAAACAAGAGAGCCGTTTGTTATGTGATATATTTTATCTGGTAAACCCCAGCTATCTGAGATATAAAAACATCCACATCCTCTTGCATTTTGACATTCTAGAAGTTTGTTTTTCAAAGCTACTAGTTTCTTAACTAATGTGATGCATTCATTTAAACCAAAAAGTGCTTCATTTTGGCCCAGTAATGGCATAAATATAGGTGAAGTGAACCCTACTTTTGCAGTGCAAATATATTAGCAGAATCTTTTGTAAATTCGACTTTGAGTGGGGAGCGGCAGATGTTTATTCAGTTTGCATATTTCTTGTGGTTTGCGGTTTCTTGTGGTTTCGGTATTTGAAGGGTGTAGACACTAGTGAGTGAGAGGAATTGTTTATCATGATATCTGAAGCAGTTTTTGCAAGTTGGTATGACTTTTTGGCTGCCCTGGTAAAAGTCTGCTTCCCAAGCAACTGCATGTACCAGTCCTGCTGGTTCCAAGAGCATGATAGGCACTCTTCTCCCAGGACTATAATTCCCTTCCAGAAACAGGCTAGTGTTGTTGCAAGATGGAGTTGAAAGTAGGAAAATATACTGTTTTTTAAATAGCACTATTAGAGAGCCCCATTGTAGCTAATAAGACATGCCTTTCATCATTGTGATTGCCCTCCTTTCATGTTGCATTCCTTTCCTACCACTGTTTGGGTGAGATCCTCAATTCTGCTCTATTTCTGGTACCATACAGAAAAGAGATGGAGATGCGCAATTCCATCTGGGAGAGATTTTCCTTGCTGTGGGCACTGCAGAAGAGAGCCTGACAGCTGTAAGGCCATCTTTGGGGGATGACGTCACAGAGCTCAGGGGTAGGGGCATGCCAGGCAGGATTTGGAGAGGGCATGTCATGCAGCATTGCAGAGATTCCAGGTACTGCTGAAGCTCATAAGGCAGCCTTAGGAGGCTGCCGTAACTTAGATAGGGTCCCAGGTCCCTGGTGGGCTGCCCTGGAGCCATAGGCCCTGGAAACTCTTGGGTCACTGACTCTATGAAAGATTGCCTGGTGAGTTGCCCTGAAGCTATGAACCCTGGTAGGCCCAGCATCTCTGGGCCTGGGGCAGACCAATGGGCGGGCTAAACTGGAGACACAGACCCTCGGATTCCAAGACGGTGGATGGGCGAGCTGACAGGAAACCAGGCAGGTTTTCTGATGGAAACTTGCCTGGCTGGTGGGATTTGAAACGTCCCTCTTTTCCATCAGAACTTCAATGAAATTGAATCACCTCTGCACAATATTTCAGTGTTGCCAAACTAGCAAATTCTGACCAATGATTTTTTTTAAAATTTCTGACCAGCTCTAGGCAGCTTTTGTGCTAAAACCACCTTAGCTCCTCCCTCACCTGGGTGAAGGGGAGCAGCACATGACCTCACACTATATCTTTTTTACATTGTATGTTCTTCAGTGCAGGGGTTATTGTACTTAGACTGGAAAGTATCTTCTAACGTATTTTGAGCACTGTCACAATAAAAACAACAATACTATCAGGACAACACATGCTTAAAATGTAAAAACTACTCACACTTTTCAGTTGGAAACCAAGAAGACTGACACTGCCAGAGTGAATTCCACCTGTTCATGGGTGAGATGAAAATGGAGATCAGAAGTGGCTTTACAGAACACCAAGATATTCCTCCTTTTGGGATCAAACACCAAACTACTTGGGGACCTATTAGACAGCACATCCTTTGGAGACTACGGGGTGAGAGTGAGAATTTATTATTGTGTCAAGTCTGGCAATATTCTTCCAAAGGCCTGCCTTCTGATTAAAAGATATGCTATAGCTCAAACAGAACTTACGGGCTTGATGAAGATATTACAGGATGGGGTTATATGGTCATGTAATGAAAGCCAGGTTCCCATTTGGCCTTACAATCTTTTCAACTTCTTCCTACAATTCTGTAATGTTCATGTGACAGGGCTCCATTCTCCATGTTGGTGCTTCCTGCTGGTTGTCTTGGGGATTAGCTTCTCAGGTCATTATGCTCTTTCCTGATGGTGTGTCACCCCCTGTCATGTCTGCTCTTGGTACTTCCCCCCATCCCGGGTGACAACTGCAGTTAATTGTCCAGCCACTTCCCCAGGAGTGGGGGGGGAGGCAGGACCCAGGCTCACCAACTAACCAGGTTCATGGTCCAGGACCTGGATAAGAAAGCAGCCATCTGCTGCACCCTTCCAATTCCTCGGTGTATTTCCTTGGGCAATTCCCCACAGCCCTAGCGCCTTCTTCACCCTTGCCTCAGAGTCTCAGCCTGCCAGTCCTATGCATGAGCCAGGAGTTCCTGCTAACTCTCCTATTCTTGTCGAGCACTGCCCTGTCCAGGGTGCTAGCTTCCACACATCAGCAAGGCATCTAGTTCTCTCTTCTTGAGCTCCAGGTAGTAATTAACCATGCTCTGCCCTGCAGCTCTTCTTATGTGAGTCTGCTGGATCCTGACTGGCTGCTGCTCACAATCCCTCCCCTATTGGATGCTTCTAGGACAGCCTCTCTAGGCCTCTATTAATTGCTTGCATGCCATTGTGCGTTTGTTGCTCCATCACAATCCTAGTTCAATACTTTTAGATTATAGGGTCAGTTAAGAATATTCCTATTGGCTTTGGCTGCCTGTCCAGAGCATCACATGAGTGCCCCTTTTCTGATTGTTCTTTATACATCCAGATGTAGCAAAGAGAGTAAAAAAGCCTAAAATCGCAATTCCTGTATTCCTGATTATAAGAAAGTGTACTGTGTTATTATTTTAGGGGGCTTCCCTTTCCTTGTCTGTTTATTCTGCTCACATGTCAAAGATACAAAACCAAGAAACTTCATCTGGAGTCACATCTAGTGATTATTTCCCTCTTGTATTCACAGTAGCTCAGTCTCATGGCGAGGCCTGTTCTCACTGGGATTCTGTGTTGTGTGCTTCGCCTGACTTCCCACATTCACATGTAACAATGTGTTTTTTCTATAGCCATATTGGAAGGCCTAAAGCCTTCCTCTGCAGCCAGACTGAAGAGCAGCAGCCACTAGCTGTAAAGTTTAGTCACATACTCACATTCCATCTAAATTGCATTAAAATAGTGTCACACCAGGCTGTTAAGAAGGAGATTCTGTCCTAATGGCACCCAGTGTCATCAGATAAAGAAACAGATATTAAGAAGGGTAAAGAAAGCTTAGATTAACTGTATTTCGTCTGGCAAGAAACTGTTTATTAATAGTGGAGGTTGTGGATTCCTCATTCTATGAGTATGCTCCTCACTTTCCTGTTGTTTGTCTGTATGATCTCTGTCTGGTTTTTAATTGTTTCTGTCTGCTGCATGATCAATTTTGTTAGGTGTAAATCAGCTAAAGTAGTGAGGTCTGATTGGTTAGGTAATTTTAGTAAAATAGTTGGTTAAAGAATAGCTAAGCAGGACTCAAGTTTCACTATATAAACTGGGGTCCAAGAAGGAGACCAGGAGGAAAGAGGAAAGGAAAAAGGAAGAAAGAAACAGAAAGAAGAAGGAGGAAAGACCTGGAAGAAGAACTCACTTCCAAGACCCAGCCTACGACCGGAGCTGCCAGAACTCCTTTGCACGACCATGATGTGCAGCAACCAGGATCCAGAGAGACTGACCTTGCCTGGCCAACAGAGTAAGTTTGCCTCAGGATAGGTGAGCATGACATGGTATGCTTAGCATGTGTATTCTGCTTGCTTGGTAACTGTCAATAAATAGAAAGTAAGGATATTACAGTGTAAGGCTCTTTCCATGGTAAAAGATCCTACAAACCTGCAAGAAGTTATGTCCTGAATCCTAGGAATTGGGTAAGGGTGGGTGTCCCTAGGGCGTGGGAATGACAGAGAAACCTGTGCAGGTAAAAATAGAGAAACCTATGTGGGTAACACACAGTGCACTACTGTATGAGTTTGTACCCTCAAGAACCATCTTTCCCTCCTGATCAGATCCCCGGGGAATATTAGAGATGCAGCAGTGTGTAAGCTTCCTATGTGTCTCAGTACCTACCTGGATAGAATACCAGTAAGACAATAACAATACCTAGCTCATATACAGCACTTTTCATTAGTAGATCTCAAAGTGCTTTATGAAGGAGGACAGTAGCTTGCTCCCATTTACCCTTGGGGAAGCTGAGGCAGGGAGCAGTAAAGTAACTCGCAGGCCAGTCACAAAGCCGGGAATAGAACACAAGTCTTCTGAGGCCCAATCCAGTGCTTCACCAACTAGATACACAGTCTCTCCAGAGAGAGCGTGTGAAAGAGAGAGAGAAAGAGAGAGATATATAGAATTTTAGATTCTGTATCAGTATATACCCTTAGTGTATCAGCAAAGGTCCAATTCATGTTAATTCTGGTGGGGTGGTTTCTTTTTATATGGATAATTTGTGTATCCGCAAGTGAGATCACCAAATCATTTAATACACACAGCAATCATGACAGCAGAATCACCACCGAAAGAACGGTTCTGCATCGTTAACTGGCTAATTGACCCAGACTGCACAGCCCATCCGTTCGGCTGCTCAGAAGACCTGCCAGTGAACTTTACTGATAAGAGCAAAAATTAAATTTATGCTGGAAAATTTCAGTTTTTTGGAAAAATCTAAATGAATTATTTTGTTTTGGATTGGGTTAAGTCAAATAGAAATATTTTGGTTTGTGGTACTACATCATTTGGGGCCAATTAGATATGGATGTGTGTGCCTAAACTGCTACCATGTCTCATAGAAATCGTAGCTCAGGAACTTCATGCTTCCTTTCCTCCCTGAGGGCTGGGCTCCTTGGCTGAGTTTGGCTCCATCACTCTGGCCAGATCTCAAGCACCCCAAAAAATATCACCAGAAAAACACGAGAAACAGATCCATACCCTTCCTTGGCTGGTAAAAGCAAAGAAAAACTGTCTTGTGGAAATCGTTATTGCCTCTTTTAGGGACGTACAGCTTAAAAAAGCAATGGTCTACTCAATTTTCAAAAAGCCAACATTCAGCCCTGATGACCTCCCCTGCCATTTCATTGCCAGTCTTCCATTACTGGATAAAATATTTGAGAAGATAACAACGACCAGGGTACAACATTGACCCATCCCTAGTTATACTAAAGAACAACTCTTTCATTGCTATGGACACAGGAACGTCTCCATGCTCATATTGCTGCACCACCCTGCTGCCGTTGGCACAGTGGCCACAAGGTACTGCTACTAACCCATCTACATGAGTTTGGATGGCTCAGTACTACAGGGGCTCCAATCACTCCCCTCTGAAGGAATGCAAAATGGTGATTTGTATCTGCTCCTTCTCTCTGAAGGCTTTCACCAACAGGGTCCCACAGATTTCTCTACTATCTTTGCCTCTCTGCAATGAAATCACTGGGTGTAGTAGTGAGATGCCATGGGCTCAGCTGCCATCAATATGCAGATCACACACAACCCTCTCTCATTGCCACTGATGCAACCACCACTCTTAGAAAGATATCAGAATGGCTATAGGAAGTCAGCTCTTGGGTGAGAAGCAGCTGGCTCTGGCCTAATCCAGGCAAGATGGAGGTGAGGTGGCAGGGGAAAACACTTTCAAGATCTAGCTGAGACACTGCTTGCACTTTCCACTGATGGCAAACGGCCTTCATTCATCAATGAGGTGTGAAACTCAGAGTCTTATTTGACTCCTTTCTAAGTTTGGATGGCCAAGTAGCACTGATATCTAAAAATGCTTTTTTTCTCCTCCTGCTCTCTACGAAACCTTACCCACAGATGAGGATCTAACCACAGTGATCCATGCACTCATTCCCTTTCAGCTCCAGTTGGCTTACTATAATGCAGTGTGTCTGAAGCTGAACATGAAGATGATGTACAGACTTTGGCTACCTGTTTTTTCCAGGGCTTAGGACTCCATGCTCTAGTGCACATCCGGTCTGTGTTCAAATCCTTCCACTGGCTTGCAGTCAATTTCAGATGCCCGTAAGACCTTGGCCCCAATCTTGAAAACAGTTAATGGTTCAAGGCTCAGCTACATCAGTAACTGAATTTCAGTCTATGGGACAATACAGATCACAATGACAGAATGAATTCCCAGAGCAAATGAGGTAAATCCAGACTCTGTTTTTAGGAAACACTGCAAAACCTTCCTTTTGGAAGAAAAAGTCTTTTCACCATAGCACAGAAAATGTTCACGCTCTACCCCTCCTGTAATAGAAACAAATCAACCAGCCAAAACACAACCAAAAGCCAAACATACACTGATAAGCAAAAATAACCCAGAGCTTTTACCCTAAGAGGAGAGAAGTGCCAGAGACTCCATCAAGTCTACTAGGGACTTCACCACTGCTATTGATTTTACCTGGAACGGCTCAGATACCATGGTGATGGGCAGCAGTATAAAACCCTGAGACCAATAGAAATGATCACACACATAAAGTTGAGTGACCCACTGTGTTACAAACATTGATTAATTTGTCTGATACCAATATCTACAGAAGGACATTGTAAGTATTACCCCCGAAGCTTTGACGTGTGGCAAAGAGTAGCTTAATGGTTCAATTACCTCCTGGAAGAGTTCTTTAGGTGTGCCAGATAAGCAGATGCAGTTTCTATGAAAAAACAACGCTGCTGCTTCTTGTGAAGCTTTAGTTTCCTGTGGTGCCAGATGTAGCTAGTGTTTTACCAGTTCTTTCTTCAAATAGCAGTACTCAGGGGGGATAAACTTTACTTAACCTAATTAATTTTAATCACCGCTTTCAAATCTCGTACTGTGCAAAGAATTACAAATTGGAATACATTAATAGAAGCCATGGTTTATGCTGCAAGCTAATTGTGAAATGTGCATTTACATTTTCTGCATGAGCTTGCAATTACCATTAAAATAAAATTCAGTTATGTCCTTTTAAATTACTAAAATATGAAGAACAGATTGAACTGGTCCCATTTGTTGTACTAAATGACTTGAAAATGGCCTACATTTCAAAGAGTTAAATGACTCTCCTTAAATAAGAGGCTTTGGAAAATGATTTCCTGTTGTCTAGAGTTAAGATGCTTCCAGGCATTCTTGTTATTTAAACAGTCTTTATAAAAATGGATTATAGGTTTAAAATTTCCCACCTGCTTTCATATAGATCCATTGAAATAAAGCAGTCAGTTTAACACCTACTTAGGTTGCCTTTTACCAGTAGTAGTCTGAAGCAGCAACCACTTTCCCTCATTACATTCAAGGCCTTATTCTGAACTCTTGCAGAGTTCAGAATCATTCCAGAGAGTGAGCTTTGGATCCTTTTTTCTTTGTATCTGTTGGCAAAAGAACAATGGGAGAAACATTTACAAGGAACTTCAAAGCCAGGTAAAACTCAGCTGGGGCGTGGGGGGGAGGGGTTTATTACACACCAAAAACGACCATGTGTATCAAAATGTTCACTACATTTCATAACTCTTATATAATCTGATCATAGGTTTAAGAGATTTTAGCTTAGGGTTGGTAACATTTTCAAAAGTATCTCTAAGGGTATGTTGGAAATGAAGGTGTGATTGTTGCATAGGGAGGCGTACCCATGCTCAGTCTAGCTAGCACTTTCAACAATAGCGGTATAACAGATATGGCGCAGGCATCAGCATGGGCTAGCAACCAGAGTACATACCTAGAGTACTGGGAAGGCTTGCCATCTGCTATTTGTTATCCATGTTAGCTAGCCAAGCTATAATCACACTTGCACCCTCCTAAGGTCCCAAAGCTCACACTTGAGCCAGAGCCCAAGCAAAGCTTAATTACAAGCCAAATAAGAAGATGCAAATGTGATGAGATCCCAGGGGGCAATCTGGGACTGGAGTACCACTGGGCCCCCTTAACTCTCCAGCTTGGGCTGTCTCTCACAATGCTTTGCTAGTGACAAGCAGCAACCCCTTCCAGGTGCTGCTCTCATTCAGCACAACTGCATGTGGAGCCCCACTCCCATGCAGATTTGCATGAATGCTCCCTGAGACACCCATAAATCACATACAGAGAAAGACACCAGCCAATCACCCCAACCCTGCACTTTATTGTCATACCTTGGTGAGAAACCTGACAGTGTAAGTTATTACTAAATCTGCAGAGGACATGCACAAGCCTTTGCAAAATAAGCTAAGATTTTTCGAGCACTTCAACCAAAACACATCATTTTAGGTAAAACATAAAACAGATTTATGAACTACAAATAGGTTTCAAGTGATTATAAATGAGAGGCACAAAAGGTCAGAGATGGTTTCCAAAGAAAAGAAAAGGTAAGTGCACTTGTTAAACTTAAACCTTAGTCTGGCCTGCCTCATAAACAGTCCACAGAATTTCCCTGAACTAATTCGTGTTTGAATCATATTTTGATTTAAAAGCTTCCAGTGAGAAAGAATCCACCACAACCCTTGGTAAGTTGTTCCAATGGTTAATTATTCTCCCTGTTAAAAATGTATGCCTTATTTCTAGTCTAAATTTATCTAGCTTCATCTTCCAGCCACTGGATATTTTATACATTTCCTCTTTCTATTGAAAGTATTGCCAGACTTTCAAAGGCTCTTCGGCCATCCAGGAGGTCTTCTTCTCTGGATGACTGAGGGAATAGCCAACACTCTAATCAGTTTTTTTTCTTGTAAGTCCCAGTCCTGCAATCTGATCCACATAGATTGATTCCTTTCACCTAGATAGAGTTCTACTGATTTCAGTGTAACTCTGCATAGACATAAGGTTCTGCCTGAAGGAAACAGATTAGAGAAACAGAGCCATATATATAATCAGGAAGGAGAAACATGGTTTTAAGGGTTCGATTTTTTTTCTCAGGATAAGAAAAACATATCAGCTTTTCAAAATATATTCCAGAGAGCGGGGATGTGCAAATCCTTCACATTTACCTGATAGAGTCCAGCTCTACATTAAATCCATAAAAAGCTATGAAGGTTTATAGAATAGACATTCTTTGTGGTTCAGAGAAATGATGAATGTCTGTACAGGATTCATGGCACCCCTTGCCTACAAACTAATGTACAGTGTCTCCTGCTGGATATATTTTGAACAGCAATAACACTTTCAATTAATTAGAAAAAATCTTTTACTAATTTATAACACTAAAGTCAATAGAAACTGTTACACAATATGTTTTCCATTCAAAATTCAGAGAGATTCTTTTGCAGTGAAGTGTTTCAGAGTCACAGAACCACTTCATTATGACAACATTTGGATATTATTTCTACTTTGCTATGAATCAAGTTTCATTATAGTAGGGTTCAAGCTTCCATAAAGGACACCATCCAGGGAAGCACAGCGGCGGTTGCATTTTCTTTCCTCAATTAAACCTGGTATAATTTAGCATTTTTTGTTGAACAAGATTCCAAACTAATCTGGCTTGTCTAGTGATGAGACATATCACAACCTTGACACTGTAATTACTAGTCATTCATATAGTAAAAGGTCAAGTTTCAGTCCTTTCGGGAAACCACAACAACCTTTGTGTATGATAGATGATAATCTTTGGCTAAGTTGTAAGCTTCAAGCTTACTAAACAATTTCCAGTATGTTGGAGTTGCAAGAAAGCCATGTTTAGAATGCTGAGCTTAAAATAAGAGCTAGTTGCAATATTTTTTCATAGAATACAATACAAAATATGTTGATGTTGAAAGACTACAAAGGTGAAGGATTGGTGGAAAATATCCCTGAAAACCACTGAAGCCAAAAGCAGGAATAAAATAAACAATGTTTTTGCTCTGCAGCGGCACTTCAAATTTACATTTGCATGAAAAAGTTTCAGAACTGTCTTCTCTTTCTCAAAGTTGCAGTTTATGTGTTCTGATAGTATATATAACTATGTAAAGTGATCCTCACCTGGTATAAATTGTTATTGTTATTACTTATTTGTATTACCTTAGCACTGAGGAACCATAGCCATGGAGTAGGACCTCATATAGCTACAGTGAAATAAGGGAAGCTCTATTGGTCTGGTAATATTTAATGCACAGTCCTCACAAAGTTCAAGGCGATTGCACCTATTTTCCCCCTATGTGGTCTAGCAAGGGTACCCACCCTTGACTTCTGGTTCCTGAGACATCGTTTCTCTTATGTGGAGCCACACATGTCTCTTCCTTTTAACAGGGGCATTTCCAGGCTTACCATTTTCCTGATTGACTATATTGTGACCTACAACAGCAAAAGACAAATTGCTCAAGTAGACCTGCTTTGCTTCTCTCCTAAGAGATGGTAAATGGTGTAATTGCCAAGAGTTGTAAGTTGCCACACGGCTAAGCAAGCTCTTTTATTCCTTAGGTGAAAGCATTACATAAAAAACATATTAAAACAATAAAAGAACCAATACACATGCTAATAAGCTCACCAGAGACCATCTGCCAACACCAACAAGGGCTCTAGCTGGAGATGAGTCCTTCAAACCCCACAGAGGGCTTTTCCTGTGGTCATCAGTTCATAATAGCTTTTGCTAAGAACTAAACCCCAAGTCTTATGGGACTGCAGTAGGCCAAAGAGCTGCCAAACCTTCCCTAAGGATTGGGACCCCACTTCAGCCAGAAGTCCTGTCTTTTTGTTGGATCAGAAAAAAGGCCCAGAGTCAGTTGAAACTCAAGCTATTTAACCAAAAATTCTCTCTTTATCTGTTGGTCCCTAGAGAATCCAGTCTGAACCAGTATATGCAAGACTCTTCCATTGGTGGTAGGTCTCTGGAGGTAAATCTATACAGTAGCGTTATTTTGGAATAACTGACTTATTCTGAAATAACATAGTGCACATCTACACTACAAGCCTTTATTTTGAAATAATGTTGAGCTGGAGGACTTCTTACTCCAACTCCAGTAACCCTCATTTCACAAGGAGTAAGGAAAGCCAAAGAAAGAGCGTTTTTCCTTTGACTTCCTGCTGTATAGACAGTGCCAAAAGCCAAATTAAGCTATTTTGACTTAAGCTATGCAATTGACATAGCTAAAGTTGCATAGCTTAATTCAACTTTAGCCCTGCTGTGTAGACGTACCCTGGCGATGTTACAACTGATAGAATGTGCCTAATCACCTCCTACTGGCCTTCATTCCTGGAAGGCTCTGATGCCCCTTCCCCTGGAATTTATATACAATCCTTCAGTAGTATACAAATTTCTGTGTTTTAATATAATGAATGCCTAAAATACTAATTTAATTAAACCAGGTTGGTGCAAGATATTGTCATACCCCTCACACACAGTATTTTACATTTTTTAAAAATAAAATGCCTATTGTAATCAAACAAAATATTTATATTTACTTCTTTTCAAATTGTACTGAACAGAAGAAAAATTCATTATAAAAGTCAACCAGTTCAGTAGATAGTTAAGGAGACTGCATCTACAGCTATGTTCAACAGAAAAGGTTCCAGCCAGCTCTTGCTTATACTAATATAAATCGTTGGTGAAGTCGGTGGAACGACACGGGTACAGACAAAAGGGATAATGGGAGCAGAATTAGTCTGGTTCCTACTGAGGGGACCACTGTGCCTCCATGGCTTCATTAAAGAGCAGGTAATCTCATAACTTGGTTTCAATATTGTTCATTCTAGTCAGAAGTTTTATCACCTTTGGCAACTAGCATATGTAAAATAGACAAAAGTTTAAATCAACCAATTATAAAATATGTAGTACATTATTATACCCTGCATCTGCAGGGTAGTAATATGGAGTGAATGAACTTTATGTACACACTAATCTGGTTGATAGGAGAGAGCTTTCTGTTTGTAACATTTTAATATCAGAACTGTATCCAACTGTATGCTAATCAACAAGTCTTAGCATAAGATCATGGATCTCAGGTTTGCTACAGAATGAGGGAACTGGTAAATCAGAATGGTCTTCCTTGGAATTTGTAAAACAGTAATAGAATCACAGAAACATATGGAAGGGTCCTTCAATGGTCAAGTCCATTCCCTTGAATTGTGGCAGGTCCAAGTAATTATTTTATTTTAACCTGTTCTGAAAAACCTCCAGGGATGGGGATTCCACCATCTTCTTTGGAAGCCTATTTCTGACCTTATGTTTGCCCTGATATTTAGAATGTTTTTTCCCCTAATATGTAAGTTAAATCTCCTTGCTGCAGATTAAGTCCATTGCTCTTTGCCCTACCTTCACTGGATGTAGAACAATTGATCACCATCCTCTTTACAGGAGCCTTTAACATATTTGAAGACTGTTATCAGGCTACCCTTCCGTGTTCTTTTCTCAAGACAGTTCTTTAAACCTATCCACAGAGGTCAGATTTTCTAAACTTTAATGATCTCCTTTGGTGTTGATATTCCCTCCAAAACCTCTTTTTACTCAGCTTCCCAAGAACTCAGCTTGACTCTGGCCTTCTTAATTCGGATATCTTTATCTGGCATACGGCCGGATGGGGAGATGGATGCAGGGTACATCACAGCTACAAAGCTACACAGAAACATCCCTCTCATTGCATTTGCATCACACATTTTTAGATTGGATTGGTTACTTTGCAGGAACCAATCCCTGTGCAGCATACATCTTATCTCTACATCTCTAATGATGTCCTGTGTTACCTAGTTCAAAGTAAATATTTCCCTGCCTGTTCTCTCTCTTATCTTAGTTGAGTTAGGCAGTCCGTTTTGGTAGCCTACTGACCTATTTACTAATCTTATTTAGCACCAACTTTCTGTTTTCAAAATGATGATTCATTTCCTTCCCTAATTCTCTCACAAAATGAGGCCTCCCTCTATGTGTTAATTACTCATGTCAGGCCAGGCCTGAACTACCTTTGGACTCTCTCCAATTTCTCCACATTTTTCCTAAAATGTGGCATGCAGAACCAGACACAATCATCTAGCTGTCCAAATGGAGTGAGGCTTCATCAGTCCCAAATAGAGCGGGACAACTACCTCCCATCTCTCACATACAACACTCCTGTTAATACACCCCAGAATGATATTGACCTTGTTTGCAACTCCCTCACAGTGTTGACTCATATATTCAATTTGTGATCCTCTATGACCCTCAGGTCCTTTTCAGAAGTTTTACCATCTAAACAGTTATTCCCAATTTTGTGTGGTGTATCTGATTTCTCCTTCCTAAATGAAGTACTTTGAACTTTTTTTTTATTGAATTTCATCTTTGATTTCAGATTAATTCTTCAGTTTGCCAGTCTTATTCTATTCCTTCTAAGCACTTTCCGTCCCCTCTGTATCTTGGTGTCATCATTTTATAAACATACTCCCAACTCCATTATCAACATCATTAATGAAAATATTGAAGGATACTGAACCCCTCACTGACACCCTGCAGGACCTTATTTTATACGTTCTCCTGGTTTGACAGCAAACCATTGATAAATACCCTTTAAGTAAGGTCTTTCAATCATCTACCTTATAGTAATTTCATCTAGATCACATTCCCCTAGTTTGTTAATGAGACTGTCATGTGGGGACTGTGTCAAAAACTCCACTAACCATCAAAATGTATTATGTCTACTGCTTCTCTCCCTAGCCACTAGGAATGTGACCCTTTCAGAGAAGGAAACTAGGTTGGTTTGGCATGATTTGTTGTGTACATGATGGCTATTATAACCCTATTCTTCTCTAGATGCTTACAAATTGATTATGTAATAATTTGTTCCAGTAACTTTCAAGGTATTGAAGTTAGTCTGACAGATGTGCAATTTTCAGGGTCCTCATTGTTTCTCTTTTAAAAGATTAAGTACAATACATTATTGAAAATGTGACCTTTGCTGTATTTCTTTTCCAGCAGCTGTGTTGATTGTTAAAGTCCTGCGTTATGACCAGGTCTCATGTTTTGGATGTTTCTACTATGTTTTGTTCTAGAAATGCCTTATCCATCTCTTTATGATTTGGTTGTCTACAGTTCACCCCTATTTTTTTACCCCTTGTATCTTTTACTCAGAGACTTTCATCTGGTCTGCTTCTGGCCTCCATCTGGGCCTTGCAACAAGTGTATACATTCTTGTCATGTAATGCAATACCTCCTTCCTTTTTATCCCACCTGTCCCTCCTGAACAAGCTATGCCCCTCTATACCAATATAACAGTCATGAGACTTATCCTACCAAGTCTCTGCAAAATAATAACAATAAAATAAAATAGCTCAAGATTCAATATTTTGGGAAGGCCCTAAAATGGTCTGCAGAGTGGGTAGGAAAAAATATCAAAAGAAAACAGCATGGCTGCCTGTTAAAATTCTGTAAAAGCATTTTAAAAATTAACTGTTCTGGTATAAATAAGGGGCTCCTAGAGAGCTATCAATGCATTATACATTTGAGGTCTCCTCCTGCACGTTATTACAGGAACATGCTCTGCAAACATTATGAAACAGTATACCTAAAGATGTATGTCCGCAATCTCAAATGCACAGGAGGAAAGCTTTAATCACTGAATTTAAGGCTTTTATTTTATGATGTTTAAAACTGGTTAAGAACTGTAAAATGATCATCCTTTTCTGTGACTTGTTCTAGTGGCAGGTATGATATGGAATATGGACTGGTTGCCCAGTGGTAAGATATTGCATTCTGGTAGATGAGGGTAGGTAATCTTATTAGAAGATGAAATATCAGTCATCATTTAAAAAAAAAAAACCCACTGTGAGTGTTACCTTTGCTTTACTATGTCTAACTTCACCAGATTATTTAATTCTTTGGAGCTGCTGAAGCAGTAAAAAGACCAACTGCAACATTTGATGGCTAAATCTTAGCAGTACATAGTGGGCCAGATTTTTAAAAGTATTTAGACATCTAAATATGCACATAGGCAACTAATTGGGTTATTTTAAAGCACCAAAGGCCTCACTTCCATTAGACACTGTCGTGTGTCAACATAAACACTAAAAGCCATGCCTTAAGCAGCTACTAGAGAGTTCCCTGACCAGGAAGTCCTTCTGTTTATTAAACTTCCCTTGAAACACATCCTTATCCCCTCTGGTAACTGTAGAGAACCAGGAAATCTATAAGCACTGCACACGCACTTAGGTGCTTTTTAAAAGCCCAGTAAGTACCTATCGGCATAAAGTACCTTTAGGCACTAAAATACCTTTAAAAATGTAGTCCAGAGTTCTGTCTTTTTGCTTGTGCTCTACACATCACCATGGAAACTCTTGGCTTCTGGGGGCTGCAGTGACATTTTCACAAGATGCTGCTGTCTGAGAGAGCAGACGATAATGCTGATGATCCATGTCATGCTTCCTTTGCTTACTCCATCTGCATGGTGATTGGTTTCAGAGGGGTAGAAAAACTTCAAAAATAGACTGCAAATTGAAACTGCTGAGCTGGAATTCATATGCAAGTTTGACCCTAAACTAAGGTTTAAATAAACACACTGAGTGGTTCTTGCATTTCAATAGGTAATTTTCCAATTTGGTACTCTCACCTGCTCATCGTAGCTGGAGATGAACCACATCCACTCTGATTTAATAAGCACTGATGTCACACTCCCATCTCTGTATCCCTTCCTTTTTTCTTTTCTCTCCAAGCGTCTGAGGAAGTGAATTGTAGCTCATGAAAGCTTATGCTTTAATGCCCTCATAAATGTATTAGCCTTTAAAGTGCCACCAGACTCCTTGTTGTTTTTGCATGGTGATCATCTTTCCCTTGTGTGTGTGGTCCCTCTTGCACTGGTGTCTGAGACATGGTGATTGAGTGGAGATTCCTCACTGGCTGCTGCATGTGTTATACCAGTTATGGGGATAAATAAAATAATTTCCTTAAAAGTATTCACTGCATGTTTTTAATTAACATAAAGGCTAAATAGACCCACTGAATGTGTGATTTTGTCCTGCATGTTAGTGTTATTCCTGCTAGCTTCTGCTTCTCTGATCTGTCAGATTACTTCTATGCATTGCAAACATAGCCCACTTCCCTCAGATAAGTACAAGTATTACCTTCATTTCACTAGAGGAGAGTTTTAGTGACTAGCCCAGGGCCACAGTGGCAGAAATAGGAATGGAACACCAGGGTCTTAAATCATACTATATCCACTCCTGGGAATTCTGTTTCTCTCTGTTATCACTCTGATCCACTGTTCAGACTGCACATTTGTGGTGATACAACATCTGAACTTCCTTCCATCCACTGTTGTCCTTGCTATGAAGAATCTCCAAGTGACAGGGAACTGTGCCTGAAACACAGAATCTCTACCTGTTCTTAAACTAGTGTGTGTCATGTTGAGAACTTCAGCATTTTGTGCTTTGGTTGAGTAGGGTAAAAGAACTAGCAAAGTTCTATTACTGAATATCTTGCAATGCAGTATCATAACTTTCACAGCAATAGTTAGGTCCAATTGGATACCACTGGGAAAATTAACCTAAGTAAATACCAGACACAGGATCATAAAGGGTCACGAGAGCTCAAAAAGTGATTAGTGTTCATCATCTTATGCTTAAGGGATTTGTGTTTAGACCAAGTCAATAAGTGAAGACAGTCTATAAATGACTCATTTTGTCATTCTGTATCTCTGTGCTTTCATGAAAATAAACCACAGCAACGTTTAGTGTTACACTCAATTTTTAACTTGTATTTGGAGGCAGCTGCTTCTCCCCTTTTCCCCTCCAGGCTTAATACAATAAGGCTGGACAACAGGGCAAACATTGCAGTTGGTAACAATGTTATTTGAGAAAGGCTTTGTCCATTGTGCTGATCCCACAAATATTTCCCCAGTGCAAAGATGGTGTTATGATGGCTTGAATCCAGGGCTGTAAACTTCTTTCTTAGAGATTTTTCATGTTATAACATTTTCATGTTTTAGCTTTTTCACTACTTCTGTTAGAATTCTGTAACTGTTGCATTTGGAGCCCTAGAACTGTTACAGAATTCTAGCAGGAGTGTTTTACAAATGTTCCTTCATTCCAGAGTTAGAAGGACATTAAACCAGGGCTAAATTTCTCAAGGCATGTCTACACAGCAGCGTTATTTTGAAATAACAAAGAAAGTGACTACACAGCAAGCCTGACATTTCAAAATAATTTTGAATGGGCTTCTAATTCCGAGTTCTGTAACCCTTGTTTCACGAGGAATAACGCCTATTTTGAAATAGTTATTTTGAAATAGGGTGTGTGTGGATAAGACAGCTGTGGTTATTTTGAAATAAGTGGCCTCCGGGGCTTCCCACAGGTGACCTGGTAGCCACACTGTCCACACTCACCAGAACTCTATAGTTCCCCTTCCCCTGTAGCCCTTAAAGCTGCAGGCACAGGGGAAAGGGCTTGTGGCACAACACAGGCCCTGCTAGCCCTGTGCCACACAGCAGCGCCCAGCTCTGCCCTCCCTGCTGCCATGGCAGACACCAGCGCTGCATCTGAGGCCCCCACAGCTCTCAGTCCAGCTGCAGCCAGCTCTCAAGGCCCTGCCCAGGGATGAAAGAGGAGGGCCCCATCCTGGTCTGGTGCAGAGATCCTGGATCTCACTGAGGTCTGGGGAGAGGAGGCAAACCTCCAGGATCTCTGCACCAGGTGCAGGAATGCAGCCATTTATGGCCAGATGGCCAACAGCCTAGGCCAGAAGGGACATAACCACTCCTAGGTGCAGGCGAAGGTAAAGGCAGGCCTATATCAAGGCTAGAGAGTGCAGCTCCCACTCTGGGGGTGGCACCCCACTCCTGCCCCTATTTTGAGCACCTCCACTGCATCCTGGGATGGGGATCAGTCCCTTCCCTCCCTCCCCTTGTTGTGGATTCTGGACTGGAGATGCCTGTCTCCAGCCTCTCGGAGGGTGTGGCTGCAGATGAGGAGGAGGAGGAGGTGCAGGAGGAAGAAGGTGAGGAGGCCAGCACCGACACCATGCCTGCTAGCCAGGAGGTCACACTGTCCCAGGAGCAGTTACCTCCCTCCCAGGATGTATCCCAGGGCTCAGATGAGGCCGGGAAAGGCCCATCAGGTGAGTTCCATACTTTCCTTAGACACACACAGGGAGGAGTTAGGGGGTGGCGAGGGGCTGCGCACCCCTCACCTGGCCTTCTCGGCTTGGGGATCGCACAGCAGCCAGTGCACATAGGTGCACATGGAGCGGCAGTCCAGAGCAGACAGCCTCAATGAGGCTGCCACACAGCAACCTTGTGCTGTTGCTCACAGGGGTCCTGCACAGGCCTGCTTTTCTCCCAACCTTCCAAGACACCACTAAGGAGGATGGGGTCATGGACACACACACAGCAGTGCCACACACAGCACACAGGCATGCCCACACTTTTGGAGTGGCATCTACTCCCAGACAAGTGCAGCAAGGCAGAGGACACTGAGCCCCTGCTAGGGGAACCTGCTGGGGGGAGGAAGTGGGGTGAACCTCAGTAGCACCCTCCCTAGAAAGAGGAGTCTGCTGCTCACACACGCCTCCCTCACCACTCTCCCCACATCCTCCAGTGTACAGGGATACAAATCCTCTCCCTGTGGGATGCTGCCACTGCCGAACCCGGTGTGTGTGCGGAACAGATGGAAGCTGAGCCGCCCTGTCACCCCCCACCTCCTGCCCTCAGGCTCCTGGCCTGTCTGGCACCTTCCCTTGCCTGCTTGTTCCAGGGTCATGGGGAAAGCAAGACCCCCCTCCCAGGACATCTGGGCCCCTGCAGGAAAGGGCCCACTGTCTAGGCCACAGATGGACTTGCTCAAAGCATTTTGTCTTCATCTGACCCAAGACCTTTCAGTGTCACCTCAGAGGGCTTCGTGCACCCTGTCTCCTGGGATGACTGTCCTTATCACTTTTCTTCACAGCTGGACCAGCTGTGAGTGAGGCGCGAGCCACATCTCTTGCGCCCGCCTCCCAGCCTCACGAGACCCACAGGTGCTGGCGATCCCAGGAAAACTTGTAGTGAGAGCACATTGCCAGGCTACATGCCCTGAAGCTGTCTCTGGAGCAACAGGACCGCAGACTGGATTCAGACCCAGAACGGTACTGTGCTACTTGGCAGGAGCTGTTGCAGCAGGCCTGGAGTGTGTGTGTGGTTTTCACCACCACTGTTGACCACCTGGGGTCACCATAGAGCGGTCCAACAGCTGCCCTCACTCCTCCTGCCCCAGTTCCTGCCCTCACCCCTCTGGCTTCTCCCCCTAAGCCCTGTGGCTGCCGAGGGCCTTGCACACAAGGTGGTGGGAACTCCCGAGGCAGGTGCCAGTCCCAGACCCATTCCTGAGCTTCTCCTTCTCCCTCGTCCCCCTTCCCCCTCCCACCTGTCAGGTTCTTTCTCCAGCGCTTCCCAGTTACATTTACCTCAAATTAAAAAAAACAGTTTATTCTTTCCAAACCAAAAAGTGAGGTTTATTGTTCTGCAGGGGAACAGGAGGGAAAGGAAGGTGGAAAGGGAGGGCAGGGGAAGGGAGGGATGTGGGAGGAAAGGCACAGAGGGGCACTGCAGAGGCCCCGGGAAGAGTCTCACAGTGCTATTTCAATGACCATTTGTAGTGTAGATGTGCTATTTTGAAATAAGCTATTTCAGAATTTTTAATCCAAAATTGCTTATTTCAAAATAAGTGTGTAGTGTAGACGTGCCCTGAGTATTTTCTAAGTATGGGTGTGAGCTTGTGGAAACTTCTACATTTTTCCTTCTGAAACACTTAGAATTTTTTGTTTGACAGGAAATTTGGAAATCTCAAACTGTGTGTCTTTTGAAAGGTTTCAGGACCCAGAAGCAGAGTCTTAAACCCCCCCCGCCCCCCAGCCGCAGGACTCAGCCATGTAGCTGGGGTTTTGTGGGCAACTCTCATATAGCATTGCCCTGAAAATCAGCATTGAAAGCTAATGAAGTTTTACAAAATTATCTAAACAGGCTGCTTCCCACATCCCCTTTCCTGTGCATTGTCTTGTAAAGTGACTCTGGCAAGTACTTCTTTTGAGAGAATTTGAGCATAATACGGTTTGTTGGTGCAATGGGTTAATGCAGGTTAACTTGCCTTTTATTCTGCAGATCCAAAGATGGATTCTCCCCTCAGCTGTTGGTAGTCCATCATGTCCAATGATGATGTCAACTGAAAGAGATGAGAATGTGCAAAGAACCTGTGCGGGAAAGTGTTTAAAGTGGAAAAGCTGTTGCACAGGGGCAGTTCTACTCTCTTGGCCTCAGAAGCCTGGTTCCAGTGGTACAAAAAGTCGTCATGGCTGGAGACTTCCTAGGCTGCAGTGGATGGCCATGTCATGTCCTTCGCTCAGTGCCTTGTCACATCCTTCACTCTCCACAGAGTGTTGCAGAACCGCCTTCCTTGTTGTTGGATCTCACTATTGATCTTATCCGCACAGTCCGCCGGAGCTGACTTTGCATGCTGCGGTAGGCAAGTCTCTATCTCACCGAAGGTCTCAGACCTGTTGGCTACCCTCACCTGGGATAGCCCGCCTGTCAAAGCCGTTTATCGGGGTGTGGCCACTGTGCATGATACAGCTTCTTGGAGCCACAGGTGAGAGCTGAGTGCCAGGTGGGGACCAAAGGTGCATGAACTGTCCCTGAAGAGACATGACAAGTCCCCACACCAGAGGTGCTACCCCTCCCTGGGCCCCCCAGACACCCCAGCTACCCCCTCAGCTACCATCCCTAAAAAGCCCTAGATAAGATACCCCTTCACTCCCTTACAGTAATTTCAAGAAAACACATCTGGCTTCCTGGGAAGCAAAGAGAAATTCTCCCAGACACTGGAGTGCCAGTGCTACCCTGGGCTTAAGAGAGGGTGCTGCTGCCCTCATCTACCATCTTCTCCACATCCTCTTCTTACCATCTCCACTTAATACTGTGGTGTAGTTTTGCTTTGATTTGAGGCAGTGTGGGAGCTGCCTCTCTTCCTCTGCTCATTGATAAACTCATTTGGCTCAAAATTCCAAATTGACAAGAAATGTTATTCAATTTATAATTGAATACTGTCATGTTTTTCCTTCTGAAACCCTCAGAATTTTTTTACAGGAAATTTTGAAATCTCAACATTTTGTTCCATTCTAAACAAATTGTCAGTTGTGGAATCTCTGTCACTGGAGGTTCTAAACATCAGGTTAGACAATCACCTGACAGAGATGGTCTAGTTATTACATAGTTCTGCTTTGAGTGCAGGGGACTAGACTAGATACACTTCTCTGATTTCATGATTCCTGTATGTTAAGGATTTTTACACTCCCTGTGAAACTGATACTCCATTTTTCCAACAAGCTCTAATTAGCAGAGGTCATCAGAGTGTAACATAAATAATAATTTGGTCAGGGAAATGCAATACTGCCTTAGAACTTGTAAGATACAACATCACTTTTAAAATATATCATCTCTTATGTACAGACTCTGATATTGTTCCCCTGGAGAATGTTACAATGAATTTGGCCACGAGAGTTCAAAACTATTATTACAAAAGTGGGCCCAAATAAATCAACTAAGCAAGGTTAAAAATCTGTGATACTAGGATTTCCTTTGCTGTAGCCATCCTTACTGCCGTTCACTTTTATTATATTTTTTTAAGTCAATGTATGAGAGAATCTTTCTACAAATAACCTCCCTGATTCTGTCTGTAAATGAAGTTTAAGAGGATATAAATAGTTGAGGGTATATATTTGACTAGAAAGGCTATTCTTACCAGTCCACTGTCTTTTTGTCGCTATGTGATTGGGTTTTAGGCAGAGGAAAGGGAGTTTAGAACTCTCAGACACTATTTCTTTTGTTATCAGTCACACAGTCCTAGCTTTCTTTGATGCACTTGATAACAAGTGATCTCTCATCACTCTAGGAAAAAATTTGAACTAGATTAAGGCCACTTAAGTTCACTTCTAGAAAGTGACTATGTAAAAAAAAGGGTACCTTGTACAGCAGATCTGTTCCTTGTATGTATTCAGAGCCAAAGCAGCTGAATTGGGGGAAAACAGTTTTGTTTATTGCTATTCCTAGTTAACATTGCAGAGCCAACACATCTTACAGGCTACATCTACGCAACGAGTTTTCTCAGCAAAAAATATGCTAACGAGGGACTCATTTGCATGAGTCGCGATCTCATTGCATATTTTCTGCTGATCTGTTTTTGAGCTGGGATTTTTGCGCAAAAACAAGCAGTGTGGACGTTTCCTTTTGGCGCAAAACCCCTTTTTTCCGCAAGATCCTTATGGCCCAAAAAGGGGGTTTTGCGCAAAAAGGAAACGTCTACACTGCTTGTTCTTGCGCAAAAACTCCAGTGCAAAAACAGATCTGCAGAAAATGTGCAAATGAGATTGCGACTCATGCAAATGAGACCCTCATTAGCATATTTTTTGCCGAGAAAACTCGTAGTGTAGCCACAGCTATCATTGTTTAGACAGTCACAGCTGTCTTCTGCTACTCCTCCTGTATCAACAGAATGGTTCATTACCTTGCAATCAGCTACACCTGGCCAAACCACAGAGGGTAAAGGGGTTGCACAGGTGTCACCGAAAATGCAACCTGAAGACAATGGGTGTTACACAGCTGACACTGAAGGCTCAACTTGTCCTGACTCACCTTTTTGGTCTGATCCCAGACTCTGATGCTATGTGATACTTCAGGGCGCTCAGTTAAAGATATCCCTCCCCTCATCTGTCAAGCAACTACATTCAACACAGTGCCCTTGAGAGACAATACAGGACCCCCTCCAGTAGCACTTTTACCGGTAACCCTTGTGCCAGCTGGCATGGGCAGCAAGAAGGGCCGGGTTCAATATCTAGGGGGATCCTTTTCAACAGTGTCCCACAGAACTGGTTTGAGGCCTCATGTTAGCTTCTGGGTGCTTCTCAGGGGCTATTATTCCCCTCTCACAAGCACAGCATCTAAGGTAGAAAGAGGTTTTTTAAAATAAAAGTAGCCTAGCATTGATCTGGGAAAATGGCACAAGCAGGATTTATTAACATAAAAGTATGAGCAAGACACCCACACTCAGACTGCACTGGGCAGCACCTTTTGTTTCAGGCTCTCAAATGTACCACCAAACTTCCTGTAGCGTACCCCCCTCCGACTTAACACTCCCATTTGTCCCTGCTCAGTGCACGCTCCTCGTCCAAAGGTGCTGCTGCACCATGGCGCAGGGGTGGTGGTGTAAAAAATCATCTCTGACATCCAGGCGCCTGTTGGATGCTTGTCAGTTACCTTCTGCCACCACCTGACTCTGTGCTGTGACCTCTGTGGGTCAGACTTTAAGTGATTGTCAGCACTTGGTTATTTTTTGCTCTGAGCGGGCTGGGCAGAAATGACGTCCCACCGCACAAGTGATTTCAGCAGTGATTAAGCACTTAAACTAACAAAAGGGCCCCAATGAAACCTAGTTAGCTCTATCTTTATGCAGTGGGGAGGAAAAGGTAAAACCAGACTGGGACCTTTAGGAAGAATCCACGCTTCCTGGCTAAGACACATGTTCCCATCTCAGCAACACTGATAATGGCATTTCACTACTCCTGCATTCAGCACTAAAGTGACTGGTGACCCACCACTAAGGCAAAGTTGATTACTTTGAGCAACACAGTGCTGTCTGCTGGATACCTAAACACAGTAGGTGTGTTCATGTCAACAGAGTTTGCCCCTGAATTCTCTCCCCCTCCGAGCTGACTGTCAGGGGAAGAGTTCATTCAGACCTTGCTTGCAAGCCTATTCACTTTTCAGACACAAATTCTACTTTAAGTTTACAGCCAGTGCTAAGGATACATTCCTGAATTTCAGGAAAAGTCTAGCAAATAGGACTGAGGTTTCCATGCACTCTATGACCTCACCTATAGTTTTCAAAAAAGCTCTAATCAGTCATCTCTTGCAGCATAGTTTCTGAGGTCATAAAAGCGATGGACCCAAATAAAAAAATGAGATACAGATTCAAACTTCCCCAGTGCTGAGGGGATGGTTAGAGCTGGGGTGGTGGTTGATGCAACTTTACCAATAGGTCTGTTCTTAACTTTCAGCTGTTGCAATGAACTGTCAGTGCAATTGAACATTGAAAAGTGACGAAGTAAAACTGGTATTTTCCTTCTCCACACGTGCCCTTTATAGCTTACTGACAAAAATATTTTTACTGCTGCTTTTACTGCAGAGACATAACAGCTCTTAAAGAGGAAGCTGGGTTCATTTTGCTTTCTACTTCATTTATGGTCTTTAGCTAGGGTCCGATTTAATTGCTGGAGTTGTTAGAAAGTTGAAACAACAACTTTATTTAAAGGTACCACTTTGATTTTTCAATTCTGTCTGTTCACAAAATAATCTGTTCACCTGCAAACTTTTATGATGCCTCTAAGGGAGAATAAACAGAAGGCCATCATGCCATTTTTGAAGCATTTTTGTCTACAGCTTGTACATGCTTTGACTGAGGTGAGACAGTTTTGTTTTGTTCATGTTGCTGATACCTGTAACTTGTCCATTCTCCTGTGGAGAGTTGAACCAATTCTTAAACATGCTCTCATGCTAGGCCTTTGGTACACCAGCGAAGAGGTAGTTGCATTCCCCATGATACTAAGAAACATGGAGGTAGTAAATAAATGTCAGATTTCTTCCTGTTACCTTGTTTAAAGTATTTTCTGCCCTAGACCCAACGGATG
The DNA here is from genome assembly GCA_032595735.1 of Pelochelys cantorii. Lineage (NCBI taxonomy): Eukaryota > Metazoa > Chordata > Testudines > Trionychidae > Pelochelys > Pelochelys cantorii. The sequence continues at coordinate 67,979,383 of CM064328.1, forward strand.
CAAAATAATTTCCTCAGTTAGGTCTCTGCTATGGTAGTCTGCTTAATACTGTTTCCAAGAGCAGGCCCATTCTTCTCCTCTTCACAAGCAGCAAGGAAAGGAGCCAGGTCTGACTTCACTATGAAGGTAGGTTGAGGTAAGCTGCCTTATGTCAATCTAGTCAGGCATGTATCTACAGTTAAATGTGTCTCCCACCAATCTAAGTGGGATTGGTGGGACACACATTTAACTGTAGATACATGCCTGCACCCTGAGCAGTGTTCAGCCATGGTCGATATCTGGCAGTTGATGTGGTGTGAGTGCAGACATTGCATTACCTTTGTTGACCCTAATAGTCTGCCAGCAGAAGTCCCACAATGCCCAGCACTGATGAGTCTAGTCACAATTGTTCATTCCACTGCCCAGAGGTCATGCATGTTGCAAGCACCACCCACCCCCAGTTAAAACTCCTGCGTTCTTTTGAAATGCCTTCTTCTAGTTACCATAGTTTTGGATTAAAAACACTCCAGGTAACAGCCAGTAGAGAAAGGGGACAATTGTTACAGTTCGCTGCAGTAGGCACTAGAGAATGGCGGGACACAATCTGTTATTCCCTTCTCATAGCCTGCAAGCCAATTTACAGCTGCTTTTTGTTACTAGGACTCAGTCTGGTAGCCTGTTGCCTGAGAGACTATGTCAGAAGGACAGGGAAGATCTGGAAAGAAAGAAAGAAGGTTGGAAATGGTTTTGGGTAAGAGCTTGACAGATTTTGTACAGAAGTATAGTAATGGTCCTTGGAAGCCTGGAGCCTTCACTGGCCCCAATATGTTCCTGCAGCCCTGTAAAAGAGAAAAAAGGAAGAAGCTAGCCTAAAGGTGGAGTCAGACTGCCGTAGGGCTACGACTGACTCAGGTACCACCGATAGCCACAATGCAGAAGCAAGTGCGTGTGAGAGAGCGCCTGGGGCATGAAGTGTGTGACTGGAAAAAGCAGGCAGAGGAAAGCAAAGCAGGAGTTGGAACCTTGCTGAAGGACTCTCAGAACATGGCCCAAGCAGACCCCAGCGAATGCAAGAGCCAAATTTGTGCCTTCCAAGCAGAGCTGGGAGGGCAGAGGGAATAGTGACTGTGAGAAAAAGGGCTCATAGCCTAAGGAAGAGAAATGGGTCAAGAGATCCTATGTGTATCTTCCTTATTGTGACTATGAGAAGGATGATTCTAATGAGTTTCCTCTAGGCCCCTTTGGGCCATCCCCATGTGGATCTTTGCTCCAAACTCCAGGAAAGCTGTAGAAGCCCCCTGCTCAAAGCTGCAGAAGCCCCAGCAATAAACACCATGGCCAGAAATATTGGGCCCCAAGAACGAGAGGAACAGGTAGAGGCCAGGCCTTTCTCCCCTGACCAGGTTGGGCCACAGGGAAATTAGCTGGTCTGTTAAACAAGAATATAGCCCTTAGGTGGCTGGAGGGGATAACTGACACCAACTGCTGATCTCACTTGTCAGCTTTGGTCAAGGAATGCATGACCTCAGTCATCCCTCTGGACCCTCTACTAGAAATGATGACCAAAGGGAGGTGATAAAGGCCCTGTTCCTGGGAGAAAGCCCTGTCGCAACATTACATCAAGGGAAGCAACAGGCAGGAGAGAGACCAGAAAGCAATGCGGATAGAAAAAAGCTGGATTTTAAACATTCCGGGTTGAGGGCACCTGACAACCTGGCTGTGCCAGTTGTGATTTTAACAGACTTTGATCCAAAGGTTTCTCTCCATGATCCATATGGCCATGGCAAGTAGGGACCCAGAAATTACAGTGCTAGGAGAAATAGTGGTTTGGGGCCAGAAAAACCTGCGAGGCACAGAAGGAGAGTTGATAAAGTAGCTGCAATAGCTCTCCCAGGCAACACCATTGGAGTAGGCCAAGGAAAAGTAGGAACAGAGAAAGAAAAAAAAAAAAAAGATAGGCTGTATGAAAGAACCTGCCAATTCCTGGTGGACAGAGATTTGGAGAAGGCTCTTGAGGTATGAATCAAGGAAAATAATAGATGAGTTACTTACTCCAAATTCTCACTGAAGCTGGCTGAACATAAAGGGAAGACTCTGAGTGCACCACCTGTTGACCCCTGTAAGGAGGCTGGGCACCTCACACTGCTAGTGGATTGGGATAAAAGGCTGCCATTTGTTCTGCTGGCCACAAGAGGATCTGTGCCATTGCATGAAGTAACCCCCGTGAAAGCAATGACTGGAAGAGACATCACCTGCCAGAACAATAGTGAGTAGAGGGAACACAGCCTGACAACCTGCAACCCCACATCCTCCAGGACCAGTGGATGCAACAGCTGTCAAAAGCTGTGGCTAGCACTCAAAGGCAGGTTGCAAGAGTCTTCGGAACAAATGTTCAGAAAATGGATATGAGAATGGGTCCAATTCTAAATCCTCAGGAACAGCAGATAGTGGATATGGTTACATAGTAATTCGTTAAGGAAAGAGTCTTATGCTCTCAGTCCAGTTTAGGCAGACTCTGTCAGAATAGATAATAAAGCAAGTCCCACAGTCTAGAAAGGAAAATAAGGAAAGAAAAATATTCTCAAGTGGTTTCACGTCTCGCAGGTGAAATGTTGGAAGGGAGATAGGCCCAGCAGGCCCTAATCAAATTAGGAATGATAAATTTGTTGACTTCCGAGTGGATGGTTGAAGCACATTGGGAGCCCAAAAGTCCCTTGCATGGCGAGAAATGACTTGGATCCAAATGATGTAAGGATGTTGGAAAATACTGGAGTTGATGCACTCCTCTGTGCTGCTTTTGATCGTATTTGGATTCACACCTCCTCTGGTGGTGTGAATTCAGAACCTGTTGTATTCAATTACAAATACAAAGTGTATACGGTTCACTTTACATTTATTTTTATTACAAATATTTGCACAGTAAAATTTTTATTTCTCAATTCATCACATGCAAGTACTGTAGCGCTGTCTCTTTATCATGACAGTTGAACTTACAAATATAGAATTATGTCCAAAAAAACCTGCATTCAAAAATAAATAATGCAAGACTTTAGAGCTTACAAGTTCACTTCGTCCTACTTCTTGTTCAGCCAATCACTCAGACAACCAAGTTTGGTTACAATCTGAAGGTGATAGTGCTGCATATTTCTTGTTTACAGTATCACCTGAAAGTGAGAACAGCTGTTTGCATGGCACTGTTGTAGCTGGCGTTGCAAGATATCTATGTGCCAGATGTGCTAAAGATTCTAATGTCCCTTCATGCTTCTACCACTATTCCAGAAGAAATGCATCCATGCTGATGGTGGGTTTTCCTTGATAATGATCAGTGGGGGACAGCCCTCAGGCAGAGGGGCAGGGACATGGGCAGCCAACCCTGAGCGCTGCTCAGACCGTGGAGCACAGCCCCAGCACCACCCTGGAGCATGCAACAGACTGCTCTGGCCGTAATTTAAATGGCCTGGGCCATCTGCCTGCCACCGCTCTATTAAGGCAGCGGTGGCGGCAGCAGGCAGGAGCCCCAGAACCTTTAGAATCGCCAGGCCCTGGGGCAATTGTCCTCTTTTCCCTCTTCTATCAGCAGGCCTGGTCATCTTATTCAGATGCCACCAGCCGAAGGTTGATTTTTGGTTTTGGGAGGTTCAAGTTCAGTAGTTTCAGCATCACAATGCTGCTCTTTTGAGATTTCTGCAAGCATGCTCCACATCTTGTCCCTCTTAGATTTTGAACAGTGCTTCAGATTCTTAAACCTTCGGTCGAATGCTGTAGCTATTTTTAGAAATCTTACACTGGTACCTTCTTTGCATTTTGTCAAATCTGCTGTGAAAGTATTGTTGATGCTGGATCATCCTCCAAGACTGCTATGAAGTGAAATATATGGCAGAAAGCAGGTAAAACAGAATGGGAGGCATATAATTCTCCCCCAAGGAATTCAGTCACAAATTTAATTGATGTATCTTTTTTAAAGAGCATCATCAGCATGGAGGCATGTCCTCTGGAATGGTAGTCGAAGCATGAAGGGGCATGAGACTGTTTAGCATCTCTGGCAGTAAATACCTTGCCATGATGGATACAAAAGTGCCATGAGAACACCTGTTCTCACTTTCCGGTGACACTGTAAATGAGGTGGCAGCAGTATTACCCATTAATGTAAACAAACTTGTTTGCCTTAACAATTGGCAGAAGTAGGACTGAGTAGACTTGTACACTCTAGTTTTACATTCTTTTGTTTTTGCATGCAGTTATGTAACCAAACCCTCCCCCCCACATTTGTAAATTACGCTTTTATGTAAAGAGATTTCAATTCACTTCATATAAATATTGAAGTGCAAAATACTGTTTCTTTTATCATTTTCATAGTGCATACATTTGTTATAAAAATATTAAAATGAACACTGTACACTTTGTATTGTGTGCTGTAATTGAATCCTCCCAATTAGATATTCACAGTATCATTTGCAATAAGTTTACCCAGACTGAGAAAGAGCTGTGGTCATAAGAAAATAAGAATGGCCATACTGGGTCAGACAAAAGGTCCATCCAGCCCAGTATCCTGTCTGCCGACAGTGGCCAATGCCAGGTGCCCCAGAGGGAGTGAACCGAACAGGTAATGATCAAGCGATTGTCCTGGTGGAAAATGGTAAATTTCACTTAGGATCAAATATTTTGGAAAATAAAAGTTTGTGTTACTAATATCAGAGGCAGAAATAAGGTAGATTTCATTCATTGTAGCCTCAACATTAATCAAATGGTGACGGAACTGATAGATCATCGAGTATGGTAACAAAAGCCCTCTAGGGATGGACAACAGTAAAACTGGGAGCCTGTTTAGAAGAACCTGAGGTTGGACATGAATACAGTAAGACTGCCCTGGTACCGCAGAATGTGTGTGTAGAAGTAAGAGGGAAAATGTCATTTGCAAATTAATCTCTGGCCGTGTGTGTCTTAGAAGCTGGTACCTGGTATGTACAGTAAGATCCAGGGTAACAACCTTTGTATGAGTAATTTCTGCCCCACCATGCAAAACTACCCAAAATACAGCACTCTTAACATCGGGTAGTTGTATGCTAGGATACCTACCAATGGTGCACTGCACCATTCATGAACATAATCACTTCTGGTATGTGGGGCACTGCTGCAAGGGGCCAGAGAGGCACATGCACAAACAATATACTGTGGTGGCTATACGGCAATAAAGCTTGTGTTAACAAAACTTTGTAGCATAGAAGTGGCAGCAGTGCATGAGATCATCTGGGAGGACCACATTAAAACTCTCTACAGCATGCTCCACTTCATCCAAAGTAGGGATCTCAAACTCCCAGCCTTTGGACCACCATCAGCCAGAGTGATTGCACAATCTGGCTCAAAACTCCTGGAAGGCTGCGGAGGGATGTCTGTTATGGTCCCCAAGCTCCTTCCCTTCCCACCATCAACCCGCCTTCTTCCCCCATCCCCAAGGACATGGCTTCTGGTACGGCAGGAACCATGGGAAAGTGGAGTGCACTGGGCAGGACGTGTGGGGGGGAGGGCACAACCTCCTGCTCATCTCCGACACTGCATCCTCAGAGAAGGGGTGCTATGGGGTAAAGGGCAGAGTGATGGCAGGAAGGGGCTGCGTTTGGGGGACAACAGACAGCTTCCCTGAGAGTCCTGAGCCAGATTGTACTCCAGGTCTGGCTCGGGATTGCTCATGTTCTGGAAGTTTGAAACCCCTGCTCTAAAGAAACCCTCAGAGGCAAGCAGTATGTTTTAATGCTCTTCTGGAAATAGGGGAGGAATGAAACGAGCAAGGAGCTACAGAGGGCACACTCCCTTGTCAAATTATCACTGCATACGGAATATTTCACGATTTTGGTGGCAGCTAGAGTGTGAGCCATACGGTGTGCAAGCTGATGTAAGACACTTAATTCCCTGCCCTCACTCTCAAGAGCAGCCTGCATGCAGCTGTTATATTCTCCCTACCCCAGCCCCATGTGAGGGTGGGAGCGGTTGGGGAATAGGAATAACTGACTTAAAACCAGCTGGGCACAGCTGTGCTTATGGATTTATGCTGCACCAGGCTTCAGGGTATTTCCCCCATCTGGAAACCAGCAGAAGCAGGAGGCAAGATTGTGACTGTCATACTTACCTCCTGCTATCTGTCCTGGCCAGCATGTGGGGGTGGTGATGGTGGTATGTTTCTGCAGAAAAGATACTAGATTCTCAAGTTCAACGTATATGATGGTATAACCAAGCATCCCCTCAGTCCTAGCCTACTGCAGCTTTTAAGAGCCATACAAAACCCACTCCTGGGGGCACAGATAAGGGAAATAGAGCCCAGGACCTAGCTGACCCTTCTGTTCTAGATGCAGCAGGTGGAGCAATCTCACCCAACTTGATATCCTCTAATTGTACTGAAACCAGATAGGGAGAATAGTCCATTCATACAGCCAGAAAACAGATTCAGATCTTCCAGCTTCCATTCCTCTCTGCCATTCACCATGTATAATGTTGGTTAGGTCATTCCACATTTTCATGCCTCTATTTACCCATACGTAAATCACACCAAAACCCTTCTGTGCTCTATTAACTAATTTTGCAAAATACCTTTGAGATCCAGGAACGTAATTGCAAAGCATAAATAAGGAAAACCTATTACGAAGTGTAAAACACAATATTGTGAATGAGAATTGTGAGAGATTTCAGTAAGGTAGGATTGTTAAAGACATTATTTAGTCTAAATTCAGTTCCATTACATCACCCTGATTAAAACTGCCAGCCATGTACAGAGGCACGAAAAAGATGGCACAGTTTAACTGTGTGGAGCAGATGGAAAGATTTGTTGCACACTAAACTGACCTAATTCCTCAAATCAGCCAGATTAGAGAAGGGATTAAAAATGCTCAAACTGACACACACTCACTGCCAGGCATAATGCAAACAACTGCAACCTGTTTGAAAATCCCACGCACCCCAGTCAGTGAAAATATTAAAGCTGACTACCACCAACTTACTTCACAACAATCAATTCTGGAAAGTATTTAAATCCTTTAAAAAAAAGTTTTAAACACCTTTGTTACCTGGCTTAGCAGGATTCCTCTCCCTAACCCCTAGACTGGGAAACTCCTATTCCAGGGATTGGGAATGTTCTCCCCACACTGTTCCCATTGTTACGTTAAGTATATTTTGAACATGGCATCTGAGAATCCCTTGGTAGGACAGGCAGTCTAGGGCAATGGGACAGTGTTGGGATAAAGTTACTGTTATCCAAGAACAGGGAAACAGCATGCTCAATGGATTGATTGCAACTGCCTATGTACTCCAGTGAAGCTTCTCCCACAAAAGGATGTGTCTTAGGAAACGCACCAGGTAAATGTCTTCAGAATAGATTTGTCGATGTTGACATACAGCTGTGGTGGGAACTGTTTCTCCACTGCTGTCCCTCCAAGTGCATCAAGGAAAACAGTAATTTACAGTGGTGGAACCCTCTGCTTCCCATGAGTTGTGGGATTCCCTCACAGATCATGGATGCCGTGGAAGTGGTGGGGCATGACAAGTCTGTTAAAGTCTTTCAGCTTTTATTACTTTGATTCCTGGTAATGTAGTACACCCCTGTAGCAGAAAGCCACACTGATCATTCCCACATCATATGAAATCATTCACCATTTTATGTACAAGTTTTGAATTACAATCATCTTTTCATCAAAAACCCACCCAAAAATAAAGCCTAGTAAAGCATTTTGGTAGAACTGCACAATATACTGAAGCATTCTTTCATTAGACAATATCTTACACAACACATACTTTGACAAAAAATGCAGAACCTATTACTGTTTTGAGATGGAGGCGGCAGTGTCCAGACAAAACTAGATGTTTCACATTCATGAACAGAGGGAGAGTTTTAACTGAATAGGTGACATGAAAAATGTCGTGAACACTCCAAAACAGTTGAACAGAAAAAAGTAAAAGCACATTTCTAAACAACTTTAAAGCAAAAGCCTCTTGAAAATACTAACGTCACAGGAAGAAATTGTTAATTCTTCTTAGTCATTGCTGTCCTATTGGTTTTTGGGGGAAGATGTGGGGCAAATACATTATTGGTGGAATTAGGGAAGGGAAGATTTAAAGGCAAGAGAACATAAGCTCTATATTCCCTCTGGAAAATAGATAGTTCTGCCATTCTAAGTAGTGAATGGAGCTGAATTCCATAAAACATACAGTACTTATTTTACACTGAGACCCTTTTCAATGTAAACTTAAAAAGTAATTTATGTACCATTAAATGAAGTTAGCATTGCTTTCTTTCCATTATTCTAATTTTGCCATAAAGTGACTTTGTACATGGAGTGTAAATATTAATTTATTTAAAAATGTTTCATTATGACATAGAAGAACCTCAATAACTGTCTTTGGAAATGATTTTGCAATTATTAACCATGCATGTGAAGTCAAGCATTAGTATTCATTCTACTCTACCTCATGCTTAAACACATGCTAAGAAGCTGCTGAACACAGACTGTGTCCATTTTGGTAGATGGACAGATGTATGCAAACAGCAATGCTTTGGATCACTTGTGCTATTCCTAATACTACAGTTATTTTCTCTGCCAATTACATTTTGCTATAAATATGTGTGCCCTTAAGTTGATCCCAATATCAGTTTCAGCTAACTAATCAAATTATCTGCTAAGGTTTCGGGAATGATAACCCTTCCTTTATTTAAATAAAGTGACGGAAGGTTTTTAACTCCAAAAGGGCTTGCCAATAATAGATTTATTTTAAAGTTAGAATGGCACAGTTTGGTAAGTTAGCCTTCATCTCTGATATTCTTACACACTGACAATAATATCAGAATTTATCAGAGGATTTTACAAAAAAGTATTTACCAAGTGCTATTAATGAACTCTTGCACCAATTTATTCATCTGAAAAGAAGCCAAACATCACAAACTTTTGATCATATTTCTGGTATTTTGTTGATACAGAGACTAAGTTTTCATTTTATATTTTCTCTCTGCAAAATTCATATTTGCAAAAGACTAATGTTATTAAAAGTGAGCCTGAGAACTTAATTGTTTATGATTCTATTAAAAAGTGACTAATTTGAAAGTTAGTTTATAATCCAGACAATCCATTTTCAGTGATTTATGCCCAAATAATCATGGTGAATATAGATATTAATCATTCTATGTTTCGTTTGAGTTCATTAAATGCGACTCTTTAGTCACAAAGACAGTAGGCATTCTGTGGTGGGCTTGCTTGGAACACTTCTCAAAATGACTGAAATAATTAGGATTCATGAAGCAGACTAAGCCATTTCTCTCATTTTCTTACCAGCTTCTTCCATCTGCATTCCCTACTCTCTATCATATTTTTGTATTTAAAAATAAAGAACTCAAATCCTCATTTCTTTATCCAAAACAAACTTATTTACATGTATGGTGAATACCGATGTTTTCTTTTCAGTATTTCAATAAATGGTCTAAAAGATCCCAATAACTAATATTAAGGGAATGATTATATAGAACTTTATATTCATTTGCTTTCTGAACTGTCTTCCAAAGATGCTACAGGCACAAAAGTTTTAAAGCTTAACACATGCTTCCACACATTTTGGATTTTTCTTCTTTTATACCAGAGAAACATTTTACTTAATGAATCACCCTCATCATTTTTTGTCCAGTATGATTAGGAGAAACTGCATGCCACTCCATTCCTCACCCAAAAAAAAAAAAAAAAAAAAAACCCAATAAAATAAAGAAAATACAGCCTTTTGCTTCAATTATTTTATGAATGCAAGATTACAAGAAACATATTAGTCAAAATGCAGGACTATCAAGCACTGAACCAGTGATGTTGGCATCAGTCTGACTACCATTTTGCACATGGAAAAATGCACTAAGATTACAAGTAAACGCATCACAAATGCACAATGAATTACTCTGGTCAATCAAGTTCAGGTCTGCAGCATGGTGCATGAGAAAATGACTGTCACTATAAATTTGCTTGAGATGAGACACAAGAACAAAACTACTCCAACAGAAGATTTTGTTTTGTTCTTATTGAGGTAACATCAGAAATTAAAACAAGATCTTCCAATTTAGCAGCCATTTTAATGCTTGTTAGGGTAGCCTTCACAGACTGAGCACATGTACAGCCACAGTTCACTGTATTTGTGTAAGCTGAGTCCTGGTGATTAATTCAAGTCACTGTTCTCCCACCTTGTTCAATGAACCTCTCAAACTCAATGTCCATCATAGGAAAAGAAAAATAAATGCCGTTCTAAGTGTAGCAGACAAATATAGGCATTCTGAACACACCAAGAAGCTAACACTCATGAGTTGTCATAATAAGGGATAATACAAGTCTTTTCTGTGCATATTTTTAAATTGAAAGGTCCCAGTGAATCATGATGTGCCTTGTCGTTTCTGTTGCTGATTTCTGATGACCTCTAACTGTTTTTTGCATTGCTGGTAATAAGTTGAAAGGCTTTTGTTTTCATCTAAAAGCTTTTTATGTTCTTGTACTAGACGGGATGTGTTTTGCTGGTCTTTTTCATCCTGGTCCAGTTCTGCTATTAGCTCTTGTCTAAAGATAAAAAAATGCCAGGATTAAAACATTACAGGAGAATAAAGAGACCCAACTCATTTCAAGTTTAGTACAATAGAATGGCCTTATAGTTAACCAACCCCTCCCCCCATCCCAACCCGAAAACCCATTTATTAATCTTTAGTTCAGTCTGGATATAACATACGTAGTAACGGTCTATTTCCAAATCAAAGCTACTGGTATGCAATTAAAACTAATTGTAAATCAAAATCCTAACAACTTATTTCATGCCTTTTTTATAATAGCTTTTCAGTTCAAATTAACGGAATCCAAAGTACTGCAGATAAATTCTTAAAACTTATTTAGACACCATTTCCCTGGATTCATAGCAAATAAGTAACATTTACAAATACACGAACTGAAAGATATGGTGCCTTAAAAATATTTACAGATACAAACACACATCTTCTCTATACATTATTCCAAACTATAGAATTATTTAAAAAAAAATCTCGCTAAGCAAAGGCTCTAAAACTACAATAAAGTTCATGCAATGGGACCTGCAAACAGACACACACCACTACTCTAAATTACTAGGACACCACATAGGTGAAGGAGTCTGATTGCTCAAAGCTCATTGCATAACCGAGTCCTAATGTCTTGCCATAATTCATTTAGACTTCGTCCCTGATCCTGCCCGTTTGTAGACATGCTTAATGTTAAGCACATGAAGTAATCCTACAGACTTCAGTGCGACTCACATGCTTAAGTATTTGCAAGATTGGAACCTTAAAACGTAAATTCAGTTAAAGAATGTTTTTTCAATTAATATTTATTAGTAATTGCTATTAACTATCACTCAAACCCTTCTCCCTAATAAAGCCTTAAATGAAAGGCAATGAGACAAACAGTACCTCCCGTGCACTAAGATTCACTTCTTGCCAAGAGAAAAAATAGATTTAGAAATAGTGAGATGAGACAAGTCAAGTGTAAGTTTAATTTTATGGCGAGAGTTATTAAGAAAAGCAGCGTGGTATAAACACTTTCCTATTTTTGCAGTTTAACTTTTGGAAAAAATGTTAAACTAAATGGTTTTTGAGTTGCACCCTTGTTAACTATTTTCACAACTATCATTTAAGATAACTGATGTAGTAAGTATTCAAAATGTATTCCAGAAACTGTTTTTAAAGGAGGAAAAAAACCTCAGTAGGCAAACTATTACTTTACAAAATAATTTATCTGGCAGTTAGCTAGAATGCATTTTATTTTACCATTTGTTTATAAAAGACCATAAGTTGCCATCAATGTTAAAAGACAACGCAGTAGAGAAGAAATTTAGTGACACTAATCCCCACTGAAAAATTTGTAATTATTGTAAGAAAGATTGTTATCCACAGCATACCATTTTAATTACTTCATTCACTAATAAAGAAATGATATCACTAACACAAACAATGTTTTTCCTTGAATATATATGGATAAATATTATGGATAAGAAAAGAAGAAAATTTATCAATAAAATGGAAGAATTTTGTGTTTGGATAGTCTGGAGAGGAAGGTGCAATGAACAAAAACACTCGCTTTTCACGGTGAGAGCCTAAAGTTAGGAAAAATAAAATCATCCTGAAAATAGGTAGTTACAGGATTTTCAGAAACAATATTATTTAAAAATATTAGGGGGCAGTGTCCCCTGCTCACTACACTCACCAACTTCCCTCTCTGGGGGTAAGCAGCCCGGCTCCCCCAACTCCGGCCTCCAGGGAGGGCCAGGATGAGGCATGACAGCTCTGGCCTACCCTGGCTCTCTCTCTCCCCAGCCGCCAGGCCCCTCCTGAGGCCAGGCCAGCCACGGCTCTCTCCCTACTCCCAGCCGCCATGCCCCCCCCTCCAGACCAAGGTAGCCCTGATTCTCCCCCTTCCCAGCCACAGGAGGGCTGGGCTGGGCTGAGCTGAGCTGAGGCTGGCCTGGCTCTCTCCCCTTGGCTGCTGAGGGGTTGGCCAAGGCTCTCTTTTCCCAGGGAAGGTCTGAGGCCGCCCTGACTCAGTCCCCCCTACCCTGAGGCTGCCTCAGCTCTTGCCCCCCCAACCTGCTCCACTCCCACCCACTGGCCCTGGCTCTTTCCTTCCCCCTGGCTGCCAGGGAGCAGGGCCAGGGCAAGGCTGGCCCGGCTCTCCACCCAACCTAAGGGGTATATGAAGGGACTGGGGTGCAGCTCCCACCCCCCTGGATCACCAGAGAGACTGCATGGCTTGCGGCTTGTGCCCCCTCCGAGCACCGGGGAGAGGGGTGGGAGGAAAGAAGGAGAAAGGCCATACAGCTCCTGGCTTTGGCCCCCCCTTCCCGGAGCACCAGGGAGGGGGATAGAGGCAAGGCTGTGCAGATTGTCCCACAGGAATAACTTGTTTTTATATATAGAGGGAGACTATTATTTTAAAATTCAGAACACGAGGGCAAATGGAAACCCTAACCCTCAGCATTCTAAGCTGAAACAGAGGAGCAAAGTTACCTTTGCCCATATTTTCTCCTCTTCTCCAATCAGAAGTCCCATTCTGTTCCCCTGCTCCTGCAACCTCCACTGTACAAGTGCTCTAGTCACCTCTCCTCTCTGGTCTACCTCCAATTAACATCAAAGGACAGCCTCCTTTTCTAGAGGGTTGAAAGCCTCACTCTTCCCACCTATCTTACCTCAGCCATTGGTTGGCAACTTGCTGGTTACTCCCATCTCCAACTTCAATGCTCCATGTATGCGACCTCCCCAACACTGCTTCCCAACGTTAGAAAAAGGTATGGAACCTACAGTACGGGGAGGCAGGGCAAACACAGATGTACTGAAGGCCAGAATTCTGACCTAGTGATCACTTTGGGTCCAATCCAGGAAAGAACTCAATCACATGCTTCAATTCAACTCTGTGACATCCATTAGATTACTCAGGTCCTTCAAGATAACGTATTTTGGGCAGATAGGAACTTAAATCCTTAGGGGCGAAAAGTCTTGCATTTGTGTTATTTAATTTTATCTAGTGATCAAAATTGATAGCGTGGTATAAAACTTTAGATACAAAGATGGGAAATTGGCCAGCTGCCAACATCCACAAAATGTAGACATTAGCCACCGTGTTAAGATACACTGGCAAAGTAACTACGCAAAAATTATATTTTAAAATGTAAATACATATTTTAATAGTTAACTATTATGAAATTAAATTGCTTTTCTTTTAAGGCTTATTGCAATTGCCAGCTAATGTAAGCAGCTGTTACTGATTGCCATACATAGGTGTTACAAGCTTTATAATGTAAAAATTTACAGAGGATATTACAGAGGACAAATATAACATACTTTTTTTCAGCTACTGTTAATAGATTTATGGTCAGGAGCACAAATATTCTGTAATTTTTGGGAATGTCATTTGGGAATGGTGCATTGATTTTTCTATATGAGAAATTTCTATATGAGAAATTACTGGATTAAAATAGCATTATTATTGTAAAGTAAAAATTTCTATATGAGAAATTACTGGATTAAAATAGCATTATTATTGTAAAGTAAAAGGAATCTGTACAGGAAAACAGAAAGCATTTACAAGCATTTTACTTACTTTCTCTGCAACAGCAATGCAATTTCTGTCTGAACTTTCATATATTCTTGTGCCATTTTACAGTGCTGTTCAAATACAGCCATAGATTCTTTGGAGTTTGGGCATGGTGCTAGAGGCTGAAAATAAATCAGACATGTTAAAATCTAATAAATTGATATCTCAATACATAGTGTGTTAGAATGTGTGCAATATATTTATACCAGCTTTCAGAAACTAGTAAGGTTTTAAAAATAAGTGTTAAACTCTGCCCTGGAAAATCTTACTGCATTGTTGCCAAAGCTGTATCAGACAAAACATCTTATTTTATTGCTCTACCACTTTGTAACAAAGGATGATGATCATCCATTGAACAAAACGTTTGGATGAGACTGCAGCATTTCATTCTATGACCTTGAGCAAATTTTGCATTCAGACTTTTAAACTAAGATTTCAATTTGTTTTAAGGATCATATTTTCCCAGGGTTTATTTTTAATAGCGTGATTAAATCTGAGTCAACCAATCTCAGGTTACAGAATAAGGTTCTTTAGTCATATTCAAAAGTTAGGCAGGACACAAACATCAATGAATATGCAAAACAATATTTTAGCTCATATTTATATAACAGGGGAATGTTTTAAGACTAGTTTAGACTGAATTTAAAATTCAAATCACTCATAAGATATACAATTATTACCTGTAACTGGTGATCTAGTGTAAGATATGCCATTGGGATGGAGTTATCTGACCCATTGGTATCTGTAACAAATACCACCATAACTATGATATATTTTTAATTGAGTTAACTGTACAATTCCATGTAGGACATTCATAAGAAACTACACTTCCTTATAAAATATGGAATATTACTTAACAAAACTAAACATGAATATGCAGAAAGATCATTTTTTTCTGCTTTGTGTTTATTAAAGTTAGTAGAAAATGACAACATTTGAGTATGATCTTTTATACAAAAAAAGAAACAGATTAAATATTACACCTTTATAAATTTGTGGATATCCTTTTAGTTGACATCTGCTAAATATGATCTAGGATACATTTCTCTTCAATGCTCTTAGGGAGAACAGATGAGTCATGTGGGGAATCTATAACATCTCTGTTGAGCCAGGGTGCTGTTGCTCTCTTCCAAAGCGATAGCACTATGGGCCTTCCCAGAACTTTCCCTCCAAACTACACCATGTGCTTCTGGAATCTTACATGCTTTACGTCTTCAGAAGCCCAAGATCTGAGGGACACAAGGCTATTGCTAAATCTTAAGATACAGCAGCAGGGTTAAGTGAAGAAACTACTGGGTTCCAGCACCGTGTGACTGCTATCAGGAGAGCAAATGGTAGAGGATAAGTGGGAAAGAAGTGGGCTGCTTAGTCATACCCCAAAAGCACCTGCTGTAAAGTAGGGATGGTGGTGGCAAAAATGAAAAGGTATTGCTCCTCAAAGACTACTGATCTCTAAAAGCAATTTCAAAAGATAAAGGACGTGGAAGTTCAGAAAATGAGAAACTGCCTCTCCCCACTCCCACCTTAAACAGCAAAATGAGAATTAGAGGATAATGACTAACCACAAATACCAAAAAGAGAGAGCTATAACTTTGCCCTAACATGAGAACTTTTTGAAATAGTTTTTGGATATCTTGCATTGTTTTCACAGTCAGATATATGCAAGCCATGAACTAAGACTATCCTTAGAAAGGAGCCAAGATTCTGGACTTCCCTTTCTGCATAAAATTTCTTTGGCAAATGTGTCAAAGTCTGCCCATCTTAGGATGTCATAGAGAACCCACTGTGTTAGTATACTGAAGTACTGATCCTTTTATAATGGTTTGTAAGCACTGGACTGAGTATAAGACTTCTTTAATAAGATTCCACTATTACATTATGAGCATACAACTATTTTATTAAAAAAAAAAAAAGTGATGCTATGGTAATCAGAAATGTTCACACACTTTTAAAATGAAAGTTTTTCTGCTAAGTTTTTCTGCATCACCTTGTAATTGCACATTATCACATACTCTCCCCCTCTTCTATCCCTCCAGAGATATGTGCCTGAATCTATCATGCTTACTTATCCTGAGGAGTACTTTATCTAAAAAGATGGCTCTCTGAAATCTAGACATGTATATTTATAATATTCACATACAAATAAAACAGGGTGGGGAAACTTTTTTGGGTCGGGGAACCACAGAAAAGCAAGTGTCCACACACAAGCGAGAAGCAAAAAAACCAAACAACTCTCCCCTCCCCCCAGACACAGCACATTGACCTGGCCCCCAAGTGAGAAAAAGAAAAAACCCCTCACAGATGTGACCCCAACTGAGAAGCAGAAAAAAGACACTCATCTCACTTTACCCCATGGAGCTAATGCACAAGCGGGGGGAGTAGGGGAGAAATTGAGGATCAGGACATGCCCCCAGGACTGGATTAACTCTTCAGGAGGTTTGGGGCCAATAGATTGTGGGGACCTCTACACTCTGGGGTATGGTCTGTAGGTGGGGTCTGGGGGGACGGGTAGAGTTCAGAAGTGAAGTACCAGTTGCAGAGCCTGGGATGGAGAGTGTGGGAGAGGGCAGAGCATGTGGGGTCTGGGCAAAAGGCAGGGTGCAGGAGTAGGCTAAAGATGGAGGTGTGGGGATTGGGCTGCCTACTTGGCACCACACCCAGGGAGCACAGGTGGCTCTGCATCACCCTGCACCTGCTGCTACTGGCCCCCCTACCACTCCCATTGGCTGCAATTTCCAGCCAATAGGAGCAACAGGGGTGGAGGCTGCAAGCAAACATTTGTTGCATGTTCTAAAGCGCTGAGCAGAATATTCTATTTATAGTAGCATCGTAGGAACATTAATTATTTTGCTTTTAATGAACTATAGCTAAGAACTGATGTAATTTCATGGAGTATACTTAAAGAATTTGTACAACCAATGAACAAATTGCAGTAATGGTTTAAATGAGTCACAAAACTAAACCAAACAGTTGCTCTATTATTCAGTTTCCTTGTGAAGTTTACACACACCCACTTATCTTAATCAAAATAAATTATAAAATAAACTTTCCAGAACGTTAAAGACAAGAACAAACAAAAGAACAAGAACTGCACAAGCATCACCTGTAGATTCATCAGGTGTCCATGGAAGACTACGAGCTGGCTTTTCAGAGGTTGGTCCTGAGGTAGTGATCATTCTCACACTAGGACTGGATGATCTACTGCTGTTTCTGCTCTCCTGCATAAATAAAACAAAATTTTTAAGACAGACACTTCCATCGTTCTCATGTGACAGTGACAAAACAAGAGAAGGAAGGCCAGTACAATAATTTGTTTTACTAGCCCTTTCTGAGATGGGTAACTGATAGAAAGAAAAAAGCATGGTCATTTCTATAGTTCTTTTTATCCTGGAAGTTCTCAAAAGGCTTAATAAGCTTTACAAGCATATATAAAATTACACAGGGATCATTTCAGCCTGATCTAAAATTTATCTTTAAAAGTGTAAAAGAGAACAAAAATACCAAAAGATTATTTTTGACTTCAGTTTATAGAAACTAAGATAAAAGCTATGCAATGTATTCAAAGGGTTCCATTCTGAGCATCCCATTACGACTCTACTGCAAAAATGTTGTGTAGAGTCAGAAGCTACATTCACACTAGAACATCTTTACTCTGGCCTATCAGAAAACTAAGGAGCCAAGTTCATTTCAAGTGTTCCAGTAATAAGAAATTAAACAACAACTGCACACAGCTGGAAGAAGTTCAAATGTTATTCTGACTACATTACACTATTATGTATTATATGACAGCTCTTACAAGGATTCGTATGTCGTGATCATACGTAAGAATTTGAGTTGTTCAAGGCTCAGGTTACATGATTCATCTTTAGAAGACACACAAAATATTTTAACCAAGAACAAGGGAAGAAAGAACAATTAAACCCAAGAAGCAGAGACTTCTCTTGCCTAGCCTAAAAGGCTAGTAATCCTCTTTTAAAAATGTTATAAAATTCACTCTTACCCTAACCCATTACTCCTCCTCAAAGTTTGACTTTTAAATTGACTATGTCTTTCTATTATTCCATTCCTCCTTGTGAGATGTTTCCCATGTAAGATACTGCATAAGAAAGATTTACAATTTGATAGACTCACTATTTTAAAATTTATTATGGTAAACAAAGACTTGATAAAAGTACAAGTCCAGTCAATTTTTTGGGGGGAGAATGTTGAAGCAGTTAGTCATAAGGTGAATTTTTCTTAAAAAGCCTGAAAAAAACTAAAAACACCCTAAGTGTTCCCAAAAATTTAAATTTGCTATAGTTTTATAACACATTTAGTACTCAAAAGTTAAGCTTGTCATTAATTTTCCAACTTTATTGTATAATAATTTTAGTCTTATAAGTGTAAATTTTAAAATCAATCAAAATCCAAAGATTAACATGTTTTTACACCATGAGGTATACATTATTTTGACTAAATTTATAATATTCTTTTTCTACTAATTGCTACAGTTTAAGAGTCTCTGGAATCAGGCAATTAAACATACACATACATACACACACATTATTTATGATATATATAACACACATACACACACACACAGGGCTTGACAAACGGCAGATAAATCTACTTGCCAACCCCGCACTGCGCATGCGCAAGACCCTCATTGAGCATGAGCGCACCGCCGGTGAACGGGCGACCAGCTGAAATCTACTCGCCATGGGCGAGTAGATTCAGTGATTTGTCAAGCCCTGTATATGTGTGCGTGCGTGTATACACACACACACACACACACACACACACACACAAAAACCCCAGACTCAATCCTATACTATTTTAATAAAACTCATTTATAATAATGCAATTAAAATGTATAGGGGGTAAGCCGGGGTGGGGGAGGGGGGAATCAGACATCTAACTCAGTTTAGTCAGTTTATTATATTTCAGACAATTTAAAATATTACTCTTGCTCACTTATAATGGATATATATATGTGCAAACAGATTATATTCATTCAGTACATCTGCTTCTTAAAATTAAGAATAATCTGTAAAAGGTTTTAGTACACTAACATTCTGACTTTCTTCCCTCAAACTTATTTCCACCAATTAAGTTTAACTCTTTGGGTAGCAAACAATCAAGATCACTTGCTGATGCCAGTGCATTCTACTTCATCACCTGAAATGTAAATGCAAACAAGAAAGAATTCCAGACCCTGAAGAATCGAAAGGTATGGCCATAAGGTGTTACACACTTGTCCATGAGTCCAGTAACCTGTCTGTGACAGAGGTCAGTATCAAATGCACCAGAGGAAGAAACTCTGAAGTGGTTTTTATTGTACTGTTTTAATTATTCTGCATTTCATGGTCTTATACAAAAACAGGGCTGGGCTAAATACATACTGAAGACATTTCTGAGATAAATCAGTTCTAAAGTCTGGTATTATGTATTTGGAAGAAGCTCGTGTGGTTGAGTCTCTCTGCTGATACTGGGGGAGTCTGTTTTACTGAAATGTTCTAGAGTAAGTCTACACTGCAAGGCTATTTCGGGATACCAGCGGTATCTCAAAATAGCTACCCTGCATCTTTTGAATGGTTTGTTATTGCGAAATATAGCAGATGTGCTATTTTGGCATCCCTGTTAACCTTGTTCCACGAGGGTTAAGGAATAGCTCGAAATAGCGCTTTATTTCAAAATTTGGCGCTGTGTAGACGCACCAATTTTTGAAATAGCCTATTTTGAAATAGAATAGAAATAAGATATGCAATTTGCATAGTTCGAGCTAAGGGTGCAGTGTAGACCTACCATGCATGTGCTTAGGTTTGATAAATATTTATAAAAATAATATACAGTCAATTTATGAAGTCATGAAATGGAGTGAACATTTTCAACACTATATAAAAACTTAGCAGCCAACAGTCTTCCTTAGGGAAAAAATAATCACATTAATTGAGGAAGGCTTTTATTAGATTGGGCATAAGGTAGTTTCTTTTGTGAAAAATGTTCTAGCTGAAATCATCCTTTAAAACAAATGTATGAAATACTCTGCTGCATTTAGATTATTGAGATATGCCAATAAACACAGTCACTTCTTAGACAACATTATTTAGACCACATTACTAGTAATACATAGAAAGGGCCCATGTATTTTAAATATTCTTCAGTGGGTATGTATAAAACAGTGTTCATATGCTGCTTTTTAATTGCTTTATATTATCTGATACATGTTTTTCTGTGATCTATTGCATTGTTTTCCACTTCACAAGAAGTTGTGTGAAATATGAATAGTTGACAATTTAAGGAAAGAAAATGTAGGAAAAGTATCTATTTTATCATAGCAACAGCTATAAATCCCATGTCTTCTCTGATATGGTAGTTCAAATACTAAGTTACCCCAGATGCTACTGCTGTAGAAGTGTATTCAAAAAAGTTACAGGCACAGATAACACTGCCACAGAATAAAAATGAAAGTTAGAATACTGCAATTTAAAAACAAATATACAAACAGTAAAGACCAAAGGTAATTTTGAGGCAAGAACGCTGGCACAGAAAGATTAATCACTGTTGGAAATAGATGGAAATGTAGCACTTGTGCACAGACAGAAGCTCAATCCAACACCAGTGAAGTTAATGGGAACAAGCTCAGACTCAACATCAAGAACATTGAGCTGGATAAAATTAAACAAAATGTGACTCAGGGCATGTGTACTTAACCTGGAGGTTGTCAAGAGGTCCCAAGGATCCACCTGCTCTTTCTTTATGGCTTGACACTGGAGGAAGTGGGAGTCCCATTTTTAAAATTTTAATACGGGTTTTAAAAAACTGGAAGAGGTTGAAAGCCCTGAGGCTTAGTGTGTTCAGTTGTTCATGATCTCAATGCAAAACTCAGCCAAGCAGCAAATCATTATTTGCAGAGCATTAGGTTGACTACACTGATAATGCCATTCGATACCAGGAATTAGTGCTAGATAACTCTTCTAATCACACCAGTAATACAACAAAATATAATTGTGATTGTCCTCCAACTGCAAATAGTGGAAATCAAGTGTATAACATCAGAATTCACATTTTGTTAAGAGGGGGAGAACAAGTGGCTTCCCCCTTGACACAGACAACAAAATCAGACAAATAGAAAGAATCTCTGATGATTGTGATTAGGTTTTTTTTTTTTGGAGGGGGGGGTATGGTGGAGGGGACAAAAACACTCAGAACTCCAAACCTCCCTCTTACACATTAGTTTTTCCCCCCAAAGACAACGTACACACGGACCTTTAGCTAATTTAGCTATATAACTACTCAAGAGAGATCTTGCAGTCATCCACTCAATGTGCAGCAGCAGTCAAAAAAGCAAATAGAATGTTAGGAATCATTAAAAAAGCTGCAGAGAATAAGACAGAGAATATCTTATTGCCTCTATATAAAACCATGGTGCGCCCACATCTTAAATAGTGCACACAGATGTGGGTTGCCTCATCTCAAAAAAGATATATTGGCATTGGAAAAGGTTCAGAAAAGGGCAACAAAAGTGATTAGGGGTTTGGAATGGGTCCCATATGAAGACAGATTAAAAAGACTTGGACTTTTCAGCTTAGAAAAGAGGAGACTAAGAGGGGATATGATAGAGGTCTATAAAATCATGACTGGTGTGGAAAAAATGAATAAGGAAAAGTTATTTACTTATTCCTTCAATATAAGAACTAAGGGTCACCAAATGAAATTAATAGGCAGCAAGTTTAAAACAAAAGGAAGTTTTTCTTCACTCAGCGCACAAACAACCTGTGGAACTCCTTGCCAGAGGATGTTGTAAAGACTAGGACTTTAACGGGCTTCAAAAGAGAGCTAGATAGATTCATGGAGGTTCGGTCCATCAATGGGTATTAGCCAGGATAGGTGGGAATGGTGTCCCTACCCTCTGTTTTTCTGGAAATGGATGACAGGAGAGGGATCACCTGTTGTGTTCCCTCCCTCTGGGGCATCTGATATTGGCCATCTGATATTGGCCACTGTAGGCAGACAGGACACTGGGCTAGGTGGACCTTTGGTCTGACCCAGTATGGCTGTTCTTATGTTCTTATGACCATATGATGCATGCTTTTTAATCACGACAGTGAGATTAGGATTTGCAAAGGAACTATAAGATGAGGATGAAGACTGATCATGATTTAATATTTATATTGCAGTTGTGCTCAGATGCAGTCATCAGGATTGGAACTCCATTGTGCAAGGCACTGTTCAAATGTATCTGAAGACATGGTAAACTAAGATTAAAGATAGTTTAAAATGGTATGCACACTGAATTTAGCCTGGATTATATGCACTTTTGTTTTCATTATGCTTGTTCCAATTGAATTACATTATTATAGGACCACAGTTGTGCACCATGCTTAATAAAACATGTGGTTTAGAAAGTTCATTGCCTTGAGAAGCTTCTAAATCTAAATAGGACAATACACATACATTTTATGAAGGCAGCAGTCAATACAATATTTAAACTGCATTCAAAACAGACCAACGTAGTATCTACCTATCATTTAAAAAAAAAAAAAAAAAAAAAAGACATATTTGTCTTCCATGACACGACTATCAACTCATATGCCATATTTTGGGAATTAGAGAAGAAGGGTGGTTCCAGCATTTATGTTCACCCATCCAGCACCTGAAGTATCTCCTTTTAAAGTTTTCCATGTTTGATCTTCAGTGTGTTTCTAAGAAAGAGTTCTGGGGTAAGTACACCTCTTATTCTGGAAAATAACTTTATTCAGGAGAATAACCTACTGCTAACTCCTGCCATTTTTTCCCCTTGGAACTGATAAACGAAAGAGCATGAGCGCGCAGAGAGGGAGAAGCAATCTCCAATTTAGTAGGTCTAGATCATGGGTTCCCAAACTGGGGGGCATGAAGAAATTCCAGGGGGGAGCGCGAGGCAACTCAGCCATCTCCCCATATCAAGTTTTGCTGCCCTGGTCAGTTCCCCTTCCCCCCCCCCCCCAAACAAGTTTTGCTGTTGGGGGGGGGGGGCCTGAGGGTTTTTCCAGAAATCAAAAAGGGGATGTGATGCCGAAAAGTTTGGGAACCACTGGTCTAGATCATTTAAGGCTTTATAGACTGTAACCAGCATTCTGAAGATCATCTATCATTTCATGGGCAAACAATGCAGTGTGGGCAGCACAAGGGGTTTACAGGGAATGGAAGCAAACAGTGCTGTAGCGCAGGAGTGCAGAATCTCAGGCCCAGGAGCTAGATGCAGCCCCTGGCTTGCCTGGATCTCATATCTGAGCCTCAGGCCTGCCCCACCCCCCCAGCATTGAGAAAATCCATAAATACAAGACTTGAACTTTAGGAGCTGTCCTACCTTCTATCCATTCACACCTGAAGACAGGCAGGCGGCCATGAATGTAGTTGAATTAGGCCTAACAATTTCATTCACTCAATATCTGAGAGTATC
Source organism: Pelochelys cantorii (assembly GCA_032595735.1). NCBI lineage: Eukaryota > Metazoa > Chordata > Testudines > Trionychidae > Pelochelys > Pelochelys cantorii. The sequence continues at coordinate 68,002,900 of CM064328.1, forward strand.
TGGCAATGAATTGTACAATGTAGGAAAGAAGAGGGGAAGGGGAGGCTTGGCTCTCCAATTTTTCAGATGCAGGAGTCCAAACTCCCTTCCTCAGCAAGCTTAAAGGGGTCTAGGAAAAGGAGGGGGTTTGCTCCCCAATCAATGAAACATGGGAGCAGAACCTGGAAATAAAGGTCTTCCAGGGTTTCGTAGTCAATGAGTACCACTGCTTTCCAAACGGCAAGGAGGACTATAAAAATCACAGGACTGGAAGGAGCCTCCAAAAGTCATCTAGTCCAGTCCCCTGTACTCATAGCAGGACTGTTATCTAGACCATTCGTATGTAATGACCTTCTCCTGAGAAGGCCCCAAATGTTTCTTGCGCCCTTCTTGTCCACCCCTGAAATCTTTTCCCCTCTCCCCACCTGCTGTAAGAGAACCCATGAAGGCACAAGCCAACTTACTTCCACCTAGTTCATGGGTTCCCAAACCGGGGGGCGTGAAGAAATTCCAGGGGGGGCGCGAGGTGACCCAGCTCCGCCTTTCCCCCAAGAAAGAGCTCGTGCTGGTGTTACCTCACCCAAAGTTCATCTTTAACTGTTTGTTTTGCGGGGTGGCTTCCCCAGGTCTGTCTCCCTCCCTCCTCCCGAGGCTACAGACAAGCCTCAGAGCCACATTGAAAAGGTGCTACAGTAAAACTCCAATTGTTCGGCATCCAGTGATCTGGTACTCCCAATAGTCCGGCACCAACTGGAACCTGGAAGTGCTCTGGCCAGCTGGACAATTGGAGCTGTTTCCCCAAGTCTGCTGCTGCCGCTGCTGAAACTGACCAGCTGTGGACCTGGGGAAGCGGTGCGGTGCGGAGCAGAGCAGCTGGGGTGCTGCCGGGTTGGTCCCGCAGCGCTGCCCTTCACCCCCCTGCTCGGCGCCCAGCAGCACCCCAGCTGCTCTGCCCTATGGCTTCCCCAAGTCCGCCGCTGGTCAGTTTCAGCAGCAGCGGACTTGGGGAAGCTGTGGGGCAGAACAGCTGGGGTGCTGTCGGGTTGGTCCCGCAGCGCTGCCCCTCACCAGCACCCGGTTCGCCCCACGCCGTTCCCCCCCCGAGCCCCCTTCCCCCGATCCGTCACAGCCCCCCTGCTGGAGTATCTCCTGATACTCCGGCATATCCGATAATCCGGCACCCCCTGGGTCCCAAAGGTGCTGGATTATCGGAAGTCTGCTGTAATTTGGAGCTGACTTTGAAAAGGTGCTAATTTCCCCCAGAAAATAGGGGCCACAGAGCTTGGCTCCTTGAATAATCATTGATGGCTCCAATGGGGGCAGAATTGCAAGCAGCTGCTAGCTCGAAGTCAGGAAGCAGCTCAGGGAACAAGCAGCACACGTGCTTTCTGAGACCCCAGACCTGGTTGCGGACCCCCAGGTACCAGCTTAGCTGTCCTCTCCCCTTGCCCAAACCCCCACAAGTACCATGCCCCTTGCCCATACCCCCATGAGTACCCTGCCCCCCCGCTCAGACCCCATGAGTATAATGCCCTCCCCCCACCCAAATCCCCATGAGTACCCTGCCCCCCTGCCCAGACCCCCATGAGTACCCTGCCCAGGGCCCCACCAGGACCCTGCTCCTGCCCTCTAAATCCTGGCCAGACACCTACCCCCAGCAGCCTATTTCCCACCCAGATTCTGCACTCCATCCCTATCTCACTGACTGGCAGCCCTGTCCTGCACACCTCAGAGAGTGTAGAGGGGCCCACAAATTCCACTAACCCTCAAACCCCAGAAGAATTAATCTGGCCTGAGGCCTTGAAGCTCAGTCCTACCTACCCTCCCCCCATGGGGCTGGGGTGCCAGGGGACGGAGGTGTCACATCAGTTGGGTTGGGGGGGGGGGCTAGGAGGGTTTGGGGGGTTTTTTGCATCTCACTTGTGTGTTCCCTGCCTTATTTTTTTGTGGGTCAGTGACCTCTGACCCAAAACAGGTTCCCTGCTCTTCCCATAAATAAAGACAATGCTGAAACATTTATGCTGGACATATTTTATTTAAAAATGAAGCCTAGCTCACAAGACGCCAATTGGGGCCAAGCCCCCATCTGGCCACAGTATCATAATACCCCTGAAATCCCACACACACTTCAATCCTGAGCCTATCATATACTGGAACCCCCTGTCCTGAGCCTCTCACATCCCTAGTCTTCTGCCACAACACTACTGCACAATCCACATACTGCAAATCTGTGTCCTGAGCCCATCATACTCCCAACCCCCCTGCCCTGAGCTCCTCATACACCCCAACCGGAACTCCTGCACCCTCACATCCACAAGCCTGTGGTTTGCTCAGCACCCCAACACTCCACCTGACCCCAACACTCTCCAGCTTGGAGCCCCCTCCCTGAGCCAGAAGCCTCTTCTCCACCTCTTCCTGCACCCAAATTCCCTCCCAGAGCTTGCACCTCTCACCCCTTCCCACACCCAAATCCCTCATTCCCACCCCAGAGCCCACACATCCTGTCTCAACCCAGTGAGAGTGAGTAAGGGCTGGGGACAGTAAATGATGGAGAGGAGGGAAACAGAGAGGGTGAGGACTCTAGAAAGGGGTGGGATGTTGGGGCTTGCCCTGACATTTAAAAAGTGATCTTGGGTGTAAAAAGATTGGAGACACTACCACCGTAAAAAAAAGTTTTAATTTTCAAATTTCATACCATGAAATACAAATATTGCCTTTCGACGAGTAGGGGTACCGGTTTGGGGAGGCCAAAGAACGATGTAGAAGACAATGGAATTTTTTCAAACTTTCTAGCACGCTTTCAGGAGTGTTTGGGACTGTTTTATCGTGGGAGTAGGTAGCTGATCTTGCACGGTTACTGGTGGTGGGGTATATATAAGGCAGCACACGTCCATACATAATAGTAAATAAACATTTGCAATAACTTATCAAAGTAACTTGCGTCCATTAAATTTATTCTAATCGGGAAAATTATTTTTATAGATTTTTTTAAATAAATATATTATGGCTACGATTAAAAAAAAATACAGTAAACTTCTGATAATCCGGCCTCTTTGGGATCTAGGTGGTGCCAGATTATCAGATATGCTGGAGTACCAGGAGGTACTATAAGGGGGCATACTCCCAACGTACCTCTGTGGAAAAAGCTTTTCAAGTTTAGTCACATTAAAAACAAAACAAAAAAATCGACTGGATGTTGAAAATGATTTGTGTTGCGCACTTTCATCTTTCAAACCTAGGATTTCCCAAATCATGAAGAAAATGCATCATCATCCTTCACATTAAATTCAATTTGTTTCTGCTATTTTTTATGTTAAAATATATTTATTAAATTTTTGTGCCAAGAAAAACTGTGCGTATAGTTTTAATTTTAAATAATTTTTCATACCAAGTTTTTGTGTTTATTTTTAATTTTAAATTACAAATTGATTTTTTTGTTAAAAGGGAGGTTGGATGATGATGATAAGGAAGAGGTGGGGGGCGTGAGGGTCTCTCAAAAATCAAAAGGGGGCGTGATGTCGAAAAGTTTGGGAACCACTGAGCTAGTTGGACAAAGAAAGACCCACTTGTGTGAAGACTGAAGAGGGCAATATCTAGGAGTCAGGTTTGCTTTTTGCACTCTTTTTGGGACCGAAAAGCTTTGACTTGGTATTACAAGTTGAAAAGTCTATATAACTAAGGCTCTCTTATTGCTTCCCATTCAACATACCTCAAAAGCAAAAACTTATTTAAATAGAAAGTGCAAAATGTTATCCACTGTGTATTTTTATGACATTTGAGGTGTTATTTTATTCTAGTTATCTTGTATGCTGCACTATGATTCAAATGTGTACTAGAGCACTTCAAAATGAAAAATAAAAGTCTGAAGAGAGTTTCAGATTGACAGACTTAGCAGAAATGTAAAACAAAAGAGTTACAGATTTCTAACCCTTAGCCTGGCAGAGGTAGGAGGGAAAAATGGGAAGATGTGAAAGCTACACCAACTCCACATTTTGCTCTCTGTACAAAGGTACCAGAAGAAAACTGAGGTGACAAAGACTTTTGCTGTTATTCTGGTCAAGAGAACAATTATTTGGCAGGAACACAACTAGAATCTCTAAGAATGCAGCACAAGCAGCTTTCAAAGACAGGGTGTATGAGAGTTAAAAAGATCCAATACAGATGCTATATTTCTAGCTTACTGGTATTATCTGGTACTTGCAAACAATCATTTTTAAAGCAAAAAAAAAAAAAAAAACCGAAACAAAAAAACCACACACACCCACAAAAAGAACTGAAAGTTAAAAATAAAACAACCTACATCAAAATATTTAATACTGCACAATACAGTGTCATATGGGTGAGACAGACATGCACTCAAACCTTAATTATAAAACAGGTAAGCATATTACAGAGCAAAAAGCAAAAATTGTTCAGTTTCAAGTCCTTTCTCTAATTACACTGTATGACTAAGTAAACGGAGAATGATTTATTACTGTGCTCGTATTTGTAGAATTCTTTTAAAAAGCCCTGCTACATTCTATGTGCAATGAAAGCGTTCTGAAATTTTAAAAATTGATCCTGTTTTCTTCTGATCTATGCACATATTCACAAATATACTAGACAAACTAGATTTTGGTAATAGGACAAGATTTCTGTTGCTACAACACTGCATGAAACTGAAGAGAGATCAAATGTTAATCTCTTTGATGAGTATACACCCCTAAAGTTACCACCTATTTTGGATTACTGCAGTAGCCTGTTTAATATGGAAACCTGATTAACCTGATTAACACACAGAGCTCCTATTTTTCCATGTTCAAACTACAGCAGGGATCTTAAAATTACAGTAGAACCTTGCTAATTCACACTAATGATCAAAAACTCACTGTGAATTACCAACACCGACAAATTAGCAATTAAATGAACAAGACAAAAGAAACAAGGCTACACAACACTGACTGTATTCTGGCATTTAAGACATATCTTGTTTAATTTTAACATTTCATACTTTAGACTGTATCATTATGCTTGTTACCATGGTATCCAGATACCATGACACAAAAAGCAATAGATACCAGCAAATATCTTGTAAAAGTATTGAAGTCTTAGGAACAAGACCTTGCTATGTTACTTTGCTATTACATTTTCATCCAAAAAAAGTGGAGATAGATCACCATAATGATTTAGATTTGAAAATACTATGTTGAGGTTCATTATTAGTACATACAAAATTATGCAGCATGCACAAACAAAAAATATTTTTGAATATTACATGTGCTACTTACGCAAGTTATAACCAAGAAACTGGCACCTAGACATCTTTCATAATCTGCCCTTTCACAGGTTTTATTTTCGATGGTAAAAGAGGCACTATAATTTGTAAATTAAATGACCCCTAATCACATAGACAAAGTTTGAAAGACCAGCTCTCCACAGTGTAAGTTAACTGTTGATTTCACCTAAATGTTCATGAAAGACAAATAAAGAAGCCACAGGCTGAAAGATTTTACCTGATTGGATTCAGTTCCAGCAACACTAAGATCTTGAATGGATCTCCGTCTCTGTTGTCCGTTTCCTGCTGGGAAAAAAAAGACAAAACAAAACACTAGAATCTGCTCAGAAACAAAATAAGAAGGGTGCGACTATTGCAGCAGGAGCTTGGAATTTGTACAAATCCACAGAGAGAAAGTGGGAGAGAGAGAGACAGCTGCAGAATTTTAACTCAAAAAATGCTGGCCTGTCAACATAAAGTATCTCCTAATACAATAACCACTCCTACCACATGAATAGCTTCTGCACTGTACTCCACCATCTTCTGTCACGTGTTTTAACAGGCTTAGCACTTGGAGGTTGAGGCTGATGACGACATCTATTTCAAGTGAGTTACGTTATGGGCATTTCTAGAGCAAGGCTGCTACGATAAGATGCTGCCAGCTCTAACCTGTTGTTCTCTAAAGTAGCACACAGCAAAGCCTTCTGTCTATGTTATGTTCCTGTCACTTATATTAAGAAGCTAGAAGAAAACTTATTTCACCTCAAGTCAAAATGAAAGCTCTTGGTCATCTTTTTATGAGCAAAAATAGTTCCTAATCTGAAAACCAGCACAAGGGTTTTCTAGCTAAATCACATATTAATCTACTAAACACAATGTCATAATCTTTCCTCTTTTCTTTCCATCCATTAGTAATTATCCACCAGTGAGAACTGAAAAGTTAATACTGGTATACCATCAAAGAAATGTTTATGAAATTAAATCTTATGTATAATACAATGCATTAAGCAACTGAATTTCCCTCACAACTTTGATTTTTTAATATTGTTTATATGGACTCCTAACATGACAGGTCAGCTGTCCAAAAGGAAACACCAAAATATTATGAGTAACAGCTGACAGTACTCAGAATTCTTGGTCTTCAACCTGCATTATATAACTTTCTACTAGAACAGCACTCAGAATGCGTACTGTAACATTTGCAACCTCATACCGCCATACTCCTCAACAGTCAGAAAATAAATCAAATGTTTTGTAACATGCAGCTCATTTTTTAAACTTAGATATTTACACATTGTTCCAATATGACTTTGCAAACTTTCTAAATATAAGTTAATTTGCACACCAATTAAAACAAAAGGTGAAACTGGCTACCTAATTTCATCTATGCAGTTCAAGAAATCACAAATTATGAAGTTCTTCAACTGCAGTCTGATCTCTTCTAGAAACACACAAAATTCTTAGTACCTTCTTCACCAGTTTGTCATTTGACATTAAATGCGAGAGGCTATAAAAATACACGAGAGAAAACAGCTTATAGATGAGAGAATGGGACAAGGCTGTCTGAAAGTGGCGTAATATTCTCAGTTCTGACCCTGTTTATAGTTAGACAGTAAATCAATTTACAACCTCTTAGTAATTTACTTTTCTACATCAGTAATTTTGGGGAATCAAATACTTACCAATGCAAAAGTGATGTTGTAAGGCTTAATGTTGTAAAGTGAACAGTTATTCTGTAAGGCACCCAGTAAGAACTATTAAACTCTTCCATTTAATATAACTAATTGTCCTTTTAAAACAGGATTATTCATAAATGGAAGAATTATACTGTTGATAGTAGCGGCAACTCATCTTGGAACTCAAGATATAGATGAGCTACCCATGACTGATACAACAATTATGTACACATTTCATTCAACAGCACCATTCTAAAATTAGCCCATCTGAAATAAGCTTGCAAAAATATCTGGAATTCTCATTTCAGATTAGCAACATTTGTGAATCTAAAGAACCCGGAACATGTGTTGCTGAAACATTAGATCATAGTTGCCAAAAAGTTAAAATAATCAGGGTGGGGTGGAAGTAAAAATGAACACTTTTTGAAGGCAGGAAAAGAAGACCAGTTGATTGTGTTACAATGAATAAGAAATCTCCAAGTTAGTAGTAGCATGAGACAAAAGCGAGCTGTATTAGGCAATGTCATTTTAATTAGTGTAAATACTACAGACATCTGGCAAATGTTCAGACAAAGGAGAAACAAAGACAGCAAATCAACAAATACTTGTTGCTCCAGAATCAAGATTAATGTCAATTCAGGAATATGAACATAGACTACATTTCCTTGACTTTGAATAATTAGCTCTAGTCTGTACTTTTTTTTTTTGAAGTTGTTTTGAATGTGCTCTTACTCTACAGTTTTAAATTATTGGAACACATACTATATTTCTAGAGACTGATGCCCCATTCAATGCAGCATAATCTATGAATGAAGCAGAGGGTTTCAAAAGGAAAAATATGTTTGTCTGAATTTTAAAGGCACCAAGCTGGGATTCAGGAAAGGCTGGATTCTATTCCTGGATCTGCTACAGACTTCCCCTGCTAACAATTCTTATATACAAGAGGACAGAAATAAGGTTGCATGGGCAACCTTAAAATCTAACCTTTCCTAACTTCTGAGTGCTTCATTTTGCTATCTTACTGGTTCTAAGGTAGTTTTTTCCTGCATGTAACATGTTGCCTTAATATATCACTGTCAATGTTTTTAAAGCATAGGGGCTATCTGGTAATGTTGCTATTATGTATTTTGCATAAGGCCAATATTTTAAATAAATACATAAATAAATATTTAATACACAAATTTAATAAATATTAAAATAAATAAATATTAATCAATCTACACTAGAAAGGAAAATCTCCCTCTGCCCCCCTTCCCTCCTTAAAGCCCACAACCTGGTTAACTTTTACATAAAGAGAAAGTTCTAACTTCACCTGGATCAAGACCCTTTCAGTGGAGTTTGAAGTTCTCTCTCAGGCACTTTGTCCTGAAAATATTCTCTGATGCACAGCCCTGTCACCATCAAAATAATACTTCAATCTAGGTGTTCCTTAGAGTAACTTTGCTGGCATACCTTCTTAGATGCTAAGATACGAAGAGGAGTATCTCAACTGCAGACCATAGGTCTCTGTAGTACGATTCTCTTATGGCATGCTTTTAGAAGTCATATTATCCCTTAAGGATCTTATATGTATAGAAATGTGGACTTTTTCCTGTCCTATGCATCTCCTAATGTGCACTGTAGAAAATTATGCTTCCAACACAAAGTTTTCCACACCAATCCAATTCAGGGAAGCTTGAAAGTTTGCATTTCCTTCTTTAAAAATGCAATACTCATGAACACGGTGAACATCTAAGGCCTCTGAAAAAATACTACCCTTGATATAATATTAAAGAAGTATCTAATAATTTGGTTTAACTCTTTTCTTTTAAAGCAAATCTGTACAAAAGATTTTGTTTAAGGTAATACCTCACCTGAAAAACTGTTCAACGAAGTCATTTGTAAATGAGGGAGAGAAAAGCTGGACATTCTAAAAAAAGGAATGCAAGTTTATAAAAGCATATTCTATTTTGTATTAATTACTGACTGTGTAATTTATCTCCAAATCACATTTAGCAGTGAGTGCTGTAATTTTAGTTGTCAACATTTGTTTTCATTGTGTAACAAAAAGTTTAAGGTTATTTAAACTGAAAAACTGTGGAGGTGTTACTGTTGACTACATAAAAGTGCTATCAGTTTGACAAAATGAAGAAAATTGGCATAGCAGCCACTAATGCATCTATGCATTTCTACAGTTTTTATATAGATAATCTGCAATATATCAACTAAGGCTCTTAATCTCCATCCTCAAGACACACCTGTGAGATGTACATCATCAATGATACAGATATCACCAAAGCTCTGTATTTATTCTGTGCTGCAGTTATATATTAAACTGATTTGGGACCTGTCTAACTTCTCTGGGGGAGGGACTTCATAGTTTGAGAAATTATGCTTTACATGGTACTAATGACCACAGTACTATAAACTCAATAAGCCTCACTTTGGTAGTCTGGCATTTTAGTTAATGATGTAACATAACTTGTGCACTTTTGGCTGTAAACACACAAATGGAGTCACCAGTGTAAGAATACTATAATGTAAACAGGATTTATCAGATATTTCCTGACTGCCAACTTTTTAAAATTGTTGGCCTACTGATCTTGGTTGTATTATGCACTGTATTTCAATACATACTTCAAAACATTTGGTGGACCATGGTTTTTATCTTGTTGGAAAGACTTTTTAGAAACACTGGTTTGCAGTGGTTATGCTATACCTGCTGGAACTCAGTTGTGCTTTTGTATGTTCATATGAATACATACATATAACTACCTTAGAAGATCAGTTATCAAACAGTTAATTGGAAATGAGTCTCAAATCCATTTTACTCATTTTTTTTAAAGATTTGCATACTAATGGCAAGCTCAGGATTTAGTGATTTTAAATGTCAGTATCTCAGATGAATGACAATTATACTCATTTAAAAAGTGTGTTTGAAAAGCATTTATAAAGGACAGGAGTTTGGGTGTTTGCAGGACAAAGAGCTTTGATATATATTTTTCACTTTCAGCTACTGCATACTTAAACTAAATAGTCCAATCAGCCCATCAATATGAGGCCTCCAAGTAAAACACAGACATAAGAAATGGTGATTCAGGAGATAGCTCTTGTACTAAGTTCTGTTTCAATTCCTCAGAAGTACTATGGAGCACCTTTGCAATCCTTTGATTAAGATGCAAAATGAAATTCTTAACCAAATGTAGTCATTTGAAATCCTGTAACACTGGTAGGTGAGAAAGGGTGTTGGTCCTTGTGTCCTAGCCAAATTCTAGTTAGGGAAAATATATTCGGTGTACACTGAATTACTCTGAAAGCTTTATTTAAATAGGGTAGTCTGCACATTGTCCCAAAACAATGTAAAGTTCTGCTGTTATCTACCCTGGACATAGCTTTATTTCAGTGGCTAGTAAGAGATCTGTATATCTAGTTTGCAAAGGTCTTTGGATAAAGAGTTACATTTTGTATATTCTACATCTAATTGTCAGTCTATTAATAATGATCTGTAAATATTTTGACACTGGTGGACGTTTACAAAATTGAGTTTTTTTTAAAAGGTGAAGTTAAGAGAGTGAAAGCTTTCTGGAAAGGGAAAGCAAGGGGTAAAAACAATAAAAGTATGTTGGGGCTGCCATCTTGAGGATTTTAGAGGAAAACCTGGCTGCACTGTTAGAGTTTGGAAACAAATATACTGCTCAGAGATGACAACACTGAGTCTGAACTAGAGTGGGCAAAAATTTCAGTGAATTGTTTATTTGCTGAAAAATTCAGTTTTGGTTGACCTGATACCACTTGTGCATTTGTGCTGGGTTTGTCAAAAAAAGCTTTGATGGAACCAAAATTTAAAATGTTCTGCTCAGTATTGTTAAAACTAAATGTTTTGTTTTAATATTATCAAAACATTTCAATTTTCTGGGCTGGTGTCATGGACCTGCCAAAGACGGTGGTCTTGGCAGGTTCAATTTTCTCTCTGCCTGCTGCGGAGAAGGAAGTCTGAACATGGACTTCAGTTTGTTTCTCCCATTTCTTATGCTAGTGCTTTAACCACTAGGCTGCAGAGTCACTCTCACTCTGTGGCTCAATGACTATTCATTGTAATTCACAGAGGCAATTCATAGTCATTGGCTATATTGAAAGAACAGGAGACATCTAACATGGGTTTAATCAGGCCATAACTATTATTCAATGTCTGGCTCTAGCCCAGGGGTGGGCAAAAGGGCCTCCACAGGCCGACTACGGCCTGCCAAGTGGGTGGATCCGGCCCATGGAGGCCCTGCTGCTCCTCTGCCCCCAGGCTAATTAGGGCCTGGGGGCGGGGGAGTGCCTGAAGTCTTCTCTGCTCTGCCCCCGCCCTGCGAGCAGGGCGTGGAGGAGAGTGGAAGAGGCTTCATGCGCTCCTCCGCCCCCAGGCCAATCAGGACCTGGGGGCGGGGGAGCTGTGTGAAGCTTCCTTTGCCCTGGCCCGGCCTTGAGAGGAGTCTGCGGCACTTCAAAGCGTCACATGCTCCTTGCAGGGTGGAAGGAGGCTTCCTGTGCTCCTCTGCCCCCAGGCCCTGGGGGGTGGGGGAATGTGCTAAGTCTCTAAGGCATGGGTGCCTAGTGGGAAGGGGGGGCAAAGGAGCTCCCCCACCCCCAGACTAATTATGGTTTGGGGTGGAGTAGCCCCGCCCCTTCCAGAGTGGCCCAAGGCTACTTCAAAAATTTCTAAAGTGGCCCACAGGCAAAAATTATTGCCCACTCCTGCTCTAGCCAGTAGGTCAAAATGTACAGTGCAGGTAACCCAATGCTTACTCTGTAATTACCTTGGTGGCTTTAATCAGCTTCTCTTTTTCCATGTAGGTCTCCCAAGCAAATCAATTGCCAGGACCTCACCATCTATTTCTCTCTCGTAGGAGGGTTATGGTGGGCTATAAGAATGGAGCGTAGGCCCCCTGATATATCAATCATAGGAGTTCCCAACTGCTCCTTGCACGTTTCTTTAATGAATGCCTCTTTTTAAGTCTTTTTCCACCTCAGTTATCTGATCACTTAAACTCTCTTATGGAGTATCTACCTGCGCTGGACATCTGCCCTTTTTCAATAATGGGTTGTGACATATAGCCTACTTCCTGTCATGTTGTGCATGAACAAAGCCCTTCATGAATGTGCCGTGGGGAAGGTGAAAAGCCAATATAGCAGTAAAGGAAAAATGTCTTCTGCGCTCCCCTAAAAAAAGGTGGTTAGTGTAAAGCTCATAGCAGGTTTTCCCACTATGTTGCAAACAGAACGTGAGGAATCATTAAAAAAGGGAGAGAGAATAAGACAGAGGACATATTATTGCCGCTATACAAAACCATAGTATGCCCACATCTTGAATACTGTATACAGATGTGGTCACTTCATCTCAAAAAAGATATATTGGCATCAGAAAAGGTTCAGAAAAGGGCAACAAAAATTATTAGAAGCTTGGAACGGGTCCCAAATGAAGAGAGATTAAAGAGACTTAGTCTCCTTTTTTTAGGCTGAAAAGTCTAAGGGAGGATTGGATAGAGGTCTATAAAATCATGACTGGTGTGGAAAAAGTGAATAAGGAAAAGTTATTTACTTGTTCCCAAAGCATAACTAGGGATTACCAAATGAAATTAATGGGTAGCAAGTTTAAAACAAACAAAGGAAGTTTTTTTTCCCCCAAGCAGCGCAGAGTCAGCCTCTGGAACTCCTTGCCAGAGGATGTTGTGAAGATCAGGACTTTAACAGGGTTCAAAAAAGAACTAGATACGTTTATGGAGGTTAGGTCCACCAATGGCTATTAGCCAGAATGGGTAGGAATAGTATCACTAGCCTCTGTTTGTCAGAGGCTGGAAATGGATGATATGAAAGGGATCACTTGATGATTACCTCTTTTGTCCACTCCCTCTGGGGCATCAGGCATTGGCTACTGTTGGAAGATAGGATACTAGGCTAGATGGATGGACCTTTGGTCTGACCTGGTATGGCCGTTCTTATGTTCAAGTCCTGACTAGGAATATGAAAGTGTAACCGTGTACACAGTTAATCAATGAGCCCTGGCTCACAGTTACATGCAGGCTCCCGGTATGTGTGGGAAGCTGCCTGTCCCCCATGCTGCTGCCTCTGATACAGAGGTATGTGTAGGGCAGGCAGAAGCCAGTATGTGCAGGAAGCCATTGCCTGTCCCCTCACTTCCCTATATATAACTGTGTAATTGCTGAAATTTGCAGCAGTTACATGTTTACTTAAGTGCATTTTAAAACCCCCTAGTCTTCACCATATCTGATATTTTATCGTCTAAAGGCGAGAGAGGGTGGGATCTGCCTCAGCTTGCTCTGTGTAAAAAGGGAAACTTCAGGGAGCTGCCATTTTTAAACTCTGTATTTCCAGGGGATGAGTCAGACCACATTGACCCTTTTGCAATGCTTTTCATTCCCTCTACTCCCTCCAGCCATAAAACATTCCCTTCATTCGTCCAGCCAGCCAAATACCGCCCCCCCCGCTACCTAAGTTGGTGTGGTCATTCATGACAACAGAGAGTAGTCTTTGGGCCAGAAAGTAAGAATGACTCTATAGCCTGGTGGGTAAGGCACTCATTTAGGATGAGGGAGACATAAGTTCCAAGTCCTGCTCCAATGACAGTGCATGTATATTTTAAATACTGCACATACAGGCTCTCTCTGCAATTTGCTTCATATGGGACATAGTCTTAAGTACCAAGAAATGCAGTCCAGCCAAGGGCTCAAGCCTAACCAATTGCAACACAAGGAAAAGGGGACTGCACACTGGCAAGCTTTTTATTTTTTTAAACAAGGGCATCCATTAAGGGTTTTTTTGATGGTTTTCATCTGCACCCTATGCGAACTGGAGCAAAAAGTATTTTTTTTTTAAATAATGTGATCATTATTCCATCATCTTAGTCATGCTCATGTGGTCTGTGATACCTGTTATGATGACTGCAGGGACATCCAGAATGTTGCCAAATGAAGCAGTTTTACGATGGCCTCGTTTAGGCTTGGAATAGGCTGAAAAAACACATACACACACACACACAATACACATGCAAATAGCTACAACGGTAACACAGCAAATTATTAAATACATGACACTGCAATTTTCATATACTGCTGTTAAACTAAACTACATGCAAAACGTCACACAGAATAAAGTGCATAGCTTTCTATTCATGCTTAAAAATAGTAAAGAAATTGTTAAAAGCAAAACAGAACTAGCAATCAATACAACATAATTAGCTGTAGTTAGCAACACAAATCTCAGACAAAGCAGCATGGCAATGAGGAAGGGGAAAAAAAAAACCAAAAGTGCAACCATGAGAATGGAAGACAAATATCATTTTCCAGTTCACCTGCGTATTACTAGCAATCATACTTTAATTGTTTCAAGCTGTATCATACATCAGTTTTTTTCTAGTCCTAGGCTAACATTGTTTATAAATAAGTTTACATTTTCATGGTGAGTAAGCATGAATTTAATTTCTGTAACTGTCATCTTCTGTAAAGTGAAATCCAAGTGATATTCAAGATCAGCTCACTTTAATATCGCAAGATTTGAAGAATTGCTTCAAGAGTTTATAAGGTGACCTCTGACTAAATGCTTGCTGTTTTGTAAAAGTGGCCATTGCCTACCAATCTAAATACTTTAGAATTAAGCACCCCATTCATGGAACTGTTGAAAAACAAAACAAAAAAATCCCATATTTGAAGTGGAGTTTGTAGTTATTCTAGTCACACCCAAGAGCATAAAACATACTTAAAGTTCATTTTGCCACATGTGGTAAGAGGAAGCAGTGGTAAAATAAAGACCTATAGTTTAAAGATTAACTATGTGTCATTTGCAATAGATTTGTGAATGCGTCTCCCAAAAACTGCTCTGGCATGTTTACCTGAAAGAACTCAGTGACTGACAAATATACACTGCCTGATTTGTTTCTGTGGCGAGTCTAATAATAGATGGAACAAGAGGATTAGATAATTCTTAAAATACTTTTTGATTTATTTGTTCTTGATAGCCTTATCCTCACATAGCAACACAATTTCTTTGTCCAGGATCATATTATGTTGTTCTCTATAACAGTTAATGTGATTAAGAAACCACCGCTGTTTCCAACCTAAGTCACAAAACCTGCCCTAGATTAGCGTGGCCTGACTTCTACTAGTTTGCCACTGTCTGAAATGAATTCTGTTCCCTTATACTTGTCCCATTCGAATCAACTAACTTTACTGAAGGAAAATGAATAAAAAAACAGCCACAGCAAAATCTCAGAAAATAATACTTGGATATAATTAGTGGTATCACTTAAAAGAATCCAGTTAAGGAAGATTCACTGGGCTGATTCCAAACTCACAGTGGGTCAAATGAGTTACATTTGTTCTATACCAGTGAGAGAGACAATGAGGCCCAGAATATTAAAATGAATCAAAACACTCCAGACTATTGTTAGGTAAAGACAATAATTGCCTTGAGGTTGTCAGACCCTTCCTGAATACCTCTCTCAACAACATAGGGATGAGGGCTATCAGGAAGTAATTGTAGTCCACAAGTTACAAGAATACAGGCTGAACATCTCTAGTCCGTCACCCTCAGGACCTGACCTGGGTCGAACCACGGGAGGTCAATATTGTCTAGTAGCATTGCCAACACTTGAACTGTTTATTGGGCTCCTAGGAAACATTTAGGGGACCAGAGATGTTCAACCTGTAATAAAAACCCCAGTAATCCTAGATTGATACTATCATGTTCAAATCAGATTATAAACTCTTTAGGACAGGGACTAAGGCCATATCTATACATACCATGTCGGCGTTCTGGTGTTCGATTTAGCAGGTCTAGTAAGGGCCTGCTAAATTGAACGTTGAGGGTGCTCTGGTTGATGGTGGTACTCCTTGATTCACAAAGAGTAAGGAAAGTTGACGGGAGTGTTTGCTCCCCTCGCTCTCCCGGTGTGAAGACAGCACCAAGCTTGACTTAAGGTATGCTGACTCTAGGTTACGTTATTTACGTGGGTACCTTAAGCTGACTTTCCGGGTCTAGTATAGACCCGGCCTATGTCATCCCACATGTATGTACAGTGCATATCACAGTAAGCCTTTGGACATTACTACAGGAAAAACCTTATTCGACTCAGGAAAAATGAGTTTAATGGTCATGGTGTACAAGAGAGTCAGAATACCAAGTACATACTAATATGTGAAAATATGACTACTACAAATTTTCATGGTGATGCAAAAATATTGGCTCAAAAAGATAATGTCTGACTGGTATTGATTGTGCTCGGATTCGGTAAAGCTAAAGATTAGAGGTGTAAAATCATGTTTAATCAGTTAAGTGGTTAAATATAACATTTAACTGGGATCTCCAGGGTGAGGGCCCACCGCACTGTAGATAGAGACTGCTCCAGCTGGCTGGGCTAGAGTGCCCCCCATGTGGAGGGCCTGGCTCGGCTGGGCTGACGGTTAACTGCTGACATCCCTACTAAGGACATATGTCAATACAAAGAAACATTTACAATTATGAAATAAGTTAATAAACAGTGAAAATGGGACCTAAAAAGCAGACTGCACCTGCCAGGTATAATGTTTTGTTAGTTTGCTTATTGGGGAAACATTCACTTGCTCTGCCTTCGCTGTAAAATTATGCATTTAAATATGGCTAGTATCCTAAATTTCATCATACATAAATAATCCATCATATAAATAATGGGGCAGCTTCTGCACCCTGGCAAAACACGTGTAGCTAAAAGTTTTTACAAAGACACCCAACTTCTGTTTCTCTGAAACAAGAGGGTTATATTTATATCTGATCTTTTCAACAGCATAACTATATTATTAATTTGCACTTATTTTCTGCCAAAACTTACTTTTCAGTTTACCGGTGGAAATATTATTGCTTTTAAAAATCTATCTACTGCATTTTAAAAATTTTAAAATATAGTTTGAATGAAAAGCAATTCAAATAATAAAAATGACAATGAATAAAGTAACACTCAAAAGCAGAGGTTTTAACTTGCATTAATGAAAGAAGGCTCATATCAAAGAATCCCAAATTTACATAACGCAAGCAAGCAAAATCTAATTTATCCATTGTATATGTAATCAAATCTTTTCTGTAATCTTAAACTACACATATTTTAAAAACAACACCTTCTTTCAGGCCTGAGTGCTAAATGTGAAAGGAGCTGGTTTCTTTATACCTAGACTTGGCAGGATTTTATTTAAATTGATAGAGATTGGTAAATGTTGATTATAGCTGAGACACTAAAACTGAGGGAAAACATCCATCAGTAACAGCTGGTACAAGTGCAACTTCTCCCCATACTTCGCACATGCAGGAATTGACCTCACTGGTACTGCAGCACAGAGAGCCCTGTTGCCATGAGAAGGAATAAGCAGGGTCGTGACAGGAAAGCTGTATAAGACTCCCCTGGAAACAATATGAGGTCAGTGACAGTGGATCCCATCAGCCTGTGATCCAGGTGGAGCAGAGCGGAGAAAGGAAGCTACTCTGCTGAATGTCTCTGTCCCAAGATCGGAGCTATTCAGCAGCAGGGTAGCCTCCCTCAGGGCCAGGGAATCATCATTCTCCTCCTCATAAAACTGGTGTGGAGAGGTGTGTCTGCTTTGTCTGGCTAGGTCACAATTTTCCTTGCACCTGCAAGGACTGGGTGTCACTCGCCTTTCAGCAGCATAGGGAGCCCTCTGCTACCCTACTGTCTCAGCCACTTTTTCAATAGCCACAAGTGCCAGGGGTCTCTGCTTAGCTCCACCGGCACTGTAATCTTGCTTGCATCAGGGGCCTGCAGAGGCTGGGTGTTTCTGGCCCCATGGCTGTGTTGGGAGCTTGCTCAGCCAACAACCAGGATCAGAGAGGCCACTGTTGGGCAAGAACTGTTCAGCAGTGGCATGGCCTCCCCCACTATTCAGGGGTAGGTGGGGGGTTGTCTTCCACACAGCCCTTATCTGGTGGAGCAGAGATTCCTGACTAGGACTGCACACTCATTTGCACCATATGAAAGCTAGGAGAAGCAGCAGGAGGCAGTGGACCAGCAGCTTCTGTTGGCCGTGAATGGCGAACTGTGGCCCATGAGGGCTACAAGAGGCTGTACCTGCAGATGCACAGGCAAATAAAGTCCCTTGTGCCCTGCCAGGGGCTAAGCCCGGTGAACTGAGTCATGCCAGGAGCTCCCTGAAATTCCATTTTCAGACCTACCCAAACTCCAAGCTCAAACCACTCTTAATTTCTTATGACCATAAGAACAGGCAAAACTACAACAATTAAAAATGAATCTACATTAACTGTCAAAAATACAAAAGCCAAAAATCAAGTTCTGCCAGGCCTATTCATATAAATTCTTAAAAAAATAATGGATAGATTAATAAGGAAGCCATGCCCAAATAATATTTACCCCATGGGGATCATCGTATTAAAAGCAGGTTTAAGAGAAACATTGTATGAAATTATGTGCATATTAAACTACTTTTAGCTCCTTTTCACTGTTCTCTGCCCCCAACTTATTTATTTTTACCTGTGGTAGCAGTAATCCTTGCTTCTATTTCAGACATGTCAGCACTCATCCGCTTGCTTTCTCCTGAAACAAGGGTTGATTGTGGTCGTCCACGAACATCTGATAAGCTTTCCACGCTGCTCCCACGAGATGGAGGTAAACTCAAACGACCAGGGTCCCCCTATTAAAACAATGTTACATTTTCAATAGGGCTGTCAAGTGATAAAGAAAATTAATTTAATTTCTTTTGTTCAAATTTGAAGTAAAAGTGTTCTTAAAATGAACAACATGTACAGGGTCATCATTTGAGTGTGCTACAGCATGAAATATATGGCAGAATGCGGGTAACTGAGTAAGAGACATACAATTCTCATCCGAGGAGTTCAGTCACAAATTTAATTAACATTTTTTTCACGGAAGCATATCCTCTTGAAAGCATAACGAGACATCCAAATATTTAGCATATCTGACATGTACATACTTTGCAATTCTGATTATAGAAGTGGGATGTGAATTCCTGTTCTCACTTTCAGGTGACAATGTAAATAAGAAGCAGGCAGCATTATCTCCCATAAATGTAAACAAACTTGTTCGTTTTAGTAATTGGCTGAAATAGATGTAGGACTGAGTGGATTATAGGCTATGAAATTTTACAGAATTGCACTCAAAAACAAAACAATGTAACAAAAATAACCTACATTTGTAAGTTGCACTTTCATGATAAAGACCCTGCACTACAGTACTAGTATAAGGTGAACTGAAAAATACTATTTCTTTATCATGTTTACGTTTGTAATAAAAATATACAGTGATCACTGTACACTTCGTATTCTGTGTTGTAACTGAAACAGATACGATTGAAAATGTAGTAAAACATCCACATATTTATTAAATTAAAATTGGTATTTTATTATTTAAGTGTGACTAAAATTGTGATTAATCCAGATTAATTTTTTAGTTACTCAAATGAGTTAATTGCAATTAATCAACAGTCCTAATTTTAAAACAAATGTTACTCCAGAAAAATTAAGCATCAACTTCTGAGCTTACCCTTGTATTCAGAAATCAGAAGTTAAGAATAGTGATGAGGGAAACTCCTCTCCACCCCAGTATATTTCTGTAGAAAATACTTATGCAGGTTGAAACTCTCTAAATCAGGACACTAGTCTGGGAACATCCATGGTCTGGCAGGACCACATATGTTCTAGGACTAGAGAGTCTTGGTGGAGGGCTAGCACCTGGGAACCCAATACATAGCAGCAGAGCTTCCCAGCAAAGCTGCTCAGTAGGGCAGCGGGAGCCAGGTGCATGCCAGGGCTGTACAGCGCATGGTGGCAACAGGCTGCCTGGTGCAGCAGTGGGAGCCCAGTGAAACAGCAGGAACCTAGCATGTAGAGGTGGCGGAGCTGCCCAGTAGAGCAGTGGGGGCTGGCAGGGAGCAGGGGCCAGCAATGTGTGTGTGGGGGGGGGGGGGAGGGGTGGCAGGGAGACAGAAATGACCTGCCCTGGTCTGACAAAAACTCTCATCCAGGATCAGTCATGTCCTGAGGGTGCTGGACCAACCTGTACTGCAGTATTTTTAATTAAATTGTGTATTTTAAAAACAAAAATCATGTAACCAATAATTAAAGCATGTATAGATAGCACCAAATATGTTCCGATTTATACAAGCACTCAGCATTGGCCTAACTTTGCTCTGACTCAATGAAGATTTACATTAGATCTTCAAAGTTATGAGCTGCAGAGTTATGAACAGACCAGTCAGTCACATTTGGAACCATAAGCACACCATCGGGCAGCAGCAGACAAAAAAAAAAAAAAAAAAAAAAAGGCAATAGTATTGTGTTAAATGTAAACTACTAAAAAAGGAAAGGCAGCATTTTTCTTTTGCGTGGAAAAGTTTTAGATGTGTATTAAGCCAACGTTTAGTTGTAAACTTTTGAAACACCAAACATATGTTATGTTCAGTTACGAACATTTCTGAGTTGTGGATAAAAGAACGGTTACTTACTTGTAACGGTTGTTCTTTGAGATGTGTTGCTCATGTCCATTCGAATTAGGTGTGTGCACCGCGTGCACTGCATCTTCCGGAGCGTTTTCCCTAGCAGTACCCGTAGCGCTGGCAGGGCGCCCCCTGGAGTGGTGCCGCCATGGCAGGGCATAAGTACCCCTGCCGGCGCTGCCCCACCTCAGTTCCTTCTTGCCGGACGCTCCGACGAAGGGGAGGTGGGGGGGGGGGGGAAATCGAATGGACATGAGCAACACATCTCGAAGAACAACAGTTACAGGTAAGTAACTGTTCTTTTCTTCGAGTGGTTGCTCATGTCCATTCGAATTAGGTGACTTCCAAGCCAACCCCACTTCAAGGAGGAGGGGTCGGAGCACTCAGGAAGAGAAGTCCACGAAAGTTGAACAATCCAAACATATTTATTCAACGATCTGAACATAGAAAAACTGTAGAAAAGTGCAACGTGGTACAGATAAAACATACATATTTACAATACAGAGCCGAGGACCGCAGAGCCCACCCCTGCGTCCTCCCTAGCCTGCTGTGTCAGCGCGTAGTGCGCCATAAAGGTATGGAGCGACGACCACGTGGCCGCCCTGCAGATTTCAGTGATTGGAACCTGCGCCCCAAAAGCTACAGAGGACGCCCGCGCCCTGGTGGAATGTGCTGTAACCCAGGGCAGGACCTTCCCGTCCAAGGCATAACACTCCCTGATATACCCTGCGACCCAATTGGACAATCTTTGGGTCGATATGGGAAGCCCCTTCAGTCTGTCAGTGACAGCAATAAACAATTGTGTGGATTTACAAAAGGGCTTGGTCCTATCAATATAGAAAGCTAGCGCACGTCTAGCATCCAGGGAATGGAGCACCTGCTCCTTAGGGGAGGCGTGGGGCTTTGGGAAGAAAACCGGGAGGTAAATTTCTTGGGACAAATGGAACAGTGACATCACCTTGGGGAGAAAGGCCGGGTGAGGGCGGAGCCTCACATTATTGTCAGAAAACAGTAGGTAGGGCGGGTTCACAGTTAATGCCCTCAGCTTGGAGACCCTGCGAGCCGAGGTAATGGCCACAATGAACGCAACCTTCATAGAAAGGTGCTTCAAAGAACACGTGGCCAGTGGCTCAAAGGGGGGGGGGGGCGACACGAGTCTAGACAACACAAGGTTAAGATCCCAAGCGGGGAGGGGGGGGGGGTCTAACTGAGGGATACAACTTATCCAAACCCTTAAGAAACCTTTTGACCACAGGGTCAGAAAACAGAGAAACTCCTGCCGAACCAACATGGAAGGCGGAGAGAGATGCACATGAACTCTGATAGAGGAGGTAGAGAGGCCACTGGACCTAAGTTCGAAGAGGTAGTCCAGAATAGACGGGGCAGGTGCACAGGACGGGTGCACTCCCCCTTCTGGACGCCCAAGACGAGAACTGCCGCCACTTGGCTGCATACGACCACCTGGTAGATGGTTTCCTACTGCTTAGGAGCACCATCTGTACCTCCTGGGAACATTCCTTTTCCGGTTGGGTCAGCCACGGATAAACCAGGCCGTTAGGTGGAGAGAGCTGAGATTCGGGTGAACCATGGTCCCCCCGTCCCAAGGTTGGGTCAGAAGATCCCGAACTGGTGGGAGTATAATAGGGTCCTTGGTGTGCATGTCCACCAGGATAGGGAACCAGAATTGTCTGGGCCACCTCGGGGCTATCAGGATGACCGTGGACCTGAAGGTCTTGACCCTGGTCAGAACCCTGGGAATTAGGGGAAACGGGGGAAAAGCATAGAGGATGCCTGCCGGCCACGGCACTGTCATGGCATCCCCCCTGGAGTGTTCCCCGAGCCCCAACAGGGAGCAATAACTCTGGCACTTGGTGTTGCGTGCCGAGGCAGACAGGTCTACTAGGGGACAACTCCACCTGTGGAAAACCTGACGAAGGGCTGAATCCTTGAGGGATCACTCGTGGGCTCTGAAGGACCTGCTCAGAGCATCGGCCAGCAAGTTTTTGCACCCCGGCAGGTACTCTGCCTGCAAAACTATGTCGTGCTCTACACACAGGTCCCAGAGGCACAGAGCCTCGCGGCAGAGGGGAGGCGACTGGGCTCCTCCCTGCCTGTTGAGGTAAAACACAGCCGCCGTGTTGTCCAGGCGCACCAGGACAGAGCGGCGAGAGAGCTTTGACAGGAAGGTCTCGCAGGCTCTCCTGACAGCCCTGAGCTCTCGGACATTTATGTGCAGAGCCCGGTCTGCTGGGGACCATAATCCCTAGGTCCTGTGGCACCCCAGGTGTGCTCCCAACCCAGGTCGGAAGCATCTGTGACCAGTGTAAGCGAGGAGGGAGGTACAGTAAACGGAACCCCGCTGCACACCACCGTCTCCTGGGTCCACCATTGTAAGGAGGCAATCACCTCCGGCGGCACTGTGAGAACCGTGTCCCAGAGACCCCTGGTTTGGTTGAATGCCCTTGCCACCCAGGCCTGCAGAGGCCTGAGCCTCAGTCGAGCATGTCGTACCACATACGTACACGCCGCCATGTGCCCCAGCAGCCTGGAGCAGACCCGGGCAGTCATGATGGGGAACCAGGTTAACTTGGAGACCAGCTCCACTATGGATAGAAACCTGGCCCTGGGAAGGAGTGCTCTTGCCACCCTGGCGTCCAGGAGGGCTCCTACAAATTCGAGGTGTTGAGAGGGAGTCAACGATGACTTTTCTTCATTTAGCATGAGTCCCAGCCTTACGAAGAGAGCCCTTGTGAGGGAAACATGGGCCTCTACTTGCTTGTAGGAGCGGCCACGGATCAGCCAGTCGTCTAGGTACGGAAAAACGTGTACCCCTTTTTTGCGGAGGAACGCTGCTACGACTGCCGTGCATTTTATAAAGACCCTGGGTGCTGCTGAAAGGCCAAATGGGAGCACTGTAAATTGGAAGTGGCATCGGGAAACAATAAAACAGAGAAACCTCCTGTGGCTGGGTCTTATTGCCACATGGAAGTAAGCGTCCTTTAGATCGAGGGTTGCGTACCAGTCTCGTAACTGTAAAACCGGGATAACAGAAGCTAGGGTTACCATTCTGAACCTGGACTTCATGACAGTCTTGTTGAGGTCCCTGAGATCTAAGATGGGACGAACCCCGCCCTTGGGTTTCGGGACAATGAAATATTGGGAATAAAACCCCTTGCCCTGCAGATGTGGGGGGACCCTCTCCACAGCTCCTTTTTCGAGATGCGCCAGCACCTCTTGGCGGAGCGTGCCTTCGTGAGAGGTGTCCCTGAAAAGCAACAGGGCGGAGCCCAGGAAAGGGATGGTATAGCCACACCTGACTATCTTTAGGACCCAGGCGTCGGTCGTGATTCCTGCCCAGGGGTGGGCAAACCGGAACAACCTGGCCCCAACTGGGGACCAGGGTGGGAGGCTGGTGTGCAACCCTCTAGCATCCCGTCAAAACAGGTGCTTGGATTGCTGGGAGGGACCTTGACCAGCCCCACGAGGGGTATCCCCTCTCGGGCGGCAGCGACGACCCCTTGCGGAGGACGGGCCCGCAACCGCCCCTGCACCCCCACTGGGAGCACGAGGACGGTGTCTCCAGTAATCCCCACGGGAGACCTGGGATTGAGTTCTGCCCTGCTGTCTGTAGGGCAGTTGACGACGCTAGGGGGCCGGTGTATGAATCCCCAAGGACCGTAGGGTAGACCTCGTGTCCTTGAGCATATGGAGCCTGGAGTCCGTGTGCTCCGAAAACAAAGCTTTCCCATCAAAGGGCAAGTCCTGGATCGTGGTTTGGACGTCCGGCGGTATTCCAGACACCTGCAGCCAGGCACCACGGCGCATAACCACACCTGACGCCATGGTGCGGGCTGCAGAGTCGACAGCATCCAGGGAAGCCTGGAGGGTCATGTGGGCAATGATTCTGCCCTCAGAGGTCATGGCCGCAAACTCCTGACGGGCCTCAGCAGGCAGCTTGTCCTTGAACTTATTCACGGCCTGCCAGGTATTAAAAGCATAGCGGCTCAGCATCGCTTGCTGATTGGCAATGCGGAGTTGCACCCCACCAGTGGCATATACCTTACGGCCCATCAGGTCAAGGCACTTGGGCTCCCTAGCTTTCGGGGATGGCCCCGGCTGGGGAAGCCTCTCTTTTTGGGCCGCAGCCTGGATGACCAAGGATCCAGGAACGGGCTGGGAGTACAGGTGTTCGTGTCCCGACTGGGGGACGTAATAGCACCTGTCAACTCCCTTTAAGGTCAAGGTAGCCGGGGTCTGCCACAGGGCATTGGTAATCTTGGCCACGGTTTTATTAAGTGGCAAAGCCAAGCAGGCAGGCGCATCGTCCGAGAGGATGTCGATCATGGGGTCTGTGTCCTCCACTACTGGCTCCACTGGGACACCCAGATTGGAGGCCAGACGCCTAAGCAGCTCCTGATGTGCATGGGCATCCATAGTAGGCAACGCCAGTGCGGGATCCGCCAAAGCTTCGTCCGGTGACAATGACGACGATGACTCCTGGACCGGTGCCAGGCCCAGCGCAGGAACTGGTTGAGGCGCCGGCTGGGCAGGCGGCACCACTTGTGGAAGCGGCTCCGGTACCGAGGCCTGTGGCACAGCAGCGGCATCAGCAGCAACCGACCTCTGGGGGGAGGGAGCGGGTCTTGACAGCGACGCCGATGGTTGCACTCATTGCCCCGAGGCATCGGACACCACAGAAGGGAGCACAGGCCCCTGCCACTGGTGGTAAGCCCACGGTGTCCAAAATGGCCATTGCGGCTGAGGCGGCCAAGTCTGTTGCACCCGGGAACGATCACGCTGGTGCCGGGAACGAGATCTATGCGTCGAGGAAGCTGCCGAGGACCCCGACCTGAACGATGCCGCATCAGAATCGGACGAGTAATCAGACTCAGGCCAGGGAGCGCAGATGACGAATGTACTGCCACTGACAGAGGAGCAAACCTGGCCATGGACTTGGGTTTGCCCGCGTGCGCTCGATGCGGACGTGCTGGTACTGGGAAAAACTGTGCCGGTGTCTGTTGCGGTACCGGGAGAACAGATCCTGGTGCCGTGAGAGGATCTGCCGACTGCGGCACCGGGAAAACCGGTCCCGGTGCCTGGAGTGGAGTTGGTGCCGGGAGAACATATTCTGATGCCCGGGGTGGAGCCAGTTGCGGCACTGGGAGAACCGGTGCCGTTGCCAGTTGCGATGCCGACACGGGGCATATCTGTGGTGCCGTAGTCGGTATCGGTTGCGATACAAACCCCGAAGAGGCCGATGTCACCGGCGATAGCGGTACCGGTGTGGCCCACAGGGTCGATACCAGTGCCTGTGACGGTGCCGAAGCGTGCATTGGTGCTGAAGAAGATGATGCTGAAGGGCCCGACGATGGTGTCGAAGTCATCATCGCGAGGCCAGGGTGACAGGGCACAGGCGTTGCCAAGACAGGGTCTGGAAGGGGTCCCAGCACCGCGGGAGGTCGAGCCCAGTCGAGCGCCGAGTGGGGCCTGGCGGCCTGCGTCGATGCTGACACCGATAAGGTGGCAAGCGGTACTGATCCCACCGGGGACGGTCCCTCTGCATAAGTGGCTGGTGCCGTTCGGTCATGCCGGTGCGGAGGCGAAGCCGGTGCCAACACGGCTTCCGGTGTAGGTGATCTCGACCCTTCCGCCTCAACCGATGACGGAGGGGAGGTAGTGAGGCTAATAAGGTCATGGGCCGCCTCAAAGGTGTCCGGCGTGGAGGGGCGGTGCGAGGGTAGCTGCCCTGGACTAGATGGACGTCCCGCTCGCTTACGCTGCACCGTGGTGGATGAGGACGTGCGCACCGGAGACTCGGTACCATGGTGTAGGCTCGATTTGGACTTCGAGCTCGGAGACCTACCACGAGACGTTCTTGACCTTTTCGGTGCTGGAGAGTGAGACCGGTGCCGGGCCCTCGATGCCGAGGGCCGGTCCTGAGATGGGGCATCTCGCGTGGACGCTGGTGCACTGCGCACCGCAGAGTGCCCAGCCGGTGCCGGCTGTAAAGCTGCCTCCATGAGGAGAAGTTTTAGGTGAGAGTCTCTCTCCCTCTTAGTGCGAGGCTTAAAAGACTTGCAGATCTTACAAGCGTCCGTAAGATGGCTCTCACCCAGACACTCCAGACAACTGTCGTGAGGGTCTCCTCTGGGCATGAACTTTGAGCAGACAGTGCACGCCTTAAAGTCTTGCGGACCTGGCATTCCTCACCCCCGAAGGGGGAGAAGGAAAGAACAAAGAAACACTAACTACCTAACTAACTGAACTATTCAGGACTATTTACAATACTAATAGAAATGGGAACCATTAACTGATCTAAGAGAGAGACACGCTCCAACGACCGTCATGGGCAGTAAGAAGGAACTCAGGTGGGGCAGCGCCGGCAGGGGTACTTATGCCCCGCCATGGCGGCGCCACTCCAGGGGGCGCCCTGCCGGTGCTACGGGTACCGCTAGGGAAAACGCTCTGGAAGACGCGGTGCACACACCTAATTCGAATGGACATGAGCAACCACTCGAAGAACCACCTCTATTCCTGAGCTATTTGTAACTGGGGTTCTATTGTAGCTCTATTTTTCCATCCTAATATAAACTGTCAATATATTTTCATTATTCAAATACATGTGCAATCTCTCTCTTTTTTTTTTTGGAAATCATACCAATCTCTTGGTCTCAATGCCTTCTTAGAGCAATGAGTTCCACGTCACTTACATATTATTTATAAAGCAATTCCTTTCATCAAGTTTAAATTTGCTAACTAAAGCTTTCACTGAACATGTATTATGAGAAAAGATAAATAAGAGATGCCCGATTTACCTTCTCAGTATCATTTCTGATTAGATATACTTCTTTCGGGCCCCATTATATCTTCCTTCCCTAACCTAAGAAATCCCAATCTTTCACTGGTTCCTAAAGAGAAAAAACAAACCCACCAGACACTAGTGTTCCTCCATGCTTAGTCATGTAATGTGACGTATTTTGTCCCTCCTGGCTGCTCAGGAACAGTTTCCTTTTGCTCTTAATTTTACCCTGACATTCACATCATCTCTCTTTTTCTGCTCCCAGAAGATGCTGCTTTGCTCCTGCGCCTTCTACTCCTTCCTCACTACCACGGTCTTGCTAGCTAGTTAAATGGCTGACACTGTACTCTACTTTCCCACACTAATATATCTCCTTGAGCAGGGCTACTCGGCCCATGGCCTGTTTGTTTGCGGCCCGCGGTGCAATTTGGGTTTATACGGGGCTCAACTTGCGGCCCACGGGTAGGATCCTTTGAACATGGTCTCTACTGGGAACACGCTCCATAATGGTGAGTCAATATAATGGTCTTTTGTTGATATGCGTTTTAGCAGTTAAATTCCTGGACTGTCATTGCTCATTAGAAGTGCTATTCTGTGGGTGGAAATCGGGTAAATATTAATAAAATGCAATATCAGCAGAACTGACTTAAATGGGCCAGCATGTTGTGTAGTTTTGCCTTTATCTTTGTATTCATGCCCATCAGTGTGAAAGAAGCTATTTGCATAGATATTTGCATAGATATGCAACCACACTTAAGTTGAGGCCCTCGGCATTGTGCTGTATCATTGTGGTCCCCGGAACTTCCAAAGCTGAGTAGCCTTGTCCCGGAGGAAACATTTGGCTCTTCTATCAGTGGTGGTCAGCAACCCTGAAAGGCAATTTCTGTTTACATTCCTTTCTTACTCATGATAGCAGTATTCAAGTACCTGAAAGGGTGTTAGAAGGATGCGGGATAAAAATTGTTCTCCTGGATTGCTGATGATCAGACAACTTTAGTCTGGGTGGTTTAACATTGGAATAAATTGCTTAGGAAGGTTGTGGAATCTCCATCATTGGAAATATTTAAGAACAGGTTAGATAAACATCCATCAGGCATGATCTATTTGGTGCGTGGTCCTGCTGTAAGTGCAGGGGACTGGACTTAATGACCTCTCAAGGTCCTTTCCAGTTCTAGTATTCTATGATTTCTTCTTTGCACCATTAGGTCCTATGGAGACAACTATATGTATGCTTCATTTCTAGCTGCTTTTAAAAATAAGCCTCACCATTGATAATAATTCTTCTATTGACGTAACTGTAAAAGAAAATCAGCATCAGATGTTCTCCACGGACCATCAGTAAATGCAAAGTGGACTATATATTTAGAGATGATGATGTACTAAATTATTCGTACTGTCCTTTACTGAATAAAAGAGCTTATTGTTAAGGAAAAAAAATCCTGTATTTTAGAGCATGTAGTTTTACTATAATGATTATATCAATCTAATGGCAATTTTATATTTAAGGCACAAGATTTTTTTCACTTGCTTACCGACTGCTTTGTTGGATTTTTCATTTGCTGAGCCAGTTTTGATTCTAAGCGTTTAATGGTATCATTGGTGGCAGGTCCTTGAAAATCACTTGGTTCCATGTTAGCATCACTCTTGTTACTGGTGTTTGTAGAAGTGATGTCCATAAATGAGCCTATTAAAATTTTTTTTGTTTTTAAATTACTACTTTGAAAAACATTAAATCAAACTGAAATTATTTAGCTACCCATTCTTTACTCCTTAATAGCAACCTTATAATTTTAAAGTAAATTTTTAAAGCAGTTGACAAAAACTCTGCATCGCTGCAGTTAAAAAAACCCTAGAGAATCTCTCTCAAAGGCAAAAAAATTCAGAACAAGGTATTTCTTCTTGCTTGAACAGCAAGTTGCCCTTGTTCTTAAAGTCAACTTCAGCTACTAATCTCAAATCATTAACAAAACCAGTGGACTCTGAACAAGACTGACAGTTTTGCTTATAAAGTCTATCACAAATCCTACTGTACAATGAAAACAGATTTGTAGGGTAAATATAATTAAAACATTCCTTTACAAATGACAAGTTACAGATCTAAAACATTACTTTAAGTATGTTTTAAACTTATGTGCTAAACACATTTTGTGTATTCTGTCTAATGAAGACCATCCAGTATAAAATGACAGTTGATAGGATTTTGCAATAAAATTTACTGGACAATTCAAAAATTACATGCCCAAAATATTCTTTGTGCACAAAAGTGAAATTCAGAGTTTGGGGCAGAGGGAAGAAGACAGGCATGAACAACTGTAGTAGTTAAGCTACAAGAATGAGGAAAATAGTGCAAAATTTCATAAAGGGAGAATTTAAATATTTTTCCCCTCCAAACACTGCTGTGAGTTTGAGTGATCACCAGTTATGTGCACCAGGAAGGAATTTCCCCTTTGAGACAAGATTAGTAGAGTATCTGGTGGATATTTTTTTGCCTTCTTTATGGCACACTTGGGGCCTTTTTACATTACAGTACAAGCTTTGTTATCCAGCACTTTAATATCAGAAACACACTGTTAACTGGCATCTGTCATAGATGGCAATACAAATCTTCCTTCAATTAACCAGAAAAAAATCCAGTAGCCATCCGGCATCAATGCAAACATTAAAAGTTAGTAAAGTTTGTAGTAAAGCAGTAAAGTTTGTTCAGGTCATTTTTCGGCATACAATACCAACGTCAGATATTATTTACCCCATCCTGCAACTAAACCTTGCGTATGGTGAAAAATTCATGAACTATTGGTTGAATAGTTTGAGTAACTGAAACATTTCATTAACCAGCAACCCCCATTCACCATGAATGTCGGATAACAAAGTTTGTTCTGTTGTAGGAAGAAAAAAAAAGTTACAAGTTTAATCAGTACAATTTGTAATTTCATCATAATTTGCCGAGTGTGTCCTGTGCAGAAGTGATGCTCAAAAGCAGTGGCGGGCAATAATTTTTTTTACGAGGGGTACACTTAAGTGGTCACAGGCCACACTTTCATATTAATGGAAGAGAGGTAGGATCTGGAATGGAGTTTGGATGCGGGAAGGAACTCTGGGCAGGGTCTGGGTGCAGGGTCGGGGAGGGAGTGCAAGGTGCAGGCACTGGCCCTGGCCAGGAGGTGCTTACCATAAGTGGTTCCTAGCTAGCGGTGCAGTGGGGCCCTCAGGCAGTCAGGCTGCCTGCATGCTGTCAAAGCTGCCAGCAAATATGTCTCTTCACGTCTCTTGGGGAGAGGGGGAGGGGAGGGATAGTGATCAGTGGGTTTCCGTGTGCTGCTTCCCCCTGCAGCTCCCACTGTCAGAATCCAGCCAATGGGAGCTATGAGAAAAGTGCTGGGGGTGACACCCAAAGACATGCTTGCCAGTGTCAGCTTCCAGGAGTGGTATGGCTGGGGCTGCAATAGATAGGCCGACTAGGTGCCTCCACTGAGCTGCAAGACATTTTCCCCCAATCCAGAGTGCCATCATGGCTGGAGGAAAATGTGGGCTATGGACTGTATTTTGCCCACCCCTGCTCAACGGGACAAGCTGTCAGGGGTAAACAGGAGTAAGATTTGAGAGATGACTGTTGGATTCTAGTAACATGCAAGTAGAAATGGAAACTCTACATCTTAGCTGACTTTGGCTATGTTGAGACTACAGGCTTCTTTTGGAAGAAGCTTTTTTCGGAAGACATCTTCCGAAAAAACTTCCAGAAGAGTGTCCACACTGCAAAAGTGCATCAAAAAAACGATCTGCTTTTTCGAAAGAGCATCCAGACTGAAAGGACACTCTTCTCCATGTAAACTGTGATTGCTATGGATGGAATGGCCACCAGGGCACCTGTGCTTTTTCCTCTTTTCTCTTCTTCCAAAAGAACTCCCTCTTGCCTGTCCACACATGCCTTTTTGCGAAAGAGCTCTTTCTCAAAAAGGCTTCTCTCTCGTAGAATGAGGATTATCAACACCAGAAAAATGGAAGAATGCAATTGCAGTGTGGACATTCCTCAAGTTTTGTCGGAAAAACGGCTGTTTTTCTGACAAAACTCTAGAGTGTAGACATACCCTTTAAGTTAACCTTCATATGTACTCTTATTCTCCATTGTGGGAAGAAGGTGATTCAGAGTTTGGATGGACCCTAGGGATTAGGCTAATGGAGGCAAGATTTGAATATTTGTTATTTGGTTTAAGATCCTTTACGACAGTGCTGAGCCTCCCACCGCCCAAAATCAAAATTAGAGTTGCAGGCTGCACTTTACAAAAATCCTTGGATCTGTTTTATTTCCCTGATTAAAAAGTGTGTGTGGGGAGGGCGGGATAACTTACATTTATACAATCATACCTGTACTTGTGGCAGAATTGCTTTGGCCTTCATCTGAATACTGACAAGGATACTGCAGAGGTTCATCAGCTCCTGGAAAGTACTATGTAGAAAGTAAATTGTTATGTATGAAGACAATTGATGCTTTCAGAAACATATAGCAGCTATATAGATAACATGGACCTCAAACAGACCTAGTTATCTGAATGCAGATAGAGGAAAAAAAAGGTAATTTGAGAATGCTATATTGTTTGACTGCTGCTATAGAACCATCTGCAACAACTCAATTCTTGCTTTTCCATAATACTGTTCTGCACTCCCTCCACCCCAAAAAGCACACAAACCCAAACCTATTTTTATTAAGTGCCTTCAGAAAGATTTGTTATGCACTAAGAACAATGCAACATAATGGAAGCTACTTACAGGGACATAAATCAGGCAACATCAAGTTTAATTTAGCATAAGTATAGAATGATACACATTCTATTCAAGTGTATGTATATTAGGGAGCTTTGTCAGGGAAAGTACAACAGCAGTTAAGAAGAGAGGATGGAACCTTATCTTGAAAGTGTTGTGAATAAATCCATTATGACTTAATAGCACTAGTCCTTCAAACACTTCTTGTTTAGCTTAGGTCATCTCTACACTATGGAGAGAAGTCAAATTTATTAAGGTCAATTTTTTAGCACCCGATTTGGTCAAGACAAAGGTGCATGTCCCAACTGCCTGCAAGAATTCGCTTCAATTCAAAGTAGTGTGTCCCAGGAGGGTGACTACTGTCAACTTTGAGAGTGATGCACTGTGGGTAGCTATCCCACAGTTCCTGCGACCCTCTGCATTCTGGATTATGCTTGCAGTGCACAATGGGACCAAAACTGTGTAGATGGTTATGGGTACATACGATCAGTGTCCCATAATGCACTAGTCTTTTCCTTCTATCCCTGCTTGAAAGTAATGGCAAAGAGTCTCTTCATGCGTTTTTTTCCCCCTTGGTTATCCATGCATATGCTGGAGTATATCCAGAGTGTATTCAGGGTCCTCTGGAAAGAGGAAGAATCTCAGGATGTTACCAATATACTCCTTTGCAAAGCACTTGAGTTGAGCTACTGGCAAATGCTGCTGGCATTCGATCCTCTGGACACAGTAAAATGCCGGTTTTGATGCCATCTGACAAGCACAGACTGGTTGGACCATAGTTATGTGGGCACGGGATGATCAGCAGTGGCTGAAACTTTCACATGCGTAAGGCCACTTTCAAGGAAGTTTGAGAATTGCTTTCCCCAGCCCTGCAGTGCAAGAATACCAGAATGAGACCCACTCTGACAGTGGAGAAGCAAGTGGCAATTTCCCTGTAGAAGCCTGCAACACCAGACAGCTATCAGTCAGATGGGAATCAATTCGGCGTGGAGAAATCTGCAATAGGGGCTGTTGTGATTAAAGTAGCCAAGGCAATCAATACCCTTTGCTATGGAGGGTAGTGACTCTGGGAAACATGGAGGCCTTAGCCGCAATGGGGTTCTTTAACTGTTGTGGGACACAGATAGAATGCATATCCCTTTCTTGGCACCTGATCACCTTGCCAAAGAGTACATTAACTGCAAGGGGTACTTCTTAATGGTGCTGCAGCACTGGTAGATCACCAGGGCTGTTTCACTGACACAACATGGGAGGGTTAGGAAAGGTGCAGGATGCACGCATAGTTAGGAAATCCTGCCTCTTCAGAAAGCTGCAAACTGGAACTTTCTTCCCAGACTGGAAAGTTACCACTGAAGGCACTGAAATGCCAATAGCGATCCTTGGCAACCCAGCTTCCCAGCTGATCTGTGGCTCAAGGAGCCCAACATGGGCAGCCTGGACCACAGTAAAGAGCAGTTCAACTATAGGTTGAGCAAGTGCAGAATGGTGGTAGAACGTGCTTTTGGGTGTTGACACATCCCTAGGGGTTGAGGCTTAACTCCCGCCTTGTCATATTCTAGGGCCCCTAGGAGAGGAAGCTATGGAACTCAGTTAGGAGTGAATGTGGTTCCTCGAGGGCTGGAGGGTCTGCCTGTGTATGTAGCTATCTTGGAAGGCTGCCATGCGGTTCTTTATGGACTGGAGATACAACTTTGAAGAAAATATATAATATTGGTTCATGGAAGGCATACCTTCAAAAGTCAATACTGCAACATAGTCCCTGTTCAATTATTTACAGATTAAAAGAGAAATTTATACCCGCATCAAATGTGTCATGATTTTGACAATTTCTTCCATGGAAGGTCGTTGTGAAGGATCCTTAGACCAACAACGAGTCATTAAACTCTCAATAGGCTTAGGTAAATTTTTGATCAGTGGTGGCCGGGTACCTATAATTAAAATCAGACAAATCTTAATTTATATATCAAGCTACTGTTAAAAGTTCTGTCATTGCCTGATTTTCTTTAAACAACCTGCTTTGCTATTTAAGCTAATTAAAGATTCATGGTAATCATCTTGCTCTGTGGGGCCTAAATGGGAAGCCATGCAGCTTAGCAGGAACTTAGACCAGAATCCCATTTTGCTAGGTGAAGTCTAAACACACAATGGACAGTCCTGACCCAAAGAATTTTATCTCAAACAAGAGACAATAGATGAATAGGGACATGAAAATATGTAAGTAAACAATACTGGTCAGCTCCATAGCCAACAGATCACAACAAAGATAAAATGAGAGTTCTTCTCCCTATTAATTCACACATCATAATTACATGTAGACTATGCTTACTGACAGTGCTAACAGACAAGAAAGAGAACCAAAAATGATCTGGTTTAGAAGTATTAATGATCAATGACAACATAATCTATGAGGTCTCAAGCTGCCACCTACTGAACAATGAATAATTTCTCAAATATGAAATATTTAATAGTGTTATATAACAAGCACACAATTTAACTTTAAATGCACCAAAATGAAAAATTATTTTCAACTCACCATTGTGAACTGCCCACATTATGCGGAAAGCAGGACCACCAATCTCATCAAAAGGTTTCCTACGAGTGATTACCTCCCAAAGAATAATACCCCAACTGAATACATCACATTTTTCACTGTAATTGCTACCTGAAAAAAAAATAATATATATAATTTGTGTCTTTTCTACATGATATATGCCTATAAATATGTAGGAATAGCTATGTATGCTTTAATTTTATTTCAGAGTATAATATCTTTGTTTTTCACACAGAAAAGACAGTCAAGTCCATAAGACACACATTTTTAAAAAATTTCTAAGTCACCTAAGATAAATTTGAAAAAAATACACCATTCATATTAAACATTTGTTTCAAGGTTGTAAAACCACTTTTGCTATAATTTTCAACAAGTTTCTAAGAGCTCTTTTTGCAAACTAGTTCCTTCACTGAAACTGTAACACACAGTGTTTAGGACAGTCTTGTTGTTAAATATCAAATGTGATTTTTATTATAATTAATCAGTCTCTCAAATGTAGAATAATTTCATTGTCATTTTGGCTACCAGTGCCTTTTGCAAATCTCTCTCCGAAATCACTTCTTCCATAACAATAATAAATCAGTCACCAACATTCACCATCATCTCTATCATTTTTATTTAAAAACATGACTTCCTTAGCAGAACCACCAAGACATACCCATACTATCTTAAGAAACAATGTTGTCATTGTACCCCGGTTTTCAGCACCCCCAATGCCTCCCTATCTATTATCCTCACTCATTCTGTTGTGCCTGAAATTTAGTTTTAAGTTCTTGAGGCTGAGATTTCTAGGCCTCCCATGAAGCATAAAGCAGACACTGTGTGATATAAAATAATGAATAATAAAATAATGAATAATAAAGAGCAAAGGAGAAAAATACTTTGTTAATTAGAGAAAGCCATAAATATCTTAAATAGACACAAATGGTAAACAAATTCAAGATGTAAAGTATGATTTTGTCTTCTCTGGTTGATAGGTACTTAATATCATTTGTTTCAGCTAATAAAGACAATCTATTCTGTTTTCTCATGAAGCATATGGAAGAACCTAATAATTTAAAAAGTCACTTCTAGATAGCATTTCTTTACATACGAAGACACCATTTTACTTCTAGAGACAGTATTGCGTTTATAGTACCTTTCCCCCTCCTTACTTTAGAATGACATTTATTTCAAATTTAAATAATAAAGAGACACATCTGTGAAGCTATAGGAGCATTGACACATTTAATACTGCAACAAAACCCAGCAGCATTAAAGTAATTATATCAAAAGGTATTATGACAAACTGCCATTAACAAAATAAAAGCTTCTTTCTACTCTTTCATCATTCTAGTAAAAATAACTTCAGTTCTCTCCAAATCCATATCAAATAGATATTTGTAAATTTAGAAATTAAGTGTAGATAGGCTTAGGTTTTGTTATCATCTTATTGTGGATATTTAATGTAGTAATTAAAATTAACATTGGTTTAATGAAGTTGAATTAATTTTATTTTGAGGCATTAATTTTAACATTTTCAAATTATTTAATAATTCTGTGCAATTTCTTTCAATAATGCCAATACAAATTTTGAGAACCAAAAGTATATAAAAATTCCTGTCCAGAAAACTTGATCGAGTTCTAAAATTAGGAAATTTTAAATTAAAATTTTACATGTTCCTACTTAGTTGAATTTACAGACTGGAGAGCCACTAACAAGTGGACGGCTTAACATTTTCACTGAAATTCCTAGGAACAGCCAGGCTTAAATGTAGTCATTCTGCTTTTAATAAAAATCAGATCTTCAACTTTTTAAAATAAAAATAAAAGCTAACTTTGTGGTAAGTGAACATTTAGAATAAGTTTTGGCCAATATTTAAAGTGAACTATACAGTATAACCGGGACAGTTTCTAATAAACTGGTACTTAGGTCAAGGACTGGCCTACTATGGCAATTTATCTAGGAGATGGATCTATATTTATAATTTAGGTTGAGATATAGCTACATTGGACAAGGATGTTAAACAGATCCCTGTCTAATGAAGCTTTCTTGACCTAATCCCAAATGTAGATATAGCTATGTTCAGGGCTTGACAAGCGGCGGCGAGCCCCGCTCACCAGCTGCGCGGTTTGGCACGCTGCGCATGCACTGATTGCGCTGTGGTGCTGTGCCGGCTTAAAATCTACTCGCCCCGGGTGAGTAGATTGACTAATTTGTTGAGCCCTGGCTATGTTGATAGAGGAATGCTTCCACTGACCCAAATATCAGAAGATGGCGTGCCAGCACCATAGGAAAAAACTTTTTCCACCAGGGTTGTTTACATCTACATACCAGGATTATGGTGACGTAGCCATGGCGATGTCAGGCTGTGTCTATGCTGGCAAGGTTTGGTGACAAAAGTGAGGTCGACAAGCAGGAGTTGCCATAACTGGAAACCTGTCAAACTATTTTTCAGGTACCCGCTGTTGTCAAGTATAATCTCAGTAGCATAGACATATTCTAAATTATTCATGCTCAGAAGTCCAGAACATCTGACCAAAGCCTACTGATATTATTGTGGAGAAGCTTCAAAGGCAGGTGGTGTTCTGTGTTTTTTTTCTGGTGGCAACAGACTTTTTTTAGCAGTACATTTGAACTTCTTTAATTCGGCAACCCTGGGAAACAGTGCATGCCAGATTAAAGAATTTTCCATGCAAGGGAGGGTGTAGTTATGAGAGGGAAGTGGAAAGGGCACTTAGTAATGCCCTGCTCCAGGAAGCACATGTTGTGCCATGCCCTAGGCTTCACGCTGCTCCTCTGGAGCAGCAGAGAAATGCTTCAGGAGAAGCACATCACTCAGGAGAAGCACAATGCCTCAGGACAAGCACAAGCTGCAGTTCTTCTCGTCGGGGAGGAGGGAGAGCAGCAGCATGTAGAGCTGCTTCCTCCTCCCCTGCCATACCCCGGGTGTTCCTGGATAAGGGACACCCAGAGTAGAGGATCAAGTGTATCATCAATCTGATACCTTACTGGAGAACTTAATTCACTACTGAAACCTCTAGGGAAAAACACAAACCAACCAAAAAAAGTCAAAAAAGCAGTTATGAATATCCATAATTAAACTTTTAATGAAACTTTCATTCCCAGAGGGCAAATTGAGCCCAAGTTACTCACTGGTCTGAAGGCATCTTATGTGAATAATGACTGAGCCCTCCCCCATTTAATTACATAGTAATTAAACAAATCCTAGTCTTTTTATTTTATATCATCATCGGGCTCCCCCACAAGATGCCAACAAATAACTTTGATTAATCTCCCCACTTAACTATTAAATACAAATTACAATTTTTAAAAAACTGAATTATTTATAGGATCAAAGGAGAAGAAGAGATGGACTAAATTTCAAGGGATAAGGAAGAGAAGGCAGGTATTGGGAAAAATGGGCCTATGTTGAATTGTAAGGTAGGTAGGGACCAAAAATAGAGGTGGCTATGTTTGCTGGATACATATGGAGAATTCTAATGATCACAGTAAATCAGAATACTTTGTGAACAGAATCAAAGCACATTTCAGTGCAGTAAGAATTGGGGATTATTTTGTGATCTCAGAAACGATATCCCAGGATGGTAATGCCAAACAAGATACATTATTTACTGTCATGCATAATTTACCATTATAGTCTATTCAGTTTTGTCACTGCGAACTCCAGGTATCAATTTGTTTGTATTCCTTTTCTAAACATACTGGTACAGCAGTCTTTGTCTCTAGTAAACTAAGGATTTCTTTCCCTAAATGAATTTTAGATTAAAAATAATTTATTTAATTATAAAATTTTATAACACAACAGAAACAATGAATGTAAATGATGCTCTCAACTGATTTCTTATGTCAACTCATTCAAAATAATGTTCTTAAGTAGAGTAATACATGTGAAACTGTACATTATTTTGTTACCTTCAAAAACTTCAGGTGCCATCCAAGCAGCACTTCCCTTATTGTTGGTCATGTGTGTTTGAATATCACAGGCTGTACCAAAGTCACAGATTTTTAGAACTGTCCCCCCAGCTACCAACAGCAAGCTGTCAAGAAAATCCCAAATGTTTAATAGAATTTAGTAGTCTTATCAAAATAATAAAACATTATTTTATTCCAACAACTTTTATTTAAGGCCTGCTTCATAATAACGTATACTAACACGGCAGAATTTGTTCATCAAAGTATAACATTAATCTTAAAAATTACTATAGTATATCAGTAGGTTATAACTTGCTAATTATGATAAACTGCTGAATTTTAATCTTTATAAGTATAGGCTGAACCTGGAGTCCAGCATCCTTGGGACATGACCAGTGCCAAACCAGAGAGTTTACCAAATCATGTGAGGTTAATATTGTCTAGCAGCATTACCAACACTTCCCATGCTTACTGGGTTCTTAGAAGACATTTGGGGTAAATTAGAGCTAAATTAAGCAAAGAACACTGAGAGCAGGACTGGTGGTTGTAAAAAAACTTTACTGTGAGAATCTTGGCCACACCAATGGAAAGTGGACATCTAGCTAACTAAAATCATGCCAGACCAGAGAGTGCTGGACTGAAGAGATTTACTTGAAGTATGTTTACAAAGAAAAGAGTTTATTTAGGCATAATTACTTTAATCCACTAAGCACCCAATGGAAACAAAATTTGTAATTTATCATAAACATTTAATATAGGCTCTGCAGACAGGGAGGGGGTCAGCCATCATGGCTGCTAACTTGCCAGGTGAATGATCAGAACTCTCATTAGGGACAGTCAATGAGCCTTTTTCTTCAAATGGAAGGGTCACTATTGACCACGTGCTCTATTACCTATGGATCCATCTACGTCTAAGGTCTACTTCTAATTTCCCCATTCGGCTAACCAAGTTTCTGCTAAAACAGACTTCACCCATTATATGGGGCAAGAACAGGCTTTATGTTTGCATAACATGTAGTGGTGAATACACGGTTAGTGGAACACAAGATAATCAGCCTGTCTTGATTGTCTAACTGAAATTTAAAACATGGCTTTTATTTAGATTCAATTATTTATATCTAAAAATACAATTGATCAATTAAAGTTTTCCTCCAAATTCAATGGAAGTAACAGGATAAAGAGAAATCACAAATAGCAATTTTAAGAACAAAAACTTTAACAACTAACTAGAAACATACTTTGGCGGTTTCAGGTCCCTGTGAATTAGAGCTTTTGGTTTCATGCTGTGGAGATATGCCACTCCTTGGGAACACTGTAAACACCAACTCATTGCATGTGCAGCAGTATAATAAGGTAGAGGCTCCGCACCATGCAGTACTGCAAAACAAAAGTACAACTAAAAAGAACTTTATTGCTTATTACCATAGAAACAATGAAATTAACAACATTTCATTAACAAGCTCTATGGAATTCAAATAGTTAATCAGAGAATCAGAGAATTGGAAGGGGCCTTCCAGTCCCCTGCACTCATGGAAGGACTAAGTATTATCCAGGTATTTACTCTCATTCTTTAGCACTGCTCTTGAAATCTTTTATATAAAATTTAAAAAATGTAAATCACTATTAATGGAAGTTACCTGAATAATGATTTCCTTTTTAAAATGGTACCTGGTTCATTAGTAAATATTTATATACAAATTCTGCCATTTAATGGCTATTTATATAATAATGTCATTCATTTTCAGCTGTATCCAGTGTGGCCTGTATTAAATAACTACTCAAGGAATTTATGGTCACTTCAAGTCAGAGGTTTTTACAGGGAAAAACGAAAGGAGTCAGAATTTAAATAATGTATTTGTACAAATAATCAGATGGTTAAAATGTTTTTGAACTATTCTGGCTATAGAATTTTATATTTTGAAAATAGGTTCTCTTAGCACTTCAGCTGCAGGGAGACACAATGTTTAAATAATACTCACCATTGTATAGAGAACCTCCTTCAGCATACTCCATAACAAGACACACCTTTGGGGAAGGAGACAAAATATAGGGATGTTTCAAAGTGCAGCATAAGGGAGGGCAATAGGTTTTGTAATTTGAAAGGATTTTTTTTTTTTTTTTAAGAGGAACCGCAAAGTTTCCATAATTAGCACATTTAACTATAAGATGCAGAATTAAATTGATGCTTAGATCTCATTAAAGGTTAGGAAAGAGGAGAGGATGCATCACTGTATAACCTTTAAGGCTAAGGTTGCCTTCAAATTACAATTAGAATGAATTTTCTGGGAGAGTGGATTAGAAAAGTTTAACAATTAAAATTGCCAGTTTTTATTAGAACTAAAACCAATAAATTATTTAACCAATTTAATATCCCAGACCACTAGTAATATGTATATGTCAGTCTACCATGCTGTGAATTCAAGTTTGTCCTCTTATAGTGCTTGCTGCACCACCTGAGGCATTTGTGAGGTCATCAGCTATTGCAGGGCAAAAACAGAACCCTGACTTGACAGTAAGTGAAAAGGAACTGATTTTCAATTATGTGTGCCATCATTTTTGTAGCATCAATATGAGGACTGCACATCTATGAAGTCACATACATGTATATCACACTAATTTCTTTGCAATTAAAAAAAATAAAAAAATCAGCTTAGGGAGTAAAAAATGGACAAATGAAATGTGAATCGGTTTTTAGAGGCTACACACTGGGTAATTTTTTAAAACGAAAAAAAAAAAAAAAAAAAAGCTTAGAAAAATCAACCTTTGAATAAGAAAACCAGGAACCATTTTAGAAGCACAATACTAAGGTGGGTATGTTGG
Organism: Pelochelys cantorii; assembly: GCA_032595735.1. NCBI lineage: Eukaryota > Metazoa > Chordata > Testudines > Trionychidae > Pelochelys > Pelochelys cantorii. Next base: position 68,044,143 of record CM064328.1, read on the forward strand.
ATGAATATATATCTTGCATTACTGTTTGATTATAGTGAGGATTACACTTACTGGATTCAGACAGGCTCCATATAACTTGACAATATTAGGATGGTTCACACGTGACAACTGTCGAAGCTGCAACACAAAAGTTCACCACCATTTTTCAATCATAAAAAAAATTAGACAACCATTTGGTTACTTATACACAGTTAATTAAAATAACCCAAACTATTATTTATACACCATGGTCAGTCGGTGTTAAAAAGCTGATGCCTCAAATAATTAAATTAGGTTGTAAACTAACAAAATGTATGTCACATACTGTGCCTTGATTTTAAAACTGGACCACCCTCTAAAAATCCAATGCATAAAGCACTGGCCTAGAGCCAAGGTCTCAGGTCTCTCAAGTTCTGCTACAGACTTTGTGCATGACCCTGGAAAGACAAATCATAAACTCTCTGGTGGCTCAGGTCCCCATCTGTAAAATGGAGAGAATAGCACTTTCCTGTCTCATAAGAGATTATATTAGCAGGAAGACCTATTAAAATGGCTCCAAAATATTATGACTCTCAATCAACATTTTTAATTACTCATGTTAAGTAAATAATAATTGAGTCACATGCTTCAAGGCTAGCATGCAAGCTGCAGATCATTCACACTCCAAATACAGCAATGCACAAATAGATATGACATTCTGAGGATTTTGCATTCCTCTAGGGTTACCAGATGGTTTCAACAAAAATACCGGACACACTTGACATTACATCATAAACTACATTACAACTTATTTAGAAAATCCAGGACATTTATATTTTCTCAATTTGTTTCCTGAACAGAAAGCTCAAATATTGGACTGTCTGGTTCAAAACCAGACACCTGGCAACCCTACACTCCTCTAGCACTGTTTATTGCCCACAGCTGGAGGCAAGAATACCTGACTTCAGAGACAAATGTCCTGAATCACTGCAGAAAATCTTCTGCGCAAAATGCTTCCTTTTGCATTAAAGAGAACTAACGTCCACAAAAATTAACTATAAAATAAATTCTAGATGTTAACACTTATGCCATCCAGTCATTTGCTTGTAGTAATTGATAGTGGGCATGTAGAAATCCACACATCTGAAAAAATTGAAAACTATTTTTTATTTTGCAAGCTGGCATAAAAAAAAAAATCAACGCAGGAAGCTTTAGCTTTCACACAGATTTTTGGGAGAGGTTTTGTAGCACCCTCTGAATTTCACTATCTACTCAACAAACACATTTCTAGAAATTACATGTTTGTGTGTGTATGTATTTTTATATATATAAAATATAATCTGAAGTGATACTAGAACAGAACTGAATCTACACAGTGCAAAAAAGCCAAACAGTAATAATATCCTGAAACCAATTCAAAATAAAGCATTTATGAGGATTCTTTCTTCTTAGAGTCTCTCTTTCATGAAGCACAATAAAGAGACCTTACCATTCAACCATGTTTAGATTTATGTAAATGTTATCAGCTCACACATACTCGGCAATGAGTGCAGTATAGTTACACAGAGACGTATTAAAATACTTTTTATTCATAAAATGTTAGTATGGTTGAAGGAACCTCAAGGATTTAATTCTATTTTGTTTCATATATCCTGGGCACCCTAGATTCTCATCTACTGTGCTTTAAATGCAAACAGAACTACAATATAATGACTTCCATGGCTGTTATGGACTATAAACATTCAGTCCTAGAATATTTTCTCTCTCTTAGCACTTCACATATTTCTTAAGTACCTATATCTAAAAAAAGATGAGGAATGGAGAAAATGAGGGTTTTATTCTCAAATAAATGAGTTACATGTACTTTCTTCTACATTTTTAAAATAATTAAAAATCAATTAGTGTATTAATGGAAACAAAACATTTCACACCATGACTCCTCCTCCAAATCTTAACCAATATCGGATGAAGAATTTCATAACCTCTTTGTCTCTCTACAAAGATTAAATGAGCTAGAGTGGCATAAAGAAGTTCTAAACACCCCACAATCTGGCTGGCAAGGATTCCTGCAATGCAGGAACTGGAGAAAACAGCCAGAGGCAAACTTCAGAGAACATTCTTAAAAGTTCTGGTGGAGGAGGCATGGCTGAGGATAGGGTGTGTCAGTGGAAGGCCATAGCACATTACTAGTTTGGGGGTGAGGGAGCAAAATTTCTTTTCAAGCAAGCTTACAGTACCTCCACAATGAATGCCTTTCTTTCAGATTCACTTTCTATTTGTTTAATGGCTACATCTTTTCCTCGCCATTTTGCCTTGCAGACCACACCAAAGGCTCCTCTTCCAACAACCTAGATCAAGATAGCAAGGAACACTGTAGCTAAGAAAACAATTTCAGCTTCTTGGTAGCACTTCACAAATATTTAAAGAAACATACAGTATCAAAAATTAGAGTAAAGAAATCAGACACATGAAGTTTATAACAGAGCTTTAGTTTCGTCAAGTCAGACTACATCTACTAATTCTACGGCTATGCTCATAAATGACATGTTCATAAAAAAACAAGCTACATGCATTAAACACTTTTTCAAATGTATAAGTAAGATAAATATTTAAGAAGAAATGTGACATTACTTATTTCACACAAGATCTACTCAAAAAGAACCCAGGAAAGAAAGCAAGAATAGTTATTTTCTGCTTATTCTTTTCTTCATCCTTCCTATGAAATGTTTACCTTTATACTATTTCCCAGGCCAAGTTTTATCTTACTGCATATATTCCTGCTTATTAGTTACATAGAGTTTGAGCTCTGGAATAAAAATACATTAACACATGTATTTTAGCACTATGACAAAGCACGGTAGAACAGTGGTTCCCAACCTTCTGTATACCCCAGACTGGCAAACCCATTCAAAAACTTTCGGCAGACTGGTATCATTTTATTTGTATATTCATTATACAAATAATGAATATGCAAATATAATTTTACCATCCACCAAAAGCCCCATCCCCCAGAGCTGCCGCGATCAGCTGGCTTCAGCTCCTCCAGAACCCCATTCCTTAAGGTTTAGAGCCCCACCACCACCAGACCCTGCCCCCCATGCCAGACTCCCATTTACAGAGCCCTGTTTCCATCCAACCCCTCCAATGCCCCCCCGTGCCAGCCATCTATATTAGCAGCATCCCCATACCCACCAGTGCCAGCCCTGCCCCTGTAGCCGCCCACTACTAGCCCCACCAGAGTGCCACAGTTCCAATTCCCCACCCGGATGCCCCGATGTCCCCCAGTGTCAGTGCCCTGCCTCTTAGAGCCCCCAACTCCTTAAGACAACCCATAATTCATCAGCCCAAGAGTCGAGCAGAGAAAACTGGGAGAGGAGAAGGATGCTGCTTGGAGTGACCCATGTGGGGACTTCGGCAGAAAGTGGCCAGTCCCAGCATGTGGGGGGCAGTTGCACAGGGATTAATGGCTCGGCATTTGCCCAGCTGTGGTGCTGCGCAGGAGAATTGTGCCACCAAGACTCCGGGCCCGGGTTGAAGCTGGTGGCTCCCGGGGCTCCTCTGCTGGTCAGCGAAGGGCACAGTCGGGGTGGCCAGCAGCAAGGGAGGCCCATCACCACTTCATGGTGTGGTGAGGTGAGGCGGGATCCGTGCTCGGTATGTGCGAGGTTGGCGATGTGGCTCCAGCCTCCCCCTCGGCACTGAAGGTTTGTCCTGTGGCAGCTCACCCTGCACATCAACTTCGGGCTGCCCTCACACTGCACTCTTCCCTGCCTGCTGACACGACCCCCTCACCTTACTTCCCTGCAGCTCCGGCTCTGGCCATGTGGTCTGCCACTCCAGCTCCGGCCCCGACTGGGGACGCTGCCTGCCATGTGACTCTCAGCTTAGCTACCCTCAACCACCATTCAAAATTAACACCTGTCCCCCCCCCCAGCAGTATATCCCAGCCTCCTGGATTACAGTTTTCTGCTGGTGCCAGCTAACACAGTTAATCCTATAATTCAAATGGCAGGAATTTGTGATGCAGTGATGAAGGCAAGCTTCAAATGCTATGCATGTTGGGGTGTTATTACAGTTACATACAACAGAATCTGATTTTACCATTCGCATTAAAAATAAAATTATAAACAAAAATGAATGTTATTTAAGTTGCAAAGAAATCAAACACTACAAAAGCATTTTGAAAGTCTAAGAAAGTCTTCTACAGAAGAGTTACTTCTACTACATTTATTCAGTGTAGTATTTTCTATGTCATTTCTTTATTAAATGCAAAACATTATTTGTGTTACATATAATACACCAACTACTATATAATAAGTTTTATGATTGAATGGAAACAACTCTGGAAATTCCTGATTTCTCAGCCTTGCTATGCTGTATACATTGTATATGATTTACACCAGCAATAATAATATATGCTCAAAGACTTAAACTGTCTGGTATTTTACTTGGTGAGCATGTCTTCGAAAACTGCCTTTTAAAAGATTTCTCCTCTCTTTATCCTATTCTTTATATTTCATTTTGCATTGTGCATTTGGCAGTATGTTATGGTCAGTTTTACATTTTTTGCTGTTTATTCAATTAGTTCACTTTCTTGCTGAAAAGGCTCTTGCAAACATCAGCACAGGATGGAGTTACGAAGTTTTGTAACGTACTATGTTAACTCAGAAGTTTGTTTTTATTGGTCAATTTAAGAAAAGATGACAGTGCCCATTTAATTATAAACGACTTGTGGACAAATTCTGCAATACAGACAGTGAATTTGCATATTGTGTTAGTTATGGTTAAATCTGACTTGTAAGCGCATTCATCACCAGAGAACCTAAATAATTTACATGCAAGCTTCTAAGACTAAATAAATATGCTTCAACTGAGGAATTATTAAAACATTTGCTGCCGGAAACATAATTAACCATGTAGTTAAGAACGGAAAAAAGGAAACTTACCTTCCAATTGTGCATAATTCAACAAGCGTTACTGTGTGCCAAAAACTCACTATAAAAAGGGTCTAGTGCAGTGGTCTCCAACCTTTTTAACCACAAGATCACTTTTTCAGTTTAAGTGCACCGTAAGATCTACCTTAAGCCCAAATACCCATCCCCCACTTCCTTCCCGCCCTTTCTTTGAGGCCTCACCCTGCTCACTCCATCTCCCTTCCTCTCCCAGCCTCACTCACTTTTACCAGGCTGGGACAGGGGATTCGGGTGCAGACTCTGGTCTTGGGCCAACGGGTTCAATGTGTGAGAGGGAATTAACCCAGGGTGTGGAACTGGGGTCCAGGAGGGGTTTCAGGGTGCAAGCTCTAGGAAGGAGTTTGGATGCAGGGGAACTCATGTCTGAAGCAGGAGACTGGATGCAGGAGGAGGTTCAGGGCTGAGACAGGGGTTCAGGATACAGGCTCTGGCTGGGCACCATTTAACTGAGACGGCTTCCGGGTGGTGGAGCAGTTGAGTTAAGGCAGCCTTACTCCTACCCTGGCCCTGCAGCACTCCTGAAAGCAGCTGGCATGTATAGCAATGGCGCCATGTGGTGCCCCTCATCTACAGGCACTGAGTCCACAGCTTCTATGATCTATGGTTCCCCATTATCAATTAATGGGAGCTGCAGGAGTAGTGTCTGCAGGCAAAGACAGCATATGGAGACCCCCTGCTCTGCCTTTCTCAGGGGCTGCAGGGACATGCCAGCTATTTTCAGGAGCAGCAATTACCATGAGGATAATTACTGCAGCCACGACAGGTTAGGCATTTTAGAACTCACTACTCAAAGAATTACATTTAAGTGTAAGAGAGAAATTAAAATTATGAAATGCACACAGACCAGTCAAAAACCAAAACTAACACAATTTGCAAGCAGTAACAGAAGCAAAAACAAGAACCCACATATGTGGATTGGGTCAGGAGATGAGAGTGAAGGACAGTGTATGTTTGTGATGAGAATGACTCTCTCTCTCTACACACACACACACACACACACACACACACACACACACACACACACACACACACACACACACACACACACACACACACACACACACACACACACACGCGCACACACACACACACACACACAGTGACAGAGACTTGCATTGCCAAACACCCTCCATTCCCTTCTCTCTGTATGGAGATGGGGTAGGGGAAACACCCTGACATCCGTGCCCCCTCCCCCTTCTCCCTCCCAAACACTGCACAGCAAGCAGGAGGCTCTGGGGGGGGCAGCACCAAAACAAAGGGCAGGAGCAGCAGGGCAGTGGGTGGAGGGGCAACTGAAGTGCTAGTGCTTGATACTTCCTGCCAAATTGGCCAGGATCACCTGTCAGAGGCTCCAAGATCTACCTGTAGATCCCGATCTACTGGTTGCTGACCACTGGTCTAGTGGAAAAGGAGGATACATTTTAAAAGGCAGACTTCCTTTAGTAAGTAAGCCCAGTCAATGGCTTTGGAGAGGTCAGTGTCAAGAGCCAACACAAAGTCCTCCAGATTCTTTTAACAGTCACAATGGAGAACCATGAGAGGCAGTCAGAGAAATATACAGCATCTAACAAACTACTGAATGACAATATACAAGATCAGTTAGGGTATTAAAACCATATGTCACCATTTTTTATTGCTCCTAGTACTGAACCATAAAACTAATGCCTAGGCTTCAGCTCAGAGTAAAGCACACAGAGGCATTGCCAGAGATAAAGGAGTGACCACTTTTAGGTTCACATTAAAAAGACATACTCTCAGTCTCTTGGCCAGCCATTTTAACTGCACCGGAAAGAAACATTGGCCAGACTTTCATTTCTTCACATTGATTCCTTCATATCTCCTACTGCTGGTAAAACTATATGGGTTTGGACAATCACACACATTCTCAATTTACACGAACCCCACATTATTGATTTGTTACTTCAGTAGTTCCATTAACAGCAGTTGCTCTGCAGCACTGGAGTTCTGGAGAATGATCTAAAAATAAACATATTGGTATGAAAAATTGTTCTCTATTACCTCTGGGTACCATAAGAAAAAAAATTAAGGGGTGTGGGGAAATGTGCAGTATATAGTGCATAATCCCCTTTCATTTTTTGTAGCAATGATCTGTCAAGAATAAAATAGGTGGCTCAAGAAACAGGTGTATACTATTCAGAAAGTTTTGAAAAGTCATTCATCTACATAACTTATATTTTGTCGTCTCCCTTTCTCTCTCTGAGTCTTATGGGACCTTCTACAAAACTGCATACCAGAGAAATTTCCTGTTTTATGGCAGAGATTATATATAACTTAGAGAGTTGTATTTATACTTTTTCCAATGTAAGTCATTCTAACATTTTAAAAGAATCATTCTAAATAAAGCCTTGAATTAAAATCTATATAAGGTTCTTGTAGCAGAGATGATCTTTCTTTGTGTATATACATCACTAGCACACTTACCCAGTATTACTTGGGCCCCTAACTCAATTTTTGTTGTTTGGAAAATAAAATGATAATGTACATGTTTCATTTAAATCACTAATCTGGGGTGGACTTGGGGATGAGGGGTTTATTACAGGGGCTGCTCTAGGGAGGGAGGACTACCTCAACCCTCATTTACCACAGCAGCTTGGTGTCACATGTGAAGTGCCTTTCCATGGCTGCTGCCGCTCCATCAGACATAGCTGGGGAAGAAGTTCATGTCTCTAGGCTGAGGCAGGTTCAGGTTCATCTGCACCCTTAGCTGCCTAGAGTGAGTATGCAGCAAACTATACACTTTCCCCTTGCTCCCAGATGAAGGGGAACAGCCAACAATGTTTCCAAATGAATCAGGGGAGAGCGTCAGCCTCCTCTCCCTAAAGGGCGCTGGGGGCTCAGGCAGTCCTAGATGGGGGGGAATGAGCCCCCAGACAGCCCTTTTCACCAGCCCAGTAATTCTGTCTCTCTTCTATCTGGTTTAGGAGAAGCAATCCCATTCCAGATATATACCATTTTCCCAGCACAACCAAACCTTTACCTTGCTTTAAGTGATGATAAGAGAAAGCTGAATTTGGTAGTCCTAGCTATTACCATTTAGGAGGAGTTCTTGGACAGACAAACTCTCTCAATTAAATAGCAGATTAAGACCCTGCCTACTACCATGCAATATTAACTTGATTATCCACGGATATACTCCATGTATGACACACAAATTTTAGAGGTCCTTGTTTAAAGGTCTTTAAAATTTTATCTTATCTTGCAGGATATTTTAATGTTATTTACTTATAATGAAGTTATGCTTATTCAGATCCCCAGTTCAGCATTCATCTGATTCTTAACTGTATCAGCCAATACATATACTTTTATCAATAATAATGAACAGCTCTTCATTTCAGACTTATCCAGTGGCAAAGTGCTGCTTATTGTAAAGCAGCCATGCTGGGTAAAAGAGGGAAAATATAACACTTCTTTGGTTAACAGCTTTAGTATTCTTTGGAAAATTCTACTTATTAACTGCAGTAGCAACAAAAGAAAGCCCACAACACATCAACTAAATTATGATCTTGATGACTGAGTGGAGGGTTTAAGAACCACCAAATCCATACTTTCCAATTGAGTTTCCTTTTCAAAGAATAATTTTATATTAAGATTTGCTTGCTCACATCAAAGAGTTTAGTGAATATGCAATTAAACATCTTAACAGTCTGTGGTTTATTCCTAAAATGACCATTTCCCTATTTGGTCTAAACTCTTAATTCTTTTTGAAGAGTTTATTAGCATTTAGATGGTTTACTCCTCTCAAGGAAGTGTTTATGTCTCAGTCTGAGGTGGCAATTTATCAGCAAAGGCTTATTTTAAACCCCACCACATTTTATATATTAAAAAAAAAAAAAAAAAAAAAAAGACGGCATGAAACTTTTTTAAGTTTAAAAATGACATATCTGAAATTTAAATCAATGTTCCGTAATCTTCCCAAAGATTAAAAGTACTGTAATTTAGCAGTAATGTAAATATATTGCATGTACTGGAATAGATTATTATGTTCTGTCATTATATCCAAGGTGCTCAAACTAACAGGCCCAAGATTTAAATATTAAAGGTGAGTGCCAACATTACTGGCTTTCAGTGCCTATTGCAAGATCACTTTCACTTGGCAGGCATTTCTCCAAGGGCAGTATGGTAGAAAGGAAGATTTTTTTAAAAATTCTCTATTCCAGCCGTTCCCAACCACCAAGTTGCAGACCAGTGCTGCGTTGCAAACTACTGGCTGCTGGGCTGCAGTGCCACTGGGGCTGGAGCTTGAGTACACCACCCAGCGCCTCCCCAAGAGCTGTTGGGAGAGGCGTGTCCTGCCCCGCCTCTCAGCCAATCAACGCTGGGCAGAGGCAGGGTCTCCTCCTGGATGTGGAAGAGCGATTCACTGTGTGGCGGGAGGACCACGTGGAGCCCAGCAAGGCAGCCTTAGAGCAGCCGTGCTCAGCTGGTGGCTGGGAGGCAGCGCAGGGCTAGGTGAGGGGGGTGGGACAGGCACTGGGGGCAGGGCTACTACTGGGGAGCGCTATGAGGTGGAGGGCTGACACTGGAGGGCACTGGGGCATCCGGGGTGGGAGACTGGCACTGAGGAAATCGGGGGCGGGGGTCGTAGAGGGGAGCTACAGGGCGGCACTGGGGGACTCTGGGAACGGGGCTAATACTGGAGACTGGCACTGGGGGAATTCTGAGGGGTTGGCTGCAGTGAGGCTCTGGAAACAGGAGGCTGGCACTGGTGGGTCTGGTGGTAGGGGTTCTAAAGGACGGGGGGCTGGCACTGAGGTGTTTGGGATGGGCAGGCTCTGAGGGCGGGAGACTGGCACCGGGGGGAAGGGTTGGGTGCAGGGAACTCTGGGATCAGTGGCTGGTGCTAGATACAGTGGAGGAGTGGGGGCTCTAGGGTTAGGGCAGGCACTGGAGGATTCGGGGACTGGCTGCCTGCCATGTGGCGACTGTGGCACTAAAGCTGGCTGTTCCCAATGGTTCTGGGGGCCAGAGCTTTTTGTACACTGGTAACATTTCATTTGCATATTCATTATTCACATAAAATGTTACCAGTCCACCAAAAGTTCGTGAATGGGTTTGCTGGTCCGCGGTACAAAAAAAGGTTGGGAACCACTGCTCTGTTCCAACAGAGGTGAAGTTGTTAGTGTGCGTATAAACTATGTATACACATTCTGAGCTTTATAAAATGGTGCACTTGATTATTACAGGTTGAACCTTTCTAGTCTGGCACTCTCTGGTCCGGCAATATTCATGGTCTGTCATGATTTTTGTTAATCATATGTCTACTTATCATAGGTGTGCCCAAGTTTCACACGGTCCCATAAAGTTTGTTAACACCCACCAGTCCTGGTTTCCAGTATTCTGTACTGTTATTTAGTTCTAATTTACCCCTAAATGTCTTCTAAGAGCCCTGTAAGCAGAGGTAGTGTGGGTAATGCTGCTAGACAATACTGACGTCCAGTGGTGCAGCAAATTCTCTGGTTCAGCACCAGTAAGGTCCCAAGGGTGATGGACTAAAGAGGCTCAACCAGTACTGTATTTCAGTGACACCCAAAGGCTCAAAAAATCACATTTTTCCACAAGAAAATTTTGCCCTCTGCATATGCAGTCCACAACATGGACAGTGCTCAGAGAATAAGGCATTAATTCAGGATTTTTAAAATTCTCTCCTTATTGAGTGGTGACTTCATTTACTGCACTGACCACAGAATTATTTCCACAAACACCTGTATTGCAATCACCAGAAAAGTGACGAATTCACCTTTCCAGAAACTTACGGGACAGAAGTGCTACCCACATTTTACAGATAGAGAACTTTACACAAAAAAACCTACATTCATACCTATGTTTTAAAAATCAGATTAGTGAAACTGATGCAAGTTTGTGTATATGCACTTCCTTTCCAACACTCAGCCTTTAAGAGGGCAGAGGCCATTACAATTGAGATTGTCAGTTAACTCTTAATTGGGTTTTAAGAAAAGGTGCATGAGCCATATAAATGAGTTGAGATTGAGAAAGAAGGGCCAGTTAGAAAATGGGGTAACTGAGAGCTGCCTGAGTCAGTCAGAAAAAGAAGCAGGTAAGCACTGACTTCACTCTGCACTCCTCAAAACCAGGACCTGACTGTCTCAAACTGGGCACACAAAGTCAGTTGCTATTTGTGATAAGTCATATTTTCCATAATTCAAATAATTTTTGTAACTTTTCTAAACCATTTAGAGTGTGGCAACAATATGTCAGCAGTTGTCTCAACAATTCAATATACTGAGTTAATATTATCTCCATGTTCCTGCTCAGTATTCCTGGTTACACATGGATCATTAGTTCTTTTAGCCACAGCACTGTATTGGCAGACCACATACGCTTGATTATCTAACATGAATAGGAATATGATTTTGCAACAGTGATCATTAAAATGATGAATATGAATAAACTTTGTGAAACATCCTTAGATAAAATGCCCCCAACATTAAGTAGTGTTGCAATCTAGCCTTCCTTGCCTCCATGTCCATCTATGGCAAGGCAGATGTGCCAAACCACACTTTGTGTGCTAGATTGCAATGCTCGGTGTAGGATCCAAACCCACTCTTGTAGAACAGAAGCTGTTATTGTGGCATGAACGTTGGGTGGGAGAAATCTTCTTACTACCAGGGTAGTTAAGCACTAGGGATGTAAGCGATTAGTTGACTACCTGATAAGCAAATGCTTATCAGGTAGTGGAGTACGAACTCAACTAGTCGCTCCCCCACCCCTTGCTGCCTCTATCAGAAAGAGGCAGCAAGGGAGGGGAGCACGAGCTGATGCTGGAAGGAGCTGGGTAAAAGCTAGCTTCCCCCTTCCTCAGCACCGTCTCCGAGGGGGCAGGGGAGGCAGTGGCGAAATGGCACAAGCAGGGATTGAAACAGTCTTACTGCTGCTCCTTTCCTTTGGAATGTACAAGAGCTTCCTGCGGCTCTTGCACACTTCAAAGGAAGAGGAATAAAGGGGAACCTGGGCCATCAGGGACTGCTTTGCTCCCTGCTGGCAAGGGTTGCTGCCGCCTCTCTCCCCTTGAAATGTACAGGAGCTGCCATACATTTCAGAGGGAGAGAGGCAGAGGGAACCCTGTGCCTCTCCCTTTGAAATATACAAGTGCTGCAGACCGCTCTTGTACATTTCAAAGGGAGAGGCGCAGTGGGATAGTGAGTGCTCAACTTATCAACTAATTGAGCAGTGGATGGAAATTCCATTGACTACTCGATTAGCTGATTAATTGAAATTTAATATCTCTATTAAGTACTGGAACATAAACTGTCTTTCAGGGCCATAACAAGGGCGAGGTGAGTGAGGCACTTGCCTCAGGCGCATAGCTGAGGGGGCGCAGAAAAGACAGCTACTAAGCTGTCTTCGCTTGTGCCTCGCGCCACATCAGCACCCCCGCCTGCGCCGAGGACAGTCTTGCCTGAGGCCCCAAATTAGCTAGTTATGACTCTGCGGGAAATTGTGTAATTTCCCTCATGAGAGCTTTTTAAGAGCAGGTTAGACAAGCGCCTGTCAGAGATGGTCTAGATCAGAGGTCGGAAACCTACAGCATGTGTGCCATAAGTGGCATGCAAGCTGATTTTCAGCAGCATGTGGGGCCAGAGCTCAGCCCCGCCCTTCCTCCCCCATGCAGCCACTGGAGAGCCCTCTCGCTTCTCCATAGCAAGTTAGGCTGTGCTGGGAGAAGGCAGCATTGGGGCCAGGCCCGGACCGCATGGCCACAGCAGCGGGACCTCTGGCCTCTAGGACTGGCCTTGGACCATGTGGCTGTGGCAGTTGCTGCAAGGAGGCATAAAGCCAAGTAAGTGCCCCGCCTCATGCCCATAATAGGATGTTTTGATGTTTTCTAAATGAGTCTTGTTTCTAAATAACTTCAACTGGATATTTTGGTTAAATTTTAAAAAGTTTAAAAGTGAAACCGAAAGAAAATATTTTAATTCACCTGATTTGTAATGGTTTTAGATTATTGGTTTACAAAATCTGAAACTTGTTTTTCTTGACCTGATTCAGGACAAGAAAACATTCTAAATCTCATGGGACTAAAAAACCATTTCCTGCTCAGTTCTAGGATACAAAGGACCCTGAATTCAGGCCCTAGTGGGAAGATTTGGCTGTTTCCAACTTGCATTATGTAGAGGTGTACACATTACAAATATGTCCTCTTAGTAGGGATGTATTAGTGTTAACCATTTAAGCATGTATACCAACATGCTTGGACTCAATGGTTAACCTTCACGGTTACACACAAGACTCCCTGCAAGCACCGGGTCCCATTGGCCCCTCCACGTTGCTGCCTCTCTGATACAGACGCAGCAGCACAGGGGGAGAAAGGGCAGGCAAGAGCCGTCTTAAAGTTATAAGAGAAACCTCTAACAAATTTGGTGGTCCTAGATCTTACCCTTTAAGAGGCGTTCTTGAACAAAAGGACTTACAGATGAATGGATAGACAGATGAACATATATATATATATATATATATATATATATATATATATATAAATAAAAATTAGAAATCAGGGTATTAAGCTGTGTGTAATCTGGTAACTGAGTAGCTGACAAAATATTTATATTGTTAACGTAGAGGCGCAGTGAAGATAACTGCTGGGACCTGGCGCAGCTGGAACTCACCCAGCTTGCCTGCCATCCGACTCCTAAGTCCTTGTAGCGCAGAGCCCCAGTAGGGGTAGTTGCCAGGACCTAGCTTGAGTCAGACTGAGCCAGCCTGCCAAAAAATTTACTCACAAAACAACAGGGGTAGTGGTGGGGTTTACCCTAACTCAAGAATTTTAAATAATGAAATGCCATCTGGAAGTTGGATGGATGTGTGACTTGTAATTATTTTGTTTGCATTTCTGCTACCGGGGTTGTCTGATCAAGGAACATCTATGGTCCTGCTGGACCACGGTTGTTGCTGGACAAGAGAATTCCAATTTTGGGAGGTGCAACCTGTAATTTGGGAGGTGAGAAACAATCTTGGGGGAGCCAGGCTGAAGTAGCGGGACAGGTCAGGGGCTGGCAGCAGCCTCCAGCAGTGGGGCTAGAGCTGGCAGCAGCCCCTGGCAGCCTGCAGCACAGAGATTGGGCCAGCAACAGCCCGTGGCAGCGCAGGGCCAGGGCTGGAGCCCTGGGCAGCCTGTGAAAGTGGTGCCAGAGCCTGCAGACTGCCGTATGACAGGAGCCTGCACTCTTGGGAGCCTGCGACAGCGGGACCAGGGTCAGGGCTGGTGACAGCTCCAGTAACACACACCAGGGTGGGGCCGGAGCCCTACACAGCCTGTGAAAGCAGGGCCAGAGCCTGCAGGCTGCAGCGGGGCTGCGACTGGAGCCTAAGCACTCGGCAGCCCCTGGCAGCTCTACCAAGACCAGAGCCAGCAACCCAGCAGGGAGCCTGGCAGGGCCTGGAGGTAGTCCTCCTACCTCCCCCACTCGTCCTCTCCACTTGTCCCCCCCTTCCTCCTCGGCAGAGTCAGCAGCTGGGGGTTGTGGCAGAGAACCTTCTCTAATCTGGCAAACTCCCTGGCTCAGGACTGGTCGGGTCCCCAGGGTGACAGATAAGAGATGTCCAACCAAAATACTGTATATTCATGTGTTATCCAATGACACATGGCCAAACCATACTGAAAATACAAGCATAGATCTTATGTTTATTACCTAGGACTTGGGGCCTGTAACTATTCCAGAACTTAAAGCTATTAATAACTAGTGGCGGTGCTATCTGTTAATCGGACAACCTGAATAATACAAGAGCAAAACTGAGATTACACAAGAATTCTTTGGGATTTTTCATTTTAACTTTATTGAAGTTCATTTTAGGATATCTAATTGATGTTCACATACTACAAAACTTAAACATTTTGGTCTTTTGTAAAGGGTGATCATTTTAGAATTCTTGATCTCTCGATGTAGTACTAACAGTTTTCTTGTGCACAGTGGTATGTCCTTAGTTACAGTATATAATCACTAGCAATTGTGAAATCAATAAAACAAGAAATGGGCGACAAGGAAGAGGTTTGTATATCTTGGAATTTCATAATAGTGGACAAGTATTATTTTTAATTAACTTTTTCTATTGCAAAGTAGTTTGTGTTGTTTCTACTGTAAGATGAGTTTATCCTGTAGGCATTTTTAGTACACTCAGCATTGTGGTATCCAGAGGCCTATCAAGAACTGCTGGTACATTACAACTTAAAATGATAAAACAGCTGTTATCAAAGTTTCTCCTTGTTTGTCAAAAGTCCCTTTCCCTACTTTTAAAAAGAATGCATCTTCATCCTCCTCTCCTTCCCCCCCAGATTGAAAGGCAAGTCTCAGAATGACAGTGTGATACAGTAAACTAATTAGTGCATTAGGACTCAAGACTCTAATAGTCTAATTCTTGCTGAGGTCTCAATCTAGGCACTATTTGGGCACGTAATTTTGGTGCACCAAATCCTACCTGTGCAGGTGTTGGCATGAATATATATAAAAGACACCAAGATTCAAATATCAAGACAGAGTTCTACCTCCAGTTAGGCACTGTGTGGCCCTATATTTCCCCACCTGGAAATGACATTATAATTACAGGTCTCAGGTGTTGTAAGAATTACACATGCATATAGTATTTTACTTTTTCAAAGTACTAAGTACAACATATATTATATTTGCTATGGGGTATTCATTTTTGTGGATCATCATTAACCATATGATTTCTAAAATTTCCACAACCTTAACTTTTTCCACAGGATAAGGGCAAACTATAAGCCACATTTCAAAAGGCACCATAGGCAAAAAAAAAAAAAATCAGCATTTTTTTTCCAAACACAAAAATACTTCCTCCTACTCAGTTCCTCAAAACAGAAAAACTGTTTGAAAGGATGGAATTAAATGTTTAATAGGAAGAGGAATGTGTATATTTTGACAAGATATTTCACAGAAATATTAAATTGGAAAGGACTTCAATAAATCATCTAGTCCAGTCCCCTGCACTGAGGCAGAACTATTTAGATCAGGCACTCAGACTTTTTTCCATCATGCCTAGAGATGTGAAACCGGCTAACTGGCTATCCACTAAGCATCACCTTTAATGATGCTTACTGGGTAACATGTTTAACCATTACCTGGGACCTGCCTCCCACCCACCCCGGGTGGAGGGCTGCTCCAGCCCACATGGGCTGGGATCCAGCAGCCCAGAGCAGGGCTGGAAGCACGTGGCTGGAGCAGCCCTTACCTATAGCACAGGGACTCCCTCCCTGCACATGCTTTAACCAGTTAAACTGGTTAACTTAACGATTAACCAGTTAAATAATTAAACAGGATTTTACATTCTTAATCATGCCCCCCTTCTTTATGTCTGTAGTAATTTAAGCTCTCTCACCACACAAGTACATATATTGATAAAAAACACAATCTACATTTAACTCTCACTAAATATTATAAACAAGAGGGCACTGATTCAAACAGAGACATTTAAGTACATAGCAATATTTAAGTGAGATACTGCTTACAAGCATTGCCAACTCTACTTCACTGTTGTGGCAGTGGCGCTGCCATTAGAGCTGAGTGGCCCAGCTCTGAAGGCAGTGCTGCCACCAGCAACAGCGCAGAAGTAAAGGCGGCAATGACTACAGTAGAACTTCATAGTTACTAACAACAGATTTACAAATTGAGAGTTAACCACATGTCTCATTCGGAATGGGAGGTACACAGGCAGCAGCAGAGACACACACACAAAAAGCAAATACTGTACAGTATTGTGTGAAATGTAAATTACTAAGAAGGGAGGAAAGCAGCATAAGAACCACCTTATTTGGTCAGACTAAAGGTTCATCAAGCCCAGTATCCTATCTTCAATAGTAAGCAATGCCAAGTGCCTCAGAGGGAATGAAAGACCAAGTAATCATCACATGATCTATCTCATTCCCAGCTTCTGGCGAACAGGTTAGGGACACCATCCCTGCCCATCCTGGCTAACAGCCGCTGATGGACCTATCCTTCATGAATTTATCTAATTCTTTTATGAACCCTGTTAGAGTCTTGGCCTTCACCACATCCTCTGGCAAAGAGTACCAGTGGTTGACTGTGCAGTTTTTCTGCACAGTACAGTTTCAAAGTAAATGTTTAGTTGTAAACTTTGAAAGAACCATAAGGTTTTGTTCAGAGTTATGAACATTTTAGAGTTGTGAACAATCTCCATTCCTAAGGCATTCGTAATGCTGATTTTCTACTTTATTTAATGCTGTGGGTAAATTTAGGCAGAAAGTTTTTCTCTCCTAATAGCTTCTCATGCCTCCCAATATATTCCATACTCTTCCCCTCCCCTTTGGGGTCCACCCATCCCCCCCCAGTTTGAGAACATCTGATATAGGTTATCTTGTTTATAGAAAGGGAAAAAGTAAATAATTTTAAAGACTGATTAAAGCTAAAGTACCTTTTACAGATTTCTGGTGACTCAAGGTGGAAGTCAAAGATACCATGATACCTTACAGTGTTCTTGGAAAACATTACTTTTCAATAACTGTTTATAGTCTCCAAAAATACATGTGGATCAAAATTCAGCGGATGCAGGCTAACTATCAGTATTTAGCAAGTGATGCTGTAAAGCTCTGAACTACTGGTTATCATATATATGAAAGGTGCTATAACAAGTCTAAGTTCACATCTGTATAGTTATCAGTCAGAAGAAAAGATCTTGTTCTTTCAGCAGTAATTAATCTGCTAAAGAGTTAAAAACACATAGATTATAATGATGCCAATGTTTGTTAAGTTTAATTTTTCTGCAAGTCGGCATATGTAAATCCTACCAAGATCAATGGGGGTCTGCCCATGTACAACAACTTGACTTAAACAGGGACTTCACAGGGATGGAGGGATTCAGCTGAATGGAACAACTTGCAAGATAAGGGCCTTAATGAGCAAGTTAATATATCTCCATTGAACCTTTCTGGAAAACAGATTGCTCTAGAGAATCTACCTCCACAGAAAAACCAAACTGAGCCACAAATACTTTTAGTCAGAACTACTTCTTAATCAACTGTATACCAGTTTCAAAGAATTTAAGGCAGCTCTTCCATAGCCAATCTTTCACTGAAACACTCAAGTGGAAAACTTCCCCCCCCCCCAACTAAGTACAACATAAATGGACACTACTACTTCACAAGTAATCAATACCAAATGCAATAAAGGGTCACACATGTTGTACTGATGTTAAATTAACAGCCACTGGATTGTACCATCACTTACATTAGTTCAATATATCTAAAAGGGGTCTTTTATGCTTATGATAATGTAGACATAAAAAACTGGGATAATGATCAGCAGATAGATACCATAGTAATGGGTGTATAATAAGTACATTGAATCGGATGGGTGGAGGAGAGAACAGAGACTTACAAAAATAGACACAGACAAAATGGAAGCATTACAATATAGTTTAAAAATTCTCCATTTGACAGTGATAAAGTTGGGTTGTTATGATCAGTGAGTTAATTAGAACATATAAAATTCCCACAAAGTCTGGAATAAATTTAGACTGTTTAACTAAAAATTCACCTTGTACAGGATGATTCTTCTTTCACATTTGGAATAGCTAAGCTCCCTGGCAGCTTAGGTTAACAGCCTTGCATCTAGCCATACATGTTTTCTATGCACATTATTGCAGTATTTAGACACTTCCGAGAGGGAGAATAGCAGGGAATTTACTATACAACACTCAGAGGGCCAGCTCTACGTGCCTGTTAGTAGTCTCACGGCCTCTCTCATAAGGTTGGGGTTTTGCTTCGGTGTCCACGAGCAGAATCTTCACTATCACCCCCACACCTCTGTGCCAACTAACTGCCACTCTCGCCTCTCCTTTCTCCCCACTTCCCCGCAGCGGGCTGCCTGCCAGGACCAAAACACCTATCTAGTTTGTAAGCTTCTTTCGGGTCCTGAAGGGTGAAAGCTGCCCTACGAGTCCCAGGGAGCTGTGTAGAGAGAGGAAAGGGGAGTCCCTGAGCACGAGGTTCGCTCACCTCTTCCACCTCAATCTCCTTGTAGTCGATTTCTTCGAAGTTGAGGACCGGGGGAGTTTCGATCATTTCAGCGGAGGCGGCAGCAGACATCCCTTCGCTGTCAACTGGGGCAGGAGGGGGAAGGGCCGGCCGAGCCGGGCCGGGGCAGAGGAGCGGCTCAGGGGGGCCGCCTCCCCGCTGCACAGGCTCTGGGGAGCGAGGGCCTGGCGGAGGCGCCTCCTGGGCCGCCGCGCGGGGCGAGGCCGCATCCGCGGCGATCCGGGGCTACTGGGGCCGCGCGGAGCCCCCAGCCGGGGGGGCCTCGCTCCGCATCCTGCGCCTCGGGCGCGCCGCCCGCCCTAGGCCGCGGCCTCCCTGGAGCCTGGGACTCGCCTGGACTGCGCGTCCCCAGCAGAGGAGACGGGACGGCCCCGGGGGCGGGGCCCCGCGGCCTCCGCCAGCCCCGGCGGGGAGGGAAGGCGCCGCTCAGAGCCGAGCTCCGGCCGCCGCTACTGGCAGGGGAGCCGCTTCCTGCTGCCCGGCCGGGGGGCGGGGGGAGTCTCCGGCTACTGCTAAGGCCGCCGAAGCGGGGCCATGGCCTGGCGGCGGCGGCGGCTTCTCCCGGCTCCTCCCCTCGTGCGCGACCGGCGGCGGCCCGGCTCCGGCCCCGCCCCGCCAGAGTCGCCCGGCAGCCAGGGGGAGCCGCCTCCGAGCCGCACAGGCGCCTGGGACACGCGCCTACGAACGGCCCCACCCGGCGCCGCGGGGGAGACTCAAGCGCCGAGTGGGGCAGCAAGCGCAGCGGCTGTTGGTAGCAGCTCCCCCAGCAGCGGCCCTTGGGGGTTGATGTACCAAGGGCGGCATCCCAGCCCCCAGTACTGCGCTGTGGCATGTCAGGCACTGGTCTTATTGCTGCCTGGCGAGCAGTGGCGGTGCTAAGGCAGGCTGCCTGCTTGTCCTGGTATCACAGGCTGCGCCGCGCCCCAGAAGTGGCCGGTAACAGGCCAGGCTTGTAGGCGGAGAGTGCACAGGGCAATATGCACTGCTCCTGGCCAGAGCGCTAGCTCCACACCCCCATTGGCAGGGAACCTGCTGCTGGCTGCTTCTGGGAGGCAGCCTAGTCTGCAGTACCAGGAGAGGCAGGGAGTCTGTCTTAAGAACATAAGAATGGCCGTACCCTGTCAGACCAAAGGTTCATCTTGTCTCATACCCTGTCTTCTGGCAGTGGCCAATGCCAGATGCTCCAGAGGGAGTGAAGAGAAACAGGTAATTATTAAGAGATCCTTCTTAGGGATGCTACATTTTGATTAATTAACTAATATAATAGTTGATGAGATGTCCATCGACTATTTGGTTGGTCAATAAGGACTAGGCGGTATTCTGCCTTTGAAATGTACAAGTGCACCAGTAGGACATTTCAAAGATTAAAACGCTGCGTGGAGCCCAGGATCAGCATTTCAAAGCGGAAGTGCTTGCATAGAGCCCAGGGTCAGCAGGCTCCACCTGGTGTTTCAGTCTTTGAAATGTACAAGAGCCCCCCTGCGGCTCTTGTACATTTCAAAGTTGGAACACCGCTGCTGCACCCCTGTTCGCTCCCACAGAGCTGGAGCTGGGGGGGGGGGAAACTGGCTTTTAAGCCGGCTACCCTCAGCACTTCCTCCCCTTGCTGCCTCTTTCTGATAGAGGCATCAAGTGGGGGGAAGTGACTAGTCAAATAGTGTGTTGACTAGGGATGTTAAATTTTGATTGATTGACTAATTGAATCGTCGATGCAATTTACATTGACTATTCGATTAGTTGATAAGGGCACTTTTGCCTTTGAAGTGTAGCAACAGCCCCAGGGTTGACACTTCAAAGGTGCAAGCGCTGCGGGGTGCACGGGGCCATCAGGAGACTCAGGCAGTCCCCTGCTGGCCCTGTGCTCCCTGCGGTGTTTCAGAGTGGCACCTTGGAGCCTGAGGTCAGCTGGACACCTGCTGAGCTCAGGCTCCACATGGGACTGCCGCTTTGAAACACTGTGTGCAGCCGGAGGTCCCTGGCTGGCCCCGGGTTGCATGTGGTGTTTCAAAGTGGCAATGCCATGTGTAGCCCAGGGTCTGGCTCCAGGCTCCACGTGGCACTGCCTCTTTGAAACACCCTCTCCAGTCTCCCCCTTTGCTGCCTCTTTCTAATAAAGGCAGCAAGGAGGGTTAAGCGACTAGTTGACTAGTCCTTCACATCCCTAGTGTTGACTATCTGATAAGCTTTTGCTTATCTGATAGTTGACTAGTCGATTAGTTGCTTACATCCCTAATCGCTCTGTCATCCATTTCCAGTCCCTGACAAACTGGAACACCTTTGGAGACTAGGGACACCTTTGGCACCCTCTGCATCACTGACCATGAGCTGCTCAAGGTAAGCCCCTCCTGTCACAGTCCTGTCATACCCAAAGCTGGAGTACCTGGCTACACCCCAAAGCTCTCATCCTCAACCTTATTACAGAGCCTATACTCTAGTCAAATTATGTTGGGTCAAGGGCAGCAACAATTTTCTTGAACTGGGTCATGAGAAAAACAGTGTGAAAACCACTGGACTGTACAAATACCCTCACACTACCTAAGTAATCCAGTCAACAGAGAGGGGGCACATTCCAGGGTGCAGTTCAGTCCAGCGAAGGGTTGTATCACTGATTGCCCTATAATGGTAAGTGTCTCGCAATGCTTTGCTGCTGTAACACCAGCGTGGGCTGCTGACAACTGGAAAGTCACACTCTGAGGCCCGGTCCACACTGCGGGGGAAGGTCAGCTTAAGGTATGCAACTCCAGCTATGTAAATAATGTTGCTGGAATCAACGTACCTTAAGCCAAGGTTGGCATTGTCTCCACAGTGGGAGGTTGACAGGAGAAATGCTCCACTTGACTCCCCTTCGTGAGGAGTACCGATGCTGATGGGAGCTCCCTCAGCATACGATTTAGCAAGTCTATGAACTCTGGAAGATTGATTGCCAGTGTGTCGATCCCCCAGTAAGTGGAGACATGGTCTAAGTGCATGTATAGCTGTGATCTTGGTAAAGCTATGTTGACTTCAGTAGCCTGTCAATGGTACTGCAATCACTCTGTTTTCCACCAGTCTTGCTAGGGTTGCCAACTCTCCTGCATTGTCCAGGACTCTATGGGAATGAAAAAATATGTCATGTGATTAAATCTGCAGGAATGGAAGCAACCCAGACTGACAACCCTACTACTACTTGCAAAATGATCACATCATTTCCAGTCTTGGATTTTCCCTGAAATGAATTTTGTACTGTTCAGCTTTCTCCTGGGCAAGTCAGATATTAAAGGTGTGTTGCTCCTGCAAAAACAATGAGGAGTCCTGTGGTACTTTAGAGACAATGGGTATGTCTACTTTGCACACTTTTTTCGGAATAAGCTATCGTGGAAGAAATACTCCAAAATAACTTATTTCAAAATAGCGCATCTACACTACAGGGAAGCCTTGAAATTAGTCTGAGGCAGGCTACCCTAATGTGGAAGCTCTACCTCGATTTAGTGCCCCAGGAAGCACTAGGGAGTAATTACTTTGAATGGCCCTGGGGAGGAGCTATTTCAAAATAGCAGCAGTGGAGTGTCCACACTACACCTATTTCGAAATAGCTGTTTTGGAATAGGCATTATTCCTCATGGAACGAGGTTTACAGAAGTCAGAATAAGCTGTCCATTATTTCACATTTATTTCGAAATAACAAAATTGCTGTGTAGATGCTCGTATTGTTATTACAGAATAATGGCCATTATTCCGAAATAACGCTGCTGTATAGATGCACCCTAAAAATGTATTAGGGCATAAGCTTTCCATGGGTAAATCCCACTTCATCAGATAAATTGGAGTGGAATTTATGGAGGCATGGATATATATATATATATATATATATATATATATATATAAAGACAACAAAAGAAAAAGAGGGTATTTGTATAAATGAGGCTAATCAAGTCAGGGTGGAAGTGGCTCATTCACAGCATTGATGTGGAAATGTTGATATCAAGAGGGGAAATAGCCTTTGTAATGCGTTAATGAGTTAAGATCTTTATTGAATATTCAACAGTTTGATATTTTAATTGCAGTTACCACACAGTTCAAACAGAGCACTGGATTAGTTTAGATTAAAGACGAATACAGGCTTTTAAGTAAAATCAAGTATAAGAGATAAAGTTAGAAATGGTTACAAACAAATAAAAGTGAAAAGACAGCTAAAAGTGTAAAACTTACTCTAGAAAGTTTTGGCTCAAGGCTTTGTTCACGACAGATATTCCTATCCACAGTTTTCCATCAAGATGGAGACTTACCCTCTCCTCCATCAGAATCCCGCCCAGAAGCCCAAAGATGCTGGTGCCTTTATTTTCTTAGTTGAGGGTGAGAGATAAAGAAAGAGAGTGAGAGAGAGAAAGAAAAAGAGGGAACTTAGGGTTTTCTGCCCCTTTCTTTTAAACACTAGTGAACTCTTGGAGTGGATTCTTCTGAAGATTACACTTCAAATCAATGTTTATTCAAATAGTAAAGGAGGAGAGATGGAGTCATGTAGTGAAGAAGGCTGATGGTATTTCTTCCCTGCTACATTTGCTGAAATGCTTTTGTCTCCTGCCATTTTCCTCTCCCGGCTCTCTCCAGGATTCTGTGTACTACAGGTTGAACCTCTCTAGTCCAGCACCCTCGGGACCTGACTAGGGATGCTAACTAATGTAAATTTGTGTAAACATGTAACTGTTGAAATTTTTAGTGGTTACAGGTTACATGGGGGGGTGGGGAGGGAGAGCAGGTGAGCAGAGGCTCCCACCTGTCTCCCTAGCTAAATTTCCTCTAAGGTGTGTGCCTTCATGGCTGTTCACGAAAAATGTTAAGCCCACCTACCTCCTTCAGAGAACCACACAACACCACTCACTTTTCTGCAGGACCTGAAAGGTGGTGGCGAGGTGGGTTCTAGTTATTGTGGCCACCATGTGTCCTGGCAGGGCTGTGTGGTGGGCAGCTGCTCTAGTCATCTGGAACCGGGGCCAGGATTGCGTGGTGGGTGGGCGGGCGGCTGCTCTGGCCAGCTGGCTGGGACCAGGACCAGAGCCATGTGGCGGGTGGGCAGCAGCTTTGGCCAGCTGGCTGGGACTGGGACCAAAGCTGGGACTGGAGCCACGTGGCGGGTGGGCGGCATCTCCAGCCAACTGGCTGGGACCAGGGCCAAGGCCCTGGGGTGGTGTCAGCCGGTGGTCAGGGCAGTGAGTGGTGTGTATGTGTTATACACCCGAGACTTCAACTGCTAGGACTGGGGTCCCTTAGCAGTGGGCAACCTGGAGGAGGTTGACGGGCGCCCCAAGAAGTTTACAGGGAGAGCTTATTACACCTCAGATTTTGACTGCTAGGATACACGATCCCTTCGCAGCGGGCGGCCTGGGGAGGCTGAGAGGTGCCCCAACGGATCTGTCCCCTGGAAGCGACACGATCCAACGCTCAAGCTCTCCCTATATCTGTCCCTTATGACCGGCTGGAGTTCTTTTTAAAATTGTGCTTGGTTCTGTTACAGCAACTGAAGGAGTCAGGTCACAGCTTAAACAGTTACTATTTTATTGTTACAGGGTAAACTTAGCTGTTAAATGCTACTACTGTGTTACAGATAACACAGCCACTACAAAGGACAGGACAGAAATTACACTAATAAGTCACTTACAGGTACCATGAAACCCTTTTGGTTCTCTGAGCTCTTATTAAATGCATGCAAAATAGACACCTAGCAGGTATATATTCTCACCCCTGCGTTCCAGACTTGGCGTGGCCAGCGTCTTTCTCTCAATCCCTCGGGAAGAAGTAGGGCGAGGTTGGGCGTCCCACAGACCTCGGGAGACAACCAATACCTGCCAGCAAGTATAGATGATTGGAGCTCAAATGGGGTGGGCTACTAAACCCCTCTTTATACCCCTTGGGTCACGTAGGCTTCTTCCTGGTCTCAAGTGGCCAATTAGGAAAAATGGCTTTGAATGCCAAGTTTCCCAGGAAGGGTGCAAAGCATAATTCACACCTGGGAAAATGCAGACAATGGGCACTTCTAGTATGTGATGGGCGAAGATTCCTCTCCTGGGACAGTGCAGGCGTGTCAATTACTGGTGCTAGCCATCAGGGCGGCAGGAGGTCCCCTGGTTGTCAGCTAGCCCATTTACTGTCTGGTTTCTGTTTATTAGAGTCAGGGACAGGCAGCACACCTGCGTTCCCAGGGCATCAAAGGCTGACTGCCTTTCTCTTGCTCTCTGGGGGGGGAAAACAAGATGGGGTTCATGTCTGGCTACAGGTGGATGGGTTGGTGGGTGCTCCAGCCAGCCAGCTGGGGCCGGGGCCGCATGGTGCATGGGCGGGTGTGTACCACATGGCAAGTGGGCAGCTGCTCTCTGTGAGTGGACTGGCTGGAGCAAAGATGTCAGTTTTCATGACTCCATAATCATTAACACAATGTCTAAAAGTAAACTGCCCCACCAATGTCCATCCAGTGAAAATGTCTCGTTAACAGCAGTAAATAGGGCGAAAGGGAATTACAAATGGTTCCAAAGGAAGTGTATTCAGCACTAAAAGGAGACTAAGTCCCACCATCATCAAAAATATCATCATAAACAACATTTCATTAATGTGAAGAACTGCCAATATAAAGTGACACAAAATCTAAGTTGCACCAAGAGTTTCTATAAAGTTGTTAAATCTCCAAATGCTTAACAAAAGAAGGAAACCTTGTCTGAATGATTAGAAAACCACAGGTTTTGCCCTTCAAACTTTTCAGTTGGAGCTGGGGGAAATCTCTCTCTTTGAAGAAAATTGGGTCCATTTTACAGAGGCCCTACTTATGCATGAATTTCAGAATACATTTACTAGAAAATTCATTATATGAAACATTTATCCCATGAATAAATTAGAGACTAAAATACAGTGCAATAAAAGTTTTGCTTCTAGAAAGATTTTTATGGGTGAAATAATGTGAGAATTAGTAACATTAAATATGATTCTCTTTAAATCAGCATAGTCGCCCATACAATTATTTTGACATTCTTTGGCATGCATAATCACAGATATATTCAATTAATGCTGCAGAAGAGAATCAGAATTTAGGAAGACATCAAAAATTACTGGAATGGAACAAGAAACCAGTCCTACACCTCTGACGTTAACCTGAGTTTTGCCATTGGCTCCAAAGAATGCAAATTAGAACTCAAAAGTTGTGGCATCTCCCCTTTGCAAAATGGTTATTAAGGGTATCTGAAAATAGTTTTCTTTTTGTATCTGTTGTTAGGAAGGATACTCAAGCATGACATGACTGAGTTTAATTAAGCTAAATCTCCACATGTACCAAATATAATGGGTCAAACTATGCTGTATGGTTTGTTTAGTCATTAGATCATCTGCTAAAAATTTCTACACTCAAATTAATATGTATATAAAGCTATCATATTCCATTATACTAGATGTACATAGCTGTGCCTCCGTTTCCCCTCTGTACAGTTGTGAGGCCACATGCATTAGCGATTGTGAGGTGGTTAGATTTTGGAGTGAAGGAGGGTGGTGTGAGTTCCTTGTAGGCAGACTGCATGTGTCCTAGTGAGACTGGGGAGCACTGTTAATAAGGCCTTGTAAACCTGAGCTCTGATGCCTTCAGGGAAGAGTCACACTTCCCTCAGTTGGTGCAGCTTCTCCTACATCTGGCTGTGGGTCTCTTTCCATGTGCTCTTCACAAAGGACCTATCTAGCCCCTTGAGTCTACCTCATGCCTTGTCCCCCATCTGCCCCCTACAGGCCCTGGGGAGGCAGAGAATAGCTGAAACACAGTGTTAATTTTCTCTCTTGTTTTAGTATTCTTTATTCTATAACATATATAAGATATTTGTTAGTAACTGATGAGAGCTAGGGTGGGACACATCCGAAACAAGCACACATGACATCAATATTGGTGCACAAGACAAAACTCCCTCTGCTCATAGATGGAAAATCTTAGAGGGAACACTGCCCCCTACTGCTGTGGTTAGGGTATTCATCTGAATTGTGTAATATCCAGGTTACATACTCTGGATCAGAAATTTGACCAAATCTCCCCTCTCACAGATGAGTACTCTAACACTAAGGCTAATCTGAGGAGACAGTTTATCCTGTGGAAACTATTCCACGTTGTCTAAGTAATTACCTGTTCACTCAAGCAGTGACTCCTTAGATAAGTACCTTAACCAGCAGGCTAGTGTCATTATCATACTTCTTAGCTTAAGATGTACTGAAGCTAAGGTGGCCAACTCTTCCAACTGGACAGACCAGATGCCATTTGTGGAAATAGTGTCCAGTATGGGAGAGTTGGCAACCCTAACTAAAGTATTTTATACAAAGTGGAACACCTTTAATGGGAACTATTAAAGGGAACTATTCAAGGAAACAGCTCCCACAATGGCTCAGTGGTTAGGCTGCTCCTTTGCATGAGGAAGACCTGGGTTTAACTTTCAGCTCCTGAGCAGGGATTGAAAGTTAGGTCTCCCAGAGGAGTGTATTGACTGTGGGTATAAAGGGGACCTCCTTCTCAAAAATTGTGAATGGCACCTAAATTGCCTTGTGAATCACACAAAAAAATCACAAAGTTTAATTTTGGCAGACTCTTTTCATTTTTGTTTGGATTGCAACCATATCGATGTTGGCAGAAATCAGTGAAAGGTGTTAATTGATCCTAATCAACATTTTTCAGTGAAAAATAAGTTTGGCTGAAAAATGTTGCGTGGGTCTAGTTGGTGCTTGGATAGGGAGCTTTGCCTTCCCACAGGCACTCTTCGTCTGGGCCTGATCCATCATTATATTACACAAGATTAATTCCAGCAAAATCAGTGGACATACACCAGCCTAAAACTAGAGTAACACAACAATAAATCAGATTTTCTGTCTTTTTTAGCAGCTCTTCTTATCTCCTTTTTCACTATTGTTTAGGGTAGACGTAACTTACATTTCTTATGAGTACTGTTGTATTGCAACCCCAGTGGCGGGAGGCGGCGGTAGGTGGGCTCAAGTCAGAGATTTGGGAGTTTGCAATACAATACCTGTAAGAAATTTAAAGTGTGGGGTGGAGTATGGGGGCTCAGGGCAGGGGATTGTGGTGAGTGTGGGTGGGCTCAGAGCAGGGGGTGGATAGGATATGTGGGAGGTGCAGGAGTCAGGGCAGGAATTTGGAGGTGTGGGGGCGCAGGGCAGGGGGCTTTGCTCTCTCTCCATGAGGGGAAAGGGAACAGCAAGCAGCAACACCATATGCATCTCTGGGTGGGACAGGTTCAGTCCCCCTGCCCACCCTAAATGGAGACCTGGGGAGGCTCAGGGCTGGGGCAGTCCTGAACCAGTGTAGGAGCACATTCCCTGCTGGCCCCTTTACCCTGCCTGCCTGCCTGCTGCTTAGGAGGAAGCCCTGGTAGCCCAGCTAGGAGCACACCACACCTACTCCTGCAGCCAAGTGCCCCACTCAGCTGGCTCTTTCTTGCCGGAGCAGCACACTAGGGTGCACCGGCTAATTTTCACTTTTGGATAGAAGAAAGTGAAGTTAGAACTGGATGTCCATCATCTCCCTTTTATTGATTGTTCTCAGACCCTGACAGTCGAGCCTGTAACTTGTAAGAAACATTGGGAATCAACCAGTGTCAGCTCCCCTAGCAAAGTTGGTCTGTGACTGGGTACCTCTCTTTGTGGCATCACCAGAGGTACGTGTACACTATAGAGGGAAATCAAAGCTGCTGCTGTCGATCTTCCAGGGTTCGAATGAGTAGTCTAGTTAAGACAGTTAATTCAAAGTGAGAGGGGTGCCCCTGTCGATGCTGGTAATCCTGCTTTCATGAGGAGTAAGGGAAGTCAAAGGAAGAGTGTTCTTCCTTCGACTTCCTGCAGTGTAGATAGTGCCAGAAGCCAAGTTAAGCTACTTCGACTTCAGCTACGCAATTAACATAGCTGAAGTTGCATATCTTAATTCAACTTTGTCCTGTAGTGTAGATGTATCCTGGGAGTGGGGCCCTAAACTTAGGTTCAACACCCGGCAGTCAGGACTGGTATGTTAAGTGCTAGAAACCTTTGCAAATTCCCCTTCCACTATTCTCTGCCTGCTTGTCTGTCTGTCCTTAGTTTGTGGTGTGATTTTGCGGTGTGGGAGTGACAGTTTGGCACAGGGACCATTATTTTTGTATGTTAGGAAAGCATCTAACTAATAGTGGGTGCAACCACAGCTAACAGAATAACTATTATGATTAATTAAAGTCTTTTCTCCTAATGAAAAGTCCCAAAGAAAAGAAAAAAGTACTTGCAGTCAGAACTCTTTAATATGTCGTAGTGCTTTGAAATACATGCAAAGTATGTACTCTTTTCCACAGCATTTTTTTTCTTCAGTGAGAGACAGGTAGTTGATTTTTCCATCAGTCTTGCAAATTTTTGTGCCATTTTCCAATGTCATTAGGACAATGAAGACCAAACTTGCAAGTGCTCAGCACCTAGCAGTTCTCCTTGTGACATTAATCCAAAGAACCAACACAACGAGTTGGTTTCTGGAAATTTGGCCACTTATTTTGGTGCCCAAATGGAAAATGAGTTCTGAGAATCTGGCCCCAATGTCAGATTCTGAGCTCTTTTGAAATTCCAGCCATATATCTTCAGGTGGTTTCCCGCCCAGACCCATGGTATGGTTCCAAATTATTCTGACCATCCACCAATCATTCTGAGATGGCACAATACCATAAGATGGCATTGGAATAACTCTTGTATTTTATAATAATTAAAGATTTTTAATATTTTGAAGAATTTGAAATTTAGTCAAAATCGAAAAAAATGTGGGCAATATTTTCCAGTCTTCAAAGTTATTACAAAATGGCAAATACAAATTACTCTGCTACGTTCACTCTAGACAATAGTTCCCAAAATTAACAGCTCATAGCCACGTAACAAGAGAGCTTATCAATAAATTGCAATATCTTGTTTATTTAAATGTATATGTTAGAGCATTTATCCATTCTAGCAACTGTCAAGCTGCTCACAAAGGGTACGTCTACACAGCAGCATTATTTTGGAATAACTGATGTTACTCCGAAATCACAAAGAGCGCATCTACACCACCCTTTATTTCAAAATAATGTCGAGTTGGAGGACTTCATGCACCGAATCCTATAACCCCCATTTTATGAGAAGTAAGGGAAGTCAAAGGAAGAGTATTCTTCCTTCGATTTCCTGCTGTATAGACAGCACCTAAAGCCGAGTTAAGCCATTTCGACTTAAGCTACGCAATTGACGTAGCTGAAGTTGCATAGCTTAATTCAGCTTTAGCTCTGCTGTGTAGACGTACTCTTAATCCCCTTCTTTCATTTCAGAAGCAAAATTTATAAGAAAACGTTCCCTTCACCTCTCTGACAGAGTATGGCATAGCTATTATTTTTAATATGTAACACCAAGTCTGAGACTGAGTCCTTCTGCATCTGGCACCTTATGAATTCTATCCAGGTGGTTTTAGTAAACCACAACAGATAATCAGTTTAAGACTAGAAGATTTACCTGACATTGCTTGGTCCTTAACTCAATTAATTTTTTATTTTGTTATGTAAAATGAAAATGTACATGCTTTATTTAAATCATTGCTCTGAGGTGTGGTGGGGGCTCAGTATGCAGGCTGCCTGGGGAGAAAGGACTACCCCAGCCCTCTCTCACCACAGCAGCTTGGGGCCAGTTGAGAAGCACTTCTCTGTGGCTGCTGCAGCTCCAGTGGTCACAGCCCAGGGGTACATATCCCCTGGGCTGGGACAGGTTTAGGTTCCCTGCCAGAGTGAGGAATGCAACAAAACTGTGTACTTTGCCCTTGCTCCTGATGAAGGGCATCAACCAGCAACATTCCCATACAAATAGGGGTGGGGAGCTTCATCTTTCCCGCTCTCTGTTAAGGGCACTGGGAGGTAGGAGACTCAGAGCTGGGACAGTCCCAGATGGGGGGGGGGGAGGGTGAACCTCCAGCCAGTCCCTTTCACCTGCCTGGTGATTCTGTCTCTTTTCTTTATTGTTTTATGTCCCATACCAGGCACAACTCTCTCAAATATATAGTAGATTTAGAGAATGTATTTCTTTCCAGAAAATATAAAACCTGGTTGTAGCCAGGTCTCCCTGGCGGTGGGGTGGCCTAGGGTTGGCCCCAGGCCTAGGAACTCTGACTCACTATATTAGTACAGTCCTTAAGTTTGGGGTGTATCCAAATTTCCCCCCCTTAGTGAGGGTTTCTAGTAAGTTTCCGCCTTTGTCTCAGGGGGTGGGGTTGAAGGCTTATTTGCTCCTGTTGCTGGCCAAGTGGGAGAGCTTTGGTTCAGGTCCTGCAAACTGCAGAACCATGCTCCTGTGTCCTTGTTGGTCAGCTCCTAACTGAGCCAGGCTCCTTCCTTTTATCCTCCCTCTAGGCTTGGCATTGGCTACAGGTAAAGCAGGGTAGGGCTAGCTGGGCCAAAATACTTTGTTTAACCCCTGTGATGCCAGGCCCTCCTCTCTTCACTCCCTCACATTGATAGTCTAGAAGAACTGAGGCACTAGTCACATTAATTATAGACTAGTCTTATTGTCAGGTTCTAAAGGCTTCTTTTGAGGATACTCATCAAGGAAGTAACAGCTACTACCTTTTATAGAATCATAGAATACTAGTACTGGAAGGAACCTGGAGAGGTCATCAAGTCTAGTCCCCTGCACTCATGGCAGGAT
Organism: Pelochelys cantorii; assembly: GCA_032595735.1. NCBI lineage: Eukaryota > Metazoa > Chordata > Testudines > Trionychidae > Pelochelys > Pelochelys cantorii. The sequence goes on from CM064328.1 coordinate 68,075,787, forward strand.
GAAGCACCATCTAGACCATCCCTGAAAGGTGTTTGTCTAACCTGCTCTTTCAAATCTCCAATGATGTAGATTCCACAACCTCCCTTGGCAATTTATTCCAGTGTTTCATACCTCCAAAAGTCTGGAAGTTTTTCTTAGTGTCCAACCTAAACCTCTTTTTCTGCAATTGAACCCCATTGCTTCTTGCTCTATCATCAGATGTTTAGGAGAATCATTTTTCTCCCTTGTCCTTGTAACAACCTTTTAGATACTTAAAAGTTGTTATGTACCCTCTTAGTCTTCTCTTTTCTAGACTAAACAAACCCAGTTCTTTCAATCTTCTCTCATAGGTCATGTTTTCTAACTCTTTAATCATTTTGATTGTTCTTCTCTAGACCTTCTCCAATTTCTCACATCTTTCCTAAAATGTGGTGCCCAGAACTGGACACAGTATTCCAGAGAAGGCCTAATCAATGTAGGGTAGAGCAGAAGAATTACTTCTAGTGCCTTACTTATAACACTCATGTTAAAACATCCCAGAATGATGTTTGCTTTATTTGCAACAGTGTCACACTGTTAACTCACATATTTTAGCTGGGCTTTTCTTCTATGAACACAAAGGAATGAATTTTAATTACAGTTGTTTGTAAGTAAGAAATTGATGCAGACTGTCTCTCACTAATAATGAGCTTTCTGTTTGCAAAATCATAATCGTTATTACCAGAGAATGTCACTGTAACAAAGATCGGACAGGATGTTATAATGTTTAAGTTTCTCTTTTTAAAAAAACTTTTTGTCTGCCATAAGCATGATGAGTTTGGAGTGCTATTGCCAGGGTCTAGATATTGCTTGTACAGCATGGGAAAACATTTAAAATATGTATTAAACACCTCCATTACAAAAATTTTTCCAACACTACTGTACAAAATGTATGCAAGGATATTATTTAAAAGGTATGTATCTATACTGAAAACTGTGTTCTTTATGGTATCTAAGTGAATATAGCTGATCAGATAAATATATCTTGCTCCGGTAGTAGTAGTAAACACTTATCTCCCTAGCTGGTCATGATGTATTGCACATCCTGTGATGTTTTTCTATTTGCATACTATGAAGATTATGAAGTTTGCAAGAGATTACAGGAACTACAGGAAAGATGGGTGCCCTGTTTATGATGAAGATTAAAGAATTAATGTGGTGTAAAAGGAGAATGCCAGGAGACACACAGTATCCTTCATCAAAGGGACAGGCTACAGCATGCCTGTCTTATGAATGGAAGATCACAGCTGTCCTGTCTGGGAGAAAGACTTTGGGTAAGCTAACTTATATGAGACAGGAGAATGCCTGCTTAGTTAAGTCTAGGCTCTAGAAGAAGTATCCTGATTTGTTTTAGATCTAATCAATAGTTTCCAATACTTCTATCTCCTTGCTATTATTTAATTTCTCTTTTGTTAAATGCACTTAGGGTACATCTGCACTGCAACACTATTTTGAAATAACTAGCGCTATTCCAAAATAACTTAGTCTGTGTCTCCACAGCAGGCAGTTATTTCAAGATAATGTCAAAATACTGTCAAGCTGGAGGACTTTGACTCCTATAACCCTCATTGTATGAGGAATAAGGGAAGTCAGAGGAAAAGTGCTCTGTTTTGAAATAAGTACTATGTGGATGCTGCCTATTTCAAAATAAGCTATTTCAAAATAAGATACGCAATTGATGTAGCTCAATTTGCGTAACTTATTTTGAGTTAAGCTCTGCAGTGTAGATGCACCCTTACATTAGTTTTCACTATAAAGAAATCTAAGTGCCATGAGTTAAGTGGAATGGTGATCCTGAGGGGAAACTGGTAAACTGAGTTGTACTGTTCCTTGGGGAATAAGGTATCTGTCCTTGAAATGTCCTTTGGAACAGGATCTGGGGATTACAGAGAGACACTCTGAAGGCAGGTGGTACTCAGAACCTTGGGTACCTTGAAGATGCATTGCACCAGATAAGTACTTACAATAGAGATAGTCACAAAAGAGCTGTTTGCAGCTCCTTTAGCCTATCTCATAAGATGTGCACAAGGAGGCCTAATTAAGCTTGCACATGCAACCTTAATTCTGACTTTTTCTAACTTTTGAGTGCTTGACTTTGCTACCTTAATGTAATTTGTGTATGAAATTTTCAAGGTTTTTTAAAAAGAAACTGGAAAATCAGAAATTCTATTCAGTGCAACTATTGATATACATGTAGTTCACCAGCAGGGCTGGAATCCTCAGACTAACTGAAAGCCGTAGTTGATTATCATTCTCTCCTAAAGGGAGATGAGGCACACATTTTGTTAGTGCATTTCACAGATATTTGTTGACAGCAGGGAAATATAGACACCCAGGAGTCCTACATGAAATTATCTTTGAGAACTCGTGGTGGGTAGGTGAAGTTTGGAGAAGGGAACAGAGGATCCAAACAACTATAAACCAGTCTGCTTAACTTTGATACCTGGAAAGATACTTAAACAAATGATTAAACAATCATTTTGTAAGCATCTAGAGAATAATAGGGCTATAAGCAATAGCTAATATGGATTTGTCATGAACAAATAATGCCAAACCACCTTAATTGCCTTCTCTGATGAGGTTACTTGTCTAGTAGCTTTGGGAAAGCATTAGATGTGATATATCTTGGTTTTATTAAGTTTTTGATCAAGGGTGCTGGTATCTTTGCAGAAGTATGCGGGTTTCGGGGGGGGGGGGAAGAAGGGGGGAAGGCACAAGGCCAAAGTATTCTATCCTTCTCCATGGCTGGCTACTCTCATGGTCGGATAATGGCCCTCTCTTCTAGTGCCACAGCAGTCTCTGGTGGGTGAAAGCTGTAATTACAGTGCCTCCCCAGCAGAGTCTATTATTCTGCAGGAAGAAAAATGTCTGGGGAGGACATGAATTCTGCACTTACGTTTTGTTTTTAAAAAGTGGGGGAGCATAGCTCTTTAGTACCCCTGGTTCCAGCTCCAGTGCCTTTGGTGTAGTCCCACATGACAGTCACATAAGAAAATTTGGGAAATGTGATCTATATGAAATGACAATAAAGTGGAAGTGGGTCCCCCAGGGGTCTCTCCTGGGTCTATTCAATATGATCGATAATGACATGGATAATGGTTTGTGTCATACACAAATTTTATAAAGCTGGTAGTGCTTGCTAGCAATTTGGAGGACAGGATTAGAATTCAAAACAATCTTGACAAAATGCAGAATTGGTCTGTAATCAACTGGATGAAATCCAATATAGACAAGTGCAAAGTACTTCACTTTGGAAGGTGTGATGAAGTGAGGTTTCCCTCCTTGTTATGTTGTAGATGAGTCTATGTGAGTCTCACTTTTTTGTATGAATACTGTGTTCACCTCAGTTTCCCCATGTATTATGTCAATGCTTACGTAGTGGAAATAATTATTCTGCAGAAAGAAAAAGGTCTGTGGGGGACATGAATTTTGCACGTATGTTTTATTTATTAAAAAGTAAGGGAGCCTGGTTCCTGAGTCCCCATAGTTCTGAGACCCTTGGGGCAGGTGAGATGATGGCCGAACCCATTGTAATCTGATGACCAAGAGGGAGATGCATCCAGGTGACACTTTGCTCCAGAAGCAAGATATAGAGTGGGCGAGGGACAACAGGTATATCCGAGGTCAGGCTGCTGGAAGCAAGTCAGTCTCCTGTTTGGGGCTTGGGCCATGGGCCAAATCCAAGATGGACTTTACTGTAACAATATGGCTTTTCTGTAGCCATGTTGGAAGGCCTGTGCTAGGCCTGAACCAAAGCTGCCTTCTGCAGCCAGACTGAAGAGCAGCAGCCATTACTGTAAGGCCTGGAGTCACATACTCACAATTCCATCTAAATTGTATTAAAAAGTGTCACACTAGGCTGTGAGGAGGGGACTTTGCCCTGATCGCTCCCCCACTGTCACCAGATAAAGAAACAGATCCCAAGATGGGTAAAGAAAACTTAAGTAACACCATTCTGTCTGGCAAGAAACTGCTTATCAATAGAGAATGTTGTGGAATCCTCATTCTATGATCATTGTCATTACACTTTTCTATTGTTTGACTGTGTGATTTCTGTCTGATTTGTAACTGTTTCTGTCTGCTGTATAATTAATTTTGCTAGGTGTAAATCAATTAAGGTGGTGGGGTATGATTGGTTAGGTACTTTTGTTATGATTGGTTAGTAAAATTATACCAAAATAATTGGTTAAGGTATAGCTAAGCAAGACTCAGTTTTCATTATATAAACTGGGGTCCAAGAAGGAGAAGAAGAAGAAGATCAGAAGTAACAGAAGAAGGAAAGGCTGGAAGAAGACCAGGAGGAGGGGGAAGACCTGGAAAGAAGAACTCACCTCTGAAACACAGCCTAAGATCCAGAGAGACTGATCTTGCCTGGCCAACAGGGGAAGTCTGCCTGCACCCGGACTGGTGAGCATGACACTGTGTGCTTAGCATGTATATTCTGCTTGTTTAGGAATTGTCAATAAATAGAAGATAAGGATATTACTGTGTGAAGCTCTTTCAGTGGCTTAAGGTCCTGCCAACCCGCGGGAAGTTACACCCTGAGCCGTAGGAATTGGGTAAGGGTGGGTGTGTAAATTCACAGGGTTACACCTTGAGGCCTAGGAACTGGGTAAAGGTGTGTCCCCCTACAGTGTAGAAGGGATAGAGAAATTTGTGCGGGTAACATTACTGAAAGTTCCTGATCTCTGTGCTAGCAGACTCCGTTCTATGTTGTGTTCCTGTTGACTAATAAACCTTCTGTTTTACACACTGTCTGAAAATCACTACTGACTGTCAAGTTGGGATGTAAGGTCATGTTGGCTTCCTCATGGATCCTGTCCAGGTGGATCCACTGCAAGAAGTGCATAGTGAGAACAGGAATGCTGAATTCTCCAGGGTCAGACCAAGGAGAGCCATAGCTTCTTGCCCTGGACAGTGGGCCCTGAGGAGATTCACACTACACCAGAGTCCTGTCTGTCTTCATACAGAGCAGTTCCTGAGCATTGGGCCCATGACTCTGTGACAGAAGGAAAAAAGTCAAATGTAGAATTTCAAAATGGGGAATAACTGACTAACTTGTCATACTGCTGAAAAAGATCTGGGGTTTATAGTGAATCATATGTCAATTATGAGTCAATAATATCATGAAGTTGAGAATAAGGCTATTGTCATTCTGGAGGGTGTTAACAGTAGCATTATATGTAAAACATGAAAAATACTTGTTCTGTTCTCAGCTGGAGTACTATTTACAGTTCTGGGTGCCACATATTAAGAAAGATGTGGATAAGATGAAGAGAATCCAAAGGTGAGCAGCAAAAATGACAAAATGTTTTGAACACCTAATCTATGTGTAAAGGTTAAAAAACCTGGACATGTTTAGTCTTGAGAAACGATGACTGAGGAGAGGCTTGGTAACAGTCTTCCAAAATGTTAAGAGCTGTTATAAAGAGTGTGTTGATCAATTGTTCTCCAGGTTCACTGCAGGTAGAAAAAAAGAAGCAATGGACTTAATCTGCAGGAGGTGGAATTTAGGTTATATATGAACAAACACCTTCTAAGGATTTTTCAGTACTGAATAGGCTTCCGAAGGAGGTTCTGGAATCCCTGTTATTGGAGATTTTAAAGAACAAGTTAGACAAACATTAAGAGATGTTGAGCCAATGACATCACAGACTAGCTTTACTTGGTCCTGCCTCAGTACAGGGGGCTAGACTGCATGACCTCTTGAAGCCCTTTCCCACTCTACATTCCTTTGATTCTCATTTTAAGAATGTGAACAGTCCTGGAAGACTACAAGACTATTTTTTCTCTTGTTGATTGTGAATATTGGAGAAGAGCCAGTACTGAAACTTTGAAGCCAGGTCCTGTCAGATTATGGGGAGTCAGTTATGATTCAGATTTTTGCGTTCAAATCCATTCCTAAAGTTTTAGCTCCAGTTGAGATCCAGAATTAAAATAAGATTGTTTCTGATTCCAATTTAGATGAATCCAATAGATCACAAGAACAGATCATTTTGCAAGTTTTTTGCCATTCATGATAGTGGAAATACATAAGCAACTGTCCATGTGTAACTTCAACTCTGTGCTAAAATTTTACAAGAATAGCTTGTGAGACTTTGTGGATATGAAACCTGAACATGAATCCAAATCCTAACCCTGATTCTATTTTGAACTTGGACATTGAAACTTAACCTTCCGTAGTGCCTCTTTGAAACATTTCTAGTTAATATATTATTATCTATATATTTTACCAAACTAAAGTGGAGAAAATAAACATGTAGCATACTGTGATAATGACTATAATTTTTATTTTACTAACAGATAATTCTTTATTCATATAGGTACATCTCTCTGAAAAGCATCTGAAAGAAATGAATCTCGAAACTTCAAATATATTTCTTATTCTTGTTAGTAAAGAATAAAACTAATATCGTGGAAGAAAAAGAAGTTGCTTACAGTGTAATTCTGTTTGTTTGAAGAGGTGATTTGTAGGATTCTCATTCTTGGGCAGTCTCTGACCTCAACTTGACTGTGACCCGGACTTTTGCCTTCTGATTCCAGGCTGGTAACAATTTCTGATTCTGACCCTGGCCTGACTCTGACCCTTTCCCAGCTTCTGGCAAATAGAGGCTAAGGGCATCACCCCTCCCCATCCTGGTTAACAGTTATTGATGGACCTGTCTTCTATGAGGGTATGACACCTACAACACTATTGCTAATACATCCTAGAAAGTTTGCTTTTTTTTTCAACAATGTTGCACGGGTACCTCATATTTAGCTTGTGATCCACTATTACCCCCAGATCCCATTCCGTGGTACTCCTTCCTACGCAGTCATTTCCTAATTTTGTGTGTGTGCAAATGACTGAGCTTTCCTAAGTGGAGTACATTGCATTTGTCCTTATTGAAAGCCATCCCATTTACTTCAGATAATTTCTCCTTTATAAATTGTTTTATCAGCTTCCAAAGATAGGGATTAAAGCTTACAATAGGTAGTACATTTAGGGTGTCATCCTAAAATCAATGGCAATCTCTCCACATAATTTAATGAGAACTGGAGCAACCTTTTGTTAATGCAGTTTTTAATCTCTAGATATCTGAGTTCAAATTGTAGTTCAATGAAGAGTGAGAATGATTTTATCTCATTTTATTTCCAATGGGCTTGATCTTGACTATACAAATCAATGGGAGTTTTCCCATTGGCTTGAATCAGAGTAGAATCATGCCTTCTCTGCGCATACTTAAAAATCCCAGAGCAGTTTTTCACAATTTGACATACCTTTAACATACCTAAAGAAATGTCTAGAAATGAAAAAAGCAGAAGTGTCTTACTTAATAATCAAGGACATGAGTCATATACATTCTGTGGGGAAGGCTGCACAGTATTTGCCTAGCATGAGGTATACTTACATAAGTCAGTGCTATTTATCTCTCACTATTAGGAGCAGTAAACCCTCTAATGAATTTAAGAAAAATAAAATTAAGAAAAAATATGCCTGACAGTGCCCTTAAATTCTGGGTAGTGGGCAGCAGTCCCATCTGACAATCAGAAGTCTGTTACCATACAAATATCTTTCACTGAATATGTATGTTTATTAGAGATGGCCAGAAGTCAGTGTAGTTCTCTCCTGATGCCCATGGTAGTACACAAATGTTCACATTACCTCAAAGGTAGTAATACCACTGGCTCCAATCTCCTCATCAATTCCAGAGGAGCAGTAAGGAAAAATCAGTCTCAACATCCTCAACTTAGTTGGTTTATGTCATGACCTCAATATTTTTTTAACTATTTTTGGTGGTGTTGGTGTATTTGTGCTACCTAATGTATGTTTCTTCTCATTCCATTTACCTAATATATGTTTCATTCATTCCATTTACAATTAATGGATGTTACAATGAATGGAAGTTAGAAGATATTTTTTTCCTTTTTTTTCCTTTTTGAAAGGTTTTACCAAAGATTTTGATTAAAACATTTTTTTTCAAAAAAGTAATTCTCTGTTGGCAGAAATAATGCTGTAAACATGTTCATGCTGCCTAAATATTTTTTTAAGTTTGGATTTTTTAAAATTTATTTCTCCCTTTGCTGTAATTAACTGTTCAGGAAAGGAAATCAGTACTAGAGGGAAATACATTTTTAGTTCTCCACAAGGTGGTACTGTGGTACTTCTTCTGTTATAGAAATCTCTTTGTTATATTGTTTAATTTTTTTAATAGGTTCTGACTAAAAGCAAAGAAGGTAGCTGCAGAACTAAAATGGTCTTATTCAAAAGTTTTGTTGAGTTTCCACTGGTTCTCTTTTCAATGTGCTTTCTTCTTGCTTTTCACTTTTTTTAGAAAAAGAAATAATTTTATTACAAAGTAGAATTGTTGGAATGGTTTTCCAATATTGTTTTCATTTCTTAATCCTTTATGGGCAGATACTTGTTCAGTGAGATCATTTTTAAGTGTTTTCCCCTCCAAAACTATATACATGAACAATAGTTACCATTAAGTTAGAAAATGACCTCAAACTCGCTATCTTTAGATTTGTACAAAAGTAAAAAGGGGCACCTGCCATTATTTAAAAAAATATATAACAAATTAAAATAAAATTAAATAGCCCTCTTCCCTCAACACAACAGTTCCATTGTCAATTACAATATCAAAACCACTATTGGCTTGAACAAAATCCCACAGAAATCCATGGGAGTCCAATCAACTTATGTATTTTTGGATCAGACCCTTGAGGTTTGATTTGCAAGGTACTGAGCACTCTACTCTGATTCAAAGCAAAGCACTTAAAACTATGCATAATCCCATTGAAGCCAATAGAACTATATACATGCTTCGAGTTCAGAACATGCTTAAGTGCTTTTCTTGATCTGGGCTAGAATGCCCCTTGCAGGACTGAGTTTTCCAGTACCTTGCAGGATTGAGTTCTATTTTCAGTAAATTAGTTTCTGTAACATTCTCGCTTATTCTACTATTTTTCCTGATCCTGATGTTAAGGACTTAACCCTGATACCTAGTATCCCAGGCTTATATTCTATCTTATCTTGTTAGAGCAGCTATTGTGCAGATGCTAATTATACAAGACATGATATAGACCAAGTGTGGCCCTCATTAAAAAGCAGGGACAAAGGATCAAAGGGTATGTCTACACTACAGCGTTATTTCGAAATATCTTATTTCGAAATAGTTATTCCCAATATCTTATTTCGAAATAACGTGTCTACACACAAAATGCATTTTGAAATAGCGTATCCACACTGATTGGACACTGATTCGCATTTAAGGCCGGCTGGAACCGGTTCTGGCAGGGCATCAAGTTAGGAGTTACCTTGTGTGGCTGCTGCCTCAGGCTATCTGAGGCTCGTGCTTAAAGGGACTCCCCCTGGACAGCCAGTTCTCAGGTTTCCCTGCTTGCTTGCCTACCTCGCTGAGGGACAGCAAAGCATTTGTTCTCTGTGTGCTCTGGTTGCCCTCACTCAGGACACCACAGCACTCTCCAACATGGAGCCGGAGCTGCCCCTGCGCACTCTGCTGCTCTTGGACATGTTGCTGCAAGTCTGGCAGCAATTTCTGCAGGCTGCCTCACAGGAACTGCAGCAACCCAACCCCCAGGCCTTCTTCCAGACCCTCCTGGGGTATGTGGAGGAGCAGCTGCAGCACCTGGACGCCGGCGTGCCCCGCTGCATCTAGCGTCTGGACACCAGCACCGAATGGTGGGACCACATCATCCTGGAATGCTGGGGAGACCAACAATGGATCCAGAACTTGAGGATGAAGAAGGACACCTTCCTGGAGCTCTGCAAGTGGGTCGCCCCTGTTCTGAGGCGACGGGACACGCATATGAGGCCCGCCATTCCCCTCCACAAGCGTGTTGCCATCTCCCTCTGGAAGCTCTTCACGCCAGATAGCTACCAATCCGTGGGGAACCAGTTTGGCGTGGGGAGATCCACCATCGGGGCTGTGCTTATGCAGGTATGGCAATCTCAGGTGACTGTCCCACGAGGGGGGTGGAAGGAGGGAATGGGCTGCCCTAGGGGAAGGGCAGGGTGGAGGTGGTGTAAGTCCCCTCCCCGGGAAGGTTTGTTCTGTCCCAGCTACACAAAGCCCTGCTTGCAATGGCCGGGATTGCTGTGGGCTGCGTCTGGTGCGTGGGGGAGCAGGGCATTAGAGGGGAGAGGGGGGAACTCTCAGGCACCCTGCCACCCCTGTGATTGTCGGGGTTTGTGTGTCCTTCTGCAGGTGGTCAGGACAATCAACACCATCTTGCTCCACCGAATCATCCGCCTGGCAGAGGGGTTTGGCACCCAGGGCTTCCTCAACTGTGGGGGGACTATCGACAGGACACACATCCCTATCCGTGCCCCGGACCACCAGGCCTCCATGTACATCAACTGGAAGGATACTTTTCAGTGAACCTGCAGGCTGTGACTGACCACCGGGGCCACTTTGTGGACATTAATGTTGGCTGGTCGGGCAAAGCACATGACGCGCGGGTCGACAGCAACTCTTCCGTGTGCCAGAGGCTGCATGCCGGGACTTTCTTCCCTAACCGCCACATCACGGCCTGTCTGCCTGGTGGGGGATGTGGCCTATCCCCTACAGCCCTGGCTGATTTGAAGCCCTACGCTGGACACCTCAACGCCTCCTGACAGGCATTTAATGACAGGCTCAGCAGGGCCCGCATCGTGGTCGAGAGTGCTGTTGGGTGGCTGAAGGCCCATTTTAGATGCCTCCTCACTCGTCTGGACCTCTCAGAGCAGAATATTCCGCACGTGGTGGCAGCGTGCTGTGTGATGCACAATGTGTGTGAGCGGAAGGGGGAGGCCTTCCTGCCAGGCTGGGTGGCAGAGGCTGAGCACTTGGCCAGCCTGTACGTGCAGCCCCGCACGGCTGCCCTCTGGGAGGCCTATCGGGGGGCAGTCCGCATCCGGGAGGCCCTGCGGGAGAGCTTCTATCCAGAGGACCAGTAACAGGAGGACCCCTCCCTGGTCCACCCTACTGGGGGCTTGTGTCTCACTCCTCCCTCACATTTTTCCACTTACTCCTCCCTTCCCCCCGTTCCTTATGGAAAATAAAGACAGGTTTTTTTTGAACAAACTGAACTCTGTTTATTGAACCAAACTGGGTGGGAAATGAAACTCATCCTGTTGGGGATGCGAAAAACAACATGTACCTCCTACCTTTGGTTATATTCTTGGAAGATCCGCATGATCAGATTGTTGTCAATAAAGATTTTTCTTCTTCCTTTATTTTCCTCCCACCTTCACACTGAATTCCTTTAAAGCTCTTCAGTATATTTTTTATATTTTAGAAAGTTTCCTTATAAATGTATGCACCAGTAATATCACCTCTTCTAAGACTGCTCAAGGATTTCAATATTTATTTTTGTGTGCAGTTAAGATTGTTTTCTTTTTCAGAGTATTGGATTAGGTGTCCCAATACTATAAGCAATGGCTCAAGTTTTGTTTGGAAGAAGACTCTGACAAAACAAGAACACGCAACTATCTTAGGAATTGTTACTATCTTAGGAACTAGATAGAAACTATCTTAGGAATTCTATCTATCTGGCATTGCTAGATAGAAGATATATGTTAAAGGGAATGATTCCCAAACTGTGATCTGTGGACTACTACTAGAACACTTGCATCTTATAAAAAGCAGCTAAGAACACATCAAATAATTTTCTAACACTGTTTTGATGCGTAAGAAATTGCTGTAGTTGCCACCAGGATGCTATGTTATCAAGAATAGAAAGAAAGGTGGCATGCACAGTTGTGAACGGGAGAGGAAGAGTTCAACAAAACAATGTCTCTATGCACACTATAAAATAAAACAAACTTGAGAACCCTAGTTTCAAGGCATTAGATCCTGGGTAGGTTTTTCCCTGGCTGCACCTGTGTCTTCTCAACATAGTTCAGAGTGGTAGTGGAAGATCCTTCAGAAGGTTCTGGGAATCAAATTATCACACTCTAGAAAACAGAGCAGTGAAGCATCAATAAGATTAATGAACACTTGAAACATCTGCTATGTGGATTTCAACTTTAATTAACATGGCTATGCAGTGCCTCCCATGAAGCATAAGAAGACAGTTAAGTCTTGTCACCTCATAAACCTGACTGAATCTCTCTTATTATTTGAAACAACCACAGACTTCAGCTTTATGTGACTAGAGGCTTCCATGGTCTGTGAGCTATTGTGTTATGTGGAATTTCTTCTATCACACTTCCACAGCTGTGACACCATAAAAAGGGTAGAGGCCTATCTGAGATGGCCAGGTAAAGAGACTACATGGCCAACTTTAGGACAATTGTTATACATTTCTTAATTCTAGAATGTGCTTGAGAGAGAAAGTATCAGGAGCAATTCTCTTAGGAACAATATCTTATTTTCACTTATTCTCTTTGACAGGTATTGATGCTGCATGTGTTTACACAGTGCTGAAGGGTGAAGAAGGAGTACATGTGCACAGACTGGGAGTGCATATGTTTTCCCTCTTGAGATTATTGGTTGATCATCCTTGAAAAGAGTCCAAATGTAAGTAAAATCACCAGATGAAAAATAGGGACACTGGGCTTTCTAATAAATTATTGTTTGCTGTGTTATTGTAGCCATGTTTGTCTCAGAATATGAGAGAGACAAGGTGGATGAAGTAATATCTTTTATTAGATCAGTTTCTGTTGGCTAGAGAGACAAGCTTTGAAGGTATACAGTGTTCTTCTTTGGGTCTGGGAATGGTAAATGCAGTATCAGAGATAGATAGTTAAGCATAAAGAATTGGCACAGGTTGCAAGAGACCAATCAAGATGAAGTGGGCAATTAATACTTCTGCAGTTATAAAAGGAAGGAAAGTCAGTGGATTACGGATTGTTATGATGAGACATAAAACTAGTGTCTGTATTGAGTCCTGTAATTGTTGGTGTCTAGAAAGTTATGAATTTAAGCTCCCAGGTTTTGTTATTTGCAAGGCACTTAGTGCACACTAGCTCCACAATTAGTGAGCTCTAGCTAAACCACCTCTGCAAGAAGCATAGAGTTTGCTATGCTCTGGATAGAACACTGGGGTGCCAGTGGGTGTAGTATTGCGTCCTGTCTGGCCTCCGGCACCCTTCCCACTATACCTATTCTCACCTCTTTGGTCATCTGTTTAAACTCAACCGCCCTGCTCAGATGAAAGCCAGTTGACCAAACCCCATTACTGCACTCTTTTTTAAATGAAAGTCCTCTTCCTGTTTGCTTGGCGATGCTCAGGAGATCCCTGGCTCGGAGCCATGTTGAGGTGCTAGACCTTATCAGCATTTGGGGAAAGGAGGCAGTTCAGTCCCAGCTGTACTCCAGCCATGGGAGTTGTGATATCTATGGGTAAATTTCTAGGTGCATGACCAAAAGGGGCCATGACTGGGATGCATTGCGGTGTAGGGTCAAAATGAAGGAGCTGTGAAATGCCTACCACAAGACATGGGATGCAAACCACCACTCTGATGCTGCGCCCACAGCCTACAGGTACTACAAGAAGCTGGAGGATATACTTGGAGGTGACCCCATCTCCACCATGAAGACCACCGTGGATACCTCAGGAGTTCAGGGGGCTTCCAGCAGTGGACTGAGTCAGATTGAGGATGTTGTGGCCATGTGTGCTGAGGGGAGAGGGATCCAGAGCCAGAGGAGGACTTCACATCCGTAGAAGCTTGCAGTCAGGGCTGTTTTGTACCCATCATGAGGTGAGTCGCTTGCAGGACTCAGAGGCTGTGGATGATGCGATTAGGAAGTGGTTGGGAAAGTACTCAAGCAAGTTGCTGGCAGAGGGAGGGTTACAGAAAGGAGGCTGGATTCTGTGTGATGCTGCTACCAGCAGGAGATTGGTAGCACATTTCTGCCTGGATTAGATGGCAGAGCAAACATGACCCCTGAAGGCTGACATTCTCTCGCCACTGTGCTCTCAGAGAGTGGGGGACCATCGCTGTGCCTTTGCTTCTCTGCTCACTCTAAGCAATGAAATATCTTCCAGGGTGAACACAGCCTGTGGAAATAAGTGGCCATTACTAAAACTTTCGCTCCCCCACCACAATGCTGTCCCCAATTCACTCCTGCCAAGAACAGAGTACAGCCCTGCACAAATGATAACCCTGCTCCCCAACATACCAGTAAGGGATTCTGGTACAAGGGGTTCCCCTGACCTGCTGCACAAAGAGGTACCCCTGCCCATGCTGCCTCAGCAAGGGTATGTCTACACTACAGCACTAATTCGAACTAACTTAATTCGAATTAGTTAATTCGAACTAAGCTAATTCGAACTAGTGCATCTAGACCTAAAAACTAATTCGAATTAGCGTTTTGCTAATTCGAACTAGCATGTCCACATTGAGTGGACCCTGAACCGAAGTTAAGGCTGGCCGGAACCAGTGCCGGCAGGGCATCAGGTTAGGACTTAGAGTGTGGGGCTGCTGCCTGAGGCTAACTGAGCTCCGTGCTTAAAGGGACCCAACCCCCACCCCGGACAGACAGTTATCAGGGTTCCCCGCTTGCTTGTCTACCTCGATGAGGGACAGCAAAGCAGTCCTGTCTTGGAGTGCCCTGAGTGCCCACACTCAGCACATCACAGCACTCGGCCATCAGCCTGGCTGCACTTGCCGCAGGCTGCCATCCGAGGGTGTCAGTCGGGAGGCTGTCAGGATCCAGGAGGCCCTGCAGAAGAGCTTCCACCCTGAGGAGCCCGCAGAGCCACCCCAGTCCTCCCCATCGGGGGCTCGTGCCCCATTCCTCCCTCACCTCCTTCCACTTGCCCCTCCCTAGCCCCCCTTCCTGATGTAAAGAATAAAGGACACGTGTTCAAAAATAGAAACTCTCTTTATTTAACAAAACTGGGGGTGGGGAGATTAACCTCTGGGGAGACTGGGAAAAGGAGGTAGGAGAGGGGAAGAGAGAGGGTAGGAGAGGGGAGGTGGAAACCTGGGAGGATGGAGCTGGAAGGGGGAAGCCAGGGGAAGAAGGAGGAGGGGAAGTATAAAACTATGGTACGCCATATCTTCAGTATTGTGTAGAGATGGGGTCTCCTCACCTCAAAAAAGATATTTTGGCCTTGGAAAGGGTTCAGAAAAGGGCAACTACAATGATTAGGGGTTTGGAACAGGTCCCATATGAAGAGAGGATAAAGAGACTGGGAGTTTTCAGCTTAGAAAAGAGGAGACTGAGGGGGGATATGATAGAGGTATATAAAATCATGAGTGGTGTGGAGAGGGTGCATAAAGAAAAGTTCTTCATTAGTTCCCATAATATAAGGACTAGAGAACACCATATGAAATGAATGGGTAGCAGGCTTCAAACTAATAAAAGAAAGTTCTTCTTCACAAAGCAAATAGTCAACCTGTGGAACTCCTTGCTACAGGAGGCTGTGAAGGCTAGAACTATAACAGAGTTTAAAGAGAAGTTAGATAAAGTCATGGAGGTTGGGTCCATGGAGTGCTATTAGCCGGGGGTAGGAATGGTGTCCCTGGCCTCTGTTTGTGGAAGGCTGGAGATGGATGGCACGAGACAAATGGCTTGGTCATTGTCTTCGGTCCATCCCCTCCGGGGTACCTGGTGTTGGCCGCTGTCGGCAGACAGGCTACTGGGCTAGATGGACCTTTGGTCTGACCCAGTACGGCCGTTCTTATGTTCTTATGTTCTAAGCTCAGGGCTCAGGGTCGGGGGTCTCACTGGACCAACTTGATTTTCATGCAAACCTGCTCCTGGGTTCGCATGTGGCCTTTGGTGGCCAGGCTGGCAGCTATCCTGCCCTAGACGGTCTCATTCCTGTGCCTAGTGCGGAGGTCATGGACGTTGGAGGTTTCCCCCCAAACCTCGATGAGGTCCATGATCTCCACACTAGACCAGGCGGGCGCCCGCCTCTTACGGCCCCAGGCAGGCTCCTAGGAGCCGCCAGCTTGGTCCTGGGAAGAGGCGGAGGGCTGGGTGGCAGCGGGTGGCTGGCTCATGCCGTGCCAGGTGCAGGGTCTGCTGTCTGGGTGCTGGCAGGCTTGCACCTGGCATGGGCACTGTAGCCAGACCGTGCCCCTTTAAGGGCTCTAGGGTCGGGAGGGGGGCAGAAGAGTTTCCCTGGCTTGGCCCAGAGTGGCCACCAGGGCAAGCTGGGAAGAGCTAGCCTCCAACTAGTTCGAATTAAGTGGCTACACAGCCCTTAATTCGAACTACTTAATTCGAACTAGGCGTTAGTCCTCGTAGAATGAGGTTTACCTAGTTCGAATTAAGCGCTCCGCTAGTTCGAATTAAGTTCGAACTAGCGGTTTGCAGGTGTAGCGCCTATGAAAGTTAATTCAAACTAACAGCTGTTAGTTCGAATTAACTTTGTAGTGTAGACGTACTCCAAAGGTTTTCTAGGCCCTTTTCCTGCCCCTCTGCACCTAGTGTTTCCTTTGGTGCCCTTATTGGTGGACTCCTCATTGTGGGGTTCCTGTATAGTACGTATATTTCCTCAGGGCTGGCAGTGCTAGGTATGTGGACAATGCAAGTATTTCAAAGGGGTAGGGCAGTTCTGTGTCTAGCATTAACAATGGGCCTTCTGTGACATGTTTCAATTTTGCCCTTGATAGAGGCAGTCTCAGGAGGTTCTAACTCCTGCAGAGTGTCTGAGATGGGTATGGAAGTGCCCAAGAAACACTAGAGAGGAGTTTTTGCAAGATGTCCTGAGCCACACAGATGTCGAACACAAAAAATGGTGGAGAGACAGCTACAGGAAGCAGTGGAAGGAAAGCATGCAGCGGCTCTGAAGCATTATGGAGTGGCAAGCAAACATGTTGGAGGTGCTGCTGTGCAACCAGCTCTCCCCTGCAACTTTTTCCGATACAGCCCCCCAACCCTGCCAATGCAATATGGGCACCACCCTTGTTCCCAGGTGCCACCTGCCACACTCCACACTTGGCTGCCCAACCTCCACCCATGCAGACTCTAATAGATTGCTGATGTACTCAACACCAATCTGCATGCAGTTTATTCCTGAGGAACTGCAACCCCCCTTCCACAGCATATGAACTCACAGACAAACCTGTGAAATTCTTGGGCCATGCCTTACCTCCTCCATCCCCCATTCTCCCTCCCTGTCTCTGAGGGTGCGTCTACATTGCAAGGCTTAACTTCAAATAAGCTACGCAAATTGAGCTACATCAATTGCATATCTTATTTCAAAATAGCTTATTTAGAAATTGGGAATGTCTACACAGCACTTATTTCGAAATAGAGCACTCTGCCTCTGACTTCCCTCATTTCTCACACAAGGAAGTAAGAAGTCAGAGTAAGAAGTCCTCCAGCTTGACAGTATTTTGACTCTATTTCGAAATAATTGCCTGCTGTGAAGACACGGACTAAGTTATTTCAGAATAGCGCTAATTATTTCGAAATAGTGTTGCATTGTAGGCGTATCCTCAATGTGGAAGTGCTGGTGTTTGTTTTATGCTTCATGGGTGTCCTGTGTTTACTTTGTGTTGTCCAGTGCATGGACCAGTGAGAGTAACCCTCTAGCAATGTATCCACTACACTCCTATGTGTGGCAACAAATTTTACTGACTTTCAGCATCATATTGCTGCCTCAAAGCATCCCTGATCCTTACAGCCCCACGCTGTGCTCCTCTAATAGGTCTGGTCTCAGGCTGTTCAAATTTGGCCTTCAGGTGCTATGCCTCAGCAGTCCAGCCCTGAGTAAAGCTTTCACTTTTCCTGTCACAAGTATTATAGAGGGTACAGCATGTGACAGTAACCATAGGGATGTTATCATCTGCCAAGTCCAGCTTCCCTTATAAACATTGCCAGTGGAAATTCAGACGGCCAAAAGCACAACAGTCGCTCTGCACCTGCACAACCTGTTATTGAACCATTCCTTGCTGCTGTCAAGGCTCTCCATGTATGGTTTCATGAGCCTCGGCATTAAGGGGTAGGCAAGATGTCCAAGGATCACAATGGACATTTCCACTCCCCCCATAGTGATTTTGTGGTTCTTGAAGAAAGTTCCCTCTTGCAGCTTCCTGAACAGGCCAGTGTTCCAAAAGATGCATGTGTCATGCACCTTTCCATACCAACCTGCATTAATGTCCATGAGACGCCCTCAATGATCCACAAGTGACTGTAGAACTATGGAGAAATACTCTTTGTGATTAATGTACTTGGAGGCGAGGTGGTCTGGTGCCAGAGTTGTAATGCCCTTTTGGGCAGTTTGGGAAGCCCATTTGTGAGCCATCCACAATTTCATGCCTGTTGCCTAGAGTCCCAGTCTTTCAAAGCAAGATGTGATTAATGGCCCTGCACACTTCCATCAGCATAGACTTTCCCACTCTGAAATGATTGGTGACTGAGTGAAAGCTGTCTGGAGTAGCCAGCTTCCAAAGTGTGATCAACATGTGCTTCTCCACTGGCAGGGCAGCTCTAATTTGCACGTCCTTGTACCGCAGGATAGGGCAAGCTCAGCACTTTCACTTTTCCAGGTGGGTATTTCAGTTTTAAGAATGCTCTATATAGATCCTCTTGGTGTTTGTCTCTGTCTGTGGGATTGGAGCAAATCTGGTTGTATCTTAGGGCTTGGCTATATACAATAAATTGAGAAATGTGTCTTGGATGGAAGCTAGAGGCATGAAAGTAAGTGTAGTGGTTGGTAGGTTTCCAGTATAATGTGGTGGAAATGTATCTGTCATGTAATTGTACCGTAGTGTCAAGGAAGTAGATCTCACGTGTGGACTGATCCAGGCTGAGGTTGATGGTGGGGTGGAAGTTGTTGAAATCCCTGTGAAATTCTCTTTCCCATGGGTCTATCTGATGAAGATGTCATCAATGTAGCGTAAGTAGAGTAAGAGTGTTAGGGGGTGAGAGCTGAGGAAACATTGTCCCCACGAAAGCTCATGATACCATCTACATGTTTTGTTAGTCTTTAAGATGCTACTCGACTATTTGTTGTTTTTTAAGTTTTTCCTATTACTTTATAATCTGAGGTGGTTATCTGCTCTCAGTCCTTGTGTTTAATAAGTGCCATTACAGACTAAGAAGCGAGTAAAAGGTGGCTTACTACAAAATCAGAAATATCCCTGAAAAGCAGGAACTCCTGAGAGGACTGCCAATGCTATGCCATAGAAAATAATGGACCCACCTTTAAAAGTTATGGCCCTATTAAAGCATAAAGATATTGCATTCAAGGTGTTAAAATAACCAATTAAATATGCAGCTCTACTGCAAAAATACGAGGCATTTCTGTGGAAAAAATACCACGACAAGAATGTGCCATAATAACTAGACATAAAAATAAATACATTCCTTTAATTAGAAAAGGAATACTTCAGACCACAGTGCATAGTTTTGTGGGCAACATGAATCCATTAGCCAATCTTTTAATAAGCTACTTTGTGCTGGATTCAGCGTAGCTTTGCTGTGAGCGTGGACATAGCTATTAAGAATTTAATATACTTCTGGCAGAGCCAGAATGCTGTAAAGAAAATATAAGCAAAGACAAAAAAAAAGTGTTTTATTTTTTGCAGTTAGGTTATAAATTAATGGGAAAACCCTCTATTATTACCATGTTATGTCTGAAAACCTTAAGCACACAGAAGTCAAGCCAGGTTCCTAGAACAGTGCTAACGTTGCTATACTGCATAACATATCTGACATGTTTCAGCTTGGATTACCCTTGTGTTAAAGACGTATATGCAGTCTGGTTAAGTGCATGGCATCTTCAGAATTTCTTGACTTTTGTTCATCTACTTTTAATTTTTTATGATGATGTTAAAAAATAAAGGGAAAAAGGTTGGTACAATCATTTAAAGTTTTGCATGTTATGAGTATGAGGACTAGTAGTTCACCATGGAGACCTTTGCGCTGTCTAGTCCATCCATGTGTCAGTGTAGGTGATGGTCTTTGATTAGTCCAGATTTTCCATTAAGTGTAGGCTATGGATCCCATGGTACTTAGGATAAAACTTTTAAAGGTGCTTACATGACTTAAGAATTCAAGTGCCATTTTCAAAAGTGACTTTAGCATACTAAGGAATCTAAATTCCAATAGCACTAAAACATTTAAGTCCCTAAGTACGTTTTGAAAATAGGACTTAGGCTCCAGAGTCATTTAGGCATTTTTGAAAGTTACTCCTAGCCTACAGGGTTAGGTTCCCCAACTCGGGCCTTTATTGACAATGACTGTGATGTGGTAAAGGGGATCATAACATATTTGTTCCTTATAAACCTACATTATAAGGTACTTAGTTTGATTTTACTCAGTGATACAATAAGAGTTTGCCTGAGTAAATAACTGAGTTAGAAGCTTAAATATTTACTTTTATTCTTATTCATTACATAATAGTGCCCAGAGAACTCGATCTAGATCTGCTATAAAACTACCTTATTGGTGTAGTGCATGACCCCAAAGAGTTTGCAGTGTAGGTAAACAATGTAAATGTGCCCAATTACTCCAGTAATGAATTCTATATATATTTATATTATAATAATAACTAATAAAAATTGGAAGTGCTTTGCCAGACATATAAACCATACTCCCTTCTTCAGTTTCTCTCTCATTTAATTACGTGTTGATAGTGTCCCTAATTTCAGATGCTTTTGACCCAAGACTGGCTTCTGGAATTTGGAATGTCTTATTGCCTTACTCTCTTTTCCTTTCCAAAAAGATTCCCTGAAATCACCTCATTTTCTCTTTCCCTCACCTCTGTTTTTCAGCCTAATACTAGAGTCAGCTAGTAGAGATCCAGTGTGTTCAGATGGCAGTAAACTTTGCAAGTTCTACATTACATTTGATACACTCATCCACAGGGAAGTCTGACAGACTTGCCGGGACCTGGGAAAGGTGGGGAGGGGGGTTGGCTGCTCTGTGCTCCCAAAAGGGGAAGGGCCTCAAGTGGAAGGGAAGGGGCCAGCACCACATGGTGCATGCCATGCCACATCCCCTCCTCCAGTCATCAGAGCCACCCAGAGCATGCCGCATTGCACTCTGGTGATTTAAAGAGATAAGTGCTCTAGATGCCACTGCACCTGCAGTAGTAGAGGTGGCAGCTGGGAACTCTGGACCCTTTTGAATTGCCAAGCCACAGGGCAACTTTGCCCTCTACACATCCAAAATCATAGATACCATATATAGGTCTTGGCAAGGCAGAACTCCACCCTGATAAAGGCAGTGCTTGATGGAAATATTTTGTGATCACTACTGAGGAAGGATTTTGATGAAACATGGTACTCTCAGCTGTAGTGGTGCTAGGGTGGAACTGATCCCAAGGCCTTCTCCCTACCTTTCGCATCCAGCAATCCCTGCATGACCATAAACCCACATTAGGCAGACTGAGGCAGCAACACCAGTCTGCCTTTATTGTATATGGCCCCCTCCATCATATCTGAGAGGATCTCATTCCCTACTCAGAAGCACTGGTTGCAACGGTGATAGAAAGACATTGATACAATCAGCACATTCATTTTTAATATTTGAGTCCTATGATTTATCCCACCAAGCTTTTCTAATGTCAACATGTCAGCTAGGTCTCATCCCCCCCTGGTGCTCTCACATCAAGATCCTCTTATTTGTTTCTCAGAAGTGGAACATTTGTATATGAAGTAAGAAGTTAGAACCCTCTTTTTATGGTACAATGTCCCTTCTTTTGTTACTCGTCATTCTGTACTTATCTTCTGGACCAGCACAATCCTCACACAATTTGGCTGCCTGAAGTCTGATGGTCCAATTATTCAAAGGAATTGAAATATTTTCTTCTTCACCCATCTAGCTTAATTTAAGTATCCACATTTCCCTCCATAAAATAAAACAAAGTCATGAGAGCAGCTGTTACCTAATGTTTGCCACCCACCATATTGCATGATAGCAATAACTCCAATCTAAACAAGAAAAAGCTTCCATTAAAAAAATCATATATGCGGGGGGAGCGGAGATAGAAGACAGAAGGATCTTTTAACTGTGGCCAGTACTGGAGAGGAGGCAGAAGTCGTGTGCTGCAGGGAAAAGTCACCAGGAGAATATTAGGCTACTGGGATCCCCAAGGAGCACACGATAGTAGCAGCAGCTCCACCATCCTTTCACAAGATGCAGTGCATGCTTCCCTCTCCATCATGACACAGTTTTCACTGTTCCTCCCTGCCCCCTTTCAGGTCACAGCATCTATGGAGCACACGCAGGGAGCAGGCCTGATGATGGGAGGGACATAGGGGGCAGCTGCCCTAGGGCCCAGCATTTTAAAAGGGCCCAGGGCTGCTGAAGCCATGGGCAGTGCACTCCTGGCAGCACTAAAGAGCTGTCTGGAAGAGGCTAGCCCCGGTTCTGCCCCTTCCAGGAGTGCAGAGCTGGGCTCCCCCATCATGCTCAGGGGCTCAGCAAGTCTGTCAGCTACCCTGGCAGGGAGTATTGTGTGCAGTCCCCAGTATATTGTGACCTGAGCCTGTTCAGGGATGCAAAGCATGTAAATGACTCTGTACATCCTCTCCATCACCCTTTGACCACTTTATTAGTAGTAATATAATACTTAGCAGTCCCAATTGTGGACCAGGACCCCAAGCACTGTGCACAGAACAAAAGGCTGGCCCCTGCCCCAAAGAATTTACTGTCTAAAGGGCTGTCTACACAACTACATAGTTCATGGCAAACTGGTGTGTGAGTGTACTAGACTGCTGTGCTCTCACTGGTCATATAGACCCTGCTGCATGCACTGAAAGTTCCATTAGGCGCTTTGGCCTACTGCAGTTTGAAACAGTAGTAGGTCAAAGCGCATGACAGAACTCCTAGGGGGTATGGTAGTAAGGCCCGAACTCCTCCTGGCTGACTAGTGCATTGTACAGCTGTTAGGTAGATGTCTGCTATTGTGTTTGCTTTTACCAGTACCAGCTTGCCATACACTAATAGGTCTTGTTTATGTGGTCAAGGACGGTATGGATACATCCACACTGCACCTCTATTTCGAGATAACTAGAGTTATTTTGAAATAACAATGCGAGCATCTACACAGCCATTCTGTTATTTTGAAATTATTTTGAAATAATGGACGGCTTATTCAGAAATCTGTAAACCTCTTTCTACGAGGAATAACGTCTATTCCGAAATAGCTATTTCGAAATAAGGTGTGTGTAGACACTCCACTGCTGCTGTTTCAAAATAGCCCCTCACCAGGGCCATTCTAAGTTATTCCTCCTCAGTGCCTCCTGGGGTTCTAAATCGAGATAGCACATCTACTTTAGGGAAACCTGCCTTGGACTAATTGTGAAGCTTCCCTGCAGTATAGACATGCTATTTCTAAATAATCTATTTTGGAATAACTATTCTGAAATAAGCATGCCATATAGACATAGTTAGTGCAGCCAGTGTTCAGAGCCAGTGCTAGAGCTGGGGCCAGTAGCCAGTAGCCAGGGCTGGGGAATATGCCCAGCAGCTGCAGTGAGGCCAGCAGCAATATCCAGGGCTGGGGAGCAAGGCCAGCAGCTGGGGCTGGGGCAGATGGCAGGGCCAGGAGTGCAACTGGGAGGGGAGCCCGGTGGCTGGGAGGCTGGTGGTCACCCAGGAAAGCCTGGAGGCCAGCAGCAGTGGGCCAGGATTGACCTCCTTGGTCTGGCAAACTGCCTCATTTGGAACCAATCAGGTCCCGAGAGTGCCAGACCAGGGAGATCCAACCTGTAGTTGGAATTAGGAAGAAAGAAGCTCTGGAATACTAAGCAAAAGTCAACTGATGACTTCACTTAAATGGGACCTCTTAAAACTGTACAGCCTGGGAATACCCTGGTCAGGAGGGAGACACATGCATGACTCAGCCCATGAAAGGTGATGGCTGGGGAGCTGAAAGCCTGAGAGTGGGTGTTCTCAGTAGAGTATGGAGGTGGGGACTGCCAGTTATATCCACTTAGAACTCATTGTCCAGGAAGCGTGCTTCACGGAGATATGCCATGGGAATAACAAATGTTGCTGAAATGAAACACATTGAAATCAACAATGTCTTTGCTAGCTGAGCTGTATTGCTTCCAGCAGGTATATTAATTATTATTACATGTATTTATTTATGTATTAAAGAGTACTTTACATTGCTAGACACATTGCCAGTCTCCAAGGGTTTAGAATCTAAATTAATCAAGACAAACAAACACAAGACAAAACAACATTTGGAGCAGAGATTGTGTGATGGGATTACTAATGAAAAGAAATTGTTTGAAGATGTGGGTTTTAAATCAATATTTGAAGGAGAAATCATAGATTTTAGAGGCAAGAGGGACCATTATGATCATCCACATGGATCTGCATGGACCATACTGTAGTAATATACACACCAGACTATAATACAGGAGGCTTCTGGGGAGCACTGCTGAGAGGGTCAATCCAGGGTAAACTGCTCAGAGAAAAAGCTATTTACAGCCCAAGACTGGGGGGTCATTCACTATAAGGCACACCAGCTCAATCACAAAGAGCACTTTTGTTTACCACAGTGGCTAGCAAAAATCCATGCAAGCAATTCCCTTCAGATACTCCAGTTCTCCTGTGCCACCATCAGTACCACTCCTTATACAGATAAAGGGTTATGAAAATCAATCTCACCAAAACAAAACAAGTTCTTCTTATCCCAAAGGACCAGCCACATTCCCAGGTCAATTTATAACTCAGACTTTACCCAAAAAGCATGCTATTAGCCAATCCTTTAGCATCTAAAATCTAAAGGTTTATTTATAAAAAGAAAGAAAAAAGGGGCAAGAGTTAAAATTGTTAAAAGGAATGAAATACATACACCAATTGAGGAAAACTCAGAGCCTTGTTTATAACCTTGCCCATGTGGAAGGACTCCAGTGGTTTTTGTGGTGTAAAAGTATGTCCCAAGATGGAGTTTGTCACATGAGAAAGTCACAGGTCCATGCATGACTTAGTCTTTTTTAAGCAGCAGCCACTCCCATGCTAGTCTGAGCATTCATAGAAAAGACCATGAAATACGGATTTGCACCATCTAAGGTACATTGTCAGTCAAGTGCTGCTATTCACTGGACTAATAGTCTTCTCATAATAGAGTGGCCAAGACTCCTGTTGATATCTCCCAGAAGCAAACATTTGAAATACAAGTACTCATAACTTCAAGTACAAATGATACATGCATATGAGCAGTATAAACAGAATCAGTGAATCATAAGTTTTTCATAGACATCTTGTTTGGCCCACTTTTGTACAAGATTTGATGCAAACATATAACAGCAGTTGTGACAATGATTTGTACATTCATATTACACAATCACAGAAATAGCCCATAGACAAGACTTGAATCTACAGTCTTCAGGTAGCGCTTAGAGTCACTTAGGCGACTCTCTAGCTATTGCCCTGAGGTTCCAGCTGAGTGTTGGATGAAGAGAATGCTCACAGAATGAGGACAGGGAGATTCTGTATTTTGTAAAGGTAGAAGGGGTTTGAGGGGAAAGGCTGTGAGGCCAGTGAGGTCTATAACATCTTAGGCTCTGCCATGAATAAAGCCTTTCATCTGAGCCATGTGGAAGAGAGCCTTTTATGTTTCCTTTGTCTGAATGGGACAAGCTTGAACTTGTACTGCTTTTTTAGAGAGGCGAGGTAACATATTTTATTGAACCAACTGCTGTTGCCTAAAGAGACAAGCTTTCAGGCTGCCTAGAGCTCTTCTTCAGGTCTGGGAAAAGTTCTCAAAATGTCACAGATAAATACAAGGTGAAACATATTGTTAAGAAAAAGGAGTTGACACAAGATGAAGTGGGTAATTAACACCTCTGCAGTCATAGAACAAAGGAGAGTAGTAGATTACAGATTGTTGTAATGAGACATACAATCACTATTTCTATTGATTCCATGATTTTTTTAATGTCAGTTTAGGGCTTTGTCTACACTGGCAAGTTACAGTGCAGTAAATCATCTCCCAGCGCTGTAACTCCTGAGGTGACCACACTGGCAAGACACTTAGTGTGCACTAACTCCATAGCTGCTGCACTCTAAGGCCAGGGCTATACTGGAAGATGTAAAGCACTGGCAGCTACAGCACTGCTCTCAGAGTGCAGAAGGGAAAATGCTGTTGGGTGTCAGCCGCCAATGCATTAGTATGACTTGCAGTGCCTCTGGCACCAGTGCATTCTGAGCAGCTATCCCACAGAGCACCTCTTGCTCTTCTGCTGCAGAGGTTTGTGGAGAGATGTGGGGGCATTTTGGGTTCCATCCCAATGTCCCATGGTGCATTGCTGCACATTCCAGCAACCCCTGTACTTCATCCACATTTGGCACCATCTTTCAATGGCTTCTGTGTTGTGCACTTCTAGGTGTGAGTGGGTGGATCCCCAGCTGTTGACAAAAATGCTCATAGGTCTCACTAGCACGTCATGCATAGAAGCTGAGCTATTTTTGAAGCTGCAAAGTGACAATGAGGAGTAAACGTGTTCGTACAACACAAGATTTCTTGTGGCACTCACAAAGGTGCTGACCACAGTGGAGTGCTACTTTTTGGGCTTGGAAAACAAGCTCTGAGTCATGGGATCACATCGTCATGGAAGCCTGGGATGACAAGCAGTCACTGCAGACCCAGACATGAACTACTTCAAGACAGGCCAAAAAGAGAAAACAACAGAATTCCACTTGTCATCACCTACAGTCCACAACTTAAACTTCTCCAATGCATTATCAACAATCTACAATCTAACCTGGAAAATGACCCCTCACTCTCAGAGGACTTGGGGGAAAGGCCAGTTCTCGCCTACAGACAATCCCCTAACCTCAAACAAATTCTTTCCAGTAACCATGCAACACACCTCCATAATAATCATCTTGGAACCCACCCCTGCAATCAGCCCCAGTGTCAACTCTGCCCACACATCTACACTAACGATTTCATCACTGGACCTAACCATGTCAGCCACCAAATCAGCGGCTCATTTAACTGCACATCCACTAATGTGATCTCTGCCATCAAATGCCAGCAATGCCCCACTGCAATGTACATTGGCGAAACTGGACAGTCTCCACAGGAAAGCATTAATGGACACAAATCAGATATCTGAAAAGGCAATACACAAAAACCTGTTGGAGAACACTTTAATCTTCCTGGACACTCATTAATGGATCTCCAAGTCACTGTTTTGTTTCAGGCCAATTCCACAAGCCAAATACACAGAGAAGGGTTGGAACTTTATTTCATTCACAAGTTTAAGGGTTGGAACTTAACTTCATTCACAAGTTTAATTCTTATGAAAATGGTATGAACAGGGACATCAGCTGGCTCACACACTACCTTCCACAACCAACCAGACAATGGGGTGCTAATTGTTCTTATCAGCCTCTTGTAACTATTTGAATCATCTACTCACCGTGTCTCTTTTTCTTCCTCCCCTGCTTTTCTCTTTTTTCCCCCTCCTCTCCCCCTCCCCCTTTCCCTTATTTATTCTTGGATCTGGACTTCTAATACTCCAGTCATCTGAAGAAGTGGGTTGTGTCCATGAAAGCTCATGATACTATCTACATGTTTTGTTAGTCTTTAAGGTGCAACTAGATTATTTGTTGTTTTTTAAGTTTTTCCTGTTAGGGTATGTCTACACAGCAAAGTTATTTTGAAATAACAGCTGTTATTTTGAAATAACGTTACTAGCATCTACACAGCCAAACCGCTATTTCAAAATTAATTCGAAATAGCGGAGTGCTTATTTCGAATTTGGTAAACCTCATTCCAGAGGAATAACGCCAAATTTGAAATAGCTATTTCGAAATAAGAGCTGTGTAGACACTTATTTCAAAATAGGGGGCCTCCAGCCTTCCCAGGGTGTCCTGGTGGCCACTCCAGCCTCAACCAAGAACAGTCCTCTCCCTCCCCCTTCCCCGGAGCCCTTAAAGGGGTTGACTCTGGCCACAGTGCCTGTGCCAGCTCCAAGCCTGCCAGCCCAGAGCGAGCATTCACTGACCCTGACCCAGGGGCCCCAAAACATGAGCCAGCAAGCCACTGGCAGCCAGGCCTCCACCGCTCCCCAGGAGCAGTCTGCCGGCTCCCAGGAGCTTGCCATGGCCGGAGAAGGTGGGCGCCTCCCTGGTCCAGGGTGGAGATCATGGACCTTATTCAGGTTTGGGGGGGATGCCCCCAATCATCCATGATCTCTGCACTAAATGGAGGAACGCAGCCGTCTATGGCAGGATAGCTGCCAGCCTGGCCCCCAAAGGCCACATGCGAACCCAGGAGCAGGTTTGCATGAAAATCAAGTTGGTCTGGCGAGACCCCCAACCCTGAGCCCTGAGCTTACCCTCCCCATTCTTCCCCTTGCTTCCCCCTTCCAGCTCCCTCCTCCCAGGTTTCCCCTCCCCTCTCCTGCCTCCTTTCCCCAGTCTCACCAGAGTTTCATTCCCCCCCCCCCCATTTTGTTAAATAAAGAGAGTTTGTTTTCATGTGAAAATACATGTATTTTATTTTACATCAGGAAGGGGGGTTAGGGAGGGGTAAGTGGAAGGACATGAGAGAGGAATGAGGCACAAACTCCCAGTAGGGCAGACCAGGGAGGCTCTTAGTGCTCCTCAGGGTGGAAACTCTCCCACAGGGCCTCCTGGATACTGACAGCCCCAGATGGCAACCTGGTCTAGACCATCCCTGATAAATGCCTATCTAACCTGCTTTTAAATATCTCCAGAGATGGAGATTCCACAACTTCCCTAGGCAACTTATTCCAGTGTTTAACCACCCTGACAGTTAGGAAGATTTTCCTAATGTCCAAACTAAACCTCCTTTGATGCAGTTTAAGCCCATTGCTTCTTGTCCCATCCTCAGAGGCCAAGGAGAACAATTTGTCTCCCTCCTCCTTGTGACACCCTTTTAGATACCTGAAAACCGCTATCATGTCCCCTCTCAGTTTTCTCCTTTCCAAACTAAAGAAGCCCAATTTTTTTAGTGTTCCTCCAAAGGTCATGTTCTCTAGACGTTTAATCATTCTTGTTGCTCTTCTCTGGACCTTCTCCAACTTCTCCAAATATTTCTTGAAATATGGTGCCCAGAACTGGACACAATACTCCAGTTGAAGCCTAATCAGCGCAGAGCAGAGAGGAAGAATGACTTCTAGTGTCCTGCTCACAACACTCCTGTGAATGCATCCCAGAATCATGTGTGATTTTTTTGCAACAGCATCACACTGTTGGCTCATACTTAACTTGTGGTCCACTATGACTCCTTGATCCCTTTCTGCAGTACTCTTTCCTAGACAGTCGCTTCCCATTCTGTATGTATGAAACTGATTGTTCCTTCCTAAGTGGAGTACTTTGCATTTGTCCTTATTAAACTTCATCCTGTTTACTTCAGACCATTTCTCCAGTTTGTCCAGATCATTTTGAATTATGACCCTATCCTCCAAAGCAGTTGCAACCCCTCCCAGCTTGGTATCATCTGCAAACTTAATAAGTGTACTCTCTATGCCAATATCTAAATTGTTGATGAAGATATTGAAGAGAATCGGTCCCAGAACAAGACCCCTGCGGAACCCCACTTGTTATGCCCTTCCAGCAGGATTGTGAACCATTAATAACTACTCTCTGAGAACTGTTATCCAGCCAGTTATGCACCCACCTTATACTAGTCCCATCTAAGTTGTATTTGCTTAGTTTATTGATAAGAAGGTTATGCGAGACCATATCAAATGCCTTACTAAAGTCTAGGTATACCACTTATCCACCACACTTGTTATCCTATCAAAGAAAGCTGTCAGATTGGTTTGACATGATTTGTTCTTTACAAATTCATGCTGGCTGTTACCTATCACCTTATTGTCTTCCAAGTGTTTGCAGATGAATTCCTTAATTACCTGCTCCATTATCTTTCCTGGCACAGAAGCTAAACTGATTGGTCTGTAGTTTCCTGGGTTGTTCTTATGTCGTATCACTTCATGGGATCCAAGAGGGGAAAGCCATCAGAGATTCATTAAGGTGGTCATCCCTTTTGGGTGGAGTTGGAAGAGTAGGGACATCCAACTGCAGTAACCCCAGTTGGGCCATAAATTGAAAAGATGGCATAAAGCCCACCCTGGATCTTACACTGAATGTAGTTTGGCCAGTATAGAACATATACAATCTGTGTTCCTTTTTAAAAAAGCCTAAACACCTTTTTAAAAGATTTTCCCCTTTGTAATAATACTATAATGAAGGAGTGTAAATAGAAAAGATGAGTGTTAGCAGAAGCTTTTCTTTCAGGTCCACTGAAACCTGCAATATAAATGATAATTAAACCATCTGAACAAATAGAAGGCTGATTTTCCATAACTACATCTGAGTCAAAGGTAGCAAAATAAAAATGCCTCCTTAGTTTTTAAGGTATCCAATTAAATTGCTGGCACTACTGATAATGGTTGTTTTGTCCTAAAGCCCATTACAAAACATATCATGCTTCTTGAAAGGGAAGAGGTTGCTGAGCAATAGTCCCCATAATTGGAAAAATCATAAATGTAACAATTATTTTTCTATGACTACAGCTTGCACAATTTCTTCTTCTCTGCAGGGTCTTTATTTTAAAGACCATTTGAACAATCAAGCTATTATAGTGTGATTCATATTGAGGTCTACAGTGAGGGGGCTAATCTCAGCCATGGTGTAACATCACCAGAGTTAACTGACATTACACCAGGGATGGATTTGGCCCTGGTTGTCTCCTGTGTCAGTGTAATTCAGGATGCCTATGCTTTCCATGCTGATAAGGTATCTTTCTGTAATCAATCAACATTTTTAACAGAGGGTGAAATGCTGACTGTAGTATTGGTTTTATCACTGAAAGTTGCTGCTTTATTTTTGTGTTTCAGTCATATCTTCATCTCCTAGCAGCAAACAACAGTAAATGTGATAAGTTTCTATGTAGGAAGAAAACATATGATGTGTACATGGTCTTAGAGTACTCAGAGACTGAATTCTATTAATTATGATTCATGCTGATTTGATATAGTGTTCATATTTAAGCTTAACAAAATTCCAGGAAATTCAGTTTATTCTAAAAACTCTACTGGAAAAATCTTGTATTGGTCTCTATCTTGAAAGAATAAATTCATATTACGATGATCTCCTTCCTTAGTGTGGGGGAATTTTAGTTTAATCTGTCTGTAGGATGCAGTTTATTGTGCGAAAAATGTGGCAGTTCATTGCTCTGCATTCCTTCTGCTCCAAAGTGACTAATTTTTAGTATCTCAAATGTAGACAATACAGAATTTAAGTGGTAAAAAGAGGGAGCATTTCTAGCTGTAAATGTTTTGAAATGTTGTCTGTAAATAGAGAGGCTATGTTGTTATACCCCAGACACAACTATAATTCCCATGTCATTGAGTTACAAAGGGATAATGTGTATTTATTTATTCTTTTGGTATTTAATAGGAAATATAAGACCTGCATTGCATTATACATGACCAGATCTGGACTCTGAGATATAGAGGGCCTGAGGAAAGTAGAAGAATAGTGTCAGAGTCCAATGATTATGTACGTTTATGTTTGTCTTAATTTTTTTTGTATGCAGGGATGTTGTAGCTATGTTGATTTCAGGATGTTATGGGAGCAAGGTGTGTGGAGTAACTTTTATTGGACCAGAGCTGAAGGAAAGTTCTGTGTAAGTCAAAAGCATGTCACGCTCACCAACAGAAGTCAGTCCAATAAAAGATACGTCACCTACCTTGTCTCTTTAAAGAATATTGTCAATTGTGAAAAGTTAGAAAGAAACACAACAAAATAATGTCCATAGACCATGCATTGACCTTCACAAAGCAGTAGCATATGGTATTTTGCATATCAGATTAGGAGTCAGTACAGATGTGGAAATATCTGTCTGCCTTCGTATGGCATGCACATACTTGCTCTGCTCCCTATGCACCCCAAGTGCACTATAGCATGACAGGAGGGAAAGATGGCAAGGTAGTGTCCATGTGTGGATCACCCTACATGTTATTCTAAAGCTGAAACTCTGGAATGCAGTAGCCATTTTGTTTACAGCCTGTTACTCCGGCATCTTTGTAACTGTACATACACACCTAAGCCTTGGTTAATGTCAATTAAAACAGGAGAGGAGGCTCTTGCCACACCAACCGGGGGGGGGGGGGGGGGGGAGGGGGAGGGGGAGGGAGTGAAAGTCCCTTAACTGAGCCCAGAAGAGGAGGGTAAGCTTCCCTCTGCCTTTAGCAGGGGACCAGAGCTGAGCTCTGTTCCACTTTACTTTAGTCCTTACACCTGAGGCAGCCAACATGGAGTGAGTTGTATAGTTCCCTTACATACACAAGCATCTTCCCATCATCACTTATTTTTGGCTAGAGCAGGATCTGGCCCATATAAGTAATGTTTATGGGTTCATCAAATAATTTATTTTCTCTGCCCACTTTTTTGCTTTAAACTAAAAAAAAAAAAAAAAAAAAATCCAGTGTAATACAATTAAGTATGAAAAAAATGAGTTTTGCTTCCTCCATGGTTAGTGTGTTTTATAGCTCTCCAAAGACTTTGACAAGACCCAAGGGCAGATTTTCAGCTTGTGTAGGCTGCCATAGCCCCATTGCCTTTAATAGTGGGGGTGGGAGAATGGCACATAGGGAGCATGTGGGGGGATGGAACCCTTTGTATGGGCAATGGATTTGTGCTACAGTAGCAACAGAATGTATGACTCCCTAGTTACAGTGACTTTTGATAAGGTTTCAGTAACTTTGCACACAGATCATAGATATGGATCAATTTAAGCACTGTTCACTCCTCCCAAATACTAGTGTCCTCATTTTCCCCTGGTAATTGTGAGCAGATAGCATGATTCATGAGTGCTCAGCACCTTGAAGAAGCAAGCTACTAGTGCCCAGCCCTGTAAACTCAACCAGTCCTGAACTTTCATTGGAAACAACCAGAGCTCCTTTCAGGTGGAGCATTCTCTGGATAAGGCTCTCATATGGGTATGGTAAAGTTTTCAAAAAAGATGACGGAGCCCACAGCTCTGGTTAGACAATCAGATGCAATCTACAGAAGAGTGATGAAACAGCAGAGGAAATTGCACTTTGTAAACAATTCTAATGAATGTGGGTGTTTTTCTAATTTTAGTGATTTTTGCATAATGGTGTTTGCATTTCAAGCATTAAAGGACACAAGTTCAAAGTAAATTTAAAAAAGTCAAAATTGTGAGAGAGGGAAAGAAAAATCAGTATGTGCAGGAGACTATAATATTTCATTTTTATTTGCCAGGTGCTTTTGCAAAAGCTTTTTTTCAATTACAAAAGAAAAAGAGAATTACAGATACAAGTTGGATAAAACTCATTTTCCCTCTTTTTAAAGTTTTGACTTTAAATCCCTCAGGAAAGGTACAGCAGGCTCGATTGTAACTGATAAATAGATTACTGTGCAGCAAAGGAGACTAGGAGCATAAATCACAGCATTCACAGACTGCATTTGTATTTGAAAACCTGTACATGTGCAATCATGTTATTATGAAGTAAGTGCCATGCCTCAGATTCACAGTTAGTAAAAATAGCAAAAATGTAGTTATATACACCTTCAGTTTCAGTAAATAGATATTCCTGCAAACATCCATTGCCTTTAAAATTTGATCCTAATTATACATGGGCCAACTGATGGCTCCATAATCAGTATAAGTCTTATTTTCACGGAACAGCTCAACTGAAGTAGTAAATTATGAGAGCAGAGTGCACATGGTTTAGGAATGTCAGTGGAGTCCTAGGCATGAGCTCATTTGTTTTCAATTTGGGCCCAGCTGTTATTTCTAATATATACTTTTTAACTTTAACCTGGTGATCTTTGATATTTTCAGATTTTTAAACTTTCACAGGTGAAACATCAACTTTTTAACAGCTCCTGATTATAAGTTTCAGTGATGTCAGCAAAAGATTATCATCATTTTAGCAACATTAGGATTTATTAATTTATGACACTGAAGTTTACACGAAAATAAACCAGGACATTATGGAGAGATGGTAGTTTCTCCATATGAGGTTGTGACTAGATTTCTATTGCAAACCTGATTCTGACCTCACCCATGTAAGTTCACTAAAACCAAACCAAACCAATCTGCCTGAAATGTCATGTGTGTTGTGCTTTATTAAATAGGAAAGTCTGTGGGTAATCAGACAAAGTTTACGTGAAATAAAATAATTTGAAAAATGAGTGGTGTTTCACATTAAACATCATTCTGTTTTAGTTTTCTTGGAAACAGCTCAAAACCAGTTTTGTTAAGAAACTCCAGGTCTGTGATCCTAACAGTGAGGACCTGATCCCTTCTTGCAGTAGCAGTTGGTATCCAAAATTAATGGTGGAGTGGCAAGTAATAAGCCCCTGCCTGCTCCCTTTCCCCACTCCTTCCTATGCTGGAAGGATGAGAGAGAGCAATGTATGTATCACTTCACTCTTTGTGATTAGTGCTGTCAGTCTAGCTCTCCCTTACCTTCCTCCAATATCTATGTCTACCATTGATTAAGCTACACCCTGATTCACCAGTTCTCTCCATTCTAATCTATGCTCAAACCTGATGATCACACCCAGCCCCTGCCCAGTGAAGAAATTTACTAGCCGCCATTAAACTCTGTCCAACTTAGAAATACTTAGAAATGTCGTCTGCTTAGAAATGTTTCCCCCCATCCCACGTGCGCCTAGAATGAGAATCTGCTTTCCTGATCTTTGCATAGTTCAAAGCCACACTTTGGATCCTCTCTCATCCAGTTTCTAAGATACAAAATATTCCTCCACAACTATTCAGATTTATAAAACACCCCGCTCCAGGTTAAGACCCACCCTTGACGTACTGGGGTGCAATCCAGACCAGTGGAGAGCTGTGTGATCCTTGCCCCACAATCTGGGGTGCCTTGTAATGCATTACTATGGTAGCTCCTAGCCTAGATGCCTCACAAACAGCTTGCAGCTACCTCCCAGATGTGTTTGTGTAACTGTCACCTCCTAGTCATACTTTCAAAAGCCTGGATTGTACTGCAGGGTGACCCCAACATACTCTGTCCCAAATTTTCCCCCAGAAATATAAGTCCCATACAGCCCAGCCCTGTCCTGGACAGTCTTCTCTTATTCCTTTAAGGAAGAAGACAACAGCTTACCACCTTAAAAGGGGTTACCCAGACTTTCAAATTGAAACCCACTGAATTAGATAAAACAAGTTTATTTACTACAAAAATGGATTTAAAGCAAGAATAAGCATAGGCAATACAGTCAGACATAGTCACAAGATAAAACTCTTTCTAATGCTAAACTTGACAACTAATCTTAATTTGAGGCAAAGCTCTCACCCACTGACTAAACTTCCTCTAGGTCAGAACCTCTCCCCAGAGTCCAACAGTGGTTTCCTTTATTTTCTCAAAGTGACGATGAGATGGACAGAGTGAGGGAGTAATGTGGGGTGTCTGCCCTCCTTTTTCAGTCTTCCTTTTCCAGGACAGTGTGTCTGATATTGGAGGCTTCCTGGTGGATTCTTTCACCTGCTTATGATCAGATGCAAGTTTCCTTTTGTTTCCTCTCTTCCCCTTTCTGCCTGAAGACTCTATTTACTGTGTAAATGCCTCACAGAAGCTGTATGTCCTACCCTGTTCCTCCTCCCTGTGCTCCAGGGCCATGACATCCTCCGGCGTCCAGATGTACTGCATCTGCCAGAGGCATATTTACACTGCATTTAGGAGTGAGCCTCGGAGCCTTTGTCCACAAACTCACGATAGTGGGGCTCATACCAGCATTCTAAAAGTAGATGTGTAGTAGGTGCTTTGATGTTGCTTCCAAGCCCATGCTCTCCCCTTATCTTTAAAGCCTTAGCTTCAGCCCCAGCCACAATGGAGACAATTATTTTCAGAGTGCTAACATGAGCCCTGTGAGCATAAGTCTGTGGACCAGGTTGAGATGCTCACTCCTAGGTGCTGTGTATTCTTGTTCCAAGGTTCTTTTCCTGACAGTGAGTGATACTGCCCACAGCAACACACCAGCCACATTCCACAGTGGCTGTAGGGTAACTGACAACTCTGGTATTATTAGTCCCACTTGCTTCCAGTGAAGAGCAGTACCAGCCCTTGTGGAAGGTGTTAAGTGCCTGCAATGCGAAGTGAAATCAATGAGAGCTGAGGGCACTCTTCAGCGTCTAGAAGGTGTGAAGCACCTCAAAAGGTTAGGTTATGGCCTGTGACTGTATCAAATGATGTATGCTAGAGAAAAGCCAAATGATGAAACAGGACATTGGACAGAGTTGTCCATGAAAAGCCTTAACAGGAAAAGTAGAGAAATCAGGTCTGCTGTTGGGGGTTGGAGGGAGGGGGAGCAAGTGGGCAGTTGCCACCAGGTACCGGCGATTCAAAAGGGCCCAGGGCTCCTGCACTTTAAATCGCCACCAGACCAGTGTGCACTGGGTGGCAATGAGAGCTGCCAATAGTGTGTGTGTGTGTGTGTGTGTGTGTGTGTGTGTGTGTGTGTATGGGGGCAGGAGGGGGACTGGCTTCTCAGCCCCTGCCCCTTCCGCCCAAGGCCCTGCGCCTTCTTCCCAGGGGCCTAGCGAGGCGAAGACTCTTTTCATTGTTCCTGAGTTTATTAAAGATACATATTACAGGGGGTATAGTCAGGTGTGTTAATGACATAAAATCCTAATTAGGTATCTGAATAGGCCTCAATCCATGCTTAATTTTACACATTTGGGTTATGCCTTTCACTTTATATGGAATAGTCACATATGTAAAGATAATTGTTGGCAGTGGGGTGACAAGTTTGTAGAAATTTTGATGGTGCCCAGATGGGTCCAAGCTCCTCCCCTCCACCTCCTTAAGCCTTTGAGAGGAAGTTTGGATGAGAAAGAGGGTTTGGAGTGCAGGCTCTGGAACAGAGTTTGGGTGCTGCATGCAGGTTCTGGGCTGGGGTGGGTGGGGAACAGGCTCTGGGAGGAGTTTGGATGCAGAAGGGGTGAGGGTTTCAGCTGAGAGGGGAAGTTTAGAGGCATGGGAGGAGATGCAGGGAGAGGTGGTGAGGGTTCAGCACTTATCTGGGCCCCCCTCTGGCAATGGCTCCTCTGTGGGGGCTGAGGGGTCTCTCTATGCTGCTGCCCACAGGCACTGCTCCTGCAGCCCCAACTGACTGCAGGGGCTCTCAGGGGTGGGGCAGTATGCAGAGATATTCTCCTCCCCAAGGGCTGCAGGCACATGGCAGCTGCATGCATAGTGAGTGGCCAGGAAGCCATTTTAGTCCCATTGTGATGCTGGTGGTGGTGACAGGGGCCCCCTGGGCCCTTTCAAATTGCCCAGGGGCACAAGTCAGTACTGGAGGAGAAACCTGGCTCAGAACTTTGCAGGAGTAGGGCCCTTGGATCAGGAATTTTTCTGGAGCCTGGGCACCATGGGCCCATATGACTCACAGTATTGGTTGGCAAGATTTAGGCCACACATATACGCAAACATCATGAGGGGATCAAGGCAGCTGCATGGCACAGGAGCATCCGCTTTAGTCCACAAATACCTGCTAAATCTCATTAAGGCATCCGTACAACCTTGTGTCTCAGAGCAGTTTAATTAAATTATTACCGGCATGCTAGGCTTTTAACTTTGCAGCAGGGTGTAGCATTCAATAAACAATACTAATCTTATACTGCAAATTGGCTGTAATACAAACAGAGAAAAAAAATCAAGTCTCTTCACAAGAAACTATTAGCTATATAATGGAAACAATAAGTGAGTTTGAATTGTTCAGCTAATCATCACATGTTTTTATCACCCCATTCCTTTTTCCTTTTTAAGTTCTGAAAGACAAAGTCAGAGAGGTTAAGTTACCAAGTTCAGGTTAATTTTCTTCTACAAAAGCTTCAGTTTGAGGATTATGAGGGGAAAAACAAACAAACCTACACCCTGTGGGTCTTGATCCTGGTTTATGCTGAGCATTTTATTGAAGTCAGTGGGAGGTCCAGGCAGTGAGCAACTCACCTGATGTGCTCAACATATTGTAAAATCAGCAGAACAGCATTAGCAATATTTTTCCGCAAGAAAATCAATGGCATAAAACATAGTGGCAATTAGTAGCATAAATTCTCTAATATTGTCATCATTTGGTGAGATACTCAGAGTATGTCTACACAGCATCTGTGGCTGGCCTGTGCCAGCCAACTCAGGCTTGTGGGGCTTGGCATTTGGGTTTGTTTCACTGCTGTGGAGACTTCTGAGGGGTAGGCAGGAGCCAGGGCTCTAGGACCCTGTGAGATAGGAGTATTGCAGAGTTCGCCTCCAGCCTAAGCCTGAAAGTTTACACAGCAGTGAAACAGCCCTGCAGGCTAAGTTGGCCACAGGTTTTCTTCACTGTTTAGACATACCATAAGGTACTTGCAAACTCATAGGGCAGGGGTGTGGAACCTTTTTGGGGTCAGGGGCCGCTGACCACAGAAAAATCAATCAGGCAGCACACACTAGTGAGAACAAAATAAACAAAAAACAACTCTCGCTGTCATGGCCCCCAGCTGAGAAGGAGAAAGACACTTTCCACATTCCCCTTGCACACCAGAGCCTATGGGGGCCTAGACTAGTAGATTTTGTGTGCTCTAGCCCTGCAGTGGGGTGGGGGTGGGCTTGGAGTGCCAGTGTAGCCTCCCCAATGCTGGATGGGAGCCCTGAGTCTTGCGTGCTGGAACCAGGGAAGCTGGGGGCTGCATTCAGTCCCCCAGGCCTGAGGTTCCCCACCCCATCATAGTTTTTTTTTTTTTTTGTATCTATGAACCCCTGTTGTCTTTTAATCAAAACATTAGTATTGGAACTTGTTTTCATTGTCCCACCTCTCTCCCTGGGAGGGTATACTTCTCAGCCATCTCAGCTCCTTCTGGCCAGATGCATGCTCATGCCTCCCAGAGCTTTTGCAAGGGGAGTGCAGCTCCATCATTTTTCCATGTGGGTATCATGAAGCATAGCCTTTGGGTTTAGGGTAGCATGGCCTAATGACCAGAGTCTAAGGGGATGGGACAGTTTAAGGTGCAGTCGAAGGGGGTTGGGCAGGCCCACCTTCCTCCACTGGGCCCCAATCCAGGGCCCTGTCAGTGGGGGAGTGATCAACTACTCACTCAGCTGGGAATCCCACTGCAACACACTGAGCTCACTAGGGTGGGAGATACCACTCATACACCTTCCCTGGGTCACTTCCAACCAGTTCTGGCATTGGTGTGATCCATGTGGTTTCAGGGTCCTCAGGCTCTGAAGTGTCAGTCTCCCCCTGAGGCTCTTCTGGCTCTGGACGCTCAGTGCAGTCTCTTGGGTCTCTAGCTCTCATCATCTGGGTCACAGGCTGGGTTACCTCTGGCGTTGTTTCAGCAGATTCTTTCTTGCCAGTGTCCAGCCTCAACTGGATTGAGCTTCTCTCTTTTATACTGCCCCAGCTCTTGGTGCATGCCCGCTGAGGCTGGAGGGGTGGGATTTCCTCTCCCCATAGGGTTTTAACTCCTTCTGTCTAGTGTGGGGTATGCATACCCCATCACAGTGAAAAAGTGCTTCCTTTTCCCCATTTTCTATTAAGACTATAAATACTTTGGAACAGGGAATGTCTATTACTACGCGTATAATGCCTAGCTGGATGAGTCTTTGACCCAGACTGTAGCTGCTGGGTGCTATAAAGAGATGATAATATATTCTGTTTTCTAATCACCTGATATTGTACTTTTACAGTATCAAAACTTCCTTAAAGTAATTATTCATCTGTTTGATCCCTAATTGCATTTATCAACTTTGTGTGAAACCTATTGCTACCTAGTGTATTGTGTTCCTTTATCTTATTCAAATACTTGGTCACCACTGTTTTAACAATCTGCAGTAGAACCTACAAAAATATCCTCAGGGAGACATTGTTAATATTCTTCCTAACAAGTACAGAGACAAAAAAATCACCAAGTTTGTCATTTCTTTTTCAGTACGTCCCTTCTAACAGGTTTATGTAAATATTCAAAATTAACCTGAATAAGAAGAAATACTTTTTTCAGTGTACCAAATTCTACATAAGCTGTAGGTTGTTAGATAAAAAATATTTGTACATTCATATATTCCTGCTATATGGAAACGCAGGAGTCCTTTGGTAATATATTTCTTGGTGAATCTATTATATATAAAATGGAGTGACAATTTAGCTGTCATAAAACCAGGTAATAGAATTTAAATAAAAATATTTACTTACTTCATAGGACCTTTTTATGCATCAATTATGTTGCTTTGCTTGTCAACTAACATTACAATGGTAACTTCTGTATGAATTTTAGATCTGGTAGTTATTAAATTAATAAAAACATATTTAAGAATTGAACTACAAGCCCTAGATTCTGTTAGCATCTGTTTCCTGTGAAACAGGGAAAAAAGGCAGAGAAAATGTTACTTGAAATGAAGCCAGTGGAGTTATACTATTGTAAATCTCGAGTGGTAGAGTGGAGAATCAGATCCAAAGTGTCTAACTGATCATCTCTTAATTATTTTGAGGTAGATACTGCTCTTACTAAAACCTTTTTTAAAAACTGGTGTAACTCCATGACTTCAATAAAGTTATTGCTGATTTTTTTCACTGTTGTAAATGTTTTCCTCTTTCTTTTAATAAGCAGAGCTTTTGGCAACATCCCTCTCAAGCAGACTATTATTCAAGACCTGAGCGTTATATAGGTTCTTATTCTCCAACCACTATCACTGGTGTCAATCAGAAGTAATTCCATTGTTGTAAAACTACGTAACTGAGAAGACAGTCTAGTTCTGTGAATGTACAATGGACCCAAACATCAAGAAATCAAACAAAATGGTTAACCTTCAAAAAAGTGTGTGCTGACATGGTTTTTCTGTTAACAGTTAAAAAAAAAAACCCAAACCCCTACACAACTTGTTAAAAAATTTACTACCTTACTTTCCCAACTTCAGTCAGGGTAAGCATGTGTCATTGAGGAAAATCTGGAAAATCTACTAAATAGGGGTTTAACAGTTTAAACGTGGAGCCTTGCATTTTACAAGTTATGCCAGGTGTATGTCATAAAGTAACAATTTAGGGTCTCAAAGTTATGTAGTCATGATGACACATAACTAAGCATTAACAGACATATAAGAACTTGTTATTTTCTTTATTCAGCAGAGAACTCTACTGCATATATCTATTTTACATGTTAAGCCTTACAGACCTGTTTCTCCATTTTGATTTGTGGAAACCAGCCTTTAAATATTAATTAATAATCAATTTTCAATTGCAATTATTTTATTTAAGTAACTCAATAAAAGAAGACTCAAAATTTTAATTACGCACTGGTTCCAAAGTTGCTTTTGTAATATTTCTGCAATAAAAATTTAATAGCAAGTTCATTATATATAGTCTATTAAGTACAATCAATGAAATTTTGTCATTCCTGTGATTATCAGGTCTATTAAATAAGGAGGATTAACAAACCTTTTAATTAGTGGTTTGAACTTATTTCTTGTAGATCAATGGATTTTAACCTGTGGTCTGCAGACTTCTGGGAGTTCATTGTTTATGTCCAAGATTTCCAAAGGGGTCTGCACCTCCATTAAAAATTTTCTACAAGTCTGCACATAAAAAGACCTTGAAAACCATTGTTGTACATTATTGTTTAAGAGCTTTGGTTCATATTAGAAAAGAAATGTCTTCAAAGGTTGTTAATCTCTGTAGATCTTTCTCTTGGGCTATGTGTTCTTTTGTAATTTTCAAGAACTTTCTTGGATACTGAGTACAATGCAGTCAGATCCCAAACCCTGCCCCTCTGTTGCAAAGGACCCATAAAACTGCCCTGCTGTGCTTTGCAGAGTGGAGGTATCCCATTTGGATTTGACAATGCACTCTATACCTTTCAGAGCACTGAATGTTCTTACTCAAATGTTGCAGGTAGAGGATAGGATTGCTAACATGGATGATTTTATCTGCTTCTATAAAGATTGGCCAGAGCAATTGTGTGTTTGGAAAGGATTATTACAGTGTTCAGGAAAAATGGCTTTGAATTGGCTAGTAATAAGTATCATTTTTCCTGTGCTGAAGTAAGTTCTTAGGGCTTCCCAAACTGTGGTACAGGAGCTTGATGTTCTATCATTTCACCTCACCACACTTGTAAAAAAATGGTACATGAACCAATAAAGTCTGGAAACTGCTGTTAGGCTGTATTTTCGTAGATAAAGGCCTAGAGGCTTAACACACTCTTCTGAGGAACTTAGTTATTTCCTTTGTGGATGTGGACTTTAATGTAAAATCAAAAGGTATTTTCC
Source organism: Pelochelys cantorii (assembly GCA_032595735.1). Taxonomy (NCBI): domain Eukaryota; kingdom Metazoa; phylum Chordata; order Testudines; family Trionychidae; genus Pelochelys; species Pelochelys cantorii. The sequence continues at coordinate 68,117,935 of CM064328.1, forward strand.
AGAAACAAGGAGTTTTTTCAGTTCTTAAACAAGGAGTTTTTATAAAACATATCCTAGCTTTTGAAAGGGACAAATCAGAATTTCCTAATCATGTCTTTGTAAAATGGAGGGAATGGGAGAATGAGAACAAAGACAGTGATGATAGGAACATGTACTTAAACTGGGTAAGTGCACTATTAGGTGGTTTTGAGACCCGTAGCTGGGGAACAATGAGCTTCTTAGGATTCTGGTACAGCAGTAGCACTAGAAAAATAACGTCTTGCTTTAAATTAGACTCTATGCCTGGAACAGCACAGAGTGTGTTTTACTGTAATGTTCAGCATCTAGCATAATGTCCCAAACCAAACCAACCAACCAACCAACCAAACACACAAAACACAAATAAATAAATGAAGCATTATTATTGTTATTGTATGATAGTCCGATAAAAAGTAATGTAGGAAATGACAAAAAATTAAACCACTAACTGATATAATTTCTAAGAAGATATTTGTAATTGGTTTCTTGCTGAGTCTGCTGCCAGGAACATAAGGCACCGTATGATACTGGGCATCGTGCTACTCTGTAAAGACTGTTAACAGCAAAACCATGGCAGTCTCTCCAAGATGATCTAGAAACATCATTAGAAACATCCGTGATGGATAGGAAGAGAGCTGGCCAACACCCAGGGTACGTCTAAACTATGCTCTATTTTCGAAAGAGGATATGCAAATTCCCCGGGAATTTGCATATCTTCTTCTGATCTCACTTTCAAAAGCAGATCTTTGGAAAGTGAAAGTAGTCTGGATGCGTTTTTTTGGGGAAAAAAAACCTTTTTCGAAAAAACTGTGTAAACCTCATTTTTTAAGGAAGAGTGGTTTTTTTGAAAAAGGGTTTTTTTCCCGAAAAAAAACCGCATCCAGACTACTTTCACTTTTGAAAGATCCTCTTTCAAAAGTGAGATTGGAAGAAGATACGCAAATTCCGCATATCTTTCAAAAATAGAGCGTAGTCTAGCCATAGCCCTAGTGACTAAGGGGCTAAACTTAGGGGAGTTGACAGGAAATCGAATGGGAAAGACTGTTGAAATGTAAATTGAATATAGATACCTGGTTGTTGTTCCTTTGTGTGAGTTCTAGGTTAGCAGCTGGAGAAAGCAAAATGAAGTAATCAAATAGAATTACCATGCCTACAGGAAAAATTGGGCATGAGAATGGACTGGGCCTTGAACTGCGGATCAGTACGGATTGTGAGTAGACAGAGAACTGTATATTTAATCTCGATCAGGGTATTTTTCTTTATTTCGCTGTTTGGTTAACCTTCTCTTTGTGAAGTCCATGTGCCTCCCCTCCCCCACTGAACCATATTTAAGCTGCAGCACGAAGAGACTGTGTTTCTTTGTATTTTGATCTGTTATTTTCTTAGTTGTTCTCTAACACATAGCAACTAAGTATGCTTTATCAAGTATATTTTTTGTTTTGTTAATAAAATCGCTTTTTAAGGCGATGACTTGATTCTTGTGTCCTGAAAGGTAATACCAGGTCTGTGTGTGTGTGTGTGCCTGCCTAGCCTGAGAGGTCAGCTATCGGAGACACAGTTTGTTTTCTGTGTTCTTTGTTTCTTTTTTCAACCTCTGTTGTGTGAAAGAGTTTGGGGTTCCTCTTGGGAAGAAGTTCAAGCGTTTCTTCCTGGTTTTCAGAGTTTATGACGGTGGCAGCCTATCTCCCAAGGCCAGGGAATCTGTAAACTTGGGGTGTTTTTTAAAGCAGAAACCTACAGAGGCAAGGTATTTAAGGTCTCTTGAGGGCCCTCCCCTTCTGTACTTGGAATGCCAGAGTGGGGAACAGCCCTGACAACATCTTTGAACATTAACTATTTGTTAGTGATTAAAAATAATTTTTTTCAAGCATGTTTACTTTAATAGTTCCCAGCAAAGAACTGAAATGGACAGAGTGTTCTTGAAACACGTAGGGACAATTCTTAGGCTCAGCTAATCTGAGCTCAGCACAAAGACCTGAGCTGCAGTAATGATGGATTTCCTCCACTCTGATGTCGCCCACACCCCAGTTCTAGGGTTGGTGCAGCAGTCCGTTCAATACTTGGAATAGCCTAAGAACTGCCCAGCTGCTCATAGTTCCAAGAGGCAGTTCCATCAGTTTGGAATCACTGGGGTGAAAAAGTAATGTAGCTGTACCCCCTTTCCTAGCCATATCCCCTTTGACCCTATGTTGGCTGTATGTGATCTGAGGAGTCCCTTAAACTGGCTTCATGCACCCTTTTAGCTGCTGGAGTGGCACAAAGGTCTATGTAAAAAAATCAAGGATCTATCCCTTAGTACTGGTATGTGGTCTACCTAGCCGTACCTACACTGACCAAGGCACATCATTTGACCCTTGTTTTCTTCAGAAAGTCTGCTGCAAATTATGTGTAACTAAAGTGCAGACTGGCATGGCACAGGCTGCAGGCAATGTGATTGCTGAAAGATCACCCAGTGTAATCACACATTAGGTTTCCTTTCCAGAATCATTAGCAAATGGCTGGAACAATGTTTTCTCCATACAAACTTTTAATAGGTTATCAGTGAACTCAACTCACATGTAGCCTACCTTTCCCAATTCTGCAACGTCACACTCAAATGTCATCTGAGTTGAATACCATTTCCCATCACACAGAACGAGTCTGACATCTAACAGCCTTCACCTTCATGGGGGAAAAGAACTTTGTGCATCTTTTCAAAATTGTACGAGAAACTGGATCTGTAACAGGCACAAACAACTAGGCCGTTCTGGAGAGGCCCATGTGAAATACAAAATAGGCAATATTACTACCTTGTTAGGAAGAAACACAGTGAATCAATTGTAGTGTACAATGCAAGTGAAACAACAAAATTGATAGCAGTTGAAAGAAGCTGAATTTAACCCTATGAATGTATAATAAGGATGCATGCTACATTTTGCAAACAGTAACTCTCCTCTGACTCTAAAATCTATCAGGAAGTGTTGCTAAATATAGCCTCCTGGCTAAGAGAACCCGTGAGATGAAAAACCGCACTTGATATTTTTGTACTAAAATTCAGGCTTGTTGATAAATCCCCAATATAAAAGCATCACACAATCAACAACATTATTGTTATTTGTTTACTGTTCAATGGAAAAACTGACTTACTTTCCTGATTTAAAAAAAAAAGATAATTAACGTTACCCAAACAGACACCATTTTAAATTCTCGGACAGCTTTTTGGCCATTGTGATTCTTTAAGCTTCTTCCAATGCATTCAGTGCACAAAGTATTATGACAACCTCTTTCTCTGACCTCAGCTAATGTGTTGCCGACTGTAAGTTCACCCACATGCTCCCTATTTCAATAAGCATGGAAGAAGTGGTATTGCGTATATTTTCTACAGTTCTCGACATTCAGCGCACTACAAAATTCCAAAATTAGGCAAACATGATGGATTGATGCTGGGGCCATTTAGGGTGAATGAGATCTTCTAGTTTATACATGAGACAGCAAGGTAAATTAATAAGGGAAATTGATAATCATTTATACATGCCAGTATCAGCAGGCTTCTCAGCAAAACTGCTAACGAAAGGTCACAGCTCATCTGCTACTGAGACAACCAGCAGTGAGGCTAAAAATTATTCATTTTCAAACACTATTTAAGTACTTTGTTCACTGTAGAGGCAGAAGGGCTTCTTTTTCTTCTTCTTTTAACACAGAGAAACAATAAATCAGCCACTTTAAGAAGACCCAGCTAGCCCAACACAGATCGATTTCACAGGCAAGTCGATGGGCTGCTAATAGAATTACAACTACCTGTCAAAACAAGGAAAACATATCTGTGACAGTGACAAAGGGCAAATCAATTGAAGAAAAGTTTTTTTTCTTCAAGACACAGATGCAGAGACCATGAGTGTCTTTCAAGAACCTGCAATTATGACTAATAGCAATATGTTTTCACCATTATAGAAACTGATCCTGTAGTCCTTGCCCATGTGGGTGGAATAGTTCTACTATGGTCAGTGGGGCTATTCAGATGAGGTAGGGCTGATAGATGAGATCCGTAGTTCTGGTTATCTTGGTGATTTAGGTTATGAAATCTATTTTTTAAGGTTTTCATAAAACAGCTGCAAAATTTTGGTCTAGGTGGTAGAGCTGAAAGAGGACAGTTTCTTTACCCTCAAACCTTCCTAAATTGTTGTTTCAGTGATCTATCTATTTATCTATCTATCTATCTACTTAGCAGTTTAATATTTGTATAGCTCACACATCAGTTATGACAGTGACATTTGGCAAGATATTACATTATAATATAATTTTGCAGTAATTCGGAAAAAATATTAATATTGTGAATTGTGGAAATTTGCCATTGTGCTATAACTTTGTTTTGATACACATTTCATATATGTAGTGTAAGTCTCAGATGATAACACATTAAGATTAGGGTTGAGAAAAGCTCTGTTAAGTCAATTGTATAACCACAATTCTATACACATATACTGATGCCACAATCTGGAATTGCTCTATAGACTTCTCTATCAAATGCTGTAGTCACAACATATTTACCAAATCAGCATAAACACAAATTACCCTGCTTAGCTGGAAGAGCAGTAAAAGAATATGAAATCATTACACAATACAGAATAAAAAACAGGACTGTGCTTCCTAATCATGTAATTAGCAACCAGAAAGAGGAAAGGGCTACATGATAAATCTGTATATGAATCCTTCCTGTGATATCGGATGTTACTTGGGGCTTGAACAAGACTCCATCATTCCTGTCAATCATGCTGTTTGCCAGGATGGTAACTGTGTTTCTATAACTTCACTTTTTAAAACAAGATAGTTATTGGCGTACTGCTCAACTCTCAGGTTGGAGGTCCAGTGAATTGCTTTTCATCTTGTCCTACCATTTGTCCTCTGACTTCAATGGCTCTACAGGCATTAAAATTTCCACTGACATAGCCATAAGAACTCATGGACTACACAATTCTTCCTATCACATCAAAATGCAGTCCCCAGAGAAGGACAAGATAAAAATATTTATGTAACTACATTGCGTGAAAGTTCTTTCTTCTTTCTTCTAAAAGCAAACAGCCACAGAAATCAAGCATAAAATACTGCCTTTAAGAGGTGGACATAAACTTTGGGTGTTAATTGAATCTGGCATGGCTCTAGATCTGAGCTTTCCAGATAGCCTTTATGATTAAACTGTAATGGGCTAAATCAAAAGGCTAAATCTGGTCCCTCCCTGAACTTTGTCCCGTCTTTACAGTGCAAAGGGACACATTCAGAGGAGTACAAATTAGGCCTCAAATTTCAGCTTTGGGAGACTGACATAAATGTTTCCATGAATCTTGATTAGTTCCAATGTAAAGCTTTTTTAAAATAAAATAAATACAAATCTGCCAAATCAGTGTCATACATCCACCTTCATTACTATCATGCTTTCCTGTGGGAAAGTCATGCACCTCTTAGGACTACAAGGATTGAACAGAATGATCCTTGCAATGTCTCCTCCCTGCTGTTAGGTGTTACTGTGCTTCTGGGTTTGTAGTCAGAAAGAACAACTAGCACTGAAGGAGACAGTGTGAGATGCTATCACCACCATTGCTCATTTTCCTTCCTGCCACTCTTGGCAGTAGCTGCTCCAGTCTCCACGACCTCTGAAGCTCCAATACCTCTCTGTCTCGTAATCTCTGTGAGGTCTCCCAACTGTGGTGTGAGAAGTGGGACTGGAGAGAAAAGATTAGGATTGAGGGGGGACCTGGCTTGGTGTTACACCTGGAGCTCAGGAATGCAAGGTGGGCAGGCTGCTACCAGAGATATGTAGGCCTCTCATCATGTCACACTGGCCACTGGCCATGCTCAGTAAAAGCTCTCTTTCCTGCATTGCTGCCTGCCTGCTACATCACTTATTGCTAATGTAACCTCAACTACCCAGCTACTAGTGGCTCCACTATACACCTTAACACTTGCCTCAGCTAAAGCCTTAGCTAATTAAATAGTATTCCATTCATAGTATCCCATGTATATCCTGTGATAAATCTAAAGGGGCCCTGAAAATATTGAATAATATGTAGCATGAAAGGCAAAATCGACACTTTTAAAAGAAGTGACCATTGTATCTTTATAGGTGTGACATACATATTGGCACAGGGATTTAGAAGGAAACCATAACTAGCTTAGAATGAAATGATATGGGAACAGTCTTCTCTTGAATATCTGCACCCAGGACGTGAAAGCCCATCTTGTCTTGTGTCTTGGTGTGTTTTAGGTTTGTAAGTTAAACACCATTATCAGGTGCAAGCAACCCTAGTAAAAAACAAACAAACAAACAAACAAACAAACACCCCCCCCAACCACTTTTAAAATATTCAAGAGAAAAAAAATAGAAAAAAGAGCATATAGATCTCTGCTGCTTTATTAAATAGTGTGAGAAAGAAGTATTGGTTGCAGAGCTAATGATGAATGGGGGTAAAATTCCCTTACCAGTGACATGGCCTGATTCTAGTCTTATGTCAGTGTAAATTAGGAGTAATTCTACTGAAGTAAATTTAAATTCTAGTTCCACTGAAATATATGGCAAAACTCCCTGTGATGGTGTTTACAGACTCCACACAGACATTAAGGACTTGTCTACATGTGAAGATGCTATTATGCCAATGGGAGAGCTTCACCTAAAGGCATAGTTAATCTACCTCTGTGAGAGCCGGTAGCTATGTCAATGGGAGAAACTCTCCTGTTGACATAGATCTGTCTAGACCAGGGGTTAGGTCAGTATAATTACATTGCTTAGGGGTGCGGATTTTTCACACCCCTAAGCAGCATAGTTTTACCAACGTAAACTTGTAGTGTAGACCTGGACTAAGGAAGGGAAAGAGCAGTACTGGACCAAGAAAGCCCTACTCCTCAGCAATTCCCAGACTCTGCAGTGGGAATGGGAAAGGAGGAGGAGAAATAAAAAGAAGGCAAGGCCAGGCAAGGCAATGTGGCCTGAAAGGCAGAAGCCAGTTTTCAGCTTCTGGAAACAAAGTACAAGGTCATGCATTTAGGGAGTGTGACACTGGTAGACCAGCCAATCTGAGTTGTGACCCATAACAATTTAGACTCAGAGGGGCAGCTCATGTTGGTCTGTAATATAAAAAACGAGTACTCCCATGGCACTTTAGAGTAACAAATATGTTACAGGACTCCTTACTGAATTTAATAATAAATTTATCATTCATTTGTGTGTGAATGTCAAAGAGATTTACTAAACTAGCAATCAGCAACTCATTTTGTAGTAACGGAAATCAAGGGTAGATACTAAGTGTATTTGTCTGTGTTTACCTATATCTTTGTTAGAAGTTTAACAATGTTATCAAATTAGCTTGAAATTGCTAATTCCCTTTCATGTCTTAATTATGTAACAGTGTCCAGTTAACCTTAAGATCAAAGACATAAGATACTGAAGGAAACTAATAATATTATCTACATTGTCTTCAGCTTACCTATTTTTTTTATATTGGAAGATGTGTTAATTGACTTACGTTAAACAGTGTAACTGGATTACCTGTGTATGCATAGTAAATAGGATGTTAACTTCAAAGTAATAAGGTAGTGTGTATTCAACCAAGAAGAATCCTCAGGCATATGCTGTGCTCAAAACACTTAACAGCTCACTTCAGCTATAAAAGTAAAGCTCTGGGCCTGATCTGGCATCTCTAGTCTGCTTAAATTTTGTACAGGGAATGTATAATTCGTAAGATGGAGATCTTCCAAATAATTAGCTGGAATGCCCCGGAAAATGCATGGAAAGACTGTTTTGCCTCTAAACTGCTTTTGGATTCTGACCTGTTAGAATGATTCCAAAGAGACTTTGACAAGCCAGCAGTTTATTCCATCACTATTGTGTTCCTGAACTATGAACACTGGAAGCCGTTGTGTGTATATTGACCTTTTAATCTCTTGAAACTCTCTTCTTCTTTTTTCCTTTTATTATTAAATCCTTGATTTTAGGTACTAAAGGATTGGGAATGGTGTGATTCAGGTAAGATCTAAATTTTATATTGACCTGGGGAAAAGTGTCCAGTCCTTTGGGGCCAGCGAGTTTTTCATATGGCAAATCAGTTTTTTGGTAACCCCTCACTATATTAGTCTTCAGAGGGGTAGCCGAGTTAGTCTGTAACTGGAAAAAGTTAATAAACAATGAATAGTCTAGTAGCACCTTAAAGACTAACAAAACATGTAGATGGTATCATGAGCTTTCGTGGGCAAAACCCACTTCCTCAGATGACTGGAGTATTAAAAGTCCAGATCCAAGACTAAATAAGGGAAGGGGGGAGCGGGAGTAGGAGGGGGAAAAAAAGAGAAAAAAGACAGTGAATAAATTGTTCGAGTTACCAGAGGCTGATAAGAACAATTAGCACTTCCATTGTTTGTTTGTTTGGTTAAGTCATTAGGGTGTGGATGTGCGAGCCGGCCCATATCTCTGTTCATTTCAATCTGATAAGAATTAAACTTGTAAATGAAGTTAAGTTCCAACCCTTCCCTGTGTGTTTGGCTTTTGGAATTAGCCTGAAACAGCACGGTGACTTGGAGATCCATTAATGTTGTGTCCAATTTTGTTACATTAGTCTTGTTTGTATAGATGGTAACCAAGGTCTGGAATATACAAAGGAGACTGTATTTGGCTTTTTAATTAACCAGCATGGTACTGCAGATGCTTTTTTTTTTTACTGGTATTGTGCATACGTAGAATAAACCACAAGTTTTGGCGATTGTCTGCCCTATTACATGCAATCTGCCCTAAGCATAGCATTTCCATCATGGAGTTCATCCAGGCACCCCATTCAAAAAGACTAACAACAAGCATTTTTGCAACGAACTGGGGTCTTATCATTTGGAAGTGATAGAGGAGGAGACTCAGTGTATTTGTCAATCAGGCTATGTCTACACTGCCGGCTTGTGCCAGCAGAGAGTATGCTAATGAAGCACTCGTTAGCAACTTCTCGTGCTTCATTTGCATAATCTCTGCCTAAGGCTTTTTGTGCAAGAGGTTTTTGCGCAAAAACATGCAGTGTAGACAGATCAATTTTGCACAAAAAACCCCTTTTGTGCAAGATCCTTATGCCTCAAAAAAGGAAGTATACAGATCTTGCGCAAAAGGGGGGTTTTGCACAAAACGGATCCATCTACAGTGCTAGTTTTTGTGCAAAAACCTCTTGTGCAAAAAGCCTTGGGCAGAAATTATGCAAATGAAGCACGAGAAGTTGCTAATGAGTGCTTCATTAGCATACTCTCTGTTGGCAAAAGCCAGCAGTGTAGACATAGCCCCTCAGTATGAATATGAGTTGTCAACATAAAATGGCCACAAAAAAAGCCTAATGCAGTCTTAAGATGCATCAGATGAAATATTTCCAGTAGAGACAGGTAAGTATTAGTATCACTATACAAGGCACTGATGAAACCTCATCTGGAATACAGTATGAAATTCTGGCCTCCCATGTTTAAAAAAGAGATTAGTTCAGACTGGAACAGGTGCAGAGAAGGGCTACTAGGATGATCTGAGGAACAGAAAACTGCCTGGTGAGAGGAGACTCAAAGAACATGGTTTGTTTAGCATAACCAAAAGAAGTCTGAAGGGAGTTATGACTGGTCTCTATAAAAACATCAGAGGGAGATTTATATTCGGAGGCAGAAGAGTTCTTTAAGTAAAATGCCAATGTAGACACAAGAACAAATGGATATAAACTGGACATCAACAGGTTTAGATTTCACTTTAGGTGAAGGTTTCTAACCATATGAGGAGTAAAGTTCTGGAACAGCCTTCCTAGGAAAGTAGTGGTGGCAAATAACCTAACTGGCTTCAAGACTGAGCTTGATACATTTATGGAGGGGATCAAATGATGTGGCTGCTCACAGTGGCATGTGGCCTATTGGTGACTGCCTATAGCAAAAATCCCTAGCAGCCGGAGATGGGACGCCAGATGGGAAGAGCTTGGTTTCTATAGGGAACACTTTCCTAGTATCTGCCAGGTGGGTCTTACCCTCATGCTCAGGGTCTAACTGATTGCCATGTTTGAGGTCAGGAAGGAATTTTCAGATTGGGTCAGACTGATGGAGACCCTGGGGGTTTTGTTTCTTCCTCTGTAACATGGGGCATGGGCACGGGGCACTTGCTGGTTTAAACTAGTGTGAAAGGTGAATTCTGTGTACCTTTTTGTCTTTAAACCCCATAGTTTGAGGACTTCAGTAACTCAGCCAGATGGTAGAGGTCTATTTCAGGAGTGGGTAGGTGTGGTTCTGTGGAGGAGGTCACACTAGATCAGTGGTTCTTAAACTTTCGTACTCATGTTCCAGAACTTTCACATAGCAAGCCTCTGAGTGAACCCTCCTTATAAATATAAATACCTTTTAATATATTTAACACCATTGTAAAGGCTGGAGGCAAAGTGGGGTTTGGGATAGTGGCTGACAGCTTGCAACCCTGCATATAGTAACCTCATGACGCCCTGTGGGGTCCTGACCCTCCCCGGTTTGAGAAACCCTGGACTAAACAATCACCATGGTTCATTCTGACAGTCTCTGAGACTATGGACTTGTCTACACTTTAGATTAGATTGACGGAACAGCAATCAATCCAGCTGGGGTCAATACTGCATCTAGTATAGATGTGATAAACTGTCTTTTGATTGCTCTCCCATTGACTCTAATACTCCACCTCAATGAGAAGCACAGGGGGAATCGACAGAGAGCATCTTCAGTTGACTCACTGCTGCATAGACACTACAATAAGTAGATCTAAGTACATTGACTTCAGCTATGCTATTCACATAGCTGAAGTTGCATAACTTAGATTGATCTCCCCTATAGTGTAGACAAACCCCATGAGGTGAGGCCCGTAGGTCGCATGTGGCCCACTGGGGCTCCACCTTCAGTGCATGGCTCCCTCGTCTGCCCTCCTCCACTACATGCCTCTCATGCACAGAAATACTGGAGCCCTGCATTTCCTACTCTTCCCTCTTCCCCCAGCACTTTCAAGCACCACAGATCGCCTGATTTGTGCTCTGTCCTTGCTTCTCCCCCTCCCTTCCAAAGCCAGAATGCCACAAATCAGCTGTTTGCGACTGTTCAACCTCTGGGAGGGAGCAGGAGGCACGGGAATGGAGAGCAAATCAGGCAATTCATGGTGCTCTGAAAGTGCTGGGAGGGAGGGGGAGAAGTAGGAATTGTGGGGCTCTGGTGTCCCAGTGTGTGAGGGGCACATGGGAGAGGGGATAAATGGGGGGCTGTGGGGCAGTAGGTAGAACCCCAGTGGGCCACAAGCTGAGATGAAGGAGGGCCACTCATGTGGTCCCCTCACTATTCTTGGTTGACCATTGCTGGTCTGGACTATGGACAATGACCCAACTAGAAGGGTAGGGAAGAGGTGACCTGAGACATTCCACATTTCTCCTTCTTGGGTCCTGGGCCAGGACCCTGAAGAAAGGGAAGGCCTTTTCTTTCCAGGACCTTGGGGCCCTTCCCACTTGGCCTGCTGGCTCCTAAGTGAAACCTATTACATTCCCATTAACTAAAGTGGGACCAGGATCTCCTGAATGAAACCAAAATGTAAAACCAAAGTGTGAAGAGAATGAAGCTCACACTATGCAAACCATGAACATTGGCATGTCTTGTCTTGTCAATTTTGCCCTTCACTTTATGGGTGCAATACAGTGACTTCAGTAAATTTTCCAGGACTTCAATGGGTGTTGCACCAGTGTATCTGAAGGCAAAACTGAGCTTTCAACTCTCTGGAGGAAGGTATGAGCTGGAGAATTTAATACGTTTGTAAAGCATTTTGTGCATTTATTACACTATGATTTTTAATAAATAATAATAATAGCACTTTGGAAGTATCTCACAGATTCTAGTAAATGACCTTCCTTCAGATACACAACCCCATGCTGTTAGTCCACAAATCTTTTAATTCAGCACCAGACTGAGTCAACTAAATGCAAAACACCTTTTACTTTGCATTTAAAAAAGGACAAAGCAATATATTTTGCCTACAAGTAGGATTCCTACAGCATTTTCCCAATGCTACCATCTGCTAGGATTTTCTGAATAGTGCCATGACTGCTTTAAATAATTTCCAAATAATGATGTAGTGAACTGCTTAAATAATATGAATAACACATTTATTATTAGATTAAATATGTATGTTACAGAATATAAAAGTTTATTTATTCTATATGAGGTATCCTTTCAAAATAATTATTTACTGTTGGTCACAGTATCCTTCAGTTATATATCCATGTTCAGTTTCTTCCAGTCACTCACACTGTGGATTTAGATCTTTGTCCTATCTGCATTACAGTAACATAATATGGAGTGACTTGGCAGCAAGTTCACAGCTACTACTGTACAGAAAACAACAGGGGAGTCCATCTCTGAGTCACTGAGAACAAAAGGTATAAAGTTAGATCCAAGCATTGACTGATCACAGAGTAAGTGACTCTCTACCCATAGACCATGCCTCTTCCCAGAAGCTTACTCACTTCAAAAGTAGAGCTAAAGCTCCAGTTAAGAAGGCAGGTATCCCAGTTAACTTTAAGCAGCTATGAAGAGAAAAAGGCAAGCAGCCAAAAGGGTCTAACATCATCTGTATGCTACAGCTTTTGTAGTCCTAGCTTCATAGAGCTTGTGGTGTTTGCAGCCCAGCTTCATTTTGACATGCTAACTTAATTTTAATCTACATTTGATGTGACTAGGCTTAAAACTCAAATGGCCAACTTGGAAGGATACAAACTGAATTTTTCACAGTAAAACAAAACGAAGAGCTGTAGAATGAGGTTTTATCTTTCCATCTACCAATTGGAGATGAAGAGAGTGCCTCCCTACTATTATTCCAGGTTCCCGCCTTGAGCACTAATGAAGTCCGTGGAATTTCATGAACATACAACTGATGTAGTGCAGTGGAAAATCAGATTGGAAGGCTACTACAGCAGGTAGATCAAAGGACCAGCTTGACTGAAGCAATGTTGATAGATGGAATACCATTTATCATTGTTTTTCAAGATGATGTTCTGTTACATCTCTACTTTTAAGAGATTTTCTGTAAATCAGGTACTCCATGAATCAGATAATTGTTAAGTTCATTTTGGAGCTGATTTCAAACACACAATCCTAGATACTGTGTTCCTTCATTTTCCGTAAACTACAATAGGATTTGTAGCACTCAGCACTCATTAGACTAGACCCTTTTTTAAAAAGGTTGGAATAGTACAGGTAAATAAAGCTCTTAAAATATTATAAAAAAATCAGGAAAAATCTTGAAAATTGTTGACTAAGCATTTTTAAAAATACAATAATCTGTGTATTATTAATAGTAAAAATAATAAGTATATGTATTTTTTAAAAATTAGTATCTAATAAACAAAATATGTGAAGCGTTTCAGGAGTCTTCAGTGACATCCATCTATTGTTAATTTAGATGAAAAATGTCACATGGAAGGAAAAATAAAAATACAAGTGAATGTAACAGAACTAAAAGGTGATGTTTTTAATTTAGGGATTTTTATGTTATTTACTGAAAAAAACTCACATTTCATTTGCAGGGGAAAAATAGTCCTTGTTTGATATAAAAAAAATGTGATTAACTTAGAACTGATTTATTCAATATGAAACACTATTATAGAAGTACAGCAGATGTATCATCTAGAAACCTTTTGCTCTAATTTATGAGTTACTTCATAGAGTTATAAACTGTATTAATTCTCGGGTAGAAATCAAGCACTGTTACAGAGCACTTGAGCAGATGTGCTGCAAGAGATCCTTTTGGTATTTTTTTTAAACCTGGAGAATAATGACACTGCAATATCATGTGGTGAAAGAGCAATAATTTGATAAACATTGTCTTTCCATTAGATTAGAGCAATTAATCTGATTCTAATTTAGCTGAAACATTACCATACCGGAATCCCTAGAGCCCTGTGAATAATCTCTAAACACATTGACACACTCAGCAGACAAACATTATCTCACTCATACTGTTCTTCCATATGGTCTCCTACCATGGTGATGGAGAGCACCCTGCTGTTTCAATCAAATAAATGTCAATTATCTGAGATAGATTTTTAGTTCACAAGCATAGGCTTGCAATTCAGCCAGTGAGGCTTCAGTAGAATTGTTTGCAGTTCTTCTCTGAAATTGTCACTCTCGTTTTCAGCGGAGTCCCCGCTGTATTGTCTTCAGACTCTGCTGCATCATCTGAAGTTACAGAGACTATATATTGAAAATTACTGGTGCAGGAATCCATTTGTGTTTGAATAAGACAGAAAAGGGAGAAAGCAACAGAGAAAGGAAAAAAATATGGCAGCAGAAATTACCATGAAATCTCCTGTGTATTATGCTTGTTCCTGGAATGTTTATTAGTCATCTACATATATAAATATAGTAGAACTTTGCATAGGTGAAGGCTGCTTAGACAACTCATTGGTATCCTGTGGCCCAATAGGCCTACCAATAGGGGAGGGGGACAAAAGGACCAGTCTCACCCAAGAGTTCAGTGATACAAAAGGGCTCTTTAAATTGCTACTGACGTGGCACATTGTGTGCTCCGGGAGGCACTGAGGGCCACCTAGCTAGAGCCCTGACCCTTCTGGAAGTGTGAAGCAGCCCCCTCTGCCTTGCTTTGCCCAGGGGTCCAGTGAGGCTGTGTTGGTCCCAGTTCAGAACCAGATCCCCTAAAGTATAGAACATTCTCAATTCCTATTGATCTGTCCCTGTATCAGCTTACTTTATGTAAAAATTCTGTTGTTTCAGGTACCAAAGCTTGCTTCTATTGAACGAGATATTACACAATCAAATTTGTTCTTTGAGATTGTCAGATGGGCAGGAGATGGAAGACCTAATTGCATAGTGCTGGTTTGTTTTGTTAATGCTTTAACTACTAAAACTCATATAGCAGGAGAAAGTCATGTCAGCCTATACTGTCTCCTCAAATGTCTGTTGGCATTATTAGAGCATATTGATAATAGATATTTAGTTAGTTAAAGCAGTAATAAGCTCTATGATAGAAATACCAAAGTACATTCTGACACAGAGATCTTGAGAGAGGTTTCATATATGAAATGTTTGTCACTAGCTATGCTGCATATGTGGCTTAACATCCTTGCCAATCTTACCTAATAGAATTTATCTAGGTTTTTTTTTTTTTGCCCTGTTGTAATTTTGACCTTCCCATCCTCACATCCTCTGGCAAAGAGTTCCATAGTTTGACAGTGTGTAGTGTTAAGCAGTCACTGCTTCGACCTTTGAAAAGGTGTAGTGTTTCATCCCATTCCCTGCCCTCCCTCCCATGCCTAATTCTGCTGGCCCATGCTCTGTATGGGTGTGGCTATGTTGGAAAGACTAACTTTGGTTTTAATTCAAGCATTATGGCATCCTCCCTCTCAGAGAGGCGTAAGGAGGAAACTGAACTCAATTTCTGCACAAGGAAACTAGAACGGAAAGGCTCTTTCTGCCCCTTTTCCCTCACCCCTGTGCTCATCACTTCAGAAAGGCACAAACTAGACTTGAGTAAGGAAATCTAATCTGCGTTGCTTAGTGCAGTATGCTACTTTGAGATTATGCACAGCATTTGAGAGCCACAGTTTTTACAAAGATACTTCCCTCTAAAGAAAGGAAAATATTGAGGCTTAGGACAACTATACAAGCCCTCTCCAGAGGGAAGCTCTCTTGCTTCTCTGGGTTTTCATTAGGGAATTAAAGCAGGAGATGTATATTTTTTTATCAAGCTAAACTAATGAATTAATTATGTCAACAGAACCTGTGTGTTCTGAGAAACAAAGAAAGCTGAAGCAGATTCAACAAAAGACCATGTAAAGGATGAGCAGTCAGGTCAATGAACTAAACAGAAGTCCATGTTCATTTCAATGATATATGTTCTTATTTACTCAGTTACAGTATTTGATGTGAGACGGGAGCTATTCACTGAAGAAATGGATTTAATCAGCAGTGGGCCAAAGGAATCTCATTTCATGGTTTATTACATAGAGAGCATAATATGGAGATTTGTTTGGGTTTAATACACGAACTATTACTGATCTGAATTGTATGGTAAATGTGTTATATATAGTAACTTGGCTATGCATCCATCCTATTGCACCAATCTCTCTTCAGCCCCCGTCATAGTAGTATCTGAGCACCTGTATTCATGATTGTTCAGCAGCTTGGAGGATCAAGCGCAAAGTTTACCTTTTTGTAGAACTGTCCTTTCCTCTGCATGGACAGCTGGAAAATCAGAGATCTTGTTCACAGTAGCGAAGTAATTTGCATGCAGAAGCTATCCATTCATTTCAATAAAAGATGGGATATTTGGGCAATGTTGTGTGGTTCCTAGCATCTAATCTATAATTTTAGGTTACCTGTAATTGTATATTTTATAAATAAAAAGTGCCTTTCACTTAATGGATTTGGACACTCCGTCATCAGTAATGTAATAATAAAGGTTTCGCTTGAGGACATTGTGAAATACAATGTTAACATTGTTCAATAAAACAATTAATATGATCAATTTGACTTGAAATGTGTCTTGTTGTGTAAACCACGAGGTTATTAACTTTAACAATGTCAGAGTGTTCTCACTATCAAATTCAATGAAATTAATGTCCAAGGAATAGCTAAGAGACACTATGAATAGAGGAAACTATTAATGCACTGTTGGCCATAAATATGCAGAGCAACCTTCAAACACGTAGTGAAGGATTTAGATAGGACCTGTTGATCAGAGAGAGAGAGAAAGAGAGAGAGTACATCCTGAGACCACACAGTGGTATGGGAGGTGTATGAACAGATGCAAACAGAGAAACAAAAATGACTTTTAAACTCAAATGGAAGATCTGAGAAAGAGGAAAAGTGCTGCTGAGTAGCTGTAACTTCTATGGAAATCAGTGGAAAATGTGGGTGCTTGTTACAGTACCTAGAAAGAAGTCACATTCTGTGTTATAGGGAGAAAAAGGGCACAGAAAGACACAGTTAGATGTTGTGGTAGTATAAAAGTATGCTATGGACTCGGACTTACATGTGCGCATACACACGCACACACACAGAGTAATCAAGAACTTCAGGGAAGTCATAACTTTAAATCAAAATTTTACATTTGTCACAGTAACTTGTGCAGGAATTAAGGCAAACAGTGCAAATCTCAGAATGATACTGGGAGTGCATCGAGCAGCCAGAAATGAACATTCAGAAAAGATTATTGGAACTGGGATGTTTATTTCTGGGAGGAGCATTGCATTCTCTCCTTGCTTTGAGGTCCTATTTCTAGGCTGGTTGACCACGATTATGTATATTTTATTGCCTAGGTTGTGGAGTTTAGCAATTGCCCAATATTGGGAGCAGTTCATAATCCCTTCCTGAGTCCATAGCATACTGGGTCCATAGAATGCACCCCCTTCTGTGCACTCTGTAAACTCCTTGGTTAAATATTGAAGACCAAATATAACCCATCACCTCATCTCTATATCTACAAAAGGCTCAAACCCCAACAGAAATGCTAAAAACAGAATAGCTGGGATGGAGTGCAACCTGAGAGAGATTGCATGATTGCCTGGTGCCATGTGTAGGTGTAACCCACACACCTACTGGTTGTGGTGTATTGTCCAAAGTAGAGGCACTTAGACCACTTACAGTGAGAAATAATGAGTTTCCTCTACTGCCTTAGCTGAGCGCTAGCTGGCTTTTAGCTCAAGCGGTAGAGACTCATGCACTGAGGTCCAAGTTCAGTTCCACCTGTCAGTATTACATATGAAGAGGGGATAGAAACTGCATCCTGTAACCTTTGTGTAGTTTCCTTGTATAAAGCATTTTTCACTTTGAATGGAAACCTAGATGTGTTTCTCTTGACAAATTAGTCCAATACACTTCCTCCTCCCAACTCTCACTTGGTAGTGCAAAAAAGTTCATTCTGCAAGTTTACACAAATGAAAACCTTTTCCTGTTCTTCCCTTGAATTTCTGACAAAATCACTACACAATATTTGGAGGCAGAGTTCATGTTTCCATCATTTTCATGCTAGAAAGAGACCCGAGAAAATTGTGAAAACACTGAATTGCAACCTGGGGGTTAATCCATAAAAGTAATACATTTGAGCCAGGATGGAATTTGCAGGATGTTTAGTCAAGCTTTTAAGGAAATTGGAAAAGATGAGTTTGGTCAGCCTAATGTTCTTCAGCCAGGACGATCAGAGCCACTAACATGACATGCACTCCATGGATGCTCCAGCTTTGGAGCACCCATAGAAAAAATTAGTGGGTGCTTAGCAGTCGCCGCCTATAATGCCTCCGGTTGATAGGTAGCCCACCAATCAATTCTTCCCCGTCTCTCCCAATACCTCCCACCAGCCAAGAACAGCTCTTACGCAGCATACAGGAGGCCCTGGGCCAGGAGTGGAGGAGTAAGGATGAGATGTACTTAGGGAGGGTATGGAACTGGGTAGAAAGAGGCAGAGTAGGGGGTAAGAAGAGGTGGGGCAAGGGTTTGAGAGAAAGAGCGGAGTGGGGGGTGGATCCTTCTATTCACATTTTATCCTACTAACTCTGTTGCTCACTGAAGCAGCATGACTTCAAGAAGGGAGCCAGGAGCCCTTCTTTTGAGAAGAAAGTAACAGTCTTTATACCTTGCTGAGGTTGTGTGGGCTCTTCCCTACTATAGTTGCCTTAATAGGACAGGGATATCCAGTCAGCGATTCTCCCCTTGGCAGTTGTTTTGGAATGATCAGCTGGGAAATAGCTACAGTCTCTTTAAGGTTCAACTCATGTGACTAACAGTAAGATGGAGAGGAACCTGCTTCTTGTTGAGATGTTGGGAGAGAAGAACAAGATTGCATCAGCAGATGTCCTCTCTATATGACAATCAAGTGGGATGGAGTCACAGACAACATCCATAGGATGTTTGGGAGGATTTAGGCAATCATACAGACAATAAATAGTTACTTATCGCTGATAGGTTCCCTTCATAATCTGTCCTAGTTTTTATGACTGCAGAACACAGGCGGCTCATGCATCTTCCATGTACAAATTGTCACAAAAGCTGCAGAGCCCATCCAGGGCCGGACCGAGCCATTCTGGTGCCCCAGGCAGACAGATTAATTGCGCCCCAGGTTGGGAGAGGGCTCATGCGTGGCCCCGCCCTGCACGTGGGGGAGGGCACGTGGAGCTGGTGGCGGCAGGACGCATGTGCCCAGCCCGGCCCAGCCCGGCTACCGCCACTGGCGCGCAGCCCGGGGCCACCCGGGGTGGGCCGAGCCTGGCCGTGGAGGGCCCCGTGGCCACGGGGGGAAGGGCGCTGCTGGCCAGTGCTACAGGGGTTAACGCGGCCCCCGCCCTGGGCGGCCGCTGCAGGGTGGCCGCTGGGAGCTGCTGCAGCCTGCAATCCAGGAGCCGAGCACACAGCGCCTGATGGCAGCTGTAAGGGGTACTGCCATAGGTTGGTGCCCCAGGCAGCTGCCTGGCTAGCCCATGCCTTAATCTGGCCCTGAGCCCATCATTTGGGCTATGATTTTAAATTTGCTTTTTCTTCTAAAAATCTAGCCACTTTTCCAAAGCTCTCATTTTAAAATCATTTCAACTTAAAATTTCTTTTACAGTCAGAAATTCCATTCAGTTCTCCTGTTCTCATGTGCTATGTTTACTAATACAAGAGAAACTTGGTGTGTTGTGTGGCTGAGAAAGTAGCTTCCATTCTGTAAGTGGCACAGCCTGCTAGAGCACGGTCAGTATTACCTATTTCTGACAAAGTCTATATGGAATTTTTCTGTGCTGTATTTTCAAGACGTGACATAATCACTAGGTAGTCTATGTACACCACACCGCTGTTGGAAACACAGTGGAAGCCAGAAGTTGTCAGCAGTGCTAGAAAAGCCAGAATTCAATGTCAGCAGAATGGAGCAGTGTTCTGCTTTCATTGTGCATTAATTTAACAACCGAAGGGCTCTCTCATTCCCTGATGACATTATAGGGTATCATGTGAGCAGTTCTTCCCTTCTAGCTGAGCACTTTTAAAATGCTTATGGTTTGTCAACTAAGAAAAAAGACTAAATGAAAATGGTTCAGGCCTCCGCATTTAATTTTTGGGGATAATGATTTCAATAAAAATGATAATTTAAAAGCTAGACCAACCTCTCATAAAAGGATGCTGAAATTGCAGGGGACCCTGCCTTCCCAAATTTAAAATCCAGTTTCCTTCTCTATTATTTTTATAAAGAAATTAAACTGGGAGCATTAAACAATTAAGTTTAATTATAGAGAGAAAGTTGCTGGAGGGCTATTGAAAGGTGCGATGGTCCAGGGAGGCCTGGAGGGGAGCAAGAGGTCAGTAAGTCTTAAACACCCCAAAATTAAAAGTCGTATTTCAGTATTTTGTTCAACAGTCACAACAAGAATACTGTGGGGCATATTTGTAAGTTCAAATAATCCATTCATATTTGTAATTACCATTGCTATTTCTTTGTTGCCATATAGTAGTAGCTTCTGTACAGACAGGTATGAAGGTCCTTGTCATTCAAAGCTTAAAATCTAAGGTACCAATCCAGAAAAGACTTAAACAAATGCTTAATTTTGTCCATTGTGAGAGGTATATTGACTTCGCAGTGCGTAAAGTTAAGCATACACATAAGCTGTTGCAAAATCAGGGCCTCAGAGTTCAAACTTATTCCCAATGAAATCAAAGAGAAATTAGTCACAGATTTCAATAGCTGTAGGATTGAGGGTTTTGGTGGAGGCACTTAGCTTTGTCTCCTTACACCCAACTGTAAGCACGACATGGTCCTTTATGTCTCGTTGCTTAAGCATTTTCATATTCCCCTACACTATTAGATTGGAGAAAACTGCTCACAGACAGAGCTAATAGATTTGCCTTAATAAAACTTTGATGAAATTGCCAGTTTAACTGTGAGTTAAGGCAAAAAGATTTTCATGACAAACTTCTTTGGTCCTGTTACCAGTGATGTAAATGGAGATTTTGCCATTGGCTTCAAGAAAAACTAGGGCCCTGTGTTATTTCTGTGAATTTCTATTTTTGCTCATACGTCTCTTTTCTTTTCCCAGTTTTTCATTATTTTTGTCTAATTTGGCTTCCAAAGCTTGCAGCTTTCAAATGTTTTAACAGATCATGGGCCAAATACATCTCTGCTGTAACTCCATAGTCCAACATTTGCCAAAGGGTGAATTTAGGCCAAGTAAGCTGAAGTTGGATGTTAAACTGCTATAAGTTCACATACCACTGCACAAGGAGAGGAAAAACACTATTAATCTCTCGGTGGAAAACGGTCCCTAATCAAGTTTTCATATGCAGTATTTCAAAGATGTCATAAATTGCATTGTATGGCTGTAGATAATGGAAAGTCTAAGAGGCAGATTATGTTCTCCTCTCTCTAATGCAGAGGTGGGGAATCTTTTTTGGGTCAGGGGCCACTGACCCACAGAAAAATCAGTTGGTGGCCGCACACAAGTGAGAAAAAAAACCCTCACTGACGAGGCCCTCAACTGAGAATGAAAAAGACACTTCTCACATTCCCCTCCCATACCAGGGGGCTCAGCCTAGTAGATCTTGTGTGCTCCAGCCCCAAAGTGGGGCAGTGGTGGGGCTAGATAGGCAGCTTGGGCTCTTCAATGCTGAGGGGGTCCTGAGCCTCAGGGCTGGATCCAGGCAACCCCCAGACCTGAGATTCCCCACCCCTGCTCTAACAGGACCTCATCTGAACCCTTTACTGCCATTGGTAAGCAGTTTTGGCTACAAATATTTCTACTGAGGGCAATGGGAGTGTTCATATTAGTAATTTATCGAGTGGGAGTAAAGGGTTCATAATCTAATCACTGATTTTGGTGACACCACTTTTGCAATAAGGTACGACTCAACAGAAATGGCAGAATCGATCCTTAAATCAATAAAGTTACACTCGACTATTATGACATTATAATGTAAGTATAATAAGAAAGAAATCATATTACAAGTTCTGTTCTGGTTCTTGTCTCATACCTATCTCTGTACTATCCTTCCAGAAGTGCAGTAGATTGTAGTAGAAACACACATGTATTTCTAAGATCCTGGGGAATATTATGTTGTATTATGCGAGAACTAATACATGACTATGTACAGATCCTGGTAGTTAATGTATTTTTATGAGCACAAACAAAAAGGGCCAAATTATAGTTGCTCATACTATAACTATGTCATTTCCTAACATCAGAGTGCAACCTTAATGTTCCATTAACATAGTTTTCATTTGGAATTATGCTAATTCCTCTTTTCTCCTCAGTGTTTATGTTCTTCAAATATTTGCAGACTATTATCATGCACCTAGCATGCTGTTGGTGCTATATAAATACTAAGCTATAACAATGAGTCCTCCTTACCTTCACTACTCCTTAGTTATTGTGAAATAATTCACAATATAATGAAGCATTATGAGAAATAAAAAGAGAGATTGCATAAAGGATAATTCCAAAAAGATTTATATGTAGGCTAAGGTCATGAAGTGTGCTACTGTAATATATAACAGAGAGCCTTATGGAACAATATTTACTGTAGGAATTATATAGCATCTTATTAAACAACTGTACAAACAATAAATAACCTTTACAACCAGTGTTGGTTTATCCTATGGGCAAGGCCTCTGGAAAATTTTAAATGAAGGTTATCTTCCACCCATCAACAGCAAGAGAAGATTCTCAACTGATTTTGGGAGGGCTTTCCATTTGTGTTTTGATTTGAATCACTTGTATTTCTGATAATGACCGGATGAATGGATCTTTGTTTGCCAGGACACCATGGATGGGATTTTCAAAGTCATCTTTTCCCCTTCCGATCAAAAGTCTACTAATTTTTATAAGCTGCTGAAGGATTTCTGAAGTTTCTTTCAAGTCCCATAGGTGCTTTGGAAAACCTCACTCCATATCCAGAGCTTTTTTGTTTTCACTTGAAATTTTGCTTCTTTGTTGACTTCTGTGTCAGTACCCTATATGGTTGAGCTATAATTTATTACTACTTTCTTGCCTTTCAGTAAAGCAAGTGGAGAGAAAGGGGATAACTTCTTAATAGGAAGAACAACAGTAACTTTGAGTCCATCACTAGTTCCTTCTAAACTTCTTTTTTCTTAAAGCTTCTTTTTTGTATTTAAAAGCAAGGGAAATCAGATGTTTCACCTATGGGACAGGTTCTCCCACATTAAAGCCAATGGTCACATTTTCAAAAGCAAGTAAATAAGTTAGGGTTCAAATCCATAAAGTTAATTAGCCCCTGTGGGGAATTGCTCCGGGGCCCACCCCATCTGGGGTGGCCCGGTGTAAGCCAGTTCCCACATTTCTCTAGCAGTGGGGCGGGAAGAGGATCGGGACTGTGGGACCAATGCCCTTTTACCTGCGTTCCCCATCCCTAGGTGACTTCCCCTCTTAATAGGGTCCGCCCCAAGGTTATGGGCGGCCCTCTGGACCAATTCCTTGGTCCTTCCTTCCGTATATTCTGTAGTCCTAGTCCCCCGCCACCTTTGGCCACCCCTGGGTCCTCAGTTCAGCCCAATACACCCGGCGTGCACAGTATCTTGTCTTGTGACTAACTAATCTGCCTGTCTGCACAGGCTCTGTCTCTTGACTCAATGGGGTTGGGGCTAGAGGAACCCGGGCCCTCCCACTCCTCTGGGTCCTGGCCCAGGGCCCTTAAGGTAGGGACAACTGCTGCTACCTGGCTGGTGGGGGCAGACCCCAAAATCCGCCAACTGCTTGGGGTTTCGGCCCACCCTGGGCTTCTTCCTACCCATACTCACCACTTGTGGCACCTTCCCAGAGCTGTATTTTCTCCGACCCGTCACCCCTGGTACTGCTCTGGAATCCTTCTAGTGTCTGGGCCGTTAGGCTGTCTCTGGGGGGCTGGTGCTCGACCTCCCATTGCTCTCCCAGGCTCGGCCCCTTCCGGCTGCTCGCGACCTGCTCAGATGCAGTAGGTGAGGGTGGGACATTCTCCCCTTCTGTCAGGCCAGCTGGAGTTTCTCCTGCAGGTGGCCTGGCTCCTCCTTCCTCTCCCTTGCTGTCCCTGCTGCTGGCATTTAAACACCTGGCACCCAGTTTGAGCATGCTCTGCATGGGCATGGAGGTGGGGCCGGCTGGCTGTGCCACTCAGCCGCAGCTCCGACCCAGTGGCGGGGGCTTTTCACCTCGTCACAGCCCCTAACTTCCAATGAAATCAATGAATGTTTAGTGCCTAAACATCTTTGAGGATCTGTGACTAGGATCCTAAGTCCCATTTTCAAAAGTCACTTAGGAGCCTAAGTTCTATTGGCTTTCCATGAGACTTAGTCTTCTAAGGCTATGTCTAGACTGCCACTTTTTATTGGAAAAAGGTACACAAATTGCACTCCAAAATTTGCGTACCTTTTTTCAAATTTTTTTTTTTGGAAGAGGTTTTTCCAAAATTTGGCCCATCTACACTGAAATGAGGAAGACAGGGCTTCTGAAAGAGCGCATCTGCTCTCCCAGCAAAAATGTTGGAAGAGCAGATGCATTCCCTGGACAGTATCCCGGAAAAACTCTGTAGTCTAGACATAGCCTCCATGACTAAGTTATTTTTGAAAAAGGGACTTTGTCCCAGATTTTATTAAAAAATACTTAAGCATTGTTCCACTCAGTTTTTCAAGATCTAAGTAGCACCTAAGAGCCTAATTCTCATGGAAAGTCAATGGATGCTCGTTTTGACCCTTTTCTTACAAGCTGATACGCATGGGTAGACTCTTGTGTCCATGTGTAGTCCCATTGCAAGGATCCTTTCACATACATTAATTTACAGGATTGGGCTTGTGTATATGTTGAAAGTATGACCTAAAATAGCAGTCACTGATGTCATAGAGACCTGGGGGGAGAGGAATTCCATGGAACTTTAGGCTGTGAGAGAAAATCTAGCAGATAGTTAGGCGTCTTCAGACTAGACATAATGTGAAGGTTGTTGTTGCCAAATACTTTACTGATAAAGGTTAGGGTAAAAATTCTGCCCTTTAATTTCTTCATCCTGTTGCAGTAGTTGCACAAGAAAACTGAACTGTCCAGCTGTTTTTGCTGGCACCCTAAATTCCTGGTCATCACTTTCTATTATTTTCCCCACATGTGTCTGTAACACAAAAGGGTACTGTGGATCCAGGGCAATGAGGGAAGAGGAGAGGATGAGGGAGTAAGGGAAATCCTGCCAAAAGAGAGAAACTGCTGCTGTGTTTTATTTAAATCAGTGACTACAATTTGAAAACAGTTCAAAGCCTGCCAGCTCTGGAGTTTGGTTAGTCCAGTGATTGCTGTTATAAGATACAATAGTGATATAGATATCTCAGAGCTCAACTAGATTGTGAAGTGTTGGTGGGAGGTTGATGAAACATCAAAGCAACTCCTTGCTAGCTGTGAAGGGCCCTGTCTTAAGTGGATTTAACTGGTACCCAGGCCATCCAAAATCACTAAACTGGGTTATTGGCCTATGTGTCCTTTAACTGGTAAGTGAAACCTTGGGCATGGATGTTTCTGTTCTGTGAAGTAGAGTTCAGTGGCTGTCTGACCTTTCGGTGTGACTGTGAAGAGTTAAAAGAACACTAATCGTGCAGTGCTGATGCCTTACTCTGCTGGATTTGCATCTGCAACCTGCTAACCTTCCAGATTACCCAAACATTACCTACTTGTGGAATAATGGAAATGGGACAAGATGGGTCAGCTCTCTGCTCCTCCTGGCTGCTTGTCTGGGACAGCCCCTTTCTCTATTTTTTAGTCTTTTCCCAACCCAATTAGAGCATCAGTCAGGAGGTAGGAGAGTTCTTCCTCTTGATGGCTGCCCTCTTTCTCTCTTCCCCTACCCTGAGAGAATAGAATACCAAACAATGCACTTCATTCTCAAATCTTGGTGATGTCTATGAGAATGCACTGCTCTTGTCACCCTGCAGCTGGTAGATAAAAATGGCTGCTAACCTAAATTTTAAGAACCAAATAATTTTTCAATCTTTTATAGCCATTTCCTTCTGGAGCCCAGTAGTGGCTTCTTCACCAGGTTTTGTTTTTTTTTTGTGGCAAATAAAGGAAACAAACAGATAAATTTAGTTACTGAATAAAGCAAACAGTGTCTGAAAACAATTGAAACACTAACTTTTAATTCATCTCCCTTATATAATTTGTTGTTTGTGTTTTCTCTTTTCAAGTCTGAACTCCAAAGATGGCTGCAGCCGCAGTTGCTGGAATTATCCCTGTGCTTCACTCACTTGCTGGTGATGAGACCAGTTATTACATAGGACGTAAGCTGTGGTTTGGCTTTTTAGGGTTATACACAGTGGTGATCTATGTGGAACGTTTGCCCTGGATCTCTCTCAATAGTGACTTTCAGTGCCATGGTAACATCTCTGAACCTTGCATGGGAGAGTGTTTTGAACAACATTTCAACAAGCCTATCATTGGGACCTGGTACTTGTCTTGTTTCCTTTTCCTTTGTGTATTTCTCCTGATGGAATTCTTTGTCTTTCAACTGAGGCACAAACAAACCAAGGTCAAAGCTGGGCAGGAAAAAGAAGTTGAATTGAGCTCAATGGTAGGAGTCCAGGAAGAAAGCCAAAGCCAAAAAAGTGTTCGCATTATAGATTTTCACATTCAGAAGTCACTTCTGTGCTTGTACCTTTTAAACTTCTTACTGCAGCTGGTTATCCAGTCTGTGTTCCTGTCTATTCTGCTCAATGATCACCTGCCACGGGTCAATAGCTCCTCCATATTATGTAGCACCAAACTCTGCCCAGGCCCTTACAACTGCCTGGTGATGGGATCAATGGAAAAGAGGATGTCAATTTACACTCTGGCTACACTGGCTATGTTTATTATTATCTTTTGCAGTGCATTTTTCATATATAGTATTCATCATTACCTGCTGAAAGGACTAGAAGAGCTGAGAGCTAGAGACTTGTGGCTGTGGGAAGTTTGATATTGTATTCAAAGCCACCAAATGGGTCAATTTCCACAGTTACTTCTGAATTGTAGAGAGCACATAAAAATCTTGGACTTTTTCCTTTCTCCTCTAATTATTTTTTTCTGATTTAGTGATACACAGAAGATATCTGCTTTTTTTTGATTAAATGCCATTGGGAATCTTATCAGCGTCTCTTGCTATTGAGTTATGTCATGTAATAAATTATGAAAATGGTGCAAGTTTCCATTCTGTACTCCAAATAAATTTTGTCCATATCCATTATCAAAGCACTATACCAGGATAGTAAAATATCACTGTGCATCTGACCATTGATGCTGATCGTCAGGTGCATAGTACAGTGATGATAGCAAATATGTCTAGCAGCTAGCAATTGGACAGTAGATGGGGAAGATTCTGAGATATTTCAGAGATTTCTTTCCCAGGTCTAGGGCTGGTGGATCCTGCTCAAATGCTTAGGATCTAACTAATTACTGTGGTACTTGTACCACAGCCCCACTAGACTTGAATTTACCCCTTTGGGTTTCTCAGAAGGAGAGGTGGCAGCAGTGGGGCCAGAACTGGGTCCAGAAGTCTGACGTTTGGAATCCAGTGCAACAGTGTGAACAAGCCTAAAACCAAATTCATACCTCAGGGGTTTAATTAAGAAATAGGAGAAGAAATTAAGAACAACTTTTTAGGTGGAGTCAATATATTGTTAATATGAATATAATATGACATCTATTAGGCTATGGAATAGGTATATTGTAATGAGAGTGAGGCATAAAGAAAAGAACAGCTCTGAAAAGTCTTACATAGGAAGACTTGGTAATGTGTGGTATGGATGAAAGAAGGTGGGCAGATAAAGTATGGATGAAAGAGGGAGGAAGGAGTGCAAGTTAGCCCCCCAGCGCCTGATAGGAATGCAAAGCTACACATGCCTTCGCAGGTTGTGCAACTCCCTCATTCCCTCATGTACTGTGTACTGTGGTGCTTCTGATAACAATACTAGCCATTCCCACCCAAGCACAATGAGATTCAGTCTGCTTGACTTCTCTTTTGTTTTATACACCTGTATTGTATTTCAAACCTAAGTAACTTGCTTAGCTCCATAGAGCAGATTAGTAACAGAGCCTGGAATAGATGCTAGATCTTTTGGTGATGGGCATATACAAAATGGATTAAGAGTTATTTAAACTAAGGGTCAAGGCTGGCATAAGAACAAATGAATATAAATGTATATAAATGAATATTATATAACATAGGCCATCAACAAGTTTAGTCTTGCAATTAGATAAAGGTTCCTAACCATCAGAGGAGTGATGTTCTGCAATAGCCTTTCAAGGGAAGTAGCGGAGAAAAATAATTTACCTTGTTTTGAGACTTGGCTTAATAAATATATTGATTGGGATGGTATGATGAAGTTGCCTATAATGATATATGTCCCAGCTGTGACTGCTTTTAGCAAATATCTCCAACAGCTAGAGATGGGATATTAGATGGAAAGGACCCTGAGACACTACAGTGAATTCTTTCCTGGTTGTCTGGCTGGTGGGTCTTGTGTAGATGCTCAGGATTTTACTGATTACTATATTTCAGGTAAGGAATTTCCCCCCAAGTGACACTGGCTGGCCGAGACTCAAGTGTTTTCTTGCCGTCCTCTGCTGCATGGAGCATGGGACACTTGCTGCTTTGATTTTGAGTAAATGGTGGATTCTATGTAACTTGAAGTCTTTACATCAAGATTTGAGGACTTCATTAACTTAGCCAGAGTTGCTAGGCCTATTATGAGAGTGGGTGGGTGAGGTTCTGTGGTCTGTGATGTGCAGGAAGTCAGACTGAATGTTCATAAAGATGTCTTCTGGTGTATGAAGTTGACTGGAAATGGTACTACTTCGTGGGGAGTAAAAAGGTCCACAGAAGAACCAGAGGTGGACCTGGGGATGCATGAAGCCCACCTCCTTTTTAAAGTAAGATTTCTTTGATATCTAGCACCTATGAAAGACACATGCTGAAATATTTCCTATCGAGTTCAGGCACCTAACTAAAAGTGACCTGATTTTTATAGGTGCTAAGTATCAACAGCCTTTGCTGATTTTTACTATACCATTAAGACAGAATTAATGTAAAGTTCAAAAATTCTAATATATTGCCACAGGAAAACGAAAAAAAACCAAACCCCAACCCACAACCACCAAAACCAAGAGATGTCGGAATGTCCTGAAAGGTTTCACCTTTGCAACACCTAAGTTCTCATTCCTCTTTAGCAGAAAGTTATATGTTGCCATATTCCACCCCTGCTACCCTGCTTTCACTCTTTGATGATGAAATTATAACCATTTCTTCAGATGGCATTCAGGAGGGAGTAAGGAAGGTTTATATCCATACATTGTGGGATAAAGAATATTTTCCTAATCAAATATTATTTTCCCAAGATTCTTGTTTTTTGAGCAGAGATTCATATTAGCAAGGCAAGATCAACTATGAAAGATCAATATGAATTCTACACTGGGTATTCAATGTGTGTTGGGAAAAAAAATCTATCCAGTTTTCAAAGACTATAACCACAGCACTGAGGTCCAGGGGTTATTTTGTTTTGTTTATGGCTGCATTTGTAGTGCTTAATATAGACGGTATAGCATTCTATTGTGCAGACAAAGTGGAAAATGAGTGGCATCAAACCATGCCTGTGATAAACTTCTCTCCCTTCAGTCTTCTGGTTTAACTACTACACTTGTATGTTAATTTCCAAGTAGTTAAATTATGTCTGTAAGCCTTCCTTTATTACCTGCTTTTCTGTTTTTGTTACCAGACTAATGCAGATTATCAAGGACAATTGTTTAAATTATAGATTTTTTTTTCTTTCTTGCTTGCTTTATTACTATAAAGCAACTTTAAAGACCTTTTATTTCTTCTGGTTGTTTAAAATGGCTCTATTAAAATATGATGTCTTAGATGTGCAGATATAATTATAACTGAGTGTAAAATTTTGTGGGCCTGGACAATACAAGGAGATTCTTAGAAACTCAATAAAATGGAAAGGGTCAGCAAAGGTTTAGTAGAATTTGATAGGAGGCCTCTTACAAATATCCAGATGAAATTACAGCCAGTTACTCTGTGAGGAACATTATTCTGTGATTTAAAATGAATAAATAAATAAATAAATAAATGAATAAATAAAATCTCTCATTCAGAATAAATGTTTGTAGCATAATGACCTGATTCACCCACAAAGAAGAAATAAATCAGACAGCTGAGAACAGAAGAGGGATTAATCTCAAAAGTTTGTGCTAGTTTTTGTTTCCCTGCCTTTCACTATTATCCAATGGGGGAAAAAAAAAAAGAACTAACCACTCTGTGTTACAGCTCAGATTGCATTGCTCAGAGAAAGTCTAGATGGGCAGGGGGCGGGGGAAAGGAGGAACAGTTGAGAGAGATTTTCTATTATTTAGAGACAGAGGAACTGACAGAAAATGGAGAGAAATGGAGCCAGTCCGTCCATCTCTGTCTCCTTGAGGCTTAGAACAGACACAGGCTAACAGTGACTGCATTCAGCTAAAGGACCACCGACAGCAACCTGAGTGCTGCATTTGATCATATAGGCATAACTGAGTGGGAGATTTCACTAGCTGCAGTCAGCTTAATGAATGAATAATTATGATCCTTTTTCAATTTCATATTTGATCTCTGGCATTTTCTGACCTGAATAGAAGGAAGTGATTACATTACTTTATACAGTAGAACGGTCTCTGCTCTAATCTGTTTGAAGTGATCACCTCTTGGCATGTGACGCAGGGAATTTGCTTTAATTCCACTTGCATACATTTACAGCTATCTGCCTGTATTATGGGGTTGTGGAGGCCATGTTCTGGAACTGCCTGGTATGAAGCCAGTCAGGACTCCGGAGTAGCATCCCTCCTCTGAGCTCACTGATGTCAGATCAAGATGCTCACTGAGTTTCTACCATCCTGAGTCCCTGTCCACACCATGTGCTCACTGCAGCAAATCTGCCCTGGCAGTGCTCCTAGGGAAACCAGAGGGCCCTGCACCCCAATTCTGCACTCAGCAGTGAGTCTCAGCCAGCTTTGTAAAACAGAGGGTTGATTAGTCGATAGGGGCACAGCGTAGAACAGAGCTTGTTAGCACAGAAACAGGAGCATTCAGTAAAATCCATCGGGGAGGGAAGGGAGCCCAGAGCCAGGGCTCTGGATCTCCTCTGTGCTCCAAGCAGCTGAGAACTGCCTCGCTTTCAGCTGTCTGGTCCCAGCTCTGCCCATTGCTCCTCCTTCAACCGTTGTCCAGCTTCCTGGTCAAAAGGTGTCACCTGGTCTCATCCCCCTCCTGGGCTCAAACCATTGTTTACATGCTGACAGCTGGGCAGCCTCACCGGTGTGAGCACCTCAGCAAAAAGTCACACACCTACTTCTCGTCAACATCTAGGCCTCGGTGAAGTCCCACGAGGAACTGAGTTATACCCAGTGTTAACAGAGGACAGAAAGACTCAGATGCAACATAACTAGGGCTACAGCTACACTGTAGCCTTCTTCCGGAAAAGCTTATGCAAGTGAAGCCCGGCGTGGAATATCACGGTGCTTCATTTGCATAATTAATTAGCATCCCTCATTAATTTGCATAATTAATTATAATTCCTCCTTTTTTTCAGGAAGAACGGCTCTTGCGCAAGAGGGGGTTTTTGTGCAAAAGCGGCTGCTAATCAATTATGCAAATGAAGCATGGTGATATTCCATGCCGCGCTTCACTTGCATACGCTTTTCTGGAAGGCCACAGTGTAGCCATAGCCTTGGTGAATAAAACCCCACTTTGTCACAGCTTGTATGTGTGAATTAGCTACTGCTACATGCAAGTGATTGTTGTAAAACAAATCAAATTGATTCCAGTGGTTTTGATTGACTGGATTATCATTTTAAGAAGTGTGAACATACCAATATACATTTGATACTAGATTTTAGAAGTTTGCTGCTGCAGTTACCACACTTTTCTCTTCAAAGTTAGACATAATGAGGAGAACAAAAGAACGGCCATACTGGGTCAAACCAAAGGTCCATCTAGCTCTGTATCCAGTCGTCTTGACAGTGGCCAATGCCAGA
The DNA here is from genome assembly GCA_032595735.1 of Pelochelys cantorii. Classification (NCBI taxonomy): domain Eukaryota; kingdom Metazoa; phylum Chordata; order Testudines; family Trionychidae; genus Pelochelys; species Pelochelys cantorii. The sequence continues at coordinate 68,149,959 of CM064328.1, forward strand.
TGCCCCAGAGAGAGTGAACAGAACAGGTAATCATCAAGCAGTCCCTCTCCTGTCATCCATTTCAAACCTCTGACAAACAGAGGCTAGGGACACCATTCCTACCCATCCTGGCTAATAAGTATTGATGGACTAATCTCCATGAATTTATCTAGTTCTTTTTTGAATGCTGTTAAAATCCTGGTCTTCACAACATCCTCTGGCAAGGAGTTCCACAAGTTGACTGTGTGCAGCATGAAGAAAAACTTCCTTTTGTTTGTTTTAAACCTGTTACCTATTAATTTCATTTGGTGAGCCCTTGTTCTTATGCTTTGGGAACAAGTAAATAACTTTTCCTTATTCACTTTCTCCATACCTGTCATGATTTTATAGATATCTATCATATCCCCCTTTAGGGCATGTCTCTATTACAGCATTATTTCAAAATAACAAGGTGAGCGTCCACACAGCGAGCCTGTTATATCAAAATCATTTCAGCACAGATGTGCTTATTTTGAAATTATAGGCCTCCAGGGCTTCTTAAAGCTGCTCTGGGGACCACTCTGTCCACACCCCCTCAAAACTCTATAGCTTCCCTTCTCCTGCAGGGTTTAAAGCTGCAGGCAGAAGGGAAAGGGCTTGTGGCACCACACCAGCCCTGCTAGCCCCATGCCACAGAGCAGCACCCTGCACTGTCTGCACTGCTGCCATGGCAGCTATCTTTGAAGCCCCTGGCAGGGGCAAAAGAGGGCCCTGTGCTGGATCTCACTGAGGTGTGGGGTGAGCAGTCCAACTTCCAGGATCTCTGCACCAGGTGCAGGTACACAGATGTCTGTAGCTGGATGGCTGTCAGCCTGACCCAGAAGGCCACAAACGCACGCTGGACCAGGTGCACGTGAAAATTAAAGAATAGCACCAGGCCTACACCAAGGCCAAGGAACAAAGTTCCTGCTCTGAAGGAGCACCCCCAGACCTGCCGGTTCTATTTCCAGCTGGATGCCATCCTGGGGTGGGGGCTGGTCACCTCCCCCACCTTCCCATCATAGACTCTGGCCTGGCCATGCCTGTCCTCAGCCTCCACAAGGGCAGGGCTGTGGATCAGGACAATGAGGAGGAGGAGGAGGAAGAACAGGCCAGCTAGGATATGATGCCTACCAGCCAGGAGGGTGGCCATCAGCCTAGATCCAGTACCCCCCTCGCAGGATATCTCCCAAGCCTTGGATGATGCCAGGGGAGGCACTTCAGGTGAGTTTCATTACTTCCCCTGTACACATGTGGGGGGAGGCAGCAGGCTGCGAGGGGCTGAGTGCTCCTTGCTAGGCCTTCTCAGCCTGGGGCTAGCACAACAGCCTGTGCACATGGAGCACCAGTTTGGAGCATCCAGTCCCATGAAGCTTCCACATAGGAACCCGTTGCTCTTTCTCACAAGGTTCCTACACGGGCCTGCCTTACTCCTGACTCCAGGGTGGGACACCTTCCCATGACAAGTCACCACTAAGGAGGCTGGGGTCACAGAGACACACAGCAGGGCTGCACACATCACATGGTCACGCTCACACTTTCCGGCAGCATCTGCTCCCAGTGAAGTGCGGCACGGCAGAGGACACTACTCCCCTGCATGGTAACCTGCCAGGGGAACCCAGAATCACTCTCCCCAGAAAGCGGCATCTGCCACTTACACATGCCTCCCCCAACACCCTCTTTCCTTTCCTCTAGCGTCCCATCTCACCTCCTGTCCACAGGCTCCTGGCCTAGCCAGCACCTTCCCAGTCCTCCTTGTCCCCGGGATGTGGGGGCAGTGAGGCTCCCATGGAACATCCGTGCCCCTGCAGGACAGTGCCCACTGTCTAAGCGACATATGGGCTTGCTCAAAGCACATTGCCATTGTCTCAACCAGGGCCTTTGGTGTGGTCTCAGAGATGCGGGCAGGGCTTCATGCACACTGTCTCCTGGGATGACTGTCCTCACTTTTCTTCACAGCTGGCCCAGCTGCGAGTGGGGCACGTGCAACACCTTCTGTGCCGTCCTCCCGACCCCATGAGACCTGCAGGCGCCAATGACCCCGTGCTGACCTGGTATGGGAACACCTCAAGTGCCTCTGTTCCTTGAACAGGAACTTCGAGGAGTAACACCAGGAGTGCTGGGCTGACCACAAGCTGAGGTGGATGATCTGGGAGCAGCTGTCCTGTTAGCACAAGGCCATGTGCTCCTCGATCGCCACTGCCATGGCAAGCCTGATCACAGCTATCAATTGGTTAGATAAGACCAGAGGAGGTAGTTTAAGGCTGAACCCTGTCCTCTAGCCTGGTGAAGATCCAATTAACAGCTAGGCCCCTCTCCAAGGTTTTCATCTTGTTGGCCAAATTTCTCCTTAAACACTGGACTTAGCATGTCTTTATAATATATTAAGTGACTTTATATGAAGCAGTTTACCCGCCTAGTACTCAAATAACTACTTTTAATGTTTTTAATTAACTCAACCTAAATCTTAAATAAGATAATGCTGATATTTCAAGGATCACTACAGATTTAACACAAACAACCCTTCTTTTCATGATCTTATTCGTTCTGTCTTTTTGGGTCTATCACTCATATTAACATCCAAACTCAATTTAAATATGTGTTTCACCCAGGCCCAATGTAAGCCTTTATAACTACAAAAAGCTTCAACAGGAGAGGCTGAGGGACTCCCCTCCCCCGCGCACACATCAGAATTGCCCAGTGATTAGGCCACTCACCTGAGAGGTCACAACGAGGTTTACAGGAGTGGTTGACAAAGGCTTCCCTTGTCGACCGATCCACGTCTTGACTTGTGCGCTGTGCCAACGATCAGCTGAGCCGGCACAGCGCGGTGGCCATTTTTATTTTAATGAAGCCGGGGATATTTAAATCCCGGCTTCATTGACTATGTCGGGTAGTTTAATTTACATGCCTCTGGCGACAGAGGCATGTAGTGTAGACATACCCAGAATGACCATCCCAGTTTTTTTAATTTCTCCTGATATGGAAGTTGTTCCATATATCTGATAATTTTTGTGGTCCTTGTCCGTAACTTTTCCAAATTCATTATATCTTTTCTGAGATGGGGTAACTATAACTGCATGCATTATTCAAGGTGTAGGTATATAATGGCTTTACAGAGTGGCATTATGATATTTTCTTTCTTATAATCTATCCCATTCCTAATATTCTATTAGCTTTTTTACTGCTCCTGCATGTTGAGCAGATGCTTTCAGAGAACTATCCACATTGACTCTACAATCTCTTCCTTGAATGGAAACAGCTAATTTAGATCCCACCATTTTCTATATAGTGCTGGGATTATATTTTGCAGTGTACATTACTTTGCACTTTGAAACTTAGTTTGGAACTTAACTTTCCCTTCCTGCTGTGACTGAAAATTCAGTGATACATCTCTCTGTTTTTATCAGTAGTTGTTGCTGCTATATCCTCGTGGGCTGCCCTACTCCATACCCCCAGAATGCCTGAACTTGATTAGGAAGATAAAGAAGAGGACATGGGAGGACATGTTTAGTGAGATCCAGTATGCCAGTGCTACATTGTACCATGAGCAATGAGCCTGGAGGGCTGATATGGCAGACATCATGGAGAAGGAAAGAGAGAATAGGAGAAAAACTGAGGAATTCAGCAGGAAAAATAGAGGGAGAAGCACCAGGACATAATGAATTTTCTCAACAGCAAACACAAATACACCAAAGCTTGGACTGACCTACAGGTCTAAAAATCCCTGACTCCACACCCTTTGCAGTCCTTGGAGAATTCTGTACTAGCTGCTTCCCACGTTTCATGTGGCATTATGGCCCACATCCTTATCTCTACTATACAATGCCAGGAGACAAAAAGGAAAAGCACAGATTCCTATACACTGAACCATGAGAATCACAGCTGGTGTACCTGTAGTTTGAGGGCAATACACTTGTGCACTGAAATGGACAAAAATGTTTACTGCCTTTCCAATTTCAAGTCCCAATCCATTCATTTATGTTTAAAGTTTTCATTGCATTGTCTGTTGTTTAGTCCGCTTTGTTTTTCTGCACTACTTTTGTCATGTGATAAATTTATAATTTTCAGAGAATATGATTATATTCCTTAGTTCACAACACACATTGCAGAATACATAGCGGTATTCAGAGCATACAGTGCTTGTAAATTTACAGCAATCATTACATAAGCTTGTGTCTGGCTTGCTGTTCAAAATCACCCCTGCCATCTACCCTAGTGAAATCTTCTATCCAGTTTGTCTCACAGATGTTATGCAAGACACAACAGACTATTTAACCACTAGGATATTTTACTTACTGAAATTCAATCTAATGAGTGTATATCACTAGCATTCCTTCAATCTGCCAAAGCACATTCAGCTGTCATTTTGTATCTGCTTAACTGGTAGTTGAATCTTTCCTTGTGCTATCAAAGCAGCCAATGTATGGTTTCATGAGCCAGGGAAAGACTGGGTCCTCCAGAGTCACTATTGGAATTTCAGCATCAACAATGGTAATCTGATGGTTTGGAAAGAATGTCCTTGCTTGTAGTTTTCCGAACAGGTCTGTGTTCTGTAGCCTATAGTGTGAGCCTGCTTGCTTGCCTATATACCTTTCTTATGGGTTTCTTATGGTTTTGATTATTTGTTTTATTATAATAGGTTATAACAGGTTTATATTATACTACGGGCCACATCCAGTATGTTGAGCTAAGGCTAAGGTAGTGTGTTTGGGACCTTTCATCTAGATAGGTGGAGATGAGTTAAACATGAGTTAAATATATAGTGTTGACCTTTAACATGGATAGATAAAGGAAGTGCTGAAGCTGGTTGATATGGGGGGCTTCCTCAGTTCACACTCTCTTAATCTTAACTGGTGCTACCTATGGTGTACTGTGCTTTGCATCAACACAAGAACTCTTGGTGAGTACATCCAGCACTGACACAAACAGCCAAGTGCACATGAGCATGAGAGATATACTAACTTTCAGAGAGATAACCACATTAGTCTGTATCCACAAAAACAAGGAGTCCTATGGCACCTTAAAGACTAACAGAATTATTTGGACATAAACTTTTGTGGGCACAAAACCACTTAATCTGGCAAAGTGGATTGTTGCCCATACCCAAATAAACGTTATTCTAACTTTGGTGATTGTATGCTGATGTAACTTGCATCGAGCAAAGACTGTACTGTACACATGACATTAAATAAATGTAGTGCTATGGTCCTATCTGTAGTTTAGCTGTTACATCAGAGACAAAGCCTGAGAGACCATCAGGAACTGTAATGAGAAAATACACCTCTATGACACTGTGTGTAATTCTCTAACTAGCTGTGCTTATTTTTTTAGCATTCTGGAAGTGGGAAGGTGCAGGCATAGATGGGAGAACACTTTGCAGGAGAAAGGGTTTGACTTTTTTGGATTCAGTTTTGCAAAGTGCTGAGCATGGACGTCATTGTGTGCTCAGTACCCACCAGGATCAACCCCTTTATAAAACACATGATTGATATGTGTTATAAATATCTATTAAATGTTATAGAAGGTTAATAACACCCAGCCATATCACTCATTTATTAAAAGAAACCATTCACTCATAGGCTGATCAGAGGTGAGAGAGCAGCTCAACTGTAATCTTAGATTGATGACACTTCTAAAAATTGTTCAAGCATGTGTGCAAGAATCTGTCAGAATAAGAGCTCATTAAATGAGAAAGTAAAAGACAGGTAACTTTTATAGTACACAAAAGTTATGCACATGCATACATGTGCTTTGTTTAGTCCCTTCTTTCTAATAGGTAAATTATGTAGAATGAAAGTCGGTTCACCATTTTTGCACTAGATTGTCTGGAAAAGAAATCTGCCAAGCCAGGTATTACTGCTGCTACACCAGACTGGAATCTGTTATCATTTAACACCACTTTGGCATCCATGAAATTCCATTATCTTCAATGTTATGTTACACCACTGTAAGCGAAGACCTGTGTGAACAACAGGAGGTATTCTCACATCACCCATATTTATGTATGTAACCTGGAATTCTTTGAGGTTGATATTATTGAAACTGGAAGGGAAATTATTTCACACTTTTGAAAGTGTGTGCCTAAATGTAGGCCCTTATATAAGTGGCCTGATTTTCAAGGGCACTGAATGCCCACAGTTCCCCTAAATTTAAGGTTGTGAATTAGGAAATGTTGGCATTAACCCCCCTTTTTTAGATTGTAAAGTACTATGGCAGGGGTGAGTAATAAGTAGCCTGTGGGCCAGACACAGATCATCAGGGTCAGCCTCTGGTAGACTGCCAGATGCTTTATTTACCTGAGCATCTGCAGGTATGGCAGGTTGTGATTTGCCATTCCTGGCCAATGTTTCTCGCAGCTCCCATTGTCTGGGAATGGTGAACTGTCACCAATGGGAGCTGTAAGTGACCGTGACTGTGGAGGCTCAGGTAAATAAAGAGTCTTGTGTCCCTCTAGCAGCTAACCCTTGTGAACTGTGTTTGGCCTCTGGCTGCTTATTGCACACCCCTTCACGTGGAGGTGGTTACCAAAACAGACATTATGTTTGATGGACATTCTTAATGCTATATATTTGAGAGACTTTGTTTGTCTATGCATCTGTCTGTCAGTTTGTTCAAGAACTCTTCCTAAATGGTAAGAGCCAGGACCACCAAATTCGGTATGTAGTTTCCTCTTATCATGACTTAAAGCAAAGTAGGAGTTTGATTGTGCCAGGAAAATGGGATGTGGCTGGAATGAGCTTGGTTCTCATAAAACTATTCAGAAAAGAGACAGAATCACCAGGCAGGTAAAAGAGGCTGGCTTGGGATGTGCGCCTCCATCTGTGACTACCCCAACTCTGAGCCTCCCACCCTCAGGTCCCTTTTAGGGAGGGCAGGGGTTCTTTAGCTCCCCCTGCAATTAATATGGCTGTTTCCTTCATCAGAGAGTGAGGTCAAAGTGCACAGTTTGCTGCATCCTCACTCTGGCAGGGGAGCACAGGGTGCAGATGAACCTGAACCTGCCTCAGCTGGGGAACTCCTCCCCCGGCTGTGCCTTCTGGAGTTGCAGTGGCCATGGAGAAGTGCTTCTCATCTAATTCAAGCTGTTGTGGTGGGAGAGGGCTGTGGTTATCCTCTCTCCCCAAAGCAGCCTGCATACTGAACACTTCATCCCCACCCCCACCCCAGAGCAATGATTTAAATGAAGAAAAACAAAAATTAATTGAGTTAAGGACCCGAGCAATGCCGGGTAAATGTGCTAGTATTGCAGAACGAGGACCTTCACTGTGGAATGAGCTGTTTGATGATTGTTACATTTTAACTATGTGATTGTTCCACTGAATGATACAGTAAAGGAGATAAATACACCCATATTTGTATTTTTTTCTAAACTTCTTAGTTGATTATGTTTATTGTTTAATAATCACTCGTTGGAACAAGTAAACATCTAATGCAGAGTGCCTTTTGAACACACAAAAGACAGAACTATGTAGCACTTTAAAGACTAACAAGATGGTTTATAGGTGATGAGCTTTCGTGGGCCAGACCCACTTCCTCAGATCAATATGTGGAAGAAAATCGGCACAACCATATATACCAATGTGATACAATCGGCACAACCATATATACAATGTGATTGTATCACATTGTATATATGGTTGTGCTGATTTTCTTCCACATATTGATGTGAGGAAGTGGGTCTGGCCCACGAAAGCTCATCACCTATAAACCATCTTGTTAGTTTTTAAAGTGCTACATAGTTCTGTCTTTTGTTTCAGCTACACCAGACTAACACGACTGCATCTCTATCACTTTTGAACACACAGGCTCTGATGCTGTCCTTCATCTTGTGCAATGAACTTCACCTGTACTAAGAGGGTGAAAAATGTTACTGTTTGTTACCCCAAAAAATTCCCACTGGAGACCACCCAGGGATACACTTGCATGGGTTTATTGCCACCAAAGGTTTAAACTAAAGAAGATACAGAGCTATCTCTCTCTCTCACATACAAACAAGCACACACACTCCTCCGTTCATTCACTCATTCGCACACATTCATTCCTGCCATCACACACTTACACAGGCATATGGGTTGCAGAAGCCAAGGCATGTAGATCTTGGAGGGTCTGTCTGCTCATCATGGGTGGGGAGCTGGTCAGGAAAGAGACTTGGCTGTAGACAGAGGTGCTTCTCAGGAACAGGGAAAGAAAAAGAGAGTCTCACATGTGCTCCCTCTCCTGTATATTGTGTCTGTATGGCCCCTGTGACTCATCCACCTCGTCACCAGGGACCATGCCCAGACTTCCCTTTATCCAGCAAAGCAGCAGTCTCTGATGACTCATCACCATGTGCTCCAGCTTTAGCCTTGCAGCTTCAAACAAAAACACAAACACACACATACACACTCATCACTCAGGGAAGAATGCAGTTTAGAGCAAGTTACAAGCAAGGTGGCCAAGAGTTACAAAGATTACAAAGTTGCAGCTTACAGTAAGTTTCTGAGAGTTACAAAGATTACAAAGTTTTACAAAGATTACAGCAAGTTGCAGGGTTTGACAAAGGTTACAATGAGTTTCAGTTTAAAATCTTAGACCTTATAGTTAGTGTATTTCCAGAAAATGCATGTGTAAAATCAAGTAAGCTCAGGCAGAGGCTTTTTTTTTTTTAATGCAACACTGTTCTGATTTGCTTCACACTTTGCACATATATAACTGACTACACAAAGTGCAAGGCAGTGGAGAAATAGACCCCATATGCCTACTTTCTCTTCCTTAGTACTAGAAGCTAAAAACAGACCAATTCTTGGGACCCTTTGTGCATACAAGTAGAGGTACTCTGTGTGTCCATAGATTTCACAGCTGTTTACAAAGGAAGTCAGCAGCATGAATGCTGAAAAATCCAGAACGTAGACATTTGTGTGAAGAAAATATAATGCCAACTTTGATGGTATTGGTATATAAGTAGTTTCAAAAAGCTAGCTTTCTAGATTCTGTTCTGCACATAGAATGTTAAAATACACTCTGAGGGACTCCAGGAGTGATTCCAAAGTTAAGACCACTCACTTTTATCAGCTCAACTCCATTTTAGTGAGAACAAATATGCCTCATAAATAATGTTACATCAGCTATTTCTAGAACCTCAGAAGCAAATGTATTCAATAGCTTAGAGCTATAAGAAATTGAAAAAAATCTTTTTAAAAAGTCATCAGAACATGGAAGGGCTCCTGCCTCAACACTTCTGAAAATTCTTATTGAGTGCCAGCCCTTTCAGAAGTGCTCAACTCACAGGGCACTGAGTGGACCTTGGCAGGATCAATCAGGGTCTCTCTCAAATATGATAATGCACTTTTACAAATCGAGTTAGCTAATATGATTTTGAAACACTCCTTACCTCCCACTGTGGATAGAGTGTAACAGCTTTAGAATCTCTTAACTTGTCATGTTGCAACCGAGGGAGAAGCATAGACTCTAACATAATCAACAATCACCATTTTTACATTTTAAACTATGTCTGCACTAGATGTAAACTGGCACCACAATTGGGATTGCAGCATGTGTTGACATGCCTGAGCTAATTTTGATCTGACTACCTCTAGTAACAAAAGACTAAAGATTAAATAAGGTTAATTATGATCAGATGCGTAACATTATTAATATTAACAGCAAAGAGGAAGGAACACAAGCCAGTATAGAGAAAGAACAGGGTAAAATATTTAGATAAGTTTGATGTATTCAAGTCAGGAGGACCTGATAAAATTGACCCAAGGGTACTCAAGGAACCAACTGAAGCAATATCGGAACTGCAATTATTTTCAAGTACTCATGAAGAATGGATGGTTTCTAAGTGGTCTGAAGAAGGGTAAACATAGAAATCATCTTTAAAAAGGAAAAGGAAGAGGACACAGGGAATTAGAAACCTCTCAGCTTAACTTCAGTGTTTGGAAAGATACTGGTACAAATTATTAAACAATGAATTTGTAAATACCCAGAGGGTAATGTGGTAGTAATGAATGTGCAGTATGGATTATGAAGAATAAATCATGCCAAAGCAAACTAATTTCCTTCTTTCACAGAGTTATTAGCCTAGTGAATGGGGTGCAGGGGGTGGGAGTTGGGATGGGAAAGCAGTAGATGTGATATATCTTGAATTTAGTACGGCTTTTAACACAATACTACATGACAGTCTCATAAGCAAACAAGGGAAATGCGGTCTTCATGAAAATTACTACAAGGTGGGTATGCAACTGGCTAAAAGACTGTACTAAAAAATTAGTCATCAGTGGTTTGCTCTTAGGCTGGGAGGATATATCTACTATGTGGGCTGGTGAGACGTCCCAAATATGTCCTGGGTAAAGAACTATTTAACATGCCTAAGAGCATCCCTATTCAGGATGGCAAAGGATGCCCTAGTTTCTAGCAGTGAGTTTCAGCTGGCTTGACCATCTCAGTATAGCTCAGCTTACTATTGTTATAGTCTAGGGTGTCATGTAATATGACATTGGAAAACTAATAACTCTCTTGCAATTAATATTCTTGTATTATGTAAGAACAATCAAATCCCAAAGACCTATATAGATGTGCTAGATTTAAGACTAATGTATTTAAACCAGGTTTATCAGATCCTTTGTCCAGACAAAGGAATGTGGTTCCACCTCCTTGAATGTGAACTGAGCAAGGTGTGACCAAAGACAAAGAAAAGTATGCTTACATCTTGGGCAAATAAAGCCATGAGGAGAGCAAGTGGGGAAGAAGTGATCATTTTCTCAATGGAGAAATCTAGATTGCACCCGAAGGAACTCTTCTTGCCTCTTGAAGCAAAATCAATGAATTTTGAGAAATATACTTTCCAAATATAGAGTAGACTATAAAGGGAGAGGCAGAGAAGCCCTAAATTATCTGTCACCTGAGAAGACAAGGAAAACCAGAGACTTGGACTCCGTGCAGATCCTGACTAATTGCTAGTCAGTTATGGCTGGAAAAGGAAGATTGGTGAAGAAACCTATACACAAAGTTTAGCTTGTTAAGTTAGGTCTTGGCTATTAGAAAGGGGTATTTTTACTTGTGTTTTCTATCTTTATTCCTTAAATCTGAATTCACTTAAAACCTCTCCCCTTGTAATTAAATACTTTGGTTTTACTTTTTAACTAAACCAATCCAGTGATTTGACTGAGCTGAAGTGATTGTTAACTCCAGTGAAGATAATAAACTGCTGTTTCTATCTCTTTAAAGGAGTAATGAACTTAACATGTACAGGAAAAACTTTAAAACCAACAAATAGACTAGTAGCACCTTAAAGACTAACAAAACATGTAGATGGTATCATGTACTTTCGTGGGTGCAACACACTTCTTCAGATGACAGATAGCTGAAGAAGTGGGTTGCACCCATGAAAGCTCATGATACCATCTACATGTTTTGTTAGTCTTTAAGGTGCTACTAGACTATTTGTTTTTTTAAGTTTTTCCTGTTCAGACTAACTCGGCTCCCTCTCTGAAGCTTTCAATATGTACAATGATAGGAGCTGTGCATTTCAGAGAGTCATGTCTGAGGAATTTGGGCAGGTGTTCATTGACTGCCACTTGAGAGGCAAGGTCTGGGCTGGAAGACGTCTGAAAAGTTTGCTGACAAGATAGAAAAGCTGATGTGTCAAGGAGTCTTGCCAGCAAATTTTTCCATATGTTAGCTGTATCAAAGTTTCCATGTACTGAGATGAGTCTGAGAGGAGTAGCACAGTGTCTCAGAGTTCTAGGTATTTCAGTAGCTTGTCACAAGAATTAGACAGAATTAGAATTCAAAATGACCTCCATAAATTAGAGAATAGATTTGAAATCAACAAAGTGAAATTCAGTGAAGACCAGGGTAAAGCACTATGCTTAGGAAGGAAAAGCAAACACATTAATGTAAAATGGGGAATGAATGGCTAGGCAGCAATACGGCATAAAAGGGTCTGAGAACTATAGTGAAACACAAATTGAAATCTAGTTTTAGGCTCCACACTTTAAGAAGGATGTGGACAAATTGGGAGGAAACCCAGACGAGAGCACAAAAAGAGATAAAAGGTTTTGAGAACCTGACTTGTGGGAAAACATTAAAAAAAAATCAACCTGTGCATGTTGAGAAAAGAAGACTGCAGGGAGCAAGGGGGCTGATAACAGTTTTCAAATGTGTTGTAAAGAAGACAGTGATGAATAATTCTTCATGTCCACAGAAGGTAGGATGAGAGGTAATGGGCTTAATCTGCACCAAGGGAGGTTAGATATTAGTAAAGACTTTCTTTCAATAACATTAGTTAAGTACAGGCATAGACTTCAAGGGTGATTGTGGAATCTCTGTCAGTGGAAGTTTCTAAAAACAGATTAGAGAAAAATCTCTGAGGGGTGGTATAAGAATACTTGGTCCTGATTCAGTGCGTGTGTGGTCCTGATTCAGAGTGTGTGTGTTTGTGTAGGGGGGGGGAGTGTAGATGACCTCTTTAGATCTCTTCTATCCCTGTATTTTTATGTTTCCATGATTCTGAGTCCTAGTGTTAAAGCATATTTAAAATCATACTAGCTAACTCAAGTTAACTAAGTGAATTTAAAAGAGGACTTTTTGTCACTATTCAGACAGATGCAGGTTTTCTGAAAAATCCCCTAAACATACTGTTGAGAATCACAAGATGCTGCTCTTACATATAATCTTACAAGTTATCTTTCTTAGCATATAAGCTGTGTTCCATTTTAATGAAATGCTGTATTGTTGGTTGTCTTTGTGGGGAATTGTTCCAAACAACAAGAAAGTTTGCCTTCTTCTTTAATCTCTTTAATCTCTCCCAGTTACTTCTGGGAACAAGCCTTAGTATTTTGGCTAGGATTTCAAAAAGTTGGTATTGCCTGCTTGACGTTTATGACCATTTTTATTCAAGGACTGATATATATAGTGTAAAAAAACTAAAGTGACAAAGAAAAGACTGTGATATCACAATTTCTGGTCCAGCTGGAAACCACCCTGAAAAACCCTAACATTGTCTATCACTCATTAGAGAGGTGACAATATATTATGTCCAATTTGAAGGAACAAACTTGCACCTATACAGACATTGGAAAATCCCAGCATTTTTGTCCCATGTCTGTTTCTCCACCTGTGAAAGGGGAAAATTGTGAAAGGGTCAGAGCTTGTTTGAGACAGGGACAACATATAGTTTTTTACTTTTCTCTGAGTCATTTCCACTAATGTTTTATTGTGCTTTCCATTGCTCACTCCTGATAATGGTAAATTAAACATGTTATTGAAAAACCTGAAAAAATTTAGCCATTTGCATTGTCTGAACATTTTGACTTGATGTCAGAGACATGCAGATGGCAATGTGTTATCTTCGAGAACATGAATATATTCACAAATAAATAGTTATAGTATGTGTGAAGTAATCATCACAACTGTGGTTCAGCTGTTTATGCAGGACCGGCCTGCAGTCTAAAAGTCCAAATACTAGTGATTTAATGTTGGCCTTGTCATGGTATTACATGGTCTACAAGGTGTCTCTTTGTGCCATCCTAATACATACTGCATAATACAAATTAAACAATGTAATGGAATAAAATGGCTGACATCCAAAGTTTGGGATACCTTCTATTTGAAAAGAAAGTATCCTATTCATGCGAATGGCTCATAGTCATGAAAGACATAAGCCCAGTGTAAGGTAGATTTTTAGTGTAGGTTACATGGAAAATTATGCAATATAGTTTTCCCTTCTAATGTGAACAAACTCTGTATTCATCAAAACAGGTTTCTTGGCACACAGAATGCTATTCAGTAAGCACACTGGGGAGGAAAGAGGCAAGCCAAAGCAGAAGTGAAGAATGAGTAGGGAATAGGCACTACCATAAATGAGCCAAGAATGCTGATTTATTATGGAAAGATGTAGATCATTTAAAAAAAAAAAAGCTGCCCAAGTTAAAGCTGCTTCAGAGGTGCATAACCCAAGCTGCCACTGCCTTGACAGCAGGATAGAAAGAATGTGTATGCAAAGATTAATTGTTCTTGAACAACTTCTCTGATGCGCTGGTGAGCACACAAACAGCCTTTCTTATAACCACAGGGATGCAAGGTCTTATAAAAGTCTTGCTATTTTTCTCCTTCTGAACAAACATAATCAATATACTGTGACCTCTGCAAGGTGAATTTCAATTTCCATATATGCTTGAGTTTCTACTTCCTTTCCTCACAGTCCAAGGGCATTATGAGTTATGGAATGTAGGATCCCAATCCACACACCCAGGCTACGTCTACATTGGCGCGATCTTGTGCAAAAGCTCTTTAACGCAAGAGTTCTTGCATTAAAGTAGTTGTGCAAGAGAGCGTCTGTATTGGCCGGGACTCATCGTAAGAACGATGCGCTTTTGTGCAAGAGAGCGTCTACATTGGCGGGACGCTCTTGCACAAAAGCAGGAGCCCGGAACCATTTTGGAGAGGGCAAAAGGGCATGAGCCCTTTCTGGGGGCGGGGGCTGGAGCTCCTTTGAGACACGTGCTTAAAGGGATCTCCCTGGACAGCCGTTTCTCTCCTGCTGCGAGCTTTAGTACCTCTTGCAGGGACTGACAGCCGTAGCAGTTCTAGTTGTGGTTGCCCTCTGCCTTGTTGGACACCACAGCTTGTGCCTTAGTGCCATTTGCTGATTTTTTTGACCTCAGCTCTTTTGTTGTGCCATGGAGCCAGGGGTGGCCTTGTGCCTGCTCTGGCCCCTTCTGGCCATTTTGGAGTGCCTGCAGCTGCTGCTCCATGCTGCTGCACTCCTCGTCCAGGACCTCGAGGTCGCTATGGACTCCCTCACCAGGGAGGTGGTGGCATCCCTGTGGCATCCCCACCCCACCGTGGAGAGGCCCTTGTGGAGACTGGACACCAGTACCGAGTGGTGGGACCGGCTGGTCCTGGGGCAATGGGACAACCAGCAATGGCTCTGGAACTTTCGGATGCGAAAGCAGACGTTCCTGGAGCTGTGTGCCTGGCTTGCCCCTGCGCTCCAGACAAGCACCACCCGGCTGCGGGCACCCATTTCTGTGGACAAGAGGGTCGCCATCGCCATATGAAAGTTGGCCACCCTGGACAGCTACCGATCGGTGGCACACCAGTTCAGGGTGGGCAGATCGACCGTCGGTGCCGTCATCATGCAGGTAAGTCCTGGGTGGGGGGGGGAGGGTGCTGCACTCCATGCCCGGGGCAGGCAAGACTCCAGGCTGGGGTGATGGGAAATGCCCGTCACCCAGGGGTTTGGGCTGTCCCTCCCTTGCACAGGCCTGCTGGTGGGGGTGGGGGGGTGGCCCGTGGGACGAGGGGGCCCTGGTGTGTGTGTGCGTGAGGACAGAGGGCATCACGGGGGGGGAACCCCCAAGGGAGCACGCACTCACCCTGCCTTATGTGATGCGTTCCCCTGTGTTTCTGTGCACCCTTCTGCAGGTCATCCATGCCATCAACGACGTCCTGCTCCAGTGAGTCATCCGCCTGCGGGAAGTGGAGGCTACGGTGGCCGGCTTCGTTGCCCTGGGGTTCCCCAACTGTGGGGGAGCCCTGGATGCAACCCACATCCCCGTCTGTGCCCTGGAGCATCGAGCGGCCCATCTCATAAACCTCAATGGGTACTTCTGCATCATACTCCAAGCCCTCGTGGACCACCATGGCTGCTTCATGGACATTTATGCGGGCTGGTCCGGCAGGGCACACAACGCCCACATTCTCTGACACTCCGGCCTGTTTGGCAGGCTGGAGGCGGGCACTTTCTTCCCCCAGTGGGAATTTACTGTTGGGGACATGCCCACGCCCACATGTATTGTGGGGGACGCGGCCTACCCCCTGCTGCCCTGGTTAACGCGGATCTACATGGGGCGGACAGAGCATGACCGGGCACGGTTCAACGACTGCCTCAACCGGGCCCGCAACGAGGTGGAGTGCGCCTTCGGCCATCTGAAAGCCCGGTTTCGCTGTTTGCTCACCCGTCTTGAGATGGGTGAGCGGAACGTCCCCGAGGTAGCGGCTGTGTGCTGTGTGCTCCACATCGTGGAGCGGAAGGGGGAGGCCTTCCTCCTGGCATGGATGGCAGGTGAGGGCCAGGCCTTTGAACAGCCCCACATAGCTGCCATCTGCCAGGCGCACCATGATGGGGTGCGCATACGGGAGGCCGTGACGAAGATGTTCTTCCAGGCCCCACAGTAGGGTCGCCTCTGTCTCCCTTTATATCTCCCTCCCATCCCCAACCCTTCCCTCCTCCCCTCCCCTTACCTCCCAATAAACAACACAGTGTTTTTTTTAAAACAACATCTTGAACTTTTTATTTACAATGGGGATATAGGGTGGGAGGTGGGAGGGGGCTCTGAACTGGGAGGGGGAGGAGGGAGCTACTGCTGGGAGGGGTGGCCCCTGCGAGCGCCTCTACAGGGGCAGACCACTACATGTGGTTCAGGCCGCATCAGGGCAGGCAGCACGGGGAGGTGGGCAGGATGGGGTGCATCAGGAGGGGGCATGGCGGGAGGAGGAGGGGGCACGGGCATTGGCATGGGAGGGATGGCAGGTGCATGGGGCAATGCCATGCCATAATGCACAGCATGCCCAATGTGTGCAGTGAGGGCGGTGATGGCATCGCCGATGCGCTTGCACTGAGCCTGGAAGCGGCCCCAGGCCTGCTGGCACCACTTCAGGTCCACATCCACCCGGCCTGTGATGGCCACCTCAATCCTTTCGACAGGCCTGGACGTGCCGCCAAAGGAGCTGGTCCCACTGCTGGACCCACCGGGTTGGTGCCTGGGTGGTTGGGGGTGCTGCCTGCTGCTGCAGGGCTGGAGGGTCCCCTGCTCCTGCTTGGTCCCACTGCAGGGAACAGAGGAAAGGATGGGTCAGTCAGGCAGCCCAGCCACTGTCCCCACACCCCATGCCCTCTGCCCCTGAGCCCAGGTGACACCACAGTACTGTGGCTTGGGCCCACTTGTTCCCCCCCGTGTTGTATGTTTGCATACAGGACTGCCCCCGGAGTAGGGTGCTCCTCCATGCATTGTAACCACCGGTCTGTGTCCTGGCCCCTTGGGGGGGGGGGAGCGGGCATGTGTTTTGTTAACCTGTGGAACTCCCTGCTGGAGAGGCAGTGAGGCTTTGGGCTAATCAATGGTGTTTGACAGGGAGCAAGATGAATCCCCACACAGTGCCTGGGAGCACATATGGCAGACATGGTCTGGGCTCTCAGATCCCCATCACGTGGATGTCTCCTGGACGGAGCCAGGGGTGATGGGGGAGTGTACCATCCTTGCAGCGAAACTCAGGTGGCCCTAGGGCCAGCCCGTGCGCTTCCCCCCTCCCTCTCCCGCTAGCCCTCACACATGTAGCCCAGGGACATGTGTGGCCGCAGTGGGGACTTCCCTCAGGGGGCCAGCCAAGGCACTGGGAGCAGGCGAGGGGCTCACCAGTTTTCCAAGGAGCAGTTGGCTGTGTCATACAGCCAGGCATGAACAGTGTGCTGTCTGTATGCTGCACCCTTTGAGAGGTGTGGGCTCTGGCCTGAGCCCCTGGGGGCCTGGCTGGTTCCAGCCAGCATCCACCCTTCCCCCCTGGTCCGGATGTGTGTGAGCAGCACGGTCCCAGGCGTGCCCTGGATCTGCCTGCCGCGGCCACATGCCACTCGGTCACCAGGCTGCATGTGGTTGCACGTGCTGCATACTGGTATGGTACACAGCGTGCAGCTCACACTGCCTGAGTGACGCTCCCTCTCCCTCTCCCTCTGGGCGCCTGGCTCCCCCCGCCCTTGTGAGTGCAAAGTGCAACACTCACCAGTGGATCCTTCCCCGGCCTCTGATGATGCACGGGAGACGTCCGGGCTGCCTGACAGGACTTCGAGCTGGAGGGTGACACTGCTCCCCTGGTCCTCCTTGTCGTCCTCCAAGCCGGTGGGCAGCTCTGCCTCGTCCCCCGCCTTGCTGGGCCTGGTGATTGGGGGAGCGCCTGCTGGTGTCAATTGGCACCGAGGGTCCCTGGGGTGCCGCCTCTCCCAGGATGCCGTGGAGCCGCTGGTAATGGGGGCAGCTGTTGGCTCCTGCCCCCTGGCCCTCAGTGGCCCAGACATAGCCCAGGCACAGCTCCTTCACTTTAGCCTGGACCTGTTCGAGGGTCCGGGCTGGATGGCCCTGGTCAGAGAGTGCCTGGGCCATGCGGCGGAAGATGTTCGCATTTCTCTGACAGGACCGTGGGTCGTGGAGGGCCTCTTCCTCGGCCCAGAAGTCCAAGAGGGCCTCGATCTTCCCTGGGGACCAGGAAGGGGTGTGCCGCTTTGTGCCCCTTGGGGCCTCCTACGCTGGGGGTGCGGGTTGCTGCTCTCCCCCCTGGAGTGGCCACCCTGGGTGGTCTGGTGGCTGACAAAGGAGCAGAGCCACACAGCAGAGCTCGTTGGCAGAGGTGCTTCTGCCACGTGGCCTCTGCAGGCTGCGTGTGCCTTTAAGGGGGCTCAGTTTACCAGGAAGTCCGGAGTGGTGCCTGCGCGTACGGAGCGTCCAAGTGGCCACTAGGGCTTTCTTCCATTTGGACGGCTCTTGCGCAAAATCTCTTGGCTGCCTGTCTACACTGGCCTCTTGTGCAAGAACAGTTGTGCAAAGGGGCTTCTTCCTGAGCGGGAGTGTCAGAGTTCTTGCGCAAGAAGCCCTGATTTCATACATGAGAACGTCAGTGTACTTGTGGCCGAGTAGACAGGCAGCAAGTTTTTGCACAAAAGCGGCCGCCTTTTGTGCAAATTTCGCCAAAGTAGACGTAGCCCCCAAAGTTTTATTAGGGTGTAAAGCAGCTGGTAGTGTTTAATGACCGTCTGCTGCACCAGTCCCAGCCTTTGAAAGCTAATTTTCCTCATATTGCTTTACTGTCTCACTGTTCACTTGTAGATCCCGTCCATCTCTCTCTCTCTCTATCTGTTCTCCCTGGTCTGATACCTAGATTGTATGCTTTTTTGGGCAAGGACAGACTTTTTGTTCTGTGTTTGTACAGTGCCAAACACAATTTGTTCCTGGTCCAAGATAAGGACCCATAGGTGATATTGCAATACACGTAATTACTTCTTTTAACAACTAGAATAATTTTAAAACATGGCCATCTTTTCTACTGACTTGATCCCAGGACATGGAAACAGCAGATATGGAGATGGTTTAGGCCTGTCTCCTCATGACAGTGCTATAGTTGAGATCACAAGAGCTGTTTATGCTGCAGTCCCTGCAATGTAAGTGAAGAGGGCTGTCCATAGAGTGCCCCAGTGAGTTATCCTCAGTTTTGGAATTTGTTCCTGCCCCCAGTCCACAACACTCTTCTTCCTTCTTTTATCAATCTGAGGACTTTTATGGGTATATAATTGGGCAGTCCTTTGGTTTCATGTAGTGTGTTTTAACTTATGCAGTAGATGTTCAGAGCAGAGGATGGGCACTATAGATGTTCTCTTACATCATTAAAAGAAGATCTCCTTAGATCCTGTTTGAAAATTCCACATTGATTTTTGCACTTACCCTTCCCATTTTTGGCTCTTTGGATCTTCCTTTACCGATTCTCCATTGGCTCCATTTTCAGGAACTCCAGCCCTGTGCAGACAGCCAACAAATGGCTTGTGCACCACTTAAACTTCTGCTAACTCTTGGCACATGTGTGTTTCATCCCTTCTCGCTTCTAAGTTATACCAGGAATCTCTCTATTGCTCCATAAAGTCTGTATGAATTGAGGCTCTGTCCCTTTGCAGCACCTATCTTTCACCTCACATCCCCTAAGTGCTTAGCAAAATAACTTCTTCTGGCACATGGCTCTTTATCATGGCACCAGCATCTGGAGACCTCAAGTGTGTTCACCCACCATTAAAGTGATAAAGAGGAGAGACCATAACTGTGTGCCACACTGTTCCTGAGCTCCATAGGGTCAGGATAGGAGCTCATGTAGCCCCAGTGATATAAGATGTTAAGTTAAACAGCCCATCACCACAATATATCCTGCTGTAATGAGAAAGGATCTTTTGACTCATATGGTTGTTCTGAGGAATATGTGAGAGCTGATCTGGAATGATTAAGGGACCCTGATCTAACTTGTCTATTTGCCAAAAGATCCAAAAGAGTCTTGTACCACCTTTTGACACTGTTGTTTAGAAAGGTTGTGTCTGAGGCATTGTTTGAGAGGCTCAACTAGTTCAGAAAAGGGGAATCTTGACTTTAGCTGGCATTTTCAATGTGCCTTTGTGAACAGGTGAGTGCTAACAGGGAGTTTAGAGAGGGAGTTCTCCAGGTAAAGGAGAAGCAGATACAGGACTCTTGAGGGAAGTGTGTGTTGTGTTTAGGGCTTTCTTGCTGTGTGCTGAGCTTGTGTTTGTGAGTGAGAGTTGGTGTGTGGGGTTTTTTTTGAGAAGCTGGATATGAGTCAACAGTGTGCCCTTCTAGCCAAGAAGGCTAATGGCATATTAGGTTGTATTAAGAGAAGCATTGCCAGCAGATCCAGAGAAGTGATTATTCCCCTTTATTCGGCTCTGGTGAGGCCACATCTGGAGTATTGTGTCCAGTTCTGGGCCCCCCACTACAAAAAGGATGTGGACACATTGGAGAGGGTCCAGCGGAGGGCAACCAAAATGATTAGGGGGCTGGAGCATATGACCTATGAGGAGAGGCTGAGGGAGTTGGGTCTGTTTAGTCTGCAGAAGCAAAGAGTGTGGGGGAATTTGATAGCAGCCTTCAACTTCCTGAAGGGAGGTTCCAAAGAGGATGGAGAAAGGCTGTTCTCAGTAGTGACAGATGGCAGAACAAGGAGCAATGGTCTCAAGTTGTAGTGGGAGAGGTCCAGGTTGGATATTAGGAAAAAATATTTCACTAGGAGAGTGGTGAAACACAGGGAAGTAGTGGAGTCTCCACCCCAGAGGTGTTTAAGTCTCGGCTTGACAAAGCCCTGGCTGGGTTGATTTAGTTGGGATTGGTCCTGCCTAGAGCAGGGGGCTGGACTTGATGACCTTCTGAGGTCTCTTCCAGCTCTATGGTTCTATGATTCTATGATTAAATTGTGAAGTAAGTTGTCCTGATAGTTGGCTGTGTGAAGTAATGTGGTCAAGGCCCTGCCTTCACACCTGATCACTGGAGGAGCAATTCCAGGCCTGGAAAGGTGGAGACTGGAATTGTTCAGGTGGCACCAATGATAAAATGAAGGGCAGAATCTCACTTTGAAAATCTTCTCTGACTTATACTAATGGGGAATCTTCTCCCTCCCATCCAAAGAAACAGAGCAATAAATTCTATCTTGGTTTTTGGCTATTAAAAAAACTGAGTTTTTCAAAAGGAAGCAAAACAGCTCATGGCTGATACATAAAAACACAGGAATTAACAGGTGAAATTTTATTGGTTGTCTTGGATTGAAATGATTTCCCTATTTATCCATATCTCACTAAAGCTAAATTTGTACATCTTCAGTGGAAAATTAGGGAGATGTTCATTGCTTAGTCACCAGTTCAACATTATCATGAAATGTACACAGTATGTGGGCTTGTCTTCTAGTCTTTTTTCCATGGCTGCAGTGTAAAATCATAATATATCACTTTCACAAGCAATTTAGCAGAGCATAAGGGAGGAAATGTAGCTCTACTGTCTTGGTACTTATTTTCTAATAAAATTCTAATAGATTTTGAGTAGAGGACAGAGAAGATGACACTTATGTCCTAAATCTTTTTTTTTTAACTGGAACAGCACAATGAAGCAGGAAGTTAAAATACCAGATTATAAAATTATGCACTCTTTACCTGTGTACACAAATACTCTGATAAAGAAACCTGTCTTGCCTTTGACACTTAACGAATATCTCAGTGTGAGACGGCACTTGGCAGGCTGCAGACAGTTAAGCTAGTTAGTTTTTCCCTCACTAGAGACTGATTTCTTTCTGATTTGACAGATGGATTTTTTTCCTAGCAAAGATTATAGGGTTTATGAAAAAAGAAAGGAAAAACAATAATAATTTTTGTTTTGCTGTTTAATAGAAAGTAGATTAAAAATACTTCCTCTTTAATAGACTCTAACTATTAAAGCTTCTGTGTGGTCAAAGGTGAATACCTATTTAAGATTAATTTCATATTGTTGTCACCTATAAATGAATGTAAAGGGCACAACAATTTATCTTAACATTCTGCAATGTAACAAAGCTCATTTTAACAAATACCTGTATAAATGGCACATTTACTGCTCTGATCCTGTACTTTAACTGTAAAGCACTTAATTGATCCTGGAATAAAGCAATAAAAACTAAATTAATTCTCTTCGGCATAGAAAAATGAAACAGGATTGTAAACCATTGATCTGAATACATCTGATATAAATATATAATTTATTTTGCTCCTATAGAGTCTGATCCAATGATCATTGAAATCAATAAGGGGGTGTCTAGACTACAGGGTTTTTTTCCACAGAAGTTGGCTTTTGTCTACAAAACTATACCTGTGTCTAAACTACCACTGTGTTCTGTCGACAGTAAGTAAATTTTGTCGACAGCGGCAATTTTGTCGACAGCGGTAAACCTAATTTTATGAGGAAGAACACCTTTGTCGACAGAGATCTGTCGACAAAAGGTGTGTGTGGACGCAGGGAGCCAGTTCTGTCGTAAAAAAAGGCCTCCAGGAAGAAGCCCTGGTGGACAGTCTAGCCTTTACATGTAGAGCACTTCTGTGGTTCCTGGCCACAGCCTCTTAAAGGCTCAGGCACCCAGACAAGCCTTGCTGTTCAGCAGCTAGCCAGAGCACCTGTGCCAGCCATACTAGCCATGTCCCAGCCTCAAGGCCCCCCAGCCCTTCTCGGGACAGAGAGGAGGACCTGCCCAGGGTCACCAAAAGGTGGGCACCAGCCTGGTCAGGGCCAGAAATCAAAAACCTCCTGGAGCTCTGGTCTCAGGAAGAAGCCCTGCAGGCCCTGCAGACATGCCGCAGGAATGCGGACATCTATGAAGGCCTGGCCCAGGGACTGACCACCAAAGGGCATCACCCCCGCACCATGGCGCAAGTGAGGGCCAAGGTGAAAGAGCTGTGGCAGGGATATGCCAAGGCCCGGGACCAGAGCTCCCACTCTGGGGCAGCCCCACAGAGCTGCCCTTACTACCAGGAGTTGGAGCAGATCCTGGGCGGTGGGGAAGCCCAGACTCCACTGCATGTGGTGGAGTCCGGGTTACCCCACCACATCGTGGACCGACCCCCGAGGGAGGAAGACCAGGCAGGAGAGGCAGGAGAGCTGCACAGGAGGAGGAGGAAGAGGAGGCAGCAGGGACCCTCTCCCAGGAGCTGGTCCTCCGGACCCCAGAGGCCTCCCAGGCGTCCATGGACAGTGGGGAGGGAACATCAGGTGAGTGCTTTGAGGGGTCACCACACATGGGCGGGTTGGCAGTGTGGGGGGCCAGCTAGTCCCATTGCCACTGTGGGGTCCCTGTGAGGCTTTCAGGCCACTGCCCAACTCATACGCGGTGTCACGTGTAACACCCCTGAGTCTCCTATCCAAAGCAGAGCCCCTGACAGCCATGGCATGCCCTCAGGGACAGCAGGGGTGCACACAGACATTGATCATCTCTTCTTTTACTCCACAACCAGACCCTCTACCCAACAGGGGAGCACCACACCCGCCCCACCACCATCCCGGACTCATGGCACCCGCAGGCACTGGCGTGTGTACACGGACCTGCTGAGGGAGCATGTAGTGGCCCTGCAGGACATCAACAGGACCCTCCAGCAGAGGACGGAGGCAAAGGCTGAGTGGCGCACCAGGCTGCTGGATGAGCTGGTCCAGCAGCGCACTGCCATCTGTGCCACAATGGCGGGAGGTCTTTGCCTTGCCTGCCCTGGTTACGGGCACCACTCCTCCAGCATGCCAGGCCCCTGTCCCCCCTGCTCCTCCAGCCCCCCCGTTCCTCCAGCCTCCCCTTCCCCCCCAGCCCCTCCAGCGCCCTCTTCGCCCCAGTCCCCCTTCTCTCCCAGCCCTCCTTCTCACCCAGTCCCCCCTTCCCCTCCAGTCCCCCCTGCTCCCAAGCCCTCACAGGCCCAACAGCTGCCCCCCCGTCCTGCCCAGGCCAGGACTGGCTCTCGCTCCACCCGATCCCAAGGCCATGGCAATGCCAGGTTGCAGAAAGGTGGCAGGACACTGCGATCAGGGAAGCAGTGGACTACATGAGCTCCCTCCCCACTCCAGGTTTTCAGCCCCCCTCCAGATTTTCAGTCCCCTACCACCCCAGTTAAAGGACATTTCAGTTATGTTACAAAATCTTTATTTTTGAATGACAGATTTACTTTGTTTATTAACAGTTGAATAGTAAAAAGAGAAAGTTTTGTTACACAGTTCACACATTTTCTTTACTGCTAGTGTTTCTAATAAAACAAATGTCTGTTTACAAAGAAAACCGGCTCTTATATGTCTTCTTAATGGGAAGAGAGTGAGGGTTGTGGAGGGAAAGGTAGAGGTGGGCCAGGCCAAACTCCCCATGAGGGAGGCCCTGGGGAGAGTCAGTGGGCTCCTTCTGAGAATCTCTCCCTCAGGGCCTCTCGAATTTGGACACCAGCCTGGTGAGCCTGGCGGATGGCAGCCATCCGGGGCTGCTGAAATTGCCTCTCCTTGTCATCAGGACCTGTCCCCCACCCCGGCAGGAAGGCCTCCCCTTTCCTCTCCACCAGGTTATGGAGGGCGCAACATGCAGCCACCACCTCCGGGATGTTGCATTCGCCCATCTCCAGGAGTGTGAGGAGGCAACAGAACCTCCCTTTCAAATGGCCGAAGGTGCATTCCACCTGGATGCAAGCCTGGCTAAGATGTGTGTTGAAAAGCTCCTTGCTCACATCCAGGTGGCCGGTGTAGGGCTTCATGAGCCATGGCATCAGGGAGTAGGCCGTGTCGGCCACTATGCACACCGGCATCTGCATGTCCCCGAGTGCGAGGTGCCGCGGGGGGAAAAATGTTCCTGCCTGCAACCTGCGGTACAGGTAGGAGTTCCTGAATATGTGGGCATCATGTGCCCGCCCGACCACCCGACACAAATGTCCATAAAGTGTCCCCAGTGGTTGACGAGGGCCAGCAGTTCCATGGAATAGTAGCCCTTCCAGTTTATAAACTGGGCTGCTCGATGGGGCAGTGCATGGATTGCGATATGTGTCCCATTGAGGGCTCCTCCACAGTTCGGGAAGCCAAGGGCAGCAGACCCAGCAAGGATGTTGTCCAAGTCCCTGAGATAGACAAGCCTCTTCAGCAGCTCCGCACTGATGGCCCTCACCACCTGCAGCACGAGACAAATAGACAGACAGAAACCAGGGAGTTAGACAGGTTACCTAAGCGCTTGGGAGGAGAATCCCTCCCCAACACGCCCCTCCCCTTGTCAGGACACTCCCCTCCCCCGCATCAGTGCAGGGGTGGCAGAGGAGCGGCCTCCAAGTGCCACTCCATTCCCCACTTCCTCTTGCCCTTGCCTGGCAGTCCCCTTTCTGAACCCCCCCACTCAGCAGGGCCTGTCCCCTGACAGTCACTGACCTCCATCAAGATGGCCCCGACGGTAGACCTCCTCACACCAAACTGGTGTCCCACAGAGTGGTAGCTGTAGGGGGTGGCCAGCTTCCACAGGGAGATTGCAACCCGCTTCTTCAGGGGAATGGCGGGCTGCAGGTGTGTGTCCTGGTGTTCCAGAGCAGGGGCAAGCCAGGCACACAGCTCCAGGAATGTGGCCTTCTGCATCCAGAAGTTGTGGAGCCAGTGTTCGTCGTCCCACCAGTTCGAACTTGTCTCGTGCCTCCAAATCTGCCTGTCCCCAAAAATTTGGGGGGAAAGGACAGAGCTCCTACATCCCGGAGGAGGGTCTCCTTGGTGCGGTCCGGGTCCATATGGGGCAGGAGATTCATGACAGAGTCATGCAGATGCAGGAGAAGCTGCAGTATGGCAGCGTGGGGCCATCACCTGCCCCGGGGCAGCTCAGGCTCCATGGCCAAAAACAGTGACAATCAGAAAAAAAACCCCAGAAAATAAATTGCCATGGTGTCCAAGGAAGCAGGGCAACCAGAGCAAAAACTGCAGCAGCTTTGCTTTCCCTCAAGGAGTTAGGCAAGCCAGAAGCAGGAGCAGAGCAAGGGCTGTCCAGGGGGATCCCTTTAAGCACACATCTCTGCAAAGAGCATGCAGCAGCACCTGGAAATAAAGGCTGCCCCCATACCCTGCCAGAAGCACTTCCGTGTGCCTTGTTTTTTGACAGAGCTTGCGGCAGTCTGGACGCTCTTTTTCGAAAAATCGATTCGATTTTTCGAATCAATTTTTTGATCCGCATAATGTACTCTAGACGCTCTTTTTTGACAGAGGCTTTGTCGACAGATACTGTCAACAAAGCCTCTGTTGAAAAAGGTGTGAAGTCTAGACGTAGCCTAATATACCACTCAATGGGCATTAGACTGGGCCCATATTTCTTTGCAACCCAGGATCTCTGTCACAGATTTTTTAAAAAGTATTAAGGTGTTGCTGCACATAGCACTGAAATGTCTAACTGATTTAGTAGCCTCAGTCTAATTTTCAAAAAGGACTTAAGCACTTAAGGATCCATACAGGATGTCTTAGAAATGCTGACATTCAGGTTCATAAATCAGTTAGGTGTTGCAATGCTGAGCACAGCAATGCCTAAATACCTTTAAAAATCTTGTCATAAGTGGTTTAGAAACTTTCAGCATCCCTCTGAAGTATAATTCTCTTCTTTGATTCCCAGAGGCAGGAGTAGGAGTCAGATCTTCTGACTCCTGGTCCATCCTTTCATGAGATAGTTCTCCCCCTTGACACAAAGAAGGAACAGAAGTGACCAGTATTATAGTAATTGATCTATAAGAATCTCATGGGTGAATTTGCTACTCCTAAGATGAAGTGAATAATAGAACACATTGTGTCACCTTATTATTGTCATGCATGTTCTTGCTCTCAAGTTATTATGTCTTATTCCTCTTCTTATGCCACATCAAAGATGGTGTGTACAGTCTTTGGGCAGAGCCTGTTACTTTCCTTGTTTTTGTGAGACTTCCAAAATATTCTGAGCACTTGAAATATAATTAAACATAAAAATAATATGACCAGGAAGGGTTGCGTCAAGTACTGTTCAAGCTTCTGACACATCTGTGTCAACACCTCTCAGTCCTGATGTATAGCAATTCATGAAGTATCTCAGTAGAAGAGTTAAAATTGTTTTTGTAATGAATAGCGGGTACCTTATTTGACTGACTTTGTGTGGTGTGACAAAGCTCCTTCTCTGCATCGATGGGTCCTGTGCTTTCAGGCAGGCTAGTCACCTCAGAGGCTCTTGGCAGCCCTTGGGCACAAACTTGTCATTTATTTAGCCAGACATTTATTTATTCATCATTGGCAAGCATGAGGAAAAAAGAGGAGACTAAACCTCATAGTCTCTGCTGCTCCTCCAGGACAAACCCTTTCCCAAAGTAGTCCTTCCCTTATGGTGTGTCCCACAGTCCAGATCAATTCTCTCTCGTGACATATAGGGAGTTAGGGAGTCGGGGGAACCCAGACCTGCCCTCTTCTCAGGTTCAAGACCAGGGACCTGCGACAGCAGCTTTCTGTAATGACCCCAGTATGAGCTGCGTGACAGTTACCATTCCCTGATCCACTCCCCCACAGCCCTCCCCAGCACCTTCCTTAGAGTAGACTTTTCCTCCTGGTATCTGATAGCATTTGTTTTTCCCAGACCTTCCACAGTGGCTTCTTCCCCTAGTTCCTTGCATATAGTGAGGTAACAAGAATATAAGAATGGCCATACTGGGTCAGACCAAAGGTTCATCTAGCCCGGTATCCTGTCTGCCAACAGTGGCTAATGCCAGATGTCCCAGAGTTAGTGAACAGAACAGGTAATCATCACGTGATCCCTCTCTTGTCATCCATTTCTAGCCTCTGACATATAGAGGATAGGGACACCATTTATACCCATCCTGGCTAATAGCCATTGATGGGCCTAACCTCCATGAATTTATCTAGTTCTTTTCTGAATCCTGTTAAAGTCCAACAGAAGAGAGTCTTTTTAACCAGGAACAACTGGTTCTTCAGTGGCTCCAGATAGCCCTATCTTAACTGGTTCTGGAAAGTTTCTGCTTGTTCTGGATTAGCCCTTTTTGTCTTACCCTGGGAAAAGGGACCTATTTAATATGGGGCTAATATACTTCTGCCACTCTCCTGTAGCCACCTGGCCTGACCCTGTTATAGTGGACTATTCAATATGTGGTCATGAATAGCAGTGGGCACTAGAGTACTGTGCTGTAAATCTCCCATATGGACTCTGTGAGCACAAACGACAAGATTCCTAATTTGCATAGTTATCATCAAACTGAGCAACATGAATGAGAACTACAAAACTTTAATTCATGCCCAAGGCATCCACATGGGGGATTTCTGAAGTGCAGCATTTTGATGTGCACTACTATTTACAGTAGGGCTACCATATATGAACTTTCTGTATCAGTATCTGACAACTCACGTTGTATATAGTATTAGTATAACATATTAATACAACGTGAGTTGGTAGATACTGATACAGATATACTCCCTCTTGGGAGTGTCCTCTTTTTTGAAAGGTCAAATATGGTAACCCTAATTTACACCCCCATTGCTGAACTACAGAGTAGTGTAGACATAGCCTTATACTGGGTTTTCAAAGAAAAGGAAGTAGGATATCTAAACCCCTTACGCTACTTTTGAACATTTCAGTGTGTTATTTTTATTGTGTCTGATCCAAAGCCAAAAGAAAACAGTGGGAATCTTTTGATTAACATCAGTGGGCTTGGGTTAACTCATTTTATGTGGTCTTGAAAACTCTAAAAATACATTAATTAAACAGCTCTGATATTCTAGTTTTAGACCTCCCATGTGTAGAGGCTGCCAGTCATGATAAATTGTAGCAGATTGGTTGGTATACAGCGAAACAAGGCACTGCAGGCTGGGAGCTTGGTGTGGCGGAGTGGATCAGGCTGCCAGGCTGCTCTGGCTCCTGCCACCCTTATGGTGAGTCAGGAGGCAACTACTGCTGCTGCCACGTCAGGCCCTTATAAATACCCTGGGCCACGTTGCTCAGAGGAGGGGGAAAGTGGACGGAGTGGGAGGTGGAGCTGGGGCAGGGCTTGGGGAAGGGGTAGAGCAGGGGTGGGGCCTGTGGCAAGGAGGGTTCCCCAGACCCTATGCCTGGGGCACTTGGGGTGTGTGGTTTACCTCAGGCACTGCATCTCTCTCGGGATGGCCCTGTCTGGAGCCTACTGGGATAGAACCTCACCCTTTACACAGGGTTGAGCCTAAGAACAGAATTTAGCCCATAATGGATAAATAACATTTTTTCATTTAGCCTTTAAAAGCTGATCAATGTATTAAAAATATTAAGAAAATTAAATAAAACAATAAGTACATCTTAGAGTTCTGATTCACTCAAAATCATTTAAATTTCATGGGGATGTCACCCAGCCTCCTTTTTCTATTTATAATTGTTGCTTAAATTGATGTTTCTATAAATGTACATGAGTGTCCTGAGGATGCCAGATTTTGTCTCAGGAATCAAGGAACGATATACTAATCTAATTAAATGATCTATAATTAGTTTACTGTGTATAGTTTTTTTTATTGTGACATTGAAGTGGTCAGGAAATATCTAAACTAGAACACTGAGTTACTTTCTTGTGTGGGAGAGAAAACATAGGGCATTTTTGGTATCAAAAGCCCCAAACACTCAAAAATTACGTGTCCATCCTCTAAAAAAAAATCATTTTTTAAAAAAAGTGCTGGGTTTTCCTTGCCTTTTGTTTTTTGAGGCTTTAGGGTAAACTTACTTCATAATTTTTCAATATATTCTCTGCTACCATGAGGACTAAAAACTTACTTATTCTATGAAAGCTGAGATTATCATGTATCCAGTAGCTGCTGCTTTAAGAAAAACAACGGATAGCATGCAGCTAACAACAAAATCAAGGGAATTGGCAACACTGATGAGTTGAGGCTACTATAACACTTAACATAGTTTGTCTTATTCTTTTGCTAGCTGGAAGTGAGGAAGGTAGTTGTAAAATGCAAAATCATATTAAACATTATGAGAGTCCTGTGTTAAATGTTAAGGCTCTGCTCTTTCTCCAAACCACACCCAGAAACAACCCCCAGACTTGCATGCCTGAGCTTCTGGTCTCACATCAGAATTTGTCCTCACAAAAACCAGTCCTCTTATTTGAGCACCATTCAACATGATCCAATGATTGCTATGCTAAGATTGTTAATCAAAGTAGATCTCCAAATATGGCTCTCATGACCATCAAAATTACACCTTTGCAGCAGCCAAAGCATCTGGATTTGTTTAGGAGCAGGACAGGTGGGAGGCAGCTCCCCTTGTTAGTTTAGATGGCTGCCTATCACATACCCAGATACAGCAGAAAATGGTATGTGTCATTTGTCACACTTCCATCAGCATTATGCTGGGGATACATGGCAGCTAAAGGCATTCACATTCTACAATGAAGGGCATACTATGAAGACACAGAATACTCTAAAGAATCTTTCAGATGAAACAAAATTAAGGACCTGACCACTTGTGAGTCTATTAGAAATACATTGGCATGATATTTTAACTTTTGTTTTCTGATCAGATACCACTGTGGGTTATTACATCCTAATTTAAAGTATCCCTGTAATTTCAGTTAGATAATCTACTGTACATTTTACATCCTAAACTGCAGAGTATCATTGTTTGTACTGCTGTATGGTTTTTGTGTTTCAGCATGATGGTCACTGCATTGCAGTCATGAAGGTGAATGTGTGAAAATAGGTTGTATTTGCTCCTGGGCATGTCTGGACAAATTCTGACATTTCCTCCTCATGGCTTTCATACAAGTAAAGAAACCTACTATGTGGTCATTTGTTGGAATCGTCTAACATCACCTCCTCACAAAATTGAGAGAGAAGTCTCCTCTCCACAAAATGGCCTTCAAAGCAGTAGCATCAAACAGAGCTGGAACTTCAGGGAACAATGCTGATAATTTAGATGGATGTTTTAAAAATGCACAGCACACAGCACTATTTTGCATGTTGGGCTATTAAACTGTATGATGCACTTTCAAAATGATCCCCTTTTAGATTTGCGGAACTACTCCCTCAGCCTCCAGCTCTGGCCTTCCTTTTGAAGTGTGATGATATCATCTCACAAGACCTCCTTTATACATTTTTCCTGCATAAATAATGGATTATTTTAAAATATTTCTTGTGAATTAGGCTCCCGGGACTCTCCTGCCCCTTTCTGATGCTGGCACTGTCTTTCCTGGAGGAAGCATTCCCTGTTCATGACTGACAGGAGGTGCTGATTTTGGCAGGGGAAGTTTGCTGTGTGTCCTCTGTTTTTATTTTTTGTCTTTATCTTCCTCGGTTTTGACTACATCTTCTGGTCTTTTCTCTCTCATTTTTTGCATCTGTTTCATTCTGTTCCTTCTCTATTCACTGAATTTTTGGCTTTTTTTTATTCTCAATTTAGTCCATTCCCTTTTACATTTTCCTTTTTCCTACCTCCTAGTCTACATCTTGTCCTGTCTTTATTCTTCCTTTATCACTTGTCTGCGCCTTCTTTTGACCAAATGAGAGGTTATCTTCATGCTCTCAGTACACTGGTTCTTTGTTGGCTGCTACATGGTGGCTTTCTATAGCACCCCTCTTAGATGTTTGCTGCCTGCAGTCACCTGAGATGAGAAATACCTATTAGATACGCTTTACATGGATAATTGGCTAGGAAAGGCTAAGAGTTAGTTACTTGGAGTATGTCTACACAGGCTAGATATAAGCAGGTCAGATACAAGTAGGCCTAGAAACTCCTTCTCTACTGCTTCCCTTCCTGCCATACTGGTGGGTCTTGGATGACAACTTTTCTTCATCCTGCCATTGGCCGAGGCTTTTTCTTGTCTTTCAAGAATCATGGAGGGTATGACAGCTTTGTTCCTCCAGCTACAATGGTAATGCCCTATGGTAGAATTCTGGTAGAGGTGATGTCATGATATTGTTGTGTAGTTGGCATGGAGGAAGATTGGGCTGGCCCAAGCTTTGTAGAGCCTGCACAGATGATTGGACCCTCAGAGGCACCAGACCTTTAGCTTTCACTAGTTTTTGTTATATTTAGTGTTGGTTCATTTCATTTCATAGCAAACATCTTTACAGGAGCTAAGTCATGCAAGTTAACTGATATGATATATAATAGCTTGTACTAGAATGTTTAAACTGACTACATGTTTAAATGAAGTATCAGCTCATGTTTCCTTTCTTTGCCACTGTTTCTGTGTGTCAGACCATGTGTGGGAGATTTATATAATGAAAAATAGAAAGTAAATGGTGTAAAATAAATATAAATGAGTTTTAAACATTCAAAGGGGACACAAAAATATGGTCACCAGTCTTCTAGAAAAACACAGGCTTTAAAATGATTATGTGTGAATTTGATGGAACAGCCAGGCTTTGCTTGAGAGGACCCCAGACAAACTCCAGCTTCAAAATGTCTGTAACAGGATATAACACAGTCCCCTTTGATCCTGCCTCTCTTACAACAAACCAATCAGAGACCTCAGCACTGGTGCCATTGTAACACCAAGAGGCAGCTTTGAACCTGGGACCTTTAGTATACAGTTTATGAGCCACTACAGCTTGAGCTATAAAGCTAGCTAATTCTCAGCTAGGGCAGTGGA
This sequence comes from Pelochelys cantorii, assembly GCA_032595735.1. Taxonomy (NCBI): domain Eukaryota; kingdom Metazoa; phylum Chordata; order Testudines; family Trionychidae; genus Pelochelys; species Pelochelys cantorii. The sequence continues at coordinate 68,182,621 of CM064328.1, forward strand.
GTGAGCTCATTCTCTCTCTCTGTAAGTTATCTATGTGCCACTACATGAGACAGTATACCACACCCAGAAAGTGTGTGAGTTATATAATCACCAGTGCTCCTTATTGACTATATTTTCCCACCCTGTGCTTGCTAGAAACAGCTTCAGTGACTGCTAGCTCCTGCGGGTAGCAGAGAAGAGTTCCCACTCCCTGTAACCTCCTCCCATTCCTTCAACCATGGTTTCTTTCCTGCCAGCCTTTATGTAGCCCCTGGCTAACAAACACAGCCGCTCTTCTCTATTTGCCAATTAGACCTGGGCTTACCCAGCTAGCTCCAATTTCCCTGTCTTGATTGTTACTGGTGTAACAGAGGCCCACTCAGATTTCCTTAGCCAATATCCTGTTACAAGCTCCCATCCTGCAAGGAATATGTAATCTATATTTTTATCCTCGCCAAAATCTGGGCCTCTGGGAAGTAATAGTGGCCAACAGGGAAAAAAAGCACTCCTTAGGAACTTTTGTCTAAAGAGAAAAACACGAATGGGCTAGAATTATTGCAGTGTATGGTTATGGCTGGGCCACATTGCAGCTAAGACTTGTCAGCTATTAAGCTATGTCGACAATATGTCTTCTTTTTATGGCACAAGCTACTGTCCTCCTTTATCAGCTCCCTGATGGATGGCATAAGGATGGTGTAAATTCTTACCTGGTTCAGCTGGCCAGAAATATTCCAGAGGCACTTTTCCCTTTGCCTCCAGGAACTGCTCATCAGGTGCATTAAGCTAAATGCAGGACAATTGATAGAACAGTCTTGAAAGACACCAATATTCATGTTTTGATCTGTTGATTTCATTCAGAACAGCCCGGTTTGTGTAGAAATAGGCCTGTCCTGAAACTATATCTTTCCCTTAGCCTTTGCATATCATCAAGCATTTGCACCAAACACGGGTCTGTTTTTTCTCAAATGAAAGGTCATCCACGTCTATATCTAGATTCTTGCTCACAGCAGCAGTATGTGCATATAATTTCAGTCCTTGGAGTTTTGCATAGGCAAAGGTAGAGGATCATTTAAATCCTGATAGTCTCCACAGTGGCAAAAGTTTTCCAGCCAGAAGACAGGTTTCTCACCAGTGCATTGATCATTTTCACCAGACTGCATATGAATTTACCACCCCCATCTCCACAGGATGGTCACTTGAGCCAGGATGTCATGGGGCATTCTTGCATTGCAGCAAGATATATGGAAGTTTGTTTTCTATCTTCAGCAAGGACAGCTAAAAACCATGGCTGACTATATAAACTGTAGTCAGACAATGATCCTTTGCAATGTATCAGCTATGATTAAAGCTTTATCTTCCCCCAAACCTTCAGTTCTAGATACTTTCCTATAAAGTGATGTTTTAAAAGTTAGGAATATCTCCTTAACAGAACAAAGAACTTCTCCCCACACTTGATACATTTGCATAGAGCTCTCTTATATTATATTTAAGGGTTAGTTTAAGCAGTGTTTCAGTGAACAGGATCTGCTCAATTGTACCAGCCTATGAGTTATTCTACTTTGTAATTTATACAAGCTTAATCAAATTTATTATCTTTGACAACAATGCTAGTGTTCTGAATGCTAAGTGATTTTTTTTTAGAAGAACATAATTAATTTTCCATCCCTGTCTGAAAATGCTTAGTGGTCAGTACTGTCATTGAGATTTATTACGAATATGCAAATCTGGCATTATGAGCAGCAATTAAAAATAAAGTTGCTGTAACTGTAACGTCTGCTAATACCTGTATTGCTCCTTTCTGAAATGGTACAAGGTTGAGATCTTAAAATCTTTTTTTTAAAGGTTTTGTTAATACTCCCTGGGAAAATAAGTTGGCTGTATGAAAACATAAACCCTTTTTTATAATGATACATGCCTTATAGAATAATATATTGATATAGTAACTTCTCCCACTTAAATCATCCAACAGAGATCTCTACTTTTGTCTCATCCATCTTGATTGGGATTTATATTTATCATAGACCAGAAATAAAATTTAATTTTTTAATTATTAGTTCTAAAAGGGTTTCAGATTAACTCAGTGAGTTCATTTCTCCATATGAAGATAAAACTCCAGCAGAATTTTTCTGAGTGGAAAGTGTATATTTCCCAGAGATTAATATTATTTAACCAACAGTAGGCCATCCCCCCTAAATAGGTTATATTTCTTCTTAAAGCTAAATGCAGGAAACTTGATAGGACAGTCTTGAAAGACACCAATATTCATGTCTTGATCTGTTAGTTACATTCAATACAGCCCGGTTTGTGTAGAAATAGGCCTGTCCTGATAAACTATATCATTCCCTTAGCCTTTGCATATCATCAAGCATTTCCACCAAACACAGGTCTGGAGGAATAGCTCAGTGGTTTGAGTATTAGCCTGCAGTTGTGAGCTCAATCCTTGAGGGGGCCACTTAGAGATCTGGGGCAAATGTGTCAGAGGTGGTACTTGGTCCTGCTGTGAGGGCAGGGGACTGGACTTGATGGCCTCTCAAAGTCCCTTCCAGTTCTATGAGGGGTGTGTGTGTATATATATATTTTTTTTAATATATAATTTTTTGTTAGTAATTATTATTTAAAACTTTTTTGGCTTTCTACACATTACCCACTTGTTTGCAGTCAGACAATACTTGCAAGGTCTAACTTAAGAAATGGCCACCACATTTAAATTCAGAGTTAAATGCTAACATAGGTATGTCTTGATTTCAGACTTGACTTGAATATCAGGTTGTTAAATATGTTAATGATGCAACTTGCACCGACAGACTTTGAGGTCAAGTTGAGGCTGTTAGAGAAGAAACAGGTGACCCAGGAGCGGATGGGGTAAAAGGAACTGCTTTATTGCCCACGCATGTTCACCTCAGACATTCAACACAATGTCCGAGTGGCAGCAAATTGGCAGTAGTTAGAACCTTTTATCTATTTTAGTATGTTAATTCACACGTCAATCACTACTTTTCCTAAAACCTTATTTAGTAATGTTAACTTCCATAAAATGAACATTAGTAAGCAAATAATGAATACAGTTATACCTGCCCCTAATTGTTATTTATATGTTTTCTAATTGAATCAACACTTTTTTATACTACAAACTAATAGGTTACAGAGATTACTGTTAATTTAACCCTGAAGATATGTTATGCAGAGCCAATGAGGATAACCCTAATTTCTGTGCTGGTCTGGCAGAGTCTGATCTCTTGACTTTCAGAGCATGATGCATGGCCCATCTCTTCACAGCGTTTTTTCCTGAAGAAAGGCTTGGAGAAGGCTCAGGAATTGTGGAGGTAGGGATTCTGTTGAGTCCTTTAATTCAGGCTTTTGGTTGAATCTTAATTGACTTTGAATGAATATGTGAATGATTTAATTTGTGTGTTTTAAGACACTTGTTTTTAAGCATTTTTCAATAGAGGTAAAAGTAACAATTGTGTATGTGCATTGCAGAATAAAGTAACATTTTCTGAAGAGGGCGCTGTCTGGAGTGGTATAAAAGCCAAGGAGAGATTCCATATGCAGCACTTTAAGATGTAAGAAACTATTAAGGCTGCGAACTAGTGGCTGGAGCCACAAGTAGCATCAGGGTCATGGTCATAGTCATACGGGATGTGGGGGAGGGGGGGGTCAATACCAGAAGTCATGCCAAGCTGGACCCAGGGTGAGGAACCAAGGAGAAGGCTTCTTAACAGGAACATGGATGAGGAATGGCAAAAGAAAAATGCAAGATACCAAGAACAAAGAGCAGGAACCAGGCAAAGAACCAAGGGCTTGATCTCAGCAGTCTAGACAGCAAGAGGCCCAGCAACTTAACTGCTCAGACAAGGGATGGAACAGGAACAGGAAGTTTTACTCTTGGTGGTGCCCAACCAGGTGCCTGCGATTAGTCACCTAACTCTGCTGAGTCAACAGGTGTAGATTCCAATGGTGGGATATTTTCATCCTTTTCAGTTCAGTGTGGTCTAGAGGTTAAAGCTCCTCCTCAGCAACTGTAGGGGGATGCATATGAAATCTGTGAGGCCTGGCAGAAACCTCCCTAGGCTCACTTGTGATCATGACTAACACACCCTCTCTGGCTAGCGCCGTGGTCACCAACCGGTAGATCACGATCTACCGGTCGATCTCAGGGGCTCTAAGAGTCGCTCTTGAGCCCTCTCTGAACTGCGCGCCTGCGCAGCAGATTTACATTGGATTTCCTCATTTGAGGAGCAGCTACTCACCGAGCAACAACACAGGTGAGTATCTACGCAGAATGGTGGGAGCTGGGAGGTCAGGAGGGCTGAAACACCCTGGCCAGCTGACTGTGGCTTTCAGCTGAAAGAGGCTGCCCCGCGCTCCAGCTGATTGGCGGCTTCTCCTTTGCGCCTGCCCAAGTGGAGCGTGGGGCACTTTGGCTGAGTGCCACGGCCAGCTGACCGGGCAGCCGCTTCTCTTTGCTCCAGCCCAGCTGCCCTGCGCTCAGCCTGGGAAGCTTGCTCCAGCACAGCTGGAGCTAGGCGCAGCCTCCCTGGGCTGAGCGCAGGGCTGCCGGGCTGGAGCGAAGAGAAGCGGCTTCTCTTCGCTTCCGCCTGGCTGCCCTGCGATCAGCCCGGAGGGAGCGCAGGATGGAGGCTTCCCTCCGTGGCTGGTGTAGGGGATTCCCTAACCCCGAACCATGTTCCCTCTCCCCTGCCCCAAACCTGTCCCCCACCCTCCTGCCCCCCTGTTCCCTCTCCCTTGCCCCCCCACCCCTCTGCAGAAACCTGTCCCCCTGCCTTCCCCACTACAGAAACCTGTCCCCCTGCTCCCCTGTGCAGAAACCTGTCCCCCCCAGCACCCTGTCCCCTGCTGCAGAAACCTGTCCTTCTGGCACCCTGCCCCCTCTCCCCTGCACCCACTGGCACCCTGTTCCCTGCCCTAGAACCCACTAGCACCCCTCCCCAGTACTGTGTCCTCTGCTCCCAAATGACTTTTCTATGGGTCAGTGACCCCTGACTCAAGGCAGGTTCCCTGCCATTCTCATAAATAAAGACAATGCAGAAACTTTTTGTGTTTAACATAGTATTTTATTTAAAAATGAAGCCTGGCCAACAAACCCCCAATTGGGGCCAAGCCCCCATCTGGCCACAACCACTCCTGCATTCCCTCTTACCCAGACCCTAGATCTGAGCCTATCAAACACTGGAACCCCCTGCCCTGAGCCCCTCACATACCCCAACCCAAATTCCTGCACCCTCACATCCACAAGCCTGTGGCTTGCTTAGTACCCCAACACTGCCCGGCCTGGAGCCCCCTCCCCGAGCCAGTGTCCCCTTCTCCACCTCCTCCTGCATCCAGATTTCCTCCCAGAGCTTGCACCTCTCACCCCTTCCCACACCCAAATCCCTCATTCCCACCCCAGAGACTACACATCCTGTCTCAACCCAGCGAGGGTCCGGCTAGACTGCAGGAGTTTTTCAGGATTCTGGAGATATCCCAGAAAAACTCTTCTGCATCCACGGTTGCATTTGTTCTTCCGCTTTTTTTAGTAGAAGAGCAAACATGCTCTTTCGGTCACCCCTATATTCCTCTTTCCACAAGGAATAAGGGGGCTTCCAAAAGAAGGGGTTTTTTTCTGACATTTGGTCCAGTCTAGACAGGCCAAATGTTGGAAAAACCTCTTCGTACAGAAGAATTTTTTTTTAAAAAAGCAGCAGTATAAGGATTGGGGATAGCAAGTGATGGAGAGGAGGAGAATAGAGAGGGCGGGGCTTCAAGGAAGGGGCGGGGCTTCAAGGAAGGGGTGGGGCAGTAGATCTTGGCTTGGTTTGTCATTTAAAAAGTGATCTTGGGTGTAAAAAGGTTGGAGACCACTGGGCTAGAGCAATGCTAATACTGGTTATATGGGTCACACTTTTAAAACAAGCTCAAGGCCAGATTTTCAGGTGATCCACAAGAGGGACTGGCTTTTAAAAAGTGCTCAGCATTTGGCATCTTCCACAGTGATACAGGTGACTGGATTTTCAAAGCTGCTCAACACCCAAAATGCTGAATTCTTCTGAACATTTGGCCCACTTAGCTCATATCTATGTATATGCCGGTTCTAGTTTCTTTAGTTCTTACCTGGAATTTCAATTGCATTGGGATAAAAAATAAAAAAAAAATACTGTAATCTAAATCAAATCACATATTATGGATTTCTGTATCTTGTCCTATTAGAAAAGCCTGAAGGCATTCTCAAGAGAGGCGACCCATGAAAAACATATGCAGTAGAATCCTGGCTTTGCTGAAATCAATGTCAAAACTACCATTGGTTGCAATGGGAACAGGATTTCACCTTTCCTGTATATTTTAGCTGAGGAAGAGTAGCTTAATGAGAGCAATTCACTGTTACGGTCATCTAATCTCTCCAGCATTCACCTTTGTTTTGATTTAGAAGCAATGTGGTGATAATAACTTGTTTTTTTTTTGTCAGCAGAAAGACATAATACATTTATTAAAGGCAAGATGTTAGGACAAGTCTTATTCTTTTATCTGAACAAATAATTTATAGGAATCAGAAAAAAACCTGAATCCTTAAAAACACTCACTTCAAAATGAAACATTCTTGGATTACAGAAAAGAAGAGGTCCATAATGTTGGTATATCTTTCATAGTCACTCAATAAGAATCAAAGATTATTGAAAGCAGGTTAATGCCAGGCTCTGCTATCTATCTTTTAAAATACACAAGATCTTTTAGGACAGTTCATCTAAATCACTTTGAAACACCCAAGAGCCTGGTACTAGACTGCAAACAGAACAATTTTATAAATCAGTCAGTGTGGTTCAATCTTTAAAAGGTATGCTACATTACAAGAGGCTAGAGGCTCTCTATTTCATTGTATATCAATGACAATAACTCAATTTAAGTGTATAATGACCCAAGTCAGCAGACCATAGCAACAAAAATTTAACCGCAGTCTTATCTACTATGCTGACATGTTCTTCTCAAGAAGCCATTATAGACTCTTCAGTACACACAATTGGTTTTAATCTTTAATACTGTTAAGCAGCAGGGGGCAGATTGGCATTTTAGCACAGCTTTGCTTTTTACAAATAGCATTTAATATATTCAAACCCCTAGACACTGAGTCTTATGTCAAATTTTTTAGGAATTTCTCACTAGAACATCTTTTAAGGTAAAAGTATATGTTTGCATGCTCATGCTTTGCTATGATATGGATTATATATTAGTGAAATATGAAGGTTGAGGATGGGTTTTGCATGGGTTTTCTTTAGGGAACAGCCTGATTTCTAAGTATCCCCTGACATATATTAAAGTAATGACATATATTAAAGAATGGATCCAAAAGAAGCATTATAAAGAGGTCCACTCTATTAAATATAGCAACAAATGAAATTTCCTTCCCCTGTTTCTTTCATCAGTTTTATGCATTTCACTTACAGCACAGAAGTAAGTGCTTATATCAAGAGGGTTGTAGTGTCCACTTACTATATGAACTGGGATATTATTAGGGGGTTAATCTAGTTGAGGCATGAAAAGTCAGATAGACCTGCCACAGGAAAACTGGAATTTTCACTTCTCAAACCAGGCAATTCAAAATTCAGCCACTGTGTTGAGTTAAGTGTCATTTCTCAATAAAAGGGCATCCTCTGAATTTATCTAAAATTGCTAAAATGCCAATCTGCACCATAGCCCTGCACTGGAAATGGTACAAACTAGTTTGCAAGAACAGATTAAAGCAGGATATTCAGGATCTGTGCTCAGTGGTTTGAAGAGCCTGACTCAGAAGTGAGAAACCAAGAATCTATCAGAGGTGGGGCAGAGGGGTTTGTACTGTCAGGGTCAATGTAATGGAAACAGGGAAAACATGTCTATCTGATACAAGAACATTGTAGAAGAATTAATTTGCGGGGCCAGGTAAAGATCATGGAATCTAGTTTAAGGAGCTGAGAGGAAGTGTGTGTGTGTGTGTGTGTGTGTGTGTTTGCACGTATGAGAGAAAGACAGATGTTTTAGGGATAACACTGATATTTTGATGGATCTAGCCCCATTCAGTCTTAATTCACTGTTAGCACACTAACGCAAGGTGTTGCCTTTCCACTGGTATCTCAACTCTCCAAAGATGCAGGAATCAAGGACAAAGCACAGGTACTGAACTTTAAAATTCCCATTGCAGCAATGGATTATGCTGCTAGCAGACCATTAAATCAGTTTAGATCTTGCTCTTTGGGAGTAGGAAGTTGTTTATTTATTATATGCATCAAAATTCCCAAGGAAAAACCCTGTTGGCTGCTGGTTTTATTCTGTATTAGATTTTTAAAACATTTAACATTTTTTCTTGCTCTCTTTTCTTATTAAAGGCAGCAACAAAGCCTGGCACCCCTGAAGAGAAAGGAAAAGGTCTATCACCATGTTTGTCTGTGCCAAGCCTTTTGCTGATAGAAAGCTGTTAACTGTCATGCTGTGAAGGTCTGAACTAATCCTGCCTCACTAAAAAAACTTTGATACATTCAACATCTTTTTATTTTCCTCCCAGTAGTGATCGTTGTGTCACAAAATGATTTTGTTGAGGTTATGGGGATAAGAAAAAGTCTCATTAAAGTAAGCCTTATTGATCCTATTGCAGGAGGTCTTATCACTGCTGACATGATATGCAGGTACCGAATGGCTTTTTACCAGCCAATGGGAATGTTAGTGCATTAAAGCGAAAATGGCCTTAGAAAATAAATATAGCATGGAATAAAATTATAGATTCAAACTATCTGATGATTTTATTCCTTTTAAAATTCATGTATTATATTCCACACAACACAAACATTTGGATTTCAGGGGCTTATCTCAAATATGAACAAACAAAAGCTAATTTCATGTTATGGCAAACACATGACATGTCTTTATTAGTACAATGGTAAGCACGAGGGAATTCTCCAAGGTTGTTTTATACCATATGGCATGCATTACAATGTATTTTAAGGGTCTTTTTGTTTTGTAGAAATTTCTTTATTTAAATAGGTTTTAAGTTTTTTCAGCTAATTTTTTCTTTTCTCCTCAGATACCCTGAGATAGCTGTATCTCTTTTAGCTTGTTCTGCATTATCATCTGGACATACAATATTACAGAATACAAAACCTGGATCCTAGCTGGTTCAGGGAGAGAGTGAGAGGGCGTGTGAGGTCCACCAACATGGAACCATTTGACGGATTGGGGCCCAAGTTTGCAATGTCTATAAAGATACAGCTTGGAGAAGATTAAATAATCATATAATGATGATTAAACACCAAAGTCTGTCTCTAATAAAGAAATGAGATATGACCTAATTACTATAGTTTGCCAGTAAAAGATGGATCCATTCATCATTTTGCTCTGCATGATGGCTAAAGTTTTTACAAAGAGGAATTTTTAAACTCTGTGCAACATTTAAAGTCTCTCCAGCTGTATGATGGCATTTACAAACTCCACATTGAGAGGGACTTTGGCATGGTGGAGTGGTGGAGCACTATTGGGCCAAGAAGGTGCCCATGCCTTAGGAGCTGTAGAGCACGATTCAAATGGATGAACCTGCATAAAAGAGTCCACTCTGACAGTCATGGAGTGGAGACTGGACTAGACTGGGTTGTCTACCAGAAAACAACAGCTTCTGGGACACAGTGATTTACAAGGGAAGGATCTACACTAGGGAAGGGCAATACCAAAGCAGCAGTTCACCAGGGTTAGCCCTTGTCAGGCCACCTCCACTCTGTTTACCTGCATGACTACAGGTGCTGGTGATCGCAGCTCCTGTTGCCTACGAATCACTGTTCCCAGCCAGTGGGAGTGGCAGGAAATGGCGTGAACTGGGACACTGCTTCCCGCAGCTCCCATTGTCTGGGAACAGCAAATCACAGCCAATGGGAGCTGTGATCTCCCATGCTTGTGGCCATGCAGGTAAATATAGTGGTGGAGGCTCTGTTGGGGCTAACCCTGGTGGACTGGATTTGGCCCATGGGCCGGTGTTTACCCACACACCTGCTCTAAACTGTGGATAACAGCAAATCAGGATGCCAGGGGGCTGTCTGCCTACCCAGCTTCCCATTTTCTTTTGGATAAAGAGAGACACCTAGACACTGAAAGTGAGCTGGGAAGCCCTGCGTGATTATTTTAATTGTTGAGAGTATGAGCAACCCTCAGTTTAGAAGGAAGCAGAATGCTGGAGGCCATGCCCCAAACTGAAGAGAGACCAGGAGAGGTAGGAAGTGGCACAATGGAGACTGGTCAGGTGTATCAGCTAAGAGGGGTCTGAGACTCACCTAACCTTTTCCTTGGCCCGGGGCAAGGACCCAAGGCAATGGGAGAGCTTGGCTGCCCCACCCCTCTCTCCTCTTCATGCTGATTGTGGCTATGTCTATACTATGGGGTTTTTCTGGGATACCAGAGGTATCCCGGAAAAACTCCACCACGTCCAGGGAACGCATCTGCTCTTCTGCTTTTTTTTTGTGGAAAAGCAGATGTGTTCTTTTGGAAGCCCTGTATACCTCCTCCCACAAGGAAGAAGGGCTCTTCCAAAAGAGTTTTTTTTTCCAAAATTTGGCCTAGTGTAGACGGGCCAAATTTTGGAAAAGCCTCTTCCAAAAAAACTATCGGAAAATGTACGCAAATTGTGGAGTGCAGTTTGTGTACCTTTTTCCAATAAAGCCCCGTAGTGTAGACATAGCCTAAGAGAACTCAGGGAGCATAAGAGAATGGCAGATGGTAACTTGGCCACCAGGTCCTCAGATTGCCTGGCAAGGCCACCCAAGACTCTGGGAGACTGCTGAGCCTCTACTAGGCCTGCTGGCCTCAAGTAAAGTCCACTAGAAGCAGCCATGAGAATTGCAGTGGGTGTCAGTTATTCATTGATTCCTCAGACTGCCAGACTCCATACCCATGGTACTGACACTGGATTCTTATAGCTGCAGTGCTGGGTGTCCTATATAACTGAGACTTGGACCTTCATCAGTATTTTCCCTAGATGCTCTGAGAAATCTTTGGCCTTGCACAAATAGGGTGGCTCACTGCAGTGACATAAATGATCATATAGTGTCCTCTTTGATGATCATGTAGTGTCCTCAAGAAGTTGCTTTTGGGAAGGTTGGAATTAATTTCTAATGTTCCAAAACTCCAAGGAAAAAAAATCCACAGCAGTCAAAAATGGAAAAGACTTCTTGTGACATCTGTTCTATCCTTTAGGAGCTAGTCTAGGATCAGTCTCTAGTATATTTCCTCAAGAGGTTTATTGGAGTTTATTTTTAACTGACTCAAACAACATGACTTTCACTGTTTTTCTTAGTGATTTTTCCACATATAATAAATGTTTCTGGACATTTTTCGTGTCAGTCTAAATAATCCCTTTCTAGGTTTCTTCCTTTTTTATGCCCTCGTATAAATTCCTCTTTCTTTCTCCTTTGGTTAAGTTTCTTCACGGTCTTGTTCTTTCTACAGTTATTTATACCTGTGCTACTCCTGAGGTATCTTTGCTCAAAAAAATGTTGTGCACAATATTTTAATATTCTGCATATTTTATTCGTCAAAATAATACAATATAGTCACATTAGTTTCAATTATTTTGTTAATTTATTTCAAAATACCTGTTGGCCAGGATGTCTGTAACAATACAGACAACAAAAAAGGATTCCCCATGAATAGAGAGTTGAAGAAACCCCAGTGACAACCTAGCTCATCTTTCACTGTTATGCTTTTGTTGAGTGCCTCAGTCTGGGTGTGTCATGTATACACTTGGGGGAAAAATTCTGCCCCTCTGGTCTCAGACATTCACAACTCCTCCCTCCCCAGAGTCAAGTCAGGCCCTCCCAGGCCAGACACCTGCACCCCCAACCTCCTAGAATCAGCCTCAGAGTGCTCCCCAAGCTCAGCATGCCCTAGCCCCCAGGGATTGAGAAAGAAAAGCAGTCTGATGCTGAGTCCCAAGCTTGTATAGCATTTCCTGCATTCTGTCACCTTCCTCCAGAACATGTTGAGAACCACACTCCCTGGAATCCTCCTGCCCCCTGCCCTCCCAGGTATGTCCTGTTTCTGTGAGTTTGGTTTTGCTGAGTACAGCAGTCCTTAGTGGTGGCCAGCAGCTCTGCAACCCTAATTATGAGAGGAACAATGAAATTCTGTGCAGAACATTAATTCTGCACAAATTCTGCATTGTTCAGTGGTGCAGTATTCACCAGGAGTACTATGAAAAGAATAAATCAGAACTCTACACTCATTATAAATAGGTATAAATGACTGCACAAGTTACAAGGTAGTGTAGAGCAGGGTCCATTGGATTTACATTCTGTAAATACTTGTTGATAGATGTATTCTTTCCACCAGAAATTGCAGTTTCTTGTTTTGCAGGAGGTGAGGTAGGATCATTTAAGATAAATCAGAACTTATCAGAGAAGCTTAAGAAAAAGGAGGTTAAGGAGTGATTTGATCACAGTCTGTAAGTACCAACATGGAAAACAAATGGGGATTGATCTGGATTCTTAAGCCTAGCATACAAAGGAATCACATAATCCAATATGCATTTTTAATTGTGAGAGTAATGAACCATTGGAACAACATACTAATGGTTGTGGTAGATTTTTCATCACTGGCAATTTTTTTAATCAAGACTGGATAATTTTCTAAAAGAAATGCTCGTGCTCAAGACAGTGATATGGTTCATATGGGCCATTGCATTAGGAAGTCTCTTTCATGTACCACATGCTAGGAAAAAGCACAAAAAGCCTCTATTCTTATTAAAATAAATAGACTCTTTTCTTTAAAACCCTATTTATAGAGCTTCTCCAAAACAGTTTAATTTTCCTAACCATTTTCCCACTATTAAATTCCTTGTGCATCCTCCAAACAGCTACTTTCTGCAATCCATGCTCATCTCTCCAGGTTTCATGCAGGTGGCTAGAGTCCAAATTAGAGCAGTCCTATAGTGTGACTTGCCCTAAATTAGCTCCTGATTATTGCAGGTACAAGCCAGCTCCTTTTTTGTCTTCTCACTAGCCCGAGTGATGCCACAGAGAAGAGTCCTGTTAGTGTTGAGGCTTGTTTAACTTTATGACAAAAAATCGTGTATTTTCACAGATAGCTTATTTTCAGCCACTTCAAATTTAATGTACCTAAAGAGGTGATTCACCACATTATAGTCTATTAAAGAAACAACCTGCTGATATTTTGCTTGTGAAATCGAGCACTCGGTTGGATGCACAGCTATAGAAGCAAAAAATTCTGTTTCTTAATTGCACTATTCACTTCAGTTACTCTGAGAGTAATATCTGGATTCAGCTGAATATGCAGTTTACTTCCATGTTGAAAACATATTATTTGATAATTTAGTCCAGTTTGTATGTATTTTCTGGGGTTTGCAACAGGCCCTTAACTCCAATAATGCCAGTGAAGTCTGAAGAAAAGGATTCTTTCAGAAGAACTCCAGAATGCCAAACAGTTCATGTGAAAGGCTGCATCAGTAATCTTATACAAGGAGCCATTTTCAGAATTAGTTAGCCACAAGTTTCACATAAAACAGGTGAAAATATTTTAGGCTTCTTTTTGCTTATTGTTCGAATACTATGAAGTTGAAGGGATTGACACTTCGGAGAAATTCAGCAGAGAAAAGTCTTTTAAAGTATCTTTTATACCTGGACTTAGAGCCCTTTCTTACCATATAAACTTTTCTTGTCATATGAAAAAACAATATTGCTAGAAAAAAATAGTGCTAATATTTCACTGTTATGACCCTATAGCTTCAGTTTCTGGGTAAGCTGTGCTGGCTACCATAAAACTGCCAGAAAGAGAGTATATTTACTCCCATTGCATGTGTAAATTTTCTTACAATTATTGAGGGCTGCCACCCTCTTCATCTGCTGTCTGGGAAGAGCAGAGGACAGCAGCTGCAGCTACCAGCAATGAGTTCAGAGAGGTAGAAATTGCAGTGCCCTGTTTCTGACTCACCCCAGAGCTCTACTGAAGTGCACAGGAAGGGCAAATATTTATGGCAGCTTTTTGCCACCTGAGAGGTAAAGAACAGCCAGTACCTGACAGTGCAACTGGTCAATATTATTTTATAGGGTGAAATCCTATCCCTTTAGAAGTCAACGGGTTATTTGCTGTTGACTCCAATGGGACCAGGATTTCACCCTTAAGGCCCTAGGTCTAATCTATGAAATGTAGGCTGACATCAACTGAAAAATCCCTGTGCCGCACTTGTTCACATGCACTGAGCCTAAAATTCTCCACTGCCTTAAACTTTGAGCTTCATTCTCCACTGTGCACGAGGGCAGGATGTTAGGGAGCTGGCCAGGGCTCCCTGATTCTCAGCTGTCTGGCCCTGGAACAGGGTAAAGCTTCCAGAAAGTATCTTTAATTTGCATTGCTCAGGGATCGTATGCCATTAGAGGAGTGGGTATAGGCAACATGTACCCTCTCTCCTGCCTTCTTTTCTCCTCCTTTGCACAGGCACATTTACACTTGTGCAGAATGAGCATAAAACATTACCAGATCAGAGTACTCCGCTCACTGACATAACAAGCATGATAACATTTTATACCACATTGTACAAATACAAATGACTACGGAAGATTCAGGACAATGAAAAATCAAGTCCTCAGACTAGAGGGGCAGCTGTTTTAAGGCACAGAGTGGAAGCACATCTGTTGTATTTCAGATTAAAATTGATCCCATAGTGGTTTTCTGGTGATTTGCACATTGGGTGTATAAATCTGCACTTAGAAGAGATTGAGTTATAAACTTAGTATTTAATTTATATAACCTGCCAGCAAATCTTAACCACAAAGTTTTGATTTATATGTCATCATTTTAAATAGCATTTTTTTAATTTCAGATTTTACTGAAGTACTTCAGTTTGTGATAAGTCAGGCAGTGAGTTTCCATATCCTAAACAGCATTAATGAATCTTAAATCATATGTGGATGTCCTACAATAGATTTACAAACCAATCCAATAAATTCTAAGTAAAACCTTGTCTTTTCTTGGGTTCACAAATCCTGATTTTGCAGCTGGTTTTCAGGGAAGTGATTTATAAATCAGAAATTTAAAGCCTGACTACCAGCACGGTCAGCTCTCAAAACTCTGACTCTCAAGTTGTATCTGAGTACTTTGATTTATAACCTGTAGTCAGGCTCTCTCTAGCTCTGATTTTTTCCTAGACTCTGATTTGTTTATTATGAGCCCTAAAAAAGGTTACACTCTGTGTAGGCTGTAGATTAACTGGACTGGAAGCGTTATGGAAAAGATGATGCGTAATCAGACTGCAGCTGGCAAAAGCGTGCTACCTCACGTTTGGTAATGAGAGAAAACAAACAGCAGCTGAGTAGTAAATTCTGGAAATATTACCAAGCTGAAATCTCTCCTTTTTCTCATGTCTTCTTCTATATATGTCCATGAAGCATATTATACCCACTTTACCCTGGGGAGTAAAGATACAGCAAAGCTCTTACGTACATGCTATAGTCCAAGCGTTGACAACCTGTGCCTCGTGAGCCAAATATGGCTTGCGACGGAATCAAATATGGCTCTTTCAGCAACCTCTAGGAGTTCCCTGTAAGGTGCACACCTGAGCAGGACCATGGAAAGTATTGTAATCCTGCCCACCTCCTCATGCAGCAGCACTCGCCTTCTCTGGACATGAAAGGTTAGCTGCTGCTGCTGGTGGTGGGCTTGGTGGGAGAGTGTGTGTGGGGGGGAGGTCAGGGCCACGTGGAGGCTGCCCAGTTGCTCCTGGGACAGGCGATGTGGTGGGTGGCTGCTGGAGCTGAAACCAGGCTGTGGTGTGGCTGCTCCTGGGGCTTGATCCCATCTCCTGGCCATAAGGCTCCACAACCTCTCCCCATTTCTTCTCCTGAGCATGGTCTGGCCCTGCTCCTCCCCTTCCTTCCCTGAGCTTGAATGCTGCAAATCAGATGTTTATGGTGCTCTGGAAGCTCTGGGATGGCAGGGGAGGCATTGCTAAGCCTGGGGCTGATGGTGCATGAGAGGAGGGGGGTCAGAGGGAGGAGCTCAGCGCTGGTTTGTACCTGTGTGTGCTCCAACCCTGGAGTACCCACAGAGTCTCTGAGGATGCTGAACCAGGGATGTTGCTGGATGAAGGAATCCCAGATTGCAGAGGTTCAACCTGTATTTGTAAATGGTTATGTTTCAAATGCCAATACTTTCACTGCACACAAAGATGTCAACCACGTAGAGGCTTTGATTAGAAAGAAACCTATGGTATTATATGTTCATATATGTACATCCAATCCAAGCAATATTATACCCAACTTTAGGCAGGGTATTTAGGTGGGTCTGAATGTTGTAATCTCACTGGGTTGCTGCTGGGCTAGTCTAGTTAGTATCTCCCCTGAAACACTGGATCAGATTTTCCCTGGAGTGAATCAGGAATTAATTCCAATTTACACTGTGGTAAGCCAAATCAGAAATAAATACAAAGGCCTCCCATGGAATATATACATTTTCATGTGTGCAAAAGTAAGAACAAATTTCACTGAATGAAAGCTCTTTGCCAGCTTTCTCACAAAATGGATGGAATGTTTCTGATGCAGTTGAAATGTAGAACATTTAGGTTGTTATATATAATGGTCTGACAGACAATTACCAGGATATGAGGGGATGAGATAAGGATGCATTGGTGTCTGCTGATTACACAATGATTATTTAGATCCTTGTTTGTTGTCAGAAGCTGTTTACTGAGCATAGCAGCATGCCAATTGTCCAATCTGAACAAATAAATCAGGTAATCCACACAGTAAACAAAGTAGAAAAATTATGTAAAATTTGGGGGCAGGTGGGGAGTTTGCCTCAGTAGCATTTTAGGTGCCTATCTCTCCCCACTTTTAGGGCCAGGAAAACCTGTCACTTTGTGGAAGGGCAACACATTGTAATATATATTATTGAAAGGTAAACATAATTACAGTCACTAAATCATATCCTTATTTATAAGCACACCAGTCTAGATGAAATTACTGTAAGGTAGGTTAGAAACTTGTTGAAAGGCTACTCAAAGAGTAGTTATTAGTGGCTCTGTGTCATACACAGATAATGCATATAGTGGGGTCCTGAAAAGATCTGTCCTAGGCCCAGCACCGTTCATATTATTGAAAGGTAAACATAATTACAGTCACTAAATCATATCCTTATTTATAAGCACACCAGTCTAGATGAAATTACTGTAAGGTAGGTTAGAAACTTGTTGAAAGGCTACTCAAAGAGTAGTTATTAGTGGCTCTGTGTCATACACAGATAATGCATATAGTGGGGTCCTGAAAAGATCTGTCCTAGGCCCAGCACCGTTCAACATATTCATCCTTGTCTTAAATAATGGAATGGAGAGCATGCTTTAAAATTTATGGATGACATCAAACTGGGAGAGGTTGCAAGAATGTTTGAAGACACAAATAGAACTTTAAATGAGTTGATAAATTGCAGAATTGTTCTGAAATCAACAAGATGACAGTCAGTAAAGAGACGTGCAAGATACCACTCTTTAGAAGGAAAAATGGTTATAGTGAATTATAAATGGAACATGACTCAATAACACGGTGTACCATGTGTTACAAGAGTGTGATAGGTAAGGCATGAGAAGTAAGTGTCCCACTCCTGGCCCTAGTCTACACTAGGGAGTTATTCCCTAGTTTGGAAAAAAGAAGATTGAGAGGGGACATGATAGCAGTTTTCAGGTATCTAAAAGGGTGTCACAAGAAGGAGGAAGAAAAATTGTTCTTCCTGGCCTCTGAGGATAGAGCAAGAAGCAATGGGCTTAAACTGCAACAAGGGAGGTTTAGGTTGGACATTAGGAAAAAGTTCCTAACTGTCAGGGTGGTTAAACACTGGAATAAATTGCTAAGGGTGGTTGTGGACTCTCCATCTCTGGAGATATTTAAGAAAAGGTCAGATAAATGTCTACCAGGGATGGTCTAGACAGTATTGGGTCCTGCCATGAGGGCAGGGGACAGGACTTGATGACCTCTTGAGGTCCCTTCAAGTCCTAGTATTCTATGATTCTATGATTCAGAATAACCGCCCTTATTTCAAAATAACAAAGCATAGCGTCCACACTACCCAGCCCGCTACTTCGAAATAACGGACTGGTTATTTCAAAATCTGTACTCCTGCTTTCCTCTAGGAATAGCACTTATTTCAAAATTGTTATTTTGAAATAGCATTAATGTGGACACTCCGGTGCTGCTAATTTGAAATAATTGGCTTCCAGAGTCCTCTCATAGTGGCACATGTGGCTGCTCTGGCCACATCTGCCAGCTCCACTGCTTCTCTTCTCCTGTGGAACTTAAAACTGCAGACTGCCAGGCTATATCTACACTGCCGGCTTTTGCCGGCAGATAGTATGCAAAGGAAGTGTTGATTAGCATTTTGTCACGTTTCATTTGCATAATCTATTTGAGCCGTTTTTGCGCAAAGGGTTTTTGCGCAAAAACAAGCAGTGTGGACATTTCCTTTTTGCGCAAAAACCCTTTTTTGCACAAGATCCTTATGCCTCTCCCAGAGATGGATAAGGATCTTGCGCAAAAACGGGTTTTTGCACAAAAAGGAAACGTCCTCATGGATTTGGATGCTCCTCAGCCTAGCCACCTCCTCCTGTAGCACTCCCACCTGCTTCCTGAGAGATTCCACCAGCCGGCACCTTTCACATTGGATGGTCCCCCCAGCCTGGATTTCAGTAAGTGGGAATTGCAAGTCACAGTCCCTTTAAAACCACACCAGGATCTGGGTAGAAGCACCCATGGTCAGATGGTCTGTCTGGCTACAGGAGCAGGCAGAAGAGACAGAAGCAGTGCTGGCACAGGTGTTGCAGGTCTTCCTCAACCACTCAACGTTGTTGGTGAAGCACCCTTTGTGATCCCACAAGGACGTGCAGCACCATCGAGAATTACTCCTTTATGTTTATATAGGCTGAAGCCAAGTGATTAGGGGCCAGGATGGGGGTGGGTGCGCCATCTATTGCCCCCCTGCAGTTGGGGAAGCCCATGGTGGCAAAGCCATCCACAATGGTGTCCACGTTCCCCGGAGTGACGACCCTCTGCAGCAAGGTGTTATTGGTGGCCTTGGCTACCAGCAGGAGCATGGCCCCAACTGTAGATTTCCCCATGCCAAACTGGTTCCCGACAGTAGCTGTCCAGTATGGTGAGCTTCCACAGGGCGATGGTGACGCGCTTCTGTGCAGGGGGATGACAGGTCGCAGTTGGGTGTCTTGTCACCTGAATGCAGGGCGAGCTACTCACAGAGCTCCAGGAAGATGGACTTTCACATGCGGATGTTCTGGAGCCACTGTTGGTCATCCCATCACTGCATGACGATGCGGTCTCACCAGGAGGAATTGGTCTCCCTCTGCCAGAAGTGGCATTCGATGGTGTCCATGGGATTGAGGGGCATTTCCAGCAGCAGGAGTGTCAGAACCTGGGTGAAGAGGTTCTCTGGTTCAGGCTGGTCTGGAGCAGAATGTGGACAGTCTGGACAAACTGCGCCATGATGCTCAGCATGAGGCCCGTGAGCCTGGCATTGCTTTGCAGCAGTTCCAGTTCCATGGTGTCAGTGCTGTGGCCTCTGCAAGGGCACACTGTGTTCATTTGGTGTCCTGTGAGGGGGGAGGCAGTGGAGGAGTGGTATGTGAGTCACAGCCATAGAGAGGAGCCCCTGAAAGCATAAGATTCAGCTTGTCTGACCAAGCAGCCACAGGAAGTATCTGCCCTTCTGGTGCCCTCTCCAGAGTGCTTCCAGGAGCTCTAAATCTGAGGCAGGCTCCAATCAGTGTGGATGCACTATTTCGAAATAACTCTGAGCTATTTTGTTGCTCCCCCATAATGGGGACATGCTATTTTGATTTTGTGAGTTATTATTTCAATTTTACTTATTTTGAAATAATGTCTTAGTGTAGACATGCCCTTTAAATTATAAGAGGAAGTTGTATACTGAATTTGGTGGTCCTAGCTCTTAACATTTAGGAGGAGTTCTTGATCATACAGACAAACAAATTCTCTAAAATATATAGTAGACTGTAAGATTTCCCCATCCTGACCAAGAAAACGGATGGGGAAGAATAGCTCCTTTGGGGAGGTAGAAGAAGAACAGGCTACTGAGGGATTAGAAAAAACTGCCCAATATCTTCTCTATGTGGGTTTAAGTAGACCAATCTTCTCATCCTCCTTCTCCTAGCCCCTGTGATAATCTAGGCCTCTTTCCCTGGCACCATGAGTCATGAGGAAGAAACCTTCCCAAATTTCCCTATTGGATGGACCCCCCCCTCTGAAAATTAGTTCTTCATTTTCATGCTGCAGCCTCCACAGGGTTCACTCATTTCTCATGAAAAACATGTCATTGGAGTCTGATTGCAACTGTACTTGTTTATAGCATTTAGAATGGTTGTTAACCTTTTCACATGAAGTTTTGAAGCAAAAACGAAGAATGCCTTTTAACAATTGATATGGCCCTCCATGGTTCCCCACGCCAAAGTGTATTAAAACTAAAGAAGAGAGAGACTTTTGATGGGCTAAACTTTTTTGTATTTAAGTTATAGGTCAGGCTTTTCCTAGCCTTTTCATCATAAAAAGGAGAGAGCAAATGCTGAAGTAGGTATTGACTTCAAATGATGCAAATTAGGTTTGTGAACTGATGCAGACATACTGAGAATTCAAAGTCACACACCATCTCACAGTGGAAACAAATGGAAAATTAAACCTCTCATTATTGTGCTGGAAATTACAGGATTATCTCCATCACCCATATCATATGACAAATGTTGTATCCAGCTTTGCTTTGTGGATTTGTAACAGTGTGTTATAAAACTGAAAACTCATATTAAGTAGCTGTTGAAAAAGATTTCCAGGGTGCTTTTGAATTTTATTTTTTTATTTTTGCATCAAGACTTTCTGAAAAGGAAGACAATCAGTGTTGTAGCTGTGTCAATCCCAGGACCTTAGAGAAACAAGTTGGGACCAACTTCTGCTGGTGAAAGAGAAAAGATTTGGAGCTCCACAGAGCTCTGCTTCAGGTCTGTGAAAGGTACCTACTGTGTCAGATTAGCATAAATAGTTAGAACATATTCTAAGAACCCTTCAAGGCAAAGAGTCAATTAGCAGCTCGCTAGTAATAGGACAAAAAGGGGTTGTAACAGGCCATAAAGCCATTAAACCGTAATTTTTAGTGTTTATCAAAGTTATTAATTTAAGATCCCAGGCTCATCTTCTGTGAGCATTGTGCAAGTATCCTTTGAGAAAAAGGATTGATAGGATAGATACAGAGTGATCGCTTTGTGCACAGTGGTTTCCCACAGGTGATACAGTGTGTATATGGGTGAAACCAGATAATCACTAGGCTCTCAAATGAACTCTCATAGAAAAATGATAGAAGACAAGAACACAGTGGCTGTGTCTATACTGGCGCGATCTTGCGCCAGAGCTATGCAAATGAGGCTCAGCGTGGAATATCGCCGAGCCTCATTTGCATAACTAATGAGCCACCATTTTTGCGGAAGAGGCTCTTGCGCAAGATGGAGCTGTCTACACTGCCCCTTCTTGTGCAAGAAAAACCCTCTTGCGCAAAGCCATTATGCCTGAAAATAATCAGCATAACGGCTTTGTGCAAGAGGATTTTTCTTGCGCAAGAAGGGGCAGTGTAGACAGCTCCGTCTTGCGCAAGAGCCTCTTCCGCAAAAATGGCGGCTCACTAGTTATGCAAATGAGGCTCAGCGATATTCCACGCTGAGCCTCATTTGCATAGCTCTGGTGCAAGATCGCACCAGTATAGACACAGCCAGTATGTCCTGTGGGCAAACACTTTTCACAAAGCAATCATTCTATATCTGACCTATCAGTCCTCATCCTCATAGGAAACCTGCACGGTACATTCAAAAGATGAGCCTGAAAGCTTAAATTCATAACTTTGCTAGACACAGAAAAATATGCATTGAAGAGAGACACTGGATTTGTGGCTTCTTACAGTAATTTATAACCAACTCCCCCCGCCCCTTCCCTCCTTTCTTTCCTGTGATTGGAAAGACAGTAATGGGCCACTTCATCTGGTCACTTGAAATATGTGTTAATTGCTTATGCTAAACAATCTGATCCACCTTATATTTAGATGTGATACTGAGTGCCTCTCTCAGATCTGAATAAAAGCTCTGTGCAGCCTAAAATCTTGTCTCTTTCACCAAAAGATGTTGGTCCAATAAAAGCTGTTACTTGCCTATCGTATCTCTCAGATCAATAGATTGTAGTTCTCTCAAGTGTATTTGGCCTTGTAACTTCTGCTACTGGAGTCAATGAGAGGAGGATGTTGTGAAGACCAGGACTTTAAAAGGGTTCAAAAAAGAACTAGACATATTCATGGAGGTTAGGTCCATCAATGACTATTAGCCAGGATAGGTAGGAATGGTGTCCTTAGCCTCTGTTTGTCTGGAAATGGATGACAGGAGAGGGATCACATGATGATTACCTGTTCTGTTCACTCCCTCTGGGGCATCTGGCATTGACCACTGTCAGAAGACAGAATACTGGGCTACATGGACCTTTGGTCTGACCCAATATGGTCTTTCTTATGTTCTTATGAGAGTAGGATCAGGCCAAATACACTTGCGGGAATTACAGTCTACTGAGAGAGGTAAGATGCTGTATAATGCAATACAAGCTGTCCCTTTTCTACTGCTGCTTAAATGTGTCTTGTAAGAATCATAGAACAGAACTTGATTCGAAATAATATGCTTAGACAGAATATAGCATTTAGCAATGTGGAGGAAGGCAAGCATTTTCCTTCAACTTTTAGACACGATACAAAAAGTTCTGATCTCTTTTCATTAACACTGTCACAAATACACTGAAGTTAACAGGGTTGCATGATCAAGAGGAGACTTGGGCCTCAGAATCCAAAGTAGGAAAACTAGTCATTATCCATTACTATATCTTTTACATTATCCATTTTTTATTTCAGATGGTGGAGAAACCAACGGGGGTGGGAGGAGGATGTTCTAGGTTTGATTTTGACAAATAGGGAGGAACTGGTTGAGAATTTGAAAGTGGAAGGAATAAATAGTAAAATGGGTAGGAATAAATGGTAAATTTTCAGAATGGAGAGGGGTAACTAGTGGTGTCCCCCAAGGGTCAGTCCAGGACCAATCCTATTCAACTTATTCATAAATGATCTAGAGAAAGGGGCAAGCAGTGAGGTAGTAAAGTTTGCGGATGATACTAAACGGTTCAAGATAGTCAAGACAGAAGCAGACTGAAGAACTTCAAAAAGATCTCACAAAACTAAGTGATTGGGCAACAAAATGGCAAATGAAGTTTAATGTGGATAAGTGTAAAGTAATGCACTTTGGAAAAAATAACCCCAACTATACATATAGTATGATGGGGGCTAATTTGGCTATGACAAATCAGGAAAGAGATCTTGGAGTTATCTTGGATAGTTCTCTGAAAATGTCCACATAGTGTGCTGCGGCAGTCAAAAAGGCAAATAGAATGTTAGAAATTATTATGAAAGGGATCGAAAATAAGACACAGAATATCTTACTGCCCCTGTATAAAACTATGGTACGCCCACATCTTGAGTACTGTGTACAGATGTGGTATCCTCACCTCAAAAAAGATATTTTGGCCTTGGAAAGGGTTCAGAAAAGGGCATCTAAAATGAATAGGGGTTTGAAACAGGTCCCATATGAAGAGAGGCTAAAGCAACTGGGACTTTTCAGTTTGGAAAAGAGGAGACTGAGGGGGGATATGATAGAGGTATATAAAATCACGAGTGGTGTGGAGAGGGTGAATGAAGAAAAGTTATTAATTAGTTCCCATAATATAAGGACTAGAGGACACCAAATGAAATTAATGGGTAGCAGGTTTAAAACTAATAAAAGAAAGTTCTTCTTCACACAGCGCATAGTCAACCTGTGGAACTTCTTGCCAGAGGAGGCTGTGAAGGCTAGAACTATAACAGAGTTTAAAGAGAAGCTAGATAAATTCATGGAGGTTAGGTCCATAAAAGGCTATTAGCCAGTGGGTGGGATTGGTGTCCCTGGCCTCTGTTTGTCAGAGGCTGGAGATGGATGGCATGAGACAAATTATTTGATCATTGTCTTCGGTCCACCCCCTCCGGGGCACTTGGCGCTGGCCACTGTCGGCAGACAGGCTATTGGGCTAGATGGACCTTTGGTCTGACCCAGTACGGCCATTCTTATGTTCTTATGAAGGCAGCTTGGGTGGAATGATAGAATTCATTGTTCTAAGGAATGGTAGGAAGGAGAACGGCAAAATAAAGATAATGGATTTCAAGAAGGCAGACTTAAGCAAATTCAGGGAAAAACAATTCAAGAGAGTTGTCAGTTTTTCAAAGAGACATTACTACAGGAACAAGAGCAAACTATCCCATTGCATAGGAAAGATAGGAAGTATGGCAAGAGAATGCCCTAGCTTAACCAGGAGATTTTACATGATGTAGAAACCAGAAAAGTGGACAAATTACAAAGGATAAACATAAACACACACAAGTATGCAGGGAGAAAATTAGAAAGGCCTAGGCACAAAATGGGTGTATCTAAACTACACCTCTCTGCCGACAGAGGGATGTAGATTAGGTACATTGCTATTGCAAATGAAGCGGGTATTTAAATATTCCGCGCTTCATTTGAATAGAAATGGACGCCGCTTTTTGCTGCCGCGGCACTTTACTGGCAAAAAGCGGCAGTCCAGACGGGGATTGGTCGACAAGGAAAGCCTTTTCCGACCGATTCTGTAAACCTCATTGCACAAGGCATAAGGGATCAGTCAGAAAAGACTTTCCTTGTCGACAGATCCCCGTCCAGACTGCTGCTTTTTGCTGGCAAAGTGCCGCGTCGGCAAAAAGTGGTGGCCATTTCTATTCAAATGAAGTGTGGGATATTTAAATCCCTGCTTCATTTGCAATAGCAATGTGCCTAATCTACATGCCTCTGTCGGCAGAGGGGTATAGTTTAGACACACCCAATGAGATCAAACTAGATAGAGACATAAAGAGTAACAAGAAAACATTCTACGAATACATTTGAAGCAAGAGGAAAACCAAGGACAAGGTAAGATCATTACTCAGTGAGAGGGGAAAAATAACAGAAAATGTGGAAATGTCAGAGGTCCTTTATTTCGGTTTTCACCAAAAAGGTTGGTGGTGATTGGATGTCTAACATAGTGCAAAACTGGTTGAAAAACCATTCCCAAAGAGTAGTTATCAATGGTTTACAGTCATGCTGGCTGGGCATAATGAGTATGGTCTAGCCGTGATCAGTTCTAGTTTCACTGTCTTCATCAGTGATTTAGATAATGGCATAGAGAGTACACTTCTAAATTTTGTGGATGATACCAAGCTGGGAAGGGTTGCAAGTGCTTTGGAGGATAGGATTATAATTCAAAATGACCTGGAAAACTGGAGAAATGGTCTGAAGTAAATAGAATGAAGTTCAATAAGGACATATGCAAAGTACTCCACTTAAGAAGGAACAATCAGTTGCACACATACAAAATGGGAAATGACTGCTTAGGAAGGAATACTAGGGAAAGGGGTTTGGGAGTCATAGTGGAGCACAAACTAAAGATGAATCAAAAGTGTAACACTTGAAAAAAAAACAACATAATTCTGGGATGTATTAGTAAGAATGTTGTTAGAAAGACACAAGAAATAATTATTCTGCTTTACACTGCATTCATTAGGCTTCAACTGGAGTATTGTGTGCAGTTCTGGGTGGCACTCAGGAAAGACATGGGCAAATTGGAGAAAAACAGATTAAACGTCTAGAAAACATGACCTATGAGGGAAGATTGAAAGAACTGGGTTTGTTTACTCTGGAAAAGAGAAGTTCATAACAGGTTGCTACAAAGAGGGGGGAGAAAAATTGTTCTTCACCTCTGAGGATAGAATTACAAGCACTGGGCTAAAATTGCAGGAAAGGGAGGTTAGGTGGTATCATCTGTCCACCCCCCCTCCCCATCGTTGTGTGGGATGGGGGCCTTCCTCGCCTGAGAGCCTTGGGTCCCCATCCTGAGTTTAGTCATGGCTCTCACCTACTTGGGGGTGGGTGCGCCGGCACCAGCGGGAGAGACCCACCCCCCTGTGGCCCGCCACCCAGGAGCCTACTATGTCTCTCGCCGGCTGGCACGACCAGAGTCTGACCTCAGCGCCCTCCTGGGGTGGGGTCCGCTGTATCTGTAGCCTAACTTTGGGTTGATCAGGCCGTAGCCCGTACAGTCTCTGTCTTGGGGTGAGGTTACTCCAGCCCATTGGCGCAGTCCAATTTTGTATGGGGCAGGGGAACTCGGGCTCTCCCCCTCAACCGAGCTCCAGCCCAGGACCCTTATGGGCAGGTTCCCTTGGCCTTACCTGACTGGTGAGCTGCGAATCAATCTCTGACCACCCCTCTTGGGGATGTTGTCCGCTGCAACTCCCCATCCTGGGCTACTTCCTCCTCCGTGTACAGACTCTTTCGGCGTCTCATGTTCTCTGCTCCCGTCAGGGCATTCACCCACCGAGGCGGTCATCGGGTGTGTTGGGGTAAAGGTGGTCCAGTTGGTGGCTCCACCATCGCTCTGGAGGACTCCCTCATCCTGGCATCAGCCTTGGGTTCTTCCCCGGGGGGGGTCGCCCTGCGGGGCTTCCCTCTGCCGTGCCTCCACACCTCCTGCCTTTGGGGTCGGTTCGGCAGCTGCTGGCTCGGGGTCCTTCCCCTCCAGGTTTTCCACGTCTCCTGTGATGCCCACCCTCCTGGCCACTGCCCCGGTGACGTGCTCTGCACCCCTTTCCCGCGGTGCTGCCTCGGCATTTAAAGGGGCCGTAGGGCCGCCGGAGCATGCGCAGCAGCGTTGGAGGGTGCTGCGCGTCTCACTCTGGGGCCGCCGGTGGTTTCCGGTCTGGGCGAGGGGACAGGCTTGCCCCGTCACAGTTGGTCATTAGGAAAATCTTCCTGTCAGGGTAGTGAAGCTCTAGAATAAATTGCTTGGGGAAGTTATTGTATCTCCATCATTGAATATTTAAGAGTAGGTTAGACCATTACCTGTCAGGGATGATCTAGATTATGGTTAATCCTGCCAATAGTGTAGGGGATTGGACTAGCTGACCACCCAAAGTCCTTTTTTAGTTCTATGATTCTATGAACATGAATGCTTCAGACCAACCATGACATTGATCCACATCTAGTCCATGCACATATCCCCAGTTCTCTCCATTGTCTGTTAACTGAATGTAACAAAACCCGAGTGAAATATTTTCTTACTTAAAAGCAGCTTTTCATTTCATTCTCCTTATTCAATTGCATCCTATATGAAATACAGACATTGGGACTGGAATAGCCTTAATTAAATAAAGCAAATGAAACTCAATGCTATTAGTAGCATTTATTGAGACTAATGTCATTATTGTCTATAGTGCCCATAGCTGAGAATCTGAGTTAATTTAAACATTGAGATTCAGGCCATGGGTTAGATCCTCAGCTGGTATAGATCAGTATAGCTCCAGGCAAGTGTATGTAATTAAACTGATTTACACCAGCTGAGCCTGTGATCTTAAACCATAGCCTATTTTGGGAGACTCTGGAGAAATTCTGGATGACTCAGTCTGAATTCTTCAAGGGAATTTAGGAAAGAAAGCATGAAAGCACCATTCTTTGAAAGGATGCAGTATGTAAGGGTACCTCCTTGGGTCAGTACAGAAGTGGTGTGAGACACTTACCATTGATTGACCTCACCCCTTTCCTCTTTGGGTTGTTTGGTGCTTCTATTGCCAATACTAACCTAGACTAGTTCTTATGCTCAGAGAATACGATTGCCAAGTGTGCTAGGCTGGCTCTTGGATAGGGTGTGCAATGAGGCAAGGAAAGATTTGTTCTTTTTTTCCTGCTAGTGCACCCACACAATAGTCAATCACAATTTGGCCCCAACACAATATTTAAACCAAGCCATACCAAATTCAGCCCATAATAGCCCATAATTCAGCTCATGGCAATAAGCTGGGGAAGGAGGAAAAAGGGATAAGGTTATTCAGGTCTGACTTGTATATACTTGCTGGTTCATTAAAAGAATTCATTAAAAGAATTAATTTGCAGCATTGTTGTAGTTATGTTGATCCCAGGATGTTAGAGAGACAAGATGGGTGAGGTAATAACTTTTATTAGAGCAACTTCTGTTGGTGAACAAGACAACCTTATGATTTACACCGAACTCTTCTTTGGGTTAAAGAGCTCAGTGCAGTTTGAAAGCTTGTCTATTCCACCAACAGAAGTTGGTACAATAAAAGACATTATTTTACTACCTTGTCTGACTTAATTTAAGTCATTACAATAAATGAACCTATGCTGATAGTCAACAGAGCTGGTTAAATAATGTCACAGACCACTATTTGAGAACATTCCTTTAGGTTGTAACCTACTGTTCAGTAGTTGCACAGCCTCCACGCTATTTGCTCTTTGCTATTTGCAGACATTTGCCTGGATGGGTTTTTGTTATCACCAATGTTTGGAAAATGGCTATTTGCCTGAATATCCATATTTGCAATGGCAAAGGCACAAAGATAATTGCCTTTCAACAAGAGTATTCTGTGACCATTATTCAACATTGTTGCATTTAAATGTTCCGGTCATCAAGTCAGGGAGAAGAAACATGTGAGTTAGGTGACCCATCACATCACATGCTCTTTTAATAACAAATAGTCAGCAGGAACTGTTTGCCAATAGCTTCTTGGATGAAAATTGTTCATTCAAACTATCTGGCAAATAGTTACAAATAACAAATACATTTTCAGAAAATAGGATCAGTTCCTCAATTATTTGTGAGTAGAAAAATATGACTAAATTTGCAATGAATATCATTTGCAATGAAAAACTCAGCAGCTCCACTAATAACTAGAAATAGTTACTCTTTTAGTCCCCCCCATCTTCATAATGAAGGACCCTTGTGGATTCCAGCAGAAATCAAAGGGGCTCCATACAAGGGTCTGCTCATTTGGTTCTCTTTGCAGGACTATAGTTTTAAAACTTTATCTACACTTGAAGCTGAGGGTGTGATTCCCAGCTCAAGCAAATGTATTTGTGTTTGTTTTCATTGCAATAGTGCACTAAAAATAGCAGTGTAGCCACAGTAGCATGGGCAGTGGTGAGTGGTGCTAGCAGGCCTGGGTACAACCCCTCTGGGGTCTGTGAGTATGTACTCAGAGACACTGTTTTTCCGCTCACCATAGCTAATGCTATTGTTTCTACACTACTATTTTTAGGTTATTAGTTTAACAAGAGTTAGCACAAGTGCGGTCTACATTTTCAGTTCTAGGTGTAGACTTAGCCTTGGTGTCACAGCTGGGATAATCAGTGGGATTGGTCTACTAACTGGTGTGTTGGTGTCCATAGTTAGCAAGCTTGTCAGTAGTGTCATCAGAGCAACCAAAGAATAAATGTGTATGGAGTTGCCATAAAATTAGGTACATTAGTGGAGCCGTGCTGACAAGTTTCCAATGCAGTAGGAGTGTATAGACGCTTTCAGTTTCCAGTGTGGTTGAGCAGGCACCTTTCATGACCAGAAAATAATAAGATTTTGATTAAAATTAGGGCTAAGTGATTACAATTGATTACGGTTAATCTCAGGACATACAATTTCCCCCAAAGTTCAGTCAGTCACAAATTTAATTAACAATTTTTTGGATGAGCATCATCAGCACCAAAGTAGTGAATATTTAGCATATCTAGAATGTAAATGTCTTGCAACGTCAGCTACAAAAGTGCCATGTGAACACCTGTTCTCACTTCCAGGTGACATCATATATAAGAAGCAGGCAGCATTATCTCCCATAAATATAAACAAAGTTGGTTCTCTAAGGGTATGTCTTCACTACGGGATAAGGTTGAATTAAGGTACACAACTTCAGCTATGTTAATTGCGTAGCTGAAGTCGAAGTACCTTAACTCAATTTTTGGCACTGTCCAACTTTTGGCACTGCAGGAAGTCGAAGTGAGAACACTCTCCCTTTGACTTCCCTTACTCCTCATGGAAGCAAGACTACTGGCATCAACTGGAGTGCCCCTCTCAGTTCAAATTAGCATGTCTTCACTAGACCCACTAATTCGAACCCTGGAAGATTGACATTGGCAGCTACGATCTTCTCCGTAGTGTATACATATCCTAAGGGTGTGTCTAGACTACAGGGTTTTGTTGACAAAAGTTGGCTTTTGTTGACAAAACTATACCTGCGTCTACACTACCGCCACGTTCTGTTGACAGTAAGTCGACAGAACGCAGCAGTTTTGCTGACGGCGGTAAACATTGTTTTACGAAGAATAACGCCTTTGTCGACAGAGATCTGTTGACAAAAGGGTGTGTGTGGATGCAGGGAGCCAGTTCTGTTGAAAAAAAAGGCCTCCAGGAAGAAGCTCTGGTGGACACTCCTGCCAGAGCTTTCAACTCTATTGTTCCTGCCTGTAGCCATCTTTAAAAGGCACAGGCACCCAGGAGTAGCCTTGTGGTAGCAAGCCAGCTCCAGCCAGGACCCTGACTGCTCAGCTCTTCCTGGTAGGGCCTCTCAGAGCCATGTCCCAGGGACAAGCCCCCGGTGACCTCCCTGGCCCTTCCAGGGACACATCCCCGCAGGAAGCCAGGGGCACCAAAGGCTGGGCACCCTCCTGGTCAGGGCTCAAGATCAAAGCCCTCTTGGAGCTCTGGTCTGAGGAGGAGTCTCTTCAGGCCCCACAGTCCAGGCAGAGGAACGTGGACATTTATGCCAGAATGGCTGATGGCCCTGCTAAGCGAGGCCACCACCCCCACACATTAAACCAGGTCAGAGCCAAGGTGAAGGAGCTGCAGCAGGGGTATGTCAGGGCCTGTGAGCGCAGCTCCCGCTCTGGGGAAACGGCACACTATTGTGCCTGTTATGAGGACCTGGACCGGATCCTAGGGGCAGGGGAACCCCTGCCTCCCGAGAGGGTTGTGGAGTCTGAGTTGGAGAACCCTGTGCAGCAGTGGTCGCAACTCCAGGATGAGACCCCAGAGGACCAGCAGCTGCAAGAGGAGGAGGAGGACACCAGCACAGTGACCCTGACCCAGGACCCAGAAACCCAGACACAGGAGGCCTCCCAGACAACTTTGGACACCGGGGAGGGAACATCAGGTGAGTGTCGTGAGGGTCCAACACACACAGGGCAGGGCAGGCAGGAGCAAAGTGGATGGTGCAGTGCTGTGACAAGTCATGCTGATCACAGCCTGGCCGGGGGGGGGGGCACACACATGGCCGACCTCAGGGAGGGCCATCCTACCCCTGCACCCGCAGGGCTGTGAGGCACCACCTGCTCCTGCAGACAGTGATGCCAGGTGCAGGCATGGGTTCAGGACGCTGGGATTGCCACACAGCTTCAGGCCTCTCAGCAACTTGCGGGAACCCCAACTGTGGCCTGACACTTGTCTGTGCTGCTTGGCCATGGGATGTGTGTGAGGGGGGGCAGGATGGTGGCCTGCATGCCTTCTGGGCTCCAGGGAGGCCATGGCTGATTGGCCAGGCCACACCATGCCTTACTGAGACTCACGTGAGCATCCCCTCACTGACTGCTAAGAAGGAAGAGGTCATGCCCTCTTAGGGCTGACGACTTTTCCCTCTTGTCCTCCACAGATGGACCAGCTGACCAGCAGGGGAGCGCCATACCTGCCACACCACCCAGACGGCTGCAGGGAACCCGTCGGCACTGGTGCACATATTTGGACCTGGTGCGCCAGCACATCTCGGTCCTGCAAGGGATGCAGGACACATTTAACCAAAGGATGCAGGCAGAGGCAGAGTGTTGCAGGCACTTGCTGGACAAGTTAGTCCAGCAGCGCACTGATATTTGCACTGCTATCTGGGAGGCCATGGCCTTCCCCGGTCCTGTGCCTGGTCCTGCTCCTCCTGCTCAGCCTGCCCTACCCCTCATCCCCTGTCCCCCCCTCCCCCCCCTGCTCCCCTCCCTCACCTCTTGCCATCCCAGACCCAGGTACAGCCCCACCTCCTGCCCAGCCCCATACTATCCCAGCCTGCATGTGCGGCAGTCTCTGAGAAGGCCTCCGCAGCCAAAGTGCCAGGGGCTCTTCATCCAGGCAGCCCCCTCAGCCCTGAGCCTCCCTCCCCCCTTTCAGGTTGACATCCCCCTTCCCACCTGTGAGAGTCAGTAAGGGAAGCACTTTACTTTGTTAACAAACACTTTATTTTTCTGAACAAAAGAGTTTTATAGTTTTTGAAACATTCAACAGTGAAATAAACTGTCAACATTTTTTCACCAACACCTGTCTCTGTTCTCAGTGTGTGATGAATGAGTACAATGTGTGAATGTGGGGCCAAAAAGGGTTTTGGGGAGGAAGGCACCAGAGGCATGGGGAAATCCCACATTTGGAAGGCCCTGGGGAAACTCATTGGCCTCCTTGGGAGAATTGCTCCCTCAGGGCTTCCCGAATGTACAATCCCAGCTGGTGGGCTTGCTGGATGGCAGCTGTCCGGGGCTGCTCAGAGTGCCTCCCCTCCACATCAGCCCACGTCCCCCACGCTGGGAGGAAGGCCTCCCCTTTCCTCTCTGCTAGGTTGTGCAGCACACAGCATGCTGCAACCACATTGGGGATGTTGTGTTCCCCCATGTCCAGCTGAGTGAGTAGGCATCTAAATCTGCCCTTCAGACAGCCTAAGGCGCACTCCACCTGGAAGTGAGCCCGATTCAGGAGGGAGTTAAACAGTTCCCTGCTCGCATCCAGGTGTCCCGTGAATGGCTTCATGAGCCAGGGCATAAGGGGGCACACCGCATTGGCCACGATGCACGTAGGCATCTGCACATCCCTGACTGCATAGTTTCGCTGCGGGAAGAATGTCCCAGCCTGCAGACTGCAGTACAGGTATGAGTTCTGGAATATACGGGCATCGTGTGCCCGGCCTGACCACCCAACACGAATGTCTGTGAATTGTCCCCGGTGGTCGACCAGGGCCTGCAGCACCATCAAAAAGTAGCCCTTTGTGTTAATATACTGTGCTGCTTGATGGGGTGGTGCGTGGATCGGGATGTGAGTCCCATCGAGTGCTCTGACGCAGTTTGGAAAACCCAGCCCCGCAAATCCGGCCAAGATGGTCTCCGTGGCGGACAGTCCTGTGAAGCAGTTCTGAGTTGATGGCCGTCACCACCTGCAGAAAGGGACAAATACAAACAGCCATAACAGGACATTAGAGGAGTTGCATGAGCTGATGAAAGGTGCTCCCCCACCCATCCCCTCCCAGACCCCACAGCCCCCCCCCTCAGGTAACCCCCCTGTGCCCTACGTACCACCTCAGGGTGAGGCCAGGCAGGCTTCTACCACTCCCACCCCATCCCCCATTCCCTGTGCCCGGTCCTGACCATCCCCCTTATCTGCCCCCCCCCACCCCCATGGACTGTCCCCCAAGAGTGCCTTACCTCCAGCAAGATGGCCCCAACAGTAGACCTCCCCACACCAAACTGATATCCCATGGAGCGGTAGCTGTCGGGGGTGGCCAGCTTCCACAGAGCAATAGCGACACGCTTCTCCAAGGGGATGGCGGGCCGCAAGTGGGTATCCTGGTGTTGCAGGACAGGGGCAAGCCAGGCACAGAGCTCCTGGAAGGTGGACTTCTACATCTGGAAGTTTCGGAGCCACTGGTCGTCATCCTACAGCTCCATAACAAGCCGGTCCCACCAGCCTGAACTGGTGTCCAGCCTCCAAACTCGCCTCTCCAGGTATAAGTTCGGTGACAAGGGCAGCGGGGCTGCAGCCCGAGTGAGGGGCTTAAAGCTGGGCTCTGAATCCAGCTCTGCCTCAGCCATCATGATGGTCTCATGAAGATGCAGCAGAACTTCCAGCATCACAGTGTGGGACCATCACCTGCCCAGGGGCAGCTTAGGCTCCATCGCCAAAAACATAGTGAAAAGCACAAAAAGAAACCTGAAAACAAACTGCTGTGGTTTCCAAGGAAGCAGGGCAACTAGAGCAAGAACTGCAGCAGCTTTGCTTTCCCTCTAGGAGGTAGGCAAGCCAGAAACAGGAGCAGAGCAACAGCTGCCCAGGGGGATCATTTTCAGCACGCCTCTCTGGAAAGATCATGCAGCAGCACCTGGAAATAAAGGCTGCCCCCATGTCCTGCCAGAAGCACTTCTGGGTGCCTTCTTTTTTCAACAAAGCATGTGGCAGTCTGGACGCTCTTTTTCGAAAAATCTGATCGATTTTTCGATTTGCATAATGTAATCTAGATGCTCTTTTTCGACAGAGACTTTGTCGACAGATATTGTCGACAAAGCCTCTGTTGAAAAAGGTGTGCAGTCTAGCCGTACCCTAAGTGATTGCTTGAACAAGCAAAAGGACTGAATGGACTTGTAGGCTCTAAAGTTTTACATTGTTTTGTTTTTGAATGTACTTATATAACAACCTCCCTTACGTTTATAAATTTCAATTTCATGATACATTGCATTACAGAACTTATATAAGGTGAACTGAAAAATACTATTTTCGTTCATTTTTACAGTGAAAATATTTGTAATAAAAATAATATAAAGTGATCACTATACAGTTTGTATTCTATATTGTAATTGAAATAAATATATATGAAAATGTAAAAAAAAATCCAAAATATTTAATTCATTTCATTTATAGTCTATTTTAAAAGTGTGATTAAAACTGTGATTAATTTTTTAAATCATGATTACTTTTTTAAATTGTGATTTTTTTAGTTAATCAGCAGACCTAATTAAAATATCACTTAATGGAGAACATCATTTCTCAACTTTGTTTGTTGACCATAAACTTTTCTTTTATGACTGGATTTTTTTCCAGTTTTTAGTCTAGACATTTATAGTATCAATTCAGAACCATAAACTGATTTCAGCTGGTGGACAAATACGTTTAATATTGTGCCTCTTTCCATATCTTCTGATGAATTGTCCAATATTTTTGTACATAAGTTTTTGAAGTTTAGAGGTATCTTGAACATCTTTAATAAAAAGAATAACAATATTCAAAATGTCTGAATGACAGCATTATTGGGAATGAAGTTGGCTAGCAATTTGATCACTTGGAAATCAATATTTCATCGAAAATGTGTGTACTTGATGAGATTTCAGAATTTTATCATTTAAATACTATACTTAACATAGAACAGCAATCGTGAAATAGGATTAAAACCAATAATAAGCATCACAGTGCAATATTGGGCTATTTCCTCTCCTCATGTAAATCAACCTAAAGGGAATCATTTTGCTTTACACCCACTGATTATGTGGAGCATTGTGTTTTATTTATATATGTCTACCAGTGATTCAAGTGCACACTACATTTTTTTAAAAAAATTCTTGTTCATAACTCCAGGGCTATTTGCAAAGGGGCTTTTTTTTTTCATTTTGTATTGAAACCTGACAGCAATATACAGATGAAAATGGAATTGTTTTTTCAAATGTGGACCTGTGAGAATGCAAGATGGTGAGGGGATTAAACAAAACTGATTCTGGGTAGAAACAAATAATTGAGTATAGGCTACATTTGTGTCCAAGCTGCTAACTGTAATACTGTAAACTGTGGGTTTAGTATTGTTTGCTTTCTTCTGTGTTTCTTGACTATCTTAGAATTAGTTTAAAATCTGTACTGCAGCTGATCATACAACCCAGCTTTATTATTTGCAAGGAAAGAACTTGCTACTGAGCATCTAAAAGGATGTGTATAGTTGTGTGCTTAAAAAAAGTAGAATTCAGTTATATAGATGACAGTAAGTATCTGCTCATATAATTACAGTTTGTAGACCAAACAAGAAGAAATTTCCATTAACAAGTTATACATATGACAATCAAAACAAATAATCATATCCTCTTATACAGAATCAGATGTATTTTTTTTTTTTTTTTAGAAATTACAGCAACTATTCCTCACTTTGGCTATTCATACGTTTGTGTGTCAAGTTTCACCCTGAAGCAGATTTTAAATGGCTGAATTACATAATGCTCAGAGTGGTTATAATGAAGACATTGACAAACTTTGAATGATATTGCCCAGTGACACTGCAAAATTACTTCAAGGAGTGCTATATGAATTTTCATACATTGGGGCATAAGTCCACCACTAAATGATAGGAGGTAGGATGAAACTTCCTCTACAGGCATGTTGTTGCATAAAGGTCCCCTATCAGGTTACTTTTACCTTCCTCTGAAGCATCTGGTACTGGCTCCTGTCAGAAATAGGATATTGGACTAAATGAATCTCAGGTCTGATCCATTATGGCAATATCTATGCTCGTATGTGGCACAATGCACCAGCGCTCTGAACTGCTGGATGTGCAAATATGTATCTCTGTGTGTCTAATACCATATAGAGAGGCTGTGTTTTAAAAAGTTCTACTAGTTTGAAAGTTGCATCTGAAGAAACTTGGTTGTGCCCATGGAAGTTCATGTTACTATCTACAGTTTTTGTTAGTCTCTAAGGTGCTGCAACACCATTCATTGTTTTTTATTTTTTTTTGTGTTAGTTTGAAAGTGTTTACTAGATCTGCAAGTATTTCCTGTGATATGTTCAGGATCTCTCTCCCAAACAGGTGGAAACAAAATGGAATGTGAGTACTATATGTGAAGGTATTATGCATGTGATAAATTGCAGAAAGATATGATACATTTCATTTATCATGTGTAACCCTTCTGCCGGGTAGGCCTGTCAGTAACCAGGGCTGGGTTCAATATCTTGGGGTCCATCTCACATAGAACCGGCTCAAGCCCGCACCCAGTAATCTGG
This sequence comes from Pelochelys cantorii, assembly GCA_032595735.1. Classification (NCBI taxonomy): domain Eukaryota; kingdom Metazoa; phylum Chordata; order Testudines; family Trionychidae; genus Pelochelys; species Pelochelys cantorii. The sequence goes on from CM064328.1 coordinate 68,219,340, forward strand.
GAAATTCACGCACCCCTGGGTGCCTCTGAGAGGCAGTGCTTCCCCACTCGCAAGCACTGTCTGAGTGTAGGAAAGAAACATTTAATGAAGCAGAGAGAGAAGTCATCCGGCATTAACTTGGGGAAAACACCACAAACATAACCCAAACATGTGCCAAACCCCCCCCCCCCAGCCAAGAATCGCCCGAAGTCCAAAGAGTCCAACACCCCAAAAGTCTCTGTCCCTGGTCCGTGCCACCCAGAGTCCCAAAGTTCACCCGCAGAGTTTCACCTCCCACCCTGGGTAGAAATGGGGGGGGGATAGATAGGGGGCACCTTATACGAAACTCCACCACGCTCCACCAGCTGTCTCGTCCCATGCCACTGGACGCTCCGCTGGGCGCCTGCTGGCCGCCGCCCCTCGCCTGCCGCCGCTCCACGCCACGCCGCTGGTCGCCGCCACTTCACTGGCTGCAATAGGCCTGGCTCTCAGCCAAACCAGTGATTTCAGCTCTCGGTGATTTCAACTCTTTAGCCACCAGCTGGACTGGCAAATGAATCCAGCTTTCACTGGACTAGCAAAAGAAAAGTCTCCTCATGGAGTCTGCTTTAGGTCTGTCCTTAAAACAAAGGGGGAAAGGGGCAGGTTGGGTCAATCTTACAGCTCACACCTGGCAGGTGTGAAGCAGGCTGACTCAAGCCCTTTAACCCTTCCCCCCAGCTCAGTCCACTCAACTCTGGAAGGGGGGAGGCTTGTTCTTCTGAGACCTCTTACCATGATGGTGGTGTCTCTCCTGCAAGCACTGGTGGCATGTTTTACAGTTCCCACATTTAGGGGTAGCATGATTAGTGACCCCCACAACAGTCCCAAATTATATACAATTCTCCACATTCCATTCCAACACTGACCTTCCATCAGCCCTGGCTGAATGGGATTTACATAGTCACACCTCGGATTCTCTCCTGAGCTGTATTTACATAACAGTTAACAGTTAATTACCTTGTAGAGCTAAACAATTGTAGTGGGCACACCCACCCCTCCTTTTAGCTGGCTGATAGCAAGCAGCAGTTCAGCCCCTGCTTACACATGCACCTTTGACCTCTTCAGACATATTCTACTCACTAGTCATGTGAGTCACTCCAATGGGGTCACTTCCAACATTTCAAACCTTTGACAAGCTTCCAAGAGTTGCCAGCTTTTTGAGACTTGCCTAATTGTATTTGTACATAATATTATAGTTACTTGTTACTTATACAGTGCTAGCATGTGGACAAATATCTAATTGAGGTTAGGATACAGTTACTGAACTTACTCACTAAGGACCCAACTCCAAATTTAAAGCCAGGACTCCAGGGATAACGAGGTGAACGAAATAACGGTGCTAACAAATCCCTGGTATAATACTTCCATCCTCACCATATCACTTGTAAAAAGAATCTGTATAATCTTACTCAGAGCAACACCACCTGTGAATTATATGCCTTCCTCTCATGAACCAGTGAAGACAAAAATACTGTCCCACTGCCATCCATTAAGTATATTCTCTATATATAGAGAATATGTTAGAATGATAGTACGGATATTGAATTTATCTTCATGAAACAAGGATGGCCTCATCATTCATGAGTGTCAGAGCTAAGCAAAGACACACATGAATAATGAAGCCACCCTTATCGAGTATAGATGAATTCAATTTCCTCTGCACTGTAATGTCATATTTAATTCACCAAACTATCACACTTACTTTTGATTTTTTAAGTTGCCTGAATATTCTAGCCTTCTATCACGCAGCCTCTCTCTCTCTCTTTCTTTCAAGCCATCATTGTGATGCATTTTTCTGCTTTTGTCCAGTATGTTTGTCTATATGCTCTCTCTGACACAATGACTAAGTCTGAAGCTTACATGGCTTACACAAAATTTGCGAATATTTAGCGCATCAGATACCTAAATTCCATGTCTCTGGCTTTCCTGGAGGATTTGTCTTTCAAGAGTTATGTAGACTGACCTGAATTTTCAAGAGTTTGTTTCAGCAGCAATTTCCTTAATTGTCTTACTGCAAGGGCAGTTATTATAGGGATAGTTGTTGGTACATGAGTGCTTGTTGCCTCCGGCTTCTCATGAATATGGTCCCCAGTCTGGTAATTCCATAGATAGATACGGGTATGATGGTTCTAGCTGAGTCCATTACTGGTGACCTTCTCCTGGGTTAAATTACCCTTCTCTAGATGTCCATTATGCAGCCATTTATCCATAGCATATATTCAAAAGTTCTTCCATTTCTTGACCACTTGTATGGTCATCTTATTACTAATCTCAGTACTCACCCTTGCTGCTGTAGCCTGCCATGTCTATTCCATCTGATTTATCTCATGGCACTGGACCCTAGGAGCCCTGAACTATCCTCTTCCTTTCTGTCAATTAATCTCTAAGGCTAGAGGGAATCAGCAGAGCAGGCAACATTCCTTTGGAAAGTTCTAATCCACATTTGTCTGCATCATTTATGGAGCAGTGAACAGAATATTCAGCAGAGCAGTATTTGGGATTATGCCTCCATTCAGGGAAGAGTTCCTACAGTTTGAAATCAGTTCAATAATTTGATGAGAACTAATCTGTGTAAGACCATCCTCTGTGCTCTGTTCCAATTCCCCTGCCTCCATCCTTATCTCTACAATATCTCCAGAGAATTAATAAACTGATAAAACTACCATATTTTAATGAGTTCCATGTGCTGTGCTATCTATTGAGAAGTTAAAGATTTGATCCATATGTAAATGTAAGATTTCAAGAAAGGACACATTTTATGTACCTGATTAGCCCACATATTGCTCACAGATTTCAATTCTTACAACTTTTCCTCAGTGCTTGGCCACCTACTTGGCTAGAAAGTGTCTTTACTCTTTCCTTGATGTTTTACATTTATGCTCAGTCAATGAGCTGCAAAGATGTCATTTCAGTATGTCTTGTGGTAACCATGAACAAAGTGATGAAGTGCTACTTTGAGTTGCAGCTGTTATGGGGGGCAGGTGTTTTCTGTGGTGTTAACCAATATAATATATGAACTAGAATACTTTGTACTTATGCTAAGTTGTATGGCTATGAACTGTGTTCCCAGGATGCTTTGTTCTCATTCTAAGCTTTATTACAGAAATCTGCTAATAGATACTTTCTAAATTGTTCCAACCTTTGTTCTTTGTATATGCAGAATCTGTCAGAAGTAAGATGTATGCTCTGTTAAGGAATGTTGTATATGAATTGGGTGCTAGGTAAAATTAGTGCTACTTGTACTGTACTCTTTAGTCCATGAACATCTGGATTGTTATATATGGTTGCTACAGATGTTTTTGTACCATGTATAACAGGTATTAAATGAGATTAAGAAAAGAGGAATAAGGTGTGATCATTTTCTGTCATAAAAATGGGGTATAAATATGAGCAAAATTAAGTTCATTCTTTGGAACAGACTGAAACTGTTGCAAGCCTGTTCTGCAGAGCTGGTAATGTACAAATCTCTTTGTTTCTGCTTATTTATCTATGGCTAATAAATGGATGGTGCCAAATTACATAAAGTCCTGTTAATCGATGATCTAACTGAACCACTGATACAGTGTTGATAGTGTAGATGGATGACACACATTTAGCGCCTTTTCAAATTCGACTGTTTAATTCAGAATTCATGTGGAAACCGTGGCTCTGCAATTCTGGACTCCTCGTTCAGCCTGTCTAAGTGCACACATAAACCTATGAAAATAGAGTCTGTGCTGAAGAGCTTTTAGCCTTTGGTCTACTATGCATGCCCTCAAGCATCTGTGAAAAATGGCAGGTTGTTAGAGAGACAAGGTGAATGAGGTAATGTACGTTGTTGGTTCAATTTCTGTTGGGAGTAACATAGCAACAGCACTGCATACAACATAGGCAGGTTCTGTCATTTTATTATATGTTTCTGCAATACTTGGCACAATGCAGCCCTGATCCTGGACTGGGGTCCCTAGATTCTGGGGTAATTGGTGTTCCTTAAAATATAAATAATAAAAAACAACTAGGTGTTGAACCATCTACACATCTGTTATGTTCACAAATGTATGGTGGTGGTACATACATATATTATATCTTCTACATTCCTTAATAAAGAGAAGGTCACTGAGACTCAGTTTCAACCCAGTTATAGTAGTTGGAGATTCTGTGAGAATGGCACTTCAGGTTTTCACCAGTAAGCTCCTTTGAGAAACAAGGAAACATTTTTACATTATATTTACCTAACACTGTAGATGAGATTTGGTCTCCTAGATGGTATGAAATAAATTAAATTCCCTGGCAGGTGAACACCCTGAGGGTAGCATGGTTTGTAACACTATATTAATATTCTCCAAGATCACTCCATGGGCTTAGCAGAGCTAACTTCAAAATTAACTTTATAGGCCACCTGCAGAATTTTTTCCTTCATAGTCAAAGCTGCAATCATAGATAATTTAGCACAAATATTCAGTAAATAATTGGTTCAGAATATTTCAGGTTTAGGGATTTAAATCTCATTCTCCTAACATGAATGTAAACAACAAAAATATAGGGAGCTTGCTAAACCTGGCAATTTTAGTTTCCAATGATCCCCACATCTTTCAGTTTTGAAAAATTCAGTCTATTCTTCAGAAGGCAAAGACAGAAAGGACAGAAAAATTAGTGGAAAAAGAATATTAGCTCATAGGTCTACACAGAAAGTACACAGACTGAAGACAAAATGATGATAATGAGCACTAAAGTTTTGGTGTGCATTCGTATGTAGTTAGTGATATGAATATAAGCAGGAGATTTCTGTTATTCTTTTCCAGACTGATGACTTCTGAAACTGAGCACTGAATGAAATAATAAGAACTCATCATGGATATGCCTTATCATTGCAGTTGTGAGCAGGACCTTCCTAATTTGGCTGTAGCTTGCAGGTTACCAAGAAGCAATAGTCAAAATAAATAGACAGGAAAATCTATTTACATTTTGAAGCAGGAAAGCTCTCATTTGAATCCAGCTGTTCCTTGGTGCCATGGCTTGAAAAGCAGTTTAAGTGGAATTACTCCCAGATATCAGACTTTTGGCTGTTCCAAGAGATTTTTGTGGTTAATAATAATGATACTTGGGAATGGGTCAGGATGCCACCAAGTCTAACGAATCCTTTCATTCAACATTACATATTCTTTTATTTAATTTTTTACTTTTTGTAATTTCATGAACTTGTGCCAGCTACAGAATAGCTAAACATTCTTGTTTGATGCCACAGTTGTCATCTCCTGAATGGTACAGAGCAGCCCATTGCATAAGGGTACGTCTACACAGCCTTGTTATTTCAGAATAACATTATTCTGAAATAACGTATTGTGCTAACAATACACAGCAAGCCCGTTATCTCGAAATAAATTTGAAAAAGGGGAGCTTCTTAATCCATCTTCTGTAAACCTCATTGTATGAGGAGTAAGGGAAGTTGGAGGAAGAGGGCTCAATTTCAAAATAAGTGCTGTGTAGACATGCCCAAATTCAAAATAATCTATTTAGACTTAAGCTACACAATTAGCGTAGCTCAAGTTATACAGTTTATTTTGAGTTTAGCCCTGCTGTGTAGACGTACCCTAAGAAAATCAACTAGTTTAATCATTCTTCTCTGAATGCTCGTTGTGTGATCAAGTTATAGGTGTGGTGAGCAGTGAGAGCAATAGGTGTTCGTTATAAACTAAGATACATCCTTTCGTGAGAAAATGATCTAAAGAATATCTGTAGTCCGTGTGGCCATCTTTCCCTGTCAGTCTCTGAGGGAGGCCATGACTCCTCATAAGAATGGCTGTACTGGGTCAGATCAAAGGTCCATCTAGCCCAGCAGCCTGTCTGCCGACGGTGGCCAGCACCAGGTGCCCCAGAGGGAGTGGACCGAAGACAATGATCAAGCGATTTGTCTCCTGCCATCCATCTCCAGCCTCTGACAAACAGAGGCCAGGGACACCATTTCTATCCCCTGGCTAATAGCCTTTTATGGACCTAACCTCCATGAAATTATCTAGCTTCTCTTTAAACTGTTATAGTCCTAGCCTTCTCATTGTCATGTACCTGTAAAGGTGAGCTCAAAGGGGGCAATTAGCTTCAGGTAGTGCTCTGGTCCTCTTGCCGGGTAGAACAGTATAGCGATCTATGGGCCCCAGATCCCTGGGCTCTGGCCTGCAATCAGAGTGGCTAGGCAATCTATGAGCCCCTAGGTAGGTGTAAGCACCAATGAAGTATAGTGGCTCAAGTGAGGATGAGCCCCAGTAACAGTTTATGGGGCTAAGTTAGGGTGGACTGAGGAGTGCAGGCCTCCTGGCCTATGTAGGGGGAGTTCTGCCATCCCACAGGTAAGGTGGCAGAGGGATACGGGCCCCGCCCAACTCCACTACATCCCAGCTCAAGGTCCTAACACTGGTGCAGTGGTCCACCACTGGGTCAGCGGGGATCTGCCCGCAATAGATTGACCTTGTATTACGCCAGCTCCCAGCCAGAGTATTGTCTGGTTTCCCTGGGCTGCTTCCTACTCTCCCCCTCGAGTGTACCTGTGTCTGTCATGTTGGGGACCTCTATCCAGTCCACAGGAGCAGCCCCAGCAACTTCTCAGTATCTTGGTTGGCTGGCAGTCTGGGGAGATCCAGCCAGTCCTCAGGTGACAGTCCCAGCAACTGCTTGGTTGGCCAGTGGTGCTGGGAGCTCTGGCCGGTCCTCGGGAGTGAGCAATGACAGTTTCTCTGCAGGCTCCAGCAGCAGGAGAGATACATCAATCTCCCATGGTGGCTCCAGTACCCACCATTTGTAATTCCCTGTCTTGCCCTTCCTCTTCCTACAGGGTGGATGTGGCCTTACTAGTTCAGCCACAAGGGGGGGCATGTTGTGGTTCCTTCCTGCCATTCTCTGAGAGAGGCCATGCCTCTTTGCTATGGTATCTTCATCTGATTTAACAAATGCTACAGAAAAATTACAATCAGAGGCTTAAATCTAAGAGCCTGACTCATAGTCTGGCTCCACCCATTACCTAATTTTACAAACACTATAGCAATCTCTACTGTTCTTGTGTGCAGCATATATTTTAACTTATTTAATGCTACATTCTTGATAGCAGCCCGCTCCTCAATCCAAGTTAAATCTCTTCTATGCTATTCTGTTGGTGCTAAGGAGATTTAAAACTGCCAGAAGAGGAAGCTAGGAAATCTCTGTGGAAGGGAATCTCCTCATTGTGTAAAACCATCATGGCCAGGTCTGCTTACTCACTTCCCTTCTATGTAGGAAACATTCTATTTCATAGGTGGCAGTATGGCCTGGAATGGGAAAGGAATTGAGTATACTTTTCTCTGCTAGTACTGGTGTAATGAACGCTATAGGGGTATGTCTACACTAGCTCAATAGTTCGAGCTAGGTAGGCAAATGAGGGCAACCAGAGTTGCAAATGAAGCCTGGGATTTAAATATCCCGGGCTTCATTTGCATGTTCCCGGGCGCCGCCATTAGAGATCCTCCACGAGGAGTAACGGTAGTTGGAATTAGGATCTCTAATTCGAACTACCTACTCCGTGCCGTGTGTAGCCGCGGGCACAGAGTTCGGACTAAGGGGGATTTAAAAATGGCAGCACCCGGGAACATGCAAATGAAGCCTGGGATATTTAAATCCCGGGCTTCATTTGCAACTCCGGTTGCCCTCATTTGCCCACCTAGCTCAAACTAATGAGCTAGTGTAGACATACCCTAGGAGATTAATGTTATAATGGGGCTTGAACAGCTAGTAAATCAGCTGTGTGAAGGAAGAGAGAGCAATGGTAAAGGATTAGACACCAGGAAAGAAGGAAGAAAAATGTGTGGAAATCCATGGAGGATCTTGATGAGAAATTGGGGAGAAGAACCTTCATGAGGATTTGGAAAATTCACTGTCTCTCTTACAGAGATAATCAATCCTCCTTCTACCATGACTCATCATAATGGATATTTTTCTTCATAGGTGCTGAAACTAAGGGTATTGGGGGAGCTGCTGCACTCCCTGGATTGAATGGTTACCATTATACACGGGGTTTACAGTTTGGCAAAATGTCTGTTGGCAATATCACTGTAAAAATTGTTCCAGCACCCCTGTTTGTCTTCCTAGATGTCCAGGAATTCTGAGTCTCCAAAATGAACATTTAATGTTTGAGTGAGTTCCAATTTTGACATATGTTTTATCTAGCGTCCCTTTTGAAATGCAGGTATATATTTGAAGATGATGGCAATGGTGTAGAAGCCTGAACAAAACAGTAAAATAGATTAGAATAAAAGAAGACACATAGGGGGATGGAGATTATGCCTCTTTGAAATTGCTACATCACCGATCATTTTCTCTCACATTTACTGAGATTCTGAGATGTATCTTGATTATTTTTTTTCATTAACTGGGTCTTTTTTCATGTGCCCACCATTGTTTCTGATTTGACACCTTGATTTTCTGTGGATTTGCAGATGGTGTTAACTATATTTGATGAAATAATTTGTGCAGGGAAAAACCCACACTATTAGAGTGTACATAAGATCAGCAGCTGATATTTAATGCAGGCATATGTTGTAATACACAGTGCAACTTTGTTTTTATATGATCTTTTCTTCCTATAACACTCCAGAGTTATTATGACACAATGAGTAATAAATGACTGAAAACTATTGTGCAGATATTGCATGGTGAATAAATTAAAGTATTTAGTCATAAGACCAGCAACAGAAGGTGAATGAAATTAAGAAGTATAGGCAAGGGAGGCAAGGTATCTAGCAGAACAAATGAATGTAATCATTTTCAAATACGTCAACTTGAATCAACGAACATAAACAATTTCTGTTTGAATGCATGTTTGCAACTTGCCAGCTGAGTACGATAAAATGGAAAAGGGTTATAAATTGTTGGGGCATAAAATAGGCATATTTATCTGCCTGTTTATCATCATTTAAACAAATATGGAACCCATAGTTAGTGCCTAGTAACTACATTGTCTGTTTATTCATAGTTCAGTCATAGTGTAGCAAGCCATAAAATACTCTCTCTCACTTTTTTGTGTCAGTGATTTTAGCACCATTCTCTGGGGACATATTTCTCTAATGATGAGAGATAATTCAGCATTGTGCTTGCTGAATCCTAAGTACTGAACACTAACTCATGCAAGTTAAAATACTTGTATGGTTTGGGGATATAACTTTCTGTTGCTCAGGTGAAACTACCAAATACTCTCTGTATCAGACTTTGGAGTGACTATGATTGGAATCTCATTATTATTATTTATTTGAATAGCATCACAGCTATGGTGTGTGCTCCTGAGAACACATACAACACAAGTCTTGGGAGTTTTACCATTGACTTCAAAGGAACCAGAACTAGGCTAATACTTTTGAGAACCCCATGGCTGCAAGATAGTTATCCATCAACTAACTCACCATTTCCCTTGTATTTCAAATATTCATGTACAGCTGAAAAGACAATTGTTAAGAATTTTGGTCCTGATTCAGAAAACACATATGTGCTTAACTTTAAGCATGTAAGTACTACTACTCACAGGTTTAAAGTTAAGCATGTACTTTAAGTGCTTTTCTGAACTGGGTCTTATTGAATAACTATACATCTACACAACAGAGTTATTGTGGAATAAAGTCCGTTATTCCAAAATTATGTTATGTGCTGTTTACACAAGAAGCCCATTATTTTGAAATAAATTCGAAATAACGGGCTTCTTACTCTGACTTCCCATAAACCTCATTGTACGAGGATTAAGGAAGTCAGCAGAATAGTGATTTATTTTTAAATAAGCGCTGTGTAGACAGTACCAAATTTCGAAATAAGGTATTTCGAAATAAGCTATGCAATTTGTGTAGCTCAAATTACGTAGCTTATTTCGAGGTATGTGATACTGTTTGAACTGTAAGGTTCTGAATAGTTACAAACTATAGACCAATAGGCACTATATAGTGCATTTAAGATCAGAATTTGGCTCTATGTTATTCAGCATAGTAATCTAGAATTGGTTTTGTACATCCTCTTTCTTTTAGACTTTAAAACTTTCAGACTTTAAAACTTCATTTATTTACTACAACTTTTTTTTTCAATAAATACTTTGAAACTTTCCTTCAGTTTAATTCTTTATGGTTTGTAGTATCATTTTTAAGTTATAGTAAGTCTAATAACTTTACTATAATAATAATTATAGTATAATTTTATTCATACTAATAACTTGCATGGACTGAGTAATGATTTTTATTTATATGGATTGAATGAGTTACACTAGATACAATTTTCTAAAATGTTTAGAAGTGAAATCAACCCACATGCTTAAGAGCATAGAAGCCAACCACTAATTTATGAGGGTTCAAAAGAAACATCTCCTATGAACAAGTTATTTCATTACAAAATTTCTTGTGCCTTCCTTTGCAGCATGTGGTACATTTGGTAACAGGATACCACATTAGACCACTAGTCTGATCTATTGTGTCAATTTTAATGGTTTCTTCATGTGGCTTGCTTCTTCTTTCCCCCAATACTTTATTAAAATTTGGGGGCGATTTGTAGACCACAGTCTCTCAGAGTCTTTGTCTCTCTTTGAGCTCATTTTCAACCCTTCTTGAGGTAGTCCTTCTGTCCGTGTTTGAAAAGAAGTGTTGCTGTCCCCACTGTTGATGATCCCATGTTTCTAAAGGTAAAAACGTGTCTCTACTCTTCATTCTAAAGAAGCTCTTTTCTCCATTGAATTTCTCATATTTTTTCTTCTGCTACAGATGGCAGTGTAGCTCTTTCCCATCAGATAACTCACATGCCTGAAGAACTGCTATAAACTGAATTCATGATTAATGGAATTACCTCGGTATGAGTGTACAATATGTTTATCACAGCCACTCACTTACAGCTCTCAACACACTCCACTTCTGCAACATAGCCTCCATCCTCTTCCTCCTTCCTCCTCACTGGCTGCATTTGTATGTTCTCATACTCTTGCACCTCTTCTATTCCTACCTGCTCTACTTACTCCTCTCCTTCTTGCCATCCTGATTTCTTCATTCCTTCCACCAGCACAAATCCTGATCCCCCCACCTCTTCCTAGGTCCTACACTCAGGCTATGCCCAAATCTTGCTATATATTTCCATAAAACATTTGTAAGGTACATCTTTTCTTATCCATCCACATTCCTAAAACTTTTGTCCAGGTTTTAATCATTTCTGCCTCTTGATTACTGCAACATCCTTCTTGATGATTTGACAAATGCAACCTTGCCCCACTCATCTCCATTCCAAATGCTTCTGCAAAGATCTTTTCCCAGCTACCACTCTGATTATATCACTACTTTCTTCACATCTCTTCTTTGGAGCTCCACTTTCTACCGCATCACACGTATCATGACCAACAGCCAGAGGAGAAGCCTAGGTGGGGATGTGACTACCCCCTCCAGATTTGCTCACACAGACTGAGTATGTTCAGTAATACTGCTGAAAGCTGGCTTCCCTCACTATCAGCCCTACCCACTTTACCTGTCAGCTCCCTTTTAATGTTGAAAGCTTAACTCCTCACTCTAATCAACTCATTATGCCAGCCTCCAATGTGCTTTTGCTAAATTTTCATACAGGCTCCATTGGGCTTTCTCCTATGTGGCCCCTCCTTCAACTTCCCCTTCTAACTCTCCTTTTCTATGATGCCTACCAAAAAACTTGACAACAACAAGGCTGCTGGTGTGCAGAGACCCCCTGCTTTTTGTGCCAATGGTTTCTGTCATGCCATACGACAGGGGTGGGGAACATCAGGCCTGGGAACCAGATGCCGCCCCCGGCTTGCCTGGATATGGCCCTTGAGGCTCAGCATTGGACCTGCTCTGGCACTCCAGCCCCCCTTCCACCCACATGCAGGGCTGGGGCACACAAAATCTACTAGCCTGGGCCCCTCTAGGCTCTGGTGTGCCAGGGGAATGTGGGGAGTGTCTTTCTTCTTCTCAGCCAGGGGCTTCTCACTTTGCTTCTCACTTGTGTGCCGCCCTTGACTGATTTTTCTGTGGGTCAGCAGCCCCCTACCCGAAAAAGATTCCTCACCCCTGCCATAGGATCAACATGGTCTCAATTCCTGTTACTTTGCCAGCTGTCTGTATGTATCTGTTGTCTCGTGTCTTATCCTTAGTTTGTAAATTCTTTGGGAGCAAGGACTGCCATTTTGTTTTGTGTTTGTACAGTAAATCCTAGGCCATAATGAGCTCCCTTTACATTATATGCTAGTAATAAAAACAATATTAATAATAATGATGAAAATAATTTTACTTGAAAGTTCTGCAGACTTGATTAAGGATGGTTTACAACCTTGCCTGGCCCCTCACTTATCTCCAAAATGTAAATAACTTTAAACTCTGACCAGTGGGTGGATGGCTTTCACAATTACATGAGACAGGAGAATCAAACCCCTCATATTTTCCCTGGTGTCACAGATTTGTATTTATTAAGCTGCTAAGCATTTATTTGCATTTATTTATTAACTGATGTTGCCTGTGTCAGAATGTTGTCCACGGCAGCCACTTTTTTAACTGTTTACTATTTCAGAAGCAAAGGGACTGGAAAACACATATTGAAGAAACAGTCATGGCCTAGGTTAATAACAAAATAAATCAGTAAATTTAGAGGTGATGCTGCAGCTCCATTGCTAATGTACAACCTGCTACCAAGTGCTGTAGTGTAATTGTCTACAGAGAACTGTTCTGAGACTACTAGCCTTAGCCTATCTGGGGGAATGAAGCATCTCAGCTTTAGGTTTAAATTGCCTTACTCTTGCTGGTTAAAGAGTCACACTCCAAAAATTATGCTGACATTGATAGTGAGGGCCAATCTCGCTGGTACATGCTGGTTAATTTCCATTGCTCTCACAATGCAAAGCAGCCATTTACCTTGCTTAGAGAGCCAGCTAAAACTAGATTTATGTTTGCTATGCATCACCGGACTGGTGCAAAATAGCCAATATATTGGTGAAGCTGACCCACAATATTTAATAATATACTGGCTCGATAGAAAGGTGATTAATAGATTTTAGAATTAGCATCAAGTTCTGGCATTTATCTCTGTGCCTGAATAGGGGATGGTGTGGAGCTGCAGCATAGTGTGAGCAGCCTGGTATACTAGGGGATGCACCGTTAATGAGGACGGTGCTGCCTGCTTTCCTGGAACAAACAGGGTCCTTAATGTTGTGATTCCTTTTGAGCACCCTCTTATAATCTGGTCCTTTCCATTTTGGTAGCTAATTTTGGGGGTGCCCTCGGTTGATGCTGCAGCATTCTGTGATGCTACTTTCCTTCAGGAGATTTATGCTGATGCATTATTAAAGATAAGTGTGCCAAATGATGCATGGGGCCCCTCAACTTATTTTGAACTTTCTTTTTAATATCTAGGAAAGTTGATATTTCAATTCATCCCTGATCCCAGTGCTTAGGGGCTTGAAAAGTATCAACTGTATTAATGAATGCACTCTGAAGAAAACAGTTCTTAGGGGGAGCTGGAGACGGGACCATGAAAAATGTAATTGGTGGAGTGGAGTGAAGTGGCTAACCCTCTGATTATAAATCTAAAATATTAAAATAATGAATTCACATAACCTCTATTACACATCAAAGGTTTCTTCTTACTGGGGTATGCTTTTAATTTATATGTCTTGTTTCAGGCCAAAAGCAAGTCTGATAAATTGAATAGCAAATTCCTAACATGATTGGAAAAACCTGACTTTGGGTACTTGCTGTCTCCAGAAATGGGATGTTTTGAAAGCAAAATCCTGGACCACTGGGGTTACTCTTGATACAATTTATTGGTGCTTTTAAACTTCTGCAACTTGAGAAGACATAATGCTCTGCTTAAAAAGAGCAATATTGTAACATTTATGCTCTTTGCTGCTTTATTGTACTTTTAATTTACTTTGTTTCAGCAGAGACAGCTGTAAAAAAGTAGCATTTAAGTGCTTCCAACTAGCAGTGAGGAACCAGTGTTAATGCTCCTAAGTAAAATTATTTTTTTAACAGAGGGTGTAAAGGGTGCATGGGAGTGAAGTTGCAGCCAAGTTGTGCCTCATATGTTATGAAAAATGAAAGTTTATGGATTCTTTAATATGCTTCTATTATATAATCTTTGCTTTTCAATGACTTGATACTTTTGGCATAACTTGGCCATGAAATATGCTAAGATATCAGACTAATAGTTAAATACGTGGACAAAGCCTGTTAAATATCAGTTGTGAGTAAACAGAGTGACAGTGGCTGAGTGATTAGGGCACCAGCATGGGATTTAAAAGACTTGGCTCAGTTCTTTGATCTGCCCAAGCTTTCTGTGTGATTTTGTGGAAGTCACTTAGGCCAAGTCTGTTTAAAGTATTTGCTAGATTACTCCAAACAGTTTTGCAATGGTAAGCCACAAATTGAACCTGGATCTCATGGATGATAACATATAACACCATTTATGGGCTGTCCATTTACATTTTTAGGGTGTGATTCTCTGAGTTTCTTTCTAATTCTCCTTTCAGAAGCTGTGTGTGTAGCAACCCCATTCTTCTATTTGAGCAGAAGCTGATGTGAATCTCTGGCAATAGAGGTCACTCAGCAGCAAAATAAAAGTGTTCCTTCATTCCTGAAGGGACACAGCACTACCACAAGAATGCCCTCGCTCCTAAGGTCCTGGGAGTGAGGAACTGAGTTTGGACACTTGTTTGTACAACAGAGAGAGATTAAACATCAGCAATGAACTGAAGAACAAACAGATGATTTGACACAACTGCCAGACTTCTCACAACAGCCGTATTTTACTACATCTGGAAAGCAAACAAATCACTCTTCTTGTCTTCCCCAGTGTGCTTAGAGAGTCACCTCACTAGACTGCACATAGATCAATTTGTTTTGAACAGATCAACATTTCCTTTTTAACCTTTTGGTCTATATGTCCCTGCAGGATCTCTGTGTGTTCATCAGTTATATATTTTCATTGTGCACTGTTGATCAATAGCACTTCAGAATACTAATGTCATACAAACCCTTTGTTTTGGGCGAGTAAGTGAATTATAACTAAATAACAAATTTCAAAGAAGAGAACAAATGAGTATTTTCCCTCCAGCACACAAAGAAACATGCAAAAAGAAATGACAGGACACAAAGGCATTGATTTTGTGGTTCCAAATGTTCAACCTTCTGAAAATAGGTAAAGACAACGTGTAACTGCTGGCAGTAGAGACAAGTGGAGTGTTGTAGTGTATTATCCTATTCTGCAAGGTGCATAGGGGCAGAAAACTTTACCTATAATTTCTTCAGTATTGAAATGAGGGACAACATGAAAAAGAAAAAGAGAGAGGGAGATAACGATGATGAAACTGATGAACATTTTTCTGAAAAGGTTCACTAGTTAAGAAACTCTTCTTTTAATACTAGATTTAAGACAAGATCAAAGAATGAGGGGGAAAGAGCATAGAAGATGCATCAGAATTCCAACCCTTATGAAAATGAGGGTACTTCTTGTTTTACTTGGACTTCATTGTTACTATTACTTACTCATATGATATTGCTAGATTTAAAGTGAAATACAGTGAAACCTTTGTTATCTGGCACTCTGTTAACCAGAAAACTTTGTTAACCAGCACTGCCCCCAGCAACAATACTGCCACATCTTCAGGCGCATAGGCCTGGCTTGGTTTACCATGATTGGCTTAACAATTTTTTATTTAAGAATTACTAATCATCTTTAACTCAAAATAGAAATGTGAGACCAACGACCTCACACTACAAAACTACCAATATTAAAAACTGGAGTTTTACTATTAGGCTACATCTAAACTATACCCCTCTGTCAGCAGAGGGATGTAAATTAGACGTATCGAAAGTGCAAATGAAGCAGGGATTTAAATATCCTCAAAAATGGATCCTCAAAAATGAGGAGTATAGGATCTTGTGAAATGAGGCATTTCTGTAGAAAATGCCCCCTCTAAACTGCCGGTTTTTTTCGAAAAGCCCCATTTCGAAAAAAAGCAGCGGCTGCCATTATGCAAATGAAGTGCGGGATATTTAAATCCCCACTTCATTTGCACTTTTGATATGTCTAATTTACATTCCTCTGCCGACAGAGGAGCGTAGTTAGACACACCCTTATTGTCCATTGTTTTTTCCTCGGTTGATGGGGACCCTCAGATAACCGGAATTTTTAGATAATCTGAACACCCTAATCCCCGAGCATGCCAGATAACACAGGTTTTACTGTACTCAGGAAGGAATCCAGATTATGGATTGAGTGGTGATGCTGATCAAAGCAACACTGGTAAACCACACTTTTATGTAGGTCTTATGAATTATACAAAACTTCTATGTGGATGACACACCCTAACGAAATCCTGAAAATATGTCAGAGCAGTCTTTCCATCACTCTTTGAACTGAAGCATAAAATTCCCCATAAATCACAGCATCCATCCATCCATCCATCCACCAGAGCAATTCTCACATATATTTGATCACATATTTTGTGGTTTGAATTTAGTTATTAGAATTTCTGGCATACTTTTGTAGTTTTCAAATGTTTGGGAAAATTCTGTCACTAAAGGTATGTGTATAATTTCCTATGAAGTCAGTGTATAATTTCCTATAAAGACATTATGGGTGTGTCTACACAGCAAAATTATTTCGGAACAGAGGCTGTTGTTCCGAAATAACTATGCGAGCATCTACATGGCAATTCCATTATTTGGAAATAATTTTGAAATAATGGATGGCTTATTCCAACTTCTGTAAACCTCATTCTATGAAGAATAACACCTATTCCAAAATAGCTATTTCAAAATAAGGCATGTATAGATGCTCCACTGCTGCTATTTCGAAATAGCCCCTCACCAGGGCCATTCTAAGTTATTCCTCCTGGGGCTCTAAATTGAGATAGCATGTCTACATTAGGGAAGCCTGTCTTGGACTAATTTTGAGGCTTCCCTGCAGTGTAGACATTCTATTTCAAAATAAGCTATTTTGGAATAATTATTCCGGAATATCTTATTCAACAATAACTGTGCAGTGTAGACGTAGCCTACTTGTGTATATGTGAGATGAATTTGGCGCTCAGTAGTAAGGGCTGATTTCAACTCCACTGATATTAATGAAAGTCTTTCCGTTGATGTCAAAAGAAGCTGGATCAACCCCTAATAAGGGAGAGTATCAGGTGGAGAAAGAACTGGAGAGAATTTCTGTGAAAGAAAATAAAGGGAACATCCATCAGCTGAGCACAGCACCCTAAAAATTATGGATGGAGGGGTGGAAAGAAATACAGAAGACCTACTCAAATTATGTAAGGGATATTTAACATTTGAAACAGCAGAAATT
The DNA here is from genome assembly GCA_032595735.1 of Pelochelys cantorii. Taxonomy (NCBI): domain Eukaryota; kingdom Metazoa; phylum Chordata; order Testudines; family Trionychidae; genus Pelochelys; species Pelochelys cantorii. The sequence continues at coordinate 68,236,668 of CM064328.1, forward strand.
TACTCCACTTCAGATTATTTGTATTCTTTAAGTACTTATGCTTACAATGAAACTTAGTAAAGATGATAGCCCCATTTTATTCCTAGTAAAGTAGTTCTAAAGTCTCAGGTGGTAACTGTGAGAGCTTTGCAACTGAATTGCCTACTGCAGAAAAGCCAGAAGATCCTTTCAGAAGTCCTGTGGAGTTCCAGAACCTTCCTTGAAATAAGGATGTAAATGTTGCCAACAATGATGCTTGTCATGCATCATAGGGCCAGAATAAGTGGAGTCTTTATAAAGGATTTCCCCCCCCGTTTAGGCTACGTCTAGACTGCTGCTTTTTTTTTGGAAAAAAATTGCGTACCTTTTTCTGATTGTTTTTTCGGAAGAGGCTTTTCTGAAATTTGGCCCATCTACACTGAGCCAAATTTCAGAAAAAACTCATCTTTTGGAAGAGCCCTTATCCCTCATAAAATGAGGAATGCAGGGCTTCCGAAAGAGCACGTCTGCTCTTCCGCAAAAAATGTCAGAAGAGCAGACGCATTCCCTGGATGCGGCAGAGTTTTTCCGGGATACCTCTGGTATCCCAGAAAACCTCCATTGTGTAGACATAGCCTTACTCACTTGAACAAAATTCCCCAATCTGGTGGCTTGTTTTGTTTTTCCACTTTGCCTGATGGTGACCAACAGTCATTAGTGACAGGTTGTGTGGATTTCTTACTGGTAAGGCAGTTTCTTTACTTACTAAAATTCATTTGAGCATCTTTTTTCTTAGAAAAGTCAAAGATAGCATATGAATGGTGAATAGGAAATGAAATTTTCTTCACTCATTCTGATTCCTTCTTTTTACGGAAACCGATGGGGTTTTTTTTGTAATCACAAAAAATAATCTGAGAATAACAACATTTAAATCAGTGTTGAAAAGATAGAAAGGTACAGGAACAATAGCACAAACACTGCGTAACAATATGGATACTAAAGTGCAAACATATATCTTGAGAAGCTGAATATCTAGAACTGGTGTATGATTTATTGTTTACATCCTGTTGAGTGATGAGCCCTTAGCTAGTGGACTAATCATTATGCAGTAACTTACTCAGTGAAAAAGCAACTTGCACAGGGAACTATTAGAAAGGCAGACAAAATCCATCTGAAAATATTATTCCTCCTTCATTTTATGTGATTTAAGTTATTGAATGAATCAATAAAATAAATGTCACTGGATTATAAATACATGGATTTTCTCAGGGAAGGGTATGGTTAAAGAGGAAATGGGGAATTTCAACACCCTCAGAGTACTGATAGTACAGAACTCTATATTTCTGTAGTTTTGGCTGATCTGCTATGTGTGTCTGGTGGAGTGGAAGGAAGGAGAAGTAGAAGGATTGACTTTTGGGGGGAAGATTATAATGCAGCACCTTGAGCCAAGCTCTTGAAGTCACTTATATCAGTGACCATGCTGAGCATTTTATAGTCAGTTTCTGATCCTGGCAAAAATAGCACATTTTCCAGAATGTTGCAAAGTATAATCACCTGCAAGAATGTAGGATTGAACACATCAGAAGATAGACTCTTTCCACATGTTTTTAGAGATCCTTAAACAATGACCAAATGTGCTACATGTTTTCCTTAGTCCAATCTGGAATGTGCAATTTACATAGTTTTATAGCTTCTCCTTCTTAATTACTAAGTATGTGAGCATGCATACAGATGTGTGTACGCACCCAGGAACATACACAGCATTCAATAACATTAAGGGCTGGTTTTTCAAAGACTCATGAGAAAGTTTTCTGTAACTGTGCAACTTCCATTGACTTTCATGCATGATCATGTGCAAGGTCTCCTGTATTCTGCAAAAGGCCGCAACCAGATTCTGTTTGGTTATATGAGACTCCAGTACTGCAGACTTGAAATTCTGCATCAGCCTCAGGTACATTTAAAAACAATAGAGGTTTTTAAAAAATAAAATGGAAAATGCCTAATTACCATCAGTATAGTATTTCTTGTATTGTTTGTTTACCTCATCTCCATTGCATCATATCCTTCCCAACCCTATGGGATTTTGTTGGGTAAGTTAATGCTGACCTTACCAACTGTTCGTAGTCTCACTTTGATGTTCCCCTTGCCAAGGTTTTCCAGAGTGGTGTTTGTAGGAGAACCCATAGCAGTGGTGTTCTTGTAGGAGCTTCAGGGGTTGAAATAGACCAGACCCAGAGCTAGTGGTTAGGCACAGAGCCTCTTTGCATCCTTGGAGATTAACAGGTTTTCAAGGCTGAGTCTCACTCTGCTTCTAAAAGAGAAAAGTCTTGCCCCCTAAGGATGTGCACATAAAGAAAAAATGTACAGCCAACACAGGATACAGAACCCACCAGAGGTGAGGTGGGCTAGGCTGAGCTCTGGAGTGGCCTAGGGGCTAGGGCATTCAGCTGGAGAGCACAGAATAGTGCATTCAAGTCCTGGCTGCCCTGGGAACACAGCTGGACAGCCAACACAGGCTTCCCTAGGGATGGACCAGTCTCCTGCATTAGGAAGGCAGGATAAGGGACCCCCCTGAAGGCGGGGGTGGACCCTGGAGTGGCCCAGGGTGGTGTTTCTCAGCTAGTGGTACAAGTACCCTTAGGGGTACCCAAGAGAAGTCTGGGGGTACATCAACACAACTGAAATTTGGAGAAATTTCTTGGGCTACATCTGGACTGCAGGCTTCATTTGGAAGAAGCTTATCTGGAAAAGATCTTCCTAAAAAACTCCTTCTGAAAGAGAGCGTCCACACTGCCACAGCGCATTGAAAAAGTGATCTCCTTTTTCAAAAGATAGCATCCACGCTGCGTGGATGCTATCTTGCATTTAAGCTGTGATTATTATGGACGGAGTGGCCACCAGGGCACCTGTGCTTTTTCCTCTTTCCTCTTCTTTCGAAAGAGCTCCTTCTTCCCCGTCCTCAGATGCCTTTTTCTGAAAGAGATCTTTTGGAAAAAGGCTTGTTCCTTGTAGAAAGAGGTTTACCAGTGCTGGAAAACCCCTTCTGTTCTTTTGATTTTTTTTGGAAAGAACGTGATTGTAGTGTGGATGTAATTGAAGTTTTTTCAGAAAAATGGCCATTTTTCCAAAAAAACCCCTCTGTAGTGTAGATGCACCCTTGTAGAAATGTGTGTACATTAAGAACTTTAATAGAACATAAAAACTAATGATACTGGTCATTTCTGTATCATGTGGCCATGTTGGCCTTGGGATATTAGGGAGACAAGGTGGGTGAGGTAATGTTTTTTATTGGACCAACTTCTGCTGATAATAGAGTCAAGCTTTCAAGCTACATATTGTATTCCTGGCCCAGTATGGAATCGTCTTAGGCAGGACCAGCCCGAGCCCTTTTGGCGCCCTGGGCCCGGGTGCACGGCGCCGCCCCTGGGCGCACAGTGCATGCGCGGGCCCGCCCATGGGGCGTGGGCCCGCCCTCGGGGTGCACAGCACATGCGCTGCCCAGCCCGGCCCGGCCAGCGCTGCTAGCGCATGCTCCTGACCATGCAGGGCCCTGCAGCCGTGGAGGGAAAGGTGCTGCTGGGCTGGCGCTGCGGGAGCCGAGCGCGCAGTGCCTGATGGCAGCTGTAAGGGACGCCGCGTACCCCTTACAGCTACCATCAGGCGCCCCCCATTGGTTGGCGCCCTGGGCAGCTGCCCGGCTCGCCCATGCCTCAGTCTGGCCCTGCTCTTAGGTGGAGACACAAAAAAGAACCAAGAGCCCAACCCATGTTAAAAGAAGAGCAAAGAAACTACTGCAAGTAGAAAGCATGATGGGGGAGGTTTGACCCACAATTTGTGGCTGGTTCTTTGAGAACCAGTTCTTGAAAATTAGAAGAAAAACAAGATAACAACTGGCGATGGCCTCTTTGAGTTTTCAATAAAACAATCATGTCATCAGCATATGTATGAAAAAATATGGACAATAGGTCTACTTTAGTATGCCAATTCCTATGTTCCTACAGGTACAACTTCACTGATATTGGGGATTTTGAGTTTTCTATCACATACATCAGTTTTATAGAGACATATACCCACTGTTGTCATTGTCAAGATTCCAGTTTTACAGTGATGCTCTGGAAGTTAGAGGAGACCCACAGCCCATCTGTCTATAGCTTGCATTTATTAAGACTTGTTCTATATGTACTGCATCTTTATATGGAGTAAAGTCCTCCTTGCCACATAGACATATCACATTTGGTGTTCTGATCTCTAGTACAAAGGAGACATACATGCTGTGCTCGCTAGTGGAGACCTCACTTTGCTTCTTTTTCATTTTGTTTTTCTCTTAATTTAAAATACAGATTATTCTGACAGAATGTATAGTTGTTCTTTGTGCAAGGAAAAAAAGCATGACATATCATTAGGCCCAATTTTACCCAAAGCTGTGTATGTGTGTGTGTGTAAACAAATATATCAGAAATCTTCTATATTTATTATTAGGAAACTGATTTTTTCAATATTTTTTAAGTTTATTTTGTGTGTAGACCTTTTAGGAAGATATTTTGTAACTGTATTTCCTGATAATCAAAGATTAGCATGAAAACTAAGAGCATCTGATATCTTCCTGTAAAGCCAGTGTCTGGTATATAATATTCTTTTAAAGTTCTCTACTGTTAAAATCTTCAGCATCTGAGATACATTGCCTTTGAGGCTGTAATAAATGTAGAATTTTTTTTTCTGTGGCTTTATATTTGAATCAATTTTTGGTACCATTGACTGTTTGACCTTCCTGAGTGATGCTAAATTTTACTGGAAGGTCAGACAGACATGAGGACCCATGCGATACATAAAAAAAAGGCAAATGAAAACTGGATTTCTAGGCAAAATCAACAGATTTCTAAAGAATACTGCACACTATGTAAGACCTCATTTGTACTGCTTGTCAGGATGATAAAGGGAAGGTTTCTTTACACATATTAAAGGTATTTCTTTTTATATTCTTTAGGGAAAAAAGTTGTTCACAAGCCTTGCATTCCAGTATCTGTAATCAAATGCCAAGACTTTTTAGATCTGTCGAGCATAGAAGATTTCAAGCCCAATTGCCAACTCAGATTTTCCATTTGGCAGTGCTGCTTTCTATTGTACTGCCAGTAGCCAGCCCATGGGATACCTCTTTATGAGGCTCGGGATTTTATTTGAATTTTTGTCTTTAAATATTTTTCCTTCCATGAAGATGAAAGACAAGAATTTTTAGATAAAGTCAAGCTGAGTTGAGTCCATTTTTCTACTGAAGTGTCTCCAAGCAGGGCAAGTGCAGATTCGAATTTGAAAACCATATCTGGCTTACCTGATGTAGCCCACTGATTACCTGCAGTGATACTTCCTAGCGATGTTTACACAACAAGATACGGTCAAATTTATTAAGGTCAGTTTTTTAGCCCCTGATTTTGTAAAGTTGAAAGTGCGTGTCCCCACTGTGCGCAAGCGTTTGACATTTTGCATCCCCAGTAGGGTGGCTACCATTGACTTTGATGGTGATGCATTGTGGGTAGCTATGCCACAGTTCCTACCACCCCTTTGCCTTTAAGGTTAGGCTCCCAGTGCCTGATGGGACCAAAACTGTGCAGCAGGTGGTTCTGCATATATGTCGTTTTCATCCCATAATGCATTCCTCTCCTCTGCACCCTGCTTAAAAACAACAACAAACAATCTTCTCACACCCTTTTTTTCCTGGTTATCTGTGCAGATGCCCTAGCAGGGCAAGTATAGACCAATGCAAAGTTCTATGGTAATCACAGCAAACATCTCATACCTTATGATGTGGTATGTCCAGAACCTAGAGAGGAGCTGCCACAGCACTGAAGAATGTGAGGTGCCCCTTGTGTTAAGTGTGCTTGCCTGTAAGCCTCCCCCTCCGCCCCATGCAACAGAAGCAGTAAAGATACTGTTGTTGAGAAATCATGATTTTTTATTTAGGGAACACAAGGATGCAGAGACAGAAATGGAGTTCAGAAAGCCCCTCTGGCCCGTGCTGAACCCATTTGTCTTGAGATTCTTGTTTCTCCACTTAGGCTGTGGGATTTGTTTTCTCCTCAATATGTTTTCTCCTCAATTTGTTTTCTCCTCAATAATTCCCCCCTAATGTTAATGGGACTTTTATGTATTCATTGAAACAGAGAATGGACTTTCATGCAACTGGTAAAACAGAACTGAAAAGAGATCGGTATAGGGACAATACTCCCATCAAGTGAAACTTCTGCCTGCTGCAGCATGTGTTTCTTCAAAAAATAGTAGATGTGTCCAGTGATAGAACGGGTGAAATGGGAAGGGTATAGGATGGGATGGGAGAAAGTGTTGGGGAAGAACAGAGGGACAGTGAATTTTAATGATACCACTATGAGACACATGGGGTGGTCCTCAAAATAAATTTCACAAATGATTTTAAACTCAAAAAAGAGGGGAACAGCAGCAAAAAAGTAACGAGCTAAAGTGTTTCTCGTACATTGCGCAGAAGCTTTTTCTGATTTCCTCTCTTTCAGTCACTTCATTCTCATTTGATGATGACCTTTTTGATAAAATTTAGATAACCTGAATCAAAAGAAATTTTCTCCTCATTCTCTCATCCCTAGACTCAAATCAGTTGAGCTCTGAGAAAATACTATTGTAGCAAATCACCATGGCTCACACAGTCTTGAAATCCCCCCTCCCTTTAGAGACGATCCATGGCTTAGCATAAGAAATGGATAACCTTTCACCCCAATTAATGTTATTATAATGACTACTAAAGGAAGTAATAATGCTTTGCCACTTATTATCAAGTGTTGCTGGGGCAATCTCTTAAATTCAAGACTTAGGTCATTGGCAGTGCTAACATGATGGCAATCACACTGCTGAGGTTTACACCTTACTGCAGTTTTGAATATATGGGTCAAATTAATTTCCAGAGCTATCATGTGTGATGTTTTGAGGAGTAAAACTAGTGAGATAGGAATGGCCAGGGGTTTCTCAGATCTCTCAGGAGTCAGATCCAAGTTTCAGCCATTTTTGAGCCTTCTAAAATGCTGGGCGAGGGGCGGGTTTAAAACAATATTTTGACTTGAAACCTAATGGAGATAAAGAGCAGCATACAGATTTATCTAAGCACCTCGAATGGATATGAACAGCCATGATATATAGTTTTCCGTTTATACTTTAAAGCTGGCCACTGTTCTGTCTGTTGTGTTTCTATAAGTGCTGAGAACAAATATGGAATCATTGTTTAAAGGAATGACAATTTTAATTGTTTAAATTAATCTGATTCTAAAACCTTGTTGTTTTCTTTTTTTGCTGATCTCTAATTGTGCTTAAAAACATCATGGAAGATAGACAGAGAAGAAGGACACCTCAAAGGACTTTGAAATAATACTTTAAGGAATGACTTTGGAATGTTTATGTAGGAGTAATAAGATTGGAGAGTTAAGTTCCAAAACACAGGTATATATGCCTCAAAGAGGAGTTGAAGAAGCAGCTACACTAATTTGGCTAATATCAAAACCTTTATTCACCCAGAAAGTTCAGCATGTGTCATTTAGATAGAGGTTTGATTCCTCAAAGCAAGGTGCATTCCACTTCTGGGTTTTATAATTTTTTTATGTAAAGCCAAATGTCAATTGGATTCATTTACTGGCTGTCAATGGGTTTTAGCATCCTAAATTACTTAGTCCCATTAGAAAATGTTGCTCATAAACTAGATTAATCAGTTAAATGAATTAATTCAGCTATAATGTATATGTCTGTTTATCTGTATACATACATCTCTCTCTCTTCTCCCCTTCCTCTAGATAGATAGATACAGAGCTGTGCATATACCTGTGCGTGCAGTGGTGCTGACAGCAACCATGGGTCCTGAGGCCAGGTGTGGGGGGAGCCCCTGGCTCCATGCCACAGAAGGGGCAGGGCTGAGGGTGGAAGGACTAGAACCTAGGGCAGTCAGCCCTTAGCACCACCCAGACTGCAGCACAAATCCTCCCCCGGCAGCCCTCAGAACTGTGTGAAGCAGTACTCAGCAATTCAAAGGAACCCCAGGCTCTGGCTGCTGCTGCAGTAGTGGTAGCAGTGAGCTCATAAACAGGGCCAGAGAGGTACCAACCCCTGGGGTGGGTGACATATATTGGTTCAGACTCGGTTTTCTAGGGACCAACAGATTAAGAAAGGGCTTTTGATATAAAAAGCTGTATTTAAGCTGATTCGGGGCTTTTATTTTTTCTAATCCAGCAACTGGGCAAGACCTACCATCCAAGGGTGCCTCAACCCTTGTGGAATGATTGGAAAGACTTGGCCTACCAGGGTCCCATAAGACTCAAGGGTGAATGCTGATATGTTTAGTGTGTATTTAAATACATTTATTGATTTGATCATGTTTTCTCTGTAATGCTTTTACCTTAAAAATGCTTGCTTAGGAAAAGCTGTGTGGTAACTTATACCTGCTGCCAATATACTGGAGACCTTTTGATAAAAAAAATCAAAGCACAGATGTTAGCTGCCAGGCAGACTGTCTGGCTGGGGATATAAGAGAGGAAGGCAAGGAGCTGTATAGCCTTACAGTCACTGGTCATAAGGGAGTAGGACAAGAGTCCCTGCCCAGAACAGATGTCAGCTGAAGAGATGGGTCCTAACTGGATGCTCCTGGTGTGGACCATGGCAGAGGGAATATTCCGTTACTCTGAAACTGTGACAGGTAGGGTTGCCAGATACTTTCACAAAAAATCCCAAACATGGCGGGAGGGAAAAAAAAAGGGAGCGCAAAATTGTTGAGCAAAAAAAAAAAAGGTCGTCATGCCTTTAAATTCCTCTGTGCCCCCTGCCGGCCTTCCATCAGAGAAAAACATTTTACATGTCCGGTATTTTCTGTTGTTTTTTTTTTAACGGACAGAAGACACAATTACTGGACTGTCTAGGTGAAAACTGGACACCTGGCAACCCTAGTGACAGGAGACATATGTGCAATATACATTGTTATATGTGTGTGCGCCTGTGTCTATATCTATATCTTAAACTAATTCAAATGAATTAGAATTTAAAACATAATGATATAAAATGTATTGTTACTTTATTATTTTACCACCTTAGAAGGATGACTTGATAATAGTCGTAATAATAACTTTCAAATTCTAATGGCATATACTATTCAGGGCACTTTTGCCATTATTTAAAGCAACAATAAAACCAGCCAGAATCTCTCCTCCACAACTTTAGCAAAATTCCACCCCCAACACAACTGAATAAGTGGGACTATCCTCACAAAAACCTTCTCTCTCCCTTCTTCCCAGACTTCAGATGTCTGGGCAAAAATGTAGTCCTCGTAGCATGTCTGGAAGGTCAGAAATCGTGGACTGTTTTGGAGCAAGAGTGGAAATTACTCTTGAGGAGAAAGTAAAACATTAAATGTAGTTAATCTACTTGTTCTCATTACTATTCTTCTACCACAAAACTGTAGATAATGCATATATAGGGGCTCTGTTTTTCAGGGTTGATTATTTTTATTTTGGGGGGTTATTTTTAAAAACTTTTGAGTTTTATGTATGGCTCCAAAAAAAAAAAAAAAAAAGGGCGGGGTGGGGGGGGCTTTCAAGACTTTCTCTTTGTATGTACTGTAATGAGTGTGGTATATAGTAGTATATGCTGTAAAGAGTAAACTCTTCTAATGTTCCCTAATGAGCTTTAACATAGCACTGTTTCAAACAGCACTGCATTAAAGCACACTTGGGAGCCTTTGGTGTGCACTAGCAGAGTCAACACGTGCCAATTAATGCGCAACACATTCGTGCACTTTAGAAATCACACCCCTGTACTCTGAATCACTGCTTCATGGGGACAAGCCGTTGGATACAAGAGACACAAAACCAGAGTTTTTCCTATGGGTATTGGATAAACATCTATTTCATATTTTTTGTATCGGGGTATTGTATTGGAGGTTATCAGTAAAAACTGAAAATCAGAAGGCCTAACTATGCCACATAACTGCACTGTTAAATTTCCCCTAAGGCAAGTCATTTCAGAGTTAATGTTTCTGGATGAAATGTGTGTTATAAATGAATATGATTATTATTATTGCTGCTACCCTTTCTCATGCTTCATTAACTTCTTGGGTCCATTAGGTCATGCAAGCAACATTCATCTGTCCACCCTCTGTGAAATTAAAGGGTCACATTAGAGGACAGGAAGAAAGGATGACATTCCCTTTTAGTTAAGACACAGAACTAGATATCAGGAAACTTCAGTTCCCTCTCCAGTTCTGTCACTCACTCACTAAGGGTATGTTTACTCTGCAATTAAAAACCAATGGCTGTACCCTGCCAGCTAATGCAGGCTCACAGGATTCCTAAAGCCCAGGCTCCAGCATGAGCCTGGAAGTCTGCACTGCAGTGAAACAGCCTGGCGATCCTGAGTCAGCTGGCAGGGACCAGCCGCAGGTGTCTAATTGCAGGGAAGACATACCCTGTATGACATAGGGAGAGTCATTCAATCTTCCTGCTTCAGTTTCCTTTTCTGTAAAGTGATATCCTACCTCTCGGGTTTGCTAAGCAGCTTAATTATTCAATGTTCATAACATGAGCTCCTTAGCTTGCTACAGAAATGCACAAAGTATCATGAAGAGACCCTTTCAAGAAGCTGTCAAATTTTACTATTGATAAAAAAAAATGTGTTGCCCCAGCAAACAAACAAAGCACTGGATTTCTCCTGCATATACCACACTGTCTCTTCATTTTTCCTTTCTTTTTGTATTCTTATGGTAGATGGGGATTGAAATATACTGACTTATGGTCATTACAATACCCAGAGAATTGGAACCCATATACATCCTACTGGCTTGCATGTCTGGACAAACAGCTGGGAGGGACAGTACAGGCTGAACCTCTCTAGTCAGGTATTCTCTGATCTAGCAACATCCATCATCCAGCACAGTTTTAGCTGGATTAGCCAGATGTCCATTTATCTTGGGAGTGGCCAAGTTTCCTGTGGTCCCATAAGGTTTGTTTACAGCCACCAGTCCTGTCTTTCGGTGTTCTGTGCTGTTATTTAGCTCTACTTTATTCCTCATTGTCTTCTAAGAGCCCAGTAAGCAGTGGAGGTGCTGCTAGACCTTGGTCCATGGACTGGTGCCAGGCCATGAACTGCTGGCTGCTGGGCCATGGCGGCTCTGCGGGCCGGGGTGAAGTACACTGCCTAGCACTTCCCCTCCCACCACAGCTGTTGGGAGAGGTGTGTCCTGCCCCACCTCTCAGCCAACTAGCGCCGGGCAGTGGTGGGGTCTCCTCCCGGACGCAGAAGAGTGGTTTGCTGTGCAGCAGGAAGGCTACATGGAGCCTGGCATGGCAGCCTTAGAGCAGCTGCGACCCGGGCAGCAGTGCTCAGCTGGTGCTGGGAGGCAGCACAGGGCTAGATGAGGCGGGCAGGGCAGGCATTGGGGGTGTGAGGGCTGGGCTAGTGCTGGGGAGCTTTAAGGGATGGGGGGCTATAAGAGGTGAGGGGCTGCCACTGGGGAGCACTGGGGCATCTAGAGTGGGGAGTTAGCACTGGGGAGTTCTGGGGGTAGAGCTAGTAGTGAGGAGACTATGGGGGCAGGGCTGGCACTGGGAGGCTGGGGTGCAGGGCTAATATTAGAGACTGGGGCTGGCACTGGGATGGTTCTGGGGGATGGGTGCAGTGGGGCTCTGGAAATGGGGCTGGTGGTGTTGGGCTCTAAGTGGTGGGGGGCTGGCACTGAGGCATTTGGGAAGGGGCGCTGGCACCAAGGGCTCTGAGTGTGGGAGGCTAGCAGTGAGGGGGTTGGGTGCAGGGGACTCTGGGTCAGTGGCTGGCACTGGGGGGTTAGTGGAGGGGTGGAGGGATCTAGGGGTTAGGGCTGGCACTGGTGTACACCAGCCCCGAATCCCAGAGCTGCTACGAACAGCTGGCTTCAGCTGCAGTAGCCGCCCATTGTGTGGTGACTACTGAAGCTGAAGCTGTCTGTTTGCCATGGCTCTGGGGGCCGGGGCTTTTAGCGGACTGGTATCATTCTGTCTGCATATTTGCATATTCATTATTTTCTCAATGAATATGCAAATATGCAAATAAAATGTTACCAGTATGCCAAAAGTGTGTGAATGGGTTTGCCTGTCCGTGGTATCAAAAAGGTTGGGAACCACTGTGTTAGACAATATTGACCTCTCGTGGTTTGGCAAATTCTCTGGTATGGCACCGGTCAAGTCTCAAGGGTTCTCAATTAGAGAGGGTTCAACTTTAACATAATGTACACACAAGCGCTACTGCAAACCAAAATATATAATGCAATATGTCTAACAACTTTAGCCAAACACTGGCGGTGACATTGTCCCTTTAAAACCTGATGGTTTTTGGATGTGCGTCATGTTTGATGCTCCAGGAGTAAATTTCTCTTCTCTTCTGCCCTATGCAATGAACAATTCAGACTCTCTCTGAGCACTGCTTACTTGCCACTCTCTAACCCTGAAATTCACCCAGTTTCACAGTCCTGCTTCAGACCTGTTACCTGTATCATAAGTGATGCTGAAATGTCGAATGAAAACAGTTTTTGCAAATGTTTCTTTTCTTTGCCAAACTGAGTGAACTGAAAAAGGCTTTTGTCACTCAGCCCTACTTCTCTTCCTCTGCAGGACTTATAAACCAATTAAGGGTCATTTGAAAAGTGGCCCTCTGCTCTCTGACAGGCCTATGAATGTTAGCCTTCCAGTTTTATCTTACTAAGACAGCATTATTAACTGCATCAATGACTGCTGCTGTTTTTTCTGGTATTGGGGTGAAACTTGAGATACTAACTGTGATGAGCTAATCTGGCAATTCTGTACTTTCCTCTTTTAAGGCATTAGTTAAGTATACACCTTTCTTTACACAAAGAATGTTTGAAAGAAAGAACAGACTGCAAAGGTAGCAAAATATACTTCTCAATTTAAGTACGGATAGTATAATTAGCTTACAATGACAATTGGATATATTTCTGAAAACAAAGAGGGAACACATGCATTATACAGTTTCTTTGGCTTAATGGTAATCAGTGATAATAATGATAACACTTAGAACTTCAATGTATTTGCTTGAATGATTTATTGCTAAATTCACTCCGAGTGTGAGTGTAACTTCAATGACTTTGCTTGAAGTGGCATTCACTTACAGCAGCTCTGAACAGCATGCATGTGGTGACATTCGCTCCACCTGCATAAAGTATACAAAGTGCTATACAACACATTGATTTGATTTCTGTTTTCCCTATGGGGAAGGTAAGTAATATTGTTCCCACTAAATATTTGGAGAAATAAAGACACAGAGCAGTTCAATGACTTGGCCAAAGCTACTCAAGATATCTGTTCAAGGAACTGAACTTTCTAGTCATGTTGATGTGTGTTCCACTGCACCACACTATATATGACACACTATGTATGCCAGTTTCAGGGCTACTTTCTGCTGCTGGAGTCTAATCCAAAACCCAATGAATTCAGTGGGAGCTTATCCATTAACTCAATTGGTTTTCCTCGGAGAGAGACTGGGAAGCGAGCATATCATTTAATTACTACTTTCCTACTCAACATACAGGGAGCATGTATGTTGAGTGGGAAGGAACAGTATTTCATAGTTACTTTTATGACCACAACCAACATTTGAACTCATCATGAGATATCAGGTTAATTATATATGCTTGGGTAAAAAGAGCAAGCAAATCAACTTTCAAATATAATTATTTCCTCTGGAAATATATGTATACCAGAGTGCCAGAATAAGTCTTGCTTTGCTTAGAATGCATTTTATGGCTAGTGCCTTTCTGGTTAATTTAGTCTGAGGTATGGTTTACTTTCTAGACAAGAAATCCAGTTCCACATCTATAGAACACAAGCGAATAATAGATGCCAAGAGATGAGTTTGTGGGATTTAGAAAGAAAGCATTTGATAGTTGTTTTCTCTGCTTCCTGCATTTTATCACCCTAATTTAGAAGCAGCTCAGTTTACAAGAGTGAAAATGTATATGAATTCTGAACATGGTGAATGGTGAAATTTGCCACTGTAAAGAGAACATACCCGTGCACCACTGAAGTCTCATTTATTCCTGTTTTGGGGACCTAAGTAGAACAAAGGCCTTGCAATTCCCTCTGCACACAGGTGAATTCCCTCTGTAGGGCTCAACTTGACATAACTCAGCAGATTTGCATCTTGATTACATTAAGTTATGGCAGTGTGGATCCCTCACCTGTGGTTCTATGAGGTTCTTACCACAGAGCACTCACAGTTTTTCAGCTAGTCTTTGTGAATATTTGTATCAACCCCTACTTCTACCTGCTATTAACACTAGAAACAGAATTAATAAAGGCAAAATATTTTTGGCATTTTTTAAAAACTGTACACGAATCCATTTTGATTGTTATTGCCTCTTTTGAATTTACATTGTGTGGCTCTTGTAGTGACTGCATTCAATGGTAGGAATGTTCATGGAAATAATAAGAACATAAGAACATAAGAATGGCCGTACTGGGTCAGACCAAAGGTCCATCTAGCCCAGTATCCTGTCTGCCGACAGTGGCCAGCACCAGGTGCCCCAGAGAGGCTGGACCGAAGACAATGATCAAGTGATTTGTCTCCTGCCATCCCTCTCCAGCCTCTCACAAACAGAGGCCAAGGACACCATTTTATCCCCTGGCTAATAGCCTTTTATGGACCTAACCTCCATGAAATTATCTAGCTTCTCTTTAAACTCTATTATAGTCCTAGCCTTCACAGCCTCCTCTGGCAAGGAGTTCCACAGGCTGACTACATGCTGTGTGAAGAAGAACTTTCTTTTATTAGTTTTAAACCTGCTACCCATTAATTTCATTTGGTGTCCTCTAGTTCTTCTATTTAGGGAACTAATAAATAACTTTTCTTTTTCGGCCCTTTCCACGCCACTCATGATTTTATATTCCTCTATCATATCCCCCCTCAGTCTCCTCTTTTCTAAACTGAAAAGTCCCAGTCGCTTTAACCTCTCCTAATATGGGACCCGTTCCAAACCCCTAATCATTTTAGTTGCCCTTTTCTGAACCCTTTCCAAGGCCAAAATATCTTTTTTGAGGTGAGGAGACCACATCTGTACACAGTATTCAAGATGTGGGCGTACCATAGTTTTATACAGGGGCAGTAAGATATTCTGGGTCTTATTTTCTATCCCTTTCTTAATAATTCCGAGCATCCTATTTGCCTTTTTGACCACCGCTGCACACTGTGTGGAAGTTTTCAGGGAACTATCCACGATAACTCCAAGATCTCTTTCCTGATTTGTCGTAGCCAAATTAGCCCCCATCATACTGTACGTATAGTTGGGGTTATTTTTCCCAATGTGCATTACTTTACACTTATCCACATTAAATTTCATTTGCCATTTTGTTGCCCAATCACTCAGTTTGGTGAGATCTTCTTGGAGTCCCTCACAGTCTGCTTCTGTCTTGACTATCCTAAACAGTTTGGTATCATCTGAAAACTTTACCACCTCACTGCTTACCCCTTTCTCCAGATCACTTATGAATAAGTTGAACAGGATTGGTCCTAGGACTGACCCTTGGGGGACACCACTAGTTACCCCTCTCCATTCTGAAAATTTACCATTTATTCCTACCCTTTGTTTCCTGTCTTTTAACCAGTTCTCAATCCAAGAAAGGACCTTCCCTCTTATCCCATGGCCATGTAATTTACACAAGAGCCTTTGGTGAGGGTAATCTTTAGCAAACATTGGACATTTCCCAAAGACCAATTTTGCATTTGCTTTCCATAAGCTTTTTACATTGAAATCTCAACATTCTAAAAAATCATGATGAGCATGAGTCTAGAACAGAGAATGTTTATTAAAAATGGAGAAACAAACCCTGAGGCTTAGGTGACATCCTATTTTGAATGCATTTGAACACTTTGAACATGTTACAAGCAAGAATTATTCACAGATATTATTTATCATATCATTTCAGATAATCTATATATTCAAGAAAAATGCATTGCCTTCATCTGTGGATCTAATACTGTATCTGCCTCAGCCTAATCATTTGTACATAGCTATTAAAAAAAAGATTCAGGTGTTTCCACGATATTCAACAAAGGTAGTACTAACAATAGGAAAGACCTACGCTTCCAGTGTAAGAAAACAAAACAGTTCAAATGAGATTGTGCTGTAATATATGTGCATCACACAAGGTGGCAGAAGGAGCATAGGGCTATCTTGGAAATAAATAGCAATGAAGCACCATCACTGTCTAAGCTGAAGTGTATCTTTGCTTGTACTATGTGCATATCAAGTGGCTTCTGCATATGCAGAGAGATGGGAGGAAGTAACTTAATGCCTACATATTTGTTAATCACCCAGGTACTTTAGGAAAGGAATGGAAATGCTTAAGACTCAATCATTACTTCTGTAAATTAATAATTATACAGTACTAAAAACTGCTCACATCTTCAGTTTTATTGCAAACACTATTTATTTTCTACTACCACATTGATTTTCTAAGTGATGTTGAAATCCTCAGCTGAAGGACAGGTACAAGAACACAGAGAACATTTCGCTTTTCTGTATCGATTTATTGCTAAATTCACTCCGAGTGTGAGTGTAACTTCAATGACTTTGCTTGAAGTGGCATTCACTTACAGCAGCTCTGAACAGCATGCCTGTGGTGACATTCGCTCCACCTGCATAAAGTATTTGGATTATACGTGGATGGTGTGGGGAGCTTGGGAAGGTGAAATCCCCTCGACCCAGAGTCAGAATATGGGGTTACTAGGCAGTACTCTCATGCCTGCTTCCTTGTCGTACACAGCTGTACCTCTTCCATGGCAGCTGTGTATGGCAGTAGTTCCCACCTGCTGGTTTGCGGACCGGCGATGGTCCGCGAACCGCTGTCTGATGGGCCACAGCACATTTCCAGGTCATGCCATCAGCTTTTATTTAGTTCTACCCCCTGGGGTTCCCAGGGCATTCTTTTCCATATGCAGCAATAGGATGAGTGGAGCGGCTGGCAGCTGGGTCTGCTGCAGCTGTAGCTGGGACCACGGTGAGGCTGTTCTTACTGAGGCAGCCTCATTGTGGCCCCAGTTCCAACTCCAGCGATTGCTACGCAGCCTGGTTGGCGGGGCCAAGCACTGCATGCAGAGTGGATGCCCTGGCCAGCGGAGCCAAGCACCACATGCAAAGCGGCTGACCTGGCCGGTGGGGCCAAGTGCAGTGTGCAGAGCGGCTGCTTCTGTGACCCCCTTCTCCTGCATCCCCAGTTGGTAGTCGTCCCCAGCCTTCAGCTGCTCCCAGCCAGCAGGTACACACATTATGATAATGCATTAATAAGTGCATAGGGAAATATGAATGTGGAGAATGTATTAGTACTGCCTTTTTAATTTGAGTGCAATTGAGGCAAAAGGTTTGGACTGGAGAATATTCTTCAACATGTATTGGCAGCTATTTTATTGTTTTTTTTTTAAATATGTTTGTGCAGCAGTTTTTCAAATTCTTGTTAACCATCGTGTCCCCCCTCCTTTGATTTGCCGGATATACCATGGGCTAAAATTAGCATAATGAATATGCAATTATACAAATAAATTAATTGCCATAATGAATATGCAAATATTTCCATGGTGGTCCTCCAACAGTTTTTGAATGAGTTTGCTAATCCACGGTATAAAAAAGGTTGAGAACTACTGGTGTATGGCACAGGGTGAAGAGTGGCCTTAGAGCTCTATGTTCCAGAGAAGTGAACTTCATCCTTCATGCATAAATGTGGGCTATATACCTGTCATGATTAGTAAGTGTTCTAAATAAAGAAAAACCAATAATGTTTTACTTTAAATATAACATTTTCTGTATCATTTTAATATTAGCCAGAAATTTAATTTACTCATATATATAATTGAATTAATAAGCAACTGATTATTGGGTTAGTCTTCTAGGTTTGAGCAGTTAAATGTATTTATCTGTCCTGATGCAATATGTTGCTATAAGCTCATTATAACTTATTAAAATTTATTTACCTTTCAATCTATTCAGCAGATGTTCAGTTGTTATTTTTCTACTTTGCTATGAGGTTCTTTGGCAAAAAGGTTAAATGGGAAAGATATTACTGATTGTTGGGAAATTATTTCTTTTCTGAAAAAAATAGATAAAATTAATTTACAAAATATTTTTGGGGGTGCGTACGTTTTTGTTTTTGTTTTTGTTTTTCTGAAAGCTTGAAAACTAAACTGAAGTGAAAATCAGAATTTCAGTCTTGTGGAAAAAATCCAATATTTTGACATTTGTTTTCATCCCTAATTGGAATGAAAATTCAAAATAGTGAAATGTTTCACAGAAAATTTTTGGGAAATATTCAGTCTGAAAATGGCAAGCAATTTCATTTTGAATCAGTTGCATCTGCTTATTGTGCCAAGGTACATCCTAGTTTGGATGCCTCATGTTCCCTTCTCCCTTAAGGGCTACATTCCTTGGCTGGATGATATTTCCCATGATGCACCTGTTGCCATGCACTATCATGATGCAGGTTGGTAAGAGAGTGCAAAATGGGAGATGTAATCTAGCCAAGACTATGAATACTCAGAATATGTACATGTGTTTGACAGCAACATAAATCATTACTCCTTGAGTGGAGCAAGGTTAAGAGGACAACAGTGTTCCACAACTGGAGAGTGCTACTAGACATTATTGTTCAGTGAGCAATGATTAGTAGCAGTAATGAAAGGCAACTCTGGAACCCCTCACTTAAGGAAGGCTAACATGTATCTGGTAGTTTTCCAGTTTGTTAAATGAGATGATGCTCATGGTGAGGTACATACATGCATGCTGACTGAAAAATAATAACTGGTGGTCATAACATGAATGGCAACATAATTGGCCTTAGCCGGGATGTTCCGTGTTATTAAAAAACATAGCTCAAATACCGGGGTGACGTATGAGTGGTAGCACTGAGAGAACCATTCTAGCAGCATTCTCATACCATCAAAATATTAATGGCAAATAACACATTGTAACACATGAACCCTGCAATTAGATACAGAGGTGGAAGAAATGCTCTCTTCAAGGGACTGGGTTTCAACGTAGGTCCTAAAATGGAAGCAGGAGTTGGTCTGATTAAGGATAAAAGAAGCAAAGGCAGAGTGATTTAGGGAAGCTCTGTGAGGAAATCTTTTGGTAGTATCAGATCATCAGTAGGCAAGAAGACAGGACTGGAAAGAAGACTGAATACCTAGGAAGGCCCTCGGGAAAATGCACTAGCTGAGGCAGTGCTTTCCTTCCATGACAGAAATCGGCTGTGTTAGCAGAATAAAAACATCTGACCAAGGAGAAACTGAAATGGAAAAGGTAGCAGCGGTGTAGCCTGTGTTCCTCTCTCCAGCTGAAGGTGCAGAGATGGATGTGCACAGCCCATCCCAGCCTGAGATGGTTGAAAATCCTGCCCTAACAGGCAACATCCTATGTAGAGTGATGTGACTACAGGACTACTAGAAGCAGGCTCTCATATTTTCTTTACTGTGGTTGAGAGCAAGTCAACTATGAGTGGTCATGACTGGAAAACTAACAAGAAAATAACACTAAACAGGGAGTGGCTCCCCAAGGGTCTGTGAGGCAATTTTATGCCAGTTCACCAGTGAAGAAAGTCTGGTGTTTTTGGTCCCATCTGGGGTGGCCAGTGGGCTTAACTTTCAAAACATAAACAGTATCCTGAAAAAAATATGCTGAAAAACTGAAGATACTATAGTCTCCGTATGGCCCATATACAGCTCTAGGAACCCCATTGTATAGTCTCCTGGTATCTCACCAGAGAAAATAGAGACATGGCCAGGGATTTAGCAGAATTCCTTCAGGCTGATAAACAGGACATGTCCCCCTTTTTGAGAAGAGTGATAAAAGAAAGCAGCTAGAGCCATTGCCTGGTGTAAATGCCCACTTAAGAAAATAGTGATAACATTACAGATGTATCTGCAAGAAAAAAAAAAAAGCCAGGTCAAATACATGGCATGTGACTCATATTGGCACCAAATGCTTGCTGATCTCTGATGGGACAACCCTGGGGGTAGTGGATTGAACACAAACAACTACTTAGTCTTTAGATGCAAAGTACATAGATATGACAAGTAGCAAGTGAGAACAAAATCAAACACAGATGAGCACATGGTGTAATTATAGTGTTGGCTACAAACTGCTGGTGGCTGTAATAAAATACAGACTGGAAAGTAAATTAGCCATTTGGCAGGGCAGAGCCATCCCACCTTCTGCAATGCTGACATTGGTAATGGTACCTTAGCACTTCACAAGGATGTGACCAAACCCAGCAAAAGGGGTAAAATGAATGAATTGCCTATATTGGTGCTGCCACATAAGGGTGAAGATGCTGCTTGGTTACATGATTATCTTTAACTCCTGTTAAGGAATCTGACCTGTAGGGATTTTTGAATAGACCAGGACTTGATGGCTGTGGATAAATGAAACAGAAGGTGTTCATCTGACAGGAATACGTATCCAAAATGTGGTTATTGTGAATGTGAATGAATGAAGAGAAAGACATTTGCATCGAAAGAGCCAGTCAATCTTTGAGCAACTATAAGGAACCAAACCAAACCAAACCAAACCAAAAACAGCTGACCAATGAGCAAATGTATATATGCGGTGTGAAATTTCCTTTGTGTTTTAATTTGCATTAGTTTTCATTTGTGAACATAGCAGAGTTGGTTAATCCTAATCTTTTTTTATAGAACTTGTCTGGGGAAAAGCATTGAATAAAATCTCTTTACTTGACAAGATTAATGTACAGGATCCAAAGTATAAGGTTTTTTATTAATTGGTTTGGATACAAAGGGTATGACCTGAACTGGGATATTAGGCAGAACTACCTTTTATCTTCCTCATTGTTTTGCTCTAATTGCAAAATATTTCGCTCAAAGAATTTGCCCTGTAGTGTACTGGCCACTGACACCACTTACAGAGCAAATAAAGTGTCTGCTTCACAGTGTTAGCTAAAAGCCCACTAGCTTTTTAGCTCATGCAGTAGAGGCTCATACAATGAACTCTAGAAGTACTAGGTTCAATTCCACCTGCAGATGACTGAGGTCTGTTGTGTTACATAAGCATTAGTGATAAAACATTTGGGGAGATAAATTGCTGTACTGCCTTATTGCCAGCTGCCCCATAGTGCCCCTTTCCAGTATACATATTATAAATCTCTTGGACTACGTCTACACTGGCAGCTTCTTGCACAAGAACAGCTGTTCTTGCGCAAAAACTTGCCTAGTGTCTACACTGCACGCGTGTTCTTGCGCAAGTAAATTTACAATCTAGCATCAGAAAACAGAGCTTCTTCCGGAAGAGTTATTCCTCTCCCCACGAGGAATAAGCCCTCTTGTGCAAGAGCTCTTGCGCAAGAGGGCAATGTAGACAGGCAACATGAATTTCTTGCACAAGAAACCCCTATGGCTAAAATGGCCATCAGAGCTTTCTTGCGCAAGAGAGCGTCCACACTGCCATAGACGGCTCTTGCGCAAAAGCACATGCCAGTGTAGACGCGCTCTTGTGGAAGACTTTTTGCGCAAGAACTCTTCCACAAAACAGTTCTTGCGCAAGAAGCTGCCAGTGTAGACGTAGCCTTGGAGAATTTGGAGGAATCAAATTTAAGTATAATAAGATAAAGGCTCTGCTTTAGTGGCTTCTCAAGGATCATTGGACGTCCTTCAAGCCATTTTCCCATCCTTTTGGGCATCTTCCTCTGGCGAGCACCAGTAGCAGATTACTGACCTCCTTGAAGTAAAGGTAGAGCAGGAAAGGAGGAATCACACATCCGAGGCATGACTCTTTTCCTGTACTTCTGGAGTGGTGCACTTACATATTGGCTCTGATACAGGGGAATATGTAGATGCATTACCAATCCCTATATAATTAAATAATGCTTAACTGTTTTAAACTGCAGTATATTATGAAACAATTACATTTTCTTTTCATGAAAAGGTAAATTGCATTCAACTTCCTTTGTCATCTATGTACGTCAGTGTTAAGCAATTAGAATGAATATATTGCAGCCGCAGTATCTAAGAAAATTGCAAGATGCTGTATTGTGATTTTGAACCATCTTGTAATATCACAGTAATAAGTCCTGAACAGTTGAATACTGGAGTCAGAAAGATGTGTGCATATAGAGTGTTACTTTATAATCCTAACTACAACCAATATCTGTCTATGTAATAGGTATGAAATGAATGCTCTATTTTCTCACAGATTGTACTTTTAACTCATTTAATTTAACTTCACACTGCAGGCTATTTAATTTTAGATTGTGAATTACCTTTCTTACATCCACAGTTCATCTTTCTAACTGTAAATAAAGGTTGTGAATGGTAATTGTAGTGATTTTGCATGAGCTTTGATATTTTCACCTTAGGATGGCACCTTAATCAAATAATGCAAATGTCTTTGTTCCTTAAGATCAATTACTAGGGGGGTTTATCAGTCTTTTATTTTATTTAGTTTAATTTTGTTTATGAAGTGAAATGATAATCCCCCAGGAAATGATGAAACCAAAAATCTTGGGCAAAAGTAATTGTTCATGCAAAACAGAAACCAACATTTGACATTCTTGTATTAAACTTTTATTTCTAAATACAAATGACTCCTGTATTCAGGGGAAAGTGGTAAGATAAATGCACCCAAACCTATTTTTAACCTAAAGATTTAGGACCAGGTATAAAGAAGGTATAAATTGAAATGTTCAGAAGATTTGGCTCTTAAGTTGAAGGAGTCAGATAATCATTTATATCCTTTAAATCTTTCTTACAGCACAAAGGGGTCTTAAAGTCCATGGAAATTATTTATGTGCATTTTTAAAGTGTTTTTATCCCGTCATGAGGCTTCGTCCGGCAGTGAGTATGCAAATGAGGCATGGATTAGCATATCGCCATGCCTCATTTGCATAATGTATGCACACCGTTTTTGTGGGAAAAAAGTGGACCTTTTTTTTTTGCGCTAAAACCCCATTTTCTGCAAGATCCTTATGTCTCTCCCACAGGCTATGTCTACACTACAAGGTTTTTGCGCAAAAACCTGGGGAGTGTCCACACCTCAAATGAGCTCTTGCTCAATTAAATGGGCAGTTAAACGGCAGAACAGAGGTCTTTTTCTGCCGTAGGTAAACCTCCTTTTGTAAGCAGAACTGCTTTTAGCGCTACAGCTATTGTGCAAGAAGGCAAGTGTGGACGCTCCAGAGGGGTTTCTTGTGCAAGAAACCCGTATGGGAAAAAGCACAGGTGCTCTGATGGCCATTCTGTGAATGGCCATCAGAGCTTTCTTACGCAAGAGTGTCCAGCAGTGTGGATGCTCTCTTGCGCAAAAGCATGTTGCTTTTGCGATGTGCTTTGAGGTGTGGATGTGCTCTTGAGCAAGACGTTTTGGCACAAAATCTCTAGCGCAAAAGGCTTCTTGTGTAAGAAGCCTGTAGTGTAGACATAGCAGCAGAGGCATAAGGATGTTGCCGAAAACAGGGCTTTTGTGCAAAAAAACAGTCCACACTACTAGTGATTATGTGATATGCTAATTCGTGCCTCATTTGCATACTCACTGCCGGCAAAACTGGCAGTGTGACGTAGCCTCAGTGGTTTCAAGGAGCCTTCATGTAACCGGGAGTCAAGCCCAATTGGCTATGTCTACACTGTCGGTTTTGCTGGCAGTGAGTATGTAAATGAAGCGCGGATTAGCAGATCACCATGCCTAATTTGCATAATTTATGCACGCCATTTTTGTGCAAAAAAACCCTATCCACACTACTTTTTTCTGCAAAAAACCTGTGAACAAAAACGGTGTGCATAAATTATGCAAATGAGGCACAGTGATATGCTAATTCACATCTCATTTGCATACTCACTACCAGCAAAACCGACAGTGTAGACAACGTCTACACTACGAGTTTTCTCAGCAAAAAATATGCTAATGAGGGACTTATTTGCATGAGTTGCAATCTCATTTGCATATTTTCTGCTGATACAGTTTTTTGCTAGGGTTTTCCTGCAAGATCCTTATGCCCCAAAAAAGGAGGTTTGCTGATCTGGCGGAAAAAGGGGTTTTTTGTGCTAAAAGAAAATGTCCACACTGCTCGTTTTTGCGCAAAACCCCTTAGGCAGAAACGGATTGGCAGAATCGGATCGGATTTTGCTGAGAAAACTTGTAGTGTAGACGTAGCCAATATGTTTACCCATGTAAACACACTGAACCAGTGCATGGCAGAAGTGGGATATTTTCTCCCTTTGAAGGCTGATTGGATTCATGTGACAGCTTCTCCAGTGAACTCAGTGACTTTTGTCCAATGTGTTTGGTGACTGGAGAGGGGCTGATAGCCACCAGTGTGAGCTGCAATGCACAGGCACGGGAACTGACTCTGATTTATTGGATGGGATGGAGGAGTAAGGGGCGGGCAGACATGGAGAACAGGGAAAGTGGTGAACTGAAACAAAAGCCAGGGATACACAAGAATGTTTCTGTGGAGTGAATCACCTTTATGGATATAGCTGGAAGTATGACAGCATCACCTCCCACTCCTTACTATATTTACATGTGCTACTTACTCAAGTGGAAGAAGGTGAGAGAGCTCACTCTGGAATAGGCACTTTGAAAAGAGAATGTCAGATAATAATTAAAAAAAATTCTTGGAGCAGGCATATCTCATGACAGGATAAGAGGTATTTGACTTCAGGCAGCAATAAGTTCTGTATGGTAATCATCAAAGTGTTGCTGTTTACGGGTGTGTTTGGCATAACAACATACATACCATACCTCGGGGTTTTTTGTATGACACATGGATTTATGCAGACTGCAATTGTTTACTGTTGATAAACTAGAAAATGTGATCTCTTGTCTGAGATTATAAGTCAAATAGTGTTATGGAATCATTCAGCTTGAGCAAAACACCTTGGTCTGTGTTGCCTATGAGGTAAGGAAACCAGTTGTCTCCATTGCACTATCCCCCATCTCTATCTGTGGAGCTTCTGGGTCTGTCGCTGAGCTGCTGAACATCATTTTAAAGGAGAGGGGTGGCCTCCAGGGTCAATTGCTACCTGGAAAAGGTGTCAGTGAAAATGGGTCAGCGCTAGAGAACTGAAATGCTGCATGGAGGCATACACCCTTCATGCAGTCAACCCTTCTGTGTATCCAGATGAATCTATGGGCCTTGGGGTCTGAACCTCTTGTTTCCCTGGGGGAAAATTCCATCATCCCAAGGGAAGAACTCAGAGGAACTTCATGGAATTTTTCTCTTCTCCTTCTCACTCCCTTTCTCATGGATTTTATTCTACATGCATGACTGATTGGTCCAATATAACTTAGAAATTGAAAAGACCTGTTATATAATTGAGTCTATCTCCCTGTAAATGTAAATAGTTCCCTATAACATATTCTTTAGGGAGTTGTCCAGGAGAGTTTCAAATGTTGCAAATAATAGGGATTCTGCATCTGCCTAACTTCTCAGGGAGAATCTCAGGATGTGGCAGATATGAAAGGAGAGGCAGCAAAAGACAACAGAAATGAGATTCATAAGGAAAGAGAAGAGCACTGTTTAGCTAGCACACATAGCCAAAGTTCTTTGATATATCTGCATAAAATAAAA
This sequence comes from Pelochelys cantorii, assembly GCA_032595735.1. Classification (NCBI taxonomy): domain Eukaryota; kingdom Metazoa; phylum Chordata; order Testudines; family Trionychidae; genus Pelochelys; species Pelochelys cantorii. Next base: position 68,262,227 of record CM064328.1, read on the forward strand.
TCTGGCTTGAAGCACAGCTAACTATTTAATATTTGATCCTTTATAAAGAAAACCAAACATTTTTAAAAAATTACCTCCTCCCAAACTTGATTACTAGGTACTAAATGGAACTGGGAATGCTGAAAGAGTGTGAGAGGGTTATGACATTCTATACTTTGCGGGAACACCCTGTGATCTTGCATATAAATCATGACATATGCTGTATCAGGAGAAAGGTTATGATAGACGGTAACCCACTATTCTATCTAAATATGTATATCTTTATTGCACATGAAGTTACTGAATTGGGTTGTACAGTAAAAGTCCAATTGTCTGGCATCCAGTGGTCCGGCACTCCCGATAGTCCGGCACCACCTGGAACCTGGAAGTGCTCCGGCCAGCCGGACAATTGGAGCTGCTGTGAGCCCCATGGTCGCTCGCGGCTGAGAAAGGAAAGGGGAGAAGAGGGGAAGGGGATTATACCCCTGTGACGGGTCTGCCGGGACCCGCATTGTGACCGGCCGGGGGGCGGGGGGTGGGCGGGGAACGGCACGGTGAGGGGCTGTCAGCCGGTGGTCAGGGCAGTGAGTGGTGTGTGTGTATTATACACCCGAGACTTCAACTGCTAGAACTGGGGTCCCTTAGCAGCGGGCAACCTGGAGGAGGTTGACGGGCACCCCAAGAAGTTTACAGGGAGAGCTTATTACACCTCAGATTTTGACTGCTAGGATGCACAATCCCTTCACAGCGGGCAGCCTGGGGAGGCTGAGAGATGCCCCAACGGATCTGTCCCCTGGAAGCGACACGATCCAACGCTCAAGCTCTCCCTATATCTGTCCCTTATGACCGGCTGGAGTTCTTTTTAAAATTGTGCTTGGTTCTGTTACAGCAACTGAAGGAGTCAGGTCACAGCTTAAACAGTTACTATTTTATTGTTACAGGGTAAACTTAGCTGTTAAATGCTACTACTGTGTTACAGATAACACAGCCACTACAAAGGACAGGACAGAAACTACACTAATAAGTCACTTACAGGTACCATGAAACCCTTTTGGTTCTCTGAGCTCTTATTAAATGCATGCAAAATAGACACCTAGCAGGTATATATTCTCACCCCTGCGTTCCAGACTTGGCGTGGCCAGCGTCTTTCTCTCAATCCCTCGGGAAGAAGTAGGGCGAGGTTGGGCATCCCACAGACCTCAGGAGACAACCAATACCTGCCAGCAGGTGTAGATGATTGGAGCTCAAATGGGGTGGGCTACTAAACCCCTCTTTATACCCCTTGGGTCACGTAGGCTTCTTCCTGGTCTCAAGTGGCCACTTAGGAAAAATGGCTTTGAATGCCAAGTTTCCCACGAAGGGTGCAAAGCATAATTCACACCTGGGAAAATGCAGACAATGGGCACCTCTGGTATGTGATGGGCGAAGATTCCTCTCCTGGGACAGTGCAGGCGTGTCAATTACTGGTACTAGCCATCAGGGCAGCAGGAGGCCCTGGGTCATCAGCTAGCCCATTTACTGTCTGGTTTCTGTTTATTAGAGTCAGGGAGAGGCAGCACACCTGCGTTCCCAGGGCATCAAAGGCTGACTGCCTTTCTCTTGCTCTCTGGGGAGGGGGGGGGAAAAGATGGGGTTCATGTCTGGCTACAGGGGCAAACCCTCCGCCGTTTTGCAGGAAAGCGGGGGAAGCCCCGCACCGCCACCAAGAGTTTCTGGGAGGGGAGCGGGCTCCCCACCCCCCAGACTGCAGTAGTTATCACCGAGCAGGGGGGTGACGGGTGGCACTGCGGGACCAACCCGGCAGCACCCCAAGCTGCTCTGCTCTGCAGCTTCCCCAAGTCCGCCGCTCATCAGTTTCAGCAGCGGCAGCGGTGGACTTGGGGAAGAGGCGCGGAGCAGAGCAGCTGGGGTGCTGCTGGGCGCCGAGCAGGGGGGTGAGGGGCAGTGCTGCGTAACCAACCCGGCAGCACCCCAGCTGCTGTGCTCTGCGCCGCTTCCCCAAGTCTGCCGCTGCCGCTGCTGAAACTGATGAGCGGCGGACTTGGGGAAGCTGCAGAGCAGAGCAGCTGGGGTGCTGCCGGTTTGGTCCCACAGCGCCACCCCTCACCCCCCTGCTCGGCGATAACTACTGCAGTCTCGGGGGTGGGGAGCCCGCTCCCCTCCCGGAAACTCTCGGCGGCGGCGCGGGGCTTCCCCCGCCTTCCTGCAAAATGGGGGAGGGTTCGCCCCTCGCTGCGCCATTCCCCGCCCACCCCCCGGATGCAGTGCGGGTCCCGGCAGACCCGTCACAGCCCCCCACCAAAGTACCTCCCGATACTCCAGCATATCCAATAATCTGGCACCACCTAGGTCCCAAAGGTGCCGGATTATCGGAAGTCTACTGTATTGTTATCACTAAAACATGCTGTAAATTGAAGAAACAGAAACATGTTAGTTCCCCAGAGACAAGAGCAAGGAAAGTAACCAACACTCAGGTAGGTATCAAACAACCATCAACAGCCATTGTCCATCAAGGGAGTTACAATTCAATGACTCATCTGTATGAGGTCACACCAAGGGAATTGCACAATCTTTCCTGGGGACTCAACATTGCCCACCAGACATGCCTGAACTAGTGCTTTCCAGGGACATGGACTAAGGATATAAAACGAAACACAATGGACCCATGCCTTGTCTTTTTTCGGCAAACAACAAGGTCGCTGAGAAGACTGAAGACTCCCAGAAGAGGCTGGGTCAGGTTTAAGGGATAAAACTGTATATTAAAGACTGCAATATCCAGTGGGATGAGAAAAATTGCTTACATTTTATGTTATTTTGACTTTTTGCCTGTCACTTATAATCACTTAAAATCTGTCTTCTGTGGTCAATAAATTTGTTTTACTGTTTATCTTTACCAGTGAATTTGCCTGAAGTTTAATGTACATTGCTCAGGTATCAAAGGCTGGTGTATATTTACTTTCCATTGATGAAGTGGTGAACCAATTAATAAATTTGCACTGCTCATCTTGAGCAGTGAAAGACAGCATATTCCTGAGGTACAAGTCTAGGAGCTGGGGGCATTTGACTGGTGCTTTTCTATGAGAGAACATCTATACAGCAGTGCTAAAGCTGAAATAAGCTACACAATTTGAGCTATGTCAATTGCGTAGCTTAAGTCAAAATAGCTTATTTCAGTTTTTGGCACTGTCTACACAGCAGAAAGTCTGAGGAAGAGCACTCTTCCTCCGACTTCCCTTACTCCTCATACAATGAGGGTTACAGGAGTCGGAGTAAGAAGTCCTTCAGCTCAACATTATTTTGACATTATGTTGAAATAACTGCTTGTAGACACAGACTACGTTATTTCGGAATAACGTCGGTTATTCTTAAATAACACTGCTGTGTAGACATTCCCTAAGTGATTCATGAGTGGCTCTGGGAGCATTTATGCAATCTAACTGTGTGTGGGGCTGCACTTGCTGTCATGCTGAGTAATCACAGTACTTGAAAGGACTTGCTGCTTGTCAGTAGGAAAGCATGGTGGGAGACAGCCGAGGTTACAGAATTAAGGGACAAAGCCGTTCCACAATCTCACGCTGCATGCTGGGATCCTGTCACAAAGGTATTCTTGCGTAATCTCTGGGAAGCTGAGAAACAGCAATTTATTGTGAGATTTATTACAAAAGGGTTTAATATAAAAAAATAAACTTCTGAACTTTTTTTGAGGGCTCAACTAAACTAAAATCTGTAGCGTTTTGAGGCTAACCTAACACTTGTCACTGACAATGTTACAGGTCTGTTTTGTGTCTTGTCCCATCCCACTGACTGAACACATGCCATTTGTTATCCTCACCTTGCCATATTACGATTCTGATGTCTACCCTCTGTTACTTATCCATCCACTGTTGTGGTAAGGTAAAATAACCCCAGCTAATTCCAGGAGAAAATAACCCCTGCTAATTCCTTTCTGCTAGATAGAAAAACACTGAGTACCAAAACCAGCAAATAGCAAATCTTCTATCATGGTATTTCATGCAGAGTAACTGTGGGTTTTGCCTGGGTAACTGTGACAGTAGGTGGTAGATATCAAATGGAACTGACAGTTCAGTTTCTGAGTATCTCTTGTCATATAGCACCTTTTGTGTTTCTTCGTTTTTGTTTTGCTTGTTAAAATCAAATATTTATTGAATTTTTAAGAAGAATCAACCTATAATACAACTGAAGAAAGGATTTCTCTGACAATAAAGCATGTAAATCTTTCCAGAAAGTTCTGGAAGATTTCAGTTATTAATTCAGCTCATATATGGAAATATATGCAGCTCAGCAATTGTTTTACTGAAGCAAGGAATTTCACTGGAGGCTGTCCTACAATTAATCCTTGTTAGGATGACCTGATGATATTGATAAAATAGAAACACGTTCTTTCTCTTGTTTAATCCCTTCCCTTACTGCTTTTCCTGATAGGCAAGGAAAGAATGGCAGCAATGTTTTATATCTGTGGCTCTTGTACCAGTATTCCTGAGCCTTCTATTTCTATCTCTGCTTAAATGAACCCCAGGGAACTCCTTCCCTACCTGAGTATTAAGTTTATCACTGCCATCTTTTTGTTCAGTGTTTGTCCTGCAACTTGCATAATAGTCTCCTGATCCGTGACTGGGAACTCTGTACAAACAGCAATGCAAATTAATGATATGATAATTATAATCTTATTAAGCTGATTATATTATATTTTTTGTAATGTTACTCCACAATTTACAATGTTGCAATGTTACTTCCCAAAATATTAAAGTAATTTCCTTCCTGGAAGGCCAGCAAAGTGAAAGAAATTTACAGCCTAAAAATGTCTGATAAATGTTCAACCAGACAAGGTGAAAATATCAATTACAGGTACATTTTCAAAACACTAACTGTGAAACTCCCTTTTCTGAAGAAATTAAGGAGAATGTAAAAAAATTGGGCTTATAATAGGAAATAGAGTAACTCCCACTGATTCTTTACAATATCATACATTATTTTTCACCATGTCAGATAAGCCTATTATAGCTGATAGAACTGAGAATTACTCTGTGTATGTGAGGGAAACAATCCGTCGCAGTATGTACAGTATTTACAATCCACCCCGTCAACCATACAGTAGTTAGACAACATATTAACTATTAAATATAACAAGATAGAATACTAATTAATATGTGCTGGCATATACTGCATTGAAATTTAAAATTAAATGATAGAATTAAGTATTAAGCCCTTTAATAGCAATGGCTCCAGAACTGCATGGGCAAGCTGGACTCATACACAATGCTCTATACAAACAAAATTTAAAAAACAACAAATAGTCTAGTATCACCTTAAAAACGAACAAAAATGTAGATGGTATCATGAGCTTTTGTGGGCACAACCCACTTCTTCAGATGACAGGTGTCATGTGTCCTGTCATCTGAAGAAATGGGTTGTGCCCACGAAAGCTCATGATACCATCTACATATTTTGTTAGTCTTTAAGGTGCTATTAGACTATTTGTTGTTTTTTAAGTTTTTCCTGTTACAGACTAACTCGGCTACCCCGCTGAAGCTTTTATACAAACAAAGTTAACAGAGCTGTGTATGAATTCTGAGGTTCAGGTTAGAAGAATTCTTTGCAGGATCTGAGCCTCTGTTACGATAAATGTTGCTTTGTGAATACAGCTTAATGTAAATACATTGGATGGAATTTTCAAACATTCCTAAGTTACTTAGGTATTAACCCAAATTCTGTTGGAAGTTAAGAGGACCCGTGCTCATAAATTTCTCAGGCACTTTTGAAAATTCCATCTGATATTATGATTTATTAATAGTAACATCTGAAAACATACATACACGTTCACTTTAGGACTAGTCTACATAGGGACACTTAGGAAGATTAATCTGTATTACAAAAGATGTGAATGTAAAATGGATTAATTCAGTTTCAAGCCACTTTAATTCTGAATGAGAATGTCGACATCGGGATTTAATGTAATTTGACTAATTCACTTTAAACTCAGACTTTACTCTTTTTTTAGTTTGGAATAAATTTATATTCTCAATTCAAGAGTCTACAAGAATAATTTCTCTATTAACTTTGTCTCTTAAGAAACACTTTGGTGTTAAAGAAACAGTTGTACATTTTTATAAAAAATAAAATACTCAGAGAAAATAGTTTTATTAACTTTATTTAAGACAATTCAAAATAGGTCACTTAAAAAAATAAGAGCCTGAATCTAGGCCCTCTGAAGCTAATGGAAAGACTCCCATTGACTGACATGAGCTTTGGATCAGACTCCTCCTACGGTTCTCCATATAAAACATTAAAAGATGGTGATAATAAAATGCCATGAGTTTATTTGCCTAAGAAACAGCTTGTGATTAACTCAGGGTTAACTCTAAGTTTACACCACAGCAATAGCAATGCAGCTGCACCACTATAGGACCATTTGTTGTTTTTTAAGCCTGGAGGGAGACAAAACTTATATTGATTGAAGAGAAGGTTTTTCCATCAGTGCAGGTCATCCATCTCTCCAAAAGGTAGTAGCTAGGTTGATCGAGGAATCCTTACAATGACCTACCTGCATTAACATAGGGGGTTAGGTCAACTTAACTACTGTGCTCCGGTGTAGCTAGACCAATATAATTTAATTATAATTGCTATTCAAGAATGTGTCAGTCTCCAAAGCGGGAAACATGTCCTGTTGAATATATTGTACATGTGTGCAGACAAGATTATTAAAGTGTATATGTTAGAGACAAGAGAGCTTACCATATAGAGTCCTAGTCAATAGAGAAATATAGAACCATTATAAAATAAAGTTATTGAAGTATGCTAGGATGCCAAATTATTAACAAATACTAAGCACATTATTCTGTTAGGGTACGTCTACACTGCACAGCTATTTTGAAATAAGCTATTCCAGAATAGTTATTCCGAAATAGCTTATTCGAAATAGCACGTTTACGCTGCAGGGAAGCCTCAAAATTAGTCAGAGGCAGGCTTCCCTAATATAGACATGCTATCTCAATTTAGAGCCCCAGGAGGCACTGGGGAGGAATAACTTAGAATGGCTCTGGTGAGGGGCTATTTTGAAATAGCAGCAGTGGAGCGACTACACATGCCTTATTTCGAAATAGCTATTTTGGAATAGGTGTTATTACTTGTAGAATGAGGTTTACAGATTTTGGATTAAGCTGCCCATTATTCTGAATTTTTTTAGCAATAATGGAATGGCTGTGTAGACACTTGCATTGTTATTTCAAAATAACGCTAGTTATTTGTGGTGGGTAATATAGACACACACTTAGATAGCAGAAAAATTGTATGATATATTCTGTTTGTGAAATAATAATATGCGGCCAGAAAGGATTAAACAGCTTGCAGGCTGACTGACCCAAACTCAACCTTTAAAGACATATTAGAAAAGTATATCAATGGTAATTAGGTCCATTTCTTATAAATAGCCAGAAAAGCCATGTTAGATAGACAAGAGCTTTGAAATGCCAACCTCTATAGTTAGAGAATTAGAGGTGAATACTAACTGTATTCATATGCATTTATTTATCTTGTTAGATATTTACCAATTAATTGTGGATGCTAATTCACTTTTGTGTCTTATTTACATTATATTATGTTTGTGGGTGGTTCAATTAACCTTCAGATCAAAGATGTAAGATACTGAAGGAAATAATATTACTTATATTGTCTGTGCCATAATGGAATGCCTTGATAGTTTGAATGGATAATCACCTTATTATTAATTAATACTACTAACTTACCTGTATATACATAGGAAATTGGAGGTTTTACTTCAAAGCCACAAGACATTACTTATTCCTCATTCAAGGAATGCCTGTTGTGCTATCATGCTGTCAAGCGACTACAGTAGTTTGCTGAAGAACTCTGGGACATGATTCTGTCTTGGTCGCAAGTTTGTCACAAGATGGAGATTTCCAGCTCCATGTTGGCTGACCCTGATAATTCTCATGGAAGAATATGAACAACCTCTCGCTATGCACTGCTTCTCGGACTATAACTTGATGATCTGATTCTGGCAAAGAATTTTTGCAACTCAGCAGGTCACCATCTCTAATATGAAACTGGCCTCAGAAATGTATTCATATCTGTATGGATAATGATCTTTAAACCAAAATAGTCTCTTTTTTCTTTTTAAATAAATTTTAGTTGAGTTAATAAGAATTGGTTGTAAGCATATATTTTGGTAAGATCTAAAATATTCACTTAAAGTGGTGGGTAATGTGTCAGATCCCCTGTGATTAGTAGGAATTTACATATGATGAGCAAGATTTTCAGTAATCCTCATCTTATTTAACTTGACGCTCTGGGTGGCAGCTGATGGTTGGATCGCTTTAAGGGAACTATATTTTTTGCTTCTGAGCAATCAGTAACAGAAGCAGTACATAGAGGGCACAAAGGGACCCCCCCCAAAATGGGCAGGAGGAAAGGGGCCAACCAGCAGCCAGTGGGGCTAGAGTCCCTGGGCATCCAGAGGGTTAGTGGGGAGGCCTGATCCCACAGCAGGAGTTTGCCCCCCTGCACTCACCAACAGGGGCATGGGAAGCAGAGCAACGTGGGCCCAGCTCGCTCTGCTCTCTCCGCCATGTCTCTTCGGAGAGGGATGGAACTGTCCCCTCACTCACCAATGGGAAGTGAGCTATGCGGTCGGAGGAGCAGAGTGAGGTGGGACCAGGACATTCTGCTTCCCCTGATGCTGCTGGTGAGTGTGGAGGGTCAGTCTCCAACTACTGGCACTGACCCTCTGGCCCTGCTACTCCCTTGGGCCACATTGCTCAGGGGAGGGCATTGGGGGAAGAGGTGGGGAGGGGGGGAGTCGAGTAAAGATGGAGTAGGGGCATGGAGGAGGCAGAGCAGGGACAGGGAGAAGCTGGTTCTGGGGCAGAGGAGGATTGTCCCAGCCCTTCCGCTGCGGGTGGTGGTGGTGATGTGGCTGGTGCCCTTGCCCATGGTCTTGCCTCATCAGTTGCTCCTGATCAGTAAGGTATTGTAAAGCTGTTTTGTTGCTGACTTGGGAATCTAAGTATTAGATCCAAGTTTTAGGGATCATCTGCCCCATTTGTTGCAGTTTGCCCTGATGGAGCAATTTCATTGTGGTCCCCTCAGGCAGCAACAGTCACAGTGCTCATGTAGTGAAGGATTATAACAATGCAAAGAGAGTAGGAGTCAGAGTTAGGGTAGTGCTTCCAACTTTTACTTTGGCATGTCTGTCTTTTGTTTTGTTACGTCTGGCATATAACTGACATCCTGTGAAATGCATGTATCTCCAAATAGTGACTGCTTGTCAGGAATACAGTTTTTCCTCCCTGGTTTTTATTTTATAGACAGATTTTTTTTCAGAGGCTCATGCAGTCTGATGAGGTGGGTGGGGAATGGGGAAAGGAAAATACTGTTGTCCAGATCTTTGAGACAAGCCTGGAACAACATAGATCTATCAAACCAAACTGAGAAATGCCTCAGCAGTCTCTAGCAATTTCAAAATCAAGCTCTTGGATAAAGAGCTGGCCAAAGAAGTGCCTTCAGTCTGCTCATCCCTGGGAACTCTTCACTGAAATTGGCGAGAAAGAGAACTAAGTGAATAGAACCGGGTGTTACAGACAAATTGAATTGCTTCATTTTGTATTACATAGAAATATCTGGATTGAAGCCTAAACGAAAGATTAAGTATTGTTACAGTAGCATATAATAAAATAAAGTCTAGCTCTCTATTCCCCATCTCAAGATTTGAAAGCTATTGAGTATCAGATCTTATTGAGTTTTGGGAATGTTGGTTTGTTTTCACCTCCAAATAAATGCCACTGATATCCTAAGGGAGGTTTGCCAATAGGAGAATGTTGGGTTTCCCATGGTCAAGGGCTCCGGGTTATGAGTTTTTTTCCCTAATGATTTTGTCTTGAAATACACTAAGGTTTCAGGGTCTTGAAAAAATCCCATGATGGAGATGCAAGTTCCATAAACTCGAAGCAAACTTGGCATAATGTACATCACACACAAACTGGTTTGTTGCTTAGCATACTGTGTAACCTTTTCTTTAAAAAAAATTGGCTTTGCCATGCCAAGACCCAAAAAGATTTCTTATAAGTTTTTATATGGTAAATCCCTGTTACTATTGACCATTGATCTCATAGCATATGTAGTGGCTAAGTAGTGTTGGAATTTATCTGTCAGAACTAGACTGTTCCACTTTAATTTATTCTGATACAATGAGTTTCCAGCAGCACTGGCATAGTGTTAACACTTGGTGGAAATCCAATTGTAACTAATTTCTTTCCTTTTGGGTCTCATTAGCCAGCTTATTCTAAGTAAAAAACATCTTAGCTTGCACAGTGAGGGATGAAAGTCACTACCAACTGATCTCACTGTTTATTTGTGCTTGGCTATAGATGATTTTCCAAACCTATTAGTACTGATTAGTAACAAATGTCAGAAAAGTGTTAAATATTGTTGGTCACTGACAATGTATAGAGAATGAATATCTACGAGTTGGGGAAGTGAAGGGTGTGCATATTTAACCATTGTGGATTATCAGCTTCTACCACTCATAAACAAAACACTTACTGGGCCAAGTAAAGATTAAATGCCCATGACTATTCAATAAAGTAGACACTTCATTTCATGAAGTGGATTTCTTAAGAATTGTATCAATTGTATTCCTCCATCTATTTCTGATGTGACCATGACATATTATTTGGGAGCCACTGCAATAGTTAGGATAGAATCTGTGATTTTGACTCTAAGAAATATTTGAATGCCAAAGCTTTTTCAGTTATGATGAAGACAGACAATGAAAAAGACAGTTTTGTGCAACAAAGCTGGGACGGTGTACTTTATTTTTTATGCTGCAGTGCCCAATGCATATAAAGAAGAACACGTGAAGATATAGCATGTATGTACACTTCCTAAGGAAGACATTACAATATCAGGTAAATTACAATAACATGTATTGCAGAATGCTGAAACATACGAACACAAAGTAATATGGATACAATTATAATGAAAACATTTGAACAAGATATATACTGTAAGGCAGGGGTGGGGAACCACAGGCCCAGGGGCCAAATGCGGCCCCTGGCTTGCTTGGATCTGGCCCTCGAGGCTCAGCAATGGGGAGCCCACACTGGCATTCCATCCCCGCCCCTGCCACCCACCCGGAGGGCTGGAGCACACAGAAGCTACTAGCCAGGACCTCTTTAGGCTCTGGTGTGCAAAGAGAATGTGGGGAGTGTCTTTCTCCTTCTCAGTCAGGGGCTTCTCACTTGTGTGTGGCCCACAATTGATTTTTCTGTAGCTCAGCAGTCCCCGACCCAAGATGAGTTAAAAGACATAACTTCTAATCTGATATACTTTGGTGCAGAGGTTGTAAATTGTGGTACTGTAAACTATCTTGATCATGAGCTGTTGAGAACTGTCTAGTCTCATGTTACTGACTTTTCTTCTTGCTTCCTGCTTCAGAGGTGCGATAACACTAGCTAACAACACATTAAATATGTCTTAATATCACTTTGCCATGTAAGCAATTGGTGTAGTTTCCAAAGAGAGAGTAAGTATTACTGAGAATGGGAGAGGATGTGGGTTAGGCAATCATGAATAGGAGAGAAATTATTCCATGAGAGTTTTTCTATTATTACTTTTCACTTCTATAAAATCTGAGAATGCTTGCTTTATCCCAGTTATGAAATAATAGCTTTATGAATTGTCTATTAGTTGGTAGGATCAAGTAATGTGCAGATTTTGTTTTGTCTTCACTTCTATGGCTGTCATACGGTGAGGTTTATTTTAATTATACAAGATACTCTGATGATGCTTTGAATGTACACAGGGTTCCATTAGTACTATTACTTTAATTATCCTTAACTACAAAACAACATAATGGTGCTCTGATGGGAAACATTCAAGTATCTCCTGAATGAACAATGAAGATTTGAGAGCATTCTTTGTCGTTTGTGGAGTGAAACACTTCATTATTACACAGATGCAAAATACTATATGTACTTTTCACTCACCATCTTGGTTAAAAATGCTCTTAATTTGTCAACATATCTTCAGTTGGATTTATGATCACAATATATTCTAGAGGGTCAGAAAAATGGGTGTGTTTGTTATGAATAATTCTGAAAAAAAATTAGAAATGTTTGTCAGAAATGTATTGGTTTTTCAATGAACAATGACAAATTGAATATTTTTTAGCTTCAAAAATTGATGGACACTATGGATGTACAGAGAGCTGGCTGAAATTCCCTCCCAAAGAAGGCTTTATATTTTCCATGTAGGGCAAGCTTTTTTTTTTAACCATAAATGTCATTTTGTAAAATACTCAATCAAGTTTTCATCAAAAATGGCTTTGATTGAAAATGTTTAAGTAGTCCTATAGGTACCATGTCTATCATGCACTTTACTTTCCATCAACATTTAATTTCTTCCTCAGTTGCTCCATTTGTAAAATCAGGATAACAAATCTTTTTTGTAAAGAGCTTTGAGATCTGCCGATACACTTCTCCTCCTCACATTTCTTCTTTTTTTTCTCTGCTATTCTCTTTCCTTTCCTGCTCACTTCACTGTCTCCTCTCCCGCTTCCTTCTCTCCCGCTTCCTTTTCCTTTGTCTTTTCCATATTTCTTTTCAAGATGACACCAACATTGAAAGAGACTAGTAAATCTATATTAACAAGGATCTTCAAAAAACAAAGAAACAAGCAAACTGTATGTCTCCAGCTACTGAAACAGATGGGGAAAGTAGGAAAGGGTGCATTGCCATAGCTTTGTGTTATATTCTGCAGCCCACATTGAACATAGTATTCTCATACTCCACTGGGAGCCCAGATTATACTGCAAGTTCAGAACCAATTTTAATAACTTTATTGGCAGGATGAAATATCAATATAGTTCCACATTGCCAATTGTTTATATCTAGGATTATTTTCACAGCAGTAATCAAGTTTTTATACAATGTACTCTTGTAGTAATATGTTAACTGTGTTCAGACATCAGCAGTTAGCCCTCAATATGCCTTTAAGTGAATCCATTTCTGAGCATTTGTCTTTTTTCTGATGATAATATTAAATGCACAATCTTGCACTTGTCTCTCAGCAGAGGAGAATGTCTGTAGTCAGAGAATAATGATCAGTTGAAGATTTTTTTACCCTTCAGCTTTCTGTGGCTCTTTAACAATCTGCAGTGTGCCATCTCTCTCTAACTTGCAGAGAGCTACAGAAGGTATAAAGTGTACTCAGAAAATTATACTATACCACACGCTGGAATGGTAAGTTTGATTCCAGCATGTCTGGTAGGACTGCTGTTAAAAACCAGTACCTAAAGCAGTAGCTCATTTGAATTTTGGGTATACACATGAGTTAATAAGGGTTTGCTCAGAAACTGAGAGGCTGATATTTCAAAAATCACTGTCTGTACCACCTAAGGAGTGTTCCTAGTAATACTATTTTCTCCCCCTTTCACATCTGTCAAATGTATCAATGTCTGATGTCATGCTTTCTCAGAAAGAGTGCCTATTAATATGCATAAAGTAAAAGAAGAAGTTTATCTCTATCTTGTAACATTCACTCCTGGCAATTACATTTTAAACGTATTGAATTAGTAGGTCTCCCACTATTCTACCCACACCAAAAAGGGGAACCAGATAAATAACATTTCAGAAGACTGTAAAAATGCATGTAAGGATGTATAGATAGACAATGAATTAAAAATGTCACTTGTTTCTTCAGATTTTGTTGCTGTAGCTTTTCCTGGGAATGACTAAATATTTACCTGGAGCTAGATTGAGTGTTAGGCTGGTAACTACACCAGTCCATGATGTGCTCAGAGAGGGTGCATCTACACTGCACCCTGGCTTTGAAATAAGCTATGCATTTGCACTACGCAAATTACGTAGTTTATTTTGAGGTAACTTCAAAATAGCTTATTTTGAAATTTAGCACTGTCTACACAGTGTCAAATTTTGAAATAAAGAGCTATTCCAAAATGTCTCTCAACCCTCGTGGAATGAGGTTTACAGGGACGCTGGAATGGTGCGCCCGTTATTTCAAAATAGATTTTGAAATAACGGTCTGCTTTAAAGATGCGGAATAGCTATTTCGGGATACTTCTGGTATCCCAAAATATCTCCGCAGTGTAGACATAGCCAGTGTAGACATAACCAGAGAGGCAGGGCTTATCTTCACTACATTGTGGATCAACAGTGCAGCATTTAATCCACCAGCAGTCAATTTATCATGTCTGCTTAGATCTGATAAATCGATCTCTGAATGCTCCCCCATTGACTATGGTATTCCACCAGGATGAGAAGAATAATTGGAGTCCATAAGAGAGCAGACCCCACCCACCTTACTGCACAGAAGACACTGTGGTATGTATGTTGACTTCAGCTACACTATTTGCATGGCTGAATTTGTGTAGGTTAGATCCACAGGGGAGTTAGTGTAGACAAGGTCACAGAGGTTTTCCTTTCTCCCTCATTATTCTGGAAAGTACAGAGGTAATTTCCTTCACTTCTTTTCATGGGCTGCTTAATCTGCATTTGGCCAGTGTGTAGAAGGTGAGGCCATGCCTCCTCCTCATCTGTTCCTGCACCCTTTTCACATGCCCCTACCTGCAGCCCCCAACACTGAAGACATTAGTGAAGCTGAACATTTGTTACTTGGTCATGCAGGAGAATGTAGTTAGGGAAATGTTTATTCCATTTCATGGCAGAGTAAGGTTTAGGGACAATTAGATAAATAATCTCTGCATGGATAAATAGTCTCTGTCACTGGCTACAGGGTTAAGTGCTGTATTTCCTTGCTTGAAATGTTTGTCTGTCTATGTTTGTCTAAATGTGATCTGTCAGTATCAGTTTTCAATCTGTCACCTCCATTTGCTGGGTGCTGTGCTGCAAGAGATTTTTATTTGCACCTGTGTGGCCCCCACTCAGGGACAGAGTGTGGATTCAGAAAACTGTTTGTTTATCAAATGTCTGTATTCAGGTCCCTATACTATCCTGTTCAGTCTCTGCTTACTGAGACAGAACTTTCTCTGTCCCTGTCATCTTGCCTCTTGCTGCTTACTTGCTTCACAGTGCTTCTCACAGGAAGCATGTTACACAGATAATTCAGGATCTGCAAGATATGATTTATTTCTGGGTAAAATCTGAGTTGTTAGTTTCAGTATATAAAGACCTGTTGTTTCTCTTCTTTCAGACCAGGGATGTAGGCCACAATTTCTCCTGCCCTTCACAGTCATCCTCCTAGTAATTCTGAGTTTAGTTCAGCACTCGACACTTAGGTCTCTCTCAGAGACAAGGACAGGGTTAATTAGTGATCACCCAGACTTCATAAAGCAGAGTATTTATTCTGAGCAAAAGCATTACAGAGAAAACATGTCTTGAAAACAATAAACAGCTTATATGCATGACTATCCAGGTGTCACCTGTGTTCAATATGAAGACTCTGGTAGGTCTCAAAGGCCTTCATACCCTTTCTGCTGGGTCAGTGTTCTGTGTAACAGTCTGAGGTCAGCTGCTGAATCCAATGAGGGTGACTTGCCTCTATATATCAACATGACCATTTTATACAATTCTCAGTTCTTTGTTTTCCAGGCCTCTCAAATCCACTCAAAATCAGTATATGCAATTGTTCTGGGGGCGCGTTATTCCACAGACTTGCTTACCACTCTAGGGGGTTGCATTAGTTAGCCCCAAATTATTTTAGTTTATTCATGTTCTCTGTGACTTCCCCTCAATAACTGCATTGCTTGTCTTATTTCAAGGAAAGAAATTAATCTAATCCCTTCCACCAGGAAAAAAAATATAAGGAGGAATGAGACACTAAAACTATGTCTACACTACTGACCTCAGAGTGGCACAGCTCTATCGCTGCAGCGTAGCTACTCAGTGCTGGTGGGAGAGAGCTCTCCTACCAGCAAAATTTAATCACTCTGAATTAGTGGTGTCTCCCACTGACATAGCACTGTCCATACCCACACTTCTGTTGATGAACCTTCTTTCAGTCAGAGGTGTTTTTTTTTACACCCCGACTAACAAAAGGTTTGCTGACAAAAGTGTTTGTATAGACAAAGCCTAAGTCCCACCCAGACAAAACATATCAGTAGTTTCCCAGTTATCCACATAAAATATTCCAATGATCAATGTCATTATAAGTTTGTTAAAAGAACAATCATACTCTGTGTATTTCTTCTTTAAATTAATTTTCATAACATCACAAAATTGTATAGTCAATAGGCAGCAAGAGACCGACCTCTGCTCCTTGAGTCATTTGGAAAGCCCACATGCCATTTACCTGTCCCCATCCTGCAATGATCTGTAACCTACCCTTCCCCTTTGAAGCACCAAAGGAATAATTAATCACTGAGTAGAGTACTGAACAGATAGACGCCAAGCATCAGAATATGAAGCGGTCCTGTGACTGACATCCCATAATTTTCTGCTTTAGTTGAAAAGGAAATTGGTAGGACAACCACTGAGTGTACCATGGGATCACTCCACATATCTGGGGCAGTTATATCTGCTGCAGAGAAATATTTCTTCTATTGGGAAATTCTTTGAAAAAAATGGAGAAGTTGCTGGGAAGAAGACTTTCTTTGCATGGTTTAGGAAACATTCTGTTTTTTATTTCAAAGGCTTAACTGCTTT
Organism: Pelochelys cantorii; assembly: GCA_032595735.1. Taxonomy (NCBI): domain Eukaryota; kingdom Metazoa; phylum Chordata; order Testudines; family Trionychidae; genus Pelochelys; species Pelochelys cantorii. The sequence goes on from CM064328.1 coordinate 68,278,864, forward strand.
GAGGGAATCCCCTAGCAGCCACAGGCCCTGGGAATTTAATTTTCTCCATCTGTTTCCCATTCCCTGAGCAGCATTGCATGGAGTCATGTAATTGTCTGTATCTGCAAGCAGCCTCCTGTTCAGATGGAGACTTGATTAACGTGTGTGATTGCAATAGTAAGTCCCCTGCTCAAGCCATTGTTAGAAATCCAGCCACTGACAGAAATGTGGGCTTGACATTTAATAACATTTTTTGCTCTCTTGGACATATACATAAGAGGTTAACATTTCCAATAAGGTAGGTAACCCTTGTGGGAATTAAGAATTGAGATACTATCACAAGTAAATGAATGAGGGGTAGCAACTGCTTTGGAGGGTAGGGTCATAACTCAAAATGATCTGGACAAACTGGAGAAATGGTCAGAGGTAAATAGGATGAAGTTTAATGAGGACAAATGCAAAGTACTCCACTTAGGAAGGAACAATCAGTTTCATACATACAGAATGGGAAGCGACTGTTTAGGAAGGAGTACTGCAGCAAGGGATCTCGGAGTCATAGTGGACCACAAGCTAAATATGAGTCAACAGTGAGACGCTGCTGCAAAAAAAGCACACATGATTCTGGGTTGCATTAACAGGTATGTTGTGAGCAAGACACGAGAAGTCATTCTTCCGCTCTACTCTGTGCTGATTAGGCCTCAGTTGGAGTATTGTGTCCAGTTCTGGGCACTGCATTTCAAGAAAGATGTGAAGAAATTGGAGAGAGTCCAGAGAAGAGCAACAAGAATGATTAAAGGTCTAGAGAACATGACCTATGCAGGAAGACTGAAAGAACTGGGCTTGTTTAGTTTGGAAAGGAGAAGACTGAAAGGGGACATGATAGCGGTTTTCAGGTATCTAAAAGGGTGTCACAAAGAGGAGGGAGACAAATTGTTCTCCTTGGACTCTGAGGATAGGACAAGAAGCAATGGGCTTAAACTGCAGCAAGGGAGGTTTAGGTTGGACATTAGGAAAAACTTCCTAACTGTTGGGGTGGTTAAACACTGGAATAAGTTGCCTAAGGAAGTTGTGGAATCTCCATCTCTGGAGATATTTAAGAGCAGGTTAGATAGGCATCTATCAGGGAGAGTCTAGACGGTACTGGGTCCTGCCATGAGGGCAGGGGACTGGACTCAATGATGTCTCAAGGTCCGTTCCAGTTCTAGTGTTCTATGATTCCATGAATCAGTCCAGTTCTATTCTATTCTGTAAAAGTGGCTAGACTAAGAACCTTCCAGTACTGGATTAAACTATATTATTACACATTTGTCACATGATTCTTTTCTCATTCTTTCCCCAGTGGGAGAAGTGTGTGCAGTAGAATATCTTGTCAGGTGTTTAGTTTTTATTTAACTATATGTGTTGCTATGTATTTTATCTTAGGATATGTCTACGCTTGCACTCTCTTTCAATAGAGGGATGCAAATGAAGACATTCAAAATTGTAAATGAAGCCGGGATTTAAATATCCCATGCTTCATTTGCATAATCGTGTTATGGCACTATTTCAAAATAGTGCTATTTTAAAATAAAACACACTGTGTAGATGCGTTATTTCGAGAGAAAACCCTTCTCTCAAAATAACTGTTAAACCTCATTTTATGAGGAATAAGGGTTATTTCGAGAGAAGGGTTTTCTCTCAAAGCATCTACACAGCGTGTTTTATTTCGAAATAGCGCCATAATGCGATTAAGCAAATGAAGCGTGGGATATTTAAATCCCAGCTTCATTTACAATTTTGAATGTCTTCATTTGCATCCCTTTATTGAAAGAGGGTACAAGTGTAGACATATCCTTAGAGAAGGCACTTGGCAGGGAAAGTGGTGAGATTTGTGATAGTTTGTAGTATATGGAGAAGTGCATGCTTCAGTGTCAGACCCACTTCCAGGAAAGCTCTGCTTCCCGCTTAGATGAACTTTACCCTTGTTTTGGAGAGTTCCATTTTTGTTGAGGAATTAAGCTGTTTTGACCACATTTTCATCCTGGAACTTTAAGCTGTTTTGCAGATATACTGGGCCCAGGCCACAAAGCACCTTGCCGATAAGGACTGAGACTTTGAACTTGATTTGATATTTTTACTGGGAAGCTAGTGTATGTACTGGAGGATGTGTTTGAAAAGAGGTATTCATGATAACCTGTGTGGCTTAGGAGACATACTGAAGCATTTTGTACTAGCTTGTGTCTCCTAAGCACTGAATGCTTCATATCCAGATATATCATGAATTAATGGAGGGGGGTGGTACCGAGGGCAAGTAATCATTCAGCAAGATGGGATAGTCTCTGAGCCAAGCAAAGGTGATAGACAACGTTTCTAATGGGTGCTGCTTTGTAAGAGCTTAGCATCTGTGAGGAATTTAGAATTTAGGGCCCAAGTGTGGGTGTGTACCTTTAGCCAAAAGGAGCTTATGCAGTGCTGCAAGCTTTTCTAAATACTTTCCTCTGCCTAGGTCAGGATCAGCTGTTTTTCATCCTTGAGCTGATCTCATCCAAGCACTGGGCCACCTATGACCAATATGATGAAGGATATGTAGAGCTATGTGTCATTTGCATAGTGCTGGCACTTTGTGTCCATGTTGTCTGACCAGTTCACCTAGTGATCGGATATGGATGCTATAAAGTTCTCAGAATAGCCACTAAATAAATGGATGACCTCAGTTAAGCAGGTTTATAGCTCTTATCTGTCCTGAATGTCCTGTAGTAGATCCAGAATAGTTTATTTTTGTACAAATGAGTCTCTAGCACAGTCTCCAGGAATCAGTTTGGTGTTTTTCTTGATGAAGTTTTGCATAGCTTCATATTTTCTGAAATGTAAGACAGTTCTGAGCTGCTGTTGACTGGATTCCCATTGTAATAGTTTTAAGTTTTCCTCTCTGTTTGGTATCAGTGGTAAGTTATTTTCCAGATAATGCTGTTGATGATGGAGTTATTGATGGTTCTCAGGTTTTTTATGAAGTACATATTCATTGTATAACTTTAAGGTGCACTGCCACTGGTACATTGCCTGACTCAGGTTGTTGAAAGCTTAAATCATACTTCCATATCCTCTGCAGAAGTCTATTTTTGGGCTGCTGTTGTTTCAACTGTCATTTTCCCAAGATTGGCAGGTTAAGTCTTAGTTTCCAATGGAGTTGCATTTGCATACACAAAGTCTGAATCTGGGACATTATGTATATAAATAAGAGCATGCTATTGGCATTCAGTAAAACAGTGGGCTAATTTAAAAATTTTGGTACTCATTTACAAAAAGCTTTACAGGATATGGCTGCATCCTATGTATGTATGCACCAGATTAGTCCCCTTCATTCATCTTTGAAATGCCTTTGATCTGCTCCATGTGCATGGATTGTGTTGTGAATTGGCACATTAAATTCTTTGGCTATGGAATTAAATTCCTTTATATATTGTGCTCACTGTGACTGTGTGATTCATTAAAGGAAACTTTATAACAGAAGTCAATAGACGTTAGGTATTACAGCACAATGACCTTTTATCTATCAGAATTTGGTTAATAATGAAGAGCATTTTAAAAGTGCACTATATTAGAACCTGTCACACTGAGTTAAGGTTTACCTGAAATGTCTGTTCAATGAATACCTTATCTGTATAAATCTGTTTTAAAAACAAAACAAATTTAATGAAAAAATTGAAAGTTTTAAATACATTTTGGTTCACCATGCTTGAAACCAACAATTTTTATTTAGAATATTTTATCAGTTATGTTTATTCTTATCAAAACATTGAGGTTGCGTCTAGACTGGCATGATTTTGCGCAAAAGCAGCCACTTTTGTGCAAAAACTTGCCAGCTGTCTACACTGGCCGCTTGAATTTGCGCAAGAACACTGACGTTCTAATGTAAGAAATCAGTGCTTCTTGCGCAAATACTTTGACGCTCCTGTTCGGGCAAAAGTCCTTTTGCGCAAAAGGGCCAGTGTAGACAGCTCAGATTTGTTTTGCGCAAAAAAGCCCCAATGGCGCGAAAATGGCGATCGGGGCTTTCTTGCGCAAAACCTCGTCTAGATTGGCACGGACACTTTTCCGCAAAAAGTGCTTTTGCGCAAAAGCGTCCCTGCCAATCTAGATGCTCTTTTCCGCAAATGCTTTTAATGGAAAAACGTTTCCATTAAAACTATTTGCGCAAAATCATTCCAGTCTAGACGTAGCGTGAGGGTTTTGAAATGGTTATCAAAACATTTAATGTACAGATTTCAATAATAGGAAAATGTGCATAACCACTTCACCAATAATATTTTAATAATGATTTTAGTTAAGATTGCCAAAGTTTTGGTGAGAATGACAAATTTCTAAACTGATAATATTTTGAAAAAAAAAAGTTTTAAAAAGCATCTATAATTTCAACCAATTCTAATTTTATATTGTATTTATGTAGAGGCTAGTTAGGTGTTAGAAATGTGAATATTTACTAATCCTTGATAGATTCATAACTCTCTAAAGAGGCTCAAATCAGTGTATTTAAAAGTTAAAAATTTATCTGTCTCTCTCTTTTCTGTTATCTCCTTCCAAGTAGCATAATTCTTCAGTGGTGATCTATCAACTTTTACTTCAGACTGAAACCCAACATATACAATGATTTTAATATATCAGGAATAATAGCAACAGTTAGCAAATTCGGTATCTGTAAACAAGGGCACGTCTACACTTGTCATGACCATGAGAGATAGGCAGCAGCCTGGGGACTAAGGGGTTACTTTGATTACTCTCCAAAGTAGCAGTTAGCCAATAGAAATTCAGATAGGGATTTTCAAACTGAGACAAAAGAATTTTTGGTTTTTCCTCCTTTGTCCCTGGGCAGTTTCTCTCCAGATATTGAGGAGGACAGACAAAATATCTCTCTCCAAGAAAAGACTCTTCACTATCTGTAAGTAGGGTAAAGTTTAGATAAATCTGTTTTATTGTTTTATGGTTTGGGACTGTGGATCTGATGTCTGTGCATTTAGAAATGTGTTTTCCTGTCCTTTGTAACTAAGCTTTTGGCCCATAGGGGTACCCCAGGAGTATATTAATTGGTGACTTTTTCCATCTAGTCCAGTGGTCTCCAACCACAGCCAAGATTACTGCCCCATCCTTTCTATAAGACTCCACCCCTTCCTTGAAGTCCTGCCCTCTCTGTTCTCCTCCTCTCCATCATTTGCTATCCTCAGCCCTTATGTACTCTCAGGGTATGGCTACACTGCCACTTTTTTCCCCAATGCTTCCGTAGGAAGAGGTTTTTCCAACATTTGGCCTGTCTAGACTGGGCCAAATGTCAGAAAAAATTCCTTCTTTCGGAAGCCCCCGTATTCCTCATAGAATGGGGAATAGAGGAGTGGCTGAAAGAGCATGTTTGCTCTTCCACTAAAAAAAGTGGAAGAACAAACATGTCCCTGGATACAGAAGAGTTTTTCTGGGATACCTCTGTATGATGGGCTCAGGACACATATTTGCAGTGTGTAGATGGTGCAGGAATGTTGTGGCAGAAGACTGGGGATGTGGGGGTACAGGAGTTTGGGGATGTGAGAGGCTCAGGACAGGTGGTTCCAGTGTATGATAGGCTCAGATTTTGGGTTGGGGGGCAATACAGGAGTGTTATGATTCTGTGGCCAGATGGGGGCTTGGTCCCAGTTGGGGTTTGTTGGCCAGGTTTCATTTTTAAATAAAATCATAGAATCATAGAATACTAGGACTGGAAAGGACCTTGAGAGGTCATCGAGTCCAGTCCCCTGCCCTCATGGCAGGACCAAATACTGTCTAGACCATCCCTGATAGACATTTATCTAACCTACTCATAAATGTCTCCAGAGATGGAGATTCCACAACCTCCCTGGGCAATTTATTCCAGTGTTAGACTACCCTGACAGTTAGGAACTTTTTCCTAATGTCCAACCTAAACCTCCCTTGCTGCAGTTTAAGCCCATTGCTTCTTGTCCTATCCTCAGAGGCCAAGATGAACAAGTTATCTCCCTCCTCCTTATGACACCCTTTTAGATACCTGAAAACTGCTATCATGTCCCCCCTCAATCTTCTCTTTTTCTAAACTAAACAAACCCAATTCTTTCAGCCTTCCTTCATAGGTCATGTTCTCTAGACCTTTAGTCATTCTTGTTGCTCATCTCTGGACTCTCTCCAATTTCTCCACATCTTTCTTGAAATGCAGTGCCCAGAACTGGACACAATACTCCAACTGAGGCCTAACCAGTGCAGAGTAGAGCGGAAGAATGACTTCTCGTGTCTTGCTCACAACACACCTGTTAATGCATCCCAGAATCATGTTTGCTTTTTTTGCAACAGCATCACACTGTTGACTCATATTCAGCTTGTGGTCCACTATAACCCCTAGATCTCTTTCTGCAGTACTCCTTCCTAGACAGTCGCTTCCCATTGTGAAACTGATTGTTCCTTCCTAAGTGGAGCACGTTGCATTTGTCTTTATTAAACTTCATCCTATTTACCTCAGACCATTTCTCCAATTTGTCCAGATCATTCTGAATTATGACCCTATCCTCCAGAGCAGTCACAACTCCTCCCAGCTTGGTATCCTCTGCAAACTTGATAAGTGTACTTTATTAAGTAAAGTAAATATTATGTCAAACTCAAAGTTTCAGCATTGTTTTTATTTACGAGAAGTGCGGGGGAACCTGTTTTGAGTCAGTGGTCACCGACCCACAGAAAAGTCAGTTGGGGCCACACAAGTGAGATGAAAAAAACCCTCCTCCTCCAAAACCCCCTAAGCCTCACTAATGTAGCCCCAACTGTGCTGGTGGGAGCAGGGGACATGGTACTGGGGAAGGGCGCTTGGGACAGGGACGGGGTGCCAGTGGGGGCAGGGTGCCAGTGGGGACAGGTGCCAGGGTGCCAGTGGGTGCTGAAGCAGAGGACAGGGTGCTGTGGCAGGGGACAGGGTGTTGATGGGGGTAGGGAACAGGGAATCCCTGGCACTCGCCTCCTCCGAGGACGCCTACCCCCTCCTCCCCCACAGGGGAAGCACGTCCCGGCACTCGCCTCCTCTAGGGACTCCTATTCCTCCCCCCCTTCCCTGCAGGGGAAGCACATCCTGGCGCACGCCTCCTCCAGGAACTCCTACTCCCTCCCCCCAGCAGGGGAAGATCATCCCAGCGCACGCCTCCTCCAGGGACACCTAACCTCCCCCCTGCACAGGAAGTCCCCGGCACACCACAGACATGGGCCTGGTACCAAGCCAGCTGTTTGGGGGAGGGGGAGCAGCCAGTGCACTTCCCGAAACCCTGGAAGTGGTGTGCAGCTGCGGGACTTCCATCCACCCTGCAGGAAGCCAGTGCTACCTCCATTGCTGCTGGAGGTAGGCAGTGGGGCATCTTGGGGGTGGGGGAGAAATGGAGGGGCCCCTAACACCATCGTGATTGATGGGTTGTAGCCACGGATCTAGTCATTATGCTTGTAACAGGAGTATTGTTGTGATAATAAACGTTCTTTCTCTTTTTTTTATTAACCTGGTATTGGTTAATTTTTTTGTGCCCTGGTTTTACTTTAGGGCTGAGATATCCCAAGTGATCTCTTCCCTGGTTTTCTTACCATTACTTCGGCGCTGGCAGCAGATTTTTATCCCCAAAATCTAGGTTTTTAAGATTTTGGGGGGAAGCTTTATACTAAAGCCTGGAAAGATAAGGTTTTGGGGTACTTTTGCGGGGCCCCACTTCTGCATTCATCATACCAGAGTGGGGACATAGCCTTGACAACACTACAGAGTAATTTTAAAATAACTCCCCTTATTTCAAAATAACAAGGTGATCATCCATTCAGCAAGAATATTTTGAAATAACAGGCTTATTACTTTGAAATAATAACCCCTGATTCTACGAGGAATTGAGACTATTTTGAAACTGCTATATCAAAATAGGGTTCGTGTGGATGCTCAGCTGCTGTTATTTTGAAATAACTACTCCCCAGAGTCGTTCAAAGTAATCACTCCCCAGTGTTTCCTGGGGCTCTAAGTTGAGATAGCACATCCACATTAACGGAGCCTGCCTTGGACTAATTTTGAGGCTTCCCTGTAGTGTGGATGCACTATTTTGAAATAGTTATTTCAGGAGTTATTATTTCAAAATATCTTATTTTGAAATAACCTGGTAGAGTAGACATAGCCCCATAGAATGCATATATTATCACCTGCCAACACTTCCATTCTGAATACATTTGAGTGAATATTAAAAGTATCATGAGAAGGTATGTCATCACATTGAGCCATTGATGCTGATGTATTCTCTTGGACTGAAAGATATAAACTATTGAAAACCTGATGATAGCATGCATGCCCGGACATCCTTGGTAAATCCTTAAAAAGTAAAGAACAGAGGAGTGAATCAAAGTGTGAGTATGCACTGTGTTTGTGAAAAAGTTTCAAATAAATGTCTGGATTGAGGATATGTGAGTCAGCTAGTGATGACAGTAATGAATACATACACAAGCCAGGGTTATAGAAGAAGGATAAAAACAAAAGCCAATTCTTGAGGACTAATGTCTTCTATGAAATCATCTTCATTTCCTTATTTCTTTTCTTCAAATCCTGTTGCTGATTCCTATTGTCCATCAAACGTTCAGCAAAAGGAAAAAATTCTAAAACATTATAAAACTGTAATTTTGACCACTTGGAAAGAGATGTATTTGAGTAGCATGTCACTGTGCCTCAGTTGGGCTATGTCTACACTATGGGGTTTTCCCAGGATACCGGAGGTATCCCAGAAAAACTCCGTTGCATGCAGAGAATGCGTCTGCTCTTCTGCTTTTTTTTTTTGAAGAAGATCAGACACGCTCTTTCAGAAGCCCTGTCTTCCTCCTCCCATGAGGAAGAAGGGCTCTTCTGAAAGAGGAGGCTTTTCCAAAATTTGGCCCAGTGTAGACAGGCCAAATTTCAGAAAAGCCTCTTCTGAAAACACTATCGGAAAAAGGTATGCAAATTGCGAGGCACAATTAGTGTAGTGTAGACATAGCCTGGGTCACAGCTCAGAACACCAGATTTGGGATAATCTGCTGTGAAATGGGGCAGACTCACCCCAACTGGTGGCTATTCTTCCCTAAGGTATACCAAGCCCGTAACAAAGTAAACTTCTGTTTCATCACACTGGTTTACATGAATTCAGAAATGCAGTCTCCTTACGTAGTCCAGCCATTATTTCACCACCCGGACACTAGACTTTATGATGAGTGATTATTTAAAACTAAAACCTGGTCTACACTAAGAGGTTACACCAAATTTAGTCACATATGGCTGATTTTCTAAACGATATGGCAAAGAATATTTATATAGGACAACATATTTTGTTTTAAATCACATGCTGGCTTTAAAAATTGTCTTAATTTATTTATGTATTAATTTTTACAGATGGAGAGGAGGTCAAGAGACTTCTTGTGTTTAGATCAATATACTTAGAACCTGATTCAAAATGTTAATTTTAACAGAACCTGTTGAAGGGTAAGAGGAGGACTACAGCTTTCTCAAAATCTTGAGCTTTACCCACGCACAGTCCCATTCTCCTTCCTTTGCCACCACGGAGGAGACAGTTCTGTGTCTTTCAAGAATGATAATCAGTAATGCTCCTAGGTAGAGTTGTTATAACACATAAAAAAGATAAAAAAGAACATTAATTAGTATTTTATATAATGAAGAGAAAGCAAGATAAAAGTTAGTTTGTATGCTGTCAAGCCCATCTACTGGTTGCACTAAAATCCCTTTACATTATTCCGGTGGCATAAAAGGACCACAAAAGAGGCAGACTTTGCCTCTGGAGTACTCCCTGTATAAGAGGGATGGATTAGAGGTGGCACCAAACCCAAACAACTTCTCTACAGTTGGCATTATATGAATGGAGAAGGGGAAGACATGGTGCTTTGGCTATGGTTCCTGGAAACCATGGGGAGCCAGATACTAAGTAGAGAATCAAACCATTAGCATAACATTTACAATCAGACCAAACAAGGTGGCCCTGTGGGCCTCATCCAGTGCTCCCTGAGCTAATATGGAATTAGACCCTATAAAACTAAGTCATGTAAGAAGAAAACCAAAAGTGATAACTTGTATTTGCCAAGTTGAGAGCAGGCTCCTTTGTTATTGTTAGCTCCTAGTAATGTTCCTTTGGAGACAAAAGCTTAGTGTGCTTAGCAGCTAGCTCATTCATAGTTCCCCTCATCTTTGATGAAAAGGTGTCACTCATTTATAATACACATTTGTATTTTTAATTTGAAACAATAGCATTTGTGTGGTATCTGATCCAGATTTTCAAGTCACATTGATAAATGGGGGTATTAGTTCATTTACATTACACTTCTAATTGAAGATCCCTTCTTTCATTCAAAATGAGTTACTTTGTGTCTGGTCTTGTTTTAGGATTAACATATAGCTAAAATCAATAAACCATGACAATGTCTATTGTCCCCAAGAAAACATGTAACTACCAAAGTGTGTCTATTACCAGCCTGACCATTTTGCATATACATTGCAGTCCCATTCCCCACCATTTATCTGCCTTTTTTATATTATAAACTCTTCAGGGGGACAAAAAATTGCTTCCTTCTGTTTTTGGAAAGTACATATTTACAAATACAATAAATAATAATAATCATAGACTCCTTAGGCACACCCAGTTCTCTGTAACCAATTACAACTGAACCCATTAGTTTTTCTCACAATTCTCACATCACCATTTTACTTACATCTCTCTTTATCTGACAAAAGACACTTTTAACAGCTTTCTTTGAGCATTCCTAATTAACATTTGTGTGAAAGGTCGCTAATAGTGCCTCACTAATATATTTGAATACTGCAGCCCAGATTCACAAATAATAGTACACTGAGAAGCATAATGTTAAATGCATCAGATAAAATTTAAATTGGACTAGATGGTTGTATCTCTTATGGTGACAATATTATTGTTCTGACTGTGTGAGTGGAGTGAGATTATAGTGATGGACCTATGATAGATAGATCAAATAGGAAGAGAGAGGGTTAGAGCTTAATTTCACATGAGACAGACCCATAACTTCTAGCCAATCGGACCTGAAAGGCTTTGATGACCCTTGTTGTACTTGATGTTCCTGTGCTCCACAGGGATGGTATGAATGTAACACTGTGCTTTTGTGATATCAAAGTGCTGCAATATGTTTTAAAAGATGTTGTGATGTTACTGTAAAAGAATTTTCCTCTGCGGGTAACTGAAGGCTTTAAATGGGATTTAAAGACATCTTGAAGAATTAAGGGGCCTGTAATTGCCTGAAAAAGGAATTTCATTATTCATACAAAAATGCTAAGGAAAGCTGGTTGGGAATTTTTCTACAAACCACTTTTTTGCCAAAAAAGCCAACTTCTCAAAATCAAAATAATTCACAAAACAGGGTTTGTTTAGACAGATCTCCTGGTTTGAAAAACATCTGGAAGAAAGTTAAAAGTTTCACTCTGGAAAATTTAGATTTTTTGAGGCCAAAAGTCTCAGAGCAGTAGCCATGTTAGTCTGTAATTTTGAAGGCTCTGAAGAAGTGGATTTTGTCTATGAAAGCTCATGATACTGTATATATTTTTGTTAGTCTCTAAAGGTACGTCTAGACTACAGGCTTTTGTCGACAGATACTGTCGACAAAGCTTCTGTCAACAAAGAGCGTCTAGACTACATCCAGTTCTGTTGACAAAGCAAGCCGCTTTGTCGACATGACAGTGTAGATGCAAAGGACAGTGTAGATGCAATAACTCCTTCTGTCGGCAGAACTGTTGACAAAAGGCGTTATTCCTCGTAGAATGAGGTTTACAGCCGTCGACAAAACTGCTGAGGGGACGAAGTTGAATTAAGATGCGAAAATTCAGCTACGTTAATTGCGTAGCTAAAGTCGAAGTACCTTAACTTGGCTTTTGGCACTGTCTACACTCCAGGAAGTCAAAGGGAGAACACTCTCCCTTCGACTTCCCTTACTCCTTATAAAAGAAGGACTATCGGCATCGACTGGAGAATCTCTTTCAGTTCGAATAACCTATCTTCATTAGACCCACTAATTCGAACCCGGGAAGATTGACAGCGGCAGCTTCGATTTTCTTCTGTAGTGTAGATGTACCCTAAGGTGCCACGGGATTACTCATTCTTACTCATTCTTTTTAAAAAAAAGTTAGAAAAAAGGTCAAAATTGAAACAAATTGTTTAAAAATTATCAAAATGAAACATTTCGATTCATGTGAAACAAAATTTTATTTTCAGATTTTGTATTTACAAAAATGTGAGATTAAATTTTCATCCCTATTAATTATAGGAACAATTCAAAATAGATTTTTTGAAAACTTTCATAGGTCAGGAAAGCAGTGTTCCTTCCAGCTCCACTTGGTAAGACACTTGTTTAAGTGAAGTGTGAATGCTAAACTTCCTTCTGATGAGGAAGAGGACTGGGGTTTTTTTAAGAGTCGATATGCGTAAGTGACATGATAGGCTATTACCAATTGAGGAGTGTTGTGTGACTGCATGAGTATTTGAAATGGTGCAGCTGATTCTGACATGATGCTCTGTGGTTGGCAAATGCTTATATTGACATCCCCGGAATTCAAATATTGATAGGCAAACATTTCCCTGAGATTGATTTCCACTTTGAAATACATGATGCCCATTCTATATAAATTCTCCCCATCCTATGTAAATATACTTGTAAAGAGGCAAGATAGGCATGGTAATATCTTTTATTGGTCAAATAAAAGATATTAGCTTACCCGCTTTGTCTTTCTAATATACCAGATCTGATAAAGTTCAACAGTGCATCAATGCACTTTTGTCAGATCTATATCCAGAAGCGTATAGGAAAATTATGAGGAAAGATTACCTGGTTTGGGGATGGTTGACATTTTGCACCATGTCATTTCCCATTCACCAATGGCTAAACCCTCCTGTACCTACCTGACTTCTCTCTAGCTGATGACTCAGCTGGCATCAAATTTGAGGAAATGGCAATAGAACTGCACCATAGAATGTGAAGTGTAGATCAAAAGTGTGTTCCATAAACAAGACAGGGAGTATGAGACCTACTTTTGTTAAGGCTTTGCTAGGCCCTCCCCCCCCGAAAAAAAATGAAGCAAGTGATGTCTGTGGTCCTTATTGGTGGCCCCAGTATCTTTACTGCTAGGTCTAAAGAGCTGACTATAAATAATGTTGTCACAAAGTGCATGGTGTGAAGGAGAAATTGGTTGTTGGGAAGACAGCCCACAAGTAACACTGTGAAGTTTTCCATTTGCAAATGCAGTAGTAGGAAGAAGAGAAGAATCAAAAGGCTGATTTACAATTCAAATGAGAGTTTGGTCATAAAGGACATTGGGCAGGGATATGTGCATCAAGTATAGCCTGTGGGTTACACAGTTGGGACCACCCAGGCTTCAGCTAATGTTAGTGTTTACATAACAAGTTAGAAACAAGCTCCTCCAATTAAAAAGCCAATGTTTAACTAGATGCTAACTTGTTATACACACTGAGGTCTAAATGTTAATAGCTTTGACCTCCTCCAGTTTTATCTTAATCTGCTTGACAGAGTAAATGAACTCTGGGTTATGCTTTACAGAATGGTTCCTTTTTATTTTTTTTCCTCTCCATTTCTAACAGTGACAATGTCACACATTGCAGGCCTAAATGAAAGTCTGTCTTCTTTTTCAATCAGTTATATCACTAAGTATATGGACAGAAATACCCTTGTGATTGACACTGCTTCAACAAAAGCAGATTCAGTTTCTAGGTGATAAGAGGCAAAGTCGTACAAACAGTGTGTACAAAGCAGGGGAGGATAGCAAAAAATTAGTGATAAAAGGACTAATCTTATTGTTTTGCTAGATGAGAGAATGGATCTTTGTGTTTGCTCAAGCAGAAGCCCACACATTGTCCCCCACCTTTTTCTCTACTCTTGGCAGAAAAATAATTTCCAGATTTTGAAAATATCAAACCATAAGCCAAAGGACTTGAAAGGGGGGGGGGGGGAGGCTAAGGGGAGAGGAAAGGGCTTTTGTATGCTTGGAAAATTTCAGAAAGCCAAGTAGCGACTGCGCATGCATTGTGTGCTTCCTTTACATCTATGAATGAAGTGTGCTGTATAGATGCATGTAAGCTCCCTTGTATAGAGGATCCTAGGGAGTAGTAGAAAGGCACAACCCCCTTTAAATGCAAACCCAAATCAAATTAATGTGACTGCTTTTAGGATGGATTCTGACCTCACATGCTTTTTATACTAGTGTAATTCCACTGACATCAATGTATATTGTTGCATGTGAGAGCAGAACCAGGCTCTTTCGGCCACATTGATGCTATGTTCTGGGTAAGCCCATGATATGGGCCCAGTTCTCAGCTCAGTCATAGCCTCTTGATGCACCTCCACAAGAAAATTAAGTTTCGGGGGTAGCTGAGTTAGTCTGTACAGGATAAACTTAAAAAACAACAAATGGTCTGGTAGCACTTTATAGACAAACAAAACGTGTATGGTATTGTGAGCTTTCGTGGGCACAGCCCACTTCTTCAGATGACCCGAGTTTTGAGTTTAGGATGTTGTCAGCCGGTGGTCAGGGCAGTGAGTGGTGTGTGTGAATTATACACCCGAGACTTCAACTGCTAGGACTGGGGTCCTTTAGCAGCGGGCAACCTGGAGGAGGTTGACGGGCGCCCCAAAGAGTTACAGGGAGAGCTTTACACCTCAGACTTTGACTGCTAGGATACACGATCCCTTCGCAGCGGGCAGCCTGGGGAGGCTGAGAGATGCCCCAACGGATCTGTCCCCTGGAAGCGACACGATCCAACGCTCAAGCTCTCCCTATATCTGTCCCTTATGACCGGCTGGAGTTCTTTTAAAATTGTGCTTGGTTCTGTTACAGCAACTGAAGGAGTCAAGTCACAGCTTAAACAGTTACTATTTTATTGTTACAGGGTAAACTTAGCTGTTAAATGCTACTACTGTGTTACAGATAACACAGCCACTACAAAGGACAGGACAGAAATTACACTAATAAGTCACTTACAGGTACCATGAAACCCTTTTGGTTCTCTGAGCTCTTATTAAATGCATGCAAAATAGACCCCTAGCAGGTATATATTCTCACCCCTGCGTTCCAGACTTGGCATGGCCAGCGTCTTTCTCTCAATCCCTCGGGAAGAAGTAGGGCGAGGTTGGGCGTCCCACAGACCTCGGGAGACAACATATACCTGCCAGCAGGTATAGATGATTGGAGCTCAAATGGGGTGGGCTACTAAACTCCTCTTTATACCCCTTGGGTCACGTAGGCTTCTTCCTGGTCTCAAGTGGCCAATTAGGAAAAATGGCTTTGAATGCCAAGTTTCCCAGGAAGGGTGCAAAGCATAATTCACACCTGGGAAAATGCAGACAATGGGCACTTCTAGTATGTGATGGGCGAAGATTCCTCTCCTGGGACAGTGTAGGCGTGTCAATTACTGGTACTAGCCATCAGGGCAGCAGGAGGCCCTGGGTCGTCAGCTAGCCCATTTACTGTCTGGTTTCTGTTTATTAGAGTCAGGGACAGGCAGCACACCTGCGTTCCCAGGGCATCAAAGGCTGACTGCCTTTCTCTTGCTCTCTGGGGGGGGGGGAACAAGATGGGGTTCATGTCTGGCTACAGATGTGCAGACCCAAAATAAATAGGGGAGAAGGGAGAGCGGGGAAGAGAAAAAAATGGAAGGGGGCGGGAAACAAGGAGCAGAGGGTATGAAAATATCAAAGGGAAAACCAAATAGGCAGAACTGGTAATCTATAAGCACCTAAAGATTGGATAGGTTTTTTTTTTTTTTTTAACCTTTTCATGCACTTTTTATTAATACTTTCTATAGCTGCCATCTTCCCTTAAAAATGAAACCAAACAAAATTCACAGACCCCACCGGATCCTGGCCTGGGGAAGAGCTGTGGCGATCCTTGGTGGGAGGGAATGGCAGCACCTGTGTGTTAAAAGAAGGAGATAAGGATCATAGGATAGCAATTAGAAAGAAAAGGTACTAATGCCAGAATCTACACAGACAAAGAGCTGTTGGCACCCAAAATAAGGTGTAATAAATTCAGCACTTGCCGGGGATGATGCCCCTAGGAAAATGGCATTCTTTGGATAGCCCAGAGTCAGTGTAAATGTTCTACAGCACTTCCCCTTCATAGCCCCAGATGCTGAGAGTGTGACTAGGGTGAAGCCTACATGGCCAGAATGCTGCTGAACTTCTGTTAGTCTCAGCAGCTGCTCTGGCACCCTCAGAGGTTGCAAGATCAACACAGAACTTTTTCCCCTCCTTCCGCATGAAGCTTAGGTGCACCCAGGCACTGAGGTCTTAGAATACGTGTAATTCTATTTCTGTAAACATACGTTGCAATAAAGAAAGGATGGCACCTGTTTAAATGTTACAGAGCTCTGAGTGCCTGGCTCTGGTGTATCTCTGTCCTCACTCAAAGGTCAGGGGCTGCAATAGATGCCTTTCAGCAGCACCTTGCTAGTTGTGTTGGGATCGTCCTCTTTGGATCCTTGCGACTGAAGTAGCTTACAAGGCGCAGAGGAGAACTTCAAGCTCTCGTGAATTGTGGAGTCCGAGGGAGGAGAAATTTCTAATGGTGAAGTCTACTCAGAGGATGTATATGGGAAAGCTGCAGAAGTCTGTTTTAACCTTGTTTAATTACTACTGTTGACTGTTCAGCATGCAGGATAAAGAATTAAAATCCTGGACTTCTGCATTAGGTGAAAGACAACATAACCTTGCCTTCTGTCTCCTTCACTGTTCATTAGTTTCATGGCTTTATTCCTATCTCTTCCTAGCAGGGCCAGGAAGCTGTGTCCATCCAGCATCTGGAGTCATACTGAATTGCCACCAGTCACCAAGGTTATTGAATGAGTGCTGCCAATTCCATTCTCCTCAAAACTAAGCCTGCCAGCTCAGGTATGCCCTTCATCAGTCAGGAATATTGGCTCTAATGTATCACTCACTTTACCGTACATCGTTTTAGATTTAAAAAGTGATGGAAGGTCATTGTATGTGACTTCAATGAATTTTTCCCAGATC
The DNA here is from genome assembly GCA_032595735.1 of Pelochelys cantorii. Classification (NCBI taxonomy): domain Eukaryota; kingdom Metazoa; phylum Chordata; order Testudines; family Trionychidae; genus Pelochelys; species Pelochelys cantorii. The sequence continues at coordinate 68,295,895 of CM064328.1, forward strand.
ATCTCTGTTGTGTACTGTATATGTGAATACATATTCATAGGCAAGGTGAGAAGCAGAGGCCCAAGGAGATGGACCAGCAGTAGACTAGCGCTATTAGTGTCATGAGAAGAGCTCCACTTCCTAGTGTTCAATAGACAACCCCACTAAAGGTTATATATAGCCACATTTACAGAACATTGCTAGAGATGCAGGAAGGTTCATGGCCAGAATGTGATCACAGACTCACCAAGTAAAACACTTGGGCCACTTTTAACCTTAACTGAATAAAGCCCCAAAATAATGGCAAATAAAATGTGAGGCACATTTTTAAAGTGCACATATGAGCAGCTGTGGACAGACAGAGAAATTTTCAAAGGCAGCAGGCAACTAAACACCTAATTCCTATTGAAAGTCAGGGAGAGTTGGTGTCTATCTCACATTTGTGCCTTTGAAATGCTCCCCTATGACTCTTCTAAGAATCCCTGCATGAACAAGTGAGGGTTTGACAATCTAGCCTTAAATGATTATTTCAGGGGAACATCTGTGTCAGAAATAAAGCTGATGAGCCTTTTGCATTGCTAGTTGCTCACAGCATTCTTTCTGTAAATAAGCTAGAATAATTTAGGCTTCAGAAAAAAAAAAGATTAATACATGCAATATCAGTGAAATCAAAGTTCAATAAACTTTTATTACAAGATGACATTTCCCTCTAGCATTTAATAAAATAAGTCCCCAAATCTGTCCAGACAAGACACAACCAAAAATGATTCATTAGGGACATAATGAAGGGTCCCATCAAAAAGTAAAATAGATGTACATTCAGGGAAGAAATTGCACATTTCTATTGTTCAGAAAGCCCATAGCATTCCTTGTCCATAAGGAAATCAAAGTGTACAAGATTCAAGGAATGGGTTTCCCATAAGAACTATGTCTTATTAGTCTATTTCCTGTTTTACCAGACTTAAGTTTTTTATTGCTCTGAATGGTTGTAGAGTTCTGTGAATGAACTTGCTATGACACAGTTCAAGTAACTTGAGTTAAGCCTGAATATCTCAGTCTTGGCTGTATACCCAATTCAATAGAGCTGAAGCTTATACTGTGTTCCTAGTGGACTATTTCAGGAAGATTATGGACTCCCAGTTATTCAAAACTGACTTCTTTCCAAATTTAATACTACAAATCAGAACTGGTCTAATATGTTATTAAAACAACCATTCTTTATTTTGTTATCTTTTTCAGTTGCTTTTAATTATAAAAAGATACTAAAGAAGTACATTATATTTGGATCAAAAGATGACCACCCCATATTTGATGTTTACTTATTAAATATCCATGAAAAATTAATAAGGGGACAGAAGGGTGATGCCATCTTTTGTCCTAGATTGCTCTGTTGAAGAATATGAAAGTAAATGTATTCTGTGGGTTAAGAATACCCTACAATTATACAGATCTCTGTCATACAGAGACAGTTATTTGAAGGAAATTCCAGGGCAAATAATTCCCACTATTATAGAACCATAGGGGTGTCAGCCGGTGGTCAGGGCAGTGAGTGGTGTGTGTGAGCTATACACCCGAGACTTTAACTGCTAGGAGTGGGGTCCCTTAGCAGTGGGCAACCTGGAGGAGGTTGACGGGTGCCCCAAAGAGTTTAACGTCCGTGTCTTTACTGCTAGGATCGGGATCCTTTGCAGTGGGCAGCCAACAGGCTGACAGACGCCCCAGAGTTTAACAGGGAGAGCTTTACACCTCAGACTTTGACTGCTAGGACACAAAGTCCCGTCGCAGTGGGCAGCCTGGGGAGGCTGAGAGGTGCCCCAACGGATCTGTCCCCTGGAAGCGACACGATCCAACGCTCAAGCTCTCCCTATATCTGTCCCTTATGACCAGCTGGAGTTCTTTTGTTTGTGTTCGGTTCGGGTACAGCAGCACGGGTTCAAGTCAGAAACTCAAACCACACTTGCTTATTTGTAGGAGAAAGAAAAGAAAGAAGAAAGAAAACTTGGTTCAATATATATATTTAAACTTATAAAGTGAATGAGGGCACAATCTTATTTTTCTTGTTTACAATAGAAGTGAAACAGGTTGATTAGAGAAACTTATAACAGAGTAACTAAATTAAAGTGTACACATAAGAAACACATTGCAGGTATAATTCTCACCCCTGCGTTCCAGACTTGGCGTGGTCAGCGTCTTTCTCTCAATCCCTCGGGAAGAAGTAGGGCGAGGCTGGGCGTCCCACAGACCTCGGGAGACAACATATACCTGCCAGCAGGTATAGATTGGAGCTCAAATGGGGTGGGCTACTAAACCCCTCTTTATACCCCTTGGGTCACGTAGGCTTCTTCCTGGTCTCAAGTGGCCAATTAGGAAAAATGGCTTTGAATGCCAAGTTTCCCACGGAAGGGTGCAAAGCATAATTCACACCTGGGAAACTGCAGACAATGGGCACTCTAGTATGTGATGGGCGAAGATTCCTCTCCTGGGACAGTGTAGGCGTGTCAATAACTGGTGCTAGCCATCAGGGCAGCAGGAGGCCCTGGGTCGTCAGCTAGCCCATTTACTGTCTGGTTTCTGTTTATTAGAGTCAGGGACAAGCAGCACACCTGCATTCCCAGGGCATCAAAGGCTGACTGCCTTTCTCTTGCTCTCTGGGGGGGGAAAAACAAGATGGGGTTCATGTCTGGCTACAAGGGGTCAACCACTGAAACCTTAGGCAAAGCTAAGTTGAACGCTAAGGTCTGGAGCCAAGGTCTCTGCACTTCTAATTTTATCCTCCATCCACTGGACCACACTATTTCCTGTAAGACCTGCGCCCTTGAAATAGAAGATGGAAAGGACCTACTGAGTCATCTTCTCTGTATTCCTGAGCAGGTCTGATTATTCTTTTGGCCTTTTCAGTACATTCTTTAGTACTTGTGACAAAGTCAGGCCGGGCAGCTGCAAGAGAGTCATGGAAGGCCAATATAGCCTTAGAATATTAAAGGCTCTTTTTCCTACAAACAGAGAATGAGTTACCTCAGGTCAGTTAGGGACACTTGAATCCAATTAGGGGCTGCCCGGGGCCTTTAAAAACCCCGCCTCTTGGGAAAACAAGAGAGAAAGAGAGAGAACGAGAAAAAAAAAAAAAAAAAGTAAGCCAGCCAGTCAAGTATTTGCCAAGCTAGTTACAACAAAGGAATAAGCTGCTTCAGGGTGAGGGACTGTGTACCTTCCCACAGGCAGGACAGCCAAACCTGAGTGCTTGCTAGGGGAAGGACTGTCATCCCAGGCCAGCCAATATCATGACACCTTGTCCCACTAAGGGGTCTGTGAAAGGTACCCCCCTGGGTTTTTGTTCATGAAATTCTCCTTTTTTCCTTTGTTGGGGGACCACCCCGAGTGGAGATGATTACCTCAGGTCTACCATCACCACAGGGGGGAAGCACTAAGGCAGACGAGTGAAAAATAGTTCCTTGCCACATACTGTAATTATTTATTTTATTTAAATTATTTATTTATTTAAAATATTTTTACCCCACATCTCCATGTGAGGTGGCTTGCAAAATTTTAAAAACATAATAAATAAATATATATATAAAGTAAACTACAGGACTCCAAAGTGTTGTGTGTGTGGTGGGGGACATAATACCTGCTAAAACACCTCAAGAGGAGGGACACACACACACACACACACACACACAAACAACTAAACACCAGTAAAAGCAGGGGTAAAAAGGGTATCCTTAGCCTGACACCAAACAAGTGCCAACGCTGGCTCCAGGCAAATGTCCCAGTGGGAAAAATTCCATAGCCTAGGGACAAAGGTTGAGAAGTCCTTGCTCCACATAGATGTCAACCTTATCCCCATAAGTGGAGGAACACAGAGCAGAGCCTCCCCAGTGACCTTAATCCCTGGGCTAGTTCCTATAGGAGGAGACGGTCCTTCAAATACCCTGATCCCAACCCATACAGGGCTTTATAAGTCATAATCAAGACCTTGAATTGTTCCCAGAACCATACCGGAAACCAGTGCAACTGCCAGTTCACTGGCATAATGTGCTCCGTATAACGAGTATTAGTTAAAACTCAAGCAGCAGCATTATGGACCAGTTGAAGCTTCCAAAGACTCTTCAAAGGTAGCCCCATGCAGAGTGCATTACAATAATCCAATCGGGATGTGACAAGAGCATGAATCACTGTAGCCAAGTCATTCTTATTCAGGAAGGGTCACAGCTGGCAGATCAGCCAAAGCTGCCCAAAAGCACTCCTGGCCACCAAGGTGCTTGAAGGAGTGCGACTGACCACATGCTCACTTGACCCCTGCCCTTCATGGCTTATTAAATCTAGTTGGGAAGGGATGACTGGCTGGGCCCAGGGGATTATTAATGCGTCTTTTAGATCTGGTATGGTTCCTGCTGCCTTGAAAGAGGCAGTGATAAAACCGTTACTGAAGAAGACTTCCCTGCACCCACATGATTTAAATAACTATAGCCCAGTTGCTAATATCGCCTTCTTGGGCAAGGAACTTGAGTGAGCAGTGGCATTGCAACTCCAAGCTTTCTTGGAAGAAACAGATTACTTAGATCCATTTCATTCTGGCTTTAGGCCTGGTTTTGGAACTGAAACCGCCTTGGTCGCCCTGGCAAATGACGTACGCCGGGAGATAGACAGGGGGAGTGCATCCCTGTTGATTCTCTTAGACCTCTCAGCAGCTTTTGATACCATCAACCATGATATCCTTCTGGGATGCCTGGTGGAGTTGGGTATCGGAGGCACTGTTTTGCAGTGGTTCTGGTCCTACCTGTTGGGACGCTTTCAGAAGGTGGAGCTAGGGGGCTGCTATTCGACCCCGTGGCGATTGTGCTATGGGGTCCTGCAAGGTTCCATCTTGTCCCCTGTGCCGTTTAATATCTACATGAAGCTGCTGGGAGAGGTCATAAGGAATTTTGGAGGACGGTGCCATCAATATGTAGATGACACCCAACTCTATTTCCCTGTGACATCAGAACCAGGTGTGGCGGTGATTGATCTAAACCGGTGTCTGGAGGTGGTGATGGTCTGGATGAAGTCAAACAAGCTGAAGTTGAATCCAGATAAGACTGAGGTCCTGTGGATCAGGAGGCCATCTGTTCAGGAATGTGGCATGGCACCTGTTCTAGACGGGGTTACTCTCCCCCTGAAAGAACAGGTATGCAGCCTGGGAGTCCTCCTGGACCCTTTTTTAACATTTGAAAACCAGATTCCTTCGGTGGCCAGGAGTGCTTTTGGGCAGCTTCATCTGATCCACCAGCTGCGACCCTTCCTGAACAAACTTGACTTGGCCACAGTGATCACTGCTCTTGTTACATCCAGACTGGATTTCTGTAATGCACTTTATGTGGGGCTGCCTCTAAAGAGCCTTCAGAAACTTCAACTGATCCAGAATGCAGCTGCTTGAGTCTTAAGTAATACTCATTATACGGAGCACATTATGCCAGTGCTTTGGCAGCTGCACTGGCTTCCGATATGTTTCTGGGCACAATTTAAGGTTTTAGTTATGACCTATAAAGCCTTAAATGGGTTGGGTCCAGGGTATCTTCTCCCATATGAACCTGCCCGGGGATTGAGGTCAGCTGGGGAGACTTTGCTTCATGTTCCCGCACTTGTGGAGATAAGATTAACATCTACGCGGAACCTTCCCAGCTTTTGCTCCCAGGCTGTGGAATTCTCTTCCTCAGGATATTCGCATGGCGCCAATGCCAGCATTGTTTTGGCATCAGGCTAAAGCCACCCTTTTTACTCATGCTTTAATTAATGTTTGAGTCTGTATGTGTATGTTCCTCTTCTTGATATGTTTTTAGCAGGTTTTATGTGCCTCTGGGGTCTCGCATTTTAAAGGCGCCTAGAATATTTTAAATAGAGAGGCGGGGTAAAAATATTTAAATAAATAAAAATAAATAAAATAAATGTTAAAAAAGGGTCCAGGAGGACTCCCAGGCTGCATACCTGTTCTTTCAGGGGTAGTATGACCTCATCCAGAACTGGTAACACACCATATTCCTGGACAGATAGCTTCCTGATCCACAGGACCTTGGGCCTGTCTGAATTCAGCTTCAGCCTAATCCAGTTCATCACTGACTCCAGACACTGGTTCAGAATGATTGCCGCCATATCTGGATCTGATGTCGCAGAGAAATAGAGTTGGGTGTCATGTACTTACTGATGATACTGTTCTCTAAGGGTATGTCTACACTGAAATGTAGACATATCTTATTTCAAAATAATGCATCTACACACAAAATGCATTTAGAAATAGCATTTTGCTATAGTGCGTCCACACTGAGTGGACTCTGCATCGCATTTAAGGCTGGCCGGAACAAGTTCCAGCAGGGCACCAGGTCAGGACTTACTGTGTGGGGCTGCTGCCTGAGGCTATCTGAGGTCTGTGCTTAAAGGGAGCACCCGGACAGCCAGTTCTCAGGTTTCCCTGCTTGCTTGTCTACCTCGATGAGGGACAGCAAAACATTTTGTCTCTGCGTGCTCTGGTTGCCCTCACTTGGGACACCACAGCACTCTGCAACATGGAGCCAGAGCTGCCCCTGAGCATTCTGGTGCTTCTCTTGGATGCGTTGCTGTGAGCCTGGCTGCACTTTCTGCAGGCTGCCATCTGGGAGGTCCATTGGGGGGCTGTCAGTATCCAGGAGGCCCTGCGGGAGAGCTTCCACCCTGAGGAGTACTAAAAGCCTCCCTGGTCTGCCCCACTGGGGGCTTGTGCCTCATTCCTCCCTCACGTCCTTCCACTTACCCCTCCCTAACCCCCCTTCCTGATGTCAAATAAAATACATGTATGTTCATGAATACAAACTCTCTTTATTTAACAAAACTGGAGGGGAGGGAATGAAACTCTAGTGAGACTGGGGAAAGAGGTGGGAGAGGGGAGAAGAGAGAGTGGGAGAGGGAGGGGGAAACCTGGGAGGAGGGAGCTGGATGGGAGAAACAAGCGGAAGAAGTGGGAGGGGGAGCTCAGGGCTCAGGGTTGGGGGTCTCGCCGGAGCAACTTGATTTTCATGCAAACCTGCTCCTGGGTTCGCATGTGGCATTTGGTGGCCAGGCTGGCAGCTATCCTATATTATAGAAAGTTTGTATTAAGTCTTTTTATAATATAGGAACATTGTATTAAGTCTTTTTATAATGTTACAGTTCTTAGGAATAATCAAGGTAAAGAAAATGTCTTTGTACTAGAAGTAGAATAGATCTTACCAGTGCTTTTTTTGTAAAAAAAAAAAAAAAAGTGCCGGTACTCCAGGGGAAAAGTTGTTGAGCTCTGACTGGAGGTTCTGGTACTGTGTCTGGAGGTGTTGGTACTGAGTCAAAAAAAAAAAGCACTGGATCTTACCCCTTTGACTTGAAAGTGGTTCTGTTCTTGATGAATGAGTTGTGAATGAATGAGGCATGGAAGGCAAGGATTAACAGTTGCAACAGTTAAAAAGAGGAAGAATAAGAGCCAAACCCAAGAACACCCAGGGTGCATCTACACTGCACCCTTACCTCGAAATAAGCTACGCGATTTACGCTATGCATATTGTATAGCTTATTTCGAGGTAATTTCAAAATAGCTTATTTTGAAATTTGGCACTGTCTACACAGCACCAGATTTAGAAATAAAGTGCTATTCTGAAACATCCCTTAACCCTCGTGGAACAAGAGTTACAGGGACGCCAGAATAGTGCACTCAAAAGACACAGAATAGCTATTACAGGATACTTCTGGTATCCTGAAATAGCTCCACTATCTAGACATAGCCCAAGACACTGTTAAATGGACTCACTGTGAAAGGATCAGACATATGGATGGCCTTGTGAGTCAAAAAGCAAGCTCCCTTTTTTGAAGCAAATTGGGAGTTAAAAGCAAACACCCACATTGACACTCTTTGAAGATGAATGTGGCAGTGTTGGGGAAAACACCCAGAAGATGCCACAGATTGAATAAAGAACTGAAACAGCTAAAGTGTATAGATTTTAATGAGAGGGAATCTCTTATAAATGTGAGGTGTCTTGCATGGGACCCTGGGTCTCATCTCGTCAACATGGGAGCATTGGTTCAAACTGACAGAAGCCTGGCTCCTTCCCTTCCCCCATCTAACTCACCTTAGATACAAGTTGGTAACTAAGCATCAACAAAACTCTCTCTCTCTCTCTCTCTCTCTCTCTGTATGACTGCATGAGAATGGTATATTATATGCATGCAGGCATACAATACAGTATTAATATATTACCAATAAATGTAGTATTTTGTCTTATCCCCCTGAAAAAGATCCCAGGAAGTTCTTTAAGTACAACACTCTGACAACACAGATCAAGCCAAACTTGTCTTTTTTCAGCATACAATAATATAAAAATGCAACTTATGTTGGTTTATTATATTTGCCTCTTTCTGCAGTTTTGTGAAGCTTTCGGAAGACTCAGGTTTCTCATCTGTAAAATGGGAACAATCACTTATTTATTTTCCTTATAGGGTGTTGGGATAACTATGCTATGTACAACACTTTGAGGATATAAAATGCTAGGGATTACGTATTCTACATAAAAACTAAGTTAAGTAAATATTAAGTTTGCACAATTATGTTCTCAAGCTCAGGAAATGTAAGACTGAAAGGCTCATGCATACATCTTAGATCTTCCCCCATGTTACATTATGATACATTCTTTAATTTCACGCTAGTGTTCTGTTTCTCAAATCATGTGAGATTTCAGGGTTTAAACTGCAGGGCAACCTTAATTTTTGGTATTTCCTGGTTTAAAGTGGTTAATTGCTATTCTCTTTATGTTGGTTTGTGTATGGAATCTTCTTTCTTCTGAGGAAAAAAAACATAGCAGAGTTATTTTCAATGACCTCACATCATCACATTCTTGCAAAAGGAAAAAAATACAAGGGATACAAATTTCCTAATTGGGAACTATGTGGAATTCATTAGAGCTACTGGACACTCAGCACTTTAGAAAATCATACAAATTTAGGAGCCCATCATTAGACCAAAACTTTTGAACTCCTTAACCCTCTGAAAGTTATGAGCAATTGAATGGAGAAGGCTTTAGTGAAAGTAATTTTGAAGCCAAAACCAACTCCTGTTACAATATGTGAAGGTTAGTGAACTATGGCAGCCAGGTAACTTCATAATCTTTGCATGGCAACCATTATTAGAATCTGTTTATTATTGGCATATCTATTAGTATTAAATAAGGCATTAATTAGATAATCAGAAGCAGTGATTAGGATCCTATGCAGGAGCGTTCATGTGGGAAGCAACTGAGGGTACAGCTACACTGTGTTTTATTTTTCAGGAGAGGTATGCAAATAACGCTTGCATTTGCATACCTTCTGTTTTTTTTCCCAGGAAGAGGCTTTTCTGCCATTTGGCCCCATCTAACCGGGGCCAAATGTCAGAAAACCCCCCTCTTTTGAAAGCCCCCTTCTTCCTCGTAAAATGAGGTTTACAGGGGCTTTTGAAAGAGGGCTTTTTTCCCGACATTTGGCCCCATGTAGATGGGGCCAAATGGCGGAAAAGCCTCTTTCAGGAAAAAAATAGAAGAAGGTATGCAAATGCGAGCACAATTTGCATACTTCTTCTGAAAAATAAAACACAGTGTAGCCGTACCCTGAATCTGAACTCCTACTCTAAGAATTGTCAAGATCAGCCATGATGAATTTAGAGCCAAAGACTCCTTTCTTGCCTCAGAATCAAAGAATGGGAAGACAGGCCCACAGCTCTTAAGTTGCTGTCACTTGGCTACAAGGCCTCTCTCAAAGTGGGAGCCCCTTCACACTTAGCCAAACCTAACAGGATGAATGCAGAAGGTGGGATCTACGAATGGAAGTTTGTGTATCACTGCCGTCTTGAGTTTCTCAGTTCTCTTGCTGGTTTTATGGTGTTATCTCATGTTGTATTTAGTTGTCCTACACTATGCAAAATCCCCCTCCACCAAGGTGGAGACAGAGTGGAGGTGGACTTATTTTTATTTTAAATAGTGATAAATGATAATATTTCACATATCATAATTCTCAGTAGAGTTTAAGAGGAATGCTTCAATTTATCCTCCTATCTCTATTTGTCAAAATGGTCTCCGGTATCTGCAGAGAAAACTCTTTAAGTAGTATTTACTTTATGAATATTTGACTTTTGACATGGTCTCAGTGCTGTTTGGGTACTGCAAATGTGGCAGAATGCTGCATAAAGCAGAATAAGTACATTCAAAAAGGGTATTGAAAGAGCCACACTGCAAGCTACAGAATATATTCAGCATAATGACATATGCCACTCTTCCTTTGTGGCTGAGGATGTTTGGCTAGGTTAAATGAAGTCTCAAGGACATCAGAGAGATGACTGGCTACTTCTTTTTGCTCCTTGGAATGTGACTTGAACAATTACTTTATGTTTGCTGCCAGTTTAATTTTCCTCTGGCTGCCCTTATCTATTGTGCTGCTTTGGCTGAAGATTCAGTGTCCTGTTTAGAAATTCCATTCAAGTGGTTTCCCCCATGAGGCAATGGATAGGGAGCACAGTAAGGCCGATATCAAATCAGTGATGTGCAGATCTTCAATTTCCATTTGGGTAATTAAAACAAAGAATGCAGAGGAACCTTTTGTAAACTGTTCATTATTTGGTACTTTCTTCTCTGCATCACTTCTACTGTTCTTTCAGGCTATGTCTACACTACACTGATCTATCGGAAAAAGGTACACAAATTGTGCTCTGTTTTTTTGGAAGAGACTGTTCTGAAATTTGCCCTGTCTACACGGGGCCAGATTTCAGAAAAACCTCCTCTTTCAGAAGAACCCTTTGGAAGACAGGGCTTCCGAAAGAGCTTGTTTGCTCTTCTGCAAAAAAAAGTGGAAGAGTAGACGCGTTCCCTGGGTGCGGTGGAGTTTGTCAGAGATACCTCCAGTATCTCGGAAAACCCCCATAGTGTAGATATAGCCCTAGTGAGGTCTTTCGCCACTGGGGAAAAATGTGCTGATCTTATAAAGATATCTTTGGGTATGTCTACACTACAAAGTTAATTCGAAATAACAGCAGTTATTTCGAATTAACTTTAATAGCGTCTACACAGGCAAACCGCTATTTCGAAATAAATTCGAAATAGTGGAGCCCTTATTTTGAATTTGGTAAACCTCATTCTACGAGGAGTAACACCAAATTTGAAATAGCTATTTCGAATTAAGTGCTGTGTAGACACTTAATTCGAAATAGGGGGCCTCCAGCCCTTCCCAGGGAGCCCTGGTGGCCACTCTGGGCACAACCAGGAAAACTTACTCTCCTCTCCCCCAGCCCCAGAGCCATTAAAGGGGTAGACCCTGGCCACAGTGCCTGTGCCAGCTCCAAGCCTGCCACCCCAGAGCCAGCAGTGGCCACTGGGGCCCCTGACCCAGTGGCCCCAAAACATGAGCCAGCAAGCCACTGGCAGCCAGCCCTCCACCGCTCCCCAGGAGCAGTCTGCCAGCTCCCAGGAGACTGACAGGGACTGGAGAAGGCGGGTGCCTTCCTGGTCCAGGGTGGAGATCATGGATCTTATTCAGGTTTGGGGGGGATGCCGCCAGCGTCCATGATCTCCTCACTAGACGGAGGAATGCAGCCATCTATGGCAGGATAGCTGCCAGCCTGGCCACCAAAGACCACATGCGAACCCAGGAGCAGGTTAGCATGAAAGTCAGGTTGGTCTGGCGAGACCCCCAACCCTGAGCCCTGAGCTTCCCCTCCCCCTTCTTCCCCTTGCTTCCCCCTTCCAGCTCCCTCCTCCCAGGTTTCCCCCTCCCCTCTTCCATCCTCTCTCTTCCCCTCTCCCACCTCCTTTTCCCAGTCTCCCCAGAGGTTCATCCCCCCCCAGTTTTGTTCAATAAACCCAGTTTCTATTTTTGAACATACATGTATTTTATTTGACATGAGGAAGGAGGCTAGGAAGGGGTAAGTGGAAGGATGTGAGGGAGGAATGGGGCACGAGCCCCTGGTGGGGAGGACCAGGGAGGCTCTGAGGGCTTCTCAGGGTGGAAGCTCTCCCACAGGGCCTCCTGGATCCTGACAGCACCCCGATGGACCCTCCGGATGGCAGCTGCAGCAAGTGCAGATGGGCTGATGGCAACAACCCCACGAGACGCACCGGTGTGCCCAGGGGCAGCTCTGGCTCCATGTGGCCGAGTGCTGTGGTGTCCTGAGTGCGGGCAGTCCAAGACAGGACTGTTTTGCTGTCCCTCATCGAGGTAGACAAGCAAGCGGGGAACCCTGAGAACTGTCTGTCCGGGGTGGGGGTAGAGTCCCTTTAAGCACGGCTCTCAGTTAGCCTCAGGCAGCAGTCCCACACAGTAAGTCCTAACCTGATGCCCTGCCGGCACTGGTTCTGGCCAGCCTTAATTTCGGTTCAGGGTCCACTCAGTGTGGACGTGCTATTTTGAAATATTTTTTGTGTATAGATGCGTTATTTCAAATTAGCTTAATTAGAATTAACTATTTCGAATTAAGTTAATTCGAAATAGCACTGTAGTGTAAACATACCCTTTCTGCAAAGCATTTACAAACCTGCCATGAGAGGCTCCAAGAGTGATATTAGATTAAAAAATTGTCACAAAACAGCAGACTATAACTAATATAGCAAAAGCAACTTTAAAGGACTGAACCCTCAAGTGTTTAAGCGAAGATACTGAGGTCAACAGAAAGGATCCCTTTGACTTCAGTGAGATGTGTAGCATGCCCACATAAGTAGTAAATGAATAATTGGTAATATAAAAAATAAATGTGTTGGATTCCAATGTAGCATCATTTAAAACAGTGAATGTTTTAAAAAGGCAAATGTGGTGGTTTTAGGTGGTGTTGTCCCAGTTGGTGTTAATATATTGATAGCCAGATCACTATAAGAACCCAGGATTACAATTTGTTTCCTCTAACAGAGTCACGGACCCCGAAGGGAATCAAACTGTGAAGCAAAGTGCCTGAACTGGCAAAGTAACACAAATGCAGTCTGTGAACCAAAAGGTTGAAATTAAGCAAATAGGAAGCTCCAGTGGTGTCCCAGTTGGTGAGCAAATCCAAGACGTACTGAAGTGGAATTTCAGGGTCAATGGCTGGCCACTAAGAAAGTAAGAATAAGTTTAAAAGTAAAACAGCTACTAACTGTTATAGCCAGTATCTTTTGCAAACAACTTTCTGTAAGAAATTGGCAGCTGATCAATCCATGATTGCTACAATCCATTCCTCAGAATCCTCCCTGCTAGATTTAGATTCCAGTAGGTCACAATCTCTAATCACATCGTGTTCCCCTCCCTCTATGCCACTGTATCCACTGACTTTCTATTTGTCCATTTCTTACATGATTAGCTTTGTACTTTTTTTCCAAGCAGCCTCTTACATGTGAAATGGCCTCCACGAACTAACTCCTTTTCTGAAATGCCTTGTCAAGATCAGACCCTCTACTGCTGTAATGCCTCTGCGATATCAACTTTTAATGATGTCTAGATTGAGGAACACAATCAGGGATAGTGAATAGTTACATATACATTAGGGGTATGTCTAGACTACATGCCTCTGCCGACAGAGGCATGTAAAATAGGCTACCCAACATCATCAATGAAGCGGGGATTTAAATATCCTCGGCTTCATTAAAATAAAAATGGCCGCCGCGCTGTGCCGGCTCAGCTGATTGTTGGCACAGCGCGGCAGTCAAGACGCGGATCGGTCGACAGGGGAAGCCTTTGTCGACCGCTCCTGTAAACCTCGTTCCACAAGGCATAAGGGAGCGGTTGACAAAGGCTTCCCCTGTCGACCGATCCGCGTCTTGACTTGCGTGCTGTGCCAACAATCAGCTGAGCCGGCACAGCGTGGTGGCCATTTTTATTTTAATGAAGCCGGGGATATTTAAATCCCCGCTTCATTGACTATGTCGGGTAGCCTATTTTACATGCCTCTCTTGGCAGAGGCATGTAGTCTAGACATACCCTAAGACTGAGAGTTTTAGAACACCTCATGGGTGTTAGGCACTCAAATCCCATTCAATTTCAACAGGATTTGGGCACCGAAGTCCCTTAGCCTCCAGTAAGAATCACTGCTTAAAATAATAAGCAAAAGTATTTGTGGGACAAAGCAGTGGAAATTCAATAATCTACTTCTTAAAGATGCAGATATTATTAGAGAAAAAAGGATCAGATAGTCACATCTGCCAGAAAAAAATCTCTCATAAACTAAGGAGGAGACTGATGATTTGGGGCTTAAAGTGGAAAGATTGTAGCTTTAAACATGGGTACCTAGGTATTAAGTTAAAGCCAATGGAAAAATACAATTTGAATGCTGCAGTCTTGGTGGCATCTGCTAAAGATGTGGGAGAGACTTAGATTTTTCTGTTTTGTTTTTTAAGCGGTGGAATCACAGAATGTTTCTAGTAAGTTACATAAGAACATATGTGAGGAGCATTGTATCTAAGTTGATGAAGGAATGATACAAGCTGCTTGTTTGGAAAGTCAAGATGCTCTACAAAAATGGTGCCTGGAATAAGGAAAAGGGATTTTGTTATCTTTTACTGTTTTTTACTGTTTCTTAGTCAATTGACTGCACATTTTATGCCCATGAAATAAACCTGATTTGGTTTCAGCTGAAAAGGTTTCAATGTGACAATTGGGCAGCATCTCCCTGATTACCAAAAGACACAAACAGAAATTGGCTACTGCTGATTGGCCACAGTATGACTACCATTAAATATGAGAAGATTAACTATCTGGTCCAGAATAGTCCAGGGCATCCTCATATAGATGTGAACATTTCAGAGCAGAAGAGGAAGCTTATGATAAAAGAACTTGGATGAAAAAAAAATTCCTCTGTGAGGGGCATTGTATCTAAGAAGGTTCTAAAGACTTTCAGATAAATGTGGGATAATATAATCTCCAGTATTATTACTTGCAAATAATAGCTGATTTGGGACCACTGTATGGCTCTCACAGTGAGAGACGGGAAACTGAAGAAAGGCCAAAATTAATCAAAAAAGGGATGAAGGGTTTGACTTCTCCATTAGAAAATAATTCTAGAAAAGTCAGGATTCTTGGAGAAAAAAGGAGGTCCAGAGTTACAGACACACATATAGAATCAGAGAAAGGATTGAACAGTAAGATAGAAGTCACTGATCTCTCCCCTCAATGCATTTAAATAAATACAGTATAGCTATTCTATTATAGCCAAACATTCCTTACACTCTTCAAAGATGCATTGGAAATACCAGAATGAACCAGCAACTTGAACACATGCCCAAAGCCTGGGCATCAAAGCACAGACTTTTTCTTTTTACTTATATTCAGATAATTTTGGAGTTCACAAGGATGCCCATTGTTCCAGCCCTAGAATGGTGAATTGTACCATGGAAAGAAAAGGTCGGAAGGAGTTTGAAAAGAATGATAAGAAGTGTCTGGATCATATCCTCATGGCAGTTCAACTATATATGTTAGTTAGAAACACCCAGAGTCCCCATCCTACCCTCTTGGAACATTAGATGAAGAATTTTGCCTTAATAAAGAACAGCATGAAGAGATAAACAAGTCAGATGTTGATATCTAACAAGTGATATAGAATATAAAAGTAATATTTTCTTTCATTATGTGATCAACTCTATCTAGACACTGTCTGCAGCTAAGTAGATGTATAAGATACATCATTTCTGAGTTTAATAAAGTACAAATATATTGGGCCAAATTCAGAGAGGATCTGTAGTTGGATCCCCTCTCAGTAAATAATCCCCCTTACCTCAGTTAGGCTCTCCTAGACATACTAAAACTCCGTCTACCTATGTGTAAGTGGTTTCTCATAAATGTAACTGTAGTGAGCAGGGTTGGCCTCTCACTGACCCTGAGGAAGAATAACCCCCCTCTGAGCCCAGGTGGGCTGAGCCAGAGCCTGCCCATTTAAGTCCACAGAGGCCTGGGGAAGTATAAAAAGTAAGTATAAAAAGGAAGTATAAAAGCTAGGCCCAGAAGCTCAGTAGGGGGCCAGCTGTAGGAGGGAGCAGAGGCCGACCCTGAAGATACTGAGGAGCTGGCTGAGGTGGACAATTGGCCCAGGCCACCAGGCCCAGACCGTGAGGAGGAGACCCTTTTCTCCCTATGCCTAAACTTGGACTATACAGATCCTGTGAACCTGCCACTGCCTGAGAGCTAGGTACAAACTGAAGGGGAGTCTGGAAGTGGCCCAGGGGAAGCAGAGGATGGTCAGGTGGACCTAATCACCCTTTAAAGTGTGTCAGCATGCTTCAGAATGGATTCCCTGCAGACCCTGGTGGACGCCAAGGCTGCCACTGCTAGGGCCCTGGGTCAGGATGCGGTGGAGTAGGGAGGGCCCGTGTCCCCCCCCCCCCCCCCGTCACCTCCATATTGGGTGGCAGTCTCCCCCTTCCCACTTGTGTTGTGAAAGTTGTTTGTTTGCCTGCCCCGTCCTGAACTAGGACCTGGCCACCATTTGACTTTGGGGAACTGTTTGTTGGCCTGCACTGCCCTGAATCAGGGCCTGGGCTGCCATTTTGACTTTGGGAACTGTTTTGGTTGCCTGTCCTGCCCCGAACCAGGAGCTGGGCTGCCATTTGACTTTGAGAGCTGTTTATTTCCTGGCCTGCCTTCAGGCCCTTGGTCTTACAGGGGCCACTGGATTAGGAAGTACAGGCCCAAGCACTGGGCAGGAGCTCAGGACTGAGTGAGAATGCTTACATTAACCTACACACCAAGGGTTTGATCTAAATGCAACTGAAGTAAAGGGAAAGACTCTAATGTCAACAGGCTTTAGGCCAGGCCAAGTCCTTAAGGATCTAAAATGTGAACACAGCCTCCCTACTTTAACTTACACCTGCTTATGTACTTCTTTTTTGTTCTTCAGGTTGCACTTATGTCTAAGGCCATGTCTTCATTATGTGGAAGATCAGAGCTGCTACGGTTAATCTTCCAAGGTTCAATTAGGGTGTCTAGTGAAGACTCGCTGAATCGAACTTAAAGGGCTCCCCTATTGGTGTCAGTACTCCTGTTCCTCATGAGAAGTAAGGGAAGCCGACAGGAGTGTTTGCTCCCATTGACCTCCAGCTGTATGAACGGCATGGAAATGTGATTTAAGATATGTCAACTCCAGCTATGTTAATCACATTACATATCTTAATTCAACCTTCTGCTGTAGTGTAGACCAGGTATAAGAGTTTAATTTGCATCCTTTACATATCCATTCTCATTTTAACCCAGAATGGTAAAGAAGGAAAAAGCATATCTGTAATGGATTTTTGAGTCCATAAAAATATGTAGAAAAGAAGAACAAACAAAACTTGTGCAGAATACACAAATAGACTAAACTAAAAAGCATGTAGTGATCAGTGTAGACAGCACCTCCACCAACAGGTGATGATGCATCTTTATCTTAATGCTAAATTGTCTTTTGTTTTGATATCATGTTGCCGTATCTAATTGAGGGTGGTGGGTTGAGGAAGTTTGAGGCCTATCTGTGTATGCTGGAATGAGTGCTTGCAGAGTTCCATAAATACATAGGAGTGAGCATTACAACTGGTTGCAGCAACTTCAAGATGATAAGAGCACTTTTATTTGAAGAAAAGAGTGCTGATCATGCAGATGAGATTGAAATCTATGAGTACTTGGCAGACATTGAACAGTTGTTCTCTACGAGAGAATGACCTGAAAAATTAGCGTGGTCTCTAGCAGTGCTTTTGGATTGTGTGTACAAAGTCTTTTAACAGCAGTTTTCCAGTGCAGCTCATGGACCTTATAGATAGTTACACAAATATTTATGTAACCACAATGAAGGGCCTTTTTGAAATATCAGGGGGAATGGCAATCCAGGAGGTGGCAGGAAGGGAAATGCCAGCATTGTTACTTGTGTGCATTGAGAAGATAGTTTGATAGCGTTTTTTCCTTGCACCTTCCAGCCCAGGAGATAGTTTAAATAAAGCAGAACCCGTGCCAAATCTGGAATAAGCAACGCTGAGAGGGGGCCTACGTGTAATCCAAGCCATGAAAAAATCCTGTGTGAAAAGTCAATTTATAAATGATTTAACCACTGCTGGTGGGGGAAGATAACATACTCGATAAACTTATAGGCAGACCAGATTGTATGTAGAGTTCAAGATGTAGAAGAAGAAACTGGTGTTTCCTTTAGGGACCAACTGTCAATGCCCAGGCCAAGTGTGGTTCTTTATACCAGATGCAGCACTTAAATAAATGATTGCTAATGATGTGGCTAAAAAAGTTGAGTTCAGACATCCTGTGGGTCAGATAAGAGAGGTTGTTTCCTGAGCTTGTCCCAGACCAGATAACCTTTTGCAGGCAATGGCAGACGCAAAGGTCAGTGGAGATAGAATTGTCTAAGCAGAGGGAAGAGATGGGGAAAGCAGAAGTAGGGTTGTTATCAACATCCAGCATAATGACCTATTTGAAGAGCTGCCCAGATATCCATTACTGTGTCTGGAGAAACTGACAGCTGGAAAATCACACCGCTGTCAGATGCAGGATCTAAGATATGTCCAAGACAAGGAGAACAACCAGTGCTAAAATGAAAGAAAAAGTGTGCTGCAAGAATTAATTTGGTAACTATCAATCATCAGCCATGGCAAACAGCAGGAGACATTCAGTTTCCACCCTTTTTAGTTCTGCTGACCAATATTTCTAGTGCTGTTGTATTTGGAGTGGATTTCACAGGAGGGCATCAGAAGGACTTCAAGATTTTAATAGAATGAACGTGTTTCTGGACAATATTCAGATGCCCCTGCAGGATATGAGTCGGAGGAAGTGTGGACTCCAGGGGTGTGGCTAGACTACAGGGTTTTGTCGACAAAAGTGGACTTTTGTCGACAAAACTATACCTGCGTCTACACTACCGCCGAGTTCTGTTGACAGTAAGTCGACAGAACGCGGCAGTTTTGTCGACGGCGGTAAACCTCATTCTACAAGGAATAACACCTTTGTCGACAGGGTTCTGTCGACAAAAGGTAAGTGTGGACGCAGGGAAGAATTTATGTCGACATTAAAGGCCTCCAGGAAGAAGCCCTGGTGGACACTCCTGCCACAGCTTTAAACTCTATTGTTCCTGCCTGCAGCCATCTTTAAAAGGCACAGGCACCCAGGATTACCATTCTGGCAGCAAGCCAGCTACAGCCAGGACCCTGAGACTGCGCAGCTCTGTCCGGTCAGGAAACTCGGAGCCATGTCCTAGGGACAAGCCCCCCAAGACCTCCCTGGCCCTTCCAGGGACACATCCCCTCAGGAAGCCAGAAGCACCAAACGCCGGGCACCCTCCTGGTCTGGGCCTGAGATAAAAACCCTCTTGGAGCTGTGGTCTGAGGAGGAGGCTCTTCAGCTCCCACAGTCCAGGCACAGGAACATGGACATCTATGCCAGACTGGCTGATGGCCTGGCAAGGAAAGGCTACCACCCCTGCACCATACCCCAGGCCAGAGCCAAGGTGAAGGAGCTGTGGCAGGGGTACGTCAGGGATCATGAGTGCAGCTCCCGCTCTGGGGAAATGGCACACTACTGTGCCTACTATGAGGACATGGACCAGATCCCTGCCTCCCGAGAAGCTTGTGGAGTCTGGCTTAGAGACCCCTGTGCAGCAGCGGCCGCAACTCCAGGCAGACGACCAGGAGCTCCAAGAGAAGGAGGAAGACAGCACCAGGAGCACCCAGGAGCCAGACTCCCTCACTCAGGAGGCCTCCCAGACAACTTTGGACATTAGGGAGGGAACATTAGGTGAGTACTATGAGGGTCCAACGCACACAGGGCAGGGCAGGCGGGAGCAAAGTGGATGGTGCAGTGGTGTGACATGTCATGCTGATCACAGCCTGGGGAGGGGCACACCCATGGCCGCCCTCAGGGAGGGCTCTCCTACCTCTGCACCTGCATGGCTGCGAGGCACCACCTGCTCCTGCAGGCAGTGATGCCAGGTGCAGGCATGGGTTCAGGACGCTGGGATTGCCACACAGCTTCAGGCCTCTCAGCAACTTGCGGGAACCCCAACTGTGGCCTGATATTTGTCTGTGCTGCTTGGCCACGGGGGGTGTGTGTGTGTGTGTGGGGGGGGGGGCAGGATGGTGGCCTGCACACCTTCTGGGCTCCAGGGAGGCTGTGGTTGCTGGCCCGGCCACACCACGCCTTACTGAGACCCACGTGAACATCCACTGACCCCAGGACAGGCACTGACTGCTGAAAAGAAGGAGGGCATACCCTCTCAGGGAAAGTGTGAGCGGCATGACTGACGACTTTTCCCTCTTGTCCTCCACAGCCAGGCCAGCTGACCAGGAGGGGGAAGCCACACCTGCCCCACCTCCCAGACGGCTGCAGGGAACCCATCGGCACTGGTGCATGTATTTGGACCTGGTGCGACAGCACAACTCGGTCCTGCAAGGGATGCAGGACGCAATGAACTGAAGGATGGAGGCGGAGGCAGAGGCAGAGTGGCGCAGGCGCTTGCTGGAGGAATTTGCTCAGTAGCACACTGAGATTTGCGCTGCTATGGGGGAGGCCATGGCCTTCCCCGGTCCTGTGCCTGGTCCTATTCCTCCTGCTCAGCATGCCCTCCCCTCAACCCTTGCCCCACCCCCCAGCCCCTACCATCCCAGACCCAGGTACAACCCCACCTTCTGCCCAGCCCCCCTACTATCCCAGCCTGCATGTGCGGCCGTGTGCAAGAAGGTCTCCGCAGCCAAAGTGCCAGGGGCTCTTCATCAAGGCAGCACCCTCAGCCCTGAGCCTCCCCCTTCCAGGTTGACATTCCCCCTTCCCACCTGTGAGAGTCACTTAGGGAAGCACTTTACTTTGTTTACAAACACTTTATTTTTCTGAACAAAAGAGTATTTTAGTTTTTCAAAAAACCAACAGTGAAATAAACTGTAAACATTTTTTCACCAATACCTGTCTCTGTTCTCAGTGTGTGATGAATGAATACAATGTGTGAATGTGGGGTTGGGAGAGGCTTTGGGCAATCCCACATTTGGAAGGGCCCAGGGAAAATCATCAGCCTCCTTGGGAGAATTGCTCCCTCAGGGCTTCTCGAATGCGCAAGCCCACGGCCGTATTAAGGCATGGGCTAGCTGGGCAGCTGCCCGGGGAGCCAATCTATGGGGGGTGCCTGATGGCAGCTGTAAGGGGTGCGCAGCGCCCTTTACAGCTGCCATCAGGCGCTGCGTGCCCGGCTCCTGGATCGCGGGCTGCAGCAGCTACTAGCGGCCACCCTGCAGCGGCCGCCCGGGGGGGGCCGAGTTAACCCCCGCAGTGCCGGCCAGCAGCGCCCTTCCCCCCGTGGCCGCGGGGCCCTGCACGGCCAGGTTCGGCCCGCCCTGGGTGGCCCCGGGCTATGCGCCAGCAGCGGTAGCCAGGCTGGGCCGGGCCGGGAACGTACGTCCTGCCACCGCCAACTCCATGCACCCTCCCTCACATGCTGAGCGGGGGCGGGGCCGTCCATGCGCCCTGTCCCTTGCGCCGGCGTGGGGGGCGGGGCCGCGCATGCGCCCTCCCCCATGCGCTGGTGTGGGGGCGGGGCCGTGCATGCGCCCTCCCCCAACCTGGGGCACAATTAACCTATCTGCCCGGGGTGCTGGAATGGCTCAGTCTGGCTCTGCGCAAGCCCAGCTGGTGGGCTTGCTGGATGGCAGCTGTCCGGGGCTGCTCAAAGTGCCTCCCCTCCACATCAACCCATGTCCCCCATGCAGGGAGGAAGGCCTCCTCTTTCCTCTCCACTAGGTTGTGCAGCACACAGCAAGCAGCAACCACATCGGGGATGTTGTGTTCCCCCATGTCCAGCCGAGTGAGCAGGCACACTCCACCTGGAAGCAAGCCCGATTCAGGCAGGAGTTAAACAGTTCCCTGCTCGCATCCAGGTGGCCAGGACATAAGGGGATATGCCGCGTTGGCCAAGATCCACGTAGGCATCTGCACATCCCTGACTGCATAGTTCCTTTCTGGGAAAAATGCCCCAGCCTGCAGCCTGTGGTACAGGTAGGAGTTCCGGAATATGCGGGCATCATGTACCCGGCTTGACCACCCAACACAAATATCTGTGAATTGTCCCCGGTGGTCGATCAGGACCTGCAGCACCATGGAAAAGTAGCCCTTTCTATTAATATACTATGCTGCTCGATGGGGTGGTGCGTGGATCGGGATATGAGTCCCGTCGAGTGCTGCACCGCAGTTCAGAAAATCCAGCCCCGCAAATCCAGCCAAGATGGTATGCAGGTCTCTTAGGTGGACAGTCCTGTGAAGCAGCTCTGAATTGATGGCCGTCACCACCTGCAGAAAGGGACAAATACAAACACATAACAGGACATTAGAGGAGTTGCATGAGCTGATGAGAGGTGCTCCCCCACCCCTCCCCTCCTAGACCCCACAGCCCCCCCTCAAGCAACCCCCCCTTTGTGTCCCCCGCACCAGCACAGGGTGAGGCCAGGCAGGCTTCTACCACTCCCACCCCAACCCCCATTCCCCGTGCCCGGTCCTGACCATCTCCCTTATCTGCCCACCCCCGCCCTCATGGACTGTCCCCTGAGAGTGACTTATGTCCATGAAGACAGCCCTGACACTAGACCTCGCCATGCCAAACTGATGTCCCACGGAGTGGTAGCTGTTGGGGGTGGCCAGCTTCTACAGAGCAATAGCAACGCACTTCTCCAGGGAGATGGCAGCCTGCAAGCGGGTGTCCTGGCATTGTAGGGCAGGGCAAGCCAGGCACAGAGCTCCTGGAAGGTGGACTTCCGCATCCAGAGGTTTCGGAGCCACTGGTCATCATCCCACTGCTGCATAAGAAGTCGGAACTGGTGTCCAGCCTCCAAACTCATCTCTCCAGGAATAAGTTCAGGAGCAAGGTCAGTGGGGCTGCAGCCTGAGTGAGGGGCTCAAAGCTGGGCTCTGAATCCAGCTCTGCCGCAAACATCATGATGCTTTCATAAAGATGCAGCAGAACTTCCATCATCACAGTATGGGACCATACTGAAAATAAACTGCTGTGGTGTCTGAGGAAGCAGGGCAACCAGAGAAAAAACTGCAGCAGCTTTGCTTTCCCTCTAGGAGGTAGGCAAGCCAGAAGCAGGAACAGAGCAACGGCTGTCCAGGATGATCCCTTTAAGCACGCATCTCTGCAACGAGCATGCAACAGTGCCTGGACTTTAAAGCTGCCCCTGTGACCTGCCAGAATCACTTCCGGGTGCCTTCTTTTGTTGACAGAGCGACCAGCAGCCTGGATGCTCTTTGTTGACAAAGTGGATCGACAGTATCTGTTGACAAAGCCTCTGTCGACAAAAGCCTGTAGTCGAGACGTACTCTAGGATGTAACAAAGAGGGTCTCAGATACATCTTCCTTCCTATAGGATGAGATAAGAATTGCTTCTTGGGGTGGCTGGGAATCAAGTTGTGGTCAGTCAGGTCACTATGCAGTAATAACCCTAAAGATAAAGGAGAGCTGTGGTGAACCTGTGGGAGTGTTTAAAGCTACAAATATCCACTCAGGATTGTTGTTCAGTAGAACTCAGCTTCAAGCTGGGGGTAAGGAGAATTCTGGATTACAGTAATTAATTTGACAGATCAGGATGTGCAGCTAGTGAAAAATCAGACCATAGAGATAGTGTCTAGTATAGCTTGTGTACCAAAGCCTCAACAGTAAAAATTCCGGGAGTTGGCTTAATAGAAGCATTCAGACAGCAATGAAAGAAGTGATTAAAATGGCTGCTCTTATGATATGCCGGTATGTTTTCCAGGATTACTGAAAAGAGCTTGTGAAATATGATCAGCTGCAACTGTACGTAAGCCAGGGTGTGTTCCTGTGAGGCAGCCCCATGTTGGTTGCACTGATGTATCAGGACACAGGGAAAGAGAAGTTAAATCCCATGCTAGAGGATTGCCTGACTGAGCAATCTACATCCCTGATTATAATTGCAAAAAAAGCTCAATGGGGACTTGAGGAGACTTAATTCACAGACAGTTCAAGATTCATTTTCTCACATAGCAGACACTAGTGTATAATGCCAGGAGCAATATGTTTTAATAATTTGTATTTGGCATCTGGATACCATCAGCCTGAAGTGGCACCTCAGGGCTGTTGAGAAAAAAGCCACCTTTTGAGATTCCCTCTGGGCTGTTTCAATTCCTCAGCATGCTTTTCAGATTTACAAATGCACCAGCGACATTTCAGAGGGCAGTAAAGTGATCTAGTCCAAGTTATGAGAACTGAAGACAACCTAATATATTTGGATAGCTTCATTTGTTTCCATAAAATATGGGAGGAACAGCTGGTAGAATGGAAGAGATTCTGAAGTTTCTTACGGAGTCAGGATTTAAACATGCTGGATACAAATGCCAGCTGCAAGGAGTTGCATTACCTTCCAAGGACACAGCCAGTGAGGGTGGGTTGGGGTGCCAACCTCATAACTTTATTTAAAAAGGGCTGGAAGTTTTCTACAAACCTGGAGAAGGTTGACAAGTCCCTGCAGATTATAGAGGAGATTTGGAAGAAGTTTCACAGAGTAGGCAGTGCCATTGTACCAGATGATAGAGTGATTTTGCTTGGACAGGAGAATACCAAACCAAAAATTCACAGCATTTTAGTGACTGAAGAAAGTTCTTTTAAACCATGCTGTACTTAAATTCCTGCTCCAACTCATCTCTTCATTTCACCTGTGATGCCTCAATGGTTGCTGTCAGATTTGCATTTGACCAGATTGATGAGGTTGGTTGGTTCAGACTGGTGGTTATCGGCAGTTGCACATTAAATTAGAGGGATACTAGTTATTTACTAGTGAAGTGGAGTGCCTGGCTATTGTGGAGGTGCTCAAGGCATATTGTCCCCATTTACTAGCTATGGAATTACAGTGTACACAGAGCACAGTGTCCTGTAGTAGCTTCTTATGAAACAACTCAGAAGGATGCCTGTGTAGATGGAGTCACAAACAGGTTGAATATACAGTTACAGCATGAATCTTTGAAATGAAGATTATCCATTGATCTGATTACCAGTTTGTTGGTGTATGAAAGTAACAGAGTTGTCTTGCCAGGAAGCTCACAGAGAACAGCACTATAATGTCTTCATTGTAATGAAGCAGCTGGCCACATGGGGTATGGAAAGGCCCTGAGCCAGGTATCCAACAGATCATTTGGTGGAGCAGGGCAGCAGATGTTAAGAACTGGGTACTTTTCTTTCTTGCCAGGTAAGACAGCAAAATGGTAAGACAGCAAAACATCAGCAAGGAAAGACAGAACTTCTTTAAGGGAAAGGCTCCAGTCTAGTAAGCCCCAGGAGTTCATACAGATTGACTTGAAAGGTCTAACTTCAGAACCATGAACTGGAAACTGATATTTGCAGGTAACATATGGCACCTTCTCAAAGAATGTGGAGGCTCTTCCAAACATTGATGAAACCTTTAGTAGTGCAGTTTGGCCCACCTACCTGCTTCTGTAATGGTCATGGGAATGAATCTGAATAATGGCCGTTACATAAAGCTTTCCAACAACTCCAGATAACAAAGGTAACAATCAGTGTTGTGTAATGGAAGAGTGGAGAGTAAACCATTAGCTGTATGTCTGGGGCTGTCATGGTCATGAGGGATCACCAGCAGCCTGGGGACGAAGGGGTTAACTGTACCTAGCCAGATAACAGTAGCCAATAGAAATGCAGGTAGGGATTTCAAACTGAGAGAAAGGAATTTTGGGGTTTCCCCTCCTTTGTCTCTGGCCAGTTTGTTCTAGATACTGAGGGAGACAGAAGACATGTCTCTCTCCAAGAAAAATACTCTTCATAATGTGTAAGTAGGGTAAAGTTTAGATAAATCCTTTAGGTTTTATTGTTTTCTGTTGTGGGACTTTGGATCTGATGTCTGTGCTGTTAGAAATGGGTTTTCCTCTCTTTTGTAACTAAGTTTTGGCTCATGGGAGTCCCCATGAGCATATTAATTGATGACTTTTTCCATCTAGTCATTATGCTTGCAACAGGAGTATTGTTTTGATAATAAAAGTTCTTTCTTTTCTTATTTACCTGGTATTGGTTCAGTTCTGTATCCTGGAAAATCTGTCTGTGGATATCTGCATGCCTCTGACTAGAAGGCAGCAACCACAGACTGTAGTTAATATTTTCTCTTTCTTTTTCAAGCTTTTTGGAGAAAAGAGCTTGGGGTGCCCTGGGGTTGGTTTCAACTGTCCACCCCTGTTTGTGGGTTCAAAAGCACTTGATGGTGGCAGTGGATTTTTTTATCCCCAAAATCTAGGTTTTTAGGATTTGGGGGGGAAGTTTTATACCAAAGCCTGGAGAGATAAGGTTTTGGGGTACTTTTGCGGGCCCCCACTTCTGCATTTATCATTTATCTGCTGGGGAATCAGCCTTGACAGGAGCCTAAGGGTATGTCTGCATGAACATCTAATTTGTGGCAAGCCCCATTTCAAAGCGAACTAGATCAAAGTCCATTACCTTCCAATAATGCAGTTCAGCAGGGTCCACACATTTGGTCCACACATACTATTATTCCACAGCAGGCTACTGTGGCATAGACTCACACTCCAGCTTGAAACAAAATAATTGGTCACATACACAAAACCTTTAGACCAATAAAACTGATCCAAGCTTTGAAGACATTGTTTGCCACTCAGCTACTCATTACTCTCCCTCTTAGATTATTTTTTGACTTGGCAAACTTATACTTCTATATAACCTGAAGGCAGAAAGAACTGGCAGGACCCCCTGAACCTACACAAGTTGGAGAAATGGTAAACTGTGGAACAGATGAGTGGGAAGTGAGAATGCCTGGCAAGATGGCAGGAAAAAAGGAGAACTATGTGGTGTGGCTATGCAGCTAGAAAAAGGAGCCTGGAAAAAAATCCCAATTTCAAGCCCTTTCTGGAGGGCACCTTACACAGATTCATTGAAAGAAAGGGGAGGACAAACACTGAGGGGACAACCACCATCTCAGAGAGTTCCAGAGGAAGATTTGGAAGAACCCCATCAGGCTTCTGTGGTGTGTAATAAAAGATCAGTTTTAGAGAAGAAATTGCTGATATGTCATAGAATCATATGGTTTGAAATGACCTCAGGAGGTCATAGAGTCCAATCCCTTGCTAAAAGTAGGACCAACCCCAACTAAATCATCCTAGCTACAGCTTTGTCAAGCCAGAACTTAAAAACCTCTAGGGATGGAGATTCCACCACCTCACTAGGTAACCCATTCCAGTGCTTCACCACCCTCCTAGTGAAATAGTTTTTCCTAATATCCAATCGAGACCTCCCCCACTGCAACTTGAGACCATTGCTCCTTGTTCTGCCATCTGTCACTACTGAGAACAGCCTCTCTGCATCCTCTTTGGAACCTCCCTTCAGGTAGTTAAAGGCTACTATCAAATCTCCCCTCATTCTTCCCTTCTGTAGACTAAACAAGCCCAAATCCCTCAGCCTCTCCTTGTAAGTCATGTGCTCCAGCCCCGCAGTCATTTTGGTTGCTGTCTGCTGGACTTTCTCCAGAGTCCAAATCTTTTTTGTAATGGGGAGCCCAGAATTGGACACAATACTCCAGATGTGGCCTCACCAGTGCCAGATAAAGTTGAATAATCACTTTTCTAGATCTGCTGGCAATGCTCCTCCTAATGCACCTTAATATGCCATTAGCCTTCTTGGCTACAATGACACACTGTTGACTCATATCCAGTGTCCCATCCACTGTAATCCACAGGTCTTTTCTGCTGAATTACTGCTTAGCCAGTCGGTCCCCAGCCTGTAACAGTGCTTGGGATTCTTCTATTCTGGCTATGTCTACACGACAGAGTTTTTGTGGAAAAATGGCAGTTTTTCTGCAAAACTCGTGGAGTGTCGACACCTCAAGTGTGTTTTTGCAAGTAAATCAAAAGATCAGAGGGGATTTTGTGCAATTGGTAATTCTCATTCTATGAGGAAGAACGCCTTTTTGTGCAAGAGCTCTTGCGCAAAAAGGCGTTGTGGATGGGGAAGAGAGGTTTTTTTTGCGCAAGAAAAGGGAAGAGGAAAAAGCACAGGTGCCTTTGTGGCCATTCTGTCCATAGCAATCACTGCTTACTTATAAGAGAGCATCCAGGCAGTCTGGATGCTCTCTCGTGCAAAAACGCATCGCTTTTTCAATGCGTTTTTGCAGTGTAGATGCTCTCTTGCGCAAGAAGTTTTTGCGGAAGATCTCTTCCAACAAAAGCTTCTTGCTCAATCCTCCAATTTGTCTAGGTCACTCTGAATTTGTCCTATTTTTACCCTCCAATGTATCTACCTCTCCCCCCAGCTTAGTATCATCTGCGAACTTGCGGAGGGTGTAATCCATCCCCTCATCCAGTTCTTAGGATCTTGTTGCACTGCAATTCTTGTCCATCTGTCCATAAGAGACAGACCTAATCCAGAGGATATGAATCATGCACTTGCTCATGATCTATACCCAATCTGAGTGATGCCTCTCCCTGACTGAATATAGAAATAGAGCAAGCAGAGCAACGCAAACTGTGTGAGTGCCAGGATACATGGATTCCTCGGATTTAAAATGTTAAATGTTTTGTTACTGTTTTTGAAGTCGTCTTAAACTAAAGGGGAGAAAATTGTAAGAATATGTGTAGATGGGACCTTCATCACTAAGTGATGTCATATCTTTATTTTAGTGCTAACCTCTTGTACTTTTTGGAGATTATGTTGTATCTGATTGGGGGGATTGGTGGGAAACGTGAGTCCTGGCTATGCGCTGAAGTTGTTACTTGCAGTGTCCCCAAAAAATCCTTTGATATCTATAAGGAAGTGTTATAGTATACCACAATCAAGAGCTGTGCACAATACTCATCTTGATGTCTGAAGCATTCCAAATTATCCCATTTTATTAGTTTTTACAGTCCCAACCAAAGAGTTTTTGGGGTCCAAGGTGACATGCTGTGTTTGGCTGTGCTGCGCAGCTGGGCAGCTCCCAGACAGGGCAGTGAGCGAGTGGCTGGGCAGGCAGGCGCTGGGCAGTGTGGGGCACTGGGCAGTGCTGGGCAGGCAGGCACCGGGAAGTGTGGGACCCAAGATCACCGCCTTGCTCACCTTGCCCTAAAGCCCGACCTGAGTTTGTAGGACTAATAATATTGCCTATTTGTACTACCAAGTTTATCATTTAATCATATTCATACTAGTGAATATGTGACCCAATCAAGTTCAGGGTCACATTTTGCAAGTTGTCATATATTTTCACACATATGGGATCCCTGCCCTGTTTACTATCTATGAAAAACAACACATAAAGAGTAGGGAAAGAAAGAAACAATCAAATCTACATCACACATTTGCTGTTTTGTTGATATTATAAATAGCTGAGATAGTTGACATTTCCTTTATCTGTCTCAATTTAGCCACCATTAACTTACAGATATTGCTGCAGAGTAACAGAAATACAACAAAATCTTCTGAGTGGTTCTGGGTTTGTTTGTTTTTTCTCCAGAGGTGGAGATTTTAACAGTTTTATCTTAGGATCTGAGATTCTAGCAGGGCCAACATTTATTATTACCATACTGTTTTATAAAGGACACAGCACTCTGAGAATCTGTTTTGTTGTTTTGGCACAGCAGAGGCCTAATGTCAATCAGATTAATGAGGCCTATACTCTGTGAGCCTATTTTCCTGTTTAGTCTCCTCACTTACAGCCTAGTAGATGACTTTTTTCATCAGTATTTAAGATTTTAAGAAGTGCCACATTTATTGTTGTAGGTATGTGATTTTATAAGGGAAACACGGCACCCACCATCCCCCAGGAAATTTCAGCTTTCTCCTCTATCCTGTTATTGTATCAGAAGCATTATTTGCACATTGAAGAGAGTTAAAAGCAGTAATTCTACATTCACAAAAGGAAAAGGCCTTTCTAAAAGCAGCCATACAGTCTATGGACTCTTCCATGTCCAGGTATCTTTCTCTGGACCAGTCCTCTACTAAGTAGGCAGTTTTCCCCTACAGAGCTGAGAAAACTCCTACCCCCTAAATTTAGTTCAAGTTTGCTAGCTGTACACAGACCTCCTGCATCAAGAGTAAAATTCTGACACAGTTAAAGCTCTTATATAAAGAAATAGTAAATGATCATAAACTTTTGCGTTTTGTTTACAGTTCACTCTTAATTCAAAGAACCTGTTTTCTAATGCTGGTTTATTTCTGATACCCAGTGAGTTAATTATGGTTTCCGACTAGCACATTGAAAAGTTGATGGTACCTATCCCCCTTCCCTCAATCTCCAGTAACACTTATTGGCTGTGCTTTACAATCTCTTCACTGACAAATTGGTAAAAATGTTTAGTATTAAACCTAAAATGCAATCTTCATTTAATTTCAATTTAGTTATATTAAAATGCAGGCAATTCTTTATGTGATTTTCTAAAATGGAAAAAAGTAAGTGTTGCATCTCAGTAACTGCACACAACAAAACAATCGATGCAAGTGTGATGGAGTAAACACTCAGTAAAGAAATAATTTTAAACTTCCAAGTGTTTATTATAAATAATGGTGAGAAAAATATCTGAAAAATGATGTAAAATCCTTTGAATGTATAATTTGTTATTCTAACAGTTTAAATTTTGGAAGCATGCAGAAGCATGTTAAGTGAAATGGAACGACAAGATGCATTGAAGGGGAAAGACTGTGAAGAACAATTGCTTAAAAATAGAAGGACCTTTAAGTGAGAACCAACATAAAGGTGGTTAATTGTTTTTGTTTCTGCCCTGCAGCATCAAACTTGTCATTACCCCTTTAAGATAAATTCTAAGCAAATTGTCAAGTACATACAAGTGGCAAATGTAATTTTATTTGCTAAAAGGGGCTGGCTTTGGTAAACAAATATATTCATTCAATGCATCATTAATTCTAAAGAACAGTGATGGATTCTAGCCATGACAGAATAAAATTCTACTCGGAAAGGGAGCTGATCATGGCCAAAAAAAAATAGATTGTCTGATCATTTAGAACTCATTATTCAAGATAGAGTCCATTCTTAAATACTGATAGGAGTGGTGAAAGAGATAGGTGCACACTGATATATAGTATTATTTAGCAGCAACTAGGAGTCCTGACTAAGATTGGATCCCTGTTATGCTGGGCACTGTATTCATACACAGTAAGGGCACATCTGCACAGCAGGGCAAAAGTCAAATTAAGCTATGCAACTTGAGCCATGTCAATTGCGAGGCTTAAGTTGAAATAGTTTAACCCGGCTTGTGGCGCTGTCTACCTAGCAGGAAGTTGAAGGAAGAACACTCTTCCTTTGACTTCCCTTACTTCTTGTAAAATGGAGTCAGAAGTCCTCCAGCTTGCCATTATTTTGAAATAATGGCTTGCTGTGTACACACAATCTTTGTTAGTTAGGAATAACATCAGTTATTCCAAAATAACACTGCTGTATAGACATATCCTAAAAGACACTCCTTGTCCTGTTGACTTTACACAGTGTAGCTTGAGGAAAGATTAGTACAGGTTGAACCTCCCGAATCCCACACTCTCAGGTCTGCAACATCTGTGGTCTGGCATGATTTTAGTTAGCTGGTTGTCCACTTGTTATGGGTGTGGCCAAGTTTCCCACAGTCTCATAAAGTTTGTTTACAGCCACCAGTCCTGGCTCTCAGTGTTCTGTGCTGTTATTTAGCTCTAATTTATCCTAAATGTCTTCTAAGAGCCCAGCAAGCAGTGGAAACATTGGTAACACTGCTAGACAATATTCATCTCCCATGGCTCCTCAAATTCTCTGGTGCAGGATCAGTCAGGTCCTGAGGATGCTGGAGTAAACAGGTTCAATCTGTGAAAGGAAGTACTCTCATCCTTATTCTATAGCTTGGAAGCTGAGGCACAGAGAGACAAGGTGTCTTGCCTAACTGTACATAGGAGGTCTGCAACAGAATTGAGAATTAAACCAGCTCATCTCAGTTCTAGTCCAATGCCTTCACCATGATCTAAATAATAGAGCTGCCAAGTGATTGGAAAAATTAATTTCATAATTAATCTTGCTGATAAACAATTAGAGAATACCATATATTTAAATATTTTGATATTTTCTACATTTTCAAATATATTGATTTCTATAACATGGAATACAAAAAGTACAGTGCTCACTTTATATTTACTTTTTAGTACCTTTGCATTGTAAAAAAAACAAAAAGAAAATTATTTTTCAATTCACCTCAAACAAGTACTGTAGTACAGTCTCTTTATCATGAAAGCTGAACTTACAAATGTAGAATTGGGTACAAAACAGCGGCATTCAAAAATAAAACAATGTAAAGCATTAAAGCCACAAGTCTACTGAGGTCTATTTCTTGTTCAGCCAATCACTCAGACAAACAAGTTTCTTTACATTTGCAGAATGTTTACATGTCTCATAAAACATGGCACTGTCATAGCTGGCATAGCAAGATATTTATATGCCAGATGCACTAAAGATTCATGATCCTTCATGCTTCATGCGTCCAGAAGACATGTCCATTATGATGATGGGTTCTGCTTGATCATGACAGTGCAGACCAATGAATGTTCATTTTCATCAGCTGAGTCAGATGTCACCAGCAGAAGATAGATTTTCTTTTTTGTTGGTTCAGGTTCTGTAGTTTCCACATTGGAGAGTTACTCTGTTCAGACTTATGAAAGCATGATCCATACCTCATCCCTTTCAGATTTTGGAAGTCACTTCAGATTCTTAAACCTTGGGTCAACTGCTGTAGCTCTCTTTAGAAATCCAACATTGGTACCTTCTTTGCGTTTTGTCAGATCTGCTATGAACATGTTTTTAAAATGAACAACATGTTCTCAGTCATCATCAGAGATTGCTATAACGTGAAATATATGGTAGAATGAATGTAAAACAGAACAGGAAGCATAAAATTATTTCCCAAAGGGTTTAGTCATAAATTGAATTAACCCATTATTTTTTTAATGAGCGTCATCAGCCTGGAAGCATGTCCTCTGGATCAGTGGCTGATGTATGAAGGGGTATACGAATGCTTAGCATAGCTGACACATGAATAACTTGCAATACTGACGACAAAAATGCCATGCGAATGCCTGTTCTCATTTTCAGGTGACATTGTAAATAAGAAGCAAATACTGGGAACACTAAAACGATATAGTTTGGAGAATTCCTGAAAAGGAATGAGAGCACAGAATCAGAAACCTGAGGCAGTTACAAATTTGAGGCAATTTTTAAAAGAAGGAACAAACAGAATTGACAAGCTTTAGATAAAACAGTGCAGAAAAGAATACAAGATCAATAATTATCCCATCAAAAAGAGCTACTTCAGTGATAAAGAGCTAGCTTGAATATCAAAGGGAGCCTGTGGGAAGTCACAGCTTGAGATGAGATTACTTACAAAGATCAGAAGTATAACTATATTTGTCCACTTACATGGCAGTGATGTAAAAAAAAAAAAGGTTTTAGCATCAGCTAACCAAAGTTAAGTGATGAAATGGGCAGTGGTACAAGTGGAATCCATTTCTTTCTGGTACAGGGAGTGGGTAGTGGCAGAAGCTAAAGTGCGCATGTGTCCTCCTTATGTGACACTCCATGTGACTAATCACAGCCCTGCCCCAAGCAGGAGGTCCTCACCATCCCCATGATCCAATCCCCCCCTTACCTGGGAAGGCTCTGTTCTCCTCCCACTGCACTGGAGACTTCAGAACCACTGCAGTGAAAGGAGCAGAGTGCTGGCAGCAGGCAGCTCCTTCCCTGCAGTTCTACCATCCCAACCCTTCCACACAGCTGCGTCTTCTGGCATCTGTACAGGAGTCCTGCCAGAGGACAGGGCTGAGGGTGGTAAAACCGCACCAGAGGAGCTGCCTGCATTCTTCTCCTTTCCCCACTGTGGTTCCCAGGAGAGGCTCCGCTGCTGCTTGGAGTTCTGCCACCAGCCCAAGGCTCCTGGCCTTGGCTGCTGTCTCCAGCTATAGCTAGGTTGACAACTCTCCTGGACCAGATGTACAGGACACCATTTGCAGCAATGGCATCCAGTCCATATGATTCAGGAGAGTTGGCAACCCGACATGTGACCTCAGCCTGGGGCAGTGACGGGTGCAAACAGACACGGGCACAGCTCAATACCCCCACCTTGAAAATAGTTCCAGTGCTACTGGATGCTATATAACTTGCCTTGTGAAGTATCATGCTTGAACATGAAATGGTACCTCATCTGAGTGGTCAAACATTACACAATCCCATTCTGGTACAGTTTGAGAATGTCAGAGGACTCCAGGGGTATGTCTAGACTACATGGCTCCATCGACGGAGCCATGTAGATGAGCTTTCTAGACATAGGGAAATGAAGCGGTGATTTAAATAATCGCTGCTTCATTTACATCAAAATGGCTGCCGCGCTGTGCCGATCAGCTGTTTGGCGGCACAGCGCGGTAGTCTGGATGCTCCGCAGTGGACAAGGGAAGCCCTTGTCAATCGCCCCGTTATGCCTCGTGGAATGAGGTTTACTGGGGCAGTCAACAAGGGCTTCCCTTGTCGACCGCGGAGCGTCCAGACTACCACGCTGTGCCGCCAAACAGCGGATCGGCACAGCGCGGCAGCCATTTTGATGTAAATGAAGCGGCGATTATTTAAATCGCCACTTCATTTCCCTATGTCTAGAAAGCTCATCTACATGGCTCCCTCGACAGAGCCATGTAGTCTAGACATACCCCAGATGAACTACAGAAATCAAAGAGACAGCTGAAAAACATGATTTTTGGTAGGAAAAATATTTTGTTTTCCATGAGAAAATAATAGTTACAAACATTTTCCAACCAGGTCTAAACAGCAATAAAAACTCAAAATGCAGAAAGAGCAATAGAAGCCTTTTATCTCTGGGCATCAATTCAAATCTGATCCAAGTTGTTAGCAACCAAAATACCACTAACATATACTGGCTGGTTGGTATCCTATTTGAAATGAGCTGGTATTTTCAGGCCCTCCCTGCCAATCTTTTTGCCATTTTGAACTAATTTGTAATACTTTGAATAACAAACATAGAAGCTGACCCACATAAATGGTTTCAAAGGTAATGGATGGATCAAGCAGCCCTTTCTCTGTCCCATTTCCAGCTCTGAAGCAAGACTTGACACAGTAATTCCAAAAAGCTAGAGAATATTTTAAAAGGAAAACAAAAGATTGATACTAAACTGTAAATGTTCAGCACAGTATGTGGTAATCAACTTAATCAGGCACGTCTCATTACTGTTAATGGGAATCAGATGACTAAATCCCAGTGCTAAAAATATACTCTTAAATGGATATTTGCATGATAGTGCCAAACATAGGCACCAGGGTAACATAAATTGCTGTTGAGGAAGTTATAAGCGGTAAAGGCATTTACTGTAGCCCTAGTCTCTGCTAGAGTTTTGTCAATGCCTTCAAAAATTGAGAAGGCACTGTATGATCATTCAGTATAAATTGATTCACAGAATGTTGGACAAGGGTCTAAAGAACAAAACTGTGATGTGTGGGTGTGCATGTCTGCTAAGGCAGTGGAACAGATATGGTTCCACTACAGAATGGAGGAGGGGAATAGTGGCAAGCCCAAGAGAGATTACCGTGACACTTTCTCAGATCAATCAGGACTGCGGGTTACATTGTAACACCCTGGTTCAATGAGATAGAGGTTTACTGCATTTACTTTGATTCACAGATTAATGCGTGGTATGACCCAGCCCTCATTCTCATTTCAAGAGTGTACTCCTGTCACTGGACACTCAGGGCCTGTCTTCACTAGATGGTGGATCAACAATAAATCAGCCTCTGAGTGCTCTCCTGTTGACTCCGGTATTCCACCAGGACAAGAAGAATATAGCTGGAATCATGGAGAGCAGCCACTGCCGACCTTACCACATGGAAGACACCGTGGTAAATGCATCAACTTCAGCTACGCTATTCTCCGCTCCCAAGGGAACAGTCCTTACCCTTAATTTTGTTTGATTCAACTGAGTATCAGTGCAATAGAATAACAAAGTACTGTAATCTATTTATAGTTAAAGCAGAGACAGTGTTTTTTAACAAAGTTAAGATTTTAAGAAAGAGCGAGTAAGATTAATCAAATCAGCAGGTTACAAACACCCCCAAGTATAACCCATTTTCTAAGAGACTAATAGAAGGCCTCTATCCTCTTCTAAGTTTCTTGACCTTGGAGTCTTTCCGCAGAGCTTGCTGGTGAGGATCCAAAACACTCAAAAACCACTTCCCTCTGCCAAGGGAGTTCCTCAGTGAAATGGATAACAGGCTATTGTGCTTCCCTCCCGTGCTATAGTCCAGTAAATCTTTGAAATCCATTCCTGTTGTCTGTACTCCCATGTGCCCTCGCCATGGTGAGTTCATCTCCCCGTGAACTTCATTTTCCTTTTGACTTTACATGCAAATAAATCTTCCTTTGGCTTGGCTTCACAATGCTTAATTTACAGCAGAGTGCGGGCAGATAAAGGATTCCACACCACTTTGACTAGCAAAACATGCTTGTTAATGCTGCCAGGGACACAGATTCTAAACATATTTCAATCAAGACACACAGCATCTTAAATATCTTTCATACGTACACCCCACAGGGCTTAAGAGAATGAGTATGATATGAATTTCCATTAGATGCCTCATGCGATCCTTTCTGGGTAAATACTTTGATAGCAATGTGTTAGGTATAGTGAGTTGTCAGGACAGTTAGGAGTTGCTGTTACAAATCAGTGAACTCTTTGCCAGTTGGCATCAAGGGGTTGTTAGGGTCACCGTTACACATGAGGAATCAGTCCTGCCGATGGCTGTGGAGCAAGTGGGGCAGGACTGAAAGTAGCAGTGAGTCCACAACTGATCTGATCAACAGGCTAAACCTCTTTCAAGAGTATATGGGTATAGAGGGAAGGGACAATGTGGCAGCTCCTTCAGTAAGGACAGCTATCCCGTGTCTTCACAGCAAGCCTGTTATTTTGGGCTCGCTATTCTGAGTGCTTCCTGGTAAACCTCATTCTACAAAGTTTCAGAATAGCACTTTATTTTGAAATTTGGTGCTGGGTAGCTAGTGCCAAATGATGAAATAAGCTATTTCAAAATAGCATCGAAATAGAATACGCAATTTGTGTAGCTTAAATTGCATATCTTATTTTGAGTTACGATGCAGTATAGATGCACCCTTATTTAATAACCTCTCCTAAGCAGCATGTAAACCTCAAAATACATCGGTCTGAGTCAAACTTCCAAGGATATGACGGTGTTCAAATCAGCCAAATCAAGTGGGTGAATTCTTAATAGAGGCTGACATGGATTTGCTGTGAGTTGTGATGTCATTCCAGCTAGCACAGTTTTGGAATGGGAGACTATCACTGACACTGGCAGTGGCCATAATTTTGGAGGTTATTTGGCAAGTGAAATTACACATCCTAATCTTGGATCGAAATCAGGTTTCATTCATCTCTGGGTTCTTTCCCAGAATGACAAGTCCATTTACCATTTTTCTTCCCACAGGTTTGTACAGTTGAAAATACAAAACATGTACTCTATGTCAGGGATATTAATGTTAGGTAGTATTTAATTTAGTAAGTACTGTACCTACTTGGCTTAACTAGCCTCATTTGGAAGGAAGTAGTGGGAGCTACTCATGGATCTAAGATTCAAGCTCCCCAAATTAATGTCTTAAGAAGTTTGGGATATTTAACACCAGGACAAATAAAACAAAGGAAGGAAAAGAAATGAAGAGGAGTGGGTATTAGAAAAGGGGGATGGAGGGAAGGCACAGGAAACTCATAGTTCATTTTATGTGGCCTAAAAAAAGCAAGCACAGTGGCAGCACAAAGGCTGGTTTGTATGAATTGGGCCTGTATTTAGGTGATAGCTGGAAGATAAATATAATGTGGAACTTGGCACAAATGAATAGAAGCCTGCACAGCTTCTGGAATCACATCTCTTTTAGTGTTCATTGTACGGATACAATGGAACTGTTTAAAAGACCAGGATAAATGTGCCCCATAAATTTGGCTATCTTAGACTAAACAAGGAATGGTTTGAACTAAATTATACAAATTAAGTAGAGAACCTATTAAAATAAACACAGAATGTTCTAGTATTGCACTTGAAATGAAATATGGCTCCAGTCACCAGCTATAGGAGTACTCATGTGCCCCATCATGCACGTTTGCATTTGACGGGGGAGGAGGGGAGAGGCAAGGCTGGCACATAAGGCCCATGAGAACTGAGAAACTGCACAGTGGCACAGTCCTTAATTTGCAATGAAAGAGGTGATGGGGCTCAAGCAATAAGGTGCCAGGGCTCAAGCAATTTTTTTTAATTTTCATAACTGACCCAGTAAGCCAAGAGGTGCAGGGGCAAGGAAGTGCCAAGCCTACTCAACCCTGGCAAGCCTTGGCACAAATTAAGCACAGAAATAATTTTAAAAAATCAGCTCTGTGCTCCTGAATAGGATAATTACACCTTCAAAGTGGAAAACCACCAGACTTTGCTAGTTTATCTCTTACTTGTCAACATCTCCTCTTTCCTCCACCGTTTGTTCCTTTGTCTCCCTATTTTAATCCCTCACCCCTTTTAATGGAGGCAGAGTAGCCAGGGCAATGTACTGGCATTCCAGAGACTCGTGTTCTATTCTTAGTCCTAGCAATACCCTGCTGTGTGATCGAAGGCAAGTCTCTTCTCTCTTGACTGTTTTCCTGTCTATGCTTTTCCTATTTAGCCAGTATCTGACTATATGTAAGCATATTACAATGGGATTAGAGCTCTGTTAAAATATCTACAGGTGATATTATAAGGAATAATTGGTGATATTATAAGAAATAATTAATGCTTTTTTACCTGGTTTCCTTATAGTTCTATTTTTGATTATAATCTCTTTTGTTTCTTCATCCCATCTGTTACATCATTTCTCTACCATCTCTTTTCAAATATCCTCTGTTACTGCCTTTGCTCTCTCCTGTCTCTTCATAGCAACTTTGGGTCTTTTCTCTACACTCACTTATTTCTTTCCCCAGATTTTGTGTAGCCTCCTAGCACCTGCCCATGTGTTCTTTCTCCCCCCTGCCCCACCTCGCACTTATCTTAATTCAATAGAGCTGGAAGAAAAAAAAAAGAAGGAAGATTTTCATACAAAAATTGCATTCAGTGTTTTTCATCAAAATTTGAATTTTCAAAGAAAAATGTTATCAACATTTCAAAAACTGATACTTTTCAAGGAGCTCTATTGGACATAGCAGTGAAAGTCTGGCACTGGATTTTCAGCACCGCCTAATGGACTTTGACCAACTCCCACTAAAAGTCTTCATCTACTATATATTTGAGCGAGTTTGTGTATCTGTCTGTGAGTCTGCTGTCTGTCTGTGATTCCATTTGTTCAAGAACTCCTACTAAAAGGTAAGAGCTAGGATCACCAAATTCAGTATGCAGCTTCCTCTTATGATAGCTTAAAGCAAGGTAAGGGTTTGGTTGTGTCAAGACAATGGGATATGCATGGAATGTGATTATTTCTCATTATATGGAAAGGGAGGGGTGTGATAATAGTGAGTTATACTCACAAATGACCACAGAGGGGACCAAGCACTCCAGCCCCAGGGAGCAGCTGCTGGCTAACAGCATGGCCTCTGCCATCCCGGCCTCCCTGGGGAGCACTGCTGGCCAGGTTGCATGCACCCCCCACCTTGGCCATCCATGGGGAGAAGCTGGCAGGCAGGCTGCATTTCTCCCCTCCCCCATCCCAGGGCCAGCCCCATGGAGAAGCCTGCAGGCAGGCTACATGGCCCCCCCCACCCCTGGCCAGCTTTTAGTGAAATCTAGGTTGTGCTGAATCCAGGCTACCATGGTGAAAAAAGCAAATACAAACTCACTCTTTGTTTACATTTATGGCCCCACTCCAGCTTTGTATTGCAGAAGGCAGAGCGCAAAGTGCTTTTATGTTCATCTTTCCTAACATTTCTGTTAAGGCTGCTGTACTAAACCTAAATCCCCATTTTGGTAAAAATTGTAGCAGGCTTGCAAATATTAACATTTTCCTGCCCAACCTTGTCCCTCTGCCTGTAACAGTATCATACTCCCCCCATCTCCCTGTCAGGCTAAAAGCAAAAGACTGCTGCAGTTCAGCTGAGCAGTGGGAGGCAGACAGTGGAGAACCTGTGCAGCAAGGTGTCGTTATTCCCTGCCTGTTGTAAAACATTGAACCGGGTGGTTTAATGCATGCTGATGTTCAGAGGCAGTCTGAAAGGTGAGTGTATTAGGGAGGAGGGGGAAGAGCCAGGGGATCTGCCATTCTGTCAATCCATTGATCGGATCTCCATGGGATTGCTTCATGAGTGTTCCTTCCATCTCTCTGACACCTGTGGAGCTTCCCTTCATTTATTTAGGCTTTACACAGGATGCAAAGATTTAGCCTTTACCGTTAGCTCTGGACAGACTTTTACAAGCTTATCACAGAAAAAGCTTGTACAAAAGCTTATCATATTTTACAGCCGTACTCCTGCACTCTGTTACTCAGACAAACGGCACCGATTTAGAGAATTTAAGGCCAGAAGGGACCATTATGGTTAGCTCGTCTGAACTCCTGGATAATGCAGGCTACAGAATTCCACCCACTAATTCCTGCATCGAGCCCCATAGCTTCTGCTGGAGCTAGAAAATATCTTTTGAAATATCTCCTTCGGTAGTGTGTGGCCTGAACAATGTCTCTGCACTCAGCTGCAAAGGTGAAGCATCTGACTATATCATAGATCACGAGGAAATCTTTATTGTTAGAAACATTCTTTTAGTGTCACTTCAAATCATGTAGAAATGTTAACTTCAGATGTTTGCATTAATCTAATAACAACTTACAAGATTTGTTCTCGCTACATTCAGCGTTTACTGTGACATCTTAGTGCGCTGATAATGAGACTCTTCTCTGTTAATATTGCTTATGAGGGGTGTGCATTGAGTCCTTTTCTGGCAGGGATGTTTATAGTGCATAAACTGAAGGCAGCCAGCAGTATTGCAGGCTATTCTGCAATATCTCTCATTTACGAGAGCCTTTCACAGGTAATCCCATCAAAAAACCATGTCCAGTTTGAAGATCCACAGTGGAAATTGCAAATCATCTGCTCCACGCATCTTTTCTTAATATTCGTAATGAGAAGAGATCTCAAATGAAATTAAAATTCTTTTGTAATTTCATTATCCTGGAAGTGATTTTATAGCCTGCTGAGAATTAAACATTGAAGTACAGCGTAGTGTACAAAATAATTCCTGTTTTCATACATTTTTATGACCCTCAGAGGAGCTGCAGCACAGCTCAGCTCATCATTAGCCTCTGTATTACTTAGCTTTCCAGGCCTTTAATTCAAAATGAAAATTAAACAATATTCATTTTTACCAGAGCAGTTCATCCAGAGCTGGCTAAGAAAGCCATTTTTCACTTTGAAGGGCTCTTACTCAATCCATTTCTAGTTTTTCTAATTGTTTAATCCCCAAAATTGAAAACCCAGAATCCTCTGAAATAAAACATGTCGAGCCCCTATGCACTAATTGCACTGCCAGCCCATTACTGCTGATTTGCACTAGTTAAAAAGCTGTGCTAGGGCGCATAGAAGCATAGCGCCTGAAATGAAATTTGCATGATAGCCGACCCTGATGAATAATTCAGGAGGCTCAGCTAGACTTTCAGGTATTTGTATAAATAAAACATTAGTGTTTTAGGATTATTTAAATAATTCCTTCACTGAATCCTCATGATTAGTACAAACTAGGGGGTTGGTGGACAAAGTTTCTGACCTCTGCTACTGATTAAGAGAGCAAATGCCACCAGGCAGTAGCCTTAGCATGTTCCCTGGATCAATACAACTTAAAGGGAACATGGGCAGAGAGAAAACAACAGATTCTGTATCCTGGTTTACTCCTTCTGCAACACTGTTTCATACAAAGGGGATTATAGTGCACATTGCTGCAGTGTTGGGCAGTTCCCAGTCCCCACTGGATAATGAGCTGATGCCTATGCTCCTGCCTTGGGAGAGGATGTGAGTTTAGGAAGGGTATGTCTACATTGCAGAGGGGTTTTTTTTGAAAAAATGGCTATTTTTCAGAAAAAAAACTTCACTTACATCCACACTGCAATTGTGTTCTTTCAACAAAAAGTCGAAAGAACAGAGGGGTTTTCCCAACAGTGGTAAACCTCTTTCTACGAGGAAGAGTGTCTTTTCCGAAAGAGCTCTTTCAGAAAAAGGAGTGCATGGACGGGAAAGAGGGTTTTCTTTTGAAAGAAGAGGCCTCTAGGAAATAACACCTCTTAAAGCTGCAGGCACCCTGGGCAAGCCTTGTGGCAGGAAGCCGGCCCTGGAGCAGCACCTGACCATGTGGCTTTCCCTGCCACCCTCACTCAGAGCTATGGCCAAACCACAAGCTCCCCAAGACCCTCCTGGCCCTCACAGGGAGCTTGACCAGGGCTCCCAGGACCCACCAAGGGATACCAAGCAGTGGGCACCTTCCTGGTCTGGAGCAGAGATCCTACTCCTCCTTGAGCTGCGGGGGGAGGAGGAAACCCTACAGGATCTCCGCTCCAGACGCTGCAGCGCAGACATATATGGGCGCATGGCAGAGGCCCTGCTGGAGTGGGGACACCCACCCTTGACCTTAGAACAGGTTCACAGTAAAGTCAAGGAGCTCCACCAGGGCTATGCGAGGGCCAGAGAGCACAGCTCACGCTCCGGGGCAGCACCCCACTCCTGCTTGTACTATG
Source organism: Pelochelys cantorii (assembly GCA_032595735.1). Lineage (NCBI taxonomy): Eukaryota > Metazoa > Chordata > Testudines > Trionychidae > Pelochelys > Pelochelys cantorii. The sequence goes on from CM064328.1 coordinate 68,338,525, forward strand.
AGGAGCTGCACCAGATGCTGGGTGGTGGGGAAGCCCTTTCCCCACTCGTGGTGGTCAACTCCGGACTTGACATGCCCATCGTTGCCCCGCCGGAGGTCGAGAAGGAGGAGGAGGATGAGGGGCAGCAGGGTCAGGAGGACAACACGACGACAACAGTGATGCTGTCCCTGGAGCCGGTACCAGTAAGCCTAGATGTGTCACAGGCACCGTCTGACGCTGGGGAGGGATCATCAGGTGAGTGCTCTCAGTTTGTCACACACACAGGACGGGAGAGGCAGGCGCAGAGGGGATGGGATGCGATCGTTGCTCAGCCTGCTTGAGCTGGACATTGTGCTGCAGTCCATGCACGTTGAACCACATGCAACGTCATTGTGTGTCACGCGGCCTCAGCAGGCAGCCCCTGAATGCACCTGGGATCCTGCTCACAGGCTCAGGGGAGGCCACACACAGGACTGGCCCACCAACTGCCATGGCTGGGAGCAGGGTGGCCACAAAGGCACAGGCATGACCCCATACACACCAAGTAGTGCCACACACAGCACACGGGCATGCCTGGCCGTGCGAGACACCACCAGCTCCCGTGGACAGTGCTGCCAAGTGCAGGTGTGTGTGCAGGCCCCAGGGAGGGTCAGGCTGCTCCAGGCCCCTCTGCCGCCCATGGGATCCCACTGTGACTGGACACTTCCCTTGCCTGCTTGTCCATGGGAGCTGGGGGGAAGCAGGCAGCATGATCCCCTGGGCACCTTGGGGACCCTGTCAGGCAGGTCCTTCTGGGCAGCCCACACATGGCCTTGCTCCTGGGACATCCCCCTTCTCTGGCCTGAGGACTGTTGCTCGCTGCTCACAGAGGAGGGCATGGCCTCAGGGACAGTTTCTGCATGGATGACTGACCTCCTCTCCCTCTTTATTCTCCACAGTTGGACCAGCTGTGACTGAGGGGCAAGACACTCCACTGGAGCCAGCCGCCCGACCCCGGGGGGACCCGAAAGCACTCCAAGATCCAGGAAGACCTTATGAGGAAGCATGTGGGCATCCTGCGTGACATGCAGCAGACCCTGGTGCAGAAAGTCTGGGAGTACGCACAGTGGCGGACCTGCATGTGGGACCAGCTTGTGTGGCAGGGCAACCACATATGTGCCATCATACACAAAATGATGGCACACCCAGCCGCTATCCCTGCTCCTGCCTACCACCCTCCTGCTCCCTGCTATGCCCATTCCACCTTCCCCTGCCCCCAAGGGATGCCTCTGCTCCCTCCCCCTGCTATGGACCCTACGCCAGCACCCCTTCCTGCTTACCCCCCTGTGGTTCTAGGATGCACCCAACCCCAAGTTCACCAAAGTCCCCGCACCCACGGTGGCACTTCCAGCTGCCCCCCCCACACCATTCCCAGCCCTGAGTCCCCCCCTCCAGGTTATGAGCCCCCCTCCAGGTTCTCAGCCCCCCCCCAGGTTTTTTTATTGGAAGATAAATACAAAGTTCATTCTGTTGAAATCAAAACAGGTGTATTTATTGACTATTCAGGGAAGGGGGGAAGGGAGGGACTGTGGTGGGAAAATGATATTGGAGCAAGGCCCTGGGGAGAATTACTGGGGTCCCTGCGAGAAACTCTCTCTCAGGGCCTCCTGGATGCACACCTCCAACTGAGGGGCCTGGCAGATGGCAGCTGTTCGCAGCTGCTCGAAGGGTTTCAGCAGGCCTCTGCCTCCCGCTTCCTACCTACAATGTTGTGGAGGACACAACACACCAAGATGACCTCGGGATGTTGTGCTCCCCACGTCGAGGTGGGTCTGGAGGCACCTGAACTGTGCCTTGAGGTGGCCGAATGCGCACTCCACCTGCATCCTCACCCAGTTGAGGTGGGAATTAAATTGGTCCCTGCTGGGGTCCAGGTGGCCGGTGTACGGCTTCATCAGCCACGGCATTAGGGGGGTAGGCTGTGTCCCCCATGATGCACAGTGGCATCTGCATGTCCCTAACTGCAAAGTCATGCTGGGGTAAGAATGTGCCCACGTCCAGCTGGCCTTATATGTGAGAGAGCGTCCAATCAGTGTGGACACTATCTTTTGAAAAAGCAGATCGCTTTTTCATTGTGCTTTTCCTGTGTGGACACGCTCTTTTGGAAGAAGTTTTTCAGGAAGATCTCTTCTGGAAAAGCTTCTTCCGAAAGAAGCCTGCAGTGTAGACGTAGCTGAAGAATAGTCAGTGGGTGGAGTGTGATGCCCTTTAGTGTTTCTAAATTGGAAGATGGTCCTCTGGAGACATTGCCAGCTAGTGCAAGGCTGCCCTCAGGGCTTGAGTAGAATATAGACCCACAAGACAATAGCTATGTCCCTGGTGTCTGTGCAGAAGCTGAATACAGCAGAGAATTCAGCTTAATGTCTCCTCAATTATGATTTCCCCCCTTGTGATTTTTTTTAGTTTTAATATCTATTTTAATTTGTTTGAAACAGGTGAAGCCACTGGAAACCCCCTGGTTCTAGGAACCTGTAGTGTCTGCTGAAACCAGAATTTTCAGTATCAGCCCAGCTGCCCTTGAAATACCCACAGCTCAAGCTGCAGCTCCTCTGAAGGAAATGGCCCGGGAAAACCGGCCATTTTGGAAAAAAAAAAGGTTAATTGTTCTTTCACTCACATTTTCAACTGTGAGCAGCAGAATTAGAACATATTAAATAATACAATAAAATAACCCACTGATTTCTCTCTTCAAAAGTGTCTTCAGTTTGAGCCATGGTTACTTGAGAGCTTTCAAAGGCAGCACACACTTAATTTGATAAGGCCAGAGATGTATGTGTGTGTTGTTAGCAGACACTGGGAGCTTTAGATTCCTAAAGATCATAAACTTCCAGTGGTTGTTAATATTATTAGGCCTGAATGAAAACGAATACAATTGGGAAAAATCCTTTAAAAACACACACAGTGAAAAATCCAAGTAATGTTTAATTAGTTTACAGATTAATTTTTCAATGGGTCATTAAGGGGAAACATGTGACTTGTTCAATGAACTCATGGCAGGCTTTTTGGGCTACCTAAATAACTATTTACAGTGGAGGGAGAGCAGACCTTATGGCAATCAATTGCAATATATAATTGTTCTTACAGTTGAATGAATAATATATAGAGAAACATAAACAAGTAATTGTTGGTATGAAATTTTAGTTTTTACTGATTTGCTAGTGCTTTTTATATAGCATTATTATTTTTATATATACCTACTATAAAATTAGACAAATAACTAGATGAGTTGATGTACCCCCTAGAAGACCTCTCTGTGCCTCCAGGGGTACATATATCCACAGCTGAAAACCCCTGAACCAAAGCATAACAATACTTTGTCGATTTCAAGTCTTTGCAACTCCTTGCTAAAAAAAATTCCATTTAAACCCACCATTTTATTTCTAAATTACTAAACTTTTGGCATTCAGAGGCAAGCTAAAAGAAAGCTGGAGAGTAAAATACAGACAGGTCCCCAATTCAGACAAGTATCGCTATTCAGGAAAGCACTTAAGCAGACACTTAAACTAAAGTCAATGGGATTGAAGCACATGCTTAAACTTAAGCACATGCTTAAGTGTTTAAACATAGATGACTATAAGCATCAGTAGAAGTGATTTCTTGAGCTGGCCTCACTAAGAATATTAACAAAATTGAAAGAAGAAAAGTAGCAATAAATATGAGAAGCCAAAAAAAACCCAAAATAAATTGAATAAATATCAGATAAATAAATAAATAAATAGCAAGATATAGACAGCATGAACAGATTCAGCTATTTTTTAAAGCTGTATAAATCTCTTAACTCATCCTGTTTCAGTTTTAATCTTACTGCATGTGTAGAAAGGCCAACAGAATCTTGACATGTTATAACATGCTCTACAGCCAAAATGCTTCTGAAATAAATGTAGTCAAACTTTACTAATTCTGGGTCACTGAGAACGAAAATGATGCTTAAAATTGTTGATTGGCTCTAGTTTTCAAGATACGCTATTGGGTCAGTATATACGACCCTTGACTTGGGAATGGTGGCGGGTAAGTGAGTTATAAAGGGAAGGGATCTCAATTTAAACCAGAAATGACTAAAATACATCTTTGACTGGATCTATGAATAAATTTTTGACGGGGTTTGGACAGTACTTGCTTTTTAGGCAAAACAATGAATGATGCAATCTGAAGCTGGTATTGCCTCATACATGATATGAATTGCATCATGTTATTCCGAGAAGTCATGGATGATGCAATCATGAGAAGCTTACATTACTCTGCTGAACAAATTGCCCTATATCAGCTCTAGAAATCATACAGTCGTGCTCTCTTATTTGTCAGTGTTTGATTTTGCAAAGGGACATATTTCTGTTTAGCCAAAGTGAGCAGAGATGCCTCGTACTTGTGTGAACAGTGCAGATCACTTCTGCTATGTTTGTGGTGAAGTGACTTTTGCATCAGAAAAGCGCAGGATAACCACTATGGTTAAGAAAGCCTATCACCTTTATTTTGGCCGCAAAATTGGAGATCAGGACAAGAGATGGGCCCCACACATATGCTGCAACACTTGTGCAACAAATCTTCGCCAGTGGTTGAACAGGAAAAGGAAATCTATGCCTTTTGCAGTGCCAATGATTTGGAGAGAGCCAACAGATCATACCAGCAATTGTTACTTCTGCATGGTGCCTCCAGTTGGGAAAGGTGTGTCAAAGAAGAAAAAGTGGACGGTGCATTATCCAAACATTCCATCAGCTATACGCCCAGTACCCCACGGAGAAGGACTGCCGGTTTCTGATGCACCAGAATCATTCTCACTTGAGTCAGACGAGGAAGAGGAAGAGGATGAAACTTCTGGTCCTGAACCATCAATGTCACAGGACCCACATTTTCTCCCATCCTCCTCCTCTGAACCACACCTCATAACATGAACTGAATGACCTTGTCAGGGATTTGGAACTACCCAAGAGTAAGGCAGAGCTGTTGGGCCCAAGACTACAGCAGTGGAATCTCCTGGCAGGTGATGTTAGGGTTTCCATGTTCCGTGACCGTCAAAAGGATCTTGTCCCATTCTTCTTCATGGAAGGTGATCTTATAGCCTGCAACAACATCGATGGTGTGACGGCAGCCCTCAACATCGTTCACGATCCAGATGAGTGGAGACTGTTCATTGATTCATCGAAGACGAGTCTTAAAGCTGTTTTGCTGCATAATGGCAATGTTTTGCCATCAATTCCACTTGGTCATGCAGTCCATATGAAGGAAACCTATGACAACATGAAACAACTTTTGAGGTGCATAAACTATGACCAACATCAGTGTCAGCTTTGTGGCGATTTGAAGGTTGTTGCTCTCTTGCTTGGTCTGCAGACTGGATACACAAAGTACTGCTGTTTTCTCTGCGAATGGGATAGTCGTGCAAGAGATTCCCACTACATCAAGATAGATTGGCCACTCCGACAGTCATTGGAGCCTGGGAGGAAAAGTGTTCAGCATCCACCACTTGTTGAATCAAGGAAGATTTTGTTACTACCCTTACACATCAAGCTGGGTCTGATGAAGAACTTTGTCAAGGCCATGGACAAAACACAAGCAGCTTTCAAGTACCTCCGTGGAAAATTTCCAAGGTTAAGTGAAGCTAAGATAAAGGAAGGTGTCTTTGTTGGTCCTCAGATTCGTGAACTTCTTCGAGATGATGCATTTGACCATGCACTGTGTGGCAAGGAAAAGATGGCACGGAAAGCCTTCCAGTTAGTGGCAATAAATTTTCTCGGAAACAACAAGGCAGACAACTACAGGTTGTTGGTGGAAAACCTCCTCAAGGCATACAAAAGCCTTGGTTGCAACATGTCACTAAAGATACATTTTTTGCACTCTCATCTAGATTTTTTTCCACCGAACTGCGGAGCAGTGAGCGACGAGCACGGCGAGCGATTTCACCAGGACATTGCAACAATGGAGAAACGCTATCAGGGCAAATGGAACCCATCAATGCTTGCAGACTATTGCTGGACAGTGACAAGAGATGCTCCATTTAATGAACACAAGAGACAAGCCAAGAAGCGCCGAGTAGACACTGAATAGGACTAAACTATGTACATAATAGTTTTTTGCCTTTTGTTTCATAATAAATTTTATTTATATAACCCTTTTGCTGATTTTTAAAGTGTTACATAAACAGGACAGGTGAAATATTATCATGTAAAGCAACCATAAACACATGAAAAGACCTAGGTTTACAATTTATGATTAAAACTCTACTATCTACACAATATACATAGACGTAAAATGTAAAAACTTAAATATCTTGGAAACAGTAGCCAATCAGTTGTTTTAATTGTCATATTTGAATTCAGCACATCAAAATACATAATAAATAGCACATTTTATCTCTGAAGCAGACGACTTCTAAAAAATTGTAGACCAGTGTTATAGTTGTTGCTCCTAAATTCCTTTTCTAAAATCATAATGCAGTTGTTTGTTTGGTTACATTCTTGCTATGGAAATAGTTGTTAGGCTATTTATTCACTGGGCTACAGAATCACGATTTTCCTATCATTAAACATGCACAATGCTCATTTGCATCAATGGGCAGTACATTATTTGATTCTGCAAATAATTCCAAACACAACATTAAGTTGTCAGAGTTCTAATTTGCTTGTGCAGAAGAATACGATGAAGTAACCCCCCATCCCCTTATTTTCAGGTTGTTTAAATTATAGTCCCAGGTGCGAAGGACGAACTACTGCCTGATACACCACAATGTAGGTGGGTGAGGAAAGTATGAAGAGAATCAAGGAGTGGGATATGTCTTGGCTCTTCCCCACTTTACTCAGCAGTCTCAGTAGCTGGCCAGGCACACTGAGAGGTAAGCTGCATCAGGAAAAGGGTGAAGTGACTTACTCCACCCCAATGGCATATCTCTGGAGGTTGATCTTCTAGTGTTTGATTTAGTGGGCTGAGGGCAGCCTCTGCCTGCATCCGGTACTCCTCATTCTGTGAGGAGTAAGGGAAGCCAGTGGATGCTGTGGCAGCTCGGCTTAAAGTAAGCCAAATCCAGCTATGCATTTTGTGTAGCTGGATGGCATACTTTAACCCAACCTGCCTGGTCTAGGATAGACTAGGCCCAAAGACTTGTGACTCTGAATTGCAGCTCATACTCTCGTCTGCTCCTGAGGCAGCACAGCTATGAATTGCCCTCTCCCTTACAGTGGAAAGTAAAGTCCACAATACTTTTTTCTGTAATTTACTGTATTTTCAAGTCTGTCAGCACTGTGCTCAGTAGAAAGTATATGCAGGCCTAGGGCCCAAGACAGAAAGAGGAGCCAGTTATTGAGGGGGAAGAAGATCCACACAATTATCTTGGTCATCAACATTGATGAGAAAAGAAACATAGAAAATCTGCTATACAGGTATGAGGGAGTTTATGCTAATTATTTTTAATGGTCAGATGTAATGGGAAGAGAGGCAAATTGGTGTTTACACACACTGCTTTGTCTCTTGTGTAGTCAAATAAGGCAGGAGAGAGGTCTTTCTTGGTATGCCACAGCCCGAATACAAAGAGCAATACTCTTTACAGTACTACAGGAAGGATATTACTGCCTGGGGAAGGGGCAGCAGTAAAGGGCAATAAAAATAGTACTAAGTCTGAATAATCTAAATGATTTTTAAAAGGCTAAGGGAATTGGACTCGTCCTCATTAAAAAAAGAAACTTTGAAATTTGCAGAATAAAATCCTAGCTGCTAGGGATCGAAGAGACCAATTAGGGAATGTAGCCCTTCTCCTTACCCATGTAGAATTAATCCCTCCCTGTGCATTTACTGAAGCTTTGTCCAGCCTAAGTTTAAATGTTGCCACTTCCTTTGGGAGACTATTTTGTTACCTAATATAGCTCTCTCATTGTTAGCACGTTTTTCATGAAATTCATCATGTTTCCCTTTCTTAGTCTTACCTCATCTATCTTGGTTTTATCCCCATCAGCAACTTTCTGTAACCCCTTTATACCCCAAGACTATTGGCTTTTATTTCACCCTTTGATTTGTCATTTAATTAAACTACATTTAATGCTTTCCTAATTATTACTATTTTTTCAATTCCTACTTGAGAAAATCTGCAGGTCTGGTTCCCAGTTCTCCTGGGTAACTGATCTGTTCTCTTGTCACCCAAAATCTCTGGTAAAGTGAGGAATAGCAGCCTGTGAGCCCTATAGCTGGAAGCACCACTGGATGTACTGCAAACAGAGGCACTGACAGGCAGTTCCTATTGTGTTCCTTGAATGGCCCAGGCCCTACTCTTTGTACCTGGCCTCATTTCTGGGCCTGGTGCTTGGCCCCCTGCTCTACTTCTGACACTTCGCCTCTCTTGGCTCCACTGTCCCTAGCTTGATTGACCTACTTGGCTTTGACCCAGTGTGGCTTGTCGACCTTGACACTGACCTAATCCTACAGCATGACACTAGTATGGATGGTTAATTTTGAATTTGACTCTCTGGACTAAATTCAGACCTATTTCGAGTCCAATTCATCCCAGGTCTCAATCAGTGCCTTGTAGCTGGGATCCTGCTTTATGAAGAGAAGTTAACTCAACCTCCCAGGTGTGATTCTACTGAAGTCAAATAGAGAAGGACCATTAACTCATTGCTCCATGGCGAGCTGAGAGATGAGCATATCAGGTACTTGTACACAGCTGGTGGGAGGGGGCTTCCCAACGCAAGTAGCTAGACATGCTGTAGCTTCTCCTTGAAACAGAATGCTAAAAATAGCAGGGTAGCCACTGAAGCATGGTCACCTGAGTTCAAACCCACTAGATGACTTATATACATATTCAGTGACTAGTCTTTGTTGCTTCAGCCACACTGTTATTTTTAGCATGCTTAGCTCAAGTAGAGCTAACGGGTGTCTACCTACCTGGGCTGGGAAGCATTATTCAGTTGTTATATAGATGTACCCTAAGTGAAATTCATCTTTTACTCTCTTCTCATTATAAACAGTTCTTGATTTTTATGAATTTATTTTAAAATTATTTGTAAAACATGTCAAGTGAACAGGGTTCAGCTATTGGCAGTTTGCAAACTCAGCTACCTGCAATTTGTTATTCATTTTTTGTAATGTGTCTTTGGAAAACTCTAGGAAACACAACAGATTCTGTTCCCTGACTTGATGATCCAGATTTGTATAAATAGCAAGTGGAGAGAAATCAAAGCCTACAGGATGGCTGTGTGAACATTTTCAGTATGAGCATACTTTGACATAGGTCACTGTGAGACTTTGCTTTCTGTGTTTATTATTAACCATTGTCGCCATATAGAAACAGAAAATGACACTTGCATGAATGTTTGTGGAAAACATGAGATTTCTTTTATCCTCCAAATGTTTAGCAATTGTTGTCTTTAATGGTTCTTCCACTGTTTTACTAGGCACAGAACTTAGATTTATGGAGAAACAGATTCATATACTGTGCAAAACATACATTGCCTATCCAGACGAGCTAGAAAAAGAAGGAAAAGGAAATAATGCTGTAGGAAAAATAATGTATAAATGTACTATAGACCTTCTACACCCTCTGGTCACAGCATGTTATGAGAAATAAAAATAGCAAGACTATAGGCCTATATGATTTTTCCTTTTCTTACAATCTTGTTTTACAATTTTCTTCACATAGCTGGGGTCATAAAAAGTACAGTAGCTGAGATAGTTTGTCTGCAACATTTATACTTTTAATTCCATGTACCATTATGAGCCTCTGTTGCTATGCAGTCAGAAGGATTATTCTGGCAGAAAAGATAGCACTAGCATTGCTTTGAAGACCTGCCTAAGTCCATCCTTGCTTTGCCATTATGGTCTCTTACTAATGGAGTAGCATCTTCTGAGAAGGTGCATTAGCCTAACAGATGGGGACAAATGCAGACATGCCAGAGAGCCAGTATGCACATCAGTGTTCAGGAATTACAAAAACAGCAGGTGCTTCAGAGCTTTAACACCTAAGGCATAGAGGATACATGAATACTTACATTATGGCTCTGGTGCATAATTACTCCTATTTTGTGAAATAAATTTGTGACTCCAGTGATATTCCAAGTGGAGGAAAGATATCTGTTAAAATAAAATCTCTACTCCTACACGGTGTCTCATAGTAGATAACTATTGATATTGGATAACTTATGAAATCTAATACAAATTTGTCTGATTTTTTAAAAAATCTCATAATATACTGAAGGCTACTGATGATCTTCATAATTAGGCTAACAAAACCTGTTACCTGCTTACATTTCAACTAGTTTTAAAATAGCTGTGTATGGATTCTTTAAATCATTGAGGTCATAGAATCATAGGGTTGGAAGAGACCTCAGGAGGTCATCGAGTCCAATCCCTTGCCCAAAGTAGGACCATGTCAAGACTCTGCAGGCTAGCTCTTTTCTTATTGGTCCATGTCTTAATTAGCCATTTTCTCATTAGTTATACAGAGTCTCACTCACTCACATGTACACATCCTGAGGTTCTCTCACTCACATGTTTCATTCTTACATGTTTCATTAGTGCCATCTCTGTCTTAGAACAATTTTAATTTTTCTGGGTTTCGTAGTGCTATACAATAAAAAGTGATTACAATTAGGGTATGTCTACACTACCACCCTAGTTCGAACTAGGGTGGTTAATGTAGGCATTCGAAGTTGCAAATGAAGCCCAGGATTTAAATATCCCGGGCTTCATTTGCATCTTGCCGGGCGGGCACCATTTTTAAATCCCCTTAGGTCGAACTCCGTGCCCGCGGCTACACGCGGCACGGAGTAGGTAGTTCGAATTAGGATCTCTAATTCGAACTACCGGTACACCTTATTATCTACTTCCCTTCATCTGTATTTCTGCTGATATTACTGATCCTAATGTCCATGTTTGGTATCTTAAGGGTCTTCTTTCTTCTTAGTTTATCTTTTGAGCTTCATAATAAATATATCAACAAATCCCAATGTTACCTTCTTAGAAACATCCTTTAGTTTATACTTACTGGGCCACTTTCTTCCCAGTTGTAATGTGAAGATATATTAAAGAATACTCTGGTCCATTGCATGGTATCTAAAATGGATTTGGGAGGTTTTTAGCCAACATGATTGATTTATGGAATTTCCTCTCTGGATTTGCAGAGAAAAGGATTCATTGTTTGCTGATGGTCCAAACTTCTGTCTTGCTAGTTTCTCATTAATATTACATATAATAAACACCCTTCCTATTCATAGAGTGGGTCTGGGGAGTACAGTGGAATGTAGCTTCATTATGTAAAGAGTTTTTCATGTCAAGCATCATACAGAACTAAACAGAGATGTTTCCAAATAAAAAATGAGAAGTGGGGACAAATGTAGAAGGAGAAAGAGGAAAATATGTTTTAGATGAGATCTGAAAAAAGTTGGAGAGTCCCCATTCATTACAGAATTCATTTCAAAACTGTCCTGCTATCTCTAATCTTCTTCATCTTATTGTGTCCACATCTTGATTCCTGCCACATCATGCAACATGCAATTACACTCTGACATCATAGGAAATGCTTCATATTTTGAAGCTATCTGCTGCAGTCACAGGTATTGGGGTCAGTGTTATAGCCCTACCTGATTATGTTATCTCAAGACCAGCCAACTCCACTATGGAGTCTTTTAAGGTAGTGCCATATAGTCCAGGGTTGATCTGCAGCAGATGGTAGATGGGAGCCAGAGTGCAGAGGCTACCTGAGTTGTTCTCTACTCTTGGTTGTGTAAGGTCGATGGACCCTAGTCATCAGCAAGTGGGATTGAACCTGCGACCGTAGGGTATGTCTACACTACAGTGTTATTTCAAAATATCTTATTTCGAAATAGTTAATTCGAAATAGCTTATTTCAAAATAATGCGTCTACACACAAAATGCGTTTTGAAATAGCGTTTTGCTATTTCGAAATAGCACATCCACACTGAGTGGACTCTGAATAGCATTTAGGCTGGCCGGAACCAGGTCCGGCAGGGCATCAGGTCAGGAGTTACTTTGTGTGGCTGCTGCCTGAGGCTATCTGAGGCTTGTGCTTAAAGGGACTCCCCCTGGACAGCCGGTTCTCAGCTTTCCCTGCTTGCTTGCCTACCTCAATGAGGAACAGCAAAGCATTTTGTCTCTGCATGCTCTGGGTGCCCTCACTCGGGACACCTCTGCAACATGGAGCCAGAGCTGCCCCTGGGCACTCTGGTGCTTCTCGTGGACGCGTTGCTGTGAGCCTGGCTGCACTTTCTGCAGGCTTCCATCTGGGAGGTCCATCGGGGGGCTGTCAGTATCCAGGAGGCCCTGCGGGAGAGCTTCCACCCTGAGGAGCACTAAAAGCCTCCCTGGTCTGCCCCACTGGGGGCTTGTGCCTCATTCCTCCCTCACGTCCTTCCACTTACCCCTCCCTAACCCCCCTTCCTGATGTCAAATAAAATACATGTATGTTTATGAACACAAACTCTCTTTATTTAACAAAACTGGGGGGAAGGGAATGAAACTCTGGTGAGACTGGGGAAAGGAGGCAGGAGAGGGGAGAAGAGAGGGTGGGAGAGGGGAGGGGAAACCTGGGAGGAGGGATCTGGAAGGGGGAAGCAAGGGGAAGAAGGGGGAGGGGAAGCTCAGGGCTCAGGGTTGGGGGTCTCGCTGGACCAACTTGATTGTCATGCAAACCTGCTCCTGGGTTCGCATGTGGCCTTTGGTGGCCAGCTATCCTGCCATAGATGGCTGTGTTCCTCCATCTAGTGTGGAGATCATGGGCATTGGGGGCATCCCCCCCAACCTGAATAAGGTCCATGAACTCCACCCTGGACCAGAAAGGCGCCTGCCTTCTCCGGGCCCTGGCAGGCTCCTGGGAGCTGGCAGACTGCTCCTGGGGAGCAGTGGAGGGCTGGTTGCCAGTGGCTTGCTGGCTCATGTTTTGGAGCCACTGGGTCAGGGGCAGTGACTGCTGGCTCTGGGGTGGCAGGGTTGGAGCTGGCACAGGCACTGTGGCCAGAGTTAACCCCTTTAAGGGCTCCAGGGAAGGGGGAGGGAGAGGAATGTTCTTGGCTGAGGCTGGAGGCCCCCTATTTCGATATGTGTCTACACAGCACTTATTTCGAAATAGCTATTTCGAATTTGGTGTTATTCCTTGTGGAATGAGGTTTACCAAATTTGAAATAAGCACTCCACTATTTCAAATTAATTTTGAAATAGTGGTTTGGCTGTGTAGACACTAGTAAAGTTATTTCGAAATAACGGCTGTTATTCAAAATAACTTTGCTGTGTATACATACCCTTAGAGACTAAAGCCATATGCTTCTTCTGCCTCACCTAAAAGCCAAATCACTCTTTAGTTAAGGCTGTAGAGAGGACTACACTCACCCTTGTCAGTGGTCTCAATACCTCTGGGTTACAGTTGCCATGACTAAGCCCTCATCTGTTTGGATGGCCAAGCTTAAAGGTTTAATGGAGAAAAATTTTCTCCTATTTTTAATATCCATCTTGTAATGGGGGTAATGTTAATAGGACTTCTCGATCATGGGAGATGGTGAACAGCAGCAATCTCTACAGTCTGGAGTTCTGAATGCTAAGTCTTACCAAGATCACAGAGAAAGCTAGAGGATGCATGGAAGATGAGTGTCTGGAGAAGTGGCAGTCTGATCACAGTTGTCAGAAGTCCCGTTTTTCAGCTAGCCTTACTTTTTATAAACATGTTGAATTACATTCACTCTGGCAGTTTTGTGATACTCATTACAAATCCTACTAGACCTGGAGCTGGTTAATGTTAATGCTGGGCAGAAAGGCACTTGATGCAGCAGACAAGTAATCATCAACCACACGCAAATCATCCTTTTGCTCTGAATTTTCTGCTTTGCGATAGAGTCAAAATTCAAATTGCATTGAAAGTGAGGAAATTTCAGCCTCATCCCCAGAGAAAATTGCAAGAGCTACTGTATTAGTAAAGCTGTATTTCTCTGTGATGAGGTGACTAGAAGTGAATACTTGCCCCCCTTCCCAACCTTAATACTGCATTGCTGATAGCAGATGGTCCCGGTATCTCATTAACATAAGCTGGGGAATACAGGCACCAATGAATATGTCCTGGGAAAAAATTGTATGTTCCACTGATCAACTCTTGAGACTATTGAGTTATTCTGATATTCCAGATCTCAGCTGTTATAGAACTCTGTAGTAATAATAAAATCTCTACTTGCCTGAGGAGAAAAGAAAATGGAGTAAGAGCAAAGAAGAAGGATGAAGTTAGGGAGTGGCTAACTATCTTACTATATATTTTAGAATCCACTTGTTCAAGCACTGCTCCTAAATGGTAAGAGCTAGGACCATCAAATTTGGTATTCAGCTTCATCTTATCACAACTGAAAGCAAGGGCAGGGCTTGGTTGTGCCTAGACAATGGAATATGCCTGAAATTCAATTGTTTTTCATAAAGTGGAAAGGGAGAGGTCTGGCAGAATGACACCTTAGAATGACCACAGGGGGACAGCAAAGGGGCAGAGATGGGGACCAGGACAGTTGAGGCATTGGGGCAATAGGGAGCAGGGGTGTAGAAAGGGACTGGTATCTGCTATATATTCCAGAGAATTTGTCTGTTTGTGTATCTGTTTGTCTATGGCTACGTCTACACTGCACCTCTCTTGCGCAAAATCCTATGCAAATGAAGTGTGGATTAGCATATTGCCACACTTCATTTGCATAATTAATTAGGGGCCGTTTTTGTGCAAGAGACTTTTGCGCAAAAAGGAGCTGTATAGACAGCTCCTTTTTGTGCAAAAACCCACTCTTGCACAAGAGCTGTTCTTCCTCATTTTTTCAGGAAGAACGGCTCTTGCACAAGAGGGAGTTTTTGCGCAAAAAGGAGCCATCTACACAGCTCCTTTTTTCACAAAAGCCTCTTGCGCAACGACTGCCCCTAATTAATTATGCAAATGAAGCACAGCAATATGCTAATCCGCGCTTCATTTGCATAGGGTTTGCGCAAGAGAGATGCAGTATAGACGTAGCCCACGTGTCTGTCTGCCCCCCAGTCAGGGGACATGCATCACTCTCCCAGCAGTACTCGCTGCAGTGGCCTTGGACAGGCACTTCTTATCTGGCCCCACGTGGCTATGGTGACAGAGGGCTGGGGTTGTCCTCTCTCTGGGGCAGCCTGCATAATGAACCCCTCTTCCCCATCCCCATCCCAGAACAATGATTTAAATGAAGAAAAACAAAACTTATTTGAATTAAGGACAAGAGCAATGCCGGATACATCTACTAGTTTTAAAATAAGTAAATAATAAAATTCACTGATCAATTTATGGACCTTTTTCTGGTAAAAATAATGATTATATGGTAATCTGGACATTTTAAGGACATAAATAAATACTAGTATTTTAGCTTAAAATATATATTTTCTATTATCATCTTTAACAAATAACATACAAACCAGCTTAATAATGGCCAGTAATAAAACTAAAATAACACTGCTTTGTTATCAGGAGTGCTCTGCTGATGACAAATCAAAACCTTCTTGTTGGGGTTGGAAGTATTTTGTCGATAAAAGTGCTGACTAACAGTGTTCATACAGGCTATGTCTAGACTGCAGGCTTCTTTTGGAAGAAGCTTTTCTGGAAGAGATCTTCTGAAAAAACTTCTTCCGAAAAGAGAGCATCCACACTGAGAAAGATAGCTTATTGGATGCTATATCGCATGTAAGCTGTGATTACTATGGGTGGAATGGCCGCCAGGGCACCTGGGCTTTTTCCTCTTTCCTCTTCTTGTGAAAGAACGCCGAAAGAGCTCTTTTGGAAAAAGGCTTCTTCCTTGTAGAAAAAGGTTTACCAATGTTGGAAAAACCCCTCTGTTCTTCTGATTTTTTTTCAAAAGAATGTGATTGCAGTGTGGACGTAACTGAAGTTTTTTCAGAAACACTGCCGTTTTTCTGAAAAAACTCTGTAGTGTAGACATACCCACACCCTGACTTTTAATGACAGAGCTGTGTTGATATAGCCTTATCACTAAAAGTTGCGTAGTGTAGACATACCCTAATTCACTTTTTATAGTGTTAACAATGGCAATGAAAAAATAACTGAATTTCTGGAACCAGAAAGCAAACAATGCATTCAGAATGGAAAAGACAGTTGTTTATGATTAGAAAAATATACATTGCAAACCAGCTTAATAATGGCCAGTAATTATATGTATATATTCTTTTATAATATTATAAATCTCTAAGGTGCCACAGGACTGCTCGTTGTTTTTAAAGCTACAGACTAACATGGCTACGCCTCTGAGACTTTGTACAATGAAGTTATCATTGGAAGAGTTTTCTGGTTCCCATATCTGCTATTATTAATTATTTGTACTTTAATAATCCCTAGGGACCCCAGTCATAGACCAGGGCACCATTGTGTTTGGTACTACACAAACACTGAAGGAAAAGACAGTCACTGGTTCTAGCAGTGATAAATCTGATACTGAGAGATCTCAGAGGGGTTGCCGTGTTAGTCCATAACTTCAAAAACAACAAATGGTCCTGTGACACCATAGAGACTAACCAAAATATAGTGAGAGAATCATGGGCTTTTGTGGGCAAAACCCATTTCATCGAATGATTTGGAGTGGAAATAACAGAAACCAAGATATAGACATATATATACATATATAAAAAACAGGAGGAAAAGTAAATGTCAGTTGTAGAACCCAAGTTAATGAGGCTATTTAAGTGGGCTGAATGTGTCCCATGCATAACTGTTGATGTGGAAATGCAGATGTTAATGGAAGGAGAAATTGGCTTTATCATGCGCTAACCAGTTAATTTCTTTGTATAGGCCCAGGTTAAGGGTGTCAAATTTGAAGACAGATTCCAGCGCTTCAGGCTCTTTTTGTAATTGGTTAGTGAAATTCCTTTGTAGAAGAATGGCTACTTTTAAATCTATGATTTAAAAGTAGCCATGCATGTTAAAATGTTCCCCTACAGGCTTATATGTGTTACCATTTCTGATGCTTCATTTGTGTCCATTTTTGCTTTGTCAGTAAAGACTGTCTGGTTTGTCCATATACATGGCAGAGAGGCTGACATTTGATGGTTAGCAATACTGATACCAATATTGAGAAAGAAGTGATATTAAGTAAGTAGGTTTCTGGAATATATTCTCTTTAAATGGTAATCTGAAAAGAATCACTAATAGGTTTTTGAGTAGGTGACATTGTATTGATCATTGAATTTGTTCACAAACTGTAGCCTGGTAATTTGGTTTATGATCACATCCTCCATGCAGATTCTGTGTAAAACTGCCTCATTCTCCATTCTTCCTTCAGGAGAAATCATCTTTCTTGTCACTTAAGGTATCATTGATATACAAGTTTGAAGTATTTCTCTCTTATTGCCCTACATATGGATGAAGCTGGCCCACTATTAACGTATTTGTGATAACTCCTTTTGCTACACTTCCCAGCTTTTCAACACATTCCCATTCTTTCACAGAGTTATTTTTTCTTTTTACCTGTGCTTTATATATGCTAGGAACTGCACCCTTGTTGACAAGTTTTCTGATTGCTCTCTTTTCAGAATGTGTGAGGTTTCTTCTTATTTTATTACTTTTAGAAACCTGGAAAATGTAGTGCCTTGACTACAGATATTGGAAATATATTGTGCTGAAAGGTGCTAAGAACTGCCAGCAGGTAGGTCTTCAATCCAAACACAATCACAGATCTTGTTAAAGCCAACAAATGTGCTGTGCACTTTCAGTTCAATAGAAGCAACTACCAAACCCCTTTATGTAGTAAAATAGCTGCAAACAATGGTGATGACTGCTTAAGGATATAGACTGCATGACAGATCATAGGTTAGCTTTGTGGACTGAGGAGTTTCCTTGGTCAGAACCACAAATCAGTAATAAGTTCTGTGTGTTGGAGGCAGAAAACCATCAGAAAGATGTATGAGTGTTCTCCCAAAAGGACCTTCTTGAGCACAGAAGTTGCAGGACTGATGCACTTGGCAAATTTTGAGTAAGGAAACAACCTTCTGTATCTATCTTTTACTGTATTCTGGGACATGGGACTTTGTGTACATTATCTGTAAACAAACCAGATTAGACTAAGAATATTTCTTACCTATATCAATAATTTCTCATTCAAATAGAAAAGACCCAGCAATGTCCAAAGTATTGGCTAATCTCTTGGGCCAAAGGGGCAATATGTTTAAAATCTTATCCTAAAGAATTGCTGCTGTCATAGCTCAGTAAAGTATGTGTTTTTACTTCTTATTTTAATGGTTTAAATTCATATTGGCTTAGCAACTGTCTATTGCTATGGAAACAAAATGATAAAATAAGTGTAAATCAGTAATTTGTGGCAAATTTATAATAATCTTCAAGTGCTGAAGAAGGTTATATAATTTGCCAAGTAGTCAATGGCTGATGCATAGAGAAGTAAGGTGGGTGAGATAACATCTTTTATAGAACCAACTTCTGTTGGTGACAAAAACAAGCTTTCGAGTCTCTCAGAGATTTTCTTCAGTCTGGGAAAGGAACTCCCAGTGTCAGCAAAATACCAGGTGGAACAGATTGTTTACCATAAGTACATAGAACATATTGAAGGGACCAGTCAAAGTAGAGTGGCCTGTTAACACATCTGTAATCATGGGACAAAAAGAGGGGAATGGTGTGTTACCAATTGTTGTAATAAGCCATAAATTCAGTGTCTCTGTTTATTTCATGATTTTTAGTGTCTAGCCGAGTAATGAATTTAAAAGTTCTCGGCTTGTCTTTTGAAAGTGTAGTGCAGGTTTCCTTCGAGGATGAGGACTTATATAGACTGATTGCTTTTTTAAAGGTATTCACCCACAGGTTATGTGGTATTTTTGTCTTTTATAATTTTCCTGTGTGAGTTTCTTGAGAGTGTAGTGATTTTCTGCTCTCACCCACATAGCTGTTACTGGGATATTTAGTGCACTGGATGAGGTATATAAATATACCACATATTGTGATAGGCATGTGTAGGATCCATGGAACTTGAAAGGTGTCTTGTGGGTGGGGGAGGGGAGTGTTCATCATTGCAGGCAGACAGATATGTCTACAGGTTTTGCATATGTGGTTCTGGCAGGGTCTGGTGCTGCTTTGAGTTGGAGTGTCCTGGTCTGTGGGGAGCTTGCTTCAGATGATGAGACTGGAGAGATTGGGGGGTTGTTTGAAGGCCAGAGTGTAATTTCAAGAAAGATTTCTTTCTGGAGAGGTTCCCATTGAGTATGGGTAGCTACCCATATGAGCTCCTATGTGGCGTGGCAGATGACAAGTAGTGGTAGGTGTGGTCAAAGGGGTTTATTTCTGTATAGAAGCAGGTTCTCTTGGGGTATTTGGGTGGCCCATTCCATGATGTGATCTACTTCTTTGGTGGAGTGTCCTTGTTTGGTGAAGGTAGTTTTAAGTGTATTAAGGTGTATATCATGGAATTTCTCTTAGAAGCAGTAGATTACAGATTTCTTGGCGTGTTTGGGATGGATGCTGGTTCTATGAATGCAGATGTGGTGATTTCTAGTTTCTTGGTTCTCTGTAGGGTTTCACTGATGAAGTGGGAATGTTCCAGAATTTAGTGGACAGGTAGTTGTTGTTGAAGTTGTGGTGGAAATCTATAAGGAAGTTTAAAGCGTCTGTCCAGAGGATGAAAATATCATTGATGTATCTCAGGTATATCATTGGTTTTGTGGTGCATTTGTTAAAAAACTCTTCATTAAGATGACCCCTAAAGAGGATGGCATATTAAGGAGCCATCCTAGTGTACATGACTGTTCTGGTGGTTTGTTGTTAAATGTAAAATTGTTATGGGTGAGGATGAAATGGATGAGTTTGGTGATGTATCTGAGGTTGCTACCTGAGGTTTATCCCTTGTCCTGTAGATATGTTAGGCAGGCAGCTATGCTGTCATTGTGAAGGATGTTCATGTACAGAGAAGTGACAGCCATAGTGGTGAATCTGGTGTTCTGAGGGAGATTATTGATATCACAGAGTTTGTGGAGAAGGTCAGTTGTCCCTGGGAGGAAATTGGCCCTTTGTTTAGTGAGTGGTTTAAAGATGGTTTTAATGAGTCCCAGTATTCCTCCAATAAGAGTGCATGATGGATCTCCCTGGGCTCCCTTTTTGTGTATCAAGATAGATTACTTTATCCTTGGATACATATGTATGATAAAATGTTCAAAAGCAACTAAAACTAATTTTCAGCATTAACTTAATTGCTTAGGGTATGTCTACACTAGCCCCCTAGTTCGAACTAGGGAGGCTAATGTAGGCATTCGAAGTTGCAAATCAAGCCCAGGATTTAAATATCCCGCGCTTGATTTGCATCTTCCCGGCCGGTGGCCATTTTTTGAAATGTACAAGTCCGGACTAACTGCCCGTGTCTACACGCGGCAGGGTCCCGGTAGTTCGAAATAAAGCCCTAGTTCGAACTACCTGTTAAACCTCATTCCAGGAGGAATAACAGGTAGTTCGAACTAGGGCTTTATTTCGAACTACCGGGTCCCTGCTGCGTGTAGACATGGGCAGTTAGTCCGGACTTGTACATTTCAAAAAATGGCGACCGGCCGGGAAGATGCAAATCAAGCATGGGATATTTAAATCCCGGGCTTGATTTGCAACTTCGAATGCCTACATTAGCCTCCCTAGTTCAAACTAGGGGGCTAGTGTAGACATACCCTTCGGTATTTAAGATGTGAAAAATCACCGGGATTAGGCTTTTTTGGGGGACTAAGTCATTTTTGAAAATGGAACTTGGCAATGGGAATATTTTCCCCACAATGTACATTCCACTAGTCAAAAAGCGTTTGAATGAAAATTGTTTTGGTTGAAAAAATTTCCTTTTTCCAAGCAGAAAATCTGTCATGAGAAACTGAATACCACCAGCTGAGAATCTGGCCCTCAGTGAGAGAGTGCTATATTAAAAAAGAAGAGATTCCTTGTGATAACTCATAGAGGGATAGGACCCAACTTAAAGGAAAGGTTTCTATGTGGAGAATACTTTTTCACATTTAGAAATTTCCTGTTACCATTGAATACAATAATTGCACTTTTCTTTAAGATAAAAAGTACCACTGTTGCTTGCTACAGCTACAAACTAGTTATTTAATAAAACATCCTCAGCACAAATACTTTACTTTTTGGCTGAGCCTGAGTTTTTGATGTCTTCACATAAGGAATTGTTGTTATCAAAAATCTTAAATGATTGAAATCTTCGTTGTGGCCATATTTCCTCTCCAAATTATGGATATTTAGATTGAATTTTTGTTATCTAATCTATATTCCTCCATTCTTGTTACAAAGCAAATTAATTCTGCACTTTAGTCTTGCATTTAGCCTACTATATATTGCTGAAAGGGAGGAGTGTTATTTAAGATTTCCTCCTGTCACGTGAAGCTAATAACCCTCCTTCATTATGGAAAATCTATGTAGACTTTAAGAAGAAAATGAGACAATATATTTTGAACGCTAGCATGATAACTAATGAGATCTAATGGTAGTAAACAGAATGTGCGGCTTCAAGTGTTTTAGCATGATAGACGTTTTAAAATTCTACAGAAGGAAAAGCTGAAGTAAATCACCATGCCATTCAGCAATATACAGTTGAATTAAACTAATGGATACCAGAAAGCATTATTTCAGAAAGAGAATACAATTACGCAGATTACATGTATTTTTCCTCATGCTCTTATTTTCTTTCTTAACTGACCCTCTCCTCCACATTCAGTCAAAATTAACCATGAATTTCAGTAACAATAATAACAGAGCAGGGATTGCAGGATCAAGCCCCATGGTAAAATTAATGTCAGCATTCTATGTTATATTAAAAAGAAATGTGTAAGTGGAGGATTTTTGCCACTTCCCCCCTCAAATACTCAAAGACATTTGGTTCAGAAGTACTACTTGATTAGAGTCAAATAGGTGATGATGAGTCTATAACCCACTTTGAAATGAAAAGTGCTATATAGGAGCTAGGAATTATTAAGTTTTATTTGTATTAATACACACTACAATATTTTACACAATAGGCTATTAAACTGTGGAACATACTGAAGCAGGATGCCATTGAGTCCAAGAGCTTAGTAAGATTTAAAGAGGGATTGGACATATATACGGATAATAAGGATATCTAGTGTTATAATTGGTCATAAAAAGAATATAGGAAGGGAAATAAAACCTCATGTTTTGAGTCTTAAAACTATTTCTCACTATTCAGAGTAGGATATGACCTTCATGGGGGGGCAAGGTAAAATACCCCCCACCACTCTGTCTGTGGGGATCTTTCCTGATGCTTCCTTTAAAGCATCTGCTACTGACTGATCTTGGAAACAGGAGACTGAATGCAGGGGACTATATAGCATTTCCTGTCTTCCTCTGTTTTATTCCAGGAGTGATTTCTAACATATCAATGCCACAGGAAAGAAAGTGGGCCTTCTCTTTATTTTTTTCCTTTCAAATAACCATAGAACTTGACTGGAATGAGGCACACAATAGGGAAGCAAAGTAATTTGCACCAGATAGCTCTGGTTTCCTTTTTAAGAAACACTTAAATGGAATCCTTCATTGTTGTCCTTCTTTGGAGTCAGATTTCTATTTTGCTTGTAGTCCAGCCCCATAATTCACTTAGATGAGTATTTGTATAGTCTATATTACTTCAGAGATGCAAAAGACCATGAGTTAACTTCTGACACTTATATTACTGAGTGGGGAGTTTTTTGTATGTATGTATGTATGCATGTATGTATGTATGCATTTTGATAGCCTAAAAGTTTTCAGGGCTAGTGTTAGAAATGATGAAACCCAAAGCAAAATGCCAAGAGCTCTGCTTGTATCTGTAAAAAAAAGTATTTCTCATTATCATTCTGTCTCATACTTCAGATCTGTCATACTACAATTTGTAGTTTAAAAAAGACTAAAATAGCTACTGTATCTGGAGGATTAATGCAATACAAAAATCTCTTAATTGCAGAAAACCTAAAGTACTGACTATAATAAAGGGTGTCTCCATGTGGGCTCAGCCACTGCAGTGTATCATGGGATTACAGTTTGACTTTTCATCATGATGTAGGATGAAAATAAATGTTGAAATACTAGTGTGACAGGGTAAGGACTAGTTCCTGTCTTCTACTCTGTTTCCACAGACTGTTTGGAGCCCTCCTGTCATTGAACACAACCATGTAGTTTCTTTATTTTACATAAGAACATAAGAATGGCCATACTGAGTCAGATCAAAGGTCTATCTAGCTCAGTATCCTGTCTGCCGACAGTGGCCAATGCCAGATGCCTCAGAGGGAGTGAACAGAAACAGCTAATTATCAAGTGATCCCTCTCGTTTCATCCATTTCCACTCCTGACAAACAGAGGCTAGGGACACCATTCCTACCCATTCTGGCTAATAAGTATTGATGGATCTAACCTCCATGAATTTATCTAGTTCTTTTTTGAACCCTCTTAAAGTCTTGGTCTTCACAACATTCTCTGGCAAGGAGATCCACAGGTTGACTGTGTGTGTGTGCATGAAAAAAACCCTTCCTTTTGTTTGTTTTAAACCTGCTACCTATTCATTTCATTTGGTGACCCCTAGTTCTTTTGTTATGGGAATAAATAAATAACCTTTCCTAATTCACTTTCTCCATACCTGTCATGATTTTGTAGACCTCTATCATATCCCTCCCCGAGTCTCCTCTTTTCTAAGCTGAAAAGTCCAAATGTTTTTAATCTTTCTTCTATGGCATATTTTCCAAACCCCTAATATTTTGTTGCCCTTTTCTGAATCTTTCCCAATGCCAATATATCTTTTTTTGAGATGAGGTGATGAGGTATACACAGAATTCAAGATGTGGGCGTACCATGGTTTTATATAGATGCAATAAAATAGACTCTGTCTTGTTCTCTATCCCTTTTTAAATTATTCTTAGCATTCTGTTTGCTTTTTGACTGCTGCTGCACATTGAGTGGATGTTTTCAGAGAATTATCCATAACGACTCAAGATCTCTCTCTTGAGTGATTATAACTAAATAAGTCCCCATTGTATGTGTAGTTGGGATTATTTTTCCCAATGTGAATTATTTTGCATTTATCAATATTAAAATTCATTTGCCATTTAGTTGCCAAATTACCTAGTTTTGTGAGAACCTTTTGAAGCTCTTCACGGTCTGCTTTGGTGTTAACTATCTTGAGCAGTTTAGTATCATGAGCAAATGTTGCCACCTCACTGTTTACCCCTGTCTCCAGACCCTTTATAAATAGGTTAAATATGATTTGTCCCAATACGGACCCTTGAGGGACACCATTTATTCCTACCCTTTGTTTCCTGTCTTTTAACCAGTTACCAAGCCATGAGAGGACCTTCCCTCTTATCCCATGACAACTAACTTTACTTAAGAGTCTTTGGTGAGGGACATTGTCACAGGCTTTCTAGAAATCTAAGTCCACTATATCTACTGGATCCCTCTTGTCCACATTCTTGTTGATTCCCTCAAAGAACTCTAGTAGATTAGTAAGGCATCATTTCCATTTACAAAATACATTTTGACTTTTCCTCAAAAAATTATGTTAATCTATGTGTCTGACAATTCTATTCTTAACTATAGTTTCAACTAATTTGCCTGGTATGGATATTAGATTTACTGGTCTGTAATGGCCAGGATCACCTCTAGAGCACTTTTAAAATATTGGTGTCATAATAGTTATCTTTCAGTCATTAGGTACAGAAACTGATTTAAAGTGTAGGTTACAAACCATAGTTAATAGTTCAGCAATTTCACATTTGAGTTCTTTCAGAACTTTTGGGTGATTGCCATCTGGTCCTAGTGACTCGTTACTGTTAAGTTTATCAATTTGTTCCAAAACCTCCTCTAATGACACCTCAGTCTTGGACAATTCCTCAGATTTGACACCTAAAAAGAAAGACTCAGTTTTGGGAATCTCCCTAACATCCTCTTTCTACCACCTCTATTGATCCATAAACCACAGCATTTTCTATATCAATTCCTCCTTAGTCTTCTGTTAAGGGAAGAAAGCTTTCCACCCAGAGATCCTTCTTTGTTCTGACTCTGCTAAGCTACCTCTCCCCCCAATACTTCCTTCCCATGTTTTCCTCTGATCTCTGCATCAATGGGCAAATTAGCTCTTTAATCATCCCAGCCCACTCTAATCTAATAATTAGGCACATTCAAGTAATCAGAATTCTGGCTCATCTGTTGGTTCCCAGCACTCTATCACAACTGGAATTTCCCATGAGATGGAAATCCTGTTTTTGATGGGATATCCTATATTTAGAGAGGCTGTAGAAGTGACTCTTGGTCCAAATCTAACAAAGAACCTGAAATCAAATCCTCAAAGGTACTTAGGCATTGCTTCTCTCATGTTTACAACATGTACCACCTAGTGAAATCCTCTACCCCAATCTAGGTATATAGGTACTCCATACAATGCATGGGGAAAGTTAGGCACCTAAATTAGCACACTAAGTGGGGGGGGGGGAGCGGGGGGGAGCACGTAAATAGCCAAGAGTAAAATAATGAGTAGCAGCATCTTTTTGTACAAGGCAATCAATTATTAACTTTATTAATTTCCTTAGTAAATGTTCTGTGGGGACACTTGTTAATCCAGTGCAAACAGTAAGACATTCTATTTGCATTAATGTTTTTTTCTGAATAATCGCCTTTCTATAAATGAAATTTCTTCTTGTAACCAATTTGTGGCTGCTGCCACAAAAATTCTAAATGGGTATTATCCACCTTTGTTTAAGGACAGCAAATCAAGCCACACCATAATAGGAATGTGGAGTATGTATCCCTGAGTTAACGCTTCTAACATCACATCAAAAGCCTTTCAATTTCCCAGAAGATATGGAGATGATCCCCTATGACTCAGGGTAGGCCCATTGCTCAGTGACGAGGGAGAAACAATAACAGGAAACTTGGAAATGGCAGAGGTGCTTAATGACTTCTTTGTTTCAGTCTTCACCAAGAGGTCTGATGATGAAGGAATGCCTAACATAGTGAATACTAGTAGGAATGGGGTAGGTTTAGAAGATAAAATAAAAAAAGAACAAATTAAAAATTACTTAGAAAAGTTAGATGTCTGCAAGTCTCCAGGGCCTGATGAAATGTATCCTAGAATAATCAAGGAGCTGATAGAGGAGGTATCTGAGCCTTTAGCTATCATCTTTGAAAAATCATGGAAGACAGGAGAGATTCCAGAAGACTGAAAAAGGGCAAATATAGTGCTCATCTATTAAAAGGGAAATAAGAACAACCCAGAAAACTACAGGCCAATCAGTTTAACTTCTGTGCCAGGAAAGATAATGGAGCAAGTAATTACGGAATTCATCGGCAAACACCTGGAAGATAAGGTGATAGGTAATAGCCAATATGGGTTTGTAAAGAACAAATCATGTCAAACCAATCTGATAGCTTTCTTTGATAGGATAATGAGTCTTGTGGATAAGGGAGAAGCAGTGGATGTGGTACATCTAGACTATAGTAAGACATTTGATATGGTCTCACATGATCTTCTTATCAATAAACTAGGCAAATACAACTTAGATGGGGCTACTATAAGGTGGGTGCATAACTGGCTGGATAACCATTCACAGAGAGTAGTTATTAATGGTTCACAATCCTGCTAGAAAGGCATACCAAGTGGGGTTCCGCAGGGGTCTGTTTTGGGAACGGTTCTGTTCAATATCTTCGTCAAGATATTGGCATAGAGAGTATGCTTATTAAGTTTGCAGATGATACCAAGCTGGGAGAGGTTGCGAGTGCTCTGGAGGATAGGGTCATCATTCAAAATGATCTGGACAAACTGGAAAAATGGTCTAAGGTAAACAGGATGAAGTTTAATAAGGACAAATGCAAAGTACTCCAGTTAGGAAGGCAAAATCAGTTTCACACATACAGAATGGGAAGCGACTGTCTAGGAAGGGGTACTGCAGAAAGGGATCTAGGAGTCATAGTGGACCACAAGCTAAATATGAGCCAACAGTGTGATGCTGTTGCGAAAAGAGCAAACATGATTCTGGGATGCTGGTATGTTGCGAGCAAGACAAGAGAAGTCATTCTTCTGCTCTACTCTGTGCTTATTGGGCCTCAGCTGGAATATTGTGTCCACTTCTGGGCACCACATTTCAAGAAAGATGTGGAGAAATTGGAGAAAGTCCAGAGAAGAGCAACAAGAATGTATAAAGGTTTAGAGAACATGGACTATGAAGGAAGACTGAAAGAATCGGGCTTGTTTAGTTTGGAAAGGAGAAGACTGAGACGGGACATGATAGCGGTTTTCTGGTATCTAAAAGGGTGTCACAAGGAGGAGGGAGAAAAATTGTTCTCCTTGGACTCTGAGGATAGGAGAAGAAGCAATGGACTTAAACTGCAGCAAGGGAGGTTTATGTTGGACATTAGGAAAAAGTTCCTAACTGTTGGGGTGGTTAAACACTGGAATAAGTCGCCTAGGGAGGTTGTGGAATCTCCATCTCTGGAGACATTTAAGAGCAGGTTAGATAGACATCTATCAGGGCTGGTCTAGATGGTGCTTGGTTCTGCCCTTAGAGCAGGGGACTGGACTCAATGACCTTTCAAGGTCCCTTCCAGTTCTAATGTTCTATGATCCTATGATTTGTCTTTTTGTTCCTTCTAGTGCTGTAAATTGTGCACCTATTTTATTTTGCAAGAGAATTGTACAAATATTCGTGGTGACAATTTCCTACCAGTATTCTCTCCATCAAGAGGAATCTGTAATGTTCAGACTGGCCAGCACTATATCCTTCAGTCCTCTTGAGAGGTTTGCTGAATTTATTCATTTTCCCAACCAAACCTAACTAGAAAGAATAGGGAAAAAAAGTCCCCAAATGGATTAAAGTATATAAGAAATTTATTTGACAGAGCTAAGTTATAGTCTTCTGCACATCTGCAAAAGACAAACTTTTAATCCCAAAACTTAAATTGTAAATTCTTTGGGATTGCAAATGGGTCTTCCTCTATTCTCCCTATTGTATGGTGCTTAGCACAACTGTGGCTCAATTCTGATTGAGGCCTCTGAGCACAATATTAACAAATAAAACCCTGACAGACCCAGAAGAAAATGAAGAAAGCAAAAATGGTCAGTAGTTAATTAAAGAAATCAGCTGCTAGGAAAAGTTTAATTAAAATAAGGAGCAGAACCAGCAAAGAACAATCATAGGCACTGGAGGACATCTCAGGTAAAGACCTTCCTGGACATTCCTTAATGGATCTTCAAGTCCCCTTTTTGTTTCAGACCAATTCCACAAGCCAAATACACAGAGAAGGATTGGAACTTAACTTCATTCAGAAGTTTAATTCTTATGCTAATGGCTTAAACAAGGATATTGGATGGCTCACACACTATCTTCCACCTTCTAATAACTTAACCAATCAAACAAACAATGGAGCTTCTAATGGTTCTTAACAGACTCCTGTAACTACTTGAACTATCTACTCACCATATACATGTTTTGTTAGTCCTTAGAGTGCTGCTAGACTGATTGTTGTTTTTTAAGTTTTATCTACTCACTGTCTCTTTTTCTTCCTCTCCTCCCTCACCCTCCCTTCTTCTCTTATTTATCCTTGGATCTGGACTTATTATACTCTGGTCATCTGAAGAAGTGGGTTTTGTCCACTAAAGCTCATGATACCATCTACATGTTTTATTAGTCTTTAAAGTGCTACCGGACTATTTGTTGTTTTTTAAGTTTTTCCTTTTATTGGAGTAAGTGATTTGTGATTTGTTTTCAGTTGAGGAAGCATAGAATGGGTCTGGAGAAGAATCCTGAGAAACTGGAAAAGAATCCAGCATGATATATACCTATTCACTATTTAATAAAAAAAATTGAAGTTCAGTCCCAATATCAGCAGAACTCCCACTTCTGGGCATGATGGTCCTCAGTCAAATTTCAACAAGTTCTTGTTCTCTGAGCGTACAAAAATGCCTGGCATAGAAGTGCTTGTTTCTTCCACAGTTAGGTTCTGTCAAAATTATCTGTCATTTAGAGACAAACAACTCAGAACTCTGTCTGGGCTTTCTCTCCCCCCCCTTCCTACTTCAATGTTATTCTGTGCCACTACACTGATATCTCATTATACCTGTAGAAGAAAGATTATTATCCCCTCATACATTTAGCTGAAGATTTAAATGAAAGTACATTATCTAAGTAGTTGAATCATGGAGCATACAAGTAAAGCTCATTTCAGTCTGATCAGTATTTTTTGGGTGCTTTAGCAGGTTAACAGCTTCTTCTGAAAATTACTTTATTCAGGGTTTTCACCATAATTTTGTTCTAATGTGGTCTAGACCAAATGATAATAAGAGCCTGCAGAAAATTTGCCATTCATTTTCATTTTTATGTCCTCTTAAAAAAGACAAAAAGGGGGCATCTTTTTCAAATAATTCAGATAATGTCTTCAGGAATAATATGTGTCCTACATTGAAAAGTAATTTGTTTAACAGAGTAATATTTAAAATATTTATCATAACATACAGATATTTAGTATTTATCATTAATATTAAAGAGATTCAGGTAGCTGAGTTCCTGAGCTTTGTGCTGAATGTCCCCCCCCCATCTAAAAATAATGTATGAATCATATTCTAATTGGGAAGTATTCCATGTCAATAAAAATGGTCATAGGATCTCACTGGCATCATCATAATAATTTATTCATGCCAACATATGCTGTTATCATGGTGAGAATTTTTGGTAGATTTCTTGCCATTAATTTAGGTCTGTGTGAAACATCATAATGGGATGGTAGAAAACAGATGTTTCTCAAATAAGGCCACCATGCTGAATGAGGCCACCAGAAGATTTTTCTGTGGCCAGAGTTGGGGGAGGG
This sequence comes from Pelochelys cantorii, assembly GCA_032595735.1. NCBI lineage: Eukaryota > Metazoa > Chordata > Testudines > Trionychidae > Pelochelys > Pelochelys cantorii. Next base: position 68,368,346 of record CM064328.1, read on the forward strand.
CAGCAAATTAGTGTTAAAAAGTATACAAATATTACTTTTCACAGAAACAGACTTGCCAACTAGCAAGTGAAAAGACAACTGTATATTATTAGTAGTATTGTGTCTGCAATAAAAAATGTACATCAATAAATTATAGATTTGGACATGTATATGCACATATCTATTTATTTTTCCAAAGTTAATTAAGTATTTTAGGAAAATTGTCAGCATGGTTCCTAGAAAGAGTTCTGAGGACACAAACAGATTTCTTGTGAACCCCGCTGCTGTAAGCAAAAACAGAGCACAATCTACCCAAGTATATTTCTATTAAATGTGGTTTTACCTGTTGCAATGCTAACATGCTAAAAGAGGATGAATTCTCTTATTCAAATTATGGAGCCAGTCAACCTTTGGATATTTGATTTACTTTAAATTTAAAGATTCCTCTAAATAATTTTCAGTCTTAATTAATGAAAAATGTGAACATGTTTCACAGAGGGGATTTTTTGCCAGAAAATCCCTTTTTTCGCGGTAAAATTAAAATTCAAAACATATGAAACATCTCTGTTTGTTTCTTTGTTGAATAGAACAGGTAGTTTCCCTGAGAATATACTAACTTTCCAGACAAATTCAGCCCTTTCGCTAAAGATAAACTAGAGGCAATCAGTCCTCTCCTTGGATTTTTCCCTCTCTTCCCTCCTAATCTAATCATTTAAATGTTGTGTTACATTAAACAGATATGAAGTATTGATCACTATGTCTGACTTTCTGAAGGGAACAAACATCTCACTGTATTCTTTCAGGATCATTCATGCAGAAAAATCCCAAAGTACTGTATTTTGAAAGAAAACCTATCTTTATGCATCAGTGCATTGGAACTTTCTCCAGCAGTACAATTTTTTTTAAAAGTAAATAATAAAAGGGGTTAGAATTTCAGGAGTTATTACATCACATTCATCCCTGGCATAGTTCCATTCACTTCAAATAGTTTTTACTGGGGACAAATTTGTTTTATTAGATTTAAGGCAACTATGTTAGATCATTCTGCACATGAAAGAATTCATGAATCTCCATGGTGAACTTCACTGTAAGGCAAAGAAGCAAAGGATGGTTTTGTTCTTCTAAGCACCAAATATATCAGGACATTAGCTAACATCCAAAGCAGGAGAAAGTAGCATAACTTGCAGCAGCCAAGTTGCAAAGGAAAGGTATAAATCAGGATACACTTTAACGAAGTTATAGGCAGACAAGGAATGATTTCATTAATTCATATGGATCTACTTCAGAAGCCCCCCTTTTCACTCTCCCTATCAGAATCCCTAAATCATCCCAGACTCTCTCCCTTACATTGTGCTGGAGGGAATTGGCTAATTCCCCTCACCTGGCCCAGTTCTGATATCTCCCAATTGTTGAACGCAGAGTAGACACTTCGGCTGCATCTAGACTGGAATGATTTTGCGCAAATACTTTTAACGGAAAAGTTTTTCCGTTAAAACTGGCATGTGCCTTTGCGCAAAAGATTTGCTTTTGCGCAGAAGCATCCATGCCAGTGTAGACGCTCTCTTGAGCAAGAAAGCTCCGATGGCCATTTTAGCCATCGGGCTTTCTTGCGCAAGAAATTAACGTTGCTGTCTACACTGGCCTCTTGCACAAGAATACTTGCACAAGAGGGCTTATCCCTGAGTGGGAGCATCAGAGTATTTGTGCAAGAAGCACTGATTTTGTACATTACAACGTCAGTGTTCTTGCGCAAATACTCGCGGCCAGTGTAGATGGGCGGCAAGATTTTGCACAAAAGCGGCTGCTTTTGCGCAAAATCTTGCCAATGTAGACACAGCCTTCTTGTCCTTTTCTAGTGAGGGAGGGGGAGGGAGAGAGAGAGAGAGAGAGAGAGAGAGAGAGAGAGAGAGAGAGCATTAACTCTTTCCCTGCCAAATTCTGGACCTGGACACAACATGAACATCCACGTGTGAACATAAGCAGTAGGAAATTCAACTATTTTTATTCAAAAGCACTTGTGTGACATTTCTTCTGGCTTGGGGTCCATCGCCTCTGCATTTTGATGTGAAGTTCAAACTTGAACAAAACCAACAAGCAAACGTGTGGTTAATACCTTTGAGCTTCCCTGCTTTATAATCAAAACGATGTGAGGGCACTGAATTTCCTGTTGCTTCCCCCTGATGCAATAAAATGGGCTGGCAGTATTCAGAACTTAATCCTGCTCTCTAAAAATTGCCTCTGGTTGCAGATGTGTAATAGAAATTTCACCACTAAGACTGAGAGGAAGGGTGTTTTTTTGGTAAAGCAAGGGTGGGCAGTAATTTTCTCAGAGGGGCTACTTAATGAATTTTGGTATGTGGTCATGGGCCAGCTCCATCTCCAGAAGGAGTGGCATCTAGGGAGGAAGGGGTGTGGCTAAGGAATAGCCTCCCCCCCAGAGTTGTCTGGGGCTGGAGGCTTTGAAGTAAAAATACAGCAAAGAGCTCCTGTCTTCTGGCCCTACTACTACCATATTGCCTCACAGCTACTCGGAGTTGTTGCGGCTATTTAAAAGGCTCATGGATCTGGCCTGTGCTGCGGTAGCGTTGTGGCTGAGAGCTGTAAGCCATTTAAATAGGATCCTGTTGTCTGAGCTACCTCCTGGAAATTTGGTGGCATGGGCAGCAGGATATAAATAGAAAGCGGCCAGATCAAAGTGCTAGGTGGGTTGAATCCAGCCCCTGGGCCATATCTTGCCCAGCCCTGTGGTAAAGGCAGTGGCCTAGCACTCAGAAGCATGAGGTTTAGTTGCTGACTCTATTCAGGGCTTCTTGTATGCCCTAAGGCAAGATACATCATTTCCTGTATCTCAATTCCCAATCTGCAAAACGGGATTCATATGGATCTACTTTCAAAAGCTTTCTCTTCACTCTCCCTATCAGAAGAGTGATCAGACTTACTGTCTCCTTCATCCATTTTGCTTAATTGGACTGAAACTTCAGGGGAGGGGAGGGAAGAAGGAAAAGTCTCTTCCCATATGTTTTTCTAATGGACATCATGGACAGGAAGGGGGGGAGCTCAGGCCTCTAGATGCTACCCTAATAATAGCTGTAATGCTCTTTTTTGTGCACGTTCAAATATAGTGTAACCCTTCTGCCGGGTAGGCCTGGCAGCAACCAGGGCCGGGTTCAATATCTAGGGGTCCATCTCACACAGAACTGGCTCGAGCCCCCACCCAGTAACCTGGGAAATTCACACACCCCAGGTGCCTCTGAGAGGCAGTGTTTCCCCACTCGCAAGCACAGAGTCTGAGTGTAGGAAAGAAACATGTAGGCTACGTCTACACTGGCGTGATCTTGTGCAAAAACTCTTTAGTGCAAGAGTTCTTGCGTTAAAGTAGTTGTGCAAGAGAGCTTCTACACTGGCATGTGCTTTTGCACAAGAGATGTGCTTTTGCGCAGGAGCATCCATGCCAATGTAGACGCTCTCTTGCGCAAGAAAGCTCTGATAGCCATTTTAACCATAGGGCTTTCTTGCGCAAGAAATTCATGTTGCCTGTCTACACTGGCCTCTTGTGCAAGAACAGTTGCGCAAGAGGGCTTATTCCGGGAGCATCAGAGTTCTTGAGCAAGGAGCCCTGATTTCATACATTAGAACGTCAGTTTACTTGCGGAAGAACACGCGGCCAGTGTAGACAGGCAGAAAGTTTTTGCGCAAGAGTGGCCACTTTTGCGCAAGATCGCGCCAGTGTAGACACAGTCTTAATGAAAGAGAGAGAGAAGTCATACGGCATTAACTTGGGAAAATACCACAAACAGAGTTCATAGCCCAAACATGAGCTAAGCCCCCACCCCTCCCAGCCAAGAATCACCTGAAGTCCCAAAGTCCAACACCCCAAAAGTCTCTGTCCCTGGTCAGTGCCACCCAGAGTCCAAAAGTTCACCTGCAGGGTTTTACCTCCCAACCTGGGTAGAAATGGGGGTGGGGGGATAAATAGGGGCACCTTACGTGGTCCGAGGCCAACAGCCCCACCTCTCTGTAGGGTTCTGCTGCAGTCTTTAATGCGAGCCACTCTGCCACGCTCCACCAGCTGTCTCATCCCACTCCACCGGATGCTCCTCTGGTAGTCTGCCGCTGCTCCTACCAGCTGTGCCGTGCCATACCATTGGTCGCCACTCCTCAACTGCTGCCACTCCCACCAGCCACTCTGCTGGCCGCCACCGCTTCGCTGGCTGCAACGGGTCTGGCTCCCAGCCAAACCAGTGATTTCAGCTCTTACTGATTTCCACTCCTTAGCCACCACCTAGACTGGCAAAGGATTCCAGCTTCCACTGGACTAGCAAAAAGACTCCTCATGGAGTCTGCTTTAGGTCTGTCCTTAAAACAAAGGGGCTGCATCTAGATTGGCATGATTTTCCAGAAATGCTTTTAACGGAAAAGTTTTCCATTAAAAGCATTTTCGGAACAGAGCATCTAGATTGGCACAGATGCTTTTCCGCAAAAGCACTTTTTGCAGAAAAGCATCCCTGGCCAATCTAGATGCGCTTTTGTGCAAGAAAGCCCCGATCACCATTTTAGCCATTGGGGCTTTTTTGCGCAAAACAATACCACGTTGTCTACACTGGCCCTCTTGCGCACAAGCATCTGCGCAAGAGAGCTTTTGCCCGAATGGGAGCAGCATAGTATTTTCGCAAGAACACTGACAATCATACATGAGATTGTCAGTGTTCTTGGAGAAATTTAAGCGGCCAGTCTGGACAGCTGGCAAGTTTTTCTGGAAAAGCAGCTGATTTTCTGGAAAAACTAGCCAGTCTAGACACAGCCAGGGGGAAAGAAACAGGTTGGACTAGTCTTACAGCTCACACCTGGCAGGTATGAAGCAGGCTGACTCAAGCCTTTTAACCCTTCCACCCTCCCCCAGCTCAGTTCACTCAACTCTGGAAGGGGGGAGGCTTGTTCCTGGAGACCTCTTACAATGATGGTGTCTCTCCTGCAAGCACTGGTGTCATGTTTTACAGTTCCCACATTTAGGGGTAGCATGATTTGTGACCCCCACAACAGCCCCAAATTATTTACAATACACCACATTCCATGCCAACATTGATCTTCCATCAGCCCTGGCTGAATTGGATTTACATAGCCACACCTCGGATTCCCTCCCCCTCCTGGCATGAGCTGTATTTACATATCAACAGTTAACAGTTAATTATCTTACAGAGCTAAACAATTGTAGTGGGCACACCCACGCCCAGGGCAGCTCTCTCCTTTTAGCTGGCTGATAGCAAGCAGCAGTTCAGCCCCTGCTTACAATAGTATTATATCTCTTTAGTAGATCATGCCCAGGAAATATCTGAACTATCAATATATGTTTGTGCAAATTACACATGATAAAGAAAAGTTCTAAAGAAGCACACATACTGATGGTTGGCCTGATCACTTCATTTAAAATAATGTATATTATCAATGATATCTAGGAATGTAACAATACTGATTGATTTAATACTGCCTGCAGTGTCTCGGAAACCTGAGTATCAACCTCAGATTAGGCTGTTAGGAAGCTGGGCACAGCCCACAATATAACAACAGAAGAATGCCCTACTGGGTCAAACTAGTGCCTCATCTAGCCCGCTATTCTGCCTTCCAGTAGTACCCATTTCAGCTGCTCCAGAGGGAATGAACAGAACAGGTTGTCATCATGTGATATATGCCCTGCTGTCCTCTCCCATCTTCTAGCAAAAGAGAGGCTAGAGACACTCAGAGCATGGGGTTGCATCCCTGTCCATCCTGGCTGATAGCCATTGATGGACCTATGAATTTATCCAGTTCTTTTTGAAATGTGTTACAGTTTTGGCCTTCATGGCATCCCCTGGAGGAGAGTTCCACAGGTTGACTGTGTGAGTCAATTTTTTTCTTTCTCTTTGAGGCCCATTATAATGATAATTTTAAATTTCTTCATGGGGGAAATTATGGTATTAATCTTGACGTTAACCAAAATTTGGGGTCTTCTAGGTTGTTTCTGTATGGAGTAATTAGTGCTGGAGACAGGCAGTTTTTTCGATATAACTCTTTGATGTAATTATTAACAAATATGTACATAAAATCTTATTTCCCTGAACATAGTAGGAATCAAACAATAGAGACAGTTTTCCTGCTCACAGTTCCAAACCTCTTTCCAGCTATCACTCTACCCCAAAAGCTCTGTCTCTGTCTGCTTTATCTCACAGTCATGCTAGCTGTGGCTAACCTGGGCTTTCTGCTGCCTTCTATGTGTTTTTCTGTGGTGCTTCTCTCTCTTATACACACAGGTGTAATTCAATCAGTCCCCTACCCCCGCCTTTTTTTATCAGACACCTGGGAAATATTTGGGTCACAATTCTCAACTCCAGACTTTCATGTGGCTTGTGGTTTTGGTGATGGTTCTATTAATTCTGCTATCTAGTCCATAAAAGGAATTCAATTTCTGTTTATATTTTTCCTACATGGTATGCCCACCAACTTGAACCAGGTTTCACCCAATCCCCAGCAGAACAATATGATTTAATAACAAACCAGCTAAGCATCTTCCCCAACTTCTGTGGTCAGTCTGTAGCAGAACTGATATAGTTACACTGTACACAAGAGAATGTGGTGATCTGGGCATTATTTGTGAGGGGTGGAGAACCTTCTTCATCTGTCTATTATTATGTGGATCTCCCTGCTAGGCAATCTTGCCCTGCATGTGTATGGAGGACAGGAGACAACTCTTTGAGATTATAGACTATGGAATGACTCCATGACCTTGAAGGGAAGATTTCATCTTTTTCTGATCCCTAAGAAGAAGATGTGGCATTTTACTGTGTGCATTAAATCCAGCAACCACTTCCTGTTCCTCTTGTCATCCTTGTCAGAATTGTAACAATTTGAAAGGTTAATTACTACTTTCAAATGACTGTAAGGTGGAGACACAACTGGTTTAAAGGCTGTACTCAAATAACAGTTATCAATAGTTCATTGTTAAACTGGGAAGGCAACGGGGGTCCTGTAGGGGTCAGTGATGAGATTGGTACTAATCAACATTTTCATTAATGACTTGGAGTGGAGAGCATCACTGTAAACCAACCTTGGAAGGATTGCAAGCATTTTGGAGGACAGGATTAGAATTCAAAGTGACCTTGACAAATTGGAGAATTGGTCTGAAACCAGCAAAATAAAATTCAGTGAAGACAAGTGCAAAACACTTCACTCAGGGAGCAAAAGTCAAATGCACAGCTACAAATGAGGAAGAATTGGTCAGATGGTAGCAATGCTAAAAAGGATCTGGCGCTTATAGAAGATCACAATTACACAGTTACTAAAAAGGCTAATAACAGAGACGTAATAAAAGCAATGTCATATATAAGGCCTGGGTGGTAATTGTCCCACTCTGCTCAGCATAGGTGAGGCCTCAGCTGGAGTACCATGTCTAATTCTGGGTGCCACACTTTGGGAAAGATGCAAAGAAATTAGAGAAAGTCCAGAGAAGAAGAAAAACAATGAAAGGTTTAGAAAACCTGACCTATCAGGAAATGTTATAGAACTGGACATATTTAGTCTGGAGAAAAAAAAAAAAGATTGAGAAGGCCCCTGATACATTTTCAAGTTAGGGCTGTTATGAAGAGGACTATGATCAATTGTTTGCCATGTCCACTGAGGGTAAGACACAAAGTAATCCATAGCAAAGGAGATTTAGGTTGTATATTAGGGAAAACTTTCTAACTATATCAGCAGATAAGCTCAGGAATAGGGTTTCAAGGGAAGTTGTGGAATCCCCAGCATGGGAGGTTTTTAAAAAGAGGTTGGACAAACACCTCCCAGGGATGGTCTAGCACTCAAGGTTAACTTGATCCTGCTGCAGTGCAGGAAGCTGCACTCCTTGACTTCTGAGGATCCCTTTCAGCCTTACATTTCTTTCATTCATCCCTTAACTCTTTTTTGGAACCTTCTGAACCAGCTCTGGTAACCACGTTGTTCTAGGCTCCATTTTCACCTGCACTGTAGTTCTCATGTTTGAACTATCTATTGAACATGCTGAAATTTTCCATGCAGAACTGATATTTTGCCTTTCACTATTAAGAGGGGCGCTTTATTTTTCAGGTTGTTTTGTAGCACATACTTTTATGAGGTATTCCTAGGTTTTCTGCTGTTGCTGTTGCTTGACAATAATTTATCAAGAATGTTTGATAGCTAGAGATTAATTTTCACCTCAGTAATCATCTGGTACACTGAAAACCAGTGAGCGCTTTCTCTTTCTCTTTCTCTCTCTCTCGCTTCTTCTTCTTGTTCCTTTGCTTTCCCTAATTCTCTGCCCAATATTTTTATACTCTTTTTTTTCTTTTCTCTCATTTTTGTTTCCTGTCTACCTTTCTGTTTCTAATTGCACTTGCTCTTTCCTCTTTCCAGATCCCCCGTCATAGTAAAAAAAGTCATTTATGACTATTCTGTCCCTCCTGCCACATATATTTAAAGAATTAACTTCATTCCTTGTATTTTTGCAGAACCACAACAACCTAGTTTTGTTTCAGAGATTTTTGAGAGATATTTTACCTTTCTGACAGAGATTTCAGGGTTCATATCACTGAATCAGAAATATAGCTAGTACAGACTCATAAATCAGTATTACTAAGGTGTATCTCTAGAACTGAAACATTTTTATTGCAAACATCAGTGATAATATGGGCATCAGGATTCCCCGGGAATATGGATGAGTACAAACCATTTAGGAGCAAATATTCTGGCTGATAACTGACAGCCAGCCAAAAGCAGCCCCTGATAAAGATAAATAACCTGTATTCAGGGAAATTTTTTGCATCATTAAACATGGTGAGGGTATTAGCTGGCAGGGGGTGGAGCTGAGTCCCTAAAGAGATAATCTAAATTATGTGCGCTTTAGTGATCATAACAGTAATGCACCATCTTGGCTAACTAGTTGACATCAAGGGGGAAGGGAATTTCAGGTTTAAATGAACCAAACTACAGAGCATTGCAGTTCGCATACAAGATTAAAAGGAACATATTCATGAACTTTTTATGCTTATTCTACCTGTTATTTTGATACACTGATGCTTAGTCTACACTAGAGCACTAGGTTGAGTTAAGGTAGCTTACTTCAACCTAATAAGGTCAGTGTACACACTACTGACGAGCTCCCTCCAATGTAAGTGCTCTACTACACTGATGTAATAACTCTAATTCCATGAGAGGCATAGGGCGTATGTCAGTATAGTTAGGATGATGTAGCATCTGTGCGTTACTTAGCAGCTGTTGGCAGGCATGGAGCTGCGAATGACAACTCTGTGGCAGGTGGGAAGCTCCAGATAGAGACTAGCTGACCTCCCCAGCCTACTTCTGGATCCTGACTAACCCAGCATTGTTGCTGCTCAGGTTCCCCACTCCCAGCCAGGCTACATGGTGGGAAGCAGGGGTGAAAGTAACTTAAATTACTTACAGGTACTGTAACATTGTAACACTCTCTTGCGGGAGGCTCAGGGCAGGGTATTGGGAGTTTTGGGGGCTCAATGCAGGGGGTGGCTGGTGTAGGTGTCAGGGTAAGGGGTTAGGAGGATTGTGAGGAACTGGAGTTTGGGAGTGTGTTGCCCTCGCTACCTGGCTGCCAGATCCCTGAGGCTGGCTAAGATGCAGTGACCCCGATGTCCCGCTGCTGAATCCCTAGGCTTGACCGGGGTGGCAGGTACCATGCTGACCAGCCACTGGATCCCCAGGGTTGACTGGGGCATAGTGACCACATTGCCTAGTCACTGGATCCCCAGGCCTGGGTCTGGCTGCACTGTAGCCATACTGCCCAGGGGCTGTGGTGGTTTGGGCCCACTGGGGCTGAGGCCTTGCCTTCCTCACCCCCAGCTGTTCGGTGCTAGGGACCAGGGATCATGAGGGAGGTGGGTTGGCTCCTCAGGGTGAGGAGCATGGAAGGGGAGGGAGGATAAAGGGAAAGAGGTGGAGCACCCATGTCCAGCACCAGCATGGGAACATTATCTATGTGTGGTGGCCAATAGCATCCAGAGCCTAATGTAGGTCGATTTAAGTTTCTAGTGTAGACACGTCCTGAGAGCTTAGAACTGTCCCAGAAGTATCTGCATCCTTTTTTCTTTCTCTCTTATTTGACTAGTCTCCAAGCTACTTTCCAATAATCATCCTTCACCACAGTTACATCCACTCTTGGTGAAAGATTAGAGATTTAGATAGGCAGTTTACATTTAGTGGCACTGAAAAACAAAGACCCTGGAAAGTTTAGATAGAGGTCACTCATTTAATATTTGAAAAAAGTAGAACTGTACAGAAATATGTGACCAAATGTTTTTGCTGCTTCGATTTCAGAATTATCTGAAGCTCTGGCAAGAGCAACAACAAGGAGAGGCTTTAAATGGGATCATTTTTTTAAAGTGAATCAAATATCTTTTTAAAAACATTCACCAGGGAGTATTGTCTTGACTAGAAAAATAATTGCTCGCCTTTGAACCCCATTTTTAACTTGTTTTGGAAACCCAACAAGAAAGTTGAATCTGTTAAAAAATAAAGGGTAAAAAGAACAAATGTTAGCAAGTTAAGGTAGTTTACTTTGTGAAAGTTTTTTTTGAATTATGATTATACATTGATTCCTGTGATATGCTGGGTGACTTGATAAATAAGGAAATACATTTCTTAGGCTTTGTCTACACTGGCAATTGAGCGACAAAGCTTTTGTCGTTCACAGGTATTTTACACTCCCCCTTCCTCTCCCTCCCCCCCCCCCTCCTTGCCCAAATGACAAAAGCTTTGTCTTGGCAAGTACTACTATATAAGGTGCTTTGTCAAAATGCAGCTCATAGGCAGCGGAAGCTTTTTGTTGGCAAAAGTGAGAGTACGTCTAGACTACAGAGCTTTTGTATTCTGGAAAAGCTCTGCCGCATCCAAGGAGCGCGTCCCCTTTTCTGAAAAAAATGTCAGAAAAGCAGGTGTGTTTTGTCAGCATCCCTGTAAACCTCATTCTACGAGGAAGAAGGGATGTTCTGAAAGAGGGTTTTTTTCTGACACTTGGCCCCGTGTAGCCTGGCCAAATGTCGGAAAAGCCTCTTTCAGAAGAAAAGTTGAAAAAGATACGCAAATTGAGGTTTGCAATTTACATATCTTTTTCCGACTTTTCTTTGTAGTGTAGACATAGCCTGAGACAAACTGTGTTTACAATGCTTGACTTTCAACAACAGAACTGTATGGACATGTCATTGTTGTGAAAAGCTGGATAGTGTAGACATACCTTTATATTCCAAATTTTCAAATAAACCTTTAAAATGTATTCATTTACATCAGTTGACACTTGCATGTCTGCTCACGTAAAACTGTGCACACATGTTTTCCAGTACAGGCAGTCCCCGACTTATGAATGGGTTACATTCCGAACATCTGGTCATAACTCGATTTGGTCGTAAGTTGGAAATACCCTTACACGCAATGCCCACGCTGTTCGAAAAACTTGATGTACATGGTTCTCAATTCGAAAATATTATAATGGGGTTAATGGGAGGTTGGTTGTACATACGGATGGTCGTAAGTCAATGTGTTCATAAGTCGGGGAATGGCTGTACTGACTGGCACTAAGATGTGCAACTGCATTTTGTATGCAGAACTGTTTATACGGTGTGTGGGGGGAGTAGAGGGAAGGAATGTAGTCTTTAAGCATATATAAAACAATGAACATGCAAATTTTTGTACGCGTGTTTGACAATAGGAACCTAAAGGTTTGGTCATGAGCTCTTGTGTGAAACATGGAGACATCGTTTAGGAAAAGACACAGAAAGGTAAAACAGAATCTCAGTTTTGTTTTTTTATTCTTAAGTAAATTTTCTGGCCTTTTTCTGAGCAAAGATAGTATGACAAATGTCACCCAGTCGTCAGAGATGGAAAGTAGCAGGAGCTGGTCTCCACTTCTGCAGCATGAAGCTCCAGGGAGAGTAGAGTGGGAATCTAAAGCTTCCCTCCCCCATATCTTACATACACCACTTTAATGTACAATTAACCAGTTGTGCTTGGGGAGTATCACTAAATATCATCCTATAGACAGTCTCCAAAATTTTTAGGCTGGTGCTGTTCAGAATGCAGTGACTCTGATAGTCAGGAATCACTAACATGGATATTAGCAAAGAATAGCTTTGCATGCCTGTCAAGAAATGCTAATGTCTGATGAGAGTGCATTTTGTTGCATGCAAATGCAATAGCTGTGTGCCCAATATATGCACTTAGATAAGCCTCTGCAAAGTAAAAACAAAAACACAATACCCAAACAAACAAACAAAAAAAAAAAACCTGGAGACTTTAACAGGATCTGAGAGGACTTGTACTTCAGAGAAGCAAATAAAAAATTGGAAGCAAGGATTTTATGGGTTGGTTGGACCTTGTGAGGACCCAGGATTTCAAAATGGTGGCATCATAACTCACAGTACTTATCAAAACAAGAGCTTTATCAATATTATGATGGAATCAATGGCTGGACAAGTCCTAGTCATATGCTTGCCTAGAAAAATAATGCTTGAGTGCAGCTGTATAAATATGTACCACATCTGCTTATCACATTTCAGATAGCAGGGCATTTTACGAAGTGAGAGTAATAGAGGAGACATTCTTGCAGCCATGTAATTTCAGTGTAAAGTCCTGTTTCTGCTTTAAATGTGCTTAACTTTAAATATGTGCTCATGTCCCTCTGATAGTGCTTAAAGTGCTATGCTGAATACATACCATAATGAGGAAATTGCTAGCAAGAACTCTTTATCAGGCTATCTCAGGGCACATTTATGTGTGTGAGGTTGGAAGGTATGTGAGAAAATCTATATGTTGCTGCTTTTTTTAATTTTAAAAAGGAGAACAAACTTTCTGCTAATTATTTTTATTTTAAAGCAACCCTATCCTTCCAAACAATATTGTTGATTTTAAATTTTTATAAATTGTTGTAAAGTAAATAATAGTTCTTTAGAGCTGTTCTAAATCTGGAATTTCTGTTCCACAGAAAAATCTAAAATTTTGACTTGTATTTTCATCCCAAATCATGATAAAAATTCAAAATATCAGTATTTTGTGCTGAAAAAAATGTTGAAAGATTTCAGTTCAGAACTGTCAAAATATTTAATCTGAGCTTCACTTAACTTTGAACTGTCACTGGCCAAGCTGCCACAATGCCTCATGAGAATTGTAGTTTATGTGTATCTGATATATAGGCCAGGTTCCTATTTGACTACATCTCCCATAATGGTCTGAGATCATGAGATTTTCATAGCACACTGTCAGAGCGTAACCAGAGGAAAGACTATAATGCATCATGGGAGATATAATCCAGCAAGGGAGCCTGGGTAATTGGTAATGTTCCAGCCATATGTGGATTTTTTTCTCTCCATGTGCAGAATAATTTTTGTGTGTACCAAGGCACATGTGAATGTGCACTACAAGTAGAAACAAAAAGCAAGCTGTGGGTGCTCTGCTAATAAATTGGATAGCATTTTAGTCTCTCCTGGGCAACTGCACAAGTGCACAGATTCCAGGGAACACTGAAAATTGGAGAAAAATGCAGCAACTCAAGTACAATTACTGTTTGGCGTCAGGGCAACTCAGGCAGATAAAGATTAAGGTTAAGCTGATCAAAAACAGAAAGAGAAAACAATGTGTTTTGATGCAGGATCATGCAATTTGAATCAAAATATTTCATGTAGTTATTTCTAGTGGAAAACTGAAAAAATTCAAGAAAAATCTAATTTTTACTATGGAAAATGTTGATTTCTGAAGAAACACCATTTTTTCCCCTATTAAATGCATTCTCATGGAAAATACCTGACCAATGCTATGATCCATAAATATAAAATGCCAGGGTCAGTGTTCAGCTCATGGGTTCGTGCATGCATATGTAATGGGGTCTCTGAAGCTTAGTGCATGGGCCTCTGCTGCGTAAGCTAAAAGCCAATTGCCTATTAGCTAAGGTAATAGGGCAGACTCATTATTCTCTATAAGTGGTTTTGGTGCCAGTTTGTGGGACAGTACAGCACACCCAGAAGGTGTATGGGTTACACATACATGCAATATAAAATCATATACAAATGTAATAATAATTCAGTGCAGAATAAAATGTCTGCAATCTTTTCTCAACACTGAATCACACTGAATGTGCATTAATCCATTAAAAATCCCATAACTTTTCAGTTAGACATTTTTTCCTTAAAAAACAAGACAGAACAATTACACTGTATTAGAGCTGATGATCTGAAAAAATGTTTTTCAAAGCCAAGTCTTCATTGCATATCTTCCCTTTCTTCAGAGGCTTCAGCAAGGTACACCAGTCTGCATGTAACTATTTAAATATTTGAATGGCCCTGTAGTTTCTAGTGGCTAAACCTATCACATGCTTAAGATTACCTGCTTGTTTAAGTACTGCACTGAATCCGGATCATGTTCCTTTCTTCCCTGTTCATTTGCACTTTTCTCATTTTCTGCCTTCTTTGTTTTCTTTATTTCTCATCCTGCTCTTGTTTCTGTTTGGTCTTCCCTCTCCTCTCCCTTCCTCCATTCCCTGCCTTATTTTAAACATGTTCAAAGGCCAGATCCTTCCACCCTCCCTGCCCCCAACTGAATAATATCTCTAGGAAATAGTAGCAGACAAAGCATTTTAGTCAGGGGACTAATCCAAAACCCACTGAAGACAATGTGTTGTCCACACTGATAAAAAAATCGGCAGCACATCCATGGCTGGGTCAGGCTCATGGGCTTAGGCTGTGGGATTATAAAATTGGAGTATAGATGTTTGAGCTTGGTCTGGAGTCTGGGTTTGGAGACCCCTAAATGCTACATTGTAATATTATAGCTTCACAGTCTGAGCTCCTTGAACCCGCATCAATTAGAAACACTGTGGTATAGATTCTGGTGTGCATACTCACAGTGACACTCCAACTACATAAAACAATTGGGAAAGTACAAAACCATTGCAATCTATGAGTTTACCAAGATCATACTTTTGCACTAGCTATTAGCATCCAGGCCAGAGAGATTATTCATACCTACCATCTTTCCATCTGGCATCTGTTTTTTTTTTCCTGGAGCTCTTAGCCATAAAATTTAATAGATTTAAAAAAAAAACATTCTAATACCTTTCCATCTCCTATATTCAATATTTTTAGTAACTACCAGTAGATGTTAGTAAATCACATTGACCTTTCATAGACAGATCAAAATAAACACACACTGATTAACCATGTTGTTGCTTTTACTACTATATTATGTACACAAATAAATACCAGGTCAGTTTAGAGCACCATTGATAATTCTTGCCAGCCAGTTTATACTTGGGACCTTTGACCCATTTATAATGTGTGTCTTTCATGGAAAACACCACAAAGCGCTGTTAGTTACAATCAGTGGAAAACTGGCAAATCTGTTTTTTTTTTCATAAACAAGTGCATTGGGGATTCTTTGTTCAGATCCACTTTTAAGAAAAGTGAAAAAATAAATCCGTTACATTTTAAACTCTATTCCATGAAGATTCCATGTGTTATGCAAATGAAATTACTGGCATTCAGGGGAAATACTAAAACACCCAAATGTGTAATACTTAAAAAGATTTTACCAGCTTCTTCATTGATCCTGTAACAACACATTTTTGTTCTTCTTACATAAATTTTCAAAGTATTGCCATTCTTGAAAAAAATCAGTTTTGCTAAAATCACAGCTTCAAGCATGTATGAGTAAGATCATATATAAGTAATAGACTTTTCAGACATTATAATAATCAATGCAATATAAGCAAATCAACAGATGTTAGCATTTTACATTTGAATATACAAGATTCATAGTTTAGAGAAGGAAAAACAACTCTTAAGGTGAATACAAAGCAGACAGCATAAATCACAGCAAAAACTCAATCTAGCATGCTTTAAAGCCAATTATATTTTTAATACACTTTATCCTCAGTAGGCCCTCAAGAGGCATACACATAATATTGGAACTTTCATTAGGATTCAAAAAATGACTTTAAATCTTTCAGTGGCAAATATTTCTAATCATTTGTAAATTTAATTAGTGAGCCCTCAAGTTGATTAGCATATTTTGAATATGATCTTACACTAAAACCAGCACCTCAATACTTTGTCAGATGAACTCTAAGCTGTTATTGGTTCTCAACCCAATGTGCCTGTAAATTCATGTATGGAATATCACAGATATGTTTCTCTATATATAACTGGAAAAAGGGATGCTTTAGATTTTCTTTGGTTTTATTTCCTGCCTGTTTGCATTCTGACATGCTTCTGCATATAAAAGATGCTATTAGTCACAAATCACATAATAAATTGTATACCTGGAACTCCTCCCCCACTGATTTAGTGAATGGTGAACCATACATATTTCATGGTATCCCACTTAAGTGTACAGCAGCTTTATCTGAAATTAACTACAAGGGTATCTAAAATTAATTACAAGTCTGTCAAAAACTTATTGATTCTGTTGAAGAAAATATCAAGATTTATTTATTCAAAGAATAAAAAGACTTGCCAAGTCGAAGAGACAATAGGCACAATAACAAGTGTGACATCAGTACATGTATAAATTCAGAATGCTTTTATCCAAGTTATTTGGAAATCTCTTCATCTAAAATCATTTAATGTATTCAGTTTCCATCAAGTTTCTTTTTAAATTACAATCTAAAGAATAGATGAAGTGGGAGATGCAGAAAAAAAGTTCTGGTGAGCCAGTAAAAAGCAAAAATATATATAAGGTTTTCTGATTGGCTCATCAAAATTAAATAGTAGTTTTCAAGGAGTGCAAAGGCAGGTAATCAGGACAAACTCATTTGCCTATATTGTTCAGTTCCTTGGGAAGAAGTGAAATATAAAAACATAATTATGCATCACATGTCTGTTTTTGGCCCATCATGAGTCTAGATGTTTTTCTCCTGCAATAATTTTCAAAGGTACTTTTTGATATATGATTCTTGGCTGTTGCTCATAATAATATGTAAACACAACCAAAATAGATATTTTTTAAATAAATACATAAATAGTGAAGTAGGATTTATCAGTGACAGCCAATAGCTTAAAATAGCTATTAGTTAAACCTAGATTATTTTAATTTTAATTTTAATAAATTATAACTATTGTGTCATTAACTGTGTTGCACTACCCCAGTGTTTGGCAACCTGTGGCTTCAGGGCCCCAGGCAGCCCACTGGGGTTCTGTGCTGCCCATGAGATATTTTGTTTACTGTTTCCTATGCACAGGGTTGCCAGTTATTTTTCCTATCAGGAGTTCGGGAGTGGCACAAGGGCAGGGAGAGGTGGTGGTTGGGATGGAAGGGGGATGTTCCAGCCCTTCCCCAAGCAGGGTGAGGGAGGTGGTGAGGGGGGAAGAAGGCATGTGGCCGGTGTCCCATCTCCCACACCTTCACCAGTCACTTCTGTGTGTAAGGAAAGATTAAAAAGACAGGGACTATTCATTTTACAAAAGAGTGAAAGACGGGGGTACATAAAATCATGATGATGTGGAGACAGTGAACAGGGAAATGTTATTTGCTCCCTTCATATAAAACAAGAACCAGGATTAACCCAATTAAATAGGCAGTAGGTTTATAACCCTCATAGGGAAGTACTTCTTAACACAATGCACAGTCAATCTGTGGAGCTTAATGCCAGGGGATGTTGTTAAGGCCAAAAGTATAACTGGGTTCAATAAAAGAATTAGGTAAACTCATAGAGGGTAGGTTCATCTAACTCCCAGTTTTGTGAGATCCTTTTGTAACTGTGACGGAGCATCGGGGATCCGCACTAGGACTACCCCGGCCCCCCAGCGCGAGGGAGGGGGTAGGGGCGCTCCACAAAAACCCGGCCGGGGAATAGAGGGCAGTGTGGCGGCTATAAGCGCGGGGACGCCAGGCTATGATGTCATGTGGGGCGACCCGCTGAGAAGGCTGGGTGCGCCGCATGTAAGGGGGTGGAGCCAGAGCGTCAGGAGGGGCAGCAGCGTAAGCTGGAGGTGCGCTGCCAGTTTTAAAAGCCAGCCGGCACCCGGGAAGAGGAGGCCGGGGGAGTCCAGGAATGAGGGGCAAGGAGGCACACGCAGAGAGGTCTGAAGACGGGGAGACTTAACCCCCGCGACCCTGGCACCCCCAGGAGGACAAGTGGAGGGTAGGAAGTGACCCAGGGCAGGGTATCGTGGAACCCGTGGGTCGGCATGTTATGGACGGCTGCCTCACTGACCATAGGGGAGGGAACGAGACCGTTCCCCTCCTCTTAGGGCCCTGGGTCTGGACCTGGTTGTGAGGGTGGGTCCGGGTCCCCCTACCCCTAGCCCCTACCTGATTGTATGCGTGGAAGGAGCCGACAGGCACGGTCGGTCAGTAGAGAAAACAGATCTGGGATTGTGGTTGCACCTATTAAAGGCAGTGTTAGCAGATTGTTGCCTACATAGTGAATATCACTGGGAAAGAAAAACTCTGGGAAATGGGTAAGAAGTGGGGCGTGTACCCCATGCGCCCTTACAGTAACTCTTCACAGTGAGCTCTGGACTTGACTACTTTGAATAATTTTGTATCATCCTCAAAATTTGCTACATCATTATTTAACCATTTTTTCAGTTCCTGTATGAATATGTTGTCCCAGATCTTTGGGGGACCCTGCTATTTATCTCTTTTAATTGTGAAAACTGAGCATCTATGCCTACCCTTTCTTTCCTATCTTTTAACCAATTACTGAACCATGAGAGGACTTTCCTTCTTATCCCATGACAGCTTACTTCACTTCAGAGCCTTTAATGAGAGACCATGTCACCAGTTTTCTGAAACTCCAAATATACTATATTCATTGGTTCAGTCTTGGCCACATGTTTATTGATGTCCTCAAAGTATTCTAATAGACTGGTGAGACATCATATCCCTTCACAAAAGCTGTGTTGATGATTGCCTCTGGGGCCTTAAAAAAATCAACATTATGTAAGCTATCCTCTAGTCATCTGGTCAAGAGGCTGATTTAAAGTAGGTTATATATTACAGTTAGTAGTTCTACAACTGCATATTTGACTTCCATCAGAATTCTTGCGTGAATACCATCTGATCCTGGTGACTTATTACTGTTTAATTTATCAGTTTGTTCCAAATCTTCCTTTACTGACAATTCAATCTGCGATAGCTTCTTGGACATGTTACCTGAAAAGAATGGCTCAGCTGTGGGAAATTCCCTCACATTCGCTGCATTGAAGACCAATGCACATAATTTTTCAACAAGGGCTTTGTTTTACTTAAATATGCCTTTAGAATCTTGTGATTTCTCTGTTTGCAGGTTGGTTAATAGTTGTTGTCTATTTTGCTAGATGCTCTTTAGATTTTTTTTTGCCTGCCTAATTATAATTTTATACTTGAATCAATCAAACTTGACACGATTTGACTTCCAGTTTTTAAAGGATGTCTTGGTCTCCAACCTCAACTTTTGCTCTGTTTAGTCATGGTGGAAAGTTTTTTGGTTCTCTTAATTTCAATTTAACTAACCTCCTCATTTTTGTGTAGCTCTCCTTTCTAGAGTTAAATGCTACTGTGGTTGGTTCTTTGGTATTCCCTCACCTGCAACATACAAGAATCTTAATTTAATTACATAATGGTCACTGTTATATTCACCTCTTGGACCAGATCCTGTGCTCACCCCTTGTGAGTTCTTGGACTAGCTGCTCCAAGAAGGAGTCATTAATGATTTATAGAAAAGTAACTGATGCTTTAGTTTGAAGTAATCTTCAAATTTATTAGCTGATTGCTCTTAGCTTCATTACATTTTTAATTAGGATGAGTAACCATAGGTACAGTACTGCTATGTCTCCTATCTCAAAGAGTTGACAGTTTTTTGGAAGTTCTTACACAGTCAAATGATTGTTTTTATTCTAAGCCTTCTTTTTAAGCTGCTGTTTGCTCTCCTTTTTTGTCTTTTTACATTCAAAGGTGACTACAAGACTGTGATATCTTAGAAAGAACTTTGAGGTCTGTAGCACATACGGATTATACTGTACTTTCTTTTTTCTCAAAGTTATTGTCATGAGAATGGGTTCAGGGTGTGACATTTCATAGACTTGTTAAAATCATTACAATAAAAGTGAGGAAGCACAAGAAGTAATATCACTGGATATATTCTTGGGGAGGTCATTGTAAATTCTATGACTTTGACCTATTCAATGTTTTACAATTTGGTATGCTAGCCATTTTCATTCTCCTCTATTTTTAGTCTCAGTATCCTAAGAGGGAGATGTAAAATGGCAGTCCATCAATACACATAATAATGAGAAGGTGAAAGTTATATATTTCAAGGAACAAGGAGAATATTTTGTGGGAAAGGTGCTCACCTTAAAAAGTGCTTTAGCTCTGAAAAGTGTCTCTGTAAATGGCACTAGGGATCTTTACACTTCGGCTACGTCTACACTATGAGTTTTCTCGGCAAAAAATATGATAATGAGGGACACATTTGCATGAGTCGTGATCTGATTTGCATTTTTTCTGCGGATCCATTTTTGTGCTGGGGTTTTTGCGCAAAAACAAGCAGTGTGGATGTTTTCTTTTTGCACAAAAACCCCTTTTTCTGCAAGATCGGCAAACCTCCTTTTTTGGGGCATAAGGATCTTGCAGAAAAAGAGGGGTTTTGCGCAAAAAGAAAACATCCACACTGCTTGTTTTTGTGCAAAAACTCCAGCTCAAAAATGGATCAGCAGAAAATATGCAAATGAGATTGTGACTCATGCAAATGAGTCCCTCATTAGCATATTTCTTGCCAAGAAAACTCATAGTGTAGATGTAGCCTTATTGTTTCTCCGTGGCTTCCAGTAATTCAATAGGACTCTTCACATGCTTAATATTAAACATAGTTGTTTCCAGGATTATCCCTTAGTTTACAATTCCATTAAGGATGCACAAATCACAATAAATTCTAGTTCACATGTGTTGGCTCTGAAGCAAAATGAGAATAAAAGATGAGAAATTTTACTGACATTAGCAGATAGAACTACTTGAAAGATACACAGAGTACATCTACTGAATAAAACGGTGGCATATTTTCAGAGAAGAAATGTGGTTTCATCATTCATTATTTTCATTTATCTCCAAGTATTCTAGTCCCAGTATCAAATACTTCTGAGCATCACATTAAAGCCTGGAAAGATCTTATTCACTGCTTCCATGACATCATTCCTAGAAGTACTTTGCCTTCCGTTTTACAGACTACAATGAACTAATCAAATTGTGATGTCTCATCCTCCTGGAAAAAAGACAGTAGTGAGAACAAAAAAGTGTCTCCAGATGAATCCATTCTCATGACTTATGAGACTGAGAAAAATCAAATCTTGTTGCAATCTGCTCTGACCTCATAGCCCCCTCTGGATTCTTTATTTTGGATTGTTGTTCTGCCATACTTGCATGGGTGAAGAATGAAATCACCCTTCTAATGAATTATATCTACCAATGTGACATTATGTAACTTCATGAGGTGTGGCCCCATTTTATGAATGGGATTTTATAAATGAAACAGTGTTAAACACTTTTGGATTAATTTGTTAATAGCTTGTTAAGAATTGCCTTTGAAGAATTTGTTATTTTAACTCCTTTTTAATACATTGTAACTAAAGAGACCCTATACTGTAACTGAAACCCCATTTAAAACTGTTAATATATTGTAACTAATGTGACTCCAAAGTGAATATGGTTGTGTATATAAAGGGATCAGTCTCTGAAGCCAGACCATCTGGGTGACGACCTACCAGCATCACCTTAATGGCCAAAGAACAGTGCAGATGAGCCCTGCAAAAGAATCCATCCAAGAAAGAGAGAGACAAAAGCCCCATCAAGAAAAAGATCAAAGTTGCATCTGCTGTTAACTGATGACTCATGGTCATATAGTGCCCTGGGGCAGTGAGACAGGACAGGATCTATGGACTAAAACATAAGAAAATTTGGTGCAAAACAATAGGATTCGGTCTTTCAGTTCTACGATCATCCTCCAGGAGCATCGGTGTGCACTGATATGACCTGCCTTCCCTCCTCATGTCTAGACCTCTGGACTGTGGACTAGCACAAGCAACTGAGGTTAGTAATTATATTCCAACTGTAGAACTGTGTCTATGAGTGTGTGTATATAGATAGATAATTATAGTAGCCAAGGACAGTAAGTGAATTCTTCATTCACAATAAACATAGCATATTACCTTATATCCCGATAAAAATTCTGCTAGTTCTATTTCTCTAAGTGCAACATACCAATTTTCTTAACCCAGGGTCCTGGCAAAAGTAACAGTGTATTCTATTATAAATGTGTTGTTAAAATGCAATGCCAGGGCACACCCTGAAGTGCCATCCAATGAACTCTGCTGACACCTGGCTCTGAAGCAATCTGTGAGTCAGAAGCAGCAAGAAGGAAACTGCTGGAATGGAGTGGAGAAGGAAGCAGATTTGAAGTATTTCACTCAGATCTCTTATACTTGTCTGACATTTGGCTTTCTTATTCCTCATTACAAGTCTGTTTTAATCTTGCTTTTGGTATCTTATATATTTAGAAATGTCAT
The DNA here is from genome assembly GCA_032595735.1 of Pelochelys cantorii. Taxonomy (NCBI): domain Eukaryota; kingdom Metazoa; phylum Chordata; order Testudines; family Trionychidae; genus Pelochelys; species Pelochelys cantorii. The sequence goes on from CM064328.1 coordinate 68,390,860, forward strand.
CTAACAGATCCCAGAAAGAAAGAAGACAAACAAGAAGGAACAGAAAGAGCTTCCCTGAAAAATCACTCAGTCTATAAGCATCACACAAGAAATAACTAATAGTAATACTTAGTGCTAAGAAGTCACTGGTAGTGGCCATCTTGATTTATACCACTAATGGTATGGGGGCCTTATGTAAAAAAAAATGGTGAGTAACACCACCATGTGATTTGCTTATATAGCATTAAATCTCTCTTAAATCTTGGTACTTTCAGGAAGATGTCCAATCATCCAGGCCTTTTCAGGAGGGAGAGGGGATAGATGGATGAAACAAAACAGTAGATATTCTATAACACAGAAATTCCCAGACTCATCCTATATAGTTCTTTCCCCCCATGGATTTGGCCCATATATACATGGCTCTATAATGCAAATATTGTAATAGGTCAGCATTATTTATTTCTTTAACATTTTTTTATTATTTAAAAAATACAGCTATAGACCTGCATTTCACGCTGGAGAACTAAGATGGAAATAAGCTATCACATAATTCTCTTTTGGGTTTAATTTTCCCATGAATTGCTATCTTTAGAGTCACTGAGTTACAAGCAACTTTTTCCACAGGGAAAAATTCTCATTTCTTTCTTTCTTTTTAAAATTTAAGTAGTAGTTTTTAATTGTGACAACCCTGCTTCTACAAAATGTGGTTAACAAATGGGTAATTGCTAAGATCGTGGGGTTATGGGGTCTATTTATTTCAGTAGCCTGCTACTTTAAAGAATGTGGTAACGACTCCAGAAGTCCTTCCACAGCTCCATCCCAGTTCTGTACACTTTGCATAGTCACACTTCCATGCCAAGGGATGTAATTTCCTTGGCAAAGCACAGCAGTTTCGGAGGAAGCATGGCAAGATGGGCAAAGTTGCTCACTGGCATCTAGATAGGGGCCCTGTTAAGCTGTGGGGTGGTGCCAGGGTAAAAGTACTTTTGTGTCACCTTTGTAGACTTTGGATCCTGGCAGTGGCTGAGGCCTTCACTCAGCTGCCAGAATCCCATAGAAACTATTCCAGCAGAGAGGAGAGGGTGTCATTAGAATACAATGGTACTATAGCCACATCCTTCGCCTCCCAGGAATGCCCTCTGTGCCATGGGCTGCAAGGCTTGCAGGGAGACTTCTATATTGACTTTTTGCCATCCATGGAGTCTTCCCTCAGGATTCCCCCATTGTAAAGGGCTGTATCTGTTGAATTTCTTGGTGATTTATTCCACCAGTATGTTGCAAAGCAGCCAGAGAAAACCGGAGAGTCGGACCCATCATTTCAGGTCTTGTCAAAGAGGGAAGTCAATTGAATGTCTTCATGGGAGCTCCAAACATATTTGTATTGGCCTTGATTATTACAGTGCCTCTCAGTTTCAAACCATAGTACCCCTTTCTTCCTACCTTACCTCCACTGTTATTCCAGTTTGGGGCTGTCCCTGAAGAGATCCTGAGAACTGTGTTCAAGTGTGAGACCATTTTGACATATTTACTATTGGTAACTATGAAGAGAACACCCAGGCCTTGGGAAATATGCTAATTAAGATAAATGGAGAAGGTAAAAGCGTGATCTTGTCTATGTCACTCAGCTTTCTTTGGTGGATGAAGAACATTACAGAGAAAAAAAATAGTTTGAAATCTTTATGCTAGCTTCAGGAGATAATTGCAGGCATTTCATTTTTGATCTTTTAAGGCCATGTAAAGCAGGTAAAAGAGAACCACTCACAATAAAGGGATACAGCTTCACAATATGTACTACACAGATGAAAGATACACCACAGAATTCATACTGTGCTCTTCTTCTTTCAAGTCATGAACTTCACTCAGGAGGTCTCGTGGAAGAAATGATTGGCTGGACCATCACACAGAGCTGCATCAACCACTGCACTAATTGTAACAGTTTTCTAGGTATGTGCCACTCACGTAGCTGCCCCTAAGAAAACAAGCAGCTTTAAGAAGTCTTCTTGATTAAGATTGAATCAGGGCAAGGCAGGTAGGTGTTTTTGTCCAATTCAATCTTGTAAAATAGCACAGAGATTAGTCACTAAAATGGATGTACATGTCAAGCAGTTTACACATTAACTATAGAACAATTGCCTCTCTGCTTAAAATCAGTAGTGAAAACTTGCAGAATTAATAGCTCTCTCAGAATTATGGCTCATTGGGGATTATTGGTATGGCCGGGTATCTGGGATGGATCATCCAGACACCTGGCCATACCAAGGAATAGGGCAGACAATGCCCTAAACAGGCCACTTGTTCTATATTTAGATTCACCAAGTCAGTAGCTCTACACTGGTTAACAAGAAGCGAAACATAGTCCCCTTTAGACATTTCAGCCCTTGGTTACCATCTGAGCAAATTGGCCTAATATAGTAAGATGTTATTGAAAACCCTATGTGCCATATTTAAAAGACTCAGACACTCACCTTCAGGTCAATATATGTCTAAGATCTTAGCCAAATATCAGACTGTCAACCAAACCTAGTAAATCAGCTAAAATGTATTAAGAAAAAAGGAGAGTTATATCCTGGTTTGTAGAAGTCTGTAGGTTTGTAGCAGTGATGGATGAGTCTCCTCACTTGCAAAACAGCAGTGATCCTGTAGCACCTTACAGATGAACAAAAATATACAAATAGTGTCATGAGCTTTCAGATAACAAATATGGAGCAAGGGGCAAGAAGTGGGTTGTGCCTACAAAATAAATGTTTACACAGCAGTTATTTCAGAATAACATAGTCCGTGTATACACAGCAAGCAGTTATTTCAACATAATGTTGAAATACTGTCGAGCTGGAGGACATCTTTCTCTGACTCCCATAACTCTCATTTTACAAGAAATAATGGAAGTCCGAGGAAGAGTCGTCTAACTCGGACTTTCTGCTGTGTAGACAGCACGAAAGCTGAAATGAGCTATTTTGAATTAAGCTATGCAATTGACATCTACACAAAGGGCACGTCTACACTAGAGGGTTATTTTGAAATAACTCCCCTCATTTCGAAATAACAAGGTAAGTGTCCACACTACCACGCCTGTTATTTTGAAATAAAGGGCTTGTTATTTCAAAATAATAGTTTCTGCTTGTGAAGTGGAACAGCGCTATTTTGGAATTGTTATTCAGGGAGTTATTATTCTGAAATAATTCATTTTGAAATAATTCCCTTGTGTAACCATGTCCTAAGGTGCTACAGGAACATTTTTATTTTTAAAGTTTTTTTAGTTACAGACTAACACGGCTACCCATCTCTCTTGCAAAAGTCTCTGGAATCATCCTAAAATAATTCAAATGCAGCTTAGCTGTAAATGTGGCTAGAGTCTTTCCATGAATTTTCCAGGGTAATCCAAATAGCTAGTTGGAAAATCTCCATCTCATGGCTTAAACTTTCTCTGTTTAAAGTTCAGCAGACTAGAGGGTGGGATCAAGCCCAAGGTTTCACTTTTACACCTGAAGCAGGTCATTAAAGGCATGTCTACACTAGGAAATTATTTTGAAATAACTAAATTTAAAATAATAACTCTAAAAATAACTATTTTGAAATATGCTTATTATCTAGGTACAGCAGGAGTATAGATTTCAAAATAACCAGCCCATTATTTTGAAATAACAGGCTTGGTAGTGTGGATGCTCTGCTTATTATTTTGAAATAAGGGCTTATTATTTTGAAATAACTCCCTAGTGTAGACCAGGGTTCAGTGTTTGACTGAGGATTCTTCTTTGCTGAGAACATACTAACTCACCTCTTTGAAGTTAACATTCATTTTCCTATATATACACAGGTAATCTAGTTACACTGATTTGCATAAATCAATTAGCCTGTGCTTCATTATGACAGAGATGGATAAGCTGAAAATAATGTAGACAATGTTAAAAGTTTCCAGCGGTATCTTACATCTTTGATTTAAAGTTAGTTGATCATAGTCACATCCATAATTTAAGGCAATTAAAATCCGAAAAGGATTTAACATCTAAAAACTAATCTAATTACATAGCTAAACTTCTAACAGGATACAGGTACACAGACAAACACAGTTAGCATTGCCCTTGATTTCTATTACCATATGTGAATGAGTTAATGAGGCTGGTCTAATACAGTTCTTGGATATTCACATACAAGTGAATTGTGATGGAACTGTAATGCCTCTTATTAAGTTGCTATAGGTTAGACAGAGGTTGGTTGGTCTGTCAGCGTCACAATTATTTTTGAGATCGATAAAATGAATTTATCTGGAGGGATTCTGACCTGCATCAGAATTATGTATGCAAATTTCACTGAAATATAACCTTACATTTGTACCCATACAGGATAGGGAGGCTCTGTTGAAGAAACAGAGAAAATGAGCTTATGTAGCACAACTTGATTTTAAACTAAAAACTGGTAGGTTTTTGGTGTTGTTAGAGCTTGACAGAGATACAGAAAATCATAGAATCATAGAATACTAGAACTGGAAGGAACCTTGAGAGATCACCAAGTCCAGTCCACTGAACTCACTGCAGGACCAAGCACCATGTAGGTCATCCCTGATAGATGTTTGTCTAAACTGCTCTTAAATATCCCCAATGATAGAGATTCCACAACCTCATAGGCTTGAAGAATTACAGCCATGGCAAAGTTAGAACAAATTGATGTAAAATCCAAGCATTAAGCATAATGTTAGGGGAAAGACAAGTTTCTCTTTCAATATAGAAATGATGTATTGCTCTTATGGCAATATATTATTACACTATTGCTTTGATTATTATAAGTCAGACTTCTTTCATACCTGCCAATGCTTTTGAGGCTTGTGACTCAGGCTGAGCCAAACATTACATGCATTCTCTATGGACCAAATGTAACCCCAAATCAACACATGTATGTTTCTTTATTTACCGAGTTAAGGGCCATTTGATGTTTCTGTTACATATTATTTTTAAAGATTTATAACTTGTATTTTGTTTTTAGTTTGTGCTTATTTTTGGCTTTCAATACTTAAGACTTTAATACAATAAATATTTTATGTGTATATAAAAATAATATGTATGCCAAAGAGCAATCTGTAATACAAATTTAAAGATAGAATTTTCCACTGCCTGGAAAACAATATCTCCTCCCCTGAGTAACAGTCCAAAGAAAATAAGCAGTTGGTGCTCAAAAAGACTCCTGGGGAAGGTTTAATATTATCAGCACTCCAGTGAGGCAATAATGATATGTTGCGTGAAAAGGGAAATAAATACAAAACATTTTAGCCTGAGTTACAGATAATCCAAAGCAAGAGTACTCAAAATCACACATGCATCTGATGAAGTGGTTTTGACCCACAAAACTTATGCCCAAATATATTTGTTTGTCTTTAAGGTCCACAGGTCTCCACATTGTTTTTACAGCTACAGACTAACACAGCTACACCTCTGAAACAAAATCACAGTTTACCTTACACATCGCATCAAAAATTTATCAGTCAGCTAAGTAATAAACTCCAATGTGTACTGATTATTCCCTATAAAAAAATCCACTCCCTTCCTTGTGCCAATGTGTGTTAACTTGGAGACAGATCTAGTGACAAAAGCTGGTGCATGTCTAGGAAGGCAGCCTCATATTACCAATGTTTGAAATACAGTGAGCTATGTAGTCACCTGAATAAAATAATTTTTGATGGTTTTCCATGCCTCAGAAACCATTATAAAATTATTGAATATCTGCTCCAACCAGTAACTAATGTCTGACTTAGGTTTAGTTGAATGTAGTCAGGTAAAATTAAATAGCATCACCAACCCAAACTACACTTTGTTTTTGTTGTTATTGTTGGTAAACAGAGTTTGGAAACTTTTCTTTAATCCTTCCATTCATTTTAATAGTTCCAGAGGGGACAAGCAGGATTAGAAGAGATCACACTCCCCAAGAAGTTTCCAGACTGCTTTTAGTGACTCAGAAACATAACATTTCGAGATGCATCCAAATTTGAATAAATTAAAAACAAATGCCTTGATGTACAATTCTTTGTCTCTTGGGGTACGTCTACACTAGCCCCTTAGATCGATCTAGGGAGGCTAATGAGGGTGACCGGAATTGCAAATCAAGCCTGGGATTTAAATATCATGCGCTTGATGTGCATGTCCCGGCCGGTCGCCATTTTAGAAATTGACTAGCCCGAAGTAACTGCCTGCGTCTACACGTGGCAGTGAAATGGGACTCTGGAATAAATCCCCTAAATCGAATTAGGTGGTAAACCTCATTCCACGAGGAATGCCACCTAATTCGATTTAGGGCTTTATTCCGGAATCCCGTTTCACTGCCGCATATAGACGCGGGCAGTTACTTCGGGCTAGTCAATTTCTAAAATGGCGACTGGCCAGGAACATGCAAGTCAAGCACGGGATATTTAAATCCCAGACTTGATTTGCAATTCCGGTCGCCCTCATTAGCCTCCTGAGATCGATCTAGGGGGCTAGTATAGACGTACCCTTGGATTGCTCTTAATTAACCTGATATTAGAAATTTTACAAAAAAAAGGCACGCTTCCCTTCAGATATTTTAAAAATTATTTTTGTAATGTATACTATTAAAATTATATTGATCAAATTATTTTATATGAATATGTATGCTATGCATAAATTAATAATGAAATTAAATCACATTCACTCTGCCATTGTCAACCAATATCAATAAGATCAAAACGCATTCCTGCTATCCTCTGTAAATGAACATACAACCAGTTGCAGGCCTTCAAGCAATTCAAAATGGCTCTGTAATTACTGCTGTTCAAGTCCAGGGCTGTCCACTAGAAAGACCCTACCCCTGCCATCAGACTATCAAGTATACTGACTGAGGCCTGGTCTTCACCTAAAATCAGATTGACTTACCTTGCTTAGACTTGTGCACAATTTTGCATCCAGAATTATGTTGTTAGGTCAACCTTAGACCTAGTGTAGATGCAGCTAGGTCATCAAGAATTTTTCCATTCACTTAGCTGCCACCTTTTAGCATAGTGGATTACCTACACAAATGGAATGCCTACCCCGTTCCATTGATGTGGGATGCATCCAGACTATGGCATTCCAGTGGCATAGCTGCTGTGCCATAGCTGTACCACTATAGCTGCTGTAGTGTAGCCATACCCTGAGTAAGAGCACATGAACTAACCTCATCAGTTACAACTGTAATGTGAAAAAAACAGCAAATGGTCTGGTAGCACTTTATAGACTAACAAAACATGTAGATGGTATCATAAGCTTTCGTGGGCACAGCCCACTTCTTCAGATGACCGGAGTTTGTCACTATAATGTGAATATTTCTACTGACTTCAGTGAACTTTAGGTCAGGCCTATAATAGTAATTAAGAATCCATACTAAATCACTGCAATTTCGATTCTCACGCTGTTTGTGACTATATATGCAGTGATAGGCCACAGACATTGTCTACAATACAAATTATTATTTCAGCCAAAGCTATCTGAATAGTTTTTAAGCCATTTATTTGATGCAGGAGGGTCTGAATGTGTATATTGCCCCCTACTGCTCTTTTCCCTGGATTGAAAGGAGGGAAATGAACCGAAGTCAATTCCAATGTAGCTTTGTGCTTTAGAATGAAATGTACTGGTGGTCCAACAAATAAAATAGGAATTTATCAGTAAAAAAACCCACATAGCAGAAGAATAATGTTTAGCAGCTACCTAGGCTGGAAATTGCTTGTGACAAATGTGAAACATTGAGATATTTCTTTTAAAAAACGTATGATGCCAATTTAGTGTTTAAAGCTTCTCAGTGGCTGGGACAGAAGCTTCCTGTGAAAAATATTAGGTGTTGAGAGTCACTTAGTGGCTAATAAAAATCCTCCTAATGAAACAACATATTAATAGCTCAGGGCCATTCAAAGCAAACTCTTATAAAGTATTTAACTGGCTAGAGATGCTTAGTGGCTTGCTAATCAACTTTTAATAAAGTATATTCTGTATTTATAGTTGATCAGTGGCTAGGAAAGTAAACTTTGCTCAACAACAGCTATGAAGACTAATAAAATGCAGAGCTCTCAGTGGTTGTAGTGAGCTTTTTAAGGCCATACTAAAATTAGAGAGACTGAATTAAGCAATGTCAAAGCATAAGGTATTTCTGTAGAATTAATGTCAAGTTGGGAGGGGTTGATGCCTTATGGCAGCACTTCAGGCCATTAATTCCAGCTTTTCCCAGGAAAAGCTATACACTGAAGTCATTGTTGAAAGCAGCTAAAAACAAACAAGCAAAATTCCTGTGCAAAAGGTATATGGATTTTTTAAACAGGGGGAGGTAGTTTTAAACATGTTTATATTGGTTTACTATAGAATTATTGCAATATTCTCTAGTTAATAAGATTCTGGAATGTCTGCTTCCCATTCTATTCAGTACAAAAATTAGAATCCTAGTCGCTGCTTGCTTGCCACCTTTAAAAAAGAGAAAAGGTGTGGTGAATATATCTCTTGAGACACTTATTATAACCTGGCTTAACTTTATTGAGCCTTGGAACAGCTGTAAGCACAGATATAGGGTTGAAACGTAATGCCTGTCCAAGTTATCCGCCGCCTTCTTTGCTACCCCTCATCTTTTTTATACATAACAGAATGACAGCTTCACTATTACATTTTATGTCCAGAGAAATTTTTACCCAGTGATGCACAAGTATTTTACAGATTGCTTACTGAGATTGCTGTGCTTCTGCAAAAATACCTCCCCCTCTGAAATGATGGCAGAAATTCTGGGCAAGACACATGACACAACAATGTTTTAGCAGGGCAAAGTGAAGAATAAAATGTAATTGAAATAACAGGGGAAATTTAGGTGAGTAGAATGCGAACACCTGTGGTTGGAATTTAGTCAGGATTAGCTTCTGAGCTAATTCTGAGTAATTCTGCAATATATTCTGCCACATAGTCCAGTAACTGAATCAGTGTATAATCTCCTGGTGTCACGGATTTAGCACTTACCTTAGTTTTCTTCAGTTTAATTACTTAGGAAGCAGTAGGCGGTCATCAGATTAAATATCACTATATTGCAAAACTCACTTTGTGGCTGATTCTATCCAATATGTATGAAGGGATAGCTTTGTTTCCTTTCAGGACAAGATATAGACGCTGTAGAGGGCATTATGCATACAGCTGGCTGAAACAAAACTGAACAAGAAAGAAATGAGAATCACGGGTAGAAAGAGGGAAGCACAATAGAGTAGTCATTCCTGTTGTGATGTCACTGCCTATGAAAGGCACCTGCCCACAGATCCTTAAGATGATGTGCACTGTTGAAGTGATGCTTCTGGACTCCCTATTACTATTAGATATACACATATAGATATCACTGTGAAAAATGCTCTTCTTCAGCTCATCAGCAACTTATCAGCAGCCCTATCTTAAATGTCTAAATGGATACCTGTGTTTGGATTCAGTTGCTTAACTTTTGCCCCCTAAGTTTGAAAGTTGGGCTCTGTTGCTATAAATGTCACTGCTGGTCTTACCAGTTTTATTGTCACCTCTTTGAAATGTGTAATTGAGTTAGCCCAGTACGGCAGTTTTGTGATGCAACAGCATCTACCTAAAGAAAAGTCCTACCATATTCTTACCAATATGGTAAAAAAGATTTTTGAAAGAAGGCAGCTACAATGATATGAGGACTTGAGAGGCTGATGTGCAGTAGAAAGAAGTGCATTCATTCAACGTTAACCTGACAGTGTCAGGGTTTCATTTTACAAAGCCTGAATGAAGAAGGCAGGTATTTATATCCAGTTACATTTCTCCTAAGCTTTACCCTCAGTTAGTCTGAAATCCTTGCCAAACTCAGCTGGACAATTAAGGCGAGAGTGTAGCATTTAAACCCCCTCCTCTTCCCATAGTGACACATGGATGCAAGAACTAAGTATAATTAGGCCTTTAGCAGTGGACCTTCAAAAAACTCTTTGGATCTCAGCAGTACAGAAATCATTCTACTTTGGTGTCAGGAGAATGAAGTAACCCTCGTCATTGACCTTCAGCCTGTTCAAACTGAGAGGCTGAGTAGTTTCTCTTGAACTGCACACCGGATCACAATGATACAAGCCATTAAAGCTAACTGCTGATGAACCTATTCCATTACTTTTAATAACATTATATCTGTGTTTATCTGCTTAATGCAATGATAACGTAGTGAAGGAGAATTAATTCCACATGTTACCCACATCAGTGATGTTGAGTGAAATCAGTTTCCTCTACACATGCAGTGAAAAGTTTAATTAAATTTGGGCAGGAGCCAATTGACTTCAGAATGGTCACTAGCTTTCACTGGAAAACGACTTGCATAAAGCCAAGTAAATCTATAAGCAAAATACCACAGTAAACCTTCAAAACTGTGAGGAATAAGGCAAAAGGAAAACATTCTAAAAGACCTGCACAACATGCTGCCAGCCTAGTATGGATAATATCGCTCAACCTAGACCTTCAAACACTGGTGGCTTTGCTAAGTATTTCATCAGTGGGAAAGCAATCAGGACTCTGTGCCTAACCCTTCAGACTATTTAGGAGATAAGGCAAGATGATTTTGTCACCCATGGGGTATGTAGTCATAGTAGAGCTCCCAGCACCTAAAGAATCCTGTATCGGCTGAATCTTCTGCCCAGTTTACTAAGGGTGCGTCTAGACTGCACTGGTAAATCGGAAAAAAATACGCAATTTGTGGTACGCAAATTACATATCTTTTTCCAATTTACTTTCGAAAGAGGCTTTTTTTGAAATTTGGTGCATCTACACAGTGGCAAAATTTGGGAAAAAGTGCTCTTTCGAGCCATCCCTTACTCCTCATAGAACAAGGTTTACAGGGATGGCGAAAGAGCGTATCTGCTTTTTCAAAAAAATTTCCGAAAAAGCAGACGCATTCCTTGGATGCAGCATTGCTTTTTTGGGATACCTCTAGCATAAGGGTACATCTACACCACAGACAAGGTCGAAGCTGGCGCTGTTGATCTTCCAAGATTTGAATTAGCATGTTTAGTTAAGACACACTAATTCAAACTTTGAGAGGCATTCCAGTCGATGCTGGTAGTCCTGCTTCCATGAGGAGTAATGGAAGTTGAAAGAAGAGTGTTCTCCCTTTGACTTCCTGCAGTGTGGACAGCACCAAAAGTTGAGTTAAGCTACTTCGACTTCAGCTACACAATTAACGTAGCTGAAGTTGCATATCTTACTTCATCCTTGTCCCATAGTGTAGACATATCCTGAGTGACCCAGATTTGTCTGACTCGTTATTTAACACTCTCCACAAATTGTGTGTTATCTGCAAACTTTACCCATGATGATTTTATGTTTTCTTTCAGATCACTGATAAAAAATATTAAGTAGCTTAGAGCCAACAACTGATCCTTGTAGGACCTCACTGGAAGCACCTCACTCCATCATTGATGATTCCCCATACACAGTTACATTTTGAGAACAGTCAGTTAGCTAGTTTTCAATCCATTTAATTTGTGGCGCATTCATTTTATATTATTTTTTATTTTTAATCAAAATGTCATGCAGTATCAAGTAAAATACCATACAGACATCTAAGTAGAATAAGTGAACACAGTTAGTCTTATCAAATAAATTGATAATCTTGGTATAAAAATATATCAAGTTTGTTTGACAAGATATATTATCTTCCCTGAAATTGATGTCAGGCTGGTAGGCCTAAAATTACCGACATCATCCTGTTTAGACTTTATAAAAACTGGGACATTAGCTGTCTCCCAATTTTTGAAATGTACCCAATGCTCCAAGACTTACTGAAAATCAACATTAATGGTTCAGCCTTCTCCTTAGCTGTCTCTTTTAAAACTCTTAGATGCAAGTTATCTGAACCTGCTGAATTAAAATTGTAGTAACTTTACTAGTGTCTGTTTTAACACCCTCCAGAGATACTACTAGAATGGAAAGAGTGTTAACTCTATATGATGAGATTATATACACTGATTTTCCCAACTATAGACCAGAAATATTTATTTAACTCTTGTGGCTTTTGTGCATTAGTACTGATAATTCTACCATTGCCATGTACCAAAAAACTAATGACATTGTTAGGATATTTTTGTTTCATATATATTGAAAATAATTTTTAATTCAGCTGGTTATATATTTCTACTTGTTTCCTAGGCTTCCCTTCCCTTATCAATTTTCCAGAATTTCTATATTTTGATTTATATTCATTATTATCAGTTTCTCCTTTTGTCCATTGAATACATCTGTATGATAGAATCATAGAATACTAAAACTGGAAGGGACCTCAAGAGGTCATTAAGTCCAGTCCCCTGCCCCCACGGCAGGACCAAGCACTATCTGGATCATCCTGGATAGATGTCTATCTAGCTGCTCTTAAATATCTCCAGTGATGGAGATTCCACAACCTCCCTAGGCAAATTATTCCAGTGTTAAACATCACCCTGGCAGTAAGGAAGTTTTTCCTAATGTCCAACCTAAACCGCCCTTGCTGCAGTTTAAGCCCATTGCTTCTTGTCCTATCCTCAGAGGCCACCCTTTTAAATACCAGAAAACCACTATCATGTCTGCTCTCAGTCTTCTCTTTTCCAAACTAAACAAGCCCAGTTCTTTCAGTCTCCCTTCATAGATCATGTTCTCTAAACCTTTAATCATTCTTGTTGCTCTTCTCTGGATCTTCTCCAATTTCTCCACGTCTTTTTTTAAATGAATACTCCAACTGAGTTCTAATCAGTGCAGAGTAGAGCAGAAAAATTACTTCTTGTAATACGTCTTGCTCACAACTCTCCTGTTAATGCGTCCCAGAATCATGTCACACTGTTGACTCATAATTTAGCTTGTGTTCCACTATGACCGCTAGATCCCTTTCTCCAGTACTCATTCCTAGATAGTTGCTTGCCATTCTGCATGTGTGAAACTGATTGTTTCTTCCTAAGTGGAGTACTTTGCATTTGTCCTTATTAAACTTCATCCTGTTTACCTCAGACCATTTCTCCAGTTTGTTCAGATCATTTTGAATTTTGACCCTATCCTCCAAAGCATTTGCAATCCCTCCCAGCTTGGTAAAATCTGCAAACTTAATAAGCATACTCTCTATGCCAATATCTAAATAGTCGATAAAGATATTTTTATCTATATCTAAATTATTTTTACAGATACATTTACTTCTCCTCTAAACCATGATGTTGTATTTTAATCAATGCACTTTTTCTGAGTGCGACTTTTTGGTATCTATTAAGATATTCCTAATTGATTCCCAATGATCATTCACATTTTTTTTTCTGATTAAATTCTTCTTTCTAGCAGATTTGGTTCATGATTGTTTTCAGTTGTATGAAACTGGCCTGATTAAAGCCCAGATATATATAATGTTTGAACCTCTCTGTTCTGGTACCCTCAGGACATGACCAGTGCCACACCAGAGTACTTGAGAACCTCGGGAGGTCAATATTGTCTAGGAGCATTCCACTGCTTACTAAGCTCTTAGAAGACATTTAGGAGTAATTTAGAGTTAAATAACAGTATAGAACACTGAGAGCCAGGACTGGTGGCTATAAACAAACTTTATGGTACCATGTGAAACTTGGCCACACCCATAAGTGGTCATCCGGCTTACTAAAGTCATGCCGAACCATGGATGTTGCTGGACCAGAGAGTGTCTGACTAGAGAGAGTGAACCTGTGTTACTAACCTGGACTTTTTTCTGCCTGCACTTTGTAAATGTGATCAAATCATGATAATTTGTAACTAAATAACATTTATTTTTAGTTCTGTAATCATCCTCTTGCTCCAAGTGCAGATGTAGCTGAAGAAGTCAAGCTTCATTATTTTCAAATCATTTCTGTGATCATTAAGTTAAAGATAGAGTGGTTATTTGTTTATTTTAGATCATATTGATTTGTCATTTGTAGGACTTGGGATAAGATATACTGTATTTCCATTTACAAAAATATGAAGGAACGCATTTTCAAATGATATAACAATGCTGCTAACAAGGATTTATTGACACCTCATTGAAAGCAAGGGGGTACACTCCATCAGTTTCAATGGTCTTTGGATCAAGGTATCAGAGAGAAGCAGACATGAATGAAGAACAAGTTATATTGAATTATGAATCCCCAAGGAAGCTTCTAAGAAAAGAAACAGATGAGTGGAGAAATATGTGTAAGTGTCAATATAATAAAAAAGCAGGCATAATTCTGCTCCCGCTCTATAGGAATTTTGCCATTGTCTTAAGCAGGAGCAGGATCAAGCTGTGATTCACATATATGAGCTGAACTTTGCCAGGATTTGCCTCCTAATTCTTTCCTTGAAAGAGTAAGCCCAGAACTATCTGAGAGATTTAGTGCTTCTCTTTGACAAAAGCAAGGCCTAAAGCTGGATTATTAGTGGGCTGCAGAGTTGCAGAATACAGGATATTGATTAAAAGGAATGAATGAAAGAGTTAATTAATTTGTTAAACTGGGATTAAATAGTTACAGTTTAATAAAAAATTGCCACAAAGGTATTATCAATTGCTCTGTTAGTTATCTGTAAATATAGCTATGCTATATGGGAAAGAGAATGAAATGTATTTCTTTTCCAACTAGAACTGAAAATATCCTAGATAGCCAGGTTTGATACATTCACTAATATAGATTCAGAGAACACTAGAACTTTCCTATCTAGGGACCCTGAGAGATCAATCAAGTCCAATCCCCTGCCCTCACAGCAGGACCAAGCACTGTCTAGATCAGGGGTGTGCAATAATTTTTTTTTGGGGGGGGGTACTCCAAGAATTTGTAAAGTAGTTGAGGGCTGCACTCTTCCATGATATGAATGGAGGAGGTGCAGGGGTCTGGGAAGCATGTTTCTAGAAAAGACTTCCCTATGCAATTTAATTTGGCCCTCCTCCACATACTATTTCCCCTGCTCTGCCCCTCCAATGCTGGGACGGAGCATATACAGTTCTGCTCAAACCTTGTAGTTCTAGGGTGGAGTTTACCAGCCATTCAGTGGGGGTGGTGAATGCACACTGTAGTTAGTATGCAGGGGCTGTGAGCATGCTCAATAAAGTCAGAAACTTCAGAGAACTGCCTGTCAAATTCTAACAAGTTGTGATTAAGTATGTGTGGAATGAAATTTTTTCAAGACTCAGAACTTGGCCAAACCTGAGAGGTTTTTTTGGCAGTTCTAATACACTGAAAAAGTGATGCATATGGCAAATTTACCAATGTAATATGAGGCTTTTGTATGGATGTGATGGAGTTCTGAAGTGTTTAATTGCTTATATATACAAAAAATGAACAGAAAGAGCCCATATTTAAAAATGAAAAAATATGAAAGTTCAATATTAGAGAGAGGCCTCTCCAAACCTGTGTGATGTTTATACCATAAAAATTTGTAGAGGTTTGACATCTGAACCTGGATCTACATTATGAATTTAACCACATCTTTATAAAGATTTGAAAATTTTCTTCTGGGCATTGGCGTCATGCTCCCCCATGCTTATTGAAATTTGGCTTATGAAGATGAACATGCATAACTCAAATATATTTAGACAAAATACATCATTTAACATATCATTTTAGAAGTTACAATCTGCTGAATATGTGTATTTTATTTTGTGCATGTGTCTTTCCTCTATGTGAAGTTAGAAATATTAAGTGGGAACCTGTTTTATTAGTCCAGTTATTCTAATAAAAAGCCATTAGTGATACTTTAGGAACTTAACATCTGGGTGAGCAAGTCAGTGATAATTGATTTTGCTTTTCCTTTAAGCTCAAGCAGTAACTGATCTTAGAAAGATAGGTGACCATGCCTCCTGATGTTGGAACCCATTTTGGATCTGGCACTTTTCCACTCAAGGAGAGAAAAATTTGAACTGAGTATAAGAATTCCTGCTTTGGGCAAAATGGGTATAAAGGGGGGAAACCAAACAATAGGGCAGTGGCCAGATGCCAGGAGACTCCCCACCCCCCTCCACTTACCACATAGATGCCTGCTAGAAACATCTAAGGCTGAAGAGAGGGAATGATTGACTCAGGCTAGGAGGCTTCCTAGCTTGTGAAAGAGATAATTAAAACAACTGTGAGTGTAAGAGTTTACATGTAACAAGTTTCTGTGTGTGTTAGGATTAGCTGGAGTGTTTTGTTTATTTTGGCTTAGTAACTTATTTTGATCTGTCTGTTTTCACTTGCAATCATTTAAATTATACTTTTTATACTTAATAAAAACACTTTTGATTATTATCAAGCCCAGTGTAAATAATTGTTTCTGAGGGGCAGTAGGAGCTACAACTATGCATATCCTTCTTTCATTGATAAAGAGGGTGAATGTATAAGCTTTCTCTGTGTAAAACTGTTATATAGAGTTAGACACATTTATTTGGGGTTCTGGTCTTCTTTGGGGGCTGTGCTCGTGTGTGTTGCCAATGGCCTTGAAGCTAAGCCCTCCCAGAGCTGAACTGATTCAGTGTCTAAGCTGGTTGCTCTACTGGGGGGCGGGAGGGAGGGTGACGGACCTGGCCAGGTCTGGGCACCACTGAGGGTGTCCACTCAGGGCAAATAGCTCAAAACCAGGGCTCCTTAGAGCCCCTGACTGAAGACCTTTCCCAAATAGGCCACACACCAGTCACACAGAGCGCTTCAGCTGCCAATCCGGCTAGCAAGAAGCCTCATGAGCAAAGCCCCTCAGACACCCCAGCTCTCCCTGTGCCACAATCAGCCCCTGGACCTTACACACAGGTGAGGGGTTATAGAACCCAATCTCACCTACCCCGAATGGGTTCTCCCGGTCCCAAAGAACCAGCCACAGATCCCCGGTCAATTTATACTTTGGATCTTACCCACAAGAGCACGCTGGACCAATCCTTTAGAATCTAAAATCTAAAGGTTTATTAATAAAAGAAAGAAAAAGTATGAGAGTAAGGTTGTTAAGGAGAATACATTACATGCACCAATCACCAAGTTCTTGATGCAGAGATGTTATAAACTGCTATCTTAAAACTCTCTGATGTACATCCTATGTCAGGATGGGTCCACAATCCTTCCCAGCTCTCTGTCCCCGCAAGGCTGCATCTGGGATCAATAGCAGAATTGAAGACAAGATGGAGTCCACCTCATGGCACTTTATATCCATTCCTGGTACCTTCCAAACTGGAGTGGGTCATGTGGCCAAGTGACCTATCCCTGTATCCCATGCTAGCAGCCATTAGATACTGACTGGTTTGCTGGTTTCCAGATGCATTCCTCAGGTGTGTATTGGGAACCTTGAGAACCATTGTCCGTGAGGCCATGCTAATTAGTATAGTCATTGACTGAACAATCCTTCTTTACAGCAGGCATTCCAGGCCCATTGCTCTGTCTCAGGCAGAGAACATTCACAGTATAAACACAGAGTCCATATTCATAACTCCACATGCAAACATCACACAAGTACATGAGTAGCATACATAGAATCAGTACACCATAAGCTTTCATTTGACACCTCACATGGCCCCCTTTGTATAGATTTTGGGGGGAATACCCCCCCCATGGGTGTAGCAGTGATCTGGCTGCTCCCCTTAAAATCCAATAACGTGACAGGGGGCTGTTACCCCAACTCTGTGCCTTGGCTGGGGGAGACCCTGCTTCTGTCCTAGCAGGGCAGGGTGGTGGGGCACTCTGGAGAGCAGGCTGGTAGGCTCAGTGGCATGACCAGCGCACTGGGTGGCAATCCTAAGGGCACCTCTGTGATTCAACCCGTCACAATTGGTTTTAAATACCTAGTGTTTCACTCATGCCTTTCTCTATTAGATAGAAAGGATAAATCATAATTCTTATCTGTGCATAATTAGTCATGTATTGAGAAATGTTGTATAAGTGGTGAAAACACGCAGGATAGTAGGGGAACAGTGCTTCAGAGACACAATTTTATTTGAAGCATTCACATTTCATATATTGCCATCAACTTTCAGGATTCCAGAGAACTTCAACTCCCACCCCTCAAACATTCTTTTTCTGATTACCCTAGTGTGTTGTTTAATCTATAGAGCTACAAAGCCTGCTATCTCTCCTTCTATGGTTATCTTTCATTGTACAGTGCATGATGCTGCTAGTTGTGCTGATAACAAAGAGCACACACAGAGAATGTGGCACTGCATTGTTTGTTATCTCTTTCCCAACTAAACATACCACTTTCTTTCTTGGCTCCTATCAATGCAAAAATTCTGAAAACAAGTTACTTTTAGTGTTAACACTGCATATCCCACTCAGATGTGGCTGCGACATTTTGTGCCTGTCTATGTTACCTCAGAGATTTTCAGAGGCTTTAAAAAGACATAGCAGCTTTGTATCTAAAGTAGCAATCAGCCACCCTATATGGCTAACTACGTATTGGTCATTCAGAAAGTGTAAGGCAGTCAGATTGACCCAAAAGCTGTTCCTGGTTGACCTTCGACCTGCGAAAAGCAAGTAATCCAGTTCTATCCTTTTTCATTTCCTACAATACATGAAAGCTGATAAGCTTTCGTCTCTCTTGCAGCAATACAAAACCAGTTAAATTGAACCTTCACTACAGTCAGAGAACAATCTAGTGGTTTCCATTCTCACAGATCTGCTACTCGGAGAGAATGAAAGCTCCTTCCTCAGTAAAAGGCTGATCTTTGTGTCTTCTCTGAGATACCTAATGAGTGTTTGTCCAGCTGCTTTGCTCTCCAGAATTCTGGGCATTTCCCAGATGTATGGGGACTCCTATACTTTTACCAACAAATGGTAATTTTTTATTTTTGGCAATTCGTTTTGGTTCTTTCAAATGCTATATTCTAGTAAATTATATTTTAAACACTAAAACTGGTTATTGTAGAAATTTGCTGATATTTCTAGTGATCCTTTTTTAAATACTAGAAATATCAGATATTTTTACAATAATTAGTTTTGTTTGATTTCAGTGGAACACTTACAGAACCTCGTAAATTAAAATGCAAAAGTTATATTTCGTAACCAAATACTTTTTAAGTATTGAGATCCAAATTCACACAAAGAAAGAATTTGATTCAGAAAAATAGCTTGCATTTGTTTGTGCATGGTAAGCTCTCTCTGGGTACGTCTACACTTGCCCCCTAGTTCGAACTAGGGATGCAAATGTAGCTGACCGAAATTGCTAATGAAGCGGGGATTTAAATTTTTTGAGGGGTAATGTTAGTTTGAACTAAGGGGTTTGATTCAAACTAACACGTCCCGGAGCGCACTTCCTGGTTCAAATTAGCTGGCGAGCAGAATAGCGCGCGGGCGAGATTATGCTAATGAAGCACGGGATATTTAAATCCCTGCTTCATTAGCAATTTCGGTTGGCTACATTTGCATCCCTAGTTCAAACTAGGGAGCAAGTGTAGACATACCCTCTCTCTCTCTCCCTCTCGCTCTCTGTGTATGTGTGTGTATATATATATATATATTTACATATTATACAGGATAACTATAACATTTTCTAAAATCATCACTCTACTACAGATATTATCTTTGATAAGATTCAATAACCAATGGAGTACAGGTTGAACCTCTCTAATTCATTATTCTCTGGTACAGCAACATCTGTGGTCTGGCATGATTTTAGTTAGCCGGATGTTGTAGCCAGACATGAGCCCCATCTTGTTTCCCCCCATCCCCCAGAGAGCAAGAGAAAGGCAGTCAGCCTTTGATGCCCTGGGAACGCAGGTGTGCTGCCTCTCCCTGACTCTACCATAAACAGAAACCAGACAGTAAATGGGCTAGCTGACGACCTGGGGGCCTCCTGCCGCCCTGATGGCTAGTACCAGTAATTGACACGCCTGCACTGTCCGAGGAGAGGAATCTTCGCCTATCACATACCAGAGGTGCCCATTGTCTGCATTTTCCCAGGTGTGAATTATGCTTTGCACCCTTCGTGGGAAACTTGGCATTCAAAGCCATTTTTCCTAATTGGCCACTTGAGACCAGGAAGGAGCCTACGTGACCCAAGGGGTATAAAGAGGGGTTTAGTAGCCCACCCCATTTGAGCTCCAATCATCTACACCTGCTGGCAGGTATTGGTTGTCTCCCGAGGTCTGTGGGATGCCCAACCTCGCCCTACTTCTTCCCGAGGGATTGAGAGAAAGACGCTGGCCACGCCAAGTCTGGAACGCAGGGGTGAGAATATATACCTGCTAGGTGTCTATTTTGCATGCATTTAATAAGAGCTCAGAGAACCAAAAGGGTTTCATGGTACCTGTAAGTGACTTATTAGTGTAATTTCTGTCCTGTCCTTTGTAGTGGCTGTGTTATCTGTAACACAGTAGTAGCATTTAACAGCTAAGTTTACCCTGTAACAATAAAATAGTAACTGTTTAAGCTGTGACCTGACGCCTTCAGTTGCTGTAACAGAACCAAGCACAATTTTAAAAAGAACTCCAGCCGGTCATAAGGGACAGATATAGGGAGAGCTTGAGCGTTGGATCGTGTCGCTTCCAGGGGACAGATCCGTTGGGGCATCTCTCAGCCTCCCCAGGCTGCCCGCTGCGAAGGGATCGTGTATCCTAGCAGTCAAAATCTGAGGTGTAATAAGCTCTCCCTGTAAACTCTGGGGCGTCTGTCGGCCTGTTGGCTGCCCGCCGCGAAAGGATCCCGATCCTAGCGGTAAAGACACGGACGTTAAACTCCTCGGGGCACCCGTCAGTCTCACCTAGACTGCCCACTGCGATGGGGCCTTGTGTCTCAGCAGTTGAAGTCTCGGGTGTATAATACGCACACACCACTCACTGTCCTGACCATCGGCTGACAGATGTCCACTTATCATGGGTGCAGCCAAGTTTCCAAGTGTCCCATAAAATTTGTTTACAGCCACTAGTGCTGGTTCTCAGTGTTCTGTGTTGTTATTTAGCTCTAATTTACCCCTGAATGTTTCTTAGATCCCAGCAAGCAGTGGAAGTGTTGGTAATGCTGCTAGACAATATTGACCTCTCATGGTTCGGCAAGTTCTCTGGTTTGGCACAGGTCAAGTCCTGAGGGTGCCAGACTAGAGAGAATCAAACTGTACCATACTTCCCGAGCTGGAGCAATTTCAGAATGTTTCATTCTGGGACAGTTACTTTGCTGTTATGCTGAAGGACTGACTGTGAGAGACTAACCCTCTGCCCCATCACTTCTAGCCAAAGCCTTCCTCTTCTGGGGGCCCAGAGCTGCCCCCTCCATTTTGCTCAAGGTCTGACAAAGTCTGTCAGCTGCCTTGCGGGTTGCAAATTAAACTGATGATAAATAATCCTATAGGTTACCTCTGGAGATGGAAAACATTACATGTGTTCCCTAAAAATTTTAAACACATTTGCTTCAAGTTTGTTGATACCATGTTTGATTTTTCTTTGTGCAAATATCCACCAAATGAGCTTAACTAGTGTGGAAAATTTGCAAATTTACTCCCAAATGCCCCAATAAGTCCTGGAACCAGATATCGGCTATGTTGGATTGTCAATTACGAAATTCTTCTTGATGCTATGCTGATAATGTACATAAATCATCCAATCAGGGAACATAAATAATATCACTTGACTTTATATAGCCAGTCACCCCAAAATAGAATCCAAACGTTCACAGTGAACTGAACAAGATGACTACAAATTATTCATTTGATAAATATGTGAATAATTTTGTAAAATGAATAAAGGAGGAAACTCCAATTTCAACAATTTGCAAAGGAAAAAAAGGAAAACTGTATTTCATATTATCTCTCTGCTCTCTTTACATCTGTGGAGAGAGAGTAATGTAGCTTTCTGTAAGGATTCAGAGTACTAGAATGCAGATCTGTGGAACTGATGCTACCTGACACCTATGGCATCACCATGATACATACACCGCAAACTCTAGGGGACTAAGCACCAACAGAAGTGCCCCCAACAGAAAACCCAATTGATAGCCCTCACCCAAGCCCTGATTGACCCAAGCATACTACTGAAGCATGCCAAGTTCCATGAAGCTGCAACTTGGCATTTCTGGTCTGGTGCTTCAACAAACCTCACTCGCTTGACCCGTGACTTGACTCCTGATTAGGATGACTGTGTTTCACTATGCTGAATATGGGACACTTGGTAAAATTACTAGTATTTCAAGTGAGTTCAACAGCAATCTATCAGAATTATGTGCTACAAATGTTCAAATTAACATCAAGCTGACTGAACCAAGGGGAAAAGAAATACTGCATTGTTGGATTCTTTTTATTTACTTGCCTGTCTTTAAGACTTTACAGTTCACATGAGGAGAGGTGCCCCTCCCCCACATACCTGTACACCTCTCATATGGGGTAGGGTGACCAACTGACCTGACCCTTCCTGCCTGGTATTCTCGGTCCCCCATGTCTGGCTGGGCTGCTGGGACACATCAGCTTCTCCTGGCACTGCTTCTTCCCAATGCAACAGATGGGGCTGGGATGTAGGCCAGGATCACATGCCTCCCCACAGATTTCTGCCAGGATTCACACCAAAATGTGGCCAGCCACAACCTTTTGGCACTGTCTGGGAGGAAAGAGACAGGAACTGCTTCCAGCTGCAGGAGTGGGAGAGAGGACAGGAATGGCCAGGTCTGTGTCTTTACAGAAATCATCCTTCCCCCGTCCCCCATTGCCTATGTCTGGAAGCAGCTTGCCCCTTCCTGTCAGCACAGTGTCCAAAGGCAGCTAAGACCTCCAGGCTGCTGCGGGCCACCAACATGACCCACCCACCTCCTGTCCTCTGGCTATAGCACAGGCAGGACGAGGTTAAGCCCTAAAGATGCATTGAGTATCAAGATCCACAGAACCTGACTGCAGAGGCTTCGGCAAACCTGACTGGAGAGGTGGCTCAGCAGGAGAGGGTGCCTATGGCATAGAGCAGCCCCACACTCACTGCTGCTAGATAATATTGACCTCCCATGGTTCAGCAAATTCTCTGGTTTGGCACCTGTCAGCTCCCAAGGATTCCAGACTAGAGAGGTCCAACTTGTATAAGCACAGCTGTACAGGCCTCAAAAAAAGAAATATTATAATCAAAACAATTTGAACCCTCTGAAATGAGCCTAAGTGTCTTGTCTATAAATTACAATATCACACTTTTAGGCTCTGGTAAATGACAACATACTTGACTAGACATGTGCTATGTGCCATTGAAAGTACCAATTCCTACTGCAACAAAGCAGGTGTCGTTAATCTCCCAGCCCTGAAGAAGAGCTCTGTGTAAGCTTGAAAGCTTGTCTCTTTCTCCAATAGAAGTTGTTCCAATAAAAGATACTATCTCCCTCACCCTCTCTTTCTAATATCCGGGCAACAACACAGATACAACAGTACTGCAAACAACAATGGAAGATATCAAATTTAGCAATATGAAATGTAAAGTCTGTAACATGAAGAAAAAGAAAGTAAAACTTAACAGTGATGTCTACTTCCTGAGCAAATGCAAGAAACAAAATATCATCCCCTGCGGACTTACCATCTATAGCCCTCTGAATGCTACTTACAAATCCCTCTTACTCCATATGCTACAATATCTGTTCCACCCTGTATTTAGTTGTGACACTCTATCTTTCCCATACCTGAAAAAGAGCTCTGTGTAAGCTCAAAAGCTTGACTTTTTCACCTACAGAAGTTGTTCCAATAAAAGATATTATCTCACTCATGTTGCCTCTCTAATCCTGATGACATGCAAGATGATATTGAACTTTCAGCCTCTTGTTGGTGCAGAACTGAAAGCTGTCCATCCTATACCTCTGAGCGGCATAATTTGGGGACGAAATTCCATATTTGGGAGTGGAGGGGAAGGAGACATATTATTGTAGCAAAGAGCTTGTTTGTTTTTTTTAAAGGCAGCTGGTTAAAAGCTGCTCAAAGGTTTAGAATGAATACTGTCAGAGATGGATTACTAGGCAGAGTACAAGTGAGACAGTCAAAGGAGTATAATAAATGCAATTTATCACATGGCTCTGCAATTTATCACATACCTATTAACCCCAGCTATGTGGGTATAACTAATCTAATGTAGCTAATCTGCCTTCTGTATTTTTAAACAAATATTATTATTTAAAACCTGATCACATAATTAAAAATAGACATGATATCTTCCTGTGGAACAGCGACCAAACGGGAAAGGAGAATTTATTAAGGGAACTGGACAGCTTTGTAAGAAGATTTATATATTAGCAATTAATGGAAACATTTATTTTGGACATCTGCTAATCAACTGAAATGTCATTATTAAACTCTCCTTGAAATAGGTCATCTTATTATAGCATATTTTTCATTAACTTGTCAGATTCTTGTCATACACAGTCAGGAATGTAACATTAATGTAATTCAGCTTTAGCTGTGTCTAGGCTCAACAGTGGTACGCTGCATGTACTCACATGTATTGCAAAGATATTTTATCCAGGGATTCTGAACAATGTAACATGATAAAGCAAACCAAAGACTAATACTTTGACCTTGAAATGTTTATGCATGCACTTAACTTCATGTATGTGACTGAGTGAATGAGTTGGCCAGAGCTTTTCCATTTTTATTGAAATATATATGTAAAAATGAAAATGTACATGGAAAGTTTTCATTTAATTCAAAATTAAAATAATACTGAAACATGAAAATTAGTTGGTTTTTAAATGATTTTCTGTAAGGACAACTGTTTTCTAACAAGCTTTAAGGTGAGTACTTCCATAGGCTTGAATAGGACTACTCATATGAGCAGCTTGCATGCTTTCAGATTCACAGAGTTGGGCCCACTCTGAGGGTATGTCTACACTACAGAGGTTTTTTTTGGAAAAATGGTGGTTTTTCCAAAAAAACTTTGATTACATCCACACTGCAATCGCGTTCTTTCAAAAAAAAATTGAAAGAGCTGAGGGGGTTTTCCAACATTGGTAAACCTCTTTCTATGAGGAAGAAGCCTTTTTCCGAAAGAGCTCTTTTGGAAAAAGGCGTGTGTGGATGGAAAGAGGGAGTTCTTTCACAAGAAGAGGAAAGAGGAAAAAACACAAGTGCCCTGGTGGCCACTCTGTCCATAGTAATCACAACTTATATGCGAGACAGCGTCCATTCACTGTGGATGCTATCTGTAGAAAAAGCAGATAGCTTTTTTGATGCACTTTCGCAGTGTGGACGCTCTCTTTCAGAAGAAGTTTTTTTGGAAGATCTCTTCCAGAAAAGCTTCTTCTGAAAGAAGCCTGCAGTCTAGACATAGTCTGACAAATATTAATGCCCTTATTTGAAAAGACTTACCAATGTCCTCAACTTTACGCAGTATGGGTAGTCACCCTGACTTCAATAGAGCTATTCACAGTGTGTAATGTTTAGTAAGTGCTTAAGTCTTTGCAGGATATGAGTCTTAAGCAAGTGATTCATTTTAACCTCACGAGTAAAGTAACTCACCAGTTTAAATGATTGCTGGATTAGGCCCTTATTACATTATAGTGAGTGTATATAGCATTTATGATAAGAAATGGGGTTAAGTTACAAAATTCAGGTCCAGAGTTTTATTTTCTAATTTTTATCTCATTTTGGTATTATATAGTAAAAGTTGCCTGATTGTACTCTTTTGGCAGCGTTGAAACTTGTTTGGAGGAGAAGGGAAGAGCTGATTTATGCTTTTCTTCAGGAATACAGGACTTTGAGACATCCAACATTTTCTTCATTAATTCAAAGAGAACTGTTGTTCTCCTTGAGAACATTGTTTAAACTCTGATTTTTACTCCACAGGTGCAATTTTCCTAAAAAAAACTTTCAAAATAAAAAAAAATAGCTAAATACCTAAAACCACGTACCCTTACTATAGTATATGGGAAGCGATTACTACTTCGAACATCATTCTAACAGAGCATACCTCAACTCAGTAATGAATCAGACTACTATCTACCACATAAAAGATGTTTTAGGAAAAAAGTATTTTTTCTTGATCAAATAAGATTGGTTGGGGGGAAGAAAAACACCACCACCACACCAAAGGCATCTCCCATCCAGCTTGGTTCTGATGACCTGTGTGATCCTGTGTTCGGGAGGGGTGATATAAGGAGAAAGAAGAAACAGAAGAACAGCCCTGGGATAATGAGCTTTGTGTGAAGCAGAAAATCATACTCTTTGACGGTCATTTTCTTTGAGTTACTGACTCAAGGAGATAGGAGTCATAGATTGTATCTGTGAGAGAAAGTTTCTATTCAGTTGCGTGGCATAACTCCACCTTAAAAGACTATGAAAGCAGACATTTTAAGGCAGAGCTTTTTCTGATAAGCTTTCTTGTTATAAGCATGCAGATGACAGCATATATATTCTGTATCTAAATTTGTCATCTTTTAAATCCTTACCCTCTGATACTTCAAGGAAACAGTTTTCCCTTCTTTTTAACTGTTGTGATTCAGGAAGAAGCAGAAATCAGTGAGCATATGGGATTATGGCTTATGTATGAGGAACTCTAAAATAGGTTGGTAATTGTGCTTGTTCAGTGTGTTTGTGATGTCCAGCCAGTTATTGAAACATTATTAGAAATTTGTTTTTCTAAAGGAACAGTAAAGTTTGCCCACTAGGTGGCACCTGAATTCTTTGGTCTTTCCAGGTATATTCTTTTCTCCTGTATTATAAGAGAGATCCAGTGCTGTTAAAGTTGAGATCTCCTTTCTGTTTAAAGGTCAACTCCTCTAAGGGCTCTAAAATCCACGTCGTTACCTGGATTCTCTTGAAATTTGCTGTGCATTGGGTGGGGGGAGGGAGGGAGCAGGATAGTATGATTTGAGCAAGGGCTTCTTGAGATACAACCCCCTGAAAGAAACAGCATTTCATAAAGTCCACAGGTTTCACTAATGTTTTTTGTGCATAGACAGGGGTTAAGCCACAGCTCAGATCATTGCCCAGCTGATTTCTGTTTTTCCGTTGCTCAAGATTTAACTCAGCAGGTGCCTGGCATCCAGGGTTCCTTTGGGAAAGCAATATTGAAATCGTTATTTCAAAAAAAGTTAGGCTCTCTGGATTAATGCCTACAAAACACTTCAGGCACCAAATCAATGATCATGGTGTATGTGCAGAAAGAGTTCAGCCAGGTCTACCATACAGACCTATACTGGAATATGTGCGTCACTGAGGAGTGTGAAAAATCAAACCCCTTCGCCAAAGTAGACATCACCATGTCGACTTGAGAGCTTCTCCTGCCACCATAGCTACTGACTCCTGAGTTAACAACACAGAGGTGAGAAACTCTCCTGGGGGCATAGCAGTGTCTTCCTGAAAATGCTACAGAGGCACATCTGCGTCTGTGCGGTATAGCACTGCATGTGAAGACAAGCCCTTGGTAGGAGACCTTCTAGATTTACTGGCTTCACATGAGCTTGGAATTCCAAGGGAACATGCTCTGGCCATTGAACCCGAGCTACAACAGTGCACTGGAAATTCACAGCCAATCTTTAGAAGAACTCTGGGAATGATCTTTAGCTATGCTACTGCTGTCCAGCTCTGCCAAGAGGATTGCATTTGGAAAATGTGCAGTGTACATTTAACTAAGTGATTGGGCAACAAAATGGCAGATGAAATTTAATGTTGATAAATGCAAAGTAATGCACATTGGGAAAAAAGAATCCCAACTATATATACAATATGATAGGGACTAATTTGGCTACAACTACTTAAAAGAGAGATCTTGGAGCCATTGTGGATAGTTCTCTGAAAACATCTACTCAATGTGCAGCAGCAGTCAAAAAAGCAAATAGAATGTTAGGAATAATTAAAAAAGGGGATACAGAATAAGACAGAAAATATCTTATTGCTTTTATATAAATCCATGGTACGCCCACATCTTGAATACTGTGTACAGATGTGGTCACCTCATCTCATAAAAGATATCTTGGCATTGGAAAAGGTTCAGAAAAGGGCAACAAAAATGATTAGGGATTTGGAACAGTTCCCATATGAAGAGAGATTAAAAAGACTTGGACTTTTCAGCTGAGAAAAGAGGAGACTAAGGGGGTATATGATAGAGGTCTATAAAGTCATGACTGGTATGGAAAAAGTGAATAAGGAAAAGTTATTTACTTATTCCCACAATATAAGAACTAGGGGTCACCAAATGAAATTAATAGGCACCATGTATGAAAAAAAGAGGAAGTTTTTCTTCACTCAGCACCCAGTCAACCTGTGGAACTCCTTGCCAGAGGATGCTGTAAAGGCTAGAACTTTAACAGGGTTCAAAAAGAGCTGGATAGATTCATGGAGGTTAGATCCATCAATGGCTATTAGCCAGGATGGATAGGAATGGTGTCCCTAGCCTCTATTTCTCTGGAGGTGGGTGACAGGGGAGGGATCACGTGAAGATTACCTGTTGTGATCCCTCCCTCTGCGACATCTGGTATTGGCCACTGTCAGCAGACAGGATACTGGGCTAGATGGACCTTTGGTCTGACCCAGTATGGCCATTCCTATGTTCTTATGTACAGCTTAACCTTCATAACCAAGGAAGTGTGATACTCTCTAGTAAACAGAAGTCTGGGATATGTGTATGCAAGGGCAGAGTATGCCACACTTCAACAAGCAGGTATTTATGCACTGACAGTTTTTAAAGTGTTAGTGGCTTAATGGGGATGGGAAGGAAAGGATTAGCTGGAAATGTATGGGGGTGGGGAATATATGTTGTAGAGAAAGGTGGTGGGAGCAGAAGAAGGAGAAAGACACACCGGTCTCCTCTCATGCATGTAAAGTTACTGTAAAAAACATAGAATAAAACAATCAAGATTTTAGGACACGTCTGTAATTTCTCTCCTTGCCCTGTCAGCAGTGCCTCTCTCCACGCATTTCAAAGCAGGCTCATAATGTCCATTTCATTGTAATACAGTGTCTGGGATAGACAAGGAACCACATACAAATCACATAATATCCTTCATTATTTGGAGTCAGGAAATGAAGAGTTAATTCAAATTTAAAAGTCTGAAAATCAGAAAATGTAGACTTAAAATATATACGAATGAATCCTTAATTTTGCTCTGACTGGGTAGCACAAACTTCCCAAAAGTAGTGTACTTCATTCTTACCCTAATATTTCAGTTCTCATGCAGTTTGTGCTTACTCTCTGTAGTTACTGGAAATTTGTATCCAGTTTCTAGTAACAATCATAGTAGTTGCTTGACTATCTTTGCAAGAACAAATGCTGAGACACCATTTTACATACATTTCAGTGCAGAGGATGATAAATGTTTCTTTATCATAAATATAGATCCTCCTAGAAGTATAAAATATTGTCTAAATAACAATGGTAACTGCAAAAGGGTTATACGGCTGATTTCTAAATTGAACCTCTATTTTATGGATAGATTTTTGCACCCCCAATGTATAGATACAGTTCTCTGTTGAGTGCAAGATTGCCTGCAAAAATGGAGGCAGCTTTTAAAATCTGGCTACATATATATTACTGCTCCTAAATGTCCTTCTTTTGGCAGATGGAACCTGTAATTTCAGCTGAAAACAGATTAGCCTGAAGCTGTTCAAAACCTACATGCCAGTCATGTATCGAAGAGGTGGCACCTTCTTTCTCAACCTAACAATCTTGCTCTTTTTGTGGGCCATGAATTATAAAAAGTAAACCAAGCCAGAGAAATGACAATTTTATTTCATAACAACTTTTGTGGTTCTGAAATTCATTTTCATTCCACATTGGAACAAACCCCAAACCTTTCAAATGCTTTTTGGGAAATGGAACTGTGTCAAAATGTCTGTTTTCAGACTAAAACAGTCAGGCTTTTGATTCAGGTCTCTCTTCTTTGTCTAGAAATGACTGAAGAATCCACCCTGAACCTCAGAAATCTTCCTGTTGAAAATCTTTGTCAAGTTAGTTCCACCAAGTGTTTTTGATAAAACAATTTTTTTTTCTGGAAAAAAATATTTCCTGAAAAATATGCTGACCAGTACTAAGCAGTATTGCTGACTCTTTTGTGGGTGACTTGCAAAAGCAGGAGATCTGTCTGCCTTAGGTACTTTTATGTCTCCTGTCACTGTAATATCAGAGCACCTTGTGATCTTTAATGTGTTTAGCTTCACAGTGTCCCAAGGAAGTAACATCATCCCTTTTTGGGAGAATAGCAACTGAGAAGAGAGACCAAGAGTACATCTACACAGCAACATTATTTTGAAATAACTAGCATTATTTCAAAATAGCTCAGTCCATGTCTATACAGCAGACAGTTATTTTGAAATAATGTAGAAATACTGTCAAGCTGGAGGACTTCTTCCTCCGACTCCTGTAACCCTCATTGTAGAAGGAGTAAGGGAAGTTGGAGGAAGAGTGCTTTGTTTCAAAATAAGTGCTGTGTAGCTGATCACAATTTTGAAATAAGTTACACAATTGACGTAGCTCAATTTGCATAGCTTATTTTGAGTTAAGCCTGCTGTGTAAAAGCACTCTAAGGGTGCATCTACACAGCACTTAAAACTCGAAATAAGGTACACAATTTGTGCTAAGCAAATTGCATAGCTTATTTCGAATCTGTTTCAAAATAGGCTATTTCAAAATTTGGCGCTGTCTACCCAGCGCCAAATTTCAAAATAAAGCACTATATTGAGCCATCTCTTGCTCCTAATAGAATGATATTTACAGGATGGCGAAATAGCGTGTATGCTATATTTCGCAATAGTGGACACGTTCAAAAGACGTGGGGTAGCTATTTCAGGATACTTCGGGATACTTTTGTGCAACTGGCTGGGTCCACCATCCAGTTACACAAAAGATAGCATCCCTATTTCCCCTCTTCATTTCGTGCTCCCACTTGTGTCATATTGGCTACAAATGCGTTAGCTCAGGGAATGAGTCTACTTTATTTACCTGTAAGGCACTTAGCATAATGGGAGCACAATATGAGTAATAATCCAAGGAGGTGGGGAAGGTCACCGCATAAAGGATGAAAGAGAGAGAGAAAATGAGACAGTAAGCCCATATTTGGAGAAATGGGGAAAAGATCACAATTTCTCTCCCCTCAGGAGAGGAGAGTAATGCCATTGTACAGCAAAATGTTCCCTGATTACACATATTAAGAAATGAAAATAATATCTTTTCAATTTCTTTGAATGTCTTGAGCCTTTTATATGCTATGCTGACCATATGCTGTTGTGTTCCCTCCCTCTGGGTCATCTGGAATTGGCCACTGTCGGCAGACAGGATACTGGGCTAGATGGACCTTTGGTCTGACCCAGTATAACCGTTCTTATGTTCTTATGATCACAGTTGTCAGTCTGCACAGTTACGTGCATCAGCCTCCTCCATGAAGGGATATAGATACTTTAAAGCAGTCAGAGTTCCAGAGTAGAGGCTGGATGTAAAATGGAGAGAGGTTAATAGAATTTGGGGTCCAAGAACAGAGATTACAATAGGTGCCACATGAGGGAATACTAACACTGTATGAAAACAGTTCTAGTGGAGCAAATAAGATTCTTTAGGCATGGTTCTCTCAAAAAAGTGACTCTAAAAATGGCATTGTGGCATTCTTGTCTTTTTATCTGGCCTGTAGCCAATCACCTAAACTTTCTGAAGAGAAGTAACAATAAAAATCTCTCTCTTTCTCCCTCTCTCTGCCTCTCTCTCTCTCTCTCCCTAACTTCCTTTGCAGCATGTGGAGATATGGTTTGATTAGCTTACAAGCTTCTTGATTGTTTACATCTTCTTTTGTATTTGAGTCTGAGCAGGTGTGATTAGTGCAAATGTAAAAAGTGTACTGAGGGAAAGTTAAATCTCGAATGATATTTGCATTTCTCTCTGAACTGGTGAGGTTAACCATCATTCTTATCTGTTGAGGAAGTGAATTGTATAGATTAGGCCTAGCTCTCATGAATATTGTGTTTCCTAAACATATAATTTCATTACTCCATACCTTGAACCGGACCCTACATTCAGTGGAGGATCAGTGAAGAACACAGAGTAATGGATTCATGGTGGCTTGGGTTGTTAAGCAGTTGGTGTTCTGAATTTTGCAGAAGTAAGAATTTGTCAGAGTGTTTGGCTTCATCTTCTTACTATATATTTAGAAACGTGCATCCATCTGTCCATCCGTCTGTGAGTCCATTTGTTCTAGAACTCCTCCTAAATGGTAAGAGTTAGGACCACCAAATTTAGTATGCAGCATCCTCTTATCGTAACTTAAAGCAAGGTCAGGGTTTGGCTGTGCCAGAACAATGGGATGTGCCTGGAATTTGATTGTTTCTCAGAAAATGGAAAGAGAGAGGTCTGGTAGGAGTGGCAGTTATACTGTAGAACAGGGGTGCGGAACCTTTTTTGGGTCAGGGGCTGCTGACCCTCAGAAAAATCAGTCGAGGGCCAGGGGCTGCAGGGAGGTGGTAGGGAGGCTGGAGTGCCAGTGTGGGCTCCCCAATGCTGTATTCAGGCAACTCAGGGGTTGCATCCAGCCCTTGGGCCTTAGGTCCCCCACCCTTGCTGTAGAATGACTACAGGGGGGCAGCAAGGTGCCAAAGATGGGGATTGGGACAGCTATAACCCCATTGGGGCAGCAGTGGGCAGAGGTGGAGATAGAGACAGCTATCTACTGTATATTTCAGAGAATTTGTTTATTTGTGTGACTGTTTCTGTGTTTTTCTGTCCTGTAGCTGGGTGACATGAACTTCTTTCCTGGCTATGTCCTCTGCAGCTGCAGTGGCCAGGGACAGATGCTTGTCACCTGGCTCTAAGCTGCTGCGGTGAGAGAGGGCTGGGATTGTCCTCTCTATCTCTCTGGGGAAGCCTGTATACTGAATGCCTCATCCCCAATCCCACCCCAGAACAATGATTCAAATGAAGAAAAAGAAAACTTATTTGAGTCGAGGACCCGAGCAATGCTGGGAAAACCTAGTTGGTAAGTATAGCAAGTGGCAACAGCCTAGCCAGGAGGTAACAAAGATGTAAATTACAGTGGCCAGGTCTGAGGCGAATACGTTCGGGTGCTATCTACCAGCCAGACGATAGAAACAGGTGATTTTGTAACTAACAGGAGAGCTGACAGCCTTGCTGGGCTCCTGGGTGAGGTGTGGGGGCTCCAGCTCTGTACTCCTGTAAGGGGCGGGGCCTTGGGTGAAAGGGCCAGGTCCAGGGGCAGGCAGCCCTCAGCACTGCACAATGTGTGTGGCGCTGTGCTCCAGTGACTATTTAAAGGGCCTGGGCCTCCGGGCACCACTGCTGGCCAGAGTAGCAGCACCAGTGGCAGTCAGGAGCCCTGGGCCCTTTTGAATGGTTGAGCTCTGGGGCAGTAGCTCCCTTTGCCTCCCCCCTTCAGCAGGCCTGAGTGTCCTAAAGGACCTCAAGGCTATGGACTATTTTAATGTCATGAGAGCATATCCCTTAACAGTGGAGATGTTATAGAGGATGCTAGTTTGTGAAAGTACTTCCCGCCTCCTAAGGCCAAGCTATAGTAAGCTGAAAATAAGAGCGGCCATACTGGGTCAGACCAAAGATCCATCTAGCCCAGTATCCTGTCTGCCGACAGTGGCCAATGCCAGGTGCTCCAGAGGGAATGAACAGAACAGGTCATCAAGTGAGCCATTCTGTGTCGCCCATTCCCAGCTTCTGGCAAGGAACTGATTTGGTTAGGCCATGGAGAAGCTGAAAAGTTACTGTTCATGGAAAGGAGATGTACAGTTGAGAGTTGACCCATGAGCTGCTGGCACATCAGTTCCTGTTTTCTCACCAGCTCTACCAATGGTTTCCAGTGAAAGCTGAATGCTATGGGGGAGATGATTTTTGAGCCTGGTGGTACTCATTTGAAAATGGAAGGCAGCTTCATATAACAACACCCTGGATTTGGTCTTAGAGGAAGGATCTGACCCATGCCAGGGCAGTGTTTACATCTGCAGGGAACTTTTTACGTCTTAGGGGTTAGCAGTATGCCAGTGGGAGACTATGTGCTTAGAGCACATATCTCTAAGCACATAGTCTCCCACTGGCATACTGACAGATTGGAAGTGTCAGATCATAGAAGGGGTACGTTTTTAATGAAAACAGAATTCTAATTTCTGTTTTTGCTGCCGGAAGTTTTAAATCGTTCCAGTTTTCCTACCATTTGGGAATAATTTTTAAATTAATCCATGTGGTGTTATTTGAAAAACTAAAGTTAATTCACACACCAAGAACATCCTTCATCACTTTGTGCTTGTTGTCAAAAAAAAAACCAATTCTCCTTCAGTGGAAGCATATGCCAGACATTTCCCTACAGGCCTAGCTTTCCATTGCCTTGGAACATCAAAATGCTGATTTTGCAGTCTGTGGGCAGAAGTTACTTCCCAGAAAATATGAAAGTCATCTTGAGGTTTTTTTTTTTTTTTAAATCTGCACTTGTAATATAATATGCACCTGTCTCCTTTTTTTTTCTCCGTTTCTTGATATCATCGTCTCTAAAAAGATTTGGATACACTTTCTTGGCATCTGATTTGCAACTGTGATGTGTGCATGGTTCAGCTGGCTAACTTCAGCAAAAAAGTACTTGCAAATATGCTTGTGAAAAAACCCTACTGGTTGTCTGCTCTTTGGTATTATGTTTGTTCACCTGTGCAAGTTCAGGTGAATGTTCACAAACAAGTCTGGAAGCAAGTGCTTCAGAAAAATATTAACAATAAATACTTCAGTAAATATTCAGCTATAAAGTTCTCTCGGGGTTACTTTTGCAAAGCACTGTTTATATTGTTGACTTAATAGATCCATCAAACAGTGATGAATGTTTGCAGCTAATCTGAGAAGAGGAATAAGAGGCTGTTCCTGTTTAAGGAATAGAAACTATCCCATGTGATTTTGGTAGTCAATCATACAGTGCAAAGAATGTCAGCTAATGAATACTCATTTCAGTTTGTGAATAAATATTATGGTGATATTTGGTTATTCAAACCATTTTGTTAAGCAATAGCAGGAACATATATTTAATAAGAATGAATATTCTGAGATAAGAAGCCTTAGGTAAAGGCACAGGAAGTAAGAAGTGCTATTAGTGTTGGAGTGGGAGCAAATAGAAAATTCTGGAATAAAATCATAAATGAGACAAATTTTGATAAAGTTTGTGACTCTGTCAAAAGATTCCTAGGCCTGATTTTCTATTATAATATACCAGTTTTATAGTAATGTAAATTCCATGGAAGCCAGTGGGGCTCTAGCAAATTAAAATTTATGTAACATATACTTTCTCCAAAATAATCCAGTATGAAACAGCTGCAGCCCTAATCATGATGTCTTGTAACTTCTTAAGAAATGTTGCACATCCCACTCAAAACAAGGTGCTACGAGTGGCATTTTGTGATATCTTCTGACATTAAGTCATTCAGTGGATCTCAACGTGCCTTACTAAACAGAGAAACATCATTATCCCCACTTTACACATAGAAAAACTGAGGAACAGGGTAGTGAAGTGACTTGCTCAAGCTCACCCGGCAGGTTACCAGCTAAACCAGGAATAGACCTATGGTCTCCTAGGGCACGGCTACACAGTAGTATTATTTTGAAATAATGAACATTATTCCAAAATAACTACGTGAGCCTCTACACAGCAAGCCTGTTGTTTTAAAATAATATCAAAATAACAGTCGTTTTATTCTGGATTCTGTATCCCTCATTTCATGAGGAACAAGACCCATTCTGAAATAGCTATTTCATAATAGAGCATGTGTAGACAGGGCAGCTGGAATTATTTTGAAATAAGAGGCCTCCAGGCCTTCCCACAGGTGCCCTGCTGGCCACTCTCTCCACACTCCTCAGAACTCTATAGTCCCCCTCCCGTGCATCTCTTAAAGGTGCAGCCACAGGGGAAAGGGCTTGTGACACACAGCAGGCCCTGACAACCCTGAGCCACAAGAGCAACAGCCTGCAGTGTTGGCAGCTTCCATGAGCAACCACCATGCTCCGTCTGAGCCCTCCACAGCTGCAGCCATGCAGGCAGCCAGCTTCCAGAACCCTGCCTGAGGACGAGAGAGGCTCACACCTTCCTGGTTTGGTGTGGTGATCCTGGACCTCATTGAGGTCCAAGGAGAGGAGGCAAACCTCCAGGTTCTCTGCACCAGGCATAGGAATGCAGATGTTTAAGGCCAGATGGCTGACAGCCTGGGCAACAAGGGCCACAGCCTCACCTAAGAGCAGGTGCGCATGAAGGTTAAGGAGCTGAGGCAGGCCTATGCCAAGGCCAGGGAGCGCAGCTCCCACTCTGGGGTGGCACAGCAGACCTGCCCATATTATGCCCAGCTCCACCACATCCTAGGGAGTGGGTCAGTCCCTTCCCCCTTCCTCCGCATCATCATCCTTCCAGGGGGCAGAACCTGTGCGGAGGAGGAGGAGAAGTTGGATGAGGCCAGCAGCATTTCAATGTCTGCCAGCCAGGAGATCATGCTTGCCCTGCAGCTGGTACTCCCCACCCAAGATGTCTTCCAGGCATTGTCTGAAGCTGGGGAAGGCCCATCAGGTGAGTGCTATTACTTTCCCTAGGCACACACAGATGAAGATGTCAGGGTGCTCCACAATTTGCGTAGCTTTTTCCAGTTGCTTTTCTGGAAGAGGCTTTTCTGCCATTCGGCAGCGTCTAGATAGGGCCAAATGGTAGAAAAGCCTCTCTTTCACAGGAGCCCTTATTCCTCATAGAACGAGGTATACAGGGCTCCTCAAAAGAGCGCATTTGCTCTTCTGCAAAAAAACAAAAAACAAACAAACCCCCCCCCCCCAAAACGGAAGAGCAAACGCATTCCCTGGACGTGGTGGAATTTTTCTGGGATACCTCTGGTATCCCGGAAAACCCCCGCAGTCTAGATGTACCCTTAATGGGCAGTGATACAGAAGGCCTGGCTCACATTGAAACTTGAGGCAAAGTATTTTCATTTGCTAAGGGTAAATTTGTAGGGTTTGGACTAAAAATTAGGAGCTTCAGTGATAAGGTAACAGAACTTTCACCTCTAGGTTAAAGCTAATTTGTATTTGGTAAGCTGTGTGAAATGAGTTAGGGAGCTCAGTGTTATTCCCAGTAGGCCGGTGACCATGTCACAAATAAATGCCACCACAGTTGAATCTCTTGTTGACAATCTGAGCAGATGGGCCAAACCAGAATAGAAAAGGAACTGCACTTCCTACCTTTAGCATTGTTCTATGTTACAGGGAAGATTATGCTGTGGCTTCTTGTGCTGTAGCAATTTTGTAGATGAATAGGATATTTTATTTCCTAGGTCCATTAGTCTTGGCATCTTTCTTCTATACAATTCTGCTCCTTTTAAAGTCAGTTTAAAAACTCCCATTGACTTTAATGCAAATGGAATTAAACCAACACTGAGTGCTTCAGGAAATCCCCTCCTTCAATATCATATGCAGGGTCACAAAGGAAGTCAGTGGCAGAGCTAGGAACTAACCTCCAATCTCTAGAGTCCAAGTCCATTTTCTTAAATAAAAGACCATCTGTCCCCCTTTCTAGATGTTGCAATTCCCACATTTTCCTCCCCAAAGCATTTGGAAATGGTTCATATACCTCAGTAGTTTGAACATTTTCCCATTTGCCAGACAAGTTTTCAATCTCTAAATTTTATGTTTAGTAAACTTAGTTGTCACAAGGAGCTTTTGCAGCGGGCAGGACTAAACAGTTGAATGAAACTCAATTTCAGTACACTCAATTTTCACCTTATCTTTGTCTGGCCCTTGCCTCTTTACCTACTGGACCATTATCATCTTTAATCCTTTAACTCTCCTTTGAAACAAAGTTGCTTTACTATCTAGACAGTGCAAAGTTCTCATCAAATATGGCTTGTAAATAGTCTTGGGGTACTTAGAGGGCACATGGACACATATCTAGAAATATATTACAAAACAGTCTAGTCCCTGTAGCTTAATAGAAACTCAGGTCAATGTCCTATAAAGAATTTATTTGTCATTGTCATTTTGATAAATTCTTTTCACCACACTTGGTCCTAATCCTGTGTGAAGTGCTAAGCCACATCCCAGATCCCTCTGACTTGTCTTGCCAGGGAACCTACGTGCTCTGCACCTCACAGGATTGAGTCTTGTTAGAGTGGATGCAAAGCAAAAGGGTTCTTCATGCATATGTATTGGACATGTTGATTGGTGTAAAAGCTCCGGCTGGATGTGACCTTGCTTATGTGGAATATTTTGGGTAGTGTGTTGAATAATGAATGGCTTAATCATTCATTGATGGCAGCCATGGGTGTAATTGCTTGGTTCCGGAAAAGAGTGAGGATCCTATTTCAGAAGAGTGGTTCTAGAAAATTGGCTGAGGGAGAAATTTGAAGATGAATAATAATTAATGCAGGATCTTTTAAAAAAAGTAAAAAGCTTATCCCAATGACTCATTGATTCTGTATGTTTTTTTATTTTTTTTACCTTGCACAGTTTGAAACCTTTTTAACAACATGTAGCTGGGCTGTCACTCAAAGTCAGGCATACAAGGCCTTAGACATTTTGCAGAATAAAAGCGATTTGGGTATCAACTTCCACTTACACATAAAGGGCTCAAGTGGCTGATGTTATCAGCTTATTCAGTTCCAAGGCATCTATTGTTCTCACTAATTAGCCCATTCCTAATTAGTCCATTGAACCAGTAATTAGGTAAACTAGATGAACCTGCAAAGACATTTAACCCCTTTTGAAGGTTCTCTTGCAAATTTCAACTATATCTTATAAAATTAAACATAGGATTTCATATCTTTTCCCACTTTTTCTACCATACTAATAACACAATTTGCACAGGACAGTTTTTAACTGGCATAGCAGTTTACCCTACCTTGCTGCACTCACACATCATTTTATCAATGCGTACATTTGGATTGTCCTGGGAGTTTAGGATATGTTGAAAAAAAAGATATGTGTGATAATAGTGAGTGATGAGAGACACCATAGCTCCAGTCAGGCTAGTGGCCTGGTTGAGGGGACATCAGACAGGGCTTCTGAACACTCGGAACCTATACCTGCTGTTGTCCTGCCGGGTGGTCTTGTATAAGTCTGTTCACCTTGGTTTCCCCTCACAAAGTTGTCTGTCTTCTCTGTTTAATGAGTAAGGGTATGTCTACACTAGCTTGTTAGTTCGAGCTAGGTAGGCAAATCAGGGAACCGGGGTTGCAAATGAAGCCCGGGATTTAAATATCCCAGGCTTTATTTGCATGTTCCCGTCCGGCCGCCATTTTTAAATCCCCCTTAGTCCGAACTAACTGCCCGCGGCTACACGCGACAGTTTAAAGTTAATCCAAACTAAGTCCTTAGTTTGGATTAACTGTTACTCCTTGTGGAATGAGGAGTAACAGTTAATCCGAACTAAAGACTTAGTTCGGATTAACTTTAAACTGCCACGGGCAGTTAGTTCGGACTAAGGGGGATTTAAAAATGGCGGCCGGACGGGAACATGCAAATAAAGCCAGGGATATTTAAATCCCAGGCTTCATTTGCAACTCTGGTTGCCTGATTTGCCTACCTAGCTCGAACTAATGAGCTAGTGTAGACATACCCTAAGTTCTTAGGAGAAGGGACATTGCTCATTATGTGTTTGTACAGTGCCTAGCACACTGGGGCCCAGTCTTGATTGGGGCCTACAGATGCTACAGTAATTTAGTAATGATGAATAGGTCTTCAGAAGGCAGCAGGTACATTCCTTATCTTAATAGCTGGCAACTCTGTAGTTCCCTTGAATGTTTATGAGTTTTGCAGTGGCTGTGCCTACGAAAGCTCATGATACCATCTACATGTTTTGTTAGTCTATAAGGTGCTACTAGTCTATTTGTTGTTTTTTAAGTTTTTCCTGTTACAGAGTAACTCGGCTCCCCCTGCCCCTCTGAAGCTGACGAGTTTTTCAGAACTGGTTGAAAAATTGGGGAGGATTTTTGCATAGGGTTAAATCCTCTTCTCCCAGAAAATTTCCCTTCTCCAAGAAAATTTCTGAATTTGAATGTTTTTGTTCAGTACATAGTATTTTCTACTATGAGTTATTCTGTATTATTTTGTTACAAAATTCCTATAAAGAACGAACTTTTTAAATCCCCTGACTTATTCTCTGTTCTTAGCTGTTTTGATTAATGAATCTTATTTCAAAATGAGTGATGTTTAATTAAATACAACCTCCCTGGATGCTCCTAGGACAATGGTAATATGAAGAGAGATTGAACTAGTGCCTTATGGACACAAATTGGGATATTATGGAGACATTAGTTCTTTCCATATTTAGGGAGATGCATTATCTAGTGAGAAAGAGTACAACATGTGCAATATTCATATCAGTATAACCGTATAAGAAATATAGGACAGTACCGCACACAGGCAATTAAGTAGGCAACTAGATGCTGCACTCCAGTTGGAAGGGTTTCTTTGTGCATGAGATCAAAGGGACAGATTCTGCCACCATTATTCACGCTGAGTAAATTGTGTCTTGCTCTGAGTAGTTGCATTTTCTTTACAGGGACTGCTTGCAGAGCATGGTGGCCAAAATTAGTAGAATGTTTTATGGCGTGCAGAGGCCTAGTTTCTTCATTGCTTTGCATCTTGTACAGTGAATTATACTTATTCCTGACTGCCACTCAAATGGCATCCAACTGCGAAGCTCCCTAAGGGTGTGTCTAGACTACAGGATTTTTTCGAAAAAAGTAGCTTTTCGAAAAAAAAAAAAGTCACCTGCGTCTAGACTGCAGCTGCGTTCTTTCGAAAGTAAGTCAAAAGAACGCGGCAGTTTTTTCGATCGTGGTAAACCTCATTTTATGAGGAATAACGCCTTTTTTCGAAAGTACTCTTTCGAAAAAAGGCGCTATTGAGTGTAAACTGTGCTTTTTCGAAAAAGAGCATCTAGACTCTCTTTCAAAAAAGCGGCTTGCTTTTTCAAAATATCTGCTTGTAGTCCAGACATACCCTAAGTGAGGTGGACCCAAACCTAAAAGTCTTTCTGTCATATGGGGTTAGTTTAGTGAGTTTTACCGTTATTGCGATGTCCATGAATTGCAGAAATTCTTCCACTTTGCCTCTGTTCCCATCTGACAGTCTGGTTCTACAGTCTGCATTTTACTGTGACGGAGAGTGTTTGAGAGCATTCCCGAGCAAGTTATCTTCATGGGGAGCTATTGCAATTAAGAAGGTGCCTGATTCACCATTTATACAGCTTAGCTTTTTCTCATTCCCCTTGTTCCTCTCTGCCATTCTCCCATTCACTTGCTAAGACAGATATATTGGCTCTCATATTTGGCTGAAAATGGATTAGTGCTGAATTGTGGGCCCGTAGACTTCTAGTGGTCATTAGCATCATTAATTAGCATATCCTACTATAGCCATTTGGAGCATATCTACCTAGTCCTTACAGACAGATTTGTTTAGGTGTTTCTAAACATACTGGAACATTCAGATCTCTGTTCCCCACTGCCATTTCTCTCTGTGTCTGTGCCCTGTGCTCAGGTCATTCATTGGCCAGATCAACTCATATTAATACCAACTCATACAAGGTAACAAAGGCAGCATAGCAGATTTATTTTGCTCACTATGTCTTACCTAAACCTGCCTGCCTCTCTATAATGGGTTCAGGGACTTGGGGGAAGAAAGCACTTTCCCTCACTGCTACTGAAATACTCAGATATTGGGAGGGAAGCTTTTGTGACTATTAATTGCGCTTATACTTTAGGAATATAGCAGGAGAGGATTTGGAAAGTAACAAGAAGTGAAATGATTTATTTGTGTGTCTGGAATCTGTGAGCAACATCAGTATTCCATCCTGTCTGCTGCCTACTGACCAGTGCTGGGAAAGGGAAGGATGGGGGAGAAAAAATGCTCCCATGTCTTGGCTCAGTCAAATTACCTGAGACAAAACATTTTTCCCATGGCCAGACAAGTCACGTAGGTGAGCTGGAAAAGCCACACTACCTCTATGTCATGGTCAGGTGCTGCAGCTCTGTACCAGACAGCCATTGTAGGTGTGGGGAACATGCTTTTGAATAGTTCAGCAAACACTGTAGACAACTCCTCCCATGTGCTGTTTTGGGAATTTTGTGAGCTTTCAAGAGGCCTGTATAGGGATGTTCTCAAAAGGTACATCTACACTGCACCATTATTTTGAGATAACTAGCATTATTTCAAAATAACAATGTGAGTGTCTACACAGCCATTCCATTATTTTGAAATAATTTCAAAATAATGGATGGCTTATTCTGAAATCTGTAAACCTCGTTCTATGAGGAATAACACCTATTTCAAAATAGCTATTTTGAAATAAGGCGTGTGTGGATACTCCACTGCTGCTATTTCAAAATAGTCCCTCACCAGGGCCATTCTAAGTGCCTTCCGGGGCTCTAAATTGAGATAGCACGTCTACATTAGGGAAGCCTGCCTTGGGCTAATTTTGAGGCTTTCCTGCAAGTAGACGTGCTATTTTGAAATAAGCTATTTTGGAATAACTATTCCGGAATACCTTATTTCGAAATAAATGTACCCTAAGGCTAACAGGCTACAAGGTTATGTATCCATCCAAACTTTCCCCCTGAGGGTACGTCTACACTCCAACACTATTTCAAAATAACTAGCGCTATTCCGAAATAACTTAGTCTGCGTCTACACAACAGGCAGTTATTTCGAAATAGTGTCAAAATCCTGTCAAGCTGGAGGACTTCTTACTCTGATTCCTGTAACCCTGATTGTACAAGGAATAAGGAAAGTCAGAGGAAATGTTCTTTATTTTAAAATAAGTGCAGCGTAGATACTCCTTATTTTGAAATAAGCTATTTCGAAATAAGATACACAATTGATGGAGATCAATTTGCATAGTTTATTTCGAGTTAATCCCTGCGGTGTAGTGGCACCCTGGGGGTATGTCTAGACTACATGCCTCTGGCGACAGAGGCATGTAGATTAGGCTACCCGGCATAGGAAAATGAAGCGGCGATTTAAATAATCGCCGCTTCATTTAAATTAAAACGGCTGCCGCGCTGAGCCGATCAGCTGTTTGTCGGCTCAGCGCGCTAGTCTGGATGCTCCGCGGTCGACATCAAAGGCATTTGTCAACCACCCCAGTATGCCTCGTGGGATGAGGTTTACCGGGCAGGTCGACAAATGCCTTTGATGTCAACCGCGGAGCGTCCAGACTAGCTCTCTGAGCCGACAAACAGCTGATCGGCTCAGCGCGGCAGCCATTTTAATTTAAATGAAGCGGCGATTATTTAAATCGCC
Source organism: Pelochelys cantorii (assembly GCA_032595735.1). Classification (NCBI taxonomy): domain Eukaryota; kingdom Metazoa; phylum Chordata; order Testudines; family Trionychidae; genus Pelochelys; species Pelochelys cantorii. The sequence continues at coordinate 68,433,898 of CM064328.1, forward strand.
GCTTCATTTTCCTATACCGGGTAGCCTAATCTACATGCTTCTGTCATCAGAGGCATGTAGTCTAGACATACCCTGAGTGAGCAGTTACAAAATTAACTAAACAGCCCTTATCATCAGAGATGGGCAGCTGGTCCCAGCACACTCCAGGGCATGTCCCTCTAATGCAGGGCTACTCAACATGCAGCACGCGGCCTGCTTATATGCAGCCTGCGGTGCCTTGAGCTGCCACCTGGGCCACCTGCCTGCCTCGTAGTGGTGGGCTCCAGCGGCAGCGCCTCCCCATGAGCTGAGCTGCACGGCACCACACTGAGCCAGGCCGCATCAGTGCATGCGCAGGAGCTACCGGCTGGCAGGGCGGCGGGGGGAGGGGCAGTAAGAGGTGGCAGCAGAACATGCCTGCTGTATCAGCCACAGCGGTAGCGCCTCCCTGCGAGCTGAGCCGCACGACACCACACTAAGCCAGGCCGTGTCGGCGCATGCGCAGGAGCTTCTGGGGGCAGCAAGAGGCAGTGGGGAAGATGGGCAGTGAGGCATGTGGCTAGGCAGTGTCAGAGCTGGGCAGCGAGAGATGTGGCAGAGCTGGGCAGCGAGAGATGTGGCAAGGTGGTGGCAAGAGCCAGGCAGCAAGGCCGGGGTGAGAAAGGTCTGCACTGGGGCTTGGGTAGGGTTACAATATGTCCAGTTTTTCCTGGACATGTCCTTGTTTTCACATGTTAAATCTCCATCTGGATGGGTTTTTGAAAGGCAAAAAATGTCCTGCATTTTTTTGCCTTGCAAAGGGGATCGGGGAGGGGGCAGCGGCACATGCCCTCAATGGAATATTCGGAGCTGCACACCTGGACCATTCACAGCCACTCTGTGCACAGGCCCTAGTGCCTGAAGGGAATAGTGTTTGGCTCCTGTGAGACCCAGGGTGCTACGCTCTGCCCCACTAGATTTATATCCCCAGCTCTGCAGGAGGGAAAGGGCATTGGGTTAGAGCAGGGGGGCTGAGGTTGCCTGGCTCTGAGGGAGGAGTGGGGCATTGGGTTAGAGCAGGGGGCTGGGTGGTACCTGGCTCTAGAGGAGGGGAGGGGCATTGGGTTGGAGCGGGGAGGGCTGGGATGCCTGGCTCTGGGGGAGGGTTGGGTGCATTGGGAGCTGGGCATTAAAACTGGCTTCTTTCCTTTCCTGTAGGTGGGCAGTGGGTCTGTTGGTTAGATTTGGGGGTTCCAGTCTCTGCTTTGTGAGGACTATGGGAGCTGGTGCTTGGTGAGGTGGGCAGGGGAAAGGAAGGGATTCTGGGAAGCAGGATTCCTGGGTTCCTTTTCTAGCCATGCCACTTCTCCCCTCAGTGCCTTTAACTTCACAATGATTGTACTTATATTTCAGTAAATATTGTATTGGCAGTTTTTGTTTGATTTGTTAAAATTGTGCAGCCAAAACAAAAAAGTAGTCAATATAATGGTCTTCTGCTGATGTGTGTTTTAGTGGTTAAATTTCTGGACTGTCATTGCTCATTAAAAGTGCTGTCATATGGATGGAAATTGGGTAAATATTGCATTTTATTAATATCAGCAGAACTAACTTAAATGGGGCCTGTGTGTTGTGTAGTCTTGCCTTAATCTTTGTACTCATGCCTGTCAATGTGAAAGAAGCTATTTGCATATATTTGCATAAATATTTGCACATATTTGCATTTATGTGCAATTACACTTAAGTTGTAGCCCTTGGCATGTGCTGTGGGTATCATTGTGGCCCCCAGGGCTTCTAAAGTTGAATAGCCCTGCTCTAATACGTAAATGACAAAGGATGATTCATGACCTTTACAAAAGGTTTTATTGGTTTTTTTATCCACCTGGGTTACAATGAGCAGAAACTGCCCCTTATTTCCTCCCCATTCATCTTTCACAACATCACTATAAGATACTATCAAAATAATCTAGGATCTATACTAAAATACAGATTCAAAAGTGGTCTCCTATAGTCTGATTGTGGTGTAGCTCAGGTCTTTGTGCAGTTCTATTAACCTTCGTGCTTCTCATATGTGTTTTTACAGGAGTTTCTTGAGTGACCTCAGATATTGGTCCTCAGTAATAATTGCAGCACCTCTCAATTTAGCATAAACTGGCTACATCTAGACTGCTGCTTTTTATCAGAAAAAGGTACGCAAACTGTGCTCCACAATTTGTGTACCTTCTTCAAATAGTTTTTTCAGAAGAGGCTTTTCCGAAATTTGGCCCATCTAAACTGGGCCAAATTTTGGAAAAACCTCCTCTTTCAGAAGAACCCTTCTTCCTTGTGAAACAAGAAAGACAGGGCTTCCAAAAGAGCACATCTGCTCTTCCACAAAAAATGTTGGAAGAGCAGACGCGTTCCCTGGACTCCATAGTCTAGACATAGCCACTGTGAACATGTTTCTCTTATTTCAGATCATGAAGATGTTAAATATGATTCATGCTTTGTCCAATTTATAACTTTGAATTCAGAATTAACAAGTTCCTCTCTGTAATTTTTTAGTGGAGATTATTGAAAAGAAAGCATCACAAATGGATGCTTTAACAACAGAGAAGGAAAAATATGTTGGGTAGGAACAAATGTGCATTTTTATTGGTTAAAAATATAAAGAAATAGGAAAAACATATGTTTTTCATCTTTGCATTTCAGTGAACATAAAAACAAGACAAAATAGATAGGCGACCATGCATAACAGAACAATTATTCTTCTAAAGCATTCTTTGACAGAGTGTGTGATGTTACCAGAACCCAGAGATGGATAAGATAGCATTCTTATACGTGGCCACTTATTTGTATTATTATTTTTTTTTCACAATATATGCATGCGAATAAGAAAACATCCTTCCCTGCTGTTATGGATTTCTGGCTGTGGCACTACTGTGATTTTCAAAAGTACTTCTCAATAATATGTGGAATTATACCTTAGAATTCTTCCCCTTTCTGTTATAAAAAACAAAATTTATAACTGGTATAGATTATGTAAAACAACATAGATTCACTATTGTTTTAGCTTATCTATATACCTTCCATTCCATCTGTTACAATGTAGGTATTTATCTTGCTCCCATGAAGTCTGGCCAGCCACAGGCCCACTGGAAGAAGCAGCCAAAGGGGGCAGCTGTCCTGGTGCCTGGGGACTTAAAAGGGCCTGGGGCTCCCAACAGCTGCCACAGTGGTAACAGCAGCAGCTGGAACCTGGGGCTCTTTAAATCACTGCTGAAGCCCTGATTTAAATACTAGCCCCAGTATTCTGCCCGAGGCCCCTCCCATTCCGGGGGCCCAGAGCTGCCTCCCCATCTTGACCAGGGCCCAATGAAAACTGTTGGTCACCTGAACTGGCCATTTTACATGAGTACTTACAACATACTTGCTCCTCGGTTGGTGTAAATCAACACAGTTCATTAGAGTTATCCTGATCTAAAACAATACAAAATCTGCCCCTATTTTTCAGTATAATCTTATACCCTAATATGACATTATTTTATGTAATGGAAATTTATTCATTATCAAGTTTGGTTAATATAAGAATATAAGGTGAGACTATGCAAAGTGTTTATCATTGGCCTTCCTCTCTTTCCATTGAAGTCAAGGGAATTTTACCAGTGACTCATTCAAATTAAACGTAGATCAGTGCTGCCAAATGCTTTTGAAAATTCTTCCTCTGATTCCCACCCCTCGCCGTCTACAGCACATTTTAACTATATTTATTGATCCTTTCATGCATGTGGTGCTTCACAAGACACTGAAAAGGAGTATCAGTCAAATCTCTCCCACACCTAACCCATAAGCTAATTTAGGGCTAGCGTCTGTCTATGCTGAAGCATTTGTGCAGTCTTAGTGTGAAATAACATGAAGACACTTTTTTCTTGGTAAAGCCAGCACAATGGCGTGGGAGTGCAAAAACAGCTCCCTTGGGGATGGAGAGAGCTTATGTGTAGATGGATCCATGGCTCAACCACTACACGTTAAACACGAAAAATCTCAGTTAAGTACTTTAACCCATCTCCCACCCAATGGAAAGTGAGGGCTTTTTTAGTTTCAGTTTAGAGTGGACAAAATAGCTTATAAACCTCTCTTTTCTTAGGGACAGTCCCTGAGAAACCCCACCTACCGGCAGTCTGATAATCCTGAAAGTTCAAGAGAGGTTGATCAGGGTCAGCTGTTCCTTTTTCTCTTTAACAGCCCAACTGCTTCTTACAAAGAAACTCCCTGTCTCATGAGCTTCTTCAGTGATTCCAGAGCAATGCCAGTCGGCAGGTTCTACTATCCTCATGTAAGTCACTTGGACTTTTTTTCCATCCGTTAAGTATTCTGTAACATTTTGAAAGCTATATATATATTGTTTTGAATATCCCACTTGAATCTAGACCCTACACAGGGGTACTGGATCATTTTTCATCAGCAGGGTTGCTGACAGCCGTTGAATCACACTGTAAACCATGTATGTCATGGAAACCACTTCAAGTGAAGGGGTGTGGCAGCACTCTCAACACCCCTACTTTCAGCATCTATTCCACCATTAGCTCCCTAATAAAGCCTTGATATGAAAACTATGCTGATATGACAATGCATTGCCAAATAGACTGTCTTCACTGAAGGTCTCTTAGGTGCCACCTACAATTGTTTTTCCTCTGTAAATGGCTTTTCTCTCTCTAGATTCTCCTTTAAAAGGAGAAATTAGCATTCTTTGCTGCTTCTTAATCATTTTTGGCAACAGAATAAGATGATTGTATCTTCTGTGTTATTTTCAGTGGGTTTTTGGGAGGGCTGGGATGGTTTTCATTTTGCTGAAATTTGCCCTTTTCCCATTTGTTACTGAAGGGCTGCTTTCCGTGTGCGGTTTTTGCAAAACTGCTCTGCTTCCTTCCAGAGCTTGATACAAAGTCTAAGAAGAGGTTTGTTTATTTATTCAGGTTCATACAGAACCTTACACCATTTTTGGTTTTTTTTCCAGAGAGAGAGAGAGATTCCCACAAGGATCATTTGATATTTATATTAAGAATCAGGAAAGCAGTGATGAGTTGATATTTTCCATTGCTGTTCCTATTAATCTATTATACATTTCATGCTTATTGCATGTGGCAACAAGGTATATTCAATGCCAGCTTAATAGGAATAGTGAAGCTTCTCAGTGGCTTGCTATTTGGCATCTCAATTGTTGGACTAAGTTAGAATGTAGAGTGCACTGAATCAAATCATGTTAACTTTTCTTGAGATCACTTACCACTTCATTAAGTCTTGGTGTTCATTTTTTCCTCTATTTTCAAATTTCAGCCACCAAGTCTTGTGATAAACTTTAAAGGCTTGATCCTAAGCCCACTGAAGTCAAAAGCAAAACCCCCATTTACTTCAATGGACCAGGATCAGGAATTAATTAAGATGTGCCAAAGCTAGACTCGAGCCTTCCGCATGAACCACAAATCCTCTTCCTGTTCTTCGGGACAGCTCGGACAGGCGAAGGTGGCCTAAACCCTAGCCTAAACTAAAAGAAAAACCCTAGCTACGTCCGACGCACCCGATGAACATTCACGATGATGGCCGATGTGCTTGGAACCGACGCTTTACAATTGGGGGGAGGTAAGGGGAGGGGAGGGGGAAGGGTAGGGGATGGGAGGGAGTCGTATGGGGAGACCGAGGGGACAAGCCTACTATGGGGCTTGTGCGAACATGCCTGTCAGGGCCTCTCGGATGCACACCCCATCCTGGTGTGCCTGGTGGATGGCAGCTGTGTGGGGCTGTTCAGACGTCTGTGCCTCAGCTGCCATCCATGCAGGGAGGAAGGCCTCCTCACTCCGCTCCACAATGTTGTGGAGCACGCAGCACGCAGCCAGTACCTCCGTTGCATTCCGCTCACCCATCTCGAGACGGGTGAGCAAACAATGGAAGCGGGCTTTTAGGCGGCCAAAGGCGCACTCCACCTGATTTCGGGCCCGGTTGAGGCGGTCGTTGAACCGGGCCCAGTTCTGGTCTGGCCGCCCCGTGTAGGGCCACATTAGCCAGGGCAGCAGGGGGTAGGCCACGTCCCCGATGACGCAGATGGGCATAGCCACATCCCTGACAGTCAACTCCCGCCGGGGGAAGTAGGTGCCCGCCTCCAGCCTGCGAAACACTCCGGAGTTGCGGAGGATGTGGGCATCGTGTGCCCAGCCGTACCAGACCACGTAGACCTCCAGGAAGCGGCCCCAGTGGTCCACAAGGGCCTGGAGAACAATAGAGCAGTACCCCTTCCTGTTCGTGAAATGGGCTGCTCGATGCTCCGGGGCCCGGTTGCATCCAGGGCTCCCCCGCAGTTGGGGAACCTGAGGGCAGCGAATCCGGCCAGCGTAGCGTCCACGTCACGCAGGCAGATCACTCTTGGGAGCAGGACATCATTGATGGCGTGGACAACCTGCAGAAGGGTGCAGAGAAACACAAGGGAACACATCACATAAGGCAGGGGTGAGTGTGCGCTCCCTTGCCCCTCCCCCCGTGATTCCCTCTGTCCTCACGCACGCACACACACACGCACACGCACACACACACCAGGGGCCCCTCGCCCCACGGCCCCCCCGCCCACCAGCAGGCCTGTGCAAGGGAGGGATGGCCCAAACCCCTGGGTGACCCAGCCTGGAGTCTTGGCTGCCCCTGGGCATGGAGTGCAGCACCCTCCCCCCACCCCACTCCCAACTCCCCCTGGGACTTACCTCCATGACGATCACACCGACGGTGGATCTTCCCACCCCTGGCCCTTTTGCGCAACAGTTTTTCGCAAAAAGGACTTTTGCCCGAACGGGAGTGTCAAAGCTTTTCCGGAAGAAGCACTGATTTCGTACATGAGAACGTCAGTGCTTTTGTGGAAAATCAAGCGGCCAGTGTAGACAGCTGGCAAGTTTTTCCGGAAAAGCGGCTGATTTTCTGGAAAAAGTGGCCAGTCTAGACACAGCCTTAATGTTTTCATCTGTAAAAATCAGAAGTGCAGACCTTCTGTCAGAGGCAGCCAACAGCAACCAGGGCTGGGCTCAATGTCTAGGGGTTCCTTTCCATCAATATAATACAGAATGGGCTCAAACCCCTACCAAGAAACCTAGGTAAATTGCATGTACCCCCGGATGCTTCTGAGAAGAAATATTTCTCCACTCACAACTGCAGAGTCTGAGTGTAGAAAATTAACTTTTTAATGAAAGGAGGGAAGTAACTCGGTGTTAATTTGGAAAAACACCATAATAAGGGTTCATAACCATAAACCCTGTGTAGAACCATTTGGTTTACAATTGTTTCCTTGTCTTTGAGGTCAAATGAAACAATAGCATCCTTATTTACTGGAATATTTGGGGCAAAATTAAAGATTTGATAATTACTTTGACCAGCATACTTAACTGAAATAGAGTATATGACATGTTGCGTTAGAATAAGTTTGCATAAGTTTGTTGCAACTCTCTCTGTAGATTCCTCTTTAAGTTGGAATCTTGGCCTCATTACCTGGAATTAATGAATTCATGACACACAAGGTTTAATTAAAGGAAAGAGTGAAGAAATAACTGCAAAAATAAAAACACTGCTGAAATAATTTTCTGAAGAAAAAATTACATGATTCACCACATCATTAAAGAGATACAACAACTATCAGACACATGCACATACATTTCTGAAGAATCAGGAGATTACCAAGCACCTGATGATTTAGTAAGGTGACAAAATGCTCTGGAATAACAAGAACAAATATTCAAAACAATGTGGGAATATGCAAAATTTTAAAGGCAAATATATTGTTTCTTCTTTGCTCACCCAGTGAACTATTAGATTAAAGTGGAGGCAGGAATGTCACCTACATTGCAGAGGCTAGATGGGTGAGGGAATATCTTGGACAGAGCTTGAAAGTTTGTCTCTCTCACCAGCAGAAGGTGGTTCAATAAAAGATATTACCTCACCCACTTTATCTCTCTAATACCCTGAGGCCAACACAGGTACAAAAATACTACCTACCCTAAATTTAAGTCATGTTCAGTAAATAATATAGATAACAATCATTGGGAATATGGTCCTCTATTTTATAGGCATCTGCAAAGCAATCAACCCCATTAAGGCTCGATTAGTCTCCTGTGGTTTCAATAGTTTAAAATATTTCATTGCAGTTTCTTCTCACAAATATCTGACATTGTTAAACACCAGATCCAAAAGGAAGATGACACATCCAGCCAAACAAAATAAATCCCAGCCTAAGTTTAGGAGAAATGGTTGTTTTTAACTAACTGTCTCATCAAGGATGCTATTACATTTCACAGAAAACAATCAGCTTTCCTTTGTAAGCAAAGCAAGAAAGTAAATGGTTCACATTTTTAAAATCACCATATAAAGAATGCAGCAGAAAGTAGCCATTTCATTAGCACACATGAGCCTTTTGAAAAACCAGCAAATGGCTCATTATCAGGTTATGTAGCACATATGCTGGTTTGACTGAGACTGTATTCTTCACAAGTGTAGAAAAATGCTTCAAACATTAGCAGAGGCCATATATTTTTTCATATTCATTAAATTTCTCTTCACCTATGCTTTAATGATGGGCCCTCAACTGGTACCCTCTGATATGTGCATAGACCAAAAAGATGGATCAGCCAAATAAGATTTAATTTTAATCCCCTTTGTACCAGGCTCCATACATGACCATTATTTCCATGACATAGAAAATAAAGATCAGAAAACATTTGCATCCACAGATTGCTAGACATCATTTGAGTATCTTCAGAGGGATAGCCGAGTTGATCTGTAACTGGAAAAACTTAAAAAACCAAAAAATAGTCTTGCAGCACCTTAGAGACAACCAAACATGTAGATGGTATCATGAGCTTTCGTGGGCACAACCCACTTTCATCTGAAGAAGTGGGTTGTGCCCACGAAAGCTCATGATACCAGCTACATGTTTTGTTAGTCTCTATAAGGTGCTGCAAGACTGTTTATCATTTGAATATGTTTATTTTGTAACTGATCAAACTCAAAGTGTCAGTTGGGGGGGCTGGAGTATATTGTGAAAGATTTCAGAATAAGGCAACCTTGATTCACTTGGCTTTTTTTGTATACAGGATAGCAATCCAGCTACTTCAGCTAAAGATAATAGAAGTTGGCTATAGAATGTTTACACATGAGTAGTAATATTTTAATTGGTATTTTTCCCACCAAGAGCTTGTTTTCATAGTAGCCAGTAATGAATTGTGGAGCAATGTGGAAAGTCAAGAGGAGAGAAAGTTCATGATGAAACAGAAAATTAATCAGATGTATCCAAATTCTATGCAGTTTATTATTCCAAACCAGAAAGGAAAGGTAAGCAGCACAAGGGAAATAGAGTGTAGCAACATGCAGTCTGTATTTAAAAGAAAAAAATACAATCCAGAATTTATGATACATTAATGTTCTTGAACTAGATGCACTTTGCAGGGGAAATTCACCTCTTTATTCCCATGTGAGCTCTGTATCATCTATTTTATACAGTGGCCACCATCAAAAAGTGACCTTTTGCCTTCAGCTAGCAGTCCATGGCACTGGAGATACCACTATATTCCTCTCTGTGTACTTAAACTGTGGGAAATTAGTAGCTCAGATACCAGTGAGTGATTTATTTGGGTAAATGGTAGTGACTACTCTGGCCTGATTTAATTCTAGAACTCCTTGGATCACTTTCTTTCTAATTTATATTCAGCTCTTGTACACCTCTTGTTTAGAAGCACTGCATAATTTAGTGTAGCTAAGAAGACACTATACTGGGTTTATATAGGCTAAAACTCTTGCAGGTGAATGGCTGTTTTTACAGGAAGGAAAGAAAGTGTAGGGAAAAAGAAGATAAGATGGGTAGGTCGTCATTTACTTTCAGACATTCATTTAATCTCTCATCATGAATACGTTCTCTTCCTCATGACATCTGCAAACTGGCATTACTATTTGATGGCAAGTGAGCTGACATCTCTAAAAATATAACACTTTAACAAATTGTTTAGCAATGACTGCGCGCAGCCATCAGGCAAGGCAGTGATGAGGTTGAGAGGATTTCAAATGAAATGTGTGAGCATTAAAATAATCTGTGGATGGACTGGGAAGCAAGGCTTGATTACATTTTTTTGATCGCATCTGAGGCAAAAAGGTAACTAGATATCTATATATCTATATTTATTACTAGAAAATTCGGTTCTTTTTCTCTGGATACCCTAATACAGGGGGAATGTCATCTCCTCTTAGGACCTGAAAACCTCAGCATGGAATGTGCAATCATAGTGCGGTTCTGCAGTGTGAATCTCTGTTTTTAAGGGAGAATAGGTAAAATGAGCTCAACCTTTGCCCAACTATAAGAATGAGACCTTCAAGCTATTTTTCTCTTCCTTTGCGGGGATTAGAAGTGCTGAAATGCTGCAAGAGAAACTATTCTCATACTTCCGATGTACCTGACCCAGCAATCTCATGAGAGCTTCCGTTCATGAGGCAGCATGTCTGACTCCCAGAACAAAGAGAACTAGGTACATTCAGATAAGCGCCTACATGTTAGCACCTTTACTGAATTAATACAAACTCTTTGAGATTCACCCATCGCTAATTCTCACCTCAGTTTATGTAACAGGGTAGCACAAGCTATGCTCAGCAGAGTCTGATAGTAGTGTGCACTCTGCCTGTATGTACCCCTTCAAAACCCAGCAACTCGATTCCAAATATGAACAAAAATGGAGCCTCAAAGCTGCACTTATTTAAACTTTTGGCTGGGAACAGGCTGACTGTTGTTTCCAGAGCTGTGAGAGACTTCTGTACCATCTATCTATAGAATGATGAAATGTCGGTTGGGAGGTCAGCTGCACAACTCCACCTGTCTGTGGCAACACAACCTCCCCCCACAAGCCTCACAGTCTTCACTCTCTCATTGCAGGTTAATGATAGGCACACACCAACTCTGGAGCCTTCCAAACGTCCCCCTGAAGTGCCCAGCCCCTCAACCACTGGAAACTCCCAGAATCTCTGATCCTCTGCTCTCCAAGGAGCAGTACAATACCAGTTATTCCCTCGATTACAGCTCCACCACTTAGATATGTTTTAGAGAAAACAAGAAGTTTGTTTAACAGACAGCTCAGATTCAAGTGAAGGAAGCAGAAGTACTGGAAACAAAGGCTTGCATATATGTTAAAAACATAACATGCGTTCTAGAACCCAGACTTACTTAACCAGACAGCCCACTGTCTAACGATATTTAGCTCATCCCCAAGCCTTTCCAGAATTTTTCAGCCAACCCTGTCTCTGATCCTATTTTCATGGGGAAAAAAAATCCACTGTCAACTTACTTCCAAGGTGAAAGATTTAGAGTCCCCCTGCTACTTATCATTACAGTTCAGAAATCCATCTTCTTCACTTGTAAACAGGACTCCTTCCTGCTGGTTTACTCCCTTCTTTCCTGAAAATGCCCTCCTGTAACGATTGTACAGTCCTCTCATTAACAATTTATGCACATTGTAAATGAGCATCCATTGTGTATCATACAAGTTTACAGATAGCCAGATGGATAGCTTAACATCTCCTGATTGAAAAAAAATCCTTATTTATTACCTTCTGGTGAGCAAACCCCAATTCACAGATTTTAAGAGCATAACTTTCAGTAAATATCTAAGTCCTTATATATTACCTATGCATACATTTCACACTGACTAGGATGACCTGTGTGACACAGGATTTCAGTAGAAATATCAAAGGACACTCTTTGGCCAACTAATATGAAGATATAAGACCCAGGAGATCCTTATATACCTCATGCAGCCTTGTGTACTCTGCTCTCTTCCCTCTAACCTGATTCTCCTGCTCTCTCCGCAGGAGCACCCATCCCCCCTCTGCTGCCTGATCTATAGAAGGAGGAGTATATATAAGGAAGAAATTGCTTGCGTGAATGAAGCTAATCAAGTCAAGGTGGAAGTGGCTCCTTCACAACCTTTGGTGTGGTGATGTGATTTCTAGAGAGGGGAATGCGTTAACCATTTGAGATCTTTATTCAATCCTAAATTGACAGCCACATCAGTTGTAAAATTAACAGGCTACGTCTAGACTGGCATGATTTTCCACAAATGCTTTTAACGGAAAAGTTTTCCGTTAAAAGCATTTGCGGAAAAGAGCATCTAGATTGGCACGGACGGTTTTCCGCAAAAGCACTTTTTGAGGAAAAGTGTCCGTGCCAATCTAGACGCGCTTTTGCGCAAAAAAGCCCCGATCGCCATTTTCGCGATCGGGGCTTTTTTGCACAAAACAAATCTGAACTGTCTACACTGGCCCTTTTGCGCAAAAGCTTTGCGCAAAAAGGACTTTTGCCCGAATGGGAGCAGCATAGTATTTCCGCAAGAACACTGACAATCTTACATGAGATCATCAGTGTTCTTGCGGAAATTCAAGCGGCCAGTGTCTACATGCGGCAGAGAAGGGTGATTCCAAAATAAACCCCTTACTTCGAATTAACAGTTAAACCTCATTCCAGGTTAATTCGAAGTAAGGGGTTTATTTTGGAATCGCCCTTCTCTGCCACATGTAGACACGGGCAGTTCTTCCGGGCTAATCAATTTCCAAAAATGGCGATCGCCAGGGAACATGCTAATGAAGCCCGGGATATTTAAATCCCATGCTTCATTTGCAATTTCGGTCACCCTCATTAGCCTCCCTAGTTCGAACGAGGAGGCTAGTGTAGACATACCCCGAGGGAATCATGACTAGAAACAACTCCAGTGTTTTAGGAGTTTTAGAGCATTCATGCGTTCCTCCACAGAGTAGCCACATAAACAGTGACACTATATTTTTATATGAAGTTAGTCACTACTTCCTTATAAGAGCTGATATGCTTGCCTTATCTCAGTTTGTGAAATAAGGCAATTCTCCATGCCAGTCTTAGCATAGCATTTGTCACATCTCACCTCACACCTTTTGTATATATAATGCCTGGAAAAAAAGACCTCTGACCTCATTTGGAGCCTCTAGGGCCCAAGCACTAAAAAAATACAAATAGCATTAACAACAATACTTCCACATCTGCACACACCAGAATATTGTAATAGCCCAGGGCCAGGCTAAATGGGTATTGCATTGAATTTCTTACTCAGAACTCCCAACTGTACATTCTGTGTTTCAGATGTTTTTCCTCTCTGGCATTGTGAGTATATTGTAGTGAGAATGGATGAAAGCTCACTTGATGTGAATCCCAATGTACTTTACAAATTACATAGATAGAGAGCTCACTTTCCACCACTAAAATGCAGTCACCTCTAAGAAGAAGCAGAGTGACCGCTGAGCATTGAAGAGTAAAACCACATAATAGTTTAAGATGGGAAGTGGGCAGTGCTTTATCTAATTGAAATTTCGGAGGGAAATGTAGAAGCAAACGTATTTTCCTCGATTAAAATTGGCCAGGACACTGGGGTGTTGTCCCTATTTTTCTATACAATATCATGGAACCAGCAATGACCAGTCCGGATCTCAGATTTGCAGCTCCATCAATACACAGTACCCCCAGAAGCACAAAACCCTTTATTATCATGCTGAGGAATTACTTTGGTGGAGAGCCAGAAAGAAGATTGCCATCTATTGGCTCAGCATTAGCACTTCCTGCAACACAGAGTTTTCCTTGGAGGCCTGCCAGCCAGTTACTTACTCTGCCCACATCACCCTAGTTTGCTGATAAGCTTACAGTTTTGAAGGACATGGCTGATTGGCTTAGTCCCCCCCCCCCTTTTTTTTTCTGTTCACTTTCTCCTCTTTGATTTATGAAGGTCTCCAACACTCTTTTACAGGTCCATCTCTAACTTTACTGATAAGGGATTTCTCCATGTCCAATTAGTGTGGTTAGTGTAGCAGGTTAGAACCCGATAATTAAAAGAATGAAAACAGACAGAATGACCTTGGTTCAAAGGCCTCCAGAGGTAATTTATAAAACTTCTAAGACTCCAAGAAAAAAATGTGTTTTGTGCTATTTTACCCCTTCTTCACCAGAAACAAGATTATCCCATAACTTCAAGGTCTTTCTAAAAAGAGAGACAGAAGAATCTCATTTTGAAATGTTCCCCTGAAGGTTGTACATTTCTAGAAAAAAACTGTATTTTAAAAGTTCCAAAATGAGTGGTTAAGTTAATTGTATTTTGTCACTAGATAGCTATATGCCATATTAGCCAAAATACTGTGAGAAGCAACATTCACATGGTATATCCAGGATAACAGAAATCACAGAAAGCATAAAATCTCATGAGATTTGAAGCCTTATTCTACTGCATGTGCTTGAAGGTTTCATTCTGAAAGGGGAAAATTAAAGTGGGAGGGCTGATGTTGCAGTTTTGGTGGTGTTTGGCTGGTTTATGCAGTTTATGTAATGGGGGTTTTATGCAATTATTACAGAAGAAAGGCTTGTTCTAGAAAGGTGCTGGTGAATATCTGCTGAGCAGATGCAACTCTGTTTTCACTGGAAGTTATGGATGTACTACACTTTACAGGAGCAGCTCACAGTTAAGTGGAACTATATTTTCAGATACAGAAAAGTTCTGAAGTTGAGTGAGATACCGGAGTCTGAGAAAACTGCATAGAGAGACATTGACTGGGGCACAGACAAAGAGGTAAGATCACTGAATTTCCCTGTAGAAAGGGATTACTATTAAGTCTGAATGTATTCAGTTTAGGGATGGAGAAAATAGGATATTCACTCACTCACTAACTTTTCCTACTTGTCCCTAGTCCTGACTTGCTAGGTCCTTGCTTACGAGCTCCAAATTAGACAATGTAATCAATAAGAGATGGACCTTGTCTTAGTTGAGTTTTCCCATTAGGAGACATGTGGTTGCAGTACCAGACAATAGTTCTAGTTTCCTTTTTCATGTCTGTAACTGTGTCTCCAGTGAGGTTGAAATGCTCTCCTACTGGCTTTTATCTGTTACCATTCTTGATGTCTGATTTATGTCCATTTATTCTTTTGTGTAGATACAGTCTGGTTTGTCCAAAATAAATGACAAAGGAGCAATGATGGCACATATCACTTTAGTAGATGTAGGAATATAATCGACTACTCAACTATCTAATAAGCACATTCAATTAGTTGCTTCCCCTGCCTTGCTGCCTCTAACAGAGAGAGGCAGTGGAGGGGAGGGGGTAGGAGCAGGAGCCAGTGCAGTGGGGAGCTGGCTTAAAAGCCAGTTCCCCCCCAACACCATCTCCGGGAGGGGAGGGGGAAGGGGAGGCAGAGCCATAGCAGGGGACTGAGCATGAGCTGGGAATCAGCTGATTCCCTGGCTAGTGCCGGGTTCTCCCCCTCCCCCACCCCCGCTGCCGTGCTTGTGCTTTTTAAGTGTATTAAGAGCTGTCAAGATCTTAATACATTTAAAAGGCACAAGTGCAGCAGGAAGGACCAGGCGTGAGTCGGGACAGCTGATTCCTGGCTTGCACCCAGTCCCCCTGCTGTGCTTCAGCCTTTTAAATGTATTAAGAGCCTGAAGGCTCTTAATACATTTAAAAGGCAGAGCTGCAGCAAGGTTAACTCCTGGAGCTGGGAGCTAACCCCACTGCAGCTTTGCAGTTTCCCCTCCTTAGCTGATTAAGCACCATTTAACATCCCCAGTAGGTGAATGAGCCCTTGATGGTCTGGCTGATGTGATTAGGTCCTCTGATGGTGTCGCCAAGGTGGAGGTGTGGACATTGTTGGCAACGAGGTTTGTTGCAAAGATAGGTTCCTCGGTTTATTACAGGCTTGAAAAATGCCATCTGTAAGTAGAAAAACCTTCAAAAACTGAATGCAATGTGAAACTGCTGAGCTGGAATTCATATGCAAATTGACACCATCAGAATGGGTTTGAATAGAAATTGGAAATGGCTCTTTCATTACAATCAGTAATTTTCCCCTTTAGGGATCAAAGCCTTATTAACAAGCTCTCAGCCTTGCGTAGAAGGCTGCTAGCCTCAACACAGCGGTCCTCCAAATAAACAAACAGTCTCAGCACAAGGGCCTCCAAACAAACAGACTATGTACTACCTTTCAGTCAAGCAGCAAGCACAACATAAACTCAAACACGCACATTACAGACAACAATAGACAGGAATATGCTCAATCTTACCTCCACAGTGAAATTGCCTCATCTCTGGCTCTTCCCCCTGGGACTGTTAGTGATGCAGAGTTACACCCACCTACACAAGAAATGAACTGGGACAATACCAAGAAAAGTGCCCACCCTAAAAAAAAATTACCCTCACATTTATTTCCTTCATTCCTTAGAAACCCCAGCAAATGAGATAGATTTGGAAATATGCCTTGGGAATAAAAGCTTTTTTAGCTACCCAGGTAGGAGTTTGATATAGCATTCCCCAGATGTGTAAGTCTGGTGACTAGCGACAATGCAGTCTCAGAGCTGAGATATCCAAAGAAACTTTCTAATGGTGAGATGTTTCAGAGGGGTAGCTGTGTTACACAGAGGGGTAGCTGTGTTAGTCTGTTTCAGCAAAATTGATGAGGAGTCCTGTGGCACCTAAAGATAAGCACATTTATTTGGGCATAAACTTTCCTGGGCTGGAACCCTTTTCCATTACATGTATCTGACAAAGTGGATTCCAGTCCTTTATGCCCAGCAAATGTGTTAGTCTTTAATGTGGTAAAGGACTCCTTATTGTCCTCCCTCTAGTGGGAACACATGTTTCAAGAGAGAAGAAATTACCATTAAAATGCTCACCTTCACTGCCCCCAAATAACCAACATTTCCCTTCTCACCTCTGGAATGTGCTTCCTCCTTGATCTGAGAAAGCCCAAACTTACTGATTTCCAGCACACTTTGCAAAATCTGTGTACGTAATCGTTTAAGGGAATAGAACTGCATGGTCAAGTCTTGTGCATCAAACATTATTTTAGTACAAAGAATAACAGTATTACCAGGAAAGGACAGTGCTAACTACTTGCAAACAGTAAGATATCAATATTTTACTTGCAGATGCTGCTGAAGAGCCCACTCAAAACATAGTGACACTTTAAAAGTTTGCCCTAAAGCCGCTGCTGTTTCTAAATGTTTTCTACAGCTTTCAAATTTTCTTCCCTGCAGGCTGACACTTCCTCCTTCATTGTGTGCCTCCTTCTCTCCACAGTTTTTGCTGATTTTGAAACAAATCTTCTAATTTACTCTCAATCTGTCTACTATTAGCACTTAATTATTAGACTACTTCAAAATTAAATCATTCCAGCATTTTGAGGATTTACTAGATAGGGTTTACTTAACTCTTTCCTTATTTATAAATCCTACAGTCCCCAGAGACTCTCTTTATAATTCTTAATATTTTGTAATGCTAATTCATGCTAGTTCATGTTCCCTGCAAGCCATTTTCAACTCAACCACAACAAATTCACTAGGGTAAAGACGCACCAGCATAAGTATACATATTTGGATTCCTCACACATTATATCAGGAGACATAAGGGAACTCTAGAGAGACAAGATGGGTGAGGTAAAATTTTTAACGGACCAAGTAAAACAAAAGATATTACCTCACCCACTTTGTCTCTCTAATATCCTGGTGCCCACAACCGCTACAACTATGGTGCATATAATCACATGACCAAATTCCAACTTACCAGTCAACTTCTCTTTCAGAGACTGATCTGAACCAAAACCCCTACTTCAAAAACTCTAAACTTTTGGCCTCAGAAAATATCTGGATGTGAACTTTGTGGCTGGAGCCTATATACAGTTTCAAAGTTATAACCTGTGGACTAAGATGAAAGATGGGCCAAATTTCTGAAGGGAATAAAAGGTGGATTTTTGTTTGTTCATTTAAAATTGATTTTTGTACAGTTCCTACAGTTATAAATTCTGTTTAACTAAATGTATAGACATTTTGATCCTGGAGAAATGTTCATTGATAGTTGGGTACAATGATTTTTAGAACTGAGCATAACACTAATAAATAGAACTGACAGCTGTTTTTCAATATTTGTTTTCCATGATGAAATATGAGATTTTATTGAAATAAACGGCTTCCCCAAATGTTAATAGGTTAACATATTTTTGTGGATTTTTAAGTGGGAAAGTTCAAAGTGAAGGTAGTATGTTTTTTAAATGGAAATTTAGAAATGAAACCTAAGTGTAAAAAATGTTGACATTTCAAAAATGTCAGTGTTTCCCATAAAAATGTTTAATTTTGCTCAAATGTTGAAGATTTTTGGAGCTTTTCATTCCACATTTTTTTCAACAGTTCAATGTTTTTGTCCTATTTTGGTAGGAAAACAAACGCTGTGATACCGGACTTTCCTGTAGGATGGAAATTGCATTTTCTGAACTGTTCTATAGGAAACATTTTCTCTTCCTGAGCCTCTCAGTCTCAGATGCTGAGCCTCTCTCAGCAGGATGTACTAACAAAAAAATAAAACTTTCTAGGGGGG
The DNA here is from genome assembly GCA_032595735.1 of Pelochelys cantorii. Taxonomy (NCBI): domain Eukaryota; kingdom Metazoa; phylum Chordata; order Testudines; family Trionychidae; genus Pelochelys; species Pelochelys cantorii. The sequence goes on from CM064328.1 coordinate 68,452,267, forward strand.
GAGGTCATAACTATCACCCCTAATTGAAATCCTTTCATTTCTTGCAGGACTACCAAGAGAATAGCCAGGGCCAGGTGTGGGGAGGGTAGCTCCAGACCCCCAAACGGTGTGTGATCTCATGCAGAAGGGGTGGGACTGGAGGCTAGTCTCCCCTGCCAGCCCTTCAGTGCTGTCCAGTCTGAGTTGCCCATGGCTCCAGCAGCAATTTAAAGGGCCTGGGGCTCCAGCTGGTGCTGGTGTAGAGGTGGCAGTAGCTGTACATCCCAGGCCCTTTTAAATTTCTAGGTCCCAGGGCAACTGCCCTTTCCCCTGTCAACAGCCCTGCCTTCTTGTGACTACTGTCCATCCTTGGACTGCATGAAATTATTTTTGGATGCTGTCAACAATATTCATTTGAGCTAATGAAGGTGTCTATGTTGAGCAATGTAACACTTCCCTCTCTGTTCACCTCCCGCCACCTTGCAATTGAATATGCTCCCTTTGCAGGACTTTTATTATAGCGTTTGTTAGCTGCTATTGTCAAGGCTGCACTGTGCTATGGTCTTTACTATACTACCTGTTAAGGTAAATGCAAAAACTAAATGATACAAATCTAAACACTAAACAAAACATCCTTGTTAGGGTCGCTGACAAGGGTTTGCCCAGTAATAGTAAATTAACCTTTGCATTTACTTCCATCTTCAACTTGATTATTACACTAACATAAACCAAATCATACCTCTCCATGGAAACACTACTGTGGTATTGCAACTGACCTGGGAAACCACATGACACTTACCTTAGAATTTGTAAGCTGTCTCTTCAAGGCAGACTAATGTTTGAGCCAGGTCACAGAAGAGGCAAGGGTAGGACCACCCAACCCATATGTCTGGAATTCATGCTCTGGCAGTGGGTTGTACCATGCATCATAGACAGCTCATGCCTTGGCATATGGAGGCACACTAGCTAAATGGGAAGACATGTGACTTCACCATGTGTCTCTTTCCTGCCCTGCCCCCAACCTGGGTTGTCCACTGTCTCATGTTACCTGTGGGGAGGGGAGAAGGGGCTCTTTCCTCCCACTGTGTTGTCCCTGCCCCTCTCCTTTCCCCTGTACATGTGGCTGCTCTTCCTGGCCTCCAGGCTCAGACAGGGAGTGGGAAGGAGCCATTCTCAGTCATTGTTCTGTGCAGGATAGCCAGCTATCCTGGGAAAGCCTGGCTGGGGAGAGGCCACAGTGGCAACCTGCTTCCTGTCTGGGCTCAGTTTCCAGGAACAGGGGCTGAATGTGCTGTGGGGAGGCAGAGAGACTCCAGCTTGCATGGACATTGCAGCCAGAAGCCGAGCCAGGGAGGGGAGGAAGGCCACTGCTGACACCTCAGCCAGGTGCTCTGCCAGGCAGCTGCTGCATTGTACCGGGCAGCATCTCATAATGACTGGAAAAAACGCTCTTGCCCTGCCCCTTCTGTTCCTACCTGGGCAGGTGCAGAGGGGAATACTTGATCCTGCATGACCCTTGCTATGACATCTCTGCCCTGCATATATTTTTGCTAGCCCACTTTTTCCCTACAAGAGCTGTACTACCATTAGCCATGTCTGCGCATAACCTACAATGCTACTTCAAGAACCATTAAAATGGATCCAGATCTATTCTAGGGTATATGCTACCATTTGAAGGTGTAATGTTCCTCCTGAATATACCACCATTCCAGCCCTCAAAGCACATGGAACCCAATTACATTTCCCTCCTTGAAAGATTTTCTCCTCCCTGAACCCTGCCCTTCTGTTTCCCTCAGGAGAGATTCACTATACTAGGGGCCATCCATTCTTAAAGGTGGAAGGTATGGCTGAGGACATCATTTTAAAATAATCTTACTGACTCTACAAATGGCAAGTGAACTTTCCCACCTTTGATTCTATGATCTTCTATCAGATTGCAGCTTACAATAGTTGATCAATTGACAGTGTAGCTCTGTATTCAGCTCTATGCCTCATATTTTGGTACCTCATACAACAGAAGGCTTCTATTTTATCTGCTATGGCATAGATACTGTATTTTTTAAACTGTTCCTACTGAGACAGCCACAACTTGTAATTACTCTGTTCTAAGCAGCAAATGTGGTAGCTAAAATAGAACAGAATCTATATTATTAATTTATGAAAATTAACTCCTGATAGCTCCAAAGCTACTCCCTCTGGAGTGGCATGAGAATGAAATGGAGGTACATTCATGTAAAAGTACATGGAATCATCAATATTCAATATTTTTACCTAGTTGGAGTGACTCCAAAGGGAATATAGCCTCCTCCCTGAAAGGAAACAAAATAATTTTTTCTTATTAATATATTCATGAGAAAAAACAGAGTTCAAATATTTCCCCTGATGTATGAGAAGAGATGGAGCCACAGACGTCAGCTGAAAATCAAGGCTTCGGGCATTAAGTCTGTGATGAAAACTGAGACTTTGCATTAAAATGCTTGACATAATGTTGGCACAGTGTAAAATGCTCAGATGAAGCAAGGCCATAAGCTTAGACATTCTCAGGAAGGGCTCATTCAAAAGCTACACATCAGTTACAACTTATGAGAGAAGCTTTAGTCTTATTGATTCAACCAAGCCTTTAGGTGGCATTTACTAAAAACCTAATGTTTTGCTGCTATTTTATGTAGGATTTAGTTATTTTATCATTTGGCTTCATTCCAACTGAGAACAAATCCCCCAAATTTTAAAATTCTCCATGAAAAGAAATGGAGCCCTAGTGCTGGGACTGTCTGTCTGTTTAAGGGACCGGGAAGGTCATAGCTGGGCTGAGGTCTGCCCCACCAGAGATGGGAGTGACCAGACCAGAGTTAGAGGAATTGCAAGGTTAGGTTCCATAGGTAAAGAATTAGGGTGAGAGAATCAGGCCTAGGTCAGGAGACTGTAGATCAGAGGCAGTACCATGTTAGAACTGAGACACAAGAATCAGGATTGAAGTCAGGCTGGAATCAGACCAGAAGACAAGGCAAAATCTGGTATTTTCAAGGCTCTACTATGAAGCCCAAAGTGACAGAAGTCCAAGTTTTAGGCTGAGTCTCTAGGGTGCCAAGGGGCTTAGCTTGTGGCATCTAAGAGCTGGTCTACAGTTCTGGGGGTGATCCATCTAAGTTAAACAACTTCAGTTTTATGAATAACATAGTTGAAATCAATGTACTTAGATATATTTACTGTTGTGTCTTCACTACAGCGTGTTGATGGGAGACGCTTTCCCATCTACTACCCTTGCAGTTCTCATTGTGTGCAGTTGACAGTGAGAGTGATCAGTGATCAGGTTATTGTGCCCATACTAGACTCAAAAAATTTACCCCCAATGGATCGATTGCTGCCTGTCATTCTGCCCGGAACTGTAGACATATCCTTAGAGTATGCACACAACTTGCAAGAGTCAACTTAGTTCTCAACATTGTCTTTTGCACACAAATGAGTTCATTTGAAGAAATGGGAAGCCATGCAGAAGGTCCTGAGGGAGACAAAGTGGCCTGCCAATGGAGTGTCATGTGAGAGATGAAGTGTTTCTAGCCAGGGATGCACCAGGGTGGATGAATTCTTCTTAAAAGTGAGGTGGCCATGAGAGCTCATCCCCTCTTTAGTCCCACATCTGTCCCTCCTAGCTTCCCTGAAGCACTTTCCCTGGCCAAGCTAGAAGCCAGAGCCAGGCCAGGAGGCCCAGGTTCCTTCATCTGCCTAGGGGGGAGGAGGCTTGTTAGCAGTTCCCAGCCTATGTCCCTATTTCCTGAGTCCTACATCCATGGTAGGTAGAGAGTGTATGGCCTCCCACAGCTGCCCACATGGCTCTTGCTCTGACCTGGCTCTAGCTTCCGACCTGGCCAGGGCAAATTGCTGCCACTCTTTGAAGGCTAATTTAATTGCAAGTAGTTCCTTACTCAATATTCCATAATTCCATTCAGCTGGGATGAGATTTTGGGAATTGCTATGGGCCATGCCTCTAGGAGATCATCCCCATGGCTACATTGGAGAGATCAGTTTCCACTTTGAATTTTGGGGCTGGATCTGGGTTTGCTTGAATGCAGGCAGTGGTGAAAGCAGTCTCAAGATGTTCAAAAGCAAGGTGAGCTCTGGATGTCCAAGCAAATTTGATTGCCTTGTGGAGGAGATTGGTGATAGGAATATTTGTAATCAATAAGCTGGAATAAAATCATTGTTAAAAGCTGGCAAATCCCAGAAAGTGTTCTAACTCTTGGAGGGATCTGGGCACAGTCTAGCTACAGGTGGTCTCCACCTTCTGGGGTCCATCTTAACACTCTCTAGGGAGAGGATGTAATTCAGGGATTCTGTAGAGGACTATTCAAAGGTACATTTTTCCAACTTCATGAACAAGTCTTGTTTTTGTAGGTTTTCCAGAATGTGGTAACAATGTTCCTAAAGAGTGTCTGAGAGTATAAGTATGTAATCAAGACATATGACTATACACACTAATCCAGGATGTCTCTAAATTCATCATTCACAAAAGGCTGAAAAGTTACAGGAGCACTAGTCATACTGAATGGCATTACTATATGTTTAAAGTGCCCATTGTGGGTTTGAAATGTGGTCTTCCACTCATCCCCTGCCCAGATGCATATTAGGTTGTAAGCACCCAGAGGTCCACTGCAGTGAAGGCTCTGGCAGACTACACACCGTCTAGTAACTTCAGGATTAGAGACAGAGGATACCCATTCTGGATCATTACTTCATTTAAGATCTGATAATCTATGCAAAGGCGTAGAATTACTTTTTTTTTCAAAAAAGGATTGGAGACTCTACTGGAGCACCATATGGAGTGTTTGGCTTGTTTTTACTGGATATATTCATGAAGAGCTGCCATTTCAGGCTAGGACATCACATAAGTGTGTCCTTACGGGACTTTCACCCAGGTTTGCAGATTTATGGGGCACCCATAGTCATGGTATGGTGTCAGTGTATCCATATTTTCTTTTAAAAACATCCATATAGTCCCAATATTTTTCCAGGAGATGGGGCTTTAGGCTTGGACCATAAATGATGCAGGGTTAACCCTCTGGTAGTATTTGGAAGGGGAGATGATACCTTTTTCTCTTAAGAAGACTCCAGCGTCAGTTGGAGCATAAATTAATGCTTTAGGAACTGGTTGTAAAATGAAAAAAAAAAAAAATCCTGTCAGCAGACATTTTCACTGAGAATTGTTTCTATTTTTCAGCAAAATTAAAATAATGAAATATTAGAAACATCCTTCCTTCCCAACAAAGAGGGAAGTCAAGAAAGACCCAACTCTAGCAAAGACTGAAAAGAAAATGATTGTTCCAACGTGTCATGTCATTGGCACGAACACCTATGCTGCTCATAGTTACAGCAAATTCATTCTCCATTTCCTGAAGAGAAATTAAACTTTTCTTATTTTCCCTCGTATGTGTTACAATACATCCCCCTGAAAATATCAGTAGCAAGACTGAGTATATTCCCTTCTCTCCACTCTTTTTTCTCCTGTCTACTTTGTTATTTGTTGTTCTTCTAATTAGGAAAGAGATTCTTCTTTTCTTATCTGTTATCTCTTTGAAAGAACTAAAAAAAATGTCCATTTATTTCTGTGATGCAAATCTCTTTTTCATGTAGTCATGCACAATACCTAAAATGATGAGAGAGTATTTGCATGCAATCTCTGAATATATTTATTATGACACTGTCTGAAGAGACATAATATGGCAATTACCATATTCTTCTCTCAGGTTTGTGATGTGTTCCCAATTCCAATCCTCTGCCACATCCAACATCGACTCTCCAATGAATCAGCTTCATCAGATACAAGTTCTTAAAACTACACCAATTGTAATCTGAAAGCCCCTGGCAATTTCCGGGAGAAAATAATATCTCTTAAGTAACTTGTTTTAGCACCTTATTTCAGTATTGTGATAACAAAGCTTTGCCTAAACGGTGCTTTTTATTGCTGTTACTGACAATGAGTGCTATTAATGGAAGGAAATATGAAATGCTGTATGAGATGGCTTTTGGCTGGTTTTGTAGTGCAATGTAAAAATTGCAAAATTGCACTGTATTGTGTTATGGTCTTGTTTTCTGACGTCTTGTTCTCAACAGGTAACAATCAAAGTAGAACGCAGTTTACTAGGTGGTTGGAGTTGGGAGTAATGTATGTTGGTGGGCTCCATCAAATGCTAATTAATTTGAATTTTTCTTTAGGAAAATTTAAACTTCTTTTTAAAATGTCTAAAATTACTAAGCCTTTGGTTAATATGGATTCCAAGGGACTAATATTCCATATGGTTTATCTCCTACTACATACTGTTCCAGCTCCACAAGCCAGTGCAGGGCATTGATATGAATAGGGAAAAGAAGAGGTCATGACCTCAGGTTTTCCCTGGTTTTGTCTACCTCTCTTGGGATATTGTGTGTGCCCAGCTGTGTAGAGGGAGCAGTACCTATGCCTCCCTTAGGACAAGGACTGTGTCTAATCCTCCATGAACAACGTGAAGGAACGTTCTCTGCCCTTTTTTCCCCTTCCCCACTATGCAACCACAGTTAAGTCAGGTACAATCTGTGTCCATAGAGCATTAAAGAATTGTAGCCAAACTCTTCTCACCATTATGCTAGTGTAAATCAGATGTGACACCACATAAAAATGGATTTTCACCTATAATTCTGAGATTAGACTCTTGCACCTTCTAGCCATATGAGATTCCCCTTAAGGGTGCATAGCACCAAGTTGTGCTGAGGGGTGGTAACAAGAAGAAACAGGAAGATCTGTTCTATGACAGGGGAAAAGCAGCAGACGTGGAACATATCAAGCAAATCCCATCTGGGATCAGACATGTTACTGAAATTTGATTGCTTCTTGATCACTAAAACCAGAAAACATGTCACAGATCACCCAATAGAGTAAAAATAACAATACTCAGCCCTTCTAGAGAATACTTGATTTGTAGATCTCAGAGGCCTAGGAGATGTGGGATTTTATTTCTGTCTCACCTTGGACAAGTCACTTCACCTCTCTACTTTTATGAAAAGGTAAAAATTTGTCATTTTCACAAGTGAAACTTTTTATGATCATACTCTTCCCTTATTAAGCAGGAAAGCTACATAAGACACAGACTTCCAGAAATTCACGAGTTCTTTTGGACTCCAAATAATCTCAGATTGAAATTTATAAGAAAGATCAACAACCACTAGATGTGGAAGTTAGAAAATGCTGACTGAGTGCATGTACCATGGGGAAACTTCTCATTCTGGGGGCCATGGCTCTGAAATGACACATAAGCAAGTATCAGTGCATCATGATCGTGTGCCTTTTCTTCCCCTGTTGCTAATAGCTGGATGCCCCAATTACAAGGCGGGGCTGGTGCTGACTATAAGAAAGGGTGTTCAGTTATGCAGAAGGTTGAAACTGCACTATAGAATTATGTAAAAACTGCAGACATACCAGCACACTAGAAAATACAAAGTGAACCAATTGTTGTAACTGAATCACATTTTTCCCCTGGATTCAAAGATATCTGTCTTACAAGTTATTACTAAAAGATGATACACACAAACAAGTGTTTCTGTACATTATTTTATCTTGTACAATTCTTTGTACCACAAAGCAAAGGGAATCAGAAAGGTCCCAATGGTGTGTGAATGGACTTCAGAATTCTCACAGTGTGCCACCAATGCATTTACAATTGGAGATACATAGCAAGACTTCTGAAAAATATGGACACTTTAGCTACATTAATATAATATGGACTCTTCCTTTCATACGTCCTATGGCCACTGTCCATCAAACACTTAAACACTTAAGTTTATGCATATTCATAATTCCATTCAAGTCAATGGGGCCACTCATGTATGTAAAGCTATGAATTTTTGAAGAACTGAAGCCTTGTAAATCTGATACAAATAAACTAATGGGCATTTTAGAGATGGACTTTGATAATCTTTGGACAAAGCTATAAGATCCTGATCCAGGTGATCATTTAAGCATGTACTTAAGCATATGAGTAGTCACTGAAGTTAGAATTAAGTGCATGGCTATCTGCTTTTTGGATCAGGACCTAACATTGTAAAATTAAAGTCCTACTAGATATTTCAGGAATCACATACTTCCTTATACAACTTTGTTAAATATAGAAGTGTTTAATGCATCAATTTTGGAGTTATGCATATGTATTTTGGTAGTGTGCTGCCATCTCAATATCCCATATTACATTTTCAGAAGCTTCCAACTCTATATACAGTTAGGTGAGAGTCCCATAGACGCCATCCAGCTAGTGTTTTGCCTGAAAAAGACTATTTCAGGACCGTCAACCTCCCAACAGTACCATATGGTGTCTTCAGTCTACCTTCTTTTAACCAAAAACCAACCAACCAAACGAACAAACAAAACAAGCAAGCCAAACAAACAACCTGCACAGAAGATTCCTATTCCATTTATGGGCAACAAAAATATTATGAAAAGCAATTGATGACATGCTCAAGCACAAAGATTGCATTTCAGTGCTCATCATTTGATTCTTGGCTTCTGTATTTTTAAAAGAAAATATTTTCCCTCTCACATCCAAACAAGAAAGTTTATTTATATTATGGGCAACAAAATTTCTATCTAGAAAAAATGTAAAACCATTTTTGAGCTATGAAATGGGGGAAAAAAATCACAACCATAAAAGCAATTCTTTTTGGTTTACTATAACTCAGGGTGGAAAAACATAAGCCGAAATCTTGTTGGCTATTGTTTCAACTTGAAGTGAATTGGTAAAGATGCTCAGAAAATGTAGAAGCTCAGAAAGGTCTAGAGGCTCAGAATAGGTTTTATAATGGAAAAACTGGAAGACCCTTGACTTTAGAAGTGCAAACACACTTCTCTAAGGAAAGGAGAGAAGAGGCATTTGAAAGACCCATTGGAAAGCAGCCTTTTCTCCTTTGAAAGCATGAGATTTTTCTAATTGTTTTTTTTCCCTGCTGGATGATATCTAACTGACTGATTAATTAATTACACCTGCTAGCCAATTAACTACTACGAGAAATGGCTCTGAAAGATAATCTAGTTTGAAAAAGATATTGTGGAAATTCAACAGGTGAACTGTAAAGAGTAAGAAGATGGTTGAAAAAGTAAAATCAATTCTTTCTGATATGTTTCCTTTAAGCATAAGTAAGCATTGCATGACTTACAAGTACAGTCTTACTAATTGCAATGTTTTAAAAAATGGAAAAGTTTTAAGTTGCTACACAGAAGACAGAAAAATTAGAGTTGTAAATTGACTGTGTTTTTTGTCACAACATGGATTTGTTTTTAAATCAGGGGATCAAGTTAATTATTGGATCCAAGCAAATAATTCACAGTGAATATTTTGTGCAACAAATTTAGCTTATTTTTTTGCTTAAGTCACAGTTTTTGGTTTTCTCAAACGTGGTCTTGAGTCAGAATTATTTTATGGTATTTTGTGACTTCTTATATCTATGTATTAATCCCAAAGAACTTTCTCTGATTATTTAATATGCATGGTATGCTAGCCAATTTTGATTAGCTACATACATTATATGGTGGTATTATTTTTGTTTCATGATTAGATAAAAGCACAAGCCCTTCTCATATGATAGTCAGAGGTTCACACTTAAAATTTGCTTCCATCCAAATACTCAGCCATGTACCTGTACAGGTGGTTTTTTGAGTATGTTTGTGTAAGTTAAACTCAGCTGCATAAATGTCCAATGACATCAGGCTCCTTCTCAAGTCCATTCACTGATTCCCAGTCAGTTTCAGATGCTAGTTTCAGACCTTTTTCCTAATTTTCAAAGCAATTATTAGATCAAACAGCAGCTACAATAAAGACTGAATTCTAATCTTTGATGTATTGAGGCAGCTGAGCTCCTTTGTGACAATGCAGATCACAGAACTGAGGATGAAATTAGCAAGAACTCAGCACAAAAAATTCTTGGACAAAAGGATTCAGCTCCCGCATGAACTTCCAGAAGATATTTAGCAAATCCAGAATCTGACCATTAAGAAACACTAGAAAACCTTCTGCTTTTTGATAGGTTGGGTCAATTTCTGACCCCTTTGCCTTGGAGTGGAGACCCCATTTACAACTTTTGAGGGGGCAAGAATGTATCCATAAATGAAATCAATGTACAGAGATATATTCCAGCACCTTGTGGATAGTCTCACACTGTAATCAAAAGGCATGATTACAGCTTGAGCAGAATGATCCACGCTATCTTTAATCTAGTTAGCTTGAGTCCTGGATCAGTGAAGTTACAGCTATGTATGCTGCATCATGCACCATACAAGCTGCACATGTGTTCCCATGGGTCCAAGTGCTCTTGGACCCAAGCAAGTCAGACTGAATTAAATGACCAAGGTTGAAGGGATAGTTCAGAATCTTTGTTCACTGCGGTTAGGATTCTCGTGTTAAGTGCCTGGGGTAGATTACATTGTTTAAGGTACAGCTAATGCCACAATGATGACCATATAGATCAGTGTTTCTTAAAGTGTGTTCTGTGACACACCAGTGTTCCGCGAGGCACTTGGGAGGTTGGGAGTGTGCTGTAGAGAACAGAGTTCAAAATGGCTACCTTTTTTTTTTGCTCAACAACTTTTCCCTGCCCCCCTTTTTTTTTGCTCAACAAAAAACCCTTAGTGTTCCTCATAAAAAAAGTATTGTTTGGTGTTCCTCAGTCTTAAAAAGTTTAAGAAAAACTGAGAGAGACATACCCTATGTGCCATTAATTGTAATAAGATAAGCCCCCAGGTACTTACCTCAGGAACCCTAATTCAAAGGAATAATGGGTGCAAACTGCTCCTTCAATCTTGGCCATTTAATTCAGTGTTAGGCACCTAACATTCACAATTCATATGGTGCAAAGTTATAGTGGCCACACATTTGTTTTATTCCCTGGCTAAAGCAAGAAAGCCCTGCGTCCATCTCCCAGCCCTCTGCTGAAGGTGTATTTGGGCTTGCAGTGTCTCATCAGCAGTAGCATCTTTTCCCTACCTGTGACTTAAGACCCATGTGCTTTCATACTGTGCCAGTTCTGTCTTTGAATGAGAGGAGAGCTGGCAGTGGTATGCAAAAGGAGGGATTTCTTACCAATTCTCTAATCATTTGGCACTCTGAAGGTAGAGAGGTAGAGGACAACCATATTTGCCCATCTCTGAATGTGAGGTGAAGACACTGGTAGATAAAACTCCCCGATGCTCTACTAAGGGAAAATGTTGGGTCCTGAAGGTACATTCTGAGCTATATAGTCTGTTGTATTATGTAGGTTTGTATAGGACATAATCTAATTTTTACTTGCTTTCAATATCTCTGAATATCTGACTTTTAGATATATTTTACTGAAAATGAGGTATTTTTTCAGATTCATATCAAATACCTTGTTATAGTTGCACAACAGATATAATGTATTTTGAGTACCCATAACTACAGTACGAATGTGAAGCATTCTCTCATGCAGGGTTTACAATATTCTTAAGAAGAGTTTTGTTATAGTTTCTTAATATAAAGTGTTGCTTTGGCTAGTAGTTACAATTCCTGAAAGACATAGCTATAGTTTTCTCCTAGTGCTTCTAGTTATCAGCAAAAAACATCCGGGGAGTTATTTTCCTGATCCATTTTTCTAAGCTGAAAAAGGTTTTATAGAATGTTGAACTAGAAAAAATTCAACTGACTTTAAACAAAGCCAGCAGCAGTAACTTTTTTCGATCCTTCAAAACTCTTTTGCACAGTTCTGTTGCTCAGCTTTGCATGCCAGTTCCACATACGGTATGTTCATACATTACTATGGCAATAGTTGCCATTGCTATTAGTTACCTAGGGTACATCTACACTGCACGGCTATTTTGGGATACCAGAGGTATCCTGAAATAGCTCCCCCCATCCATACAAGTTGCTTTTTATTTAGAAATATTTTTTGAAATAACAGGTGCGCTGTTTCGCCATCCCAGTAAACCTCATTGCACGAGGGATAAGGGATGGCTCGAAATAGTGCTTTTTTTCAAAATTTGGCACTTTGTAGACATGCCAAATTTCAAAATAAGCTCTTTCAAAATAGATTTGAGATAAGATATGCAATTTCTTTCTTAAAAAAGTGGACAGGGGGCTGCAGACAGGGAAGTTTGAGAAGGACCGCAAGAGATCCCGCCGCTGAACAAGTTACCTGGTGAGAGTGAGAGTAATCGCTTTTGGTGTGAGTGAGTTTGCTCGATTGTTTGAAGTTTGTTTGTTGAATTCTGATTTTGATTTCAGGTGACTGCAGTTTCAGTTCGATCTGCTGTGGCAGTTGGAACTGAGTGCCTGACCTTTTGTTCCCTTAATTGCTCTCTTGATTGCATCTGGTCAGCCTTCCCCTGTGTGACTCACGAGGGGGCAGGCCTGGCCTAGGCAAGCAGGCTTTAAAAGCCAGAGGCAGAGCAACCAGGGAGCAAAAGCAGACAGGGGGCTGCAGACAGGGGAGCTTGAGAGGGAGTTTGACAGAGGGAGGCCTACTATGGTCAGGAAGACCCACAACACCTGTGCCAGCACTGCTTCTGTCTCCTCCACCTGCGCCTGTAGCCAGACAGAGCGCCTGAGCATGGATGCCTCTACCCAGATCTTGGTGTGGTTTTGCAGGGACTGTGGCTTGCAATTCCCACTTACTGATATCCAGGCTGGGGAGATCATCCAATGTGAAAGGTGCCTGCTGGTGGAATCTCTCAGGCAGCAGGTGGGAGAGCTACAGGAGGAGGTGGCCAGGTTGAGGAGCACCCGAACCCATGAGCAATTCCTGGACCGTGTTCATGAGGAGATTGCTGAGGTAGCTGTCCTAGTACACAGGAGTGTGGACACACCACTGGTGGAGGAGGAGACGGCTCAGGGTGGACACTGGCAGCTGGTTACTTCTGGCAGCAGGCATTGCTCCACCCCTGCTCCGAACCCGCCCGCCCTGGTACTAGAAAACCATTATGCTTTTCTTTATACAGGCGATAAGGAATCACCCCCTACAACAGAGGAGGAGAAGCCTCGTACCCCCAAGGCTGGGAGGTCTGCTGCCACCACTGCGAATAGGAAACATAGGGTAGTGGTGGTCGGAGACTCTCTTCTGAGGGGGACGGAGGCGCCCATCTGTCGCCCTGACATTTCATCTCGGGAGGTATGCTGTCTGCCGGGGCCCGTATCCAAGATGTTACGGAGGCATTGTCGAGGATTATCTGGCCCTCTGACTACTACCCCATGCTACTCATCCATGTGGGCACAAATGATACTGCGAGGTGTGACACTGAGTGGATCAAGTGTGACTACAGGGCTCCGGGAGTACGGGTGAAGGAGTTTGGAGTGCAGGTGGTATTCTCTCGATCCTACCTTCGACAGGAAGGGGCCCAGGAAGAGACAGGTGCATCCTGGAGGTGAATGCCTGGCTGCAAAGATGGTGTCGCCAGGAGGGCTTTGGCTTCCTCGACCACGGGTTGCTATTCCAGGAAGGACTGCTGGGCAGAGATGGTGTTCACCTTTCGAGGAGGGGGAAGACCCTATTTGGACACAGACTGGCTAACCTAGCGAGGAGGGCTTTAAACTAGGTTCGATGGGGACAGGTGAGCAAAGCTCACAGGTAAGTGGAGAACATGGAGACCTGGGAGATGGGTTGGAAATGGGAGGGAGCATGGGCTATAATGGCAGAGAGAAAGGAGGATCAGGGCAAAACTGGGAGGCAAGGTCAAATCAGTATCTTAGATGCCTATATACAAATGCGAGAAGTACGGGTAATAAGCAGGAGGAACTGGAAGTGCTAATAAATAAATACAATTATGACATTGTTGGCATCACAGAAACTTGGTGGGATAATACACATGATTGGAATGTTTGTATAGAAGGGTACAGTTTGCTCAGGAAGGATAGACAGGGGGAAAAGGAAGGAGGTGTTGCCTTATATATTAAAAATGAACACACTTGGAGTGAGGTAGAGATGGACATAGGAGACAGAAGTGTTGAGAGTCTCTGGGTTAGGCTAAAAGGGATTAAAAACAAGGGTGATGTCATGCTAGGAGTCTACGACAGGCCACCTACCCAGGTAGAAGAAGTAGATGAGGCTTTTTTTAAACAACTAACAATATCATCCAAAGTCCAAGATTTGGTGGTGATGGGGGACTTCAGCTATCCAGATATATGTTGGGAAAATAACACAGCGGGGCACAGACTATCCAATAAGTTCTTGGACTGCATTGGAGACAACTTTTTATTTCAGAAGGTTGAAAAAGCTACCGGGGGGGAGCTGTTCTAGATTTGATCCTAACAAATACGGAGTAACCGGTTGAGAATTTGAAAGTGGATGGCAGCTTGGGTGAAAGTGATCATGAAATCATAGAGTTCACAATTCTAAGGAAGGGTAGAAGGGAGAACAGCAAAATAGAGACAATGGATTTCGGGAAGGCAGATTTTGGTAAGCTCAGAGAGGTTCCATGGAAATCAAGACTGAGGGGAAAAACAGCTGAGGAAAGTTGGCAGTTTTTTCAAAGGGACATTGTTAAGGGCCCAAAAGGAAGCTATTCCGCTGTGTCGGAAAGATAGAAAATATGGCAAAAGACCGCCTTGGCTTAACCACGAGATCTTGCATGATCTAAAAATAAGAAAGGAGTCCTATAAAAAATGGAAACTAGGACAAATTACAAAGGAAGAATATAGGCAAACAACACAGGAATGCAGGGGCAAGATTAGAAAGGCAAAGGCACACAATGAGCTCAAACTAGCTACAGGAATAAAGGGAAACAAGAAGACTTTTTACAAATACATTAGAAGCAAGAGGAAGACCAAGGACAGGGTAGGCCCACTGGTCAGTGTGGAGGGAGAAACAGTAACAGGAAACTTGGAAATGGCAGAGATGCTTAATGACTTCTTTGTTTCGGTCTTCACCAAGAAGTCTGAAGGAATGCCTAACATAGGGAATGCTAGTGGGAAGGGGGTAGGTTTAGAAGATAAAATAAAAAAAGAACAAGTTAAAAATCACCTAGAAAAGTTAGATGCCTGCAAGTCACCAGGGCCTGACGAAATGCATCCTAGAATACTCAAGGAGCTGATAGAGGAGGTATCTGAGCCTCTAGCTATCATCTTTGGAAAATCATTGGAGACAGGAGAGATTCCAGAAGACTGGAAAAGGGCAAATATAGTGCCCATTTATAAAAAGTGAAATAAGAACAACCCAGGAAACTACAGACCAGTTAGTTTAACTTCTGTGCCAGGGAAGATAATGGAGCAGGTAATTAAGGAAATCATCTGTAAACACCTGGAAGGTGGCAAGGTGATAGGGAACAGCCAGCATGGATTTGTGAAGAACAAATCGTGTCAAACCAATCTGATAGCTTTCTTTGATAGGATAACGAGTCTTGTGGATAAGGGAGAAGCGGTGGATGTGGTATACCTAGACTTTAGTAAGGCGTTTGATACGATCTCGCATGATATTCTTATCAATAAACTAGGCAAATACAACTTAGATGGGGCTACTATAAGGTGGGTGCATAACTGGCTGGATAACCATACTCAGAGAGTAGTTATTAATGGTTCACAATCCTGCTGGAAAGGTATAACAAGTGGGGTTCCACAGGGGTCTGTTTTGGGACCGGTACTCTTCAATATCTTCATCAACGATTTAGATATTGGCATAGAAAGTATGCTTATTAAGTTTGCAGATGATACCAAGCTGGGAGGGGTTGCAACTGCTCTGGAGGATAGGGTCATAATTCAAAATGATCTGGACAAATTGGAGAAATGGTCTGAGGTAAACAGGATGAAGTTTAATAAAGACAAATGCAAAGTGCTCCACTTAGGAAGGAACAATCAGTTTCACACATACAGAATGGGAAGTGACTGTCTAGGAAGGAGTACAGCAGAAAGGGATCTAGGGGTTATAGTGGACCACAAGCTGAATATGAGTCAGCAGTGTGATGCTGTGGCAAAAAAAGCAAACATGATTCTGGGATGCATTAACAGGTGTGTTGTGAGCAAGACACGAGAAGTCATTCTTCCACTCTACTCTGCACTAGTTAGGCCTCAGTTGGAGTATTGTGTCCAGTTCTGGGCACTGCATTTCAAGAAGGATGTGGATAAATTGGAGAGGGTCCAGAGAAGAGCAACAAGAATGATTAAAGGTCTAGAGAACATTACCTATAAAGGAAGGCTGAAAGAATTGGGTTTGTTTAGTTTAGAAAAGAGAAGATTGAGGGGGGACACGATAGCAGTTTTCAGGTATCTAAAAGGGTGTCATAAGGAACAAGTTTTCTCCCTCCTCATCTTGGCCTCTGAGGATAGAACAAGAAGCAATGGGCTTAAACTGCAACAAGGGAGGTTTAGGTTGGACATTAGGAAAAAGTTCCTAACTGTCAGGGTAGTCAAACACTGGAATAAATTGCCCAGGGAGGTTGTGGAATCTCCATCTCTGGAGATATTTAAGAGTAGGTTAGATAAATGTCTGTCAGGGATGGTCTAGACAGTATTTGGTCCTGCCATGAGGGCAGCGGACTGGACTCGATGACCTCTCGAGGTCCCTTCCAGTCCTAGTATTCTACGATTCTATGATTTGCATAGAGTAAATTGTGTATCTTATTTCAAGTTTCGGATGCTAGGTAGATGCACCCTTAGTCTTTAAAAATTAAAAATCAACTGATCATCAGCAAGAGACCTCTGGCTCCAGAGAATTTGAAAATTAAAACATGGCAAGGACAACTATATTTTTTCAACCAGTATATATTAGTGTTTATAACTCTTGCTAAATTATTTTGAGCATCAGAAAATATAATTTGCTAAATCAATTTAGCAATATATTTGCTAAATATATTCCAATATAGAATCATAGAATCATAGGACTGGAAGGGACCTTGAGAGGTCAGATAATCTATTCGCCTGCACTCATGACAGGGCTGAATAAGACCATTACTAGCAGGTATTTGTCTGTCCTGCTCTTAAAAATCTCCAATGATGGAGATTCCAGACTCCCTAGGCAATTTATTCCAGTGTTTAACCATTTTGACAGTTAGGAAGTTTTCTCTAATGTCCAGCCTACACCTGCCTTGCTTCAATTTCAGCCTGTTGGTTTCTGTTCTATAACCAGAGGTCAAGCAAAACATTTTTTCTCCGTCTTCCTGGTAACAACCTTTCAGATGCTAGTTTTAATCACCATTGTAAATGAATGACCAACTAGTGCCCACTGTGCTTTTTGGGATTTTTGTGTGTGCCAAACAATCATCAAGAATGTAGCTTTGGACCGGACTGTATGCCCTACAATCCGAAAGGGGCTGCAGAGTAGATGCAGTTCTGACTGGAACAAAATTCTTCCTTAGTGGTCCCCTCTAGTTCTGCTGTCTAGTGCAGAGAGGATGAGATTAGCCACCCTCCTTTTTGTACCTCTCCTCCATAGTCCCTCTTAGACATCTAACATTTGTATAGAGCAGGGACTGTGCTCCCACAGTGGGAACTTGACCCTTTCATGCATGGGAATGTCCTGTGCCCTCCACAGCTCCTTTGTGCATCAGAGCAAGGATTGGCTGGAATCTGTTTCCGATTTGTGGTATAACAATGGCGAAACTAGAGGTATTCTCCTGCTATGGGATTGACCACAGTTAGTCATTTCGTACCTCTATTCCCATTGCCTATTTGTTCATTTACAGAATAGTTTCCTTTTCTTTTGAAAGGCATGTTAATGCTATAGGGAAGACATCAGAATTTGTTTGGAGAGAAGAGCGATGTTGAATCTTTTCTTCCAACAGAAGCATTTTCTAGTGTTTCTAACTTAGTTTCAAAATTGAAGAAAAAAAAAGTGATGAAAAGCAAAGTGATGCACAGAATTGACTTTAGTATGCTATAGAATGACATGAATTTTACTACTCTTCTTATACGGTTTTTTTTTTTTTACTTTGCCACCTTCAGACTTGACTTCAAATATATTTACAATGGCCCCACCGATGACCTAAGCAGGCTAATCTGGTGATGCATATTGTATAATGTGATTACAGAAGGTAAAAAGAGGTGAATAAGGTGCTGTGTCTGGAATTCTTTAGCAAAGCTGACGTATATCTCTCAATTTTCTGTCATGCTTTAAAAATCTAAAAATACCCCAGTGGTACAAGCAGAGCTCTTACTGCTTGATTAACACTGCTGTTTTACTCTAAGCAGATAGCGACTGTACCTGTCTTGTTTCTCACAGTCATGACTCTTTGGTCTTTTCAGAGCTATGTATACTTGAGACACTCCTACAAATTACTGTGCTGGTTAAAAAAGCTTGATCATATCACCCTTCAGCTTTTAAATATGCTGTCAAACAATAGAATCAGAAATATGGGGTTGAGGCAGTTATTTCATATTAATGCTCTGAGTTCAAACAAAGTGTCAAGATGACTAAGTACAAGGGATTTTCAGAATGCTTTAATGTTGCTTCATTTCAAATCACTTCATAAGCAGCTTGGTAATGAGCTCAATAAATTCTGTTGGAAAAAAAAACCATACTAGCTACAGCAAAAAATTGGTTGCTATTTTATAATTAGCCCTCTGGGCTGGTGGGAAGGAGTCTTATTTCCTGTTTGAAATCCACTTTGTTAGTGCTGTGATGTGTAGATGGCTAAATGAATACAAAATATTGTCATTAAGTACATCACAAGCTGTTTATCTTATCAGAAGTGTTTTTTCTTTAACGACTAGCTTGTTGACCACTGGTATATTATCCCCATTTTTCTGTGCCTTGTCTGCTGTAATAGACAGAGGTATCCAAACCCTGCAGGGTGGGGAGATACAGAAATAAGACAACAAACAAATATAATTTGAACCTAGTAGTGGCTTTCTTTTCCACAGAGCAGGTATTCTTTTCATTAGCTCTGAGTTGTTTATTCACTAAGCAAAATGAGTTTATAAAAACTCTGCTGGGCTTGATGAAAGAATGTGATACGTATAGGTCTGTGTCTGGCTGTATAGTGCCTTCTAGGATAGCCTGCTGAGCAGATTGTTTTTGTTCAGGACAGAGGCAGAAAACCATCTGACTGTTAGAAAAATGAGAACTGGCTTATTATTGATTGGAAGTCGAGTGACTGGGCTTCCCCTTAATCTCCGCTGTTATTCTACAGGTTTGGTATTATGATAATCTTTTGACCGCCTACATTTCTGACTTCAGTCATGTAGGATAGCTGTAGCCTATGACAGACTCATCTAGCATGCTTTGCGTTAGGGTCTGTCAAAGTTTGCCTTGGGGCCAAATCCTGCTCCTCTGTGTCAGTGAAGTAGCTATGTTGATTCTAGAGAGAGCGCTTGTGTGATTAAGATGTGCAGAACTGGGCCCTATAGTTGCAAATATTTTGTATGGTGTGTCAGTGCATAGTGATTATGCAAATGAGGAATTCAGGGTGTTTTCTAGTATTTATCTGAATTTCCCACAATCATCTCAATAGCCTCTCTCCTAATATCTTCTATAAAAGAAGTGCAACATCTGAAATCTCTTAACATTTCTGCTTTAGAACAAAATAAATCCATCTTCATCTTATACTATTATTCTTCCTTCTGACACAGACCATCACAGAAAATGTGCTTATGTGCTTCTCTGGGCTCCCTTAACTTTATTTGTAGAGTAACAAAGTTTGAGGCCACAAAGGACCATTACATAATTTAGTGTGGCCTCTTGCTATTACAGGCCATTTAGTTTTACTCCTGTACTGATCCCAATGGCTTGTGTTTGATAAAGCGTAACTTCTAGAACAGCATCCATTCTTGGATTTGAAGATATTAAAACATAGCGAACCTACCACTTCTCTTGGAAGTTTGTTCCAATGGTTAATCACTCTCACTGTTAAAAATGTGTGACTTGTCTCTAATAGGAACTTGTCTGGAGTCAATATCCAGCTATAAGTTCTTGTTCTGCCTATCACGGGTACTTTAGCACCTAGTATTTTCTCCCCTATAAGTTAATTTCACATTGTAATCAAATTGCCTCTCAATCTTCTTTATGATACCTCAATATGATTTAGCCCTTTAACTCTTGCTGTAAGGCATTTTTTTCCAACCCCCCAGTAATTTGGGTGTCTCCTTTTTTTGCACTCTCTCCCCAAGTGAAAAGAACAGTGAGACCAAAACAAAACCAGCAGCAAGCCCCTAAATAGAACTCTACCCCAACCCTGCCAAAATTCTCTCTCTCAAATAATCTAATTAGGCCCCACCCTTATTGGATACTCAGGCATAGGACAGGTCTTGCAATGGGCTTTGAAGGTCAACAGCCCACTGCACAACTCAGGATCCCTGGTGGCTAATACTTCATCACCAGACTCACTCTTTGTTACACCAAGGGGACCCCAATGCTAAGCTGACCACAACTGTAGCAATATTTATCTAGGGGTATGTCTAGACTGCATCCCTCTGTCGGCAGAGGGATGCAGATTATGCAGGTCGACATTGCAAATGAGGCAGGGATTTAAATATCCCGCACCTAATTTGCATAAAAATGGCTGTCGCGTTTTGCAGACTCAGAACTTTGTCGGCAAAAAGCTGCAGTCTAGAGGGGGATCTGTTGAGAAAGAAAGCCTTTTTCGACAGATCCTGTAAACCTCCTTGCAGGAGGCATAAGGGATCTGTCGAAAAAGGCTTTCTTTTTCGACAGATCCCCCTCTAGACTGCTGCTTTTTGATGACAAAGTGCTGAGTCTGCAAAAACGGCGGCCATTTTTATGCAAATTAAGTGTGGGATATTTAAATCCCTGCCTCATTTGCAATGTCGACCTGCCTTTCTGCATCCCTCTGCCAACAGAGGAATGCAGTCTAGACATACCCTAGGAGGCCTCTGGAACCTTAGGGCACGTTCACACAGCAGCCTTATTTCAAAATTCCTCACATTATTTCGAAATAACTAGGTGAACGTCTACACAGCAAACCTGTTATTTCAAAATGGTTTCAAAATAATGGGCTTCTTATTTCGAAATCTGCAACCCTCATTTCATAAGGAATAACGCTTAATTCCAAATAGTTATTTTGAAATAGGGCTGTGTAGACAGTGCAGCTGAGGGTTTTTTCGAAATAAGTGGCTTCCGGAGCTTCTCACAGATACCCTGGTGGCCACTCTGCCCACACTCATCAGAACTCTATAGTTCCCCTTCCCCTATAACCTTTAAAGCTGCAGCCACAGGAGAAAGCGTTTGTGGCACGTTGTGAGCCCTGCTAGCACTATGCCACACTGCAGCTTCCAGCTCTGACTTCCCTGCTGCCATGGTAGACTCCAGCATGCCACCTGAGCCCCCCATGGCTGCCAGCACAGCTGCAGGCAGCTCCCAAGCCCCTTCCTGCATTGAGGTCTGGGGAGAGGAGGCAAACCTCCAGGATCTCTGCGCCAGGTGTAGGAACATGGACATCTACAGCTGGATGGCTGACAGCCTGAGTCAGAGGGGACACAAGCGCACCCAGGAGCAGGTGCGCATGGAAGAACTCAGGCTGGCCTATACCAAGGCCAGGGAGTGCAGCTCCCACTCACAGGCCGCACCCCAGACCTGCCCCTACTTAGACTAGCTCCACTCATGCTGGGAGGGGAGTCAGTCCCTTCCCCCCTGTCATGATCATGAGGATTAGCCAGCATCCTGGGGACTAAGGGGTTTACTATGTCCCTTACCTAAGCCAGGTGGCAGGCAGCCAATAGAAATGTAGGTAGGAATTTCAAACTGGGACAAAGGAATTTTTGGTTTTTTTCCCTCCTTTGTCTCTGGAATGGTCTCTCTCCAGCTATTGAAGGGGACAGGATGTCTCCCTCTAAGAAAATACTCTTCACAGTCTGTAAGTAGGATAAAGTTTAGATAAATCCATTAGGTTTTATTGTTTTGTGGTTTGGGAAATGTGATCTGGTCTGTACATTTAAAAATGGGTTTTGCTCTCCTTTGTAACTAAGTTCCTGGCCCATGGTAAATTTCTCTTCCATGAGTATATTATTTTGTTACTGTTCCATCTAGTCATTATGCTTGCAACAGGAATATTGTGGTGATAATAAAAGTTCTTTCTCTTTTCTTTTTATTAACCTGGTATTGGTTAATTTTTGTGTCCTGGTTTGTACTTTAGGGGTGAGATTTCCCAAGTAGTCTCTCCCTGGTTGCTTTATTAATATTTGGGTGGTGTCAGCGGTGTTTTATTCCCAAAATCTAGGTTTTTAAGATTTTGGGGGGAAGTTTTATACCAAAGCCTGGTAGATAAGGTTTTGGGGTATTTTGCTGGCCCCCACTTCTGCATTTATCATGCTAGAGTGGGGAAGCCATGACAACCCCCTTTTTGTGGACTCTGGGCTGGAGACACCCATTGCCACGCTCCCAGAGGGCAGGTCTGTGGCCAAGAAGGAGGAAGAAAAGGAAAAGGAGGAGGAGGAGGAGGAAGGACCAGGTCACTGATAATCATAATGCCCACCAGCCAGGAGCTCAGCCTGTCCCTGGAGCTGGTGCCCCCTCCCAGGATGACACCCAGAGTTCGGATGAAGCCGGGGAAGACCCATCCAGTGAGTTTCATTACTTTCCCTCAATGCACGTGGATGTGGGGGTAGCAAGGCTCCCCCCGAGGACATCTGTGCCTCTGCAGGAAAGTGCCCACTGTTTAGGCCACAGATGGCCTTGCTCCCAAGCACATCATCTTCGACTGACCCGAGATCTTTTTGGTGTCAATTCAGAGAGGCACCCTGTCTATTGGAATGACTGACCTCTTTGTTTTCACAGCTGAACCAGCTGTGAGTGAGGCACCTGCAATACCTCCTATGCCAGCCTCCTGACCCCATGAGAGCCACCACCACAAACAAACCCATGAGGACCTGGAATGGGAACATGTCACCTGTCTGCATGGACTCCAGTGGTTTCTGGAGCAGTAGGACCAGCAGTGGGAAGTGGACCAGGAGCTGCACCACATCACCTGGCGGGAGCTGGCCCAAGAGACCTACAGCATGTGCACAGCATACACAGCTGCTGTCAATTGCCTGGTTGCTGCATTTGAGCAGTTCAGCAGCCACCCCCCACGCACGCACTCCCACTCCTGCTTCTGATCCTGCCTTTCTGGCTTCTCCCTCTAACCCCTCACACGGCTGCCTAGGGCCCCACACAAGATGCAGTAGGACCATCCGAGGCAGACACCACTCCTAGGCCTATTCCTTTCCTTTCCTTCCCCCCTCCACCTTCCTCCTGGCCCCCCAGGTTCTTTTCCCAGTCCCTCCCCAGTTTTATTTACCCTAAGTAAATAAATAAAAAAGAGAGTTCATTGTTTCAGACCCCAAAGTCTGCTTTATTGTATCTGCAGGGGAGGAGAGGTGGGGGGGGGGGGGGGAAGAAAAGGATGGAGGGAGGGCAGGGGAAGGGAGGAGTGTGGGACATACCCTTAGTCTCATAGACTCATAGACTTTGTCAGAAGGGACCATTATGATCATCTAGTCTGACCCCCTGCACAATGCAGGCCACAGAATCTCACCCACCCTCTCCTAGAATAATCTTCTCACCTATATCTCAGATATTGAAGTCCTCAAATGGTTTAAGGACCCCAAGATGCAGAGAATCCTCCAGCAAGTGATCTGTGCCCCATGCTACAGAGGAAGGTGAAAAACCTCCAGGGCCTCTGCCAATCTACCCTGGAGGAAAATTCCTTCCCGACCCCAAATATGGCGATCAGCTGAACCCTGAGCATGTGGGCGAGACTCACCAGCTAGACAGCCAGGACCAATCCAAACTAGATCAACCCAGTCAGGGCTTTGTCAAGCTGAGACTTAAATACCTCTAGGGATGGAGACTCCACTACTTCCCTAGGTAACCCATTCCAGTGTTTCACCAGTCTCCTAGTGAAATAGTTTTTCCTTATATCCAACCTGGACCTCTCCCACCACAACTTAAGACCATTGCTCCTTGTTCTGCCATCCGTCACTACTGAGAACAGCCTTTCTCCATCCTCTTTGTAACCTCCCTTCAGGAAGTTGAAGGCTGCTATCAAATCCCCCGTCACTCTTCTCTTCTGCAGACTAAACAGACCCAACTCCCTCAGCCTCTCCTCATAGGTCATATGCTCCAGCCCACTAATCATTTTGGTTGCCCTCTGCTGGACCCTCTCCAATGCGTCCACATCCTTTTTGTAGTGGGGGGCCCAGAACTGGACACAATACTCCAGATGTGGCCTCACCAGAGCCGAATAAAGGGGAATAATGACATCTCTGGATCTGCTGGCAATGCTCCTCTTAATGCAACCTAATATGCCATTAGCCTTCTTGGCTACAAGGGCACACTGTTGACTCATATCCAGCTTCTCATCCACTGTAACCCCCAGGTCCTTTTCTGCAGAACTACTACTTATCTGGTTGGTCCCCAGCCTGTAACAATGCTTGGGATTCTTCCGTCCCAAGTGCAGGACTCTGCACTTGTCCTTGTTGAACCTCATCAGATTTCTTGTGGCCCAATCCTCCAATTTGTCTAAGTCACTCTGGACTTTATCCCTGCCCTCCAGTGTATCTACCTCTCCCCCTAGCTTAGTGTCATCTGCAAACTTGCTGAGGGTGCAATCCATCCCCTCATCCAGGTCATTAATAAAGATATTGAACAAAACTGGTCCCAGAACCGAACCTTGGGGCACTCCGCTAGAAACTGACCGCCATCCTGACATCGAGCCATTGATCACTACCCGCTGGGCCCGGCCTTCTAGCTAGCTTTCTATCCATCTTACCGTCCATTTATCCAATCCACATTCCCTTAACTTGCTGGCAAGAATATTGTGGGAGACCGTATCAAAAGCCTTGCTAAAGTCAAGGTATATCACATCCACTGACTTTCCCATGTCCACAGAGCCAGTTACCTTATCATAGAAGCTAATCAGATTGGTCAGGCACGACTTGCCCTTTGTGAATCCATGCTGACTATTCCTAATCACTTTCCTCTCCTCCAAGTGCCTCAAAATGGATTCCTTAAGGATCCCTTCCATAATTTTTCCAGGAACCGAGGTAAGACTGACCGGCCTGTAGTTTCCTGGATTGTCCTTCTTCCCTTTTTTGAAGATGGGCACTACATTTGCCTTTTTCCAATCATCCAGGATCTCTCCCGATCTCCACGACTTTTCAAAGATAATGGCCAAAGGCTCCTCAATGACATTTGCCAACTCCCTCAGTACCCTCGGATGCATTAAGTCCGGACCCATGGATTTGTGTACATTTAGCTTTTCTAAATAGTTCCTAACCTGTTCTTTACCCACTAAAGGCTGTCGATGTTCATCCCATCTTGCGTTACTTAGCGCATTAGTCCAGGAGCCCACCTTGTCCGTGTATACAGAGGCAAAGAAAGCATTGAATACTTCAGCTTTCCCCACATCATCTGTCCCTAGGTTACCTCCTTCATCCAGTAGGGGCCGCACACCCTCTCTGATCACCTTTTTCTTGTTAACATGCCTGTAGAAACCTTTCTTGTTATCCTTCACATCCTTAGCCAGTCACAATTCCATTTGCGCTTTCGCCTTCCTGATAACCCCCCGGCATTCTCGAGCTATACATTTAAACCCCTCCCTGGTCATTTGTCCCTGTTTCCACTTTTTGTAAGCTTCCTTTTTGTGCTTAAGTTCACCAAGGATTTCCCCCGTAAGCCAATCCGGTCTCCTACCATGTTTGCCTCTCTTGCTACGCATCGGGATGGTTTCTTTCTGTGCCTTCTTTAAAATACTGCCAGCTGTCCTGGACTCCTTTCCCCTTCATGTTAGCATCCCAGGGGATTCTGCCCATCAGGTCTCTGAGGGAGTCAAAATCTGCTTTTCTGAAGTCCAAGGTGTGTATTTTACTACTCTCTTTTCTTCCTTTGGTCAGGATCCTGAAATCTACCATCTCATGATCACTGCTTCCCAGGTTGTCACCCACCTCTACTTCCCCTATTAGTTCCTCCCTGTTTGTGAGCAGAAGGTCAAGCTGCGCACGGCCCCTGGTCGGATCCTTCAGCACTTGTACCAAGAAGTTATCCCCAACATTCTCCAAAAACTTCCTGGATTGCCTGTGTACTGCCATATTGGTTTCCCAAAAGATGTCAGGGTGATTAAAGTCCCCTACGAGGACCAGGGCCTGCAATCTGGAAGCTTCTCTCAGTTGTCCGAAGAAAGCCTCATCTACCTCATCCACCTGATTCGGTGGCCTGTAGCAGACACTAACCACAACATCACTGCTGTTGTTTGCACCTCTAAACTTAACCCATAGATGTCCATGCCCAGTATATTGGCATTCCCAAGTATCAATTCATGTTTCCTGGGCTGCTGGTAGGGGTTTAAAGGGATATCCAGTTTTACTTTGACCAGCGGGTAAGATACAATAGTGCCGTTCACTCCTGTAACCAAAACCTGCTTTCGGCCAGAAGATGGAGGTCCGAAAAAGTTTTCTCTTTTAATCATTGATAATTGGGCTCCAGTGTCTACCAGGAAGGAGACAACAGTCTTATCATTAACTATTACTAAGATCCGGGGGTTGTTGTTAGGATTTTCTCTCTCTGCCTGCTCAAATTTACTTATGCAGAGAGAGATCCGACCCCCGCTTGTCAGTTTCCCTGGTCAATTTCAACAAGCGGCAGCAGCTCATGTAATTGCTGCCTTAGCTGTGTATGTGGAGGGTCAGAGCTGAAGCAGGGAGCACTAGGAGTTACTGCTGTTTTTTCCTGCTCAACCCCCTTTGAGGCAGCCAGAAGCTTTAGCTTATCGGTTGCCAGCCCATGTAATAGATCTCGGGTGAACCCTAGATCCAAGCACCGTTTCCACAATTTAGTCCTAAACTCTCTTTCTTGTGGTGTTACTTCGCGCCTAGGCTTAAAGCCTTCCTGCTTGTTCCTATAATCTCCTTTAAAATTCCGCACCTTAACTTTAACCTGCGGTGCTTCAGTTTCCCCGAATTCTCGGAGATCCCGCAGCATAAAATCAAATAAGTCCTGATAGGTCATGTGGTGATCCTGAGCATGATTTCTTGTGGCTAGCGCTATAGCCTTATAGGATCCAGGAGCCCCTTTTAGCACTGATCTTAAATCTCCTGTTACTACCCATTGTTCCCATGGGCTCTCTTCCTGCCTTCCGTTCGGGGGACCCCCTTGACGGAGCATAGCTATTATAGCAACAGTTTGTAGGGCTCCTTTAAGTTCATCCCCATTAATCCATGGGATGCTAGTGGGCTCACCTCTATCAGCGTGGTGAATTCCCCGAGCCCATCTACAGGCAAAGGTCCAGATAGACTTTGGACCCTCCTGATTCCTGGGGCTAAGGAATACTCCTGCACCCAGATTTACCCTGCCACACTCCCGGGAAGACAGTTGGGTATGGCCAGCTCCTGTGTCCCATATCCTAGCTAGCCACTCTGTCACCCCTTTCCCCAGGTCTCTTGGCAAATTCGTCCTGGATCTTTTTCAACTCTGCAGGCTCATAACTGCGAGTAGTAATTCGGGTGGGTCGGGGTCCTGTCTTATTGCTAATGGAGGAGTTATCTTCATCAACCTCACCCTCTTCCCTCTCAGTTAGGTCCTTTTGGTATGTAATGATGGGTCTCATGTGGATAGGGGGATTCCCTAACTCAGGGGAGGTGGAACACTCATCATCGGAGGAGTCCCAGATGTCCCCATCCCAATCCTCCGGATCTACCCAGAGAGCAGCCTCTACTTTGGCTTGATTAATTTTTCGGGGCTTGCTCTCTAATCTTGCTCTCCTGTCCACTCCCTCCTTTTTTATTAATGGAGCCAGGCGTTGTTCCAATTGGTGCACATCATTGCTCAGCAGGCGCGCCCGGGTGTCTAGGTTCTGGCAGCGCCGCTCTAGCTCATCCCTTTCCTTCTGTACCCTTTCAAGCTCCATTTCCAAGTTTAGATGGCTTTTACATGCAGTCTGCAGGGCACCTTTAAATAGCCAAATACATGCTCCTTTCCCTTTTCCCCTTTTCATTTTACAAGCAGTTCTCCAGTTACAGAACTGCAACCACAATTCCTCGGGATTTCCCCATTCCTCCTTTAACATTTCTCTATCCCATTTAGGGTCAGCCCAACCTTCCTGGGCGAAACTCTTTTCTACCTTGCTAAAATCAGTGACTGGCTTCATGCTGCTGTATTTTGAACCGATATCACAAATCCTGCCGACTACGCCAATTCTGTCAGCCAGTGGTCAGGGCAGTGAGTGTGTGTGTGTGTTATACACCCGAGACTTCAACTGCTAGGACTGGGGTCCTTTAGCAGCGGGCAACCTGGAGGAGGTTGACGGGCGCCCCAAAAGGTTACAGGGAGAGCTTTACACCTCAGACTTTAACTGCTAGGACACAAAGTCCCATCGCAGCGGGCAGCCTGGGGAGGCTGAGAGGTACCCCAACGGATCTGCCCCCTGGAGGCGACACGATCCAACGCTCAAGCTTCCCTTTTGTCTGTCCCTTATGACCGGCTGGAGTTCTTTTGTTTGTGTTCGGTTCGGATACAGCAGCATGGGTTCAAGTCAGAAACTTGAGCCACACTTGCTTATTTGTAAGAGAAAGGAGAAAGAAAAAAAGAAAGAAAAGAAAAGAAAACTTGGTTCAATATATATATGTATAAAGTGAATGAGGGCACAATCTTATTTTTACTATAGTTTAGGGTGGTGGTCCGAAAGCAAACCGCGGCGATTTGATTGACAGGGAAATGACTCCTCGGGGCTTTAAAAATGGCTGCCCAATTTATGAATGAAACAAAATGGCTGCTGCACCTTTGATTGACAAGCTAATTAGGTTCCGCAGTTTATAACTAAATCACGTTACCAAAGGCAGTTTACAATAGAAATGAAACAGCTTGATTTAAGAAACTTATAACATAGTAACTATTAAAGTGTACACATAAGGAAAAACACATTGCAGGTATAATTCTCACCCCTGCGTTCCAGACTTGGCGTGGCCAGCATCTTTCTCTCAATCGTTCGGGAAGAAGAAGGGCGAGGTTGGGCGTCCCACAGACCTCGGGAGACCACCAATACCTGCCAGCAGGTATAGATGATTGGAGCTCAAATGGGGTGGGCTACTAAACCCATCTTTATACCCCTTGGGTCACGTAGGCTTCTTCCTGGTCTCAAGTGGCCAATTAGGGAAAATGGCTTTGAATGCCAAGTTTCCCTCGAAGGGTGCAAAGCATAATTCACACCTGGGAAAATGCAGACAATGGGCACTTCTAGTATGTGATGGGCGAAGATTCCTCTCCTGGGACAGTGTAGACGTGTCAATTACTGGTGCTAGCCATCAGGGCGGCGGGAGGTCCCCTGGTTGTCAGCTAGCCCATTTACTGTCTGGTTTCTGTTTATTAGAGTCAGGGACAAGCAGCACCCCTGCGTTCCCAGGGCATCAAAGGCTGACTGCCTTTCTCTTGCTCTCTGGGGGGAGGGGGGAAAACAAGATGGGGTTCATGTCTGGCTACACCTACGAGGACCAGGGCCTGCAATCTGGAAGCTTCTCTCAGTTGTCCAAAGAAAGCCTCATCTACCTCATCCACCTGATTCGGTGGCCTGTAGCAGACACCAACCACAACATCACTGCTGTTGTTTGCACCTCTAAACTTAACCCATAGACTCTCAACAGGTTTTTCTCCCTCTATATACTGGAGTTCAGAGCAATCATAGTGCTCTCTTACGTATAGTGCAACTCCTCCTCCTTTTCTCCCCTGCCTGTTCTTCCTGAACAGTCTATACCCTTCCATGACAGCGCTCCAGTCATGCGAGTCATCCCACCAAGTCTCTGTTATCCTAATTAAATCATATTTCTTGGACTGGGCCAGGGCCTCCAGTTCTTCCTGTTTGTTGCCCAGGCTTCTTGCATCAGTGTACAAACACCTCAGATAACCAGTTGATCGCCCCATCTTCTCCATTTGAATCAGGGGTCCTCCTTTCTTGCTAGTTTCTCTTTGCATTCCTTCCTGGTATCCAACTTTCCCACTCTCCTCAGCGTGTTGGTCACCGTCCCCCAACGAACCTAGTTTAAAGCCCTCCTCACTAGGTTTGCAAGCCTGCCCGCGAAGATGCTCCTTCCTCTCTTCGTTAGGTGGATCCCATCTCTTCCTAACAATCCTTGTGCCTGGAACAGAGTCCCATGGTCGAAGAAACCAAAGCCCTCTTTGTGACACCACCTGCGTAACCACGCATTTACGTCCTCAATTCGACGATCCGTGCCCAGTCCTTTCCCTTCCACAGGGAGGATGGACGAGAACACCACTTGCACTCCGAATTCTTGGGTCCTTCTTCCCAGCGCTATTTTGAAACTGAGTGGACCCTGAACTGGAGTTAAGGCTGGCCGGAATCAGTGCCGGCAGGGCATCAGGTTAGGACTTAGTGTGTGGGGCTGCTGCCTGAGGCTAACTGAACTCCGTGCTTAAAGGGACCCCACCCCCACCCCGGACAGACAGTTCTCAGGGTTCCCCGCTTGCTTGTCTACCTCGATGAGGGACAGCAAAGCAGTCCTGTCTTGGAGTGCCCTGAGTGCCCGCACTTGGGACACCACAGCACTTGGCCACATGGAGCCAGAGCTGCCCCTGGGCACGCCGGTGCATCTTGTGGGGTCGTTGTCATCAGCCTGGCTGCACTTGCTGAAGGCTGCCATCCGGGGGGTGCATCGGGGGGCTGTCAGGATCCAGGAGGCCCTGCAGGAGAGCTTCCATCCCAAGGAGCCCTCAGAGCCACCCTGGTCCTCCCCACCGGGGGCTCGTGCCCCATTCCTCCCTCACGTCCTTCTACTTACCCCTCCCTAGCCCCCCTTCCTGATGTCAAATAAAAGACACGTTTTTTCATAAACATGAACTGTCTTTATTTAACAAAACTGGGGAAGGGGACTGAAACTCTGGGGAGACTGGGGAAAGGGTTAGGGTTAGAGGAGGAAAGAGGGTGGGAGGGGGAGGGGGAAAACTGGGAGGAGGGAGGTGGAAGGGGGAAGCAAGGGGAGGAAGGGGGAGGGGAAGCTCAGCGCTCGGGGTGGGGGTCTCGTCGGGCCACATGTCTCCCAGCACGGTGGGTGCAGGGGCTTCGGTGTCCCCGGGGGGATGGGGAGGAGGGTGTGGAGGTTGAGGTGGGGGGTGTGGAGATTGAGAAGGAGGGTGAGGAAGTTGAGGAGAGAGAGGTGGGAGGGGGGCAGGAGTGGGAAGAGGAACAGTAGCTGGGGTGGCACGGGGCAGCACGCTCTGCAGCAGGGCCTGCAGGTGTGAGCACATGGCATGGTCCTGGGCAAGCTGCTCCCGGTGGAGCTGCAGGTCCTCCTGCACCCAGCCCTGGATGGTGCACTGCAGGGCTTGCAGGGCCCCCAGGTGCTGCTCTTGGTACCCCTGCCGTGTTGCGGTGATCCTGTGGAGCCCTCGGGTGCGGGAGCACGTCCCAGACGGGGTGGTGCGCCCTGCACATGCAACTGGTGCAGCTGTGGAGAAAGAAGGGGAGTGGTCAGTTCTCCCTGGGGACTCAGTGGATGATGCCCAGCGCCCCCTGCGAGGTGAGGACGACCATGCCCTGCACCATCAGAGCCGACGTGCTTGCACAGAGGCCATGGTCGGGATGTCTGGCTCTCCCCTGGAGTGGGAGCTGCTCCAAGACCACATCCATGCCCCTGTTCCATGTATAGTGTGGCCGAGGCGGGGGGGAGATGTCCCCTGACTCTGTGTAGAGGGGGCATGTGAAGGGAGGGCATCCTGCCCTGGGGTCGGGAGCGTGTCAGGTCTCTTCACACACGTGAAGCTGGAGCCACCTGCCCAAGGGTGGCACGGCACATGCCCGCACTTGCACAGGTGGCTGCATGATCCATGGGAGGCATGGCCCACGCACGCGGTCCCTGGTCTCCCTCCTTCCCTTCCTACCCCCCCCCCCCCCCGGGTAGGGGACAGTGATGGCACTTACCTGGTGTGGCCTCCCGTGATGACCCTGCTGACTCCAGTGCCGGGACAGCTCGGGGGTCCCACTGGCGTGGCACCCTCCGTGCTGGCCCCTCTGCCGCGCCTGGGTCAGGGACCTCTGGTCCCGGCTTGCTGCCCCTGGGGTGGCGCAGACCGTCTTTCCCCCCCCCAGGATGCGGTCAAGGGTGGGGAAGTAGGGGCAGGTGTCAGCCCCTGCTGCGGCACCACCCCTGGTGGCCCTGGCAAACCTCTGCCACAGCTCTTTAATTTTCAGGCATACCTGCTCCTGGGTGCGCCTATGGCCTTTCTGGGCCATGATAGCTTCTATGCGACCATAGATGGCTGCATTCCTCCACCTGGTGCGGAGATCATGGATATTGGGGGCCTCCCCCCAAACCTCTATGAGGTCCATGATCTCCGCACCAGTCCAGGTGGGTGTGCGCCATCTACGGCCCCTGTCTGGCCCCTGGGTGTTGGGGGACTGGGCGGGGGACGGCTGGCTGCCACTGGCTGCCTTGCTCATTATAGGGCCACTGGGTCAAGGGCAGAGACTGCTGGCAGGCCTGGCTCTGGCATATGCAGTCTGGCCAGAGTCTACCCCTTTAAGGGCTCCTGGGCTGGGGGAGAGGAGAGGAGTTTTCCTGGTTTGGCCCAGAGTGGCCACCAGGGGAAACTGGGAAGGGCTGGAGGCCAGCTAATTCGAATTAAGTGTCTACACAGTGTTGCTCCTCATAGAATGAGGTTTACCAAATTTGAATGAAGTGCTCCGCTATTTCGAATTAAATTCAAAATAGCGATTTGCATGTATAGACGCTATTGAAGTTAATTCGAAATGATGGCTGTTATTTCGAATTAACTTTGCAGTGTAGACATACCCAAACAGATTTATTAGGGCATAAGCTTTTGTGGATAAACCCCACTTCATCAGATGAACTGGAGTGGAGTTTACAGAGTCATAGGTATATATATAAGAACAACAAAAAAAGATGGTACTTATGTAAATGAAACTAATCAAGTCAGGGTAGAAGTGAAAATGTAGCTATCAAGAGAGGGAAAATTGCCTTTGTAATGTGTTAATCTGTTAAGATTCTTATTAAATCCTAAACTGATAGTATTGAATTTGCAAATGATCTCTAGTTCAGCTGTCTCCCTTTGTAATCTAGTTACAAAGATAGGAAGTTGGAGTAGGTGGACCTTTGGTTTGACGCAGTATGGCCATTTTTATCTTAAAAGCAAAACCTAACTTAGCCAACTGTGTTAATTTTGCACATTGTGACAAAAAATCTTTCCTGAGTGAAGGTGATCAGTATATGCCTTAAAGCATGAGATTCAACTGTACTTTTGTCTTACCCATTATAACTACAAATGTTATTACTTGTCATAAAATTATCCAACCCTTTCAAACTCCAGTCACACAATATTTTGGTGAGGACTTTTTGTGGTAGTAAATTCCAATAGTTGACTATAAGCTACGTGAAAAAGCATTTATTTTATTGTTTGTATATTCACTCACCATTTGTTTAATCAACTGATCAGCCCAATAGTCTGAAATTACAATACAAGGTAGAGAGGAGATGTAGCCCAACCTGCAATGCTTCCCACAGCCTCTCATTGGCTGGCGTAATGAGTTTGGGACAGCACATGGCCTCCCTCTGACCTGAAAGAGGAAGGGCCCTCTAAGACCCCTTGGTGGGTGGGTCCAGCCTCACCTAGCCCCGCCCACAGTAAGCCAGAAGGTGGGACTAGGAGTATAAGAGCTGAGAGCTCAGTCAGAGCCTGGCAGCTGAACAGGCCAGACACTTGGCCCTAGCTCCGCAGCAAAGGGCTCAGCCATGCTGCCCCTGATGGGAGGACTGGGATGGGCCGCCAGGACCCTTGCCGGCCCCTATCCCTGCCCTGGGCTGCTGAGACTGCTGCCACAGTCTGAAGACACATCGAACCCTCCGGGACCCTTGCTGCCCCAATGACTGGACCCGTCCATCTGCGCCCATGCCCGAGTTGGAACCCATGGAAACCCAGCCAGCTCTTCTGTCACCAGTGGACCCCATGGAGCAGCACCTAAGTCTGGTAAGCCCCCAGGGGGAACTGGGAAACGGACCAGGGATAGCTGCTCCCGGGGTGGCTGAGGAGATAGAGGTCAGGTGGGCAGCGTGTTGTGGCTTGGATCCCCGCTGACCCACAGACTTAGTTGGTGTGTAGCAGCCTGGATCCCTGCCGACCCTGTGGCTGCAGTGCTGCCAGGATCAGGGCCCTGGGCTCAAAAATAGTGGAGTGGGTGGGGCTGCATCCCTTCTGCCACCCCTTCCCTTGGGTGGCAAGTTCCCCCTGTGGGGCAAAAACCCCTGCGCTAGTTGGCTCTCCGCCGGTGAGGAGACCTGACCCCTGCCCGGCTGGGTCCCGGCCGAAGCTCTAAACTGTTGAACTGCTTCTGGTAAATGTTTATTCGCCCCGTTTTGACCCGGGGCTGGGCCTTATAAACTGTTAGCCCAGGTTACACGTCAGGCTGGGCTTTATATTCTGTCACTCGGCCAACAGCTAGGCCAAGGCGTGCTGCGCAAACTTGTTGGCAACTGCAGTACTGCAACTGCCTTCTGGCGAGGCACTCTAGGGAGTCAGCATGGCCTCCCGCCAACATTGGACCCTTTACATCCAGGAACAGCTAAATGCGGCCAATGTGAACAGCCTTATCTGTCAATGCTCAGGTAAATCAAACATCTGGTGCCCTGCCCAGGCCTAACCCTGGCAAACTGCTTCTGGTCCATGGAGTATTTATTGCCCACTCCTGGATTATGTTAATGTGGATCAATGTGCATTTATTCAATCTCTTTTTTCATTTCCCTTATCTTGCTCAGTCTGCTTAAGCCCATCTCGAGTTTTGCACAAACCTTAACATCAACTTGTTATAATAATCATTCATACACTAGCACCTGAGTATTTATGCTTACAGAGATAGTGCCCTGAAGTGGCTGATGTCTCCTAACTGGAGTGGAATGTCATATGTAGAGGAAACTCTATTTACAGATCACGAGAGGGCATTGCACATAAAGTTTAGAAATGAGGAACAAGGTGCAGAGCCTCCCGGCAGGGAATATAAATAAAAATGTCATTGAATAAAACAGTACTGTTTCCATTCCAGGTCAGTCTGTGTTCGTGACATTTAAATCATGCTCAGTTTTACACCTGACCTTCTGCCTTGGAGTGATATTTTTCCAATTCTAGCATTGAGCACAAGTACCAGAGCAGAACACTAATCAGTTATAAATACTGTATAAGAACAAACACACTGCCAACATGTCCAAAACACAGTTATTCAGGCACCTTGTCACTAGTCATAACTGCAAAACACCATCACCCATAATATATTCTGCCATCCTATGCACATAGGTCTTGTTTAGACTAGACCAGGAAGGTCAGCTTAAGGTACACAATTTACCTTAAACCAAGCTGTGGTGGCATCTACACAGTGGAAGGCTGATGGGAGCCAATGCTCCCATTGGCTCCCCTTACCTCTTGCAGAAGGAGGAGTACTGGATGCTGGCGGGGGCTGCCCTCAGCATTCGATTTACATGTCTATACTAGGCCTGCTAAATAAAATGCTACAAGATCAACCTCCAGAATGTTGATCTTCTGGTAAGTATAGACGTGCCCTAGAGAGCTACCCTTACTCTACACATAGTGCCAAATCAAAGTGGCTACTCATGGAGTGAGGTACCAGTCAATATTCATAAGAGTGGCAGTATCTAGCTGTAGAAATTGATATTGGCTCCCCTTTTGAACAGTCCAAACAATTTACTTTTAAAAAAACTAATCAGTTACAAACAGCAAAATACCAGAGTCTCAGATATTAAATGTCAGTACAGGTTGGACCACCAGCCCTTGAGCCCACTGCCCCTCCCCACTACTAGTTCCTTCGGTCCGGCCGGGCTCCTGCTAGCCAGCCCCAGCCCTGGCTCTGCTACCTGCCGGATAGCATGTGGCTGGCCACACTGCTTCTGTCGGGCTGCCATGAACACAGCCACGTTTCCCTTCCCAGGCTGCTGTGTCCACAGCCCAGCCCCCTGCCAGGTGGCACATGGCCCCAGCTGTGTTGCTTCTGTGGCCTGGCCTGGTTTTCCCCTCCTGGGCTGCTGCGTCCAGGGGTGCACCACGCTAGGGCAAGTGCAGGGAGAACGGCGTGGGCGGGTCTGGGATTGGCCAGCCCCACCTGCCTGCACCGTTTTCCCTGTGCTCACCCTAGTGTGGTGCCCGGGGGCAACTGCCCCTCCTATCCCTCCTCACTACCCCACTAACTGCGGCTGCAGCCCCGGCCCTGTTGCCAGGAGGCAGCCAGCCCCAATCATGCTGCCACCGCTGCCCGGGCAGCTGCAGACCAGCTGCTGCCACCCAGGATATTACGGCCTTGCTGCTGCCTGAGCTGATGCGTCCCCAGCCAGGCTTCCCCTCCTGGGCAGCCATGGTCCCCGGCCTCGCTGACAAGAGGCAGATAGTCCATAATGCTCCACCAGTGCCTGGGCTGCCCTGGCACTGCCGCTGCCCTGACTGCTGCAGCCCTTCCACCACCAGACTTGCTGGGCTCCCAGCTACTGGCCCTCCTTCTCTGGGATTCTCTCATCCAGGAACATCCGTGGTCATGCCAGACCACGGATGTTCCTGGACGAAAGAGTTCCGGATAAGGGAGGTGCAACCTGTAATTAACTCTCTACTGCATAAGAAAAACAACCCTGAGACACATCTTTAACTGGTACTGCAACAATATTTTATACAAGTATTTAATCAAACAGGTAAGTTTTATTCTATGCCATGATGCTCATTAACCTTGGTCACTGGTTGAGCCAACTGGAGGAAACAAATTCCAGAGGCATAGGCCCTCCTTGAGGATGCTCTGTATGCAGCATAAAATGTTCATTTCCAAATACCAGTGGAAGTATCTCACTCGTTTGCATCAGGACATGACAAAGGGAAAGAAGCAATCTCTCAGTTAAATGGGTCCCAGCCTATTTATTGCTACATAGAGGACAACCAGCATCTGGACTTGCTCACCCACAGTAGAGGTTTCTCTGTGTATACTGCTGTATCTGAAGTTTCTGAATATTTCCTTAGTAAGACCTACATGCAGTGTGTTCTATTAAATTACCCTGAAGATTACAAAGACCTGGATTGCTATGGTAGGATCTACCTGAGAGAGATTTATTTACATCTTCTGAGTCATTGTTTCCAGTGAAGCATCCAGGAACACGGATGCATCCAGTATGATGTGCAAACTGTGAACCATATTGGAAAGGACATATATATATGGTTTATTTGATTGCACTTGCTCATTTCTTTAGGTTTTTTCCCTTACCTATCAATATCACATTGGTTTCCTTTGATTGAGTCTGAGCTAATTCACTTTCACCCAGTTTATTTTCCCACATCTGTCAAGCACTGTAAAGCATGGGAACATCTGAATGTGAGTTTAATAAAACACAGGTATGGGCTTGAGTGTTATTTGCATATTGATAAAACTACCAGTGAGGTATTTTATTGTTTTCTCTAGAGACAATCTATCTGTCTACTGCATCTGTCTATTATCTGTGTCAGTACTTATATGGAGCCCATCACTACAGTCACAATTTAAAAACAAGGCAGGTGGCAAACTAGCAATCTGCACAGCTCACACATGAGTACCCTGAGGGATGAAAATCAAATGCACCTTACCACTGTGGGGATGGAACACTCTATGGAAGTGCTTTCTCAATCACTTCTTCTAGACTCTCCAGTCAACAAAACTACATGGTTGATGATATCA
The DNA here is from genome assembly GCA_032595735.1 of Pelochelys cantorii. Taxonomy (NCBI): domain Eukaryota; kingdom Metazoa; phylum Chordata; order Testudines; family Trionychidae; genus Pelochelys; species Pelochelys cantorii. The sequence continues at coordinate 68,489,837 of CM064328.1, forward strand.
ACAGAAGATGAAAGGGCTAATAATATCAGCAGAGTGTCTTTAACTGTGTCCTTTGCACAGGTGAAATTATAAACTATAGCTTACAGCTCATTCTCCATACTATATTTTTGCATATAGTACAGTAGAATGGGAATTGTTGTCTAAAGAGAAAAAGCTATCTGTCCTGACTTGCCTGTTTTGTTTCTTCTGATCCAAAGCTTGTTTCTTTAGTATCTTGAATTCTTCTTGTTCCCACAAAAACTTCTCTTTGTTCTTTATAAAATCTCAATTTTATTTATTTACATTTATATAAGCTACGGTCCAGCACTCTTGGTTTTGTTTCCCTGGGACTTCACTAAAAGCAAGAATTTCTTGGGTTCTGTCCATGGGCTCAGCTACCACTTTCTAATGTTTTTGCAAACAAATTTCCTCTTTTGAACTTGGCTGATGATAAAATTTGTTTAGATTCCAAGTCTCTTCACATTCCAAGGACAGAGACAGATGTTTATCCTAGCAACAGTATCTTATCCTGTGGCAAATCTCTGAAAGATTCATAAAGAGATACTTTCTTAATGAAGGATTTGAATATCTTATTTTTGGAGATTCTTGTTTCTTTTTGCTCATCACAGCAAGCAAGAGCCACTACTGAAGCTTGGGTAGAAAGAGATGTCAGAACAGTATCAGGGACAAAGACGCACCAACAGAATTCCTTCGAAGGGTGCTCTCAATCTTTCTGTCAGTTTAGTCTTTAGGGAAGAAATCTTCTCTTAGAATAATTAGAATCAATAATCTTTTGCTAGAGAAGTGACTTCAGCACCATTGTTTACCTTTGGGACAGGAACCATATTGCACTTAGATTGCTGAAATTTTGTAAAATGCCATTATCTGACAGTTTAGCCATCTGCCCTCATCCAGATGCTCCAATTCTCCCACAATGAGCAGTCAGTGAATGAAGAGTATAAAGAAAAAATAGTCTTCAGAATCCATTTATTGTAAAGGAATTCCTGGCTTGATTTCTTCGCTGCCTTGTTTTCCTGACCATTGTGTGTGTTTATCAATTGCTCAAATATTTTGCCAAAACTTCAATCAGGAACATTTCCTGTTTATCTAGTTTGGAACTTGCAGGTTCTGAGCCATTAATTCTGTTTCTACAGAGCACGGGTGGGGGAAACTTTTTTGGGCAGGGGCTGCTGATCCACAGAAAAATCAGTCGGGCAGGAGTCAGCAGGGGCTGGAGTGCCAGCATAGGCTCCCCAATGCTGTGGGAGGAGGGGAGGAGGCCTGAGCCCCGGCGGCTGGATGTAGGCAAGGCAGGAACGGCATCTGGTCCCTGGGGCTCATGTTCTCTACCCATGCAATAGACTTGTTTTGTTGTCCTGTTTCCATTTTCAATTAAAGTTTCTTTTTAGAACTGGTCCCAAACTATATATTGAAGTTGAATAATCTTAGGGCTAAAAAGTTGAATTCTCCTAAGGCTAAAAAGTTGAACTCTCTTAAGGCTGTTTTTTAAAAGGGTTTCATCCATAACGCATCTTCAGCTTTTACCAGTTCAAGAAAATACCAGAGTCTTCTTTGAAATTGTGGCTGCCTTATTCAGTATATTAAATTGCCTCTCAGAGTCCCTATAGTTTTTAACTTACTGTTTTCCACATTGCTTAGATCTGAACCATTTATTTTTATTTATCAAAGGGACTGTATATAGAACTTGCCCACTGGTCCTTTATCCATTCAGTTAAACATATCACAGAGGAAGGAAGACTCTGAAGTGGCCAAGGATATCTGCCCTTGAGATGTAGAGATGTGGTTGCCTCATCTCAAAAAAGATATATTGGCATTGGAAAAGGTTCAGAAAAGGGCAACAAAAATGATTAGGGGGTTGGAACGGGTCCCATATGATGTGAGATTAAAAAAACTTGGACTTTTCAGCTTAGAAAAGAGGAGACTAAGGGGGGATCTGATAGAGCTCTATAAAATCATGACTGGTATGGAAAAAGTGAATAAGGAAAAGTTATTTACTTATTCCCACAATATAAGAACTAGGGGTCACCAAATGAAATTAATAGGCAGCAGGTTTAAAAACAAACAAAAGAAAGTTTTTCTTCACTCAGTGCACAGTCAACCTGTGGAACTCCTTGCCAGAGGATGTGGTGAAGGCTAGAACTTTAACAGGGTTCAAAAAAGAGCTAGATAGATTCATGGAGGTTAGGTCCATCAATGGCTATTAGCCAGGATGTGTAGGAATGGTATCCCTAGCCTCTGTTTCTCTGGAGGTGGGTGACAGGGGAAGGGTCATGTAAGGATTACCTATTGTGATCCCTCCTTCGGGGGCATCTAGTATTGGCCACCGTCAGCAGACAGGATACTGGGCTAGATGGACCTTTGGTCTGACCCAGTATGGCCATTCTTATGTTCTTATGCGGGGAAGGTAGCACCTATGCAACAGAAAGGAAGTCTCCTGGTCATTGTTTCTTATTCACTTCACATCTTCTGTCTACAACCACCTTCAGTGCAAGGCAGAATGGTGACTGTTCATGGAAAGTACCTCCAGGATCTAGAGTTATATGCTGTTGCAAAATTACTTCAGAGAGGCGGATAGAAGAACAAGAAGTACTAGAAGTGGTTTGGGAAATGAAAAATATATGTAACATCTTTTAAGCAAAATCAGAGAAAGGAAAGGATGGAATGAATTTTTTAAAAAGTCATTTTTTTCCATTGTGTACTTAACTGAAGTTATTGCACTACCCAAAAGGTACAACATGTAGATGTCAAGGAGACTATTTATCTTTCAGGGTATTTGCAGATTGCATGGTTCTTATCATGGCAGTATTTTAGTACCTCCCAAGTATTTATAAATTAAACTAGTTGTTTCTTCCTCCCAAACCATAGAAGAAATAACTTGTATTATATATATAATGGCTTGCTTATGCAGAATTGTGCGTGAGTGAATGGGTCTATATTTGTGTGTGTGTATAATCACTGGATTTCCCCCCTCTAGAATTGAGAATGACATGAGTGCCAGCACTAGGAGTGGAAAAAAGCTCCCATAGTTGGATAGAAGATATATTGATGAAGGAGAAAGGTTCAAGTACATTTTCCCACCAGCAAAATTAACTGAGATACACAGATGGAATGACAGGTCACCTGGCTAACATTAGTCAATAGACATCATGGTGCTTTTCCTAACAAAGGAGAGATATATTAAACTATCAGACAGAGGAGGCTTCCATCAGTGGGAGAGGCACTCTGAACATGGCCTCCAATGAAATAAATCAAAAACAGATGTGTTTTTGATCCATCTCTGGAAAATCATTAAATTAACATAACAGCGCATTAAAAAGATAAAATTTTGTTATGGACAAGATGCTTGGCTGGATGCCTACATGGAATGCGCTGGGACACACTGACCATGTACTATCTATTTCTGTGGCTGTTTCCCAGAGAGCTGAATTATAACTTATTTTTACAACCTTTTAGCCTGCTTTTGTTTGCTAAAGTGTGCTGATGTTAATTGCCTTGCAGACTCATAGTAAATGTTCTCCTTTAGAGACATGTCACAAACATAAACCCAATTATTTCTCTGTAAGTAGGATGACCCCAGAACTCTTTTTATCTCTTTCTGTAGCCCTTTTCTTTCTGACACTTTGTAATCCCCCCCTAAATAGGAAGATCCAGGAAATGAGAGGAGGGAAGAGTTAGATTTCTAGGGACTGCTGAGGGGAAAAAAGGAGGCACAGGTTCAGACATATCCCCGCCTAGTATAATCAAAGGAAACTTGCAGTTTTTATGTTCTAGGTTGTGTGGTGGATAGAGAGGTTGACTCTTAACACTCAGGATATGGTGAGGACAGAAGGCCAAAAAGTAAAATTTAACAGTTCTATTACAATTCTCAAACCGGACATCAGGTATCCTCACTAATACACACTAGGGCTCATTCCTGCAATCATCTATGCATATGCTTAACTTTATGCATGTAAGAATCCCCACTGGACACGGTAACATCAAGTGCAAGCATGTTTGCAGGATCAGGGCTCAGGTGACATCAGAACAATGCATATTATAAAGCACAAGGACAAAGGAAAAGAAACAGTAAAACAAATGTAAAACTCTTTTCATAAACATCCTGGTCTACTGTGTAGTAGGCAGTAAATCCAAAAGATACTAGCCAGAACATTGAGCCAGAACAACCCAAAAGATTCAAATCGGCAAGATGAGGTTTTGCAGTGTACAAAGGCCAGAATTCTAGGATTCTGATTGGTTGGACATCCCAAAATGTTTTGTAGCAGGGAATACATTTCAAAAGAAAAAAAATGTATTATGTTCCTATGGTGGGCTTATGGCACACAGCTACAATATTTCTTGATTGGTCCTTTCAATTTCCTGGCTCCAGTGATACCTGGCCTGGCTGCCCAAGTCTTTCAAAAAAAAACCCCAACCTTTAAATTCCAATGTTGATAGCGAAAGCCCTTCCTCCCAGCATTCCTTTTGGAGGGAGTGGTTCCTTTCACCTGCCCCCCAGCCCTGAAGATTCACCTCTTTTCCCTCTGGGGGTTGATGCACTACCTTATTCCCAAGAGAGTTTGTGAAACAGTAGGGCGAGAAAGCAGTCTTTTGTACTCCAGTCTCTCTTTGTCTCTCTCCAGCTCTTGGTGTCACCCTGCTCTGCCTCCCATTGCATCACTGACAATTCCAGCAGCAGATTCTTTGCTGTCAAATGCAATTTCTTTCTTCCAGCTGACTTTGTCCTCCCACCTCCATTGTAGGTCATCATTACCAGAGGTTGCTCTTTGTTGAAATTCCCTTATGCTGCTTTTACTCTCTGATAAAGAGACCTAGGTTGTGGGGAAGAGAGGGAGATTAAATTAAAAATGCCAACATATTTGATACAATCAACTTTTCAATGATTATACAAAGGAGAGACAGTGATCAAGTCTTGAGCAATGCTCTGCTGGAAATGTCTATATTTATTTCTAGCAAAACTGTTGCAGTTTTTAGTTAGCATTAGGCTATTTATGTCCTCAAATAACCTTTTGTTTCCCACTATCAACATGAGATTTATTGTGACCTCTCCTAAGCAGTCCCTTGATGCTGCAGATTTTTGAGATCACAGCTCTTTGCAATTTCACAAAAAAATATGTCCCCATCTCTGCCACTGCAAACTGCTTCTATGGAACAAAACATTTGATCAGGAAAACAGGGTGAAAAGCACCAAGATAGGATTAATATGCCACACAAACACAGTTCCCAGCACTCAAGGGGAAACAGATTCATGAATTAAATGATCAGGCATTTTAATCTGATTGTTAATGAAGAATGTAATGTGTAATGAATGCATAGTTCACCTACAAGCAGCAATAAACTGTGAAAGAGCTCCACATGACAAGCCAGCTGTACCATACCTCTGTATAAAATGGGGAATGGGTTCTCATAAACTGGGCCAGCTTTGCTAAAGAACAGTGCAGGTATAGAAGCCTTTCTATTTATAAATTGTCTTTTTCAAGGAAAAAAATCTTAATAATTTATGTAGTAATTTAGACAAATGACCAGAAACACATTGACAAAATTGTCTGCAAACAACTAATGTGAGTGGACACCAAAAGCCATATTCTCTTACTTAAACTCTTCCACTAGAGGAAATTGGAGTGTTTGTGTGAAATACAAAGGTGCCTTTGTGCCTTGCATATTTTCAGCCCTGTCCATCATCCAGCAGCTGCTTTAACTTAAGCCATGTCCACACACTAGCATTTATGTTGGCAAAATTTTTGTCCTCAGGGGTGTGAAATAAATCTCCTGTTCAGAGACATAAGTATTCTTAGCAGAAGTGCTTGTGTGCTGTCATCAGGAGACACTCACCAGCCAAAATAGCTACCATCACTCATTGAACTGGTTTTACGATGTTGATGGAAGAGCTCTCTCCCATTGACATAATGTGGCTACATGAGTGCTCTTACAGAGGCACAGCTATGTGGCTGTTGAGAACTTGTAAGTGTAGACATGGCCTTAGAATACCAGAAATCACAGGATCATAAAAATGTAGTGCTGAAACTGACCTCAAAAAGTCATCAAGTCCAGCCCTCTGTGCTGAAGGAATCCAAATAAACCAAATACGGGACTGGGAACTGTTTTAGGGTTGGGGGCCACTGAGTCTCAGAAAAATCACTCAGGGGCTGCACACCAGTGAGAAGCAAAAAAACCCCAATCAACCAACCAACCCAACAAACCAAAAAACCACCAAAACCCCCAAACCCTCAATGATGTGGCCCCTGACTCAGAAGGAGAAAGATACTCCTCACACACCAGTGAGTGCCAGCATAGGATCCCCAGCCCTGGGGAGCCGGATCCAGGAGCCTTATGTTCCCCACCCCTGCTCTTATATGTCAAGATCACCATGAATTCTAATCCTGGCATCCAAAGTGCTCTCAATCCCTCCCTAAAAAATTGGTTTTACATGCAAATATTATAAGCATACTCTTCACTCCATTATCCAAGTTATTGATGGAAATATTGAGTAATACTGGAACTAGGACTAACCCCTGCAGGATCCCACTGGACAAATCCTTCCTCACCAGATAACGGTTTGACAGAAAACCATTGATAAGTATTCTTTGAGACATTAGTTAAACCAGCTGTGCACCCACCAAGTAGTTATTTAATCCAGACAATATTTCTCTAGTTTGTTCATGAAAATATCATGTAGGATGGTGCCAAAAACTTATTAAAATCAAGAAATATCACATCTGCTGCTTATCCCTCCTCTTCATTAGGCTAGTAACCCTATCAAAGCAGTTAATTAAGCCCTGGTGTATACTAGGGAGGTATTTCGAAATAATAAGTGGAGCATCCACACAACCAAGCCCACTACTTCGAAATAATGGGCTGGTTATTCTGAAATCTGTACTCCTGCTTTCCTCAGGATATAATGCTATTTTGATTTTGTTATTTCGGGAGTTATTACTTTTAATTTAGTTATTTCAAGATAATATCCTAGTGTAGATATGCCCTAAGTTATTTTGGTGTGATTTGTTCTTAACAAGTTCATGCTGCTTATTCCTCATAAAGCTATTATCCTCTAGATACTCACAAATTGAATTTTTAAATAATTTGTTCCAATATCTTTCCAGGCATAGAAATTAGGCTAGCCAGTCTATAATTTCCTGTTTTTTTCTGTTTTATTTTTAAAGATGGGTATTGTGTTTGACCTTCGTCAGTCCTCTGGGATCTAATCTGTCTCTGTGAGTTCTCAGAGATAATCACTAATGGTTCCAAAATGCTTCAGCTTCAGAATGCTTGAATATTCAAAGATGAATTTTATCATGCTCTGCTCACTTAAACCATCTAACTGTTCTTACACTTGTTCTTTCCCTATTTTATCTTGTGTTCCTTCCCTTTCAATTGTGTTGAGTATCTCATCACCATTAAGCTTTTAGTGGAAAATGAAACAAAAAAAGCATTAAATAAGTCACCCTTCTTAGTTTTCCTTCCCCACTTAGTAGACCTACACTTTCTTTAGTGTTGCTCTTATTTCTAATGTATTTTAAGAACCTCTTATTGTCTTTTATGTCTCTTGCGAGGTGTAACCCATTTTATGTGTTAACTTTTCTGATTTTGTCCCTATGTGTGTATGCTGTTCTTTTGTAATCAACTTTAGAAATATGTTTACACTTTTTGCAGGATTCTGTTTTGATTTTTGGGTTATTAAAGATCTCCTCATGGAGCAATGTTGGTCTCTTACTAATCTTCCTATCTTTTCTTTGCATAAGAATAGAAATATTTCCTTACATTTATGTTAAACTTGTTTCCTATTAATTTCATTGAGTGACTCCTGGTTGCTGTGTTATGTGAGGGAGTAAAAAACATTTCCTTATTAACTTTTTTCACACCATTCATGATTCACTTAAGCAGGTGAGAGGCCATTTGATCTGTCTACACATGGCTGAGGCATCAGCTTGTCTTTTGTGTCTGTGGAACTGGTTTTGCTGCTTTTCCCACCATGTCTTAGAAACACCATACAGTGGAATCTCATAACCCCAGATTCTTTTGATGACAGAGATCATTTTTTGAGTTTACACTAGAGGTGAAAGTAAGCCAGTTCATCCCAGTGCAGCATTCCAGCAAGAAGCCACCCTGCTCCCGGCTTCTTACATGCTGCCGCACTCAACAGCAGGCAGCCAGGCAGATTAGTGCCCCTCCAAAATGGCACCCTTGCCGCCCCCCCATTCACCCTCCACAAACCCAGCCCCCTGCCCTGAATCCTGTTCTACCATGTTTCCTTACTCTGAGTCCCCACACACTCCCAGCCCCCTTCCCTGAGTTACTTCTCACCCCCAAGCTCCTGCCTTGACTCCTGCTATACCTCCCCACATCCTCCTTTGCACTGAGCCCCCCACACTCTACCCACACTTACATTTCTTACAGGTATTGTCATATCCCATCCCCCTGCCCTGAGCTCCTCCACCACCCTGCCCCCCGTGGTGCCACAAGACAGTACTTGTAAAAATCCTAAATTACTTTCACCCTTGGCTTACACAGAGATCTTCAAGTCTGGGAAATGTATTCAGAGTGCAAGGTGGAGCAGATTGTTTGGCATAAGTAGCGTAAAATCGCGAGTATAATGCGCACCTATGTATAATGCGCACCTATGTATAATGCGCACCTGCCTTTTAAATGTCAGAATTCTGGAATAAACTGAACTCTTATCTATAATGTGCACCCCCATTATACTCGCGATTTTACGGTATATATAAGAAGGAAGGGGCTCGCGCCTGCCACAGGGGCCCCCTGCCCAGCTGAGCTCACACCTGCCGTGGGGTCCCCTGCCCAGCTGAGCTTCTGCCTGCCACATAGGCCCCCTGCCCAGCTGAGCTCGTGCCACGCTGAGCTTGCACCTGCCGTGGGGGACCCCTGCCCAGCTGCCCGCGCCGAGATCGGGCAGGCAGTGAGCCAGGGCGCTGCAGCCTGGCGGCGCCGCCGGTTCTCGCCTCGCCTGCCACAGGGGCCCAGCTGTCCGCTGAGCTCACTGAGCTCCCTGCCCCCTTTGGACAGCTTCCCGCACACCGCTCCTTGTCCGGGAGCCTGGCAGGGCACTGCGCTGCAGCTGGAAAGTTTCTGTGCAGGGGGAGGGTGAGTTTAAAACTTTAACAGAAAACCTCCTATGTATAATGTGCACCCCAACTTTGGTGCTAAAAAAACAGGGGGAAAAGTGCTCATTATACTCGTTATTTTACGGTAGTTGGCACATACCTCAAGGGACCATTAAAGATGAAAACAGTGTGAATCAATTTCACAAAAAAGACTTCCCTTGCCACAAGAGTATTGGATACTCTGAGAGGCAGAAAGGTCTTCTTGCTTCTTGCTTAATGACTTATTTGTTTCAGTTTTCATCAAAAGATGGACGGTGACTGGATGCCTAACATAATAAATGTTAGTGGGAAGGGGGTAGGTTTAGAAGTTAAAATAAAAAAAAGAACAAGTTAAAAATTACTTAGAAAAGTTAGACATCTTCATGTTACCAGGGCCTGATGAAATGCATCCTAGAATACTCAAGGAACTGATAGAAGAAGTATCTGAGCCTTTAGCTATCATCTTTGAAAAATCGTGGAAGTCGGGAGAGATTCCAGAAGACTGCAAAAGGGCAAATATAGTGCCCATCTATAAAAAGGGAAATAACTCAGGAAACTACAGACCAATTAGTTTAACTTCTATGCCAGAGAAGATAATGGAGCAATTAATTAAAGAAACCAGCTGCAAACATTGGGAAGGTAATAAAGTGATAGGTAACAGCCAGCATGGATTTGTAAAGAGCAAATCATGTCAAACCAATCTGATAGCTTTCTTTGATAGGATATCAAGCTTTGTGGATAAGGAAGAAGCAGTAGACGTGGTATATCTAGACTTTAGTAAAGTCTCCCATGACCTTCTTATCAATAAACTAGAGAAATATAACCTAAATGGGGCTACTATAAGGTGGGTGCATAACTGGCTGGATAACTGTTCTCAGAGAGTAGTTATTAAAAGTTCACAATCATGGGTGAAGGGCATAACAAGCGGGATTCCACAGGGGTCTATTTTAGGACCAGTTCAGTTCAATATCTTCATCAACTATTTACATATTGGCATAGAGAGTATGCTTATTAAGTTTGCAGATGATACCAAGCTGGGAGGGGTGGCAAGTGCTTTGTAGCATAGGGTCAAAATTCAAAGTGATCTGGACATACTGTAGGACTGGTCTGAGGTAAACAGGATGAGATTTAATAAGGACAAATACAAAGTACTCCACTTAGGAAGGTACAATCAGTTTCATACATACAGAATGGGAAGTGATTGTCTAGGAAGGAGTACTGCAGAAAGGGACCTAGGAGTCATAGTGGACCACAAGTTAAACATGAGTCAACAGTGTGACACTGCTGCAAAAAAAGCAGACATAATTCTGGGATGCATTAACAGGAGTATTGTGAGCAAGACATAAGAAGTCATTCTTCCACTTTACTCTGCACTGATTATGCCTCAGTTGCAGTATTGTGTCCTGTTCTGGGCACCACATTTCAAGAAAGAGGTAGAGAAATTGGAGAAGCTCCAGAGAAGAGCAACAAAAATGATTAAAGGTCTATAAAATATGACCAATGAGGGAAGACTAAAAGAATTGGGCTTGTTTAGTTTAGAAAAGAGAAGACTGAGGGTATGTCTACACTACAGAGTTTTGTCGGAAAAACAGCTGTTTTCTGACAAAACTTGAGGAACATTCACACTGCAATTGCGTTCTTCCTCAAGAAATCGAAAGAACAGAGGGTTTTTTCTGGCATTGGTAATCCTCATTCTATGACGAAGAAGCCTTTTTGTGAAAGAGCTCTTTCGCAAAAAGGCGTGTGTGGACGGGGAAGAGGGAGTTCTTTTGGAAGAAGAAAAAAGGAAGGAAAAATCACAGGTGCTCTGGTGGCCTTTCCATCCATTGCAATCACAGCTTACATGCGAGAGAGTGTCCATTATCTTTTGAAAAAGGAGATCATTTTTTCGATGCACTTTTGCAGTGTGGACACTCTCTTTTGGAAGAAATTTTTTCGGAAGATCTCTTCCGAAAAAAGCTTCTTCCGAAAGAAGCCTGTAGTCTAAACGTAGCCTGAGAGGGGACATATAGTAGTTTTCAAGTATCTAAAAGGGTGCTACAAGGAGGGGGGAGAAAATTTGTTCTCCTTGGCCCCTGCAGATAGGACAAGAAGCAGTGGGCCTAAATTGCAGCAAGGGATGTTTAGGTTGGGCATTAGGATAAACTTCCTAACTGTCAGGGTGGTTCAACAGTGGAATAAATTGCCTAGGAGGGTTGTGGAATCTTCATCATTGGAGATATTTCAGAGCAGGCCTAATAGACATCTACTAGGGATGCTCTAGGTGGTGCTTGGTCCTGCTGTGGGGGCAAGGGCCTGGATTTGATGACCTCTTGAGGTCCCTTCCAGTTCCAGGATTCTATGACTTCATTTTGAATGGTCTGTCTCACTAACAGAAGTTGGTCCAATCAAGATATTACCTCACCCATCTTGGAATAGTCTTGTTAATTTCATATGGTTCCCTAGGACATTACATCAACATATATGAATAAGAGATTGCAAACCTTTATGATACAGATGCATATATTAATACAGTGCATATTGCTTGCACTGTAATGGCACCTGTGTTTTTTTTTAAATCCATGTTTAGGAATTCAAAAGGAAATATGATTTTACTAGACTTGACTATCACAAATAAATAATAGTCTTTTGTTCCACTAATAGCAATACTTTCAAAATTAAGTGAATACACCATAGGTGCATAGAAATTATAAACAAATATACACATGTGCACATGACAATTTTACTGGCCACTTTCATGTACAATTTTCTGCCTTGTGTGTGCATGGATGAGGATTGCCTGAACACTTTAGGAGATGAGTAAATATCTGCATCAACTGCTTACCCCTAAGTTAGAAAATTGGCCCACTTTATTAGCATATATGCTGTATTGTATGATTGTGTCCTCACACAATATGATTGTAATCACTTTCATTACACAGAGAAGTATCTACAATGTATGCAGCCTTTTGACAGCTACTTTAAAATATATTTCAAATACCCCAAATCATTAAACTGCATTCTGCATTAATTGCTGGTTTTAGGATGTAAAGAAACTATATAATTTCCCATACTCTTACACTTCAAGTTTGTTTCCACGCTAAATAATGTAGCTCGAGTATTTACAAAAAGCCTATAAACATTGTAAACAGTTTACTCAAGGCTGTGTGCTTGTATGTCAATATTGCCTAAGTATACAATGAGAACATTGGCTATCCTTTACAATTATGGAGCAATCAAGCACCACTAAAAGCAAATTCAATCAGGTCTGCAAATATGGCTCATGAAGAGTTTGAGACAGAATGTTATTCTAACATCACTACCTTTGATTCCTGATGGTGATGAAACAAACAATGAAACAAAAATGAAAGGAAATGAGGGAACCATACATAACTTAAAGGTTTACAAAATATACAAGATTTATAATACAGCACCCATTGTGAGAAACATTTTCTTTAACAGTCTGTTGGGTGTAGTGTTTGTTGCATTTCTTCACTCAGTGGAAGCCTTTTAATAACACAATCCACTGCATGCCTGACATCCAAAAATGCTCATTGGAATAGGTTGTTAGCTTATTACCATCCACAAAATTACGTTTGTAAAATGCAGACCATGGGCAGAGGGGCTTAAAATTACATGTTGTAATACTTAAGGCAATTTGCTTCATACATGATGTGTCACGTGATGAAACCACATACTAGGCTTCTAACTGATCCATTTTGTAAGGCTGTGATATGGATTCTTAATATCCTTTCCTTTTAATCTTTTTTTGGGACTAAATGGTAAATGCTTATCTAGTAATCATTGGTTTAACCAATGTTGGTGGCATATTAACATATTATAAGTGAATGTGTTCTGTTACAAACACTATAATGAAACACTCAATCCTTTTTTTAATTCTTCCCTTTTTTGTGAAGAATTCCCAAGCCTTCTTGATCAAGATAGACATCATCTGGATAAGCAAGCTTTAATTTATAGGCTACTGGCATTCCAAGAGCTTGATTCACATTGTCATATGGAATTATTTGGTATTCTGTATGAAACACAATTTCTTGCATGTTTTTTTCCAGACAACCAGCCACTGGGCAATTATTGTCAGAATCTTAAAAGGATTTCTCAATGATTGCTTGTTAGGAAAATGAAATTTCTCTCTTCATCACTTTCTCCTTCCTTCTCTTTTGGGAGGGATGAATCCCTGTGCTCTTACAAGAAGGTATGTGCGCATATACTATATAGATAGATTTCTCCTTTTCTTTCAGGAGTGACAGCAACATCATTTAGCAGGGAATCAGGGAGCTAGTCTCATCGAGAGAACAGTGGAATGAGGGTTTAATGCAAAGAATGGGCTCTTGAGAAAACAGATCTGACATCAGAATGAGGGGCTTGTCAGTATGACAGCAGGCAAAAAAGATCTAGTAACAAGGGTGGTGGAAGGTATGAAAGTGGATGGGCATAAATAAAATAAAGGGAGGTAAAAGAAACAAGAGAATGGGAGGTGCTGAAAACAACGATGACTATGGTGAGAAAATCAGGACCAAAAATTGTTGAGGGAATGAATAATGGGAAATACTTCCATCTATAGAAGGTGTGAGTCTGAATGTTTTTTCCCTTAAAAGGCATGAATTAATCTATTTAGTTAGTAAAATATCTTGTGCTGCAATAAAAATATTAGTAAATATTAGTTAGTAAAATATCTTATTGTGCAATTTCAAGCAGAAAATGCTGTTTCTTTTAATTGTACTATAAAACATGCCACACTATGACTCCCGGTTTTCAGAGTCAGCCTCAAAGGCCCTGACTCTATTAGGGTTCAGATTAAGTTAAGAAACTATGTTTGAATATGGGCCCCAAATAGACCAGTCAAATTGCATTAGAAACTTCTCTATGTGAACAAGTCATGATGTTCTAGAATTGGAAGGAACCACACTATAAAACACAGGACTGCTAGACTAATATATTCAACCTGTTGTACCAGAGAGAGATGGAGGCTAAAATACATGAAATATAGTTCTAACATGGTTTGTCTTGATCCACATGGATCGGCCAAACTGTACCAGAGGAAATTTATCTCGAACTGCATTTAAATCACATTTAAACCGGAATCTTAAACTGAGTTTGAAAGGTAGGAGAGTAGACAGGGCCTAAGCATAAACAATAATTGTTTTTGTGGGCCTGATTTGTAAAGGTATTTAAGTGCCTGAAGATGTATCTAGTGGGATTTTCATAACCCCCTAGGTGCCTAACTTCCATTTAAATCAATGGGAAACATTAACTACATTAGAACTACATTGAAATCAATGGGAATTAGGCACCAATGTGCTAATGAAAATCTCACTAGTCACCAATTTGCATTTTTAAGGAAAATAAATGCCTTTAATGTAAAATAAATATCTTTAAATACCTATATTTCTGCCACAGATGGCATATAGGCTACCAAAAATTGCTGGGGGTGGAGGGGATGCGGGGAGTTGCTTGCTTGTCTGAGGTATTTTTGTTTCCACTTGTGATGCAGGCACTTCTTCCATCTGAACTAGGAAAAGACCATAAGTACATTTCACTTGATATAGGTCATTGAACACCCATCAGTGATAACAACTTTCAGTCACTATTTATCTTGACTGAATGAAGACCAATGATGTAACAAATAGAGGTTCTGTGTTCTATGACTTCTCTTCTGAAATATTAAGACGATTCTGCTTCTTTCAAATGCTTTGGGCCAGATCTCCTCTAGTAGAAACTGGTAGGTGATTTTCATTGAGATATATGTATTTGAACCTTCTGAGAATCTGACCCCTGACTCTTGTGAGTTTAAGTATTCAGGTAACATTAACAACCCTCTTTGCACTGAATATCACTGTCGTTCAGTGTATTCTTTGGGAGAGGGGAGATGACAGAAATATAACATTGTGGACAACTCTATTTCATGAGTTATTAAAATGCAAACATAGCAAATTAATGTCCTTTTTATATATGTGTATCAGTCTCAGCTACTGTATTTCTTTGATGGACAGTCCAAGATTAAGAAAAGCTCATCTTTGTTTGCATGTGTTATTTTTAATGAACTGGTGCAGGATATAAAAACCTTCTTGCATCTGGCACTAAAGACACTTATGCCAAACTGAAGCGCTAGTGTTATGGTTCTTTTACTTGAAAGTTGCTGATTTCATACCTGATTAACCGTGTTCTAAATGTTTGCCTACAGCACTAGCATATGAGCTCACATAAAAGATTCCTATCCCACAGACAAGCCACCTTTTACTTTTACTTTGGAAACCGTGGTAATATTTGTCACTTTATCCCTTCAATAGGATATGGAACCCAGGTTTTCTGTGGGGAATGAGAGGATTATGCAGCCTGACAATAACAAAGTATATTTTTAGCACCCATGATAGGTAGCTAGTATTTCTAAAAATCCTTAGTCACAATTTCTTGAGCAGATATCTTGGAAATAACCCTGTGGTGATAACTCCAGATATTTTTTCTTGCCTGATGGGCAAACTGTGCTGTGCAGTGTGTGAGCTACATGCCTTTTAACTGTCCCTATAATGTTACTCTAGTAGCAATATAGTAAATTGCTAGAGTAAATTGTTATAATAACTTTCCACGCCAGTGGCACACTGCAATAAGCTACTTGGAAAGTTACACACTGCACTGTGGAGAGTTCTCTGTCTGAAGGAAAAGAATGATGTGAGCTGACAATCCAGAAACAGCTGACGATCATACAACAGCCCAAGTTGCAATAGCCCTGAGCAAAAAAAAAGATGAGAAAATATTCACAAGTGAGAGAGATCATATCACTTCCACTGTTTCTTCCACTTCTTCCCCCAGCCTAAGAAATCCTGAGTCCAGCAAGTCCAGCCTAATCTCAGATGGGTAACTGGAACAGTAGGTCCAATGATACAGAAGTATGTGTCATCCATGTTTTGGAGACAATGCAGCATCACTATCTCCCTTGATATCTTTACTTACATGTTGAACTGGAGAAACAACAGAACAGAGCTCTCAAAACCCCCACAACAGAGACAGTCGTAGGCAGATGAAACGTGTAGCCTCTGAAGAGAAAAGCGAATGAAGCTACCTAAGAGTGAATTCATATATATTCCTATCAGGGTCAGCAGCTGCATCAGCAGCACCTCGTGGTCAACAGCATCCAACTCAGTTGAGCAATTTAAAAGAATCATCATGGGTGTCTGCTTCTTGCCCTTTGCCAAAAGCTGATCAGTGGAATTAGTGCTTTCCCATATCACACCTAGATGGGTGAAGAATTGAAGATGTTTAAGGACTTCAGGCATTGGCAGAATTTCATCAGTTAACTACTCTGTGACCTGCACCTGGATGTGTTACATCACCAGAAGGTCATGCCTTTTAAAAATGGGCTTTTCTATGGTATTCATCACCATGGTATTTAGCACGCCACATATATTACTGAATTTAATCTCACAACACTTTTGTCAAGTAGGTAAATATTATAATCCCTTTATTTTCCTGACACGAGCAAGCCTCTTACTGTTAGAAGCATGTGGCTGGGGAACTCTAGAAAGATTAGAAAGTGTTCTTCAAAAGCAGAGGCTACCATCATGCTGTCTTTTTACCTACTTTTCTTCAAAAGATTCGAAGTGATCTAAGTCCAAATTGCATTTTGAAATGGGATGTACAGGCAGTAAGGATAAAATCCTGGCCTCAGTAAAGTTGATGGGAATTTTGCCATTGACTTTAATGGGGCAGAGATTTCACTCTAAGGACCTAAATCTCATTTACTTTGAATGAGATCCGAGTATGTACATGCCTATGTTGCTTTTGCAAACAAGACAAACTCCTAAGTCACTTAACACATTAAAGGCAATCAGTTCCTGTGGCATTGAACAGGAATGCGCATAACTTTATCATTGTTATTATTGTTACTGGTATAGCGTTATTACAGTTAGGCACCCCGCCTAGATTTTTATATCTGATTAGGCCTCATTTGGAGTATTGTGTTCAATTCTGGGCACCACATTTCAGGAAAGATGTGAGAAATTGGAGAATGTCCAGAGATGAGCAACAAAAATGATTGGGTTGGAAAACATGACCTATGAGGGAATACTGAAAGAACTGGTTTGTTTAGTTTATAAAAGAGGAGACTGAGAGGGGACATGATAGCAGTTTTCAGCATCTAAAAAAGTGTTGCCTAGGGAGGTTGTGGAATCTCCATCACTGGAGATATTTAAGAGCAGGTTAGATAGACATTTATCAGGGATGATCTAGATGGTGTTTGATCCTGCCAGGAGGACAGGGGACTAGACCTCTTGAGGTCCCTTCCAGTTCTACGATTCTATAAAACTTCCTAAAATGACACCATTTAACATTTCTGCCAAAAGTATTTCCAAAACTACCCTGAAAAAAGGTCCAGTACTTTGAAACAATCTTGGGTTAGGCTAGTGTTGTCTGTCAGTAGGGTGTCAAATCCTATGCTGATACAATGATGACCAGAGAAAAGTGCTATATTTTCTTTTAGATCTTGCCTTGCAGGAAATGACAGACATGACTATGAAGCAGATATACCTAAGTCCCAGTAGACTCACAGAAGTCCAGACTGCAGTGAATTCCACATTCCACTGGTCCCTTATATGATGCATTTAGTGTGAGAGTTTCCATATTTGATTTTATGACACTGTTAAATAGAAAATAAAATAACATGTTGATTTATTTATAATGAATAGCACTGGCAAAGTACATATTAGTAGCTGCTGCCTTTTAAAAATCCTTTTATTTTTGTCTGTTGTGCTGTCTGTAATCAGCATAGTGGAAAGTAACTCAATGAAATCTCTGCTTCAGAAAAGGATGCGGTAAAGCCTTTTACAAAGTGTAAGAACTTGCAGTTGGTATAGCTTTTAAAAAAGGGTTTTAGAGTTTTGGTAGAGGATAACTGCCCAGATGTGTTAGAGAGATATAACATTTTCAAGAGAATGTCTTTTCACGTAGCTCATCCTGCTATTTAAGTACATGACATACCAAAATTATACATGACATATCACTGTTGCTGCCTTAGATTGGAATCCATAACGCTAGTATGTTTGCAGCAGCAATCTGGCCTGGTACATTTTCTGCATGAAAAAGAGGTTTGCTCTGATTTGTTTTTATTCAGTTTCCATTTATATCCATCATTCTGTAAAGTATGTTAGAAAGTTCTGTGTTAGCATTCTTTGTGATATTTAAAGATTTTATACTTGTCAGTTTTAATCTTTTTCATTTCTTTTCTTTTATTCTATGAAGATTGGGTTATTTTTTTCTTTCCATTTTTTCCTTTCTAATCAAAAGATTTGTAAACTTGCAGTCTCACAGTGTTCTGAGAGCATGTCTAGACTTGCTTTTTCTTTCGAAAGAAGATATGCAAATTCAGTGCAAATTTGCATATCTTCTTCTGATCGCTTTTTCAAAAGAGGTTCGTTCAAAAAAGCTATTTCAGAGGAAATACTCCAAAATAGCTTATTCTGAAATAGAGTGTCTACACAGAAAATGCCTATAGAAATAGCGCTGAGTTATTTTGAAATAGAGTGTCCATGCTCATTGGATGCTGAATTGCATTTAAGGACACCCAGAAGCACTTCAGGCAGGGCATCAGGACAGCACTCTCTACCTGGAGCTGCTGCCTGAGCCTACTGGAGGCTTGAGCTTAAAGCTGAGGCTTGAGCCTGTACAGCCATGTCTCAGGCTCTTCTCTTTGCCTGTATCATGGAGGGACAGCAAAGCCTTTTATTTGCCTGCTGTGGTTGCCCTTGCGGACACCTCAGCTCTCTAGACATGGAGCTGGACCTGCCTCCCAGCAGCCGACAGCTGTAATATGTTTTGGTGCACCTCCCACTGCAGTTTCTGAAGGCTGCCTTCCAGGTTCTGCAGGAACAGGACCCCCAGTTCATTGTGCGGCAATTCCTTTCTGCTCTCCGGGTGCTACTCATGCATCTCAACCCTTCCCAACCTCCCCTGCACATTGTGCACTGGTGCTTCTGGCAACTGGACACCAGCACTGACTGGTGGGACCAGATCGTCCTGGAGTGGTGGGATGACCAGCGGTGGCTCCAGAATTTCCACATTCAGAAGGCCACCTTTTTGGAGCTGTGTGAATGCCTCACCCTTGCCCTCAGGCAATGGGACATCCACATGACTCCTGCCATCCCTCTCTGGAAGTGGGTTGCCATTGCTATCTGGAAGCTTGACATGCTGGACAGCTACCAATTCATCGGGAACCAGTTCAGTGAGGAGAGATCGACTGTTAGGGTCGTGGTCATGCAGGTATGGCGCTCTCATGCAATTGTCTTAGGAGGGGGGTGAACTGAACTGCTGGAGTGCGGTTCCCAAGCAAAGCGGGGGGTGGTTGTGGGGAAAGCCCCCTCCCTGGGAAGATTTCTAGTCCCACCTTCACAAAGCCCTGACGGAGGATGGGGCAAGTCAGGGTTGCTTCTGGTGTGTGTGTGTGTGTGTGTGGGAGGCTCAGGGGCCTTCTGTGGGCCCTCACAACCCCGTGATTCTCTGTTTGTTTGTCTCCGACAGGTGGTGAGGGCCATCAACGCCATCCTGCTGTGAAGAATCATCAACCTGGGTGACGTGGACCCCATTATCGCCGGCTTTGGTGCCATTGGCTTCCCCAACTGTGGGGGGACAGCACCCACATCCCCATCCAAACCTCCAACCACTGCCATCTGAGTACATTAACCAGAAGGGGTACTTTTTGGTGGTCCTGCAGGCCAGTCCTCATCGACCACTGTGGCTAGTTCACCGACATCTACATTGGGTGGTCACGGAAGGCAGATGGGATACTTGTCTTCCAGAACTTCTGCCTGTCCTGGAAGCTGTACGCTGGCACCTTTTTCCCTGACCACACCATCAGGGTCAGGACTGTGGACATGTAGGTCTGTCTGTATTGTAGGGGACACAGTCTACCCTCTGCTCCCCTGGCTCATGAAGCCCTACACTGGACATCTTGACCATGGGGAGAGGACTTGTATCCCTACCACTGGAGGAGAGGGGGACAGAGTGTTGGGGGGAGGTATATGTGAGCAGCAGTTGATCCTCTGCCTCATCGTGTTGCTCCCAAGAGTTGATGCTACCCCAAGAGAGTGGGCATGACCATGTGCGGCACTCCTGAGTGTGTGTGTGTGGAGGGGGCTGACTCCATGTCCCCAGCCTCCTTCTAGTGGTGGCTTGTGGAGGGAAGGTCTCCCACTCTGGTGTTGGGAGTAAGGCAGGCTGTCCAGACAACCTGTAAGCAAGAGCACAAGAGTCCTCTGTCACAGACTTCTGGGGCGGTGTGCCCCAGATTGGTGCTCCATGTGCACAGGTTTCTGCACCAACCCCAGGCTGAGAAGGCCATGCGAAGAGTATACAGCAGCCCCTCACTGCCTGACACTCACCTGATGAGTCTTCCTCAGCATCAGACAATGCCTGATAGACATCCATGGTGGAGTGAGGGGGCGGGGGAGGGACTGACTCCAGGGTAAGCATCACCTTCTGGCTGGTGAGCATCATCACACTGGTAGCCTTATTCAGCTCCTCCTCCTCCCCATCTCTGCCCCCTGGGAGGGCAATGACAGGCACCCCCATCCTTGTGTCCACAACTGGGGGACGGGGAAGGGGGAAGGGGGAGGGACTGACCTGACCCCTAGGATGTGATGGAGCTCATTATAGGGTAGGATAAGGGCAGGTTCGGGATGCCACCCTGGAGTGGGAGCTGCACTCGCCTGAGCTCCATCACCTTCATGTGCACCTGCTCCTGGGTATGCATGTGGCCCTTGGTGCCCAGGCTCTCAGCCATCTGGCCATAGCTGTCAGCATTCCTGCATCTGGTGCAGAGATCATGGAGGTCTGTCTCCTTGCCCCAGACCTCATTGAGGGCCAGACCAGAAAGGTGCGCATCTCTTTCATGCGCTGGCAGGGTCCTAGCTGCCTGTTTGTCTGCTTCCATGGAGGGCTTGGACAGAGCACGGGGGTGGCTCATGGTCACAGGAACAGTTCATGGTTACAGGAACAGCGCACAGGCTGCTGCGTTGTAGTTCAGGGCTGCCCTGGCCTGCCATGTACCACAAGCTCTTTCATAGACTCATAGATTCATAGATTTTAAGGTCAGAAGGGACCATTATGATCATCTAGTCTGACCCCCTGCACAACGCAGGCCACAGAATCTCACCCACCCACTCCTGGAATAATCCTCTCACCTATATCTCAGATATTGAAGTCCTCAAATGATGGTTTGAAGACCCCAAGATGCAAAGAATCCTCCAGCAAGTGATCTGTGCCCCATGCTACAGAGGAAGGCGAAAAACCTCCAGGGCCTCAGCCAATCTACCCTGTAGGAAAATTCCTTCCTGACCCCAAATATGGCGATCAGCTGAACCCTGAGCATGTGGGCAAGACTCACCAGCCAGAAACCCAGGAAAAAGTTCTCTGTAGTAACTCCTATCATCCCACCATTGGCCTATTTACCACCAATAATGAAAGGTCAATTAGTTGCCAAGATCATGTTATCCCATCAAACCATCCCTTTCATAAACCCATCTAGCTTAATCTTGAAGCCAGATAGGTCTTTTGCCCCCACTACTTCCCTTGGAAGGCTGTTCCAGAACTTCACTCCTCCAATGGTTAGAAACCTTCGTCTAATTTTGAGTCTAAACTTCTTGATAGCCAGTTTATATCCATTTGTTCTTGCATCCATATTGATATTGAGCTTAAATAATTCCTCTCCCTCCCTGGCATTTATCCCTCTAATACAGTGGTCCCCAACGCGGTGCCCACGGGCGCCATGGTGCCCGCTGGGGCATATATGTGCGCCCGCCAAGTGATCGGGGCCGGCCCTGCCCCGGGTGCGCGGCTGCATGCATGGTGCCAGCCCTGGGCACATGGCGCATGGGTGGCCCCACCCCCGGGCGTGCAGCACATGCGCAGCCCCGCCCCCCGGGCTCCCAGCAGCCCCAAGAGGTTGGGGACCACTGCTCTAATATATTTAAAGAGAGCAATCATGTCTCCCCTCAGCCTTCTTTTGGTTAAGGTAAACAAGCCAAGCTCCTTGAGTCTCCTTTCATAAGACAGGTTTTCCATTCCTCGAATCATCCTAGTGGCCCTTCTTTGTACCTGTTCCAGTTTGAATTCATCCTTCTTAAACATGGGAGACCAGAACTGTACACAGTATTCCAAATGAGGTCTCACCAATGCCTTGTATAACGGCACTAACACCTCCTTATCTCTACTGGAAATACCTCGCCTAATGCATCCCAAGACCGTATTAGCCTTTTTCACGGTCATGTCACATTGGCAGCTCATAGTCATCCTGTGATCAATGAGGACTCCGAGGTCCTTCTCCTCTTCCGTCACTTCCAGCTGATGTGTCCCCAGCTTATAACTAAAATTCTTGTTATTAATCCCTAAGTGCATAACCTTACACTTCTCACTATTAAATTTCATCCTATTACTATTACTACAATTTACAAGATCATCCAGATCTTCCTGTATGATATCCCGATCCTTTACTGAATTGGCAATACCTCCCAACTTTGTGTCATCTGCAGACTTTATTAGCACACTCCCACTTATGGTGCCGAGGTCAGTAATAAAAATATTAAATAAGATTGGTCCCAAAACTGATCCCTGAGGAACTCCGCTAGTAACCTCCCTCCAACCTGACAGTTCAGCTTTCAGTATGACCCGCTGAAGTCTCCCCTTTAACCAGTTCCTTATCCACCTCTCAGTTTTCATATTGATCCCCATCTTTTCCAATTTAACCAATAATTCCCCATGAGGTACTGTATCAAATGCCTTACTGAAATCGAGGTAGATTAGATCCACTGCATTTCCTTTATCTAAAAAATCTGTTACTTTCTCAAAGAAGGAGATCAGGTTGGTTTGGCACGATCTACCTTTTGTAAAACCATGTTGTAATTTGTCCCAATTGCCATTAACCTCAATGTCGCAAACTACTTTCTCCTTCAAATTTTTTTCCAAGACCTTGCATACTACAGATGTCAAACTAACAGGCCTGTAGTTACCTGGGTCACTTTTTTTCCATTTCTTAAAAATAGGAACTATATTAGCAATTCTCCAGTCAAATGGTACAACCCCTGAGTTTAGAGATTCATTAAAAATTTTTGCTAATGGACTTGCAATTTCATGTGCCAGTTCCTTTAATATTCTTGGATGAAGATTATCTAGGCCCCCGATTTACTCCCATTAAGCTGTTCGAATTTGGTTTTTACCTCAGATATGGTAATATCTACCTGAATATCCTTATTCCCATTTGTTATGTTGCCATTATCCCTAAGCTCCTCATTAGCCTCATTAAAGGCTGAAGCAAAGTATTTGTTTAAATATTGGGCCATGCCTAGATTATCCTTAACCTCCACTCCATCCTCAGTGATTAGCAGTCCCACTTCTTCATTTTTTGTTTTTTTTCTATTTATATGGCTATAAAACCTTTTACTATTGGTTTTAATTCCCTTTGCAAGGTCCAACTCTACATGACTTTTAGCCTGTCTCACTTTGACCCTACATGCTCTAACCTCAATAAGGTAGCTTTCTTTGCTGGTCCCTCCCAACTTCCACTCCTTATATGCTTTCTGCTTTTTCTTAATCACCTCTCTGAGATGCTTGCTCATCCAGCTTGGTCTAAAACACCTGCCTATAAATTTTTTCTTCTTTCTTGGGATACAGGCTTCTGATAGCTTCTGCAACTTTAACTTAAAATAATCCCAGGCCTCCTCCGCCTTTAGATCCATAAATTCTTTCGTCCAATCCACTTCCCTAACTAATTTCCTTAATTTATTAAAGTTAGCCCTTTTGAAATCAAAAACCCTAGTCTCAGATTTATTTTTGTTTATCCTTCCATTTAGTTTGAACTGCATTAGCTCATGATCACTTGAGCCAAGGTTGTCCCCTACAACCATTTCATCTATGAGGTCCTCACTACTCACCAAAACCAAATCTAAAATGGCATCCCCCCTTGTTGGTTCAGCAACTACTTGATGAAGGAATTCATCAGCTATCGCATCTAGGAAAATCTGAGCCCTATTATTATTACTAGCACTTGTTCTCCAGTCTATATCTGGAAAGTTGAAGTCTCCCATGATTACGTAGTTTCCATTAGTATTTACTTCATTAAAAACATTAAAGAGGTCTCTATCCATATCCAAATTAGATCCCGGTGGTCTATAGCACACCCCAAGCACTATCCCAGGGGAGGATCTAATAGTTTTCTTCCCCAATGTGATTTTTGCCCAGACAGACTTTGTCTTCTCCATTCCATCATTTTTTATTTCTTTACAATCTACCTCATAATTAATATACAATGCTACTCCACCACCTTTACCTTTATTTCTGTCTTTCCTAAACAGCACATACCCTTTAATACCTGTACTCCAATCATGCCCAGTATTCCACCATGTTTCTGTTATTCCTATAATATCTGGTTCCACTTCCTGGACCAGTAGCTCTAGTTCCTCCATTTTGTTACCTAGGCTCCTCGCACTGGTGTACAAACATCTTAATTTTTGCTGTTTGGCCTCACTCACATTCTTTACCCAATTTGGCATGGACATTGTACCTCCAATATGACCTATTAGACTATTATCCACTATACCCCTCCTCCTTATGTCCATTCTCCTACCCCCGACTATATCCTTTCTTACTTCGTTTTCCTCCCTCTCAATGCTAAAATCTGGCGTAGAGATTACCTGGACATCTCCCAACCGTCTCCCCCATATTCCTAGTTTAAAGCTCTCTTAATCAGTTGTGCCAGCCTCCATCCTAGAAGTCTATTTCCCTCCCTACTTAGATGAAGTCCATCCCGAGAGAACAGTCCTCTGTCCGTGAATGCCTCCCAGTGGCCATACATCCCAAAGCCCTCCTTATAGCACCACTGCCTGAGCCATCTATTGAGCATCATAATCCTATCACACCTTAGTTGCCTTTCTCTAGGAACAGGCAGAATCCCACTGAAGATCACCTGAGCCTCGATTTCCTTAAGCTTCTTCCCCAGCCTGACATAGTCTCCCTTGATTCGTTCCAGCAAGAATCTAGCTGTATCATTTGTTCCTACATGAAGGATGATCAATGGATTCTTTCCCGCTCCCGTTAGGATCCTCTTCAACCTCAGTTCCACATCCCGTATATTAGCACCTGGCAGACAGGACACCCTTCTGTTCTCTGGATCAGCTCTGGTTATAGGCCTGTCTATTCTTCTCAATAAGGAGTCCCCAATCACGTAGACCTGCCTTTTCCTGGTGACAGTGCGATTCTCTGGTCTATCTCTTGTTTCTTCTGGCTGCAAGTCCTTTCCATTCCTATTTTCCCTTGTAATCCTCTTCAACCCATCCTGTATCCTCCTGGTGCTCATTATTGGTGTTGTCTCCATCGTCTCTTCCCCTTTATCTATGGGACTAACCACTCTTCTCTTCTTCCTTGCCCTTCCACCTTCAGTGGCCACCTGTTGTACCCCTTCTTCCTTCTCCAACTCCGCATACCTGTTCTTGAATTCTGTTTCTCCTACACTGGTCCATCTTTTCCTCTGCCTGGTTCTCTTAGTCACATGCTTCCACTGTCCATTTTCTTCACCTAGCAGTCCCCCCTCAGAGACCTTTGATCCTGCTTCCATCTGCATGTCTAAGCTTTCCCCTTTAGCCACCTCATGCCTTTGCTCCATCATCTGCTCGAACCCCCTTCAAAACTCGACCAAAGTTTCCACCTGCATCTCCAGTCCTCGGATCTTTTCTTCCATCAGCTCTATCAGGCGGCACTTCATGCAAACAAAACTCCTTTCAGGTACCCCCTCCAGGATCATGTACATACTGCAGCTACCACATCCAATCATCCTCCTTGTGTGCTCTACTACTTGGACCATGGCCACTGCTGTCTCTGTGTTTATCAGCCTTCTCACCTAAATCCTGTTAGTCTGGCAAACACAAAAAACAAACCAAAACACCCCCCCGGCAAAAACAAACCCCAAAAGAGTCCCACAGTCCAAACTCCCCTTACAAACTCCCACTCAAGCTCCCCTGTTTACAGCTGTTTGCTGGCTCCTGTGCTGCAGCAGCTGTCTGTGCTGCTGCCTCACTGGGTGGCTACCTTTATAGGACCCCTAATCAGCAAAGCCCCGCCCCCTAATCAGGGCTCAGCTTCTCTTGTAGCACACTGCCCCAACAAGCCTCTACACATACAAACAATACAAATACAAAACCAAATACAAACTTCTCCTCCAACAGAACTCCCACTCAAACTCCCCTGTTTACAGCTCTGTTTGCTGGCTCCTGTGTCGCAGCAGCTGTCTTTCCCCTGAGGCTGTACCTTTAAAGCCTGAAGGGGAAGGAGTACTATAGAGTTCTGGTGAGCGTGGACAGTGGGGCCAGCAGGGCACCTGTGGGAAGGGCTGGAGGCCAATTATTTCAAAATAATTCCGGCTGCCCTGTCTACATACACCCTATTCCGAAATCGCTATTTTGAAATAGGCATTATTCCTTATGAAATTAGGGTTACAGATGTTATGCTTATAAGAAGCACACAGGATCTTTTTCAGGGGGATAAGGCAACACGCTGGATTTATTGATATTATAACAAAGTAGCATATGCATTTACACACACTCACAGACCCCGAAATAAGCTGCCTGTTATTTCAAAATTATTTTGAAAGAGTGGGCCTGCTGTGTAGATGCTCATGTAGTTATTTCAAATAATGCTAGTTATTTCGAAATAACATGGCTACATAGACATGACCAAACTGTTTTAGTCAGTGATTTTCAGCCTGCCATCCACAGACCCGTAGGGGTCACAAACTGGGTCCAAACTGGGTTGTTTAGGGGTCAGCAAATGAAAAAAAGTTGAAAATCACAGGTTTAAGACACAGCTCATTAAATATTATTTGACTGGAATATATTGTTATTTGTCTAACATTTGTTTGTCTCAATATAGCCCCACAATTGGTTTGTTATTCACCCTGTGCCAGCCACAATTTTTGTTGTTGTGGCCAATCTCACTCATTGTCATTGATTTCAGTGGGAAGATGTTCAAATACTATGTGTCTGAGTGATCATGCTGGCTGGTAGCAGCTTTGAAAAGATTATGAGTCCATCCACATTTCCTAAATAATAAAAATGCTTCCTTTAGCTTAAGTAATAAAGGCCAAAGGCTGCATCCACTATCTATCTATCTATCTATCTATCTATCTATCTATCTATCTATCATTCTGTGCATATATGTGCAGTCCTGACTGTGCATATATATGCAAAAAAACAACAAATGGTCTGGTAGCACTTTATAGACTAACAAAACATGTAGATGGTATCATGAGCTTTCGTGGGCACAGCCCACTTCTTCAGATGACCAGAGTTAACGGAAGAAGTGGGCTGTACCCATGAAAGCTCATGATGCCATCTACATGTTTTGTTAGTTTATAAAGTGTTACCAGACCATTTGTTGTTTTTTCTGTACCAGACTAACTCGGCTACCCCCTGAAGCTTCATATATATGCAGTTTGTTATGGACATGTGACAATCTCTCTGATTCTATACTAAGATGGCAATTGATCCCCTACTCTGAATGCAGACACCTTATCTCTGAAATAAAATCAATTTGTAAATGATGCAATAGGCAACTACCCTGTCCCATAGCAACCTTAATTCTTTCTTTGAAAATGGAGGGTTTTGTTTCATACAATAATGTATTACATGTGTCATTTCTGAATGGGATCTTCTTGAGAATCAATAAAGTGTCAGCAAGTTACAAATTAATAGCCCCATGCCCCATTCATACATGATGGAACTCACAATAATGTCAATAGAAGCTATGCATGGCTATTGAGGATGACACACTAGAGCTGGCTGGAAAACAACAATTCCATTTTTGAGTTTCACACCTCGTATTTATTCTTCATTTAGACTAAAAATTAGACCTTTTTGGTTTTTTTTCACAAAAACCCCCACAAGAGACATAATAATCTAACCCATAATAGTGAATGGCCTAATGGTTAGGGCACCCATATAGGCTGTGTGTAACTGAAGTACAGGTTCTTGATCTGCTTCCTCGTGTGAATGCCCTGAGCATAATACTAGTGAGTCCTGTACTTGTTGAATATTTCATTTATATGAAGTGGAACAGTTCCAGTAGGAAAGATTGACAACATAGCCCAGTGGGCAGAGCACTTTGCTAGCATGTGGGAGACCCAGCTTCAAGTTCTTATTCTATGTGTGGTGAGGAAGAGACTTGAACCTAGATCTCCAATCCCATGTGCATGCTTCAACACTAGCTTATTAGATTTTGGGTGTCTACCTGCTCTTGTTTTGACCAAAAATTCAACCTAGACCTGAGAAACCATTGAAACCTAGCGCTAAACAAGAAGACCCTGAGTAGAAACAGGTGTCACACCACTGGGTACAGTTGTCACACCACTGGGTACAAAATAACAAGTCGTTCAAGTGTTCTTAACTGCTTGGTTGCTTTATTTCCTTAAGTCCACTGACTGATGCCAGATTGCCATGGCATGCAAAAGTATGCTTTCTGTAAGTGTGACACTTACAGAATATAATCAATGCTCTTCCAACAATGAACAAATTCTTTTAAGCTGACTAAACATTTACAGGAAAGTGTTGTGATAGTTTTCGGTAAAATTAAAACACTGAGTTATTTTATGATTTCTACTCCAATTATACGGACTTTGCTTTTCTTAAAATTGAAGTGGGATTCTTGTGAAATTTTTATGGCATCTGCATGAACACCAAGAGGGTTCATCCTGATTAATGTCATTACAACAAATGCTAAAAGGATTTATAAGGATTTGCTACTTGTTGCAAGGTGTTGGTGCTCTTGAGGCCTTGGCATTGGAGTACTCTAGGGTGGCCTCATCTTGTCAGATCTTTTGGATTAAAGACATTAAATAAAAACATCTGTAAACTGCTACAAGATTTACATTCCTCTTCTCTGCTGTAAATGACATTGCCAACTCTGTTGCACTTCTGGGGCCCATTTAATTTAGCAGTTGCTTCAGAAAGCACTTCATAAGAACAATTATTGAATTAATTGTGGTATTTCCAGATGAGTGTTCATTTATAACATCCTCACCACCTGTAACTCTTCTCCCAGTTGCCTTATAGAGGAAAAACTGGATAATTTTAGAGCTTATACATATATTGTTATAGTAAAAACCCTGGTAGGTCTAATGCTCTGGTCTCATTCTGCATCACCCTGTGGACCTATCAAACCTGAAGTTCTTTGCCTGTTGATTTGTTCCTACCCCGGCTGTTCCTCATGACCGGGAACAGCTTATATTGTATACCAAAATTCACATCTCTCTCTGACATGATATGGTTTTGCTATTGCCTCACTTTTACCATGAATTCACAGAAGAATGCGAAATCACGGAACCCTCACTTTACAGAATGCTAAAGTAATTAACTCCATATGGTTCGGCTATGTCATTTAGTCATAGCCCTTTATTGGGGATGGAACAAAGCTTCACCATCATAGGCAGGGGAACCAAAAGACACACCGGGTCACGGGGGCAAGGTATGTGTGTGTTGGCAGGGAGGCTGGCTCTGTGCTTCTGGAAGGGGCATGGCCTCAAGCAGAAAGAGCAGGGATGGGGACAGCCAGCCCTCAGTGTCCCCTGGAGTATGCCACATTGCCCCGCTTCCCAGCCCTTAGAGACACCCAAAACATGCTTCACAGAACTCCAACAGTGCCTGAGAACCCTGGGCCCTTTAGAATCACTCCACCCCGGGGCAACTACCCCATTGGCCCACAGAAGGCCTGAACACAGGGAAAGCACCATCTGGGAATCATTCTGAGTTACAGAGACACAATAGCTTTCAGCGTTCACCAAGTTTGCTATGGAGATAGTGATCTGCCACTCTCTTTTAACAAGTGCAGCATATTCACTGATGTGTGCAGCAGAGAGATGGGGGTGGGGCTGTTGCAGAGACATGCGCTGAAACAGAATCATGGTCCATCCTCCTTCCCTGGCTGCCCCTCACTGTCTTTTTTTTTTTTGGATGGGAACTTGGTGGAAGTCTGTGTACTCCATAAGTGCAACTGCTACAATTCTGGCTGACCTATTCACTGGTCATGCTGATCACCCTTTTCCCCACTGTGTATAGTGAGAGGACACATTTCAACTCATGTTTTGTGCTTCGTTACCTGCATTCCTTTCCTTAGTCAATCATTTCAGGTCTTTGTCCCGTAATATGTCACACATTTAGGCACTGACAGATCGACAGGTAGAATTCTGCTGAGTAGGATATGTGTCAAATGCAATTTACATTGCTCACTGGTATTGTTGAGAGGCTTGGAGTAAAGAGATTAAGTTAAGCAAGGGAAATTTAGGTTGACTATCGGGAAATTTCCTAATGATGAAACTTCTTAGACAAAAGTGTAGCCACAGGTAGATCTTGCTGGGTGACAGCCCACCTACGTTGCACCAAGGGCCACTCAGATCTGTGTGAATGCAGGAGGCAAGGCTTTTGTGGTGGTGGGTCAGGAACTCCTGGATGGAGCATGGGCTGCCTGAAGAATGCTCTGGGCAGATGAGAACAGAGTGGAGCTCCACAGCTGAGGCAGCCCTGCAACTTTTCTGTTCAGCACTGGGCCCCTCAAGGTATTGAGGGGCCAGCATTAACTGTTTGGGTATAGGAAGGAGGTTCAGCATTAACCAACAGAAGGTGTGAACTCCACAGTAATAGATTTTGTAGGGGAGCAGGGGAAGCATTAATTTGTGTGTGTTTTGATGGGGAATGGCACTAACTGATGACACAAGTGGGAGACCGGAGTCCTTGGGCTCGAACAGCAAGAAGAACCCTAGGAACAGGACACTGGGTTCCACAGAGGGCATTCTGCACCAAAAAATTAAAAATGCTGTGCACAATATTTTCAAATTCTGCAAATGTTATTTTCCAAAAAAATGTGGAGGCTCCAGCATGGCATTGGGGGCATGGACCACTGGCTGCAACAACAGCAGCTTTAAAACAGCAGCTTTCCTCTCAAAATCCTTGAATTTGGCTTCCTTGATGAAGAGAACAGGGAGCAGCCAGGTTTGGATAATGGAAAGATTAGCTGGATGGTGTTACTGAATCAGCTATTGATTATTATGTCACCTGTGTTCAGTAATAGCTTGGAGACAGATTTACACTGAAATAGGGGAATTGGTGTCTTGTAAGAAATGTGTAAGTAGACTGCCATTCACATGTTACTAGTGAGGAAAAACTGAATAAAAGAAAGCAGTGAAAGAAGCTGTATTTATTGGAACTTTGCATTTCAAATAAAGCAATTCACTGGCATGTTCTATCATGAGGATGGGGAACCTCAGGCCCGGGGGCTCACCTGGATCTGGCCCCCAAGGATCAGCCCCTTCCCACTGCACAGCAGAGCTAGCTATTTGGTTGGGGCCCCCATAGGCTCTGGTGTGTGAGGGCAATGTGGGGAGTGTCTTTCTTCTTTTTAGTCAGGGGCCACATCAGTGAGGGTTTTTTTGTGTGTGCGGCCCCCAACTGATTTGTTTGCGGGGCAGTGGCCCCCGACCCAAAAAAAGTTTCGCACCTCTGTTCTATCAGATGTCATCTGACTCAGGTGCAATCTTAGGAAGATAACTTTTCCCCTCTTCAAAAATTTAAGATCAGATTTGATATTTTTATCCACCTGCAATGAGTTCCGGCTATTCCTTTAAGAATGAAAGTTGAGAAGCCAAGCAATATGAAGGCCATCAGGATCAATGTTGTGCTAGCAATGCTAGCATTCATCTTCCTAAGAATTCAATGGGTTGAGTAGTAAATACATTCCCCTTCAAAAGCACAAGTTTTCTTTACGTACATTGGTTATAAAATGCTCATTGCACTACTAGCAATACTCAGTAACAGATTTAAAAGTAGCCATCCATTTAAAAAAAAAACTTCCAAATCAGTCTACAAAGAGAAACAGCGGAGCTGCAATTCATTTTCAAATTCAACATGATCAAATTAGGACTGAATAAGAACTTAGAACATTTGAATGTTCTTCATTCTTCAGTCACTATTTCAGAGAATAAGCTAATAATACTTGTTAAAAAAAAAGCATTAATTAAATTTTTGACTGAAGTCTTTGGATGAGAATTATACATTTACTGCTGTTTTACACACATTCTGCAATATATTTCATATTATAGCAGTCTTGGATGATGATGCAGCACATGCTGTTCATTTTAAAAACACTTTCAACTGCACATTTGACAAAATGAAAAGAAAATAACAATGTGAAATTTCTGAAGATAGGTACAGCACCTAACCCAAGGTTTAAGAATCTGAAATGCTATCCAAAATCCAAGAGGGATGAGGTGTGGAACATGCTTTCAGAAGTCGTAAAAGAGCAACACTCTGTTGTGAAAACTAAAGAACTTGAATCACCAAAAAAGAAAAACATCCTTCTGCTGGTGGCATCTGACTCAGTGGATGAAATAGAATATCCATTAGTCTGCACTTCTCTGGATAATTATTGAGCAGAACCCATCAACAGCATGGATGAATATCCTTTAGAAATGTGGTTGATGCATGAGGGGATATATATGAATCTTTAGTGAAATCTTATATGTAAGTATCTTGTGATGATGTCCACAACAGTGCCATGTGAATGCCTATTTTCTTGTTCAGATGACACTGTAAGCAAGAAGTAGACAGTATTATTTCCTGCAAATGTAAACAAACTTGTTCATTTGAGCGATTGGCTGAACAAGAAGTAGGACTGAGTGGACTTGTAGGCTTTAAAGATTTACATAAGAATGGCCATACTGGATCAGATCAAAGGTACATCTTGACCAGTAACCTGTTTTTAAAAGAGATTACAATACAGCATTTGTAGTAGATGAATTCAAAAATACAATTTCTTTTGTTTTTTGCAGTGCAAATCTCTTTTTAATATAAAATGAGCCCTTTGTGTCCTAACTGAAATAAATATATTTGAAAATGTAGAAAACATCCAAAATAATTAAATGGCATTCTAGTATTAACAACATGATTAATCATGATTAATTGTAATGGTGCAATTGATCATGATTAACTTTTAATCACTTGACAGCCCTAAGATAGATACATATTTTATATATAATTCACAAAGGGACTGATTCTCCACTGCCTTGCCCCTTGTATAGGAATTTACCTGTGGAAATTTAGGTCTCAATTCAGCAAACCAAGTATATGTTGAATCATGGCCTCCATGACTAGGGCATGTAAAATACTATCAAGTCCAAATTTACCTAAAACCATTTTTTCCAGAAAAATGGGAAACATTTTCACATTTTCTGAGCAGCAAAATTTGTCTTGAAAATGTTTTTTTCCCCCAAAATAGGGAATGTTTCAAGCAAGCATAGTTTCCATTTTTCAAATAAGCTTAAAGTCAGAACCTGCCAATGCACTGCCATCAGCAGGCAGTTTAAAATATGGTAATGCCTGGCTAAAATGGTCATAGTATTTGGCACTTTAATGTCATTTTCAGAAGTGCTGTCTTTAAAGTTTTTATTCCAAAGAGATGGTGGAGAAGAAGTGGAGAGAATGCAAATAAGAACTGCTACAGAAATAGCTATGCTGTCATTTTTCACTTCCAAAACTCATCAGAGTATGGTATCATGAGAGAGAACTGTTAAAAGACTAAGGATTTTACTGGAACACTTAAGCAAGATATTGAAGTGAGGTTTGGAGCAACTCCCCTAAAGAAAACTAATGCTTACTCTATTAGTTACTGTGAAGCAAGGAAATGTAGACAGGGAGGCATCATTCATCTTCTTTTTGCCTCCAGGGGTTCCTTCCTCTGGCTCGCTTGACATTTAAAATTTCCACCTCACTAGATAAAACTGCACACCTGCTAACAGTTGTATAGCAGAAGCTCCCTTCCAAACTGCGTGATTCCCAATAGAGTGGCCACTCCTTAGATTCCATCC
The DNA here is from genome assembly GCA_032595735.1 of Pelochelys cantorii. Lineage (NCBI taxonomy): Eukaryota > Metazoa > Chordata > Testudines > Trionychidae > Pelochelys > Pelochelys cantorii. Next base: position 68,523,812 of record CM064328.1, read on the forward strand.
TGCTCCCTCTGAAATCAATGCAGAACTCACTGACTTCATTGAGTCTAGGGTGAAGCCCTTAGAAAGTAAGGGACCAGAAGCAGGAAAGGAAAGAAAAATGGAGGATGGGAAGCAAAGGCAGGAAAAGGTTAAGGGAACATTTTCAAAGGCAAAAAAAAGAGTGTCTCTTGCGCAAAAGGGTTTTTTTGTGCAAAAAGAAGCCATCTAAACAGAGCTTTTATGCGCAGAAACCTCTTGTGAAAAAGGGATCTGAAGAGGAAATGCAAATGCAAGCGCGACATATGCAAATGAGCACTTCATTTGCATTTCCTCTTGCAGAAAAGCCTTGCAGTATAGGTGTAGCCTAAGGGGGGATAACACAGTGGATCTATGAAATCATAAGGGGTATGGAGAACATGAAAAAGGAAATGTTATTTACTTGTTCCTATAACATAAGAACTAGGGGTCATCAAATAAAAATAATAGGTAGCAGGTTTAAAACAAACAAAAAGAAGTTTTCCTCATGCGATGCACAGTTAACCTGTGGAACTCCTTGCCAAAGGATGTTGTGAAGACCAGGACTTTAACAGAGTTCAGACAAGAACTAGATACATTCATGGAGGTTAGGTCCATCAATACTTATTAGCCAAAATGGGTAGGAATGGTGTCCCAAGTCTCTGTTTGGTGCTAGAAATGGATGACAGGAGAGGGATCACTTGATGATTACCTGCTCTGTTCACTCCCTCTGGGCATCTGACATTGGCCACTATCAGAAGGCAGGATACTGGGTAGATTGGCTTTTGATGTGACCCAGTGTGGCCATTCTTATGTTCTTATGCTGTTGCAAAGAACAAATCTGCCCAAATCTGCTCAAACTAGCCCCAGAAGTATTCATTTGTATAAAGGTATCCTCCAGTTATGTAGAGCTTCTCTAAGAGCTCCTCTCACAGTCCTGGTTGAGCTCCCCCTAATGAGCTCTTATTAAACTGTTGGGTTTAGACCACATATACATCTGAGCACCCCTGGACCTTGGCAGGCTCTGGCTCTGGCCTCAAGGCCCACTCCATTGGGAATAACTGGTTTATCCGAAGATAAAGTCACCCCTGCTTTTCTAAGGTGGTCCCATTTGAATGCTAGCCTATTTAGGTTAATGACTCCTCTGACTGTGGTCTGGGAGAAAAGTGACATCAGTCTTTATAGCAGATGTCTGTTTCCATATTCACTTAGGCACTCAATGTTACAGCAATTTAATAGAATCAATTGGCATTTTTAGGTTGTACACAGACAGCTTCCTCAAGTCACCACATCATCTTTGCTGTCCAATCCTGGAGAGGCAGATGAGCAAGCACCATTCACCCTATTTCATATGCAGGTAAATCTAAGGCAGCATAGTGAAGTGAGTCGCTCATGGCCACAGAGAGTACAGTAGCAGAGACAGGATTAGAATTCAGGATTGCCTGTGTCCCATCATTGTGGCCATTCCTCCAGACTATACTTCAATATACTGTGATGTCTAATACTTATCTAGAAGGGTAATTACCCTATTCTAAGATATCTGTTGTTTTATTAATGGACATGGGAGTATAGGTAAATTACCTATATGCTTATGACAACTATGTAGAGGACAGATGGAGCTCTATAGTGTCCAATGTTCATGTGAGGTATTACACACCCTAAGCTATCACTGATGCAAACATAAGTCATTGGATGTGCTCATCAGCACATCACAGGATAAAGTCCATACTTGGTCCTGTTGAACCTATTGGAAAAATACAATGTTCACAATGGAATTAAACAGGATTTTGTTTTGGTTAATGTGCTACTATATATTTCTGACTGTGCTCAGATTCAGGAAAAATATTTAAAAAGCACCTCATTAGGTAGGCTTATGATTTATTACAACCTATTGCTTATCCTTAATAATTTTATGCTATTGTGTCATTGAGAAAAAAAATTATCAAGACCGCTAAAAAGAAGATTGACAAATATGGAGGGGACACCTGCTCCTTCATTTTTTTGTATTTTCATACATTTAGTGTCAGCTTCGGCAGAGACAGATGTATTAACTTAAGAATGTGCTGTTTATCTTCCTTCAACAGTACAGTAAAAGCATTATGTAAATTTATAAATTACTTGAGTGTGCTTGACAACTTACATTACAAAATTCATGATCAAACTAGAGAATGCTTTTCTGACAGCTGGGAAGGATCCATCAAGGTCAAAATGTTTAAAAAGAATAGGGAAAAGAAAGCACATAGAAGGTAACTATGTTTTTGTTATTACCAATAGCAAGGATACTTGGTAGAGAGCCAAATGACTGTGTTTTCAATCCCCAGTGTTTTTCAGCATCTGCAAAACAATTTGTTGAAGATATTCAGCCCATCTCCACCTCCATTGTGATAGGTGGTGCATTGACAGATGACCTTTTTGAAAAGATGCTGAGGAACAATCAAAACCCAATCCTTGTTTCGTACAAAGTGTTGAGCTGTTGTCATCAAAACCAAAGTTTTACAACACATCTTTAAATAGTTAAGTGAGACAACAGTCCGTTGAGGGTTTAGATCTGTAAATGAATAAGTGTGAAGTTCTGTTCTGAGAACCCAAGGTCCTAACAGATCACATACAAGTGTTTTGCTTTTGGAATTTCAGTGTTTTAAACAAATGATGTCCTGTGTTCTCCTCTGCCATTCACAAGTCAATGGTCTTTGCAATGCTTCCACGAGGCCTTTTCTTTTGGTGTGCTAGAGCACCTTTGCTTACTAACCACTCTTTAGAGGCCTGAACCAAAGCCTACTGAAATCAATCTAGGGTTCTGGATCAGGTCTTGAGTTCCTTCTGTTACTGCAATATTTCTTCTTTTCAAAGTCTTCTTTACATGAAATCCAGAAAACTTTAAAGACTATGTAACTTATCAGTCCACAGTCCAGGAATTTCAGATTCCTGAATCATCTGTTCTCAAACCCAGCAGGATGAAACCACTAAAACTTCTGGATCAGCCTTTGTTTATTTTTTCTGCATTCTTATTTGACTGAAGTGCTGGAATTATTTGTGTAGAACAATTAAATACAGCCGGTCTCCAAATTACGACCACCTCCACTTATGACCATCCGCACTTACGACCAAAGCGGTCGTAAATGTGGTCCCCGAGTTACGAACGCGATCCGCGTTTATGAACAGCTCAGTCACCATGTAACTCAATGGGATCCAAGTTACGAACACTTCGAGTTACGGCCAAGTGTTTGGTCCATAACTCGTTCGTAACTCGGGGACCGGCTGTACCTTCTGTGTGCTCCTACTGACAAACTTTGGCTGGATTTATCTTGAAGACTTTTCACTTCATATGAACTGCATGACACATACATGTTTTGTCTTCTTTTTGATATAATGCCTTTTGTACCTTTGTTCGTTATATATCAATTCTATTCATTAATCATCATTTTAGTTACACACACTCACAATACATTGTGGTTACAGTTTTCCTGTCAACAGAATAGCCTCCTAAACTGATACCCTTCTGGTATATAGATTTGCTTTCCTGTGGAATTATTACATTATCGAAGTACCACATCACTAATTACAGTGATAAAGTACAATACCTTTAAACTGACATTCTCTCTTTAGAAGAAAAAAACTTGATTCCACATTTTAGGCAGTGATAGAACTGAACAAGGATAACTGTGGTTTGGGCTATTATTAAGCACCACTAAGAAGAGCTACTCAGTAGAAAACAGGTGGAGACTGGCTTTTCATAATTTTGCCCTTGATGAGCCTGGCCCAGCTACTATTGCTATATATCAGTATTACTAAATGTCATATTTAATGGATGTTGTCATTGTGCTTTGTTGACAATTTGAAGAGCGATTATTTGCCCGTTCTACTTACAATGGAGCACTTACACCAAACAGTACATAATTTCTTAGGCTTGATGAAATCCCCAGATCAGTACATGAAGAGTACCCTCTGTATATATACCACACTATTATGCAGAGTCATAATTCTCCTTCCACAAGATAACATATGGGGTACTTTATGGGGGCAAAGACAGAAGAGAGTGGAGGCAGAGAGGGGACAGGAAGTGATGCCATAGTTGACCTTTCTGGGATAAAGATTATCTCACTACATGCCTTATGAGAGTCAGGTCAGATATCATGTGACTGAAACAGTACAAGAATCTGTAAAGAGCAAAAAGACAATGTACCCCCCTATTCGGTATAGGTTCCTCTGTATGTTGGGGTCCATCTTTAACAGTGGGGTCAATGGTCAGTCATTGGACTGAAACCCTATCAGTGTAGTTCATCTGGAGCACTGTACAAGGTCATAAAGGGTACAGAGTTGGCACCAATATAGCTGCAAATAGTTTACGGCTACTGCTAATCTCCTGAATCCTACACCCTCTTCTTTCCCTGGAGGAAAAGGGATAAATCATTCTGAGGTGAATTCATTGGAGATTTCCTTCCTGTGAGCCTGCTCCTGAAGATTTTCCCTCAGGAGGGGCTAACTGAGCATTTAGCCCTATTATAATGTAGCCGGGTAGCAAAGGCAGGCACCACTTACTAAGTTTGTCCTTTCTGAAGATAGAATTATTGACTTCCTCATGAGCTTTTCTATGGCACTCATAATTGTAGTATCTACGTGTTTCACAACTATTAGTAAATATAAATATCTAATACCCTGTGAGATGAAGAAGTATTATCTCATTTTCAGATGGGGAACTGTAGCAAAGCTGGATTACAGTCAAAAGTTTCCATTAATTTTGGGTATCCAGTTTGAGACACATAGAACCTGATTTTTCAGTGCACTTAGCATGATATAGTATTATCTAGGTTCAAAGCTTGGCTGCCATTAACTTTACTGCACTTGTGAATGCTCAGTAGTTCTACAAATCACAACCCAGGAACTCAAGTCAATCAGCCATAAAGTGAGAAGCCCAATTAGTAAACACCTATGAAAAGCTGAATTTAAGAGATTTGACTAGTATCATATGGGAACTCTGTGGAAGAGACAGGGATAGAATCCAGTTCCCCAAGTCAGTATTCAACTGCATTAATCACTAGATCATCCTGAATGCCATCCAGCCTTTCTGTCTCTGAGCCACTCCCAGGAAACATCTGTATGTCTTCATCCTCTACACTACTTACTTTCTTGTCCTTGTGTCTCATCCCAACACCAAGTGGTGGAACCTGTTGCTACTGAAGGGGATGAGGCACATCAGTGGGTCAATCTGTATTTCACTGTGGTCCCACAGCCAGCTGGGGATATTAGCTGGAGGCTTCTATGAGTATATATCTGGCATGATTCACAAACTCCCCAACATTTGCCCCTTTTCTGAAAAGAGTGAGACCGAGGCTCTCACATAGAGGGCATCAGATTCCAGACCCTCTTCTGGGTCGTCCAGAACCTCTTCCCACACCTTCTGATCCTGGGACCCCCGCCCATCTCACAAAGTTATGAGATCTCTTCATCAACATCTTACTGGCAGTGGTCAAGATGGTCATACATCACAACAGGACGCAGAAGCCAAACAGGATTTCAGGGGTGCGCTATCATTGTAAAGGTAGTGGAGTCCCCCTTGGCGCACTAGGTGTTGGCCCTGGTAGATGCAATCAGAATTGGAGACCTCCTAGACTTATGAGGGACTGGATGAACCCTGGGGTACTGCCCACATTGTATTTCCCCTGTTGTATGTTCAAAGAGATAAGAACAGCCTTTTCTCCTGCTTCTCTTCAGTGGGTCCAGTGGGAGAGTGTGACTAGACTTTCCTGTCCCAGTACATTTTGAGTCATCCCCAGAGCAGATCCATTCCAGAATAGTATGTGATCATGGAATTACAGACTGTATCTTAATTTATATGCACAAGGGAGCTAAAGTACAGTTTCATAAGCAACTTTAATTCTGTTATTTCCTATGCCTCTGCATGCTCCTCTTTGCAACCTTATTGTGCTCTTTATATGAAATATTTTTGTGTGTAATAGAAATTAGAAATTTGTGTATAATAGAAATAAGGCAAAACTCCTTTTTTCTAGCATTAGTTGGGTGTCACTATAGCTAAGTAGGTTTTGTGCTACAAGAAATGAATTATCCTTGAAATGCCACAATCATTTTTCTTTTGGCACCAGTAATAGCTCTCTCTGTGAGTTAGCTATGGTATGTTTGATAGACAAAACCATTCCAGGAGATAGACCTATGCCCAAGTCAGCAACCTCCATCTCTCCTTGCTTATTTGCATTAGACTCACATAACTAAGTCTCAAGAGTGGAGGCTTTTGGTAGATATTAAGAATTGTGATGAGGCAAAGAGAAGGCTTCCTGTCAAATGAATTTCAAAGCATGACTCTTTACTAATACTATTTTTGTAAATAATATACAAATCTTGTGGAAGGGACTCCTTAACTCCCACTGATAGACCGAGAACTCTTGTATTTTTAAGACAGAAATAAGTGACTAGTAGATTTGTCGAAAATTGTAATTTATAAAAAAATAAAACTTCATTTGACACTAACATATTTCAGTAAAAGCTCGTCTTAGGAACATTTCTCAGAGCGAGGCTCAAAAAGCAGCAGTCTATACCTGCTTACAATAGCCAAGCGATCAACATATTCAGCTGAGACAGTAGAGAACTAGATTCAAGTCTCTGCTCAGTCTCTGCTCTGATGTGGCTGTTCTCATGTGGCTCTCTTTTTTTTTAAATTAAAAACTTCAAAAAGGTCTGTGATTGTTTTGTTCTATCTGTTCAGGTCAAAAATGAAAGCAAATATCACAGCCATGATGTTTTTCCAGAGAAAGAATTTGTTATCTGCCAACACTACTGAATGGTTCTTAACACTTTAGTCAAGGTAACTAATCTATTTCTCTTGATTGTTGTCCATGAGAAGACTACTTTTTTTTTCTCAAGTTTTCATACAGAATATCTAGAATTGCTTGTGAATAATCTATGGAACAAGAATGATTCACTGAGGTCTCCTTCATTACTTCAAAACAATGGGGTTACTCTGGGGTAAAATGGAGAAAAAAACGTCATGAGACAATTTTCCCCCTTATTGTTCCTAACTTTATTTCCCCCACACCGTTCATGTTTCTCCACCACCAGCTTGTTTCACTTTTTCAACATGGCATTTCTCCATTCCTATTCTACTCTTCACTTCTTTTGTCCTGTATTGCACTTCTCTCTACCTTGTCTCTCATTCCATGTTTCACTGTTCTGCTGATCTCTTTTTCACCAGTCCCCTTGTTTGTCTCTCCCATTGTTACATCACTCTCCTCTTTGTACATCTCCCTTTTCACTTTTTCTCTCTTCTTATCCATCCTCCCACACAAGCCCCCACATCTCTTTCTCTCTCTTTCTTTGCACCATTCGTTTAGTCTCCTCCCCACACGTCACTTGCGTCTTTCTTTGTCAAGAATTAAATGCCTTTAAGAAGAATGGGGGTGTTGTTAATATACTTGAGGTTCTGTGATAGCTCACGCAGTGCTATTATAAGAGCACCATGAGAAGGGATGCAGCATTTTGATTAACTTTTGGTTGATTTGTTTTATTTTAGTTATTGGAAACATAGAGTTTGGTTGACAAACTATTTCTGGCAGCAGCCATCCTTTCTACTTTATACAACTCACTGTGGGCTTGCCATAGACGCACAGAGTTGCTGCCTCATTGCAAACCCCATCGTTGTAGTAGCTCCACCCCATCTCTTCTTTTAGGGTGTCTACGGATGTTATTTTGAAATAACAATGCGAGCGTCTACACAGCAATTCCATTATTTTGAAATAATGGACGGCTTATTCCGACTTCTGTAAACCTCATTCCATGAGGAATAACACCTCTTCCAAAATAGCTATTTCAGAATAGGTGTAGTGTGGATGCTCCACGGCTGCTATTTCAAAATATTTCCTCCCCAGGGCCATTCAAACTAGTTACTCCCCAGTACCTCCTGGGGCTGTTGAGGTTCCACATTAGGGAAGCCTGCCTCAGACTAATTTTGAGGCTTTCCCTGCAGTGTAGACATACTATTTCAAATAAGCTATTTTGGAAAAAAAAATCTGAAATAGCTTATTTTGAAATAAGCGTGCTGTGTACCCTTAGGCTCCACTCGGCGGATGTGATGACTCAATGTACTGGTGATCTCACTCTTCACTGAGCCCCCTTCCAGAATAGGAAGTGTCCAAAACAGTTACTGACCCACAAATCAAAAGCAATAAACCTGAAGACATTACATCCTATCAGTGTCCACTGTCAGTTCCATTCTCCAAAGTCCAGAGTAAACATAACAGAACATAAACTCAGCTATTCTTTTTTAACTCAATAGAGCATAGATTCTTCAACCCCATCTTAGGCTCTGTAGACTTCCCCCTCTTTTTACAGAGCACTCACTCCTGAGTTTTTTATCTGGCGGCCCAGCTCCCTCAAGCTAGTGATCCTCAGGTCCTCTTCCCTATAGTTCTTTCCCTTTGTCTACTTCTTACCCCGATATGTGAGATTCTTACCCCGATATGTCTGCCTGGGATTTATTCTTTTCCATAGTCTCTTTCTGTGCAGCTACCCCCTCCCATCAAAGTCAAACAGAGAAGACACTGGACCTCTATCAGTTCCTTCTCTCAACTCAATACCTTCATGCAACTCTCTTTCAGCTGAGTTTCGGGCACTTTGGGAAGTGACACAGCTTTTTCCCAGCTGAGTCTACTGATCACCTGCCCCCTCACCCCAACTATCTAATGCATGGCTGATCAGGTTCAGGTGGAAAATCAACTGATCCATTGAGCATGGCTGAATCCAACTCCCTTAAAAGGCTAGCCAGCTTATTGAAAGGCTGCTGCTACTCATAAAACTTATGCTTTTGTGTGTGTGGTGGGAGGTGTAAATAACCACACTGGCTGCAAGTACCATATAACTCTCTTAATAAACAAAAGAAACACAAGCCCATATCTCTATGTTGCATTATTGCCATGTTGCAATTAGCTGGAGTCATTGCTTTTATCAAGTCCTGAGGGGCAATACATTTTATAATTTTTTATGAATTATTTTCTTTACTGCTCATACCCAGTACAGATAAATACTATCAATAACATTCTGTAACATGAGGGCTGATGTCTATATCTTCTTTATGTTGAACAATGCTTGGCTAGATTCTCCACTGTGTTGTGCTTTTTCTGTAATTCACAGTAGATTCAATGAGATCCCAAAGATGGCATAGTGTGCTTTGGGAGGGTCATATATATGTAGGAGGATTCTGCTACACCAGTGGTCTCCAACCTTTTTAAGCATGAGATCACTTTTTGAATTTAAGTGCGATCCAAGATCTACCTCAAACTCAAATACCCTCGCCCTGCCTCCTTTGTTCCCCTTCTCCAAGGCACCGCCCCGTATCACTCCATCCTCCTTCCCTCTCCCATCTTCCCTCACTTTCACTGGGGGCAGCAGGTTGGGGTGCAGGCTCTGGTCTTGGATTAAGGGATTTGGAGTGCAAGAGGGGCTCTGAGCTGATCCTGGGGCAGGCAGTTGGAGTGCCCGAGGGGGTTCTAGGTGCAGGCTCTGTGAGGGTGTTTGGATTCAAGGATGCTCAGGGCTAGAGCAGGGGCTTGGGGTATAAGAGGGGGTTCATGACTTGGGAACAGTTTCAGGATATGGGGTCCAACTGGGCACTGCTTACCTCAGGTGGCTCCTCAGTGGTGGTGCAGTGGGGCTAAGGTAGGCTCACCCCTATCCTGGCCCTACACCACTCCCAAAAGCAGCCAGCAAACTCCATCCCAAGTCCTGTTGTGTCCCCTCTCTGCTCTGTGGAGATAGACTACAGGGTGGGAGAGGAGGCACCTTGACATCAGCACCCCTCTTCTCCCTCCCCTGCCCTTCACAGCAAGTAAGAGGCTTCTAGGAGTGGGGGGAGGCAGCTCCAAAGCAAAGGGCAGGAGATGCACAGGAGTAGGGAGAGAGGCAGCTGAAGTGCTGGCACTTGATAGTCTCTTGGCCAAACCAGTCAAGATCACTTGTCAGAGGCTCCAAGATAACCAGTAGATCTCAATCTACTGGTTGGTGACCACTGTGCTACACCAAAGGCTTCTTGTTCCAGCTGTTGGAGTGGGAGGTGCGGCAAAGGAAAAGAGCACATGGGATTTCCCAAGTTGGATCTAATGTGGTATCATCCCTTTGGGTTTCATGAAGCAGGCACATGATAGAGCAGCCCTCATGGTCCAGGACCAAAGATGTACAGAGATGGCCTTTAATAGCTCTCCACTTCAACTTTATTAGTTCACTTAGAATCTGATGGAAAACCCACTGAAATCTATGGAGGGATCTTCCATGACTTCTACCAGCTTTGGATCAGCACAGGATTCATGATAAATTGACAGAATTGGCTTGAAAATAAGACTTCAAGCTGTCTGGAGGATAAATCCATTTCATGGCAATTTTGAGGTTCTGTTTTTTTTTTAATTTGCCTTGTAACAAAAACAAAACCTTCAAATTTTCATGAAACAGAATTTTGTCAAAACATCTGTTCTTGATCAAAAACCTAAGTTTTTTGATCCATCTCTCTCTCTCTCTCTCTCTCTTTTTCTTACACAGACACAAAGGCTAGGTCTAGACTACACTCTTTTATCGGAAAAAGCTCCGCAAATTGCACTCTGCAATTTGCATAGCTTTTTCTGATTGCTTTTCTGGAAGAGGCATTTCTGCCATTTAGTCCTGTCTAGACGGGGCCAAATGGCAGAAAAGCCTCCTCTTTTGGAGGAGCCTTTATTCCTCATAGAATGAGGTATACAGAGCTCCCCAAAAGAGCGTGTTTGCTCTTCCTCAAAAAAAAGAGGAAGAGCAAATGCGTTCCTGGACGCAGCAGAGTTTTTCCAGGATACCTCCAGTATCCCGGGAAAACCCACCAGTCTAGACGTACCCAGTCTCTCTCTCTCACACACACACACACACACACACACACACACACACACACACACAGAGTGTTAGAAGGGTTCAGGGGATGCTGGGCTAAAAAAACCCTTCCTGTTGACATCTTGTTTGAAACTGATATGTCTCACAAAATGTTTTGGCTTTGAAGAAAGGGCATATTATGAGGAAATTGCATTTTGTTAGACATCTTCTGACCAACTTTAATAAGAAAGTTATTAAAATTTGAATACCAGAATCTTTTCATATGTATCAGCTCTAGGTTTTTCACAGACAATGCTGGTAGCTATTTTGAGTTAATGTCAAGATGTTATTTAATACATTATTATTTGTTTATTTTATATAGATGTTGGCAGCATCCATAGAATATTATGGCAAGGATTTAGGAACCATGTAAAAAACCACTTATACTGATGTCATTCAGTCTGTTTGTTGATTTATAAATATGTATAGTAAATTTAATTATAGTTTAACTATTATTTATAAATACTGTGTTGTATATTGTATTACAGTTGTTAATATTATTAATAAAAACCAGTTTGTTTTTATTAGGATGCACCTCTTTCTAACATTATATCCCTTTCACGCTTTCTTCCCTTGCCTCTTTACTCAAAACATCTTGATTTGGGCTGTGATTCAGCAAATTACTTACGCATTGACTTTAACTTTAAGAATGTAATTTACATCTCATTGAAACCAGTATGATTTATGCATGTGTTTTTTCCCCCTGATCCTAATGCCTAAAATTACCAGTAAATATAAAGCCTTTTTTTAGTTTGTTTATTCCTTTTCTTCTTTAGTTTTGGTAGAGTAAAAACAAAGCTAATTGGAATCCAATTTGGTTTCCTTCAGTAACATGCCAAAATTTACATGGGATAATTATGGAATTGGATCTTGACAACAAGTATGTGCACGAGTTACTTAATTCACATGTGTTTGTAGACTCTGGTCCTTAATGTTGCTATAATTCTTTGCAAAGTGTAAATTGTATAATATTTGGATTAGGTTTGTCATTCTAGGCAGGAGGTTGAGGAAGAATTTCTGAAATGGGGTTAATGTTTAATATTCAAAGATTAATCCAAATAATCAGTTGAATGAATCACGATTCATCTTTATAGGGGAATAGGAAGCAATTGAACATCCATTAGATTTGAGCACCTAATTTCGTTAGGTACCTTTGCAAAATCCACTCCATCTATAAATAGATTTGTAATTGCTGACGTACCCAGTGCCAGCAATAACTAAAAAATATTTCTGCTTCTACACTATTTTAATTTAAAAGTTGTCAGATCGAGCATAAAATGTTTTGTTGCTTGTTTTTAAAAAGGAAAAGGATCTGTTGGAGCATGTTTTACAGGCTCTCAGTCAAAGTAAATTCTTACTACCTAGTGATAAAACCTTATACCTAGGGATTTATGATGGAGACTCAAACACAACTTTAGCTGTAGCTGTATAGATGGTAACACTGTAATAAGGCTCCTATGGCTGCAAATTGTATCCTTTTAAGAGTACTTCAGAATTTGAAAAATATTTAAGTAATCACAGTTTCAGAGTTATCATCTGATAATGCCTGGGAATTGGTGACCTAAGGGACTAATTCCAAACATTACCAGAAAATGACATTGCTCATGTCAGTGTGGAAGCATTGTGGTGAATGTAAACTGTAATATAAAAGCATTTGCAAGCAATTTGGCCATCTGCTGTTTCTTGTCGCTTTTTTATAAGAATATGCTCAAGCCAGCATGCCAGCACCGAGGCAAAAGTGTTTGGGATTGCGAGAGCATATCAACCTTGCTTTTTTCCCCTCTCCTTAACAAAACTTCTGAAGAAAGTGTCCAGTGGATGTAGATTCCCCCTTTCTCTTTCTCCCTACTACATACCTAGCTTAACCAATTAGGACATCTGCCATCTTTACATTCTGTTATCTCCCCTATCTCCTCTCTCCCTGGCAGTGGGAGTGATGAGGTTTCAATGGACACTCTATAGTACAAGGGAGAAGGAGGGAATGAACTGAGAGACAATGCAGGCTGAAGCAGGTTTTGTATTACATGAGAATTGTATTACATCAGTTTATGGACCATATCTGGGCCCACTGCTGTGGCCACTTTGCACAATCCAATGGTGTTTAGTAGCCATAAAAGCAGCATATTAACTGCCTGAAAGTTTCTTTGGTATGCAATCTAGTTGGCCAACCCTTAGTTTGGGCTTGAGCGGAAATATCTCTGTCTTGTCTCCATCTTGCCTTGCATGCTAAAATAGTTTCAAAATATAAAAAACTCATAATTTTGCTTTTTTTTATCCCAATCAAATAATTGTTGGCATCAAGTTTTGCAAAAATGGAACATGAAAATGAGCAAACTACAGCTAGAGAAAATTTCAGTCAGGTGTTAAGCCCAATATTTTCTTCAACTTTTTGATTCTCTGCATTCCCTTATTCATAATTAACAGTCTTTCTGAACAGCTAATCCCCTTACACAATATAAACAAGCTTGAATTCCCGTCCCCTCTCTTTCAATTTTTTATTTATTTTTTCCACTTTATTATTTATCATTATTACATATTTCACCTTTGTTTAATTAGAAACATACTGGGCATCGGCACAAACTGTCAAAATATGGTATTACTGGATGCATCTTAATAGGTGCAAATACTGTAACACCAATAAACTGGGTGCATCTCAGTTATGTGCAAATGCTATAACATAAGTAAAACATTTTTTCCCTCTACTCTTAATACAACATGCTGTATTTGGAGAATCATTCATGGCCCATTGGGAAAGGTTAGGACTATAATTAGATCTTTTTCTCTAGACATTTTAGCAATAGAATGCATGAAGCTTAGCAACACTTTCCCTTTAATTGCTCCCTGGTGATTTTACTGTAAAGCTGTTAACTTGTACACTGGGGACCCACAACCCACCAGCTCCTTGTGCTGACATTTGAAGCAATGATTAGAATGTCATTGCTTTCCAATACTTCATTGTCATTCGGGGAAATGTCTTACCACCTACTGCAATGAAACACATTCACACCACACTCAGAAATAATGTCTGTATTTCTTTACTATTTGAGCACCACAGGCTTTTGAAACCGAATTTGTTTTGAATACCCACTTCAGTCGTCACTGGCTTTTCTGCTTAGGGTTACTCTCTTGTCTTTCAAACTAAGGGAAATAAAGCTAAACAATTTATTCTGTGCATAATAGTGGACCCCATGGGCAAAATGCCTAACACTATGGAAAAGAGCTATGAGAAAACAAAGAAATTGTAACTATCCTTTTTGCAAGCACAATAGCAAATGTTCCTCCATGTCAATTCTCTCAGGTCTTTGAACACAAGAGAGTGCACTTTCAGTTCCTGCCACATCTGTTATTAAATATCTGGATTCAAAACTTTAACAGGTCCTGAGATCAGTGTAGTTAATATGCTTGAGAAATTGACACAGGAAGTATCAAAGTGTAATTCAAAGAACCATATGATTTGCCATTGGACTATAGTTGCTACCTGACTTTTTTTTTCCTGTTCTTTATTTTTAACATGCAGGACCAGAATCAGTCACCTGTACACACATAGCCACTTTGAACATCATCTTAGTTTGTGAGTAGATAGGCTCACTGATTTCAATGGGGCTAATTCCAACAAAGAGTACTAATAAATGTAAGGACAGTAGAATGTAGCCCTCAGCTATTTTATTTTTGCACTCTCTCTGTTCACCTGAAAGCTAACTGAAGCTAAACAGAAGCTGGATTTTTTTTTATCTGTCCTGAATTAAAAATAAATATCCCTTCCCATATGTGCTGTATTAGAAACTGCATCTTGTACTACAAAACAATCTGAAATATAATCATGTAAAGTAGCCAAAAATTTTCATGAAAGTGTCACGGCAAACTCAGACTACCTATGTCTGTAGGCCCCAGTCTTGACACTGTAGAAGCATTTGGAAAATGTAAAAACTATTAACATCTGCAGATATTCTAATTATCAAGTGTATGCCAAGCCAGAATTTCCAGTTAAATTATCCTGTGAGAAATCTATGTCTTTGGATAGAAGTTTTTTTCACAGGAAATAGTCTGTTGTTGAAAATTGCTTTTTTGTCAACATGGAATAGTGTGTGTAAGGAAAATGCCTGTTTTAACAACTATTGTGTGTGGTTTTCAGTGTAAAATATCAAAACAAAAGATATTTTGGCCCCTCAGTTTATAATAATTAAAATCAAACAAGTAAAAAAATTCAGTTTTTTATGAAAACCTGAAAGCATTTGACAAATACAACTCTTTATTTTTGTTGATTTTTTTCATAAGTACAGAAAATGTTTCTCAATCACCTGTAGAAGTAGGGCTGTTAACCCATAAATGATGGATAATGCTATTGAGCATCATATTGCATAACAGGATTTGCATCAAGGACACATTTTACAAACTGAAAAACCAAAGCCCAAATGGAAAAGTGAAGCTTTGGAGTGGTGTGTGGAAAACAACATTTTCGGCAATATACATAGAAGCACACGTTCATAGTTGATGACAAACTGCTAATACTCAGCTCCAACTCATCCACAGCAACATCTCCCTGTGGCAATGGCTAGAATAGCATTTATCTCCACCTGTCAGCAGAAAAAAAACCCAAACAAAACCACCCCAACCTCCCCCACTTGGATATACAAAGCACTGGGATTTTAAATCTGCCACAATACTTACTTTCTAATTCCCAGAATGAACAAATGCCCCACAACTTCATCTTGCTCTCTTTACTTTAGCTAACCGAATCTACCATGCTTTAAGAGATGCTATGTGGATCAGTTCAACACTGAAATTTGGAATTTAATACTATTGTTAGTATCAGATAGCGAATGTTACATTTTTTTTCTTAGCTCTCTTTTTTCTTTTTAAAGTTTTTTTTCTAAAAATCAGAAGATTATCTTTCAGAGAAATGTTTTCAACTGAAGTAATGAACCACACACAATTTGTTATATATTTAGTAGAGCTTAATGAATAATGCAATTTACAAGTATAGCTTTTTTTTTAACTTAAATTACATCCATGAGAGATTTCCTGAAGTGTATAGTGAATTTGTTATTTTTAATTAATAATTACTTCTTCTTTTTTTAACTCTGTGGATTGATTTCATACTATTTTTTGTAAACATTATTCCAAATTTAAAGTTTGTTGTATAATTTCCGCAACTTAATGTATAAGCAAGCATTCAATTCTTGATATTCACATTTAAAGAATTAAAATTTGATTTCCACAATATAGGTGCTTTTGAAAGTTATTTTTCATGTGCATTCCTATCAGCAAATGAATGATTTCTCAAATATCCATGGAAGGGGAAAAATGCGCATACAAACGTGAATGAGTATTTCTGATTTTTTTGAACACAGTTCAGCCTGTTATAGCACTTACCAAGTTTTTGAAGTGTCTAGGTCTTATCCAATAGATTACACAAACTCCTTCCAGAGTTCCTACCAATAAATAATTACATACTTTCCTAGTCTTTAGTATGTACCAAACTATATATAATTGTCACAACTCATCATTATATATGTATTTATATTCATGTCAGTTCTCAGCTGGAAACATTGTGGAATCTTTACTTTCATAAAGTGAATTAATGATACAATAGGCTATAATTGCTGAATCTTTTTTTCTTTAATGTGACTTTAATGCTAGTGAATGTAATTAGATTGAAAGATAGAAATGTCAGTCTTCTTAGTACCCACACCAGAGGTAAGCACAGGTGGCTTGTAGCACTGACTTACCAACTCTTTCCCACCACAATACCAGCCTCAGGTAACCAAAAGTCATTGTGAAAGATTTGTTTAGTCTTCATAGACAATTCAATGTTAGTCTTTCTAATGAGCTTAACACAACAAAGGTGCTGGCATTGGTCCTAGTGGTACAATGATTGGATTTGCATTTGGAATGGATCTGCAGATCCCAAACTCATTTAATGTAGGCCGCTAAATTGTTAGTAGATAGCGAAACCTTTCTATTGCTATCAGCCCAGGCTGACTTTAAAATTGCATCTTGGAGGTGGGGCACACTGACCAATAACAGTAATCTGAGCCATCTGATGTCCCATAGCTCCTCTGTCTTTCATGACAAGACCTCCTCAGTTATTTCTTAGCCTGACAGTTATGTAGCAGAGGCCTGACCTGACATGAACAATGAACACCTGGAAGGAAGTCTCATTTCTTGGATGATAGAATTAGGGTGGTGAATAGATCATTAGGTTGAAAAAGACAGCATGTCTGAGCCAGCTAAGATAAGATAGAGAACACCCTAATAATGGACAAAATGAGTTAGGAATGTAGAGGGATGTAAAGATCAGGTCCTACATGAACAGCATATGGGCAGAGTATGCTCTTCAGGGATTGGCTTCTACAAAGTAAATAAGCCAGTCCCAAAACATGTGATATAATGTATAGTAATAGCAATGTAATGTGTAAATGTATATAAAGGAAGAGATTTTTATGTAACTTCGGATGTGTATTGTGCCTTATACTCATCCCTATCCTTGAATCTGATCAGCTCAGCTTATTTGCTGTATATCAAATAAAAGCAGTTGAGTGATAAAATCTGGAGTCAAACTGAGGTTTTTGGAGCCCAGGTAATTGCATACAGTGTTTCTCCCAGAACTGGACAAGATGTTCTGGAAAAGATTAAAAGAAAAGGTCTCAAACAATCTCAATAATTTGTTGATCTAATAGATAGAATGGAACAAATGTGTGATCCTTTGGAACTATTAGGTGTATCATGCCAATAACGCTGCATACACACTGTATTATTAAATTTTTGATGAAAATTATTTTTGCACAGCAGGTGCTTTTCTATATGAAATAACTCAGTTGTTTTAATATTTTCCCAACTCCCTGAAGGCAGTAGTGCACATTATTGACTAATGACTAGATATATTTCAGTTAAAAACCCCACAAAACAAAGCTGGCTTTTGGGTCTCGTGAACATAGGGAACACCGGAACTTTTCTTTTTATAGATTTCTGCTGTGTAGATTAAAAATAACCAAGCAATATTTTCCCTTTCATTTTTTTAAATTGGTTCCAAGATGAAAGTTTACTTAGTGTCCTTCTCAAGAGCAAAAAAGAAACACCCTGCAATAACATGTGTTTAGAATGGAAAGCCACATACAACGTTAAGAATAAAGGTACAAATATCACTACCAC
Organism: Pelochelys cantorii; assembly: GCA_032595735.1. Taxonomy (NCBI): domain Eukaryota; kingdom Metazoa; phylum Chordata; order Testudines; family Trionychidae; genus Pelochelys; species Pelochelys cantorii. Next base: position 68,541,851 of record CM064328.1, read on the forward strand.
AATAGCACTGAATTGGTAATTTGTTAAAAGTCATTATCCTTTCAACTATCAATAATGCCCCACTGCTGGTTAAAGCAATCCAATTAGTATAATTAGTTCTTTTTGCTGCTTCTGATATGCAAAAAAGAAAAGAAAACATAAATCTAACAAGAAATACAACCATGTTGAAAAATTCTATTCAACCACTTAAACAGAAAAAGCAATCTTTTCATGGGTAAGTCAAATATCCCATATTTTTCATTATGATATTCAGCAAGATGAAGAAAAGTGAAATAGATTTTTTTTCCCCCTGAACTTCTACTTTTTCATGAAAGTTTTAGATGGGCCCATAACAGAACACAAAACCCAACTTCCAGGTTGGTTCCAAAACATATAAATGACACTTTCCATTTTGATTTCTGTCCAGTTCCATTTTGGTTTCTGTCCAGTTTAGGAATGTGCGTGCATGGGTGCATCACTGTCCCTTGGGTTGAACTGAGTATGCTTGGGATGAGAAGGTGGGGTTGGCTATTGGCTCACTAAAACTTCCTGTTGAATTAGGAAGATTGGTTTCCTGAGTGGTCCTCCTCTTAAGAATTAGTGTGGGATGTGTAGACAAGGCTAGGAAGGATGTAGCTACCTGTGGATTTCAGCAGGAACAACAAATGGAAGCTTCAATTGTAGGGTATTGATGGAGAGTTGATGCAGTTGAGAGATAAGGCAGAGTGAGCAAAAAAAATTATGAAACTAGTTGTTCTCACAAGATTGCTTCCCTTTTTCTTTATATGCCAAATGTGATTTGGGATCAAAGGTCTGTTGGGTTCAGCTAAAAACCCAAACCCTGAATTCCAACTTTGGTCATAGCCACATCTAGATGACACCAGTTAGCCCATATTATTTTTTATGTCAGTACAACTTTCTTCATTTCCATGCTGGTCCGAGACACTTTCTCTCTGGTTGGATAGACAGCTACTTGACTTTTGAAGATTTTAACAGGTCACAGCATGTACTGTATTAGATTTCACATATAAAAGAAGGCCTCTGAGTTGTGAGGATTGAGTAATCATACAGCTAGTCAGACCAATAATCTTCTGCTTGAAGCAATATTCATTGTGTATTTGTATATATCTAATTGGAGAGCTCTTATCAAAAAGTACTTTAGGGAATCTGAAAAGGTTAGGGGATTTTTGGAGGGGAGGGAAGGAGTTATCACACACAGCTTCTTCATCTTGCCTTATGTTGTTTCATTCATGTCCATAAAAGAGAAGAAGAAATCAAAGGAAATTATTAGTGCCTCTTCTAGTTCACAATATTATGTATTTTATTGATCCAGCCCTTTTACCTTTATTCAAGGTGAAAATCTTATCCAAGTGCTGCCAATGGTCTCTGGGTTACAGATGTTGCCCTATCTGCTTAAGTAGCAGTTTTAATATCTCCCCCTGCATTTGTCAAGTTTATGAAAAATTAGAGTCCTATAGAATCAAAATGCCAACATCCCTTCTTGCCTAAGCAAGTCTAGCTTTTTTGATTATGAGCATGCAGTCAAGTGGAAACCTCATATTGGACATGATCAATGGGCCTGCTTAACGACCGAAGGATCTTCTCCATTATTTCTGTCAGGTTTTTATTAAACAGCCTTATTTAATATAAGAATATTGGAATAATCTTTTTTTAATAAAATGTTGTCCATTTTCTGGGAGCTTTGAATGGTTAAGTGAATTGGCAATGAAACTCTAGGCTTTTCAATTCTAAGTTATAGGCTTGATTCCAATCCAAGAAAGTTGTGGTAAAAAAGTGTTAACAAACAGGTTTTTTTGATTGGTGATGTTTGCCCAGTTCCTAGGGAATCAAGACTGGGATTTTTAATGAGGCATTAAATGAGGTGCCCAAATGTTATTGTATTTCAGTGGGAGTAGGACATATAACTTCTTTAGGATCTTTTAAATATCTCACCCAAATTGTCAACCAAATTGTCTACAAAAGATTATCAGAAAAAGGCAGAAGGTAGTTTATATGCTTTATACAAAATTTCTTCATACAAGATCAAGAGGTCGGCTGATGAAATTCAAAATTAATGCATTTTAAAATGATACAAGGGAATATATTTTTGTATAGTGCATAATTAACCCATGGAACTCAGCTGCCACCAGAATCACCGAAGTTGGATTCAGAAAAGCATAGGTGCCAATCCGTGGGTGCTCTGGGAGTGGCATCCAGCTCCTCACTCTGCCTTCCTTCGCAGCACCTCTCACCAGCTAGCAGCCCCAGTGACCAACTACTCCTCCTCCCTCCTAGTGCCTCTTGTATGCCACAAAACAGCTGTTTTGTAGCATTCATGATGTTCCTGGAGGGAGGTGGAGGTGCAGGGATGTGGCACACTTGGGAGAGGAGTCAGGGAAAGGGCAGCGCAAGGGCAGAGTCTTGGGGAAAGAGGTTAAGTGGGGGGCTTGAGCGGGGGCAGAGCAGGGTAAAAAAACTCTGGATAAAGGGGAAGTTGGCATCTACACAGAAAAGAATTTGATAATGAGGCAAACTTTCCATTTGTGTTCTGATCTCTTTTTTGCTGCCTGACTGGTATGAAAACATGGATAGCAGCTGAATTCAACCTTCTCTGAATTCTCCAAGAGTGGAGGACCTCACAGCAGGCACAAAGTGTGTATGGACTGTGCTGTGGCTCTGCTTAGTTTGCCTATGTTCTCTACAGACTGTGAGGAACTGGGGTAAACTCCAGGTTGATGCGAGAGCATAGGAGTTGAGGATAGCAGGTTGGGAGAGACTCGTAAAATTATCAGGTAAATGAAGCTATAGTGAGGATTAAAGGAACACCACCAGGTAAAAGTATGGACAGCAAAGAGAAATGTTGTACAAATATGGATTGTAGTAATGGATAGGTGTTACAGTTAGTGAAAGGGCTATACCTATTCTGGCTGGAAAATTGGTTGAGGTCAAAAGGAAACAACTGAAATGCTTGCACATGAATGCAATGAATCTGGGCAATAAAATGGAGAAATTGGAACTACTGGTGCACAAAATCAAACTGGGTACCATAGAGATTATATAAACAGTGGAATACAATTATGATTAGAATACAAGTACTGAAGGGAGATGAGAGAGAGAGTAATAAATGTAAAGATGCTGGGGTAGGGTTGTCCATCAACAAAGTGGTAAGCTGTAAAGAAATATGAAACAGTAGTATGGACAAAAGAGTAACTGTAGGTTAGGACTGTCAAACAGGTTCTATTCAGCTAGTAATAGAGAACTTCTATAGATCCCAGGGTCAGACTTAGATATAGTAATTCCTCATTTAACACGGGAGATACATTTCAGAAAATGATCGTGCTAAGTGAAAACATGTTATGCGGGGTCAATTTTCCCATTGAAAATAATGGAAAAGGTGGGGGTTGCATTTCAAGTAGTGGTGTTGAAGTCAATTTTCTGTTAGTGCTGAGTCGTCATAATCAACATTAGACAATGTACTGTACAGTAAAACTCCAATTGTCCGGCATCCAGTTGTCCGGCATCAACTGGAACCTGGAAGTGCTCCGGTCAGCCGCTCTCTTGGCTGGGCTGCTGTGAGCCGCATGTGTGCTCGCGGCTCCAGCCTGCACTTGCTAGCAGCCAGCCCCTGAGCACAGGCAGCTGCCTTGGGACCGGGACACAAAGTTGGAGGAGAAAAAAGGGGACTGGGTTACAGCAGGGAGGGGAGGTGTTTGGCTCTGGGGAAAGGAAAGGGAGGAGAGGAGAAAGGGATTGGGTTGGGAGTATGCCCCTGTGACGGGTCTGCTGGGACCTGTGCTGCGTCTGGTGAGGGGGGATCGGTGGGGAACAGCGCGGCGAGTGGCGAAGGGTTCGCCTCTTGCCATGCCTTCCCCGCCAACCCCCCCTCGCCGGACACAGTGCGGGTCCTGGCAGACCTGTCACAGCCGCCTTATAGTACCTCCCGGTATGTTGGATTATTGGAAGTCTACTGTATTACCGCTGTTTTCACAATTTATACTGCTGCACGAAGTAGTCGGCCACTTGATTTTTTTTCGTGTTATTTCAGGGATGGTCATGTTATTCAAAAAACGTTCCCTAAAAAAAAATCGTGCTATTGCGAAAACGTGTTAAGCGGGCACATGTTAAACGAGTAATTACTGTATACAGGAAGAGCTCGTCAATATTATTAGAAACATATATACTATTGGGAATTGTGTCATAACTGGAGACATTTAACTTTCCAGTTATAAAGTAACCGAGAGGTAGCCGTGTTACTCTGATCTTGGTAAAACAAAAAAAGCAGTCATGTAGCACTTTAAAGACTAACAAGATAGTTTATTAGGTGATGAGCTTCCATGGGGCAGACCCACTTCTTCAGATCTGAAAGCTCATCACCTAATAAACTATCTTGTTAGTCTTTAAAGTGCTACATGACTGCTTTTTTTGTTTTTCCAGATATAAATTAGTGTGTGTATGCTCCAAATCCTGACAGGGTCCACTTATTCTTGGACGTGATAAATGATGGTTTTCTTCCTCAAACAGTCTGAGGTGATATACTTTTAGACTTGCCTTTGGTAAGTAGTGATAAGGGCATCCAAGAAGAGCTGATCATAGAAATGTGATCAATTGTGAAGTGCTTTAGTTTAACTTTAATGGAATAATAATGAAAACCAGGTTGTTAACTGTATTTTTTAAATGGCAGATTTTGGACAAGTAAGAGAATTAGTTAAAGAGAGCAACTTGACTTAAAAGTTCCATGACTTAAATGTATAAGAAACTTGGAATTTCTTCAAATCAACTATATTAAAGCTATCTGAAATCTGCAACCAAGCAAGGCGAGAAACTCATGGGGAAAAGCTCCAGATGCTGCTGGATGGATAGCCACCTCAAAAGCAGTTATTAGGCACAAGAACAGATTCTAAGGGAATGGAAATATTGTTTGATAAACAAAGAAAGCTACATCATAAAGGGTAGAAAATGTAGGAGTAAAGTGAGATTTTCTAAACTTCAAGCTGAATTAGCTCTTATCAAGGAAATGAAAATAAATTGTAAGGGGGTATTTTTGTTTTATTAATAAAAGGAGAATAAGGGAGTATGAGGTTGAGTCACTATTCAGGGTGGATGGAAGGGAGATTAAAGATAACCAAGGATGGACTGAAAATTAAATGAATGTTTTGCTTCCATTTTCAACAAGGATGATAATTTGGAACTTATGCATGAAGGCAGGAAAGTTGCTGGAAATGAATGTATAGAAATGGAAATGACTACATCTGAGATGGAAGAAAAATATAATGAGATTAATATGCTGAAACTGGAGTGGGAGAGCCAACCAGATAATTTCCATCCCAGAATATTGAAAGAACTGACATGTGAGATTGCTAGTCAGTAGCAAAGCTGTATAATAAATCTATCTATTCAGAGTTAGTACCATATGACTGGAAAATAGCTAATGTTGTGCCTATGTTTAAGAACGGGGAAAAAGTGATCCAGGCAATTACAGAACCTCAGCAGTATGCAATACTTCAAAAAATTGTGACAGAAAGCATAATTAAATTCATGGAAGGAAACAGTAAAGATCTTATGCAACATGGATTTATCAATGGTAGATCATACCAGACTAACCTGGTTTCCTTCTTTGAGAAAGTGACTGATTTTTTGGATAGTGTGAGAAGAAACTGAAAGATCTTGGTTTATTTAAGCTAATAAAAATAGGTTGAGAGTGGATTTGATTGCTCTTCATAAATATATTGAGGGATAAATAGCAGGAATGATGAATAACTATTTAAGCTAAAGGATAATGTTAGCACAAGAATGAGTAGTCATGAATAAATACAGGCAGACAATTAGAAGACTGTTTCTAACAATAAGAGGAATAAAGTTCTTGAACAGCCTCCCAATAGGAGTTGTGAGGAGGAATAATTTAATCAGTTTTAATAAACAGGGCAACAAATTTATGATTGAGTGTGCTTTTATGACAGGGTTGTTTGTGATGGTAGGGGACAAGACACAGCAGTTCTGGGGCTCACCTTCAAGTTTGTCTTTTGTTTCTAAAAATCATTATTCAGGGTTTCCGGCAGCCACTTTCAGGATCAGGAAGGGATTAATCCTTACCTCCCCAATGCATTCTGGCTATTTTTTTGTCTCCTTACTTTGAAGCATCAGGAATGGGTACAGCTGGAGAAGGGAAATTGAATGGAGGGATCATGGCTATGAGTGCCACCAAGCATTCTCTCTGAGGTGCTTGGTTGGCTAGTTCTTGCTCAGATGCTTGAGATCTAACTAATTACTATTGTAGAGATGGAAAGTAGGAATTTCCACCAGGTCAGATTGGCAGTCACCTTGTGGGGTTTTTTTTTCACCTTTCTCTGTAGCATATAGCTTTGAGTTACTTTCCAGGATTATCTGGTAAGTATATTTCACTTACTCATTTCCTTGGCATTATAGGGTGTTGAGGCACTGGAGTGCCTTGGTCCCTTTCTTTCCCTGTGACACATACTAATTTAGTCTTCTGTGAGTTGTACGACTTCAGTCTCATTTCCGTTGTTGGGTTTAGCATGTAGGCGTGGAGTGATGTTGGTGATATACAGGGGATCACACTGAGGATCTGGTGTGGTTTTTAACCTTAAACTCTATGCTCCTATGCCTCTATGGCTATGTCTAGACTGCAAGCCTCTTTCAAAAGAGGCTTTTTCGAAAGATACTTTTGAAAAAGCCTCTTTTGAAAAAGAGCATCTAGACTACAATCTGCTTTTTCGAAAGAGAGCACCCAGGCGGTCTGGATGCTCTCTTTCAAAAAAGCACAGTTTGCATTACATAGCGCCTTTTTTCAAAAGAGCATTTTCGAAAAAAGGCATTATTCCTTGTAAAACGAGGTTTTCTGCCTTCAGAAAAACTGCCACCTTCTTTCTATTAACTTTCGAAAGAACACAGCAGCAGTCTAGACACTGGGGAAGTTTTTTCGAAAAAGGCTACTTTTTTTGAAAAAGCCCTGTAGTCTAGACACACCCTATGAGATCTGCTCTGTGAATCTGGGAGCCATAACCAGCTCCTCGACAGATCCTTCTTGCAAAATCCAAATAAGATACTCAGTGTGGAAGAGAATTGGGACCTTAAATGGATAATAATAATTAATATTAATATGGATAATGAGAATATCCAGTTATATTGTATGTGAGTAAAATAAAGGGGACCGATCATCCTTCAAGGCATAAGCCACCCTCAGACTGATTAGAACTGAGAAGAATTTCCCCCTAAAGATGGGTTAATTTTCCATTTATAGGGCTTCAACTACCTTCCTCTGAAGCATCTGGTGTCAGGAACTTGCTGTCAGGAACAAAATACTTGGCTAGGTGGAGCCATGGTCTGTATGGCAATTCCTTTGTTCCACCACAGTACCTTTGTCGGTAGTCTAACCCGAGAGGCAAAATACTACTGGGCAGGGCAACATCATTAATCATCCCTCCCTGAGAGTGGTGCTTCCAAGGCAAGACTGAAGTATATTAATAGGCAGCTTGCACTGTTGTTGCCTGTGTTGCCCTGAATCTGCTTTGTGGATAAATCAGGTATTTTAAAGCTGTCAATCTGGTTTTTCATGTGTACTTAAATTCTCACACAAAGCTGAAAAAAAGTAACACAAAAATCCACTCTCAGTAGAAAACGAGTAAATTATTCTGTACTAAATTAGTATATTGTGATGAGCATCCACTTAAAAGAGAGATTTACCCAAGATGTGAAATACGCATCTACATTTCATGTCCCTCAAAATTAAGGGGTTCACAGACAGGGATTTGGTTTAGCCAATTATAGAGCAAAAGACAAGACAAAAAGTTGGGTCCAATTTCCAGATTCTGAATCCAAATCGCTAGTCTTCCTAAGTGTTTGAATTTTGGGTGCCGGTCTGTGCATATCTGTCATTTAGAACCAATGTATGGGTCTCCTGAAATATCTACCTTATGTTTAAAACAGAAATTTAATATGGTCTAACAGATAGTGTGATGCGATAACTGATAGCAAATGGTGACCTTTAAATTGCAACCACTACATATGTACATTATTCAGAAATAAATTGATGAGCATAGTTTAACAGAAAGCTGATGTTCTGTCTATTGACTGAATCTAAATTTAGTCTCAGGTATTAGTTGGTATTTAGACTATTGGTATGAATTCTTATTATCTCCCTCTTTGGGTCTGGTAATTATCATAAATAAGTACACATAGCTGCAGTTCTTTATGACGTGGGAGTATATTCTTTTATAGATTCAGCACATAACTTCTATTAATATTAAATGGAATTATTAACACTCACTGAGTGGAGAATAGATCATGTAGATGCTGAATCAGTTTCTCTTGATGTCTTAGCTTGAAACTTCATTAAATAGCTCTTTAAATTGCTGATCAAGGAACACATAAGGAACACTGGTATTTTTTATTAAAAGGAAGGTTGACATTTCACCTAATGCTTCATTTCCACCTGACCATAACTAATGCAAATCCACTGAACATATTTCTAAACAAGTGGAAGTCACAGGCTGTTCATTTTTATACTCCATGTAGACTTCAAGTTGTTGCCGCACTCTCCAGTTTTATGGATAATATAGGTTTAATGTCCTAATGTGTAGGAAATTAATAGTCATAGTGATCTTAGGGTTAATGATTTCACTGATAATAATGATAAATACATTGAGGAGATGATGGATGCACTTAACCTAGTGGAGGTTAATTATGGTGCTCCTTCCTAACAGATTTGATTCAATAGTGATAAATTAAATGTGACCTGCAAAGGTAAAGTATCAAATTCCATTAACTTTACCAATGCCCTCAATGTTATAGGTAGGCTAAGAGGTGCATTCAGAGCATTATTACCTAAAAAGTATCTGTAATTTTTCTTGTCTCCTGTCCTGAGATATTCATCTCTGTTGTAGTTGGATAATTTCCACTCCAAAGAGTCTTAGAATGAGAAATAACTGTACTTCAGGTATGACTGTAAATTTGTTGTAAATATTAACTTTTTAATGGCAACCACTCAATTTGCTTATAGGGATTGATCTAAAAGCCCACTGAACAAAATCAGTAGGCTCTGGAGGAGACTTATGTTTCTCTGTCAGTGCGAGAATTTTGCTGTTCAGTTTCATTGTAGTTTTGGAGATTATTACACACGCAGGTCTCTTATTCCAGTAATTTAAAATGATCTCTACACACATGACTAAATTAAAAGACAGAATAATTCCTAGTTAGTGACTGGCCAATTCTTGGTTTCTCAAATGATTTTGTTTCTCTTAAACTACCTTAAACTATATGGTACCAAGTTGCAGGGGGCTATAATCATGTGAGCAACTGGGAAGAAAAAGATGGAGAAGAAACATGTCTCTATATGCCCTTGGGTCCCTAAATGAGAAAATGATAGAAGGTACTCATTTTTTAAGTTTCTGTTGCATGGCTCATAAAACTGGAAGGGTATGTGGAACCTTTCAACACTAGGTTGCCACTTTAAATGCAGCCCATATTGGCAGTTACTAAGAATTACTACTATTTGTTGGCTGTTTTGTGATCTAAGCAAAATAAATTACAGATTTCATTCTAATGGCTTGTGGCCAAGCATCCACATATCAAGAACTTGTATCATTACTGGCACCAGAGACTAGCCACAGATTAAATAAACCACTGATACAAAATGACCCTCTCCCCTTTTTACCTGGTCCTCTAATCTTAGGACTAAGGAACTGAAGGGGCGTGTGGAGAAACTTCTGCTCTCATTATCTATATTATGTTTGGCCTGTAGCTAAACATAGGACTTCAGTCTTTATAGCTTCCAATCTGACACCTTTCACAAACATTAAATTACTTTATTTTTTAACAAAATGTGTCTTGTGCCCTGCATATATACTAGCCCCACTGAGAATTTAAACCCCTACAATAAACTACTAGTAAATTGCTAACAAGTATCACAATACATTACTTTAATAGTCATCCAGTATGAGCTGTTCATGCTTCAGCTATTTGGTTGTCTTTTATTCAATCAGATCCCATTACAGTATGTACTTATGACACCATGTTACATATATTTTGTTTTTCTCATGTGTTCATTACTAATTGCTTTAGATAAAATATTATGTACTGTAGTAACTCCCATATGTTCTGTTATCTGTGAATGTAATTTGAATTAAATGGTTCTCCATCCCATTCTGTTTCCCTTCTGCTGCAATCCCTGACAGGTTAAATATTATCCGTCTCTCCTAAATTAGGAGCCATAAGGGCCAGAGTGTTCCATTTAGTCATTTCTCTTTCTTCACCCCATTTTATTTTTATGTTCACATTGCCAGTTTTGTCCTCTCTCCTTCATTTACTCTCTTTCAACAAGTGATTATTAGTACAAAAAATGAGTTCCAAATCCCAGTTTATTAGCTCTAGTATTTCTGGCATAAAAAGTTAAGGAATGCTTTATAGCTGGTTGACTTTTCTTAAATTCAGAAACATTGACTTCACCTTGACCACTACTGACCCATACATGTGTGAAGGAGAATTATAAGCGGTACTGTTTGTTTCTGAGATGACATATGCTGTTTTAACCTCTGCATAGTTCTTCAACTCAGCATGACTTATTCAGCTTGTGTTCCTGACACAACTGACACAAAAGCTATAGAAAGATGTCTCCCAAACTGAACACGTTTGTTGTTTTAGATAATATTCAAAACAAGCATCAGAGAAATTAAGTTTATTAGATTGGGAACTTCTTTAAGGAAAATCCAAATGTTGCTCCTAATCAAATGATTTTCATATGGATATGTTTTTAAAAAGTTTGATCCTGAAAAGGATTTACATAGTAAGTCACATTGCTAATTTTGAAAGATCTTTTTATTTTTAAGGTACAATATGTGAGCTCTGCAGTTTTGGAAACTATCTTTAAACCATCCATTTAAAGTGTCAATGAATCTTCTCTTTCTAATCAAGAAGTGCAACTACACTAGTTACCTCATATTCTCAAAGCCTGTCTACACACAATCCAGGAAGTAAGAACCTGGCTGTCAGTTCTGCATCTTTTTATCCCTTTATTAAGTGATGCTTGAGGACATTTGTATCACTGGAATTTTGCCTGTATGAATGTCCATGACAAATAATTTTATTGTTGCTATCTAACTGTGATTTATTTAATCAGGATACAAAGTTTGGGTGACAGTGAAAGTAATTTCTAATGGTTAGATCATTCCTTATAGTGAACAATCCATAGCTCAAACATGTTTGGAAAAAAATGTGAAACAATTTTAAGAAATAATTAAAAACCTCTTTCATTATAACTATTTTTAGCATATTTTTATCCTGTGCGATAGTTAGCCTCTCTAAATAAGGCAGACTATTTCCCTGTTCTCCCATTAACCAGCACATGTAAATAAACAGGTGGGGTAAAGGCAGCAATTGTCCTGGGGTCCAGCAATTCAAAGGGGCTCCAGGCACTGCCACTGCGACTGTCACAGTGGAGGTGAGTGGTGCCTCAGCCCTTTAAATCGCCACCGGAGCACAGTGCCATGTGCTCTGCATGGTTCTGAGGACTGGAGAGGGGGACATTGTGCTCTGGGTGGCACTGAGGGCTGGCTGCCCCAGCTCTGCCACTTCTGCCTAAGGTCCTGCCCCTTCTTAGGGCACAGAGCATCCCCCCACACCTTGCTATGGGCCCGCGGTGGCTGTTAGCTCTGCTGGGCAGGACATAGAAATTATTCCCTTCAAGAGAGTGATAAGGCTCTTTGCTGAAGAGGTTGTTCACTCAGGGAATGTCTACACTAGCAAATTATTTTAAATAACTTATTTCAAAATAATAACTCCTGAAACAACTATTTTGAAATAAACACTATTCCTCATGACAAGCAGGAATGATTATTTCGAAATAACTAGCCCATTATTTCAAAATAATGAGCTTGGTAGGCTACATCTACACTGCACAGTTATTTTGGAATAAGCTATCCCGGAATAGTTATTCCAAAATAACTTATTTCGAAATAGCATGTCTATACTTCAGGGAAGCCTCAAAATTAGTCCAAGGCAGGCTTCCCTAATGTAAACGTGCTGTCTTAATTTAGAGCCCCAGGAGGAATAACTTAGAATGGCCCCGGTGAGAAGCTATTTTGAAATAGCAGAAGTAGAGCATCTACACACGCCTTATTTCGAAATAGCTATTTCGGAATAGGTGTTATTCTTCAGAGAATGAGGTTTACAGACTTCAGAATAAGCCGTCTGTTATTTTGAAATTATTTCAGAATAACAGAATTGCTGTGTAGACGCTTGCATAGTTATTTCAGAATAACAGCTGTTATTTAGAAATAACTTTGCCATGTAGACACACCCATAGTGTGGACGTGCTGCTTGTTATTTTGAAATAACTCCTCAGTGTAGACCAGGGCTCAGTGACCCGCAAGGAGTTTTGGCTGTGGCAGCCAATTTTCCCTCTGTTTATCAGCATGTCCACATTCTCGCCCTATCAGCACAGTGTTGTGCCCTAAAAGGTATAATCTAACTCTAATTTATTGACACTCTCAGTAACCTGTACAGTATTATATCCATTTTACAATTGTAGATACTAAAGCAGAGAAGTGTGTGCATTTAGCACCATTCAAATCTGAACTCTTCAAGACTTTCTCTTCTGTTTCCATTTTTGTTTCTCTCAGGCCTTGAAACGTATCAAAGTCCTCCAGTAAAGGCAACCCAAGGTCACAGTTATCCAAGGATATTTTTTATCAGATCAATAGTTCATAAAGATTAAACTACACAAAAATGTTATTGAACAAATAAGAAACAGCATCTGCTTTAATAATTGCTTGGCCATATACTGAAATTTTGTGAACTTGTTTCCTTTGATTGAATAGATTTACACACTGCCAGACAGGGAATTTTTCTTTCTTTAATTTCTCCTGTAGAAATAGAGGAGGAGGAAGAGGAGGAAGTAGAGATACACAAAGCCAAAAAGGCTGAAAAAAAATGAACACCCCCAAACAATGAAATAAGGTTTCCATTAGTAGATAAAAAACACATTCAAGCCCTAACTCAGAAGCTACAAAAGCATTATTACTGTGACATATGCAATATGTAAAGTACAATATTTAAGAGACATCAATACCAGATATATTTGTTTAACAGACCAAGAAATTAAGATGAGAAACAGACAAACTTTCAACATCCTTTGTGCCCTCCTCCCTCATTGCTGCTGTGTCAGATTGGTTCACTGGCATAAGTAACAGCAAGGGGCTAATGTGATATGTTGGCATTGATGGGGTTTGCTTTCTTTTTTCATGACCCAAGAAGCTGGTTGGAACATGTTTGACTTGCTAGGTACTATCCAGAGTTAATTCTAAACATACGTGCCATCCATCTTTAGTTTTAGCATATATACAGCATTAACATTTTATGTATTTGTGTTATTAGTGGGGGAAGGGAGTTTGAATACTCCACTTTGAATAAATCTCACTCTTTTTATTTGGCTCTGACTCCCTTTCCACCCTAATGATGTTTTTGATTATTGATGTTATTATTAGTTTCTATATTACTCAGGGGTAATTTTTCAGCTCTGGTGAAGATGTATGTAATTGGCTGCATAGGTGTTATGCCTGCCCTAGAGCAAGCATGGCTCTTTGGTTTATGCCACTGGTAGCCTTGAGAACATATGGTTTCTTTTTTTGAGCCTTGACTCTGATATTACTAGAAGCCTCTGCAAATCTACAAAACGATCTGGAAAATGGGGATAATTAAGAGGCAGCTTCTGTGTAGTTTAGATCTAATAATAGTGCAAAGTTTCATGTATATGTACTCATTAGCCATCAGGAGCTAGTTCTGGGGATAGCACAAACTTAGAGTCATTAAGGGGCATGCTGGTCCCCACTCTCTTGAGCCATTTTGCCTTGCGTAGAGAGAATATCTAGGTAACCTTCAACTCCATTCCCTCGACCCTCATGCAATGCACAAGTAAAAACAGCATTGAGCCCATAACATCAGACTGAGTGTTCTTGTCATGAGATAGAGACCCTTTCATTGTTCTGCATCTAGAGACATGTGCCAATCACTCAGGCATATACATACCTATAGTTGAACAAAGAGGCATGCTGTGAATAGATCTGAACTAGATAAGAATATGCATGCTTCTCAAGTCTCTTACAAATATCTATTAATATTTCTTACATACTTCACCAGTTCTCCAGAATTTTCTGTTTTCCTGCTTTCTGGGTCATATTTCTTTGGCCATTACTTCCCTGTTGCATATCTTTCTATCTTGTCATCCCATGTTATCATAATTAAATACATGTATCAGAATCTAATTAGAGTGGACATGTGTTTGGAAGGCTTACTCTAGTAATGGCTTTCAGGCTGGTGTAAAAAATGCTAACCTCTTGTAAATGTTTCTTTGCGACACATCTGTTACAGATTGCAGTGATGGATTTTAATTAACTTTATTTTTTTCCACTGCATAATTGAGATGCTTACTGAATTCATTCTAAACATCTCTTGGGCATGTCCCACTATTCCCTGAGTTTAGAGGCAAGACTAGCCTTCATATCTTGTTAACCTATAAACTGCCAGAGACCAGTCACTTCTAGAAGCTGCTGGCTGACTGTCTGTGGATGTGCGTGCCTATCTTTGAGCTGGATGTGGACTTATGAAACACAAAACTGTCCCCTTGCTCAGTTAGACCATTTTCTCCTCCAAGTGTAAGGAGTTTGCTCCAGCACAAGTCTTTTGCTTATCAGCACAAGTTGCCTTGAGTGCATCAACCTATCTTGATATCAGAAGCCTTCCTACCTGAGAGGTGGACTCACCTACTGCAAGCCGGCCCTGCCCTTGGAGATTTCTTTCACTGAAGGATGGAACACTTGAGCAGTGGTGAGTGCAGGAGGCAGAACTTTCATAGGAAATGAACCAAGATTATGGAACTCACTCTCATAAGGGATAAAAAAGATCACTAACTTCACTGCACGAAGAATTAAAAAAAACCCTCTCTCATTTCTTCTGCTTACTTTTTTACTCAGTACATTCTTCTCACAGACATTGACAAAGATAAGAAACAAAATAGAACTAAAAAAATTCCTAACAACCTAATCAGATAACTTAGTCCTATGTCTAGGGAGGAAGATATATAGAGAAATGGCTAATGCTGTTTCTTTTAAAATTCTTGGGAAGCATTCAGATATTACGGTATGCACACTAGATGAGAGCCTATATATAGAGAGAAATACATCGAATCACTGGGCAAGATCCTTAGCTGATATAAATTGGTGTGGAACCATTTTATCCAATGGAACTATTCCTATTTATATTACCTTGGGATCTAACTCATTGTTTCAGGAATGTTAAAAATGCAGTGCACATTTTCTTCTTTCCTATCAGTTTGACAATGGAATGTAATATTAATATGAATCAATGTCACTTGCATTGTGAAAGTGTTATTATGCCTTTACAATAATATTTACACAAAAATGAAATTATGTTTAATTTTATTGGAAGGAATATATCTGATCAAAATGCAGAATGGGGTGGGGGGGAGTTCTTGCTCAGAATAAAAACAAAACAAGCAATTATGTATTAGTGGGATAAGTCTAGATTGTAGTCCGATCTGGGTAAAGAAAATTTCAGCTGAGACTATTGTAACTGTCAAAGTACATTTCATTTCAAGCAATTAATCAAGTTGACTGTTCAGAGAGTTTTTGGGAATGTTCATTATTTCAGCTATTAATTTTTAAAAGCAGCAAATGTTGCAAGTCAACAACATCCATAAAAATTGATTTATTGTGCAATTACTCCATGCTACTGGAAGCAAAGAGCAAGTTTTGTATATCCAGAATTTCCCCTTTCTAAGGCACCAACCACATGTTAATTTTATAAAGTAAATTATTTAGTGGAAAGAAACATAATCCTTTTTGAATTGGTTTTACATTGATATGAATGGTTAGGAACTGACCACATCAAGGAAATGCAAAATTTTGCATGAAAGAGAATTAGAAATAGAGGCCCACCATTACACAGAGGCATAAACACAGAAATGCAATCTAAACCACAATGCTTTCTCTATAAAGTTCTGTTAGACTACCTAGCTAGTACAGGTATTGGTGCTAAATATTGTGGATCCCAAACTCATTTGCTCTTTGTAACATGGTTTATTGAAATTTATTATAGATTTGCCCTTTGTAACATGTATTTGATGTTTTAAGGGTCACCTCCCACAGAAAAAACTATAACACAATTTGTGACTTTGCTATAGGGAAGCTGGCATTGGGAAGCTGGCTTAATGGAACTGCTGGCCACAGACAATGAGGGTCCTGTTAGAGTCTTGTCTGGGAGAGAATAAACGTCTCTCACACTTAAATACTAGCTTTTATCACACACTGAAATGCATGGTGGTTAATCTGCAGCCTTCAGGCCAGATATAAGGTACAGAATACTACAGTACACCCATTTAACACTAAGCATCCTCTGCAGAATTTCAAGACCTACTATCAGAGGGGTAGCTGTGTTAGTCTGGATCTGCAAAAGCGACAAGGAGTCCTGTGGCACCTTATAGACTAACAGATGTATTGGAGCATAAGCGTTCTTGGGCAAAGACCCACTTCGTCAGATGGATGTGACGCATGCATCTGACGAAGTGGGTCTTTGCTCACGAAAGCTTATGGTCCAATACATCTGTTAGTCTGTAAAGTGCCACAAGACCTACTATGTATGCAATGCCCCGTCTATACTGCATGGGTGAAAGTCTAGTACCATTTAAGTCAACCAAAGTTTTGCTATTGATTTCAATCAGTCCAGGAATTCACACAGTACTCTGGTGATGCTTTTTATACTGAATCCAAAGTCTGCATAGTTAGCATTTTCCATATTGAAAATGAGGGATGACGCAGCAACCTGCTACTTTATGCAAATTAGGCAAAGTTGACATTGACAACTTAACAGGAACGGTAAGATGGGTGAGGTGAAACCTTTTATTGGACCAACTTTTTATTGGAGAAGTTCCCTCACCCACAGAAGTGGGTTCCATAACAGATATCACAAGTTGGACCTCCTCCCTGATTAGGCACCTCGGGGACCCGAGTGGTCCTGGATGAGGGATTTTGTGGGACCAGGGGAAGTCATTTCTGGCCCCCGGCTGCGGGCTTCTCCAGTCCTGCTCCCCCATGGGCTTCCCAACCCTCCTCCCCCAGCCCAGCTGAGCCATGTACCAGCTCCTGGACCCCACAGCCCCGCTGCATCTTGTGCTGATTCCCAGCTTCTCTGCAGCCCAGCTGAGCCATGCGCCAGACTTTCTGGCACCACCATCCCACACAGAAAAGTGAACCAAGAGATGTCTTGACAATGGCCTTTCCAAAAAGACTTTAGGGAAAATGTGAGAACCCCCAGGTGTCCAGAAATAAATATTTTAATAATATTAGACACAGACATAGACCTGATTAGTTCCTTGGGACTGAAATACTTGCTAGCTTTGGGGGAGCACTTTGCATGAAAATGCCCATTGTTGTGATAGAGATTTGTTATGTTGCCTTGGAGAACTACTGATCTCATTTAACTGTGTGTTTAGAATGTTGGAGCTAGAATCTAGCTCTATACTCAGGCCCGTGTACTCAGGCGGGGAAGGGGGAGTGCAAAGGTTGCAAATGCACCCCCGTACACACGGTCCTTCATGGTTCGCCATGGAGCCAATTCTGGCTGGTCTGGGAAAGGCAGAGGTGGCGCATTGCCCCAGCCTCCCTTGCCCATGGTCCAGCTGACCAAAGGAAAGCACATTGCCCCAGCCTCCCTCCCCCATGCTCTGGCCAGCTGGGGGAACCCTGGGATAGATTCTCCACTTCCTCCCCCAGGAGAGAGGCCAGGGTGGGGCTGAGCCACGGTGAGGCAGGGCTAGGCTATGGGGGTGGGGCAGCCACCATCCCCTCCCACAACTTGCACCCTCTCCCACAGAAATTCCTGCATACACGCCTGCTACTTTTATGGTACTAGGGGGCTGCACCCTCTGCTCACTATGCATGCCTATCCCCCATCTTTGGCCACTTTCACTTCACTAGGGAGCCTGTTGATGCTGATGATGTGATTCTGTCATTCAGCAGGAAAAACTTTTTTATATATTGAGAGAGACAAAAAGAGGGTAAGGGACAGGACAAATGATAGTCTTTTTTATAATGTTTGTCCACAGACAAGCTTTGTTTAGAGAAATATTAACTCTCCTTATCATGTTATGCCTGAAATACTGCCCAGATTGTGAGAGAATAACATTGTGCTTGGACTTGTTCGAAGAGTTCAGAATTCATGGAGACACTATTTGTTTAGCAAAGTCCTTCAACACTCCATATCTGAGTATTCCTTCAATAAAAAAAGACACATGCATGCTCTTTTTGTACGTGGTTTAAAAAAAAAAACAGTTTAGGATGCCATCTCCTCAGGACTTGTGGTGGGGAGATCCATTCACAAAATCCCATAAAGAAAACAAGGATTTTGTATATGAATTTCTACACAATATTTTTATTTATTATTAGCTTTTTATTAATAACATAAAGCCTCTACAAACCAGACAGTTTATTCTGTATTATAAGACCTTTATAGAACTATTTATGTGTCTTACTTTAGACTTTTATATAACCCTTGAGTGGGCATTCAAAGACACCAAAACACACTTGTAGGGGGTTTATACAGTAAGACATAAGTGGCAAGGTCCCTGTTGGCATTTTGTGCTTATCATTATCATCTTGGTCCTGAAAATATTCAAGCTAGTAATGATTTTTATGCTACCTGCTGTGTGAGATTTTAGCTTCAATGTAACATTTAATAAAGCACTATCAGCAGAGTTCAGTGGAGCTACATTGATAAAACTGTCTTTAAGAAGCCATTGCAAGACTTAGCTATGATGGTTATAGAACACAAACACTAGAAATAATTAAATAAAAACAAGATACACGATATGCAGAGATAAAATGTCACTGAAACTAATGAAGAAAAATAATAGCAAAGGGGGAAAATGTAGAAACAGAAAATGCAAGCAAATAAAGGAATTACAAAGAAGAAAGACAAATAGTGTGAGCAAACCAAGAAATGAATAGCAAATAATAAATTAATAACAAATAATGAACAACAACAAATGAGATTTCAAATGTAATCAAAAAGAGAGAAGGGGAAAGAGTGTCTCGTTGGTTGAGTGGATTAATGCCCTGGCCTTTTGAGATAAAGATTCAAGTCACTCTCATAGGTGAAAATGAGTTAAATAGTCTAACTTTCATCTTCAATTTTCCATATCACAGGAAGACCACCTCACAGTTTACCACACATGATAGTCTTTACTCAAGGGCAGCCCAGAGCTTTAAATTCTGGAATTATGTGCTGGTTAGGATAAAGGGTTATAAACTAACTACACAGGGAAGCATATGAAATGTCAGCCCATGCTACTATGCTTATTTCATGAACAATAAATTCACTCACAAATTAAGGGACTCATCCAAATTTCTGGGACTATTTTCATTGATTTCAGTTGTCAACAATGGGCTTTGACTGGGACTTAGATATGAAAGAGAAAGAGAAATGATATAACTAAACAAATATAAACACTATGTTTCCTTTTGTGTAAGTAACTATTTCCTCTATGCAAGAAAAATGTAGGAAGAGATGTTCAGTTATAGGAGGCTGGCAAAACCTTGATATTAAATGATTTTCCATCCGAGAATGCACTGCCATGTAAATTAAAATACTTCATGAAATTGTGTATTCATTATATATATATATATTTTACATATAAATGAAATATTGCTGTTTTGCAAAACAAAATGTTTTGGTACATATATTAATTCTTTTCAGAATTTTCTCTCTGAAGTAACTTTCAAAATGTAGCAGTTTTGTTCTGGTTCAGAAATAAACCAAATTTTGAAATCTCAGAATCTTTCACAAAATGCAATTTCCATCATCCACACAGCTTTACTTCCAATGCTGTATGGTATTTGAAGGATATATTTACAAATAAAAACTCAGCAGCAAGTCTCAGAGCTTGGATCCACTTACTTAGATTTGTGCTTCCGAACTATAAATTGCCATGTTGATGTTCCTGCTTTCGCTTTGAAACCCACCACTGGCTTCAGATATATCCTAAGGACATGTCTACATTACATAGAAGATCAACGCTGCCACGGTTGATCTTCCAGGTTCAATTTAGGGGATGTAGTATAAACCTGCTAGATCAAACTCAAAGGGCACCCGTTGATGATGGTACTCCTACTCCTCACGAGGAGTAAGGGAAGCCGATGGGAGCTTTTGCTCCAGTCAACCTCCATCTGTGTGGATGGGGATTTAAGATACATAGACTAGAGTTGCGTAACTTACTTCAATCTTCCCATGTAGTGTAGACCAGGCCCAGGACAGTAGCATCTGAGAATGGGTATCAATGGGCATTGTAAAAAAAAAAAGATAATGTTGTTGCCATACTGTACTGAATTAACTCTCAAAAGCATTCTGCCATGTGCAAAACCTTGCCGTGGGGGGAGGGTAGGGGAGGGGGAGATGTCTCACATTGATGTACAAAGACAATGAAAATAACATGTTCTCACTGGAGGGGAGAAAAGATGATGAAGAGTCCAAAAGTATAACTTTCTTACCACCATGTTAAGAAAACCAAAATGGACCTACTGTTTTCTAATTTCAGACTGATATTTTTTGAGGTTGATCCTTTTCTCAATGAGCATGCATATTTCTCATTAGCATTAATGAGAGCTCTGAGCTTGAATGTAGGGATGCATAATTCCCCTGTGTGATTACAATCATTCCTAACATACTTGTTAGACATCATAGTTCAACCTCCATGGTTTTAGCTTATAGTTTAAAAAGAAAATCAGAATTGTCCCCACCCACAACTTCTTTTTCTTTTTTTCCAGAAGGAGTGTGTATGATGTGTTTAAAATATATATTGTATGATATTCTATGGTGAAAAATGTTAGAGTCCTTGGAGAAAATTCTCAGCTATTGTGAATTGTGAAATCTCTCAGCTGAATCAAGAAGAGCTTAAATCCACACTTAGAAATTCCAGGAACTGGAATGTAGAAAGGCTAAGACTGAGTAGCTCCCTGCCCCCATAGTGAATCTTAGAAAGGTCTGAGAAACATACATAGGTTTGGGTGCTTCTGAAAAATCTAACATTAATTACCCTATTGTTTTTGTTCTTTATCATCGTTTTAATGTCCATTGCCATCTATTTTAAAAATCTTTAGCCTTTATCTTTTCCTAAATTGAACTGGCTCCAAATTACAGCAGAGATCTCATAAATCTCATGACAAGAGACATTGCCAGTTGGACCAGAAATCCTGGGCCAAACTCAGCCCTGATATAAGCAGTCACAACTCCTGTGATTTAATTATTTAATCAGAGCTGAATGTGGTTCATTATGAGAACAGACTTGTAGGGGATTTAGCATGCAGTGTCAAAATATTGATATTTTATGGTGTTACAAATATAATTTAACTAAGCTGGTTTTGGACTTTAAAATGTTTAGTTTTGGAACAAGTAAATGACTTAAATTATTTTTTCAGAATCTTGTTGCCCCTCTCTGTTCATTGTTCAACTGAATAGCATGTCTAACCTTTCATCTGACAGCAATGATCATAGGAGCTAACCCTTTATATTATGAGATTTCTGCATATTATAAAATAAATTCTATATAATTGGACTCATAACTATTAAACTAGCCAAAGAGCTAATTGTTGGCATCAATGCCATATAAACATCCTGAAACCAGCAAGGGAAAATAATTACAAATGTCTTTAAAACCTAGATCAGACAAACCTGATTCAATCTAGGTCATTCCAATGCCTACAGATTTTGTAATAAGCAGAATTTTTATCAGTGTAATACCATGGAAGTAAATGGAGATATGCTGAGAAACTGGACTCCTGAGTATAAATCCAGAGGAACTTCATTGACTTTAGTGACGTTATTGTGGATTAACTGCTATGAAAACAAAAGCAAAGGGTCTGATTCTGATTGCAATGCATTTGAGAACCCTTTTAAATGAAGCAGGTTCCCAACCACAGGGACAAGATACAGAAAAACAGCCTGAGGCCCAGTTATTTTTCCAGGGAAAATTCTTCAGGTTTGGTTGGGGAAGAATCTGCATTTCCATTTCCACTAGCTCCACCCATACTGGCCTGTGACTCTCACTTAGCTTGCTGCCCACCTGCCCTGCCATTCCCTATAGAGGGGGAGAGACCTCTGTGTGTGGTCCAGGGAAACATGGAAGGAATGCGGTCATGGAGCAGGGAGAGAAAGATCTGCCTAAGGAAGATCCTTGAATGCATGGATTTTAAGGGTCTGATTGGACCCACACTTTCATGAAAAGTAAGAATTTATGTTTACATTTTCTTTTTAATGTTGATTGCCATCCACTTGGTATTTTAAAAATCTTTAATGTTTTATCTTTTTCCTAAACTGAACTGGTTCCAAATTACAGCAGAGACCTCATAAACATTTTTGATAAAGGGAAAATAGAATCTGAAATGAATATCTGTTTTAAATTATTTTCTCTTTTTGTGACACTGGATGCATCAAAATGACCCTTGTGCCATATTCAATTAATGTCCTCATTACAACTCTCATAAGTGAAAAGAGTCAAAAACTCACAGGGGAACTATAATGGTAATGTGTCTTATGAGATATTCATTTGGCCCCAGCTGTCCATTTTATTCTAAGTGCTAAATGCTTCAAAATACATAGACTATCATTTACATAGAAAGTGGCTGTGCAAGATGAATTATTTATTTTGTGACAAATACCTAATACCCAGTGTACTATCAAATACGAAGAAGTTCCTTATTTGACCTGTATGTGTAAATTTGCATTAAAGAATTAATTATCTTTGCATATGAGTCACATTGAAGTTATGTGCAGATATCTGTCAGTGGAACTGCAGGTTACTTCACATTTGATTTAATTGGACTATTTGCTGTTATGCAGTACCAGTATAGCAAGAAACCTACTTTTTTTAGTTGCATGAAACAGACCCTGATTATGTATGTAAAGGCTGTACATTTTGATGTGAAGGAGTAGGTGAGCTGGAAAGGCAAACTCAAATTTTCATTACAATGTTATGAAAATCAGAAATCAGCACGAGACAAAATAAATGAAACCAGGATTTTCAGCCTCTTGAAGAAGAAAGATCAGGAGGAATACCACTGGAGATCAACAAGGTAATGGAATTCAGACTGCTTTCCCTAGGCAATAGGTCATCTGATCTGATGCAGCCGGCTTCATGTTTACATTCCAAAAAAGCTACAGAAGTCTGATTAAATAAGAAATAGCATCATTTCACATTTACTGTTTCTTATACTGCATACAATTCTGTTCAACCTCACAGGTTCACATTAATCTTTAGTATAACAGCTCTCTCCCTCTCACTGGATATTATATGAATCTGGATATTATATGAATCATTTTCTTATCCTTAGATATTTGTTCTTCACTAAAATTTTAAGTGCTTCTGGAAGTTGTCAGTGTTCTAAGACCTCTGGTGAGGCAGATATCTTTTCAGACTCCCCACTAATTATCTGCCATATATGCAGATTTTCATTGCAATGAATTCAGTGCTAAAGGTGTGGTAAAAAGAATCAGAATAGAATTGACTGTTACCACTTAACTACCTCCAAGGTAAATGAGACTTTGAGTCTAAAAATGTCAAATCTCCAGCTCTGAAATTGGTTATGGGAGAACTTTTAAAGGGTTCTGAGGTTTAATTTGATCTAACCCACCTACTTCTTTAATTTGGTAACCCACACATTTCCTGGGTGTGGAGTTCTGCCTCAATCAGTGGTACTGAGACAATTTAGGGCACACCTACGCAGCTGGGCTAAAGCCGAAATAAGCTATGCAACTTCAGCTATGTCAAGTCCAAATAGCTTATAATGGCTTTTGGCACTGTCTGCACAGGAGGAAGTCCGAGGAACAGTACTCTTCTTCCAACTTCCCTTACTCCTCATAAAATGAGGGTTACAGGAGTCAGAGTAAGAAGTCCTCCAGCTCAACATTATTTTGACATTATGTCAAAATATCTGCTTGTAGTGTAGATGTGGACTATGTTATTTCGGAATAACATCAGTTATTCTGAAATTACACTGCCGTGTAGGCATAGCCTTAGAACTCCCTGACATCATCTACATCTACTCAACAGTGTTATTTCAGAATAACTGATGTTATTCCAAAACAACGTAGTCCGTATCTACACTACAAGTCATTATTTCGACATAATATCAAAATAATGTTAAGCTGGAGGACTTCTTACTCTGACTCCTGTAACCCTCATTTTACGAGGAGTAAGGGAAGTCAGAGAAAGAGTGCTGTTCCTCCGACTTCCTGCTGAGTACACAGCACCAAAAGCCAAAATAAGCTATCTGGATTTAAGCTGTGCAATTGACGTAGCTGAAGTTGTATAGTTTATTTTGGCTTTAGCCCTGCTTTATAGACATGCCCTTAGAGGTTAATGAGTCTACTAGAGCCTTAACTAAGAGGCATATTTGGCTTATACATAAAAAGAGATCTTCCAGAAAAACTTCTTTTGAAAGAGAACATCTACACAGCAAAAGCTCATTGAAAAAGCGATCTGCTTTTTTAAAAGATAGCGTCCACACTGATTGGACACTATCTCTCATTTAAGTTGTGATTACTATGGACAGAGTGGCCACCAGGGCACCTGCACTTTTTTCCTGGAGGCCTCTTCTTTAAAAAAAAAAACGCTTCTTCCCCATCCAAGGCTTCTTCCTCGTAGAAAGAGGTTTACCACTGTTGGAAAACCCCCTGCATTCTTTCGACTTTCTGTTGAAAGAACTCAGTTGCAGTGTGGACATAAGTGTAGGTTTTCCAGGAAAACAGCCATTTTTCCAGAAAAACTCTGCAGTGTAGACATATCCTGGGCTCCAGAAATCCCAGGTTTGATTCCACTGAGGACCAAGATCTGTCAGAGTTACATAAGCACCACAAATTTTAGATGTACATTTTAGGACTATAGAACTGGGCTGGAAAGCTCATAAAAAGAGGTCTTTGTATAAATTTTGATCTCTTCTTTTGATCTAGGCAAGAATGATGTAAGAACCACCTTTTTCATGGTATTGGTACTTCCGCTCACATGATAGGGCAGAGGAGAAGAAAAAAATAAAATTATGGGAAAAAGTCCAAAGAAAATTTTTGTACATCAAAGATTTTGTTTGGGTTTGAGTTTAAATCTGCATGAAGATTCTGGTCAACCAGTGCAGTTTTCCATCCTTAACTGAGATATCTTTTCTGATTCTTATAGCAGCCCAGCAGGTGAAATCAAGCTACCAGGCACTACTGAGCAGAAGAATTTCCATGCTGTACATTGGTTAGTTGGTATAGTAACAGCACCTAGAGCAACCAGAAAAAGCTTGTGTCTGCTAAATGAGCTGAAAATTAGTGTTGACCCTGAACAAAGCTCTTCTAAACTGGAGAGTTTGTTTATCTGAAGTTTGAAACATCCTCAATAATGAAAACCTTTTAAACATAATAGGCCAATTAAAGAGCTCGTATGAGTGGGCATAATGCCGCTGAAGCCAATAGAGCTACAGCCACTCATACCAGGTTTGGATTTGGCCCATTGCCTTTGTCAACAGCAAAACAATGTTTTCAACACATTTATTGGCACAAACTGTGCTGCACAAAGAGTGCATTAATTTCACGTATTTATTTGCATAACAGACCTGAGCATTAGTTTATTTTATTATTTATTATGAATGCTCATTTCCATCCCAGCCAGCGATGAGATGCGTGTTGGAGTGGGTAGTCAGAAATACTTAGGAATAAAGAGAACTTTTGTTCTTGTTTTTACTAAGGGATAATATTGATCCTGTAATTCTATATCCTCTTCCCCCCTGCCCTTTTCCCCACACAGAAAATTAACTCTACTCCTTGGCCAAGACTTTCAAAAATAGCGATAGATTGAATATAAGGTCATATATATATATATATATATATATATATAGTCACCCACTTGATTTTTAAAAGTTCAATACACCCAAGAGCTCCTAATAGTCTTTTTCTTTATTTCTTAAATAAACAAAGGCTGCATCTAGCCTGCAGGCTTCTTTTGGAAGAAGCTTTTCCAGAAGAAATCTTCTGAAAAAACTTCTTCTGAAAGAGAGTGTCCACACAGCAAAAGCGCATCGAAAAAGCGATCTGCTTTTTTGAAAAGATATCATCCATATTGAATGGATGTTATCTCAAATTTAAGCTGTGATTACTATGGATGGAGTGGCCACCAAGGCACTTCCCTTTTTTCTCTTCTTTCGAAAGAACTCCTTCTTCCCTCTCCACACACGTCTTTTTCTGAAAGAACTCTTCCTCATATAAAGAGGTTTACCGCTGTCTGAATACCCCCCTGCATTCTTTCAATTTTTTGTCAAAAGGACACAATTGCATTGTGGACATAGTGAAGTTTTTTTCGGAAAAATGGCCATTTTTCGGAAAAATGGCTGTTTGTCTGGAAAAACTCTGTAGTGTACACATAGCCAAAGTGTTGAGTGCTCAGCTCTTTTGAAAAACAGGTAGGTTCCTATAAATGGATTTAGGAGCCTAACCTTCGGAAAATCTTGGCCCACATTGTTGTTAAGAATGATCATGCAACTCTGATCCTATAGTATGAAAGATTCTTATAGGGGGCCAGATTAATTTTTCTGAGGGAGAATTTCAACTGATTCAGCATTGCATTGGAAACTATAACAGACAGGATGCTTGCTTTTAGGGCACAGTTTCAAAATCAGGATGTGAAATGGATAGTATTGTGGGAACCCCTGAGCATGGCCTTCACTGCCCACAAATCTTTCATGGTACTGTCTCTCAAATTAATGACATAGAGCTCATCCATTTGAAAGGGGGAAGATGCAAACAAAATTGATCTAGGTCCCAGACCTCTCTCATACTCTTTTTTTGCACATTCTTACTCTCACTCATGGGCCTTCTTCCTGTAAGGAAACAAATTCTGTGGGATGTCCCACTTCTACTATTGGACATCTCCAATTCAGCTATAGCCCCTCTGTTTGATGCTTCCTGAACTGATAGGTAGAAGTTGTAATTGCCTGATTAGAATGTGTCAACAAAACCAAGAAATATCAAAATAAGGGAATTGGGGAATGTAGAGAGCTAGCACTTGTCAGGCTTAAAAAAAATTAAAATGAGAAAGGAGGACATGGGGAGAACATTAGTCTTGAGAGAAGGCAGAGGGGAAAAGCTAGAGACATAAAGAGCACTTACTTAGCTCTGTCCCAGACGTTGGGATGGAAGGGACCCCCACAGCCAGGAGAAAGAAGGTTACTAACATCTCCTCCCAATTACAATTTTTAGTGCATTTCAAAGGTTGACAAATTCAGTGGGATATACTGGGGAGAGAACTGAGATCACAGAACATCAGGACAGACTCTGATGGGATGGCTGAGAGAGATGAGTTAAAGGGGGAGGGAGCTGCAAGACGAGTCAGTCCCTGAGGTCAAAAAAGTCTGAAGTTGACTGTGACTGTTTCTCACCCATCAATGATCTAAAACAGGAACATTGGTTATATTAGTGAATGAGCAGCATGCAATGAATTTTACATCCTCTTTTAGGAAACCTGATGATATTTTTCTTTCTATAAGATAACTTGGGGATAATAAACTTTATATATAAAAACCCATTGTTTATAGATTTATTTATACAGCTATATGAATAAACATGACCCTTTGTGGTTTTAAAAGCTGTCTAGTTTAGTGTATCACACACATACACACAAATATCCTAAGTCATTATCTCAGGGTGTTTATCGAGGACATGAATTCCTGCCCTCGTGATAGCATGTGTGTATTGTTAAATTTGTGATGTTTCATATCCATCATATTCACCAAAGGTCCAGAACTTCAAATGTGAGCTTCAATTATTCTTCACCTGTTTTCACAGGTAGCCACTTTAGCACACAATGACAAATAACAGCTTTCATCTGAGAACTCAGGGGGAAAGGTTTTATAATGTTTCTTAGTATTTCTATATGAAGAAAACACTGTTGTGTGAACTTACTGAACAATAAAACTGTTGGTGCTATCACATATTGTTGGGTGTAAGCACAAGATTTTCTTAGTCAGCTTTTATATATATAGAACCATTAGGAATGTAATTTATTTTACCTTTCCAAGAATAAACTTCAAGCTATGTTGATGTAAAATGTGTTGATTTATTATTCTATGGTGACCCAGTGATAACTTGAAATTTTGTTTGTATAGTTGTCAGTATAGCTTTTTATACTGTACTCATGATTGATATTTTCCCCTCATACATTCCTCATTTTAAGAAAGCATCCCTATTTAGGAAAATACTTAAACATGTGCTTAAATCCTATGAAACTGAATGAGAATTAAGCACACATTTAGGCTTCAGCTTGTAATTATTCACTTTCATGAACAAAGGACTTAAGGACTGATACAAAGCTCTAAAGTTAACAGTATTTTCTCCATGGACAGGTTTTAGATCAAGCCTATACAAGGAGGATACTTTTAAGGTGTTTAGAGACTGGGGTGTACCAACTGTTCACTTGCAAGGCAAAGTATGGTCTGGCAGAAGCCTGAGAAGAGTGTTTGAATGGCTGAAGGACTCAGAGTGTCAGGGAGATGATGACCAGCTGCCACAAGAAAGACTCCCTATCCACCAAGGACCTATCCAATGCTTTTTTGAACTCAGTTATATGTTGGCCTTTACAACATTCCCTAATAATGAGTTCCACAGGTTGATTTGGTTGATTCCTTATGTTTGTTTTAAATGTGCTGCCTATTAATTTAATTGGGTAATCCTTACGTTCTGTGAAATGGTCAGTAACACTTCCTCATTCTTTTTCTCCACTCTATTCATGATTGTATAGATCTCTAGCATATCCTTTCTTAGTCTTCTCTTTTCTAAAATGACCAGTCCCCATTTTTTAATCTCTTCTCGTATGGAAGTTGTTCCATTCTCCTTATCATTCTTGTTCTCCTCTGTTCTTTTTCCAATTCCCATGTAACTTTTTTTGAAATGGAGCAACCAGAACTGTATTAAGTATTCAAGGTATAGGCATACAATTATTTATATAGTGATATTTATATAATAATATTTTCTGGCTTATCGTTTATCTTTTCCTCATGTTCTGTTAGCTTTTTGAGTCGGCACATTTAGCAAATTATACACAATGATTCCAAACTTGCGAACAGGAACAGCTAACAGGGAGTTTGGAGAGGGAGTTCTCCAGGTAAAAGAGGAGTAAAAGCGGGACCCTTGTGGTAAGTGGCTGTCTGGAGTGTGTGTTTGTGTGTGGGGGAGTTATTTGCTGTGTGCTGAGCTTGTGTTTGTGTGGTTGGTTGGTTGGTTGGTTTGTTTGTTTGAAGGAGCTTCTAAAAGGTTTGACATCTAGAAGCCTCTGTTAATTGGCTGAGCCTCAGTCAGGGGGAGGGGCTACCAGAGCTATATAAGCCTGTGACTCAGCGACCAGGGAGCTTGCGAACAGGAACAGCTAACAGGGAGTTTGGAGAGGGAGGTTAGAGGGGGAGGTTAGAGGGCACTAGGGACTTCTGACCTTCTTAAAAACAACTCTTATAATAATCTATATTCCAGAGGTTTAAAAAGAATCCCAGTTTCTGCTTAAACTTATTCATTAGAAAAATGGAGACAGAAGCCCAGCAGCAGAGTGGGGGCTATCCTGTTTATTGCGTCAAGTGTAACATGTATGATTACCTGCCCTGTGGGCGGGTGGCGTATGTGTGCACCCGTTGCAAGGAGCTCCTGACCCTCAGAGACCGGGTTTGGGCTTTGGAGGCCAGGGTGGCTGAACTGGAGGAGCTAAGGGAGGGAGAGAGAGATGTTGATGAGACTTTCCGGGACATTGTAGTATTGTCCCACCTCCAGTCTGAGAGTCCCAGTGCTCTTAAGGAGGATGAAAGTCTCAAGCGAACAGAGCATCCAATGGGAGCAGAGGGAAACCATCCCGTAGTTGGGACCTTCCTCCCAGAGGATGTTGCGGTATCCTCTCGCACCGAGGATACCTCTGAGGGGGAGGGAATGCCAGTTAGGAAGAGGCAGGTGTTAGTAGTGGGTGATTCGATTGTTAGAAACATAGATAGTTGGGTTTGTGATGAGCGGGAGAGCCGTATGGTCACTTGCCTGCCTGGTGCGAAGGTTGCGGATCTCTCGAGGCATCTAGATAGACTTATGTGTAGTGCTGGGGAGGAGCCGGTGGTCGTGGTACATGTAGGTACCAATGACATAGGGAAGGGTAGGAGAGATGTCCTGGAGGCCAAATTTAGGCTGCTAGGAAAGAGACTGAAATCCAGGACCTCTATGGTGGCATTCTCGGAAATGCTTCCAGTTCCACGCGCAGGGCCAGGTAGGCAGGCAGAGCTTCAGAGTCTCAATGCGTGGATGAGACGATGGTGTAGGGAAGAGGGGTTTGGATTTATTAGGAACTGGGGACACTTTTGGGAGAGGGGGAGCCTATACAGGAAGGATGGGCTCCACCTAAACCAGGGTGGAACCAGACTGCTGGCACTAAACATTAAAAAGGCTGTAGAGCAGTTTTTAAGCTAAGAGATGGGGGAAAGCCGATTGGTGCGGAGATGCACGTAAATCGGAGGGAGACTTCTCTTAGAGGAGAATCCATTGATAGAGATTCTCTAAGCTGTAGTCAGAAAGAGAGGAGGGGAGAGGGCAAACCATGGGCCAGAGCAGACAAACAACCGCATACAAAGGAATCCAATGCACCAGGAAAGGGCAGACAAATAAGCAGTGGCAAATTTTTAAAGTGCTTCTACACAAGTGCTAGGAGTCTGACTAATAAGATGGGTGAACTAGAGTACCTAGTATTAAATGAGGAGATTGACATAATAGGCATCACTGAAACCTGGTGGAATGAGGAAAATCTGTGGGACACAATCATACCGGGATATAAAATATATCGAAAGGATAGAGCAGGCCGGGTGGGTGGTGGAATGGCACTGTATGTGAAAGATAATGTAGAATCAAATGAAATAAAAATAAGTGAATCAACACGTTCAATAGAATCGCTATGGATAGTAATTCCATGCTCCAATAATAAGAAATTAGCAGTAGGGATATATTACCGACCACCTGACCAGGACAGTGATACTGACATTGAAATGCTGAGGGAGATTAGAGAGGCTACCAAAATAAAGAACTCTATAATAATGGGGGATTTTAATTATCCCCATATTGACTGGATACATGTCACCTCAGGAAGAGAAGCGGAGATAAAATTTCTCAATGGCCTAAATGACTGCTTCTTGGAGCAGCTGGTGCAGGAACCCACAAGGGGAGAGACAATTCTCGATTTAGTCCTGAGTGGAGCGCAGGATCAGGTCCAGGAAATAACCGTTACAGGACCGCTTGGGAATAGTGACCATAATATAATAACATTCAACATTCCTGTGGTGGGTAGAACACCTCAGCAGTCCAGCACCCTGGCATTTAATTTCAAAAAGGGGAATTACACAAAAATGAGGAGGCTAGTTAAACAGAAATTAAAAGGCACAGTGACTAGAGCCAAATCCCTGCAAGCTGCATGGAAATTTTTTAAAGACACCATAATAGAGGCCCAACTTAAATGTATACCCCAAATTAAAAAACATAGCAAGAGACCTAAAAAAGTGTCACCGTGGCTTAACCACCATGTAAAAGAAGCAGTGAGGGACAAAAAGGCATCTTTTAAGAAGTGGAAGTCCAATCCTAGTGAGATAAATAGAAAGGAACATAAACACTGTCAAATCAAGTGTAAAAATGTAATAAGAAAAGCAAAAAAAGATTTTGAGGAACAGCTAGCCAAAAACTCAAAAAGAAATAACAAAATGTTTAAGTACATTAGAAGCAGGAAGCCTGCTAAAAAACCTGTGGGTCCCCTAGACGATCGAACTACAAAAGGTGCAATCAAGGATGATAAAGCCATTGCGGAGAAACTAAATGATTTCTTTCCTTCAGTCTTCACGGCTGAGGACGTTGGGGAGATTCCCAAATCTGCACCGTCCTTTGTGGGTGATGAATCTGAGGAACTGTCCCAGATTGAAGTGTCATTAGAGGAGGTTTTGGAACAAATAGAAAAACTTAATGTTAACAAATCTCCGGGATCGGATGGCATTCATCCAAGGGTTCTAAAAGAACTCAAATGGGAAATTGCTGAACTATCATCTGTGGTTTGTAACCTATCCCTTAAATCGGCTTCTGTACCTAATGAGTGGAAGGTAGCCAATGTGACACCAATATTTAAAAAGGGCTCTAGAGGCGATCCAGGCAATTACAGGCCGGTAAGTCTAACTTCAGTACCGGGCAAATTAGTCGAAACAATAGTAAAGAATAAAATTGTGAAGCATGTAGAAGAACATAATTTGTTGGAAAAAGTCAACATGGTTTCTGTAAAGGGAAATCCTGTCTTACTAATCTATTAAAGTTCTTTGAAGGGGTTAACAAACATGCGGACAAGGGGGATCCAGTAGATAAAGTATACTTAGATTTTCAGAAAGCCTTTGACAAGGTCTCTCACCAAAGGCTCTTGTGTAAATTACATGGCCATAGGATAAGAGGGAAGGTCCTTTCTTGAACTGAGAACTGGTTAAAAGACAGGAAACAAAGGGTAGGAATAAATGGTAAATTTTCAGAATGGAGAGGGGTAACTAGTGGTGTTCCCCAAGGGTCAGTCCTAGGACCAATCCTGTTCAACTTATTCATAAATGATCTGGAGAAAGGGGTAAGCAGTGAGGTGGTAAAGTTTGCGGATGATACCAAACTGTTTAGGATAGTCAAGACAGAAGCAGACTGTGAGGGACTCCAAGAAGATCTCATCAAACTGAGTGATTGGGCAACAAAATGGCAAATGAAATTTAATGTGGATAAGTGTAAAGTAATGCACATTGGGGAAAAATAACCCCAACTACACGTACAGTATGAGGGGGGCTAATTTGGCTTCAACAAATCAGGAAAGAGATCTTGGGGTTATCGTGGACAGTTCTCTGAAAACTTCCACACAGTGTGCAGCGGCGGTCAAAAAGGCAAATAGGATGCTCGGAATTATTAAGAAAGGCATAGAAAATAAGACCCAGAATATCTTACTGCCCCTGTATAAAACTATGGTACGCCCACATCTTGAATACTGTGTACAGATGTGGTCTCCTCACCTCAAAAAAGATATTTTGGCCTTGGAAAGGGTTCAGAAAAGGGCAACTAAAATGATTAGGGGTTTGGAACGGGTCCCATATGAGGAGAGGTTAAAGCGACTGGGACTTTTCAGTTTAGAAAAGAGGAGACTGAGGGGGGATATGATAGAGGTATATAAAATCATGAGTGGTGTGGAGAGGGCCAATAAAGAGAAGTTATTTATTAGTTCCCTAAATAGAAGAACTAGAGGACACCAAATGAAATTAATGGGTAGCAGGTTTAAAACTAATAAAAGAAAGTTCTTCTTCACACAGCGTGTAGTCAGCCTGTGGAACTCCTTGCCAGAGGAGGCTGTGAAGGCTAGGACTATAATAGAGTTTAAAGAGAAGCTAGATAATTTCAGGGAAGTTAGGTCCATAAAAGGCTATTAGCCAGGGGATAAAATGGTGTCCTTGGCCTCTGTTTGTCAGAGGCTGGAGAGGGATGGCAGGAGAGAAATCGCTTGATCATTGTCTTCGGTCCACCCTCTCTGGGGCACCTGGTGCTGGCCACTGTCGACAGACAGGATACTGGGCTAGATGGACCTTTGGTCTGACCCAGTACGGCCATTCTTATGTTCTTATGTTCAAAATCTCCTTCTTGAGTGGCAGGAGCTAATTTAGAATCAGTGAGGATGTATAGTTGGGATCCTGCTTTCCAATGTACGTTACTTTGCACTTTTCAGCATTGAATTTCATCTGCCATTTTTCTTTCCACATACACACAACATGCTTCCCAAAATTCAGTAATATTCTATGTAGAAAAATAACTAAACATATTTGAAACTGAAATCCACACCTCAAACCAAGTTTGCAACAAATGAAATCCCAGTTGACCTTAGAAAAGAGCCATTAGAGGGATTCGGTGTCCATAGATTTTGTACTTAAAATTCAGCTTTTTCTACTACATCCCCTTTCTGTCTCAGAAGAAAAGAGAATGTACAAGCTTACTTTCAACTATCAAAGCAAGAGGAATTAGTAAATATTCCAGATATCTCTCTCACTCTCTCGTTCTCTCTCTCCCCTACCTGCAGGCATTATGTTATGACAGAGAAAATAATCTATCATTATACATCTTCAAAATACAGAAACAAAATTTGATTATTGTTATATTTTATGGAATTCCCATCATTTTTCTACTGTTGGGAAACATCACCTTCTGTTATCTGAGATTTAATAATACAGTACCAACTTGTAATTCACCTCATCTGAAGGTTTCCAGTCATTTTCACAAAAGTCCAATCTATAAGGTCTGAGTTACCCTCTAGCTGAGGAGTACTCAACCTTCCACTTCTTCCTGCTTCTGCACCGCTTCCATTCCACCCCCTTCCCTGACGCACCCAATGTGCCTCTTCCCCACCTCCTTCCCTGTGCATGTCCCATCTCTGCTCCTTTCCCTCCATCGCAGAGTGTCCTGAATGCCATGAAACAGCTGTTTGCAGTGCGTGGAAGGGGAAGAGTTGGTCAGTGGGGAAACCAGCTGGCAAGAGCCACTGCAGAGTGGGTGGAACTTGACTGCTTGTGGGTGCTGAGCACCTGCTAATTTTTCCTGTGGGTGCTCCAGCCCTGAAGTATCCAGGAGGTTGGTATCTATGGTCCTATGTTAGACAAATGTGATTGTATCAGCACTGTAAGTTGACACATTCCTTATTGACAGTTGCAGATGAAATGCTTCATCTGATGAAGTGGAACTCAAACTTGGACAAATCCAGGATTGTGTTACTAGGTGGGATTTAACCCATGGCCAAATTGCATCAGAAATTATAATCTTATAAGAATCTGCAGAGGCCCCCACAGTGGTTGTCTATATGTACCATATCAATAGATCTTTTAAATATTTCTATAGGGCATGAGGGGGAGCCTGGATCTTGGCTCATTTATCAGGATGAGTCAAAGAGTTTTAGTACTTCCCAGATAGGAGGAATTCAAATCTTAGCATTGGCTTCATCCCATGTTCATGTGTCTTTAAAGGACAGTTCCATCATCCTGATGCACTAAACCAGAAACCAATTTAGTAGTTAAATCGCTGATACTGCAAGTGTATTCGTCAACTAAGACAACTCAATGTAGAAAACATCAGTATTCCCAAAGGAGTTATATGCGGTCTTTACTGTCATATATTGGCTACTAAGGAAACTGTGATTAGCATGACAAAGTCTTAGTTCAAGTTATCCCAGAGAAAATAGAAGCCAGTGAAAAAATTTAAGACTTAGTAGTGGCTGTAAATTCGCTGTCTGTCACCTTTCTGGACAAGCCATCAAGGATTAGAGTCTTAATTTTTTTAATGAGAATTTTTTTTTCCTGGTTTTGATATTGCCCATAAATCAAAGCCCCATGTAAGCTTTGTTGTGTGACCTACAGGT
Organism: Pelochelys cantorii; assembly: GCA_032595735.1. NCBI lineage: Eukaryota > Metazoa > Chordata > Testudines > Trionychidae > Pelochelys > Pelochelys cantorii. Next base: position 68,577,342 of record CM064328.1, read on the forward strand.
TGCATTTTTCTAATCTGAAGTTTGGTTGCTTCTGAAATCCTTTAGGAATTCCCTGTCATCATGTAGGCACAGAGAATCATTCACTGCACCTTTGTCCCTCTATGCTCTTTGTATCTGGATCATGATACCCACATTTGTTAGAATGGGCTTGACATAGTAGTAGAACTAGTATTGTAGAAGTAGAAGTGTAGTAGGAATCTCAGGAGTGAGCTGAACCATAGACTGGATGGCCAGTCAGAAAGCATCATTCCCAATGGTCTTTCATTTCCTTCCTGTTAACATATTCTGCAGTAAAAAGGAGTGTTTCTAGTAATCCATCAATGTATTTTACTTACTTTAAGTCTGATATCCTTGAACATATTGCAAATATTAATATGCTTCACCAGTTCTGGGATTGAACAGAAATACCATATCCCACTATCTGTTTTGGCAGCTTCTTTCAAAGGTCTTAGATGTCTGGTTAAATTTTCTAAATGACTATCTGTCTTTCTTTTTCTTTAGACTAATGGTAGCACATAGCTGGATATTGAAAGCTTCCAAATATAAGAATGTCACAGACATGACAAGCTGTGGTCTGAAAATTGCATACTTGGTAGGAAATATTGCAGCAAAGAGACCAATAAAATTCTGGGCTTAGGTAAAAGCTCTATTCCAGCCCAGAGCTTCATTGAGTTTGGACCTTGTCTTTATTAATTCCATTGTATTTACATTAGCTCATTGTGCTTATATTAGTTACAACCATTCAATTTTTTTTCTGCTTTCATAGCTCTCATCAATGTTCACTAGCTGAAAAATAACCAGGGCATGAGTTTAGTATTAAACACATATGTCTGATTAATTTGTATACCACTGAATAAATATAAACCATGAATTAATTTTTTGTTCTTTTTGGTAAAGGTAGCAGCACCAGCACAAGCTTCCCTAGAGTGATTCCACTAAGCCAGGAAAGCTCCACTTGTAGGGATGAGGAGGTAAATCAGTATCCAGAATTTCTTGGATGGGGTTGCAAACAAGAATAGGGGGGCATTGAGTTCCAATTATGCTAATGACATTTGTGACAAATAGGGAGATCTGCTGGGAGCTGAACAAATTCATTTGGCAATGGTGACCACTTGCCATACAGCCAATAGCAGGTAATATTTCTTGATTACTACCAACCTGGGATGTATTTAAACTGGCAGTCTACCAGTGAAAGGTTTTATATCAATCCCAGCAATCCCAAGTGGCAAGTACAGGTTGTACATCCCTGATCTGGCACCCTGGAGTTTGCTGGATCAGGGGAAGTCAATGCCAGACCCTCTGCTGTGGCTGGCTATGGGGCTCTACTCTGGCATCAGCAAAGGGGCCACCATTGACCAAGGCAGGGCAGATGCAGAGCTCCACAAATGTAACTTCATGGGAGTGCACCGAGCCCCACAGCATCCGGGCTGTGTTTCCAACCCATGCAACTGGCTGCTGGGCTGCACTCCTGGCCCCCGGTCATGGGGCTCCATAGCCACTGGGACTCTTCCCTCAAGTGTCCCCTTTCTCCACTTCTCCCCCTCCCTCTGTCCTCCCTTCCTAAGGTTGGGGCACACTGGAAGCTCTGGGTGGGTGGAGGAAGAGCTCCTGAGCGGTGGGCCGGCTTTTCCCTGTGAGTGCTCCAGCCCAAACTGTGGCACTTTTCCATGCATGGCCTGTGTTTCACAACTGAACTGGGGAGTTGAAAGCCAGAGGTTGATTCCAGCAATTGCAGGCCAGCTAAGTTGCCTCTGAGCTGTGTGGCTGCACAGCTGCCTATTAAGCCCAAATGCAGGGGCTAATGTATGAAGCAGGGAGAAATGCCTTTCCCCTCCAGCATGGATCTGCGCCTCTTCCCACCGGCCCCAACACAGATTTGACCCAGATTTGTTGTGACTGGGGGAGAAGTGTCACTCATTCAACTCCAACACAGGCCCAGCCTGGACTTGCCATGTCCAGGGTGAGGCATAGCCCTGACCTGCTGCAGCCATGGAGTGATGCCTCTCCCCTGTCAGAGCTGCTGAAGCTGGGGAGATGCACTTTTTCCCTAGCTCTGAGCTGTTCTCCAAACCCCTCGTCTCAGAGCCTGCACTCCCAGCCAAAGCCATTACCCCTCTCTCACCCCATATCACTTTCACAGCCCAGGGCCTCTTCCTGCACCCCAAATCCATCATCTATGACCCCATCCCAGAGCCCACACCCCTGGCCAGAGCCCTCATGTCCTACACATGAACCTTCTGCATCAGCTCTGAAACCCCTTGCCCCACACACACTCCAACCCCTTCAGCTCCACTCCACCACAAACCATCCATGTGTGGAATGAATTTTGTTAATCGCTAATATGGAGGTTATATTAGTGCATGTAACAACATTCATTCCACATATGGACATAACAAATGAGAGGGAACATAGCAGGCCTGTAAAACTGACTTCAGTACTGGGCAAACTGTTTGAAACTATAGTAAAGAACAGAACTGTCAGACCAATGGTATACATTGTAGATGAACATAATGTTTTTGGGAAGAGTCAACATGGTTTTCATAAAGGCAAATTATTCCTCACCAATCTTCTAGAATTCTTTGAGGGTGTCAACAAGCACGTTGACAATGGCGATCCAATGGATACCATTCTACTTAGATTTTCAGAAAGCCTTTGATAAGATTCCCTCACCAATGTCTCTTAAAGAAAATAAGCTGTCAAGGAGTAAGAAGCCAGGTCCGTTAATGGATCAGTAACTGGTTGAAAGATAGGATACAAAGGGTAGGAATAAATGGTTAGTTTTCAGAGTGGAGAGAGACAAATAGTAGTGTCCTCCAAGGGTCTGTAATGGGACCAGCACTTTCAACATATTCATAAATTATCTGAAAAAAGATGAACAATGTGGTGGCAAAATGTGCAGATGATACAAAACTATTCAAGACAGTTAAGTTCAAAACAGACTGCTAAGAGTTACAAAGGGGTCTCATAAAACTGGGTAACTGGGCAACAAAATAGCAGATGAAATTCAAAATAATGCACACTGGAGAACATAATTCCAACTATACATATAAAATGATGTGGTCTAAATTAGCTGATACCACTTAAGAAAGAGATCTTGGAGCCATTGTGGATAGTTCTCTGGGGAAAAAAAATCACTCAGTGGGCAGGAGCAGTCAAAAAAGTGAACAGAAAGTTGTGTCAATAAGAAAGGGATAGATAATAAAACAGAAAATATCACACTGCCTTTCTATAAATTCATGGTATGACCGCATCTTAAATACTGTGTGCAGATGTGGGTGCTCTTTTTAAAAAATAGATATATGGAACTGGAAAAGGTTCAGAAAAGGGCACAAAAATGATTTGGGGGTATGGAATGGCTTCCATATGAAGACAGATTAATAAAATTGGGACTTTTCAGCTTGGAAAAGAGACAACTAAACAGGGATATCATAAAGGACTATAAAAATATGTCTGGCGTGGAGAAAGTAAATAAGTCAGTGTAATTTATTTCTTCTCATAACACAAGAACTAGGGATCACCAAATGAAATTAACAGGCAACAGGTTTAAAACAAACAAGAGAAAATATTTCTTCACACAACGAATAGTCAGTCTGTGGAACTCCTTGCCAGAGGAGGCTGTAAACAGGGTTGGCCTTACCATGAGGCAAACTGAGGTGGCCGCCTCAGGTGCCAGACTGTGGGGGGGTGCCACTAAGACCCAGAGAGTAGAAAATTGTGTCTGCTGCTGGTGCAGCGAGGAGGTATGGGGGCATCATTTGAGCTCCCAGCCTCAGGTGCCAAAATGTTGTGGGCTGGCCCTGGTTGCGGGCCGGCCCTGGTTGCGAAAGCCAAGACCCCAAAAGGATTAAAAAAAGAACTAGATAAATTAATGGAAGATAGGTCCATCGATGGATATGACCCAGTATGGGCAGGAAAGGTGTTCCTAACCTCCATTTGCAGAAGCTGAGAATGAGCAATAGGGAATGGATCACTTGATAATTACCTATTCCGTTAATTCCCTCTGGAGCAGCTGCCACTGGTCACAGTCAGAAGATAGGATATTGGGCTAGATGGACCACTGGTCTAACCCAGTGTGGCCATTCTTATGTTCCTGTTGGGAAATAAATTGTTGGAAGGTTGGAAGATGAGTTGGTGCATGAGATAATGTTTAAACTATGTAGTTCCCAGAGTAAAAAGGGTAATCTACCTTCCCCACCAGTCCTTATACCATGAACAGGAACAAATAGACTATAGTGCCTGCTTTACCCCAGGATGACATTGTGTAGATGACAGACAATAAGAGGCCATTTCCAGTTTTTCAAGTGTGTGTTTCCAATATCAAAGTTTTTACAAATGACAGTATGTTCAGCTCAAATTATTCCAATCAATGAAACCTTTTTCTTAAGCACTGTCAAGCTTCTCCTATAATTACAGTCCACACTCTTTCTAGAGCTTTTCTGTGTTCTTATGAACTCAGACCACTCCAGTGTTATCTACAAGTCATTTGACAAACATTCATCACAGTGTTCTGTTACCAGATCTCCCTAAGGACTTGTAGACTTCTCATGTTCAATGTGCTTCATCAGACAACTCAGTATCACTGAAGTTTATTGACATTTTCCATTGCTCTTATGCAGCCATGCTCCATATTTTCTTTGCCAATTACATTCATCTTAGTATTCATAGTCAATTCTATCGCTGTGTGACTTTTAATTGTATTTTGCTAAATTAAAGAGGCATTATAAAGTTGTTACCCTTTGATTTTGCAGCTTTTATTTCATTTTTCTTTAATCTTTGGAGCACACTAGATTATCAATTAGCATAATAAAATTGTCAATGTAGAATTTAGTAACAATACTGGCTATTTTAAAATCTTTATATTCTTTTGTATGATAACAGCATGTGTAGCAAGCAGTAAAATTCTGTTGCTACATATCTGCATTATCTTCATATGTGACAGTATTTTGAATCATTTAACAAAAACTGTAAGTAGTTTAGCAAACAGCTTTTCTTTTGAATTGATTTTGTACACACTATGAAGTGAATGAACTCTGAGAACCTTGCTAGGTGCTAAATTGTAATATATTTTGTTCTTTCAGCAAGATGAGGGACACTTACTATTAATAATAGGCAGAAGATACCCTCCCAGCACACTCTCTGCACTTGTCTAGATTAGGGAAAAAGGTGGTTTTGTTCCAATCCAGTCAATCCAAATGGCCAGCTTTATTCACTAAACTATTACAATTGATTTAATTTGTTTGAAAAAGCCCATCTTTTTTCATAACCAGATAAAGCCTGTACATACAGAATTAAACATTATAGTGTCTAATCCAGCCCAGAGCCAGTCTACATGATATGTCCCTTAAAACACTGATGACTCTCAGTTCATATACAAGTTTATTCCACTTACTTAGGAATACAACACAAGTGAATTATGTGTCAAGATGTGACCTCTTATCAGAATAAAAAACCAAAGAAGTAGCTTTTCTTTTTTAACATGATTTGAGTCAGGTAAAGGGAGCGAGAAGGCATCATAGCTACACATATTTCTATGAAATAAAAAGAGAAAAAGAAAAGAGGAGGCACAAGCTAAAAAGGGAAACCAATGAGAAAGAGAGGTCAGGCTAAGTATTATTCAAACAAATGGAAGTCAAACTGTTTTCTCTACCAATTGTATACAGTCATTGTTACAAACGTAGACTTTTTTTGAAGCTCTGAAAAGGTTTCTTACTGAATTGTTCCAAAAACATTTCACAAACTTTTAAGTAACATACAACAAAGCAACAATCACTTCTTTCTTGGCCATTTTCTATAATTTGGGTGAATTCAAGAGCATTGAGCTCCCTATCTCTCTCCATTTTTCTTTGACTTACCCTCTTGTGTCTACGAGAGAATTTTCTTGGTCAAGAAAGCCTTGCTAAGCTGAACTCCCACAGTGCTAGCTCTGCATTCAATTCTGTCAGTCAATTTCAACGATCAGTCTGTGTGAATTATTGAGAATGATCTGTGAAATTGACCAATGTCATTGAATGCAGAGTTGGCAGGGATGCTCCTCAGTGTATCAGGATTCTACCATAACAGAATTGCCAAGCACTGAAGATTGTACTTCATTTGAGCCGGAGGGAGGAAGGGAGCAAATATATGAATGAGAGCTGATCTTCTGAAATACTTGGGGAGAGCCATTCCACTTATTTTTCCTTCTTTGTTGACACCAAAGCTGATCTTAAACATGCTAAATTCCAGACAGCATGTGCTTTCTATTTGTATTCATTGTAGATGTTCACTAAAATGACTGAAAATAATTTAGGTAATTGGCAAACCACAGGGGCACTTACCCTGTTCACTGGCCTATTTTAGGCTGGCTCATCATCACCATTCTAATTGACATCAGGTCTCTAGTTTTCCAGTTTCCAGTCAGTAAGACAAGGAATACTAATAACATATGGAGGCAGTGGAAATGTTTTGACTGTTCCTGCCTCTTGCAAGCAGCTAGAACCCCTATTGCTAATGCACAAATGCTGTGCTGAGGATCTATTTCTACTAAAGTTCATTCTCGTTTCTCCATCAGCTCAGCCTCTTCACTAATATAGCCACAGCTTTAATATTGAAGGACATACCTTATAGCATATTGTTACTAAAAGAGGGATAGTATCAAGCTAGTTTTCATCTTTATTTAAATAAATTCTTTTCCCCTTAGAAAACATCCTTGAACTTCAAACTGAAAACTGTTTACAATTTTTTTTCTCTGTACACAACTTACGTCACACTCAAATTAGCTGGCGCACTACTGTAGTAATGGGGGTGACTATTGAAGGATCTGCAATTTACAAGAGGTCAGACTAAATGATCTAATGATCTAATGGGTTATGTCTACACTGTAGGCTTTTGCTGGCAGAGTATGCTAATGAAGCGCTCATTAGCATTTGTTGCGCTGTCATTTGCATATTCTCTGCCGATGTTTTTTGCGCAAAAGGTTTTTGTGCAAAAACAAGCACTTTAGATGGGTCCGTTATGTGCAAAAAAACCCTTTTGCACAAGATCCTGTATACCTCCTTTTTTGAGTCATAAGGGATCTTACGTAAAAGGGACCCATCTACACTGCTTGTTTTTGCGCAAAACCCTCTTGCGCAAAAAGCATCAGCAGTGATATGCAAATGACAGTGCGACAAATGCTAATGATCACTTCATTAGCATACTCTCTGCTGGCAAAAGCCTGCAGCATAGACATAGACTCATAGAGACAAGTCGGAACCAAAATTGCTTAAAATCTAAATAGACAAGTCAGATAAAAGAGTGCAAATAAGGAAACATTATCATCCTCAGTTTACAATTGAGGCATAGAAAGATTAAATGGCTTGCTCAAGCTCACAGAAGAAATCTATGGCAGATCTGGGAATGGACAGCAGGTCTTTCTAGTCCTAGTCAGTGCCTTAACCATGGTATCATTTTTCTTCTCAAGGTATGGGTTATCTTATTTCCATATGATTGTGATATGTCTGATTACGGCATCACTGGCTTTCACACATAAGAAAATACCATTTTTATACTAGAATATATTTTGCACACAAGGGAGATCATCATTTGGGGCAGATTGTGCCATTAATTGTCCGCTCTTACCAATGTATAACGTAGAACTACTGCAACTTAGGGAATTCTTTTGGGCATTGGACATCAGGGAGGCAGAGAAGTGACGGTATTATAACAAGCCACCTTGGAAATCCTTGGGAACATAGTGATGGGGCAACCCTTCAGGAGGGTCTAACATGCACTCCTTTCAATGGTTGTCCCACTGTGCTAGCAATGTGGATGGGGGCAGGGTTATTGTCCTTACAACTGCTTTTGGACAACTTGTAGATACATTGCTCTTGAAGAGTCCATATTATGATTGAGGTTCTCATTTGTGCCCATGGCATGAACATAAATACAAAGGGGGAAAGGAATGGAGACTGGCCATAATAAGCTTCTTGATCTTCTGTTGTATTCACACACTCTCAGTTAGAATTTTCTACTAACATATATTCAAGGGCTGAACAAACACAATAGGGCCAAAAAAACTAAGTAAGGGGGGAAAAAAGTCTCTGTGCAAACCTTTGCTCACTTCTCATGCCTTCCTGTCCTTTTAGTCTCCCTCTTGCGATTTACCAGAACATAAACCTCTAAAATGCACAGCATATTTTTTTGTGTGTGAATTCTGGTCTCTTTGGCCATCCAAATAATTGCACTGATTTTTAATGTGATTTTGTTTTGCTTATTTATTTTCAGGAGATATAATATCAAAGTTCACAAAGACTGTTCCTGTTATCTTTTGGAGACAATCAGAATCAGGGAATAGCAGAAATTTTATAAGATGCACTGCTCTTGTAATATTTCTGCCAAATTTTACAGACTCAAGTGGTTCAGAGGAGCTTTAAGTAAACATTAAGACCTGTGGGTGATTCTCCATATGGAAACCAACCTATGATTCTTGTATGGTTCACCCATTATCATTAATCTTTTTGGTTCATACAATTCTCACTTTTCTATTGAATGAAAATCTTCTGCAGTATATAGTCAATGATCCATAACTTAACACTGTGATAAAGGTAATATTGTGCACTGTGCTACAATATTACCTTACTAGTATAAGTGCACTCCACTGTTTGAAGGATAATGAGTCAGATACTGAATGTAATATGTCAATAATTTGGTTTCTAAGCAAAATTTAGAAAAACATGGAAAAAAATAAATCCTCCTTCCTTTTACCTCTCCTGCTATGCCTTCCACTCCCTAGTACTGAATGCAGTTCTGGAGCCTAGAGATCATCCATGTGATTAAGAAATCATCTGAACCATTTGTCCCTGATCCCACCAGCTATAATTGGTGCAGGAAAAGGGAAAGAGTAAGCATTACTTATACTAGTAGCTTAATTCTAGCTAACCAAGCACAGTGCACAATATTACCTGTATTACAGTGGTACAGTATGGATCATTGACCATATATTGATAATTGATTTACTTCAATAAATCAGATTGGAATGAGGAGAAGAGGATAGTGAAATGGAACTGGAGAAAGGGGAATATTATTAAAATAAATAGATGGGATTTGAAAATGTTCCCCTGTTCTAAGGCTATGTCCTATAAGATGCTGAGTAACTTTAACATCCTCTGAAGTCAGCCAGAGTTGAGGTTCCTCTGCAATTCACAGGACTGAACCCTGAGACATGGATGACCCTGAAAGCAGAGGTGCCACAAAACAGATCATCATAGTCTCTCACCAGCATCCCATTTCCATTCCACTGTTTTCTCGCCACTATGTCTGTGCATTTTTCTCAATGTAGTAAACCAAATATTAGACGACATCCCTTACAATTTAACTTCCTGCTCTACAATTGCAGTAGACTGACGATGGAAGTAGGGCCTTAAGGACCAAATTCATTCTGGTGATGTGCTCTACGAAATCAATGAAAACAACCGATGGAAATCAGAGTGCAGAGCATTGTAGCCACTTTGAGTGTATAATCCTGTATTTTATTATTCACCTCGGACCTCCAATGGAATAAAAGGAATTTGAGGAAAGTGGGACTATGGAGTATACAAGGAATGCATGATCAGGTCCCAGAGGGTTTAAATGACCTTCTAATTGCTTGTGAAAAATTGAACTAGGTAAAATGTTTGCTACCTACAGCAGCAAGACAAATGAAACAAAAAGAGCTGTTGAGAGGAGAAAGAAAGTTGTGAAATATTGCCCAAGATATGAGCAATGAATGCCTCCCTAAGTGGAAACAGCAGTGTATTACATTCCTATTTGAGTAAAAGCAACATTTGGGTTTGTGTTTCAATATGCATGAAACTCATAGTATTATTCAGTCAACTCAGATCATCTGCTTTTCTTTTTCTTTGGTCTTGAAGAATATCAGTAGAAATTGTAACTGAAAAGTGTTAGATTTCTCTCTTGCTAGTAGAGAATCTGATGGGTAACACATTGCTTCTATCGTTCAAACTCATCAAACAAGCATGGTAAAAGCTTGATAAGAATACCTTGAGGATCCCCATACAGTGATAATTTCAGTGCAGAATAATGTTGCATGTGGAAATGAGACTGATCTAGTACAAATGTATATTTATTATTTAACACTTCTTTGAAGTTAATAGGAGTTGAGGGTGCTCAGTATTCCACAGGACCAACTTTGTGGTGAGTATATTGACAAGAATGGATTAGTAGTTCTCAGATACAGAGGTAAATTGTTTACAATATGAAAAAATGTACATTTCTACAATCTCCTACTATATATAGTGTGAAAAATACTGTTCTTGCTAGTGTGATTTACACGTGGCAGTTGCAAAAGTACAATATGATATTCCCAGAAAGAAATCCTTATTAAAAGAGCCATTGAAGTCGATGGCAAAACTCTTTATTGAATAAATGGAAACAGGATCAAGCTTTGTGTGATTTAAATTCCTCACTATAAAATGTGAAAAAATGCCCACTCTGTTAACCAGTGAGTTGTGTTATCAAGTGATGAAAGGGGAAAAAAAAATTGTTCCTTATACTAATTGAAGAAGATTTGACTGGAGCCAGCTGGTTTGTAGCTTTTGTGGAAAGCAGTTCAAAACTAGAATAACATCCGCAGTGGCATATTTTAAATAAGTCATCACGATTTCACACTATGAACAAATCTCGTTCAGAGATGGCAAAAACCCACTGCTAGCAAAGTGGCCCAAAAGGTTACGTCAGAGGGTTAGTGCAAGAGTGAAACAGTGTTTCTTCTCATTTGGGACTGTTTGTAAAAACATGGGGCAATTTCATAAGAGCAAAGGTATCATTTAGTATGAAACGGCTGAACATTTGCATAGACATGTCAGTGAGAAAAGGAATGAATTTCTGGATTTGCCAGGGTGCCAGTTAGATTTGAAAGCTGGAATCCAACAAGCAAAGTCATCCACTATATTTGAATCCATCAGGTTAATCCCTTTTATCAAGTCCAGGAAGTGCTAGTGTACTACCAATAGGCAGAACTGAATCTGGGACCTGTGGAGTTTAGTGCATGAGCCTCTACAGCTGGAGCTATTAAGCCAGCTGCCCCTCAGCTAAGGCCATAGAACAGATTCATTCTTTCTCTCTGTAGATGGTCTAAATGCCATTACATGTAATAGTACATCACACCCAGTAGGTGTATGGGTTATACTAATTTACTTGTTCAGTGCTGGCTTCTTTTCAGATTAACAGTTACTGTTAACCTGACCGGTGCCAAACCAGAGAATTTGTTGGACCACAGGAAGGCAATATTGTCTAGCAGCATTACTAACACTCCCTCTGCTTACTGAACTCTTAAAAGACATTTAAGGATGAATTAGAGCTAACAAATAGCACAGAACACTGGGAGCTAGGAGGATGGAGTGGCCTAGGCTGGGTCTCTCTGCTTTCTCCTACCAGTGCATGTGGGTATAGGCCCAACCCTTGAAGCCTGCACCAAATGCCCCAAGTCATGTTACTGAAGAAGGAGGCTTGGGGAAGAGGTAGAATCACACCCCACACTTACCAGAGATGGGAAATAGAGTGACATGGCTGGTCCCAGGTCACTCTGCTTCTTGCCATGTTTGGTGAGTGCCGGAGGGGCCAGCCCTGCTGATCGTGCCAGGCCCCCACTAATCCCCTACATTGATACAAATGTTTTTATTTAAATTGAGTATCTCCACATCCTTTATTGCAAGTCTAAAGAATGGGCATAAATAGTCCCTCAAGAGGATGGAGAAAGGAAAGAGAGAAAAACTCTTTTGATGTCACTCTGTCTTACAAAGGGGGATGGTTAACTGCCTTGTCATAATCAGTTAATCAGCTTGTCATGGTCAGCTATAGACTTTGAGCAATACATATTAATAATAAACTCAAAACTGGCATAAAAAGAAAAATAGAAGCAGCTTTACCTCTTAAAACACAACAAAAAGATGGTGATGTGTGGACTGGACAAAAGGACTTAGAGAAATAAAAGTTAAGTGCAGATGATTTTCTCTTTGATCCTCCCTGTCAAGAGTAGAGGCCCAGCAGAGACAAATGCATCACCAGGATGATGTTGCCAGAAAGGCTTTGGATTTCTTAACCATGGGATGCTAGTAGGACTACTAAGCAGAATTGGTCTGCCTATCAAGGAAGGGGAAATTAATATTTGGGTATAGACAGGCTAACCTAATGAGGAGCTTCAGAGGGGTAGCCAAGTTAGTCTGTAACAGGAAAGACTTAAAAAACAACAAATAGTCTAGTAGGACCTTAAAGACTAACAAAACATGTAGCTGGTATCATGAGCTTTCATGGACACAACCCACTTCTTCAGATGACAGGAGTGTATTGGGGGGAGGGGACGAAGAGCATGGCTATTAATCACAAAAGTTATAAACAAATAACACACATATGTAGGGGTAAAATTAGAAAGGTGAAGGCACAAAACATACTTAAACTAGACATAGATAGAAAGGGTAACACAAAAACATTCTACAAATATATTTGAAGCAAGAGAAAGACCAAAGACAGGGTAGGCCCATTACTCAATGAAGAGGGAAAAACATTAACAGAAAATGTGGCAATGGCAGAGATGCTTAATGACTTTTTTGTTTCAGTTTTCACCAAGAAGGTTGGTAGAGTCTGAACATGTAGCATAGTGAATGCTGGAGAAAACGAGGTAGATTCAGAAGTTAAAATAGGAAAGAAACAGGTTAAAAATTACTTAGAAAAGTTAGATATTTTCAAGTTACCAGGGCCTAATCAAATGCATCCTGGAATACTCACAGAGCTGACAGAGGAGCTATATGAGCCATTAGCTATCATCTTTGAAAAGTCTTGGTTGATGGGAGAGATTCCAGAAGTCTGGGAAATATAGCGCCAATCTGTAAAAACAGAAATAAGAATAACACAGGAAACTACAGACCAGTCAGCTTAAATTCTGTGCCAGGAAAGATAATGGCGTAAATAATTAAGGAATTCATCTGCAAACATCTGGAAGATAATAAGGTGATAAGTAACAGCCAGCATGGATTTGGAAAGAACAGATCATCTCAAACCAATCTGATAGCTTTTTTTTTTTGATGGAATAACAAGCTTTGTGGAAAAGGGGGAAGTGATAGATGTGGTATACCTAGGCTTTAGTAAAGAATGTAATAGGGTCTCACATGAACTTCTTATAAATAAGCAAGAGAAATACAGTATAGATGGGGCTACTATAATGTGGGTACATATTTGTTTGGATAATCACACCCAGAAAGTAGTTATCAATAGTTCATGGTCAAACTGGAATGGCATAACAGGTGGTGTTCTGCAAGAATCAGTATTGGGACTCCATAGAAGAGAAACAAAAATGATTAAATGTCTAGAAAAAATGACTTCTGAGGGAAGACTGAAATACCGTCTGGAAAAGAAAAGACTGAGGAGAGACATGATAACTGTTTTCAAGTACATAAAAGGATATTGCAAAGAGAGGGGAGAAATTGTTGTTAATGTCTGAGGGCAGAACAAGAAGCAATTGGTTTAAATTGAATCAAGGGAGGTTTAGAATAGACATTAGGAGAAACTTCCTAACTGTTTAGGTGGATAAGCACTGGAACAAGTTGTTTAGGGAGACTGTGGCACCTCCATCACTGTAGATATAAAATAATGGTTTAGACAAACACCTGTCGGGGTGGTCTAGATAAGACTTAATCCTGCCTTGAGTGCAGAAGACTGGACTAGAAGACTTATTAAATTCCCTTCCAGTACTAAGATTCTGTGTGTTTATAATGGGTATCTTACTCCAACATCCCTTCATGCCAGTACAGATACTCATATCTTCATCAGTGGTTGTTGTTTTTTTCTGATAGAAGACACATAGTTGGGCACGTGAAAGAACCTGGAGGCTGACATGCTACCTCATAGAAACTCCCATACTGCAGCAATCTGAATGGAACTTGTAAGAAGGAGCACAGGTTGCAGAAGGAAAGAGTTTAAAGGAGGCACCAGATGGCCACTATGTATGTCTTGAATACTAATTGCAGTTGATTTCTGTAAATAGTTCTCTTAATAAGGAGCCAATTTAGCTTTGAAAACATGAAGTCATGCAATACATGACACACCACCCTTATGAAATTACTAGAAATATGTGCAAATGCCTCAGATATTAGAATCATAGAATCATAGAACACGAGAACTGGAAGGAACCTCGAGAGGTCAACAAGACCAGTCCCCTGCCCTCACGACAAGACCCAGTATGGTCTAGACCATCCCTGATAGATGTCTGCTCTAAAACATTTCCAGAGATGGAGATTCCACAACCTCTCTAGGCAACTTATTCAAATGTTTAACCAACCTGACAGTGAGAAAGTTTCCTAATGTCCAACCTAAACCTCCCTTGCTGCAGTTTAAGCCCATTGCTTCTTGTCCTATCCTCAGAGGCCAAAGAGAACAAATTTTCTCCTTCCTCTTTGTGACACCCTTTTAGATACTTGAAAACCACCATCATGTCCCCTCTCAGTTTTCTCCTTTCTAAACTATACAAGCCCAATTCTTTCAATCTTCCTTCAAGGCCATGTTCTCTAGACCTTTAATCGTTCTTGTTGCTCTTCTCTGGACCTTCCCCAATTTCTTCACATCTTTCTTGAAATGTGCTGCCGAGAACTGGACACAATACTCCAACTGAGCCCTAATCAGCACAGAGTATAGTGGAAGAAAGACTTCTCATGTCTTGCTCACAATACTCCTGTTAATGCATCCCAAAATCATGTTTGCTTTTTTTTGCAACAACATCATACTTTTGACTCATATTTTGCTTGTGATCCACTATGATCCCAGGTGTCTTTCTGCACTACTCTTTCCTAGACAGTTGTTTCCCATTCTGTATATGTGAAACTGATTGTTCCTTCCTAACTGGAGTACTTTGCATTTATTCTTATTAAACTTCATCCTATTTACCTCAAACCATTTCTCCAGTTTGTCCAGATCATTTTGAATTATGACCCTATCCTCCAAAGCAGTTGCAGCCCCTCCCAGTTTGGTATCATCTGCAATCTCTATGCCAATATCTAAATCGTTGATGCAGATATTGAACAGAACCGGTCCCAAACAGACCCCTGCAGAACCCCACTCATTATGCCCTTCCAGCAGGATTGTGAACCATTAATAACTACTCTCTGAGAATGGTTATGCAGCCAAGTATGCACCCATCTTACAGTAGCCCCATCTATGTTGTATTTGCCTAGTTTATTGATAAGAAGATCATGCAAGACGGTATCAAATGCCTTAATAAAGTCCGGGTATACCATGTTCATCGCTTCTTCCTTATCCACAAGGCTTGATATCCTATCAAAGAAAGCTATCAGATTGGTTTGACATGATTTGCTCTTTACAAACCCATCTTGATGTTCCTTATCACCTTATTATCTTCCAGGTGTTTGCAGATGTATTCCTTAATTACTTGCTCCATTATCTTTCCTGGCACAGAAGTTAAACCTACTGGTCTGTAATTTCCTGGGTTGTTCTTATTTTCCTTTTTATAGATGGGCACTATATTTGCCCTTTTCCAGTCTTTTGGAATCTCTCCCAATTGCCATGACTTTTCAAAAATGATAGCTAAAGTCTCAGATACCTCGTCTATCAGCTCCTTGAGTATTCTAGGATGCATTTCATCAGGCCCTGGTGACTTGCAGACATCTAACCTTTGTAAGTGATTTTTAATTTGTTCTTTTTTTATTTTATCTTCTAAACCTACCCCATTCACAGTAGCATTCACTATATTAGGCATTCCTTCATCATCAGACTTCTTGGTGAAGACCGAAACTAAGAAGTCATTGAGCACCTCTGACATTTCCAAGTTTCCTGTTACTGTTTCTCCATCCTCACTGAGCAGTGGGCCTACCCTGTCTTTGGTCTTGCTTCCTCTTGCTTCTAGTATATTTATAGAAAGTCTTTTTGTTTCCCTTTATGTCTGTAGCTAGTTTAAGCTCGTTTTGTGCCTTTGCCTTTCTAATCTTGCCCCTGCATTACCTGTATTGTTTGCTTATATTCATCCTTTGTAATTTGTCCTAGTTTCCACTTCTTATATGACTCTTTTTTGATTTTTAGGTCGTTCAAAGTCTCCTGGTTAAGCCAAGGTGGTCTTTTGCCACACTTTCTATCTTTCATATGAAGTGGAATAGCTTGATTCTGGGCCCTTAGTAACGTCCCTTTGAAATCCTGCCAACTCTCTTCAGCTGTATTTCCTCTAGTCTTGCTTCCCATGGGACCTTACCTGCCAGCTCTGAGTTTACCAAAATCTGCCTTCCTGAAATCCATTGTTTCTATTTCGCTGTTCTCCTTTCTACCATTCCTTAGAATCATGAACTCTATGATTTCATGATCACTTTCACCCAAGCTGCCTTCCACTTTCAAATTCTCAACCGGTTCCTCTCTTTTTTGTTAAAATCAAATCTAGAACAGCTTCTCCGAAGTAGCTTTTTCAAACTTCTGAAATAAAAAATTGTCTTCAATGCAGTCCAAGAACTTGTTGGATAGTCTGTGCCTCCGCTGTGTTCCCAACATACGTCTGGATATTTGAAGTCCCCCATCACCACCAAATCCTGCCCTTTGGATGATTTTGTTAGTTGTTTAAAAAAAGCCTCATCCACCTCTTCTACCTGGGTAAATGGTCTGTAGTAGACCCCTAGCATGACATCGCTCTTGTTTTTTTACTGCTTTTAACCTAACCCAGAGACTCTCAACACATCTGTCTCCTTCGTCCATCTCCACCTCAGTCCAAGTATATATATTTTTAATATATAGGGCAACACCTCCTCCCTTTTTCCCCCACCTAACTTTCCTAAGTAAGCTGTACCCTTCTATATCAGTATTCCAATCATGTGTATTATCCCATCAAGTCTCTGTGGGTACGTCTAGATTACATGCCTCTGCCAACAGAAGCATGTAAAATAGGCTACCCGACATAGCCTATTTAAATATCCCCAGCTTCATTAAAGGTTTACAGGAAATGAGGTTTACAGGAGCGGTCGACAAAGGCTTCCCTTGTCGACCAATCCATGTCTTGACTTGCGTGCTGTGCCAACGATCAGCTGATCTGGCACAGCGCGGTGGCCATTTTTATTTTAATGAAGCTCGGGATATTTAAATCCCGGTGTCAAAGTCAGACACAGGACTCACAGATTTGTCAGACCACTCTGTTTATTAGCAAAGCCACTCTGCTAATACACCCAGAAAATGTAAGTACCATACAAGGCTCAAACCCCTTGATTTATACAGACAAAAGAAAGCAAAATTAACAAGATTATAAAAGGAGGCAAAACTTCACATGATTCCCATGAGACTAGTCACGTATCTTCATTTCCATATCAAGCCTCAGCAATCTCCTGTCCATATCTCACTGGTTATCTCAATTACTTTCTGTCTAACACCTAATGTTCCTTTTCCTGTTATCCTAGACACACCTGGCTCCACTTTGATCCATCCTGCACACCTACAAACAACATTAACATAATCTTCTCTTTCCTGTTCAGAGACAAACAGTATTTCTTCAACTTATTCTATTATTACAGTATAATTCATCTTTCTCTTACAATATAATTCTTTCTACTTTCACACCGGCTTCATTGACTATGTCGGGTAGCCTACTTTACATGTTTCAGTTGGCAGACGCATGTAATCTAGATGTATCCTGTGATACCAACGATGTCATAGTTGTGTTTATTTATTAGCACTTCAAGTTCTTCCTGCTTAATACCCATACTTCTTGCATTTGTATATAGGCATCTAAGATACTGATTTGATCTTGCCTCTCAGTTCTGCCTAGTCCCTCCTTTTTCTCTCCCATTATAGCCCACGCGCTCTCCCATTTCTGACCTATCTCCTAGGTCTCCATGTTCTTCACTTACCTGTGGGCTTTGGTCTCCTGCCCCTGTCGAACCTAGTTTAAAGCCCTCCTCACTAGGTTAACCAGTCTGCATCCAAATATGGTCTTCCCCTTCCTTGAAAGGTGACCACCATCCCTGCTTAGCAGTCCTTCTTGGAATAGCATCCCATGGTCAGGGAAGCCAAAGCACTCCTGGCAACACCATCTTAGCAGCCAGGTATTCACCTCCAGGATGCATCTGTTTCTGCCTGGCCTCCTACCTTTGACAGGAAGGACTGAAGAGAATACCACCTGTGCTCCAAACTCCTTCACCCGTACTCCCAGAGCCCTGTCGTCACTCTTGATCGACTCAGTGTCACACCTTGCAGTATCATTAGTGCCCACGTGGATGAGTAGCATGGGGTAGTAGTCAGGTGGCCAGATAATCCTCGACAATACCTCCGTAACATCTTGGATACGGGTCCCCGGCAAGCAGCTTACCTCCTGAGATGACATGTCAAGGTGACAGATGGGCGACTCTGTCTCCCTCAGAAGAGAGTCTCTGATCACCACTACCCTATGTTTCCTCCTCGTAGCAGTGGCAGCAGACCTCTCAGCCTTGGGGTACGAGACTTCTCCTCCTCAGCTGTAGGGGGTGATTCCTTATCTTCTGTATCAAGAAAAGCATCACAGTTTCCCAGTACCACAGTGTTTTGTAAAGGGGAAATACCCCTTCTCTCTACTGGTGCCTACTTCAATTTCCATTAAAGTTATTAGAAAGGGTCATGATGACTGCAAAAAGGGACAGTGGTTGTTTTGATGGAGTGAGCCTTGATATACAAAGTAGTCTTTATAATGCAATCTTAACCCAGTGAGATAGTGAGCCCTTTAGGCAGACTGGCCCTTCTTAGGCTTACCAAGGAAATTAATGAGTGATCTAACTTTCTAACTTCCACAGTTTTTTCCAGATAGATGTGCAAATAGTTCATGAAAGCATTTTGTTTTTCTCATTTCCTGTGGCCAGACAGAAAGAGAGGAGAGATAATTATGGGACAAGTCGATGGGGAGAAGCCAGTCTGGGAGGGAAATGAGGAGCAACTTAACACTATCAATGAAACAAAGAGGGAGCACTCCATGAAAGGGCCTTAAGGTTTCCCACTGTCCTGTCCAAGAAGATGCCTGCCAAGAAGGTAGTTTGATGAGTGGTAAACTTACACAAATAGCATGATGAGAGACCGAGAGTAAATTCTTCTGATGCCCACACAATCCAATTCCACACAGAAGGAGCTTACTTTATTCCAGTAACTGACATACCTGTCACAAGACCAATGCATAGACAAGGGGCTGGACTCAGAATGTTTTTGGTTCTCAGCGTGGAACAGGGGATAAGGTGGAACCAGCCTTCTAGCTATTTGAGAATAAGGATGATGAATGGAGGATCTGGTTTCATGCAGCATGATCACACACCGCAGCTGGAGATCAATGTATCTACCACGCCCCCCATAGAGCAAGATTTTAAGCCCTTGCCTCACTTTAGGGACATGAGTATTTTGAGTTAAGTACAAGCTCTCCAGACTAAACATGTGTTTAAGCTCTTTGCTGAATCAGTCCCATTGTGCTCTGTGGAGTGAAGAAGAAAATAAAATACCCCTTCACGATAAGGTATCAAACACTAATTATTGCTGAACATATCAGAGAAAAGAAGGGTTGCTGATGAGGGAACAAAGGAAGCAGTTGTCTCAGGGCCTGGTTATTTAAAAGGAATTTGGGCTCTGGGCTGCTATCACAGCAGCAGTGGTAGCCATAGCTCTGGGACCTTTAAATTGCTGCTGGAGCCCCGTGCAGTGCAGTCCAAGTGGTGCTGATGACTGGATGGCAGGGGTGCAATTAGGTCCATTGGATCTGAGGGCTCGCTGCCCCTAGCCCTGCCCCATCTGCCCAAGGCCCCACCCTTTCCAGAAGCTGGAAGCTGAGGCCCCTTTCCACTGCATTGCCCAGAGCCTGGCAAACTCTGTTACCAGCAATCTTGAAGGAAAGTTGACCAAAACAATCTTCCAGAGCCTAGACAGAGATGGAATAAGCACCATCTCAAATGAATAGGAGATTATGAAACAACTGAAAAGGATCAGATCCCAAGGACTCATGTATTGGGCAATACTGTGAATAAGGCAGTTGATGTGGAAAGACAGAAAAAAAAAAAAAAACCCCTCTAATAGCATCATTGGGCAGCGTTAAGCAATATATGAAAACAAGAAACTCCCTGTACATTTTAACTAGAGATATGTGATTTTTCTATTAATTTATTATTCATCATGAATAGTAAATTATTTTAATAATATTTCCTGTGCTATTAATAGCATAAAGATTGGTGGTGCCAGCAAAGGACCAGCCACAGAAAGTCAGATTATTCATACCAATCTATTTTTCATAATTTTTATTCAAATTAAGGGAAACACCCTAAGAATTAAAGAAAATAATTGTATTACAGTCTATCTTTATTAAGTGGCCATCAGTCCTAAATGACTATTCCAAAGTAACATCAAAGCATAATGCAATGCAGTGATAAGCATTAAGTGATCATTTCTTTAATTTAACTTTGTCTTAGATACAGTAGCACTATCTTTTAGCAGGCTGACTAAATGCTTTAAGCTGTGTCAAACTTGCTTGTTTGCAGTAGATGCACCATTTTTCATAATTGTGTGTATAGCTTTAAATTTTGATACTTGAAACACTGGTTACATATAATAATCTACTATAAAAAACCCTACATTTTTATTTCCCCTCTGTCTAGGGTAATTGGAAGGTAGATCAATGGCCCACTTAAAAGGACTTTTTCATATGATAAAAATACAGTTTTTTGCCAGGACTGGTAGTTCAGAAATTTTATAAAAATGGAAGTATTGAAGCATTTGTTTCTTCAATGTTTTAATTAAACAAAACTTTTTTGTGACGAGGGAAGGACAATTTCTTAGGCTCATTTCTGTGCTGTAAGAGTGGAATGCTTTTTGTCAAAGCAGCTGAGAATGGCACAGAAAAATGAAGAACACACCACTGCTCTAGGACATTGTCATTTGAACACAACTATCTGTGTCATGTCAATTAAGACATAGCCACTGGCATTAATTTTTACTTGCTATAGGGGTATCAGGAGACTGTTTTCCCTATTGACAATAATGAATATTTATGCATGCATATTGGGGAGAAAATAGACTCCTATGGGCCAGGCCATGGTCTATCTTGCACACCAGTGTAAGGTAACAGGATGCATAAGTCATTCCAATCCTCCCTTGTGCTAGTGTGTCATATTGCCACTTCCTGCATGTGGAGTGAAGGAGGCTCTGCGCAGCCACCATGTGCCCACCTTGTGCAGGTGAGCAAGGCGCTCCAGGAATCAGTGGGGTTGGGCATAGTCTTGATACCACTTTCTCCAAAGTTCCTTAAAGGATATTTAAACTGGAACACCAATGAGTACAGATCTGTCACCATTGTCTCCCTCACTGAAGCAGCTGGCAGCTGGAAGAGAGGCTGGCTGTGATTCCTCAAGTCACAATCTTCTTCCAGGCTGCTACTGGGGCAATACAACAGTACACTGCTTCTTACACTAAGCTAAGACCACAGACAGTGATCTTGCCCAAAATATTCAGTAAAATATTTGTTTTCTGCCTTCCAGTCCCATATTTCCTAAGAACACTATATGGCTCAGAGCAATGGTCCATGTAGTCTTGCATCCTGTCTTCTGTCAGTGGCCAATGCCAGGTGCTTCATAGGGAATGAACAGAATAGGCAATCACTGAGTGATCCATCCAGAGTCATCCACTTCCAGCTTGTGGCAGTAGATGACCCTGAAGAAGTCAAAGGGAAGACCTCTATTGACTTGAGTGGGAGCTGGATTGTGCTGTAACCCATTCAGTATTAGAGGATGGCATGGTGTCGATAGCAGAACTAATCTCAGCAGTAGCATATAAAATCAGAAAATTTCCATTTGGAGTTTGGTAGTATTACATATTTTTGGTCCATGGAACATCTTTCACTTTTGAAGGATTTTGCTAAATCATGTAGTCAGCATTTAAAAGAAAGCTGATTCCAGGAATAATTCCATTCAATAGTTGCACATTTATGAGCCACATTGCTGATCTGCAGTTTAATAGGAAATTTGTGTTTTCCAACTGTATAAACTCCCTTTTTTCTTTCTCATTGCATTGAGTGAACTGTTCACTTTTAGTGTGCAGCACCTCCTTTGCTGTAAGTGATCCAGAGATTGCTTTGATAGCTGCTCTTTTGTTGTGTTAATAGAATAACTAGTTTCTCTTGCTTTGACCTTGTATGCTTTTGCGAAGGCTGTTCAGGATGTGCATTTTTTGCTAAGAGATCTTAATTTTTGCAAAAGTTTAATTATGGATTAGCTGTTTCTTTGGCTCTAAAACTGAATGCACTTGTGACATTTTACAGTATTTTGGGGAAATTTGCCCCTGAGCAGGCTTAATTTTTTTTGGGGGGGGAGGGGAGCTATAGTTAATTATCTTTTATTTTGCTTGCCTTAGTGTTTTAATCCTGCGTATTTGAAATATTTCATATATTTACTTTCCCCATGTGTATGGTCCTGCTGATTCTGTGACTGGTGGGAACTAGATGTGGCCCAGTTTGGAACTTGTAGCTTTTTCCCTTAGTTTTCATTCTACACTAATCTATTATGGAATATGATGCATTTTTCTTTCAGTGAAGTGTTTTGCTTCAGCAATATAATATCAGATAGTTATGGTATACATCACAAAGATATCTAGATTAATGTACGTCCTGCAAGACAACATGAATGTTGCATTGTTCCCAAAATGAACAACTCAATCAGTGGCAACAACTGAGATATTGGCTGTAAGACTGGAAATCAGCAACTGGGAGGACTTTTAAGTTTGGACATCAAAGGAATATGTTTCTGTAGACTTCTTCCACAATGAAAACACCTTTACCCATAATCCCATCACCAGGCCAAAGTCAGCTCCCTGACCTAGCATCTCTCCATCCTACATCACAATCTTCAAAATTTCTGGTTCGATTTCTTACCTGTTCTATAACTCAAACTTTTGCAAGGATTCAACTGTAGGAATGTAGGGCCTTTTTCTATTTCTGGACAACATTATCTTGTAGTGTCTCTCTGTACCCTTGCCAGCATCATTAATAATTTTCTTGATGGTGATTCCCTTAAACAGAGAGTTTACCTAACTGGATGTGGCCCATGGTATATCTACTCTACTATCTGTCACTGACATTGGCAGAAACAGATGACTTAGAGCAATCTGATCTTTCATCAGTAGATACCAAACTGTTTCACAATCTTCAGTGTATTGTCCTCACTACACCTTTATGAGGTAGGGAAGTGCTATTATCATCATTTAGTAGATAGGCAACTAACATGGAATGTTTGTGGCAAAATATGGAATTGAATCTCAGTGCCCCAAATCCTAAGTTACCCTAAGTATTGGATCACACTTCCTGATGCATTCCAGACTCTTCCTATCACTGTAGTCTCTTTCTTCCACTAACCTAACCACTATTTTTTGTTTTTTAGTGATCACTTTTGAAAATATTGCTATAAAATATTTATTATATTCAGAAAGATCTCATCCAGTGCTCTAAGTGCTATACAAATGGGAGGGGGGGAATGGTCTAGCACCTATCCGAGACACTTTTGCCAGTACAGCAATGACACGTAGAGGGTAACGTTATTATTATTAACAACATTTTTTTACTAGCCAAAGCCTGAGGACAGACACAGTTATATTGACAAAAACATATATCTGGTGATACATCTTATTACATTCATGAAACTGATATAATCTATTATAGTCAAAGAACTCTTTTGCTGATATAAGCTGTCTCTATACTGGGAGGATTTACCAATATTGCTATGCCAGTATATCTAGACTTACAAACCCCTTTTTGTGTAGAGAAGGCCTAAAATACAATTTGTTCTGCTAGAAGACCACTAATGAGTGATCTAGCCACCTCTCCTTTGTTGCCTGTCTAAGGTTATGTTTAAATTTCTAATTACCACCTTCAGGGTAATTAGAGTTCTTTGTCCCAGGATCAGGCCCAGTATTCAATTATTCTATGATTGGGAACCCTGATGTGCACAGTTGCAATAGTCACACTATAGGAACTCATATATTTACAAATATAGTTTATTAATACAGTTAGAACAGTCACAAAACCCACAATTTCATAAGATAGGGAATGTACATCCATATTTCCATACGATATACTTCCTCGTCTACCTCATCCTGACATCATTCCTTCTAGAACAATCTTAGCTGTTAGCCCATCATCTTTCTCATTACATTCACCTTCCTCATCACTAGGGGCCAGCATTCTGGCCCTTCCAAGGACTAGATCTTCTTCTCCCTATCGCCCCTAGGCTGGAATCCCATTTTTATATGACGTGATGCTGACATGTTTGATGCATATTCAATAGGGGATGTTTCTAATGTTGAAGTGTCCTTTTCCTATAGGTCAATGTATCATTGCTCTCAACTTATTATCATATACATCAGTTTGTTACCATGGGCCTTTGTGGTCATCTATCACATCCTGTGTCCTGATTACTTAACTCAACCTGAATCAATTATTTTGGGACTTTTAAATAAAAATGTGTCTGCTGAGTCTGAGGGTATTTTTCCTACCATGGGTAAAAGGTCCCAGACCTAAATTCCCCTTTTCAGTCCTGGGAAACCATAAATAAGCTATGACCTGTATCTGGGTGAGACCATGTCTCAACCATAGAAATCTGCTAACCTTAGCTTCTGCTGATCTTAGAATCATAGAATCATAGAGCTGAAAGAGACCTCAGGAGGTCATCATGTCCAGCCCCCTGCCCAAGGCAGGACCAATCCCAACTAAATCAACCCAGTCAGGGCTTTGTCAAGCCGAGACTTAAATACCTCTAGAGATGAAGACTCCACTACTTCCCTAGGTAACCCATTCCAGTGTTTCACCACTCTCCTAGTGAAATAGTTTTTCCTAATATCCAGCCTAGACCTCTCCCATTGTAACTTGAGACCCTTGCTCCTTGTTCTGCCATCTGTCACTACTGTGAACAGCCTGTCTCCATCCTCTTTGGAACCTCCCTTCAGGAAGTTGAAGGCTGCTATCAAATCCCCCCTGACTCTTCGCTTCTGCAGACTAAACAAACCCAAATCCCTGAGTCTCTCCTCATAGGTCATGCGCTCCAGCCCCCTAATCATTTTGGTTGCCCTCCGCTGGACCGTCTCCAATGTGTCCACATCCTTTCTATAGTGGGGGACCCAGAACTGGACATAATATTCCAGATGTGGCCTCACCAGAGCCAAATAAAGGGGAATAATCACTTCTCTGGATCTGCTGGCAATGCTCCTCCTAATGCACCCTAATATACCATTAGCCTTCTTGGCTACAAGGGCACACTGTTGACTCATATCCAGCTTCTCATCCACTGTAATCTCCAGGTCCTTTTCTGCAGAACTGCTACTTAGCCATTCAGTCCCCAGCCTGTAACAATGCTTGGGATTCTTCCGTCCCAAGTGCAGGACTCTACACTTGTCCTTGTTGAACCTCATCAGATTTCTTTTGGCCCAATACTCTAATCTGTCCAGGTCACTCTGGACCCTATCCCTGCCCTACAGAATATCTTGCTCTCCCCCTAGCTTAGTGTCATCTGCAAACTTGCTGAGGGTGCAATCCATCCCCTCATCCAGGTCATTAATAAAGATGTTGAACAAAACCGGTCCAAGAACAGATCCTTGGGGCACTCCACTAGAAACCGACTGCCAACCTGACATCAATCTGTTGATCACTACCCATTGGGCCCAACAGTCTAGCCAGCTTTCTATCCACCTTACAGTCCATTTATCCAGTCCATATTCCCTTAACTTGCTGGCGAGAATATTGTGGGAGACCATATCAAAAGCTTTGCTAAAGTCAAGGTATATCACATCCACTGACTTTCCCATATCCACAGAGCCAGTTACCTCACCATAGAAGCTAATCAGATTGGTCAGGCAGGACTTGCCCTTTGTGAATCCATGTTGACTATTCCTGATCACCTTCCCCTCTTCCAAGTGCTTCAAAATGGGTTCCTTGAGGATCCCCTCCATGATTTTTCTGGGGACTGAGGTAAGGCTGACTGGTCTGTAGTTCCCTGGATTGTCCTTCTTCCCTTTTTTAAAGATGGGCACTACATTTGCCTTTTTCCAATCATCCAGGATCTCTCCTGATCTCCACGAGTTTTCAAAGACAATGGCCAAAGGCTCCGCGATGACATTTGCCAACTCCCTCAGTACCCTCGGATGCATTAAATCCAGGCCCCTGGATTTGTGTATGTTTAGCTTTTCTAAATAATTCCTAACTTGTTCTTTCCTCACCAAGGGCTGTCCACTTCCTTCCCATATTGCGTTGCCTAGTGCATTTGTCTGGGAGCTGACCTTGTCCATGAAAACAGAGGCAAAGAAAGCATTGAGTATTTCAGCTTTTCCCACATCATCTGTCACTAGGTTACCTCCCTCATCCAGTAAGGGCCCACACCCTCTCTGATCACCCTCTTATTGCTAACATGCCGGTAGAAACCTTTCTTTTTATCCTTCACATCCCTTGCCAGATGCAATTCCAATTGTGCTTTCACCTTCCTGATAAGTCCCCTGCATTCTTGAGCAATATATTTATACTCCTCCCTAGTCACCTGTCCAAGTTTCCACTTCTTGTAAGCTTCCTTTTTGTGTTTAAGCTCACCAAGGATGTCCCTAGTAAGCCAATCTGGTTACCTACCATATTTGCTTTTCTTGCTGTGCATCGGGATGGTTACTTCCTGTGCCTTAATAAGGCTTCTTTAAAATATTGCCAGTTCTCCTGGACTCCTTTCCCCTTCATGTAAGCATGCCAGGGGATCCTGCCCATCAGTTCTCTGAGGAGTCAAAGTCTGCTTTTCTGAAGTCCAGGGTGTGTATTTTGTTACTCTCCTTTCTGTCTTTGGTGAGGATCCTGAAATCTTCCATCTCATGATCACTGCTTCCCAGGTTGTCACCCACCTCTACTTCCCCTACTAGTTCCTCCCTGTTTGTGAGCAGCAGATCAAGCTGCTCATGGCCCCTGGTCAGTTCCTTCAGCACTTGTACCAAGAAGTTGTCCCCAAAATTCTCCAAAAACTTCCTGGATTGTCTGTGTACTGCTGTATTGGTCTCCCAACAGATATCAGGGTGATTAAAGTCACCCAGGAGAACCAGCTTCTCTCAGTTGTCCAAGAAAGCCTCGTCTACCTCATCCACCTGATCTGGTCGTCTATAGCAGACACCAACCACAACATCACCCCTGTTGCTTCCACCTCTAAACTTAACCCATAGACTCTCAATAGTCTTTTTCTCCCTCTAAACATTGGAGCTCTGAGCAATCATCTTGCAAATGGCCTGTTACAGTCTGGACCAAAGATAAAACATAACCCCATATTACTTGACCTGGACTGTGAGATTATGTGTGGTTTTTTCATTAAAGTGCAACCCTTCCCTCTAATTGGCTGTAATACAGACATGGCACTCATTGGTAAGCGTATTCAGAGGCGGAACCATTTTGTTGTACCCTAGAGCAGGAACCACTGCACTGCAGGGGAATCTGATTCACCAGACAGCCCTTGGGCTGGGCTGTACTATACCCATGCTGCTCCTACGCCTAATGGCATCTGGACTGCCATACAGCCCAGTAAGTGTATGGCACCAACAGGTTTGTGGTTGGCTGTGGGGAGGGGGGGGAGGCAGGGCTTTTTACCAGCCATGGGCACCATATCAAGCAGCGTATGCACAGACATGTACAAGCAACAGGGCCACTAATTTGGGGCTCTTTCTAAACTCTTATTTATAAACATGCCCTGGCCCCAGCTAAGAAAGGAC
Source organism: Pelochelys cantorii (assembly GCA_032595735.1). Taxonomy (NCBI): domain Eukaryota; kingdom Metazoa; phylum Chordata; order Testudines; family Trionychidae; genus Pelochelys; species Pelochelys cantorii. The sequence continues at coordinate 68,605,038 of CM064328.1, forward strand.
ATGGACTTGTACTGTATCCAGGTGGGTCGATGATAAAGCCCTCCAAGGAGTTGAGTGCTGCTGTGCTAGTATTCAGTGGGCCTTCACAAACTGCAAGGGGCAGACATAAGGCCTAGTGTATTAAACCTGAACCCAGACATCAGTTAAGCTAACACAAGGGCCTGTAGGAATGATGAGAACAGCTTTGCAACTCCTGCCTCCCACTCCCCTGAGTGTAGCCCTCTGGCCAAGTAGATATGTCACACACACACACACACACACACACAGTTGCTCTAGTCTGAGGCATTGGGCAGACAAGGCACATTGTGCTGCAGACCAGCCTTTAGCAGATTTCTTGCATTACAGCTCTTAAGTATTACCTAATTGATCTAAATTAACACAACCATATTATTAGCATGATAGGCAAGTAACTTGATAGGCTACACCTTCCTCCTCACTTCACAGTGCATATTAACTGTAAACTGGCCAGGTACCTCACTAGTCCAGGAAAGAACCACTGACATAACAAGTCTGTTTCAGGTCCTTGTCTCATGGCACAATTTATTGGTTAAAAAGAAAACTCAGGATGTAGTAACACTAAAACAAAACATTTGCTTGGCACACCTTGAGCTGCTATCCCTGAAAGCTTTTCCCTTGCCTTACTTTCCCTGCAAGAAGGTGGTATGCACCCTTTTAAAAAAATCCTTGCTAAGTCATGTGATAGGCATGTAGCCCTTAACCCTTTCTTGGCTGTTTTAGCCTGTATCATTGGGGGAAGTTATGGGGGAAAGGTGAGGAATCATCATCCTGCTTAACACTTCAGTTCCTAACATTTCCTCCTTTAGCTCCTCTCCCAATCTTTTCCCTAATCAGAAAACTCAGCCTGTGGACAAAGATTTAAAAATGAACATTACAAACTTGGTAAATTGTCATTTAAATAGAATATTTTTCCTATTGAAAGAGCGATTAGATATCATAGACATTTCTCAATATATTTTGGGGTGTATCCTTTAGGGAAGTTCAGTAGAATGAGCACAGTAGCACAACTGTATGATGTGCACAGCATGATGACATGGGTAACAATGCTGTGCATTAAAAATCCAGTCAAATATTTGCATACAGTTCTACAGTATATTGTGCATGGGAAGAAGCTGAGAACCTACAATATAGATTTAGATAAATTCATGCTTTAGCAGGAATTGTTTAAAATCATGCAGCTTACAATATAGATCAGAGTATGTATCCTTCAGAAAATTCTTTTTTTATTCTTGCATACTGCATGAGAATGAGGTAGAATGTTTAGGTCACATTATTGTAAACTCTGCAGAAAAAAACCCCTTGCATTCAGAGCATAACTTATTTGTGACTTAAACAGGCTATAAATGTAAGAGCACTCTCTGAGGAAATATCTATAAGATTTGTCAGCAATTAGTATCTTACACAGAAATAATGAAGTGTCATGAACAAGACAAGTGCCATTTCTCTATAGATCATTTGAGCCTAGTGAAATGAATGTTAGCTGTCATGAATAGCTGTACAAAAAGACTATTGCATGGGCTTGCTGGGAATCCATTAAGACTAGTTTAACACATCACTGGGCGCTGTTAACTGTGTGTGTATGTGTGTGTGTGTATGCACGCATGCATTCCATTTTTGCTCAAAAGTTTTTTATGGGTTTAAAGGCATGTTGCTTTTGGTTTTCTCTGGCTCTGCTGCCTTCTCGTTCATCAAGATGAGACCAATAAAAAAAACCCTGTTGGGAACTGGAAGGATGAGAATTAAAGCAGGATTCAGAGATTCTCTCCCAGAAAGTTTTGCAAGAACAAATACAATTCCTGCATTTTCTCAGTGTCTGAGATATCTCGTAACTAACATTTTATGCACCAGAACAGTGATTTTCAAGTTGATGTCTGAGGACCCCTGGGAGTCTGCAGACTATGTCTGAGATTTCCAAAGGGGTCTGCACCTCCATTCAATTTTTTTTAGGAGTCCACAAATGAAAAAAGGTTGAAAGCCACTGCACTAGAAATCAATGTTTCATTTGGAATTCACGGCTGGAACAATGTACTATTGATGATTTAAACTATCTACAATAAAAATGGTGTATACCAAAAAGTTCCCAAATACACTCATATATTTCCCATTAGTTCATCATTAATACTGGTATACAGTTATGCCAAAATACACACAGAAACATACGCACACAATCATAAAGTTTAAAAGGATCTTGGCAGTGTTGATTTTGTAAATTCACACAAAACAGATTTAATTCTAAATTGAATATTTTCATTCTTCCAATTAAAGAACGGTATTCTAAGTTAATTGGAGGCCAAGGCTCATACCCATCCACAATACCATATCACCTATGGGAAGCATACCCCTATCTTTCAGCAGTGTTTTATAAACATGAATTAAAATCTCAACATAATAATGGATAATGGTGGTGCTAACCACCTTTCAGAGATGGGCAAATTGGGAATCTATAGAAAGTGCAAATGTCTTTCCCAAAGACACAATAAATCATTGGCATAATCAGGAATAGAAGTTAGGAGCCCTTTCTCCCAAGTCCCTGCTGTAACCAGTAAAGAGTATAATCACTTTTTAAATTTTATTGATCTCTTTTCCCTCATATTATGGAAATACTACAGTATTGCAGTGCAATCAAAATAAACTATTTAACTTTGACACAAAACCAATTTCAAGATCTGTTTGTTGTGCCATATGCTACACCATCTGAAACTTAAATTTTAAATGAATCCCCTTAATCACACCAACCAGTACCCAGGCACATAGTTTGTTAGTATTTTACCACACAAATGCACATTTTTTTGCCCAGATAGACAGATATTCCCAGATGTGCTTTAGGCAAAATTAAATAGATTGACTAGATATGTAGCCCTATGCTTTGCTTTTTTATTATATTATTGTTATGCTAGAACATGACTGCCACCAAACCTGTATTTGATCTATAGATATTCACAGACTTGGTTACAACTGCAGTATTTGCTAAGCAGTCCTTTTTCAGTCAAAAATTGGAAAGAGACTGACTGTCCTGTTAAGTAATGATGCCTAATAACAATAGGAAGTTACTGCACACGTCATTAAGGCTATGACTACAATATCACTTATGCCTGAATAACTAATGTCTTTCAGGGGCGTGAATAAGTCATCCCCCTGAGGGACGGAAGTTATATTGACCTAAGTGCCAGTGTGGACAGTGCTATGTAAGGGTACGTCTACACTGCACACTTATTTCGAAATAAGTTATTTTGGAATTTTTTTCCAAAATAGCTTATTTTGAAATAGTATGTCTACACTACTGGGAAGCCTCAGAATTAGTCCAAGGCAGGCTTCCTTAATGTGGACGTTCTACCTCAATTTAGAGCCTCAGGAGGCACTGGGGAGTAATTACTTTGAACGACCCTGGGGAGGAGCTATTTCGAAATAGCAGCAGTGGAGCATCCACACTACTGCTATTCTGAAATAGCTATTTTGGAATAGGCATTATTCCTCATGGAATGAGGTTTACAGGAATTGGAATAAGCCGTCTGTTATTTCGAATTTATTTCAAAATTATGGAATTGCCGTGTGGATGCTTGCATTGTTATTTAGAAATAACTGTGCTGTGTGGACACACTTTGAGGATATGTCTAGACTGCATTGCTATTTTGGGATACCGAAAGTATCCCAAAATAGCAACGCTATGTTTTTCGGGAAATAGTGGGCATGCTATTCCAGCATCCCTGTAACTCTCGTTTCACTAGCATTAAGAGATTTGTTTGAATAGTGCATTATTTTGAAATTTGGTGCTGTCTACACAGCACCAAATTTTAAAATAAGCTCTTTCAACTTAGACTTGGAATAAGCTTCACAATTTGCGTAGCTTATTCTGACAGAAGGATGCTCTCTCCCTACATGAGATAGATTCTCCTGCTGACATAGCTACTGCAGCCCCTGGGGACTGAAGTAATTAGGCAACTATGAGAGCTCTCGCCTGTCAGCTTAGAGCATCTGAACTAGGAGAGCTACTGTGGTGCAGCTGTATTGATGTAGCCACGGCCTAAGTCTCATGGTAATGCCTGGGAGGACTGAGCCATGTGGTTTAAGTGTCATCTGTGGGACTGGTTGCTAATACAGGAGTTGGGACTGGGGACTGCTTAGTAAACTGTGTGCATGTTCTAAAGAAAGGCAGCAGACATGGAGAGTGACCTCAGGCAGGATCAAGGAGAAAGAGCTCCTTGAGGTGCAAGACTGACTGGAAGAGCAGACTGAGATAGTGTGAGCAAGGAAACTGCTTGCTATTGTTTGTTTTTACTGTGTTCAGAGAAATAGAACTTCATGGAAATATTTTGTAAATAAACAGGATTGCGTCAATGAAATAGCTGATTCATGTAATTCATTTATCCTCCAAATAGAAACAATCCTTCGGTGCCCTAAGCATTGTCTAACCACTCATATCAAAAGGGCAATGTTTGTTGTCTTTAAAGTATATCTATTGCTATTTTTGTCTATTCTCTGGCCTTGTCTATAATAGAACAAGTTTGACACTGTAGCTACACCAGAATACCCTTCTCGTATATGTGCAGTTATAACTGAAAAATAATGTTTTCCTGGTATAATTTACACCAGTTCCTTGAACTAAATAAGCTATGATGGCCAAAACATTTTATTGACATAGCTTTGTTCATACTAGAGCTGTTGTCGATATAGAAATGTTAAAAAAATATCACCCCTCCAATCCAACATTATTCTACTAGCAAAAGGTGTTGGGTAGACTTAGTCTAAACTAAAAGATAAAAGAGTGGTGGGTCCGATTCTTAGCTTGACTAAAGCAATCAAGCTCCCTTTTTCTCTAGAGTCTACCCCACAATCCCTGTATCAAGGAGCTTACAATTTTAAAGACAAAGATCAGACAGGCAGAGAATTAGATGTCAGAGATAACTTTGAACACTGGTTTTTGTTTGTTTGTTTTTAAGTGAGTTGGTAATGGCAGAATGTCAGCAATCATCCTGGATGTCCTTCTTGTCAGGAAATACTTCACAAACAAGTTGAACAAGCAGAGCACTTTACAATTGTAGCTTTAACAAGGTGCTATTCATGCCCCACACCAGGCAGGAATAAGTTAATCTCACACTATGGGCAGCAGAAGTCCCACCCCTTAGATGAGACGGCATGCTCCAAATGCTGCACTAGTATAAAGGGAAAAAGCCCAGCTCATTCTGGACTGATCGCTGGGGGAGAAAAGACATTCAGTGAAGGCTCCAGCCCAAGAACAACTTCAACCCGTCCCCCCCATTGCAGGAATGAGAGAGCTTGGGGCCCAGATCGGAGACAGACCATCCCCAATAATATTGACTCTGATTGCACAGCCATGACCCCAGAGGGCAGAGCTGTTAACTCTGGTCACTAGGACACCCAGCCCTGATCTCAAGGACAATGCTAGAGATTCTGGCTACTAGGCCACATAGCCCCAAGACCAGGGTAGTTGTGTGGAATCTGACTGCTGTGCCTTATTGCAGGGAGGACTGAAACAGTCAGGTGGATGGTAAGGGGGGGTGTCAGCACCCTCAGCATTTGCTGCGACAGGGGACTGAGTGTGCATACGCTGTTGTAGTGGCACAGAGGAGATTTGCAAAGAGAAAACATTCCAAAACTGCTTTTGGTATATGGTGCTGCATGGCAGTTTGAGGAAAGTGTACAAGAAAGAAGAGCTCATTACAACTTTCTTGACAGGCCTTTTAAAAATATAAAATATTGTTGTTGGAAGGAGAACCTAACAAAGATTGATAAAATTAGTTTTAGCTTTAAAGAGATTATGGCCAAAGTTCACTGACAGGCTTAGCAGAAGTAGAAGTTGTCTGGTCTCTCAAAAAGCTTTTACTACCACCAGGGCTCTCATCTCTGGCAAACAATTTTAAGCTGGTTTAGGATCAATTTTAAGCATGGTCTGGGAACTGTGAAATGAATTACGGGACTATTGGATCGTTCCAGGTTTCTTATGTGGGAACAAAGTTCATTGACTCTTCATCAGGAGAAAGAAAAACAGCCTTTGTATACTAAAGACACAAAGAAATGGATGCTCTATTTTGCTTATGGGCCTGATACTGCTCCCACTGAAGTCAGTAAGAACTTTTCCATTGTGTTTAATGCCAATAAGACTAGGTCCTAAATTATTGTAAAATTTAATTGGAGACTAATGGCCCCTGTGAGTGATAATAATGGTATTTGGAATGTTTCATCCCTAGATCACTGGTGTGTGTAGTGCCTGCTCAGACTCTCACCAGATACTGAAAACTATTTGGTCTGAAAAACTAGACGCGGTTATTTCGAAAGAAAACCCTTCTTCCAAAATAACTGGTAAACCTCATTGTAGGAGGAATAAGGGTTATTTCAGAAGAAGGGTTTTCTTTTGAAATAACTGTGTCTAGACAGCATTTCTTTTTTCAAAATTGTGCTATTTCGAAATAGCGCCATAACACGAATATGCAAATGAAGCACGGGATATTTAAATCCCGGCTTCATTTGCAATTTCGAATGTCTACATTGCATCCCTCTCTCAAAAGAGGGTGCAAGTGTAGACATACCCATAGGCTAAAACTCACCTTCACATCATTTGGGAGAGACCTGTACTTTGAAGGACTATGTTTCCAGTCCTGGCTCCCTAAAAGAATGACTAATTTACATAATAAGTGTGTCTGTGTGAAGCACTTGGATTCACTCCAGGTCAGTCACACTGATTAAATGGGGGCAGTTTGTATTGGAACTGTCCGTGATACAGGACTTCATTTCTCCAGGAGTGTCAGTCTGGTACTGTTCATGAGCAATAAATTCCCTGTAAAACTGCTTAATCGGGAGTACAACTTGGAGGTGGTTGCAGCACTCATGATTCAAAATCAGAATCTGTTGTAGGTCACTAGTAAAGATAAAATAGATAAAAACAATGAGGAGTCCTGTGGCATCTTAAATACTAACTAATTTAGCATCTGATTGAAATGAGTGCCTGTCCACAAAAGCTTATACTTAAATGAATTGGTTAGTTTTTAAGGTGCCACAAGATTCCTTGTCATTTTTGCTGAAACAGACTAATATGATTACTCCTTGATAAAATTTCCTATTTGTCACCATATACACATATGACAAAAACAGTATCAAGGGTAAAATTCTGACTGCACTGAAGCAGTAACAAGGCTCTCCTGGACTTCAATGGGGTCAGAGTTTCAACCAAAATTAGCAACCTGTGGTCAAGAATAATATAAGAAGCCTGTAATAAAGCAGATGGTGCATGGTAAATTTGAGACACATGAAAGAGGTATGTGGTAAAGCTTCTATCTCTTTCGTGAATACTATGAGAGTAAAAGAATCCCAAATACTAAATTCATTAATGAACTGTTGAAAAAATCCCTAAAGTGGAAAAAAAAAAAAGCTGCCAGCTCCATGGTTTAGATTTTCAGGGACCATATGCTTCAACATAATGATTGAAGAAGCCTCTAATACTGTGCATTCATCAGATACTTCTTCTGGTTGTGTGCTGCTTCACAAGAGGTTGAATGAAGCTTACCTCCCATAATAGCCAAAAAAAGGGCAGGTTGTTCAGACTGACTGTTTGTAGTGCTAAACTGGCCAGATATTAGTTTCATCTACTAGTTGGTAACTTGACTGACATTTGGTAGTGACTTTTTTCAGTCAGTATCTGCAGAAAAGCAGCAATTTTCCCCCCATAGTAGGAGTATACAGACAGCTGTGGAAGGATCAGTGGAGGGAAACCCTTCCAAGTGACTTTTTTTTTAGTTGCTTTTTGAAATAAAGATGTATAAGAGGAAAATATTAACACGTACTGAGAACATATGACAAAAAAGACTAAGAAAGGAAAAAAGTAAAATTAGAATGTGAGGCTAATTTTTGTGTATGATGTACATGCAATTGATTAAATGTCTAACCATCAAAAGGATGCCATCACCAATTGGCTGCATTTTATTTTATGTCAATGTCTCTGTTCTTTTATGGATTTTTTTTTATAGATTTTACTTTTTTCAAAAACACATAAATCAGGTACCACTGAGTGATTTGGGTACTAAGGCATATGGATCTATGGGTTTACTTGTAACTTTGTGACAATGAGAGTGCCATAGATAGCGTGTCTAGGAGGGAAAATATATATGAAGCAAGCATATACTGCTTCTTCATCATCTTTGTTCAAACAGGGTCTGACTCAGTTCTCAAAAAGGTTAATCTTGGCTTGATCCAGTTCAGATTTAAACCAATGGAAAAGTGATTGAATACCCATTGACATCAATGGAAATCTTTCCATTGTCTTCAATAAGCATAAGACAGGCCTTTCTTGATGACAGCAGTACAGAATCAGGTGTTCAGATTCCTGTCATTAACTTCAATGGGAGATGGGTAAGGTCCCTTTTGTACCTCTCATACCTCTTACAAAGGAATTGGAGATATAAAATACATGCAGATGCAAATTCTCCCCTCAGACCCAGACACTCAGACAAGATAAATCAAATGCAATATTAGTTTCATACACATTGTGATATATCAGTTGTGAACAGTGGAACAGCTTTGGCAGAGCCTGGCATATAACAGTTATTATGGACCAAATCCAATAGTCATCATATTGTAGACAGAGGTGCACAATCTGGTCCATAACAAGGTGCATGTAGTACAGTGTTCTTGTGGGTTGGGTGTTAAACCTTGTTGTGATAGGTTGGGAATAACCGATGCCCTTTATTCAGGATGAATGAAAAGGGAGGTTCCAAACCCAAAACACAGGTATGTGTCTTTGCTCAAAACAAAGGCAAATGAAAGACTATGAAGAAACTAGAATGAGCTAGAAGGAAGGTTTCACTGGATATCTTTTTATTCCGTGTGCATATGTATTGCTTAATTGGTATGAGAGAGAGAGAGAAAGACAGAGAGAGAGAGAGAGAGAGAGAGAGAGAGACTGCATGTGTGTGTACCAAGTGCACAGGGGGAGAGAGACAGACACAGCACAGCCTGGACAAAAATAGTGTATGACCCTGAGAGAAGCCAAGAAAGTAGGCATTTGGGTCTGACTAAAGAGGCTTAGTCTGTAAACAGAGAAACTGTCTCTCTGATTGATTAGTTCCTCCTGTATTCAAGGAAAGAGGACTTTGTACACTCTCTGAAAATAAACAAGACTTTATCAAAGAGATACCAGCCTCTTTCATCAATTTCTCCTCCTAACTGGTAGAACCCAAAATACCCCACATTTGGCTAATCATTCAGATCAAAAGAGGAAACAACACATTATGCCAGAGTGTGACAGATGCTGGTCTGCCCCTACTTCCTGTTCTCTGCTACTGTTTATTTATGTTTATCAGTGTTGGCAATCTTAAAATAGATACTCTTCATGAATCCTGACAAATAGAAGCACAGATTAATGATCCAAAATGTGGTGCTAAGATTCCACATTGATAGACCATGTGGAATTTTAGCACCATGTTTTGGATTACTAATCGGTGCTTCCATTTGTCAGGAGTCATGGTATATATATATACACACATACTCACACACAGACACAGACACATGTCAAAAATATAGCAACAAAAAACATTTTGTCAGAAACACTTGCAAATGGCTGCACTTTTGATATTTCCCTCTTAATTTGTACCCTAAAATAAATGGCAAAAGAAATTATCTTACCTGTCTCTGCTGATGCCAGTGAAACCATATAGCAAAATGGCAAAAATATCATAAGTTCTTTATATCTGAAAAGGTTCTTTTTTCTCAAAATAAGAGATTAAACAGAGTGCCAAAGTGCTTATTTAAAGCTGGTTTACCTAATCACCGGGAAGGCTGGAGATCCAGACAGCAGCAGGCTAATTTGTCACATTTTTTTTTTTTACTACTGCCATAAGCTGTGCAGTGATTGAAACAGCCTATTTAGAGCTCTTACCTCAATGCTAGTCATTTGCATTCAATAACCACTTACCTTATGTGCATTAGGAATAGTGGATGGATTAAAATTTGCAAACAATATTAAGAAATTAATACCTATTTTTGTATGGCAGGCAAAAGAGGCATATTGAGGAGATAGAAATTAGTGAAATTATTTAAATTAGGGTGAGTCTAGACAACGGCGTTATTTCAGGATACTTCCGGTATCCTGAAGTAGCATTTTCTGTGTTTTGACAACCCGCTATTTTGAAATAGCTTTTGAAATAATGCGTGCGCTATTCCGATGTCCCTGTGAACCTCCACAAGGATTAAGGGATGATTCAGAATAGCTCTCTATTTAAAAAATAACTCAAAATTGTGTAGCTCAAATTGTGTAGCTTGTTTCAAGATAAGGGTGCAGCGTAGACGCATCCCTAGTGAAGTTATTTAACCTTACATACAGATGGGTTAAATAACTAATGCTACACTCCTGAGTGCCCTCAACTTCCACTGGCTGGCATTTTCAAAAGCTCCTAATTATTTAGGAGTACAAGCCCCATTGTCTTTAGTGGTTGTGGAGGGTTATTAGAACATTTCATTGTGGTCTCACAGGAGACTCTAAGAAGGTTCAGGTTTAACTGAGTTCTCCAGAATAAGGTTAATGGAAATATTGATACTGAGTGGAAACAACCAGGAAAAAAACCCCACACTCTGGCACAAGAAAGCTCTGATGGCCATTCACAGAATGGCCATCAGAGTACCTGTGCTTTTGCCGATAGGGGTTTCTTGCACAAAATCCCCTCTGGAGCGTCCACACCTGCCTTTTTGCACAAGAGCCGTAGCTCAAAAAGGAGTTATTCCTCACGGGGAGAGGAATAAGTCTACCGGCAAAAGCCCTCTATTCTGTCGATTTACTTGTGAAAAAATGCACTTGAGGTGTGGATGCTCTGCTAGTTTTTGCGTAAAAATGGCCATTTTTGCACAAACACCTTGTAGTGTAGACGTAGCCCTTGTGTTTGATAATGCTTCCTTAGAACCACTGCATCACTGATGCAGTGTAATGCAACTGCAGCACAACGCTGAATTTGGCCCAAGAGAGGAAAGAATTTGCTGTCACTTCTGAGTGCCTTGATCACCTGCTATCAGTTACCTTTTTTTCCAAATACTCAGTAGAAATAAAATACACATATGAAAGATGAGTGTTAGAGAGAAGAAAAAGGATATATTGGATTATCAACTGTGCAGAGAGACATGTGCTAGTGGTAGAGAGAGAATGCTGCATTATGACAGCTTCCGTGACTGAACAGCAGAGCCAATCTGACATCTTAAAAACTTTTAACAAAAAGGAAACATTTTCATACTTATTTATGCAGCTATTTTTGACCATTGATAACCCTTAGTTGTTAAAATTTCTTCAAGGACCAGAAGTTGAGAGGAGAATAGTTTAAAAGTCTCCTGTCATCTCAGCATCCTTGCAGCTATGGTTCTTAGCTGTTTCCTTGCCCTCTTCAGTCTGTGTCTGAGGCAAAAGAAATTTGCTCCTTGTTCTCAAGTATCAAGCAGCCTCCTCTCATCTTTCATATCCCTCGTGAACACACTTCATGTTTCACTTCTCATCTCAAAAAGACAACCGCATAGTCTCATTATAAATTGCCTTTTGGGTGAATTTTATGCCTCAACTGTTTTATCTGTGTTTGAAAAAGAGCAAATTGCCCTGTTTGACTATATAGCACCCAACTGATGTGTCAGAAAACATAACAGGATTTTCAAAACTCGCTAATAATTTTAGGTTTCTCCCTTTTGGGGAATCCAACTTGGGACACTTTGAAGAGACCTGATTTTCTATAATGCTCAGCAGACCATATGAAAATCAGAACCTTTAAAATGTCATGTTAGGTCCTTAAATATTGAGGCACAAAAAAATTAGTGTATAATAATAATATTTGTTAACAATATACAATAGTTTGCACAATTACTGTTTTGTTTTCCTCTGTAATACAACTACATTTTGCAAAAACGAAAACAAAATGTTGAGTAACTCTGAAAATTTCTGGAACATGCAGAAGGGCAGAACTCTGATGAAGCCTAAAAGTTAGACAACTTCTTCTTTTCCTGCTGGCAACCCAAATGTCATTTCAGTATGTCAAATTGCTTGTCTATAAATAGGCTCCTTACTTTTAGGTAATTTTAGGTAGCTTATCTGTTACCTTTAGTTGGAGGAATTTTATCCTGATTCAAAGACAAAAGCAGATTACACCTCGGGTGAAATTTTTTAAAAAAATCCACAAGATAAACCTGACTATGGAACATATTTTATATAAGGAGTACAGCTTGTGAAAGTTTGCAAAGAACATATGCTTATATCATGCAAGATTGTGCATAATTATATTGGCTGGCATATTTCACCTTAGTTGAAATTCCAATTTAGATTACGGTTAAAAATGTGATGTGTGGTCTCATTTGAGCTCCTGCTGGTCTGTATTATATTTTGGACCACAATACATTGGGATTTACCCTTAAAAGTGCAATGAGAATTAATAGGCTAAATCATGTTGAATTAAAATTACTGCTGTGGGCAAGAAGGGTGATATCATAGTGGGCATCTGCTATAGATCACCAAACCGGGAGCATGAGGTAGACTAAGCTTTCTTCCGACAACTAACAAGTTTCCAGATCACAGGTTTGAGTCTCATGGGGACTTCAGTCATCCTGACAACTGCTGGGAGAGCAAGACAGCAGTGCACAGGCAATACAGAATGTTTAAGGAGAGTGTTTGGGAAAACTTCCTTGTGGAGGAGTTGGAGGGGCCAGCAATGGGTCATGATGCTCTTGACCTGCTGCTCACAGAGAAGAATTGGTAGGGGAAATAGCAGTAGCAACCTGGGCAGCTGTGGTCATTAGATGGTTGAGTTAATGATGCTAACATAAAAAAGAAAGGGAAGCAGCAGAATATGCACTCTGGACATCAGAAAAGCAGACTTTGATTCCCTCAGGGAACTGATGGGCAGGATCCCCCAAGTGGCTGATATGAGTCAGAAAGGAGTACAGGGGTGCTATTAAGATAATTTAGAAAAGCTGGACATGCACAAATCCAAAGGGCCAGATAGAATGCATCCGAGGGTGCTTCAAGAGTTGGCTGATGTGATTGCAGAGCCATTGGCCATTATTTTGAAAAATCATGGTGATTCGGGGAGGTCCTGGATGATAAGAAAAAGGCAAATGTAGTGCCCATCTTTTAAAAAAAATGGAAGAAGGAGAATTTGGAGGAACTGCAGATCAGTCAGTCTCATCTCAGTCCCTGGAAAAATCATGGAGCAGGTCCTCAGGGAATCCATTTTGAAACACTTGGAGGTGAGGAAGGTGATCAGGATGTGGGCAAACTGGAGAGAGGCCAGTGAGGGTAACAGAAATACATGGGGGACTGGAGCACATGACTTACTAGGAGAGGCTGAGGGAAGTGGGCTTATTTAGCCTGCAGAAGAGAGGAATGTGGGTTTGTGTGTGTGTGTGTGTGGGGAGGGGGGAGGTAATACTGTTTTCAACTCTGAAGGGTAGCAGGTTCCAAAAAGGATAGAGCCAGGCTGTTCTTCATCATGGAAGATGACAGCATAAGGACAATGATCTGAAGTTGCAGTGGGGGAAACTTAGGCTGGATACTATAAAAACACCCCACTATATCACTAGAAGGGGGTGAAGAACTAGAATGGGATATGTAGGGAGGTAGTGGAATTTCCATCGTTAGACGTTTTTAAGGCCAGGCTTGACTTACTCCTGGCTGGGATGACTTAGTTAGGTTTGGTCCTCCTTTGAGCAGGGTGTTGGACTAGATGACCTCCTGAGGTCTCCAACACCAATCTTCTCTGATTCCATGTCCGCCTATGCAAAAAGTCGCCCCAGGTAGTCAAAGTTAACCAGAAAATTCTGTCACATTAGCATTGCATGAATACTATTTGGAAGGGGTGACCCTGAGGGCATTCCAAGTCACTGAAGAATCCTCATGGGTTGCTGGGTTTCTGGGGATGGTTGGGGCATACACACAGACTCAAAATTTCCACGATCATACCCATGTTCCACGGCAGCCCACTGCTGTCTGCATAGCAGGGCTTCAAACCCACTGGCGACATGGCAGGGGGTGGGGGAAGGAGGAAGGTGAAAGTCAATATTCTATGAGGATTAATGCTGGCAAGGTCAGAATTCAATACTTAAAGGTATTTCCCCAGGATATGCCAGAGTAAATACTGCATAGGCCAACTTATTCCTGGCTCTGCTGTCTCCCTGCCCATGCATACCCACAAAGCTTGACTCCACAAAGGGAAGGAGGCTGCTGACCAAGAATGTAGTTTCAGAATTTGTCTCCTAAATATATTGATCATAAATAAATCTGGGATGTAATACAAATAAATTTAATTTGTGGGATATGAAGTAATTGAAATAGCTTTTAAATCACTGCATTCACAATTACCTTCTAAATTTCACTCTCCAGAAAGAAATAGTAGAAGCAACTTCAAATTAGGGGCAAGGCATTAAAAAATCTTTTGTCAGGAAACACCAGTCTTTCTAATACTGTGTATAATTCTATTAGAATTGCACTGCAATTTTTTAATATAGTGTTCTTCAATGCCAGATATTTGGGCTAGCTTGGGTAAAGGCAAAGAGCAGCTCGGAGTTTCAATCCACTCAGCCCAATTTTTTTTCAGATGACTGTCTCACCAAGGTCAGCTGTCATTTGCAAGACAGATTCAGACATCTCATTTTCTTAAAGCTATTTCTTATTTCATTTTACATTAATTAATTAAAAAACAAACAAGAAACAGGATAACTGAAAGACAATATATGTCCACTAGGAAAATGCAAATGGCAGGGGTAGCTGGCATAATGGGTAAATTAAATACCAGGAAACATATTTGTCATTATCATTTGCAAGTATTTAATCTCTATGAGCCACAGGTGACCAGAAATACAGAGCTTGATCCTGCATCTGATGAATTTAATGGGAAAACCTCACTGAGATCCCTGGTTTGATAGCTGGCCTATAGTCACTATACCAACAAGCTAATAGCAAAGAAAAAAAAAAGGAAAATAAAATTTAACGTAGGGTTGGAGAGATTTCCAAAGACAAAAGTTATAATAACTTGTCCTTTCGAAGGGGTCAGCAGTTGGTAGAGGCAGTCTCAAAGGGTGTACATTGCATTATTGAACCAATTTGTCACTTAAATTAAAGCCATTTAGTCTGTTATTTAGTGCATGGCTGCAGAATTGATGTGTTTTATTTTATTTTTATGGGTTTTTTTTTACAGCTGAAAAGACTATTTGTGGAAGTGGAACTTGGGCAAATTCCATCAGAAAACCTTAAAAATGTGGCTTACAGCAGAAATCATCTCTGGAAATGGACACAACAATATGAAAAGATCAGCCTGTACCATGTGTCATTTATTTCCCAGTTTTTGAATTCTGAAGATATCCTTGCTCCCACAAACCCCTCTCTTTTATACTTCTTGTAAATGCTCTTTTGGTACCCTAGTCACCAGAAAAAGGCACATACACATTAGTTCATGAATGACTGCCTGCTTTGTCTGCCATGATCAGCTGATTCCTTGCTATTATCCTATTAGAAACATTACTTTACTATTTTGTACACTTTTTGTTATTCCTTATTTAGTCATCGAATCAGGGAAAAGAAAGAATCCCAAGTGACTCATGGGAACAGTCACATACCATGAATAATAAATAGTCAAAGTGAACAATTCACAAACACTCCATAGGGTGAAATTCAATCAGCTCTACTCCCCTATTTGCATCCAGCTGTAAGTCAGTGCAGAATTTCATGATGATCAGGTTCAATTTAGAGTCTGCTGTGCTTCTTCATGAATGAATATAGGCAAACAACACAGGAATGCAGGGGCAAGATTAGAAAGGCAAAGGCACAAAATGAGCTCAAACTAGCTACGGGAATAAAGGGAAACAAGAAGACATTTTATAAATACATTAGAAGCAAGAGGAAGACCAAAGACAGGGTAGGCCCACTGGTCAGTGAGGAGGGAGAAACAGTTACAGGAAACTCGGAAATGGCAGAGATGCTAAATGACTTCTTTGTTTCGGTTTTCACCAAGAAGTCTGAAGGAATGCCTAATACAGTGAATGCTAGTGGGAAGGTGGTAGGTTTAGAAGATAAAATAAAAAAAGAACAAGTTAAAAATCACCTAGAAAAGTTAGATGCCTGCAAGTCACCAGGGCCTGACGAAATGCATCCTAGAATACTCAAGGAGCTGATAGAGGAGGTATCTGAGCCTCTAGCTATCATCTTTGGAAAATCATGGGAGACAGGAGAGATTCCAGAAGACTGGAAAAGGGCAAATATAGTGCCCATTTATAAAAAGGAAAATAAGAACAACCCAGGAAACTACAGACCAGTTAGTTTAACTTCTGTGCCAGGGAAGATAATGGAGCAAGTAATTAAGGAAATCATCTGTAAACACTCGGAAGGTGGCAAGGTGATAGGGAACAGCCAGCATGGATTTGTAAAGAACAAATCATGTAAAACCAATCTGATAGCTTTCTTTGATAGGATAATGAATCTTGTGGATAAGGGAGAAGCGGTGGATGTGGTATACCTAGACTTTAGTAAGGCGTTTGATACGATCTCGCATGATATTCTTATCAATAAACTAGGCAAACACAACTTAGATAGGACTACTATAAGGTGGATGCATAACTGGCTGGATAATCGTACTCAGAGAGTAGCTATTAATGGTTCACAATCCTGCTGGAAAGGTATAACAAGTAGGGTTCTGCAGGGGTCTGTTTTGGGACCAGCTCTGTTCAATATCTGCATCAACGATTTAGATATTGGTATAGAAAGTACGCTTATTAAGTTTGCAGATGATACCAAGCTGGGAGGGGTTGTGACTAATCTGGAGGATAGGGTCATAATTCAAAATGACCTGAACAAACTGGAGAAACAGTCTTAGGTCAATAGGATGAAGTGTAATAACGACAAATGCAAAGTGCTCCACTTAGGAAGGAATAATCAGTTTCACACATACAGAATGGGAAGCAACTGTCTAGGAAGGAGTACTGCAGAAAGAAATCTAGGGGTTATAGTGGACCACAAGCTGAATATGAGTCAGCAGTGTGATGCTGTTGCAAAAAAAGCAAACATGATTCTGGGATGCATTAACAGGTGTGTTGTGAGCAAAACACGAGAAGTCATTCTTCCTCTCTACTCTGCGCTAGTTAGGCCTCAGTTGGAGTATTGTGTCCAGTTCTTGGCACTGCATTTCAAGAAAGATGTGAAGAAACTGGAGAGGGTCCAGAGAAGAGCAACAAGAATGATTAAAGGTCTAGGGAACATGACCTATGAAGGAAGGCTGAAAGAATTGGGTTTGTTTTGTTTAGAAAAGAGAAGATTGAGGGGGGATATGATAGCAGTTTTCAGGTATCTAAAAGGGTGTCATAAGGAGGAGGGAGAAAACTTGTTCATCTTGGCCTCTGAGGATAGAACAAGAAGCAATGGGCTTAAACTGCAGCAAGGGAGATTTAGGTTGGACATTAGGAAAAAGTTCCTAACTGTCAGGGTAGTCAAACACTGGAATAAATTGCCCAGGGAGGTTGTGGAATCTCCATCTCTGGAGATATTTAAGAATAGGTTAGATAAATGTCTATCAGGGATGGTCTAGACAGTATTTGGTCCTGCCATGAGGGCAGCGGACTGGACTCGATGACCTATCGAGGTCCCTTCCAGTCTTAGTATTCTATGATTCTATGATTCATCCAGGCATGTTATTTATATATTGTTTTACCCAGAGGCAGCATTGATTTTGGATGATAAAATGAACTCCACCTGGTCCATTCACCAAATCCTACTTTTATTTATTACCTGGTATATGTAATATATGTTTTTCTTTGACTTAATGATTTCCCACCCTTGACTTTTCTGCTTATCTTCTTGCCTATCTTGTCTTAAGATGTATTTACTTTTAATTATATTTTTCAAGATACACTTTCTCTTCCTTTTCATTAATTTTTTTGTTTTATTTCTGCTACTTGTGGCAACACTTTGTATTTCATATCCTTATTGCTTTCTGTTACTTCTTTTAAGGTGTTTTTTGTGTGTGTGCTTTCTACTGCTACTGATTTTTGTTGAATGGTCAAAATACTTCTACTATGTTTTCCATTCCAATGAAAGCTGTTTCATTAATTGGAAAGGTAATAATGCCACATTATTCTTACATTTAGGTTTTTCTGTAATTCTTCCAGTTCATGGAAAGCAACAAATGGACATGAGTTCATAAATTAGAAGACTAAATCCTTCACATAACCAAAGACCTGGGAATTACCCAGGAATTAACAGTTAGCAGGTTTAAAACAAACATAAAGAAGTAGTTCTTCACATAATGTGGAATTCATTGTGAAGTCTAAAATTATAAAAAGGTTCAAAAAAGAATTAGATACATTCATGGAGGTTAGGTCCATCAATGATTATTACCAAAGATGGTGGGACTGCAACTCCATACTTCAGGTGTTGCTAAATCTCCAACCACCAGCAGCTGGGACTAGGCAACAGGGGATGGAACACTGATACCTGCCATTTTCTGTTAATTCCTTCTGAAGTCTGGCACTGTCTACTGTCTGATGTAGGACCCTTGGCTAGATGGACCATTGGTCTGACCTGCCATGACTGTTCTTATATCCATAAGTAAACAGGGATTTCCTCATTGTGATACCCTTGCTGATGTAGAATAGTGCCTTACTCCATAGGTAGTCCTACTGATTTCATTTGGGCTATTAGAATCTAACCTTAATAACTAGCTTTATCATCTTACACACGTCCATATAGTTACATGCTGGAATCTCTCCTTCCAGAATGGGGATAAGAGTGGAACAATACTAAAGGGCTCCAGGCTGGGGATTGGGTGTTATTATCAGTTTGGTAATAGGGAATGGGCTTACACTCGGGGTACAGTCATAGAATTCTGTCCATATAAGATAACGGTGGCAGGGAGCAGGTGCCTGTAGTCTGGATTTGCAGTTAGAGACTCAATGCCCGCACTCCAGCAGCATGACTCTGGCAGATAAGAAGGAGGCCAAGGAAAGCAGAGAGGATATGCTTTGAGAGGTGAGGGAGAAGACAAGAGGAACACTGGGAAGCAGAAAGGCAGGACAGAAAGGAGAATCAAACATTTGCTTGGGATGCCACTGAGTAGATGATAAAGACAATGGGAGAGCAGACAGAGATGTTTAAGTCTTTAATAAAGCTGCAGAAAGAGTGAGTCCAGAGTCAACCTCCCCTGTTGCACATGCACAATTCTTTGTCCAGCTATTCCTGTGTCCACACATATCTTTTCATTTTCTGCGACTCCTCAGTTTCCATGTCCCCCACTATAATCTTGTGGTCTGGAAGAAAGTTCCCATCTGAAGTTTTCTGTATAGACCAGTGTTTCTGAAGACCTTTTCCAGATCACCCCACATTGATGTTTGTGAGATACCCACAATGATCCACAAACACCGTCAGCAGCATCAAGAAGTATCCCTTACTGTTGATGTAATTGGTGGCAAGGTGAGCTGGCACTAAAATTGGAATTTGTGTGCCATCTATTCCTTCCCACCTCCCCAGTTGGGAAATCCCATGCCCGCAAAGCCAGCCACTGTGTCATGCACATGTCCCAGAGTCACAGTCCTCTGTAGCAGAATGTAATTTATTGCCCTGCACACTTTTAGCAGTGCAGCACAGTGCACTTCACCACTCCAAACTGATTTGCAAATGAGCGGTAGCAATCAGGAATTGCCAGCTTCCAGACAGCAATTGCCACATGATTCTCAACTGAGAAGCAATGAGGAGTCCTGTGTCACCTTATAGACTATAAGTTAGTCTATAAGGTGACACAGGACTCCTCGTCGCTTTTGCAGATTCAGACTAACCCTCTGATTCTCAACTGAGAAAGAAGCTCTCATTTTGGTGTCCTTGCATCTCAGGTCGGGGGTCAGCTGAGCAAACAGCTCTAGGAAAGTTGCTTTACGCATCCTCATAGACTCATAGACTCATAGACTTTAAGGTCAGAAGGGACCATTATGATCATCTAGTCTGACCCCCTGCACAATGCAGGCCACAGAATCTCACCCACCCTCTCCTAGAATAATCTTCTCACCTATATCTCAGATATTGAAGTCCTCAAATGGTTTAAGGACCCCAAGATGCAGAGAATCCTCCAGCAAGTGATCCGTGCCCCATGCTACAGAGGAAGGCGAAAAACCTCCAGGGCCTCTGCCAATCTACCCTGGAGGAAAATTCCTTCCCGACCCCAAATATGGTGATCAGCTGAACCCTGAGCATGTGGGCAAGACTCACCAGCTAGACAATCAGGACCAATCCCAACTAGATCAACCCAGTCAGGGTTGTCAAGCCGAGACTTAAATACCTCTAGAGATGGAGACTCCACTACTTCCCTAGGTAACCCATTCCAGTGTTTCACCACTCTCCTAGTGAAATAGTTTTTCCTAATATCCAACCTAGACCTCTCCCACCACAACTTGAGACCATTGCTCCTTGTTCTGCCATCCGTCACTACTGAGAACAGCCTTTCTCCATCCTCTTTGGAACCTCCCTTCAGGAAGGTGAAGGCTGCTATCAAATCCCCCCTCACTCTTCGCTTCTGCAGATTAAACAGACCCAACTCCCTCAGCCTCTCCTCATAGGTCATATGCTCCAGCCCCCTAATCATTTTGGTTGCCCTCCGCTGGACCCTCTTCAATGAGTCCACATCCTTTTTGTAGTGGGGGGCCCAGAACTGGACACAATACTCCAGATGTGGCCTCACCACAGCTGAATAAAGGGGAATAATGACATCTCTGGATCTGCTGGCAATGCTCCTCTTAATGCAACCTAATATGCTATTAGCCTTCTTGGCTACAAGGGCACACTGTTGACTCATATCCAGTTTCTCATCCACTGTAACCCCCAGGTCCTTTTCTGCAGAACTACTACTTATCTGGTTGGTCCCCAGCCTGTAACAATGCTTGGGATTCTTCCGTCCCAAGTGCAGGACTCTGCACTTGTCCTTGTTGAACCTCATCAGATTTCTTGTGGCCCAATCCTCCAGTTTGTCTAAGTCACTCTGTCTGGACAATCCTAATGTACTGTAGCTTCTGCTCTTCATCCCATACCTGCATGATGATGCAACCCCACCAATCAGTCCTAGTTTCCTCAGTCCAAAAGTGACTGTCTCCCCTGTGCAGCTGCTTTATCCATATCACACAGAATGTGCTTGTGGGTCTTTTTCCTCTCTCGGTAACTTCAAGATGATGTTCAAGATGCCACACATGATGTCATCTCGACACTTAGCAGAGCACAGGAGAGAAGTGTGGGATCTATCTTTTCTCATTGCAGATACTAAGGAGCACAGCAAAGAATGGCAGTTGGAAAAATGGCATGAAAGGAAGCCGGAAACCACTGGAGGGCTGGATCACAAAGCAGTGGCTAACAAGACATTTTGCATGGTCTCAAGATATGCCACACTCCATTCTGTGTTCCCACAATGCTCAGCAACATATGGTGTCATCAGACACTGTGGGATACATGTCTACAATTCATTGCTTATGTTGTCAATGATGGATCTCCCAATGTGGACACGATTTGTTGACCAAGGGAACAAGCGTGAATACTCTTTGGTGACTTTGCTTTTATTGATTTTTGCAAGTCAACATTCGTTTTGTTGACAAAACTTTGAAGTATAGATAAAACCTGAGAAAAAAAGAAGTGAAATTGCTATTTGAAGCATCTACTTTTTTCCTTGAGGTCTGCAACTCTGCAGCTTAAATTGACTTTTGCTGGTATGATCACAATGTTCAGTGACTGCCTTTAACGATGACCTGTACTTTCTGAGACAATGCCTGGGTCCTTCTTACAACACCAACAACACTATATAGATAGTGGACTCCAAAATGTGTGTACTTCTTGTATGCATCCCTCCACTAGCACTACTCAAATGAGATGGCTGACATAAAAATATGGTTTTCCTTAGAGCTTTCTGTTTGAATAACCCTAACCTATCAAATAGGGGTATAAACTTCAACAATTACATTAATTTAGCTTGTTCATCTAGGTGTTTAATGTAATTATATTTTGACAGATCTGCACAAACTGACACTTCTAAATTGTGCATAAGGGAATGAAATTGATGGATTCAAATTCACTTTTGTTGGTTAAAAATGGGAAGATCTGTAATCCATCAGCTCTTCTCCCTAAAGCACCATTTAGACAGCTCATGCTGCCTTTCATCAACAATAAGTACAAAATCTATAGTTTAATAATATTAAGTTTGTGACAAAAATGAAAAATTCTAGAGAATTGCAATAGCTGAAAACCTGTCCTTGCAAGGCAGTGGAAAAGGTGAAGACATTATTATCTGTACACTGAATTCACTGACTCTTGTTGAGTTGGATCACAACCTTCTCTGTTTTTTTTAAAACTTTTTG
The DNA here is from genome assembly GCA_032595735.1 of Pelochelys cantorii. Classification (NCBI taxonomy): domain Eukaryota; kingdom Metazoa; phylum Chordata; order Testudines; family Trionychidae; genus Pelochelys; species Pelochelys cantorii. The sequence goes on from CM064328.1 coordinate 68,627,394, forward strand.
CCTTTTATTTCTTAAAAGAAGCCATAATGACTTGCATTTAGACAAGACAGTTTCTTCAACTACTTAGAGACTGCAGACTTTTATACAAGACTGTCTTCTAAATTTTTATTTGTTGGCAGTCTGGACAATGTCAGAAGTCTATGAACTCAAAAATGGAGCTGGTTAGAACAAAAAACTGAAATAATCCATGGAGATGTTCAGAATGGTTTCTAAGATCCAGGATGGAATTTCCATTCAAAATCAGAGACAAAACCCCCCTACACGCTCCACTTAACTAATAACCCAGCATATGTCTACACTACGGGACAAAGTCAAATTAAGACACGCAACTTTAGCTCTGTTAATTGCGTACCTGAAGTCAAAGTAGCTTAACTCTGCTTTTGGTCCTATTTACACTGCAGGAAGTTGAAGGAAGAATACTCTTCATTTGACTTCCCTTGCTCCTCTTGAAAGCAGGGTTACCAGCATCGACCAGAGCAGGGTTACCAGCATTGACCTTTTCACTTCAAATCAGCTATCTTAACTAAACCGCTAATTCAAACCCTGGAAGATCGACAGCAGCAGCTTTGATCTTCCTTTGTAGTGTACATATACCCCCAGTGGCTAAGGTATTTACTTGGACTCCAAATCACCTTGAATCTTTGTCTCCTGTATTCCATATGAGTGACCTATTTACCAGCCTTCAGGGTTGGTCTGGTTTTCTCTGGCTCAACAAATGCTAAATGCTCATGCAAAGTAGAACAGCTCCAACAGACAAAATTGAGACCAAATGAAAAATTAACAGTAGGGGAAATCCCTACTTTGTCTGACTGGAAATTAAGATAAGTGCTCCATACTCTAGGCTATTGGTTAGTCTAGGGTGAATGAGAACTCTCTCTCTGGTTTCTTTAGTAAAAAAAATTCTGTTTTAGGTGGTGATGGTTTTCTCTCACATCTTTGGTCTTGTCACTATATCACTGTAAATGTTTATGCTTTCTAACTTTTGTTCTTTTGGTTTTGGTATCTTATTTTGTAGGTCTCCATCTCTGTTCTGCACCCAGCTGGGCATCCACTGGTCACTCCATGGAGCTGGCCTGAGTCACAAATACTCTTACAGTTTAGTTGAATACTGTGGGATCAGGGGAGAGAAGCATAGATCCATGGGCTCTCTCTTGATTCTGTATCCGTGTTAATATGAAATATTCCTTGGCTGTCTGCATGAGAGGTCAGCATGGGAAGAGAGATGAAAATAAGGTGGATGCCAATGAGTCATTTGCTATGTTAACCAGAGCACAGGAGAGCAGAGTGAAGAAGGGAAGAAGAGATCAAGAATCACACAACTTTCTCCACCTCAACTCCTCTTCTCTCCTGCCCTTCCTCCCTGTCTCCATGATGGGAAATACTGAGTTAATGAATGCATGTACAACAGCCCTCCAGTGCATGCAACAGCCAGCTTCATTAAGCCTCATTCTAGTAGCCTTATTCTAAAAAATAACATGAAATCTTGATAGCAGGGTATCTAATAGAAACCACTTTAGGGGTCATTATTTTTGAGCTGATGAGATATCTGCTAACAACTGCAAAGTCTATGTAGCCACAGTATGTGAAATATCGTGCAGAAAAATTATAAAATAGATGCTCCACTCACATCCACACACAAATAATACATTAAAATAACACTACGGGGCTGTGCATCCTGCTCACTATGCTCACCAACCCTACTCTCTCTGAGGGTAGGCAACCCGGGCTCTCCCCCAGCCACTGGGGAGGACTGGGCCTAGATTGCACCAGCTCTGGCCCTTTTCCCTTGGCCATGGGTTTGCTAGCCCCGGTCTTTCTCCTCGGCCATGGCCACTCCACCCCAGGCCTTTTCTCCTTGGACACAGGTGCACCAGCCCTGGCCCTTTCTCCTTTCCCCCAACTCCATGGCTGCACCAGTCCCAGCTCTTTCTTCTCCCCCTCTCCAGCCGTGGCCTCACCAGCCCCGGCTCTTTCTTCCCCCCCCCACACTGCGGCTGCACCAGCCCTATCTTTCTCACCCATCCTGGACACAGCCACGCCAGCCCGGCTCTTTCTCACCTCATTCCCCCTGGCCGTGGCTGCCCCAACCCTCGCTCTTTCTCCCTGCCCTGCACCTGGATGTGGTGCGGCAGGCTCAGCTCTGCCCCCAGCTGCTGGGGAGGGCCAGGTCAAGGCCATGGCACGCCATCCCTGACTCTGCCCCAGTGGCTGGAGAAGGCCAAGGCCGTGGCATGCAAGCCCTAGCTCTCCACATGGCTGATGGAGAGGGATGGGCTGGCAGTGGGTGGGGCTTGGCAGAAGTGGTGGAGCTTTGAGCTGGGCTTTACTTGCCCATGGCTGTGGATTCTGTGATGTGATGACATCACTCTGTCATCCAGCAGGAAAAATATGTTTATATATAGAGAGAGATGATTAAGATTGCAAAGTCAAGTACTATCGTCAGAAAATGCCAGAATTAAGGTTGCTCCCTTAAATGTGTGGATTATGAGATAGTCTTTAATTACATGACCACATTTTCTCCCTGGGTTCCTGCCTCATTCAGTATATAGTATTAACACTGAATGAACAGCTATTCAATATTTTGTTTTCTCCCCAAGCTGGATTGGAAGTGCAAAGTATTTCACTTGGGAAGGAACAATCCATTTCATGCATACGTAGATTGTTAGGTGTCCAGTTTTTGACCATAGCATCCAGTTGAAAAGGGACTCTCTGATGGCTCTGACCTGGATTAGAGAAGACACTCTGGTAACCACTTTTTTGCATGTTGTTGGTATTTCACTCATTTTTTGATGGCACTTGCCAGTCATCTCTCCAGTCTGCCACACCATTTTGGAGACATGGAGCGAGCGTATGGTGCTATGGTTCTTTTCCTACTTGCTGGAGAAATCCTCACATAGTGCAATACAGTACTGAATACTGGATTGAATTAGTGATGCAAATGAGCACAGCGCACATTTGTTTTTCCAAGCCTGTACAGGCAACCAGATCTTAACCATGTACACACAGCACCCAGTTCCTGGTAGGCCAGGGGAATTTGTGATGCTGAGTGTATGTACATCATGAAACAGCACGGTGACATGAGAGTGTGCTGAGGACCATGTTGTGACACTGACATGAGGGTGTTGCTGGAAAAGCTCATACTTCTGTTGTGAGACATAACAGTGGGTTTCGATCCCCTGAAGCCAACATTAATGCACTTACTGAAAGCAGATAATTGAAGGAGGGTCCTCAAGGTTAACAACTTTGTGGTTTTGTGGTGAGAAGAGTTTTAATGCAAATTAAGGGCATTACTGAGCAATATTTTTGATATATGTTAACAGCTCTGTTTTCAGCTGCTATATCGGGAAGCACTTTCACATTGTTAAAATAATTAAAAAATAAGTTCTGTGAGGTTTAGGGAAGGACTTCAGACATTCCTTCCTTGCAATGTTTTCTCAGACCATTGATCACTGCACTTATTAGGTACTATGCATGATTACTCTCATGAATTCCAGAGGTGGCTGTTTGGGCAATAAGAGGAGGGAAAAAGCAGCACTTACTGTGTCAAACAGCTTCAGTGTTAATTTAGTTTTGATTTCCTTATCATTATTATTTAAATTATTAAAAATTCCATAAAGATATTTCATAGATTCATTAGCTTAGAAGAGGCTCCAAGAGTAATCTAATCTAGTCTCCTGCCAAAATCTGTTGCATCTAAACCATCTAAAACAGACAGCTGTCCAGCCTCCTTTTGAAAACTTCAAGTGAAGGAGCTTCCACAACCTCCTTAGGAAGTCTGCTCCATTGTCTTACTGTTCTTATAGCTGGGACGCTTCAGTTAATGTCTTCTGTTTTTCATTCTGATGCTTTGGATATTTTATTGTTTACTTCACTGTCATGAATCCTTTAAAAATTAGTAAATGCATGAACTGGTAGAGAAATAAAATTGTGTTTCCATGGCACCATACTTTTAAGAAATCACAGTTACAAGCTGTGAAATCTTCAATCCATTCCCCAATCTCTAGAAAACCCCATTGATCAGGCTCTGAAATCAGGATGTACATACAACACAAAAGAAGAGTAATTTTTGTTTACACACATTCATTGAACATAGAGCTACAAAGTTTTTTTAAAAAGAGGAACAAATGAAAAAAATCCCAAAGAAGTGGGCAAATACTAATGTCTGTAATCATGTCTCCATCTTGCCCTTCCCATGACAAGTGTGTGTGTGTGTGTGTGTGTGTGTGTAATAACTTGAATATTATGGTGTGGGAAACAAACAAGGATGTCTCTTACATGGGCTTTTGGGGGGAAAGCATAGTGGGCTGAGCTATCGGGAGTGAATCAGGAGCATGATTACCAACCTCAGGATAGAGTGTTAAAAAGCAGGGCTCACACTCCAAATTGGTTGTGAGTTCTATACTTAGACTTCAGCAAGCAAGCAGTCTCCTTGGGTTCTCTGATCCATATTTCCACCTAATCATGTTTGCTTTTGTAATGGATGGTTTCTTACATCAAATATCACAACAACATTAAGGTTATTCCCAGTCCCAAATACAGGTCACTTATGCCAGGTTAATTACACCTTGGATCTCACACCAAAACAAAACTTCTGGCCAATTTTATAATAAACTATCTACAGATTTATTAACTAAGAAAAAGAATTAAGAGAGTTATTTGCAAGGTCAAAGCAGGTAAATAGATAATATGCAAGCTCTATATGTCCTCTAAGATCTAACCCTGGCTAAGCAGCTAGGAGTCTCTTGCTTATGCTTAGAAATCTTGCCCTCTCAAAGTTCAAGCAGCTGGGAGATGCAGTTTCAGGAATTTTTACTCCCTTAATCCAGAGCTCAAGTTGATGCACTGAGTCCCCATGCATGTCTCCTCTTCATGCGTTTGTGGGACGGGGAGATCAATCAACAAAATATTTTGACCTATGATGTTTTACAGTGATTTCTCTGGTGTCCATGGATCATTTTTTGTTGGGCAGGTGATAATACCTTCTCTGGCAAAATAGTATTTCACATATGGTAATTTTTCTCTCCTGACTGTGTGTGTGTATATATGTATATATATTATGAGATTAATGCATGCAGTGATTTACAAGTGTTTCAGAGTCTAAACTTTAAATACATGTTTGGAAATCTAATACCTATTTTACCAATACTGAGACACAGGTGAACCAGATTGGTTTCCTGCTATGCTTTTGGCAGTGTTCAGTTGAGGATAAGGGGCCTTGGTATGAATTGGCACCTGATCTGCCAGACTAGCAGACTTCATCTGCGCTAAATGGCACCTAGTCTGCCATTCTTACATTCTTCATGATAGCTCACTTTCACACACACCCTTCTGTCAGGGATAGGGTGTATCAATCCCACACTGATCTAACTGATCCAGCTGTGGGCCAATGAGACGATGCCCCTTCGCCCATATTCAGCTTGGAGGCAAAATATAAAGGGAGTGGCTCAGATCAGTCAGGGCTGGCTGAGGAGGAGAGCCAATGTATTCTATAGGTTCCTGCCAGGAACTCAATAAAGATGGAGTCGCAAAGGATGAACTACTGGGATACATAGCTCACGCCACAGGACAAGAGTGATTCTGAAGGTCCACGGGAGAACTGCCAGAGTAGGAACCAAGGAAGTGACCAAATAATGTGACTATTAAAATAGAAAAATGGAGCTGGAACTGCAGACTTCTGGTTTCACAGGGCCCTGAACTAGGGCCCAGTAGAGTAGGGTGGTCCTGCATTCCCCTAACCTGCCCTCACGCCTACCACACAATGTGGGCACTGCCAAAGGATTCTGGCTGCTAGGCCAAACTACCCTACTTTATAAGCTGAGACAGCAGTACCTACTCTAGCTTCTTGAGCTGTAGCCCCTTATTTGCCACATGTAACCTGGCACTCCATAATGGGGTATATACACCCCACAACACTGTCCTTTAAGAAATAACTTCAGGGTGTCTGATGAGGACAATAGCACATTACACATGTAACCAAGTATGGTCACAATTGCAAATATAGTGTTATAATTTTTTAACATTGCGTTTCTAATTTGCTAAAACTAGGCAGTTGTAACTGAAGTGTGGTTGTACTATCTCCAGCATGTCTATTAGGCTGTGTCTAGACTACACCTCTCTGTCGACAGAGAGATGTAGATTAGGCACATCGAAATTGCTAATGAAGCAGGGATTTAAGTATCCCACGCTTCATTCGCATAAACATGGCCGCCATTTTTTTTCTAAATGGAGCTTTTTAGAAAAAAAAAGGCAGTCTAGATGCAGATCTTTTGAAAAATAAACTCTTTTTATCATGGTTTACAGGATCTTTCGAAAAAGGGTTTATTTTTGAAAGATCCACGTCTAGACTGCTGTTTTTTTCTAAAAAGCTCCGTTTCGAAAAAAAGCGGTGGCCATGTTTATGCGAATGAAGTGCGGGATATTTAAATCCCCGCTTCATTAGCAATTTTGACGTGCCTAATCTACATCTCTCTTTCGACAGAGAGGTGTAGTCTAGATGTACCCTTAGATATTCTGGCCTAGATACAGCATGTTTATTAGATATTCTGATAATCACAGTCTTTAGCTGTAGAGGCTTTGGTCCTAATATCAGACATCATTAATACATTTGGTTGGCTTTGCTTAATTAGTAAGGAAACCATATGAAGGAGATATTGTGTTATTTCTATACAACACAAACACACTATAGACATTAGAGAGTGTAGTGCCCAATTCATAGCTCCAAGAGTGCCCTCTATATCAGAAACCCACTACAGTACTGGGCTTCCAGGGCAGAGTAGCTGTTTCATGACTTTGATGGAGACATTACTATTTCTGTTTAAGCCATTACAGTAGCAGGTTATGGCACAATACCATTAGAACAGCTTGGACTTGACTGACTGCACAAAACAATCACTTGGACTGTTAAGGAGCAAGACTCACCTTCTCCTGGAGACAGCTTTTCTGTTATTGAACTCTACTGTGCATGGTTTGCTTGCCTTCCTTGGTACATATATATATGTGTATATATATATATATTTCCTTCATAAGTTTTCCCTTGTCACTGTACATCGCAAATGCAGCTGGGAGATGAGACAACAGCTGCACTGCACATCTGAAATTCTCTGGTAACACATCACCATTGAAATTCTCTCCCTAGGAACCTGTCAAATGACCTCAGTTTCCCAGTTCCCATGTAGATAGCTTGTGCCTTCCTTACAGTGAATACATTATGCAGGGAAGTGTTTTTTCATATTACATTTCATGTGCTGACATGATAAAAAAATAGTGGCTTTGGTTGTAATATCCATTTATTACAGCCATTGAGAATGAGCATGCTAACTGGTGGCACACACATTCTCAATGGCTGTAATAAATGGATATCTTAGTTGAGGCTGCAGACAGCATAGTTGTTACATGGAGTGAAATAACTGAATCTTATGCTCATTTAAAATGTTTAAAGTCCATTGATAGTTGAGAATCCATTGTCCTGCAGAGAGGTACTTTGTAGAAAATCAAGGCAATCTGCATAACAAAACATTGGCTCTTTGAAATGTATGTGTGGATTTGCATCATATCAATTTGTGGCTGTATTATTCACAGCACATCATTACTGATGATTGCTCTGATGAAAGTTGTCACAAGATTATTGCAAATCATCTGGTTTTATAGCAGTTTTATAACAGTTTATAAGTCCTCTACAACAGGAAAGACAAATGGAAGGATGTGGCTTAAGAGTTGATACTTGGCCTTTGCCTTCAGCATCCTCCTCATATTTATGTAACTTAAATTGAAAATCATGCCAATACTACTTAGAAATTATGCCCATTTTTTTTAGTTTTGCTTACTTTCCTATGTTTATAATATTATAAATGCAAGGCTGAGTCTTATTTCACACTTTTTGTTGATGTTTCATTCAGTGGTGCAAGAAAACAAAAATTCTTATTGGTACAGGAGGGAAGGGCACACCAGTTAAGGGGGGAGGGTGTGGCCTCCCCATCCCACTTTATCTGGAGGGTGGGGTGGCTGGGGGCAGCACAGCAGCCAGAGGAGCTGCTAACAGTTCTTCTCCTTTCTCATTTGCTCCTCCCAGAAGGGAAAGAAGCAGAATTGCCAGCCCCGCCTCCTGCCCCTCCATGGAGCTGTCAGATCAGTGTACCAGTTTGGGGGCAGGGCGTGGAATTCTGCTTCTTTCCCTGCTGAGAGGGGTAGTGGGCAAAGGAGCAGAACTGCTAGCCTCCCCCCAAGCCCCACCTCGGCACCGTACACAGAGAAAGAGCTCCATGGAGAGGCTGGGGGGCTGGGAGCAGTATGGCAGCCAGGAGCTGCCAGTGTTCTGCTCCTTTCCTTGCTGCTCCTCCCAGTGGGGAAAGGAGCAGAACTCCTAGCTTCTCCCCTGGCTTCTACTGAGTTGTTTGATCTATGTACAAGAAAGGGAAGTGGGGCAGGGCTGGGAGTTCTGCTCCTTTTCCCTCAGGGAGGGGTAGCTGTGGAAGGAGCAGAATGCCAGCACCACCTCCTACTGCTGCAGCACTCCCAGCCATATGTTCCAGCTCTGTACACAGAGACAGGGCAGCCAGTGGAGGGGCTGGGAATGGCTAGTAGAGTCTTCCTAGTACACTGTATGGGATAACTCGTCAGTACCGCATACTGGACCGTATTGGCCCACTGATTTCATTAGACATAATCCTCTGAAAATCCAGTTCACTTTCAACTGGTTATGTAGGTGGAAGAGGAGAGTCTTTCTAGGTACAAAGTATCAAATTCAATCAGGTGCTTGGTGGCATTTTTGATTTTTCATCTGGAACTAATTGCCCTTATTTAGGTATGTTTGAATCCCCGTTTCAAAGAGTCAAAATCTTGAGTGTTTTCACAAATTGACAATCTAAAAAAAAATAAGATGAGTTCATTTCAGTCAAAATAATTCATTCTGATATCTTTACAACGTTCTGTTTTGTATCATAAAAAAGTAAAAAAGGAATGCTAAAAGATCTGAGTCAATTTTAGAAGTATCTCATAAATAAACAAAAGAATGTGAGAATGAGAAAAAAATCAAGGAGAAGCTAAGTATTTTGGAATCTAGATGCATCATAATAGTTCAGATAGAATAGAAGGGAGATAGCTGCCTTTATGTAAAGGGAAGTTTTCAAAAGTGCTGATATGTGTTTCAAGAAAATATGGATAGGTTAGAAAATTAAAGCTTGAAATTAAAAGGGAGTAAACTGACAATAGAGATTTGTTGTGGGCTGTGTGATCAGAAGGAACAGCATGAGAAGATATCAGATCAAAAGAGGGAAAGTGGCTTGCCGCCACTCTGAGGCACAGCTTTATGTGTTTGGAACGAGTGGTAAATATGTGCTACTTGCAGTGCCACTCTGTGTTTTTACATTTCTGCTATCTTTCTTGATTTGTCTTAGAATTGCTCTAAATGCCATGCAACCGTGCATTGTTGGCACTGGCTGACAGATACAGATACATTATTAATTATTATTATTGTACTGCCATAGTTTTGAATCAGGAATCAGGACCCTCATGGATAGAAAACTGTCCAGGGACTTAAGAGTTCTGTATTCTATTCCTGGGTCTGCTACTGGTCCACAGGGTAACTTTAGGCAAGTTACTTACTTGTCTCTCCCTCAGTTTCTCCATCTGTAAAATTGGATTAATAATAATAGCTTCCTTTGTAAAGTGCTTTGATATCAGTGGATGAAAAGGACTATATATGAGCTAAGTATTTATAATTATTGTTCTAGACTTTTGTAAAAACAATGACTCACCAATAGCACCTCCTTGTGGATGGGCTCATATAGTAGATTTCTTGCTGTTAGGTACCTCCTGCTGAGAGCCTTTTTGCCTTTACAGTGATCTGGAAATACTTGATCCACTAGCCAGTTTGCTTTAATCTCTATACTTCCAGGGTAGTCTGCAAACAGAAGGCAAGGTAAATTAATGTGAATAAACTAAGTTAATAGGAAATAGACAGGAATGAGTGTCTCGGTGCATCAGAGTCTGGTCTGCCCTTCCCTCAGGAAGGGGCTAACAGGAGCAATCTTCTGAGAAAGTCACACCTTCAGTCAGCCCTTACCTCAGGAGTTAAGGGCTAAAGGTCAATTATCTGCCTTGGTTTGCTAATAAGCAAGCTGCTCTACTCCCATTTTAAGCTCCTCCAGCCTCTGCCTACCTTGCAGGTATGGCAGGGCAGAACAACTCCTTAACCCCCTTTCCAATATAAGGTTTACCCCTTTATAGCACTGTACAAGCAATCCAAAGAGCTTACAGTCTAAGGCCATGCCTTCACTATGTGGAAGATGGATGTTTCCATGATCAATTTCAGAGTTCGATTTAGCATGTCTAGTAAAGACCTGCTAAATTAAACTCAGAGGGCACCCCTGTCAGCGCCAGTACTCCTGTTCCTCATGAGGAGTAAGGGAAGTGGACAGGAGCATCAACCTCCTGCTGTGGAGATGGTGCAAAAACTCGAATTAAGCTACATCGACTCCAGCTACGTTATTAATGTAGCTGGAGTTGCATATCTTAATTCAACCTTCCCACATAGTGAAGACATGGCTGAAGAGAAACACATACTTCTGCTTTCCACTGAATGTGGTTAATTATATTTCAGATTGATAACCCAGCAGCAGAAGCAGCAATGGCAGCTACAGTAAGTTCATATGGCTGTTATGTGGCTGTGGTGGTGTGTAGAATGGACTTCTATCTTGAAAGTTTTCTTCATCCAGCACACATTAGTGGAGGAGGGAGGAAGAGGCAGTATTTAGGCTTCTTAAATCCATCAAAGTTGAATTTTTCTGCCTAATGTATGCTCTATTGTTCTATCTAAAGTGTACCTTCTTTTTCACCTCACCATTGCAGTTGTCTTTTCTCAGCTGGTGCAAGTCTTCAACTTGCTGGACTCATCTGAGTTTTTCCTAATTTGTGACAAAATAAAACCAGCTAATGTTAAGAAAATGCCATAACTTTTGATACTTAGGACACCCTAACCTGGTGTCTTGAACCCATGCCCTTGTCCTCTCCAGGTGAGTGCCCTAGCCCCTAGGCCACATGGGAACCCACCCCACTACCTTACTGGGAACCCACCCCACTACCTTACTGTCAGGGAGCCCCTTATCCCTCCTGCTCTGGGACTGCTGGCAGTGTCCTCTACACAGCTGTTTTTAATGGCCCATAGAACAGCTGTCATCACTAACACTTGTATCTTATTTGTAAGGCAGATCACTCAGTGCCCAAATAGAGGCCTTTGAAGATACTGAAATATCACTTATGCAAGACCAACCCGAAATGTGACTTCTTCAGTTCTAAAACCTTCCAGTGTCAACTGATACCCAAATAGATAAAACTGTTCTTCCAGTCAATGACACTGGTGCAGCACCAGCAGCTTATTCATTTCCATTGATCTTAAATAGATTCATAAATCCTGTATTTTTTTGCAGCTTTTCCAGAATTAATGTAGTTGATCAGTAGTCTCTCCCAGTAAGCAGATATCCTCAACATATTCAAGATCCTCTCAAGATGAAACTTTGAATTTCACACCTTTCATTTCAGCCTCAATTTGTCATCAAATAGTTTATTAGTACATTAAATATGTAGATGAGAAAATGCCTCCCTGGACTACTTCTAATTCTAGTGAAAACTAGTATGTAAAAAAATCATTAACCTTCACATAGCTAAATGTACCACTGTTACAGTTCCTTCATACGAGAAACATACAAGTCCTCAGGCATCCTATATGGACACAGCAATATCCCCACTGCTGATTGATCCCTACATCAAAAGCAGCTGGAAAGTCTATAACTTCCTTTTGTTCCTCTAGTCATTTTTCAGTAACATTCCACAGAGCATATATAACATGGATTTTAGATCAAACTGCACGGAAACCACAGAGGTTGTCTCTCTTTTTTTTTTTAGTTATCTCAGTTGGTTTAGTAGTCTGATCATATAACAAAGCCAAGTAGATTATAAAAATGTGTGCCAAATCTACAGATGATGTGTAAAGTGGAAGCATAATTTACAGAACTGACCAAAAGCAGGAGAGTGTTTAAGACCAGGAGTTTCAAAAATAGCTGCCTTTTGCTGTTGTTAATTAAAACAAAATGTTAGGCTTCTACATCCATATTTAGACACACAAATGTGTGTATTTCAAAAATGCCAAAGTGATCTAGGAGCAGTTTGACATTGTTGGAATAGATGTTCTTATATCACATAGGCACTTTTGAAAAACGCTTTCTTAAGTGTCTAAAAATTGATGTAGGAGCCTTACATTTTGTCTCGAAATAGTGTGTTATTCAAAAATTGGCACTGTATAGACATACCAAATTTCAAAATAAGCTATTCAAAATAGAATCAAAATAAGATATGCAATTTGTGTAGAACAAATTGCATATCTTATTTTGAGTTTAGGGTGCTGTGTAGTCTCACCAATACAGTCCCATTGATTTCAATAGAGCTACTCAGGTAATAAAGTACTACTCATTGATACAACCGGATCCTAATTTAGCATAATGCACTCATTGGCCTCACAATGCTTTATTAATAAAGGTTTTAAAAAAATCATTATACCTATTTTACAGATAGGGAATCTGAGGCCTTCACTCAGACACCTCACCCCACAGAGTGAAATAAGGGACAATGAGAACTTTCTATATATTATGATGCTACTAGTAGGAAACTTTTAAAATAAAACAAAAAATAATGGTAAAAGCAATTTTAAAAAATTACACCGGGGTGGAAGAAAAAGTAAAGAAGGAAATACAGGGGAAAATAAGAAAGGCACAGTAAAAAAAATGCCAACAGATAAATGAAGAAAGCTTTCCTTCCTAATAAGGATTTGTTAATAGTTTTTTGTTCCTCATATTTCCTTTTATTCTCACCTTCCAGCCTGCTGGACTGATTGCCTGGTGTCTGCTAGTACAACATATGGTGACTAGCTGACCCTGTGCATTCAATCAAGCAGAGTCTAGGCAGAGAACCAAACATCACCGCACACAGAAATGTTTCTGAAAATGATAATTTGATGTGACCATTTTTCTGCTGGGTTTCTGTTGCTGCTGTCAACCAGCTTAGCAGAATGTCCAAGAGTATATTTGTCTTTGGGGATGTATGCCTGCCCTTTTGCTGAAAGTTCACAGCACACTATGACCAAGGGCAAAGAAGGGTATCATGGCCACTAAAGGACAGAATACATGTCCCTTAGCTTTTACTCACTCTGTACAGTTATAGCACATTATGGTGACTATATAGCATAGAGGTATATTTATCAGAAATAATAATGATGCTTAGTGATGAATGATGAAGTACATTTCAGCCATGTTTAAACAAAATCTTGTGGACATTTAAAACACAAATCTTCAGAGTAATTTTATTTTATTTTCCATTTTTAAAATATGATTGTATTTGAAAAGTCACATGCCTTAGTTGTAGATGGACAATTCCAAGATTATACACATCTATTGAGACAGGCCTTACACGCTAAGGATACGTCTAGACTACACGCTTCTTTCAAAAGAAGCTTTTTTGAAGTAATCTTTCAAAAAAGCTTCTTTCGAAAGAGATCGTCTAGACAGCCACCACTTTTTTCAAAAAAGCGATACACTTTTTCAAAAAGAGAGTGCCCAGGCAATCTGGATGCTCTCTTTGGAAAAAGCCCTGTTTGCATTCAAGAATGCCTTTTTTTGAAAGATCTCTTTAAAAAAAAAGGCGTTCTTCTTCGTAAAATGAGGTTTACCACTGTTGAAAAAACCGCCACATTCTTTTGATTTAATTTCAAAAGAACGCAGCGGTAGTCTAGACACAAGTGAAGTTTTTTAGAAAAAACCCTGTCGTCTAGATATAGCCTAGGATGAAGTGCCTACCTGAACAAACAGTGTTCTAGAATCCTGGCAGAAGCTAACCAGCAATCTTTGTTCCTTCATAAATGTGTACAAGGAAAGGGGCCTCTCTAAGCACTTTTTAGGACATTTACAACATGTCCCATGTTGGGCGTGGTGTAAAGCTGCATGGTGCCGGGGAAGCTCTCAGAATGCAGTGGCCTCAGAAGGCATAATCCTTCTCCCAGCAAAAGGCCAATAAAAGGAGTAAATATATTGTGCTCGAACAGTGGGTCCTTTTTTGTATGTTCAGTCAACTCAATGGACTGAGAGCAAGATAAGAACTCTATCACTTGCCTTCGAGCTCTCTTGGGCTGGCTTAAGCCCCTTTCACCAATGTCACAAAGCAGCCCCTTAATGTCACTGAAGACAAAGACTAGGATTTGACTGTCTCTTGCTCTGCATAATGGAGAGAGTTTCTTCTTCTTTCTTGCACCCATTCCTTCTGCCCTTTCTAGGGTGAGGCAAAATTTGCCTACGCCTGTGTCATTCTGTAACAATGCCATTGAGAACAACACTTTTTAGTCAGGACTTCCGTTCCTCTCTGTCTCTTATGCAGTGTATATAAATAAATGTGTTTAGAAATGAACACAATTACTGTCTCACTGGTAACTCAAACTAGGTTTTTCCATGGAGCAAAAAGAATCTAAAAGCCTGTCACCTACTGAATTTCATTAGGAGTTGGATGCTTGATTTTTTAAAGCTCCTTTAAAGCCCAGCCTCAGTCACTATTTAACAGTATGGGTATCGTTGGGTTAAGGGACACACACTGATCTCTTCAGTGTTTTCATTTAACCATAAATAGCAACATTTTCTTTTAAAATACAGTTCTTCCACAGTAAGAAATGCGCAACCATACATATGGAGGATTTAAAAGCTGTTCTGAATGTTTTCATGTGTTTCCCTTTTGACAGGAAAAAGTGTCTCCAAAGTATGTACCTACAGAGCAGATCAGGGTCACCTGTGTTCTGGCTCAATATTCAGCTAATTAATGCTGCTCAGATAATCTGTAGTATTACAATGGCAGAGGAAGATTCTGTGTATCTTGGAGCTGTTCATATCAATCCCTATACAATTAATCTTTAATCTAATCTAGACAAATTTCTTTCCTATTCTTTCAACAATAGCTACTCTCCTGTACAGTGACAGCACAGAGGCAGTTTCTCTTATAATTTCTTTTGATGCCTTGCAATACTGGCGTTAGGTTCTGCTGCTGTTCAAGTCAAAGAAAGATTTGCCATTGGCTTCAGGATTAGAGGTCTGATCCAAAGACCATTGAATTCAAAGGAAGGACTCCTATTCAGTGGGCTTTGGCTCAGGCCCTAAGCCATGATTTGCTACATATTACTTAGAAGTAAAGGTGGTTTTCAATTTAGAGTGGTGATAATATAATTGTGGACTTTGTCAGATGTTTTATGTTTACTTCCAAGAAGCTCACAAACCACTTTCAGAAGCTTCAAGGGGTAGCTGAGTTAGTCTGTACAGGATAAACTTAAAAAACATCAAATAGTCTGGTAGCACTTTATAGACTAACAAAACATTTAGATGGTATCATGAGCTTTCATGGGCACAGCCCACTTCTTTCAGTTAGACATACAAAAACTGATCCAGTTTAAAATGTTTTACCTATTATTTGCTCATGAAAAATCTTTTATCCAGTAGAATTCTTTTCCCCAGCAAGATATAATAATTCTTAATTAGGTCATGCAGATGTATGACTCCAATTCCCAGTTACGAACATTTTCATGCCTTTTCTCTGGCCTGACACTTTTAGAGTTTTTTTTCTGCTTTGCATAATCTTAATTACATTACTTCTGTTTACAAACATATGAAAGAAAAATGACAGTCTTTTAGAATTACTTTTCTCGGTTAAATCAAAGAGATGAGATAAGATTAGGGAAAATGCTGGGAAAGGGGTGCTCAAAGAGAATGAGATTCTAAGCTTCAAGTGAAAAAAATGCTAAAAGATCTCTATTATCTCTACTATTTACTAAATGAAATTTTGTATCAGATCTGAGCAAGCAAACAACAAGATGACTCAGATTTTGCATAAAATAAACATGAAAGGTATGTCCAAACTACATCTCTCTATCGGCAGAGAGATGTAAATTAGACACGTTGAAATTGCTAATGAAAAGCGGGGATTTAAATATCCCACTCTTCATTAGCATAAAAATGGCCACTGCTTCTTTTCAGCATGGAGCTTTGCTGAGAAAAAGCAGCAGTCTAGAGGCTGATCTTTAGAAAAATATAGCCTTTTTCGAAAGATCCTGTAAACCTCATTGTATGAGGGATAAGAGATCTTTTGAAAAAGGCTCTATTTTTCAAAAGATCAGCCTCTAGAATGCCACTTTTTTTCAGCAAAGCTCCGTGCCGAAAAAAAGCGATGGCCGTTTTTATGCTAATGAAGTGCGGGATATTTAAATCCCCGCTTCATTAGCAATTTCAACGTGTCTAATTTACATCTCTCTGCCGACAGAGTTTAGACACACCCAAAGAGATGATATTTTGTGTGAATATATAAATAAATCATATGTCTTAGAGTTTATATGCAGTAAATAAATCAGCAGTTAAAGATTGGGCCTGATTTTGCTTTCACGCTACTTTTACATAAATAGTTCTCTGTTGACTTCAGTGACATTATTTCTAATTTACCTTGGCTTACAAGCAGAATTAGGCCCCTAGAGCCTGATCCCATGGGTTCTGAATTGCAGCCTTATGGATCAGTTATGACTCAAAATATCAGTTCCCTGATAAAAGCATGAGTATGGGCAAAATTGGTAGACGGTGTGAATGGTGTTGAATTGAGGCACAATGCTGGGACTGGGCAGAAAGAGGAACAATGCATTTAGAGGATTTAGGTACATTTGCTCTGTGTCTTTGCAACACTTTTGACCCTCTGCTTCCCCAAAGGCATCCTTCTAGCTGCAGGCTGGGGATGGTAAATTCTGTTGGGGTCAGGAATGTGGCCATGCATTCAACACTAAGAGACCACCTTTATCCTCAAGAAGCTCAGGCAGTGTACTCAAGTGCAGGAGTAGTGGACTAAGATCCAAATGGCTCCCACATCTGATTCACACGGAGACTCACCTACGTAGGGACCGTCTCACAATTTAGTCCTGAGCAGAAAGGAAATGACTCAGGAACCCACAGCAAGTAGCCAGATTTTACCAGATTGGCTATGTCTAGACTGTACTCTAAAATAGAAAAAAGATATGCAATTTGCACTATGCAAATCTCATATCTTTTTTCAATTTAATTTCGAAAGAGGCTATTTCGAAATTTGGCGCATCTACACGGCACCAAATTTCAAAATAAAGTGCTCTTTCAAGCCATCCATTATTTCTTGTAGAATGAGGTTTACAGGGATGGCAAAAGAGTGCGTCCATTATTTAAAAATTTTTTTCGAAATAGCGGATGCATTCCTTGGACACAGCGTTGCTATTTCGGGATATTTCCGATATCCCAAAGTAGCAATATAGTCTAGACGTACTCTTAGTGAATAAACACACAAGCAAAATAAAAAGGCACAGATTATATATTACAAAATGTACTTTGTTTGTGTAGTTCACAAGTGTAGGTCAGTGTTAATTATTCATGGGAAGTCTTCTCAGAATACTGCTGTTGTAAATGTTCTGTTGCATATTTTATAAAAAGAAATTACGTTTTAGAGCCAAATTCTGGAAGCAGCATGTGAGTTGAGTAGCCAGGCTACAGGTTGAGATTCTCTGTTGAGGGAAGAAAGGAAAGGCAGAATCCTCTTCCAGGTGGCTTTGAAGTCACCCTGCAGCTATTTGTGTGGATCCAAGTCACTAACAGCGCTATAGCCAGTGAGTTCCCCTGCATCAGATGAACTGCACAGCCAAAGCTTCATTTTCACCATTTAACCATTTCCCGCCTTAGAAGGGGGTGTGAATTGCCTCCCCAGAGTCAATGCATCATGCCTCTACAGTGGAACTGCAGCAATTGATTTAGGGAGCCAGTATATGAATTCTGTGCATTAATTCATTTAATTCCTAATTTACAGGTTACCAAAACAGAAGGATGTATTTCAGCGCTAAAAAGATAACGTAATATAAAAAGTGAAATACTTGGTTTAAACTATAAATAATGGAAATTGCTGAAAAGCAGTTATTCTGCCCTCCCTTGTGATAACTTCAGCAATATTCACATTATATGAAAGGGCATATGCTGCCCACAATCTGTATGCACAGAACTCACATTGATATCAACAGGGTTCTGTAGGCACCAAACCAATTCACATTTAAATGACTCAACTCTGCTGTCCTAATTTCTCATGTGGCTGGTTATTATAAAAAAAGCATGTACTTTCATCCAAAATATAAAATGTAAAGGCAAATCACCAATGTTGAATAGAATCACTAATTATTGCAGACTTTCCTCATAGAAGTAATTTTGGAAGACTAAAACAGTTTAAGGGTCAAGTCATCCAATCAAATGAGCTTAATAATGTTGCTGTGGGAATGTAATCTCATTCAGGAAGTAAATGCAGTGGGTGCATGTAATTCAGAAAAAAATATGTAATTCTTCTGTAAATGTGTACTGTTTGAGGACAGAATGGTTGAATGGCCAGTTTCAGGAACTAACTAGAGACATGGATGTCTCCAATTATATTTAGGAGCTTCAGGGGGTAGCCGAGTTAGTCTGTTACAGAAAAAAACAACAAATGGTCTGGTAGCACTTTATAGACTTTATAGACATTAACTCCGGTCATCTGAAAAAGTGGACTGTGCCCGTGAAAGCTCATGATACCATTACAAGTTTTGTTAGTCTATAAAGTGCTACCAGACCATTTGTTGTTTTTTTCCAGTTCTATTGACTTTTATCTCTCCAGTTTAAGAGTGCCATTTTGCAAAAATAATAAAATGGGAGAGGAGAAAAGCAAGAAAAAAAGAAAAAGAAAATATAAAAGAAAAGATACTGTCTAAAATAAAATGTACCGATGTTTTGTAACACAATCTATAGGTTAACATTTTAACACTGCTTGAAGAAAGTATATCATGTCTTCGAACAAGGGTTCTCAAACCTTTTTTCTATCTGAGGCCCGCACCATGCTATAAAAACTCCATAGCTCACCTGTGCCATAACAACTGGTTTTCTGCATATAAAAGCCAGGGCTGGTATTACAGGATAGCAAGCAGGGCAACTGCCTGGGCTTCCATGCCACAATGCTACATTGCTCAGGTTTCCGCCCTGATTAGTAGGGTTCAGGGACCTGGGCTTAAGATCCAGGCAGTGGGGCTTCACTTTTCTGCCGTGAGCCTCAGCAAGTCTAACACTGGCCATGCTTGGCAGACCCCCTGAAACCTACTCAGGCTGCCTGAGGGGGGCTGGAGCCCTGGTTCATTACCACTGTCGTAGCAGCAACTTGACAATGATGCAATTCAATAGTTAATCTTTGCTCTTCAGCATCAGAATAAATATACTACCCACAACAAAGTGAGTAGCCATGGTGTCATACAGTTTGCAGTGGCGTTACAGCTCTGTTGGTACCGAGATGTGAGAGAGACAAAGCAGGTGAGGTAAAATCTTTTATTGAACCAAATTCTGTTGATGAAAGGGACAAATTTTCAAGCAACACAGCTCTTCTTCAGGTCTGGAAATGGTATTCAGAGAGTCACAGCTAAATACAAGGATTGTTAAACATAAGAAGTTAACCATGTTGCAAAAAAACCCATTCAAAAGGAAATGGGTAATTTATACTTCTGCACTCAAAGGACAAAGGCTAGTTAGTGAGTTACCGATGTTTGTAATAAGACATAAAAACAGTGTCATGTAGTATTGCCTGGGTAAAGGGCAGATTTAAGAGTCAGAGCAAGATCAATAAACACGCATCATGGGATCCAATGATCGTGTCACCGTAGGCTTTTTTGAACATAAAAAGTTAAATAAAAACATAAAATAAGACTCACCGGATTAAATATAGGGGGACTCTCACCATAATTATTGGTGTATCTATTTCCAATTATTGAAACCTCATACCACAATGACACTTTTCCTTGGCAAATTATTCCATGATGTTGTCCAGTTCCAATTGTGTTCTCTCATCTTTCTCGGTTGCAAGGAGAGCAAGGTTTCTCAGACTCATCTGTGATAGTGTTGAATACATGATTGCACATTCAGCAGTTGACACTTCAGCTGGTATGGGGAGACCATTTTATTTCTGGTAAAATAGCAGGAGAACTTGACACTATGAAATTCAAGAACACATGACCTCCAAATGATAAATTGAACATGCATGTGTACTTTGTAAAATAATGTATTTTGAAAGACATAATATTTGCCATAAGTTTAAGAACTTCCTCTGTTGATTGTTATGAAGTTATGGTTTCAAGTTGACTCTGAAGAAATAAACCAACTAGAGTAGCTACCTCCTGAAATAAATCAGATAAAACTGAATCTTGAAAATGACACATCAGATGGGAATGTTAAACCTACTTCAGCAGGAAGACTGCTTTGACCTGCTCCAGTGGTGAACAGTGGTGAAGTTGCATTGTGAAAGGTTAAATGTGTGGGTCTGAAAGGGTTCATACAACTTCAAGCACTGGTGAGGGGCAGTGTTAGACACATACAGCTCATGGCATTTGATCAGCCCTGAGGGAGTAAGAGGGGCCCTTGCCATGGTGACTGACAGAATTACGCATGTGGGTGGAGGCCCAGAATTTAGCAAGAAAGATGGCAGTGGCAGGCAACTGCTCAGAGACCCCTGAACTTGTAAGAACAACGAGAAGTCCTGTGGCACCTTATAGACTAACAGATTTATTGGTGCATAAGCTTTCGTGGGCAAAGACTCACTTCATCAGTTGCATCTGACGAAGTGGGTCTTTGCTCACAAAAGCTTATGCTCCAATAAATCTGTTAGTCTATAAGGTGCCACAGGACTTCTCGTTGTTCTTGCAGATTTAGACTAACATGGCTACCCCTCTGATACTGAACTTGTAGGGGACTAACAGGCTCAGACTGCTTGGGCACAGCACATGTGCCAGGTGCAGGCTGTTATCACCATTGTTTGCAACTTACTGGAATCTAGTGGCAGGAAGCACTGGTGCAGGGTCCACACCAGAAGGCTGAAATGGCATGACATGGCATGGAGCTAGGTGGAGGGCATGACGTGGGTGGGGGATGGGTGAGGAAGTGAAAGTTCAATTGAATGTGAGACATATGTAGGAACCCACAATAAAAACCTTCACTGAAACCCTCTGCTTTTTCTCTTTTGCCATGGATAAACAGGAGTCAAACTGGAGTCCTGGACCACATAAGACCTGGTCAACATTTGTTGACCTTGATGACTGTTCAATCTGCCACTAGTGAAGGTGGCCAAAGGCCATCTTTCTATGTAAGCTACAGAATCTATGAAGGAGAGCGAAACAGCTAGCAAAGTGACCCTGCTTATGAAGCTCACATCCCTTTGTTCCACTCCAGCTATAAGGAGGATGAAAATCTAGTTTAAGTGATCAACTGAGGGTTCCCTAATATATAACAGTCCTAAATTTCCACATATCCTATGTAGCCAGCTCTGCATTAACCTAACCCACCCATTCCCTAAGCAGTTGTACTCAGCTAAGCAGAACTTTAGAGTCACCTTTGCCTTCCATGACTCACATAAAACAAAATCCTTGATGAAGAATGTCATTCAGTATATGTGAGAAGTTGGGTAATTGAGAGTTGTAGTAAACTCTTGTTTCTGACATACATTGTTTTTATTATTAATAATTCTAGTACTACTACTACAACTTTGTACTTTGACTCTTCCATCCAGAATTTGAGTTTGGTTTAAAAATATTCATTTGCTCTTCCAAAAAGATAAATATTATTATGATACATGCAGTACAGATATCAAATTTCAGAGAGGTAGCCGTGATAGTCTTCAAGGTGCCACTGGTCTCCTAGTTGTTTTTGCTGAAACGGACTAACAAGGTTACTAGAGTATTAGAGCATAAGCTTTTGTGAGCTACAACTCACTTCCTCAGATGCTGAAGAGAAAAAGAAAGAGAGAAAGAAAGGAAAAAAATGATACAGAAATGGAACTGTGACATCAGTGCTATCTAAAAATGGATATGGCTCATCTCTAACAGTTAAAATAAAAGAATCATAGACTCATAGAACCATAGAGCTGGAAAAGACCTCAGAAGGTCATCAAGTCAGCCCCTTGCCCAAGACTGGACCAATCCCAACTAGATCAACCCAGTCAGGGCTTTGTCAAACCGAGACTTAAACACTGCTAGGGATGGAGACTCCACTACCTCCGAAGGTAACCCATTCCAGTGCTTCACCACTCTCCTAGTGAAATAGTTTTTCCTGATATCCAACCTGGACCTCTCCCACCACAACTTGAGACCATTGCTCCTTGTTCTGCCATCTGTCACTACTGAGAACAGCCTTTCTCCATCCTCTTTGGAACCTCCCTTCAGGAAGTTGAAGGCTGCTATCAAATCCCCACTCACTCTTCGCTTCGGCAGACTAAACAGACCCAACTCCCTCAGCCTCTCCTCATAGGTCATATGTTCCAGCCCCCTAATCATTTTGGTTGCCCTCCGCTGGATCCTCTCCAATGCGTCCACTTCCTTTTTGTAGTGGGGGGTCCAGAACTGGACACAATACTCCAGATGTGCCCTCACCAGAGCCGAATAAAGGGGAAGAATCACTTCTCTGGATCTGCTGGCAATGCTCCTCTTAATGCAACCTAATATGCCATTAGCCTTCTTGGCTACAAGGGCACACTGTTGACTCATATTCAGCGTCTCATCCACTGTAACTCCCAGGTCCTTTTCTGCAGAACTACTACTTTGCTGGTTGGTCCCCAGCCTGTAACAATGCTTCGGATTCTTCCGTCCCAAGTGCAGTACTCTGCACTTGTCCTTGTTGAACCTCATCAGATTTCTTGTGGCCCAATCCACCAATTTGTCTAAGTCACTCTGGACTCTATCTCTGCCCTCAAGCGTATCTACCTCTCCCCCTAGCTTAGTGTCATCTGCAAACTTGCTGAAGGTGCAATCCATCCCCTCATCCAGGTCATTAATAAAGATATTGAACAAAACCGGTCCTAGAACCGAAGCTTGGGGCACTCCGCTAGAAACCGACCGCCATCCTGACATCGAGCCGTTGATCACTACCCACTGGGACCAGCCTTCTAGCCAGCTTTCTATCCATCTTACAGTCCATTTATCCAATCCACATTCCCTTAACTTGCTGGCAAGGATATTGTGGGAGACCGTATCAAAAGCCTTGCTAAAGTCAAGGTATATCACATCCTCTGACTTTCCCAGTTACCTCATCATAGAAGCTAACCAGATTGGTCAGGCATGACTTGCCCTTTGTGAATCTATGCTGACTATTCCTAATCACTTTCCTCTCTTCCAAGTGCCTCAAAATAGATTCCTTAAGGATCCCTTCCATGATTTTTGCAGGAACTGAGGTAAGACTGACCGGCCTATAGTTCCCTGGATCGTCCTTCTTCCCTTTTTTGAAGATGGGCACTACATTTGCCTTTTTCCAATCATCCAGGATCTCTCCTGATCTCCACGACTTTTCGAAGATAATGGCCAAAGGCTCCTCAATGACATTTGCCCTCAGTACCCTCGGATGCATTAAGTCCAGACCCATGGATTTGTGTACGTTTAGCTTTTCTAAATAGTTCCTAACCTGTTCTTTGCCCATCAAGGGCTGTCTATCTTCATCCCATCTTGCGTCACTTAGCGCATTAGTCCTGGAGCCGACCTTGTCCGTGAATACAGAGGCAAAGAAAGCATTTGAGTACTTCAGCTTTGCCCACATCATCTGTCACTAGGTTATCTCCTTCATCCAGTAGGGGCCCCACACCCTCTCTGATCACCTTCTTCTTGTTAACATGCCTGTAGAAACCTTTCTTGTTATCCTTGACATCCTTTGCCAGTCGCATTTCCATTTGTGCTTTTGCCTTTTAAACCCCTCCCTGGTCATTTGTCCAAGTTTCCACTTTTTGTAAGCTTCCTTTTTGCACTTATGTTCACCAAGGATTTCTCCTGTAAGCCAATCCGGTCTCCTACCATGTTTGCCTCTCTTGCTACGCATCGGGATGGTTTCCTTCTGTGCCTTCAATAAGGCTTCTTTAAAATATTGCCAGCTGTCCTGGACTCCTTTCCCCTTCATGTTAGCATCCCAGGGGATTCTGCCCATCAGGTCTCTGAGGGAGTCAAAATCTGCTTTTCTGAAGTCCAAGGTGTGTATTTTACTACTCTTTTTTCTTCCTTTGGTCAGGATCCTGAAATCTACCATCTCATGATCACTGCTTCCCAGGTTATCACCCACCTCTACTTCCCCTATTAGTTCCTCCCTGTTTGTGAGCAGAAGATCAAGCTGCGCACGGCCCCTGGTCGGATCCTTCAGCACTTGTACCAAGAAGTTATCCCCAACGTTCTCCAAAAACTTCCTGGATTGCCTGTGTACTGCCATATTGGTTTCCCAACAGATGTCAGGGTGATTAAAGTCCCCCACGAGAACCAGGGCCTGCAATCTGGAAACTTCTCTCAGTTGTCCGAAGAAAGCCTCATCTATCTCATCCACCTGATTCGGTGGCCTGTAGGAGACACCAACCACAACATCACTGCTGTTGTTTGCACCTCTAAACTTAACCCATAGACTCTCAACAGGTTTTTCTCCCTCTATATACTGGAGTTCAGAGCAATCATAGTGCTCTCTTACGTATAGTGCAACTCCTCCTCCTTTTCTCCCCTGCCTGTTCTTCCTGAGAGGTTAAGGCCAGATTATCCAAGATGTCCACATTTTTTGTGTTTTAAAACAGATGCATAATGTTGGGCACTTCAAAACACAGCCATTCAAAATTGGTGAAAATTTGTGAACATTTTGGTCTTAATGACTCAGTTAAGAGTAGATGGTGAGTCATAGACAGCTTAAAACGGATCTCAGGAATCTGGGCCCCCAACTTTGTGCTCTAACCACATGTAACAAAACAGTATCATATGGAGCAAAGTCAAACTCCAAATCAATATGACAGATCTGTAGGTATTCAAATGAACTTTTATATTTTATCTATAAATGTGAAAGCACTAAGGAACAGAAGATTGACAAAACCCGCAGTTAGAAGTAATAGCTTCTGATGTTCTTGAACACCTTCTGCATCAGAAACTCCTAATAAATGTTTAGTTGTCCTACTGTACCATACTTCCAAGGTAACCATCTGTCAGTTAGATTTTAGAGGAAGCTATGGAAATTCTTCTTGCTATGTAAGTGAGGATTTGTGTTTATAAACATCTTTAACTTATCTGAGGACTTTACTGGCTAAACTGTTAATGGGATCAAAAATGTTAGCAATAAGTAAATGGCATGAATTCTCATCTGATATAAAACTCATGCAGGGATTGAATAATGAGGGTAAAAGCTACCATGGAAATTTGAATCAAATTTATTAGCAGATGTTCAGTGGTACAGAAGAATTATACGTGAATAATAAAATGCAATGCTAGCTGAGAGCTCTCAATTTCCCTCTTTTCCCAGGAAGTACATAGTAATGGAGGTCTTTTCCCAGAAGCTTTACCCTTTGTTGAATCATAATTAAGCTATATTGAGAAAACATTCAAGTGACAATGATTTACAAACAATCAAATTATTTTAGGTTTAGCTTAGGGCTTTACCAACTGGAGTGAGTTCTCTATTATGACCATATGTCTATTAATAAACTTGATTCAAATGCAAAACAATTATGAGGATTTTTGAGACAATAAAAAAGATGAGGAGGTCCCTACAACTTAGTCTCAAAATAAAGGACAAGCATGATTAAATTAACCAACTAAAATTTGGCTGATTATTAAAGCTGAATGTAACCTCCTCATTAAGTTTGATTATCTGCAAACATAAACCTATCAGCCCTTATGAATGAGGAAACCTTCACTTCACCTGCTTTCCAGTGACAAGATGACTAGTTTCTACTCTCTATTCAAATCTGTTCAGCAGAAGTCATGAGGGCCATGAGACAGGGGAGCTGACATCATGAGAGCTTCACTTCCCCCAAAGCTATGCTGTCATGAGCCTCCTCTCTGAGATGCACCAGCTGTTTCTATTTGCCTCTGACTTCAAGACAGACAATATCTCACCAGAAAAGCTTTTATTTTAAGTAGCAGAATAACATGAGGAAGAGGATAACACCTCTGGACAAACTAGGAACAAAATGAATGGTCCACAAAGAGGGGACCTGAAAGTGCAGAGAAGGGTGATTGCTATTGCACAAGATATTGAGGGTGGATGTTGCAAAAGAGGGATAAAAAGGAGACACCATGATCATTTTCATCCCTTTCTGTCTGTCTAGATTTTGGAAGTTTGTCTGTCATCATGGCACTTAAGTGTCTTCTGCAAGAAGTAAACAAAACAATCTTTCTCTCTGCCAGCACTGAGAAGAGGAACAAGCATAACATCATTCAATGGGTTTTTAAAGAGCACTTAAGTGATATAGAAGTACAAGTCCCAGTAACCTGTCTTGTAACCATGGCAATGTATCAGACTCTGGAGTCACTTTGTAAGGGCATTGCTAGGCTCACCACTGTTTGGTGAGGCCCTGACAGGACTGTAGCAGTTAAGACAGTCTATAGAGCATTTGCAGGGGTTGGTAACCCTGTACCTCCCCAGCTTGTCCGAGTGACCATGTGTCTGCATGTGTGAGGACTCACCACCGATGATGGCAATTCCAGATTCTGTGTGTGTCTGCTTTTTCTTTCCTGTATTGTAATAGCTATTAAATTATACCCTGGACAGAGGCAGAAATAACTATTTTATGATTTGTGACTTACCTGTCAAAAGTGAGTGGTCACCTCTTACCTGTAATGCTCAAGTTTGCTACACAGGATGTGGCTAGACTACATCCCTCTGTCAGTAGAGGGATGTAAATGAAGCACTTCAAAAGTGCAAATGAAGCCAGGATTTAAATATCCTGTGCTTCATTTGCATAATCACGTAATGGCGCTCTTTCGAAAAAGCACTATTTCGAAATTGAAACCTCATTTTTTGAGGTTTACAGGATTCTTCAAAAAAGCGCCCCATTTTCGAAAGAACCGCGTCTAGACTGCAGTTTCAATTTCGAAATAGTGCTTTTTCGAAAGAGCGCCATTACGTGATTATGCAAATGAATCACAGAATATTTAAATCCTGGCTTCATTTGCACTTTTGAAGTGCTTCATTTACATCCCTCTGCTAACAGAGGGATGTAGTCTAGATGTAGCTGAAGTCCCTGTGTGAGCTCTGCTATTGTGTAGCATGTTTGACCTACTGCAGTCCATGAAAACACACAATGGAATTTCTTGTGCATGGTGGCAAGATCCACATGGCTATTTAGTATGTGGCAGGCTCCTGAGCACTAGATTTGGATCCCAACTTGCTTCACATTAACTTTCTGTATAGATAAGACCATGGACTCTTAAGTGTTTCAGGGGGGTATTGTGGGAAATTTAAGTCAAAGAGATGAGCTTGGCATGGAGAGCATAGTGGTCATTGTAAACATGCTTGCCATTAAATAAAGTACTTCTCTGTACCATAAAGGATTTGGAGGCCATACAGGGTGAAAAAGACTACTTCAATTTGCTCTTCTGAAAGATTGAGTTTGGTCTAGATGCTTGTATAAGGGTTGTATAAGGGAAGGTTCTCTCTTATGCCTGAATCTGGAAATTGGTGGCAGAGTATGGATCATTTGATGTTTACCTATTCTGTCATTCCTTCTGAAGCACTTGGCATTGGACACTGATGTTAGGCAGGATACTGGGCTAGATGGACCACTATCCTCACCCAGTAAGACCATCCTTATGTTCTTATGTTCATAGCTGAGAATGTCAAGTGAAGACAATGATGTCTGGACTTCAACTGCAACTTATAAATGGAGATGTGAAGATTCCTCTGTCAGTCTACTTTTCTACATGAGTATGTTAATGACTGACTACAAAGGTATCTGGCAGCAATAGGAAAGCGTTTGGAAACAATGCAAATGTAACAAATAATTTTGTCATGTGATGTTAGCCTTACCAAACATCACAAGCAGACATTCAGTACTAAACAAAGAGTATCAAAAATGCTTACTCTTGTGCACCTGCTGACAGCACCTGCAAATCAGAAATTTGTGTGCACAGATACCTATTTAGT
Organism: Pelochelys cantorii; assembly: GCA_032595735.1. Taxonomy (NCBI): domain Eukaryota; kingdom Metazoa; phylum Chordata; order Testudines; family Trionychidae; genus Pelochelys; species Pelochelys cantorii. Next base: position 68,655,389 of record CM064328.1, read on the forward strand.
TGCTTATATACTCATCTGTATGGACAAGTACCTGGTTTTCAAGTGTTTCTATGGCAGTTGCACATGTTGATGGGTCTCTGAATTATAAAAATGGGGCCCTGGCCATTTAAAAGCAGAAAGATGAGCACGTTTTAATACGCAGGCCTCTGTGTTAGATTAGACCCCCATCCCATTGTCAGCAAAATGAACAAGTATCCTTGCACTCGGGCAGTGCCAGGCCTACTACCAGGATGGGGAGGGGGAAAGGGAGAGGTGGTAGTTGCCCCAGGGCCCAGCAATTCAAAAGCGTCTGGGGCTCCTGGCCACTACTATTACTAGAGCTACTATGGCTAGAGCTTGGGGTCCCTTAAGTTGCTGCAGGAGCGCCACATGGCATGCGCCAGGTGGCACTGAGGGTCCTCCCCGTCCCTTTCACCTGATGCCCCACCCCTTCTGGGAGTGCAGAGTGCCCCTCCACCTTGCCCAGAGGCCCAGCTAGTCTATCAGCCCCCTCTGTACAAAGTCTGCCATACCCAGAGGAGGGGAGCTTAAAAAGGCAAAGTTGGGAATAGGGTGGGAGTAGGTAAAAATTTGATAGGAAACAGAGTAGCCCCTGTCCTAGCCTAGCCTAGACTAAGCCAGTGATCAGCTTTCCTTTCTCATTCCCTTTGTTGAAGGTGGGCAGCTGACTATAGTCCTGAGAGAAGCTCTGTATGTCTGTTCTCTGTCAGTGCCCTGTAATTGGAACTGCAAAACTGTGCCAGGGACTGGAGGTAATTAGACCCATGAAAGAGCTGGAATTCAACTTGCCCAGCAGCTTGCCTAGGAACTAGAGACTGGAAATGACTAAAGCTGAGCTCAGGTTGTGGCTTGGCTGATTGCAGCCTCCATTTTCATTTTTGGGGGGAACATAGGGTGTGATAAAGAATAGAATAAAGAGCAAGAGTTTTCCTCTGCATGTGATTCAAATCTAACTCAGTCTTCTGACAGATATGGCAATTTTCTGCAATATCTTTGGGAGAACATACTGTATTAACTTAATGTATCTTTGTGGGTACAGTATGTCATGGCAGCTCAGTATCAGGTTACTAAGCATCTGTCATGAAAAGGCTAACATTTACTATAGGGAAATAGACATTGTAAAGCTTCCCCAGATTCCCTTCAAAGGATTTCCAGGGAGAGCTGTGTCTTTAGGATAGGAGTCCAATCACAAATAAGCACAGCAGAAAATCCAGTGAAGAAACATTCAGCCTAAAGGGGGGGCTTAGGAAAGTAGTTTTCCAGAACTGAAGAGAAAACACTAGGGTAAGGATGTGTGCTTTGTGTAAACTTATTTTTACCACCCTTCTCCCCATTTTTTTTCTCTCCACTGCTCACTAGGGCTGGCAAACACCTTTTTTGAGAGTGTAGGGTATAAAACAGTGCTGTGCTATTTTGTCAATTGAAACATTTTTGCACGAATATGTTAATTGCGACAACATTTTTATATGAAAATTGCAATGCAACTCAAAACAAAATTGAGGATTTCCTTTTCACAGACTCATTTCATTTTTATTTTCTTATTCCATTACATTCTTGCATTTTCATTTATCTTTGACTTTAATTTTTAATTATTTTCAATTATATATATATAGAATCATACTTTGAAATCAAAATAGGTTGCATCATTGTTTCTGAAACAAAATATTTCAAAATTTCCATTCAGTGATAAACTTCAACTTTTTGGGATGAAAAGAAATGTTAAAATGTTGGAAATTTACACATTCAATTTGCTGACCAACTCTACTGTTCACTAAAAGGCAAATCCTCTTAATGTCTTTCCTTTAAGGGCATCAGTGCCGCAAAACTGGGATGAAAGGCAAAATTTAGGAAACCAAAAGCAGAGATATCTTCTGACTGTGTACACAATTCCAGCAACCATCTATGCATTTCCACTAGCCATTCCCACTCTTTCCCTATGGTTTCATGACCTGAGGGAAGCTTCCTTCCTCATCTCTTCAGCAGAATTCCTAAGTGCACTGCTCACTTCTTAAGCTGTGTGTTCAGAATAGAGTTTTGCTCAAGACCAGTGGACAATGAGTCACACCGCACTATATTTTCTGTAGACAATAGCATGCTGAATAGATCTGGTGTTTATTTAATCAGTTGTGAAAGCTAAAGAAAAATAAATATCTAGTAATTTATAAGAGAAGCCCATGTAGATAATGTATGAAGGGAATGTCCTTTGTGGATAGGAAGGTGGAAAATATTAAGAGACCTCCAGTCCCTAGGGGTAGGTCTACACAACAACATTATTTTGAAATAACTAGCGTTATTTTGAAATAACTTAGTCTGTGTCTACACAGCAGCCAGTTATTTCGAAATAATGTCGAAAAACTGTCAAGCTGGAGGACTTCTTCCTCTGACTCCTGTAACCCTCATTGTACAAGGAGTAAGAGAAGTCAGAGGAAGAGTGCTCTATTTCAAAATAAGTGCTGTGTAGATGCTCCCAATTTTGAAATAAGCTATTTTGAAATAAGCTACTCAATTGACATAGCTCAATTTGCATAGCTTATTTTGAGTTAAGCCTGCTGTATAGGAGCACCCTTGTAAAATAAAAGGCATAAAGATTTTTGTATCTGCCACAGTTCATTACACCCCCTTGTTAACCCAAAGGCTGTCTGGAGTGATTTTCTATTTCTCTCTCTCATTCTGACCAGAAATTCTATCTTGTACTGGAGAAACATTTATGACAAAAGTATTGTTGAAACCAATACATTCCCATGAACATTTTGATTTTGAAGATTCAACACTGATGAAAAAACATTTGGTTAAAAAATTCCCATCCAGCTGTAATTAGCTCTTAATAATTTAAGAGTGCAAGTCCAGGCCTAGAAGCTGAAGCAGTAAACCATCCTTGTATTGCAGACTGGAAGAGAACTCCAGAGAGATTACAAACAAACTTCTAAATCTTTCTCCTGATTCAGTGTCTTTTCTTCTTGGAGCTTTGCCCAGCACCGTACCTGGTGAGAGTTCCTTTACATCTGTAATATCAAGAGCTACTGTATTGACAGATGCAGATTTATCCCAGATAATACACAAATTCTAGTATTTTTAAAATATAATTTGCCCATAATAGAATTTAATTATCCAAGGCCTGGCAATCTTGAATCTGGTAAACTCCCTGTTGAAGTATATGGCTCATGCTTGAGTAAGGGCTGTAGGATTTGATGATACTTTTCATTTCAGCAAAGACTTTGGCCTTTGCAATTTCAATTTCAAATGTTTATAATAATGTTACAATGTTTATAATAAACCAGCCAATAAGGAGAGCAGGCAGGTCATTAAATAAGAAAATGCATGGCTGTCTAGTTTTGGTCTGTTCCTTGTTGGGAACTCTCTGACGTGAGGTTGCAGCTGCCAAGCCATTGCAGACATTTGTGTGTTTCCTGAATAAAGACTTTTATTACATAAATAAAGGTTCCATATGCTTGATTTACAAGAAATAGCCAATTATTTTCTGTTTATCTATTTGCTACTACTATCACCATAGTATTTATTTTCCTCATTAGCATTGTACTCTTCATGGCGCTGTCTATCTTTGAGAGTTTTAAAAATTGCTAATTATGAAATAGATAAGTTATGCAGCTTACTTTTATTGATTTGTTTTAAAGCCTTGTTAGAATAATATACAAAGAAATGTGTGGCGTCTTATTACCTGAATAAGATGTAACTGATGGAATTCACAGCCTGGAATTTGGCATCCAACAAGTGGATTCATCACTTCCTTATTAGAAGGAAAACACTAAATCTTATGACTTGGATCTTATGGTTTCCATTTACTTTTATCCATTCTGCTTTCATTGGGGGTATTAACAGTGTCTTCTTCTGTACCCAACAATCTTTTATTTTTAAAAGTACATTAATTTCTTCTATACTGAAAAAAATAGCCATGTTACTACAGCTTAGTCAGGAAGGCTAGCAACAGAACACAAGTGTTTCTGTATAACACAACTACCAATAATTGTAATATATATTTTAACATTATACTTCATAAATATGTAATCATATACAAAATCATTTCATAGCCAATGCAAGACATGTAACATACGGAGGAGTTCTATCTGCTGACCATCTAGGTACTTCTACCTTACATCCAAGTGCCAGCCTCCTCTTTCTGGATGTCATCCTAAGGATCTTTGAAATCATTTCATAAACTTCAGTCAGGCGTAGATCAGGATTTCCATCTGTATTTCAGAGTCAAATAGGATATTTATCTTGGAAGTTTTTTTTTTAACCACTTGAAATCTAACTATTTCTATAAAATCTCTGTTCAGATTACTTTCGAGTAAAAATAGTAAACTTCATCCAGATTACAGCAGCGGTATGCTTCAGTTTACTTTCTATATACGTGAGAAAATGGTTTAATGCAGCCTAAGTCTGATATGCCAATATCTTTGTGGTTTATGGTTATGATTGGATTTATCTACCAATCAGTGGGCCTTAATATTTCAAACATATCTCCTCTCTTGGCTAGAACTTCACATTAAAACTAGCATTTAAATTGTCAGCTTGATGTCTTGTTTTAACCTATCAAAAATAGGACTATGATGATCATTTCACCCCTAGTAATATAGAAGCAAAAATATAATCTGTAGTTTGCACTATGACAGATGCTTTTCCTCCCACCTGTCCAAAGCTATAGGCAAAAAGAAGACATCATATAAAATACAATTTTACTAGCATTCCATTTTGGGGGAAGGCAGGTGGGGGACTCAATAAACGTCTGAAATTGCTGAGATATTTATAGTAAATTGGACAATAAGCTGCTGATTATAAGTAGTTATTTTTCAGAACATTTTTAGCCACTTTATAGAGGATTATTTTGTGATGTTATTGTGGCATAGCAATGAAAAAGAGACACCAGGATACATTATGCCATACTTCACTCACATAGGAAGCACAGGAAGGAAGGCCAGCTTACTGGGACCTCTCCCAAGAAACTGATTTAGCCCAATAAGAGTGAATGGTAATGACTACTACTTATTTCAGGACAGATTAACATAATTTCTGTTTAATGCGGACACATTTGGATGTGCCAACTGCTTGAGTGGTGCTTAAACAGGTGCGAATTTCAGAATTCTAGTATTTTAATACAGAAACTGCATAATAAATATTAACCCTTTTGGACACTAGCTAATCCTTAAAGGTCAGCTAATTACACCCTGATTTAGATTGAGATATTAATGAATTATTATAATTATATCCATTACTATAGAATACAAGAGCCCTAGCTATGGTCGGGCCTCATTTTGCTGTACCATAATCAGTGAATAGTCCCACTGACTTCAATTCATTCAGTTACAGATATATACATTCTTAGGGTTTTAGCGCCTCAGGAATCATGGGTTCTTAAAAGTCTGAAGAGATCTGCAATGGCTATTATACTAGGAAGAGGGGATTTCTGTGGCTGGCCAAGAGAGGCATGGTTTGCTCTTACAGATGAATAGATTCACTGAGTTTTAAGGCTAGAAGGAATTATGATCCTTTAGCCAAAACCCTGCAAAACACAGATGAAAGGCCTTCCCCCAGTGATTTCTGCACCAAGTCCATAATTTCTGTTTGTGCAATAGACTATCTTTCAAAAGACATCCAGTTTGGTTTAGAGACTGAAGATGATAGAGAATCTGCCACATCTCAACATAAATCATTCGAAAGACGCACAAACTTCAAAATAGTTATTTCTAGTCTGAATATGTCTAGGTTTAGTTTTCAGCTACTGGATTGCATTATACATTCTTCTGCCAGATTCTTTACTCCTTATACAGGATCTTACAGACATGGTGAAATCACCTCTTTACCTTCACTTGATTAAACCAAATTGATGGAGTTTCTTTGTTCTCTTACTATAAATCAGGGTTTCTAGACTTCTATTCAATTTTGTAGCTCTTTTTGGAACCCTTTCAGTGTTCAAAGGGTTATTTACCATGAGACCTAAGTCTTTTCCAGGATCATTTTCTGCAATACATTGTCTCATTTTATACATGTGATCTAAATGTTTTGTTCACAGAGGTATAAAAGATGTTGATATAGCACATCCACTGAAAACCTGTCATGAGAGGATCTGTCACGTAACATACCGTACCTCAAAATAGCACCCCATATATTCAGCTCTGTTATGTGGTTATGATATTTTGAAGAAAGAATGCCTTGTATATTATCATACGAAAAGTTGTGATTTGCTGAAACTCACTAGTCTGTCAAAATATGTAACATCATTGTATCTGGAATTATGATCTGTTGCCATATAGATGTTATTCAAATATGTGGTATATCTGACAGGTGTCTCAGATCTCGTTCTCCATGGATGTCTAGGATGTAGGGAAGTCCATTTGCTGTTTGTTACCTGAAATATATTAAACCTGTTTTGCCAGCAAACAAAGAGCCTCTTAATGAGACTCTGTTGAAACTGAAAAGATTAGAAGGAAATCTTAAAAGCAGACTGAAATAATAAATTAATAATTCAAACAAGTTTTCTTGCAAATTTCCTAGAATACACAGTTTGAATTACTAAATTATGTCATCTAAAATATGGGTTTTTAAAAATCCTTTTATTTGCACTTCAAAAATGCAAATAGGATTTTAAAGTATTATAGAATATGACAATGTTGAAATCATCCCTTCTCTTTACGGGTGACATTCAGGCCCTCTACCTTTCCTACTCTGCACAAAGTTGAAATAAATATTTGAGAGGCATTTCGAGGAGTTTGGTGTAGGCGAAGGAATGCAGTTTTGCATCCAATTCATAGACAGGACATTGATCCTCTATCCTGGTTCTCACTTTTATTTTATCTTCCCTGGACTGAAAATAGAAGTGGTTGTCCCATTCAAAGTCAATGGGAGTTGTTGCATTGACTCCAGTGGGCTTAGGTTTAGATCCTCTATGGAAGGATTCTTGTTCACTCAGTTAATCTAAGCAAGGTGAATTCCATCACAACTCCCATGCACATTGCTGCAAAGGGCACTAAGTCCTCCCATGGCACTTGCTTCTTCTGTGAAGGGTCTGTGACATGAAGGCCTTGGTGTGGGCCTCAGCCAGTGGAGGAGTGAATTCTGTCCGTTCACTACATAGAGATGATGATCATAGCTAAAGACAAATGTCTACTTTTGTGGGATTTCCTCATAAGGGGATTCTACTGTCTGAATCCTTAAGGGATTCTACTGTCTGAAAAATGATACATCCTAATACAGAGTTTAATTTCTCTGTGCCTGTTCTTTCCTACTTGTGTGTTCCAGAGGCACAACACAAGTGTTAGGTTTTTTATACATTTGAAACTCGGATAACAAATTTGATGGCAGCCAATTATCCACAGCTGTTGTTGGTTTATTATATTTATATTGAGGACAGGTGCAGTTTGCGTATGACATATGTTCAATCATGCCAAGTGAGCATGCAAAATAATCTGTAACCAAGCTTTTCATCTTCAGGTGTCAGACTGGACTAAGAGGCAATATCACCAACACTCACAATTTTATTGCAAGTCTCACAATATTTGTTGTTTTTATTAAAGCTCCAAGTCTGCTTACATGAGCATCTCTTTTCATTTTTTTAAAAGTAATTTTCTATTCTTCATGACTGTGGTCTGATAATGTAAATTCAAAGATTTTTTTAAAAAAACATAGAAGGCAAATAAAAAGTACCCAGAATTAACTATTTGAAAAAAAAATCTTCTGAATTTTAAAACAATCTCATTATTTTTGGAGGCATGGCTCATTATCTTTGAATTTTTGGGGAACTGACAATATCAAATAAATATTGTTCAACAACAGTCAGCTTGGTAAAATTGTTTAGTATGTTTATTAAATATATTGATGATACCTTATTGAAAGGCATGCTAATGGTATTTTTTGTTCCATTTTCATAAACTATAATATTTTTGGAAGTATGCTGGAATATTCATAAGCACGAGCGCAGTTCTGCATGTCTTTGATGTCCTGATGACTACGTGCATGTCACCATTTGTATGTACCTGAGCATGTGCTTGTGCTTATCTCAGTTTCTGCATACATGCATCAGTATAGGAGACAGCTTATGCAGATTTTTCCCACGATTACTTTCACTACCAACCATGTGTTTTTCCATTTTGCAAGCACTATTCTCACTTGTGAATTTGACATACTGCCAGTGAATATGGTCTGCTTCCATGACTTACTTTCATAAGTGTGAACCAGCAATATCTGTCAGAACATTTCTGTTATAGTTAAAAACATACAGGTTGGATCTCGCTGGTCTGGCACCTTCGAACCTGATCAGTCCTGAAAGAGGGGATTTGTCGGACCAGGGGAGGTCCTTCCTCTCCTAACCCAGGCTGGGGTTCAGGCTCAAGCCTGCCTCCGCTGCTGCCCCAGCCTCCTGGGGCTCTCTAGATGCTACCCACTCTACTGCTGCCGGGTCTGGAGCACCATGGCCAGAGATCCGCAGCTGGAGCAGAGCTCCGTAGCCACCTGGCTCTGTGGCTGGGGCCAGAGCTCCCTGGCCTTCACTGCGGCTGGGCCCCATGCACTGGGGCTCCCCGCTGAATCACAGGTGCCTTCTACGGGACTTCTGACCTGCTGCCAGACCTCTCAGTTCCTGAGCTCTGTGGTCTATGAACATCTGTGGTCAGTGCCAAACCAGAGATGTTGCCAGACCAGGGATTCCAAGTATAACCATATATTTATTTTTGACCATATGGAATGATTTAAGTAATGTATTTCAAATTTAAATACATAGGAACACAGAAGAAAATATAGCATCTTGTTTAAAACAATAGCTCCATATGCAAATACTTCCAACCAGGTATACAGAGAGTGAAGTAGACTAAAAGCAGCATAGAGAAAAGAAAGGTTTATAATTTAAAATAGAGACTAGAGAGCAGCAGTAAAAGTTTTTTTAAAACTTACTCTTTTTTTTTAAATGATTAATTTGGTGAATTGATATAAGTTAACAAAATGTACCATGTTGCTGAATCTGCATTTTTCACTGAAAAGAAAAAAAGGTTTATCTGAAAAAATTCCTTCCTAAGTCTATGAGTTCCCAACTACTCAAAGAAGGGTTTATAGGCCCTTCTCCCTGGCTGAGACTAGCATTAGTAAATGTTCTTTCCCTTCCCTTTTTGGGATTAAAGTAGATTTTTGGGCCTTGCACTAGCTGCCTTTTTGGGACTGGGAAATTCATCTCCAACCACACCACATACACTTCATCTTTGTATGCAGAAAAGGCAATTGAGGGACAATTTTTTTCTCCTTCACAGGTGCTTAAGCCCCTCCCCCAACAAAAGACAAAAGTTTTGCCATGAAAAGTGGCAGTGTAAACAGTTCATTGTCCACAGGTGTGCTTTCCTGTTAAGAATGCAAAACCTGCATGTAGGCAAAAGTGCCAACAAATAGTGTTTGCATTGTCCGATTGTTAGCAACACAACACGGTCAATGTGGTGTAGAAAATCCTAAATAAAGTGACAGACTAGTTAAACCACATTTATGAGGTCTTATCTTTCTTCGGCTATGTTTAAACTACGGGCTTTTTCCGGGATACCGCTGGTATCCCAGAAAAACTCCACCACGTCCAGGGAAAGTGTCTGCTCTTCCGACATTTTTTGCGGAAGAGCAGACACTCTCTTTTGGAAGCCCTGTCTTCCTTGTGCCATGAGGAAGAAGGGCTCTTCCAAAAGAGGAGGTTTTTCCGAAATTTGGCCCAGTGTAGACGGGCCAAATTTCGGAAAAGCCTCTTCCGACAAAAGTATCAGAAAAAGGTACGCAAATTATGAAGCGAAATTTGCGTACCTTTTTCCGATAAAAAGCAGCAGTGTAGACATAGCCTTCCTGTGATGGCCAGGACAATTCAGTGTATTTTCTATTTTCTAGCAAAAGAAAAAAGAATTATAACACAGATATTCATGCATGCACACACATATAAACCCTCTTGAACCTTCAGATTAAACTAAATAATTGTTCAAGAGAAAAATATAGTTATTTTAACCCATTCAACATTTATCCCTCTGTTATTAATATATGCTTGCACAAATTGAACTTCTGATGTGTTAAATTGATACAATAAGTAATTTAGTTTAATTATTAAATTTGATTCAATATTTAATTGGGTTTAATAAAAGTGGTCTTGCATACATGTATGCATTTAATTGATATATATATGAATATATTAAGATGGTATAATTTTGAATAGATTAAATATTTAATATAGAGTATTTTTTAAATTATTTAGTATTCTGACTAGAAAACGTAGTTCTACTTCCTCGCAGTAGTGGGTATACAAACATCTTATAATAATAATAATAATGATGATGTATTTCCACTCACATATGTAAAACAGTATCATTGGTTCATTTCCAGTCAAAGCAAACATTCTTTGCTTACTGGAACTGGCCATGAGATAACCGATCAACAAAAAAGGTGAAAGACAGTATAGTATATAGGTTGAAACTCTCTAGTCCCACACTCTTGGGATCTGACTAGCGCTCAACCAGAGAGTATGCTGAATTCTGGGAAATCAATATTGTCTAGCAGCATTACCAACACTTCCACTGCTTACTGAGCTCTTAGAAGACATTTGGATGTAAATTAGAGCTAAATAACAGCACAGAACATTGACAGCCAGAACTGGTGTCTGAAAACAAATGGAACCATGGGAAACTTGGCCACATCCATGCTAAGTGGACATACAGATAATTAAAACCATGCGGGCCCGTAGATGTTGCTGGAACACAGAGTACCAGACTGCAGAGGTTCAACCTATACTAATGTAACCACCACTAGGCAGAGTCAAACCTAGGATCTCTGGAGCTTAGTGTAGGAACGTCTACAGCATGAGCTATAAAGGTAGCTAGCTTTCAGCTTAGGCTATAGAGTTCACTTGTTCTTATCTTTTGCTGTAAGTGGTCTAAGGGCCACTATATGGGACAGTGAACCATACTAGGTGTGCGGGTTACACTAATATTAGTACATATAAATGTGTAATTAGAATATGCAGAATACTTTCATGCTCAAAATAAATTTAAAAATCCACAGTTTTCTTCAGTCTTGTATGAGCAGCTAAATGTGCAAACGATTTGTAATTACTAGCAATTCAGTGTGTTATGAAAGGTATAAAATAATGGAATACTCTGACTCACAATTTAAGTTTCTTACCAAGGATGCAATTCAAACTGAACTTGCATCATTACAAAATCTTCAGGAAAATTAGTAATATTGAGGGTCCCAGTTCAGCAGAGTGCTTAAACACATATTTACATTTGAGCATGTGAGTAGTCCCAGTTGAAGTCAATGATACTTAATTGTAAGCATGCTCTTAAGCTTTTTACAGAGAAGGGATGGATTATTCACATGTTTAAGGCTGTGTGGGATTGAATATGGGCCTTTGTGACATTATTTCCCTGAACTCACAAGCTCCTTTTAATTGTATCTCACTCTTTCTTTTCACAGATAATGGTCCCAGTTATGTCCAGGATAGTTTTGCCTTAGTGAAGACTGCTGAATAGGACTCAAGGGCCAAAGTAGCTATAAGGAAGAGCACTTGCAAATCTTCCCTCTCACAATAACCTTAATAGCTGAATCTTCGGTCTATCATAGGCTTCCTCAAATTTCTTATTTAGGGTCTTCCCTATGAAAAATAAAGCTACACAATCTGAAGCATGAAGAGCATTTTCAGTCCTTTAATTAGGAGTAAGTCAAGTGCCTTTCTTGAAGTCAATAGACCAGGGGTTCTCAAAGTTTTTGATACCGCGACCCCCTAAAATGCTCATAGAATTTGTGTGACACCCCCCACCCACCAAAATTATTGAGCAAAAAAAAAAAACTCCGCTTGACTCACCCCTACTACACAGCTATGGGAGGGGAGCGCACTTCCAGAATCCCCGCGAAGGATCCCGGCAGCTGCACCCCCCCTGTAAGTTGACAAACGCTGCAATAGACAATAAAGTCCTGTGCCACAACGAAGACAGAGTACTCCAAATGAAAAGTACCTTGCTTGACAGACAGGTGTAAAAGCAATTTGTAGTGTGGGAGGGGAAAAATAGGTTCCTTCTCAAGTTAAAAGTTGGGCAATAGAATTCAAGCTTCCTCCCTCACACACACCACTACCACAAAAGGAACTTTCTAGAGCATTAAATCATATCAGTGAAGTTACCCTGTATAAAGCTAGAGCGAATGTAATAGTGAATCAGGCCTTTTGTCTTTTAAGCTAGTTAATAGTCCTCATCCTGAAAAGAATATAGTCAGCATTTAGTGAATATTACCACTAATAAAAATAGTTATAAGATTTTGCTTGGCTCATATACAAACAAAACAGAATCACTGTTGTATAAATCTCTTTGTAAGAATGAGGCCTTAGATACCAAAAATCAAAAGCACAAATATGATATATCAGTAATCTATAGATCAATTTTGACCTTGTTATGTTGTGACGCAAATGAATTACTTTATACTAAATAAGAACAATGTGTTTGCTTAATATGGAGGTAGCACAAGATTAAAGATTCCCTTAGCTGTTCATATTTCTTGCTTTTAATACCTTGGTTTATAAATGATGTGATAGGAAGTTACATTAAAGTCACTTTGAATCTCTGTATTTTTAAATGTTGTTTTGTTTTTGTTTTGGATCATTGAAAGGAAGAGAAATTATAATGTTGTTACAAACTGTCAGGAATTTCTGCTCTGAGAAATGTCTACAACATTGTGGACTTTCAGTAATGGACTGCTACTTAGGGGTGGTAAAATTGATTTGTGCTTGTAATTTTACTCTTTAAATTGAAAAAGAAATATAAATATCTCCCTATATGGTCATACTGACTTACAAAAAACATGACATGATGATAGACAGGTTTTTAAAGCAGAACTCAATCATCTCTAGAAAACAAAGTATTTTGTTCTGGAAGACAAATCAATTTAAAATTAATTTTTCAGGTTCTTGTTGTCAGTGAAGTGGTGTTTTTAATAATAGTGAGCAAAACCAAATGCCACTCTTGCTGTGTAAACCAATAGTTTGTCTATAAAAATATTTTTTGATTGTTAACAATGGCAAAGTGGGGTTTTTTAAAAGACCACGGTCACTAAGATGACAGTCGCTAAAAATAAATAAAAAACAAGTTATAAAAAGATGATAGCTTTCATATTACCAATTGAATGTAACGGATGTTACCGTGAAAAAGAAAAAAATCCTTTCAAAATGCAATTCACAATGGAAATTGTGGTAATTAGAAGTCATTGTTAATCCTATTTATGTCAGATTCTATTAGCAAAGCCTGCTTCTTGCTTACAGCTTAACTTTGCCTTATATTAGCAGTTTTAACCATTGTTTTTAATGCCTTAGGCCTCATAGGGTATGTCTACACTAGCCCCTTAGTTCGATCTAGGGAGGCTAATGAGGGTGACCGAAATTGCAAATGAAGCGCGGGATTTAAATATCCCACGCTTCATTAGCATGTTCCCGGCCAGTCGCCATTTTAGAAATTGACTAACCCGAAGTAAATGCCCATGTCTACACGTGGCAGTGAAACAGGATTCCGAATTAAAGCCCTAAATCGAATTAGCTGGTATTCCTCCTGCAATGAGGTTTACCAGCTAATTTGATTTAGGGCTTTAATTCAGAATCCCATTTCACTGCTGCGTGTAGACGCGGGCAGTTACTTCGGGCTAGTCAATTTCTAAAATGGCAACCGGCCGGGAACATGCTAATGAAGCACGGGATATTTAAATCCCACGCTTCATTTGCAATTTTGCTCGCCCTCATTAGCCTCCCTAGATCGAACTTGGGGGCTAGTGTATACATACCCATACTAAGTATGTAATACCTGGAGTTATATTTTACTCCCTTATTTTACTGCAGAAATATTTGCCCTGGAAACCTTGTTCTATACATGAGAGGCAATGGGAAAATAAATAGAGTCTAATATCCGAAAAGTTTTGGAAAAGTTTGTTTCCTCCCCTCATTTGAATCTTAATTTGAATCAGCGTGGATATTGGAAGAATGGAGAAAATTTCATTAATGAGAGAAAGAATCAATGTGATATTGATGAAAAGTTGGCTACAAAACAACTATGCCAGTAAGGATGAAGAAAACATGAAAGTTTATGGACCTCTCACCACATTGAGATGGCAAGGAGAAATGATATTTTTTGTGGTCTGCTCAATGAAATGGCATGGTGTTTCCCACAACCATCATTACTATTATAACAATAGTTTTCGAACTTTATTCAGTAGAGCCCCTTCAGAGATAAAGTTCCCCTGGTGCTCTCACTCTCTTTCCAGCATCCCGAACCTGACAGTTGGTGTTCACAATATTTCCCTCAGCAGTCCACCTAAAAGTGTTCTGGGGTCCTCTGATAGCTTGTGGACAACAATTTGAAAGCTGCTGAACTCCCTAGACATTTTCAAGTGCCTCTCAACAATTTTAGAGAAAAAGAAATAGATCTGGGAGGAGCAGGAGGAGGGGGAAAGAACAATACCCCGTGTAATACGCAGGCTATATTAACTTCATTTTGTGAGTCATCTGCAATTTCATGCTTTCACTGAATTTTAAGTTGTGTCAAATTGCAAGCCTGCTGCTAAAACCCAGCAGTTATGGGTTTTAGGAGTACTAATCTAAAACAGCTGACAAATGGTCTGCACTAAGATAGCGTACCTGAAACTTCATACATCGGATTTATACAGTTACGTTGATTAAAAACTTGAGTTCATTCACTTACTGCCACTTATTGAATGACTACACTAGGAAATTATTTCAAAATAACTTATTTCAAAATAATTACTCCGAAAATAATAATTTAGAAATAGCCCATCCAGACTACAACCAGGGAGGGCTTCAGGAGGACAGACACTTCCTGTGGCTGTTCTCAGAGGCTAGCTGAGACACATGTTTACAGCCACGTCTCACACACCACTTCTCCACTGCCTACCCCTTTGTGGGAGACCAGATTCATGCTGTGTGCTCTGATTGATCTTGCAGATACCACAGCACTTTCAACACCGAACTTTCAAGAACCTGGAATGGGGAAAACAGGAGGAGGGGAGCTCAGGGCTGGGGCTGGGACTGGCACCTGCTTCAGGTAATTCAGGAGGCTTCGGCTACCTGAGAGGTCCCACCGCCACATGTTCTGGGGCCTTGGCAGCCCCTGGAGGGGCTAGGAGGGAAAGCCAAGGGGGGCAAGGTTAGGGAGATGGCTGGTGGCCCGCTCCATGCCTGCAGCCATGCACTCCATCATAGAGGTGAGGGAGGAACATATGGCCTCATGCTGGCATGCTACCTACTCCCGCATGGTCTTTCACTGTTCCCAGTCAGCCCAGCACTCCTCCCACTCAGTGGACCACTCTCGGTGCTCCTTGTCAAGCCCCTGGATAGGTACCGGAGGCAGGCCCTCTGGTCCTGCAGCAGGTCTTCTTGGGTTTGTTTCCTTCAGTGGATCCCATGGTGTCAGAAAATGGCGTGGGAGGTGGTGTCATGCCAAGGTTGCAGCTGACCCAGCTGTGAAGAAAAGTTGCAAGGGCAGTCATTCCAGAAAACACTGTGCATGAAGTCTAGACTGAATCTCAACATCAAAGGTCTTGGTTTAGACACTGGCGATGTGCTTTGCCTAGACAATGGGCACTTTCTAGCCAGGGCACAGACATTTCAGGGGAGCCTCACTACACCTATGGCCCAGGGAAAAGCAGGCATGGGAAGGTGCCAGTAGGCCAGGAGCCTGGGCGGGGGGGGGCTGGGGTAGCTCGGCTACCTTCTGTGCCCCACACGTGCTGGGTCCAGCAGTGGCAGCGTCCCACAGAGAAGAACTTCTATCCCTGCCACTCAAGATGGGTGAGGAGGGTGTTGGGGGTGGCATATGTGAGCAGCAGAGGCCAATGGAAGGAGACAGTGCTACTGGGGTCCCCTCTTCTTGCTACTCCCAGCAGTTTCCCATGCAGGGGATCAGTCTTCTACACATGGCTACACTTGACTGAGAGCAGATGCTGCCCAAGAGTGGGCAGGAGCCTGTGCCATGTGTGGCACTGCTATGTTTCCATGACCCCAGCCTCCTTAGAGGTGGCTTGTTGTGGGAAGGTGTCCAACCCCAGTGGCCAGAGTAAGGCAGGCCTCTCCAGGAACCTTGTGAGAAGGACCAAATGGTTCCTATATGAGAGCATCATGGAGTTGAGTGCTCCGGATTGGTGCTTCATGTGCACCAACGTGCACAGGCTGTTCTGTGACCCCCAGACCAAGAAGACCGAGTGAGGAGCATGCAGCCCCTTGCAGCCCGATGCCTGCCCCTGTGTGTGTATAGAGAAAGTTATAGAGCTCACCTGAAGGGCCTTCCTCAGATTCATCCGGGGCCTGGGAGACTTCCTGGGATGAGGGGACTGGCTCCAGGGTGAGGAGCAGCTCCTGGCTGGTGGACATAGTGTCCTGGCCGGCTTGCTTCTCTTCCTCCACCTCCTCCTCTGCAACCCCACCCCTGTGGATGCTGACAATGGGCGTGTCCTGGCCAGACTTGATGATGACAGAAGGGGAGGTGATCAGCCCCTTTCCCAGGATAGCATCGAGCTGCTTCTAATAGTGGCAGGTCTGAGGAGCCGCCCCTGTGTGTCCTTGCTGCTTCCTGGCCTTGTTGTAGGCCTCCCGAAGCTCCATGATTTTTGTGCAGATCTGGTTAAGAGTCCACATGTGTCCCTTCTTGGCCAGGCAGCCGGACATCTGGCCATAGACATCGTCATTCCTCCTACTTGTGTGGAGATCCTGGAAGGTTGGTGTCCTTGCCCCAGACCTCTATGAGGTCTAGGATCTCTGAACCAGTCCAGGCTGGTGCCCTCATTTGTCCCTGGCCAGGGGCAGCCGAGGGTTCTGCAGGAGTGCTGGCAGCCATGGGGAGCTCAGAGGGAGTGATGGAGTGGGATGAGTCCTGGGATGGGTGCTGTGTGGCACGGGGCTATGAAAGTTCCACACATGCCACAAGCCCTTTTCTTTAAGACTGATGCTTTAAGCTCTGCAGGAGAAGGGGAGCTTTGGAGATGTCAGGTGTGGCCAGAGCAGCCACAAGTGCAGCTGAAAGAGGCTGTGGGAGGCCAATTATTTTGAAACAGCAGCAGCTGAGCATCCACACTAACACTATTTCGAAATAACAGTTTTGAGTTAGCGTTATTCCTCATGGAAAGCAGGACTTATTATTTCAAAATAACCAGCCCATTATTTTGAAATAATGGCTTGGTAGCGTGGATGCTCCAAAATATCTCCCTAGTGTAGAGCAGGGCTTAATGTGCACTTCCCCCCAGTAAGGTTTCGTCCCTGGGATGAGGAAAGCATGTCATCTAAAACTGAAACAGATTTAAAATTTATCAGCACATATTATCTTTTTTATCTTGATCATTATAGACTAAAACTGAAAGTATGAGAACAAGAAAAAAAAAAGTTAAGAGGAAATCCATCCCTGTTTTCTTTTGAATTTCTCCTTTGAGAATGTCATATGCTCCGATTCCTGACAGTTTCTCAAAAAAGGACTAGAGATCCAGGTGGAAGAATATTCCCCTAGTTTGGGTTGTGACTGATGCCAGTAAGTCAGATTACACTGACAGCAGGTTGAAGCCACCATTAATGAAAAGATGGTTTAGCAATTAAATTAACTTCATGAGTCTTCTTTACATAAAGTCTGAAATGGGTTAGTGTAGCAGCAATGATAATATTCCATTAGGTTAAGTTTTTGCTAATGGATTAATTCAATTGATGACAAAAGAAGTATTTAATTGTCCGGTTTTGTTAACCTTAAATCTATATACTCATGAAATACAGTCTCCTTGACAAATGAGGTTACTAGGAACTTAATGAAAAAAACTTATTTGCTACCACAGCGGTGACATGAAGAATTGCAGCCTTTAGCAGTGGGCTACTAAGCTCTTAATAACAAGAGAAAGATACTCCATCTTCACCTATATACACAATTACAGTGAACAAAAATAGCTGCAAAGGTGTCTACAAAAATATTCATGACAGTATGAAAAATATTGATTTTAAAAGCCAAGAAATGAAATCTCTTCTAAAGCGGTCATTTTAATCCAGCTATTAAATTCTAAAAGAAGCTGAGGTGACTGAAAAGCATATCACTGAAATCCCATCTTTTAAATAAACAAATAAACAAACAAACAATAAATAAATAATCTTCTCAGAAGCAGCAAAAACAAAAATCCCAAACTCTCCATAAAGTAATGCAAGCAATGCATCAGGAGTCTGAATATTTTTTTCAAACCTTGCATGCCCACACATTCCCTTTTTTCTTTTCAATTTTAAATAGAGAGAAATGACTGAGTGTATGACCCTGTTATGCAATGGCACAGCATTTTTACTCTGAGCAGCTAAACATGTCACATGACAACACTTCAACACTGCTTCTGATCTATTATAGTAATTGCATGTTGGACTTGCACTCTGCTTCATAGATATTATAAATGTCAAATAATGGCAAAGCACACTGATCCTATGTCTTTATGCCTGTGAAGTGCCAGTATCTTTATTTTATGTCCTTCCTGCACTGGCATTGTGCTGCAATATTTGAACTGGAAACACTGGAAGAAAATATTGAAATCTAAACAAAGCACCAATTTATTACAAATAAATTCCTACTGAATGTTTAAGGTTAAGTAAAATGAAAATCTACTGAGATCTATAATATATACCTAACTTTCCATAACACTAAAGCTCCTAAACGCATAGAACTCATTAGGGGACATAGATGTTTATGAAAATTTTACCAAATATCAAATAATATATCTTGTAATATATCTTGATTGCTGCCTTATTAACTGCAAGACTGTAGAAAGAAGAAAGTGGGAGCAAGGGAGCAAGGAAGAATTGTCTTAATTAAAAAAAACCCTAAATAACATTTGCTACCATAAAGCCAGTAAAAGAATTGCTTATTTCTGCATTTGAGTGTTCTCATGTTTGTTTAATATAGTTTAACTATTGTATTCTTTGCTTTGGTCTAGAGAGTAATGATTTCACCAAGTCTTGTATTCACATTCATTACTGACAGTGTATTGCAGTATTAAATTGAAGTTGAACCTTTAGAAACTGAATACGTGCTTTTTAAAAAAAAAAAAGTAAAATGAACTGGAAGATAAATGTCTACAGTGTCAGCTCTGGAGTTATATTCATATAGAGTGGTCTGAAAATACTTCTGAGATCACATTAAATAAAGTTGTGACTGCAAGAGAAGATATGCTGTGCGTGATCTTCTGAGGATGTTCCCTCGTATTACTCTTTGCAAAACGTGACATAGTGGAAGACTGTTTTAATTGAAAACTATATTTTATTTTTAAAACCCTGTTTAATTCATGCGGATAAAGGCAAACTCATAATTTTTCAGCTAATAACAGCTTCATGCATCTAAGCCAAAACATACATGTGCCAAAGATTAACATTAAATACATTTATGTCAAACCAACATTTTTAGGTGAATCAGTGACAGTTAACAGTAAAGAATTCATTATGGAAATGTAGTAAGATTCCATTGAAACAACTGCGTAAGTGGGGTTTAATTCATGACATCATGGATCTCACACAAAACTTAGGTGGCAGAAAATCTTGGGCATTAAGCAATATGTCACCTTGTGAAGGACCTATGCAGCGGGGAGAATTTCACCCAG
Organism: Pelochelys cantorii; assembly: GCA_032595735.1. Taxonomy (NCBI): domain Eukaryota; kingdom Metazoa; phylum Chordata; order Testudines; family Trionychidae; genus Pelochelys; species Pelochelys cantorii. Next base: position 68,675,003 of record CM064328.1, read on the forward strand.
GGTGATTATTCCAATATAACATTAAGTGCAATGGAGTGGAATTAATTCCATTGTTATCCTGATGCATGTCATGGTAAAACTATGGCGAGTGCTTTATAGACACTGAAAAGGTGGTGGAACAGATCCTCAATTGGTGTAAACTGGTGTAGTTCCACTAGTTAACACCAGATGAAGATTTGACTTAAGGTCTGTGATGAAAAAAATGTATATAGGATGCAGCTCCAGGGAAATCCATTCTTGAAAGCAACAATCCTGAATTTGCATTCCTTCCTCAAGGTCAAGTTCTGCAATCCTTTCCTTCACTGAATGTTACTGCATTCTGTCATGTGAGTACTCCTACTGAACTCAATGAGATGTTTTACCTGAATAAGTACCACTGAATGTGAAGAAGAGCTACAAAATTTGCCCCTAAGATATAACACTTTACTGCTTAGTCTGGACCAAATGCTTTTCTAATTGAAGTTACTAGGCATTTACAGTGTTGCTAATTTACAATTTTATCACAAGTCTTGCCATAGGAGGTGACCCCAACTCTTGGACTGATGGGATTACTTAACAACCTTAGTCTTCATTTAAAAGCAAATACAATACAATACAACTCTAGATTTAATTGTTATGAAGCTTGAAAACTTGACCCTTAAACACTCAAATCCCAGAGGACTAATTAAAAGAATGCCAAAAGTGCTATTTCAAAAATATTTAATGATTTTAAAGATGATCTCATGATTTTGGGGCTGATTCCCTATTTTTCCCTGTCTGTGATTGGCATTACTGTATATAGTTAACTTTAGTGGGAGCTCAATTGTGCCACTAATATAGACAAGAGCACAAGAATGTGGCATAGTATACCCAGAAAGTATCAGCTATGTGGCTCCATGGATGCAATGTCACGCTGCACTGCATGACCTGTAAAATGTGGCAAATATTTTAACAAGATGGGGGGATTTTACCCAAACATTTTACTCACTGCCACACCAGCTATACATAGAAAAACAAGAATACCAGCCTGATGAATATTCATGTCCGAGGAATAGTTTTAACATTTTCGCAGTTGGACCCTGGCTAAGCAATTACAGCTGCAGCAGAAGAATAATATATGTGAAATGCAAGCTATTTACAACCTATATTTTTCAAATGTAATTGGAAAATGAATGCTGATAGCCACGGACCAAATGCTGAAGTCCTTATTACATGGAGTACTGCATGAGCAAACACTAAGTAGGTGCTAGGAGATCTCGCCCATAGTGACTCTGCTTATTTCAAGCAGCGCATTTTTGTCAATAACACTGTATTTCAGCTCTTACTAATATCACCCTACAGTCCTAAATCAGATATTTTTCATTCATATCTATCTCAATGTATATATTAAGGTAACATGATCACTCTACTCCTAAGCTAATTGGTTTTAATATATAGATAAAGCAGGCATTTTATTTGAATTAAAGTGCTCAATGTCCACTACAGTATCTCTCTTATGTGACAGAACAACTGTGCTAGGCCTATATGCATCAGAAACCAATAGATGTGTGATTTGTAGAAAATTATAAAACAAATGACTCTGCCCCAGAAGTAGGTAGCATTAGTTTTGTCTCAGAGGGAGGTCATGGGGTATCCTGAGTCCTGTCTCAATGCCCCATACTGCACTGCTTTCCATCCCAGTTAGCCTGTGCTTCAATCTGCATCTGGCACCATCTTTCAATGGTTTGTATAATGCTCAGTCTGCATCATTGGTCTGCAGGAATGGATCCCACAGTGTTGACCAAGATAATGCTCATTCTCACTAACATGTCACATGTGGCAGTGGAGTTATCCCTTAAGCTAGAAATGCAGGAGGTGTCCAACCCTGATCTAACCACATGCAGTGTCTATAACATAAAATTGGTTGTAGCATTGACAAGGTGCTGAGCACAATGGAATGCTGCTTTTGGGCTGGGGAAACAAGCACTGAGTGCTGGAATCACATTGTCATGCACGTGTGGGATGATGAGCAGTGGCTGAAGAACTTTTGGATGAGGAGAGCCACTTTCATGGGTTCTTATTCACGCCAGACCTGTCGTGCAAGAACAGGAGAATAAGAGCTACCCTGTCATTGGAGAAGTGCGTGGCAATTGCATTGTGAAAGAAGGCAACTTCCAGCTACTACTGATTGGTTGATAACCAGTTCAGAGTGGGAAACATAACAATTGGGCTCACACTAATGGAAGCATGCAGGGCCATTAACCTCAACGTGCTGCAAAAGACCATGACACTGGGCATTATAGATGGCTTTGCACAAATGGACTTTCCTAATTGCTGAGGGTTGATAAAGGGCACACGCATTCTAATTCTGGCACTAGACCGCCTAACCACTGAGTACATTAATCAGAAGGATTGTTTCTCCATGGTTCTCCAGGTGCCTGTGGATCACCTTGGGCATTTCATAATCCTGTGCAGCTTTTCAACTGGCAATAACAAAGAGGGAGGCTGGGCTCCCAAGTTCATATCTGTGAAGCCAAAATGAGCATTTTATAGACTCACTATTGTGTGCAACACAGAGATCACTGAGTAAGTGTTTTAAAACTCAGCCACTATTCACGTACCTATTGCTAACTAGCTGGCTCCAGGTAAGCACACATGAGCAACAAGATCCCCAAAATGGTGAGTAACTACAGGGGGAATTCAATGTTCTAGGACAGTACTGGGCCCTTGGAGAGAGCCAGAACTGTAGGGGAGGCATTAAAATCATTACTCTCATATTTTCCACAGGCAATGTTTGTTAAGGAATATAGCTTGGTGCTGAGAGTGACCAGGCAATCAAGGGAGGATCTTCTCCAACACTGGCCCTTATGCAGCTCACCTGTGTGCAGCAATGGCCCTCTTCCTCCAGTGATGGTGGAATGGTGCAGGAATGTTACCCTTAATGGTGTAAGAAAGCAGCTCTGCCAAAGAATCTGTAGCTGCAGATTGCCCAGTATTTCCATGAGAGCTTTATGGAGATCTCTGAGGCAGAGTCCCGTGAAGTGATAGAAGTTCATCAACACCCCAATCTGTCACTTTGACTAGGCATATGTTGGTACGTGCATCACACAGATACAAGACAACCTTCTGCATTTCCCTCCCCACATGGCTCAGCACAAAGAAACAAGTTGGCCTTATGCAGCCCTCCTCCCACAACTATTTGCTTCTGCAATTCCCAAAATCAAAGCCAATTTCCAGGGACCTCCTCTTCCATTTCTATATCACCACATTCTGCCTGCTGTGACTGGCTAGCCACTTTCAGGGTAGATAAGAGCTTTTGGCTGCGTTCATCACCGAGTTCTCTGCCTCTGGGTCCCCCTCCACATCCTTGTCCATGATTTCCTCCTCCTAGCTCGGTTCACTCTTGACTGCCATCTGAGCTGCTAAAGTATCAGTGTCTGTGTGTGTGTGACCACTGAGTATTGCATCCAGCTCTTTGTAGAACCAAAAGCTGGGGGGCTTAGCACCAGCACGGCAATTTGCCTCCTATGCCTTGTGTTTGGCATTCCACATGTTTGGCTCCTCTGCATGACAGTGTGTCCTGATCATGGCCTCTCAATCATGAAACATTATATTTGTCTGAGGGTATCATAATTTTAATGGCTGAAGTGCACCTGACACAGGATAGTCTCCTCTCCCCAAATGCTGATGAGGTCCAGCTTCTTGGCATTTGGCATTACTCCAAGGACAGGGCAGTAGTGTTCAAACTGATGACCATGGAGATGAGAACCAGCATTTTGGGACATCTCAGGAGACCAGTTGCAATGCTGTGATAAACCAGTTGCCTACAAAAGCATTGCAGACCTGTAGCACTGGCACAGAAAGCTGTATGCCTCTTGCTGGGATGGGGTGTTTTTTTGTAGTGCTACAACTGTGCATTACTGCGTACAAAGCCACTTAGGAGTGTGTGCACCTCTGCAGTTGCAGTGCAAAAAACTTGTTTTACTGTGCAGAAACTTACCAGTGTAGACACACCCTTACAAAATTCTGGCTCACACACATGATTCTGTTGACATCTTTTGCAATCATTTTATTGGGAATATTCCAGTATTGCTTTAATCTGTGTAATAAATGCAGAATGTGAAACACTGCCTGTAATTTAGTTTGCTAGCCACTTCCCTTCCCATTAAAATACCCTTTTTTCAGTTGCTTATAATTTTTTGTACTGGGACAAGAACTATTCAAAATACTAATGAATTATCTGGAAAAAGGGGTAAATAGTAAAGAGTCAAAATTTACAGGTGATGCAAATCTATACAAGGTAGTCAAATCAAAAGCAGACAACAAAGAGCTACAAAAGGTTCTCAGAAAACTGAGTAAATGAGCAACAAAATGGCAGAGGGTATTCAGTGTTGATAAATGCAAAGTAATGCACATTGAAAAACTTAATGCCAACCATATAAATAAAATGATGGAGTCTACGTTAGCTGTTACCACTCTAGAAAGAGATCTTGGAGTCATTGAGAAAACATCCACTCAATGTGCAGTGACAGTCAAAAAAGCAACAGAATGCTGAGAGTAATTAAGAAAGGGATAGATAAAGAGACAGATAATAAGAGGCTAAATTAATAAGTTCGGGTACATCTACACTTGCTCCCTCGTTCGAACTAGGGATGCAAATGCAGATGACTGAAATTGCTAATGAAGCGGGGATTTAAATATCCCGTGCTTCATTAGCATGATCTCGCCGGTGCGTTACTCTGCTCAACAGCTGATTCGAACCAGGAAGTGCGTGCCAGGACACGTTAGTTCGAACCAAACCCTTTGGTTTGAACGAACGTTACTCCTCATTTTTTAAGGAGTAATGTTAGTTCGAACCAAGGGGTTTGGTTCGAACTAACGCATCCCGGCGCGTACTTCCTGGTTCGAATCAGCTGTTGAGCAGAGTAACGCACCGGCGAGATCATGCTAATGAAGCACGGGATATTTAAATCCCCGCTTCATTAGCAATTTCGGTCATCTGCATTTGCACCCCTAGTTCGAACTAGGGAGCAAGTGTAGATGTACCCATAGGGATTTCTTATCTTGGACAAGAGACCACTAATGATAGGGGATATGATATAGGTCCATAAAATCATGACTGATGTGGAGAAATTAGATAAAGAAGTGTTATTTACATCTTCTCATAACACAAAAACTAGGGAACCACCAAATAAAATTAATAGCAGTAAGCTGAAAACTAAAGGAGGAAGAATTTGTAGAACTCTTTGCCAGAGGATGTTGTAAAGGCCCAGATTATAACAGGGTTCATAAAAGAACTAGATAAATTCATGGAAGTCAGGTACATCAATGGCTATTAGCCAGCATGTTCACGGATGGTGTCCCCATCTTCTGTTTGTCAGATGCTGGGAATGAGCAACAGGGAAAGAATCACTTGATGAATGCCTTTTTTGTTAATTCCCTCTGAGGTACCTGGTACTGGTCTCTGTCAGAAGACAGGATACTGGGCTAGATGGACTTTTGGTCTGAGCCAGTATGGCTCTTCTTATGATAGTAGCCCCATTGAATATGAGGTGCATAGTAGCAAGGAGAATGAAAAGGCATTGGTTAGTGTTTGAAACCTTTGTGACAAGTTGAGACCCCTTCAGTTTGCTTAGATGCCACTGAGCCAGCTTTCCCTGAAAGCCAGGGCACTCTGTAACTCTGTCTTGCTGAGCCCAGCTCTCTAGCCTGCACAGGGACAGGGACAGGGACAGGGTCAAATTCCCAGGACTGCAGACACACACTGAAAGTAGCACAGTGTGAGATCTTTGCCCAGCACTGAATTACAAAGCCCGTCTGGGGTTTGAACCCCAGATAAATCAGACTTACATGATGTGGAATTCCATACAGAGTAAAAAAAATAATCCCCCCTTTCTCAATGTAAGAAGAGATATGCACAGAATCTCTCCACCCTTAGGTAATAATTATTTACAGTAGGTTAAATAACAAAAGTGATTATATTAAATATGAAAGGTAGGGTTTAGATAGTAATAAGATACCACACAGAACAAAGTAGGTTACTTAGCAAAATAAGACAGAACACGCAAACTAAACTTAATACACCAAGGGTATGTCTACACTTGCAGCCTAATTCGAAATAGGGCTGCAAATGTAGGCATTCGAAATTGCAAATCAAGCCTGGGATTTAAATATCCCGCGCTTGATTTTCATCTTCCCGGCTGGGTGCCATTTTTGAAATTGACAAGCCCGGAATAACTGCCCACGTCTACACGCAGCAGTGAAACGGGCGTTTGAAATAAAGCCCTATTTTGAAATACCTGTTAAATGTCATTGCAGGAGGAATAACGGGTATTTCGAAATAGGGCTTTATTTCGAATGCCCGTTTCACTGCCGCGTGTAGACGCGGGCAGTTATTCCGGGCTTGTCAATTTAAAAAAAAAATGGCACCCCGGCTGGGAAGATGTAAATCAAGCGTGGGATATTTAAATCCCGGGCTTGATTTGCAATTTCGAATGCCTACATTTGCAGCCCTATTTCGAATTAAGCTGCAAGTGTAGACATACCCTAAGGGAACTGGTTACACATAAGTTCTCACCTTAGATGTGGTTCTGATGATCTTGGCACAGATGGGATGCCCATCCAGTCTTTCCCCCTGTTCAGCCTTTTATGTTCCCAGCAATCATTTTGGGTGGGAAACAGGGGAGAAACAGGATTACCTCATTTCCCATCCTTAAATAGGATTTGCCTAAGGCAGAAATATTTGTCTCCCAAATATGACAACCTCTTCCCCTTCTCACAGAAAAGTAAAGAATCCAAGATGGATTCCAGTATCATGGGATATGATCACATGTCTCTGTAGACATTCTTCACAGGTTGACTAATATGCCTAGAGGAAAACCAGATTCTCCCACAGTCCACTGTCTCTGGCTAATGGGCCATCAGCTCTGTGTCTGACTTCTTTATTGTTTTCCCAACATGAACACATTCAAAATAAATCTACGGTAAATATTCCTAACTTCAGACACAGAAATGATACATGTATACATATAAGGATAAACATATTCAGTAAATCATAACCTTTCCAAAGATATTTCACATGAAGTGAAGCATATTCCAGTTTATGTTACATTCATACTCATAAGCATATTCTCATAAAGAATATGGCTTCCCAGCACAGCCTCCATATAAAAAAAACTATAGTGTCAAAAGAATTAGGGAGGAAAGAAAGAAAAAGCAAATGTAGCTTTGTGAATGATTCAAGAACCATACAAAAGAATATTAAGACTTCTCATTTTTAGTTCATGTAGACCACCCATCTATTTTACCAAGGTGAGAATTTCTCAGTATTGTGTCTTTAGAGGACCTTCAACACCTTAACTAAATAAAAAATAAAAATATCTTAATGTATGGTAACTGGAGAGAGAAAAACAGTTTTTTTTAAACATGCAACATTCCTTCTCTCAAAAACTTGATAAAATATAAAATATCAAGTCAATAAACTGGACAACAATAAAGTAAAAATTGAAATAAAATCAAGTTGTCTCTACTGTCTTGAATCAGAAAAGAAATAAACAAAAATCTGATTTCAAGTCAATGTAATTCTTATGAATTAGGCTAAAAGTGCAGATGAGAAAATCTTAGCAGGTAGAGATTCTAAAGAAAAATACAGGTTCAAATGATGCTTGAGTATTGCAATACCTCTACACAATTAACTCAAATGATAGCCAGTTTTGAGCTTTCTTAAAATGAAATAGTAAAAGTAAAAAGGCTTTTCTCAGACTGCCAAATTATGTTCTATTATAAGACAGATTTGTCATTTCTCTACAGCTTGCTCAAGGTGGGCGTATTCACATGATTCTTTTGTATGTATTTTATCTACAGATTGTTTCCTTTACAGGAAAAAATATACCAAAATAAAACAAATCAAAAGCCTCTCTAACTTCAGAGTGCTATTGAGGGAAATTAGAAGAGATGAAATACCTTTTATCTGAAACTAAGATGCTGCTAAGTTTTCTTTTCTATACAGATTCCCCTTTCTACCTTTAATGTTGTTTTTCTCCTAATGCTACATTTATTCTGGTCCATGCACTTAGGTGTTCATTTCAGAACTTGCTTTTGATATCTGTCAGAAAACACAGGGTAGTAGCAAGATGCTGACGTGAATAACTAATATCTGTTTGTGATCCAATTCCTTAGGTTGCACTTTTGTCTCTGATTCCTATATGTTTTGAATTGGCTCATGAACTAGTATGGTGAGTTGATGCAAGCTGAAGGTTTCTGAGAGTAGATCAAACAAAATAAATTTACTTCTAAAGAAAGAGCTGGTATCTAAGTATAACTGAGGCCTGCTGCTCCACAGGCAGCATAACAAATAATCTGTTTTTCTTTTCTTTTTTTATCATCTATACATTTTAGCCGGGAGGGTTTAACTCGAGAATAAGCTATCAAGTTGTGGGGAGATGAAGAATGAAGGTCATAACCTTTCTATTTTATCTTTCTATTACTCTCAGGCTAAAAGCTGTTCCTGGGATAATGCCAATTTCTGCAAGAATTTCTATCCACTGATCTCTTCTGTGCTGCTCTTATAATGAGCTATGTTCAAGAGCATGTAAGCATCTAATGTACATACACAGAAACATCGTCAAGTGAGGAGAATCTAGCTGTTCCTGCCTTTAGGCTCACTCTAGACAGCAGGAATCCTGAAGTGCACATACGTAAAAGAGATCATTTACAACATTTTTATAGCCTTAAGTACTGATTAAAAAGGACAGTAAGAACTTCTTTAAGAGTTCCCACAGAATTAGGGCTAAAGAGGCCTATCCCAATATCTTAACCTGTAGGGATGGGAAGAGGTCCACTGAGTCACAGTTCTGTAAAATTCCATGCACTTTGCATAACGTTCAGTATATCAACTCCAAATTGTAACTACATGTACCTCTATATAGAACAATTTCTGCTCTTCGCACTATGCACTATTATTACTGACATGTTTTTTGTGAAAAGAAGAAATCTATAAAGAGCCCAATTTTGGCTGTACATGCAAACATATTTCTACAATAAAAACACAGCTATATAAAGAAATACTTATAATGCTCCTTTTTGCTCTCTCTTTTATAGTGATTTAGGTGAAGAAACCGTGTTGCATAGATAGTGCTAAAAATGCTAGAAAAAAAAATCCAAGCGATCAACCAAAATCCCAAACCAACAACGTCAGAAGCATTTTCTATCCAGCTTGAGCAAGCCCGCTCCTTCTATGAGCTGAATGCTGGGATGGAGATAAAGTAGGTTTCAGTGGTAAGGGAAAAAGGATGTCTCTGACATCATCTTCCCTTCCTGGATCCCACTACATTCCATCATGAAAATTGATTTTCTGGGATTTGGGGTAGCACCATGACCTGGTAGCAGAGGGTCCAAGAACCATCCTTTCTCCACAGCATTACTGTTGCGTAATCCTGCACCTTTTGGTCTGGAAATCTCTTTGGGACTTAATGTTATTATTTGACAAACATAATGTACTGTATGCATCTCTGAGTTTGATTACATTCCTTTCTAATGGCATATCCAAGAAAGACCATGGGACTTACTGCAGGTAAATCACACAGGGTACGTCTACACTGCACACTTACTTTGGAATAAGCTATTCCGGAAGAAATACGCTGAAATAGCTTATTTTGAAATAGCATGTCTACACTATAGGGACACTTTAAAATTAGTGCAAGGCAGGCTCCCCTAATGTGGATGCGCTACCTCGATTTAGAGCCTCAGGAAGCATTAGGGAGTAATTCCTTTGAATGTCGCTGGGGAGGAGCTATTTCAAAATAGCAACAGTAAAGCATCATGCTACAACTATTTCAGAATAGTTATTTTGGAAGAGGTGTTATTCCTTATGGAATGAGGTTTACAGAAGTTGGAATAAGCCATCCGTTATTTCAAATTTATTTCAAAGCAATGGAATTGCTGCATAGATGCTTACGTTGTTATTTCGGAATAAATGTCGTTATTCCGCACCCACACAGAATTAAAACTAGAATACAGCATTTGCACTTACTGTTTGTAGCTCATAATTAGATAGACTGAGGACTTGGCCCTCATGGTCCAGCTTCAGGAGGACCAGATACTGTAATCTTTAATAAACTCTCAAGAGTCAGGTTTTTTGAGAAAGGTCTACAGACCATTTTCTTACCTGCGCAAGTATTAAGAACAGTCTGAAACTCCCCTCCCCAACCTGCTGAAAATTCCATAATATCTTTATTGTAAGGAAGAATTCCTTAAGTGTTCTCAGCCCGTTTCCTTAGCTATGAACAATGGATTCTTTGTGCAGTGGTTAATATAATAGTCAACTATCAGATCTTCCTTTTTCTTGAATTACATATACATAATTCACAGATGTATTATTATTTGCAGAAGCTTATTAAAATCCACTTGTAGTGAGGGGTGTGACCTCCTCCCTCCCAGATGGATGGAGGAACAGCTGTGACCACTCCCTGGAAGGCAGACCTGGGACACCCATTCCTGCCCTGCTGGAAGCAGAAGCATGAGAGAGGAAGCAGAAGTATAAAAGAAGGCCCTCCCCCTCAGTTGGAGAGGAGAATGAAGTCTCCCACATCTTCTAGAGCTCGGGCCCAACTGTGCTTGCTAAAGCAACCAAGACCTGGAGGGATTGCTGGAGCTGCCAATTGATGGAGACACCTAGAAGCAGTTAAGGCAACTGTTAGCTTTTCACCCTGATAAGATGAATGATGTCCACAGGACGCTAGTACCCACCACCCCCAATGGGAGTGTAGGAAGTAATCCAGGAGAGCTAAATATAGTTTGACTGTGTTGCTGACTGACAGCTGGCTATTGTGTTGCTGTCGGATCTCCCCACTCACCCAGTGGCAGATCACTCTGCCACTGTTAGGGCCCTTAGCTGGGATGTGGTGGAGTCAGGTGGGCCCATACAGCCCCTACCCTTTGCCACTCCTGGGTCCCCATGAGAGCCAAGCCCCCTCACTAGGAATTTTTTTGGGGTATTTTTCTGCTTCAGTTCCTATTACAGATCAAAACCTGAACATGATGTGTCCTTATTTTCATAGAAATCAAGATTTAAACAGTCATTTAGCTGTAAATTAGGTTCCATGATAATGCTAAAAGCAGCAGGTACAAATATTTCATCAAACTTGTAATTACCAGGTTTTCCAAACTTTTTGAACAAGTAGCAGCCATTTTCTATTAAAAACTACTACGAAAACTTCCACTGTATCACTGAAGATACAATCTCCATAGTAATTTTCTGAAATCTGCAGAAATGCAAGAAATGTTTTTATTAATATCAGACTAAAAGGCTTCCTAAAATCAACCACTTCGCACAGCAGTAATAATTAATTTTCCTTTGAACGGGGGAAAAACAGATAGCTGTGAGTGTCAGATTGTGTGACTTCTGCTCTTTATGCCCTGAGAGTTTGAGTCAAGAGTTTTCCAGTTGCCTGTCTTTACCATTTATATCTGAAATTGCAGCACTGAAAGATGGAAGGAGCTAAAAGTGTCCTTGATATAAAATATTATTATATCCTGGGTTTGACAATCACACTATCTTCTTGAAGCTATTGGGCATGGCATCTGCTTTCCATTGAGTGTAAATATGCTTAATGATAGCTGAAACAATGGAAAGTCACCACTCAAGGACTAGACCATATGCAAGCTTGGCAGTGGCAGAACCATGCTATGTAAGGGTGTGTCTGGACTGCAGTTGAAAACCTGTGTCTGGCCCATGCCAACTGATTCAGGCTCCTGAATTTGGACTAAGGGGCTGTTCAGTTCTGCTATTGATGTTCATACATAGGCTGCAACCCAATCTCTGGTATCCTTCCACCTTGCAGGGTACTATACCCTAGGCACCAGCCTGAGCTCAAATGTCTGCACCACAGCTAAACAGCCCCTTAACCCAAACCAGATGAGCATGCATCAGCTGACACAGTCCAGCCACGAGTTTCTAATTGCAGTATAGACACATTCTAAGGGGCTTCCTAGCGGTCTGATGACAAACACAGAACAGATTGTATTGCAGTTGTGTGTCTATTTGTGTGGGAGAGCTGCACTTGAAACACCACAAAGACAGAGAGAAGGCAGCAGGAAGCCCAGGCACAGTCACAAATCCATTTGTCACATAACCATGAGGAAAGCTAAGACAGAGAGCTTTTGAGTACAGTGCTCTCTGAAAAGAGGCTTGGAACTGTGAGCAGAGAAACTGTCCTCTGTTGTTTGATTCCTATTGTGTCCAGAGAAGCAGGACATTATGCACATATATGTAAATAAACAGGATTGCATCAAAGAAATATATGCAACTGATCTTTTAATGAAAACAATCCATGAGATCCTGATTTTTGTCTAACTGCTTGGGTAAGAAGGGGAACAACATATACATTCAGTTAAAAGTACCAGAACTAATTTATTTCTGTTCTTGCACTGAGGCAGCGTCCATGATTCTCATGTAAGTGGGTGACAGTTAAGATTATACAATGATTAATCCCTGGGTGTGTCCATAAGGCACTGAGCACATCAGGGTATGGTATGCGAAAATGTGTTAAAGCTTTCTTCTGTGGTGCCTTGATCCTATTGCTATTCTGTGCATGCTATTGACCTCTGTGAGAATAGCCTGAAGCCCCATCTTCATTTTGCCCTGCCTTCTCTGGGACAATAACCACTTCCTGCTTCCCTGCCTATTAAGCTGTGAAATTATGTCTGTGTCCTGTGCTCCTTTCTACCTCTTCCACACCAGGCTCATGCACCCAGGGACATCAGTGACATGTTCCTATAAGATTAGTATTCTGAAGAGAGCTTTTTACCACAGACAGTATCTGACATCATTGCCTGACGGCTGCAAGATGATTCTATCAAAGGAAATTACCTAATTTTTCATCCATGAGGTAAGGCAATTTCTCTCCGAGTGGCTTACCAGATTTCACATAGCAGACCAAGTGAAGTTCACATATTAATCCTGAGCTGTCAACTTCTTTTGCATCATGTACAGAGCTGCCCATGTCAGCCATCCCTGCTAGTTGCCCAGCTCGTAGATATCACTCACCATCAATCATAGTTCCATAGATTCCAAGGCCAGAAGTTCAGTGTGACCATGCAGTCTGACCTCCTGCATTACATGGGGCATAGAACTTCACAAAAATAATTCCTACACTATCTCTTTTAGAAAAACAACCAAACTTGGGGGCAAAAAAAATTTCACATTATGGGAGCAACAGCTTTCCTTCCATCTCCACTGATGTCTGGGTATGGGTAATGGGCTGTGAAACTGAAAATAGCACTGCATAATATTTCAGTATGTCCTGCAATAACACTGTATCAAATTATATATTCTTATTAATATTAAATTAAACATCAGCTCAATGCTATTTCACACCTTGGACCAGGAAGTGTACCACACAACAGTTTTGCATCAGCCAGAGCAGTCATTTGAAAAAAAAAATTAACTTCAGAGTGCATTTATGAGGACCACAGAACTGATTTCGTAAAATGTGCACATGATTAATACCATAGTGTCGCAGTAGTTGGCCCAACTGAGTTTAAACCCCACTATGCTATGTGTTGTAGAAAGTAAGAGGCAGTCCCTGCTCTGAACAATCTATAGATTTATACAATCTAACAATGTATACAATCTATACAAGCTGTACAATCTAACTAGATAAGACAAGGAGAAAACTGAGAGGCCAAATGTCTTGTTTAGATTTCTGGAGGTAAGTACCGTACACTGCTGTAGCACTCAGGTCTTCTGTCACCTCGACTAATGCCCTATCCATTAAACCTTACAGCCTCTCTTGTGTGAATCTACTGTCTGATTCTTCATGAGAGTCAGGCACCATTTCTCATGCTCAGGTTAGACTTTCCAAGTGCAATAATGTAATTCACACACTGTCTGGGTGTGGTACACTCTCCCATATAGTTGCACTTAGACCCCACTTACAGAGAGAAAGAATGAATGTGGTCTACAGCCTAAGCTGAGAGCCAGCTGGCTTTTAGCTCAAGTGGTAGAAGCTCATGAACATAGCTTCAGAAATCCAAGGTTTGGTGCTGCCTGTTGGCACTATAGTAACATCAATTTAACCTCCAGCTCCTTTTACATACAGTATGCCTTAAAAAGGGGAGGGGGCATAACAAATGCAAGCCCACACTATTTGTTATGCTTTGTTGTCCAGAGTCACAGTGGCAAAGAGGCAGTATCCATTAACCTTTTTGCAAAGAGCAGAAGGTAAGCTAGTTAACATTTGACAGCTTTACAGAGTCTATTGACTTGTAATGAAAAATTCACCAGTATGCAGTGTTCTTTGTATTCCTGTCTATTACAGAGAATTTGTCACAGATCCAGCTGTTCTAATCTTCATATTTTGCTCTCCCAGCTTCCCATATTCTCTTAGTAAATGCAAACAGAAGTATCATGATGATTTATTTGGTACATAAGTTTAATTTGTACACTCAGTAATCCTATGTTGGGGATGAACTTTTGTTGTTAGCTAATAGCATATGCTGCTCAGAAAACATGCATTTTCTTGCTATGCTTTTAAGTAGTAGCTGATAAGGATTCCAGCAGATTGACAAGTGTTACTCACTTACCTTTTCATGACTAGGTTAATTGTTGCAACAACATGTCCTTCTCTGACCTTTAAAGGCATCCAAAAGGCACCCAAAATTACAGGAAGATTATAAAGCGTGATGGTATCACAAATGTGCAAGAAAGGACGCGGATGCAGGTGCTGCAATGATAACTCTGTGGCAGAGGCCCAAAGGGGAAAAGCTCCCAGTCTTCAGTGTAATCAATCATTGGGCATTCTCACTGGCATATAATTAATAGCCTAGAATCTCATAGAATGACTGTCCCTTCCGTAAGATTTAAGCAAAGCTTCAAGGTAGTTCAGCACTCCTTAGTTTACAATTGATATTTACTATAATAAGGGAAAGAACAAATGGGAGCACATTATCTTAGCCAAGTATAACTCATCTTTGCCCTCTGTTAACAGGTCTAGGCATGATGCTAGACTGGACTTGAGTAGTATGTTAAAATGTGATTACCTGTATTTAAATTAAGCCTGAGTATAACAGAATTGAGGTGTGAGCAGCTACAGAACACATAGTCAGGGTAGCGCAGAAAGGGGTAAGTTAGAGCCTCATGGCCATGTAGCTAACAAACCAGGTGTTAAAAAATATAGGGGATATGTTTCCAGGGCTGGATTTGCACCTTACGCAGCCCTAGACACAGCATTTTCAGTGCACCCCCCACCTTCAGCTAGCCTTCGTGTTTTCTATAAAAAATGAAAGGAAAAGAAATATAAACACAGCCTCTCCAGGAAGGCACTAGGTTCTTTGCCATGCATGGTGCTCCCAGCCTGAGCCTGGGCATAGCCCACCTGCCCCAAGTGACTTGCAATGGAGGGACTGTACCTCTCCCTACAGTGAGTAGTTCCCAGGTGTCTTCCATCCCTCCCACCCTAATGTTCTGGCTCTGCGTGTGCAAGTAAAGGGGCACTAGGCAGATCTCTCTGTCACCCTCCTCTGCATGGGGCACATGCTCCCAGCACCTTCAGCAGCTGCACAGCTCACAGTGTCCCCAGGTAGGCTGACTTGGATGCTCACCCTGCTCCAGACCCCTATGCTGGGCAGCTACCAAACTGCACCAGGAGCCTGCAAGCCCTTAGGGGAGCTGTATGTATTATATTTGTAACTTTTAACTTTTCAGTGCCCCTATAACACCGGCACCCCTAGACATGTGCCTAGCTGGAAATCTGGTCCTGCATATTTCCAGTATAGCCATTTTCCCATGTAGAAACTAAGGCCCAGATCCACAAAGAGATTTACAGCACTCAGCAATATGGCTCCTGGATTTTAGGTGCTTAGAAAATCCCAGGAAGACCACTATAATCTACAAAGCCTGTGTTGAGTGCCTGTGTTCCCTATATATGAATGGTAAGAAATAGGCACCTTAAAATGTGACCAGCACACTAGGCAGGGAGCCATCTAAGCAGAGCCATCCTTACTCATATGCACAATACACAGTTGCATAGGGCACCCCAAAATTTGCAGAACCACTGGGTCTGAATGTCCACTCACCTGCCTCTTTCTATCTCAGTTCTGAGGCTGTGCTTCCTCCGGAGGGGCTCTAGTTAACTTAAAAGTGAAAAAGCCCATTACACCTATTTGAAGACCATCAAACCTGTGAAAGAGTCAATCAAGTGGTAATGAAGCCATTTAACAAGCCTTTGCCAATCTCAGGTATATATTGTCAGTTTCTGAATTTACTGTAAAAACGATGAGGAATCCCATGGCACCTTAGAGACTAACAGATTTATTAGGGCGTAAGATTTTTGTGGGTAAAACCCACTGTATCAGATGAATTGGAGTGAAAGTTACAGACGCGGAAGTATATATATAAAGATGAAGTTGCTTGTGTTAATGAAGCTAATCAAGTCAATGTGGAAGTGGGTCAGTGGGTTTTATCCACGTAAGCATATGCCCTAATAAATCTGTTAGTCTTTAAGGTGCCACAAGACTCCTCATTGTTTTTTCAGATACAGACTAACACAGCTAATACTCTGTGAATTTACTGTGTTAGTCTACAGGACCTTAGTATAAAATTTGCCTTAAAAATATTTCATTAGTGTGTTGCTGAAGATTATAAAATCATATCTCTAAAAATTTGTCATCTTCCTCGGCTGCCACTGGGCATAGGGGCACTGGTTTAATAGTACTGCATAGGGGTTCATAAATTCTAAAGACCGCCCTGTGTCTAAGTTAGCCAATGGGAAATGCAACCAGAGGGCTATGGGATAAGCCTGGGCTTTCGGAAGGTACCTACTTATGTTAGCAAGCTACAAAAAGGGATCTATCTCATGGAACCAGACGTATGCAGCTACAGAGTTCCTTGTGAGAATGAGTTAGGTGTCTACTGTGATCCATACAAAACAGCCAGAGTAGGTGGTTACAGATCAGTGGTTTGAGTACTTTCCTGAGAAGTAAGTGACCCTTGTTCAAATCCTTTCTCCCATTCTAGCAAAGAGTGGGTAATTGAACCAGGGTCTCCCATATCGAAGGCAAATACTCTAACCACTAGCTAAAAAACAGAGGCATGTGCGATAGGGGAAGTAAAAGGTGAGGTTGCATGACTATAATCTTCTCCTCTGACCAAATTTTTAATGCGACCAAATCTGGTAGGTGGACACTGAACAACTTACTAGATCAGGCCTGGGCTAAGCTATGTACCCCACATAGAAAATGAGGGGCTAATATGGGCCTGCAAGAGAGAGAAAGCCAGGCTTAATGGCTAATGAAGCTTTCCTGGGAGGGAAGGGGGCTGGGTGATGAATATAAAGCCAAAAAGTGAGTAGCAGAAAGAGGCGGAAACTGGATCTGGGATGCATGCTCACCAGCAGTGGTGTGCATTTTTAAAAATTAAATCTCATGCTTTATAGTAATTTAATCAATGAAACTATATTGTAATAACAGGCTTAGTAGCCATGTGGTTACATGCCACATTTGCTTAGATCCCAGTGTATAATCAGGATAACAGGGAACAAACTGGTGAACAAAGAAACTAACAACTTTGTAAGAAATTGAAGGATTAACACAGGAATACGCTTGATTAAATGGGAATTTTAAAGTCTAGCACTGAAAAAAGAGGAAGATTTTTGAATTGTTCCCTAAAGTCAAGGAAAATACCATACTTCAGGTTCCAGGTAGAAAATAAGAAGTGATTTTGTTTAGAGTACTCACTGGCTACTATAGCTTAGACAAAAATCTTGTTCAAACAAATAGACACAAGGATGAACTGTGTGTACTCTGTAAAATGGAAGTAACAATTGTTTACCTTTTATGGGTATGTAAGGACTTTGATAAAGAATAGTAAAAGCTTTCTGAGGAATTCAAACGCCTTCAGGTAACAAAAGTTACATTATGTAATTTAATAAAAATATGGGGAAAGTGGAGTAGTATTAGAAAGGTATTGTTACATTACCTGAAGCACACAAGGCAGAGTGAGAAAATATAAACCACTAAGTAATAAGGAATTATAGTTGATAGCTACAGACTATTCAGACAAGACTGCTTTGCCATTAAAAGAAAAAAAAAGGAAAAAAGAAAGGAAGAGGCTTCAAGGACAGAGTCTTGAGTCACTCTTGGGAGACAGAAGAAATGGAAAACAGTCCCAAGTGGCAGCAAGGAGTTAAGTGAGTAGACTTTGGCTACCTGTTACACAAGGGAACACAATGTACAGAGAAGGCCCAGGTTACCGTACCAGCCACCAAGAAAGGTGAGGTGAAACCCCCTGAGGTAAAGGGTGTGAGGATCACAAAGCTCAGGGAGAGACCAAAGACATGCTGTAAGGTCCCTGGACTACAGTTGGGTTGGATTCTATTATTACCCTGGAAGGGATGGAGTAAAATGGGACCTGGCTAGAGAGGCCAAGTTGCAGGAAGAAAGACCATGCTGGTGTCATATGGGAAGAGAGTTGCTACACCATGCCTGAGTTGCTACACCATGCCAGAAGATGGTGCTCCAAAAGGGAATGAGCCTTATATAAGGCCCCATATGAATTTTAAGCAGATGACTGCATATGTTCCCATATTCATGGATCATTTTACATCCTAAGCAGGAGACAGGTATCCAGATACATAGTCAGAGGCAGCAGTGCACATGCCCAGAGGCAGAACTTAAGTACCTACAAGGTTTGGCAGGTGATTTATGGAGCCAACACAGGGACTTACAGAAATAAGTTTGGGGTTTTAGTGCCTAAGTACCAATATAGATCTGGGCCTTAGAAAATCTGCAAATTTCTATTTGCACACTTTCCTCCCAGTTCTGCCAGTGGTGGGTGACTTTGAGTTTCATCAGTTAGTATTTCTGTGGCAGGAGGTTTATCTCCTAGGTTCAGAGGCTTTGGGAAACCCACAGCGGGCAAAAGCTTCCATACAGTGGCTTAGAATCTCTACCAGCTCCCATGACTCCTTGGTGTTCTAAGAACCCCAGCAATTAGCTGCACCTACATTTTTCTTTAGCTGGGGAGACAAGGATAGTCTTTCTCACTGTGGGGTTATGGGCATGGCTGTCTGCAGTTTCAAGCACAAAACAAAATGAAGACTGTCCATAGAAGTCCAAAGGAAAAGGAAGCTGATGGGGATCATCCCTTTCGTTCTCATGATGCAAAATATATGAGTTGAGATTCTAGGACCACACCCCCCTCTTCCTAAGTTAAGACTCCCCCTGATTGCAGTCACTCTTCCCTTTTGCTCTACAAACATGAGAGCATATTTTTTTTTAACATTACCTGTGATCTGCCTAAGTCTTATTATGGGGATCCTTTGGCAATTCAGATAAACCCATCACTGCCATTCACATTCCCACACTAACCCAAGTTTCCCATTGCATATAGATCTGGAGGAATGCTCTGGGACCAAGAAAGTCTCCAAGCTTCCAAAAATCATTACCATGCTCTTGTACAAAATCAAGGTGTTTTTCCAAAAGTATCTTTAACTTACCAGATGTTCCCTTTCCTTCCATTATATTTTTTTCAATCTGGAAAGTTAAAGACAGCCATGCCCATAACCCCACAGTGAGAAAGACTGGTCCGCAAGGAACTAACTAAGGAGGTGAATAATGAGTAGAGGTTATAGCCATAGGGAAACTGGTTGCCCTATTCAAATGAAGCACAACCTTGGAGTGGCTGGAAAATATAACTGGCACCTTTGTTCTTACTTCTGTTGATATGGTGGCAAATCCCTCTCTCCTCTGAGAGTCAGGATAGAGATCAGAGGTATGAGTTACCAGATACTTTGGACCACAGTATTTTACTTCTAGATTTTTTATTGCTGTCCATACTTTTCTTGGCTTAGGTTTCCTTCCTTCTTATGTTATTTTTCACACATACCATCAACCCCCTTCTACCTCATCTCGTTCCCCTTCATCCCTCTTTTTTCTTCTTTTTTGTATTTTTGTTTTGAAAATAAGGGTTAATGCCACAACTGAAAGTATTTTATTGTCCTTAAACATATGGTTGCCAAGCAATACTGCTGCTTAGAAGCAGTTAAAAAGACCAGTAAATTAAAGTAAATTAACAAAAAAAAGTATCTGGCCCATTAGTATTTATTTCATGGCCATAAAGATGTGTGACTCTGTATGAAGCAATCTCATTTAAAGCAATAGACCTCAGATTTAAGATTTTAAAAAGGCAAGGACTAAAGGGAGAAAAAGAAAGAGAAGGGAGACAGGCCCTATAAAAGTTGGGGCAAAACCCCTGATCCCCGGTGGGTGGAAATTTGAATACATGGCTTGTTGGGAGTTAATTCCAGAATACAGTGAAAGACCAAAGCTGCTAGAACCTTTTAACCTCTGCACTAATGGACTATCTAGAAGCTAGAGTCACAGTCAACATGACCCTGACTGGCCATCTATTTTATTGGGGGGGAGGTAAGCATTAAATAGTTGGTGTGTTTGCTCTGTTGATTTGTTGACGTGTTTCAAGATAGTCACTGTGTCAAGGTTCTTTCATTGAGAAAAGTCCCTGTAGACCCATAGAACCCTGAATCCAGAATAGGCATGTGCCTGGCGCCTACAGAGGGGTAATCTTTTGTTCCTTATGCCCTGAGTATCCATGAAGAAGGACAAGGGTGGGAGTTTTAGATTGTGTGGGCAACATAAGCCATTTGGACTGAACTGAGCCAAATACAGTTGTTGGATAGAATATCCACGCCTATCTGCCAGCCCTGGTTTAAACATAGTGGCAAGATGACCATCTCAGGCACCACAAAAGGAGATCAGGAGGGGTATAGGCTAGCTCAAGAGTCCATTCTCCTTGCCAAGTGGGTAACAGTAAGGGCTGTCTCTTTGGGGACAGGGTGCCTTACAGAAAAAGGAGGCACTTTAGTCTGCTTGTAGGGAGTTTGAAATTCACTGCAATGGCGTGAAGCCAAAAATCAGAGAAAGATGTGACAAAACTGGCATTAGAAAATGCTGCCAGTAATCTTTAAAGTTTGGTGTCATTCCAGAAAAGGCAACTATGTTGCAGGGATTGTACTTGGTGACTATGTCTTTACCAGCAAAGTGCAATGGCTTAAAAATGAATGCAAAAAGCATAAGTATCAGCTCAGTGATGCTATACTAACACAGAATTCTAAGAGAGCAATTGGAAGATTTAAGATCACAAAACCATGTTGCCAGTAAATTTTTAAAAGCTATAGCAGCAAAAAAATAGTATAGTAAACATAAAATATGGTAAAATTGATATACAAATCCTAGTGAAAGGCCCTTATCCCTGACCCCAGAAGCTGAATAGGTAGCCAAATGAGGCAAAAGCAAATCTGAAAGAAACAACTGATGAGCTTTTGAGCCAAGGGGTTTTAGAGGATGTCAAGCTCAGTAATGCTGTCCTCCTCTATCTGGACCTTAAAAGGAATGTCAGGACCTGAAGGTTAGTAGTATATTTTTACCCCCTCCAAAGAATTCTGTCACAAATTTAATAAATGTATTATTTTTAATTAACATCATCAGCATGGAAGCATGTTCTCTGGAATGGTGGCAAAAGCATGCAGGGGCATAAAAATGTTTAGCAAATCTGGCATACAAATTCTTTACAATGCCAACTACAATAGTGCCAGCAAATGCCTGCTTTCACTTTCAGGTGAAATTATAAATAAGAAGCAGGCGGCAGTATCTCCCTTCAATTTAAATAAACTTATTTTCTTAGTGATTGGCAGAAAAAGAAGTAGAACTGAACAGACTTGTAGACTGTAAAGTTTTACATTGTTTTGTTTTCTTTTGTTCATTATGCTCCCCTGTTCACACAGAGTGGCTACACGAGAGATTTTATAGTGGTGCAGCTGCATCAGTATAGCTGTGTTTCTGTAAGCTCTCTACTACAGGCATAGCCAGAGCTTCTGGATAAACTGAAGATTAGTAACATCTGTAAAATATGGTCTTCCTCCCATTTAAATTAATTAAATAAATATGCAAAAATACATCCCACTGTAAACTGAGCCCAGCTAATAAAAAACAATGAAGACTTTCTGAATCTCAGTATCCTTGAATGTTTTGTATCATTGCAGGACTCTAACCCATCTGCAAGTGCCAGCATGAGGTACACTGAACACTGTGAATGTTCACAGTGTGCAGTATACACTTGTGTTGCTCCTCTATGGACGTGCAGTGTTTGATAGCTCTCATTTTTTATTTTTTATGTGATGAGTTTGTATACTTGGACTTCAAGTAAAGCTTGTGGTATAAGGTACAAGTAACAGGCCTCTTAATACATTCATATATATTATACCTTTGTAGTTAGAATATCTGTCTTCCTGAAATGTTGCCTAAAGGCATGTGGCTTGAAAGCTGAAAATCTTACGTAATCTTTTCGTAGTGAGCAAAATGTCAAGGTACAGAAAACCACCCTACTAGGTGCATGACACTGTCTTTGCTTGTATATTGCATGGAGTAAGTAGCACTTCATTATCAGTTTCATTTTATTTTTAATAAAGAACTAGATCATGACATTACTGTTCAGCCCCCAAGAGCTGCTGGGAATGAAGTCTGCAACATGAACATCTGCTGCTCTAGGGAAAAAGTAAACGAGAATTGTGAGGAACATTTTTTGCTCAGATTTTTTTGCTAAAATATGCAGTTTGGTCTGAGCTAAAGTATTACATGTATTGCGTGGTAACTTGCTATTCTCAACATTTTAAGGGGAAGGTTTCTGACATACAAGGTGGACTCTGCTGAGAGACAACCAAATTAAAAACCTGGCCATTTTGATCCCAAAATGGGTGTTTCTCCACAATTCCATTTTGCAAATACATTTGCAAGGTTTTGTTGTCATACCAATGGGGAATGAAACCAAATTTTGAAACCTCAAAATCAGCTGTGAAATGAAATTGTAGTTCTCTAGTCATCAGTAGAGTAAGTTGCACTAGCTACTCCTAGTCGCAGCATGTATACCTTAATGCATTGATGGGGAGGCGGTTAGGTCAAGTTGCCATCCCCCTCCTGCTCACCTTTTCGAAAGGCAGATACAGAGCTCTAAAGAAGCTCTGGGATTCTGAAAATCAAAAGTAGTAACACGGACAAGGGAATACGGAAGTGCTTTATTACTCCCTTGTGTGGGTGAACAAGTGGTACCATAGGCAAGAAGTTCTGAGAAACTGATAATGGTCAGATGATTAATTGGGAGTGGGGGGAATAGTTAATGCTCAAACACTGTTAATTACAATACAATTATTTAAAATGGGTATCACCTACCATAATCAATGATCTATATAAAAAAGATATGCAATAGAAATCTTGTAGTCCAGGAAGAAAATGTGCTGTCTCTTAAGAAAAGACCTGAGTTTGAGAGAAGAAAACTTATCATCCCCAGGTAATTTACATCTACCAGGAGATTCAGGAAAGAACAGCAAGGAGTTTGCCTGTTAGATCTGAATGTGAATGTTTTCTTAAAATATGTAACCCGGGCAACTGAATATTGCTCTAGCAATACTGAAGTGAGTGATGAGTGATTTCTTCCTCAATCTCTAAGGAAAATATATGGGGATACATATTCATACATATACTTTTTGAATGTGCAAATCAGTAGAATGGACAGTATCCCACTGTCGCTTTACAGATTTCACATGTGAAAGGCTTATGCATCTGTGGTGGCTGGTCACAGTCTGTCAGCACTTTCTTTAGCTAGGGAAGAGCTCTGCTTGGGTAGGAATGTGCTGTGGTTAAGGTGTTTGCAGTGTCAGGGCTAGGTAGCTTCCAGCTCTTACTCCTAAGGCAGAGATTAATAGCTTTGCAAATCTTGCTTCCTGCTCATTCCCTCCTGCTCAGTCTTTCTTGTGCAGCATGCAGCTATTTGTGCAGTCCAGCTTGCATTGATGAGATCATTGATACTGAGTAAACTCTTGATTCCTGGAGCCAAGGCACTCTGAGGACAGTTCTTATTATTGTTATCGAGTGCACAAGAAGAGAGATTATGCATTGCACTGACAACTGAAGGACAGATGAATTCAAAACTTCTAGCAAACAACGTCCCAATTAACTTCTCAGAGGCTGTGTCTAGACTGGCACGATCTTGCGCCAGAGCTATGCAAATGAGGCTCAACGTGGAATATCGCCAAGCCTCATTTGCATAACTAATGAGCCGCCGTTTTTGCGGAAGAGGCTCTTGCGCAAAGCCGTTATGCTGATTATTTTCAGGCATAACGGCTTTGCGCAAGAGGGTTTTTCTTGCGCAAGATGGGGCAGTGTAGACAGCTCCGTCTTGCGCAAGAGCCTCTTCTGCAAAAATGGTGGCTCATTAGTCATGCAAATCAGGCTCGGCGATATTCCACGCTGAGCCTCATTTGCATAGCTCTGGAACAAGATCGCGCCAGTCTAGACACAGCCAGAGTGTTTCCCTTTTCCTGTTTATATTAGTTCTATCTTCGTTTCTTCAGCCTGAGGCAAATGCTTTTGGTCATAATTTGAAACTTGTATAAATCATTAATTGTGAACAAATATAATTTTGAGCCAGCAGCCAGCTGTTTTCAACCAAAATTTCCCTGCATTTTAGCAGCTTAATCTTGGATGAAAACTTCACAATGCATCTTGGTCTTTTCCCTGCAAATTCTAATAGCCATGGCATGAGCTTCAATATTATAAAATTATATACAGTTATTATTATAAACAGTGTAGTGAATTTGCTAATTAGGAAATAGACATGGGAATACTCAGTCAGAGACACCTGAGGTAGGGATATCAAATATTTATTCAGAATAATACATGATGCACAATAATTCAGACAGTGAGTTGGTCTAATTAGAGAGCCATAACAACACCCTTTTTAAATCTAAACATTAAGCACTTCATAAGGGAAAGCAGTGAAGGGGTTTCTGAGGAAAATAACATTCTTTCATAGGACAATTGAAAGCAAATACTTGGCTCATCCTTCAATTGGCAAATAATCCAGTTTAGCTGAGATCAAAGCACAACAGTTTGGCAATTCAGGATGATAAAACTTGTTAACGTGCCCAGCATACTATTTTTTCCCCTTTCTAAACACTTTGTAATTGATACTCATCAGCCTCTGGAATTTCAGTTACCAATCTCTGTCAAGGTACTTTACTTGCTAGATTTACAAATGTTGCTTCTAAGCTATGTATTATTTCTAGTAAAAGAAACACATACTATATTTCTTTCCTTATTAAATTACTTCAGGTGCCCTGTGCCTCCCATTGGTTATAGCCTTTCTGTGCAGTCAGATGTTAAAAAAGAAAGTGCCAAACAGAACTCAAATCCAGTGATGAAAGGTCTGTTTGGTTCATCTCTAGGGCTTTTCAACATACCTGCTAGTCTATGAAGCTCCGTCCTCAATCCTTCATCTGTTTTTTTTTAACTTTTTGGGTTACCAACTTTTCTGATCAGGGAAGGGATTAGGTTCCTCTGCGCTTGGAAGGCACTAAGCACATTATGGGTACTAATGAATTAATTAATTAATATAATATGAGTTAGCCTTTTGAAAGGGACCTGCCACTCAAGGTACATCTTATTGCATTTTTTTCTGATTAAGTTCCATACATAGTAAATGATTTTTCCTGTTGGTCCTATGTGCATGTGGCTACATCTAGACTGCAGGCTTCGTTTGGAAGAAGTTTTCCGGAAGAGATCTTCTGAAAAACTTCTTCTGAAAGAGAGCATCCACACTGCCAAAGTACATTGAAAAAGTGATCTTCTTTTTCGAAAGATAGTGTCCACACGGAATGGATGCTATCTCGCATTTCAGCTGTGATTACTATGGACGGAGTGGACACCAGGGCACCTGTGCTTTTTCCTCTTTCCTCTTCTTTCAAAAGTACTCCCTCTTCCCTGTCCACACACACCTTTTTCTGAAAGAACTCTTTCGGAAAAAGACTTCTTCCTCGTAGAAAGAGGTTTATCAATGTCGGAAAACCCCCTCCGTTCTTTCAATGTTTTTTTCAAAAGAACACAATTTCATTGTGGACCAAAGCGAAGTTTTTTTGGAAAAGCATTGTTTTTCTGAAAAAAACTCTGTAGTCTAGACATAGCCTATGTGTGTGTGTGAGAGAGAGAGAAAGAGGGAGATCAAACCAACAAATAAATGAAGGCACCAGCCTATAATACTCTGCTCTAAACAGGGTCCTTAAAAGTGTTGAGATCTCTGGCCTTAATCCAGCAAGACACCAAATCGTGTGTTTATCTTTAAGTAAATGAGAAGTCCCATTGACCTTAGTGGGACTATTCACCTGTTAAATTTAAACCTGTGCTTTATTGGTTCAGCACCAGAATGCTCAATAACATGAAGGATCAAGCCTCTGAGTTATGTCTTGCTTCTCAAGAAGTCCCATTGGAATAAGTATAACTTAATATCACTGTGTAAAATAATGACACTACATGGAAATGACCACCACAGAGAATCATAGAAGGGATTCAGAAAGAGAATGACTTGCATTAGGGACTGATCTAAAGCCAATGGGAATCTCATCATTTATTTCAATGGATTCTGGCTCATTCCATTAGCAAACTGTGAAACTTAAATTAAAAAATGATTTCTAGAAATCCCTTTAACGGTCTCAATAAGAATTCCATCTAAACTTGAAAAATATATGAATCCTTCTAAAACTGTAATGGTTTTAAGTTACATCGTAATTGCTTTCTTAAAGTAACAAATTTTGTTTGAAGTATGCAAGTGTGAACGAGGAACAGCATTAATGTATATGTAACATACAACAAAATCATCCTAGTATAGTGTATATTACTGGAGAAGCTTTTTAGCCATCACTTCTAATCATTCTTAAATAATTAATAATCTATAAAGTGCTTACAAATCTGCCTCGGGTAGATGCACATGGCAACAATTGAAAATTATATCCCCACAACAAATTATCTTTCAGATATAATTAAGTAATTTACTACAGACTTCCTGGTTTTACTTTTACCCAGACAACATATCTGTCTGATTTTTTCAGCATAGACTATGACACTTTACTATTTATTGTCACAATTTTTTTACAATTACATTTTTTTTACAATTAAAGATACTTAAGCCACAAAATACTCCCCTATTGTGTAGGCTAATCATTACTTTAACTTATGTTTTCCAGAAGGAATATACATAATTTTACTCACATGCTCTGTGATTATTTTATCGTATGTGCAAATTTTGAAAAATAAAAGTGAAATGGTAGTACTTGTTTTTTAAATAATAAAAAGAAGGAAGTTGGTTTAGCTCAGACCGTTCTTGAGAAACTGGATTGTTTTGTTATAGTATATCCATCAGAAGAGGTCTTTTTAAAAATTCCCTTTTAAGATCTCCACCCTACTTTCCAAGAAATTTGAATCCTTATGGCAATGTCCAAAGAAGGAAAAGCAATAGCCCTTTGGGACAGAGACAAACTGTCATTCAACACTACATATCTGCATTAATCTGGTTTTAATTTGCTCACTGTTCATTCAGAGCACTAGGGACTGAAAGTTTTAATTTTTCTTTTTCAAGGAATTCCAAATATGGTCAAATGCCAAATAGTAAAAGGAATGTAGCTCATGGAAATGTATGACTATAGAAAAATCCCATCTCTGAAAGTAACCTAAATCATAGAATTGCTGTATAAATATATAGATTATTTTGTTCTTCGTTTGCATTAGTGAACTCTCCTTCATCCTTAAATTAGAAGATAGATACTAATAATTAATTAGAAACTTAAAGCCAGATTTTGCTGTGGGAGGAAGTTTCTGAATAAGACATCAACTTTCTAGTCATGAGAGGATAATTTATTGATACTTGTCAAAAGGAAGTATCAGTCTAACAGAAATCAAGACAAAAGGAATGCCTGATGAATTTCCTTTGAAGTGCCTTTTATAAAAGTCCTTGGTAATACATATTGATGAACTCCAAATTGTCTTGCCTGAAGGGAAAAGAAAGTAGACTGCTTTACGCTGTCTTATAAATATTCATCAAAAGAACAAGACTTATGTTTCTAGGCGTGAGGTGAATGATTACGGTTGTATGATTGCCTTGGAATCTGGATAATTAGTAAACCAGCCTTTGACAGCTGGAGAATTTTAAAATTGGAAATCACTCCTTTTGGATTTCAAGATAGATCCTGCTAGTTTGAAAGGAAGCAAATTTAGAAGTTGATGGATTGATAAAATTAAGCTCTCCATCAGATCCATCTTCTTGCAGTTTGCTTATATGTTTACCCAAAACTTAAAGGCAACGTTTTACTGCCCATTATTGACATTTCATGGCCAAATTGCTATCACCCTGTCTACAGACAGAGCAAAACAATGTGGGTAAGCATCCCACAATGCAGTGTTATGGGAAGGCAGAGATTATCATTGCTCTTCTTGGGATTCCCTCGTAGTTCTGTGAACTCTCTGTGCCAAGGAATATCAAAGCAGCACAGCAGTCTCTCCAGCTATCCCCCTTCAGCAGCAGTCTGCCTGATGCTATGTTCCTAGGAGGGCAGAACAGGAGCACTCCAATGATTTGTTCTTTGTTTGTTCCCCAAACAGAGAAGCTCACTCAGCTGTCAGATACTTCCTGGAGCTTTGAAAGGGGAGGGACACATGCCTGCAAGGGAGCAGAGATCACAAAATACTGAGCACAGCCATCAGAACATGCATTGTGGGATACTGGCAGAAGCCAGTTCTCTCAACAAAACAAACAACAGAGTCTACACTGCCTCTTTGTCAACAATAAAGGGAGGAGAGAGAAAAAAAAAGTTTCTCATAGGGTGGAAGTTTTTTGTCACCAAAATTAGGTGTTTTTCCTGACAAAAGTCAAATTGCACTGTACACGTCCTCACTGTTTTGTCACCAAAAGGCAGATTTGGCAACAAAACATGCCAGTGTAGACAAGATCTTAATGTGGATGTCTCATTGGAAGAAGCCAATGAAAATGGTTGCTTTAATTAAGATTGAGATCATGTGAAAGAAGATTGAGGTGGCTGATGTCCCAAAGGGTCTCCTTCAGAATATGTAGGCTGGGTTCTTTTTAGCTCAGACAGTTCTTGATTGTTTCATGATATAACAGAAGAGTCAACAATTTACGTCCCATGTTTACTTGATGTATGTATTAAGAATATGCACCCTATTGGGGAGGTTCTTTGTGAGTGGTTTGGGGGAAAATATTCCTGAGCTCAATGATCTGTGAATTCCCATCATTTATTCAAACTGTCTGCAGATTTACATTGGCTCTTGTTACGGGCACTAGCCTTCTACTGGCAAAGAGGAAAAAAACACCTTTCTCAGGAAACATTATCCTTTGCAGTGATTAGCACTTAAGTGCAATTAGGCAAATATAATATCCTCTTTGGAGGGAAATAGTTGCTCAGTTTAAGTAACTGAAACTAATTATCTCTGTTGAATGAAGGACAGATTTGAGGAGTACTTGAGTAGTGTGCTGTTTTTGAAAAGCTGAAAGTGGCAAGAGGATTATATTTCTGGGTGTGGAGTAGAGAAAGTATCCTCTTCATTAGATTTATGTCACTATATAGACTCAGAGTTCTGTGAAGAGAGACAGTGGTCAGTCCAGAGAAGACAAAATCAGTGTATGAATAGAATTTTCTAAGAAACAATTTATTGGACAATATATCAGAACTGATTAAAGTATTTTATTATTCATCTGATTACAGTGATACAGATTTGACCAGAAACATTTCGAAAGTTTTATACTAACCACATAGTGAGTTGTGATGAATTCAATGGATGATACTGGTGGTCTTGGCAATCCCGTATTTGGGAAGCGCACATGATAGTTTTGTATGCAAAGTTCCTTTATTGACTGGAGTAAGAAAGGTCCTTTTTTATCTTGCCTTGTTGCATTTAGTATATTGTATGATTCCTTCCATTTGGAATCCACAAAAAAACCCCACAAATATTTCGGTAGTAGGACCCAATCATAACTGAAAACAGTTTGGAACATTTCAATCCATCATACAGAATACTGAGAAGTATTTGGTATGTATAAAAATAAACCAAAAGCAGCCCAACTTAAACCACACTATTAAGAAGTGTTGAGTAAATGGATTACTTGCCCCTATTTTCCAGAAACTATTGTTAAAGTCTCATAAACAAGGAAAGAGCAATCTCTTTGCACCAACTTTCCACCTCTCCATCTAAATGAAAGATTGCCTGTTTAAATATGTATGGTGGACTGTGATAAGAGGTACAGAACAGGGGGAAAGGATTTACAGTAAAATATCCTTAAAATTGTGCATTACACTTGTTGCACACCAGAAACAAACTGACACATTTATTACAGACAATGGAAATGACAATCGAAGTCTAGTTATAGATAAAGGTGACTTCTGGGGTCAGAGCATACCCAATTATACAAGGTAAGGAAGGGGGGGGCATGTGTCCATAAATAAATAAATTATTAATATGCTTTTAAAGTAAAACTAAAGAGCAAGGTGGCTAATTGAAATATGCTGTTTCCCAGAAGGCCACGCAAGTGAAACCAGTGGATTGAAAAAAATGGAGCACTTTGCACATAGTATACTAAAAAGACATACTCTCCTCACTGACAGAACCAGGCAGGAGATAACCAATTGCATTTCTAAAGACTCTTGTCACGAGTCAGCTTTCTCCTCTCCATTTCCTATTTCACTTTCTCTTCTCCAGCTGGTTATTTCCATACAATGGTTAATGTTGAACATGTTCAAGCCTTAGCCTCCATTGTGGGAAAAGTATTGAGATGTGCTGAAAATTATGGATATTTAAAATGTGTTGTCTGCTTTTGATGCATATGGATTTTATGATTAAAAAAAACCTTTGTTGCCTCGTCTTTGTCTGGTTGCCTTACTGTAGTCCTTTCATTGTTTCCTCATCCTCTAAGATCAATCAGTGGCCCTGCTCACATCATGCTTCTAAGAACAGTAGTAGCCAAAACCTTGGGGTGCCTCACTTTGATTATTGTTTCATCTGTGACCCACAGATAACTTCATTCAGCCTACTTTCTTACATAATTCTCTTCAGTGTACTGATTTCCCTTTCTTTTTGTCCACTGTGAAGAGAAATGTTTCCCAGTTATAGGATTGAAAGCCTTGCCTCCCTAAGGATGCAGCAGTCTTTTAGACAACTATCTTTTTGACAAACACCATCCCACCTCTACCTACTGCATGTCTACATTCCCCTCAGTTGTTCCAGTTACTGGGACTCTGCTGGCACCACTAAGGTGGCTGCTGCCTTTTAACAAACAGTCTTGAAGGATTACACCAATTCAAAGAGCTCATGCATTGTAGATTGCTGACTTGGCTCTTGTGGGTGCTTTAGTAATTTCTTCAGTGGTTCTAATTGTGTCGTTGCACCTCCATGTTTTATAGAAATATGTATTTGAATATGAATATACTGAACTCAAATATGCTTTATGCAACATGTGGCATCTAACCTATCTACGGACAGTTTGTAATCCCCTGAACGTATATATCCTATTTGTGTGCACGGAGTTTGTAACAGGGTCCCACAGAGCCCACATGATCTCTTACTGACTGTACATTATTTAATATTTTTATCAATGACCTGAAAGATTCAATGACCTGAAAGAAAACATAAAATCATAAAGTATGCAGATAACACAAAAATAGGACAATAATAATAAGTATAAGGAAAGATCACTAATACAGAGCCACCTGGATTACTTTGTAAATTGGTTACAGTAGACAAAACACATTTGAATGTGGCTGAACATAAATCTATGTAGTGGAATTTTGAGGACATTCAGAGAAGTTATTTTACCTTTATATTTGTCAGCTGGAATACTGTGTCGAGTGTCAGCTTCTGCAGATGAAAAAGGATGCTGTAAATTGGAGATTATTCAAAGAAGAGCCATGAGAATGATTAAAGGATTAGAACACATGCGTTTTAGTGTTAGAACCAAAGAGCTTAATCTACAGTAGAACCTCAGAGTTACTGAGTTAAACATAAACAGGGATGGTCCACAACATTTTGGCACCTGAGTCAGGGAGCTCAAATGATGCCCCCATGCCCCCTCGCTTGGGCCAAAACTTTGAAAGGTCTCAGTTCTCCCTTCTTCCTGTTCTACTCCTCTCATGGTACTACAGAGAGAATACATATGCACCAGCAGCAGAAACAATTTTCTACACTCTGGGTTCTAGTGGCACCCCCGCACAGTCTGGCACCTGAGGTGGTCGCCTCAGTTCTCCTTATGGTAAGGCCAGCCCTGAACATAAACTACTTAAGAAAAGGGAACATTTTTTTAAAAATTGAGAAGGTAAGGAAATTGTTTCTGTGCACATTTCATTTAAATTAAAATGGTTAAATGCATCATTTTTTCTGCACAGTAAAATTTCAAAACTGTAACAAGTCGAAGTTCAGTTGTAAACTTTTAAAGGAACAACCAGAACATTCTGATCAGAGTTATGAACATTTCAGAGTAACAAACAATCTTCATTCCTCAACTGATTCATTGTAACAGTCTTAATGTACCTGCATGGGGAATAAATATTTGATAATGGTCCTTCAGTCTATTAGAGGAAAATATAGTATAATAGTTCATAACTTGGAAGATGAAAATAGACACATTTAACCTGGGAATAAGGTGTACTTTTTGACACTGCATTCCATATTCTTCATAGTAGTATTATTGTGATATGATTATGGCACAATTATGATGCCTTTTATACAAGATGGGGCAAATGAGGTGTCATTGAAAAAAATATTATTTGCCTGCCTGCATGAATGTATCATTTTTGTATCTGAAGCTATGAATATTGACTAGGGATCTGCATTTCAAATAGGCTTTCTCTGGAAAAACAACCACAGCCAGACTTCCAGGTACAATGAAAAAGACAGGCACTGCTAATAGCTCACCAAACAAGGATAATGGGTTGTGGAATAAGTTTATCCTTCCTGTGGGTGTTCTGTAATCAATGGCTGCTTTGATTCTGCAAGGGCAGGTTTTTCCACAAAGTGAGTTTGGGACAAAGGGTCCCCTTTGTCCCCCATATGTGAAAAGGGTCCCCCATGTGTGAAAATCTTTATGGGCACATCTACACAGCAGCATTATTTCAAAATAACAGAGTGAGCATCTACACAGCAAGCCCGTTATTTCAAAATCATTTTGAAATAACAGGTGTCTTATTTCAAATTCTGAAACCCTCATTTTACAAGGAATAATGCCTATTTTGAAATAGGGTGTGTATAGACAGGGCAGCTGTGGTTATTTTGATATAAGTGGCCTCCAGGGCTTCTCACAGGTGCCCTGCTGACTATTCTGACCACACTCATCAGAACTCTATAGTTTCCCTGCAGCCTTTAAAGCCACAGCCACAGGGGAGAGGGCTTGTGGCACAAGGTAGGCCCTGACAATAGTCCCTGCTGCCATGAGTGACCCACATGATCTGTCTGAGCCCTTTACAGCTGCAGCCGAGCAGGCAGACAGCTCTCAGGACCCTGCCTGGGGACAGAAGGAGGCATCGCCTTCCTGGTCTGCTGTGGAGATCCTGGCCCTCACTGAGGTCTGGGGAGAGGAGGCAAACATCCAGGATCTCTGCACCAGGCACAGGAATATGGATGTCTATGGCCGGATGGCTGACAGCTTGGGCCACAAGGGCCACATGTGCACCCAGGAGAAGGTGAACATGAAGATCAAGGAGCTCAGGCAGGCCTATGCCTAAGCCACAGAGTGTAGTTCCCACTGCGGGGCAGCACTGTAGACCTGCCTTCATTATGACCAGCTCCACTGCATCCTGGGAGGGTGTCAGTTTCGCCCCTCCCCCCATTGTCGACTCAGGGCTGGAGATACCTGTTGATGCCCTCCTGGGGGGCAGAGTCAGTGCAGAGGATATGAGGAGGAAGAGGAGCCAGACAAGGCCAGCACCAGCTCCATGCTCACCAGCCAGGAGGTCATGCTTGCCCTGGAGCTGGTATCCCCCTCCTGGGATGTCTCCCAGGCTTCGTCCAAAGCCAGAGAAGAAAGTGTCAGGTGCAGCTTCTGGAATAGGCTGGAGTTCCTGAAGACTAGCAGTAAAAATGGACTTCTGGAGATGGTAGAATAGCCAGCTATTCCCACTTTTGTCACTCACCTCCTGTGTGACCTTCACCTCTCAGTGTTTCTTCTCCCTTCTACCAAAATACCAACTACATGGGTGCTCCAGTCAAAATGGTGGGTTCTAAGCTCCTACTGGTGGGCCTCCCAATCACTCAATCAGCTCTTCCTCCTGCCCCTGTGCCTACCACATGCCAGTATTCAGCTGTCCAGGAGCATATAGGAGGCACTAGGGGGAAATAGGAGTGAGGATGGGATGTGCTTGGAGGAAAGATGAGAAGTGGAACATGAGTGTGAAGAGGCAGTGGAATGGGGCCTTACAAGAAGTAGTCGAGTGGAGGCAGGATCTGGGGTGAAGCCAGGGAAGCCCACCTGACACATTAGAGAGTCATTATCTATGCCTCCCACCCTTTCTCTGTCTTGTCAGTTTAGGTTGTAAGTTCTTTGGGTACAGGGACTGTCATGTGTTTCTACAGTACATTACACAATGGAGCTCCAGCATCAGCAGAGGCCTGCAGCTGCTACCATAACAACAACCACCATCAAAATCCAAAAGCAGATTCAGGCAACTTTCATACTTGTTCAGGAGATGAAAGCCAGGATTCAGTCAACCTTTAAATGACATATTTGCAAGTTCACTAGATTCAAAAAGAGATGTCTAATGTCTGAAAAGTGGCAAAAAGTAACTCCGTTATTTGAAAAGGTCTCAAGTAATAAACCAGGAAACTGTAGGTCAGTTACTTTAATATGAACGGTAGAGAAAATCTGGAGGGAGGTCAGTAGGATACAGTTTGTTAAGAGAGGCCAGTATAGTTCCAGACAAGGGAAGTCATGAGTAAGTGACCCACTGGAATTCATTGAAGATACATTGACATGACAAATAAGTGAAATTCAGTGGGTGTAATACATTTAGATTTTTAAGAAGCATTTGGCAAAGTTGCACATCACAGATTATTAACTAGAATAAAGAGTCACAGAGATAAACCACAGTGCTATATAGAAAACTGGATAAAAAAGCAAGAGACAAAAAGTAGTCATGCATAGACCCATATTAAATTGGAATTACTGAGCAGAGGACCTGAAGGTCAATTTCAAGATTGCAGTTAATTATGCAGTACTTGTCTTTGGAGAAGGGTATTGAAAATAAGCTCTCAAACACCTGATCCAAGGGTGATTCTGTCTTTATAAAATATTGTATAGGTAGCTTTTCATAGGGCAGTTAGTCCCTGTAAACAGAGCAGGTTCAATCTCCTATGTCAGAGTAGGTATGCTCAGATGAGCCAATAAAAAAAGGATAGAGCTATACCTGGGGCTATACAGGCCTGTGTCACCATCCTTAGTCATCTTATAGAATGCCACATTTAGGATGAACTGCTGAGAAACAGGGAACCTCCAAACTGGAGGTTATGCTATTATTAGATATACCAATCCAGAAACAAAAGTAAAATTCTGTTTCACCATAATAATTAATAAAAAGTCTAAACTAAAGAAGTCTAAACCCCTTAAGCATCCCAGACACTAGATTTAATGATGCATTGTTACTGAAAATGAGTTTCATCAGTGTTCTTCTGATCTCACAAGATCAGACATGTAGCCAGATCAATATATATCTCACATGCTACCCAATAATCACACTGTTGCCAATCCTTTAATATCCAATATCTAAAGATTTATTTATAAGATAAAAGGAGTTGCAGTAGTCAAAAAAATCAAATATTATCATTGGAAAGTTCTTGGATCAGGTTTATAGCAATGATGTTACAGACTGCTGGCTTGTAAAGTTGCTGGCAACTGACAAAAGATGGAAGGTCCATTGTTTGGAATGCTTCCTTTAGTGCAAGTCCATAGTCCAAAGATCAGAGCAGGAAAGAAGCAAAATGGAGATGCTTCTAGGGTCATTTATACCTTCTCCCATGTGGAGGGGTCGTTCTCAGTCTTAGTTCGTGGAATGTTACAGACATAAAATGGAGTCCAGGATCATATGAGCAAGTCACATGCCTTCACATGTCTCACAGGAGAAGCCATTACTCATATTTTGTCTAAAGCATCCACTAGATGTAAACAACCTTATGTGTGTTACCCCAGGTGCAAATACACTTCAAATACTATTGCTACATAGTCAATATTCTTAACTTTATACACAAAGATGATACATGCATACAAACAGAGTAATTCATATTTGATCGGTTGTACTTTGTAGAGGAGCTACCTAACAGGAGCAGCTAACAGAGGAGTCTGTGGATGAAGTTTAGATGGGAAGTCTGAGGGAGGGGATCAGTACACTTAATGTTCTTTAAACTTCTTTAAATTTAAGTCCAATTCTCCCCCTCCCCCCACTAAAAACAAATATCAACAAAGGAACCAACTGCAAGAGTAAAACAGGAATGCAGGCAGATGCCCAGCAATAGAGTGGGGGCTATACAATTTATTGCACTTAATGAAGAATGTATGATTTCCTTCCCTATTAACAGGTTACAGATGCATGTATCTGGTGCAAGGAGACTTTCTGGGACACAGTAGAAAGGACCCACTCCTGGTCTGACAGCCTCTGTGTGACTGAGCAGGATGAAAGACTCAGGGAAGTCAGTAGACTCAGTAGAACAGAGGAAAACTATCCCATAGTTGGAACCCTCCTTCCAGATGATGATGTGGTATCCTCTTGCACTGAAGATACCTCTCTGGGGGAGGGAATTCCAGTTACTAGGAGGAGAACAACTAATAGTTGATCATTAGAAACAGAGATAGCTGGGTTTCCAGTGATCAGGAGAGCCACATGGTGACCTGCCTGGCTGGTGCGAAGGTTATGGATCTCTTAAGACATCTAGATAGTCTTATGTGTAGTGCGGGGGAGAAGTCAGTGGTGACAGTACATGTAAGCACCAGTGACATAAGGAATGATAGAAGAGAGATCCTGGAGGCCAAATTTAGGCTTTTAGGTAAGAGATTGAAGTCCAGAACCTTCATCCTAGCATTCTCTGAAACGCTTCCAGTTCCATGAATAGGCCCAGTTAGATAGGCACAAATGCAGGGTTTCGATGCATGGATGGTGTAGGAGGAAGGGTTTATGCTTAATAAGAACTGGGGAAACTTCTGGGAAAAGGGGAAATTAGACAGGAAGAATGGGCTCCACCTAAACCAATACAGAAACAGATTGCTGTCACTTAAATTATAAGGATCATTGAGCAGTTTTTAAACTAACAGCTGGGGAACAGCTGCTAGAAATGGAGGAGCACATGGTTCAGACAGAGACATCCCTTAGGAGAGGATCTATTAATGGAGATTCTTTATGTTGTAATAGGAAGATCAGGATGGAGTATGATTAAATATGGGTAAGATGTGATGAAAAATAGTTAGATGAAAAAGAGTCCAATTCAGTTACATCATGTAATGGAAGACAGCTACAAATTGACAAGTTTTTAAATTGCTAACATATAAGAGCTAGAAATCTAAATAATAAAAAGGATGAACTAGAGTGCTTCATATCAAATGAGTATATTGATACAATAAGTATCACAGAAACTTGTGGCATTAGGATAATCAATGGGATACAGTAATGCCAGGGTACATAATAGATTGGGAGGAACAGCATAGAATCAAATGCAGTAAAACTTTTAAATAAACTAAACTGTACCACAAAATCTCTACGGATAATAATTCCATGCTCAAATAATAAAAATATAGTCATAGGGATATACTACTGGCCCCTAAACTAGAATGGTGATAATGATGTGGGTCTTTTTTCAGAGTATGTGCACCCTAAGTTGAGGGTGCAGGGAGAAGCAGAGGTTTGCCTGAATGACGGGAAAACAGGGGTCAGCCCTTTAAGAAAATGTCACCAGAGTGGAGTATGACAATACACTCTGGTGTACTATACTGGGAACGGGGAAATGAGACACAATAACTGCTGTCATATGTATTCCAAAACTAAATAAGTGTGTCACTGCTGAAGAAGTGAGGGATGATCCTGAACGCTTTCGGGAGAGCAAGTTGTTAATGCAGTGTTGTCAGAATTGCCACTTACAGAGGTGAATAGTGATGGTGTACGATGCAGCCCAGATAGAGAAACTTTTCCATTTAACCAAACAGGTCTGTCTTGTTGTAGGATTCCTGCTCTGAAATAGGATATTCTGTAGTCAGTTCTCACCATGGATATCATTCAGTTGGCACCCAGACTGAGAAGTGCAGGGATGATTGTTATACTTGAAAAAATTACACAGGACTTTTTCAAGGGCGATAAGGCAAAACACCACATTTATGTAACATCATTCTTGAATATGTACATAATATATCATACCCAAACACACACAGACACCAAACATACACATACATACACGCACTCCTTCTTGTCAATATTATACTTAGCAGTCTGTGGCTCACATTTACTCACTGGCCAGGTAATTTAAATGCAAGAGAGGGAGGAGCAGGACTTCTGTTGGTCTGGACCAATGCTCTGGTCTTGACAAAATGAGACCCAAAGATCCATGCAAGATAACCCATTCTTTATAAGCTTCTCTCCCATTCAGGTCTATACATTTTTCTCTGTCAGCTTTTAATCAGCCACCATCAGTTTTTGTAACATCTGTCTACCTAGAAGTTTTTCAGTGTCATCCGGTATCAGTATGTTGATGTCTCTTTTGTGGTGTTGTTTCAAGCTGCATAATCTGTCTTGGTTAGGCGTGCTTGCTTGCTGTCTATCTGTTCTGCACTGGTCTTCTTTTACAATGGGCCCATTTGATAATGTCTTGGTGCCTCTGAGTCTCCAGCTCCTCCTTTGTCCTTCTGGATGCTGAAGTAGCCTTCCAAGTTTGTATCTCTCTTCAGACACTCACATTCCTCACTCATTCACTCCTTCCAAGAACTACATAATTGCTTCACATAGGCAAAGAGATATAATTGCATTTGTAAGGTATCCAGCCTAATTCTTATATAAAACTTCGGTTAGTACAAACTTTTAATCGTTTATCATATTTTCTTTTAATGCAACCTATATTCTAATTATTCCTAAGAGCAACAGTGTGATCATGCTGAATTACAAGGATTCTTCTGATCTCTTTCTGCCTTGAAGGATACAGACAGACTGATACAGACACAAGCAGTCTGCCTTGTGCATCTTTCTCAACAGCCTAAAATACCGTTCCTCCCTGCTAACCAAGAAGGGTGGCCAGCAAAATTATAGTTGCTTAGCATTTATTCTCACACTAACAAGCATACAATTTATTTATTCTGTCACTATCCATTAACGTACACTACACAAGTCATCATTACATTATAAAACTCTGTTGTCTACATTATGGGTTTGAGTAAAGGATCTAGCCATTATTCTGAGACTGAAGGAAAGATAAAACATAAGACAAAACTATGTAGCACTTTAAAGACTAACAAGATGGTTTATTAGGTGATGAGCTTTTGTGGGCCAGACCCACTTCCTCAGATCAATATGTGGAAGAAAATCGGCACAACCATATATACCAAAGTGATACAATCAAAAAAATAAACGCATGTGAAATTGACAAATCAAATTTTAGAACAGAGTGGGGGTGAGGGGGGAAGGTTAGTGTCTGTGAGGTAATGACATAGGGGTGATAATAGGGGAAGTTTCTGTGAGGTAATGACATTAGGGGTGATAATTGGGGAAGCTATCTTTGTAATGGGTGAGATAATTAGAGTCTTTGTTTAAACCCATACATAAAGTGTCAAATTTAAGCATGAATGACAATTCTGAAGCTTCTCATTGAAGTCTGGAGTTAAAGTCTCTTTGAAGCAATATGCATGTTTTAAGGTCATTGAGGGAATGGTCAGTCTGGCTGAAATGGCAAGCAACAGCTTTCTCTCTGTGAGAGAGTCTTATGTCTGTTTTGTGTGCATTGATTCTTTGGCGAAGTGTCTGAGATGTTTGTCCAATGTACATAGCAGACGGACACTTTAGGCACATGATGTCATAAATTATATTTCTGGATGAACAGGAATATGTGTTCTTGATCTTGTAACTGGCATGGTTAGGTCCAATAATGGTGTCAGCAGAGTAAATATGTGGACAAAGCTGGCACCGGGGTTTGTTGCAAGGGAAAGTTCCAGGGTTGGTATTAGTGTGGTATGTCCTGTGGTTGTTGGTAAGAATCATCCTGAGGTTAGGTGGCTGTCTGTAGGAGACTAGTAAAAACAGTGGTTAATTTCTGTACCGATGGCTTTATCAGGTTTGAGTACCAGAATTGCCTCACTCAAGCTGGGGCTATCACAATGATATTTCTCTCATCTTGCCTCAGCTTCCTCAAAACCACTGAAGTCATGAGTGCCACTGGACAAATACACATCAGGTTCAACACCCCAGGAATATGGAAGGTATCTGAAAGGGAGTCCAGACTCCTTCATCCTCTGGAGCAGAATGCTACACATTTGTTTGTTATGGTATATAGCGAATAAAGGCATGCCTTTACTCTGGGCTGAATTGAAAGTCAGTGATCAGTCTAGTGGGAGTTGATTTATTGTGTATATTTAGGATAAATAGACCACAGAGTGCTCTCCCAGTGACTCCATCAAAATGAGAGGAATAAGCAGATTCAACAGGAGAGTGTCAGCCTCCTACAGTCTCCTACAGAACCCATAGTCTCCTACAGACAACCACCTAACCTCAGGATGATTCTTACCAACAACCACAGGACATACCACACTAATACCAACCCTGGGACTTTTCCTTGCAACAAACCCCGGTGCCAACTTTGCCCACATATTTACTCTGTTGACACCATTATTGGACCTAACCAATTCAGTTACAAGATCAAGAACACATATTCCTGCTCATCCAGAAATATAATCTATATCATCATGTGCCGACAGTGTCCATCTGCTATGTACATTGGACAAACGTCTCAGATGCTTCGCCAAAGAATCAATGCGCACAAAATGGATATCAGACAGTATCACAAAGAAAGAACAGTTTCTTGCCATTTCAACCAGAAAGGGCATTGTCTCAATGACTTGATTACCTGCATACTGCTTCAAAGACATTTTCACACCAGGCTTGAAAGAGAAACCTCTGAACTGTCATTCATGCTTAAATTTGACACTTTACGCCGGGGTCTCAACAAAGACTCTAATTATCTTACCCATTACAAAGATAGCTTCCCCAATTATCATCTCTAATATCGTTAGCTCACAGACATTTACCTCCCCCCCCCTATTCCCCCTCTGTTCTGAAATTTGATTTGTCCTTTTTTATGTGTGTTCATTTTTTTTTATTGTATCCCTTTGGTATATATGGTCATGCCTATTTTCTTCCACAATTTGATCTGAGGAAGTGGGTCTGGCCCATGAAAGATCATCAACTAATAAACCATCTTGTTAGTCTTTAAAGTGCTACATAGTCCTGTTTTTTGTTTCAGCTAGATCCTCCTTGTTTGCTGGTGGTGTTGCCAGTATGCACATACATTGGGATGTCACAAAAGACAGGCAGAAATGCCTTGCATGCCAATCAAATCACTCTGGCTGTGTCTAGACTGGCCAGTTTTTCCGGAAAATCAGCTGCTTTTCCAGAAAAACTTGCCAGCTGTCTACACCGGCCACTTGAATTTGCGCAAGAACACTGACGATCTAATGTATGATCGTCAGTGTTCTTGAGCAAATACTATGACGCTCCCGTTCGGGCAAAAGCCCTCTTGTGCAAATGCTTTTGCGCAAGAGGGCCAGTGTAGACAACCCAGAATAGTTTTGTGCAAAAAAGCCCCGATGGCTAAAATGGCGATCAGGGCTTTCTTGTGCAAAAACGCGTCTAGATTGGCCAGGGACGCTTTTCTGCAAAAAGTGCTTTTGTGGAAAAGCGTCCGTGCCAATCTAGATGCTCTTTTCCACAAATGCTTTTAACAGAAAACTTTTCCGTTAAAAGCATTTGCGGAAAATCATGCCAGTCTAGACGCAGCCTCTGAGTTATAAGACACCGAAGTGATAGTGTCCTCAATCAACCATTTCCCTTGAATTCAAAGTAGATCAAGACTTGCTCCCCACACCTGGGTGGGGGTATCTGTCACCAGAGTCTTTCATAAAAAGGCTGTGAGAAAACAAACTCCACTGCATACTTTGTGTATTTGCACTTACAGAATTAATGAGGTGAGGATCTCTGCGGGGAATAAAACCTTCCTGTCCACGGAGTAGATACTCTGATTTCACTCACCCTTGCTGTAAATCAAGACGTTTGGAATGCTGTAATTATACGCTACCATATGTACCACATGTTTTAGACAGGTTTTAGACATGTGTGTCATGGGGTGCTCATGGAGCTGAGGCATGGAGGCCTTCGATGATTTGGAATCTAACACTGACCCTATGAACTCAAAGATTTGTGTAAGAGTCATTATGTCCTTGTTGCTGAGCTTTGTGGCCCAATGAGGCAGAAACTAGAGTGCTGCTTGGAGCATTGTGCAGGCTATAAGTTGGCCTTCTGACATATTAAATG
This sequence comes from Pelochelys cantorii, assembly GCA_032595735.1. Classification (NCBI taxonomy): domain Eukaryota; kingdom Metazoa; phylum Chordata; order Testudines; family Trionychidae; genus Pelochelys; species Pelochelys cantorii. Next base: position 68,717,398 of record CM064328.1, read on the forward strand.
TTAACTCCTACTAATATTGTTTGGGAAGTTTGTCTACTAAGTTGGGAATCTTCCACATAGTAGGAAAGCATACAATGAAAAAAAGTACCCGATAATTAGCAGCTTTTAGTTGACTCCTTTAGGAATATACTTGTTGACAAAAGAGATCTAGCATCTTCAGCCTCTTCTCTGAGGGAGTGGACATGGACTGTTGATTGAATTTCTCCTGAAAGGTCTGGATGGTAGATGTCTATCACATTAGTATTCATAACCCAAAGCTGGTACCTGATATCTACTATTTGCCGTCTTGGAGATCATTGGGATGGACACAGGAATGGGACAGATTGCTTTATGCTGGTTTCAAAAGACTTTGTGAATGGGTAATGCCATTCTGTCTGATTGTAAAGGTTAGGAACTGTCCAGGATTTTTTTACTGTTTTTACTGGATAATTTCTAATGGAATATCTAGTATTTCTGCTAATGTTCTCATTAAATCTTGGACTATTTTAAGCTTATTGGTTGATGCTGTGATTGGAGAGTTAGTTTCTTCATTGGAGGATGAAGAGAAAATACCCAGTGGTTGTTTTTGGTCAGATGGGAGGTAATTTCTTATGAATTCTTCCTCCCCTTTCAAATGTTCATGTGCATGTGTGTTGAATGAAATACAAATCAGGAATGCTACACATTTCAATCGAGAACTTACATGAAATCCTACAGTGAATGAAAAAAATACTTTAAAATTATGGAAAAATATCTTGACCACCCTTCATTATCCATTATATAAATATTCAGAAAGCAAAATGTGTAAGGGTATATATCACCACAAAAAACCCTAGGTTATCAAACTAAGGGTGTGCCTAGACTACAGAGTTTTGTCGACAAAAGTGGACTTTTGTCGACAAAACTATACCTGCGTCTACACTCCGCTGAGTTCTGTCGACATAATGTCGACAGAACTCAGAAGTTTTGTTGACGGCTGTAAACCTCATTCTATGAGGAATAATGTCTTTTCTTGACAGAGTTCTGTTGACAGAAGGCGTTATTGCATCTGCGCTGTCCTTTGCATCTATACCATCATGTCAACAAAGCAGCTTGCTTTGTCAACAGAACTGGATGTAGTCTAGACATTCTTTGTTGACAGAAGCTTTGTCAACAGTATCTGTCGACACAACTTCTGTCGACAAAAGCCTGTAGTCTAGACGTACCCAAAGACTGGTTTAAATTCTGGCATTACCATTGGCAGGAATAAGGGGAACTGCTGTGGCTGTCAGCCTGAAGAAAAGTACACTCTGCTGTAACCATTGTGACCCAGCAGGTGCCTTTATGTATACAGATGGGATAGTTAGGACTTGGGCACTTCCCATTATGGGTGAAAAACATCACTGGAATGTGCTACCTGTTGCTACTCCGCTCCTAGTTCTGGAGGAATGATAATAGCAGCATTCTGCCTGGGTCCTTTCTGGGTAGCTGTTTAAGAACATTCTGGGTTCACTTTCTTAGCATGCAGAGGCAACAATGAATTAGTCCCTAATATAAGAATCAATCTATTAAAACCAAGTAAGTTCTCAATCATTATACCATGGGGAATAAAAGAGGGACATCCACATCAGTTCCTATGAGACCCTTTAACTCTTTACTGCTTTTTAAAATTAAGATATTCTCATTTAAATAAATCTGAATATAACTGGAGAATATAAGCAAGAAAAAAAAAACAATTTGAGACTTGTGAAATAGCACTGTGGACACTTCAACCATGTTTCCAAGACAAAAACGTTAGGACTGTTTTTCTGAACGTAGGTAAACAAATGGGTGACAAGCTCATGTCAGGTGAGCTGGGTCAGATCAGGCCATGCTTTTGTTGGTGTTTGAGTTTGTGTGTGTGTGTGTTCCTCTCCTCAAGGTATCTCAGCAGGTTTTATGCCCTTGTCCTTGGAGTCTTGTATTTTACTTTTTAATAAGCATTTACATTGTGTGTTAAATAACTTTTATAAGATGCCTCACATATTTTAAACAGAAAGGCAAAATATTGTTAAATAAAACAAACAAATAAACATCCACTTCTAAAGTTCAGACATCAACTAGTAGTCTTTTTAAATATATGTCGTGCATGGCTCAAGACTTGGCTGACTGGTAGAAAGTGGGTCTCTTCTTTTTAAAATTTCCTGGAAAAAAAAAGATGTGCTGAGGCAGTAAAACCTAAGGATTATCCTTTAAAAAATTCCAAATATCCCAGGGTCCTAATAATGAAATATCTGTTCATACGCTTGTGTGAATGATAGATATCAAAAACTTACTGTTTTACCATTTTATAATGAAAAATGCCTAAAAATATTTGTTTTAATACATTCATAGATGGAAAGATGCATTAATCCAACAGATGCTACAGATTTGTTTCTTGTAGATTAGTAAATTAAGCATGGGGATTCAACTAGGCTTGAGATTAACAAAATGTTTCTAGTCCGACACAGTGTTTTACAAAGCCTTGTCATCCTTTGGGGAAGGCTGAATCTGCCTTCCCTCCCACACTCTACAATCAATGCTAAAGCACATGCCTCATGCAGAGATTGCTCATGATATACCAAATAGAAGATCACCTGATCCCTTGCCCCTTTAGGGTAACCAACCAATAGAAGATGTGTTTGGGGAAAGCCTCTTCCCTCACAGATTTCCTCGTCCAGTATCAAAGCTTCATCAGCTGTGTGAGTCACACTATTAGTTTAACTTGAATATAGCAACCAAAGCAGACTTTACTGTTCTAAGTACTCTACCTAATTCAGTAATTACTAGGGCCTGACTGCTTTAGATTTTTATTGAGTGTCTCTTGTGCGCCTGATGTTAACATTGACTTCAGAATTAGGTCTTTATTCCCTGTATTTTCTGGGTGGAATTGGGGGATTGAAGGAGCAACTGATGACTTGACAGTGAGGCTTTGCTGGAGTTCAGAGAGAATCCAGCTATGGCTAGTACTTCATAACTCTTTCCTTGCCCTTCTTTTAAGGACCACAATATTGGAATTATTACTCAGTCTCCTTATTCTGTGCACAGATTGCAAGTTTTTTTCCCATCTGCTTTTAAATTGATCTGCAAGCACGGTTACTTAAAGAATAATTTATTTTTATTGTTTGTATATTACACATACAACCATTTCCAAGCTACTGTCAATAGTGTATACAGCAGAAATGCAGTTTGAATGCAAATTAATTGCACTAAATATTTCAAATCTGCTACTATAATCTTGTCTTTGCAGTAGCATGATTATTTTAAGGTGTTCCCTTTGGTCCATTTTAAAGCTGTCCTTCAAACTGTGAAATGTTAGTAGGGAGTATAGAACAATTTTATAATAATCTGCAATGGGAGAATTGAAAATCTACATTTTTCAATTTACATTTTGTTTAGAAACTGGGCAATGAATACAATGTTGGTAAATTCCTATCGCGTTTCTCTTACTGATCTAGCTCTTTCTTTTTCCTTCCTTTTGAAAATAGAGGGTGTCTATGGACCTGCCCTGACTCTTGGCCTGACAAAGTGTAACAGCGTCATGTGTGAATGCAATGAAGTACAGTTCTATCGTATTCTGCCTCATTTAAAAAAAAGAATAGTATTGTACAATTTGGGTGGAAACTGATTCTGTAGTATACCCACACGCTCTGATACTCAGGCAATGGCTGTGAGTATAAAAATAAGTATAGATTCTAATACATAATTGTCTAATCTCACCTAAATTCAGACACTCATTTTGAACATTGCCTATACAGTTCCTGAGTTTCAAATGTAAAAAGGATAATTTAATTATTTACAGTTATATTGTCTTATTCATACCACAGGGCCAGGAAGCTATGCAAAACTGGCATAATGAAATTCCTGTGCAATTGTATATAGCGGAATGACCAAGAGACAGGTTCTTTCACCTAAATGGATCCTGACAAGTGCCCTGGTTTCTGGAGTCATGCCCAGAGCTACAAAGGAACTTATTTGCCTCAGGCCCACCAACCACTAGCTCAGCTGTTGCCTATCCCTGTAGCCTCCTTCATTTCTGCTGTAAAAATCCCCTATGAAGTTCAGTTTCTGCCTCAGAGCAGGTGCCTATCTCACACCTAGGGAAGCAAATGCCTATTTAGCTGGGGATGTGGAAGGGCAACTGGTAGGTGTTCTCTGAGAACAACTATCTCCATACAAAAGAGCAGTGAGGGAAGTGAGATGGCAGCTGCCCCATTTATAACTTTAAGCCCAGTGAATAAAGAGCTAATTCAGGATATGGGAGACAGCAATTCAATCCCCCTCCCCTCACCTTATGAGGAAAAAAGATTTGAATAAGGGTCATCCACTCTCAGGCGAGTGCCCTAATGGCCTCTGGGCAGCGGGGCCAACAGCTTTACCAGCCCCCTGGGCAAGGTGTGGGGCCCTGCTTTGCACCTCTCAGCACCACTCCTTCCCACCGCCACAGGCATCCCTTAGTGCTTCCCAGAGTGCACCATATGGTGCTCCAGAGATGATTTAAAGAGCCCGAGGCTCTGGTTGCTGCTGCTGTCATAGTAATGGTGATGGTGGAGGAGCTCCAGGGCCTTCTGTATTGCTGGGCCCTGGGGCAGTTGCACTCTTTGCTCCCCCATCAGTGGTCCTGTCTATGCGGTACACTGATGTCAGTTTCTAATTCTCTCCCATTGAAGCTTTTCTTTTTCATATTAAATAATAGGCATTCAGCCAGAATGAGCACGAGCACAAATCCATCTTCCAGTGGCTCGCGTGCTCACCTAAAAAGTCAGAAATACCTGTTCAATGTCTAGCTCTAGAGAATGTGGAGAAAGCAAGGGGCTGAGTGGTTGTTATCAGGTGGTTATGAAAAGTACAGTGAAATTTCCTAATTGAAAGACAGAAAGAGGTACAATAGCACTTATTATCTTAAAGCTGCTCAGTTTAAAATACATAGTTGTGATTTAGGTTTAAATTAAGCAATCAGGGACCAACATCTTATAAATGTATCCATATAAGGAGCAGAAAATCCTCTAAGCTACTTTCAGAAGCTCTCTCTGTCCCAACTCTGGTTGTACAAATTAAAAAAGTCCTTTAGGCAAAAAGGATAGAGATTCATAACAGGACATGAATTATTTGCCACAGCATATGGCATGGTACCTGTATTGTATATACTGCAACTTGTATTATTTATTTATCATTTCAAAGCATTTTGGGGGTAGAGGTGGTATGATAAATTCTATGACAACCAACCTGTGTTTGCAGCTTAAACAGTTTTGACTCATGAATTGGAGGACTCACAAAAACACATCATCAGTATTTCATGTGTGTATGAGTCACACTTCTACATAGACACCCACATAGACACAGTTGTATTTATGATCACAGACACATATCACATGCATAAACATGCACACATGCAGGATGCTTTCACATGCATAAACATGCACACATGCAGGATGCAAACTTATTCATAAGGCTTGGATTGCAGTTGTAATGTTTTCACTGATAACTTAACAAACATAATCCTGTCATTTATTTATGACTTAAGCAAGCCCAAGGATTTATGCTGTGGAATAATGTATTGGAAGATAAAATTAAATGTGGCTTTCCCAGTAGACTAGTTCAGTTTGAATGGAAGTAAATGTGCCCGCTCACTGATCTGAAGAAGTATACCTTCATTTTCCTACAGATGTTCAAGTAAAGAGAGCACTAGTCTAATTATAGGATTTTTTAAAATTGTCTTCATGCATGGGAGAAAATCACCATTACAGCTTTGAGAATTGCAGTACCTGAAGTATTAAGAAAATTAAACAAACATCTTATAGGTAATGTAACAGTGTTAGGTTTGCTTAAAACAGCAATGTGTTAACTCACGTCTTAGGACCACACACATTTGCAGCCCTTGCCGTGTCTGGAATATAAAACATTCTCCAGAGAGAAGGTGGGGCTATTTCCTCACCTCCCATACACACTCACCAGCAAATAATAGTTTTGTACACATAATACAACACCATTTTATTCCAATGAGGAAACAGGTAGCTATGGTGAATCAGCTGCACTGGAACAGCAGCTTTGCATCTCTAAGGTATGTCCCTACTACTTACTCCCAGGATGAGGGGAGGAGGAGGAAAACACACACTCCATCTCATTCCAGAAGTGGGGCTATTTGGAGTGGCACTCAAAGATGCAACTAGGCATCAAAGCATCTAACCTTCTACGCACTTTTGAAAATTCTGCTAGGTGCCTAAATACTCTTGGAAATTTGTCCTTTAGTCTGTGTTTGCTGTGTTTGCCCCATCTGTGCAATGGGGACAACAGCATTGCTCTGTCTTATCGAGAGGCTGTGAAGCAGCTAGGTTAGATCTCAGTGTGGTGCTCAGACACTATGGTAAGTACCACAGGTAGAGTGGGAACTTCGCTTACCACTCCTATACCATCCCCTGGTTTTGACCATTATTTTCTTCTATACTCCCATATCTCCCCCTTTTCTGAATGTAACCTTGGCTCAGAGGATTTTGCTATATTTTTTCTGATTCTCTTGCGTTCTCTCCCCTCCCCCCATTCTTGTTTTACAGGCTAGATTTCCAAATCTATAATTTAATCAACCAGTCCTTTCTTATCTTAATCACCTCACTTCTGTTTGCAAACAAAATTATAACTCCCTGCCCCATGGTCACCTTTCCTCCGGGGAACTTACATTTCACTAATGCTGTCCTGTGTTGTAGATAACAGCTCAATTGAGGATCACACCTTCTGTACAACATTCAGGGGGAAGGCTCCCTCCCCTCATATTTCCCCCTCATGGCACTCTTGTGCATTAGGCACACTCAAGCTAAAGGTCCTGAGTTTGATTCTCAGAGAAAGCATAGGACCTTGATGATGGTCATTATTACAGTGAGGATAAGATGTGTCTAATTATGATATCACCTTTGTTTATTAACAGTATTTATGATTGTAAACTTCAGTGTGAGTTAGAACATTGATTCTCTAGCAGAAGGAGCCATCAACATTGGATAGCTCTGCACTGTCAAAACAATGGCATTGAGGCAGGAAGAGTCATTGACTTTTAATGACTCTCTGACAACAATCCCATACAGAGTTGCAGCATGGAAGATCCCTGTGGAATCACAGGAACAAATTGTCACATACTATTTTAAAATAGCATGTTCTTTAAGTAAAAGGTGCTATTTCATCATCAGGTCCAGAAGACCCAACAAGAGGTATGTAGGCAGGAAGTGCCTGGTCTCCCGTAAGAATGTGGATTAAAACTAGAGACCCACAAAAATAGAGTGAGACAAGACCAAAGAGGATTGCATTCAGCTGCCTGTTTTTTATCTCAACCTGTAATTCTCTTGTCCTCTCTACAAGTACAGTGTATGTATTCAAGATGTTCCTTTGCAAAGCCTATTGTTCTTACTTTAATTGTAACATGGTCCACAATGACTCAAACTATAATCCAGGGTGCTCACAGCAGTAGGTTCTGGTGAGAAAGTTCATAAACAACTTGGGAGGCTGAGGAATCGTGGGTTGTCTTGTAGAGAGGACAAGTTGGCTAAACTGAGCAGTCTCTCCTTCAAGAGGGGTATGACACTTAGGGTGTGCATCTACAGAGTGTGCTTGAGTGAGCCAGAAGCACTGCTGAGTCACTACCCAGCCCCAGGTAACTTAGCAGCCGGTGGGATCCAAAAGTGAGCCCACAATAATAGTCTGATTACCTTGGGAGGGTGGGGGTGCAATACTCAATCAGGGCTGTAACAGCCACCGTATAAGAATACTACATTGTTTCATCTTAAAGGACAAATATTGTTCTCTTGATATCATTTGAAGAAGTTTTCCTACTGATTTGAATGGAATCTAGATTCTGCTCTGTCAGTCTGATATTTAAAGCATTGGTGTACAGACACAACTTACTGTTATGGAAGTACAATACATAATTTTCATTATGTTCATGGAAAATTGCATGAGTACAAAGTGACTTTCAGGCACTGTGTATGTAACTGACAAGGAAAGGTCAAGTGCCACTGGTAGAAGAAGGGCAAATATCACATAGGCAGAAAAGTTCCCAGAGGACTGGCTGCTTCTCTGCTAATAATTAAGTGTATTCTTAATTCTAATTTTCTGTATAATACTTTTGAATAGGAAACAGTCTGTTGAGATGCATCATAACCACTGTGTTCTGTGTTGCTAGGTACTGTATTTAGACGGCAGGTTAAGGATGGCAAAATGCTAGTGTGGCTCATCAGCCAATAGAGGTGGGCATATGTCATATAGAGATAGTTATTTGTGGAAGAAGAGTCAGGAGAAAAAAATATAAGTGTCTTGTTGATGTGTCTTTTTGCCCTCCTTCCTGTGACAAACAGATCACACATTTAGTGGTATAGACTTTGAACAAGCGTGACTTAGTATTATGTGCATATGTTTTGCTTAAGATATGAGGGAAATGTTCTACTGAAACTGTTTGGCCTTTACATGGTGGAAGTCCTGCCTGAGACAGAAAAGAAATGGAAAAAAGTGAGCTTGCAGTGATTTTATACAGCCATCAGCAAGCTTTCCCCTAATTGAAGAAAAACAGTTTTAATGAAGTAAATTCTGAAATGTACGAGTCTGTTTGTTATAAGTGGTCAACAGCTTTGCTGCTTTGTATATGCTATTTGTCATAGGAATATACAATGGCCATGACCTACCTGACATAAATCTGGTTTAATAAGATGTTACATTTGCTTTCAGCTAAGAAAGCCACTATTTGAGCTAAGAATAGGTTTCTTCAGCTGAATAAGGATGGGGACTGGAACAAATTGAATTAGTTCTAAAAGGAACTTTCTTTTCCTTGTTGAATGCTCACAATCCAAATGAAGAATTTGACTCCTGGAATTCAAAGCTTGTGAATGGCTTTGGCTTTATTTTTAGATAAAGGGATGTGTGATTTTCTCTGTGGCTTGACCTTGACAATTCCCCAAACTTTTTCTTCATGCCTATTTGGCAATTCTTTGAATTCCCACTGATTTTGCTTTCCTGAGTCCAATGTTACCAGCTTCTTAAAAAACAACAAAGAATGAATAGCAGAAGCCTTAAAAAAGAGAGAATGTTTCATTATGTGATCCTCCATCCCACATGCAAAATCTATGAAACTTGGGAAATCTATAAAATTGCCATGCACAAACTTCTTTCTTTGATGGCCAAATATTTCTATTGACAGATGCATTCTTTCTTACTTGCCTGTTTACTTTACCGTTGTCAGGGTAAGTTAATCAACACACTGCAAATTTTAGTTGCACTTTAAGCTGTTTCTTTTGCCAAGCTGACTGAAGTAGGGATGGTAGACTATGAAGATGGCTTAGGTGAAAAATATTTATAAGTAATAGTGAATCTAATTTCCCATGAATTTTAACTAAGAGTGACATCTAGTTCAGATAGCTGGCTGCAGAAGCAGAAGTGTTGGGTGGCACTCCAGAAATTAATCAAGTTCAAGAACTCTTTGCCACATGATGTAATTGAGACCAGCAGTTTAACAGTACTAAACATTTATATGAATTATGAAAGCATCCACATGTACCCTGGATAAAAATACCCAAGCCCCATAAAAGCTCCAGCATTTGGAATGAATATAAACCTACATGATTCAGGGCACAACCCACCTTTTAATGATTGCCATTAGGAAGAAACTTGCCTATGAACCTTTTATTCTATAGTTCATACTGCAGGGTTTCTCGCTCCTAGAAAGAGGTTGATACTGGCCAACAGCTACTGGCAGAGACAGGATATTGGATTCCAGGGACCCCACATGCAACCTATGTTCCCAGTGTATTTATATTTTATGCCATTAGCCAAAGATGACCCTATTAGGATAGCTGTCATTCTATCCTAAGTGCTCACTGAAGTTCTCCAAGGTGAAGATGGAGACTACAGGATAACACATACCTTAAAAGAGAAAAGCATTGTATATCTCACTTTGGTTTACATCCATGCCTGGTTTTTTGGTCATTAGAAATGATGGATTCTGGCAGTTTTTCATTATCTAATTTGTATACCTTTGTGCTTTAAGATGATTATTTTCCTGTAGGTTTAATTTTATTGGATTATTATTTGATTATTAATGTCAAGTAGAATTGATAATTAATTGCCCAGCCACCACAATACTCTTTATCTTCAAAATGTGAAAGGTGTAATGTGTTATTCTTGAAAATCTCTTCTTACAAAATACAGAATCATGAGGCTTTATCACAAATACATAGTTTTCAGGAGAAGACCAGGATGTGCGGTGTCAATCCTTAGGAACAGAAAAATGCTGCCTTGTTGAGAATATATTGTACATCCAAAGCAAAGTGCAGAAATTAAGTTGAAGTGATCTTGTGTGACTCATTACCATGTTATCATACTAATAAGAGACTTGATCCTCTTTCTTCCTGTTTCACTTTATAATTACTGGACTATTTGCTAACATCAGAATTTAAATACAGTAGTTCAAATTTCTCTTACACATAGCTCTGATACAAGATCATCTTTTAGCTAAAGCACCCCATTGTAATGATCTGTTCATTTAAGCAAACTCTTTCTTTTTCTTTTCCCTAATGATACTTTTTGAGGTCTCTAAGAAAATTACCCCAGAATATGTATCATGGTACAATTTCTAGTGGAGCAGTTTATCCTGCCATCATTTTCATGGTTGTGCACATCTGGCTTTTTGAGGCTAAGCTGTGACTAGTGCAGGGACAAGGTGCACACCAATGGTAGTGATGGAAAAAGTCCAAGGAACATACTCCCACAAAGGGATAGTCTCTGCATTACAAGAGCACAGGGAATATTCTCCACTTCCTTTATATGAATTTTCTGTCCTTGAATGCACAATTATTATTTATCTGTTTCTCATCTGCTTACATCTAAGAGACCTCTTTATAAATAATATAAAATAAATAAAACAAAACAAAACATGGCAGCAAGCACAACAATTCACTGCTTACCAAACACGCTTTTACAAGTTGCCGAGAGAAAAGAAATCCAATGTAATCGCTGAACAAGAGATTACTCAGCTAAATAAGCTTTGGTAAGGTATAAACCCTGGTCAAAGGTGCATTATTTGGCAGTGATGAAGACTTCTGCTTGTTGGAATTCCCTATGTGATCCAAGCAGTAACAGATCAGCGACGGAACAACACCAAAATTACATGGCTCTGTTGTTCACACAAATAAATATGTTGCTGTTGATAGAAGGCTTACAGAAATATTGGTCCAATAGCTTCAAGCAGAATATGTGTTTTAAAAATAAATTGCGTCTTTCTTTTTTTCGGCACAGAAAGTCTCTCTCCCCGAGACCGCCTTGCTCATATAGTTCCAATGCAGTGGAGCATGGCAACATGAGATGCTTATTCCTGAATTTAAATGGAGTGTAACAGTAGTGATCCTCTGCAAGAAAAGGAAAAGATCGTAGTTCGTCTCAGGTCCCCTCAATGTTATCAGTTGGTGAAATAAGAGGATTTGCCAATTCCATGGTCAGCTTCAATACAGATCTTCCCCGATGCAACCGCCGCAGCCATCTGACTAAATCACAGTACTGCATATACATATACACAACTTTCTCACAAAATGAGGCTAACTCCTCCCAAATCCAGCCCTAGGCACACTCTAAATTCCCATTTTACTCACATTAACTGTGAAGAACTGTGTTATATCCCTAAGACTTTCCTGGTCCTTTAAAAAAATCAACTCCAGGCTAATAAACTACTCATTTTCAAGCCTGTCACACAGTTCGCAGATCAAAGAATCAAGGTGTCACCAGTCTTCTTTAGTATAGACATCACTAATTCTTTACTGCCTAGTTTTGCTTGCATTGCAGTTCCATATTTTTCTGTCTTGAGGGTACTGTGCCTATTCAAGTGCTTTATTTTCATTTTAATTGCATCTCTGCCTCTGGTCTGTTAGTTGAAAAAATAACACAGAAAATAAAAACACTGTTTCACTAGCTTCTCTCCCAGCCTGCTCGCCTCCTTTTGAATAGAGTCAGCAAGGTAGAAGAGATCTGAGTTTTGAGGCTTTCATGCAAAATTTATGAGTTCTAGAGAGCTTTATTCTCTTTCATTATATTCCCTGATATTCAGCACTTCTGCACAGATTCTAATGACAAAATAAGGAGATAAAAACCAGATGCTTATCTCCCAGTGACATGGCCAAACACTCATTTCATTTGATCTAATATGTTATTTTAGTTTGTTTTTCATTACTTAGCCAAAAGGAAAGCACCATGAGGAAGTTCTTGCACAACTCTATCTTCCTACCACATAGTGTCTGTGCCAGCAATTTACAAATAATGGGTTACAGCTGTGAACTCTAGCTCCTGAGTTGTTTTGGTGTGTCAGTAATTACAACAGTTTCATTAACATTTAAAGGGAGTAGTCTGCTCGATATCAATAAGAAACTATTTATACCGTGTGGATCCATAATACATTTGCATTTGACATTTGATAATCTCTACACATAAGCTCTGAGTCATGGAAATGAGGTCACACATAATGCCAGAATTAACTCAGGCATAGCCTCTGCATAAATGTAGTCAGCTTTAGACTGGACGTGTGGAGGACATGTGCTGGTGAAAAGAGAGGCAATGTTTTGGCAGCTTTCATTTCTTTGCAGATAAGCTGCCAGTATTGTCTTTGCTGTGAAATCCAGAGAACCAATTGATTTGAGGGTAAATGACTCGTCCTTTGGGACTGGGAGAAACCTGACTTGGTGTGATTTCACCAGGGCCTGATGAAATACATCCTAGAATATTCAAGGAGCTGATGGAGGAGGTATCTGAGCCATTACCTATCGTCTTTGAAAAGTCATGGAAGTCGAGAGATTTCAGAAGACAGGAAAAGGGCAAATATGCTGCCCATCTATAAAAAAGGAAGTAAGAACAACCCAGCAAACTACAGACCAATTGGCTTAACTTCTGTTTCAGGAAAAATAATGGAGCAAATAATGAAGGAATTCATCTGAAAGATAATAAGGTGATAGGAAACAGCCAGCATGGATTCGTAAAGAACAAATGGCTGGATAACCATTCTCAGAGAGTAGTTCTTAATGGTTCTTAGTCATGCTGGAAGGGCATAACAAGTGGGGTTTTGCAGTGGTCAGTTTTGGCACTTGTTCTGTTCAATATCTTCATTAATGATTTAGATATTGGCATAGAGAGTACGTTTATTAAGTTTGCAGATGATGCCAAGCTGGGAGGGGTTGCAATTGCTTTGGAGGATAGGATCATAATTCAAAATGACCTGAACAAACTGGAGAAATAGTCTTAGGTAAATAGGGTGAAGTGTAATAAGGACAAATGCAAAGTACTCCACTTAGGAAGGAACAATCAGTTTCACACATCTAGAGTGGGAAGTGACTGTCTAGGAAGGAGTACTGCAGAAAATGATTTAGGGATCATAGTGGATCACAAGCTAAATAAAAGTCAAGACTATGACACCATTGCAAAAAAAACCCCAATCTTTATTCTGGGATGCATTAACATAACATGTTGTGAACATAACATGAGAAGTAAGTCTTCTGCTCTATTCTGCACTGATTAGGCCTCAGTTGGAGTACTGTGTCCAGTTCTGGGCACCACATTTCAAGAAAGTTGTGGAGAAATTGAAGAAGGTCCAGAGAAGAGCAACAAAAATAATCAAAGGTCTAGAAAACATGATCTATGAGAGAAGACTGAAAGAATTGGGTTTGTTTAATTTATAAAAAAGAAGACTAAGAGGGGACATGATAGCTGTTTTCAAATATCTAAAAGGGTGCTAAAAGGAGGAAAGAGAAAAATTGTTCTCTTGACCTCTGATGATAGAACAAGAAGCAATGGACTTAATTTGCAGCAAGGGACGCTTAGGTTGGACCTTAGGAAAATCTTCCTAACTGTCAGGGTGGTTAAACACTGGGATAAATTGCCTAGGGAGGTTGTGGAATCTCCATCACTGGAGATATTTAAGAGCAGGTTGGATAGACACATCTCAGGGATGATCTAGATGGTGCTTGGTCCTGCCATGAGTGGACTTGATGACCTCTCAAGGTCCCTTCCAGTTCTAGTATTCTATAATGCTATGATTCTGGTTTATGTCACTATTATCACTAAGTCCAGTTTGTCTGACTTTAGGGAGCAAGACAGACTGGAGAACCTAAGGGGACTGTCAGTGACTCTGTGGTAAGACTGATATAGAGATCCAGGAGTTCACATCTGTTACTGTTTTGATGAACTTTAATTATACAACACACCACCAGGATGGGGTTTCTGCCCTTTTTTCTGACCTAAAATTGGCACTCTCAGAAGGGGAGACTAGAATTGGTTAGGTAAGGAGACTGGGAGAGGGATAAGAAGCCTGAGGAGTGGAGACAGAGACTGAGTAAGAAAGAACAGGACTGGGGCAAGCAGTCCAGGATGGAGAAGAGATAGGACTGGACAGTTTGGAGAGGATGGAGCAGAAAAGGGCAAGCTTGAGGAGGATTTGGAAATAAAAAATGCAAGCTGTGCTTACTGGAGATCACTTTGCTCCAGAGAGTGGAATGGAACCCAAGATTCCAGAGTCTCGCCATGTGCACAAAGGGGGAAAAGGTTGCACAGGCACATCTATTTGACGTGTTTGTTTTGTTATCTATAAGAAGCATTGGTCTTTAGTTTCTGAGACACCATTTCTTTTCCAATTTGTGTTATCATTCTTTGAGATGAGACTTTGTTCCAAATAGTATTAATCCTCCCTCAGCTTTGTGACTGACTTTCCTGGCACTGTGTGTTTGTGTTCTCCTGAAGCAAAGATACTTTGGAGACCATATCACTCTTTGTGTTTGCTTCAGCTTCCTCTCTGCACAGAACCTGATCAGAAAAATAACCTGGGAAGAGATAAATGAATTTCTTCATCCCAAAATTAAATATTATTTCTATCATGATCCTAGCAAGAGACTTGGGGAGAACATGCTGTAATGACTGAAGTTGGGAAAAGGCCACCATCATCTGCAAAACATAAGAACTGTGTTATGAAGATTAGGTGATGACATAGAGAATACTCTTATAAAGTTTGTGGATGATGCCAAGCTGGAAGGGGCTGCAAACTTAGGAGGGTAGGATCATAATTCAAAGTGATCTGGACAAAATGGAGAAACAATCTGAGGTAAATAGGATGAAATTCAAGAAGGACAAATGCATAATGTACTACTTAGGAAGGAACAATCAGTTTTACACATAGAAAATGAGAAGTGACTGTATAGGAAGAATTACTGCAGAAAGGGATTTAGGGGTCATAGTGGTCCACAAGCTAAATATGTCTCAACCTTGTGACACTGTTGCAAAAAAAAATCAAATATCGTTGTGGGATGTATTAGCAGGAGTGTTGTACACAAGATGTGAGCAGCAGTTCTTCCACTTTACTCTGCACTCTTTAGTCCTTGACTAGAGTATTGTGATGAGATCTGGGCACCACCTTTCAGGAAAGATGTGAAGAAATTGGAGAAAGTCCAGAGAAGAGCAACAAAAATGATTAATTGTCTAGAAGCCTGACCTATGAGGAAAGACTGAAAGAACTGGGTTTCTTAAGTCAGAAAAAGAAAAGATTGAGGGTATGTCGAGATTGCAGGCTTCTTTCAGAAGAACCTTTTTTTTGGAAGAGATCTTCAGAAAAAACTTCTTCCAAAAGAGAGCATCGACACACAAAAGCACATCGAAAAAGTGATCTGCTTTATCAGAAGATAGCATCCAGTCAGTGTGGATGCTATCTCACATTTAAGATGTGATTACTATGGACAGAGTGGCCACCAGGGCACCTGTGCTTTTTCCTCTTTCCTCTTCTTTCAAAAGAATTCCCTCTTCCCCGTCCATACGCTTTTTTCCGAAAGAGCTCTTATTTTCCTTTGGGGAGGCTGTCCCTACAGTCCTGCTTGAAAGAGAGAAACAAAATTAGGCTCGGAGATTGCTAGACAGTTGAAATACTTTTGGAGCAATCTCTTTGTCCTTAGAGGGGATGACACTGTCTGTTTCCTATCCCACACACAGACTTCTCAAAGAAGGTACGAGTCTATGCTGAAACTATGGGCTTCCTGGAAGCTCAGCTCCTGTCTATTGCATGACATCCATGTGGGCCAGATTCTCTGTGTGGTCTCAGCCTCGCATATAAGCAGGGATCCCTGGAAAAGTGGAGACAGTTACAGAGAGAGAAGGATGAGGGAGACAGACTCAGAAGCTCCTTATGGCAATCCCTGGCATTGGTAGCAGCTTCACTGTGCCTGGTCCCTCCAGCAGGGCCATTTGTAGGTGAGCTCAGAGACAGGGTAACTCCCCCGCCCCCCATCGTTCTTGTCTTAACTTGTTTGAAACAGAGCACCTGAGCCCTGGTCTACACCAGGGAGTTATTTCAAAATAACACCCCTTATTTTGAAATAATAAGTAGAGCTTCCACACTACCAAGCCCATTATTCTGAAATAAGGGGCTGGTTATTTTGAAATCTGTACTCATGCTTTCCTGGGGGAATAAGATTATTTTGAAATAGTTATTTTGGGAGTTATTATTTAGAAATAAGTTATTTCAAAATAATTTCCTAGTGTAGACATGCCCTAAAGTGCTACAGAACTACTCATTTCAGTAAATGAGTTTGTTAAATTCATATTTGGATTATGAGCTTCTGACCTCTTAACATTATAACCCCAAATAAGCCTTAAAAACGTAAAATGAAAGCCTTGCAAGAGCTTTTAGAACATTGTGGGGTGACATAGATGCCATGACTAGGGCCAGGCGAATAATTCATAATGAATAATTTATTCAAATGAATTTTGGATTTTTTGGGGCTGATAAGAGATCATGATTTTTTCATATTCACTCATTCAGCATTGTAATTCTACTGCCAGAGGAAGCCAGCAGCAGCCAGGGCCTCGTTCAATATCTAGGGGTTCCTTTCTATCCATCCAACACAGAACCTGCTCAAAAGCCCTTCTCCTGTAACCTGGGTAATTCACATACACACCTCAGCACCTCTGGGAGGCAATGCTTCCTCATTTGCAAGCACAGAATCTGAGTGTAGAAAAGAAACTAAAAGGAAAGGAAGTAATGTGGCATTAATTTGGGAAGACACCAAAATAGGGTTAATAAAAATAAACCATGAATAACAGTCCCACTCCAAGTAGGTTGGGCAATCTCCTTTTGTTCTGAAGTTCTTATGTACAGCAATCTAAATGTCCCCTTCACATGCCCATTCCTTCTTTACACCCCACTCACAGTTGCTGCTTTGGGTCAGTGCAGATCCAGATTTTAGAGGTACATCCATAGAATTCACATCCCATCCTAGGTGGAGGGTAGAGGTAAAGAGGCATCTTACTCACTCTGCTGTCACTTGCCATCTTCTACTTTACTGCTTTCTGCCACTACTTGCTAGCTGCTTGTTGCACTGCTCCACCACCACCCTGCTACCTACTTGTTGCTACTCTCCACCACTGCCCTACCGACTGCTTCTCGCACTACTGCCACTCTGCTGGCCTCTCATCACATATCTCCTCCGCCACCCTGCCTGCCTCTCATTGCATCTCTCCACTGCCTTCCTGATGGCTGTAAGTCACCCTCCACTTCTGTCCATCAGTCTCAAGTGGTTTCAACTCCCATTGATTTCAAGCAGGCTAGACGAAACACAACTCCAATACAATTAACAATAATAAAAGAGGCACCTAATGATGCCTGTTTTGACCTGTTTTTTGAAGGCGGGGGGTCAGGTCAAACCAGTCCAAACTATGAAACTCCTGACAAGAATAACCTTCCCTTACCCCCTCTACTCTCATAGAGCACTGAAAGTTGAGCCCCTGCTTAGCAAGGGTCTTTCTGTTACCTGTGTTAACTTTCCTTTGGAACAATTTAGCACAGTTCTACTTTTCTGCATTCCCACAAAATTACAAACATTGGTGACCATATTTTAGCTCTCCCAGCATTTAATACAAATATAGCTGGTGTTGGGTCACCAATTTAGCTGATTACAATGAGCAAAATACCACTCTATCTGTTGAATATCTAACAAATCTAGCAAATCGGGAGCAAACTGTATTTACATAGACACCCCTAGAGTCTCTCTCCCCATCTTCCAGCTAGCTGTAAGGAAAGCATTCCCACTTACAGCATTTTTCACTGAATACTTTTTGCAGATAATACTTATGCTGAAATATGCCTGTAAGTTCATTACATTTAAAATTCAAGTAATTTTTAACGGACAAATAGGTTGCACAGTAGGTCTGGTCCCTGATAAATGAATGTGACTTTTAGAATCATGGACCAGAGCCTCAGCTGTGTAAACTGACACAGCTTTGGAAGGCAATGGAGTGATAACGATTTACACCGGCTGAGGGCATGGCGTGGTGTCTAGTGTGTATGTTCACATTTATACATTTCAGATTTGCTCTTCGTAAATAGTTGACAGTCACCAAACATGTCAGTTTCCATGAACATTCAGACAAATGAATGTACTCCCTAGAGTATCACAGACATTGAACAGAAGAGTGTTGTGGGCCCGGTTAAAGCAAACTTGTTTTACATTTTAAATACATTCCCAGCACTATTTGGCAGTACTTGTCTAGATGAGGCAATTATTTAGTATAGTTATGTTATTTTGTAAAAATTCAGCTTCTGTATAATGATGTTATTGTAATAAACAGAAATCATGTAAGATTTCTAGTAAAAACTAGGGGCAAGGGTACCTGACCAAATTTGGGGCAGGTCAGGGACAAGCATTTATATCTTTGCTTAGTATCTGTGATTGCCTCATGGTAAGAGTATTTCACTATCAACAAATCTAACATGTCCTGTTCAAGCTAAAATGTATAGATATGACAATTGGAATAAGGAAGGCAGGAATAAGGCTGTCTACCAGAGCAGGATGATGACCTTTTCTCTTTCTTAACTGACTAAAATTTATGCTTCAGCACAGGCTGGGACCTATAGACTTGCCGGGCCCTATAAACTTGTTTATGCTCCTGGAAGAGGTGAGGCAGAAGGGGCTATACTGGGGGCAGCCTTCCCTCAGTGCTGCCCACAGTGTGCAGTGCTATCCTTCTCCTCCAGCCACCCCTCAGAGCCACCTGGAGCATGCTATGTGGTGTTTCAGGAGTGATTTAAAGGGCCCAGGGCTCCAGCCACCACTGCAGTAGCGACAGCGGCTAGGAGCCTTTGGCCCTTTTAAATTGCTGGGTCCCGGTGCAACTGCCTTCTGTGTGCCACCATAGGCAGGCCTGCTTCAGCACTACTGGCTCCTTGATGTTACCAATCTAAGGAATACTTCTGGTTCTTGAATTTTCTGATATGTTTTCTCTTTTATCTCATTGCCTTTGTGGAGATGAGTTGTCAATCACACAGAGTCTTTTTACAATGATGTGAGAAAAGACCTGTGTTTGTCTTGTCATACAAGGGCAATTGAGCTCCAATCTCCTTCCAAGTCATTTGAGTTGAGTCTCTAAAATACTTTGCTAAAAATGGGTAGCATGGACGTTAAAGTGCAGCATCAGTCTAGAGACAAAACATTCCTTATTTTCATGCATTAATCAGACTGCAAGGTCTAGTCCTTAGTTCACATCTATTGGAAAATGGAGTTGCACAAACTGCATGCTTCACTGTAGTGTCACAAGGTATGACTACACCAGCAGTGTTATTTCAGAATTACCTAATAACATAGCCCATGTCTACACTAAAAGCAATTATTTCAACATAATGTCAAAATAATGTCAAGCTGGGGGACTTCTTACTCCAACTCCAACCCTCATTTTACAAGAAGTAAGGGTATGTCTACACTACCGCCCTAGTTCGAACTAGGGTGGTTAATGTAGGCATTCGAAGTTGCAAATGAAGTCCGGGATTTAAATATCCCGGGCTTCATTTACATCTTGCCGGGCGGGCGCCATTTTTAAATGCCCTTAGTTCGAACTCCGTGCCCGCGGCTACACGCGGCATGGAGTAGGTAGTTCGAATTAGGATCTCTAATTCAAACTACCGTTACTCCTCGTGGAACGAGGTGTACTGGTAGTTTCAATTAGAGATCCTAATTCGAACTACCTACTCCATGCCGCGTGTAGCCGCGGGCACGGAGTTCGAACTAAGGGCATTTAAAAATGGTGCCCGCCCGGCAAGATGCAAATGAAGCCCGGGATATTTAAATCCCGGGCTTCATTAGCAACTTCGAATGCCTACATTAACCACCCTAGTTCGAACTAGGGCGGTAGTGTAGACATACCCTAAGGGAAGTTGGAGGAAGAATGCTCTTTCTCGGACTGCTGTGTAGGCAGCGTCAAAAGCCGGATTAAGCTATTTCAACTTAAACTATGCAATTGATGTAGCTCAAGTTGCATACCTTATTTCGGCTTCAGCCCTGCTGTGCAGACATATCCATACAGATTGCCTTAACTTATTCCTCACATGAATACAATACTTGTCTTTGTATACAGGAAAATACTGTAGATAGGTCTGCCATATTCCACTCCACTAATTTAAATAACATGCCACATATGTTCATAATGTTTATGAGCTGCACCACATCTTTTGGAGACTTACAGGCCAGTTTTCCTTTGGGGAAGGAATTGTTGACAGAATCGGGTATTTTCTTAGTATAATTTGTTTATTTACAAAATGTACCCAAGTCCCATTTACTGAAACAGAGGTGGTAGAAAACTTACAAGCAGTTGTCTCTTACAGAAATGTCAAACCAGTAATCTTTGTCCTGTCCCAATATAAAGTTATCTTCCCTCAATCTCCCTCCAGGGACTCACATTAACTCCTTTCCAAAACGGAGAGCTTAACATACTGACCCCACTCCCTGCCCCTCTGTGTGCAGCTGGGAAACCCCTTTTAATCCCACAACTCCCCGTTGAGTGCATGTATTTTTCAAGGAGTGAGCTCCATCCATTAACTCTTTGTGCAATTGCTTTGCAATGCAAACAGATCATCATTAAAGTCTCCCGCATGACTCAAAGAGTAGTGACAGGGACAAGATGGTGAGGTAATGTGTTTTATTGGACCAGCTTCTGCTGGTGAGAGAGACAAGTTTTCAAGATTTTGCAGAGCTCTTCCGTGTAAGCCTATACATTTGCCTCCCAGGAACTGATCCAATAAAAGATGTTACATCACCCACCTTCAGTGTCCTGGGACCTGTATGACTACAACAACGCTGTATAGAGGAATCTTAAGGAATCTCTGGGTGCTGTGATTGAATCAGTAAAATAAATATTGTGATAAATTCAGCAACTACAGGTCCTGGTTGAAAGCCCAATGAAGTCAATGCAAATTTCTTAATTGACTTCCATGAGTTTTGGATTGGGTCCAGCATTGTTGGCAATACAGCAGGATTTTTCTTCCCCTAACAGAAATTAATGAGCATAAACTTACTTAAGAGAGGAAGGATGGCCTTTGGTGTGATTAAGATGCAGGAGGGCTGCAGTCAGTAGATGAGCGCTGTTCCTGCCTAGGCACAGAGAAGTATGGAATTCTGAAACGCCAGCACAGATCCTTAACTTTTCCTTTCCTGGGATTGGTGAAATTAAGCTAGAACAAATTTGTTTTATTATCATGTCGATTTTGTCTCTCTTTTCTCTTTAAAACAAATATGTCAACAATAAATAAATACAAGAATAAAAGGAAAATAAAAAGGAAATGCATCGAAAGTCACTGTAAACAGAATTATAGCCTAGACTGCATCTTTGAGTCTGCTTATTCAAAAAAGATTTTTGTTTAAGTCGCAATGGACAGATAGTACTCTAACCAGAATCACTTAATTTTTCATTTTTCCTCTACAAAAGTATGTTGTTATACTCAACACTGGGTCACAAGCCATAAAAGCTTTTTTCCATGAATCAAACATTTTGGCTATTCATCTTTTAAATTTCTCTGTATTAGGCTTTTGAGTTCCTGCTTAGTCAAGGGCATTTCTATGTCAATCTTTCAATTTCTAATAGTTATTTTTAGTGGCTTTGTCCTCATTTCATTCCCTGTCATCCTGATATGCTCTGGGATCCAATATTGCTAGACATATTGCTAGACAGATGCGTATTGCTAGACAGATGCAGACTTTCATTTTTCCCCACGTAGCCCTGAGGCACCACATTTGCTCTGTCTCTTCTAGCCCCTGCTTTGCCTTTCCAGGTGTCCCACATGCACCTGTCACTCGCTGTTCTTCACTCACCCTCAAGTGCTTCCGAGCAGCTGCTAAAAGGCTGATTGGAGCCCTCCTGAACTAAGGATATAAGTGACTAGTCGACTAACCGATATCGGTTAGACCTATCAACTAGTTGCATCCCCCCACCCCTGCTACTGCTCTGCAATATTAAGGGACTGGGAAGCAGGCACATGAAGACAGTGGCTCAGTCCCTGGTCCCACAGGTCTCTTATCACTCAGCATACCCCCCACCCCACTGCCACTCTGCATTGTGAGAGAGAGGGGAGCCAGTGTGTGAAGATACTGGCACAGCCCCTAGTCCCAAGCCAGCTCCCCGTCCCCTGCAGTTCAGAGCGGCAGTGGGAGAGGTTATGCTGGGACTCAGTGCGAGCCAGACTGAGTGCTGTAACTACCTACCCTTATCAAGTAATCGAGTAGTCAATAAAAAATCTATTGATGACTTGATTAGGAAATTAACCACACTTTAACATCCTTACTCTGAACAGCTGTGTCTGGTTGATGCTAAGCAGCCCTTATTTTTTATGTTGGGTACTCAAGTGCTGGAACGCCCACAAAGTCGACACTTACGCATATTCCCACCTGTAGTAATTCAATTAAGAACATAAGAACGGCCATACTGGGTCATACCAAAGGTCCATCTAGCCCAGTATCCTGTCTTCTGACAATGGTCAATGCCAGATGCCCCAGGGGAGGGAACACAACAGGTAATCATCACATGATCCCTCTCCTGTCATCCATTTCTAACCCCTGACAAACAGAAGCTAGGAACACCATTCCTACCCATTCTGGCTAATAAGTATTGATAGACCTAACCTCCCTTAACTTATCTAGGTCTTTCTTGAACCCCTGTTGAAGTCCTGGCATTTACAACATCCTCTGACAAAGACTGCCACAAGTTGACATGTTGCACTGCATGAAGAAAAACATCCTTTTGTTTGCTTTAAATCTGCTAACTATTAATTTCATTTGGTGATCCCTAGTTCATTGATTAAATCACTTCTATAGACTGAGACACCATTTTTATCCATAGAAGACCTGGGTGGCTGTAGCCCTCTTTTGCTCTCAACTTCCACTGTTGATAGTCCTCTCCCTGCTGCTCATTAGCTGGAATTCATCAATAGCTAAATCTAGCCATCTCTCCAGGTAGATTAATCACTGAGGCTCACATTAACCCTTTCAGAACCTGTATGGGTTACACACCCCATCACACTCTCATAATGCCCCTTGTCAACTGTGAAATCCTGGACAAGAAGTACAGGCTGGGTCAAGATCATTCCATTTTCCATAGGTTTATATTTTGAGATTTGACATTTGTGTAGGTCAGTTTAGCTTGCCTAGTTATAAATAATACTACAGATCATAACGTTATCCCATCTTTTCAACATCTAGGCACAGCAATTTGACTTGCTACCACAGCAAATTCCACAGCTTAAATATATGCTGTGAAAAGAAAGCTTTGTTATTGGTTTGAAGATCAGTGCTCTTCAGTTTAATATCCCTGGCACTTATCCTTCGGAGGGGTAAAATAATTGTGACTTCAGTAAGAGTTTTTCCTGAATAAGGGCTTTGGAATGGGACCCTAACTCTATACCAAGTGTGTATCCTCAATTCATCATGGTCAGAATCCTACCTGTCTCAGCAGCTGGGAGATAAAAAACAACTTCCTCATTATCAAGTGAAAATAATCTTATCTATTCCACCTAAAAGCATTTATTTCCTGGAGCTGAAAGACCCTCCTCTGGTTCTTAAGTTGTTTTTGTCGCCAGCAGACAAAGAAGGAGGCTTTGTTTTCTTCTTTCCTCCCCATGAGGATTTGTGTCCAAACCTCAATTTTCTGTCCTCTAACATGGATAAAAAGAAGACTTATTTTTGTATTAGGAAAAACTTCCTAACTATCAGGATGGTTAAACACTGAAATAAATTGCCTTGTGGAGCTTGTGGAATATCCATCATTGGAGATATTTAAGAGCAGGTTAGACAGACACCTGTCAGGGATGGTCCAAATGGTGCTTGGTCCTTCTGTACAGATGGTTCAGGATTCCAGTTCTAGGATTCTATGATTACCAGTCTCAAACTAAGCAGCCTCTACCACTAAAATTTAAAATCTGACCTACCATAGATATTTTTAATGGGTAAAAAAGGTAAAAAGAGCTCCAAAACAGATCCAAGCAGTATTATAGCTATTCCTCAACAACTGTATATAGAGCTTTGTCCCCCAAAGAAAAGAAATGATCAGAAAGAGGTAGAACAATATGACCATAACCAACAAGAAAGGGTTTTATATCCTAGCAAAATTCTTTAAACACAGTATGCAAAAAGGGTGCAATGAAATCCAGCCTAACTGAAAGAAAAGAAAACTTCAGAGAAACATCAACCCTCTAAATCAAAGTCTGAAAAAATAATTCCCCACCATCTTTCATTTAGGGAGTTTAATCGGGTTGAATAGGAATATTCAGACAGAGTATAAGTCTGTTTGATATTTCAAAGCGGTGCAGATAATTTTATAGCTATGCATCTATTACAATTAAAGGCATTTGAGTAAATGCCTTGGATTGATTTAAAAATTTCAAGCATCAAACTATGACTTTCTGCAGGCTTTAAGAACCAATAGCTAACATAGCCAATTCCACACAACGCAAAGCATCTTCTGCCTCTTGGCTAAGGATATGCTGCAATTCACTGTATCTAAATCCCCATTAGGACAAAGGAAAGGCTTAAGCTAGTACAAAATGCATCTGCTAGCTTCCCCCATAAGTTTTGGCTGACTTATGCACATCGAGAAGGTATTCCAGTTCTTCCACTAAATCCTAGCCCACTTTAAGGCTTTTACAGCAAATAACTGATCTGGTCACATTAGAGAAGGCTTCTCCCACTATAAACTAGCAACATTCTTGTGCTGCTGTGGGATAATGCAGGACAAAGCACATGAGAAGCAAGGACAACATTTTTCAAGGTGAATGGATCCAGTTGTGAAATAAATTAATAAATTAACTAAACAAATAAAAAAATAAGTGAACTCTACAGCCTAAGCTGACAAGCAGTTGGCTTTATAACTCAAGCTGTTGAGGTGCCTACACTGAGCTCCTGGGTTTGATTCCACCCACAATCACACTCTGTGTTAGCACTGCTCAATCAATGCTTAAGGATTTAAAACAATGTTATTGGAAATCAAATTGACTATAGCCCTTTTTTTGTTAAAACCTATGGAATGATAAGTTTTTACAGGGATGAAGAAAAAACCACTTCATGGAATTCCCTTTAAAAAAGTACAAACAAACTTACACTGTATATTTGAAAAGTACAATAGTTTCAGTAAAGCATGTATATTTCCCTTAAAAAAAAAAGGAGTTAAGGGCCCCAGCAATGCCAGATATATCTTCTAGTAAGTAAATAAAAAGATTTTGGGGTCCATTTAAAAACTGCCTGATACTCCAGATTTAGCCCACGGTCTGCCTGTTGACAGTCTCTGGACTCAAGCCTTTCAGCTTCTTTATCACCAATGCTGAAAAATTTTAATGAGCTGTACGTGGACTCTCACACTGAGGTGATAATTATCCATTTGAAATCTCTGGGCTATTGTGTAAGAATTATCAGCCCACACCCCAAAAGGAAAGATAAGCACTGTATCTCAATGACGACTGTGGTAGCTAAGTAAATCTTTCCCACATGTTCATTGCTATTAAGTTCTAGAACTAGACTTTAATAAGGTCACACAATGGAAGGGCAGATCAGCATTAACCTGGGCAGCCACTGTTTTTATCAAAGGCGTATGTCCATGGAGTCAGAAACTACTTTTATTCCCTGGAAGCAATTATCCAGATTTTCAGTGGGCCCGTGCTATCTTTTATCACTAATTCTGTCACGTCCATGCAGTAAAATATTTCAGACATGGAGCATGGAGCTCCTTGTGAAATTCTGGTTCTGAATAAGCTCACTCTCTGGTGTGTTGTCTAAGCTCCCAATATTTTAGTGATAAGTAAAATAGCATTATTAAAAAGTACAAATACAAGAAAATAAAACCCACAGTATGTTCAAATAGGAAAGGATAGGTTCTAGTTACCCATATGCATTATTAGACATTTAGTCCCCAGTATTTCTCCCTTTGACATCAATAACAAAACTCTGATTGAATTCAATAAAAGCAGAAGTAAGCCCTTCTAGAGGGAGGAGTTAATTTAATCATGACTAGATGGGTATGTCTTGGCAAAACATCTTCTGGTTGTCATTTTCAACCAGGTTAAGTTGAATTTTGGAATTGACTTTTTATTTTCCACTTATCCTAGCTAGCCCTTCAAGTGTCTTATTACACCATTAATTGATTGTTACTATGTAAATAGTTTCAAGCATGATCTACACTAGGAATTTAGATTGAATTTAGCCTCATAAGGCCAATTTTCTAAACAGTGAATCCACACTACCAAGGCCATTCTGTTGACTTTAAGGGCTGCTGAAGTCAGTTTCGGTACTGTTGTTTTCACAAGAAGTAACACAAAATTTGACTTTGCATGGTCGAATTGATGGACGTGTAGACACGGCATTGAGAAAGACAAGGTTCTTGACCTCCAGGAGGTTCCATAGTGCTCCTCTCTAATCACTCTGGCTAGAATTTCCGCCTCTACTGCTCTCCAGGTGAACAGGAAAAGCCCCAGGAAAGTTTGAATTTAATTTCCCATGTGCCCAATATTGAGAGTACACCTCAGAGCAGGCAGCACACCTCAGCAGCACACGTGCATCTGACAAAGTAGTTTTTACCCATGAAAGCTTATGCCCAAATAAATCTGTTAGTCTTTAAGATGCCATGGATGCTCATTGTTTTTACCATGTAATGACATTTTGTGTATAACATAAACATGAACATATATTGCAGCACTACACACTTAGGACCAGACTGTAACATTATAGTCTTCTCTGAGTAAGGGGCAGCATATAGCTGAATCATGCCTGCAACAGACTACAGAAGGAACAGTGACTCACATGCATAATTCCTCCCATTTTCTCCCTTTGCTTAGTGTAGGGGGGCAGGGTGGGGATGGGGCATGGTGAGCTGAAGTCCAACATTTATAGGGACAGTCTCGATGTTCAGGGTTTTGCCTTAAATAGACACTTATCACCTTTCCACCCCATCCAGATTTTTCACATTTGCTATCTAGTTGCCCATGAGTTGGGAGCAGGGGGCGGGGAGAGGGGTTAAACTACTGCCCATTGCTTCCTCATCAAAGGGCAATTCAGTGTCCACTGGACACCCAGCCACGTATTCTGGCCAATGAATAGTGTAGGGATAGGGAAGCAAAAAGTTGCTTCCCCCTGCTTGGGAACAACTCAACAAAAATGGGATGGAAAGAAAAAGAAAGTAGGGACAGCCATTTAACCCATCCCTATCCCTGCCCATACTCACTCCACATCCCAGACACTGGCTGGCCAAACAGTATAGGAGCATATGGAACACTTTAAAGGGATGTGTCAAAGTGTTTATCTCACAGCACAAGTAAGGAATTCCAAGAGCCACTGTCTCTCTCAGAGGCACAGTGCCTCCCAATAGCCCTCTTGGTGAGAAAAGTGACAAACTGTCCCTTACAGCGGCTTTGTCTAGCAGGCAACATTTAGCTCAATATTCATCTAACATCTTTGATGAATTCACATCTCATAAAAATGTGTGGTTCATCTGAACCATTAGAAGTCAAATGCACTGAGCATTATAGGGTAGTAAGAGCTGACTATACATTTCTGGAGGGATATTGCACAATACCTTAGGTACATTGCTTGCTTGAATGCCATGCCCACAAAAGAACCAGTGCTATCCCAGGGTGACATCGAGGAACCTTTTCACATAGTAAATTGTTCTGAGTCAATTTTATATGTTTAAAAATTTTTATATTTAAAATAAAAATAGTTGCAGATTCTAAATTTGTTTTAATTATGGATGATGCTTTTACTTTATTTTTAAGTGATCATTTTTCTGCTCTGAACTAACTTTGCATCTGCAATTAAGCCTTTAATTCATCTTCTCAAACTCTGATAGCTTTCACTAGATATTTTACCATTCCAAGTTGCTGCTCTTGCTAGTTTGGGGATAGACTTATCTTTATTCTATATTCTATGCTCTGCCTCCAATGAGACCATATTTTGGGTCTGTTTTCTGATTTTTGAAGATATTGCCTTTCTGGGTGAGTGTCATCCTGAAAGCCACATGAATTGTGGAACCTATCCTCTGTTATTTCTGGTTGGTAGCATGTGCACACTAACTGACTTCCTGGTGCCTCTCCAAACTCCTCCCCCCTGCAACCAGAGCCTCTTGAAGTTCAGTACAGGGTATTGCAAGAAACAATTAAAAAAGAAACATAAACATACTCCATATACTACCATCTACAGCCTTTACATCTCCCCCTCCCTGTGTCTTGGTTCTCATGGAAAGCTAACACATTCACTTCCCCACACTGCACTGTCTCTGCCTCTCCTTTTCACTCACACCCTCTATATCACCCCTAAAGGATAACAGGGTCTAATATGCTTATGTCTTCACTTCCAACGCCACTCTCCATCCTCAACATTCCGCTTCCACCTCCTGCCTCAAGCAACACTACATCAGACTTTTCCCCCTTACTCTCTATACAGCTGTCAATTACTGACCTTTCAACTCTTTCAAACTCTCTTCTTCTCTTCTTCTCCTATTCTCAGCCTCAGAGACGCAACATCACATTGGACCCTTTCATTTCTTACCAACTAAACTGACTATCAATGGACAAACTTCCTCATTCTCCAAAATGGCTACTCACTCAACTGTGTTTTCAGTAACACTGTTATTTCTTTTATCTTCAAATAAGTAACTTCCTTTTCTTCAATTGCCATCTCATTTTCCTGAGCATCACACATTGCCTCTGTTGCTGCCTCTCATCACATTTTTTCTTAGGGACTTCTTGTCTAATTACATCCAGCTTTTCATAACTTCCAGATCTCCCCTTCCTCACCTCGATATCAGTTCCTTCTATTCTATCCTATTTTGCACCCTGGATTCCTTTATTCCTTTTTCGCACCACAGAATATACTCTACCAATTCCCCATCCTACGTCATTGAAAGTAGACCCAGAAAAGAATCCAGTCCATTGAGTTCACCTACATGCTTAATTCTATATAAATTGTAGCTTCCTTTATTTTGTATATACATAGATTTTCTATATTTACCAGCCTGAAATTCTGTGAAGTGGATGTAACAATACATTCTATTAATACAACCTGAATCTCTGCTTGTTTTTGTTTATTTATCAGAAGCACCACTGGTATAACATGGAGACCTGTGTCATTTAAGTGTCAGGTCTCTGGACTCTGTAGTATGATAGGAAATTGCTAAAATATCTTATCATTGCACCTTTAAGAATAAACCATCTAAATGAAATATCAAAAGTACTTCCTGTTTTGTTTATATGCTACAACACATCTTTACAGACAGACAATAAACAGCCCAGAAGTAACTTGCTTCAGCTGTACTCTGAAGGTACAGAGAAGACATTTAAAGAGACATATTGAGATATCAAATCAAGATTAGAAACTGATTTGCTAGCATTGGAAGATGCTATTAACACTAGCTCACTAGCTAAAATTTTGAACCACATTTGTATTACCCAAGGAGACCACCATTTGTCTCAGAGTGACTATTCAGTGATGCATGTCAGCATACTTTACATAATAACATAACTTTGTACACTGAGCAGAGCAAAAAGAGTTTTATTTCCTGGTAAGCAAATATCAAAATATATTTTAATGCTTTCAAAGATAGTGGGTATAATGAATCCTAATTAAATTCAGTAGAGAAAGTTTTCCAAAAGAAAAAATAATCAGCACTTTCTTTCCCCTCTCTATGTCTGATCGACCTCACTCTTACATAAAAATGTCAGAATGTCTAAATATAAATGTATAAATACTGTCAGTCTTCAGGTTTCCTTTTCATTCCATACCTAATGAAGGTGAACGATAGCGAGTTCATGAGCTTTCCTAAGTAAACCTAGAGGGGCTTGCTGATTTCTGATGTGCTGCTCACTGAAGCTCTAGTGTTTATAAAATGTGTCAGATGGATAATGTTCACTAATGAACCTGAATATATTAAAGGATCGTAATTCCTCCAAATTTTATGATGCTTTAATGATACTGGTAATAAGATAGCTGAAGACAGATACCAGCAATAAATACATATCCACTGTTAGTATTAGAAAACAGTTTTGCAAAATAAAATATTATAGCTGTACAACAGAATGTAACAAAGTGAAATATGTATATTTCTGGCAAAATAACTATGATCTTGTTTTAGTATGTTCTACAATTAATATGTTACCCTTTTACTTTATTAAATATTTTGTGTGTTAAGTTAGTATTTCTTTAACTATCTGAGGAGGGAAACTGGAAACAGGAATCTTCCAGAAGTTCCTAACATGCTTACTGAAAGGTGGGAGTTATTAATACTTCTGTCAATATAGTGTTACCAACTCTTGCAATTTTATTATGCAACTCACAATAGTTGTGTTTTACATAAAGCTCCTACTCCTGGAGACAAACCATTACATGAGAATCTCATTTTTCATAAAAACAGTAAATTGTAGCCTACGTGGTTGCAGAGAAACATGACCTGACTGCAATCTAAAGGCTCAAATCCAGAAAGCCAATTAAAATACTCCAACATTTGTTATTTCTAAAAATAATTTGTAAATTTTAAGCCAAACCAATCTCATGATTTTGGGGAAACTGACACATGAATCTGGTAACACTGCAAATAGAACATGTTCTGTGTGGAATGTCATAATTTAATGATATCTACATTTTTGTTAGTCTCTAAGGTGCTGCAGGACCATTCATTGCTTTTTAAAAAAATTTCAGTTACAGAATAACACTGCTACCCCCCTGAGATAAACACTGCTCTACAGCCAAAATGCTTCTGAAATAAATGTAGTCAAACGTTATAATTCTGGGTCACTGAGAATGAAAATGATGCTTAAAATTGTTGATTGGCTCTAGTTTTCTAGATATGCTATTGGGTCAGTATATACGACCCTTGACTTGGGAATGGCGGAGGATAAGTGAGTTATAAAGGGAAGGGATCTCAATTTAAACCAGAAATGACTAAAATACATCTTTGACTGGATCTATGAATAAATCTATGACTGGGTTTGGACAGTACTTGCTTTTTAGGCAAAACAATGAATGATGCAATCTGAAGCTGGTATTGCCTCATACATGATATGAATTGCATCATGTTATTCCTGGAAGTCATGGATGATGCAATCATAACGAAGCTTACATCACTCTGCTGAACAAATTGCCCTATATCAGCTCTAGAAATCACAAAGTGTCGTGCTCTCTTATTTGTCAGTGTTTGATTTTGCAAAGGGACACATTTCTGTTTAGCCAAAGTGAGCAGAGATGCCTCGTACTTGTGTGAACAGTGCAGATAACTTCTGCTATGTTTGTGGTGAAGTGACTTTTGCATCACAAAAGCGCAGGATAACCACTATGGTTAAGAAAGCCTATCACCTTTATTTTGGCTGCAAAATTGGAGATCAGGACAAGAGGTGGGCCCCACACATATGCTGCAACACTTGTGCAACAAATCTTCGCCAGTGGTTGAACAGGAAAAGGAAATCTATGCCTTCTGCAGTGCCAATGATTTGGAGAGAGCCAACAGATCATACCAGCAATTGTTACTTCTGCATGGTGCATCCAGTTGGGAAAGGTGTGTCAAAGAAGAAAAAGTGGATTGTGCATTATCCAAACATTCCATCAGCTATACGCCCAGTACCCCACAGAGAAGGACTGCCGGTTCCTGATGCACCAGAATCATTCTCAGTTGAGTCAGACGAGGAAGAGGAAGAGGATGTTATTCTGGTCCTAAACCTTCTGGTCCTAAACCATCAATGTCACAGGACCCACATTTTCTCCTATCCTCCTCCTCTGAACCACACCTCATAACACAAGGTGAACTGAATGACTAAACTATGTACATAATAGTTTTTTGCCTTTTGTTTCATAATAAATTTTATTTATATAACCCTTTTGCTGATTTTTAAAGTGTTACATAAACAGGACAGGTGAAATATTATCATGTAAAGCAACCATAAACACATGAAAAGACCTAGGTTTACAATTTATGATTAAAACTCTACTATCTACACAATATACATAGACGTAAAATGTAAAAACTTAAATATCTTGGAAACAGTAGCCAATCAGTTGTTTTAATTGTCATATTTGAATTCAGCACATCAAAATGCATAATAAATAGCACATTTTATCTCTGAAGCAGACGACTTCTAAAAAATTGTAGACCAGTGTAATTTACTGTTGGTATTATTCATCTCTAGGAAGTGTTCTCAGCTATGGAACGAGCTCCCTCAACACACACGTGAAATAACCTTTGAGCATTGACCTGCAAGATTAACACACTTGTTCGGTCTCTCATAAAGCATGAAATTTAGTAGCAGTTGAATCGTGCACATTGTTGTTTAATTTCTTATTGTTTGTGCATTGTTTTTAAGAATTGTGAATTTTAATTTAATCTCCTTTAAACAATTATGGCACAGGGTTATTATAACAAAAAGAAAAACAATCCAATATTGAATGAACAAAATGAATTTGTCTTACACACACACACACACACACACACACACACACACAATTGTGATATGGACAATATGTATGGCTATGACTTCAAGAAAAAGTTACACTAAATAATATGAACAATGTTTTTTATCAGACTTCAGAAAAATTAAAATGTTTAGATTGGTTAAGAGTTGGATACATGAACAATAAATATTTAAAAAGTCCTATTTGTGCTCCCCCCCCCATTACTAGTCTCTGAATTTGTCAAATACAAAATGTTCTTACAATCTCTGCCATCTAATATCACAATATCATAAATAACCATATATTGCATTTTAAAATAAAATATGTGAGTGTGAATATATACACACAAATGCATACACACACACACACACACATTCTCTCTTGAGATAGTATATTATAATCGAAAGACACTATATATGTATGTGGATGATGTTTATGCAAAACCCAGAAAGAAACAGCAAATATAAAGCAAATGTGGCAGATAATGAAAGAAATCAAGCAGCAGATGACAATGCGGATTAGAGTGCCAGTTTATGGATGATATGTTTTCTTTGAAACCTTTCAGCAAATATTTATAAGCATGCAACAGTCATGTCCTATAGCATTTTGCACAGAGTTTCATTGATTCACAGAGGAATAATATATAGTACCCTGGGCAGAAGTTCTTCTAAAATGTTACTGATAGCATATGGGAATAAAGAGAATTTCTGTTGCTAGATATGGAATTCCTTTAGTGTGCTGAGCATTCAAGTCTTTGAAAGAAAGAGGTCTTTATTGATCTCAGAGAGGGCATAAGGAATAGCCTGCTGGTAACAAAATCAGTTCGGAAAATTTGAGATTTTATAGCCCATTAACCTGCTATTAAAGACCAATGTCAAGGATTTGTTTCAGAAATGAACTTGCATTGTGCAAGAAGTTAGATGTGACACCAGAAAGGGAATGGAGAGAAAAACCCCTCTCCTCCATGATTCTTATCAAAATCCCTGTTATTAACGAAATGAAACCGGAGCTATACAAAACTGAAGACACCAATTATGTGTAATGGTGCAGAACCGGGTTACATCAGTATTGAATTTCAGGCAGTTCACATTCCATTTTACCTGCAGTTGCAGAAAGTTGACGCGAGTGTCAACTTCCACTTAGCATGCTGTTGATCACAGTGTTACAGAAAGTCAATCTGACAGGTGAGAGGAAGCAAAAGGTTCTGGGTCATGTCTCCACTGGTTTTTAATTCATCCTCATTAGGTGCAATAATACAGCAAAGTGCATGTTAGATTTTGGAGACCCCAGCGGCATCAATATGTCGGAAATTCTGTTAAATCACCAAACGTTTGCAAGAATGGAGGAAAGCAAGTAATATGTTAAAAATGTCAATAAAAAGTGCATGACTCACCTCTCTGAAAGCTCAGACTGAGCCATTTTAGTGTTAGGTACTGTCTGTGTTGGATGAGCATGACTTGATGAGGATACCATCAGATGCTGTATCTATTTAATTGTATTCATTTTAATGGAAGCAATAAGCATTAGGGGCTCTAAAATATCCTGGCTGAAATGTCTAATCTAAATAGGAGAGACTTGTGATGAGAATGATTTGACCATTTATTGTGATTTTTGAAGTTGTGGTCTGGAAATAAAATAGTAATTATATCTCTTTGATTGTCAAAATGAATATTAATTACCATTCCTCATATGTTGCTGACTACAAAAATCTCTGCTAGTTCAGGCTAAAGATATTATTGAAGAAATACAGCACCTAAGAGAAACACGCTCATTTATTTTCTAGAAGATTTACCCAGTGTTGCTTAGGTCCTTAACTCATTAATTTTTGTTTTTTTGGAAAGTAAAATAAAAATGTGCATGTTTTATTTAAATCCTTGCTCTCGGGTGGGGCTGGAGATGAAGGCTTCAATATGCAGATTGCTCTTGGGAGAGAGGACTATCCCAGCCCTTTGTCATTGCAGCAACATGGGGCCAGAGAAGAAGCACCTCTCTATGGCTGCTTTAGCTCCAACGGGCACAGCCAGAGGAGGAGTGCTTATCCCCCAGATGGGAAAGGTCCAGGTGTGTCTGACCCTGTGCTCCCCAACCAGAGTGAGGAATGCAGCAAGCAGTGCACTTTCCCCTTGCTCCCTGATGAAGAGGAACAGCCAGCAATGTTCCCATATGAATTGGGGAGGGGGAGCTTCAACCCCCCCCCGCCTAAATGGCACCTGGAGTGTGGCAGGCTCAGTGCCAGGGCAGTACTGGATGTAGGAGGGCACCCCTCTGAGCCATCCACTTTCACTTGCCTAGCAATTCTGTCTTTTTTCCTGGTGCATTCCATTTTCCTGGCACAACCAGGGTGAAGCTGCATGCCAAATTTGGTGGTCCTAGCTATTACCATTTAGGAGTAGTTCTTGAACAAACAGACAAACAAACAAACTCTCTCAAATATATAGTAAAAATGACCAATTATATAGTTTTAGAGATTACATATGTCCAGGTAGCTATAAGGATATATGTTATACATTCAGGCTACGTCTACACTGGCGTGATCTTGCGCAAAAACTCTTTAGCGCAAGAGTTCTTGCGTTAAAGTAGTTGCACAAGAGAGCATCTACACTGGCATGTGATGTGCTTTTGTGCAAGAGCATCCATGCCAGTGTAGACGCTCTCTTGTGCAAGAAAGCTCTGATGGCCATTTTAACCACAGGGCTTTCTTGTGCAAGAAATTCATGTTGGCTGTCTACATTGGCCTCTTGCTCAAGAACAGCTGTGCAAGAGGGCTTATTCCTGAGCGGGAGCATCATAGTTCTTGCGCAAGAAGCCCTAATTTGATACAGTAGAACATCAGTTTACTTGCGCAAGAACACACGGCCAGTGTAGACAGGCAGCAAGTTTTTGCTCAAGAGCGGCCGCTTTGGCGCAAGACCGCGCCAGTGTAGACACAGCCTCACAGTGCACACAAGGTTGGATGTGACACATACATAGAAATTACTTTGGGGCCTTCCCATTGGATATGTAAACAAGTGACCAGAAATGGCCTCCAAGAAAGTACAGTTATTCTGATATGTTTTATTTTGAAAATATTACACTTTTTCACTCTAAGGGCTTTAGAAATTGATGTTTAGAGCATAAACTATCTTTTAAATCCTACTAAGGATTTAAGAATAGTAGAGTTTATATAAGGAAGCAAAAGCACAAAGAGAATTCAGGGCTCATGATTAATAAAATTAAAATCTCAGCCAAAGGAAAAGTACAAATGCTCAGCCTATGACAAAAGATATATCCCAAAATCAAATTTAACTATGTGATTTTTCTTATCTTCCTCAGAGTAACAGCAGCACTTTGGAAAATCTATGCCTTCAAGGGCAAATTAATGTCAGTGCATGCTTGATAAAGTCAAATTGCCATAACCTAAACATTTTGTTAAGAAACATTTATAGGCTTTGTCAGATGAAGCATGCTCATTATGGTCTCAGTCCTGCAATCACTGAAATTAAGAGCAACATTTCTACTGACTTCAGTAGTATTTGGAGGAACAGGCCCACGGTTATTTAAGAATGCCATAATATTTTTTCCCTTGAGAAAAAGGCAACTTTTCCATACCATACCATCTTTTTTATGAAAGGTATGATCTTACAGATGTGGCAAATTGAGAAAATGTCTGAATTATTTCTTGTGCATATTACATCTGCCCCTATTTTCTTGTTCACTTTGGTATTATTACCTATCTGAATGCAAATAGTCTAATTGAAGGAGGCTAAAGAAAAGGACCCCAGGAAGGGCGAAAACAAAGATACAAATGAAACAGTCTCAACAGGCGTGTCTACACTAGGAAATTATTTTGAAATAACTCAGTTCAAAATAATAACTACCAAAAGAACTATTTTGAAATAAGCTTATTCCCCCAGGAAAGCAGGAGTACATATTTCAAAATAACCAGCCTGCTATTTCGAAATAACAGGCTTGGTAGTTTGGATGTTCTGCTGATTATTTTGAAATAAGTTATTTCAAGATAACTCCCTAGTGTAGACCAGGGCTCAGGTACTCTGTTTCAAACTAGTTAAGAATGACAGGGCCATCAGCCTAGAAAAGAAGCTACCTATCTGGCCTCCAGTTTAATATGTTTTATGCTTCTCAAGGCAAGGGCTAAGATCAAAAGACCCTAATAGATTAAAGTTTTGGCTCTGGCAGAAGGAAAGGTTTGAGGTGACAGCAGGCTGTGAGATTGACTGACAGGTTGACTGGGAGTCAAGATTTACAGCAGGCAAACTGCAACTAGGTTTCCAGAGAGAACAAGGGAATAGCAAGGCTAAGTCATACCTATACAGAGACCTGAGGGGAATGCCACAGTAGGTAAAACAACATCCATATAGGTTTCTTTGTTTATTTTAAACCTAACTTTCTAAGCTCCTTATGCCATTTGGATAAAATAAATCATATTTTGCTCTGGAGATACTTGTTTTAGGTCTCTGCAAACTGTTACTTGCCCCAGCTTGAACAGTGTCTAAGCTCAATGGCACCTCATAGGTAACATGGTTTGTAACTGGTGGGTGTAATGAGGCAGAATGATTAGATAGAGGAATACTAACAGAAAGAGAAGTGGAAACACATGACTGTCACTTGAAAGCCGTGAGCTTGGAGTACTGGAGAAGGGCCTCAAAAGGGGCATAATTGACTTAATTTACTCTATAGGGACTGAACCCTAATGTTCATTTAAGTTCATGGGAGTTTTTTTCCATCAGTTTCAGTGGGAGATGGTTCTAGTTCCAGAACCTTTGACTCCTTATTTTCAGTTCATAATGTAGCAATGTTATACTGCTAAATCTATATCTATGCATCTATCCATGGAAGTTTTATAGCCCTCATTGCGACAGTATCTTAGTGTCTCACAATCTTTCAAGTATTTTGTCTCTAATATGTTGTAATTCAACCAAGAAGAATTTCTCACTTTTCCCTCTATTTATTAAAGCTGGGATTTTCAAAGGAGCTTAAGGGAGTTAGAAACTTTCACCTCTGGCAAGGGGAAAATTCCTTTTTCCCCTTGAAACAAAGTCTTTACTGTGACTTAATTATGTTTCTTCAATTGCATAGCAGCACTCTTTATATTACGATCTCGGATCCTGAGCTGCAGAATTGTAGAAAAATATGTGACAGCACCAAATGAGTGTATATGTTATCTGTAGACAACCCATGCTCTGCATATAATGTTTCTGTAGACTTTAGAATAAATACCTGTCTGTTATGATACAATTATAATGAAATTCTTATGTATAGTACAGGAGCTCTGCAACTACACATTTTACTGGTCTGAAAGGCAGAATATGCAGCACAGCAAATATCCCTCAAGCCACTTAAAGGTGACATGGCAAAATTCAATGAACTTTAAATGTAAAGAGCTACAATGGTGTCCAAAAAGAAATCTGCTAAATGCTATATCTGATTTATGCTTCAGATCGTTTGGATTTGATACTGGTTCAGGTTCATACTGAAATTATAAGTGGACAACTGTGTATGTGAGAAGGGTATGTAGACAACAAGATTCCAAATAATTAATTCACCACATTCTGTATTTTTCACATGAAGACATTTATTTTAAAAGTCCTTTGCCTAGCAACAGTTATAATCTGTATAATATCCATTATCTTTTGATACATTTCTCTGTGGATCCCTTCACAAAAACCACCAGAAGCTCAAATTCCAATTTGTACTGGCAGCTTGACTAATGAGGGAAAGTATAAAAATTGACTATTATGTGTTTATAAATCACCTCTTTTGCCCTGAGGTGACTTTGGGATTTCATGCTTTTGAGTACTGCTTGTCTATGAAAGGCAAAACAACAACAAGTTCATAAGAATTCAAAGAAAATGTGGAGTAAAACTTATATATTGTAACTATGTAACATTTTATAGTTGATAAATATTCCAATACTCTTCCTGTGCTTCATGAACTGGGATGAAAGTGAGGGTACATCTACACAAGAGCATTATTTCAGAATAACTGACGTTATTCTGAACTAACATAGTGCGCATCTACACTACAAGCCCTTAGTTTGAAATAATGTCAAGCTGGAGGACTTCTTACTTTAACTCATGGTAACCCTCATTTCATGAGGAGTTAAGGAAGTCAAAGGAAGAGTGTTCTTTCTTTGACTCCCTGCTGTGTCGACAGTGCCAAAAACTGAATTAAGCTATTTTGACTTCAGCTATGCAATTGATGTAGCTGATGTTGCGTAGCATAATTTGACTTTTGCCCTGCTGTGTAGACATACCTTGAGTGTGATTTGTTTGAAAGACAAGCTGTGAGAATGGAAACTGAAATAAAGTTTTTGCGGCCTCTGGAGGTCCAGTCTGCTGCTCTTCAGTAGTCAAACATTGCTTTGTAAGAACTCTGGCTACATTAAGTTTATTGGATTTATTTAGGCAACATGCTCTTGTCTCATTACTTTGTATTGCACTGATGTTACAATATGTTGTCTATTTATGCAGAAAAGATATGATGCATTCTGACATAACACACAGTATAGGCCTGAGGGTCAGCTGGACTGAGGTTGATTAGAAAATGAGTTTTTCCATGGGTAATTTTGACTTTTCATCAAACTTAACATTTGTTCAATGAACATGTGTAGGGAATAAAGGGCTGAAAATTGGAAAAAAAATGACTTTCTGAATAAATTTTCCATTTTCAGTTTTTTGGTTTGCACCAAAAAGTTGAATGTTTTTGAGATATTCCCAGTATTTCCATGAAAATATTCATATTGTGAAAACTGAAATTGTCCATTGAAAAATAAATTCTAAGGAAAAATTCTCAAACAGCCCAAGTTACAGCTTATTTTACACTGGTGCAACTCCTTCGACATAAATGTAGCTATTCCTTGTCTACTCTGACAATTAGGCTTGAAGGTTGAATTCTTGGACTCACTGAAATCAATGGCAAGTCTCCCATTGACGTC
Source organism: Pelochelys cantorii (assembly GCA_032595735.1). Classification (NCBI taxonomy): domain Eukaryota; kingdom Metazoa; phylum Chordata; order Testudines; family Trionychidae; genus Pelochelys; species Pelochelys cantorii. Next base: position 68,757,028 of record CM064328.1, read on the forward strand.
ACATGGGTGAAGATTTCACTAGACATTGTTACAATCAAATATTGGATCTTTTGGAAAAGCCTGACGGAAGCTCTAGAAGAAACTAAATCTGTCTGCACAAATTAGGGAGCAGCAATGCAGCTGCCTACAGTTAATGCCAAAGACCAAATATATATGAAAGAGCATCCACCTGGCACAGCCAAGCTGACCTCAGAAGCTGTTCATGTTTGGATACCAACTGACCCTATCTTGATTTTAAATGGATTTGGATTCAGGAAGAACATGTCACCCAGGTCTGATGAGAATTAAGAGACTTTTCCATATTTAGAAATATGTGTCTTTTGGTCTGGAATATAATCAGTGAGAGCTGGGAGCAAGGCATTATAAAGAGATTCAGATGAAATATGGCTTTTAGGTTTTGTTGTAGCAAACACTATCACTTTGTTAGAAAACCAACATAAACTTTCTGTTTGTAGCTACAAACAAACAAATGCCTAGCTCTTATGTAACTCTCTTGATCAGAAGACCTTAAAGTGGCTTTAAAAAGGAAAGTACAATTATTCTCATTTTACAGATGGAGAAACAGAGACTAGAACTAACTTGTCAAAGGTTCTACAGCCAGTCAGTTGGCCCTACAGGCTACATGTACAACTATTAGCACAATATTGCCCTGTGCTTAGAATAGTAAAAAATGTATAATCTCAGGCTATGTCTATACTAGGAAGTTATTTTGAAATAAGTAATTCTGAAATAACTCCCAAAATGACTATTTTGAAAAAAGCTTATTCCTCTTCACAAGCAGGAGTTATTATTTCAAAATAACAAGCCCTTTATTTCAAAATAACAGCCTTGATAGTTGTTGGCCGGTGGCCAGGGCAGTGAGTGGTCTGTGAGCCCTATCACACACCCGAGTCTTCAACTGCTAGCACAAAGTCCCTTCGCAGCGGGCAGCCAGGGATGCTGACGGGCACCCCAAAGATACACCCGAGTCTTTGACTGCTAGGACAGGGTCCCTTCGCAGCAGGCAGCCAGGGAGGCTGACAGGCACCCCAAAGATACACCCAAGTCTTTGACTGCTAGGACAAAAAGTCCTTCACAGCAGGCAGCCAGGGAGGCTGACGAGCGCCCCAAGAGCCTGCCCGTGGAGGTGGCACGACTCAATGCTCAGCTCTTACTGCGTTTACCCCTGACCGGATATGATTCTTTTGATTGTGTCTGGTTCTGTTACAGCAACGGGAGGAGTCAGGTTAAAGCTTAAACAGTTACTATTTTATTGTTACAAGGCAAGTTTAGCTGTTAAATGTTACTGCTGTGCTACAGATAACACAGCCACTACAAAAGGACAAGACAGAAATGACAGTAAAAAGTCACTTACAGGTACCATGAAACCCTTTTGGTTCTCTGAGCTCTTATTAAATGTGCGCAAAAACAGACACCTAGCAGGTATATTCTCACCCCTGCGATCTTTACTCCAGCGAAGCCAGCATTTCTCTCAATCCCAATAGGAAGCAGTCAGTACGAGACAAAGGCATCCCTAAAGTCTCGGGGGTCCAAGACCACCTGACCAGCAGGTATATGGATGGCTCTCCAATTAGAGTGGGGCACAGGGCCCCACTTTATACCCCTGTGGTCACATAGACGCTTCTCTTGTCATTAAAATGCCAATTAAGTTGGAACGTCTTTGTGACGCCCATTCCCACAGGGGGTCCAAAGCTTAATTTGCACCTGTGAGATGGAGGTAACTAAATCATTAGGGCCAGACATCCTTTTCTCTGATGGGGCGGCAGATTCCTCTTCTGGGACGGTGTGTGTGGGCATATCAATACTGGTACCAGCCAAAGGTAGCCCAAGGCCCCTGACCGCCTGCTGGCCCAATTGTCGCTGTTATCTGGTTCCTGTCTAGCATCCAGGGCCATTGTTATTCCAGCACCTCTGGAAGCCCTGGAGCCTTTGAAGACAGAGTTTCACTCTCAAGGATTTCTCTCTCCCAAGGATGTCAGAGGGACGAGGGGGGGGGAGGGGGGTTATGTCTGGCTACAGTAGTGTGGACATTCACCTTGTTATTTTGAAATAAGGGGAGTTATTTTGCAATAGTTCCCCAGTATAGACATGCCCTCAGACACACTGGTGTTGTAACCACTAAATCAAACTATGAAAAATAGGGGACTTTATTTTCCCATTTTTCACTGGAAAAATAAGTTTTAGTAGAAATTTGCCAACCAGCTGTAGTAAATGGCAATATTTTATTGATAACCATTTGAGAATGAATGCAGACTGTCTTTTAATTTGTGCAAATTTTTAATTTATGCATGTGTTTTTATTGATTCATTTTTCTTTACATCTTTGCCTGTACTTCAACACATGAGATACTGTTAACTGTAAAGCGTCTCCTAAGAAGACTGATTATGTAACACTTGGAATGTTCTTGAGATGCACGGTTGGCCTGACAAAAGGCGAGATGATCATATGCTCCTAGTCCCTTCTAGCATCTTGTTTGCAGTGTCGTTGTATTTCTTAGTTCACAGGCAGTGACTTCTTGCCCCAAAGAGAACAAGCTTCTGTAGTTAGAGTCTTATGAATTTTTGAAGAGCCCTGTTCTGTTCTGTCATCTTGAGGTGTGAACATTGTATGAAGTACAGTGTCAAAGAGCTGGATACCTTTGTCCAAGCCAAAGGTTTGTAAGTCTTAGTCTTGAAAGAGCTTAACTTGACTCAGAAACGTTATTTTCTTAGTAATTATAATTCATTTTTTAGCTTTCAGCCATTTTATAGAGGACATCCAATCTTGAAAATTCCCATGGTCACTTTGCTCCATGCTTACTATGGCAGGGAACATAAATATAAGGTTAATACATTGTCCTCGGTTCATTTCTTTCTATTCCATTTTGTGATAACCTCAGTGCAGGCTCACTAATGTATTCTGCTGCAGGGCAATGTTGGCATTGAACCTTTGCCTCCTGAAGAAGAAGACCATTGGTTTAATTAACTTTGCCAGTCGTTTCTGCCTTTCCCATTTTTAAACAGTGAAGAATTTAAAAAACACTGTTTAACTGTTGGCAATAAACATACCTAATGGAGTTTTAAATGACATTTAAATTATGTCTAAATAGATCTCTAAAGTCATTTAGCAAACAAATGACTACTGATGCTTTAGACAAAAAGACTGCTGTATTGGGTAATGATCTTTGCAGTGAAAGTAACATAGGTCAATAGAACATTCTCTATCATATTAGTTATAATGTATGTTTTATTTTATCTCACATTTTTAGGTGACTCCTTATTGTGCGCTCTCTGACTTGCAAAGAAGCCATAGAAAGGAAGGTAATTACTACATAGACCATAAGGAAAGAAACAAAGTGCTGGTGATAATGTTTCTAGCTGGTAAAAGAAAACTTCAAATGTTTTTATGGATCTTGCTCCAGGAGAGTCAAAGGACTTAATTATAAAAATAACATGCAGATAGTGATTGGATTAGTTTCACATTTTCTCTGTGTGCTTTGCAGTGTCATTTCTCAAGGGAGTACATCATAGATGCATGTTGTCATGTGTTTAAGATGAGTGAAGTATTTTTGTATTCATATTGTCATCAAGACCTGAGAAAAGCACAACTTCTTTCCATGCTTACAACCTCCAGTTTATGTCATATTATATCATAAGCTGTGGCAGAGAATCACTGTGTGTGGAACACTCAGGCCATGTCTACACTACGAAAGTATTTCAAAATTACTAAATTCAGTTTAATAACTCCCAATTTAACAAATTCAAGCTAGTGTGCCCACAATAGGGGGAAGCCTCAAAACTAGTCCAAGGCAGGCTCTGTTAATGTGGATGCGCTACCTCAGACTTAGAGCCCCAGGAAGTACTAGGGAGTAATTAGTTTGAACTACTTTGGGGAGCAGTTATTTTGAAATAATGGCACCAGAGTGTCTACACTGCCATTATTTCGAAATAACTACTTTGGAATTAGTGCTATTCCTGATGAAAAGCAAGAGTACAGATTTCAAAGTCCATGGACCGTTATTTCAAAATAACTGGCTTTGTAGTGTGGATGTTCTGTTATAAATTCGACCCTGGAGGGATTATTTTGAAATAAAGTCCTAGAGTAGACGAGGGCTCAAAGAAACAGCAGTTCCTTGGCAATGGAGATGGAAACATTTGTGGGAAACTTCTTAAAAAATACCTGGGGCTAAGTAGCGAACCCTTAATTATTATATGGTTTGTATGACAGCTTCTGTGTCATAAAAAGCATTTTTGCTTATAGATAGCAAAATGCTTAAATAGCTATCGCCATTCTAGGTACAAGGTTATAGGATCACCTTTCCTGAAGAAGGAATTTGTTTTCATTTAACAACCACAACATCAAGCCATTGCTTAAGCAGACTTAGAACCCAGACAAAGAGAAAGTATTATGGCCCAGCTTTTCAGAAATGAGAATACACTCTGTTTTCTCATGTGGTCATCATAGGTGAATGTACAAACACAAAGTTTAAATGCTCAGCTTCTGTGGCTTGTGAAAAGATCCTGAATAAAATAGGCAGTCCAAGATCTTTCTCTTTATGTTTGTTGTTAATATGGCTGCCCAAATAGTCTGATATATTATCTTATATGGTTCACATTTATCTTTAGCTCCTTTATTATTCAGGAAATAGTAGAATTTGGGAAAAGTTACAATGCAAATAATATAGACGAAATGTGAATATGAAGAGTGGGTTTAGAATGTTTGAAAAGTGACAGTGCACTGTGGGGTAGGAAAATAAGGTAACATCCAAAAGGGATCCACCAAGGTCCACTATATCATCTGATGACAAAAGGAGAACAAGTGACATGAAATTTTCTCTGGGTGTCATAGTCCAACTGTTTTCATAAATTAAGTATAAAACTTACATTCTTTCAAGTGAGTACTGCTCACTTCATGGGCAGGAGGTCGGTGGGGAGGGGGCGAGATGATGGCCCAGTTGCAAGGGGCACTAGTATCTGCAGTGGCTCCAGTTTCAGCAGGACACATTGTACTGCGGATGGGCAAGAATGAGTGTCATTGGGATTTCAGTGTCTATAAGCATTCCGACAGAGACAAACCATTGTTGACTACAAATTGTTAACCCAGCCAAATAAATCAGCCTTGCACAGAACATATGAATCCAGGCTAAGACAAAGGAAACTCTTGGAGCATAGAGCAAAGGACTGAATCAGCCTGCTGGGATTAGATTTCAAAGGCAGTCAGTTTGCACAGTGCCACAAAAAGTAGCTGATATGCCTGACACTGCACAGGGCACAGAGGCAGAGAGCAGCATGAGAGGAGCGTAGGAAAGAAGGCATGAAACATTTTCCTTTGACTTTTCTTACTGCGGGTGTGTTGGGAGAATGAATACCTTCTGCCAAAGTCATGGCAGGGCTGACAGGGACCCAGATTTAGTTTAGAAGGAACAGTGAGATTTTTTTTTTAAAGAACAAAAACAAAATTCCTGCTGTAAACCGGGGGGGGGGGGGGGAAGGCGGGGGAGAGGGATCAGATTTCACTTGAAAAATGTCAGTTGCTGGACTTGCTAAAAGTGTAGCCTGCAGGAGCATGATGGCATCACATCAAACAGTCCCCAGAGTGATGAATCTCTGCTTTGCAGTCAGCATTAGTAGCAATGTCTTTGTGGGGACCAAGCACTCTGCTCAGCTGCTAACACTGCACTTGACTAGAAAAACTGACTGCTTTACTTATACGTATTTAAAAAGTTAAGTCACATATACAGCACAGAGCATCATAGTGACATAAGCAGAGCCCATGGGCATGGGTCTGACAATGTGTGTACTGTGCTGTGTTCTCTAAAGTGGCAATGTTATTTTTGTGCTATTGGTGTCTGCTGAGCACCATGTCAGACTGGTTGTAAGAGCAATGGGTTCCAGGCTATAGTTTTGAATTTATCATATTTTAAACATTGGGTGAAATCCTGGCCCCACTGAAGTCAATGGTGCATTTGCCGCTGAGTTCAGTGTGACCAGGTTTTCACCAAGAGGCCAAATTTTCTATTCTCAGCCTCCACTTCTGTGTGCCTCTGTAAATATTGGCCGCACACATTTTTCCTAGCTATGTGCACACATAGGCCATAGAATTACAACTGATCAAAAACTGAAAACCAGTTTAAATGAAAACTGTTAAAACATTTAAGTTATTTTGTTTCCAAGTGTTTGAAACACCCTTTTGGTGTTTTCATTTTCCCCCCAACTTGTTGTAAAAAATATGATTAAAAATGTTACCAAAACAGTTACAGAAACTTTTCATTTACTAAAATGTGGATGTTTCTGAAATAAAAAGATCAGTAGCCATTTCAGTGTTTTGATATTTTTTTATATAAAAATGTTTTAAAAGGGCACTACATTTCTGTGAAAATGAAAACCTCATTAGCAGACAATTTTCATTGAAACATTTCATATTTTTGGGTAGGAGGGGAAGCCATTTTGTGGTTTAAAAATAATTTTGCTCAAAAAAATGTAAAAGGAGTTCAACATAGATTTTTCTCATTTTCACAAGCAAGTACTAGAGCTTGAAAAATATGCACAGGACTATTTGTATATACAAAGTTGTAACTGTAAAACTAGCAAGAGCATGTTGAAGCCTCTTCGACACTATGGCCTTGGCTGGCTAAGAGGCCTATCCAAAATACAATTTTGTCCACTGGGGCTTTAGTTTTGCCTTTTAAAAATCACTGTAGCTTGTCACATTCACTGAGTAAAGCAGAGACATAATGGGCAGCCACGGCGGGAGGAATTGGAGAAGTGCATTGATAGGAAAGGGAGACAAAAGATCAATGACAATACAGCAAGTCAGAAAAATGATCAACTGTTATCAGAAGCTGCAAAAATGTATTCTGTTTGCATGGAAGAGGGAAGAAGATTGGCCATTGGGCCCAGTGACTAGAAAGGTCAGACTGGATCCAGTAGGAGAGAGAAAGGGGCTAACAAAAGGCCCTGATATCTTCCTGTGCCTTTGACTATAACTGGTTCTGGCCACTTGGGAGAAGATGCCCCATACCCCATTCCTTTAAGAGCAAACATGCTCTTAGGCAATCTTAGCAGCAGCTGCTTACTACAATCCCAGCAGTAGGTACATAGCTATCAGTCTCTGGAGCTGGGTAATCAGTCAGTCACAAGCCGTGATGTTGCTAAATAGGAAGCAATAGGTCCTTGGGTGCAACTCACTGTTGACTGAACTTGTGCAAGTGAAGAAAGAACACAAATAAACAACATCAGAAGAGTGAAGAAGGGCAGCCAGCACTCAGTCTGCCAAAGTATTCAATTTATATCCATTTTCTATTTGCTGTCATTATAACACTAAACTGAAAAATACAGATATGTGTAAAGATCTGTGCAATTTTTTTTATACATCACTTCGAATATGACAGTATGGAGACAATGAACACAAAATTGGCAGAAAAATCTTGTCCTCAGAGTCTTAATTTATGCCAGTCCTTGCCAGGACTGAGTCCCAGCACTTCTGGACTTGCAGCATCAGCTAGGAAAATAATAATAAAAAACATTGCTTGAGTCCCATTACCTAATTGCTTGATTCCTGGCATCACTTTCATTACAAATGAAGCTGACTATCTCTATTCTGAATTGCTGTACTGATGGCGCCACAGAGGAGGAAAAATGCTGGATTGGTTAGAGGATATTTTCGGGTTGGTTGACATTTCTGAAGGGGAAACCAAAAAAAAAATAAAGGCGTGTTTGAGTATAAGGAAAAAATAAAGTGATGCTAGCAAATTTTGCACATTTTTAGTTGGAGGCCCAAGCCTAAGCTTTTTCAGCTGTAATGCTTTGCCTTAATACTGCAGGATACTGTCAGACTTTAGTTTTCCAAGGTAAGAGGCTTGTTACCCAAGAAAATGTCGGTTCTAGGGTCATGGTTGGGGAAGATCACATGAGCCTTTTGGAGGTTGTAGAAGGAGAGAAAAACAAGGGCTGGGACTCAGTGGAAAATTAAACAATTGAGTACTGAAAAAGAAAAAACATGTGCATAGTTCATTTTTCAGAGAGGAGGAGAGGAATTTAGCCAAGTGATTCTTATTGATGACATGGGAATTGTAAAGGGCTCTGAAAATTGATCCCAGCAGGTCTTTTTCAAGCACATATGTATCCCTCTGTTAGATTATGCCCTGTGAAATCCCATTATTTATTATTATTATATACATTTGCATTCAGAAGGAGTAAATTTCTAGGAACTGACCCCCCCACACATACACACCTAGCCTCCTTTGCATTGCTTGAGCAGCATGTATGGCTGCAGCCTGCTTAACTGAGACCTCAGGTAGGGGGGAGGAGGGGAGATGAAGGGAAGCTCTCAATAAAGTCAGGGAAGCTGGTTCCTCTACTCATTGCCTCTCATTCTGATATAGCATGTGCGTCTGGAGTGGAGAAAAGCATGCTGGGGGCTGATCAGAGATCCTTTCAAACTTTAATCATGAACAGGGTAGCTCCATCTTGAGAGTCAAGGAGATGTAATTAGCACCATAATATAATCCCCCACCCTCCTATCTTGGTATTTTATATTTACAAAGGGGGAAAATATATAAAAATTAGCCAGGCTCGAAAAAGTCATATAAAATGATGAAGAGACATATAAGAATGTGACTTCTATAAAAAGTACCAAGGGTACATTTACACAGCACCCTTAGCTTGAAATAGGCTATGCAATTTGAGCTATGCAATAGCACCAAATTTGAAATAGACCGCTATTCCGAAACATCCCTTAATCCTCGTGGAACAAGGTTTATTAGGATGTCGGAATAGCAAGCCCATTACTTCAAAAGCTATTTCAAAATAACGGGCACTTTGTCAAGATGTGGAAAAAGCTATTTCGGGATACTGGAAGTATCCCGAAATAGCGCCTCAGTGTAGATGTACCCCAAGTTACATGTCAAGGGTATCAGTGTACTGAGATGCCCCTTCTGTTCACAGGGTTTGATCCAATGTTTTAAAGTTGTCTAGTAACTTGACCTAATAAAATTACTATCTTGAAAAGAGATTCTTAGAATAGAGCCAAAATGATCAGCACAAACAAGAAACAATATGGTTATATAGTATTTCTCTTTCCCCTCTGTTTCCAGTTCATGCTGTATTTTTGTTTACATCTGCACAGGGTTAAGTTAGCACATATAAATGAGGCAAGTTGTATCTTGTTTATCTTGGCCCTGGCTAACTATATTCTAATTTGGCTCTTCTTTCATTAATGTAATATATTTTTTGTAATAATTGAGTATAATTGCATTTCAAAATCAGGAGGATGTATAATCTTACCTTGGTGTGCATTAAACCAGGGAATAGGAAAGAAACACAACATGTATAAAATAAGATCCAATGACTATAAATGTTATGATAGTGTCTCACTATAAAAGTCCCTTTAAAATGTCATTATTGATTTTAAAACAATGATACAAAACTACAGATAGTGATTGCATCAAATATGTATGAGCAATGAAAAACAAAGCCCGTACCACTTCCCCAGAGATTCCATCTACCTCTCTCTTGCACATCTGTTTTCCTTTAGATAAGAAATAAATTCTTCCCATCGCATATGCAATTCTTAGCATAGTCATTAATTCTTTTTAATTCTAATTCAAATTAATTCTTTTAAACCTTTAATTCATTTCAATCTAATTTGCTGTGGCAATCTATCAACCAGTCTTTAAAAAGTGGCATGTTTCAGGCCTTGTATGGGGAAATGGAAATGTAATATCAAAATATAAAATTTGAAGTGTTGTAGCCATGTTGGCCCCAGGATAGAGACAAGGTAAGTGAGATAATATCTTTTGTTCAGGGCGACCAACAGACTCACTGGACCCCTGGGCAAAGTGGGAAGGGGCAGCTCTGTGTTCTCGTAATGGGCGGGCCTCGGGTTCAAGGGGCAGGGCCGAGGGCAGCCATTCCTTAGTGCTGCATGGAGCATGCCAGGCCACTACCCTCCCACATACTCTTAGTGCCATCTGGAGAACACTGACCAGGGCCCTGGAGTGTGCCATGTGGCACTCTGGCAGCTATTTTTAAAGGTCCCGCAGCTCTGGCCACTGCCACTGTTGCAGTAGTGGTGGCAGTGGCCAGGAGCCCTGGGCCCCTTTGAATTGCCAGGGACTGGGGCAATTGTCCCCTTTGCCTCCCCCTGCCCTTCTGCATGCCTGCTTTTGCTGGATCAACTTCTGTTGGTGAAAGAGACAAGGAACACAGACCTGGAGAAGTACTCTGTGTAGCTGGAAAGCTTGTCACTTTCACCCACAGAAGTTGATGCAATAAAAGATATTACCTCACCCACTTTGTCTTTCTGATATCAATGTGAATAAAATGATACGGTATATTACATTTTACAGCAAGAACTGGTGAGTCTAAAATGAAATTACTGCATTTTGAAATCATGAAGGATTAAGAGAATGATATAGCATTTCCATTGACTTCAAGAGAAGCTGGTTTGGACCAGCTAAAAAAGAAATCATTGGCTCCTGAATAATATTTTAGATACTTGCCGATGATGTGCAATAGTTGCATGGTCATGCTAACCCACCACACAGTTCTTAACAGAGTCCTAGTATTAGAAAAATGTAGTCAAATGTAACTATAAAATGTAGAACATATATGTAAAATATAACACATAGTCCTGTGGCACCTTAGAGACTAACCAAAATATATAGAATTGCGAGCTTTCATTCTATATATTTTGATTAGTCTATAAGGTGCCACAGGACTACTTGTTATTTTTAAAGTTACAGACTAACACAGCTACCCTGCTGAAATTATGTAAAATATGATTATCAAGCATCTTCTAAACCCCATGTTATAAAATAATACAAAACTCATATAGTCATAAAGGTCAGTCATTTGGAGTCATCAAAGTAGGGCATTTTTAAAAGTGCTAAACTGCCATTTGTGCCTGTGAAAATCTTCCTCCTAAACAGTGTAAAAGGATACAGCAGAGAACAGACATGGCTGGAACTTCGATGGACTATTTGATCTAATAGTATTTTTTCCCTTTCTCTAAATTTCTGAAGTAATGTTTACATTAGTATACTGCTGCTTGATAATGTGATCCAAGTTGTGGACTTTCCTATAAGCTATGGGGGACCAGTCACCAAGATATTTAATTCATTTAAAAAAAATAAATTATACAGTGAGAATGGGACTCCATCTCCCTCTGGAGGAGGTGTGGATTACTCTGGTTTAAATAGGACTGCTAGCTTTCCTTTGCAATATACTCCTTAAGTTTCAATAGCACTCCAGTGCTAATGTTGCCCTTCCCTGTGGTCCCTGAGACACACATTAGTAAATCATTGTCTAGGAAATCATGCAGTATGAACTTATGCATAACGTTACATCAAGTGATGAAATCACAATCTGATTTTAATTTCAAACTTAACTTAAGAAAAGCCTATACTCATTCTGGTTCACCAGTTCACTAATAATTTGAATGAGCAATGGTCTATCCACATTATTTTTTGATTCACAGGAGAAAGAATGCTCAAGGAAACCAATTATTTTTTGCCACTGTGCATGAGGCAGATGAAAAACGTGTATGAAGAGCAGCATGTCAGCCCTTCTCTCATGTGCACTTTGGTTCCAGAATGAGAGAGAGAGGGAGAGAGAAAGACAGAGAGAAAGGTAGAGGGACCACACAGGCCTTTATAGCCTTGAACTGCACAATTACCAATACCTTATAAAGCTTAAGATCATATGTCTCCTTTGATAATCAGAGCTCAGTTAAAAAATTGCGCCAGTCCTATGAGAGAGGCATAAAGCTGACACAAAACGTATTTAAAGTGGGTATATCCAATACTAAATGTCACATTTTAGTGGCTGACATACATTTATCACTTCATTTCACAGTACAGTACACAACTCGTAAGTCACTGGCTAATTTGATTGACAGTAGCCCTGGGCATTTTTTAGCAGTCATGTACTTCATGGCACTAAGTCAGACTTCTAAGGTAATTGGCTTCAACAATAAAAAAGTCCTATATTTTGCTTAAAAAGAAGAAAACGATGGAAATCAAAAATACAAGAATAATAAATTATAGAAATTGCTCATTTGAGTAAGTAACAGCTTTAATAGCTTTTTTTTTAAAGTCGGAGTACATTCAGTTGAACATCTGCTTTCCAGCTGTGCATATTGATGTATTACCAAGGTTTTATTCTCTTCTACTTTAAATGTATCCATAAGTTTTTAAGAGTTCTACTACCTGATTTTCTGACAATGCCTTGATTGTGAAAGATATAAAAATGTCAAAAATTCTGTAGGACATTTTATGCCCAGGATATTATTTTTCAATTGAATCCAAAGACAGATGTCTATAAACAATTAAACCATTCTCCAATCACACCTTGTTCCAGCTGGGATCACAGAATTAAAAGGAAATAAGCCATCATGATTCACTTATTGCTGGAGTACCTAGTGTTTCCTGCTGATAGATTCTTATTAAACAATTCTGTCGATGGAAAATGTATATTGTCCGCTGCTTGAACTTCTAAAGTTAGTTCTTTGATATTAAATTTGATTTTCTTTTCTTATAATAATTCATATACTTAGTGACTGGCTTCAAAAAATCCCATTAGATGGAGATTATGTTATCTAAAGCTTACTAAATCCCATGTCAGGTCTCTGGGAGTTTAGTCATAAAGTATAACATCGAAACAAACTGTACTAAAAAGAGACCATGCTAATCATAGTTAATGTAATTCAATATCTTATCTATTAGAATAGATGAGGAAAATGTTTTTCCCATGGTCCCATCCTATCCTAATAAGGTATTACCTTTTCCAAGTACCCATTATCATTTCTTTTACCCTGACAATCAAACAAGTCAGTGTTATAACTTTAACAAAGAATCATATAAGATGCACTTACATGTTAGAATATCTTCAGTATGTTTATATTTTAATGATTTTCCACAGCTCCACTCATTCTCAGGGTTAATATTTTATTGCCACTCAGTCTCCAAAAAGATGGTTAATAAAATATTTTGTCACATTTCTATACTTTGTAGCTAGATAGTTTATGATCTGTGGTTATATATTCTGAAGGAAATATACAGTCTCACCATTTTCTCTAGACACAGTTCAGAACAAGAACATTTTGTCTGACAAAGCTAATATAAAACTGAAGAAAAAATATACAGATTAATTTGTTTAATTTTATTAAATGACACTAAAGACACACAGGCTGCTTCTTTCACAAACATTAGCACTGAAGATGATACATTCACACATATTAGACTTGAGTTTCAGTAGAAGATTGACATACATATTAGAAATGTGAATAAGGCAACTGCAGTATATTGAGAAATGATTTCCTTTGCAAATTGACGATTTTCAAATTGTGAAAGAGCATGATTATTTGAAAGATATATTCAAAATATGCAAATCTGATGTATCCAATCCATGTAAATTCTCCATATTTCTCTGCTTTTGCCACTGAGGAAATATAAAATGCCCATTGCCCATGTTCACTGAGGGTATGTCTACACTACAGCGTTATTTCAAAATAGTTATTTCGAAATATCTTATTTTGAAATAACGTATCTACACACAAAATGTATTTCGAAATACCTTTTTGTTATTTCGAAATAGCGTGTCCACACTGATTGGACGCTCAATTGCATTTAAGGCCAGCTGGAACTGGTTCCGGCAGGGCATCAGGTGAGAAGTTACCTTGTGGCGGCCAGCAGGGCACCCTGGGAATGGCTGGAGGCCCCCTATTTCGAAATAAGTGTCTACACAGCACTTATTTCGAAATAGCAATTTCGAAATTGGTGCTATTCCTCGTGAAATGAGGTTTACCAATTTTGAAATAAGCCCTCCACTATTTCAAATTAATTTCGAAATAGCAGTTGTCTTGTGTATACCCTAGGAAAGTTATTTCGAAATAATGGCTGTTATTTTGAAATAACTTTGCTGTGTAGACATACCCAGAGAGTTAACCTCAGACTATATACTGGCCCAAATTCTACCCTCACTTAGATCCCAATTAAGCAAAACATTTAAGCATGTGTGTAACTTTTAGCATGAGAGTAGCTAAAATATAACTACCCACATGTAAGTGATTTGCTGGACTTGGTCCTGCATTCACTGGCCATAGTAGATTTACTCTGGATTTACATTAGGTCAGTGACAGCAATAATTTCATGCCACTCTCAGTATTACAGATGGTGTCTCAAAGAACAACAGTGAGAAATATAGCTTGATACAAATCTGCTCCTTTCCCTAAAACCTGCTATTAAGAGAATAATAAACCATCATTTCATGGCTGCTGATAGAAAAAATTTCATCTTTTTAATGAAAGCCAAGTACAGTAAAACTCCAATTGTCCGGCATCCAGTGGTCTGACACTCCTGATAGTCCGGCACCAACTGGAACCAGGAAGTGCTCCGGCCAGCCGGACAATTGGAGCTGCTCTGCCCCCGGCTTCCCCAAGTCCGCTGCTGCTGAAACTGACCAGCGGGCGAAATTGGGGAAGCCGGGCGCAGAGCAGCTGGGGTGCTGTGCCCCCGGCTTCCCCAAGTCAGCCGCTGGTCAGTTTCAGCAGCGGCAGACTTGGGGAAGCCGGGGGCAGAGCAGCTGGGATGCTGCCGGGTTGGTCCCGCAGCGCCGCCCTCTCCCACGCTGCGCAGTTCCCCGCCGACCCCCCATCCCCACCCCAGACCCCTCATAGCCTCCCTTCCAGTACTCCGGCATATCTGATAATCCAGCACCCCCTAGGTCCTAAAGGTGCCGGATTATCGGAAGTTTACTGTACATTTTTTGCTTAAAGTTTTCAGGAAAAAAAATCATTACATTTTCCAACCCGTTATGGACCTGGTTAAATTTTCTTCTATGAAAACAAGGGTTAGTTGTAGCTACTAATAAACCACAATAAAAAAATCCAGCTACTTATGGGACAGTTGGAAGGCAAACAATAAAATAAAATAAATCTGTCAAATTGCATTGAGGAATGTCAACACTGCAGCTGGGAGTGTGCCTCATGCTAATATACTAAAGATAGGTGTATGGACATTACAGCTTGTCCTCTTGAGACTTCCTGATCATCTAGAATCTAGAGCTTAAGCTGTCACATTCAGCTGATACGTTTACTTATATAAATGACTTATGTAAATGTTAGTGGATGTGAAGCTATGGGCAATCATTAGTTACACCTAAAATCATCCCCAACATTTGGAATAAATCAAGTGAATTTTTTATGAAAATGACACTGGAAAGACTAACTCTTTCTGAAACCACTTTCTATCCTGATCGCTTGCTACGTTTGGTTGTTCCTCCTTCCGCAACACCTGCTCTCCCTCTTTTGTTTTATTGTATTTTTTTTTACTTGCAGTAATCCTTATACCTTTTGTTTTTAAAGTCAAAGTTTTCCAAATAATTTTCAGATCTCATTGGTTCCTGTGTAGCTCTTATAAGCATCAAGATGTAGGGTGTCACATTATTGGAATCCCCTGTACGGTTCTTAACACCTTATTATATTTGGCATGAAGTACTTTATTGATCTGGATAAAATTAATACAAATTAAAAAACTGTCTAGCATCCCCATGGATTATCCTGCTTGGAAATGCCTACATCAGTTTCTATGTAATGTTCTATAGAAGACTGGAGCCAATCTGTCAAGAAACCAGACTTGCTATTGATTGGAATTATTGATAATTTGGAGTTATTAAGAAAGAATTCTCCTTTTAAAATTATGACCAAAAGGAGACAGTCTGGCAAATTGCTTTAGCTTTAATATTAGAAGCCAGAATGGCAACAGTCTAATTAGTATTCAAAAGTATCCTGAGGTAGAAGCAGGGTGAGCAAATTTTAACAGACTATGAAAGATTTACACTTACATCTGGGATAGCATATTACTCTGGTACATTGGATCAACTCCAGCAGATGAAAAACCATTGTGTGAGAAAGGTAGATAATTGTATGTCATAGGATTAAAGGAGTGTTTGAAATACTAGGGGAAGTTACTACACAACTGTAGAGAGTGATTTTTTCCCTGCCTCATAGTAGGTGTGTGTTGACTATTGTACCAGGGCAAGGGCAGAGATTAATTCATAACCCTTAGTACACCTGCACAAACGTTATTGTCAAATATCTACTTCCAAGGATGTCTTCCTAGCTATGCAGAGTATAACACCAGACCTCTCTGAATGTGCATGCTGAGCAATAGGAAATAGGATGCCAGGCCCCTGAGATGTAGCATGTGAGTGTGAGAGGTTTAACCACTGTGAAAAAATAAAAGACTCTGAAAAATGAGACCCATAGTTTCTGATTTCTCTTTTGTAGCTGTTAAGCATGTGAATAATTCAGACAGTAGTTTAGGAGAATGCTTATTGCTAGCTATGCTTTATACCATTTAGATAGGATTTACTTTGCTTTCCTATTGATTTTTAATAACTTTTTTTTATTTAGGACACTTTTGATTAATAAACAGTTTTGGGGATAGTTGTGCCAAAAGGGCATGAAAAAAGCCTCCCCTTTCTGAGGAGAAACAGAAGGGAGATGAGAAACATATGAGTTGGATCTCTCTTTTGCCAGTTTTTAAGCAATGATGTTTCCATGATACTTACTGAAGGGGCCAATAAGGAACATGTGGAAATCCAGGTAACCATGAGTGGGATCAGAAATAGCAAAATTAATGACAGGGGCTAGATTTGAAAAAGTATTCAAGATTGGCCTACTTCTGCCATCTGCTTCTGGAGTAAATGCTAATATGCTTTTTCACATACATGGTAACAGAGTTGTTAAACCAACATAGAGAGTCTCAGAAAACCCCACTCTGTTATATCTTAGCTACATCTACACTGTAGCCTTCTTCTGGAAAAGCTTATGCAAATGAAGTACGGAGTGGAATAGCACCGCGCTTCATTTGCATAATTAATTAGCAGCCGTTTTTACACAAGAGGCTTTTGCGCAAAAAGGAGCTGTGTAGATGGCTCCTTTTTGTGCAAAAAACCCTTCTTGCACAAGAGCCATTCTTCCTGAAAAAATGAGCTTCTTTGAACACAGCTCCTTTTTGTACAAAAGTCTCTTGCACAAAAACGGCTGCTAATTAATTATGTAAATGAAGCATGGCGATATTCCATTCCATGCTTCATTTGCATAAGCTTTTCTGGAAGAAGGCTACAGTGTAGATGTAGCCTTATTGTAGGACTTCAGTGATTACAGAATCTCTTCCTGCAGAGAGCAAAAGCAGTCTAGGCTACTGAAGTTCTCTTCCGATGGGGCAGACACAACAACCGAACTGGCCTCATTGATGCCTGTAATTTTATACTCTGGTCTTCTGCTCTGCATGTCCGTCACACATTTTTTTTTGTACCTGCGTCCTACACAATGGCCAAACAGCTAATGCTATAGGGCTATATATATATATGACTGCATATGTGGTAGAACAAGAGATAATAACCACAGACTTTAATGGGTTCTAGTTCTTTTATACAATGGGATCATAAATTGTTTGTGAAGAGCATAGGGGATAAGTGTATTATTTTTAATTGATATTATGTATATTGGTTTTTATTTTGATCGTTGTGTTTCTTTGCTTCCTGGATTCAAAGAGCTAACTACTGCAGGAGCTCAACCTGATGTCTGCAGGAAGGCAGACGTGGCTTTAGATAACTGAGTCACTGGTTCTTACCTGAGTGTGTAAGTGTCTCTGAAGTCTATCTCTGACAAAACTGGTCCCAATACCCTTGACTTAGGACAGGGAAGGGGGTCTTCAGGCACTCTGAACAAAGATATCCAGAATAGATAATAACCTGATCCGTAAGTTCAGAAGAAGGGAGTGGGTTGTCACAGAAGAGCAGATTGACACACAGGGAGAGAATCTTCAGGATGTGCCATAAGTGATTGGGCCTGCCTAAGCTGTGAGGGAAATGCTAAGCTTAGGTAAGTTGTAGGAGTGTAGGCTTTATGTTATTTGACCCTGTTCCTATGGATAAATAATTATGTTGAGAGTCACTGTATTCCCCTACTGATCAGAGTTCTCAAAGGGAAGTTTCTTTCTGGGGGCAAATTCAGTTGGGCCTGCTGAGTGCACAAAGCGGTAATCAGTGGTCCTCTAGGTTTGGTGCCCCAGCTGTGAGTAGGGAATTCTCAAGTTTTATCTGAGAGAAGTACAGAGCCTTTCACTTGACAGCTTGCACTTGAGCGGGGTCAAAATCAGCAACCCGAAAACAGTGGCATTGCTGAATAAAAAGGAAACAAAATAGAGCCTCTATGTTATTGGCCCACTCACTATGGAATCCTTACCAATATTTATTTAACCTACTTTGAATTTTTTCAATCATGGATCATTGACTAGCTCACTGTATAGTCTCCTTTTGTAGTCTGATTCCAATGCTCAGCTCCTTTTACTACTAAAAGCTTGTCTTAAACTTACCCATTTTATACTTAGTCCATTGCTCCTTATTCTTGGAGACTGAAAAATACACAGATTCCTAGTTAATACTGAGCTCTACTCATCTCACCTGGAAAAAAGGGCATAACTGGCCTCAGCTCCCGTAATGTTTGGGGTTGTTCTAATCTTTGCCAGTTGAAACAAACCTCAGGAGCTGTTCATTGGCCCTTCTAGAGTTGGCACATCCCAAACCCACCCATAGTGACTTTGGGGCTTTACTTATCCAGGACTTTCCTATGCGAGGGGAATTCCCAGCTGCCCATCCCCATTAGATGATGTGGAGGCTGAGGATCGGTCTTATTACATTTAGCTCTTATGGTCTTTTCTTAACAATTCAGGAGTTATTCCCCAATTTTTGTATCACTTTGTTGCCCTTCTTTTCATGTTCTCTAGTTTTATTCACGGTTCCCTGCTGTGTGGATGGTGGCACCACACAATATTCAAGGGATAGTGGTAGTATGAAGGCTATCAACAGCAACACTGATTTATATACTCAATGCTAGTTTTACACACTCTTTCATCCAAGAATAATATTGCCCGTTGACACACTGGAATCACACTGACAGCTCACACACAGTTTGCCATCTAATATCAGCACATAGGCCTTTCTTGAGCTTGTAACACTGCAGCTAGCAGTACTTCAGTTTTTAGCTCTACTATTCATTTCCTCTCTCAGATCTAGCTAAAATAGCTTAACAAAGAAAAAGAATCTGGGAAATCTTATGAAATCCCATCATCCTGATTCAAAGTAGGAAGTCTTCAGGTCCTAGGAGAAAATAGAACAAGTATTTAGGTAGGAAATCCATGAAACACAGCTTGATTTCAACATTTATAAGATTATTAGCTTATTCTAAACGCTTTCAGTTAAATGAAGCAGATGCGGTTCAGTCAAATCAAGATACAAGAGGATTTTGCTACCACATATAAAGTTCAAACAAATTGCAAGATATGTTCATTAATCATATAAGTTTCTCTGCTTGGCAGGACAAACACTCTTTTCTATTCTTTTGGAATGCAAAGTTGATATCCTCTAACTGTCTAACTTATTTACTGGGGTTTCATTTCACCTGGCATCTGTTTATCAGATTTTTGTTTTCATGACTTTCCGGTTTCATTGTGTAAGACAGGAGTACTAGGATTCATAAGAAAAACCCAAGGCTGGGCCATTATTATACTCTCTCTCCATAGTAATCAGCACAGAAAATGTGGGAGGGTAGTTGAGAGATAAAAAAACAAGAGGGAGCATGAACAGCTAGATTTAAATTCCATAAGCTAAGAAAAAAAAGATAAGAACACAAATTTAAATACTGGAATGAAAAGAGGGGGAAAAAAGAATAGTGAGCAGCATTTTATATGTTATACATATTTCCATTGCAGAGAAGAAAATAAGTCCCTCTTCAACATAGTCCACCTTTAACTTGATACTGTAAGAAAAATACGTGACACTGACGGCAGTGGTACTATCAAATCATACTAACAGCCTTCAGGGTTCTGTGAACAGCAATGTAGCACTCTGAAGTACTTTGAAAAGGGAGCTTGGGCCAGTTTTCTCCTTGCTGAATCCAAGCACAGAGCCTTTCTTCTGAATTGTTGAGCATTCAGGAGAACAAGGGAACCAGGGGTTCCAGGGCTATCAGATGTTGAGCCCCCCCAGAGCATTCAGCAATGAATCAGGTGAAACAGGTGAGATGAATTTTGTTTAGAATCAAATGCAAATCAAATCATCTTCCCTGTGGCTTTACAATATACAGATATACTTTTTTTTCTTTTTAACCTCTGATTGCCAAACCAGATGGAACACAGTGTGTCAGCAATCTTGATAGGAAGCTTCTTCCCTCGAGGTTTTCAGTCCAATTTTAAGAAGTCCTTAGGATTGGATAGTGTGGAATCCTTTTTTGTTTTAATGTCTTTTGATTTATAAACAGCTTGTCCAATTAGTGTCTATTCTGATGGAAAAAACTCTCCTCTTCCCATTTAAAAGCTTTTCAGCAAGTAAAACAGCTGCAGCAGAGTCTAAACTGGTGACAAGGAGTGTAGCTCATCTGAATCCCATGGAACCACCCAATTATGTCAGTTAAGAATTAGGTCCTTAGAGCTCTAAGAGTTTTTTGAAGCCCTATTCAAAACTTATCAGAGAAAACAAGTCTTCCTGAAGTTACTATTTTATATCTTAATACCCTTCAAAATTGGAGATGAGTCATCTAAACTTTTGCCCTTTGCACTAGATCTAAAAGAGGAGTCCAGCAAAATAAATTTGATCTTTTTTCTGTTTATCGTTTCCCCCCTGCCAAGTGCCGTAATATTTGAAAACTTTTTTTTAACTCCAGTGAACTCAACTATCATGTTCATCCAACTCACTGCAAATACGTTGAAATAAGAATGTTGCTTTTGCTCCAAACCTCACCTGCCAACGAAGAGGACAACTTCCTTTGATGGCTACAACCACTCAAGATTGAATGCAACTTAGGAGACATTTATATTGACCCACCAAATATTCTGATCTTGTGATGTGTATGATATGTTATGTCCATGCTTATCAGGCTGGCTACATCTCAAAGGACAGATAAGTCAACATGAAATGCATCTAGTATTTTTAATCTGTTTCTTGTTTTTTTCCCCATGAAAACACTTTGTTACTCACTCTGAGACTGTAATTTTCATATTTGACATGCACCATCTCACCTACTGCTTCAGGTAATTACACAGTAGAATGCCTAAACCCGCCTGGCCCCTTATTAAAATCTATATTATCTTCTACCCATCACTCACTAAATGTTCACTACCTGTGGAGTCTTGATGACACAGCTCAGTTCTGCATGTCAAATAGTCAAGTTAGTCCAATTACATTTAGTCTCAGTTGCATTTTGGACTGTTGGAAAAGGAGGAACTAATAGCACTTCCATTAGACAGTTTAATGGTTGTTGTTTTTTTTTGACACATAGAAGATATAAGCATTGGAAGCTAAAATACTGTGGCCACTTCTCTTAAAAAAGCAAAATGACAATGCAAAATCATCTTGTCTTATGTATCAGAATAAACAGGAATAGATGCACAATGGCTACATGTAGTGACTGTGAGGTAAGACATTAAAGTTTATTGATTTTGCTACAATCTGGGATTACTGGACAGTTGCTCAGATTTTAAAATGTGGTTAATTCCATGTAACATTATTGTATTTTACCACTATTGATCTTATTGAAGACCAGGTGATCATGATCAAAAAGGGGTTAGTTTCACAAAAAGACTTTGGTGTTCTGGTACTTTGGTGTTGTGGAAGTACTATCAGAGTGATGAGTGAGTTTCTGTGGGCTCAGACTAAATGATCATGATGGGCCCATATGGTCTTATCGTCTATATGTACAAGGCTCTTTAACTTAGCAAAAAACAAACAAACAAACAAAAACCACAACATCCTGTGGCTAGAACTTGAAATTTAAAATTTTTACATCAGTACTGAATGTCTTTCTAAAAGATATGGTTTAGCTCATCCAAAAGTTCTGGGCTTGATGTAGGATTTACTGTTGAAATGCTATTCTGCAGTTCAGAATAAATCATAATGTTGAAATTCTATTTATGCAAGTCAAACTAAATCATAATGGATTTTTTGAGTCCTAAAAATCTATTGTTGAACATCAGATTGTTTAATACAATCTTTAACATGAGAAGCATTGGATCAAATCCATTTCTAGAGTAGCTCACTTACTTCAGCAGCGTTATTCCAGGGGTAAATTAGTTCTACTATATTTAATGAAAAAAATGTGGGATTACAGCCTTCCTTAGTGAGTTCTCTCAACAAACATACAGCCTTTACACATACTGCGAGGACAACAAGTATAAATTATGTTAACTGAATGTTAGAGTAAAATCTGCCGATTTAAAACAAGAATATAATAGCCATTCATACACATTTTCAAGCCTGAAATATTACAAAACTTTGGTTTAATTCTCATGTCCTGTATTTGACTTTGGATAAATCTGGAGGCTTCATCCACAAAGAAATAAAAAATACAGATGGAGCAGATCTTTAGTCTTACCAGACAAAGCACCACACGCTTCCAGTTTATGTCTTTTAGCCTCTTCTTGACCTTCAATAAAAGTTGCCTTGTTTTAGGATGAGATTGAAAGTAATCTGGATAAATAAGTATTTCAGCGTTTTTATATTCAATATTCTTCTTTACTCTAAAGACAAGCGTCCACTTTATCCCTGATTTAACTACATCTATTTCAATTAATTTACATCCAGATAGTTGCCAACTTGTGAGAACAGTACATTGAGCAACTGAAGAGCTAGCTACAAAGGTTTTAAGCGCTGAATTAGGGATGAAATCCTGGCTCCATAGGTGAAATAGGGCCAGGATTCCACTTTCTATTTTTTTCTTAGTTTGGAAAGATTGGGGGAAATTCCTTGTATAATACAAATTCTGTACAAGTTCTGACTGTTGTGATTATCAGTCTTCCAGAATAATATGCAATTCAATAACTCCAGGTTTGGGTTATTTTACAACACTTCAGTCTTATGGGTTCTAAAAATGACTCTGTTTATAGAATCAACTTTTGTCTGTCTTTCCTTTATCTTACATTTTTTATGTGCAATATTTGCAAAGAACATATGAATGCTTCCAATCTGCATAACTTAGGTGACATCAAACAACTTAGTTGAGAGCAAACAAGAAAATTATGAGGTCACAGTGGGCTTGTCTACCTAGCATTTGGAAGTAAGAAGGAGTGAGCCTATCAGCTCCAGCTGCTGGATTCAGACTAGTGGGTCTCTTGCTAGTGCTCTGAAAATAGCTGAATAGACAGCTATATATATAGATAGATATAGATATATATATAGCACTTTCAAGTTGCCATTTGGCCTAAAACTTGGGTCCTGAAGCCCATCTTGAAATAAAACTGCTATTTAAAAAGTCACCTGATTAAACATAAAAATATATTTGAAGGGAATTTTAAAATTTCAAAATTGTTCTTGTTTAAAAATGTTCAGAATCAAACAATTTTTATTTTTTCTAAATATTTTATGAATCTGTTTATGTATTTACGTATCTATTACATTTTATTGAAAATAAATCCCTCAATTCATAGCCATCTTAGGTAAATGAACAACTGTATTATTACATTCAAATTCTCAATACCTATAAAGGTACAAAATAGAGTTTTCCTGTGATTATTACTCTAAGGCTTGGGATACCATGTTCCTCTATAGACTTCCATGTGATCTAGTAGAAGACACTTTGGGTGCATCTACACAGCACCCTTAGCTTGAAATAAGCTACGCAATTTGCGTAGCACAAATTGTGTAGCTTATTTTGAGTGTATTTCAAAATAGCTTATTTCATAATTTGGCACTGCCTACACAGAGTTATGCTGAAATACCCCTTAATCCTTGTGGAACAAGGGTTATAGGACGTCGGAATAAGCTGCTTATTATTTCAAAATCTATTTTGAAGTAACGGGCTGCTTCAATAGACGTGGAATAGCTATTTCAGCATATTTCTGGTATCCCGAAATAGCTCCTCAGTGTAGATGTACCCTTAGTCTTTTAGCCCTAACCTACACTAGGGAGTTATTTTGAAATTACCCCCTCTTATTTGAAATAATAAGCAGAGAATCCACATTACCAAGCCCAGGCTAGTTATTTTGAAATCTGTACTCCTGCTTTCCTTGGGGAAAAAGCTTATTTCAAAACAATCATTTCAGGAGTTATTATTTTATTTCAAAATCATTTCCTAGTGTAGACATGCCCTCAATTTTCCCCCTGTGAAAAAGGGGATAATAACACTTCCGTCCCCAACAGCTGTGTTGTGAGGAAAAATACATTAAAGATTGAGGAAAAAAATCAGATTGTGTCATGATGGGGATAAGGTAATTAACAAAGAGTTTTTTTCATGAGAAATGTTGATAATGTTTACAATTTTTCATAACATTCTTTGCTTTTTTTTCTTTTAAAGCTATTTTACAATGGACTGATGAACTCCCTAGTTATTTAAAAATGCAGTACAGAGAAAGCAAAGCCATATCAATTGCATAGGTGAATTTACTAATCTGAGAGTGCATCTGTACTGCACCCTGAACTCGAAATAGGATATGTTATTTGCGCTATGCAAGTTGTGTATCTTATTTCAATTTTATTTTGAAATAGGCTATTTTGAAATTTGGCGTGTCTGCATGGTGCCAAATTTTGAAACAAAGCACTATTTTGAGCCATCCTTAATCCTTATGTAACAAGGTTTACTGGGATGGCAAAATAGTGCATCCCTTATTTCAAAAAAATATTTCTAAATAATGGGCGCATTCCTTGTACGCAGGGTACCTCCGGTATCCTGAAATAGCTGTGTAGTGTAGATGTACCCTCAGATGTAATCAAATCTCCTCATACTACTGCTTACTGCATACATGTGCATCTTATTTCAGAGTAGACTGTAGGTTATTTGTACAGCAAATTGGCCCAATGGGGCCCACTTTCCACATTGGGGTTTGGCCCTATCAAAAGAGAAATCAGGAACAGTTACAACAAGTAAATTATTTTCCTTTCTGAGGGACATGCTCTGCCTTCTGTCCCTCATTGTGAGGGTCAAGATGAATCATGGGACTAGATAACTCTAAATTAGGGACTTAACTTTTTTTTGGTCAAAGATATCACAGTTTTACAGCAATCACTGAGGTGGTTATTTAGATTATAATTAGCCTATCAATTATCCTGTGGATTTTTGGAAGTGATTATTGACAACTGGTGTTTGTAAAAGGCCTACATAGAGTCAGGATAAGGAATATTACTTATTACTATTATTAATTATTAGTACTGCTATGGTATGTAGAAATCTCACTCAAGAAAATTGTTGAACTAGTTGCTATACAAACACTTAGTAAATTACCCTTCGTGTCCAGACAAGCTTGCTATAGGATTTGAGACAAGATACAACAAGGATGACAGGCAAGAGAGAGAATAAGAAAAGAGAATTGAGGTTATTAGACTAGAATCACAGGGCTTCATAGCTAGTTATTTAAAACATGCTCATTTCTGAAGTTACTGATTATGTATTTGTTAGTTTTCAATACATAAGAATGGCTAATTTCATGTAGTGGTAGAATAAAGGTAAGTGTATCAAAAGGAGCATATTGGCTTTCTGGATTAACTCAGGGAGGGCATTCAATTCATAAAGATGATCTTTGAAGATGGGATGGTGATGATTGTGAGATTAGCTGGTAGATAGGCTTATCTTTGCTGGTATAATGGAAAAGATAGCAGTGGCATAATAAGAGATTAAAGAACATAGGTAGGGTTGCAAAGGGTTTTGAAGATGAGGACAATATGAACATAAAGTGATACAAGGGCAGATGATGGGAGGATCCAAAAGGGGGTAGGCTGGACAGACTGATGGATGCACATACTTAAATACCTTGTTGAGTCAGGGTGTGAATTAGCATATTATTATGGCTAAATTGTCTGGTATTGCTTAGTTCCAGGCCATCATTTGGAAGACATTCTTTAATAAGTGGTATATGAATAATAATAATTTTAAGAAGTGTTTTGCTATTGGAACAACTTTTCAATCAGGATGAGCAGTGAAAGTTGGATAGGTGTAGGGTTAGGGGTGCAGAAAGTTTACCAAAGATTTGGAGGGAGTCAAGTAATGATAAGAAATATAACAAGAGTGTGCTGAAGCTTCTAAAGCTCTGGCAATTTGAAATTAGACTGCCAATGTTATGGCAACAAGGCAGAGAAGCAAAAGAGGCTGGTAGGTGGGAGTAATTAAAAACTCAATATTCCATATCCTATAGACTTGCAGGAGCTTGCAGTGTGCAATACTTTCAATAGGAGACATTACAATACTTTGATTATTTTGGAGTAGCACAGGTGTAGATTTTTAATGGCCCTCAATGTTTCTGAACTTTTTTATGCACTGTCATGTGACTTCTGCTGGGTGGGTATTATTTCAGTAGTTTCAGTATAAAACTTTCATGCTTCCTTGAAATTCATAATCCAAAAGAGGTCAATTTTATTTTTAAATGACATTTAGAAGTGGCAAACCTTCTCCTGCAAATTACTTGTCACTTAAAATAGATTGTTGATACTGTGTCAGCTAGTGATAATGCAGGGTATAATTAGCCCTTTTCAAAATTTTCTGCCTTTAAATACAAAAATTATGCACATTAGGCATGCCTCTCAAAAAAAGATGATGTATCAATGCATGCAAATTACTGTGTCTTTATAAATATTTTCTTAGGAAGCAGAACATTCTATTAATATAAAACCAATCATAAAGTACCCACCAACTTTTCCAGGGTCATTTTGTAGCTATCTTGAATTTGCTCGCGAAACTGAAAAGATGAAATGTCAGATAGTTAGAAGCAACTGAAACTTTCCCTTCTGAGAAGTTGCCAAATTCAAACATTCATCATTGTAACTTACCAGGAAAATGGTACAACAGCAAGAAAATTAGCTGGAAAAAAAAAATTCTATGATCTGAACAGCTCAAAGGAAACTAAACCAAATTCATGAGTACATTTTCTAAAATATTATATTTCAAATGCATTCAACCTTTATGATATGTGAGTAAAGATTTTGTATGTTAGGGTCTGACAGATACATACCACTTGAAAGGTAAAATAAATCAGCGTTATAAAATAGTTAATGAGTCTGCTTTATACACCTCTATATGCACAAAGCACAATATAACTGAGTAAGATAATGAAAATAAATCCACTTGTGAGAGAATAACATCCATAATTCACTCAGTGTTCAGTATATCATATGTTCTTTGTCCCCCGCTCTCACAGAAATCTGAAATCTTTCATGTTACCATTAACCATATTGGTGAATTATAAATGCAATATTTAAATCTATTTTTGCAACCTAGGTGCAATGGCAAATCATTCTAATATTTTTATAACTCATACCTATCTGTAAATTAATTTCAGATATATCAGATAACCTCAAAAGTGCAAGGACTGGTACTTGTCTAAAACCACCTTTTGCAATTGTCACCTCCTCATAAAAAGAGAAAAGCATTATAAAGTGAATTGGTCCTAAAACAGCATCTAAACAGACCCACAAGTTTTACTTTCAGATTACTTTTTAAGGGCTTGTCTACATGGAAAACTAATGCATGGCAAGCAGGTTGTAAATCTAAATCTCCAGCCTGAAGCAGCAGTAAGTCAAAGTGTAGTATGGAACTTTTAGTGCAGCGTAGCTGGTTTCACATAGCCAGTTACTTCAAGGCAAGCTAGTATTCTGTAGTTTCACATCCCAGATTCCCAAATGCTTCATGTACACAAGCCTTAAAACTGTGAGGAAGGTGGTCTCTACTCCCATCACAAACATAAGAATGATCATACTGAATCAGACCAATGGTCCATCTAGCCCAGTATCCTGTCTTCTGACAGTGGACAATGCCAGATGCCCCAGAACAGGTAATCATCAAGGGTATGTCTACATTTCATTCGCCTCTCGAGAGAGGAATGCAAATGCAGGCACCCGAAATTGCAAATGAAGCGGGGATTTAAATATCCTGGGCTTCATTTGCATAATCACGTTATGGAGCTATTTCGAAATAGTGCTATTTCAAGAGAAAAAATGGGGTTATTTCGAGATAAAATCCTTCCCTCAAAATAACCCTTACTCCTTTGAGGACTGGTACTTGTCTAAGACCACCTTTTGCAATTGTCACCTCCTCATAAAAAGAGAAAAGCATTATAAAGTGAACTGGTCCTAAAACAGCATCTAAACAGACCCACAAGTTTTCCTTTCAGATTACTTTTTAAGAGCTTGTCTACATGGAGTAAGGGTTATTTCAAGGGAAGAGGGTTTTATCTCAAAATAACCCTGTTTTTTCTCTCAAAATAGTGCTATTTTGAAATAGCACCATAACACGATTATGCAAATGAAGCGCGGGATATTTAAATCCTCGCTTCACTTGCAATTTTGGGTGTCGGCATTTGCATTCCTCTCTCTTGAGAGGAATGAAATGTAGACATATCCCAAGTGATCCCTCTCCTGTCATCCATTTCCAGCCTCTGACAAACAGAGGCTAGGGACACCATTCAAACCCATCCATTGATGGTCCTAACCTCCATGAATTTACCTTAAGTTCTTTTTTGAACCCCGTTAAAGTCCTGGTCTTCACAACATCCTCTGGCAAGGAGTTCCACAGGTTGACCATGCACTGCATAAAAAAACCCTTCCTTTTGTTTTTTTTTAAACCTGCTACCTATTAATTTCATTTGGTGACCCCCTACTTGTTATGTTCTGAGAACAAGTAAATAACTTTTTCTTATTTGCTTTTTCCACACCAGTCATGATTTTATAGAGCAATATCATATCCCTCCTTAGTCTCCTCTTAGTCTCCTCTTTTCTAAAATGAAAAGTTCCAGTGTTTTTAATTTCTCTTCATATGGAAGCCGTTCCAAACCCTTAATCATTTTTATTGCCCTTTTCTGAACTTTTTTCCAATGCCAATATATCTTCTTTTGAGATGAAGCAACCACATCTGTATGCAGTGTTCAAGATGTGGACGTACCCTGGATTTATATAAAGGCAATAAGCTATTCGCTGTCTTATTCTCTATCCCTTTTTTAATTATTCCTAACATTCTGTTTGGTTTTTTGACTGCTGCTGCACATTGAGTAGATGTTTTTAGAGGACTATCCATAATGACTACAAGATCTCTGTCTTGAGTAGTTATAGCTAAATTAGTCCCCATCATTTTGTATGTATACATGGGATTATTTTTTCCAATGTGTATTACTTTACATTTATCAACATTGAATTTCATTTGACATTTTGTTGCCCAGTCACTTTGTGTGGTGAGATCTTTTTGAAGGTCTTCACAGTCTGCTTTGGTCTTAACTACCTTGAGCAAATTAGTATCATCTGCAAAGTTTGCCACCTAACTGTTTACCCCTTTCTGCAGATCATTTATAAATAGGTTGAATAGGATTAGTCCTAATATGGACCCTAGGGGGACACCAGTAGTTACCTCTCTCCATTCTGAAAACTTACCATTTATTCTTATCCTTTGTTTCCTAACATTTAACCAGTTATCAATGCATGAGAGGACCTTCCTTCTTATCCCATGACAGCTTACTATTACTGAGTTTTTTATTTTGATAGTCTGTTTTATCTCCCTTAGCATTTCATAATCACTATTACTGTCCTGGTCAGCTGGTCGATAATATATCCCTACTGCTATATTCTTATTATTAGAGCATGGAATTACTATCTATAGAGATTCTATGGAACATTTTGGTTCATTTAAGATTTTCATTTGATTCTACATTTTCTTTCATGTATAGAGCCACTCCCCCACCACCACAACCTGTTCTGTCCTTCTGATATATTTTGTACCCTGGTATGACTGTGTCCCATTAATTGTCCTCATTCCATGACGTATCCTTCTTACAGCAGTTGTCACAAAAATAATTTAAAAGGTATTATTGTTATACTGTATCAATAGTCCTGATCCTCTAACCAGATCTTTATTCTCTTGCAAATTACTATAATTTAAGTTTAGTATCACAATAATTGATGATTTTTTAAATTCTCACAACACCCTTACAAACCCAGAAATATAAACTCCTGTTGTTTAAATGGTTTGTATTTTATGATCTACTTCTTGTCACTTTTGTTTGCAAGTTCAGAACATGGGATAAAAGAACAAATCTACTAAAAGAACAGTGACAATGTCCAAGTAGTACACTTTACAACTCGCTA
This sequence comes from Pelochelys cantorii, assembly GCA_032595735.1. Classification (NCBI taxonomy): domain Eukaryota; kingdom Metazoa; phylum Chordata; order Testudines; family Trionychidae; genus Pelochelys; species Pelochelys cantorii. The sequence goes on from CM064328.1 coordinate 68,787,120, forward strand.
AGGGCATATCTAGACTACGCGGGATGGTCGAAAGAGGATATGCAAATTCTGTGGAAATTTGCATAACTTCTTCTGATCACACTTTCAAAAGCAGAGCTTTTGAAAGTGAAAATAGTTTAGACGTGGCTTTTTCGGCAAACCCCTCCCCCCTTTATCGATAAGCTGCGTAAACCTCAAAAAAAGCTCTGCTTTCAAAAGTGTGATCAGAAGAAGATATGCAAATTCCTGTGGAATTTGCATATCCTCTTTCGATTGTTCCGCATAGTCAAGATGAGCCCTAATTCAGGTTTCCCTGGATGCTGAATCTTGACATGGTGGGAAGGTTTATGAATTCCAGTGACAGAATGACAGTGTAGTTATATCCAGGGCTTGACAAACCACGGTGAGAGCTACTCGCCAGCCCCGCACCGTGTATGCGCCAGACTGGCACTGTGCATGTACGCAGGGCCGGTGAATGGGGCGCACAGAGTGGTGCGGGGCTGGCAAGTAGCTCTCACCACAGTTTGTCAAGCCCTGGATATAACTACACTGTCATTCTGTCATTGGAACTCATAAACCTTCCCACCATGTAGGGTAGTCCCAACAGAACTACACTGTCATTCTGTCATTGGAACTCATACACCTTCCCACCATGTAGGGTAGTCCCAACAGAAATTAAACTCCTTCCAGCATATGCTGGAAGGAGTTTAATTTCTGTTGGGACTACCCTAGCTGGCCATGTCAAAGGATAGGGAACAGAAAAATGGTATCTACTGTAGAAGTAAACCAGATTCCTTGGCAGCTGTTCTAGGAGCATACATACTCAATATTCAAATCAGATCTGTCTTGCCTGCCAGCCAGTCCTGGACCATGGACTTCAGTGGAGACACCCACTTTCTGCTTCAGTCTGCAACAGCATTAGCAAACAAGTTTTGGTATAGCTACACAGGCCAGGCACTTTGTGGAAGCCCAGACACTTTATGGAAGCATATTTTTTATAAAGAATATGAAATAGACCATCACACAAACTCTTTCTGATGATGCTGGTGTGTTGAAAAGGTGCACAGCACTCAGCATAAGATAACTTGACACATACAATATTGATATAACCAGGGCTCGACAAACCGCTGATTCTACTCGCCCATGGCGAGTAGATTTCAGCCGGTCACTCCATGCGCCCCATTCACCGACTCTGTGTGCAGGCGCAGTGCTGGTCTGGCGCATGCGCGGTGCGGGGCTGGTGAGTAGCTCTCACCACGGTTTGTCAAGCCTTGGATATAGCTACACTGGGTGATTTATAAAATCATGACTGGTGTGGAAAAAGTGAATAAGGAAAAGTGAAATTAATAGGTAGCAGGTTTAAAACAAACAAAAGGAAGTTTTTCTTCACTCAGCGCACAGTCAACCTGTGGAACTCCTTGCCAGAGGATGTTGTGAAGACTTTAAAGAGTTCAAAAAAGAGCTAGCTAGATTCATGGAGGTTAGGTCCATCAATGGCTATTAGCCAGGATGGGTAGGAATGGTGTCCGTAGCCTCTGTTTGTCTGGAAATGGATGATAGGGGAGGGATAATGTGATGATTACTTGTTGTGTTCCCTCCCTCTGTGACATCTGGTGTTGGCCACTGTCAGAAGACAGGATACTGGGCTGTATGGACCTTTGGTCTGACCTAGTATGGCCATTCTTATGTTCTTATGAGTGAAACACATCCCCCAGGTGAGTCCCATCTTAACAAGATTGGTTCTGGATACACATTACACTGGATAGACAAGTCCACAGAAGAGGCGTACCTATCGGGGCAGGCTTTACTATGCAGACACCTATTACATGCACACTCAATAGTACAAAAAGGAAGAAATGATCACCTGATAGTTCTTCACCTCAACATGAGATCCGCATGTCATGTAACAGCCATTAATGCATATATACCCATGATGATGAGTTCTGACAACGTAAGAGAAAAAATACTAGGCAGACTTTGAAAACTTATCATGCAGATGAGCTGGTTTGATGGCATTTTCAAAGTCTTCCAAGAATTTTTCTTTGACATTATCAGAACTCATCATGATGGGTATATATGCACTAATGGCTGTTACATGACATGCAGATGTTATGCTGAGGAGAAGGACCATCAGATAATCACGTATGCCTTTTGATACACTATCGAAGGTGCAGCCCTAGACAACTTCAACACTGAGGTTGGGAAAGAGAACTCAAATAATACACTGGTCTTTACAAAGCACATGGAGAGCCAGTTAGTCAGCACAAAAGCAATATCCCAACAAGCAACAAAGCACAAAAAGCAACATGGGTGAATCCCTGCTCTGGTCACTGGCATTTCATTGACTATGTTATGGTGACCATCAGGATGATAAAATCAGCTCTCCAGTGTGCGTGGAGTATTGAGGTGGATTCTACAGATATGCTCAGGGTCTAACTGAGTTCCATATTTTGGGTTGAGAAAGAATTTTCCCCAAGATCAGATTGGCAGAGATCTTGGGGTATATTTCACTTTCCTTAGAAGTAAAGGGTTTATTACAGGGAGTGGATGAGGTTCTGTGGCCGGCCATATGCAGGTCAGACTAGATGATTACAATAGTTCCTTCTGGTCTTACAGTCTATGAGTCTGAGATGTTGATCATAGGCTTGTGATATGTAAAATAACATTGAAACATCTGCACTCTTTTAATTGGAGGATCATATCCTAATATCTGGTCAAAATGTGCATATGTTGAAATCCTAGCTCAAATGTGCCAAACTTGTGAAGAAACTTGATGAATTTCTCAACGCTTTTTCACAGTCATATATAATAAACATTGACTCTGCCTGGTCATGTTTTAAGGAAACAGTGTTTAATGCATCTAAAACAGTGTTTCTCAAAGTGGGCCATGGGCGTATGAGAACGCTGTTAAAGAGCTGCTCTGGTGTGTTTACTTACTGGCTCTGCAGTCACGGGGCCTCGTGGCTTCCATTGGCTGCAGTTTGCCATTTGCAGCCAAGTGGAGCCACGGGAAGCAGCGTGGCCCAGGCTGCTGCTTCCTACAGCTCCCCTTGCTTGCAAACAGTGAACCAGAGCCAATGGGAGCCATGAGTCTCTGTGGCTTCACAGCTGGTAACTAAAACAACCAGAGCAGCCTGTTAGCAGCTTTCTCAGAGTGGGCCTGTGGCCCGTTTTAAGAAAAACTGATATAAAGAAGCCCTTGACTTGTCAAGAGGAAGCATCAGGACTGGTTTGATGTAAATGATACTGAGATAAAACAACTCTTGACAACCATCCGTGCTCTTCATGCATTGTGGATAAATTATATAAACTCATCTATTAAAAGGATGATTTAGTCATGTGTGAAGTGTAATGTGCCAGCTAAGCATCTCCATGTGGAGGATAGCTGGTGGAAAATTAAAACTGAACAGCTTCAATCAGCAGCAGACAAAAAAAGACTCCAAATCTGTTTTTGATGAGCTTGCCTGTAGTCTATTGGCACTACCCTGCCCTGGAATCTACTGTTCACTGATTATGCACAAATTCTGAAATGGTAGACTGAACACTTCAATAGGGTTCTGAACTGCCTGTCCACCATGTCAACATTACCACCTGATGATTATGAACAACTTCCAATTTAAGATAAAGTCTCACCTCCACTAGAGATATCTGACATGGAAAGCGGTTAAGCAAATGTCAAATAGAAGCTGGTCTTAATAGAGTTGCTCCAAAAGTCTTCAAATATGGAGAACATGAGCAGATCTGGAAACTCATTGACCTCTTCTTAAGGATTTAGAAACAAGAGTCTAACACTATTCACCTTTACAAAAGGAAAGACAAATGTGCTTCTTATGATAACATTGTGTCATCTCACTCCTTGCTTCTGTAAGAAAGCTACTCACCTGGGTGATGCTAAACTGGGTAACAGATCAGCTTACAGAGAAGATACTGCCAGAAAGCCTCAGAAAGTATGCAGGTCTGAAATTGGCTTTTGGTCTCATCTCAGGCCATATCATAGCTAATATTTTGAGTTAGATGGGCTATTCCACCACCATCATCATTATTACAGACTTTACTCTGGCACATTAGAAACCTAATTCCACAAAGATTGCAATGAGAAGAAGAAATGTGATAAAAACATTATCTTGGCAGCCTTAAGACTCTCACCAAATCATTGACTTGTGGGCTCTCTCAGAGGATGGTACTTCTCAGAGATAGTGTTTCACAGTGCAATCTGGGAAGTTGGTAATCATATTATTTATTTATAATGGCAGCTGTCAGAAAAGCATATGTAATAAGTTAAATTCTGCTCATGCTAAGGAGAATGACTCTGCTGTTTACACACTGAAATATATGCTTTTGAGTGCAACAGATGTTTTTTAGAAGATTTTACAAGCCTCATCCCTGAGGATTGTTTGTAACTATTCTCTCTCATCTCACATCACTCAAGAATCTTACCCTCTCAATGAAATGCAGAAAGAAAACACTGGGAAAATGCTCTGCAATTCCTGGAATAAACAGCAAGGAAAGACATAGTCAATGAAGAATTTGCCTTTTAACTAATAGGCCTTTTAGTTAACTACATCTATGTAAGCTGATCCTGCAATCTCCGCTGACTCTTCAAAGCAGTGACAGTAAGTATGTGCTTAATTTCCCAAGTGTTCAAAATATATAGTCTCTGATTAATTTAAATGCACTGCAACATTTAAAACATATTAACGGTGTTTGAAAATGCATTATTGTATGGAAATAGTTTCAGCTCCTTTTCATGAATATGAACCCCTTATTCCCATACAGGTCCTACTCCATTGGAGTCAGTAGGTATTTTGTATCTGACCTTAGTGGGCAAGATCAGGGCCTTAGTGAAAAGTTGTGCACAAAAACAGTCTCACTGAAATGAGTGGAGCTTGCTTTCATGAGTAAATAGTCATTAACCAGCATGAAGGACTTACAAGCTGGCCCTAACTCCTGAGATTCAGCTCTGCATGCCACACATAAGGAGGATTTGTAGGTCACAGGGAGACAGAAGGGGTTAAAGCAAATATGAATCAGAATGAAAAATGTGACTGCATAGAAGGCCCAGCTGGATAGAATCTGTTTGTACAAAATGTGTCTCTCCCCAATGAGCAGAGTGGAACAAACAGGCTTCATAGACTGAACAAGCTTTGTCCATTGATGTACATGATAAATCATCACTCAGGAGAAGTTGTCAATGAAGTTCTGCCCTAAACATCCTTACTCCTGCAGAATTAGGTACATGCTATTGCAACCCCATGGGTTTTCAAACAGCGCTGTTCAGTAAAAGAGAGTGGTTTATACTGGCAGGAGATGGTTTTTCAAAGCCAAAATCTTTTAACTCATGTTCCCTTTCAAAACAGTGTGGCGAATCCATATTAAGGTTAATAAAAGAAACAGACACTAGGCTCTATACCAAGTTTAAAATTCTTGATCATCAGGGAAAAAACATTGTCAGTTAAATCCACTTTCACTGCCCCCCGCCCTCACTCCCTTGTCCTAAAATGTAAATATGCTAGGCTATAAACAATCTCATACAATCAGACTGTGTGCTCCATTGGATAGTGGAGGTGGATGGGGAGTGGCTCTGACAATACACTTGGGCTACGTCTACACTGGCAGCTTCTTGCGCAAGAACTCTTTTGCAGAAGAGTTCTTGTGCAAAAAGTCTTCCACAAGAGCACATCTACACTGGCATGTGCTTTTGCTCAAGAGAAGTGCTTTTGCACAAGAGCATCCACGGCATGTGGACTCTCTCTTGAGCAAGAAAGCGCTGATGGCCATTTTAACCATAGGGGCTTCTTGCGCAAGAAATTCATGTTGCCTATCTACACCGCCCTCTTGTGGAAGAGCTCTTGAGCAAGAGGGTTTATTCCTCGTGGGGAGAGGAATAACTCTTCCAGAAGAAGTCCTGTTTTACAACGCTATACTGTAAATTTACTTGCACAAGAACGCGCGTGCAGTGTAGACAGCAGGCAAATTTTTGCGCAAGAACAGCTGTTCTTGCGCAAGAAGCTGCCAGTGTAGACATAAATTGGAGTTTATTTCTAGCTCTTTCACTAATCCGCTGTATGACCTGAATAAATCACTTCACCTCTCGATTATTTTTCCTACTCTTTGTCAATTCAGATTGAACTCTTCAAAGCAGGGACAGCTTCTTACTGTGTGTTTTCACAGTGCCTGACACAATGGAATTTCATTCTTGGTTGGGCTACCATGCTATAAATCATCATTATCATTATCATCCCCATCCAATGTTCATTCCTAAATGCCCTAGAAAAGAAATTTTTTGCAGCATGGCTAGAAAACAAAGAAATCTAGGCACTAGACTATAAACTGGGGAAGCATATTCCAGGATGCTTGTGACACTTGTCACTGGACATGAAACTTGGTATTTATTCTGGAAGAAGCACACTTACCCCTTTTACGGCAAGGCAATCTACAAATGTTCCTTATCTCCCTCTAAGTTAAAATAGCTGGTACAAAATTCTAAGTTCAAATTTATTTATAGCCTGATGCCTCCTGCCACAATACTTTATTCTAATTCATAAGCAAATAATCGCATTACACAAATTCCCCCTTATAAATCCAAAATAGATATATTACTTAGATACATCAAACTTAATATTTCAGGCAGTTCAAGCACAGATGATGCCCACTCTAGAGCCATTTGCAAGGGATATCTGGGTGAGAGGCAAATGGCTAAGTCCATGACCTCCTTTGATTCAGTTTCTTATTCCATATTAAACTTGGAGCACAGATTTAGCGCCATAGGGTAGAATAGAACCACTAAAGTTCATGTCTGTTGAACATGTTTGTAGAGGGAGTTAGATGGAGGTTTGACTTTAAAAGAAGGGGGAGAAGAGGTAAAATCTGCAGCCAAATTAAAGATAGAAGGAGCCATGGTCTAATTCACTAGATACCCAATGTATTATTACAAAGTTCTTGGTAAACTCAAAGAATCTCAAACGTAACACAACACGGATGTGCAGCATGAACAGTAAACTCCAAACTAACAGTTCAACCTAGGCTGTTGGGACTGGCCTAAACCCAGATGTCCCCTGTGTTGGTTTGGAAGATTGGCTGCTTTGCCCTTCCACCCCACAAAATTAACTGAATTAATGCAGTAAATTCCATGGTGGTTATAAAAGATTATTGAATCAACATTTCAAAAACTGTGGCTCAGTCTGGCACAAATAGTGCTGGCACAAAAGTGAATCTATGATTGTGTACACAAATATCAGAAGTGTGTCCATATAAGACACTTTCAATACTCCAGTCATCTGAAGAAGTGGGTTGTGCCCATGAAAGCTCATGATATCATCTACATGTTTTTTTTAGTCTTTAAGGTGCTGCTAGGCTATTTGCTGTTTTTTTAAGTATTTCCATATAAGACAAGTTAGGCACCTAAATACCTATCTGTGTGTGCTGTCACCCACCCCATGTGCACAACTACAATAACTGCTTATGAAGTCACTGTTACACTTTTGCAAATTGCCCACATTCTTTCACTGTTGAAAATGGCAATTTGTGACACAGAAATGGTCAGAATGACAAAAGCTTGGAAAATAATCACAGACTGAAGCAGGTCATTTTTATTGTCCTTTGGTAATTTAGTGCAATATATATATTTTATTTTTTGTTTCAGAGGGTTTTTTTTGGGGGGGGTGTTTACGGTTATGCTTAATTTCCATGCCACCCATTATTTTCATTCATATAAATTCAGTTTACTCTGGAATGTAAAGACAACTTGAACAGATGGGGGAGGAATGAAAATTGTGGTAAATCAAATATATAGTGAACAAGGGAAATATAAAAAATACTAGGCACCTTTACATACTCCTCATGCATCAGCTGAAGAATATGACACTAAATACAATTGAAACACAGCAAATTTAGAAGTGCAATACTTTTTCTCACAGCTACAATTAGACCGTGGAATCTATTGCCGCAAAATATCACAGGAGCCAAGACTTTAGCAGGTGTCAAAGAAAGGGTTTGGAGCTTTATATGAACAGTAAGGACATCTAGAATGTCAATAACAAGGTGTTTCCAAGAAGATTTTGGAAGTACTGTAAATCCTCTGCTTTTGGGAATCAGTCAGCCACTAACAGATGAGGATTGGGAAGAGATTTTCCCTATTGGCAAAGTATTGTCTACTGTATCATTTCTTGCTTTATACCATGTAGATTAAGAGGAAAGTGAGAAAATATTGCTGAAAACATAAAGAAGAAGAGGCCAACACAATAGGATTATTTTTAAAAAAAACAGACTGCAAGCTAGGTATTTTCTTTCTATTTTAAATCTATGGCTTTTTACCACTCATCCAACTTATAATTTATTAATTATTACTATTATTTTATCTGGAAAAGTATTTTGATAGGACATTGAAGGCTAAAAGCATCAGTCTGTATTGTCTGTTTTCAGGGTTCCTACAATCCATTCATACTGCTTTGAGGAACTTTGACTTTCCAAACGGATACTGCAGGATTTACTACAAAGTCTAGTTTTACACTCAGTATGAGGCGAAAATAAATATACAAGCACAAGAACTTTTCTAGGAGGACAGGAGGATCCCTGCTTGTCATAACTAATGATAGTGATCAAAGCTAGACAGGTGCTCACACTGACCCTGTGCTTTGATCATCTACTACACTTGGCAATAGCTGAGCTTGAGGGTGAGTTGCTCTACTGGCCTTTGATTACATTAGTTGTATATGGCAGGACAAAGGAATAGCAGATAAAAAGAAGGAAAGAGGAATGTTTAACTATACAGGATGTGTGGCTAAAACACCCACTCAATTAAAATGAGTCACAGCTCCTATTAAACATTTACTGTGCATGTTAATGCTATTGAAATACTCAGTAGGTCTTGTAACCCAATAATGCATTTTATCATCTGTTATCATTGGGCTATGTGATGTTATAGGCAATTTATATGCTATTTCATATAAAATCAGGCTGTGTCTACATTGGTGTGATCTTGCGCAAAAGCAGCTGCTTTTGTGCCAAAACTTGCTGCCTGTCTACACTGGCCGCGAGTTCTTGCGCAAGAACACTGACATTCTAATGTGTGAAATCAGTGCTTCTTGCACAAGAACTCTGATGCTCCCACTCAGGAATAAGCCCTCTTGTGCAACTGTTCTTGCGCAAGAGGCCAGTGTAGACAGGCAACATGAATTTCTTGCGCAAGAAAGCCCTATGGTTAAAATGGCCATCAGAGCTTTCTTGCGCAAGAGAGCATCTACACTGGCATGGATGCTCTTGCACAAAAGCACATCTCTTGCGCAAACGCACATGCCAGTGTAGACGCTCTCTTGTGGAAGACTTTTTGCACAAGAACTCTTCCGCAAAAGAGTTCTTGCGCAAAATCATGCCAGTGTAGACGTAGCCTCAATGTATAATAAATAGGTTGAAATTGCAGAATTATAAAAGTATAGGATTGATAAGTGAGGAGTACGTATTAATTTATGCCACCTGTCTTGCCTGACAAAAAAGTGTTGTAATTAACTCTGGGTACAAAAAAACTCAAAACCAAACAAAAAAACAAAGAAACAAAAAAGCCCAAAAAACTTATTTTAAGAAAGGTTTAAATGGAAAACAGTGTTCTTTGGTCTATGCAAGTACTTAAACCATTTTTAAAATCATTGCAGCTGGAGTCATTATCACTCAAAATTCTAGCATGGTCAGGGTCTAAGGCTGTTTTGTATTATCTGAATGTTCTCCCAGCAGTTTGCAGTCAGATACAATTAACATAACAGGTGACAATATTGTCTGTGTGGGCCAAAAGTCCATGCATACATTGGGGAGCATTTAAATTAAGGTTTGACTAAAAGCAGGAAGCACCTATCAACAATGGTAAGGAAAGGGAGTTCCCTCAACATTTTTACAAGACTCCCCTTTAGAGATTCCAGAAGGATCCAAGAATATCCCTGTCCCAATCCCCCTTTCTAGAAAATGGGGTAAAATGGGTGTATTCTACCCCCCAATATATATCCCTACAGCAAACTAAGCATTCAAGGCTGATGCTTGTATGCACATATAAGAGAAAGAAATAACTTCCATCTTTAAAGTGACAGCTGTCATAAGAGAGAGAGGGCACATTCTCCTGTTTCATTTCCATCACTTTTGGTTGGAGGGCAGACTCACAGGGTACGTCTACACAGCAGCATTATTTTGGAATAACTGAGGTTATTTCAAAATAAAATAGTGCGCATCTACACTACAAGCCTTTATTCTGAAATTATGTCGAGCTGGAGGACTTCTTACTCTGACTCCTGTAACCCTCATTTTACGAGGAGTAGAGGAAGTTGAAGGAACTGTGTTCTTCCTTTGACTTCCTGCTGTGTAGACGGTGACAAAAGACAAGTTAAGCTATTTCAACTTAAGCTACGCAATTGAGGTAGCTGAAGTTGCATAGCTTAATTTGACTTTAGCCCTGCTGTGTAGATGTACCCATAGAGGCCTGCTCCTGCAGAAAGCTGGGAACTATTCAGCACTGAAAAGCTTCCCATAGCTCCTGGGCCATCTACTATCATCAACAGTCATGTTAAAAGTTCTCTCTAATGAAAATAGATTGGGAAGTATCCCAGCTAATACAAAGCAGCCACAGATGGTATACTGAAAATACCTATCGTATTGAAGCAATTTTATCAGATCGCTATTGTATACAAACTTCAGCTGCTAGCATTTGCTCAGCAGAGGCTGGAGAGTTGAAACAGTTAAAATGGGATATGTTGGTGTTCTCTCACTATTTCCAAACTGACATCTCAGTTTTCTAGAGCAATCAGATCACCAGAGTGCTGCCTGTCACTACGAATGCACCAGATGTTTGGTTTTCTATAAAATAAGCCCCTGTAGTTTCTTTCTTCTCAGTAGTTGACTGTTTGTGCTCAAGAACTTATGACAGTAGCTGTCACTATAATTCAGCAAAACTGCCATGGGGAATAGACTGATTCTCAAGCTGGAATTATGGTCAAAGCAAAGAGGTGAAATGAGAGTCAAACAGAGATGGTCACAGGTATTCAGGCCTTCATATATTCAAACCAAATCAAAATAGTAGAGTTGGTGCTCAATATAAAAAATGCCAATAAAGTTAAAGATTTTGGCCTTTCTTTGAAGTGCCTTTGCTATGTAAATGATCTGCTAAAGGCTCAAACATCCCTCAGTGCATTCCCTAGTTGCATTGTCATATGGCTTCAGAAGCAATGATGCTAAATCAAAAGCAGGCATTTGCATAGTGTCAGATTCCACCTCAACTAATGCCTTTGCCCAATAAATTATGGGTGTTTGGTTGCTGCAGCATTTACATCTGAGAAACCTCAAACTGTTCTATCACAACATTTGTATTAGGCGATTCCAAGGAGCTTTGACCTTGATATGTAATTTGAGAGTCATTCCATATATTATCACTGACTGATGGAAGTGTTTAGCAATGCCACAGGCAATAAAGACAAGCTCATTCTCTGTCTCAGATTTTCCATACCATAGTTCTCCTACCAAATGGGAAGCAAAGCTAATATAGTAGTGTGTGGTGACAGAGCTGGTGTAATTATTGTAAGATGTTTCCATTGCTAGTGTTACATGTGTCCTTCTGGGGAAAGGTGTACCATTTTAAATATTATAAATTTAATACACAAAATATTCAGCTCTGATTGGATGAGTTCTACAAATATTAGTTCCACTGTGTATTCCTCATTCAGAGTTACATTATAACATTGGCATAGCAAGATTATCTATCCCAAGTCTATGAAAAAAACCAAGCAGAGGATGATACTGACTCAGAATGTGATGTTGTAACCATAAATGATGACCAAATAACAGTTTGAAGTATGCTTGCTGTGCTGCATTAGACTAATCCATGTCTATGACAATGAAACAAATAATTTCCCCTCCATCTTCTGGCTTCAGAAATGTCATTAATTGTGATATTATTTTCCACAACCTCACATAGCTTTGGGAAGCAAGCTCTTATTTATTTTAATACTGTAACTGAATTAGTATGAAATATCAACATCTTAACATGAGAAGGTAAGACTGTAAAACTGGTTTAGTGAAAGACTGTAAACTCCATGGGCTCATCTAGACTACGCTAAAGTGTCGAAAGGTGATATGCAAATTCCTGGGGAATTTGCATATCTTCTTCTGATCTCACTTTCGAAAGCAGAGCTTCTTCGGATCTCACTTTCGAAAGCAGAGCAGAGCTTTCAAAAGTGAAAGTAGTCAAGACGCGTTTTTTTCGGCAACCCCCCCCTTTTTTCAAAAAGCTGCTTTTCCTCAAATGTTTGGAAATATTGTGGTCTACCACAATATAGATCTAAGCTGAGCCTTTGCTCCTAACTCCAAATAATGGCTCATCATTCTGATGCCCTGGCAGGACCTCTGGGACAGAGCTGTGCATCTAGAATCAGTGCATCTAGAAATGGGAATATTTTTTATCTGCCATGGATGTAATCTGATATAGGACATCTATGCACTATAAACTGAATTTCAGCTACCTGATTATTTCACATAAGCATTCTAATTTTAGAATTACTGAGAAGCACTTACATTTTCAAAAGTGACTAGAAATTGTGGGTAGACTTTGCAATATAAGAAACTTCAGAGAGGCCTTATTTTCAGGAGGCAGGTACTCATCACTTTCTTATTATCAAGCTCCTTTAATGTATTTAAAAAATGGAGGCATTCCAAATCACTAGTAACTTGAAAAAAAATACAGGCCTTGTGTTCCAAATCTCACACTGCAGGATATAATGATTATGGAAGCCTATGGAATTTATTTGTCCTCTAGTGGAAGAACTGAGCTCCAGGACTACACCAAAAACATTATTTATAAGGAAGAGGATCCATACACTAGCACTAATCTCCCAGGAGTCATCTCTTTGGCCTCACTGACTCCTCTTTAATCAGGACTGGAAACATACAAGAAAGCTAAAATTCCCTCCCTTCTAAATTAGGCCGTAATCTTGAAAATAATGGCAGGGCAAGCTATCAAAAGCATGTTAAGTGACTTAGCTCCTGAATCCAAATGTCAAAAATGACTTAATTACTTTGTGGCTTAACTTTGAGTTTGAAATCAATGGGAATTGTGTGCCTAATTGTCTTGGGCAGTTTTGAAAATTCCATTAGGTATCTTTCTTCATTTTAGGACTTTAAAAGCCTTTGGAAATCAGGCCCTAAATCACTGTCAAGAAGACCTTAGGCATCTGTCATTTAGGTGCTCTTCAAGAATTTACCCGGTATACAGGTGGGCTTCTGAATTAATACCTATAGTTTCTATCTATTCCAACCACAGTCCTATGGCTTTGAGCGAACATACAACTGGGAAACGGCAAAAATAAATCAAATCTTTAGGAAGGATGGAAATTTTTGGCATGTTGGTTTGTCTGTTTTCTCTGTGTGCTGTCCTCAAGCAACAGTCACAGCAATGCCATTTTATTCTTTTTGTGTGCACACTTTGGAATTGATGGCAGCTGTAATAGATTACATCTGAATATGTTCAGAGCAATTACATTTAACAAATAATCAATGCTCATGCACAATGGCCTGCAGCCAGACAAAATTATTGAAAACAAACTATCTTCACAGTTCTGCAAAGACTTATGCATGTGCTTAACATTACAAACCCTCTCTGAGTAAACCTGTGAACTTCAGGGAACTACCCAGTGTGTAAAGTTAAACATGTGCATAAAGCTTAGAATGATCAGGGTCTATAGCCCTGTCCATGCAAATGCCCACATGCAAGTTCATCCTTGCACTTGGGCAGTGCCCCACTGAAACTGATGGGGCTTATGCAACACAAGGATATGCCTTCACAAAGTGAATCACAGGACCAGGACTAGCTGTTTAATAGTGCCCTGAATTCTTTCCATTGAAGTGTTGAAGACATGGCACTCACCTCAGTAATTCCAAAGCTTCCGGGGGTAGCCGAGTTAGTCTGTACAGGATAAATTACAAAAAAACAACAAATGGTCTGGTAGCAGTTTATAGACTAACAAAACATATAGATAGTATCATCAGCTTTTGTAGGCTTTCCAGTCATCTGAAGAAGTGGGCTGTGCCCACAAAAGCACATGATACCATCTATATGTTTTGTTAGTCTATAAACTGCTACCAGACCATTTGCTGTTTCTCAGTAATTCAGATAGTTCCCCTTGTTAACACATAGAATGGGAGCTAAAAAGGAATTCAGGTAATAACAATAATTTTGTAGGTCATCATTCTGGTAACATAACACGTGCAGCAGGTTGGTATTCCAATAAAATAAATGCTTTTATTTTTCTTTTAGTCTACTGGTAATTGGGCTGTGATCACTAGAATCTGTTATTTGGATTGGCAAAGAATTTCTTAGTATTATAGGTTTACACTATATCTGCATTTACCCACTCACAACCAGTTTTACACCTATATGGTGACACTGGTTTTTCTCACGTTGCTCTAGATTGAAAGCAGTGGAATTGAAATCAGAATGTAGCTTGCTGTTTTTATACACTGGAACAAAATCAAGAGATATTTATCTCCCAAATTAATTTATTTTCATTTAGGTAGTATTTTGTTCAATTGTCTACTATAGCCTAAGAATTTCAGATATTTATGGAGGTTGCTGTAGATTAAAAATAGCTCCTTCTAATCAGAACCAAAACAAAACAATGCTCAACCTGAAAGGCTCATCCTGAAAAATCACATTTAACTGATTTTATGATTGGCTCAGATTCAGATTTATTTAAAATGGAAATCAATGGGAAATGTATCTAGAGTAATTAAAAAGGAGCACCAGCCACTAATTTCTGCATTTTTCAAAAAGCTTCAGTTCAAATATTCCTCCATACAGAGCTAGCTGATTCCAGTACATATAATTGAACTGCAGAGTGTTATAAATAGCACTCCATGAAAAAAATGCAGAAGCATTTTCATTAAAAAGTTTTTGAAAATGTTCATGAACATTTTTCACTGATATTTTGAATTGTGGAAGTAGAGCAGTAAACACTGCTCAATATTTAAGCTATTCTTGATGGGATTAGGCTCCATTGTGGTTAGAGCTACCAAATCAGCGGTCTGGCCTTAGTTTCCCATAATCCGAACCATGCAGTCTTATTCAAGGTCCGTTCTACTATATATTTTGGAAAAAAACCCTCAAAGTTAAATTTAAAAGTGGACAAGATTTTTATTCTTAATTTTAATAACTTTTTATTTTGAAAGAATCAAACTAAAATATTATAAGTTTGATTTTGGGGAATTAAGCAGTTTCATTAGAAAACAAGCCTTGTGATGAGAATTTACAGTGAAAAGTTGTAGGATAGCAAAAGTAAAGAAGAGAAGACTGATATTCTAGTTTGAGCAAGAGGCATTGCACAGAGTTATCTTTCTTATTTTTTAAAATGTTAACATTTTCACAAAAATAGAGTGTTTCAAAAAGTCATTCACAAAACTTCTAGATCAGCAAAGGTACTACAGGGGCTCTGCTGCCCAGCTGATCATCTCCTCCCACTCCTTCCCATTGCCCCTCCTCCCCAGTGCTTCCTTCATACCAGTGAACTGCTGTTCTAGGGGATGCAGGTGGTGCTGAAAGGGAGGGGGAAGAGCAGGGACAGGGCATGGTCCAGGGAATGGGCAGAATTATGTCTGGGGCCCCCAGTCCGATTGATCAATTCTTTGCCTTCCATCCCAGTTCCTCCTGCATGCCGAGATCAGCTGTTCCATGGCATGCATGAGGTGCTGGTATAGGGCAGAAAGTCATGGGGAAGAGGAAGGGCAGAGGTAGAGTAGAGGCAGGAAGAAGAAGTGAGTGGGGTGTGGCGTTGGGGGAAGGGATGAAGTGGGAGCAGGGCCTCAGGTTGAGAAGAGGAGGGGGCTAAGGGTCCATAAAAAATTAAATAAAAATGCAGATCCTCAGGTTGCTAAAGTTTGAGAACTGCAGTTCTAGATGAGCTGATATTTGTGAGAAAAAATGCTGACATTAATAGTTTATTCAAATACATATTTCATATGCAACTTTGTAATGAAATTAAGCTACATTTGCATGCATTATTTTTTTCTAAATCAATGCAGGCTTTTATTTTTCAAAGTATTTAAAAGCAGTAGGTTCTAAAAGTGTTCCCTGATGAAAAATGCAATGCAGAACAATAGATGAGTATATCAATACAGTACATGTATTTAAAGGGCCCAACCCTCTAAAATCCAGATCAGACCAAAAGAAAAAGTTTTTTTCTTCAATAGAAGTTTGTTACTGTCATTAGATTGTGACTTAAACATGATTCAGATAGGACAGATTGACAACAGAAAGTCAATGTCATCATTTCTTCCTCTGATAAAACAGCATAATGGATGTAGCTATTGACTAATAGTGTGCATTGTGTCTGATTTTTCTATATATCTATATTGTATAGCAGGAAAATACCTAATCTACCTGCAGATAGGATGACATCCCTATTTGTAAAGGTATCTGAAATGTTGATTGTTTGTGTGCAACATTTCTGTAAGGCCAATTTTTATGTGAGGACTGACACAAATGTCACTTTCTGACTGGATGTGTGTGTATGTGTAATGCTGTCCCTACCAAAAATTTGATTTCTATATTTAATAGCACAGTACAAATATATCCATATTTCTGCACTGTGCAATTTGTTTTTAAGTTAACAGATATATGTAAAATATCATAGAATCATAGATTCATAGAATTGGTAGGAACCTTGAGAGTAGGGATGTAAACAGTTAAATGGTTAACTGGTTACCTGGTAAGCATCAGCTTTACTGACATGCTTACCAAGTAACCATTTAACTGGAGGACCTGGTCAGTGGGAGCAGTCCCCCAGACCTCTGCTTAAACAGCTGGCAGGACCCTGTCACAATGGGCCAGCAGGGCTGGAGCAGCCACCAGCCAATGGAGCCAGAGCAGCTCCCACTGCTCATAGCACAATGCGGCAGGGCTGGGGGAAGGAGCCAAAGTGGCATGCAGAACTCGACACAATATTCCAGTTGAGATCTAATCAGTGCAGAGTAGACCAGAAGAATGAATTCTTATGTCTTGGTTAGCTTTTTGTTTGTTTGTTTGTTTTTGAAACCGTGTCACACTGTTGACTCATATTTAGCATGAACCCACTATAACCCCTAGATTGTAGTGACACATGATCAGTCACCTTCTGCTGCTACCTGCCTCTCTCCTGTGACCTCTGCAGTTCAGCCTTTCAGTGATTTTGAGCTCTTGGAAAGCTGGGCAGAAATGCTGTCCCACCACAAGTGTTTTCTGCTCTCATTTGAGCACTTTAAAACAACAAAAGGGTCCTAATGAAGCCTATTTATCTCCATCTTTGAACAGTGGGGAGGAACAGATTAAATCAGACCAGGGACAGTTGAGGAGAGTCCACACCACCTTTCCCCCACTCTTCATACTCTCACAGAGGTCTGGCATTCCAGCCCCTACTTCAGCAAGTTTCTTTCCACCGAGGGTGACCCATCAACGAGCACAGATTCAGTACAGTTCTGTTCCCCTTTAATCATGCAATAATGATAAAAACATGGATAACATTTCACTACCCCTGTATTCAGTATTACAGTGATTTGTAAACTAACACCAACCAGAGTTGTTCACTTTTGTGGTACATCTACACTGCAGAGCTATTTCAGATACCAGAAGTATCCTGAAATAGTTATTCTGCATCTATTGAAGCAGCCCGTTATTTCAAAATAGATTTCAAAATAACGGGAGGGTTATTCCGATGTCCCGGTAACCCTTGTCGGTTAAGGAGAATTCTGGAATAACTAGTTATTTCAAAATTTGATGCTGTGTAGACAGCGCCAAATTACAAAATAAGCTATTTCTAAATACACTAGAAATAAGCTACACAATTTGTGTAGTGCAAATTGCTTAGCTTACTTGGAGCTAAGGGTGTGTATAAATGCACCCTTGAACAACACAACTCTGTGTATTACCAAGAGCCAATGGTTCTTCCCTTAAGGGATTCCGAGGCAATAAGCACACAAATTGGGTGAAGGCTTAAAGATTTTACTAAGCAAATATTAGGGTAAAACACAATGCTTAATATTAGAGTAAAATACAATAAAGCAAATCTTAGAATGAAATACAATACTTATTAAGCCTAAGCAAACCTCAAAATAAAATGCAATGCTTACTAAAACAATACAATGCTTATTAAGCCTAAGCAAACCTCAGAATAAAATGCAATGCCTATGTCCCTTCTGCTGCCAGGAACCCCCTGAAGAAGGACAGTGGACGGATCCCAGTGGCCAGTGCGTAGCATCTCTTGCAGCTTCGGTCTACGCTGAGGTTCCAATGTTAGGAATATTCCCAGCCTTTATGTACTGTTGGATCTACAGTAATCACACCTGTTGTTCTGAGAACCTAACATGATCATTGATCTTGTTAGTCAGAGGGTGGAGATGGATGGCAGGAGAGAGATCGCTTGATCATTACCTGTTTGATTCACTACCTCTGGGACACCTGGCACTGGCCACTGTTGGCAGACAGGGTACTGAGCTGGATGGACCTTTGGTCTGATCCAGTATGGCCATTCTTATGTTCTTATGATACACTGCATATTTTTCCAGATCCAATAATTAGCTTGTTGATACTTTGTATACTTTCCCAGGCCAACTAATTAGCATTATCAGGCGGGAAACATTCAGCATAGATAGCTATGTGATCTTCTTAAGTGCTCCTGCACTCCCATGCCAGGTGGCTGGCCTTGGGACCTGTCCCAGAACTTGTTGAAAGTCAACAGTGCATTCTTACACTGTACCATCTTGAGCAAACAGCTAACTTTTTGAGAATAACAAAAGAATAATAAGAAACACAAATGGCTGCCTAGAGCATCCAGGCCTGACAGGAGATGCAGGCATAAAAGGAATGATTGTGGTACACCACCTAATTTCCTCGACCTCACAATCATCTTCCGCATTTCCACTGCACTCTGGTCTACTGGATACCTATGCAGAGTGCATGTGTACATGTAAACACAGTATGTGCCCGCAGTCTCTTCCCCTCCCAGCTAGCTGTCAGGGGATAGTCCATTCAGCCTCTGCCTACATAAGTGTTTAACTGCTTTCCTGAATTGAAATCTCTGAAGTCAGTTCAAATTTTGCTTCAAAATGGGGCCTACAGTGTTTGTCAGTTAACCTGTACTTAAACAGGCATCATTCCTTTCTCACACAAGAAGCTCAATGTCATATTGCTAATGAAGGCACTCACAATCCACAGATTGAAGCTATATTAGTCACCACACTCAGTGAATGACCAAATGGGCTCTTTGTATGGTCCTTTGCAGCTAGGCCAAAGAGCAGGTCCAAGGCCTGCATTCCTGGTTGCTCTGATTGCCATTATTATCTTTCAAATACTCAGTGCATTGGAAATACTACAGGGATCCGATCACTTTCCCTGAAAACCATCAAGGGATTACTGGAATTTAGACATAAATTGAATCTGCATGGAAAATTGTCCATGCTGCGTTCTATTAGAAGGTGCTGCTGTGCAACATTTGTTGCTAATCATACGGCAAAATTATAACAAGCTGCAGAAAGAAGAAACTAGCAAACACAATAATAAAAGTCATTTTAATTATTAAAGTACAATGTTATAAATTATATGCCATTCATCATTACCATAATGAAGTATAAAAATAGCAGAAAAGTCCATATACTCTATGCACTCTAATTTTGCATAATAAATTTCGATATTACAGAATTGTAAAAAATATGAATAAATCACCAAATTAATACCCATTTCCTCTAGCCAGTATCTAAATTTTAATATGGACAGTTATTACAGATAACCATTGCTTCCTATTGACTGAAATACAATAAAAACTCAAAAGGATATTATAGACACAATCCCAGTTATCAGCCACTAATGATGCTAAATGATGAATTACTACATATTTAATAGAACGATCTGAGTGTGGTATTTTCATTATCGCTCTCAGAATATGTTGTACATCTGCTATTGTTCTGCCAATTAGCCAGCACTAGTATGGCATTATTTGAAAAGAGTTAGATATGACAAGTAATTTTATCTATGCTATTTGGCGGGGGGGTAGGGGGGAGGCAGGGAGTGTTTTTCCTGATAAAAGCTACGGTTGTTTTCCATCTTTTCAAAGAAATTGAAGTAACAATGTCATTTTATCAAAGACTTTTTTTTCCACTTAACCTCAATGTTATCTATAGAAATAATATATAAATAATGAATAAATGAGAGACAGGAAAATCTCAGCATTTATTTTTATAAGAATATATATCAATCACTATGAATCATCAATTTAGGTTAATATTCATGGTATATGTTCTAAAGTAAGAAAACTCATTTCATTAAACATATATGACATTTATGTTCTCAAATGACAACTTTCATTGGAAAATGTAGAAAGCTAGAATAAAGTAGACTATGTTATGATTAATCTCTAGCTCACTTGCTTGCTCTCAAACACAGAGTTGAGTCAGCAGAGAAAGACCATTCACAACTTTAAAACAGAAAATGTAAACATTTAACATTATAAATGTGTGAGAGAAAATGTAATCGCTCAGTCAGGTTGTAATACCCTTACTTTTGTTAAATAGAGATTTACTCCAAGAGCTATTGCACTGAAACCAATAGGACTCCTTGAATAGAATAGTATTTCTCAATGTAGCTGGTAGAATCTAGTACTCAGAGAGATACTTACCTCAGAACAGATTTGATTCTCCTCCAATTATTGCTCCCTATTGTGACCTGGACCAGTTGGCTACCAAAGTCTGATAGGAGGTAGATTTATTGGCCACCGGGTGAATAGTCTTCTGTTCCCTGAATGATAAGGCAGGGACTGCTGCAACACAATAAAGTCAGGCAGGCACCTGAAGCCAATTAAAAGCATGCGGCCCATTAAAGACCTATTGGGGCTGCTTTAAAAGGCTTCCCTTCAAAGAGTGCTGGGGGAGTTAAGGACTTGGAATGAGGAAGTATACTGTGGAGGAGCAGGAAGGACTTGATCAGGTACCAGGAAGAAAGTACTGGGAGGGGAGAATCATTTGGGGATGTGGCCCAGGGAAAAGGCTTCATCACTGGAAGCAGAGGAAACATTAACCCTAGAAGTGCAGGATCCCCTGAGGTAAGGCCAGAGGTTTGCCATACTATGTATAGCGAAATATAGTTTTTAGTATGTATCTAGCCTCATTCTAAACAAAGGACTGGGTTCCTCATATTTGAAGTTTAAATTTCATTCTGGACTATGAATAGACAGATCATCATAACTTCAAAATCCCATAGAAGTCTCACTAATGCTCTTGCTTCCTACTTGATTTGCATAGCCTACTATATTTGGAGGATTCATTTAGACATGATTGTCTTCTTACATGCAGAGCAAGACATTTGATGCACAGAAGAGGAGGGTAGTGGGTTGCAGGCAGCTTATGAAGGGCATGTTGCCCTCCATACTTCACATATTTACAAGAGACCCAAAAATAATTGGTCTCCATGTCTTTAACTGTCATGGAGTTACGAGGATGAAACCTGACTGCAGTACGGATTCTCATGGGATTGCGTGGGCAGCAAAGGAAGCTGTAACAATGCTTCAGAGGACTCCAGATTGTGAAGTGATGGTGTCTGATTTTCCCACAGTGCCCATGGGTCTATGGCATTTCCAGACCCCACCCATCTCTGTCCCCATTATTATGATCAGATCCCTCCTCTTAAGTGCACTCAGGAAGTCTTTGATCTGAAGTACTGAATTTTCAGAATTCTTTTTCTCCTCCCTTGAGTGTTCCCCACGAAGAGGAAGCATTTAGGCTCCCATGATTTTTCTCCATGTAGTAAGCATGTGGCCCTTACTTATTATGTTATTCACTTGAAATAACTGAACTGCATTCATGTGCACCTTGACATATACTTTGTTTGCTCTCCCAGCATGGCTTATAGATGGAATAAAGGGTATGTGACAGGGATGCAGATGACTTAAGATGTGACTAAAACAAACTACATTAATCTAGAAGCACAGCAAAGAGTATTGTTTTAATTACTACAGAAGAGATTTATCTAGGAATGCTTTAGAGTATAATAGTGCCTTTTAAATGGTACAGCTGAGAACACATGGTGATGCTATTTACATTTAACATAATGGATATAAAGAGAACCGGGTATAGTATGTTGGTACTTCACCCTGAGTTGTCTCACCATCTCTCCCAGTAGCTTCTTGTATGGTAAATGAATATGATAGGTAAAGGGACTGAGCCTTGTTTGACTGCACAGATGAGAATTCCGCAGGTGGGAGTACATTTTCATGTAACTTCTTCCTGGAGTTCATTTTGATAGGAAAGATAGGAACCCTTGCAATCTTTTGGAGACAGGATAGCAAAACTAGATGATCTGCTTTTTCAAATTCTTCAAAGAGGTGCAATTTGAGAAATGCCATCTCACTCTTCATGAATAGGGGGAGTTTAGAACCAAAGCAATGAACATTGCTTCTAGACCATTCCTGGCCTGAACACACAACCTGGCCAGGATATTGACAGCTGACAACTGCTATTATAGACAACAATTAACTTCTTCAATGGGTTGCTTACAAAAATTAGCCAGTAATTGGCAAGTATACTAATGTTACTGGTTGGAATATTGTAAGCTTCAGGGTAGGTGATGGATCTTCAAAGAAAGTGTTAGCAATCTCATGAAATAATTGCTGAAAGAAAAGATTAAGGGTTCTTCTGAAGATTGTTTGGAAGAGATGGGGATGATGAAAGATGGAATTCTTTCACGAAAAATAAAAAATTGCATATCAAAACATTGAGGCACTGTCAGGTTAGCACCACGGAAAAAATATCAGCAGAGAAGATTATTTTTTTAGAATTGACTCATAAAAACATTTCATGATGTAATAGAGCATTATTTCTCCCTCAGTCCAATCAGCCAGCCACAATTTTTAATTTAATCTCTCACTTTAATTGAAGCCAAATAACTAACAGCCTCAGGAAATTAAAGTATCAAAACTAACTCTATACAGATTAACTGATTGTCTGTCTATACAGCAAAAACTGCATGGTCATGCACAAACAACAATCACAGTCAAGACAGTACAGCACAGGCTTCAGTAAAGTAGACCAAGCATGGCATAGACCCTGTGTATGCACTTGCTGTAAAGTCCTCACTGGGTTGCCTTCACTGCTATTGTTACCAGTACTTGCTGGACTCAGACCAACTTGTGTTGGAGAAGGAGAAAAGCTTTTGAGCCACACAGAGCTCATCTGCAGGTCTCAATAGAAGATATTACCTCAACTATCTCATCTTACCAGTATCCTGGGGTGACATGGCCACTACCTTTCTTCTTACTGTGTGTATTTTAAAGTCTATAATCGAGGGACTGGAACGTTATCAAAAAGCCTTAATATTTTTTTCATTTACTGAAATTGCCAGGTTTTTCGTAAATAAAAAGTCTCAATAACACCTAACTAGAAATGCTGATTAAAGTATTTCAGACAAACAAGTGTCTCCCACCCTCCAAAAACTTGTCTGTTTCAAACTTCAAGATAGAAATAACTTGGAAATTTTGATTAGGTAGGTTTGTATGATTTTTAAAATAATGTTTCAGTAGCCCTACTTTTTATCTTAACCATAAATTTCCATAAGTTTGCCTTTTAACTTTGCCCTGAAATGGGCTAGAAACAGTTATGGGAAGGAAAAAAGAAAAGTAGGAGTCTTCTTTAAATTTATATTTCTAAATCAGTTGAAACATGTGGATTTGGACTTTGATGGCACATCTACACTTCAGGGCAAAAGTCAGATTAAGATATGCAACTTCAGCTACGTCAATTGTGTAGCTTAAGTTTAAATAGCTTAATTCGGCTTTTAGTGCTGTCTTCGCAGCAGGAAGTCGAAGGAAGAACACTCTTCCTTTGACTTCCCTTACTCCTTGTGAAATGAGGGTTACAGGAGTCAGAGTAAGAAGTCCTCCATCTTGACATAATTTTGAAATAACAGCTTGCTGTGTAGATGCGCACTATGTTATTTTGAAATAACCTCAGTTATTCCGAAATAACATTGCTGTGTAGACATAGAGACTCAAAATACAATTCTCCCTTATCTGAACAAAGTCAGTTTCAGTTTGAAGAAAACATTTGCAGGCTCAACAATATCCAATAGAATGCTGCCATTTGATATAAATATTTCCCACAGTTTTAGAAGCAATTTTAGAAAGACATTGTACTTGGAAAAAGTGGAACACTGCATGATCTTCCTTTTATTTCCAGTTAATGGCTCTAACAAGCTCTGCATCAGTGTAAGGAATATTTTTCAAGGGAAAATTTAAAAAAGAAATATTGGCCAGTACAATTGGCTATAAAACAGCAGAAAAAATAGTTTTCAGTTCTGTTTTGGTTTTCAGTAGTGTCTTTGAAAACTTTGTTCTTTTAAACTTAAAGCTAGCTAGTTTCTCTTTGCACTCAACTTTGGCAGCAGTCTGTGCTTTCCACTTCTCTTCATTAGCCTCAATTTATGCAGTTGGCTTTTCTTTTAGTATTTTGCTGAAATGGTTGTTTTCTTAAATTGCTTTGTCAAGTACTCTATATGTGCTCTTCTTTCTCAGCTGCTTGCTTCAAGACCTCAGCTCCACAAGACAATTGCGCTGCACTTTCTAATTCTTAAAACAAAGCAAACAAACAAACAAAAAATTACAGAACAGTGATGAAGAAGGAAGCGATGAAAGTCCAGAATGCTTTCTTTCAAATTAGGACCATCAGTTCAAATGCCTACCCAAAAAACCTATTTTGTTGTTGTATCCAGAATCTGGAATGCACTCTAGAAAGTCAAATGAATATAAAACCCTGCCCAATTCAGCATTTAAATGGCAAATTCACTCTTTAGTAAACTTCTTAAAAATGAATATTGCTCTCAGAGATCTATATTCATATTATCATCTTTCTGAAAAATGGAAAAGTTTATTCTGCTGAAACTTGTGGAGAAGAATCATGTCTTAATGGCTATGTCTAGACTGCAGGCTTCTTTCAGAAGAACCTTTTTTCAGAAGAGATCTTCTGAAAAAACTTCTTCCGAAAGAGAGCGTTGACACACAAAAGAGCATTGAAAAAGCAATCTACTTTTTCGAAAGATAGTGTCCATTCAGTGTGGACGCTATCTCATATTTAAGGTGTGATTACCAGGGCACCTGTACTTTTTTCCTCTTTCCTCTTCTTTTGAAAGAACTCCCTCTTCCCCGTTCACACACGCCGTTTTCCAAAAGAGCTCTTTTGGAAAAAGGCTTCTTCCCTGTAGAAAGAGGATTACCAATGCTGGAAAAAACCCTCTATTCTTTTGATTTACTTTTAGAAGAACGTGATTGCAGGTTTTGTTGGAAAAACAGCCATTTTTACGACAAAACTCTGTAGTGTAGACATACCCATTGGGTTCACTTCATATATGCCACAGAGTATAGTGGGAAAAGGGTTGATCATATGAATGATTTCCCAATCTTCTGTCTAGGCTGTGATGATCACTGTGATGGGGTGGACAGGCCCCGCCCTGAAGGGCAGGGAGTAGCCCAGGCCCAGCTGGCTGAGAAGGCCCCGCCCATCCAGCTCTGCTGGGCATGCTCCTTGCAGAGCCAGAGTATAAAGGCAGAGAGAGCCCTGCAGCGGGGAAGGCCGCTGGGGGAAGGAGTAGGTCAGGCCGCATCTGTGCTTCTGCAGCAGCTGAGACCCGAGTTGCTGCCCACAGCTGACCCTGGAGCAGAGCCAGCAGCTGCCACCCCCTGGGAGGCAGGAGAGCCCGCAGCCCCCGCGCCAGCCCCGGTAAGGACCGGTCCGGGAGGCCAGCAGACTACGGGGGTACCAGGGTGTGGTAGGAAGCAGCCCAGAGCAAAGGACTGATAGTGCCGCTCGGTGAGTATCGGCCGGATCCCCCGCCGAGCAGGCAGGAGCCATAGTCCCTAAAGGCTGGGACCCAGTGGAGAGGGGGGACCCGGGTCCCCCTACCCCCCTTTTCCCTACCCTGGACAATCAACCCCCTGGCTGGGAGAGGCTTGTCTGGTGACTAGGCCTCAAGGGCCGTATATACTCTGATAGAAGGACCTGAACTTTGTAACTCAGCCGCAAGGGCCGTATATCCCCTGACAGAGGGACCTGAACTTTATGACTCAGCCGCAAGGGCTGTATATCCCCTGACAGAGGGACCTGAACTTTGTGACGAAGCAGAGGGAGGACGAGCCCCTCGACAATCACTAAATAACATAATGCTTGGAAACATACTTTTATTACATTTTGCACTTCAGAGTTACAGTACTATAGGAGTTACAGTTATATGAACAGTTCCTAATTCTTACTTCTCATTTATTTACCAGTAGATACCTAGTTACATTATTTGATTATGGGAACATACATTCACCTTAGTAAAGAACTGCACTGTTTATTGGATTCAAACATTCAGAGCTAATTGGGTTATTTAATTAAATGCCAAACAATAAACAATACTGACTAAGCTACTATAGAGAAATGTTTGCAAACATATTTCCATGGAAGTAAATATTATGTCATCTTTATGTTATGCTTTAATATTACAGGACCCCAAAGAGCCTTTTATTTTTCTTTAGACCAGCATGTGGAGAGTTCCTCATTTCTATATGGGAAAATCTGATGCAGCTGACTAGTGTATATTCATTTTAGTTATTTTCCTCCTGAATAATTAAACTGGTATTTCAAGAAGAATATACTTTTAAATCAAAGTGCTCCTGCCTTCAAGTGCTGATGTTGGTTTACAAGTGCAAACCTTTCAAAGACTAAGCTGTATATCTATTTAATTCTATTTAAACATGCTGAACCAGATCCTCAGTTGGGGTAAATCAATGTTGTTCCATCCTAGACTTTACATTTTCCAAGATGAATGATCTTAGATTTAAACTCAGTTGCTTTCCCTCTTATGGCTATTTGATGTTTGTTTCTTTAATCTAAAATAAAAGCAATCTTGAGTGAAAATACAACTGAATCTTCGTATATAGAAAACATAACACTAATTGCATTGTAATATCTGTTGATTAGCAAACTATTCACAAATGCCACCACCATCTAAATCTGGAATGCATATAATATGTACTTATAACAAATACATGAGAAATGTATTTCTCTAAGAGGTAATCAGGAACATCCATGACAAAACAAATCAACAAACAAAAACAAACTGAAGTATAAATGTTTCCAGATGTTATACTTCCTGTATGGTGGGAATCATCTCAGGATTGTGGGATGACTCAGAATGCCCTCTGTGATGTGGCTACAGATCAAGTGCAATCATTTCTGCCACTTTCTTGTGCATAGATAGCATGAGTGAATAACTGCAGGATGTTTCACTGTTTTTGTGGGAAACTTCTTGAAATGATTCTGTCTTCCCATGCACAGTGGTGGATCACATATTGTAGTGATAGTACTGATGTTTCCTATCAATGGTTGTTGCTCTGCATAGCAGAAATAATTTCTTCCTTTCCAGTCTCCTGTTCTTTTTCAGTATTAGTTCAGATCTGTTATAATTTATCAAATTATAGGAGAGATGTTCCCTTTCTATTTAATATAGTATAAGCTTGAGCTATAAACATCTTATTCAGTGGTCTTATCTTTCTCTAAAATCATGGAACAAGACCTGAAAAGAGGCCACAAATGGTATGAATACACCACAGAGAAGATTGAAGCTGACGCTGTGGATCTTCCAGAGTTCAAATTAGCAGTCTAGTTAAGACAGCTAATTCAAACTGAGAGTGGCACTCTGGCTGATGCTGGTAGTCCTGATTCCACGAAAAGTAAGGGAAGTTGAAGTTGTTCTCCCTTCGACTTCCTGCAGTGTGGACAGCGCCAAAAGTTGAGTTAAGGTATTTTGACTTCAGCTATTCACTTAACATAGCTGAAGTTGCATATCATAATTCAACCTGTCCCGAAGTGTAGACATACCCTAATAATTGAAATTCCCTTCTGGCCGGAGTCCCATGTGCCATCACTTTCTATTTGTTCACAGACCTTCTATGATCTCACTACTTTTCTGATGTCCACAGGTAGTTATTTAAAAACATACACTCACAGAATGTTGGGCTAGATCAGCTGGTGTAAATCAGAAAGGCTCACAGAAGTCATTACATTTACAGTGATTTAGTCAAGCTGAGAGTCTGTCTTAACTTCTCCAAAATCAGATTTTGCCATGCTTACTCAGGGTGAAGAGTACATTTGAAATAAGTAGCCACCGCTGTAGAAAATGTAGCTACTTTGTTGTAAGGCATTCCTGGGTAAAGGTAGCAGAATCTGTTAATAAGTAATGGCTTGCTCTGCTCTGCTCAGTGGACGCTGTCTGGTGCCTCTTATTTTGTAAGTTCTTAGGGAGAGGAATAGTCTTTATTTTTGTGGATTGTACAATGCAGCTTAGTAAACCTGGGAAATGTTTTTCTGTTCCACATGTATTTTCAAGAGTTCAAAATATCAAAATCCCAACAAACTAACACTTTTTTTGTCTAAGTTCAATCAAAACTTTGTTCCTAAGTTAATATTTTTTTAAAAAAATTTCACTCTACCTAACTTGCATTTCAAGATGAACAATAATTTTGAATAAAAAATAGGGAAAGTTCCTTTCTTTAGTCATTTTAAGGAGACTGGTAACCTTCACAAGCATTTGGCAATCCACTTTTTATGGTTTCCATCTAGCCATTCCAATTGTCTCTCAAAAAGCTCCATTATGGCTTTGGTAATGATGTAGTTAAGAGGACTTGAGGACAAACGTGTATGACAAAACAGTCATGGTTACACCAGAAAATCATTAAGAGCAGTTCATTCTGCTACTAGAGGCTATACATATTCCGGTCACAAAACATGATGCACAAGACCAGAGAATAACTTTTTCTCCAGCTTGCGGAATGGAACTTTCCAGCCAGTTTAGAATTTAACAGTATGTGCTTGTCTGCACTCAAAGTCCATTTAGAAATTGTTTGACTGTAGTATCATATGTATATATATGATGGGAAAAGTTTCATTGAAAAATTCATAACCATAGTATTAGGAAGATTAATCAATATCTGTCCAGATTTGTACACATTCTATATAATCTATCTTACCTAGGACACAGAGGCAGTGTTCAGACTCCTGATAAGTAAAATAGAAAAGAAGGAAGTCCCTCGCCCTTGTGTATAGAATTTCAAAGGACTATGACTCAGAAGAAAAATAATTTCGTCTACTGTTAAGGAGGTATTCCAGGACAAGACAAAACATCTTATAAATCATTCAGCCACACTGACTATAACCAAAAATCAGGAGAAATTATTGGCTGCGATATTTAGCCATACCACATTGTAAAGAATGCTGACTTCCATGGCTTTTAAGGATATATGGAGGCATATTATTCACTCCCAAAACTCTATCCCATTATGTGCTCTTTATTTATGATAACTTATTGATGAAAGCAAGAAATTTCTTTAGACAAAGAGGAAGAGTCATGCAAGGAACCAAATGACTGCATATCTTTTGTTCACAGCACACAGGTTTTGCTTTCATTCTATGGTAGCAGGGTGTACTTCTTTAAATGACAATTACTGGCCTAGTTCATCACTGCTGCCACCAGTATTGTTAAGCAGAAATGCTGGCACCAAAAAAAAGTTGCGGGGGAGAGGGGGAGATGCAGGGAGGGATCTGGTCTAAGGTGTATAATTCTTGCAAACATCTAAAACTATATTAAAGTGCTTTGAGAGATTGGGCTTATTGTCATCTGCAGCTTTTTTTACTTGATCATGCAATTTTCTCATCGTGATTGGCAGGTATCACATACCCATTGCTAAGTTTATGTCCAGTTTAACTGCTCAACAAAAGCTTGTGAGACTCTTAGCTGGCATGAACAAAGGAAAGCAATTCTGTTGCAGCTGCTCATTCTTGAACCCAGATGGAATTCTGCCTACCACATTCCTGAATATTTCATATATCAGACATAATCAGTCACTGCATAAGATTTATTTAGTCCTCCACATGTGGCAAGCTTCATGGTCCACAGAAAAGTGACAAATAATTATCTTCTCTCAGCCCCCCACTCAGCATCAACCTGGGTTTGATTTACTATAAAGGCAATAGGACCTTCTCAGTCAGTTTCACACTGAACGTGGAATTTGTGTTGCTGCAGAATTTTATGACATTTTACAGACAGTAGTCCACAGTAGTCGGCAGCCACAAAGCACACACTGCTGAGGACTGCAAAACCACTCAACTTCCTGAAGGTCTTTGTGCCTTGAGCATTGTTGATCAGAATATTGTGACTTGGCTTGACTGGATTGCATATACCAAATAAATAAACAAATTTCACAAGGAGAGGCATTTGCATTCTTTAGATGACCAGCAGAACAGATTTCAAATGCTAGTAAAAAAGTGAGTGCTTTTAAAAACAAAACACAATCATTAAATCAAGCTATCCCATTCAAACACTTCTTCATTTAAAAAAAAGTAGAATCCTTCACATGACGGAAAGCCCCAATCTAAGGCCCAGCAAGCTCTCGCTTGTAAGTATAGCTCTGGCATCATCTCATATCTGTTCCTTGTGTGTATTTGCAATTTTAGACACAGATATGTTTACAGTCGTTAGCTTTCCTAGCAGTCCAGACCTAACACATTTCTGAGAGAATGAGCAGGATTCATATCTACCCCACAGATCACCAACTCAGTGGTTATGTTCCAGATGCAGAGCTACATTCTTGCATACTGCCTTCAAAGTGCTTTCACAGGCATTGCTAGGTGCATGGTTTGAAGGCTGTGGATGGCAGAACATAGCCTGCAAGAGCTGTATTAATCATGGTGATGTGTAAGAAGGAATGAACCCAGCTTGACTATCATCTCCCAGGAGGAAATTGCAAAAATGGCAGTTTGAAAAAGAATGTACACATCCACCTTGACTGAATTAACCTTGTTACAATGCTCCTGCACTTGGTAAGTAACACCCTTCTTTTGATATGCTATTACATCTGTGATTTCTATGCATCTGACAAAGTGGTTTTTACCCAAGAAAGTTTATGCCCAAATAAATCCCTTAATCTTTAAGGTGCCACAGGACTCATTGTTTTTGCAGATAGGGTACATCTACACTGCACACTTATTTCAAAATAAGCTATTTCAGAAGAAATACACCAACATAGCTTATTTCAAAATAGCACATCTACACTACAGGGGAGCCTCAAAATTAGGCAGACTCCCCTAATGTGGATGCACTACCTTGATTTAGAACCCCAGGAGGCACTGGGGAATAATTCGTTTGAATGGCCCTGGGGAGGAGATATTTCAAAATAGCAGCAGTGAAGCATCCACACTACAGCTATTTTGAAATAGCTATTTTGGAATAGGTGTTGTTCCTCATGGAATGAGGTGTACAGAAGTCAGAATAAGCTGCTGGTTATTTTGAATTTATTTAAAAATAACAGAATTGCTTTGTAGATGCTCGCATTGTTATTTTGGAATAACGGCTGTTATTCTGAAATAACGCTGCTTTGTAGATGCACCCATATAGACTAATGCCACAACCCCTCTGAGATTTATCTCTTTATTTGTGAGCTCAGAAAATGTTATGCGGATTCACAGGAAGACAACAATAATGGAATCCCACAAAGCTATTTTATAGTTACTTGTCACAACAAACTTTGAAGTCCTCATACTTTAAAATCTATCAAACTTTGATCAGAAGATTAAGAACTTGGAGAAATCTGTGAGCAAGGCTTTGTCAATATATATATTTAAATCTCATCATGTTTGCAAGTTCAGCAAGAGCTTAATTAAAGTCAACAAAGAAAGCTCAAGAAAATAATGAAGTACTTAAAAACATACATTATTTATATTCTGGGCTCAGAGTCTCTCTTTCATCTTGATTGGTCTCACTGAATTAGAAAACTGAATGAAAGAAATGATTACTAGCAGTCTTCCGGTATGTCTACACAGCAGTGTTATTTTGGAATAACTGACATTATTCCGAAATAACACAGTGTGCAGCTACACTACAAGCCTTTATTCCGAAATAATGTCAAACTGGAGGACTTCTTACTCTGACTCGCAGTAACTCTCATTTTACGAGGAGTAAGGGAAGTCGGAGGAAGAGTGTTCTTCTTTTGACTTCCTGTTGTGTAGACAGCACCAAAAGTCAAATTAAGCTATTTTGACTTCAGCTATACAATTGACGTAGCTGAAGTTGTGTAGCTTAATTTGACTTTAGCCCTGCTGTATAGATGTGCCCTTCTAGATTACTTGGTACCACAAAAGCAGCAGCCAAATGATAGCTGTTTTAAATCATGTTTATTAAGAGTTTGACTGTGGCTGTGAAACATTCTCATTGTTGCATGTTTTATTTGTCATGTGATGCTTCCTTATTGTTAGAAGTCTGTAATAAATGCTGCTTCTATTCAGTTATCTTTATGTTGGTCTCACACAAAAAGTGTGTACTATATAATCATCCTAACACTCCTGCCCCCCACTTTGAATATCTTTATCACTCCATGACAAAAGGGAAGAGCCACCAATGTTCCCATATGAACCAGGGGGAAGACTTTGCCCCCCTGCCTTCCCTAAAAGGTGCTGGGGAGTGGGAGGCTCAGGGCGGCAGCAGTCATGGATGGGAGGAGAAGTGCCCCCAGCCAGTCCCTTTCACCTGCCTGGTCATTCTGTCTCTTTTCTGTTTGGTTTTATAAGAACCATTCCCATTCTGGCCACGTCCCATTTCCCTGGCACAACTATAAACCTTACCTTGTTTTAAGTTATGTTGGAGAAAGCTATGTGCTAAATTTGGTGGTCCTAGCGCTTACTGTTTAGGGGGAGTTTTTGAACAGATGGAAAGACAAACACTCACAGAGAGATAATTTCTCCATATATGTTAAGATCATTTGAGATTTTTTCTCTCTCTTTAAATAACATTAGCATATAATCCATGGAAATTTTCAGCTGAAACCTTTGATCATAGGCCTCAAACAGATCCTGATTTCTCAGGATATATAACAATAGAAAACTAGGCCAGACATACAGACATACATACAGACATGAATGAATAAAACCACAGAGGAATATATTCCAAGGAAGTAATTTTTTTAAAGGTTGGTTTATTGTGATATTTGTCGGATCCTATATATTCATTTCTTTGAATGAAATTTGCTTTATCATAGGCCTTGTGTAAAGGCTTAGTCAAAGCCTGACTACATTAATATTCAGCTTCATTTAGCATGGAAAATTCTAATTGACTATTTTTTCCCATTTTTCTTCTTTCTTTTCTCTTCCCTCCCCATCCCCTCTCTTTCTCTGATAATTATTTAGAACTTGGTCCCTTAAACTCCATTCAGTTGAAGAAGTGGGTTGTGCCTGTGAAAGCTCATGATACCATCTACATTTTGTGTTAGTCTCTAAGGTGCTGCAGGACTATTCATTGCTTTTTAAGTTTTTTTTCTATTGCAGACTAACAAGACGACTCCTCTGATACATTAATAAAGTTAGGCAGAAATGACTGGGGAACAAAGCTTTCCCCCGTGATTTAAACCTCAGGCCATGAACTCTTTCTAGCAGGTCACTAATCCCCTGGGATGACCTTGTCTTGAAGTAATTACTACCATTATAAGATGAAAATAAACAAGCACAGGTATATGAATTCCTGTTATGGGTAATGCAGTATAATTAGTACTATTAGTATGTACAGGATAGCTCTGGAGAAATTGGTTCCCTGTATATTAGCCAATCAGATTGATAGCATTATCTCTCAACATTCCATTCAGCTTATAATAATTAATGCACTCTTGTAACTATGGCTTGAATAAAAACAAATATGTCAAAATCTGTTTGTTATGAGCCACATACTGAAGTTAAATAGACATGGTAAGTTTACTATAAAAATAGAAAATACATCTTGTTAACATCTCTCTCAGCTTATGAAAAGTGAAACATGCCACCCATATTAATCACACAGAATGGCAGAATGCGAAAGAGGGAGAGGACATGTTACCAGGAGATGATTTCTTACTGTGTTCCCCAGCCTGTATATCTTATCTTACACTTGCTTTAAATACTTATTTTGTTAGAGCTGCAGTGCAAATGATTGGAATTGAAGTTTGTACCTATCAGTCTTGACAGTAGTGCCAACAGTGATGAATAAGGCAAACAGTTTTCTATTCTTCAATTTTTTTTCTGATGGATCCTTTTTAAGCCAAAGCTGCATAACTGTCAAGCTAGCATACATAGTGTTTCTTCCCTCACCAAACAAAGAGGGCCTGATTGTCATCATGTGCTTCTGTCACAATGGGTCAAAATTACACCCAGGAACCTCAAAATAAATGTGTAACTTTAAAAAGGATTCACTCCTCTGTTTCCATAAGAAGCTAGCAGATATAAGAATCAGATGCAGTTCTCACTCTGCATGCACTGTAGAAGTGCCATGTGTCCAGGGTACATAAGAACAGCCACACTGGGTCAGACCAAAGATCCACCTAGCACCGTATCCAGCCTTTCCACAGTGGTGAGGACTTGATGCTCAAAAGGGAATGAACAGAACAGAAAACCATTGAGTGACCCATCCTTTGTTGCTCATTCCCAGCTTCTGGAAAATGGAGGGACATCATCCCTACCCATTCTGGCTAATAAGCAATGAAAATGCTTTGTATTAAAATGCCTTACTCATTATGCCCCTCCCCCTTTGAGTGAACACAAAAACTGCTCAGAAAAATGTCACTGTAACCATATTCCTTTGGAATATGCAGTTTCACTGAAATCTAAATGCTTTGTGAATTCACAGTAATTTTCCCAAAATTTATTTTTTGAACATTTTTTTCACTTTCTTCCAACTATGTCACAATGTGCTGTTTTGACATTATTGGAACAAACTATTTCACTTTGTTGCTTTGAGATTACTTTTGTTTGAAATGTTTAATGTTGTGTAATATTATAATAGTGTATAAAGATCTACACAATAAAAAAGTCAAATAGAAATAAAATGATTTGTTGACCTCAAACTTTTTTTGTTTTATTTTGCATTTTCTTTCATGGAGAATTTTACAATTTCCAGGATTTGTTCCTATCACAGTTCAGCCTTTTTATTCTGCTATAATGATATAATGGGCTGTGGTCACAGAAAACCCTTTGGGGCTACTTCCCAGTGTGCTGATAAAGCTACTAACACTCACTTCCTTCCTCTCTGGGACTTCTCACCATCCTGTCCTGCTGGGCCAGATCTCCTGCTATCCCCTAGCAAAGGCACAGAGCTGAAATAACCCCCCTCCTCTTGAAGGGTAATGCAGACACTGAATCACTTCATCTCTGAGGAGAATGCAATTTTAGGCACAGCATCCAGGAAACCAACCCCCAAATGGGATCAGAACCCCAAATAAATCATTCAGGCAAGCCCCCTTTAAACAATGAAAGGAGGATGTACACACTGATGCTCCCCCAGGTAACAGTTATTTACACTGGGCTTGATAATAAATACAAGTCATTTTATTAAGTATAAACAGTGGGATTTAAGGTTACAAGTGAAAACAGAGCAAAGTAAATTGCATATTTTAAATAAAAGAAAATGCACAGCTAGCTCTAACACTCTAAAGCTTATTGGAAACTTACCCTAGAACTGTTCTTATTTCAGGCAAAAAAACCTCCAAGCCAGGGAAGGTCTTTTTCTCCCTAGGGACTCTGGCTATTCCCTTGGGTGTGTCATGTCAGCCAAAGAGAAACAGACTGATAGCTTTCCAGTTTCTATAGACTTTCCTTTTGGACAAAAATTCTTTGATTCTATACCCCCCCTGTCCATGGAAAATTACCTGGTTAAACTCACATACAGTGTAGGTTGGTTTGGTCATGTTTTTACAGGATCATCCACTGCTCAAATTTAAGAGACAAAGAAAAGGCTGTTTTCAACTTGTTAAGTTGGTCCCCTGGCATTGGAAACACTCATGCTGGCTTTCATTTGCACATTTAAAACCATAATCAATTCCATACATCATATTTCTAAAGTTATGTACAAGAGTGATACATACACCAAAATAAGATATACAGATACAGCAGATTGAGTCATTAGAATTGATAGGTTACATGAGGTATTTTGTCCAAAATATCTTCTAGTTATGCATATTTGTATCCATGAGTCAATTTCATAAAGCAGCAGGGGAACTATTATAGCGGCATCTCACAATGAGGAGAGACTTCATGCTGATATACCAATAAACTCTGGGTCTGTGCTGACTGGTCAGAGTTCTGAGTGGGGTGTTAAACTGGAGGGAAGGCACACTATGGCTATGTCTACATCCTGTGCAAGGGTTCTTGTGCAAGAACTCTTGTGCAAGAACACGTCCACACTGCTATATGCTTTTGCGCAAGAGCATCAATGGCAGTGTGGATGCTGTCTTGCGCAAGAAAGCTCTGATGGCCATTTTAGCCATAGGACTTTCTTGCGCAAGAAACCCCTGCTGTGTGTCCACACTGCCCTCTTGCGCAAGAGCTCTTGCACAAGAGAGTTTACACTTGTTAGAAAAGAGCATAGCTCTTGCACAAGAAGCCCGCTCTTACCACTCTTTACTGTAAATCTTCTTGCGCAAGAGTGGTTGGGCAGTGTGGACGCTCTGCAGAAGAACGGAGGTTCTTGCACAAGAACCCACCAGTGTAGACATAGCCTTTCTGAGCTGGGGTGTTGGGCTAAAGATCTTGAAGCAAAAGACTCCACCCAGTGGACTCTGAGGATGGTGTCTTGAGTATGGGTTTTTCTTTATGTGTTGTTTTCTTAGATTAATGCTAGGTTACTAGTATTAAACAGATCGTTTAAGTCAAATTAAGTCAAATTAGAGATTTAAGGATTTGTCTCAGACTCTGTGCTTGCAAGAGGGAAAGAAGAGGGTAGGTTGGAATTTTTCCAGTTTGCTGGGTTGGGGCTCAAGCCAATTTAGTTACATTATTGAAAGAACCCCCTAAATACTGAACCTGGCCCTTCTTGCTGCCAGCCTCTACTGGCACAAGTGTTACATAAGCATGCAAATATAAGTGAGAAAAATGTAGGAAATTGCTCTCCTAATTTGGATGTACATACACTGGCTAATTTGATACCTAATTGTCCATTTACATGCACAAATAGCAACTAAGACATGCCGTCATTGAAACTACAAATATATTACCTAAGCCATTACAAGCACCCTTTGCATGTAGAATGATGCATGCATATTTCTTAAAATAAGAATTGTGATTGAGTACTGTTGAACATGGCACATCCCAAGGCGTGCCTATACACATCTGCATCTGATCCAGGAACTCATTTATTTTCCACTACCTCTAACATACCTCTACTATTGTGGACAATTTCATTTCTGGGATTCTGGACCACTTTCCGATTGTTTATTCATCTTCCATATGCTGGTTAATGTAGATAGTGCTTTGGTAATTAAAAAAATTGCATCAGTATTTGCACTATTCCCATATTTATTATAAAAGAAACTTAACATTTTGCGAACACTGAGGTAGCCTAATCCATTTATTAAAGGCAAAGTTAACAAGTTTTGTGGGTGGCCATTGTGTATCTAAATTATTTTCTTCCACAATAATCCAGTGTTAGCAATCTAGCATGCCACACTTACTTACTTTAATTAACACTCCAATACATCTGTTAGTCTATGAAGTGCTACAGGACTCCTTGTCGCTTTTAATTAACACTGTTATTCTGCAAGGAATCTCACTGGGACTCAGGTACATCTAGACTACCTCTGGTATCCCAGAAAAGCTCTGCTGTGTCCAAGGAATGCGTCTGCTTTTCTATGTAGATGGGCAAAATATCGGAAAAGCCTCTTCCGGCAGAAAAGCGGAAAAAGATACAAAAATTGTGGTCCATCCTGTCTGTGTGAAAAAACTAAAGTCACTCACCCGATGTTCCCTCCCTGGCCTCAGAGGATGCCTGGGACACATCCAGACCATGGGGTACCAGCTCCAGTGTCATCGAGGTGCTGGTGCTGGCTGCATCGGTATACTCCTGCTCCTCCTTTTCCTCACGGGCTCTAACTGCCAGGTAGGCAATGATGGGTATCTCCAGTCCTGATTCAACCTCCAGGGGTGAGGAAGGAGCTGTACCACCCCCCAGGATTTGTTCAGATCCTGATAATAGGGGCAGGAGTATGGTTCTGCCCTGGAGTGGGAGCTACGCCCTGTCATAGCTCTTTGACTTTCATCCAGACCTGCTCCTGGGTCCAGATATGGCTCCTGGTGGCCAGGATATCGGCCATGCGGCTGTAGATGTCAGTGCTGTGCCATTTTGAGTGGAGATCCTGGAGGTTTTCTTCCTCACTCCACACCTCAGTGAGGACCAGGATCTCCGCCCCAGACCAGGATGGCTCACGCCTCTTTTACCACCTGCCAGACTCCTGGGGGAGCCATCAGCCTGCACCCTGGGAGTGGTGGAAGGCTCTTGGGACACTCGAAGTTCAGCCATGCTGGCCAAATGTTGTGCTGTGGCAGCAGCAGTGTGGCTAGAGGCTATCAGGGCCACCTTCCTGCCACAAATCCTTTAACCTGTGGCTGCAGCTTTAAGAGCTGCAGGGAAAGAGGAACTATAGAGTCCTGAGGAGTGTGGATGGTGTGGCCAGCAGGGCACCTGTGGGATTTCCTGGAGGCCTCTTATTTTGAAATAACTCCCTGTGCCACGTCCATACACACCCTATTCCAAAATAGCTGTTTTGGAAGAGGTATTATTCCTCATGGAATGAGGTTTACAGAAGATGGAATAAGGTGTCCATTATTTCAAATTTATTTCGAAATAACTGAATTGCTGTGTAGATGCTCACATTGTTATTTCAGAATAACGGCAGCTATTCCAAAATAATGGTACAGTGTAGATGCACCCTATAAGTAAGGGTGGCAGAATACAGCCTTAAATTAGCAAATAATAATATTAAAATTAACATTTTTACCAGCCAGTCACGTCAGCTACCTGTGGATTAGCTTTTCAGTTGGCTCGAATCAGTATAGTTCTGCTGAAACCAATGGAGCTATACCAATTTCTACCCGCTGAATATCTGGCCCACATGCTTGTTATGTTGAAAGTAGCTTAGGACCAAATCCTTAAATCTAACTTGACTTAATTGAGAATTTTGTCTACATTTCTAATTCTGTTACAGAAAAAGTGCTAGTGTAAAGATATTATTGAGGCTTCATATAAACAACACCCACACTGCACAAAAAACCCTTATACACAATAGCAGAGGCAGATTCTGAGTTCCACTCAACATTCCACATTGATTTTGTTTGCATTTCATATTTTCTGACAGGATTAGAGATAATAGTTTTGCTATTGCTTCTGTTGTGTTACATCTCTTCAGTGTTACTCTGCTGGCATTTCTACTTACGGTGTTGGAATGTCATGTATTGTAGTATACAGTGAATTGGTACATTTGTCCCTAACATACTACCAGAGATACCATACAGAGAACTGCAAATGAAAACTAGATTGATTTCCTCTTCTGGACAGATAAAAGACACTTATGTAGCAACTTGCTGTGACCTAGTAACAGCATTTAAGTATTCTAGTAGTGTCAACTTCATGACCAGTTTATTTTCAGCCTTCAGGGTACTCTCATCCCCTTTCTAGTTAAGACTGTTATTCAATGGTGTGAGAAATCATGAGCTTCTCAACCTATTTGCTTTTTATATCTGGTTATAATTTCATTTTTTAATTAATCAAATAATCATTATTTAAACCAAATTAAATTATTTTCTCCCAAGGAAAGGCATTTTTAATTAAAGTTTCTAAAATGATTATGCAAACTAACCACACATCATGTGTGCATAATTGCAAAGGACTTGCTTGCCCGTTTGTGCACCAACATTGTTCTCAGAGGACAAGGTTTGCTTTTAAAGTATCACCCCAAGATCAGCCCAGAAGGCAGTGTGACTCACAGAATACTTCTATATAATTATTTTTCCTCTGGGTAATAATTGCTGCTAGCCTATACCATGGTGTTGGTCAGCAAATAGGAGGTAGAAGCTTAGGCCCTGCCCATTTTCTGTACCTCCTTGCCCTTCTGCAGTGATGGGTAGGCCCTGATTATACTTTTGTACCTGGATTCAAGGTCTGGGTAGCCTGCATAAAGGCACAAAAGAAATGTTTAGTTCCTGCAAATTGCTGCAAAGGCATTGCAATGCTAGACACAGTCTAGCACACTGATATTACTGGGAGTTACATAATGCACATAAGTTAAAAGATAAATAGTTAGTAGACCTCTAAATCTTGACAATTGTTAACATTTTCAAGATTTTAAAGGAAATTTTCAAACATAAAATAACTTAGAATACACTCTAAGGCAGTAAAAGTAAGACCATTATGATGCTGGACATTTCAATTCAATTAGCCCCAATAGTAAAAAAGATATACAAGCCTTAATAGAGGAAGACCAAGAAGGGTATAATTACATAGAAACATAAAAGCTCTGGCATCTGCATTCATAATTTTCAGTTTTCTGGTTTCTCCATTAGAGAATCATGTTGTGATGTAATTTCCGCAATAATGAATTACAGTAGTTGAAATAAATTTTTAATTTAAAACAAACTATAAAAAGGTTGCATTTACTTCAAATTAATCCAAGATAATAAGCAACTCTCTGTGTTTTGAAAGATATATTTGTAAAACATTTCTTTGTAATCAGCATTGTAACCAAACACAGTCATAAAGGAACAAGTAATACTTCATCGTGACCTTGAACTTTGACTCAAGCCCCGTGGTCATCTGGTGAACATATGAGTATAGTTCATCTTCTGGCTAAGTGTGAATCAAATCTACAGATACGTTTTTTGTGATGTTTTTAGAACTGTCAGCTAGACAAGTCTATTACTTGATTCCCCTCCCTGGACTTAGGCAGATGGTGGGAAATACATTACCATTGAGAGTGTCAGCTGCATATGTTCAATGGAGTTTGGGGGTCTAAAGAGTAGGTGTTGCATGAATATAGACAGACATCAATATGGTCCAGAAGAGTTTGACCTTAAACTTTGTAACGTCCAGAACCCAGCTTATGTTCACAATCTCAGCCTCTCTCCCCCCAAAAATACATTCCTGCCTCTGCTAATCTACTTTCTTTTCTCTTGACTTTGTGTTATAGTGAACCATTACAGAAAAGGCAGAAATTTGTTGCAGTGTCTCCTATTATAAAAGCCCAGGAATTCGGAATTGCTATTTGCATATGCTAATTGGCATATTTTAGTCAGTGGGGCAAATGCAAATCTGATGTGATTCAGGTGAGGCTGACTTTGCTCTTATTATTTCTATTCATTTGCAATTATTATGCAGAGAATATCATTCTCCATTTGTTATTTTATATATCTTACTTTGAATCGACTGTAGGGGGTAGAAGCAATCTTGCACTGGAGAAGAGATGGATGAAATTAACTAGTAAGACTTCTCCAGTGTTCATATCAGCCTCCTAAGGGATCATGCCCATCAGTTCCATGAGGGAGTCAAAGTCTACTTTTCTGAAGTCCAGGGTTCATATTCTGCTGCTCTCCTTTCTTCCTTTTGTCAGGATTGTGAATTCAATCATCTCATTGTCACTGTGCCCAGGTTGCCACATACTTCTACTTCCTCTACCAATTTTTCCCTGTTTGTGAGCAGCAAGTGAAGAGGAGCATCACTCTGGTAGTTCCTCCAGCACTTGACCAGGAAATTGTTCCCAACACTCTTCAAAAACTTTTTGGATTGTCTGCGCACTGCTGTATTTCTCTTCCGGTAGATATCAGGGTGACTGAAGTCCCCCAGGAGAACCTGGGCCTATGACCTGGAAACTTTTGTTAGTTGTCCTCTACCTCCATCTTCTTGGTTTGCTGGATTAGCTCCATCCAGGCATTGCCTCTCCTGATGTCGTCTTGCCCTGCAAACCTCTCTTACTGCAGGAGCTACTCCTTTATAAGGCTCAGCCCTCCTGCCAGCTCACCATACGTGTTTCCCCATTCCAGAACATCAAAATCCTTCTTGAAAAATGGGCTCAGCCAATCTGCCTATTCACTGCCCTGCCAGTGCCACTTCATCAGCAACTGGTAGAGGGACCCAGGATGACACTCTACTCTGGGTCCTGTCTTAGGGGGAGTCTCATTGGCTCCCCAAGTTTGACTTACCCATATCTCGCTGCTTTTCCCTGAGCCTTACCTACCTCCATAGATGGCAGTTATAATATGCTAAGGAAAGCTATGTCTCCACTGGCACAACTACCACTGCCCTGCCGCCAGACATCTGACCATGGTGGGCCCAACTGCATCCTCCTATTCCTGTCCCTGCTCCTCCCTTTCCCTGATATTCTTGCCACCAGCTATCATCTTGCTGAGTCCCTCCTCCCATTCACTCCACCCCCCATGTGAAGCCCTCCTCATTCTGCTACATCTCTTCTCTCCTCCACACCCCTCCCATTGTGAGACTCCCCCTCCACTGCTCACGGTGTCCCAGTGGGTGGTCATGCCTCACAGGGAATGGAGGGGAGGAGAGGAAGAATGCGGAAAGTGGTGGCAATTGTGCTAAGAAATGAGGGGTCTGAGCGAGGATGGAGCCTGGGCTGAAACCAGGGTGAAGTTTGGGAAGAAGGGGAGGTGAAATGTGGGTGAGGTTACAGGCAGAAGAAGCAGGGCCACAGGTGAAAGAAGAGCAACAGGGGGCTAACCTCCCTCAGGGGAACGTTCATCCATTGCCCATGCATATCTCTCTGGTTTTCCAACTTCTATGGGCTTTCCAAGTCATGCTTTCTGTTACCAGGGAGTCACTGTTGGATATTTTCCTCTAGCTTCACCCACCTGCTTCTCCAGGAGTGACTCCTTCCCTTGAGCCCCTCTATTGCCAGCTTCCTGGCTTATATTGGGACAACTTGCTCCTGACCAAATGAGCCTGTTCTACTTATATCCCTGTTCCCTGTCTCCTTCTCCAGATGCAGCCTGGACATTTAGTTGCCTATTTTAACCTCTCCAGGCATTGTTTGGAGTGGCACCCTATCACAGGGCAGTTTTTGTTTGGCATTGCAGATATAGTGTAAATGACTCTCCTCAGATCCCATAGGAAGTCTGAAGCAGAATCAAGAATCCAGAGGTCTTGAATCTCAGGCAGGCAAGTGCTTTAAGTGCAAAACCACCTTTCCTCTCTAATCCCTTAATAATCCTGTTTGGTTCCTAATGGCACTCCACATCCCCCTCACTGCTCAGCAGCTTTGGAGTCCCTGTCAGGTTGTCACTCGTCAGCAGCATTAGAAAAATTGCAGAAAGTGAAGAAGCTTGAGGTTGTAATAGAACACCATACGCACATCATGATCAATAAATGA
The DNA here is from genome assembly GCA_032595735.1 of Pelochelys cantorii. NCBI lineage: Eukaryota > Metazoa > Chordata > Testudines > Trionychidae > Pelochelys > Pelochelys cantorii. The sequence continues at coordinate 68,830,328 of CM064328.1, forward strand.
AGGTTGCTAAAAGCAATGTTTGTCGATATCACTTAATAGGGGTTTGTGTAGTCAGTTGGATTTCCAGGGAGAATTGTTATGTGGTTTATTACTTTGCTATGGCTGTATCAGCAATAAACACATCATTTGTATTTGTAAGCACTCCTTCATTCATCTAGACAAATGTTCATGGTGTGATGAGTTGAACTGAAGCAAGAGGGAGAAATGAATGGGCTGACCCAAGTCTCCCTGGGTTATGTTCATGTGTAAACAATTTGTTCAAGTTCTTATGTTTAGAATAAGGAACAGAATAAGTACTTCGTCTCTCTATTTCTTTGCAAAATATGTATCCTATATAAAGTGTGTGGTCATGTACTAGTCATTTACAGACAATTTCAGGAGGTTAATACAGTGATTGCAAATAGTGAAACTCATTTATAGTGCATTAAAATGCAAATACAATTTTACTATTGTTGATTTGTGTTTTATACCTTGTCATATAGGGCTTTTTGCAAGCATAGTCTTTTATTTTCGTTGTGAGGCACTGTTGTTCATGCTATACAATGGTAATTGGTGCCATTTTGTGTTTGATATAAGTATATGAATAGGCATTTATTGCAGTACTCTGCTGTGCATATACTCTGTCTCCATTCTCCCCCGCACCCACTTTTCCAGGAAAAATGAGTAGTTTGGAGAGAGATATGTGGATTTTTAGTGCAGAACTATTCTGAATGGATCAGAATGCAGGTATTTTGTTCAATATAGCTAATAGGGCGAGATCCTGGTAACTAGATTAAAAAGGAGATTTTTTTTCAGGAGATCATAACCCAGTTTTTCTTTGTATTGCAAAGAGTCACTAACCTTAATGGTATTTTGTTACTCCACTCTGCTGAAAGATAGTGATCACAGGCTGGGTTTTAGATTTACCAGAACAAGGAAGCAATCATTACATAATTCCCTGACTGCTCAATAGCTCTGCTGATAATCAATAAATTGATTTTCACTTCTGGTATCCAGACATAGAAATACCATGAGAACAACTGTCCTGATGAGATTTCAGTTTAATTTTGCAGACTCAAGATGTTTCGGTGAGTTTTTGGCAAATACTCAAACTGTTGTATGAGTCAAAGAACTTGATATTCAGCCATCAACAGCTGAAATGACCAGTTTTCTTACAGCAGAGCTGAAAAGAATAAAGATTCTTTCTGATAAAGAGTTGGAAGACTGGATTGATATTGAGCCAATGACTTAATTAGGAATTCTAGTATGTAGCACATTTTAGGTCATTTGTATCTAGGGCCATGTCATACCGAAGGTATCCCAGAAAAACTCTGCCATGTCCAGGAAATATGTCCGCTTTTTCGGAACAGTTTCCAAAAAAGCAGGCACATTCTTTCGCACCCCTGTATTCCTCTGCATAGACAGGCCAAATTCGGAAAAGACTCTTCCGAAAAAAACAAGTGAAAAAAGGTACACAAACTACAGTTTGCAATTTGCGTATCTTTTTCCTAACCCTCCCGCCCCCCGCAAATAGGCATAACCTAGGTACCCAAATATAACTGTAGTGCCCTCACTCATAACTTTTGTTCAGACACTTACATTTCAAAATTTTGGCCACAATGTTCAAGCAAAACAATCAGCAGAAATTATCCACCCTGTACTTCATTCACTTTAAAAAATGAAGTTACCCCTGGATGGAAAGTATTTATTCCAGGGTTTCTTCCCCTCTGCCATTTAATGAAATGAACCACTTTCTTTTCTGCTGTTTAATATGATCTTCAGTTTTGTTGCCCTTCTGACACTGTCAATAAAAAGAACATTCCACAGGCTTCAACCATAGAAAGGAAAAAAGCCTGAAAATCAATGGAAACCAGCAAAGTGTAAGGAAAGAATTCTGCACACTCAAAATTTGATAAGCAGCAGCTCTTTGGAATGTTTATTCAAACCAAGCCTTCTAACATTTTTTAAATCTTCCCATCACTTCTGCATATTAAAAAAAAGGGGGGGGGTGTTATCAATATTGAGTAAAATACTCTGCATCATCATTCCATGATAACTGAGAAATTAACATTCAGATGTATGAATGTTGTAATAGAAAACTGGGGGTCAAAACTTTAGCTGTTATAATTTTTTATAACATAGTTGACTTTGATGGACCCAATTCATCTGAGGGTCCTGTAAGTGTTTGCACAGAAGAGTGGTCCTTAATTTTCATATACACATACAGCAATTGCTCCCTCAGAGTAACTTTGAAAAAAAATGACTAGTTAGATGTATAACCAGTCATTTCTACACAAACTTAGTCACAACTGCGTACACAAATTATGCATGTTTGTGCTTGAACAATTTGTATTTCAGCATGGAAACAAATTGATTAATAGTACCTTTTATTTAGAAGAGCTTCACACTATTACCAGAGAAGGGACTATTAAAACTATAATTATTTGTAGGAATAGTATGGGTGCATGTAGACATTCCACGTGAGAGTGTGAGTCTGATTGTGCTAGCTGCTGTTTGTATGTAGTGAGAGATAATCCCTTACCCTTCAGGCTTATAGTCTATCTAAATAGATAAGTGAGTATTATTGACATTTTATTGATGGGAAACTGAGGAACAGAAATTAAATTACTTAAGCAGTGAGTCCATGTGAAAAGTTGAGAATTGTACCCAGAGAGCTTGGGTCCTAAGCCCAAAGAGTTGTTTCACCTTATACATAGCTCATGTTGTATGTCAAGTAACAATCTGTAAACATTCTTCCATCATCTTCAGTTTGATCTAACATTGTTATTATGTATTTAAGCAACTTAGAGGAATATTAACATTACATACTTGGAATAGATAATTGGTTCATCAAGCAATAGGTGTTATATAGCGGCAAGGGCATCTTGGCTCTGCAAGTTATTCAGTGCTGGAAATATGATACACAAGCTGCATAACAGTGTTCTTGTAATATACTGTGCAAAAAAACAGGCTGCCTATATTATAGCATCTCAGGCACTAACAAAAGGCTGTAATTATTTTTGTATATACTTTATATCTAGCCAGCTATGGTTTAAAGTGTGGCTGGCTATGCATCCCCATACATTTTGCAAATGTGAATAGAAGGGCCGAGTATATTTGTTCTGCAAAACTTCAGATGCATTTTCACGTTGTGGGTACAAAATGCAGCCTCCAACTTGCACATTATTAGGTGTCTGTCCCAGTCCAGAGAGTACACAGTCTTCATGCCTTTGAACAAACCCAGCTGCAGACCCTGCTAATAACTGTCAGCTCTTTTCCCCAGCCCTTTTCTTCTTATCACAGCTACAGAAAAGTACTGATGTTATTGGTTCTTGGCCTCACTTGTAGTATGGTCCCAGCTCTTACTTCCTTTCGAGAGATGTGCAAGATGAAGGAGATAAAGGGAGTGAGCTAACAGCAGGAATTGGAGCTGGCAAGGACAGAAATGATTTGGTTCAATTATGCCTGGCTATGAAACAGTGTCGTTTCATTTTTGGACTGCTACCTGACATCCTCTTGTCATATATTCCTATCAAAACATGATGTGAACTGCATTTTTATTGGCCTGTGTTTGACCTCATCACATTCTCATTGGCTGGTCTGAGGGAAACAGATGACTCAGCTGTCAGTCAAATATGCCACTCATCAATCTTGGAAAGAGATGAAACTGCTGTGTTTTGCCCAATATTGAGGCCAGAATGATCAGCCCCACTCTATAAGTTACAAGGAAGAAAAGGGTTGGATGAAGCTTGACCTAGATTTACTTGAATGCTTAATAAACCTCAGATTTAAACCTCACTTCACTGTGGGTTTTGTAGAGGAAGTTTCACATAATTCTACTCTACACCTACTTCATTCAAAAGCTATTTTAAAAGATCAGGAAATTGCTACAAGTTGCCCTTGACTAGGAGGATTGGTACGTTTCCTACCATTTTGAATTTAAACTCCTGTAGTAGTTTTGAAGCAGCTCAGGAATCAAAGTGCCTCGCATAGGTGAGATCACTGTTTCCTTTGTCTTTTCGGGCATGTTTACACTAGGAAATTATTTCAGACTACTAAATGTGACTTACTAACTCCTGATTTTACAAAATTGAAATAGTATGTCCCCACTATGGAAAAGCCTCAAAATTAGTCAAAGGCAGGCTCCGTTAATGTGGATGCACTATCTCGACTTAGAGCCCCAGGAAGCACCGGGGAGTAATCAGTTCTATTTACTCTGGAGTAGTTATTTTGAAATAGAGGCACTGGACCATCCACACTACTGCTATTTTGAAATAACTATTTCGAAATTGGCATTACTCCCCCATGAAAACAGGAGTACAGATTTTGAAATGAGCGGCCCTTTATTTCGAAATAAAGGGCTCGGTAATGTGGATGTTCCAATTATAAATTTGACATAAGGGAGGTTATTTTGAAATAGTGCCCTAGTGTAGACCAGGGCTTAAAGATTCTTCTTTGCACCATCCAAACTCTCCCCATGTAGGCTCGTTATCTATGATCACAATAGCCATTAAACCTATTGTTAGACTGAGAATATCTAGCCTCTCCACAGTAAAAATAAAATAAAATTAAAATAAAATAAAAGAACAGGTGATTACAATAGAATAGTGTCACAATATTTCACTTGCTAGGATAGACATCTAACTGCCACTTTACACACCTAAATTCAAAATTTAGATAATCAAAACACCTGCTCAACTATCACCTATCTCTTTAGATGCCTTAGGATATATTTACACTGAAGCTCAGCGTACATCTCCCAGCCTGAGAAGACAGACTCAGACTATCTTCATTTGAGTTAGCACACTAAAACAAGAAGCATGGATGTCATGGTGCAGAACAGCTCTAGCTAGCCACCTGAATCAAAGTATGACTGACTTTCCGGGTTCAACAACTTTGTCTTAAAAGCATTATAAAGCACAGGGCTTTGCAATTTGTGTTTTCTCTGATTTTTTTTTCTGAATAAATACTGCACCATAAGCCAAAAGAAACTGTTGAAGACACCAGAACAAGTACATTTATGTTATGTAATCAACTTTATTCTCAGCCAATGAAGACCATTTTCAGATGTCAGATAAGAAGAATGGTTCATTAGTAAAATGTCAGATCAAAGAGATATTCCATACAACAAAACAAAACAAAACCAACCAAACAACTTACAACACACATACAGTTAAGAGTTCAAAAGTCAGGAAGTGCCCAAATTAAAGGTGCACATGCAACTATTACTCTGTCCCTTGTGCACAGGCATTATACATCTTCATTATGTGACCACATACATTTCACAAGTGAGAAAGAATGATTTAGTGTGCAAGGCACAGGTCTATGACTCCATACATCCAAGTTACATTTCTGGATTTGGTACAGAAATCTGGTGTGATTTTAAGTGGTTACATCTTTCTGTGCCTCAGTTTCCCATCTGAAAAACAGGAATAGTCATACTTCCCATCCATATACAGTCATTGTGAGAATAAATGTACTGTTAAGGGCACCGAAGTACTAACAGAGGCAGGGTAGGGGAGCATACAAGGAAATACAAATAATACAATATAATATATTTTAAAACGCCACTGTGGCGATTATTTTCATTCCTGGTTTCTTGAGTTGATCTTTTGTCCAAATGGTCCAGTTAATCTTCAACTTCCCCAGCCGACCGATCCGAGTCTAGACTGCCGTGCTGTGCCGGATCAGCTGATCGTCGGCACAGTGTGGTGGCCATGTTTATTTTTAATGAAGCAGGGATTATTTAAATCCCCGCTTCTTTGCCTATGCCGGGTAAACTAGTTTACATGGCTCCATCGATGGAGCCATGTAATCTAGACATACCCTCAATGTCCAGTGATTTTTGGGGACAAAATCAGCTTCTGTCTGAACCCCTTGTATCTCTTAAACTTGGTATGGCCAGAAGGTACTAGAAGGACATACATTCTGACAAAGAAACTCCAGGAACATTACAGAAAGAAGGAGTATTCTATTGCCTGGAATTAGGTTCCATAGGTTCAGATTTTTCCAGTCATGACCTCTTCTTTGGTCCTCTGCCCTTTGTCCCAGTGAACTTTCAAATAAGAGGAAATGTCCAGGATTTTTGCAGAGCAGATGCTGCCTCTCACAAAGAGCTGTCTACACACTGATTAGTCTCTCCCCGGACCTGGTGAGGAGGAGAGTCTCACAAGAAGGTAATGACTGACAGGTTGGCATTGTGACACTCCCCCTGCCTTGAGAGTGAGGCAGCAGGTATCCCCTCCAGCTCCTTTCTTATTACCCACTCCTAGTGTACCATCCCTCCAGCACTGGCAAATGAACCAACCCCTCTTACTCCTCTCCATCCCAGCAGAATCCTCCTTTTGGGAACCTGATCTGCTTATCCTATCTGGAATGGCATTGTCAGCCTTAGTGGACAGGATGGACTCTCCACATTTGTGTGGGTGGAAGACTATTAGGGGCAATCCTGAGGTAAGGAGCTCCCACTGTTCCCCACCCTTTGGGCCACATGAAGGAAAGGCTCATGAAATGAACCAGACTTAAACTTGCTGACATTTCCCTCTCTCAAACATGGATACAGTTTGAAGGTTGGCTTTTTAGGGGAAGTGACATCACTACCATAATATCCATAATATGAATGATCAATTTCCCCAACCCCTTTTCTTCTGGCAAGAAGTATAGAACATCCACCAGTACTCATCCAGTTCAGATACTGTTACCTCTAGTAAGTTACACTGCTATATCCAGTATAGAAGAACTAGGCGGGACAGAGAGCAGAAAGGACCACAAACAGGAAATTATTGCGGTTTCACACAACCTGTGAAATTGTAATGCATCTTATGAATAAAACAAACAATATTGTTTACCTACTTTCAGAACTCGATAGGGGCCAAGAAACATATCTAAAAGGTGTGGGAAAGGACCATATTCATGAAACAACAGAAAAAAGTAGTTGAAACTTTATTAAAAGTTGACTAATAGGCATTCCAGATATTTGAACTGACAGCTTGTTTTGACAGCTGGAAGAAAAAATGTAATGCAGGGTGTAAGTCTTTTAAATATCCAGAAAGAGAAATGATGTCCAGCTTGAACTTTAATCAGTTTATGAAGTCGAAGTCTCTCTCTCTCTCTCTCTCTCTCACTCTCACCAGTTGAAGTTACTTAAACACTAAGGCTTCAGGAAAAAATTGGTAAGTTCTCAGTCAGTAGGAGGTGGTGGATACTTTTAAAATGGAAAATATTAAGGATCTGAAATGCTGTGTAATCTAAAATTCATCTGAAGTCAAACAGAACCATCATCTCTGAAAATCAGGCACCAAATAACCAACAAATGGTTGACAAACAAGCACTCAGCAGAAGAGCATAAAATAACATACAACTCTATTGGAAAGATACAAGATGGTAAAATCAAAGTGAATCAGCTTAACCAATATTCTGACTGCAAAAATTCAAAGAAACACAAATACAAAAATATAAAGAGGGAACCAGGATAGATGCTAGGAAAGGTAGAATGAAATGAAAGCATGACTTTGTGAAAAAAAGGTTTCATATTAAAAGGAATAAATTGAACAGACAGATTGGTGACAAAGGGGAGGAAGAAAATTCATAAAAGAATAAGCAAAATGTTGAAAAGGAAAAGAAAATGAGGACTTGAAAGCATTAATAGAAGGTTAAATGCTTGTAAAAAGATCATACCAATACTGACAAGCTGCATAATTAGAAAAGACACAGAAAGTACAAGACTTGAAGATAACATGCTACACTGAGGACCAGAACATGTTACTTTACTTAAGACCTTTAGATGTCCTTTTAATAGGTGCTCTGACTGCCATATATATTTGATACATGTAAACTAAATGAGTAGATGAAAAATCTAGCCTCAAAAAGATTTCCAAGAATAATATATGCAATATTTTGTTATTATATCTTTAATGTAACAGAAGGTTGCCATATAATTGCATGCCATTTTCCCACATGCAAAATAAGAACAAACAAACAGTAGAGTTTACTTACTCAGTTTAACATGCCATATTAAACTTATGTGAAGTTTGATTAGAGAGTACTGGAGAAGTCTACATGGTGATTTGAGAGATTTATTTGATTTGATTTTAGAATTGTTTTAGTTGTGCCATTTGAGGCACAGTGGTGCTGGAAATGACTATTTCACAGTTATCAAATGTAAACCTCCCTTTATTCCAACAGAGAAGAACAATTGAACCATTGACTAGCAAAATTAGTCTACAAATAAGAGCTGATTGGATATTTTTAGATTTCTCAGGATTACATGTTTGCCGAGGTTTGGATGAAATACATTTATTTGTTTAAAATATCACAGAGCTCAGAATTGTCAGGAACAATTTGAAATCCATAAATGTTTCCTATAAACTGAATCAGAGCAGGCTTAGAAGCTTGTAAACAACATAGGAGAATTCAGTGTTTAGAGTTTAAATGAAACAATTTTAAAAACTGGAGCTTTGCCATTGCTGATAACATTGTCAGATGCACTGCTCTAGCATATCAGGATTATTTCCCTCCTCCCACTCCCACATCCCTGGCACATCTTTTCTGGAGATTTTTACTGTTAAATTTACTTTTTAAGAAAAACATTTTTATTTTTTTTAAACATTTGAGCAAACTGTATTTTATGTTTACTGAGAAATCTATTGCCTATAATCATTCAAACAGCCACTTTTGACTTTAAGGGATCAAAAAAAATCCTTTCAGATACGTTGTTCCATTGTATTGTTTCCAAATATATTAATTTCTTGGGCTTCAGATGAAGATTTATTCTGCATATATTGGAGAAACTAAGTGTAAATAAGAACTATAAATTTCTAAGTGGTTAATATTACTTGTGAATGGGCCTATTGTTCTCAAAACAGCCTGATTTTTAGGGAATTGAACCAGCTTAACACCCAGGAGGTGCCATAAAGGAAAAATGCTATAAAATCTCATAATCGTGAATGTGCATTGGTATTAAATTATATTACTTTAGGTGAAAGTGCACCTATTTAAAATTTATTAATAGCTTTTACAGTTAAAAATGGTTTCTGTTAAAAAGGATATAAGCACACATGTGTATGGATTGCCAAATGCATTTTCACCAAATTTTCTTTGCTTTTGTTTTTGATGTCTGTGTGTTAGAATTAGTTCTTGAAAATACATTTTGTCTGGAGACTCTCAGCTTATCCAGTAGAACCTTCAATAAGAATCTTGTGAATGGAGGATTTGAAGACTCAAGTAATTGTTTCTTGACTTGGTAGTTTTTGTCATGATGCTCAAATTTAGATAAAATGGATATTTTATTACTAGAGATAGACCTGAACAAAACTTCTAGATTTGAACAACTGAAATCCTAAGGAAGCTTAGGTCCAACTTACCTTTGCATTTGGTCCCTCTCTCTAATAGCCCAAACCAAAAGCCTAGATCTGAATACTCCAGGACTTTGCTCAAATTCAGATGTAGACTAACTATAACTATAGCTATAAATTGATAGCTATAACTAAAACGATAGCTATAATTATTACTATACATTTTATTCAGGATGTTGAAAGGAGCTTCAGAGAGATAGGCCCCCAAAGAGACACAGGGAGCAGCCAGCCACTTAAAGCAGCGTGGAGCTGCTCCGAGCTGTGTTTTGTGTGAAAACTCTGTGCATCCTACAGAAACAGTTCTTTTCTGTTGTTGTTGAAAAACTGAAGATCCAAAAATGAATACATTTTGGCTTAAAGCTGAAATATTTGGATTCAAACATAGTGCCATGCTGCCTTATTGCCTAATCTTCCCATTTTCCTCTGTAGACTAGGTACCTCCAGCAAAACTTCACCCTCCACAATGCACTGTGGCCATGAGATTTCTATCATGTACTGCCTCCTCTCACTAAGAAGGTGAGACCCTTTTGTATCATGGAAAAAGTAGTTCAAGCAGGGAGCCCACCCTACAGAAGTTGTACTTAAAGAATTGCATGAGATGTTCTTCACGGGGATAAGGCAAAACGCCACATTTATTGGTAATATATCACTATTGTATTCTCTCTCACACACACACACACACACACACATACTCCATCTTGTTGTTGCTCCCCTTAACTCACTGGCCAGGTAAGTTAGATGGGGGAAGGGAAACAAGCAGCTGGGCTTCTGTCAGTTTGGACCAATGCTCTGATGTTGACAAGACAAGACCCAATTCTATAGTTTTGCACCCAGCTTTGTATATGTTTTAGTTCGTAGATCTTGTGCTATCCCACTGCCCCAGAACACTGTATGACCATGAGTCATCAGTTAACAGCAGATGGGACTTTGATTTTTTTTTCTTGATGAAGCTTTTATATTTCTCTTTCATTGAATCATAGAACACTAGAACTGGAAGGGACCTCAAGAGATCATCAAGTCCAGTCCCCTGCCCTCATGGCTGGACCCAGTACCATCTGGACTATCTCAGATAGATGTCTATCTAACCTGCTCTTAAATATCTCCAGAGATGAATATTCCACAACCTCCCTAGACAACTTATGCCAGTGTTTAACCACCCTGACAATTAGGAAGTTTCCTAATGTCCAACCTAAACCTCCCTTGCTGCCATTTAATCCCATTGCTTCTTGTCCTATCCTCGGACACCAAGGAGAACAATTTTTCTCCCTCCTCCTTGGGACACCTTTTTAGATACCTGAAAACTGCTATCATGTCCGCTGTCAGTCTTCTCCTTTTCAAATGGAACAAGTATAATTCTTTCAATCTCCCTTCATAGATCACAGGTGTGTTGTGAGCAAGACACGAGAAGTCATTCGTTCGCTCTACTCTGCGCTGATTAGGCCTCCGTTGGAGTATTGTGTCCAGTTCTGGGCATTACATTTCAAGAAAGATGTGGAGAAATTGGAGAAGGTCCAGAGAAAAGCAACAAGAAAGATTAAAGGAATTACAGTGTGCTGATTTGTAGGGCCATTCTCCTCTCCTCCAAATCCTTCCCCAGGAACAATTACTTAAAAAACACCTGCAGGAAATAAGACAAATGATGGTTAGGTTGTAGGGCTGTTGTATATAATTAATGCATATTTATTTAAACAAACTAAGGAAAAGAAAATATAAAGGGATGGATCTCCATCTAGTGTAGACTTCCATTGACTTAACGATATGAATCCTTGCTGTATAGGATCAATCACTGAATAAATTTCAGCACATTTTCATATGTAATTGGTTAATCATTAATTTCTGTTGACATACGAATGGCCATATTGGGTCAAACCAAAGGTCTTTTGACAGTGGCCAATGCTAGATGTCCAGAGGGAATGAACAGAAAAGGTAATCATCACATAATTCCACCTCTGTCACCCATTTCCAGGCTCTGACAAACAGAGGCTAAGGACGCCATTCCTACCCATCCTGGCTATTAAGCAGTGATGGACCTATTCTCCATGAATTTATCTAGTTCTTTTTTGAACCCTGTAAAAATCCTGGTCTTCACAACATCCTCTGGCAAGGAGTTCCACAGGTTGACTATGCACTGCATGAAGAAGTACTTTCTTTTGTTTGTTTTAAGCCTCCTACCTATTAATTTCATTCTGTGACCCCTAGTTCTTATGTTATGGGAACAAGTAAATAACTTTTCCTTATTCACTTTGTTCACACCAGTCATGATTTTATAGGCTTTTATGATATTCCCCCTCAGTTGCCTCTTTTTTAAGCTAAAAAAGTCAACCAGATGATGGTTGAAAGGATAACTTTGATACTTTGAGAATGTTTATCCAAGATAATGTTTATGTTTAACAAAATAATTAGTATAACGGATCAAGCCCCAGCTACATTAAAAACAAGTGTCTATTTAAAATTCTGTGAGAGAGCTGCACTCCTCTGCAACAATGCATAACCCTTGCTCCAGGTTGAAGCAAAGAAGAGCTAGGGAAAAATCATCCTCAGTTGAGGGGTTCTGGCTATGAAATGAACTTCCAAATGACATTAGGTGAATCCAGAGGCTGTATTTAAGAAATGTTTCAAAACCTTCCCCTTTGAAAAAACATTTTCAGCACAGCAATATTAACAGTAATATCCCTTCTAATCCCAAATCCCCCCAACAGGAAAAAAAAATTGTAACAAGCAAATAAGTCAATTAACCAACCAATAATATCCAAGGCAGAGTGTTTACCCTGAAAAGGAAGGAGAATGAACAACACCACTAAAGACATCTCTATCATTGCTGATTTTTATGTGGAATGATCTCAGATATTGTGGTGATGGGTAATTATATGAAATAAGTAAGATAGATAAAAGATTAAATAATTGCTATGGAGTGTTGGTAAAAATGCCAGAGTCCTGATGATGATGTTGTGGGTGGTGTTGTCCAAAGTCATACATACAGACAGTGGCTGATAAAGCAGAATCCTGCCAAACTTTTGTTTCCTCAGGGGCCACTGCAGCTGATACGAGTTAGAGCAACTTGGGCTTCACTAAACTAAATAACGGTGGGAGTCAAAATTGCATGAGTCAACATTGGGATCAGGCTGTTCAAAGGTGAGTTTGAGCTTCCATTTCCAATACACTTTTATTGGACTTTCTGTAGATCAGCAGAGACACTGGCATGAAAGTATCACATGCAGGATTTCATAGGGTCTGTCAAATCTCTGAGAACATTTTAGTCTCTCTGACACAACAGGAATGCCAATTAGAGTGTCTTTATTGAAGGTTCCCATGTTGAACATAGTGTCTTTAAACAGACTACCTGCATCTTCAGTCACAGATTTGTAAATGCATACAATTTGGGGGGTGAATTAAGTAATATGTGCATCCTAAAGATTTCTTTTGATTACCCCCATGACTGTAGTGCCATCCTCTTTTCCTTCCAAGAGCTACATGTTGTGATAGTGTATGACAGTGATGACCACAAAGGCAACTTTTGGAGGCTCATATTAACAGATCTTTGGCTCACATATTTGCTACTTGTTCTATTGATCTGTGGCTTATAGTTACACTAGAAAAGAGGCAAACTCTATAACCATGAGCATGGTTTTGTGTGGTGATTTCTGTGTGCAGAAAGTAGTTTAGCACTGTATTCTGAATCATCTGCTCTTATTATAGAGATTTTCTAAACACAGAACATAGTGCTTGATGTAAGAGAGCAATAACACGTCTGGAGTCTACCTTGCTCTCAGAATAGAAAGAGTACAAACATAAATTTCTCCTAATTCTATTTATCTTACTGTCTGAGTAGCGCCTATCTTCATCAATAAAGCTGAAGAGCCAGAATCAAAGGACATCATGGACAGTTTTACATAATAATTGGGTTAATTGGCTCTTCAAAGTAGCCATCAGTCTGTATATATTGGAAAAGTGAATGGACCTACTAACAAGTTTTGAGCATATTCAACCCAGCCAATTTATAGTCCTAAATCTACTTACTGGCAAAACCTTTAATAGAGTTTTATAAAAGGGCTTCATAGACTGAGCAAGACAGACATTCCATGTATGTCAGGAATTTAATATTACTTATATTAGCTGTTGGCTGGAACAAATATGAAAGTGATTCATTTTTGTTGATTTTTTCATGACTTTGTATGAGTCATTATTCAACAGAAGGGGTGGCCCCTTACATCTCCTTCTTCCCCTTACCTCAAATCCAGTATATAACAACACAGTTTAGCTAAACTAGATAGTTGCTGTTGGGAAATTTGTCCAGATTGCCTTGCTTTCAATATAACACCATAAAATGTATTTTTGTGTAATTTAAAACATATGTTATAAAGTGTGGTCTGCACCAATTGAAGAAAAATGTGAACAACATCCACAGATGCATTAGCAATACCATACATTTCACATGCCTTAATTGTAGATATTTTGAATTATTTTCTGCCTCCACAATAATCTCATTCTTCTAAATTGTGTTCTGGTGTCAGACTAAGTCTTTGGTTCTAGGTGACAGCTAAATGAAGGATCTCCACTCCCTGATGTTGCAAACAACTGTGAGAAACAAGAGAAAAAAGCGACTAAATTGTCAGGTAGATGAATAAGGTCTCTTAATATCAGCAGTAATGGAGAAAGTGTTTGCCATCATGCAAATTTGTGCTTGGTGAACAAATAGCATTCTCAGAGGTTTTCCATCAATGTCAGTCTTGTACCTACCCAGATTTAAAACCAACTATTCCAATGTAAAAGCATGATACATTCATTTCCTAAAGTGATTTTGAATTAACCAGAAAGTGTTAGTGAATATACAGTACACATGTAAAATTACTTTTTATTTCATGATGAGGTTGCCTTAACGTAATGCATAGTGTTTAATCAAAAGGCTTACATGCTTTGTAGTGTCTCTTAATAAATCACAATCTGTGCTGAGGAAAAATGGTAAGTCCATATTTCATTGTGAGCAACAGATATATGTTAGCTGGCCATTTGCAAGTAAAATGGAGGATCTGAGGTTGGTTTTAAAATATGTTTGCACCACTTACAAGAAACATTGCTACAAAAACAGAGACAGCTGGCAATAGTAAAGGATGGGAAATTGGAAAAATGTAGGAGTTTTCTGCCAGAATCAGATACAAATTTATTACCTAGTGTTATACCTACCTGCATATATATACATCACGCATCTTCCCATCTTTCTTTAAATGAAATCTAAATGTCTGCTACACTTAAAAAGCTTTTCCTGATACATAGGTATCAACTGCCCAAAATCATTGTTAGTGAACAGGTAAGCTTGCCCATTGGTGTTTTGTACCCTATCAGAATGTCTAGTTCAGCAACACTCCAGCCTCTTAAACCCGGGAATGAAGAGTTACATTACTCTCTAGACCTCCAATCACATCTCCTTATGGCAGTAGACAGGCAGAATCTCCATGCTCATGCTGTTGAGGCTCTCTGCACCTTTGACATGCAAGGCACTGCTGCTAACCCATCTACATTAATTGGCAGGGAGTTTATGGCTCAGCACTACAGTTGCTCAAGCCATTCTTCTCCCACTGAATACAAAGAGTGTCAGTAGATAACTGCTCCTCCTCTCCAAAGCCTATGGTGTCCTGCAGGGATCCATACTCTCCGTTCTTCTCTTCAATACCAACACGAGATCACTGTGGGAGATACTGAGATGTCATGGCTTCCAATGCAAGCAGTTTGCCAATAGCACCCAGCTTTATATCTCATTCCCTCATGCAACCACTGCCACAACTAAAATACCAGAATGTCTCCAAGCTCGCAGCTTAGGGATGGGTCAACTACGGTCTGTAGGCAGCTTCCGACTCATCAGAACTTTTAATCTGCCCCTCGAGTTCCATTGTCCCATCTCAGTGCTCTGGAGGGGAAATGAGGTAAGGGGTTTGCCCCACTCCAGTACTTCTACTCCCCACCAGGAGCATTGGGTGAGGCAAGCGGCCAGCCATGCTCCCTGGCTGGAGCACCAGGCGGCAGAGTGGGACAAGTGATGGAGTGGTCCTGGATGACAAGTGAGTGAGCCACAGCCCACCCAGGACCACCTGTGGTTATGCCCCTGGCACAGTGTCTTTTCCGATTTAAAAAAAACACATTGCCATCACAGCTCTTTGGTAAATGAGGCCCTGTAGGGACACTGTAGGAATGACATTATTTCATCTTTGCAATCTTGTAAAACAACAGTTTTAAATAAGGGCAGCAGTTAGGATTTTCTTTTCCCTTTCAAAAAAATTAGTGCCCTTCCACCCCACACATAAAAAAGTGGACAGTGAGTGCTAGGTTTTCAACAATGAATAAAATGCAAAATATTTTTTCACAAGCAGGAACATGAAGGCTATATGCCTTATTTGTCAGGAAAGCATCACAGTATTCAAGGAGTTCAATCTGAATCACCATTTTCCAACAAAACATCCTAATTAGGGCAAGAACTTCACAAGGCAAGGAAAGCTGAGAAACTCACCACACACTTTAAAGCTCTGCAAAATATTTATGTGCAACAAGCTACAGTTCAGGAAGCCACTACAAAGGCATGTTACACTCTGGCGTTCAAAATCGCTAAATAAAGTAAGCCTTTTGTTGAAGGGGAGTTTTTGAAAGAATGCCTTGCTGATGTTGCTGGCATGCTGCACCTGGAATACCTAAACAAATTTGAGAACATTAGTTTGTCACAGAGAACTGTTCTTTGCCGTGTTGAAGTGATTGATGAACATTTAGCTTCTGAGTTGAACAAGAAAGCCAAGCGCTTTATGTTGTTTTGGTTAGCTCTCGATGACAGCACTGACATTAAGGACACAGCTGAGTTATTGATTTTTGTCAGAGGAATTGACAACAAATTTGAGGGGAATTTGAGAGGAATTTTTATCTATGGAATCAATGACAGGTGCAATTTAGGGATTGGATTTATAGGAGAGGGTGTTTGGCTGCCTTGAACATCTGAAGTTCCCAGGAAGTAAGCTGGCAAACATAACCACAGATGGACTATCAAATTTAATTGGGGAAAGCATAGGACTTTTAAAAAGACTTTAGGGCAAAGTTCCAGAAGATGACCCTGATAAAGACGTGATTTTTCTGCGCTGTATTATATACATCAGGAGACCCTCTGCAAAAATGTCCTGGACATTGATCACCTTACTCGTACAATAGTGAAAACAGTGAACTTCATAAGGGCAAGGGGACTTACCACTGGCAATTCATTTCCTTTCTTGAAGACACTGACACTGAACATCAGGACTTACTTTATCATTCAAATGTCCACTGGTTCAGCCTAGGAAAGGTATTGTAATGAGTGTGGGAGCACAGATATGAAATTTGCACTCTTCTGGAGATGCAGGCAAAAGAAAATAAATGTGCAACCTCACATCTGATGTGCATCTCTTGACACATTTAAATGAATTTAATGCAAAGCTACAAGAAAAGCTCAGTGTTGCAGATTTTCACAATGAGAATGCCACTGAAATTTGATGCCATTGTAAAGAAGAGTGACCAGCTGCATTTTTCACATTGATCAAAAAGGGTGTGGAAAGGGTTGATTTTGAAACAAACTTGTGTTGTCCCTCTTTGAACATGAATTGTTAATTTTGTGAGCATATCTGGCCCTCTATACAATTTCCATACACAGATGAGGCCCTCATATCAGAAAGTTTGGCCACCCCTTCCTAGATCTAGAACGTTCATCTCCAATTGGACACAGGGGAGACCAAACTGAGGCTGGTTAGAAAGGGGAAATGGTTTGAAAAATTAGCAGAGATACTGTCTGCAACTTACACTGAAAGCATATAGCCCCCATTGTTGAAAGTGATAAGAAACTAGTTTGTATCACATACTAGCATCTGCATCTACAAATGTTTCACCTACAACTTTATAGGATAAACTTAAAAAACAACAAAAGGTCTGGTAGCACTTTATAGACTAACAAAACATTAGATGGTATCATGAGCTTTCGTGGGCACAGCCCACTTCTTCAGATGACCGGAGTTATGAGATTAGGATGTGCAGACCCAAAATAAATAGGGGAGAAGGGGCGGGGAGGAAAAAGAGAAGGGGGTGGGAAACAAGGAGCAGAAGGAATGAAAATATCAAAAGGAAAAACAAGTAGGCTGAGCTGGTGCCTATAAGCACCTGAAGATTGGATAGTTAAAAGGAAGCAGATAAGGCAACACATCTTGTAAAATGTTCCCTCACTCTCAGAGGTCGTGGGGGAAAAGCCTATTGTCGCTTACAGACAACCCCCCCAACATGAAACAAATTCTTTCCGGTAACCATGCTACACAACCACATCATAAGCATCCAGGAACCCAGCCCTGAAATCAGCCGTGGCGACGACTCTGTCCACATCTCTATACAAACAAATTCATTACTGGAGCCAACATAAGCTACCAAATCAGGGGATCATTCAACTGCACATCCTGTAATTTGATCTATGCCATCAAATGCCAGCAATGCCCCACTGCTATATATATTGGACAAACTGGACAGTCCCTACGGGAAAGAATCAATGGACACAAATCAGATATCCATAAAGGGAACATACAGAAACCTATTGGGGAACATTTCAATCTACCTAATCACTCCAGGTGGCTGTCTTGTCACAAACCAGTTCTACTAGTCAAATACACAGGGAGGCATTGGAATTACAATTCATCCACAAATTCAGTTCTCACTCTGATCATCATCTCCTCAATCAGGACAATGGATGGCTGGGACATTACCTACCTAACATTCAATGAAGGTGCCAACAGCTCTCTGTGTGGATTCTTGTGTTAGTTCCCTTTGATCCTTATTTGCTTCCTTTTAACTATCCAATCTTCAGGTGCTTATAGGCATCAGCTCGGCCTACTTGCTTTTCCCTTTGATATTTTCATTCCCTCTGCTCCTTTTTTCCCTCCCCCTTCTCTTTTTCCTTCCTCCCCTCCCCACATTCTCCCCTATTTATTTTGGGTCTGCACATCCTAAACTCATAACTCCGGTCATCTGAAGAAGTGGGCTGTGCCCACGAAAGCTCATGATACCATCTACATGTTTTGTTAATCTATAAAGTGCTACCAGACCTTTTATTGTTTTTTAAGTTTATCCTGTACAGACTAACTCGGATATCCCCTGAAGCTTCTGAACTTTATAGGAAACTTTGCTCCTTTCTCCCAGATGAGGACATGGCCACAGTGTCCATGCATTTGTCACCCTCCAGGCCATATTACTGTAATTCATTACATCTCAGCTTGCATGTGAAGACAATGGACCAGGCTCAAGGTAGTACAGAATGCAGCTGCCCATGTATTCCATGGGTTAGGCAGCTGTGAGCATATCAGGTCCATGCTCAAGTCCCTCCATGCAGTCACCTTCCAAAAATCAGTTTAAAACTTTGGTTTTATTTTTAAAAAGCAATTAATGGATCAAGCCTAACTATTTTAAGACTGGAATTCAGTGTATGAATTGCGCTAAGGTGAGTCAATGCAGATCATAAAGAGTAGGATGAAGTGTGTGAGAGCTGGGGATAAAGCTCTGGCTATTGGGGGAATCCAGATAGAGAACAATTGTCTAGAGGAGATCAAACAAATCCAGAGGCTGACTCACTGAGTAGATGCTGTAAATAAAACCTTTTGCTTCCAAAATGCCTTTCCACCATAAAAATGACACACTGATACCCCTTTATATTTAATAAATCCCTACCACCCCATTGCCTCAAAAAAAAAAAAAAAAAAGAGCAAATCAATCAAATCAAAACATTGAAAAACAAAACTCCCACCCCCCCAAAAAAGAGGTTTTACTTTGCTGTGGAGGAATGTCAGAGACTCCATGAAGTTTATTAGGGGCTTCACTATTGCTATTGATTTTATAGCGAAAGCACTCAAGGATATTCTTGTAAATAAGAGCTCACTCAGCTTAATGTTTATGAGTAAAAGGGGTCATGAATACCAACAAAGTTAATAGGTTTGTTTCTATTCCATTTTTCTGCTGATTTAATTCTGCTGTCACTTGCTGCTAGTCAGGCCTGCTCATCTTTCTCAATATTTGCCTCAGTCTACTGGTTAGCAGCTTTTTTGCTTTTCTTTTGAACTTATTTGACATGACTTCTCCTTTAACTGATATTTTAAACACAAAAAGTCTATTTAAAATCTAAGGACAAAGGACGCCTGACATATTTGAAGTAGATGAGAATAGCTGACTGTTTTTCCTGTCTTGCTATAAAAATCCTTTCAGACTTGTGATATTTTGCATGATGGACTGAGGGTTATCCAGAATGTCTGACAATACATGAAATTTCACATCATTTCAGTGAAATCTGTCTCGCTTCCTCTATTTCTGCATATCTTTTCCTTATGTGCTGTTCTTGTTCTTCTTAAGCCTTAAAATTCAGACTTCTGTCTCATAGAGAATGTCCAGTTTGGCCAATATACATGGCAGTGGAGCATTGCTGGTATGTATAACATATATCACATTAGAGGAAGTGCAGTCGTATGTATGAGCCCCTGATGATGTATCTTATCTGTTTAGATCCTGTGATGGTGTTGCTTGTATAGCTATGTAGGCGAAGTTGGCAATGGGGTTTGTTGCAGGGGTAGGTGCCTGGGTGAGTGTATCTGAGGTGTGATGTGTGGATGCTGGAAAGGATTTGCTTGAGGCTGGGGGGTTGTCTGCAGGTGAAGATTAGCCTGTCTCCCAAGGCCTGTGAGAGTGAGGGATCATTTTCCAGGATAGTTTATAGATTGTCAATGATGCTCTGGTGGGTTTAAAACTGGGGGCTGTAGGTGGTGACTAGTAGTGTTGTAAAATATAAAGACAAAAAATTTATTAATCTTAAATTGGGTGGCCTTGTGAGACTCAGTTTCCCAACTTTTTATCTCCAGTATCATCACCCTTAGCAATTTGTCCATGTTTCCATTTTATGTGTGATTTCTTTTGTTTTTTCAGATCTTTGAAGAGTTTTTTGATGAAGCTATATTGGCCTCTAAGGGTATGTCTACACTGCAAGCTTCTTTCGGAAAAAGCTATTCCGGAAGATATCTTCCAGAAAAGCTCATTTCGAAATAGAACGTCCACACTACAGGGAAGCCTCAAAATTACTCTGAGGCAGGCTCCCCTACGGCTTGTCTAGACTGCTTTCCTCTTCCGAAAGAGGAAATGCAAATGAAGTGCTGATTAGCATTTTCTCACACTTCATTTGCATATACTCTTCCGATCCTTTTTTCAGAAGAGGTTTTTGTACAAAAACAAGCAGTCTAGACAGGGCTTTTTTGCACAAAACCCCCTTTTTTTGAAAGAACCTGTAAAACTCATTTTTTGAGGAATAAGGGTTCTTTCAAAAAAAAGGGGGGGTTGCGCAAAAAAGCCATGTCTAGACTGCTTGTTTTTGCACAAAAACCTCTTCCGAAACAAGGATATGCAAATGAAGCAAGTGCATATCATTTGCATTTCCTCTTTCAGAAGAGGAAAGCAGTCTAGACAAGCCCCTAATGCGGACACGCTATCTCGATTTAAAACCCCAGGAGGCACTGGGGAGGAATAACTTAGAATGGCCCTGGTGAGGAGCTATTTTGACATAGCAGCAGTGGCACGTTCACACACATCTTCTTCCGAAAAAGCTTTTTCAGAAGAAGCATTATTCCTCGTGGAATGAGGTTTACTAACGTCAGAAAAAACCCTCCGTTATTTCAATTTTCTTTTGAAATAACGCAATTGTGTGGACGCTAGTATTGTTTTTCCGGTATAACAGTCGTTATTCTGGAACAACGGTGCAGTATAGACACACCCTAAGGGTACGTCTACACAGCAGCATTATTTCAGAATAACGTCAGTTATTCCAAAATAACGTATTGCACGTCTACACAGAAAGCCCATTATTTTAAAATAAATTTGAAATCACAGGCTTCTTACTCCAACTTTTGTAAACCTCATTGTATAAGGAGTAAGGGAAGTTGGAGGCAGAGTACTCTATTTCAAAATAAGTGCTATGAAGACATGCCCAAATTCGAACAAAGCTATTTTGACTTACGCTACGCAATTTGCGTAGCTCAAGTTGCATAGCTTATTTTGAGTTTAGCCCTGCTGTGTGGACATGCCCTTACTGTTCTTCTTATCTTTCCTTTGTATTAGGATAGTTTTCAGTCCTTTCAGAAACTGATGGTTCTCCTGAATTCTTTTATCCCTATGATTTTATTCTGTGGGACCTTATCTACCAGTACTCCAAGTTTGGTAAGTTTGGCTTTTTTGAAGTCCACTATCCTCCTTCTGCTACTCTAGCTGCTTCCTTTCCTTGGAATCATGGAACATATCATTTCATGATCACTGTCACTGACATTGACTTCAACCTTCAGATTCACAACCACTTAACCCTTGCTAGTCAGAACATTATCTAAAATGGCTATGCTCCTTATTACTTCTTTCACAAGAAGGCCCCAGTGCATTCCAATAATTTATTTCCCCCTCCCCAACATGTCAGGGTATTAGTGTAGCTCCCATTCCTCATTGTTCCGCCAAACCATAGCCCCTTATTCTTCACCTCATTCCAGAAGCTTGATGTGTATCATGATTTTCCATTTTCCCCTTCCCCTTCAAGGCAGGGGTTATACATGCCTTCTCTGCTCTTCAGTGCAAAAGATAAAACAGATGAATTCATGTAGGGATTTGTTTTTCTGTCAGTCACTCCATGTTTGTATCATTCATGCTTAAAAAGCCAAAACACCGAGTACAAGATACAGAGTGTGACAATTTATGATAAGTGAACCTGATACCCTGAAATCAATGAAACATGGAATACTTCAGGGTTCATGAGTAGCAGCTGCTTCATATTTTATTGAGTAGATTTCTTATATCTTGCCTTTAAACAAATAAGCAAACAATTCATTCATTGTATATGTGTTTGTTTGTTGGTGGGTTTAAATTGCCAACTGCCTTCCTTAAACAACACAATTTTATGGATGGGCACTAGTAAAGATGGGTGGAAAAAACCAACACAACCATTTTCCATCAGAAAACATTGTTTCATTGAAATCAAAGCATTTTATGGAGAATGTCAATTTTGGCTAACTTTAGAATGGAAAAAGATCCAAATGAATTTGTTGTGACTTTCTCAATAATGTCAGAACATTTTATTCAATAAGGTTTCTGCTTTGTTATTATTTTGATTAATTTTATTTAAACATATATTATATTAAACATTAACAATATTTTAATTCTATATTTGTTCATAACATGGGATTTCTAAAATGAGTGTAGAGATAATATTTAAAATAAGAATGGAAATTATCAAATTCAATGTTTTTACTTTTAAAAAATGAATACATTTGCTAATGAAATGAGGTGGCTCAGTAGTTCTGACGTGGAGCCAAGAGGTTCTATGAGCTCCTGGGCAAAGAGCGGGAGGGAGCTCAACACTCTTGGAGGGGCAGGGATGAGGACAACCCTCAGTGCTGCCCATAGCATGGTGACCCTCCCCCAGCCATTAGTGCTACCAATGTAATGGGCTTTGGGCTCCGGCTGCAAAAACCACAGCTGTTAATCAATGGGTTGTGGGGAAAATTACCTCTTTACCCCTCTGGCAGTGAGTCTGGTTACAGAATATTTATTTTAAGAGAAACTTGCAAATTTCTTTTCAAAATGGGAAAAAAAAGCACATGTCAAAATGCCAGATGGCCAATGGAACAGAAAATCCAGTGTCAGATTAGCTCTGTGATGGTACAGCCTTTGTAATTTCTGATAGGCTGGTAAACTTCTAAACAAAACCTGCATTTTTTTTAGAATCCTTTTCCAGAAAATGGTTAATTTATATCCTCACATTTTTCGTCTGACAGAAGAGTTTTAAAGTCATGTACATGACTCAGAAGCTGAAGTCCCATTTTCATAAGAGATGTAGGTATCTCGGAGTATAAATTTCACTGAAAGTCATAGGTTCCAAAGTGCCTAATTAACTTTTGACTTAGGCTTCTAAAATTCCTAATTGCTTTTGAAAATGTTGTTTATGGTTATAACTATGCTTCTCTTCTTCCTGTCCCACCTTCCGATTCTCATTTTGTTTCCTTTTTTGCCTTTGCTCTGACATAATAGTTTTTTAAATTTTATCCCTCTTCCCCTCCATGCTCATTTTCCTTTCCATATATATTCTTTTTACTAAGGATGTTAAGAATCAGGTAACTGACTAATTTTGTACTCAATACAATTTGTATTAAGTACATGATTAGTAGATAAGCTGCAACTCTGCAGTTTAAATGTAGTAGGAGCTGAGCATGAAGGCAGCTTGGCTCCTACTACATTTAAACTGCAGAGCCACAGTAGGGGTAGGTCTGGGGCCTGGCGCGAACCAGGACTCAACAGTCCCGGCTCACACGAGGTCCCAGATTGGTGCGACTGTACTTTTTAAAGGGCTCTTACTTAATTTAAAAGGCAGAGCCATGGTGGGGGACCCAGCATAAGCTGGGACTCAGAAGTCCCGGCTCATGCCAAATTCTAGACCACTGTGCTTCTGCTTTTTAAATGTACAGCTGTTCCCTGACTTACGACCACCTCGACTTACAACCATCCACACTTATGACCAACCTCGCAGCAGCACGGTCGGGCAGCATGTTTATGTTTCATTCCCTCATAGTGTTTTCGGTGTTTGCTTGAGGCCATCATGTCAAGTAATAGAAAAAGGGCTAGTGACAAGGGTGGTGATAAGGGTGGTGAGAAAAAAAAAGAGAAAAACTATTCATTTGGAACAGAAAATAGTGATAGTGAGACAATACGAACAGTGTCCTTTATGTCACATAAGTTAGGGCTATCGAAATCCACTGTCAGCACCATTATAAAGGATAGCAATCACATTCGCGAAACAGTGAAAGGGTCTGCTCCTATGAAATCAAAAATTCTAACAAAGCAAAGAGCAGGTCCCATCCTGGAAAAACTCTTAGTGCTTTGGATGGAAGACCAAATTGAAAAACGCACGCCATTAAGTCTCATGATGATACAAGCTAAGGCTCGTAGTCTTTTTGAAGACTTAAAGAAAAAGGAGGGGTATGACTATAACCAAACTTTCACTGCCAGTCACAGTTTGTTCAACCATTTCAAGATGCGTGCAAACCTTCCTAATATGAAATTAAGTGGGGAGGCAGCCAGTGCTGATTTGAAAGCAGCAGAAACTTTCATAGAAGAATTGGTTAAGCTGATAAAAGAGGGAAATTATTTTCCAGAACAGATCTTTAATGTTGATGACACAGGTCTCTTTTGGAAGAAAATGCCCAAACGTACCTACATACATAAGGAAGCAAAAACTATGCCTGGTTATAAGGCTTTCAAAGATCGTCTAACAGTCTTGTTAGGAGGCAATGTTTCTGGGTATAAATTGAAACCTCTTGATTTATCGCTCTGAAAACCCTAGAGCCTTCAAGAATATTAGCAAGGCTACTTTACCAGTCCATTATCGTGCTAATAAGAAAGCCTGGATGATGCTTGCACTTTTTGAAGATTGGTTCATGAACTGCTTCATCCCTGAAGTCAAGTCATTTTCTGGAGAAAGGAATTCCTTTCCAAATTTTGCTTATTTTGGATAATGCTCCAGGTCACCCTCAATACCTAAATGACTTACATTCTGATGTGAAAGTGGTGTTTCTGCCTCCCAACACCACATCTATTCTCCAACCCATGGACCAGGGGGCCATAGCTGCTTTCAAAGCATATTATCTTTGCAACACATTTGCAAAGGCAGTAGCTGCCACAGAATGTGAAAACGGCAAAACATTATGTGAATTTTGGAAGGACTACAACATTCTGCATTGCATAAGGAACATTGCTGCAGGGTGGGAAGAAGTCACTCCACAATGTACGAATGGCATATGGAAGAAAATCCTAAAAAGGTGTGTGGACTGTTTCAAGGGCTTTGAAAAAGAAAAGGCACTGGAAGACATTTCTAATAACATTGTACAGCTGGAGAAAGAAGTGGATCTGGAAATGGATAATGAAGACATACACCAACTGGTTGAGGATGTTGGGGAGGAGCTGAGCAATGAAGATTTAATGCAGCTTGAGGTGGAGAGGGTAGCAGAGGAAGAGAGACAAACAGCCCAAGAAGAAGAAGAAAAAGCCCCCAAAAACTTTGTGATGAAAGAAATGGCTGCAGCTTTCAGCAAAATAAATGAAGGCATGCAAATGTTTGAAAAAATGGACCCTAATGTTGCGAGATTCTCAAAGGTGGATCATTTAATTCAGGATGCCCTGGCTTGCTATAAGGAAATTTATAATGAGAAGAAAAAACAAATTGTCCAGTCCAAAATGGATATTTTTTTAAAGAAAGCCCCCAGCAATGCTGCCTCCCACACTGAACCAATGCCTTCTACAAGCAAAGGAGCTGCTGAAGTAGAAGATGAATCTGTTGATGATGTTGTTGCTGTAGTTTTTTACTCCTCCGATTCCTCATCCAATTAATTCAATTCACATTACTGTATTTAAATTACTGCATTGTGTTTTGTATTTCATGTTCATGTTTGTTAAATACAGTTTGCTGTTGCTGCAGGAGTGTTGTTTTTTTCATGTGTTTCTATTTTTCGTTGTTGATTGCTGTGTTGTTGGTGCTTGGCTATGCTTCGAGTGCTTCGTATGGGGTATTTCCGACTTACGAACAAATTGAGTTACAACCAGCTATTCGGAACGTAACCCGTTCATAAACCGGAGACCGGCTGTAGTTCATTTAAAAGGCAGAGCTGTAGCAGGGGGACCCAAGCAGCTCTTACTACATTTAGAAAGCAGAGCCAAAGGAGTCCTGGTTTGTGCTGGGTCTTCTGCTGCAGCTCTGCTGCCCCTGTCCAGCTCCCCCCCATGCACAGCGGAGACGGTGCTGGGGGGAACCAAAACCGGCTCTCCCCGAGCACCAGTTCCTGCTTCCCCCACTTGCTGCCTCTGATACAGAGGCAGCAAGAGGTGGAGGGAGGTGCAAGTAGTCGAGTAGTGACTTGACTACCCGATAAGCCTAGGCTTACTGGGTAGTCGACTACTTGAGCAGTCACTTACATCCTTACTTTTTTCCCCTCTTAACATCACAGTCTCCATGTTTTCTCTGCATTCTTTTTTTGTTTTCCAGCAGTAAGTGATACTCCAAGTACTGCCAGTCACATAAAGAAGTAATTCATCACCCTATGACTGATAGCATCTTCTTCCAAATTGTCAGTTCAGAATGGTCTAAGTCAGGCATCTGGTGTCCTGATAAGGAGACTTAGAAACATAGTTTCTGAGGGTTCTTTCCACCTATTGTTATGACAAATAAAAATGAGGAAAATCCCATCAGAACTACAGGAACTTTCATGTACAACGCTCATATATATATATATCAATGTAATAATAGGCTTTTTATATTTCCTTGTGGCTTATAACAAACCCTCTAGATAGGGTGAATTCATTGCTACCAATTTATGAATTTTCTCCCTTTCAGTTATCCACTATGTCAACTTTTGCATTGATCCAACTATGATTCTCCCAATATATCTCAGATAAATGGTAGGTGTTGTTCCGCCTTGATACTAACAAAACAAGTTTTTAAATATAATTTTGGAACATTTAAAATAGCTAATTTAATGGAAGATTTATTCAAATGTGGCTTAGTTTAACTCTCTGGTGAAGATTGATTTCATTAGACCTATAACTTTGTGTAGGTTGAAATTTTCTGACCAAAATATTTTCCTATTAAAATAAAACTTTTTTCAAAACAGTTTTGTTTTGATCAACAACATGAAGGTGTTTTTGTTTTGATATTTCCAGAATTAAATTTACTAGAATTTTTTTTCTGCAAAAATGTTGGTATTTTAAAAACACATTTCAGAATTTCCCCTTGGGCAGAAATACCATTTTTCAAACATCTCTAAATCAATGTTGTTATACCATGGCTTATGCCATGAAGGATGGGATTTTCTAAGCTGCCTTCTAATGTGTGGGTATACAACTCCTTTGATAGTCAGACTCATTGAAAGTTAATGGGATTTAGACACCTAATTCCCATAGGAAACCCAATGAATTCAGTAAGATTAATTAATTAATTAATTTCAATGTACTTTTTCAATTTCTCAAAGTCCTGAGAATGAGTATGCTAAGGGTTAACTAGGGAAACCAAAAGTCTGTTTCTTTTAGCAATGTAAGTTATGCCCTAAAAGGATACTGAACTAATATACTTGGAGGTGATTATTGCTGTTGTAAAATATTGAACAAAAATATATAATACAATGTGACATGTGAGGGTGCAAATTTAAATGAAAGCAGAGTTCATATATTGTTTTTGCATGGTACCTGCCACTCAAGCTGAAACCTCATGAAGAACTGAGAAGCAATTTTCAATCATGTACGGTATATCACATAGGTCAGGTTCTTTTATGTAAATCTCTTTCACTTGGGTGTTTAAATTTCAATAAAATGTAACTATAAAAAGTATGGCTTTTATTTCGCCTCCTCTCCCTAATTCATTCTGAGTTTTGGAGAACAAGTGTTTTATTGAGCTTGACACCTAAAAGAGGCACTGTTTTGAAAAGGTGTTAAAACAAAAGCCACATATGTTTTGAATAATGGCAGAATTGCAGCAGACTTCCCTGTACCCCTGTTCTTTCCTGCAAGTTGGGGCTCACAGAGCTGTTTTGAGCAGGTTAGTGTGAGTTCATCTGAATTCCTAAAAATCATTTGGTTTCCACATCTTAGTGTATTCAGTATGGCCACTTTGAGCATTTTCTATTGTGTGTTTGTCTTTGTTGCCCTTTGTCTGTGAAAAGATTCTTTTCACCCATTTGGTCTCTAATTCAGGACAGTACTTGAGCCCATGCTTAATTTTTAACTCTTGCTTACGTCCCACTGACCACAGTGGTACATAAATGTATTTAAAATTACATTCTAGATAAAATGCCCATGCTTAATTCCTGTCCTAATTAAAAATGTTTGATTTAATCAGAGACTCAGTTTCCACTCTCTGTGGTTCTGCTCTGTACCTAAGCATTTATGAAGGAAAAAGCTACCAGCTGGTATTCCCTTTAGTATGTAAATAGATACTTCACCTCTGAAACATGCCTCTTGCCTACTCTCATTCTTGAAGAGGGAAAGGAATGAAACATGCACTTATGAGAGTTAGGGCATTTCTGAGCAGGGTGGCTAATTTGCATGAATAAGGTGGGTTAGGTCCCAAACACTGCATAATATGACATGTATTATGCTGAGCATTGCATAAGTGAGGAATATGGTGACCAGACATCCCATTTTTAAAGGAAGAGTCTGGTATGTAAGTCCTTCTTCAGGGGTCAGAGGATGGAGATGGATGGCAGGAGAGAGATCACTTGATCATTACCTGTTCGGTTCACTCCCTCTGGGGCACCTGGCATTGGCCACTGTCAGAAGATAGGATACTGGGCTGGATGGACCTTTAGTCTGACCCAATATGGTCATTCTTATGTTCTTATGTAGGGGTCCCAACTTTTTTCTTAAAAAAGGGCAAATTGTCCCATATTTTCTGTCTCCCTCCAGCTTCTACATCAGTACTGGAGGGTCCAGCTCCTGGCTGGATCCTTGCTCAATAGCTGCCTCTGAACCAACCGTGAGTGGCGGGGTCTAGTGTCTGATGATGGAGGTGAATGTGCAAGGCTGGATTCAGGGCAAGATGAAATGCATTGGGCTGGCTACTCCCCCTGCCAGTACATCAGTACAGCCCCTGCTATGTGCCAACAGGGCCCCATCCCCATCTTGGCCAGCAGGGCCCCATCCCATCCTGTTTTCATCCAGGACTGTCTGTGGGCTGCAGTGGCTGGTGAGTGTGGGCAGGTGGTAGATGGTGACCAGTTATATGTCCCCTCTTCTGCCCATCCATCAGCTCTTTATGTTCTCCCTCTCTTGCTGCCCTCTCCTTGCTTTGCCCCTTCACTCTCTCCCCAGATGCCTCACTGCTTCTCCATATCTCTCTGCAGAGTGTCCCTCTCCCAGTGCTATGTGGAGAACCAGTCCCTGGTCAGAACATTCAGAGCACCAACAGCCTGGCCAGTAGGCTCCTTCCTTTCTCCATCGCCTTTGTTGGGCTGGCACCCCACAAAAGCCCAAGACCCTCTGATCCAGGCTGCTGGCCAGGAGGAGCCAAGCCCTACCTGTGTCCAAGTCCTGCACAGAACTGGCATGGGAACTAAGGAGGGGAAGCGATTTCTAGCCTGTTCATGCCCTGAACCCCACAGGCTCCACAGCAGCCTACGAGGCAAGGGCTTAGCACGCTCTTCCTCTGTGCTTCTCCAACACCTTCTCTACTGCAAAGGTACCCTCCTCTGCTGAACCATCTCTCTGGCCATGTTCACTGAGACCCTTGGAGTCAGGTTCTTTGGGTTCTGGTGCACAGTGCATCCTTAGGGCTTAACCTCTTTCTGGCCTTAGGGCTTAAACACTTTCTGCCCATGCTGCAGCCAGGAGACAGGAGGCAGTTAGGTTACGTCAGTGGCTAGAAGCAGCCTGGAGTTGTTAG
Organism: Pelochelys cantorii; assembly: GCA_032595735.1. NCBI lineage: Eukaryota > Metazoa > Chordata > Testudines > Trionychidae > Pelochelys > Pelochelys cantorii. The sequence continues at coordinate 68,860,130 of CM064328.1, forward strand.
CTGCCTTTTGATGCTATATAAGCAGAAAGGGACAAGCTTCTTCCAGCCACATGGTGGGGAGGGGCAGGAAGGGAGGAAAGAGAAGAACTCTGCAAAGACATGGGCCAGGTCATCCCTTTACCTCCTTCTTCCCTGCAGCTGGAAACAGATCCCATCCCTTCTCTCCTGCACAGTGCCAAAAGGCTGCTCCTGGTCACATTCTGGTGCAATGCTGTCAGAAATTGGGGAAGGAGGGAATGTTACCTTGTGCACCTCCTATACATGTTGCCTCAGGAAGATGCAAAGCTAGGTACCATGAGAGGCAGGTCCATCCTGGGGTCCCAGCCAAGCATGTAGGGCTGAGAGCACTGGGCAGGGAGATCTGTGTTGGTCAGTCACCTACCCTTCTGTAACAGAAGCGTACAGAGGTATGAGTGTTTGTGACCTCTCCCCCACGTGTGTGGAAGGATGTGAATGGGGGAGCCAGCCCTCCTTTTGGCAACTCTAAATCCTTAAAGATAAGTACATAAGATCCAGCTACATGGTATTTCTTTTTAACAGTGGCTCAGTCAACTTGACATTAATCTGACTGTTTGAACAATTGATTCCTGTTGAGCTCACTTGAATACAAGCAATTTTACCAGGTATCTCGTATTCAGTATAGGGAAATATGGTCACTCTGCTGATGAATATTAACAGCCATACCAATACACATAGGGAACACCAAATACACGGGGACAAATTTTGATTTTAATAACATAAGTATAACCAGGAGCAGAATTTTACCTAATAAATGACATGAAGTGTAGCGCTTAAAAACTCTGCCTGCTGTAAATTAGTGTTGGTGCACAGGAGTCAATGGAGGCATGTTGGTATATAAAAGCTGAGAATATGTGCTGTCTCTGTAGGTGATATATGGGTGTGTGTTCTGGGAATTCTGGTGGAAACAGGGGTCTAGCCATATTTATACTATACAAATAAAAAGGGGTTTGGCTGAAATATAAGGAAATGAAGTGATTAGAAGCAGTAAAAGTAAGCCAATGTGCCCTCTTGCCCAGTCACCCAGGGCCCCCAGCTCTAGTGCTGGTCAGTTGGGGGCAGGGAGTTGAGGCATCAGCTCTGGTGGACCCAAGCAAGAAACCACAGTCCCTGGGTGGCCACAGCATGCCCAGGCTCCAGCCCCAATGCTCCAGTGGCTGGGTAGCATAGTTGCTGCCCCATTCCTGGGGATCTGACTGCCGGGCAGCATAATCCCCATGGGCCCTGCCAGCCCCAGGGATCCGGCGGTGGTGCAGAGTGGTCCCCGCCACCTCGGCCAGCCCTGTGGGATTTGCCAGCCAGCCAGGATGGTGGCCGTATTCCCAGCCTCCAAGTCCACCCCCCTCCCAACCCAATCTTCTGCCCTGAGTATCCCCTTGACTTCCCAACCCTCTGACTCCTGCACTCCACACACCCTGCCCTAAGCTTCCCACACCTCCCAACCTCCTGCTCTGGCTCCTGCAACCCCCACATCCTCACCCACTGCCCTGAGCTCCCCCACACCGATACATACCACAATACCCTGCCTTGAGCCCTCAGCACTCCAACTAACATTTAAATTTCTTACAAGTACTGTCTTATCACAACCTCCCCACAACCTCCTGCCCTGAGGTCCCTCAATGGGGCTTGTAATACAACAGTACCTGTAACAAATTTAAGTTACTGTCACCCCTGGTGCTTAGTAGAAGTGGTCATGAATGAGTTTTCCATCTGATGACAACTTTTGAGATGCAAAAAAATTTGCTTTTGCCAAATAAGATGAAAAGTAGAAATCTTTAAAAAATTAAAAAAAACAAAATCTGAAAATATTTGGTCAGTCTATAAATTTTGATTTGATAACTTTGATAAGTTCCATTTTAATTTCAACCAGCTATGTATTTAAACTATAATTAGCTTACATTTTGAAATGAAAACTTGTTTTGGATTTAAAAACTGGATTTTTTCATTCAAAAATATAGATTAAAATATTTTGACAATGTTAACATGTTTTCTTTCAAAAAGTTTCAAGTTGAAAATTTGTCATAACTGACCCTTTCCATGAAAAGGTTCAGTTTTGGTGAATTAAAATTTGGTGAATGAATAAAGATATTTTGTACAAATATTTCCCAAACAGCTCTAATGGTTAGTGTTAGTTTAGTGTGGGTAAGAGATTGTACACAGTGTGAAGTGTATATATTTTTCAGTTAACTTAGTGTAACACTTTCAAAAAGAGATTTTAAAAAATAAGTTTAGGTTTATTGCTATAATAAAACCTTGAAAGCATACAAATGAATTTTTTTTTTCCACAACAGAATTTTCCTTCTCTCAATTTATAATGTTTATACAAAATTTAATTTAAATGGAGCCATTTGTGTCTGCATCCTCACACTAATGGGTTCCATGTACTAAAAATGTTCTGCTTGGGTTTTGTTCTGAAAGCTTATGTGGACGGTTTTATATTTATTCAATAGAAGACTAGTACGGCAGTTCAAAAGCTGTTTTGCATTCTGAGATGTGAAGAATATATTTTCTGTTGTTATTTAGTGGACTGTCAATATTCATAAAAGTGCATTCAAAGTTTACATAACTTCCTAGAGTGTCATAAGTTTATTTCTTCCTATATTGTACAGGTTATATCTCTCTAGTCTGGCACCCTCAGAACCTGACCAGTGCAGAACCAGAGAATTTGCCAGACCACAGGAGGTGAGTGTTTTCTAGCAGTACAGCTAGAGGTAAATTAGAGCTAAATATCAGCACAGAACACTGAGAACCAGGACTTTATGGGACTATGGAAACTTTGCCACACCCATGATAAGAGGACATCTGGCTAACTAAAATCATGCCGCACCACGGATGTTGCCAGACCAGAGAGTGCTGAACTAGAGAGGTTCAATGTGTATAGTAATACAGTACAATGCCCGCTCCATTTCTCCAGCAGCAGTTCCTTCCAGCCTTTCCTCTAAAAATCAGCTTCAACATTTCTTTAAAATCTCCCTAAATACTTTCACCATAAACTGATCCTGACTTTGTATATTTCCTCTACCAGCACCCCAGAAATCCACCTCAGTCACTCCCTAAAAACCATTGATTTCAGACAAAAAAACTTTTGATTTTCACTCTAGCTGGGGAATAGGTTGGAAATTTCATTGCCATATTCAGTAGATGAAATCTTGGTGGGTGGGATTTGTCTTTAAATGCTATCCTTGGGCTGGATTCATCACTGCATTACTCCAATGAATCAACGGAGTTACAGTGGTATAAAATTGAAGCAATGCAATGTTAACACAAGCCAATGCCAACTTTCACATGCACAGTGACTTAAGTGAGGGGAATGATCGTCCTGCACATTTCAGTGGTGGAGAGGACTTGCCAAGGGAGAGGAAATAGTGCTTTATAGGCAGAGGAAGAGGCTCACAATGCTACAAAAGGGGATCAGTGTAGCAATGCTGACTTATCCCCAGGGATTAGAAGTGCTACAGCAGGGGTAGGGAACCTTTTTTGGGTTGGGGCTGTTGGTCCACAGAAAAATCAGTTGGGGCTACACACAAATGAGAAGCAAAACCAAAAAAACAACCCTCACTGATGTGGCCCCTGATTGACAAGGAGAAAGATGCTCCTCACATTCAGAGCTTAGGAGGTCCCAGGCTAATGGATTTCGTGTGCTCCAGCCCCATGGGTGGGGAGGGCTGGAGCACTAGTGAGAGCTCCCCAATGCTGGGGGGAGCCCCGAGCCTTGGACGCCAGATCCAGGCAAGCCAGGGGCTGCATGTGACCCTTGGGTCTTAGGTTCCCCACCCTTATGCTAGAGCAGGGGTAGCCAACCCATTAGAGAAGAAGAGCCAAAATAGAGGTGAGTAGAATGCAAAGAGCCACGTATTATATATTTATTTTTATATATCTATCTGTATAGGTAGATATATATATTACACAAAATATAGTGATAAAAATAACATTACAGTTCATTTCGGACAAGAGCCACTCTCACTGGCTTGAAACAGGAGTTGCAGGCTCTGTGGTAGGAATGAAGGATTTGGGTGTGGGAAGGGGTGAGAGGTGCAAGCTCTGGGAGGGAATTTGGGTGCATGAACAAGTAGAGAAGGGGATGTGTCTCAGGGAGGGGGCTCCAGGCTGGGGAGTGTTGGGCTCAGGTAGAGGGTTGGGGTGCTGAGCAAGCTGCAGGCTTGTGGATGTAAGGGTTCAGGAGTTTGGTTTGGGGTGTGATATGGGCTCAGGGCAGGGAGGCTGGGAGTATGATGGGCTCAGGACACAGATTTGCAGTGTGTGGATGGTGCAGGAGTGTTGTGGCAGAAGACTGGGGATGTGGGGGTGCAGGAGTTTGGGGATGTGAGAGGCTCAGAACAGGGTGTTCCAGTGTATGAGAGGCTCAGGTTTGCAGCCTGGGGTGGTGGTGCAGGAGTGTTATGATGCTGTGGCCAAATCGGGGCTTGGCTTCAATTGGGGGCTTGTTGGCCAAGCTTCATTTTTAAATAAAATATTGTGTCAAACACAACATGTTTCAGCATTGTCTTTATTTATGAGAGGGGCAGGGAAGCTGTTTTGAGTCAGGGGCCACTGACCCACAGAAAAACAACCCTTCCAAACCCCCCAAGCTTCACTAACGTGGCCCCAACTGTGCTGGTGGGGGCAGGGGACAGGGTGCTGAGACAGGGGGCTGGTGGGTGCTGGGACAGGGGGCTGGTGGGGGGGAGTTGGCCGGGGGAGGGGGACAGGGACAGCTCAGCCGGTACCTGGGGATCTCGGGTCTCAGGAAGCGCACGAGCTGCTCTTCCTCTCCTCTCCCCTCCCCTCAACAGCTGACATGCTTCCTGAAATGCTGGGTCTATCTCTCGGCCAGGGACTTCCTTCCTCCTGCTGCGTGCGCGCGCGCGCGCGCGCACGCGTGTGCGTGCATGTGTGTGTATAGGAGTCCCGGGACTGTATGCCAGCTCCAACTTCTCAGGAAGTGCGTGCTCTTTCTCTGCTCCCCACAATATCCACGTGCTTCCTAAGAAGTTGGAGCTGGCATGTAGTCCCAGAATTCCTACTCCCTCCTCCCCGCTCCTGCTCTAACCCATTCCCATCCCATCTCCTTCCTTCTCCTCCCCCAGAGCCAGGCACCCCCACCTGCTCTAACCGAATCCCCCTCCCCCTCCCGTTCCCCAGAGCCAGGCATCTCCCCGCCCCTGCTCTAATCCAGTCCTCTCCCCCCCCCCGAACCTTATGCCTGGGTCCCAGAGCTGGAGCTGCTGCCACCACTGTTACTGCCATGCACGTCTCCCTCCAGGCACTGGGTGTGTATGCTGAGTGGCCGGCCTTGATCATGTGCTGGCTGGGACGCCATGCTCACAGCCCCCCAACCCAATCCCCTTCCCCTCCACTTCCCCAGAGTCAGGCACCTCTCCCTCCTCCCCCAACCTTATGCCCAGGTGCTGGAGCTGCTGCTGCCACTGCTACCACCACGCATGTCTCCCTCCAGGCACTGGATGAATGCACAGAGCAGCCGGCCTTGAGCATGTGCTGGCTGGGGCACATGCGCAGAGTGGCTCAGCCGTGAGCTTGCGCTGGAATGCGGTGCAGAGCGGTCCGGCATGAGTAGGCGCTGGGGCGCCTCACGCAGAGCAGCCAGGCTGAGCAGTACTTGCAGGAGCCACATTTTTTTAATCAAAGAGCCGCGTGTGGCTCACGAGCCACGGGTTGGCCACCCCTGTGCTAGAGAGTCCAAAAAAAGTACAAGGCAGATGGGCGAAGTCAGTTTTCCCCATGGTAGGTAGAGCTCCCCTCTTTGGAGTGATAATATACCAGACTTGGTGAGAGCCTGCAGTGGGTGTTCCTCTGGTTGCTCCTCTCTAGAGCGGCTGGGAAGATATTTTCCCTCATCTCCCAGGAGTGGAATGGAGCGAGAGTTCAAAGGTCCTATTATGGATATGGCAGGAAGTCAAACTCCATTCCTGAAACCTCATTCTAGGGTGAAGGTAAGGTCCCAGCGCTTGGTTGGCTGGCAGACCCAGATGGAAAAAGGGGAAAACCCACAGTGGATACTGAATGAACATGGAATTACCTGCACTGTATACTTTTATGTTCCATGTGTCTCTTATCCTTCTTTCTGTATAGCCAAAGGATGTTGGCTTAGCATGTTATGCAAAGGAAATCACCTCTAAGGCCTCAACCCTGCCAAAAATGTATTCACCTACTTAACTGTATGCACTACAAATAGCTCCATTGATTCAATAAGACTACTTACTTTGCATAAAGTTAAGTACAGGCATAAATCATTGTAGGGTCAGGGCCTAACAGTGTAAAATCTGCCATTAGTGTTGCACTGTTTATGTGCCATTAGTGTTGCACTGTTTATGTGCCATTAGTGTTGCACTGTTTATGTGCCATTAGTGATCAGCACAGTTTATGAGCAAAAGGTTTGATGTAGGGTTCCAACCCAGAACTTTCAGGTCCAGAGGTGAAAATGCTACCAGCATAGACATGTTCACCATATAAAGAGTTAAAAAAATGGCTCAATGTATTGTGTTGGCCTATGGAAATGCCTTAGTTTAAATATTATCCTTGAAAGATTAGACTGTACATATGAAATCTCAAAAGTACTGTCAAATACCTGTACATTTAAAACACATCATTTCTCCTATTATTAACATGGAAAGGTGGCACACTACTTAACCTTTATATACTTGTCTTACATTTGTGAAATAAATATGTTTCAGTAGCAAGGTGTTGCAGATACCTGCTACGATTGAAAACCATATGTCCTATAATTCTGCAGTCTTTGGCTTTTGTTAGTGTGTGCATATGAAAAATTATCACCGAGTGAAGAGTGTACATATGTGTTCTGAATGCAGATTGTGGCCACACAGACTTAGAAGTTGTTCATCTGTGACCAGGTTCGCTGACAGGAGTGGGGGCAGGAAGGGACAACTTCCCCGAGGCGCAGCAATCCAGAAGGGCCTGGGGCTCCCAGTTTCTGCTGCACCAGTGGCCAGATCCCATAGCCCTTTAAATCACCACAGCAGACCTGGGCAGCATGAACTGGGCAGCCCTATGGGATGTCTGCACCCAGCTCCATCTTTTCCACCCAAGGCCTGTCCCTTCCAGGAGCAAGAACAGGGCCTAACCCCACCTTGCCCAGGGTCCTGGAAAGTCTGTTGACCCCCTGCCTGTGACTGGCAATTAATAGAAATTCCAGTGGAAATATGAGAAGAATTAAATCTCTCCTTTTTTTTTAGCAAAAATGTCAACATACAAAATGTACAGTAATAACCATAGAAAACATAACTTAACTTAAATAGATCTCTTGAATGTTTCCAGAACTGCATTTAGTAAGGCATTGGGGTTTATTTTCCCCTTGTAACTGCAATTACTGTTAATGAGACTGATGCAGTGACATTAACAGGAAAACCCTGCTCTGGTGATGGAGAGTTCTTTGTACACTCCTATGTACATATCAATGACTTTTTAGAAGCTTTAGAAGAGGCACTGAGAGAACACCAATGTCAACTTTTCAGAGACAGGACAGGCACACTGCTGCTATTGATAAATGACAAAAATGATGGAAATTAATTGGATTTCTTTGGCGCTAGTAGTGTTTTTCCTCTCAATCTTTTGTGCATATTAAAGACAAATGAACTTTTAAAGTTTGCTTATTGATTTAGGTTACTGATAATGAAGTCAAGTGCAGAATTGGAACTTACTGATTTTTTCATCTCTTCACAGTAGTATTGATTTCCTTTAAATCTCTCTGATAATTAATGAATGATTGTAAGTTGCTCTTTGGCTTAGAATTTCAGTATAGTTTGCATGGCAACATGTTGAAGCGCACACTTTCCCTGGGAAACATGGCTGTAAACAATGTGGTTGCCTAATATTCTTATTGTAGAGACTCTAGCCATTGGGCTGCATTGCCCTACCTTTCCCCATTAAACACCTCTATGAGAGGCAGCATTGGAGAGTCCTAGACCTCCTAAGAGAGACATGGAAAGAACAGGAACCCAAGTCAGTTGAATCTGTCCAGTACATCCTACAGCTGCAGCAATGTCTTCAAGAGATGGACACCAGGGTAAGGAAGAATCTGTTGTGGGCCCAATACACTCAGCAACAGCGAGATGAAGATTAGGACTTTGGAGCCTGGACACCAGGTCCTGTTGTTACTACCTTCGTTGTAATAACTCCTTAAGGTCTGGAAGGAGTAGGAGGGCCCTGTACCTCTCCTTGCCACCCACCCCAGAGCCCAAGTTGGGGCCACTGGCCAATGAACTTGTGGAGCCAGATGCAGTGGAGATTGGCCAAGAGCTTGGTCCTTATCAGCAGGAACACAAATGAATTAGTATCAGTTACTATCTTGTCAGCCCAGGAAGGAAGGCAGAGATATCATACCATATCACCACCATGCCCAGCCAAAAAGCGAGAGGGAACCATTGCTCACTCCCCCAAAGATGTGCAAAATGTTGCAGAAGGAGCTGGAGATTATACTAGCTCTGGGTGTGACTGAAGAGTCCAGGAGTGAGTGGCAAAGCCCCATAGTACCAGTCCCCAAGCCTGACAGAATAGTCAGATTACGCATTGACTTCAGAAGGTGAATATAATCTCTCAGTTCAATGCATGTCCCACAGCCTGGGTGGATGAATAACTCAAGCAGCTGGGCAATGAGGAATCTACCTCCACCTTACACATAGGGATAATGGTAGAGCCCTTTAATGACAACCTCCTGAGGGAAGACAGCTTTTCCTACCTTCTTTGGCTTCTACCAATTTGCCATGATGCCTTTTGGTTTGCATGGGGCCAAAGCATCTTTCCAGCAGCTCACAAAGCAAATATTGATTCCCCAAAATTCCTAGACCAACTCTCTAGTGCCAAATGTGAGGAACATCTCCAGCACCTCATCAGTGTCCTGCAAGCCCTGGAAGATGCAAACCTTACTGCAAATTCGGCATTGTGTCACTTGGGTCAGTGAGAGATGGCTTACTTGGGCTATGCTGGGGGTTGGGTAAAACTACACCCTGAGAGGACAAGGTGAAGGTCTTATGAGACTACTCCACCACAGTGACAAAGATTCAAAAATGGCAGTTCTCTGAATCAGCAGGCGCATTATTGCTGGTTTGTGCCCAACTTCGTTATGCTTGCTGAACCACTAGTAGACTTCATGAAGTGCTCCCAAACCATGGAAAGTCTGGTAGTAAAAAGACTGGGAGACTGCCTGCCAAGCCCCACAAGAGCAGCTGACCCCGGTACTAGATCAGCCCAACTTTACAAAACCCTTTACCCTCTAGATGGATGCTTTGAAGGTACGGCTGGGAGGAGCACTCCGTCCTGAACCTCAGCCACAAACTGTTCCCCTGGAAGACCCATAGCCCTCCAATAAATGGGTCACTGGCACCTTAAATTATTACCTCATAGGGAGCCCCTTTTTCCTGGTAACCAAGCACACATCCTTCAGGTGGATTAATAGCATGAAGGAAACTAGTGCATATGGAGTGGTACCTGTTGCTTCAACCTTACTCCTTCCACATGTTGCATTGGACAGGGAAGGCCCTATGAGAATGCACACTCCTTCTGCCAGAAGGCAAAGGGGGAAAGAGAGGAAACTCCATTCCAAAGGGGAGGGTTTATGAGAAGTTAACCCTTCTCTTTTAGCCAAAGAAATCTCTCTCTCTCTCTCTCTCTCTCTCTCTCACACACACACACACACACACACCTCAGAGCGAGAGAGAGTTCTGCTGGGCATACTCCATCTGGAGCCAGGATATAAAAGGCCACAGAACAGTCTGGTCTGGGTTAACTTCTGGAGGAGAAGAAGGTGCATCATTAGCTCAAGGGAGGCAACCACCTGTACTCCAAGGCCTGGAGATCAGCCAGCCAGGGCTGGACCCTGACATGTGGATGGGGGACTTTACAGAGGGCGGTGGGACCAGAAGATCTCAAAGACCAAAGACCCCGGAGACATGAGTAGAAAGAGACCCAGGGAAATAATGTCAGAACTAGATAAAGGCTAGGTAAAGACACCTATGGTTGGGAGGGAAGGCTCGGATCCCACTACCTGGCCACTGCCCTGCCTCAGGGTAGTGACCCAGCTCACTAATTGTATTGACTCTGGCCATTGACTGCAGGGGCTATTGTGTTGACTCTGGCCATAAAGCTGCATGTGTTGCAATATTGACTGTGGTTAATAGGCTGCATCACACTACTATCAAGGTTTGCAACATGCCTCATTCCCGGAGTCAGGATTATTTTCCCCAGGAGCTTGGTCAGGAGTAAGTCATCTTATTTATTTGGGTTGAAGTACAAATGAAGAATGCAGCTTAGGTTGGGGTTTTTCCAATACAGTTGGTGAAATGGTGAACTCATGGGGAAAAGAGCCTTTGTCCATGAGTTTTTCTACTGATTTTAAGTGGTAACAGCAGCAAATGAATAAGTAACATAACTGGGCCTTATGATCACACATGAATGTACATATAATTCTATAACATGTTGAAGTCAGTGGAATTGTACTTATACTTTAAGGCAGAAAGTAAAAATTAAATGGTTTCCTGTTGTTTTAGAGAGTGGACAAATAGTCACCATACAGTGGATGCACAGAAATGCCGTGTTTAATAGTTTTTTTTAAGTTTAGAAATATATTTGCATTGACTAACATGGAACTAATATATCTACTTTATGCTATAATAATCAATGTTTGTTATGGAATATTGACTCGATATATTACATTTGCTTTAATACTATGTTTTCCATAAACAGTACATCAGTGAAGACAATATTGAGTGGACTGAAAGAATTAGCATATCTATTTGAAATAGTATGACAGAGGGGAAAACCCAGGACATTCTGTTTTCAGCAAAACAGTTTGTTTCCCAAACAGTGGCTACTTATCACACATGATTTGGAAAGCTGGCTAATTTAGAGGTGGGCTGTAAACCAGACGTGGGCAATAGGATGGGGATAGTTTGCCAGGGTTAGCCCGTGGTGGGCTCTCTGATAGAGAGGCAGCAACATACGGTGGGGTGGAGGACAGGAAGGAGCTGATACAAATGGAAAGGCAGCTTCTTAGCTAGCTTCCCATGTGTATTGGCTCATGCAAGCTGCTTGCCTCCCATCCTGCGCTGCTGTCAGAAGCAGCAGCAGGGTGGGGGGAGGGCAGTAGCTGCTGCTGCAGAGCATCCTCTGTGTGTGGCAGGCTCAGGCTCGCTATGGACAGAGGCTGTTCCGTGGGATGCCAGTGCAGCCTCTGTCCACAGGGAGCTTGCCCCTCCCCAAGACAGGGGTTGCTGCCACCCCATGCTGCTGCATGGGGTGGCAGGGGCCTCCCTGAGAGTGGAGTCAGGAGCACACTGGTTGCTGGACCCACCCTTGGGGACTCTCAAACAGTCATGTAACTGATCATATTTTGTGCAGTTACATGCCTATTCAATTAATCGCTATCTAACATCCCTAGTATTTACCCACAGCTGCAGTAAATACATGAAGTCTGTCAGGTGAACAGCCAGGACACCCCTGCCTGGAGGGATACTGGGGCAGAAATGTCTGTAGTCCAGAGGGACTTGCTTAAGGGGCTGAATCAGAATTAGTTGGTGGCCATAAGATCCTTGCACCTTTGGCCAGGGTACAAGTACAGACAGAGCATAAACAAGCTAAGTTCAGTGTTGCTGCTGTGGCAGAATTTTGCACCATTTATTTCAGGAAATGGCTTTTTTGAGATGGCAGAGTCCATTCCAGGAACTGTTAGCAGCAAGGAGGAATTTTGTGCTGAAATGCCAGAAGGGGAGGGAAATGCCACACAGGTTCTGGAGGGAACAAGAGATTGTCTCTCTGATTCTTCTCCAGCTGGGCAAGGCAATTTGCAACAAAGCAGAGGGGTGGAGGACCCTAAATTATTGCTTAGCACCATAGAGTCTGTCCAAGCTGTTAGATGTCCTGCAGGGGCAAAGGAGCAGCATGGGACAGATCCAGCCCTGGGATGCACAGAGGCCTGTGTCTCAGAGAAAAGGCCTTAGGCAGGGACTGGGTCCAAGAAGATCCTACAAGAGCTAAGGGAAGGCTGAGAGTCCGCCCAATGAAAACAGAGAAAAGAATGCAGGGCTTTCCATGGAAGAGTCTGTCAAGGCTGCAAGCTGTGTGCCTATAGCTGAACAGGTAGCAGACGGCCCAGAGAAGGGGGAACATGACTGTTTCTCCATTTTTGGAAGGAGAGGCTGGGATATGGGTACTTGATCTGTGTTTGTAAACCAAGCTACCCTTCTGTCATTCAGGTTTCAAGGGGGCGAGTGGTGAGTCTCAACTTTGGGTTTGGTTGACTCTGCTATTAGGCTCTTGGGAGCAGAACCTGGAGGATCAATGGGAACTCCACTGATTCAAAACACACTAGTGTCAGACATTGAACTGGCAGCACCTGATGAAGCTAACACCATCTCTTTGATACAGGCAGGTAGAAATCTCTGGGAGTCTGTAAATTCATGTAAGTATGCTAATAGGGCACCCGAGGGAAGAAGTGAGGAATGCCTCAGTACTGGGAGGCAGGTGCATTTCCTTTGGAAACTCATTACTCCCCACATCCTCAAAGGAGTATTTAATCTGGCATGTCTTACTGAGGAAAAAAGAAAACCTTTAGCTTAATACAGACAGCAAGAGAGCAGGTGTCAGTGGCATGATCAGCACACTGGGGAAAAATCCCTGGGCAACTTCTGTGAGCATACCCCATCACAGTGACAATATATTTGATCTATCCCTCTCTTAATGATTCCCAACATTCTACTAGCTTTTTTGACTGACACTGCGCATTGAGTGGATGTTTTCAGAGAACTATCCATAATGACTCCAAAATCTCTTTTTAAGTGGTAACAGTTAATTTAGACCCCATCCATTTGTAGGTACAGTTGGGATTATGCTTTCCAATGTGCATTACTTTGAATTTATCAACACTGAATCTCATCTGCTATTTTTGTTGCCCTGTAATCCAGTTTGTGAGATCCCTTTAGAGTTCTTTGCAGTCTGCTTTAGACTTACCATCTTGAGTAGTTTTATAACATCTGCAAATTTGCCACTGCACTACTTACCACTTTTCCCAGACATCTTATGCTGTATGGGGTGTATTTACTGTGCCTTTTAAAATGTGGAGAATACTATTAATTCTCTAGCTATTGAATCTAATTGTTTAGGTTGATAAATTATTAAGTTACCAAACACTGGATAGAATGTCTTAGGAACAATGTGGTTTTTAATCCAGTTGAAAATCTACAGGACTTCTATTCAGAGATACAATTGTGAATCCTCTGGAAAAAAAACCAAACCCTGGAAGGCACACCTTAGCTAAGAACAAATGTGCATCACTAGAAAAGGCATATGTATTACACACTGCAGGTCTTAGAGAATATATTAATGAAGAAAGATTTGATGCTTACCCACAAGTTTCTGCAATATGAATAATATGACCTATTTTTTAATTAAAAAGGCATTGTAAATGAATTATTTATGAATGAGTACAGCTGTAACCTTGATAATATTAAACTGTTTTGGACTGTTGAAAGGTATCACATAGCATTGCCTATTCATAGTTAAATATGCAGACTCTATTAATATCGTCTACTGCAAAAACGAAACAGTCTCTAAAGAACTGGAAATAAATGGGTAGATCCATCAATAATGGGTCAGTGCTGTATCTGGAAACTGACGGTTCATTTAGAAAGCCTATTTCATATTCTTATGTGTATACAGAATGCATTCACTGGTTATTTACTTAGTTTTCACAATTAGATCACTTCACTTGTTAATATTGCAATTAACATTAGGGGTGTTGCATCATTTGGAGCTGGGGTGCATGCTCAATTCATGAGCACAGCTCTCTGAAGAGGTTTATGTGTTTGTTCATTTCAAAGATGAAGTACTTGAAAATAAAACCCCCTTTTTCGAAAAACCGCATAAACCTCAATTTTTAAGGAAGAGCGGTTGCATCTACACTGCATTGTAACTCAAAATATGATATGCAATTTGAGCTATGGAAATTGTGCATCTTATTTCGATCTTATTTCAAAATACAGTAAAACTCCAATAGTCCGGCATCCAATTGTCCGGCACTCCCGATAGTCCGGCATCAAAATGGCAAGAGCCTAGTGCAGGGGTGGCCAACCCAAGGCACCTGACAGAAAAAAAATGCGGCTACTGAAGGAACCTGGAACTGCTCAGGTCAGCCGCTCTCATGGCCGGGCCGCTGTGAGCTGCATGCGTGTTCACGGCCCATGCCATTCCACTCATGGCTCCCAGCTCACTGTGTCGTACCCTGCGCATGCACGCCAGGTCGCACACAGCATCCCAGCCTGGTCGCAGCTGGCTGCTGAGCACAGGCAGCTGCTTCGGGAGCCGGACATAAGGTTAGGGGGGAGAGATGCCTGGCTCTGGAGAAGGGGAGGGAGGAAGGGGATTGGGTTGTGCACGGTGTCCCGGCCAGCTCATGCTCAAAGCCGACTGCTCCGCACACGTGCCCCCACGCCTGGAGGGAGACGCACAGCTGTAGCGGTGGCTCCGGGATCCGAGAATTAGGTTAGAGCAGGGGGAGGGGTATTGGGTTGGGAGTATGCCCCCTTATAGTAACTCCTGATAGTCTGGCATATCCAATAATCTGGCACCACATAGGTCCTAAAGGTGCTGGATTATCGGAAGTCTACTGTAGCTTATTTTGTAATTTGGCGCCATCTACACAGTGCCAAATTTCAAAATAACCTGCTATTCTGAAATGTCCTTACTCCTCGTGGAATGAGGTTTATAGAGTTGTCGGAATAGCAAGCCCGAAATAATGGGCTTGCTTTTAAGACATGGGATAGTTATTTCGGGATACTCCAGTATCCCAAAATAGTGTTGCAATGTAGACGCAGCCTTCAGTGGGCTTAAGTCATTTATGCACTCCTCTGTATACCACAAGCACTCAGTGTAATATCCTGGCAACACTGATATCAATGGCAAAACTCCCAAAGAGTTCAATGGGATCAGGATTTCACTTGATGTTGTTAAAGATGGACAAATTATTTTTTTCTCATTTTATTGTATTTCAGGTTTGAAAATTTAGCTTGAGTTCAAACTAGATTCACTTTGAAGTCTACATAAGGTGAGACTGTGAAATTAAAGGTACTAGAAGGACCGGGCAAAAGAAATCCAGTGACAAGACAGAATCATGATTGAAGTAGAGAAAATGCAGAATGAAGAACAGATGTAGGGCTTCCTTTAGAAAAGGGAGGATGGACAAGTATCTAGAGAAAATGTTCAGTTGAAAAAAAAAGTGTGTATATATACACAATGCATACAGTCCACCTGCCTTGGCCAGCTTAGTTTTTGAAATATTCTACTGTTATTATCACACAACAGTGGCTCCTAGAAATTTGTGGGTTTGTTTCTGAATTAAACCCTTAATGATTTTGAAAGTATAGGGAGGTGAAACTCTCATTAGTTCTCTAAATCAACACATAGTTTGTATTTCACCTATTTCTAGTTGTAATATTGTTTTTCTTTTCTTTACAGACCTTGTAATGTAGCTGGCAATTATGGGTCAAAATGGCCCTGCATTATTTCATTAACAACATATTTTGTTACATGGCATGACTAGCCACATGAATCAACACATTGTGCTAGAAATAACCCACCACAATTTAATATATCAAACAGGTAACAGCACAGTATGAAACTAATGCATCTTTCCCTAATGAAATACAAATTTAGTCTATCCATTTTGCTAATTAGTCAAGTATACCAGATCTAATTATGAAATCTATCTTTAATACACTTGCTTCACCCTGCACATTAAGGGTGTATCAAGATAATGATGCCACATATAAGTAAATGGAAGCAATGTCCTCTGGTGTTCTAATGAAAACTCAGAATCTTTAACTTAGCAGGCTTTCAGCTTGTTTTAGAAATTTTAGCTTGTTTTTTAATTTTTAGTTTGTTTTTCAGAGGAGTTCATACAGTTTTGCCAAATTAATCTTCATCTGCCATGGGTTGAGGGGTCTGCTTTCATTATACTATAAGGACTCCACGACAGTCTACATGCTATGTAGTGTGCATTTTAAACATTTTTTTCTAGAGATTTTTTACATAGTGGAATAAAACTCTAGTTTTAAAATGCTCATACTTTCATGAGTCAAAAAAAATCTCAGTGGGGTAGCCATGTCAGTCTTTAACTTTAAAAACAATTG
Organism: Pelochelys cantorii; assembly: GCA_032595735.1. Lineage (NCBI taxonomy): Eukaryota > Metazoa > Chordata > Testudines > Trionychidae > Pelochelys > Pelochelys cantorii. The sequence goes on from CM064328.1 coordinate 68,876,302, forward strand.
TTTTTATGAGTCAAAAGTCATCCCAAGACATACAAAATATTAACACAATATTAACAAATAAATCAAATATTTAAAAAAACACCAAAGTTTGATATGTTGAAATATAAAAACCACTCCAGCATGGAATGGCCCCTCTCTGCCCACCCCTCTGCACCTGTAAATCATAGCAGAACTGGAGGAAGAGTGGAAATGAGGGAACTACCTTTATACCAGAAGCAACAGGAAGGGAACAGGCTAGTTGTTGATTTGCCCCTTCTTCCCCCTACAACTGCTGTAAAAGAAAAAAGAACATGGATTTTCATCAATAAGAAAGAGAAAGAGTAAGGACTGATTTTTTTCCTGTGGCCCAGTGGATAATCAGAAGTGGATTCTTATATTTCCAAACATCTTTGAAGTAAAAGAGGCCAAAATCCTGACTGAAGCTGCCTGCAGGTTTACCTTCAGCTTTTATTCAGGTTTACCTTTATGTTTTTATTTTATTTTAAACTTTGTTTAACTATGGACTCTTTTCTTGTTTGTTTCACCCAGGACTCCAAGGCTATGTCTACACTGCAACGCTATTACCAGAGTATCCCGAAATAGCGATCCCGCATCTTAAAAGAGAGCCCATTATTTCAGGCTCTCTATTCCGATATCCCTGTAAACCTCATTCCATGAGGAGTAAGGAATGTTTCGGAATAGTGGATTATTTCTAAATTTGGTGCTGTGTAGACAGTGCCAAATGACAAAATAAGCTATTTTGAAATAAAATCAAAATAAGATATGCAATTTGCGTAGCTCAAATTGCATATGGTATGTCTACACTTGCCCCCTAATTCGAACTAGGGAGGCAAATGAAGCATACCGAAGTTGCTAATGAAGCACGGGATTTAAATATCCCGTGCTTGATTAGCATATTCGCGGCCGGTCGTCATTTTAAAATGCTGGTCACCCGAATTAATTCGCCGCATGTAGATGCGGTAGTCCGATCCAAAACCCTTCCCTCAAATTAACTGTTACTCCTCATTGCATTAGGAGAATGAGACAGAAAACCACATATGACAGGTTTTGGATTGGACTACCGCGTCTACACGCGGTGAATTAATTTGGGCTACCGGCTTTTTAAAATGGCGACCGGCCGTAAATATGTTAATCAAGCGCGGGATATTTAAATCCCATGCTTCATTAGCAACTTCGGTATGCTTCATTTGCCTCCCTAGTTCGAACTAGGGGGCAAGTGTAGACATACCCTATCTTATTTCAAACTACAGTGCAGTGTAGATGTAGCCTCAGAGAATGAGACAGAGAACCTCATATGACGGGTATAATGCAGGCCCTGCTAAACTGATGGTTTCCACAGTGCCTAGTGTGGGAGGTGGGGGTAACTGGATCTGCCATACCTGTGCTACCCATGTAGCTCTTCAAAGCGGGGAGGGGAAATAGGTTCTATCATGAACAGGCTTCTGACACTTGGGCTAGCTCATAGCTCTATTCTGTGCAATAGCTTAGATAGAACAAGATGTCGTGCAGGAGTAAGATCCTACTGTCTTTCTGAATGTAGGATTGTGGTGCAGAGTGGAATGCTGGATGTGAGTGCTTGCAGCTTCCAATGAATATATAGAGAGTAGGAAAAGCCTTACCAGTCTCCCACCCCTGTCCTAGTGCACTGGTCATTATATCTGAGCAAATGAGAAAAGGCAGTATGCCATTACTGGTAGCCTGGAGAGCAGAAAAGGAATTGTGACTGTGTTGATCCTGCAGTGGTGCTCTTTAAACAGAACACAGGTTAGCATTTCATAAAGTAACATCAATGAAAAATTGATAGCTCTATGAAAATTTAGACTTCAAGGTCATAATGAGAATATGAAAACTTTGGGTTAACTAACAATTCAATAATGATCATAAAGTTAATATGTAAAGTTCCTCCCTCCTCCCTGAAGAAATTCCAAGTTAGTTTCCTTTTGTAGGTCTGGCTGTTGCAAACAAACACTTACTGTTCTATTAAATCACATGGGAGCTGGTGGTTAAGTATCTATAGGATTGGTACCCTTGACTGTGCCTGACCTGTGTATGCATGCACAGGGAACCTCTCCTGAGATTTGTGCTCAAGGGCTAGAGGTAATACTATACCTGTGCTCACCAGAGTACAGTTCCCGTTGGTATCTGTGGGATCAGAAATCACTCCAAAGGATGGCAGGCAGGAGGCAGGCCCTGCCTTATTCTGACACTTTACAACTGACCAGTGGAGCTGGCCAGATAGAATACTTCACCATCTCACAAATGGCGCCGTGTGAATTCTCCCCACTGGGGATAGCGTGATTGGTGCACTACAGAGACATAAGTCTCAGAGGTGTACCTATGTCAGTCTGTAAGGGTACATCTAAACTACATCCCTTTTTCGATAAAGGGATGTAAATTTAGATGTATCAAAACTGTAAATGAAGCCGGGATTTGAATTTCCCATGCTTCATTTCCATAATGGTGGCCACGGCTTTTTTTTGAAAAGCCACTTTAAAAAAAAAAAAACGCGGTCAAGATGGGGATCATTCAACAGAAATGCCCTGTTTTGAAAGATCCCGTAACCCTCAAAAAATGAGGTTCCAGGATCTTTCAAAACGGGGCATTTCTGTCAAATGATCCCCGTCTTGACTTTTTTTTTTTTTTTCGAAAAGCGGCTTCTCGAAAAAAAGCCGGGGCCGCCATTATGTAAATGAAGCACAGGAAATTCAAATCTTGGCTTCATTTACAATTTTGATATGTCTAATTTACATCCCTTTTTCGAAAAAGGGATGTAGTTTAGATGTACCCTAACTGAAAAAAACCCCCAAAAAACTAATAGTTCTGCAGTACCTTAAAGACTAACAGTTACAAAGATGAGCTTCTGTGGGCTCAACCCTCTTATGCAGAGATATAACATTATCTGAACCAAATGTTAAGTCTGTAGTAAACCTTTTGAATACAAGGCATGTAAATGTAATATATTATAATGATACTAGGAGATTGTCTTAATTTGAATACAGAGACAACAGCAAAATCCAAATCTAGGTTAAATACAGTGGCAGCACTCAGTACTTATCTTCACCTTATCTTTATAGTGCAAAACAAATGTGTCTATTAGTAAATGAAGCAAAAGCTTTTTATGGAACTGACTTTTAAATAGTCAGTCTTCCTTGCCCTTTTGTACTTCATGATTGAAAGAAAAGTTGTTGAGCTTATTATGTGGACCTAAAACTCTAGAAGTCCCTGAGCCATAATTTAAATACCAAAATTGTTGCCAAAATATTATGATCAATTATTAGAAGCACAATGAAGGAATAAAACAAAAATAGGACAAATCAAAAAGAAGTTCACACACAGTACTTGGAGATACGCTGAGCTCTCTTAACCCTGGTCTTTATTCAGTAGTTTTACTATATTCTCTTTGCTTAATAAGGGAGTTTTCATACATTGATAACAGCTATTAGACCCAAAGAATAAGAAGTCATCTGCCATTTCCCATAGGATTTACTTATTTTCAGGGAAGAAATTATGTTCTCAATTCAGGTGAATACATGTAAGTGCTCTGCTCTCATTTAAGATTTAGCTTTCCAAAGGAGACAACTGCTGAGAGAAGGAGTGGAGTTGGCAAAAAATAAAGAGTGGTGTAAGCATATACACTGTAGATACTGCATACCCATTAAGAGAACTTTTAATCAGAGGATGTGCAAATTATTGTAGCTCTAAGTTAGCAGGGATGTAAAATCCCCAGTAGTAGGGTTGCTGTGGCAACATTGACTAGGATTTTCTAAAATGACTGAAGGATTTAGGAGCTCAAATTTAACTGATATCAAAGGGAATAATGTTCCTAACTCCTGCCTTATCCATCCACTGACTTTGATCTTTATCTACTCAGGTTTAGCACCCTTTCTCCTGATACTTTATGCATAGAGGTAGGGGGGTGGGTGACAGAATGTCTTTCTTTCCCTCCCCCCAACCCTTCCCTTCTCCTATTTATTTCGAGTTTCCTTATCCTCTAATCATAACTCTGGGCATCTGAAGAAGTGGGCTGTGCCCACGAAAGCTCATGATACCATCTACATGTTTTGTTAGTCTATAAAGTGCTACCAGACCATTTGCTCGCTGTTTTTTTTCCATTATATTACATACTCTCTAATTATAATGGGGAAAAATCTTCTGTTATGAAGACATAGTTCAAGCACTTCCAAAAATTGTTCTTTGAGATCAAATTTATCATGCACCAGTGAATATAAATATGTGTACATAAAATCTTTATAGTATACCACATTTATTTATTTATATATGAACATGCACACGTGTAATGTGATGGGCTATAGAGATTTTACTAGCATGAGTTTAGGGTTGACTCAAAGTTGGGAAGCCTGGGTTATACAGAACATCTTAAACAAGCATAGATAAAACCTTCATATCATACCATACTACATCATCCATTTTACATATGCTACATATTCCAGAAAAAATATACTTCAGAGTTTCTCAAAATTAGAGCAGACTGAAGAGTTATTCACCGAACAGTTTTCAATGAAAAATGCAGTTTTGTTTGAAATTGAAACATTTGCACAAGTATGTCAGTTTCAATATTTTTAATGGCAAAAAGTTGACACATTTTCCTTTTGACATTGTTAAAAATATTGTTTTAATAGTGCTGAAACTTAATTTTGATTTTACTTGTATAAAAATTTAGAAATATGCCAGTGACAAAATACAAATGATAAAGTCCAATAGAATGATTATCCACTATCAAGACAAAATATGTAACAAAATATGTAATATCTAGTTATTTTTTAAAATTTTTGCTTCCTGGAACATTTCAAGTTTTCAGCTGGTATGATTGAGTGACCTGGGGATGCGGGGTCTTGGCAGAGGATGTGTGTGAAGGGGTTGAGGGTGAGGAGTCTCAGCAGGGCAGTGAGTGAGGGACTGGGGTATGGGGTCTCAGCAGGGAGGTGAGTGAGGGGGCTGGAGGTGCAGGGTCTCAGCTTGGGGGGTATGAGTGAGGGGGCTGTGGGTGTGAGATCTCAGCAGGGCAGTGAGCGAGTGAGTGAGTGGGCTGGGGCTGCACTGGGAGCCCATTCTGGTGCTCCAGCCTCACCTCCCCCTAAGCTGAGAGTCCCCACCCCCTCACTCACCTCCCAACAGAGACCCTGCACTGGTGCTTCAACCTCATGGGAGGGGGGACAAGGCTGAAGTGCCAACATGGCCTCCCACTTCAGCCTTGTCCCCCCTCCCATGAGGTTGAAGCACCAGTGGAGTTGCGATATTATTATGTTGCTCCCCCATCTCCCCGCATTTCCCATCCAGCTGCCTCTGGCCCCGCTTCTGTTTCCAGGTCTAGGGCCCTCCCCCTCAGCAACCCAATGGGGAACTGCTGCCACTGCAGCCTGCCTCAGGCCAGGCCACTGGCCTGTGGCAGGCTGGATGGGAAGCAGCAGGAATGGAGGAGAAGCAGAGCTCACTGAGTGCCCTGCAGCTGTCCCCCACCAAGGTGCCGCTGGCTGCTGGTGGGACCTGGGAGCCAGGGCAGGAGGCAGCTGAGCTGTGGAAGCCAGAGCCAGGCAGCAGGCAACAGAGTGGGAAGCTGGAGCTGCTTCCTGCTGGGGCTCTGGAGCACAGCAAGGAGCCATTGCCAGCCCCTGACCATCCTGCACGGAAGCTGGAGGACATCAGGGAGCCCAGTGTGCCCCCCAAGGAGGGGCAGGGAGAACCACTGGGATGGGCAAGCCCCTAGCCCCCATGAGTCCCCGGGTCCCTGCCCTCCCGCACTGTGCTCACACCCAGCTCGGTCCTCACTCCTGGGGGGGGGCGGGATCACCCCAGCCCAACAGTGAAGGGTTCCTGTCCTGCCTTGAGCCATTGACACCGCTTCCGCTTCTGACCGAGACTGGGACAGAGGGAGAAGAGGGGGGGCAAAGCAATGCAGATGATGGGATAACACCACTCTGTCTTCCCACAGGAAAAAAAATTATACATAGAGAGAGATTATAAGTTGAAGAAGACTATGTGAAATGGTGTTGGTTTTCGTTATTACTCTCTGTCGGCTGACGTGAAAATCAGAGAAGGGAAAAAAAACCCCACAATGATCACAATTGATGTTTCCTAGAAATCTCAACATAGTCTCAAAATTACAAAAAATGGAGCCTAATGCCCTGTCATTTTAAGAGTTCCTTACAGAGCAGAGTGGATGATGTATTAATTATATAATTAATGGAAAACTTTAAACTTTAAATATAATGATGTATTAATTATATAATTATATAACTATGGAAAACTTTAAACTATCTGCACCTCTTAGCAATAAATTCATTTTAAAATGCTTCAGTTATTTGTTTAAACAAGTTCATTTTTATCAACAAATAATGTCAATGTGTTGAGAAATGAGTGAGTTCTTTTTAAGTAATGAGATGTTTGGAGATCTAGTCTACCTATGGCTACTGCGAACCCCAATTTGCATATCTTTTTCCGCTTTTCTTCGGAAAGAGGCTTTTCTGACATTTGGCCCATCTAAATGGGGCTAAATGTCAGAAAAAAAACCCCTCTTTTGGAACATCCGTTCTTCCTCGTAGAACAAGGTTTACAGGGATGCTGAAAAAACGCATCTGCTTTTCTGAATTTTGTTTCAGAAAAGCAGATGTGTTCCTTGGACACCTCTGGTATCCTGGAAAAGCTCTGCAGTGTAGACATAGCCCATATTTGGTTAAGGCTAGTACAATGAAGTGTCTCCCAGAAGTACAGCCCTTTTCAAATGAAATTTTTGTGAATAGAATACAAATCAAAGTATGGTGGTCATCTGCTCCCAACACACTGATGTTGGGCACCTGGAATATCCCAAGATAGCATGACAAATTTAACATTAGTATAAGATCTCATTCTTTTCAAGCCACAAAAGCTCTTTGAGATAATCTAATATAAATGAATGTCCAATTACAAATTGTCTCACAATTTTCTGTGTGTCACAAACCAAGGAACTCATATGCTTCTACCATAATCTAATTGCTCTGGATTTCTGTCTTCCACACTAGCTGGTAATACAGTAAAAGCAGAACATGTGGAGAATAAGGAAAATTATATTTTCACCCATCTATGTTTCAATTCTAGATAGGTGTAACCAGGACAGTGAACGTGGGGAAACTTTTTCCCTTGAGAAAGTGATCAGGAACATTGATTTTTTCAATTTAAAAATGGCATTAATTTATTCCACAGCAGTAATTATACCTGGAGGGAAAAAGTGAGTAATAAAATTATAACTAATAAGATGTACACTAGACTAATTTTCCCACACACATTTCTATTAGAATAATACACAACTAATTCTCAACTAATTCTCCATTTTATCTGCAATTACAATGAAAAGGCAGAAAGGTTCTGAGATATTTGCCTGGGACACTCAGGGCGCGTCTACACAGCAGGGCTTAACTCGAAATAAGCTACGCAAATTGAGCTATGTCAATTGCATAGCTTATTTCAAAATAGCTTATTTCAAAATTGGAAGCATCTACACTGCACTTATTTCAAAATAGAACATCTTCCTCTGACTTCCCTTACTCCTCATACAATGAAGGTTAGGGAAATTGGAGTAAGAAGTCCTCTACCTTGACAGTATTTCAACATTATTTCGAAATAACTGCCTGCTATGTAGATGTGGACTAAGTTATTTCGAAATAATGCTAGTTATTTTGAAATAATGTTGCTGTGTAGACGTTCCCTCAGGCACTTATGTATGCTGTGTTTGTCATGAAAGTGTGAGTGGAAAAATCAAACAAATTCAACCAGCCTCATCTCAAACCTGCAGTTTCTTCCACATTCTATTATTTGGACCAGCAGCATAATATAAACATTAGCAGCTATCTAAGCTATGCAAAGCCCAACCTTCTCAAATGTAGGTTTGGTGTCTAGAACATAGGCAATTCAGAGAAGGGTTTTTTTAATTATTATTATTATTTAGATCCCATCAGGATCCTTCACCTGCTCTTTATTGAACTGAGCAAAAATGGTGCTTTTCCTCTTTTTTTAAACTTTGCTTGCAAATTCTGAAACTTTGATCCAGATTTTGTGTGGGGACAGAAGCACATGATTTATGAGGAGAGGCTGGGGGATTTGGGCTTATTTAGTCAACAGAAGGGAAGGATGAGGGGTGGGATTTGATAGTCCCTGAAGGGGGGGTTTCAAAAAGATAGTGAGAGGCTGTTCTCAGTTGTGACAGAAGGAGGAGCAATGGTGTCAAGCTGCAGTGAGGGAGGTCCAAGTTGGATATTAGGAAAAATGATTTCACTAGGAGGGTGGTGAAGCACTGGAATGGGTTACCTAGGGAGGTGGTGGCATCTCCATTCCTAGAGGTTTTTAAAGCCAGACTTGACAAAGCCCTGGCTGGAATGATTTAGTTGGGGTTGGTCCTGCTTTTAGCAGGGGGTTGGACTCAACGACCTCCTGAGGTCTTTTCCAAATCTATGATTCTATTAAGAAAACACAAATGCACAAATATAGAATGGGAGATAACTGGCTAGTCAACAGCCCTACTGAGAAGGATCTGGAAGTTGTGATAGATTACAACCTCAAATGTGCCAACAATGTGATGCAGTGGCAGAAAAAAGCAAATGTAATTTGAGGTTGCATTAACAGAGGCATAGCATACAAGTCACAGGACAGATGATACCACTCTATTCAGAGTGGGTTAGGGCTCAGCTGGAGTATTGTGTCCAATTTTGGTTACCAATGTACACAAAAGATGTAAAGATACAAGAAAAGATCCAGAGGCAAGCAACTAAGATTATTTAAAGGATGGAATGTAAGCTCTAAGGGCACAGACAGAAGCAAGTGGAAATATTTATTTTGGAAAAGAGGAGATGAATGGGCGAGATGAAAGTGATCATCAAATTCTTGAAAGACTGCAATAAAAAAGATGGAAAAAATGTTCTCTCTTGCAACAGAGGGCAAGGTAAGAGGCAATGTGTTCAAACCACAGCATAGCAAATATAGATTAAATCTCAGGAAAAAAACTTCCTAACTGTAGAACAATGGAACAGACTATCATGGAGGCTTCTTCACTGAAAGTTTTCAAAAGGAGGCTTGATAGTCATCTGCCTGGGATGTTTTAGATGCAAAAAATCCTGCATCTTGGCAGGGGGGGGTTACTCGATGACCCTTGCAGTGTCTTTTATCCCTATGATTCTAATCCTCATGTTGGGGTCAATTGTGCAACCCATCCAATATAGAGAATTCACTCAGGCAAGCAGTTCTATTTACTTCAGCGAGACTGAATAAGCTGGTCTCCAGTGTGAATAAGGCTTGTAAAATAAAGTCTTTGTTTTTAGAAATCAAAGCAACAGAGACAAAACTGTGGTGTTTTAGATGATGCTTATAATTATTAGAACTGGGAGCACTGGCTGTTGGGAGTCTGGAAGCACAAGAAACAGGAAGGAGAGGGGAGGAGATGGGCCAGGGCTGAGTGAGAGCTATGGGGGGTGCAGCAGCAGCTTTGTAAAGAGGTTTCACCTTTGTTAAATAAAGGCCTGTTGAAGTTTGTTAGTACCTTGCTTGCATGATACAACATTTTGGTGATGAGGATGGATCGTCTGCCTCTGAACCCACCTGCACAGCCCAGGTGAGCCTCTAATTGCTTTTACTGCCTGGATCCATACGCTTGAGACTTTATCTGCTTGCAATCAGTGCTACAGAGATTTCTGAAGTAAGAAAGCATGCTCCGCTAATCCACTGCCTTGGAGCAGAAGGGCAGCGAATATTTCCCCTTGCAGATGATAAATATGAGACTGCACTCACTGCATTAAAGAACTTTTTTGTGCCAAGTAGTAGCTAATCGCTACAGATTTTGCCAGTGTGAGCAGAAACCAGGGGAGATTATAATGCAGTATATTGCTTCTCTGAGGAGTCTGATTGTAACTTGTGACTTTGGGAATATGGCAGATGAGATGATTACAGACAAGCTCATTGAGAAAACAACCATGCTTAGTGTAAGAAAATGCTTGCTTCTAGAACCACAACTTACAATGGAAAAAGCAATAACCATTACTACCCTGATTGAGTCAGCTATAGCAGAAGCCAAAATAATGAGCATGAATTCAGGAGGCCCAGTTCAGGCAGTGACTCCTTTGCAGAAAAGTCCACTATCACTGCAGAAAAACAATTACAAGTGGAAAACTAATGAAAAACCACAGAATCAGCAAATTCAAAGCACAGCAAAAGCATGCTTTCACTGTAGATCCCCACAACACCTTGCAAGTTACACAAGATGTCCTGCAAAAGTAGCTCAGTGCAATCACTGCAAAAAGATTGGGCATTTTGCTAAGGTATGCCACAGTAGGCAGTCCAATCAACAGGTGCATGCAGTTACAATACCAGATGTTACTGTGTTGACTGTGGACAAAATCACTACTGCACATATTCCAGAACAGATAAGGTGCAATGTAAATGTTTCTGCCACATCTTCAGGCAAATCACATCCTATTCAGCTTTTGTTGGACACAGGTTCAGCAGTATCTATACTACCCAGGGGCTACGTCTACATTGGTGCGATCTTGCGCAAATACTCTTTAGCGCAAGAGTTCTTGCGTTAAAGTAGTTGCGCAAGAGAGCGTCTATATTGGCTGGGACTCAGCGTCAGAGTGATGCGCTTTTGTGCAAGAGAGCGTCTACATTGGCGGGACGCTCTTGCGCAAAAGCAGGAGCCCGGAACCATTTTGGAGAGGCCAAAAGGGCACGAGCCCTTTCCGGGGGCAGGGCCTGGAGCTCCTTTGAGACACGTGCTTAAAGGGATCTCCCTGGACAGCCGTTTCTCTCCTGCTGCGAGCTTTAGTACCTCTTGCAGGGACTGACAGCCGTAGCAGTTCTAGTTGTGGTTGCCCTCTGACTTGTTGGACACCACAGCTTGTGCCTTAGTGCCATTTGCTCATTTTTTTGACCTCAGCTCTTTTGTTGTGCCATGGAGCCAGGGGTGGCCTTGTGCCTGCTCTGGCCTCTTCCGGCCATTTTGGAGTGCCTGCAGCTGCTGCTCCATGCTGCTGCACTCCTCGTCCAGGACCTCGAGGCGCAGGTTGCTCTGGACTCCCTCACCAGGGAGGTAGTGGCGTCCCTGTGGCATCCCCACCCCACCGTGGAGAGGCCCTTGTGGAGACTGGACACCAGTACCGACTGGTGGGACTGGCTGATCCTGGGGCAATGGGACGACCAGCAATGGCTCCGGAACTTTCGGATGTGAAAGCAGACATTCCTGGAGCTGTGTGCCTGGCTCGCCCCTGCGCTCCAGAGAAGCACCACCCGGCTGCGGGCACCCATCCCCGTGGACAAGAGGGTTGCCATCGCACTCTGGAAGCTGGCCACCCTGGACAGCTATTGATAGGTGGCACACCAGTTCAGGGTGGGCAGATCCACCGTCAGTGCCATTGTCATGAAGGTAAATCCGGGGGGGGGGGGGAGGGTGCTGCACTCCATGCCCGGGGCAAGCAAGACTCCAGGCTGGGGCGATGGGGAATGCCCCGTCACCCAGGGATTTGGGCCGTCCCTCCCTTGCACAGGCCTGCTGGTGGGGGGGGGGGTGGCCCGTGGGGCTAGGGGGCCCTGATGTGTGTGTGTGTGTGAGGACAGAGGGCATCGCGGGGAGGGGGGGTGGGAACCCCCCAAAGGAGCACACACTTACCCTGCCTTATGTGATGCGTTCCCTTGTGTTTCTGTGCACCCTTCTTCAGGTCATCCATGCCATCAATGACGTCCTGCGGGATGTGGAGGCTACGGTGGCCAGCTTTGCTGCCCTGGGGTTCCCCAACTGTGGGGGAGCCCTGGATGCAACCCACATCCCTGTCTGTGCCCCGGAGCATCGAGTGGCCCATTTCATAAACCACAAGGGGTACTTCTCCATCATACTACAGGCCCTCGTGGACCACCGTGGCTGCTTCACGGGCATTTATACGGGCTGGTCCGGCAGGGCACACGACGCCCGCATTCTCCGAAACTCCGGCCTGTTTGGCAGGCTGGAGGCGGGCACTTTCTTCCCCCAGTGGGAATTTACTGTTGGGGACGTGCCCCATGCCCACATGTGTTGTGGGGGATGCGGCCTACCCCCTGCTGCCCTGGTTAATGCGGCCCTACACGGGGCGGACAGACCACGACCGGGCACGGCTCAATGACCACCTCAACCAGGCCTGCAACCAGGTGGAGTGCGCCTTCAGCCATCTGAAAGCCGTTTTGCTGTTTGCTCACCCATCTTGAGATGGGTGAGCGGAACGTCCCCGAGGTAGTGGCTGCGTGCTGTGTGCTCCACAACATCATGGAGCGGAAGCGGGAGGCCTTCCTCCCACCATGGATGGCAGGTGAGGGCCAGGCCTTCAAACAGCCCCACACAGCTGCCATCCGCCAGGCACACCATGATAGAGTGTGCATACAGGAGGCCCTGATGGAGATGTTCTCCCAGTCCCCACAGTAGGGTTGCCTCTGTCTCCCTTTACATCTCCCTCCCATCCCCAAACCTTCCCTCCTCCTCTCCCCTTACCTCCCAATAAACCACACAGTTTTTTTTTTCAAAACAATGTTTTGAACTTTTTATTTACAACGGGGACGTAGGGTGGGAGGAGGGAGGAGGCTCTGAACTGGGAGGGGTAGGAGGGAGCTACTGCTGGGAGGGGTGGCCCTTGCGAGTGCCTCTGTGGCGGCAGGATCACTACATGTGGTTCAGGCCGCATCAGGGCAGGCAGCATGCGGAGGTGGGCAGGATGGGGTGCATCAGGAGGGAGCATCGCGGGAGCAGGAGGAGCAGCAGGAGGGGGCATGGTGGGAGCAGGAGGGGCAGCAGGAGGAGGGGGCACGGGCATCGGCAAGGGAGGGATGGCGGGTGCATGGGGCAATGCCATGCCATAATGCACAGCGTGCCCAATGTGTGCAGTGAGGGCGGTGATGGCATCACCGATGCGCTCGCACTGAGCCTGGAAGCAGCCCCAGGCCTGCTGGCGCCACTCCAGGTCCACATCCACCCAGCGTGTGATGGCCACCTCAATCCTCTCGATGGCCTGGATGTGCCGCTGGAGGAGCTGGTCCCACTGCCAAACTTGCCAGCTTGGAGCCTAGGTGGTTGGGGGTGCTGCCGCTGCCGCAGGGCTGGAGGGTCCCCCACTCCTGCTTGGTCCCACTGCAGGGAACAGAGGAAAGGATGGGTCAGTCAGGCAGCCCAGCCACCATCCCCACACCCCATGCCCTCCGCCCCTGAGCCCAGGTGACACCACAGTACTGTGGCTTGGGCCCACTCGTTCCCCCCCTGTGTTGTATGTTTGCATACAGGACTGCCCTCGGAGTAGGGTGCTCCTCCATGCATTGTAGCCACCGGTCTGTGTCCTGGCCCCTTGGGGGATAGGGGGCGTCGTCGTCAGTGGCGGCGCATGTGTTGTGTTAACCTGTGGAACTCCCTGCCGGGGAGGCTGTGAAGCTTTGGGATAATCAATGGTGTTTGACAGGTAGCAAGATGAATCCCCACACAGTGCCTGGGAGCACATATGGCAGACATGGTCTGGGCTCTCAGATCCCCATCACGTGGATGTCTCCTGGACGGAACCAGGGGTGACCGGGGAGTGTACCATCCTTGCAGCAAAACTCAGGTGGCCCTAGGGCCGGCCCAAGCGCTTCCCCCCTCCCCCTCCTGCTAGCACTCACACACGTAGCCCAGGGACATGTGTGGCCGCAGTGGGGACTTCCCTCGGGGGGCCAGCCAAGGCACCAGGAGCAGGCGAGGGGCTCAGTGGGGGCCACGCTCACAGGGCTGTGATGCTGTGGTTTTCCCAGGAGCAGCTGGCTGTGCCTCACAGCCAGGCATGGAACAGCGTGCTGTTCTGTGTGCTGCACCCTTCGGGAGGTGTGGGCTCTGGCCTGAGCCCCTGGCTGGTTCCAGCCGGCATCCACCTTTCCCCCCGGTCCGGATGTGTGTGAGCAGCACAGTCCCAGGCGTGCCCTGGAGCTGCCTGCCACGGCCACATGCTGCTCGGCCACTAGGCTGCATGTGGTTGCACGTGATGCATACTGGTAATGCTACACAGCGTACAGCTCATGCCTGAGTGACGCTCTCTCCCCTTCCCCCCCGGGCGCCTGGCTCCCCCCCGCCCTTGTGAGTGCAAAGTGCAACACTCACCAGTGGATCCTTCCCCGGCCTCCAATGATGCATGGGAGACGTCCGGGCTGCCTGAGAGGACCTCGAGCTGGAGGGTGACACTGATCCCCTGGTCCTCATCGTCCTCTGATCCACTGGGCAGCTCTGCGTCGTCCCCCGCCTCGCTGGGCCTGGTGATGGGGGGGGCTCCTGCTGGTGTCGACTGACACTGACGGTCACTGGGGCACTGTCTCTCTGAGGATGCCGTGGAGCTGCTGGTAATGGGGGCAGCTGTCAGCTCCTGCCCCCTGGCCTCTCGCTGGCCCAGACATAGCCCAGGCGCAGCTCCTTCACTTTAGCCCGGACCTGTTCGAGGGTCCGGGCTGGATGGCCCTGGTCGGAGAGCGCCTTGGCCATGCAGCGGAAGATGTCCGGGTTCTGCCGATGGGACCGTGGGTCATGGAGGGCCTCTTCCTTGGCCCAGAGGTCCAGGAGGGCCTCGATCTCCCCTGGGGACCAGGAAGGGGCGCACCGCTTTGTGCCCCTTGGGGCCTCCTGCGCTGGGGGGTGCGGGTAGCTGCTGCCCCCTTGGAGCGGCCATCCTGGGTGGTCTGGTGGCTGACAATGGAGCAGAGCCGCGTGGCAGAGCTGGGTGGCAGAGGTGCTTCTGCCGCATGACCTCTGCAGGCTGCGTGTTCCTTTAAGGGGGCTCGGGTTACCAGGAAGTCCGGAGCTGCCTGCGTGTATGGAGCGTCCAAGCGGCCACTTAGGCTTTTTTCTGTTTGGACGGCTCTTGCGCAAAATCTCTTGGCTGCCTGTCTACATTGGCCTCTTGCGCAAGAACAGTTGCGCAAGAGTGCTTCTTCCTGAGCGGGAGCATTAGAATTCTTGCGCAAGAAGCCCTGATTTCATACATGAGAACGTCAGTGTACTTGCGCAAGAACTCGCGGCCAGTATAGACAGGCAGCAAGTTTTTGCGCAAAAGCAGCCGCTTTTGCGCAAGATCGTGCCAATGTAGACACAGCCCCTGATTCCATCTATTTGCATTACTTTAAAGATGTGCCTCTTACTGAACCCAGACTTCACTTGGTGTGCCATTTGAAAAACCAAAATCCAGTACAAGGCTGCCTGCCAGCAACAGTGACTTTTGGTGATTGCTGTGTAACTGCAGAGTTCTACATTGTCCACAAAGGCACTCCTATCCTTGGCAGAGATTTATTGGCTGCTTTAAACCTCAGCGTAGTTAATGGATGAATTGATCTTCCTCAGCAAAGCACTCTTGCAGTACACACACCAGTTTCAGCTGGGACCCAAGACCAGGTTGAGGAGAAACTTGGCTGTGCTTATGGGTTTGTGCATAAATTTAAAATGCAACATAATGTGATTCCTGTACGACAGAAGTTACGGCGCTTAACATTTTCAGTCAGGGAAGCTGTTTCAGGGGAACTTAAAAAAATTGTTCAAAAGGACATTATTGAAGAGATGGACTCATTGGAATGGGTTTCACCTATAGTAGTGACATAGAAGAAGGATGGAAGCATTCACCTTAGTGTGGACTTAAGGGAGCCAAATAAAGCTATTGTGATTGACAGCCACCCACTGCCTCACGTAGAAGAAGTATTTGCAGAACTCCGTGGAGCAAAGATGTTTTCTACTCTTGATTTACAGAGTGCATACCACCAGGTTATGTTGCATGAAGATAGCAGAGACCTCACAGCATTTATTACATGAGGGACTATTTCGTTTTAAACGTGTTCCATACGGTCTTGCATCTGTCCCAAGTGCCTTCCAAAAAATGATGTAATTGATTCTGAAGAACCAACATGGAGTTCAGTGCTATCTGGATGATATTATCGTGTTTGGAAATACTTCTGAGGAACATGACAATAACCTGCAGTCTGTATTAAACTGCATCAGCACAGCAAGCCTCAAGCTCAATATGTCTAAATGCAAATTTAGACAAACAGAACTCTCCTTTCTGGGGCATACAATTTCACTGGCTGGACTAAAACCTGATCCAGATCATATCCTAGCAATTTCAAATGCTCCTCCTCCAACAGATTTGCAAATCCTATGTTCCTTCTTGGGTCTTACCTCCTGGTATGCAAAAGTCATTCTCAATTATGCTTCTGTCATTGAACCGTTACGAGAATTACTATGGAGAAGTTCAACCTTGGTGTGGACAAGCTAGTTTGGAAACTGTGAAAGACTTGATTGTACATAGTCCAGTACTTGCACTATTCAGTCCTGCATTGCCCACAGTTGTGACTACTGATGCTTCTGATTATGTACTTGGGGCTGTCCTCACACAACTTCATGAGGACAACACAGAGAGGACTGTTGCATTTGTTTCAAGGACACTGAGTGATGCTGAGAGAAAATATTCTACAGTTGAAAAAGAAGCACTTGCTTGTGTCTGGGCTACTGAAAAATGGAGAACTTACCTGTGGGGCCGCACGTTCAAGTTGCGCACAGACCACAGCCCTTTGACAACATTGCTAACCAAAAAAGGACTGGGAAAAGCAGGAAATCGTATTGCTAGATGGTCTGCAAGACTACTCTCTTTCAATTATGAAAACTGGAATATAAGCCTGGAAACCAAAATGTGATAGTTGATTGCCTTTCTCGCCTGCCTTTGTTTTCACCAGATGGTCCACCGGAGGATGAAGATGAAGTAGGTGCACTTATTACAAGCACTCTTACTGCAGTTGCAAGAGAGCAATTCCAAGCTGCTTGTTCAGCATGTCCAATTCAACAAAAGCTATGGGAATTTCTGACAAAGAGATGGCCCAGTAACCCTAAAAACCTTGACCCAATTTTGCTGCCTTATTTTAGAGTTCGAGATGAACTTTCTTTGCTTGATGGCTGTGTGCTACGAGGTACACACCGGCTACTTGTGCCAGAAGAATTACAGTCAAAACTCATACACTTGTTACATGATACTCATCAAGGAATTGTCAGAACCAAACAACGACTTCAGGATCTGTATTGGTGGCCAGGGATGGACTCCCAAACTGAAGCAATCATAAAATCCTGTGTCACTTGCCAAATGCATGATAAGACAGCAGTGACATGTACCCCACCATTACAGACTGTTCCTCTTCCTGATTCTGCATGGGAAAAAGTTGCAATTGACATTGTAGGACCCTTTGATAGTGCTTCAATTGACTGTCGTTATGCCATCACTTTAATAGACTATTTCAGTAAATGGCCTGAGGTAGCATTTACATCGCAAATCTCTTCTGCTACAGTAATTAAATTCCTTTCTACAGTTTTTAGCAGGGAAGGTAACCCCAAAGAACTGGTTTCAGATAATGGTAGTCAATTTACTTCCCTGGAATTTGAAACTTTTCTAGCAGAGAGGAACATTTTCCATAGAAGATCATCCCTGTATTACCCTCAAGCCAATGGGGAAACCGAAAGGTTTAACAGAAGTTTGAAAGAGAGTTTGCAAACGGCTAAACTGGAAGGGTGATCGTGGATAACCTTCACTACTGATTTCTTGCAAGCATACAGGGCTACGCGACATGCCACAATGCAAAGATCACCCGCAGAGTTACTGCATGGAAAACAGATGAATACTAAAGTGAACATTGCTGGATTGTTAAAGGCAAGATCTGATGCACCAAATGAGGATGATGTGAGAAAAAACAGTTGAACAGAATCAAGAAAAGTATAAAGCTTTCACAGACAAATGGTGGGATGCTAAGGAACCAAAGTTTGAGCGTGGTTCCTTCGTTAGAGTAAGAAAACCTGGAATTTTACGCAAAGGGGACCATAAATTCACATCTCCTCTTAAAATCATAGAGAAGAAGGGACCTTACACCTATCGACTTTCTGATGGGAGGGTATGGAATGCTTCTTATCTTGCACCTGCCTATGCACCAAGAGGAGATGATGCCAACACCCAGTCCGCGTTGTATGACTTCACCGTAGCACCAACACAACAAGACATTGCACTGGAACCGTCAGACCCAGACGACCACCTGTCTGGACTAGAGACTATGTTGTGTAGTATTTACAGTGTTTTCAGTGTAATATTTCTGCCAGCGGTATAGCGTCTTGTTCCATATTTGTTGCTGTGGTTAGAACAGCAATGTTTATTTTATAATTGAGAGAGCTTCTTAAGACAGGAGGGAATGTGGTGTTTTAGATGCTGCTTATAATTATTAGAGCTAGGAGCACTGGCTGTTGGGAGTCTGGAAGCACAGGAAACAGGAAGGAGGGGGAGGAGATGGGCAAGGGCTGAGTGAGAGCTACGGGGGGTGCAGCAGCAGCTTTGTAAAGAGGTTTCACCTTTGTTAAATAAAGGCCTGTTGAAGTTTGTTAGTGCCTTGCTTTCATGATACAACAAAAACAAAGGGAAAAAAACCCATCACATTGACCATGTCCAGTTGCCATGATTATGATTCTCAGACCTCAGGATTAACTAGCTAGAAAAACCAAAGAGTAAACAAGACAATGGGCTATTCATAATTGAATATCACTCAGTCTGTCCTGTTGAAGTTGATCCACTTTGAATAAATACTTATTCATAAGGCCAAAGGGAGAGAACATATGTTTATGCACAGGGATGGCCCAGCCTTCATAGCTTACGCTACAGGAGAGGGTGCTGTCAAACTAGAAGGGAGTTGAGGGAGAGGGAGCAACAACAGTTCCAAGAGCTGGTGTTAGACTGGAGATCTACACCCCCAAGAATGTGCCTGGAGACCCCAAATTAAGGTCAGTGCCTCAGCTCTTCTCTCTCAGAAGGCTTTAAGAACACATGGGCTCAGAGTTGAGATCCCTTCACAGGAGTCCAGTGCATGCTCAACTAGTTATGTGACAGAGCCTTACCATGGCTATTGAGAAGTTTTACTCCAGTTTTCAATCACATTACTCATGATTTATGCCAAAATAACCCAGATCAGAATCTGGTCCTAATTTGGGAATATATTCCTAATTCTAAACCAATTGTATATCATCATGAAATATTAATCATATTGAGGAAAAAACAAAACTAAAAATAACTTGCTAAATGCAGCAAGCAATTTGGCATTAGAAACACTTTGGCAGTTTGTGGCCCATGTTTAGTTTTGTTTTGTTTTTAAATTGTCTAGATATAATATTGACATAAATTGAAATTCACAATTATTTTAGTTCTTAAAAAACTAACTGAAGCTTTTTTGGTTAGGACATGAGGAAATGTGGAAAAGTTTCATTTAATTTATGAAAAACTTTCTATGACATTTGTTCACTACTTTCATTTTCTCAGCTCTTTATGAAATTTCAATATCCCTAAATATAGTACCGATCAGCCTGCAAAATTTATTTCTCATTCAAATTTTGCACAAGAAAATACCAGCAAACGTGATTTAATTATGAAAGTCAGTAAGAAAATCAGAGCTGTGTAAATCAACATTATGTTGATCTCTTGCTTCAATATCATTCTAGTATTCCAACTAATAGCAATTGAATAAGTGATTTGAATCGGAGGAAGGAAAAGTATATAAACACAACATAAATTAGTAAAACCTCAAAATATGTTAACCATAAAAATAGTGTTTCATCTTAAAAAAAGAGGCAGGATCAAGGAAAAATATTCCTTTGCTTTTCACTTCTTAAATCATGGACTTTAAAGAATTAAATCTTTCCTCACATCATTAAATGCATGCTGGAGAAATCTAAATGGTCTTCAGTTTTTCTACAATGAAGGCAAGATGTCCCTTTGTCCTTGCTCAGTTAGAGCAGCCCTATGTTATTTATCTTTGTCAGACCTATGCATCTGAATACCTACACTCCAGAGTCCCTGTTTAGGCCATGTTCCTTTGCTAAATGGATACACTGTAGGATATTGACTGAGAGTTTGACAGGCTGCCCTTCAGACAAGGTGAAAGAGGTCATTATATTCACCTCTGGGATGTACACACTATAAATCTAATTTGTAAGGAGACACAATGTATTTAAGACACTGAACATGAGAAGTAGTAGCCCCCCAGGTCCTGCCTAAGCAGCACAGGATTTTAAAAACTGTTCGAAACATTGTCACCAAAACCAATGTAAAGGCGTGAAAAACGTTCATTTTCTATCTGTAGAACAATTAGTCAAACATGGCTTTCTGATAGAAATGTAGCCGTGTTAGTCTCGTGTAGCTGAAACAAAAAACAGGACTATGTAGCACTTTAAAGACTAACAAGATGGTTGTTTCTGAAGCATTGAAGTGAAGCAAACTAATACTGAGTGGTTGTATTCTGTATGTCAGGAAAAAAATAAAAACATGCCACCTCCCTTCACAGGAAGGAGGGCAGAGAACTTGTGATCACACTATCTCCACAACAGATGTACTTCAGAGATTTACTTCCTTTCTGCCACTCTGCCAGGGATAAAGGAGTTATTGTAGCTGGAAAGCTATAGTAATCCCTGGCACAGAGGGTAGGGTCTTTGAGACTGAATTCCTATGAGAGAGACACTAAATAAAATCTAACTTGTGATTGAACAACAGTTGATCCCACTGCAGAGACTGAAATGGGCCCATGCTGAATGTCAGTGTGGTGAGAACTATTTTCCATTTCATGAATGAGATCCTTTTGGAACTTTCAGCCCTTTATGGCCTCTTTAACATGCTCTTTAGATTTGGGAAAGGTAGAAACATTCATTATCAAATTATGAAGCTCAGCTGCAGGGGAGCCGACAGCTTTGCTTGGCCCTGGGCAGGATGGTGTGTGCATGTGTGTGGGGCGGGGGAGGGGAGAAGCTTTGTGCTCCCAGAAGGGGTGGGACCTTCTAAGAGCTGCAAGGAGCACATGGTGCAGTGCACCAGCAGCAATTTAAAGGGCCAGGGGCTTGGCTGCTACCCCTTTGAATTGCTGGGCCCCAGGACAACTGTCCTCTTTCTCCCCCCACTGTTGGTGGGCCTGCTCAGGTGTCTCTAGATATGGAGCCCAAGAAACTTAGAGTAAATCTACTTTAGCGGGGCTAAAGTTGAATTAAGATACCGTAACTTCAGCTACATCAGTTGTGTAGCTGAAGTCGAAATAACTTAATTTGTTTTTTGGTGCTGTCCACACAGTAGGAAGTCGAAGGAAGAACACTCTTCCTTCAATTTCCCTTAACTCCTCATGAAATGAGGGTTACCATGAGTCAGAGTAAGAAGTCCTCTAGCTCAACATTATTTCCAAATAAAGGCTTGTAGTGTAGATGCACAGTACGTCATTTTGGGACACTTACTAAGGCTGATGTGAGCAAAGGCCTGTGTTAGCACATAAAGCCATATCAAATACAATAAGGAAAAGGCATCTAAAATATAGTATTGTATTACCTCATCATTACCAATATGTAATAAAAAGCTAAATTCCTAATCTGAGCACTGAGAATGCAGACAACTAACTTCTTACAGAGCTGATGATTTGTACAAATGCACACAACTCCAAGAACAGCAGAAGATTAAGCTGTCACAAACTAATTTTATATTGCAAATAAGTTCATAAAATATTATGTAATGTTGGTGACTACATTAACATGCAAAGTCTCAATCTTTTGAAATCAAATCAAATGAGAACTTTAAAAAATAGATTTTTTTTTTGCATTTTATTACATAAAAGATTTTATTTATTAAAATCAATGAAAAAACTTGCTATTCTTGCAATCAATGAAGGAATAGGACAGATAACTTTCGTTCATATTGGTGTTGTACAGAAGGAATTTTCTCTATAGGGAAAATTTCACTCCCATGTGTATAGCATCATCTCAAGGCCTATGCATAGTTCAGAATCCACATTAGTCTTAATTTTATGCCTGAAGTGGAACTTAAGATATGTTGAGGTCTGTTGCCTGCCTTCTGCACAGGGATGAATTTCACCTTAATGAAATTGACTTTCACCTTCCCAGAATGGAAGATTTTTGCCCATTTTTTAGATTGGTGATCCATGATTTTAGTTGCTGTCATGATGGTATTTTATTGTTTGTTTCTTTTTTAATTCTAACAAAATCCTTCCTATACTGTTGAAACCTCAGCTTAAGTAACCCTCAACACTGAAAAAATTAAAAAGACACCTTTCTTCTTTTCTTGCAGCTTGCTATAAGTCTCTACAGAACTTCTGGCTGCAATGAAAATTACAGAGGAGTATATTATTTTGAATTTATTCTCTTAGGGTACGTCTACACTAGTTCATTAGTTTGAGCTAGGTAGGGTAATGAGGGCAAGCGGAGTTGCAAATGAAGTATATTATTTTGAATTTATTCTCAGGGTACGTCTACACTAGTTCATTAGTTTGAGCTAGGTAGGGTAATGAGGGCAAGCGGAGTTGCAAATGAAGCCCGGGATTTAAATATCCCGGGCTTCATTTGCATGTTCCCGGGCGCCGCCATTTTTTAAAATGGCGGCGCCCGGGAACATGCAAATGAAGCCCGGGATATTTAAATCCCGGGCTTCATTTGCAACTCCGCTTGCCCTCATTACCCTACCTAGCTTGAACTAACGAGCTAGTATAGATGTACCCTTAGAGTATTTTGTAAGATGCTAAATAATGATAATTGTTAATGCTAGCTCCCAGAGAGAAGAAAGACAGCACTTTTTTCTCCTTATGCAGAAATTTTCAATGTGCAGAGTCTGGAGGGACCCACCTTTCCAAATAATAAGTGTCTTTCTGAAGACGAGGCACACTCTCTCAAAGAATAGGAAGATTTAGTCTGATTATTTATAGACTTTATAATTGATGCTTTTTATTAGAGGTTCTTAATCATCTACAGAACCAGCAAGAAGCAGTTTTTCAAGAGGTAATGTTAAGAATCAAAGATTGAAAGAAAGGTGTACATTTTACACACACACAAGAATAATATGTGGCAGGGGAAAAGAGGGAGGGCAAAAGGATTGTTGAATATGAAGATCCTCCACAGGTATCTGAGGGGTATTTAGTCTATGGAGGATGAGGAACTATTTAGCATGATAAAGGGATAAAACTAGGAATTACAAAAAATAAATTAAGAAAGACTTAAGCTAAATATATCTTATGAAAATGTCCTGAGAATAAGATGTTAGATTATTATTTTACAGAAAACAACATACTTTCTACTTTATGTCTAGTGATAGTCAAGCTTATATCTGCATTAGATGTGGCCCTCTGGGACCACTAAATAAGTCTGGCAATTATGCTGTACATTAGGTATCAGGCAGATTGGGGCATCAAGATACAATAGAATGTTAATTATAAACACCTCTGGAATGGAAGTTGATGGGAACTCTGAACAAAACATTATGGTTGGTCCTTCAAAAGTTTACAACTGAACATTGACTTAATACAGCTTTGACATTTTGCTATGCAGAAGAAAACTGCTGTTTTTAACCATCTTAATTTAAATAAGACAAGAATGGAAACAGTTTCCTAACCTTGTCATATTTCCCATTATTTTTTCAGTAGTTGAGGTTTAACACAGTACTGTACTGTATTTGCTTCATTATTGTCTTTGCTGCTACATGCTTGCATACTTGGGGTTCCAATGAGGTGTGTGATTGACTGATCAGCTCATAACTTTGGTGTTCACAACTCAGAGGTCCTGTTGTAGTCTGGGGTATATATCTCAAGCACAGCCTGATTCTCCTGTTCATGATAATCAATGTTAGGTAAAACAAAGCATCTTTCTCAGATGAGACATACATCTCTTTTGAAGCGGTTTTCAGCGCAATGAGGGGGAAAAGATGACATGCACCTCACCTGTAGGAATTCTGTAATGCCACATTTTAGAGTAATATTATGCGATTTCCACCACCCAATGCAAAATAGGAATTGGGAAAATAGTTACATGTTGAGGGTGTTGTTTCAGTTCCCTGACTGGTTTATTTATGTGACTCAACAGCAAACCACAAATTGCCAACTCTGAGTGGCAGATATTGAAACTGAATATAGCATTAGAAATCCATGTTGTGTTGGTTAATATATTGTTTATATGGATTGCAAATACATAAGCATAAACAGAGAATTGTACGTTGAATTGAAATGCTTGGAATTGCAGTTGAGGTGATTGGTGGACAGTAGTTTTAAGTCCAGATAACATTACTAGACCTGTATATGACAGGCCACCAACAACCCCCAGCACTCAACAGTTGATAAACTAAAGAATGAATCACAGGAATAATCAATCTTGTAATCTGTTTGAAAACAATTTGTGAAAAGAGGAAAATAAATGTCTGTAATAAATGGTTTGTGGTCAACTATTCATTCAAATCTTTTCGGAGCCTTCTTTTGAGCCAGAAATAACTTTATTTCAAAGCCAGTGCCCATCTGAGCATGAATGACTCATGAAACCCAAATTTTGTTCTTAATGTACGGGGTTCCTTTCAGTGTCAGTGGGGATATCCCAAGGGCCTCTGTGGATAGACTGTGGTCCAGAGGAGGCAAACTAGAGCTTACTCCTCAATTAGGATGCTATCTGAGGGAGTGAAATTCACCTTTGTGAAGAAGTCCAACACCAATGCCTATTCAGCAGATGAGCTCCTCTTGAACCCTATTTTAAGGGTTTAATCGGAGCTGCTTAGGCCTTATGTTGGCCCCCCAGAAGAAATGAAATTATGGCGGGACTACACAGGATGCTGATAGAACACTTCTTTGTTGTTGGATGCAATGGTGGCTTTCCCTTTGATAGATCCCTAATATGTTCTTCTTTTCTGCCTCTTTTTTCATCTTGTATTTCATATCAAGGTTTAAGTTTGTGCTCTGAGAAGATGTGCTCTGAGAGGATGTACCATTTGCAAAAGTCGTGTATTACTTAGTGCTTCCTCTCTCTGTCCCCCTTCCTGCAATTGATTTTCCAGATGGCATTGTGCAGTTTGCTGTCATAGAATCCTGTCTTCCGTTGTTTAATAATGATTTATTTGCTTAATCCTCTTCAATCACTTCTATTTTAAAATAAAGGGATTACGATTACCAAAAGTTGCAGCAACTGTTTAAAAATTTGGGAAAGGTGATGTAGACTATTCTGAGCAGCTAGTAGTTTGAAGAGTTCCAAAGTTCTCTAAGTCGAACATACATATAAAAAAAAGCTAAATGGTTCTAAATGTAGGGCTCTGAAGGGTGTTTTATGTAAAGTTACTGCTGTTTTTAGCTGGAGCTATACACATGTACTGAGAGGACTGTTAGATCCCTATGTTTTCCCAACTCTTAAAGCTAGAAAGCTAGGAAAGGGCATAAAAAAGTAAGTTGATACAAGATAGGAAATCTACCAACTTGTGATGCTCAAGCACACTGTGTTTCTTAGAGCATGACACACTGAAGTAATTTCTAAAATATATGCTTTAAGGTCACCTATCACTGATCCCAGTGGAAGCTGAGTTGTTATAAGGGAAGTTCTCAAAAACCTTAAACCTTCTTTGTCTATTCAAGTTAATTGTTTTCAAACACACATCCTCACTTTCTGTCTCAAACTATGCTTGTAGCATATTCACCAATAATGTTAGGAGAAAACAGTTTATGGTATTTGCTGTGGACAAATATTGATATCTGAAGGTATCAATAATCATTTTTCATTGACTGCAAGTATAGTGCAGACCTCTATGAGGAAATTCCCACGATCACACTAACTCTGCACTCGTTGGGTCAAATTTTGCTCTAACATATGCCTAGAGCTTTGTTTAGAATGTGAGTAGAGGCACAATTTAGCTCGTTTGGTCCCGAAGGAAAGATATTCTTTAACTTTCTGCCCAGAGTTAGTTCTGGCCATCTACCCACAAGTACATACAATTATATGGCCTTAATTATTAGTGTACTTTCTCTGAAATCCCCTATCACTTCAATGAGTATGAGAAAAGAACAGGAAGTTCATAAGACTGCCTGAAGAATTTGACCTTGGCTAGGTATATGGTACTTACAAGAAGCAGATACAAAGACTTACAAGTAGAAAATACTAGGTATAATGTAGTTGAATTGAAAAAGATGAGGGTAAAGGGAAAAAAAAGATTTCTCTCAGTTATATTGCAATTCTTTCTACTTTTGAACTCAGGAATACACCAGAGATTGGATTTATTATCAACAAAGAATAGGCTGGGGAACAAGGAACTTTTTTCAAATAAAGTAGATAATACAAAACAGACAATGGATTCTAAAGATCATCAGGAGTGATACAAAGAGGGAATGATCCCTTAGATTTATGCTAGTGGGGCAAGAGATGGGAGCTCTATAGTATGTTCATTCCTACACTTACCAGTTAGTATAAATGTGGCAGAACAGCAACACAAGGGATTTTAAAACTATTTGTTATGAGGCATGAAATTAATGAATGCCATCAGGCGAAAAAAAGCAAACTAGCACAATACAGTATCAAGAGAGTCTTGTGAATAACTGTGATTTTTAAAGGAAATTATGGAGCAAGTAGATGAAGCCAAGTTAAAATGCTGAATGAAATCATCTTAATAAGCATGAGATCATTACACTGCAAAAGCCATCATCTGTTTGATAGAGGCTTTGGAATGAGCTGGGGTTTGTTCCTGGAATGATTGGCAGGGATGGAAAGGAGCTCTTTTGTAGCTGGCTGGCTGGCTGACTTAGGCTGGCCAAGTTTGGTTATTTGCTCCTGTCTGAATGTTTTCATTTTAATACTACTGGGGCATTATACTGTAATATTTAATTGTCAGTGTGCCTAGAAATTTTGTATGGGCAGACATCTTATAATTTAAATAACAAATATGTTTGAGTTATTGCAGAATTAGAGAGCATTCAGAGATAAAGGATGAGAATAATTAAGGGTAGGAAAAATTGCCCAGATGAAGAAAGAGTGAAGAGATCTGGATTCTTTGTCCAACATAACGGATGAACAGATCTGGTCAAAAATGTTCATATTTTGATGTCTTGATGAAATCTTTACACTTTAGCACAATTTTAACTTGTGGAGTAATTCAATTAATAAAATATATATTAATCACATTAAGGACCAAATAATTCTCCTTCAATGTGATTTGTATCCATCTGTGTGTGTAAATCTTTTATTTGAGCATATGTGTTACTCTGACAGACCCTATTCCCCAAGTAGGAGGGATCAAACCTGGGATCTGCTGGAGCTTAGTGCATGAGCCTCTACCACATGAGTTAAAAGCCACATGGCCCTTGTTAAGGCTGTGGAGCTGACTCACTAATCTTTCTTTATAAATGGTATCAGTGCCATTAGATGGGACAGAACACCATAACCAAGAGCTGTGCATGTTACAGATATACAATTTTTGTACCCATGTTCGTAGGAGTGGAGAAACCACCTGTACTTGAGCTCATTAGCTAAGGAAAACAGCATATATTAATTAGTCAGGAGTCATGCCATTTAAAGACTTTGAAAATAACAGTCAAATCAGACAGCAAGATACAACACTGCAATTATAAAATAACACATTAAAAAGTTAAACCAACAAACCTCTAGCTTTTCTTCATTAAAAAATCTTGACTGAATATCATTAATAAAAACAGTACTGCTAGGTACAATGCTGAAATTGTTATGTTGCTCATGTAAACACTGTTTTAAAAATTAGCTGTTGGGGAAACCTGTAGAAATCCTGCAGGATAAATGCTGACTTAGTAGATTCAAGATATAAAAGAAAGTTCATAAAACAATCTTATCTTCTCCTTTTGGAGTCTTCATTAAATAAGTGAGGAAACTATATGGGCAAAGATAAGTATAGCAAGCAGTGTAGGACAGATAGCAAAGATCAAAATGCAGAACAAAGTACATAGAGATGATGTGGGATATCCTGAAAGGAAGCAGTTGCTGCAATAAACCTTTCTTTTTCCGTGTGTGTGTGTGTGTGTGTGTGTGTGTGTGTGTGTGTGTAAGCAATATTGTTCAAGCAGAAGAGCTTTACTAATGACTCTTTGAGGTTATGTGTAAACAAATACCACTAAAATTGTCACTTTCCATGACTTCATAAATTGGAATAACTAGGGATCCTAGATTCACAAATTCACAGGCCAAAAAGGACCATGGTGGTCATCTAGTTTGATCTCTCCTATAACACAGTCATAGACCTTCCTCAGAATAATTCCTAGAGTAAATCTGTTAGGAAAATATCCACTCTTAATTGAAGAATTAACAGTAATGCAGATGTTACCATGATTTGTAGTAAATAGTTCCAATGGTCAATTCCCTTCACCACTGAAAATTTACACTTTGTTTCTGGTCTGAATACATCTAGTTTCAACATCCAGCCATTCAATCATGTTATAGTATTCTCTGTTAAAGTGAAAGGCTTATTAATAATTTTTATTCCCCATTTAGATACTTTCAGACTGTAATCAAGTGATGTCTTCACATTCTCTTTGTTAAGCTGATTCTAATGAGTGTCTTGAGTCTCTGACTAAAGGATTACAAACATGCCTTATTGTGATTCTCACAGTTCTTCTCTGAATCCTCTCCAGTTTATCAACCTTCTTGTTGAATTGTGGGCCTTAGAACTGGACACAGTATTACAGCAGTTATTGCACCAGTGCCAAAAATTTAGTTAAAACAACCTCTTTACTCTTACTTGAGATTTCCCTGTTTATGCATTCCAGGATCTCTTAGTTTCTTTGGTCACAGAGTCATAATAAGAGCTCATGTTCAGCTGATTATGCAGCATGAACTGTAAATTAATCATCAAATCATTTTCACGGTCACCACTTCCCAGAGTACCCCATCCTGTAAAAGAAACGAGATGAAAACAGTCAAGAGGAAAACTCAGCTTAGTCATGCCCCACCTGGTAAAAGTGAAAGTAATCATAACAGTTCTTCTGAATCATATATTTCCTAACTACAGGTTGCACCTCCAAAATCTGGCACTCTCTGGTCCAGCAGCTGGCAGGACCACAGCTTGCTCCTGGACCAGAGAGCCTGGGAGCTTAAGAGCAGGAGGGCCAGCTGGGCAGGATATCAGAGGCGGCAGCCAGGCTGAGGGCAGCATGGAATTGGGACTGGAGCCCTCCAGCAGGCCCCAGGAGCACAGGGCCAGAGCTCTGCAGCTTCCCCCAGCTGTGCAGGGACACTGCTGGGGCTGTGGGGCTGGGGTCAGAACCCCAGCCCCACGGCTGCTCCCGGCTGCAGAGGAACAGAGCCCCGTGGCAGGAGCTAGAGCCTGTGTCACTCAGAGAGCCAACAGTAGCTGGGCAAGCAGCCCAGCCAGGTTGTGGGGGGGGGAGGGGGAGGATGAGGCAGGGTTGCCTGCTGGGGCAGCCTGCCAACAGCGGGTGTCAGGCTTGGGAGACGTCCCCTGGTCTGGCAAATTCTCTTGTTCGGGACCGGTCAGGTCCTGATGATATTGGACCAGAGAAGCCCAACCTGTGCTCACGGGGGCAGCAGGTATTTCTAACGTACATTTTTTCCAATAGCGTGCTGATTTCTTTTTTCAGGAGACAGACTAACACACAGGATCAGAATGCCCTTGAATTTTGGAAATCAGATCAATAGACTGTCTCTGAAACTTGTGACTCCTGGTCATTGCTATTTTTCTTTCCTAAGAAACTTACTTATTGAAACTTGGTCTGTTTGTGCACACTCCTAACTTTTATCTGGGTGACTTAAGCAAAATGAATTTATCCAGTGAGCTAGCGGATGCCAAGAGCTGCTATCTAAGATGAATCACGAGACCATAAATCAGAAAACAGCATTATTAGTTAAGCTGACAGATCAGGTAGCTTAGCTCTGGTCAATGTATCACATAATTAGGTCAATGTAAGATATAAGGAGACTCTCAGCAGGTAGGCAGAGCTCAGGAAGCTTCCACTGGGCTCCTGGAGGGAAGCTGCAAGAAGCCAAGAGTCCAGGCTCCTCAGCATCCCCACCTCCACTGCCCATCATATGTCAGTGGTGATGCTCCTAATGAGGATGCACACCACCGACTGAAAGTGGGCAGTCTGGACATGAACCATCTCAGTAATTACTACAGTGGCTGTAAGTAGACCTAACATTAGTCGACGTAAGCTTATAGTGTAGAAATGCCCTTAATCACAGTGATTGATAATTCTTAGATTTTCAGTGGTGATAATTCAGTGGTGATGGGTGCTACAGTGAATCCTTGTTGGCATCAGAAGATTTAATTTTTGTTGATAATAAAGGCCAACATTTTGAAAGGGGAGAGCGAACATAGATTTAGAGAGGCTGAGAAAACTCTTTGGAAAAACGTGGAGCTAGGGTCACATTTTTCCTTTATTGAGATTTGTGCTTCTAACTCCATTAGGTATTTGAAAATACTAATCTTAAATTCTTATTGGACAAAGCGTAGTGTATGGGTGAATTTCTGTGTCTTTACAGAGACCCCTTAAAGTAAATGGAGTTCTGTACAGGTCAACAGTCTGTCCATAAATTATGCTTTGTTAAGTTAGAATCTTAGGAGCTTCACTTTTGGCTCCCTGATTTGAAAAATTTGGCTAAAGTCTTGAAGGAAGAGTCACCTCTTTCCTTGGAAGCACCTTTCCTCTTTTACCAATATCTAAGCATTTACATTACATTTCTCTGACATAGTGTAATATTTTCAGCAAGAACTTTTCTGTAAAGAAGGTTTCTTAATCATAAGTATTTTCTGGTAGTGACAGTGGGTTAAAAGTCTGTCTAATCTCTCTCTAAGGTATAAAATTAAAAAAATATAAAAATTCTAAACTGAGAATGTGGGCCCTGTTACCTTTAAAATCAAAATTAGACTCATGTTTGAATATGACACTTTGGATCTGATACTCAACTGGTACAAACTGGCAATGTTCCCTGGTTTGCAGTGGATCTGGCCAATTTACACCAATTGAGGATATTGCCTTTTATCTCAGGTGATATCCAATAGCTGCTCAGTAATCTTTTCCTTCAACTAGCACAACCCCCTAATCTCCTACATAAAAATCTTGCAGGGTGTTCACAAACTCTTATATTTATACAAACATTTTGTAAACTATACTGCAAATTCTAGATAACCAACAACTGTAATCTTCCCTCCCCCTGTAATTCTGTAATCTTCCCTCCCCCTGACATCCTAATTCCAGAGGATACAGAGCCAGTATTTGCAGAGGTGTTTTTTCAGATCTTGATGCATTAAATCAGACTCCTAAATTTACATGTAGGAACATAGACATATCCTGACTTTCAAAGTTGCTGAGTAACCCTAGCTCCCACTGACTTCCCATCACCCAAAAGAGAAATGCACCCATTACTTGTGGAAAGCAGAGGTTGTTTTACAGTTTTGTAAGCAGTGAAACTGAAACAATGTTTAGGGTGGGGATGCTGAGTTGCAACCCCCACAGCCTTACCTTATCCGTGCCCTCCCCCCCACTGCTCCAGGCAGGGGACAGCTGCAAAGCCTTGGGTGCAG
This sequence comes from Pelochelys cantorii, assembly GCA_032595735.1. Classification (NCBI taxonomy): domain Eukaryota; kingdom Metazoa; phylum Chordata; order Testudines; family Trionychidae; genus Pelochelys; species Pelochelys cantorii. Next base: position 68,907,651 of record CM064328.1, read on the forward strand.
GCTGATAGTCGGGACTCTAGGTGCTGACAGTGGAGCCCGCAGGGATGGTGATCAGGACCCCCAGAGACAGTGTGGCTGGTAGTTGGGACCCTCTGGAGCTGATGTCTGGGACCCTGGGTGCGGGTTGGTGGTTGGGAACCTAGTGCAGGATGCAAAATTGGGGAGGGGGATACTGCAGCACTGCTACTGTCCATGTCTAATGGAAAGGTTTAAGATTGTAGGATTATTAATGTGTAGCTTTAGGTTTCAAATACCTTCTCTTTATTCTACTACCCTTCAATCCACTCAATTTCTATTGTCTTGCAAGAATGGCTTTTCTAAGAATTAAATTGTCTGAGCCCAAGATATCTAAAACGCTAGTTTGCTGGTGAAGACAACAATTGACCATGAGACCTCCACGTCTCAGGGACAATGGAATGTCTAACACAAGTGGGACACACACTTACGTAGGAAACAAGGCTCTTTAAGGGATAACCTCCCCCAAACAGTGAGGTCATAAACTAAATTTTCACAAAGGCAAGGGGCACTTAGCCGACTTTGCCTTATTAGAGAAAACCACATAGTATGTGGATTGACTTAAACAAAATGCAAAAACTTCCCATGTTTCTCTTTGCATCACACCCTCACCCAGCTACCTATACACTTCCTCCCCTCCTGTCCTACAGGGTGGTAGAAATCATTGTGAAGGGACTGATTAACTTTTTAATTCTGGCAGGTGCTTAGATAGAGATGTATGTTGCATAAGAACCTGAATAGAATAGAATAAAATCCGTTAAAATGACAGCCGCATCACAATCATGTAAATCCTATAAAGAAAGAAGTGAGAAATTACTGTTTCATATTAAAATTGTTTAGGTAATTTAGACAGGTAGAATGTAATTTTCCTGCTTGGAATTGGCAGAACTACAGGGTTTATACCAGATCTCTTGAGAAAAATTCCATAGGATATTTCATACCCATGAGTGGTCAGTTTCTCATATTTAAATCTCATCCAAAGTATTGTTTCTCTAGAATCAGAGAGTCTCCTAACGTGACATTTGTTCTAATTTAGAATGAAGAGCATCTCATACTGCATCAACAGTCTCTTCTTCATTGCCTGGAGTGAAATCTTGTGCCCACTGAAGTAAATTGAAATCAATAACAAGTCTCCTATTACGTTTCATCCCATGTTTTCCTTGGAGGACTCCAATTCAAGTACATACCATGGTTGACACCATTTTGCACATTAGATTTGGTGACAGTTCATCCCACAGTGTTATGGCTGTAGATTTAAATCAGTTTTAGCAAGAAAATCTGTGTGCCACATTTTCAACATATATTATGGAGAGGTGTAAAATAGTAGTATATGATACAGTTATGCAAAATAACAGTTTTCTCACTAATAGATTTAATCTGCCATCTTTAAGTTGGAAATTAATTATTTTTATTGTTAATAAGTCCTACAAAATGAGTCCATAATGAAATTCTGACAGACTCTTCAACTACTATGTCATGACTGGTCACTGCTGAAAGTTCTTATTGAGAACTTTGAGCTTTTAGTGAGAAAATCCACATTCAGACTCATATATGTCTAGACTGCATCCCTCTGTCGGCAGAGGGATGCAGATTAGGCAGGTCGACATTGCAAATGAAGCAAGGATTTAAATAACCTGTGCTTAATTTGCATAAAATGGCTGCCGTTTTTGCCGACTCAGCACTTTGTCGGCAAAAAGAGGCAGTCTAGAGGGGGATCTGTCGAGAAAGAAAGCCTTTTTTGACAGATCCCTTATGCCTCCTACAAGGAGGTTTACAGGATCTGTCGAAAAAGGCTTTCTTTCTCGACAGATCTCCCTCTAGACTGCCTCTTTTTGCCGACAAAGTGCTGAGTCGGCAAAAACGGCAGCCATTTTTATGCAAATTAAGCACAGGTTATTTAAATCCCTGCTTCATTTGCAATGTCGACCTGCCTAATCTGCATCCCTCTGCCGACAGAGGGATGCAGTCTAGACATACCCCTAGACAAGAGTAAACACTGACTCATTCAGTCAAGGATTTGGAATCCATGAAGAGATGGATCTCTTGAAAATGATTGTAGTTCATTTGCCATCAATTGGAATCACTCACACAACAAAGAATCACAGTTGATGCCAGTCATTTTTGGGCTGATGCCTTTTTGAAACCTTGAGGTTGTTGGCAAAAATTACTGCTCAAAGCATAAAAACCCTTTCAATTAATTTTACATATTTAGCATTGCTGTACTAGATTAATTGCCATGGCCCCATAGAAATCTATTGTTAGACCATCTGGTCATGACGACTTCCTGCTTTTGAATTTTTTAAATTGCTGTCTGTCATTCTTCCATTTTATAAGTTCATTCATTTTTCTGTTATTTCCTCCAGAACCTTGGGTTCATTTCAGAAATCCTTTAAGATATATGTGACAGAAAATTCTCTTTTTTTCAGCAAGTATCTGGAGTGTTTTTAAATGTTGCATCATCTCTTCATTTCATTGTGCGTGTCTTTTTTGAAAAAAGGAACTCAATATATAAATGGTTAGATTACCACTGGTGACTCTTTGAGGGAACCTGTGCCTAACCTGTACTAGTTTTGCTAATGAACATGTATCTTTTTAAAAAAGTGATATTCGGAAGTACCTGAACCTATTGGATTTTATTCTGATACCTTTGTGCCAATATTATATTGGTGTAGTTTCATTTATTTCACTGGAGTCAAGAACTCGGAATCTGGCCAATCATAACTGAAGTAGAGTAGCATAATTTATTAATATTGTGTGCATGTCTGTACATTTGCCTTCTGACTGTCCTGACATTCTGACTACTTAAAAGATATATTTTTAGTCTAATGTAGTGACAATGGTTTTGGATATAGTTTCATTTTGGTTTTTTAGTATGTGGAATAAGAGTTAATAGTCCCCTGATAACAGATCTCATAGCCTCCTGAAGGAAGGAGAGTAACATTTTCTTTTGGTGCATAAAAAAAAAAAAAGTACCTAGAAGTTGTTTCTAATCTATTCTCTGAGTGATTAATTGGTTGCTCATTGATCTTACTGGTACATAATGTGAGATTAAAAGGTCACCTAATTTGTTTCTCTGTAAAAGCCCTCTCACAATAAAAATATAGAATATGTTCTTGATCCTTTTCTGTTACTTTCTGAATGAAATGCAGAGTTCCAGCTTTGGAAGTGCACATGTTCTGAAACCGTATAATACAAACCAACGTCTTTAAAAAACTTCTCTCTAGTGGGTCCTTTTGAGAAAATTATTCACTCTTTTACACCGTGCAGATTTGTGGCATTCTCCTGTGTCTATGACTTCCACTTTATTTTGTATTAGTCACTGCTGTAATATAATACAGATTACATAACAGATTATCTTCTAAATTGCTGAATATATGAAGTTTGTTTTATGGACACTGATTGTTTGACAGCTCTAAATTCTGATAACATTAGGGTTTTTTAAGATGTCTGTTACCACACTCCAGTGTAACTCAGTGGTGTACTAGTACTTTTGTCCATTATAGCACTTTCTAGAGCAGGAAATGTATTCACCTTTGAAAATAAGCGAGCATGATTTTGCATCTAATGCAGAGCCATGGTTTAAAAAAAAAAAAAAAAAAGATTAGCTGATCCTGTCAAACTTAGACTCCGGTCATAATTCACAGGTGATTTCAAAGGTGTTAAAATATTTCCTTGTGAGGTACAAAATTCATATTTAAAAACACATTCATTAACAAATTTTCAAGGCTAGTAGAATGACTCTGAGACAGCAAATGCATAATACTTCTGCTTCCTCAGCCTTCAGACTAATGTTTAACTATTGTGCCTAAGGTATGACACAAGCTCACCTGAAAGGTTTTCATAGTGGACGATGCTTACATTATCACCCTTTACCCACTCTGTTGCTGGTACCTTAGGGTAATACCTGATTTAAAGGAATACCTGATTTAAATAAGTGAACCAGGGTATGTCTACACTACAAAGTTAATTCGAACTAACAGCTGTTGGTTCGAATTAACTTTCATAGGCGCTACACACGCAAACCGCTAGTTTGAACTTAATTCGAACTAGCGGAGCGCTTAATTTGAACTAGGTAAACCTCATTCTACGAGGACTAACGCCTAGTTTGAATTAAGTAGTTCGAATTAAGGGCTGTGTAGCCACTTAATTCGAACTAGTGGGAGGCTAGCCCTTCCCAGGTTGCCCTGGTGGCCACTCTGGGCCAAGCCAGGGAAACTCGTCTGCCCCCCTGCCGGCCCCAGAGCCCTTAAAGGGGCACGGTCTGGCAACGGTGCCCGTGCCAGGTGCAAGCCTGCCAGCACCCAGCCAGCAGACCCTGCACCTGGCACGGCACGAGCCAGCCACCCGCTGCCACCCAGCCCTCCCCCTCTTCCCAGGACCAGGCTGGCGGCTCCCAGGAGCCTGCCCAGGGCCGCAAGAGGTGGACGCCCGCCTGGTCTAGTGTGGAGATCGTGGACCTCATCGAGGTTTGGGGGGAGACCTCCAACGTCCACAATCTTCGCACTAAGCACAGGAAAGCGGCCGTCTAGGGCAGGATAGCTGCCAGCCTGGCCACCAAAGGCCATATGCGAACCCAGGAGCAGGTTTGCATGAAAATCAAGTTGGTCCAGTGAGACCCCCGACCCTGAGCTTAGAACATAAGAACATAAGAGTGGCCGTACTGGGTCAGACCAAAGGTCCATCTCGCCCAGTAGCCTGTCTGCCAACAGCGGCCAACACCAGGTACCCCAGAGGGGATGGACCGAAGACAATGGCCAAGCCATTTGTCTCATGCCATCCATCTCCAACCTTCCACAAACAGAGGCCAGGGACACCATTCCTACCCCCTGGCTAATAGCACTCCATGGACCCAACCTCCATGACTTTATCTAACTTCTCTTTAAACTCTGTTCTAGTTCTCACCTTCAGAGCCTCCTGTGTCAAGGAGTTCCACAGGTTGACTATTTGCTTTGTGAAGAAGAACTTTCTTTTATTAGTTTGAAGCCTGCTACCCATTCATTTCATTTGGTGTCCTCTAGTCCTTCTATTATGGGAACTAATGAAGAACTTTTCTTTATGCACCCTCTCCACACCACTCATGATTTTATAGACCTCTATCATATCCCCCCTCAATCTCCTTTTTTCTAAGCTGAAAAGTCCCAGTCTCTTTAGCCTCTCTTCATATGGGACCAGTTCCAAACCCCTAATCATTTTAGTTGCCCTTTTCTGAACCCTTTCCAAGGCCAAAATATCTTTTTTGAGGTGAGGAGACCCCATCTCTACACAATACTGAAGATATGGCGTACCATAGTTTTATACTTCCCCTCCTCCTTCTTCCCCTGGCTCCCCCTTCCAGCTCCCTCCTCCCAGGTTTCCACCTCCCCTCTCCCACCTCCTTTTCCCAGTCTCCCAGAGGTTAATCCCCCCCCCACCCTCAGTTTTGTTAAATAAAGAGAGTTTCTATTTTTGAACATACGTGTCCTTTATTTTTTACATCAGGAAGGGGGGCTAGGGAAGGGTAAGTGGAAGGAGGTGAGGGAGGAATGGGGCACAAGCCCCCCGATGGGGAGGACTGGGGTGGCTCTGCGGGCTCCTCGGGGTGGAAGCTCTCCTGCAGGGCCTCCTGGATCCTGACAGCCCCCCGAATGACCCCGCCGGATGGCAGCCTGTGGCAAGTGCAGCCAGGCTGATGGCCGAGTGCTGTGATGTGCCGAGTGTGGGCACTCAGGGAACTCCAAGACAGGACTGCTTTGCTGTCCCTCATCAAGGTAGACAAGCAAGCGGGGAACCCTGAGAACTGTCTGTCTGGGGTGGGGGTAGGGTCCCTTTAAGCACAGCCCTCAGCTAGCCTGAGGCAGCAGCTCCACGCTCTAAATCCTAAGCTGATGCCCTGCCGGCACTGGTTCCGGCCAGCCTTAACTTCGGTTCAGGGTCCACTCAATGTGGACATGCTAGTTCGAATTAGCGAAACGCTAATTCAAACTAGTTTTTAGGTCTAGATGCGCTAATTCAAATTAGCTTAGTTCAAATTAACTAATTCGAACTAAGTTAGTTCGAATTAGTGCTGTAGTGTAGACATACCCCTAGTGATCAGTCAAACCAAGGTTATTAAAATGAAATTCTGCTGTACTAACCCTTGACTTGTCCTTATTTGTAGGTTGAACAGCTCATTGAAAAATGCTACAAAATCTGAATTGCTACTTATGCTAACAACAAAACAGAAACTTATTTTTAACATCAGTAACTTGAAGGAAATATATCAAAAGTTTTAATAACACTAACAGCATTCACATACTGCTGGGGGGTGGGGGGGGGGAAGGGAGGAGAGAGGGCTTGTGACCAGAATGGGGTAGCAGTTACCTCAGTGAGCTAGCAGCCCCTGTTGATAATCATGCAGCTTTCTCTCAGTCAGGGAACTCAGCCCTCTAACCTAATCACAGCCTTTAGTCTACCCCTTCCAGCATCTCAAATGACAAAACCAACCTCCTAAACTGCCCTTAACAGAAACAAAAACACTTCCACACTCTCCAGGCTGGTCTTCAGCTAGTCCTCACTTCTGTCTACAGTCCTGCTGGGCTCATGTACCTTTGTGAAGAGCTTATATATGTCCTCTCCTTGGGATGTGTAAGGGAACCCCAATCCCAACCTCAACTCCAGCTACCAGCCCAGGGCCCTTTACTGCTCAGCTAGGCTGGAGCTTCTCTTCATATTCTCTCCTGGGCCACCTCCTACCTTACTTATTTATTCCCCCTTCAAGTCTCTTCATTAGTAAGCCACAGTCTCTCTCAAGGCTCCCTGCTCTTAACTCCCTTTCCTGCTCTAGTTTCCCCCCTGCCTTCAACCTCCTACTGAGTCAGGGAATAGCAAGAGCCTTTTTAATACCTGCCCTCTTCCCAGATCCACCCCACCAACTGTTCCCTTTTTACATATGAATCACCTGATTCCTCTTAGGTGGGGCCTATTTTGTATTCAGGTTGGCTTATCCCCAAGCTGTCCAGCCCATTGCAAATACTATCAGTAAAGGGCTAAGATCTGAACAGTGACTTGGGCTACATGTATGGTTGCCAGATGGTTTCAACAAAAATACCGGACACACCTGACATTACATCACAATCGACATTACATCTTATTTAGAAAATACCAGACATTTATATTTTCTCATTTATATTTTCTCAATTTGTTTCCCAAACAGAAAGCTAAAATACTGGACTGTCCAGTTCAAAACCAGTCACCTTGTAACCCTAGCTATATGTCCAAGCAAGGAAGCTGTAATGCCCCAGGCAGCCCTTAATTCCTCTGAGAGCAACTTTGATCTTAGATCCAGATAAGCAGAGCTACTTCCTGCCTCCTCGGAAAGGAGGTGATTCAGAATGGCAGGTGGCTCTACTCTACATCTACCTCTGTCTTATTTGCTGTTCAGTTCAGCTGAGCATATGCAGGGATGGGGATTACTGAATTACTTCTGGTATAGGCTGTCAGGGTTTGTTTACACTTCTAGGTTTAAAGCACAGCCATAGCCATGCTTTAACATGGCAGTGTGGACATGGCACCAGCAGTGGGAGGTAGATAAACCACCTCTATGAGGGAAGTAGCTAACAGTGCTGGAAGAGCATTTACGCTGGTCCTATGCAGTGTTGTAACTTGAGGTGCTCAGAGGGTGGGTTTTTTTCAAGTTACAACACTGTAACTTGTTATAATGCAGTAAAGTGGCAGTGTAGACAAGCCCTTAATTACTGTCCTCTGCAGCAAATAAGAAATAGAAGAAGTGTGACTCAAATGTCTCAGTGTTACTATGCCCACAAAGATACCCCAAGGATGGTGCATCTTGTGTACCTGCCCTTGTTCAGGGCTATGCTTAAAAACACAATCTAACCTTGAATCTTACTAAATGAATTACACTGTATATCTTGTGCATTTTAAACTAGCCTAAATAACATAAGCATCTATGTTTAAAAAAAAAAAAGAGAGAGCAAGAAAGAAAAGCTCCCCCACTGTGAAATCTCTTTAAAACTTCCTCACAGCTGTTAAATTGCTTTTGCTACATTTCAGCACTGTTAAAGCAAATTCCTGAAGAGGCACCTGAGTTCTCCTAACTCACTTTAGCATCCACTTGTAACTGGCACTTCTGAGAGAGAAGCAGGCTTAACTGAGACACTGTTAACTGAGGATTCCTAACCTCAGGGGGTCTGTTACTCCCTGCAGGATATCAGTGTCTTCCGTTGGCTTTAACAGAGATTGTGTTGTCTGAGGAAGTATAACAACCTTGGTTCTCTAATAGAACCATCGTTAGCTTGGGAGCTGGGGTAGCTATAACAGGTCATCCTAACTCAACTGTTTTGAACTCTAGAGATCTTAACTGAAGACATCTGCCCTTAATTAAAATTAAGGATTTCTTTGTTAACAAACAGGGGACTCCCATTGACTTTGATAGATATGGAGGAATTTGCTCTCTGTCTTTAACTGAGACACACTTATATGAGAAAACTCTTAAGAAATGTGGTTTTAACTGAAACATCATTAGGAATAGGAGGGGCTAATACTACTTTCTGATGTACCTGTATGAAAATGCCACATCACTAGTTTTTTTCCTCTAAGGGGTAAGTTAAGCTACAGTTAGTGAAATCAGCATGTGAAATCAATGAGAGCTTTACCTGAGTAAGGACTGGTGTTTGCCTTGGTCTAGGGCTGGTATGGAGTAAAACTGTTGATCTCTAGATTATGGAGAGTAGACAGAACCTTGACTCAGCTTCTCAGCTGCCCCTTCCTTACTAGTCATACTACCTGTCCCAGTATATGGTGAACCTCTTCAATAGCTGTTTTCCCCTCAAATAGTTTTGGTTCCCTTCAAAACAAGAAAGGAGCAAGGGAAGAACAGTGATTATCATTCATGAGGCTCTTTTTGTGGCAGGGCATTTAAACTCCATCCCCTTTTGAGAAGTGAGTTCTGTTAACTAATGGATTTTTTAAAAGAGAAGGTTAGAAGACAGGCAAACACAGGGCCGGATTAAGACCTTTAGAGGCCCTAAGCACTGAAAAGATTATGGTGCCCCCCATATGTAATCCAAAATAAAAACAATACTATACTGTAAAATCTCTCTTTTTTTTTTTTTTTTTTTTTTGTGCCCCTGCTTTGCTGGTGTCCTAAGCACATGCTTAGTCTGCCTATCGGGTAATCCAGCCCTGGGCAAACACAAATGGTGAAATACAAAGAAAGTTAAGCAAATAAACATTTTGAAGTGTTCACTCAAAATGTGTACACCTAATTTGTATATATGAAATGACAAATGAGTGAACAGAGATCAGGGATCTGTATATACGCCTACAAATTTGATTTTCATGTGCACACCAAGCATTGTGCATTTATATCACACGTATGAACAGTTAAAACATTTGCAGCATATGCACTGTTAGAGATGCTAAGCAACTCAATAGTTGGCAACATCTACTCAGACCTTCAGTCCACATGACTACTGCATCAAGAGCCATGTAATGTAAAATTACATAGCTTTCATGCAGAAACAATAAGTAGTAGATAAGATACCAAAAATCCACCCTAAAAACCCCATTACTTTGTATCAACATTGTTCTTTCCAGTAACAGTGCATTAGCTTCTGCATCAGTTTATCTTTTCATATCCATGACCATGATTTGTGGTGCAGATCATTGATTCTGGAGTGCTAAATGTTACTGTTATAACAGACAAGGGGGCTGAATATATGACTTTAAAGTGCCCTTCATCTAGAAAACTCACTGTGTAGAAATGACACTTCTGGTATTATACAGACAAAGCCTTCACTATAAGTTCTATATTATTTTTTCTCAAGTGAACAAGTTTTTTTTTCTTTTCCTGAGTAATTTTCTTCCTTGTGTTGCTGCAGTAGTCCATCTATGAGTATTTCTTCTTATAATTAAAAATAGTTCTCTTCTTATGGAGATTTTTCCTCATAAGTATACTTTACCTCCACTGCACAGTAAAACTGATACTGTACTATTATTAATATGAAAAGTGCGGATGTGAACTGCTGAACAGGTAAGTGGTATAGGTTAGATGTCATCCTGAAAGATAATGAAGGACTGGTCATAGAACTACAAAATAATGATAACTTATGTACGTGGAATCATGATCTGATTACATTTATAATGTGCAAACAGAATAATCTCCAGACCCATTATAAGATATGGTGCTTTAGATGAGACAGTTTTGCAAACCTGGAGACTACTAGGAGCAAAACCAGCTGGGAAGAAGAATTTAATCAAAAAAAAAAAAAAAAAAGGAGGTACCCAAAAAAGAAACAATACAACAAAGGTTAAAAATTAACAACCTGGTTTAGAGGGAAAGTGATTGCAACTATAAAATAATTATGCATGCAACACATGGGAAAAAAGGAAAGTTGATAGTAATTAATATAAATCAAGCTAGGAATTGTAAAAAAAATTATAAGGAAACAAAGGGACAAAAGAAGACAGCTATGGCCTTCAGAGAGAAGGGTTTTTTAAAGGAACAAGGAAAATCCTAACTGTAGAATTGGCTCATTATAAGATTACCAGTATTAATGAAGAAAAGACAGATGTGTTCAAAAACATTTCTAGTCTGTATCTGGGGGGAAAAACAGATGATGTAGTCATATCATACGATAATATTCTTTCCATTCCACTAGTATCTCTGGAAGATGTTCAACAACGGTTACTAGAGTTAGACATTTTTAAGTCAGCAGATCCAGATAACTTGCAGCCAAGAATTTTAAAAGAGCTAGCTGAAGGACTGGCTGGATTGTTAATGCTGATTTTCAATAAGTCTTGGAACACTGGAGAAGTTCCAGAAGACTGGGGAAAAGCTAGTGTTGTGCCAATATTTTAAAAGGGTAAATGGGATGACCTGTATAATGGTAGATCTATTTCTATGACCTCAATCCCAGGCAAGATAATGGAGTAGCTGATATGAGACTTGGTTATTAAAGAACTAGAAGAATTATCTGGCATTGCCCAGGTCCTTCAGGACAGGGAATTGTCAGGGTGTGTGTATGTGGGGGGGGGGGGATGGGTGTAGGAGTCAGGGCAGGGCCTTGAGGATGTGTGGGGGAGTAGGAGACTGGGGGAATAGGTGGTACAGTAGTCAGGATGATTGAGGAAGGTCTCAGGGGAGGGGCCTGGGAATGTGGACGGTGCGAGAATGAGGGCTGGGGTGAGGAGGAGACCCAATGACACTGTGGAGATAAAGTAGGGAGCTACAGGTTTGCATCTAGCTATGGGCTGAAGCCCAGAGTGCTGTGCCCTGTGGGCTGAAGCTCCACCCTACATTGGGTCTGAAGCTCAAGTCCCAGCTTCATGCCTAGAAGGTCAGACTCAGACTGGGTCACCCAACTTGTATATCAGTCTCAATGCTTTCTGGCCCTGTCTGGCTGTGCCCCCAGAGACTTTCCACTTCTTGGTTTCTGCACTCAGCCCTGAGTCTGGCACCATAATCAGGACAAGTTACACAGCACATTTTTGGGGAAAAAATGTAAATGTAAACTATATATATATATATATATATATATATTTTTTTTTAATTTGAACATCACTTCAAAATAACAAAAACTACAGAGTGAGCATACTGAATCCTTCAACAAGTTCAAATGCCATAATGGCTAAAGAACATCGAGGTGATATGAGTAAGAAAGCTGCTATTAACCTCACAAAACATAGACAATATGAAGAAAGTTATTTGAATTTTGGTTTTATGTGTTCCAGAAGTAGAGATATACACCTCAGCCTCGGTGTGTATTTTGTGCACAAGTACTGTCCAATAAATGTTGGAAAAACTCCAAATTACAAAGGCGTTTAATTACAAAACATGACAACTGCAAGGATAAGCACCATTTTTTGAGCAAAAGGCCAAGGAACTGCTTGGTGCTAAAGAAGTACTGAAATTCACAACTACTACAAATAAATAGCTTTTAAGGTCATCCTACAAAGTGGCACAGAAAATTGCTAAAACAAAAAAAATCACATATGATTGCTGAGATTTCGATAATGCCATGTTATTGAAATGACAAAGGAAATGTTTGGAGAGGAAAAGGCCAAGCTACTGACAAAAACACTGATGTCAAATGACATTGTCAAACGGTGGATCATTTCTATGTTAGAAAACATAGTTTCTCAGTGTATCGATCAGCTGCATGACAATGCTTTTGCTATACAATTAGATGAATCCACAAACATTTCAAAAAAGCACTTGTCTTTTTTCAGTATGTGTAGAATAAGAAAATAAAGGAAGACTTTGTGATTTAAGAGCTCAAGACAATAACAAAGTCAGACAACATTTTCAAACTGTTAGATTTTTGTATGATTTGAGCAGATATCAGCTGTACTATTTTCCCTGGGGTCTGGTCTGATGGAACTGCTGCAATGACCAGAAACCATTCTAAAAAGCCAAAAGCAGTTGCACCTCACACTATCTGGACATACCACTTTTTACACTGAGAAATGCTTGCTGCAAAAGATATTGAACTAGGTCTTCACAGGTTTCTGAATACAGTAGTAACACTTGTTCATTTTGTTAAATTCATGGCAATTAAGTCCAGGTGTCAAGTATCAGAGGGGTAGCCGTGTTAGTCTGAATCTGCAAAAGCAGCAAGGAGTCCTGTGGTACCTTATAGACTAACCGAAGTGTTGGAGCATGAGCTTTCGTGGGCAAAGACCCACTTCGTCAGATGCATGTCGTGGAAATTTCCAGAGGCAGGTATAACTATGCAGGCCAGAATCAGGCTAGAGATGACGAGGTGGATCCAATCAGGGAGGATGAGGCCCACTTCTAGTAGCTGATCTGGAGGTGTGAATACCAAGAGAGGAGAAGCTGCTTTTGTAGTTAGCTAGCCATTCACAGTCTTTGTTTAATCCTGAGCTGATTGAGTCAAACTACATAAAAGAATAAGCGGACACAAATCAGATATTAGGAATGGCAATATACAAAAACCTGTAGGGGAACACTTCAATCTCCCTGGACACACTATTGAAGATCTAAAGGTAGCCATCCTGCAGCAAAAAAACTTCAGGACCAGACTTCAAAGAGAAACTGCTGAGCTACAGTTCATCTTCAAGTTTGACTCAATCAACTCAGGATTAAACAAAGACTGTGAATGGCTAGCTAACTACAAAAGCAGCTTTTCCTCTCTTGGTATTCACACCTCCAGATCAGCTACTAGAAGTGGGCCTCATCCTCCCTGATTGGATCCACCTCGTCATCTCTAGCCTGATTCTGGCCTGCATAGTTATATCTGCCTCTGGAAATTTCCACTACATGCATCTGACGAAGTGGGTCTTTGCCCACGAAAGCTTATGCTCCAACACTTTGGTTAGTCTATAAGGTGCCACAGGACTCCTCACCGCTAAGTCCAGGTGTTTTGTTGCACTTTGTGAGGAGTTGAGTTCAGAACACTTGTATTTTCCTGCATACAAAGGTGGGAGGGTGAATGCTTGCCTGTATATTTAATCTCTAGAAAGAATTATGTACTTTTCTTAATTGATAAGAATACTGAATTTGCCAAAGTGCTGAAAGATGGCATGTGGCTGGCAACCCTGGGCTACCTCACAGATATATTCAGTGAAATGAATAAGCTAAATAAAACTATGCAAGGTAGGAACACTAATTTTATTGCCCATTGTGAAAGAAGTAAAGCATTTAAAAGAAAACTACAATTTTGAAGTTTTATCTGTGGGGGCACTACTGATATGTTTGAACTCTTACATTCTTTCAATCAGGAACAAAACATTGACTTTGACATAAGAAAGCCTCGGGTAGCACTGAATCCTTTTGGTCTTCTTAAAAAAATGTGATGCTTATTTTTCTGAAATTACAACAGAGTAAGCTGCTACACAACAGTACAACAAGCCCCTTTATTGAGAACATTGAAGCTAAACTTCCATCTGATGCTTCTTCAAACTTGTTAAAAGAGCTCACTGACATTTTGTCAGACAGCTCCCACAGAATCAGGTTAAATAAACGCTGGCTGAGACATTTTGGTGTGAGCATTCTGATATACACATTACTCCTGCTTCTGCAGAGTTGACTCCCTTTAGTGCCACCTACTTATGTGAAGCTGGATCAGCCAGGGCATCAATGAAAATAAAGTTCCAAACCAGGAGGAACAATGAATTTGTCACAGGTGTATGCTTGTCAAACATACCCCCACATCTTGACAGAATAGTTGATCAGCACCACCAAAATTTCACACTGAGTAAATAAAAAAATTAAGTTTATTTTGTGCCTCTCTCTCTCTCTCTCTATACTCTCTCTCTCTTTCTCTCTCTCTATATATATACAGAGAGAGAGAGATTTAACTGTATAACAATCAATTTAATACAGCTTTTAATATGGATATGCAGAAAAACCATTGTTATGGCCCAGGTGGGTCTTAAAGATTTTGTAACTTTTTCGGGGAAACCTGAGAGAGAAAAAGATTGAAAACCCCTATACTAGATAATCACAATGGTCCCCTCTGGCCTTGGAAAAGTGTATATTTATAAATGTAATTATTCAGGGAACTTTATTATTGTCAAGGAAATAAGTGGCTATTTTGCATTTTTCATTTTATATCTTGGTTCAGATTATCTTATACCTTTTGGCTTTTAGAGCTTGAAAGCCGTAATCAGATGGACCCAAATTTTGAGGCCTGTAATATTGTTCAAGGACCAGTTTCATTTATATTGTAAAATAATAGCCCATTGCTTTAGGTCATATTTACACTGTAGATTATTAGAGGACTTTCTTTTTGCCCTCTTCCCTGGTTCTTTTCATGCTGACAGAGAACAAAAAGACCAGAAGTCTGATTGCAGACAAAAGAATGTTTCTTTGCTTCCAATAAACATGATTCCATTTTCTTTTGTCCTTTACTTCCTGTTTAATCTCAGTTTATACAGTTAAATTTGAGTTCTGCTCAGGTATACCCTGTTTTACTGAAATTGTACTAAGCAAGCCTAACATATAATATAATTCTCTGAACAATTAAATCCCATCACGTTATTATACAGCAGATGGAAATAATTAAGGCAAGACAGAAGCCATACAGATTAACAGTAGAAAAATGGAGACCATAAAGACAAAACAATAAAGAAATGAGGGTTTCATAACCACAACTATTAATGAGAGTTTTTGCCAGATAGAAACTATCAAACTAAGTTTCTTTAAACATTCTGGGATCTCTCCTTTATCTGGTGCTGTTAGATTGGATCACCTTCTTAGCAATCTAATATTACTTATCTCAATGTGACTGGTTTGGAATGTGAGGATGTGACCCTACTCTTTCCAGCTTATGACTGCTCCTGCTGTTTACCCAAAGAATAAGGCCTTAGCCAAAGAATACTGCCTCAAACTGTCGTGGTGAGAGAAGGCCCATACACAAGCAGACTTATGATTTTGATTCTTTGTTTTAGACTTCCATAACCAGCTGAGTGATAAGAATTCCCCTAAATTCTTAAAGTTATAGACCTTTACAGGCAGACCCAAATATCCATATTCTAACAGAGACTTCTATTGGAGCGTGACAGGTAGTGATCCCTGATCAACATAGCTGTGCCAGCAGAAACCTCCAGTAGAATCTAATTATAGAAGCAAAATTGAATGTTATTAGCTTCTTTGGGAGGGGGCTAGGAGAGGTGCTTGTGAGGAATAAGATACACAGGTAAAAGTTAATTTTTGCTAGTGTAAGCTGCATCATGAACTCTTTGCTTGTATAGCATGCTGGTATAGCACTCCTACTGCACACACTAGCATAGTAATAACAGAATACAACATGAAACACTGTGCTGTGAAATCTGGACTAAGGTCCATGTCCAATTCAGCCGTTTTGTTCAGCAATTAATTAGAGACCTCTTCTTTTAAATAACTGATTTTCTGATCCTATGGGTGCTCACTTTAAGACACTTTAATGTTTCTCCAAATGGGTGACAGACAACACTATGTCTGTGGTATCAAGTCAACAGACTGTCTTACCAGATTACTTGTCAAGGCTTGATTACTTCTGGAGGAAGAAAGACCCAAATAAAAACCTTTTTTAAAAAAAGATCTTTCCTGGGAATCTGGAAGTAAGTGCTTTAGTATGGGACTACTATGAATACAAATCAATTGCTTGATTCAACAACACTGAATAGCTTCCTTTCAAAATTTACTCTGAACAATGCCACATAGTCTTACAATTTTTTTCTATAATAATTGGAAGTGCCATTTAGGGCTAGGTATTGATTTCAGTGGAAACGAGTCTTCCTAAATTTGTTTCTGAATCTAAGAAGCACATCATGATCAGTCAAGTCACCTCAAAAACCTGTACTTTACATCTCAGATAGAGATAATATGACTTTGATGTTCTGATGGAAAGCTCTTTATTGAATTTTTAATCAACCAGTATACTGGCTTCTTAAAGGACTTGTCCATCCTTAATCTAGATCTGCAACCCCTATGGAGCCAGATCAGAAAAAAAAGGAATGATTTGGGCCAAATTGGGAATTTTTGTCTAAAAGAAAGAATGCTTTGGAGCCTATTATCTGCAAGAAGTGTGTGTCTGGAGGCAAGTTAATGAGAATAAATTATATTTGACATCAGTACCATTAACTTGTGCTTTTTAGATATGTTGCCAAGGGGAAGCTGCCAGCTTATATGAGTTTTTACACATCTTTCAGGTAAACCAGAAATTTGAATTGAAATCTTTATCCTCAGGAATTTTATAAAGGTTTGTGATATTCTCTGAAGGGAATAAACCAATTACTAGTCTACATTGTTCCGTAAAGATTGCCTTAAAAAGCGGTGGGATATAGAGCTCATTTCTCCTCTCTTTTACACTGGTATAATAAGTAGTGAGTCAATTGAATTACATTACGCAGATTTGGTGCATGGTTGAAAGACCATACTCACAGTGGTTTGTCAGACTGGAAAGTCACATGAAGTGGAGTTCCAAAGCAGTCCATGAGATGATGGAGAAACCTAGATATAGCTTTTGCCACCCCTTCATTGCAATCAGGTTGGGATGCCTTTATAGACATCCTATTTTGTTTTTTTTAAGTTGTGACAATTGGCCAAATCTGTTTGTATCTTTCCTCATGGGTCTCTGCCATTTGCTGTGGGGTTCTGTGCAGTGAGAGCATGCCAGTTCAGCCCTCGAATGGCTCCAGATCTTCTGAACTGAGTCAGATGAAGCAGTGGGCCACAGAACAATTTTCATTGTATATTTGCTTAGTATAAACGGTTTTTTCCTCATCAAAATCAATCTGAGAAAAAAACCCTTTAAAAACAACCATTAACTTTCATTTCCATTAAGGTCATGCATGAGTTAACTTGGGCTATGTCTAAACTGCACACTTATTTCAAAATAAGCTATTTTGGAATAAAAACTCTGAAATAGCTTATTTAGAAATAGCTCGTCCACACTAGAAATGCCAAATTGAAATAGCATAGAGCTATTTCAAAATAGAGCGTCCACACTGATTGGAGCATGAAATGCATTTAAAGCCCCCTGGAAGCGCTTCAGCCAGGGCATCCAGCACAGCAGTCACTTCCTGGAGCTGCTGCTTGAGGCTATCTGACACTCGTGCTTAAAGGGACCTCCCTCTACGGCCGTGTCTCAGGCTCTTCACCTTTGCCTACCTCCTCAAGGGACAGCAAAGCCTTCTCATTGCCTGCTCTAGTTGCCCTTGCAGACACCACAATACTTTGGCCATGCAACCAGGTCTGCCTCCAGGCAGTCGATGGCTCTTAGACCTCATGCTGCACTTTCTGGTACAGTTACTGCAGGCTGCCCTCATGGCCCCACAGGAACAGGCCCCCTTGATCCTGGGCACCTCCTCTCCTCACCTCTCCTCTCTCCAGGTGCTGCTCATGCATCATGACCCCACCCACTTTCCCATGCACACAATGCACTAATGCTTCTGGCAATGGGACACCAATTTCGACTGATGGGATCGGATTATATGGAGTGGTGGGATGATCAGCAGTGGCTCCAGAACTTCCACATGTGGAAGGACACCTTCCTGGAGCTGTGTGCATGGCTCACCTCTGCCCTTCTGCTACGGGACACTGACATGCGACCTGCCATCCCTTTCCAGAAGTTGGTCGCCATCACACTGTGGAAGATCATCACACCAGCCAGCTACCATTCTGTGCGGAACCAGTTTGGCATGGGGAGATTGACCGTCAGGGCTGCGGCTGTGCAGGTACGGTTCTCTCTTGCTGTTTTCCCAGAAGGTTGGTGAACTGCTGGAATGGGGTTCCCTAGGGAAGGGTGGGGGAGTGGTTGAAGCTCCCTCCCTGGAAGGTATTTCAGTCCCACCTTCACAAGGCCCTGATGGAGCAAGTTGAGGGTTGCTCCTGGTGAGTGTGGGGAGGGCAGGCTGGGCTCAGGGAACTCCCAAGAGCCCTGGCAAACCTGTGATTATCTCCTTTTACAGGTGGTGAGGGCCGTCAACACCATCCTGCTGTGCAGAGTCATTCTCCTGGGTAACATGGACCCCATCATCACTGGCTTTGCTGCCATGGTCTTCCCCAACTGCGGGGGGAAGGGGGAGGTAGGGAGGAAGAACACTGAAAGCATCCATATACCCATCTGGGCCCCTGACCACCAGGTATCAGATTATATGGGGAAGTCAGTGGATGTGATATACCTTGACTTTAGCAAAGCTTTTGATATGGTCTCCCACAATATTCTTGCCAGCAAGTTAAGGAAATATGGATTGGATAAATGGACTGTAAGGTGGATAGAAAGATGGCTAGATTGTCGGGCCCAACAGGTAGTGATTAATGGCTCAATGTAAGGTTGGTGGTTGGTTTCTAGTGGAGTGCCCCAAGGATCGGTTCTACGTCTGGTTTTGTTCAACATCTTTATTAATGACCTGGATGAGGGGATGGATTGCACCCTGAGCAAGTTTGCAGATGACACTAAGCTATGGGGAGAGGTAGATACGTTGGAGGGAAAGGATAGGGTCCAGAGTGACCTAGACAGATTAGAGGATTGGGACAAAAGAAATCTGATGAAGTTCAACCAGGACAAGTGTGCATTCCTGCACTTGGGACGGAAGAATCCCAAGCATTGTTACAGGCTGGGGTCTGAATGGCTAAGTAGCAGTTCTGCGGAAAAGGACCTGGGGATTACAGTGGATGAGAAGCTGGATATGAGTCAACAGTGTGTCCTTGTAGCCAAGAAAGCTAATGACATATCAGGGTGCATTAGGAGGAGCATTGCTAGCAGATCCAGAGAAGTGATTATTCCCCTTTATTCGGCTGTGGTGAGGCCACATCTAGAGTATTGCACCAAGTTTTGGGCCCCCCACTATAGAAAGGATGTGGATGCACTGGGGAGGGTCTAGCGAAGGGCAACCAAAATGATTAAGGGGCTGGAACACATGACCTATGAGGAGAGACTCAGGGATTTGGGCTTATTTAGTCTGCAGAAGAGAAGAGTAAGGGGGGATTTGATAGCAGTCTTCAACTTCCTGAAGGGAGGTTCCAAAGAGGATGGAGAGAGGCTGTTCTCAGTAGTGATGGATGGCAGAACAAGGAGCAATGGTCTCAAGTTACAGTGGGGGAGGTGTAGGTTGGATATTAGGAAAAACTATTTCACTAGGAGGGTGGTGAAGCACTGGAATGGGTTACCTATGGAGGTGGGGAATCTCCATCCCTAGAGGTTTTTAAGTCTTGGCTTGACAAAGCCCTGGCTGGGTTGATTTAGTTGAGATTGGTCCTGCTTTGGGCAGAGAGCTGGACTTGATGACCTCCTGAGGTCTCTTCCAACCCTATGATTCTATGATCCTGGATGTTGAAGTATTCCCCCCAGACCTCAATGAGATCCAGGATCTCTGTGTGAGTCCACGAAGGTGCCCTCCTTTTTTCCCCTGGGCAGGGGCTTCGGAAGCGGCTGCTGGCTCCCTTGCAGCCATGGGGGGCTTGGAGGGAACATGGGGATCTGCCATGGCAGCAGCAATAGCAGTCAGTTTGCACTGTGTGTGGCACTGTGCAAACTGGGCCTGCTTTGTGCCACAAGGCTTTTTCCCTATGGCTACCGTTTTAAGGGCTGCAGAGGAAGGGAAACTATAGATCTCTGATGGGTGTGGACAGAGTGGCTACCAGAGCACCTGTGGGAAGCCCTGGAGGCCATTTATTTCTAAATAATTTCAGCTGCGCTGTCTACACCCAACCTATTTCAAAATAACTATTTTGAAAAAGGTGTTATTCCTCCAAAAATGAGGGTTACAGAATGCGGAATAAGAAGCCTGTTACTTCAAAATTATTTTGAAATAATGGGCTTGCTGTGTAGATGCTCACTTTATTTCATATAATCATAAAATCATAGAACACTAGAACTGGAAGGGACCTGGAGAGGTCATCAAGTCCAGTCCCCTGCCTTCATGGCAGGACCAAGAACCGTCTAGACCAGCCCTGATAGATGTCTATCTGACCTGGTCTTAAATATCTCCAGAGATGGAGATTCCACAGCCTCCCAAGGCAATTGATTCCAGTGTTCAACCACCCTGACAGTTAGGAACTTTTTCCTAATGTCCAACCTAAACCTCCCTTGCTGCAATGTAAGCCCATTGCTTCTTTTCCTATCCTCAGAGGCCAAGGAGAACAATTTTCTCCCTCCTCCTTGTGACGCCTTTTTAGATACTTGAAAACCACTATCATGTCCCCACTCAGTCTTCCCTGGGTATGTCTAGACTGAAGGCTTCTTTTGAAAGAAGCTTTTTCGGAAGAGATCTTCTGAAAAAACTTCTTTCAAAAGAGAGCGTCCACACAGCAAAAGCACATTGAAAGAGTATCTGTTTTTTTGACAAAGAGTGTCCACACTGAATGGACGCTCTCTTGCATTTCAGTTGTGATTTACTGGGGTAACTGCTTGGGTGGGTAGAGAGGGGTGGGATTGAGCCCACCATCCTGTGCTCTAGATGCTGGTGCCCTATCCCTGAGATCACTGGAGATTCCACCACACCACCCTGCCTTCAGCAGGTTTCTTATACTGCTTTCCAAATGCTAGCTCCATTGCTGGAGCAGCCTGTGTTGGTGGTCTAGCCGCTCCCAGGGCAGGACTCAAGCCTCCAACCTAAGGCTGCATGTTCCTCCATAAAAGCAGAACAGCTTCTTCTTTGAATGGATTTAAAAGTTTCTGAAACAAGTTAGGGCAGCAATTGTGAGTTCACAAGCTTTCCTGAAAAATATTTTCATAGAATAAATAAGGATAAAGATAGGTGGGATCCAGACAGAAAATGTGATGTCATATCTATAAAGGCTCTGCGAAACCTACTTCACGTTGCTTTGCAAGATTTTCACCAGTCTATACTATCAGGTTCAAGTATGACTGGTTGAAAACTTTCCATAAAATGTTCTTCCCAATGGAAAATTGAGTTTTTGTTCAAACGTTTTCATGGGAAATGTGTCTCCTTTCTGCCAAAGAACCTTGAAAACTTTTCATATTCAGCTAATTACTTTCAATATTCATTTTTTATTAAAACTCACATTTTCATAGAAAACAGATACTTTCCTTGAAAAATTTGTTTTGCCAAACCCATTTTCTTGGTTCAGTCGTTTCAGCTTTATTCAAACCCTGTCCACAGCCATTCTGCTCCTTTCAACTACTCTTGGGGACTCCTTTTTACTGGAAAAAACCTTTCTGGGATGTCTGTGAAAACCATTCTTGTGGTGAAAGTAGGGCAGGTAGGTGTTAGAGTCTCCATTCCATGGATTTCCTCAGGAGGTACTAAGTAGAAAATTATTTTTAGGATTTTTCTCTCTTTTTTGAAAAAAAAAGTATTTAAACCAAACTGAAAAATGAAAATATGCAGTTTTAAACTGACATTTGATTTTTGTCAACCAAAACCCAAGAATGTTTTTGTTTTTTTCTTAAAAAAGTTAATATCAATGAAACTGCATTTTTTTCTGACAACTTTTGTGAAAAATATTCAACCTGCTATACAGATGATTGTTCCTCCCATCTTCAGCCTTTCCTGGGGAGTCAGGATGAGGGATCACAGTTAGGTAGAATCCAAAATCTGCTCCAAGTTCATAAATTTGAGCAGATTTTCAGATTGTTTCAAACTATGATAATTGGACCCTAGTAGGCTTATCTTGCTTGTGAGCCCCGCTGTGGAAAAGTGGATTAACACTTATAAAGTATTGCCATAATCTATAACAATGAAAGTTAATGGACAAAGATGCAAAAGGCAGAAACACTGAATTAGCTTACATTAAAAGGCCTATTGCTAACATTCAGCTCATTGGAGTTATGCATGAGTTCACTTGGTGTCCTCAGCTAGCTACTACTAAAGTAAAAAAAAGCTGGCAAAGTGCGGGACCAGAAATCCATGGACCGAAATGGGATGCATCAGAAACTAGGACTAATTGGTGAGCAAAATAATGAGGGGATGGGCTATTCCATCCATCACTCACCTTTGCGGTTCTTAAAAGAAAATACTTTTTTGTGGGGACTGACTGAAAGAAGGGGAAGGGAGGAAGGAATGAGCTTCACCATTATGCTATTACTATATTTGTTTCTTGGAATCTAGGATCCACTGTAGTGCCATTGAGCCTTTGTCACCCTGACCTTGAAAGACATTCTGATCAAATTGGGCCAGAGAGAAGGACTCCAATGACACTACCATCTGCACTGGCTTCAGAGGAATCTTGTATATGTTTGCCAGGTCTCAGAGTTGTGGATATGACTGTGTGATGTGCCTATGTTTCTCCAGCAGTAAGATGGCAAATTAGAATAAATAACAAAGAGAAAAGTTGCTTTGTCACCCTTTCCCATTCTTTTCTTTCCTGTTTTGCATGTTTTGCTTTGTCTTTTACAAAGTGGAATCAGACTTTAATAACAGGTGTTCCAACCCATCTCAGCTGATTTTAACTCTTTTCCCCCCATAAAAGAGTATTGTCTTCATTAATTTCAACTATACTACTATTAGACAGGGTTTTATTTTTAATTTCTAAAGACTCTCTTCAGATAAAAAATATATGGGAACAAGGACTGTTAAAATGAAAGCCTTTTTCTTAGGGTTTACATTTCAAATGGCTTAACTATTTTTTCTTCTTTTTCTGTATAATTATTTAAAGATGTAAAGGATTTTCAATGATTTTTGCCATAGTACTAAGTAGGCTATCCCAAACTTCAAACTTTGTTTAAAACTGTTTCATGTTGGACAGTGACAGCATAATATCAATATTTTTAACTCTTGGGGCCCATTATTCTATTGAAGTAAAAGCAGCAGCCATCCCAAATGTCCTAGGCAGTATACCCTGCAAGTTGAGTGCTTAGGTGGCCTATCGGGAGAGAATCAAATGCCACCCAGCTGATTAGAAAAGCACAACTTCTCACAGCCAGTAGTATGTGCTTATATTGGTAGTGCACATCTGCACATGCCTTGGTGCATATAACAAAATTTATTCTGCACATGGATAGAAAAATTGGAGCGAACATTGGTCACGGGTTTCCATATTTCATTTTTGCATAAATTTTGTATTTGTTTCATAGTCTTGCTGCTGTTCCTGAGACAAAATGCAAAGATCCACTTTTATAAGGAGGATTTCAGATGTATGAAGCATGGAGTTTTTGTTTTTCACGTAAATGGTGACTCCATAAACATGTCTATATTTAATATGCTAGTTTTCTTTCCTTTAGGTTATTGCAAAGAGCAGAGTAGCCATCTTTAGCCCACCCCCGCCTGTCAAGAACCCTCTTTTTCTTTCCATGTAGTTTGTAGGATTTCTTTCTCTGGATAACTCATTTTTTTCCTGAAAAAGTTAAAAATTATGATTGTATTACCTTTTGCGTTTTGGAAGTTCATACTTTCCTTTTCATGACAACAATGAATAAAGTGAGTGTAACATGATGTTCTAGTTCTTATTTCTGGGACTGCTGAAACGAGCAATTTTTGTAATCTTTTCTGAGACTGTACTATTGAGATTGCTTAAAGATGACTCATCTGAGCTACTATATACTTGACACATTGGTCAGTGTGGGATATTTTCTTCGTAAGAATTAAATGTTGTTTTTCCAGAGCAGCTGAAAGAAAGCTAAATTCTACTTTATTCTGCAATAATATTTTGTTAATGTACTGTGTGTGTGTATATATATATATATATATATATGGTCTGCATATTGGAAAGTAGTACAGTTCAGTGTGGTTGGTTAGAACATAGCCTAAGACTGTTTCATCATGCACCATATCATGATATTAGAGCTGGACCACTGGTAGCAATTATAAGTAAGGTTATATAAACAATTTTAAGTCCCTGTTTCAGGACCCTCATACCTTTCTTAAAAATTCACCTTTCAAGCTGATATTTAATCTTTGCCTTTGTCTGAGTCTGAAGCTGGGTTTCCTTTGATATATATCTTTTTTTTAATCTGAGGAAAACTGGTTCTTCCATTCTTGAATATGAAGGTTGCAGAGGGAGGGGAGCAGGGCTCCCCCTAAGGTGCGTGCCTGCACGGCTGCACACAAGAAATTCTAAGCCCACCCACCTTCTTCCCAGACCCGTGGAGTGGCACTCACCTTCTTGCTGGACCTGGAAGGTGAGTGGCATGGCTGCTTCAGAGGATGGGGCCATGGCTGGGAACCATGTGATGGCCAGTTGCTCCAGCAGTCATGGCTGTGGCCACATGGTAGGCAGCTGCTTGGCCTGCCTGGGGCCACATAGGGTGCGTCTACTCTGCTCCGGTGGGCCAGGGCCAGGGCTGGTGACGCGTGCGGAGTGGCTGCTCTTGTGGGCCAAGGCCAGGGCCGGAGCTGTGTGGGGAGTAGCTGCTCTGGTGGGCTGGGGCCAGGGCCAGGGCTGCATGTTTTAGGCAGCTGCACAATACTAACAAAGAATGAGTGCTTCCTATGAAAACATAGCTTTGGTACAAATGCCAAGTGCTTCTAGAAATCAGGCCATCAGGGTCTGATGCTAGCTCATAAGAACTTGAGTGAGACTTTTTGGTGACACGACTCCAAAAAATGTACAGCATAGATTGTACCTATCACGAGAAAAGAAATGTAAAGTGAATTCTGCCTTTTTTGGTTCTTTTTTCCAAACCTCACCTTGATTTTTTCTGAATTGAAAACTGGGGGAGGGTCTAGGAGATGGCTATAAACAGAGAAAGTTGACTACTTAAAATTTTTCAGTATTATTTTTCTTTTTATTTGACTTCATATTAAATAAACATTTAGTCATTGACTTGTTAATTTAGTATTCTTTTTCCATAACATTTTAAATGTGTGTGTGTGTGTGTGTGTGTGTGTGTGTGTGTGTTAATAATTTGGGTGCCATGGTGGCACACGCCCAAACAAGCACATATGGCCACAATATTGGTGCACAAGACAAAACTCACCCCGCTCATGAATGGAAAATCTTACAGGGAACACTGGAGGGAAGAGGCCATTTTCTACAGTAAACAAATATATAATATATCAACATTACTAAGCAGCTCCAGGGCAGGAGTAACTGGGAATATGAAATTGAAATAGGAGTTGGTAAGACACATTGCTAGTAGGACAAAGGCACCTAGGCCATGGTCTACACTAGGGAGTTATTTCAAAATAACTCCCCTTACCATATAAACAGTAGCCCAATGTCTGTGACTCTGTAATGCTGAAATGCTGGCTGTTCCCTCTGGGCGGCGCTGTTGCCTCCTACCATGGCACTCGGCTGACTTCTGCGCCGCTCAGCCGGGCTGCCGCGTGGGAGCAAGTGGCACAAGCGGCTGTTTGGGGTCCGCGCTCCCCATGTAGCTAATTTCAAAATAACAAGCAGAGAGTCCACATTACCAAGCCTGTAATTTTGAAATAATGGGCTGGTTATTTCAAAATAGTAACTCTTGCTTTCCATGAGGAATAGCACTTATTTTTTATAAATAATAATAGTCATTTTGAAATAGCATTAGTGTGGACACTCCACTCCTGCTATTTCCAAATAATACTCCTCAGGATCATTCAGAGTAATTACTCCCCAGTTCTTCCTGGGGCTCTAAGTTGAGGTTGCACATCCACATTAAGGAAACCTGCCTTGGACTTCTTTCAAAGCTTCCCTGTAGCATGGACATGCTATTTCGAAATAGTTATTTCAGGAGTTATTATTTCAAAATAAGTTATTTTGAAATAATTTCCTAGTGTAGACATGCCCTGGGAGAGGTAAGGGAGTTAGCCAGTTGAACCTGGAATCAGAGGAAAATGGCATGTTGCCAACATCTCTGATAGCTTTTCTTTTGCCTCCATCTGTAAATCCCCTTGCTAATCATATGTCCTGTCCCTGCAGGCTTCTACTCATGAATGTGAATGCATATCCATTCCAACAAAAGCCAGGCCGAGGGAAGTACCCAGTGTGAGAAACATCTGTTGTTGGAGTCTCTCAGGAAGCTAGCTGAAAGAACTGAAAAAAGTCTTGGCTCATCTGCATAGCACACAGGTGCTCAAGGACTTTGTTGACAGGATGCACATGGAAACTTCCAGAGTGGAGGATGCTAC
The DNA here is from genome assembly GCA_032595735.1 of Pelochelys cantorii. Classification (NCBI taxonomy): domain Eukaryota; kingdom Metazoa; phylum Chordata; order Testudines; family Trionychidae; genus Pelochelys; species Pelochelys cantorii. Next base: position 68,934,102 of record CM064328.1, read on the forward strand.
CCAACAATGGCTGACCAGAGGAGAGAGGAGATCAGCTGCTGACCTCCTCACACAGTAGATTATGCTCCACATACTAGGTGGGCCTCCCATGATTCAAAGTGAAGAACTGGTATGCTGTTCTGGCAATAGGAGGTGATAAGCAGACCCCACTAGCTGAAGATGCTAATGACCACTGCACCCAAGAAGATGAGGAATAGAGTGCTAGTACTTAAGTTGTGCTGCCTGCCCGGAACCCATGTTGGCTACGGATGTCACAGAAGATGTTATGGAAAAGTTGCTGAGGCTCATCCTCCTCTCTGACTACTTCCTTATGCTGCTCATACACAGGGGCATTAATGATACCTCCAGATCAGCCTGAGCATATCAGAAGTAACTACTATGCTCTGGGAGTTAGGGTGAAGAAATTGGGGTGGAGGTGCACAGGTGGCATTGCCCTCAGCTGGGAAGATGGATGAGAAGGTACCAGATTGGGACTCATGTATCCTGTAGATAAATGATTGGCTGAGCAGACTGTGGTGAAGAGAAGGTTTTAGTTTCCTCAGCCATGGAAATTTATTCTGAAAAGAAGGTCTGCAGTGAAGAAACAGGGTCCACCTGATAAAGAAGGGGAAGTTCATTTTTATGCACTGACTTGCCAACCTAGGAAAGATGGCTTTAAAGTAGTTCAAAGGGGCAGGTGACAAAAGCCCACAGATAGCATTAAAAAGTTCTAAATGGGAACCTGGACACTTATAATAGGAGCAAAAAGAATCTGTTCAACATCTTAGATGTCAACATATATAAATGCAAGGGGTATGAAGAATAAACAGGACAAACTGTAATTAGTACTACATAAGCTAAATTATTACTTATTTGGCATCACAAAGACTCTGAGGACAGGACTGGGAAGAGATAACACAGTCCTTATTTAGCCATTATGTATCACTTCAAGGACTCTGCCAGTTGTCAGTAATACTATATTGCAGTCCCCAAAGGCATTTGTCATCTTTGCTAGATATTAAATCTGGTAAAAACCCTTCAGTACATGCTGGTGTCACAACCAATCAAGAAACTGAGGTGCATAAGAACAGCCCTACTAGATCAGAGTAATGATCTATCTAATCCAGTGTCCTGTCTTCTGACTTTGGCTGGTGCCAGATATTTCACATGCAACTGAACTGGGCAATTTACTGAGAGATGCATCCCCTGTCATGCAGTCCAAAACCCTTGTCCAACAAATTTTTTTCTTTATCATTGTTTCAACCAATTTGCCTAGTACTAAAATTAGGCATACTGACTTGTAATGGCCAGGATTGCCTCTACAGCCTTTTTAAAAAAAATGATGCCATATTAGCTGTTCACCAATCATGTGGCACAGAGGGTGATTTAAGAGAGAGGTTATATGCCACAGTTAATAAGTCTGTAATTTCAGATGTTAATTTCACCCAAGAGTTCTGTAGAGTACCATCAGCACCTGGCAATATGTTCTGTTTAATTTACCAATTTTTTTGTCAAAACTTCCTCTGTAGACACGTTTGTTTAGGTCAGTCCCTCAGATTTGTTACCTAAAACGAATGGCTCCAGTGTGTGGATCTCCCTCAAATCCTCTACAGTGAAGACAGACCCAAAGAATTCATTTAGCTCCCCCATAATTCCCTTGTTTTCTCAATCATTCAGTGACCCCACTGAATGTTTGGCAGGCAAGACAATGTGGTCCTAATGCATAATATTATCTGTCTATTGTTAGAGTAATTAGCTGTTGAGAACATGTCTTCCTAGGATTAGACCAAATAATTATTTTGCATTTAGATTAGGAACATCATTTTCTCTTTTTTCCCTATGTATCCACTTTAAAAATTGAATTTTTAATGACCTTTCTAAAAGTATGAAATGACATAACTTGACAACCTCTGTTAGAAATATTCAGAAATAGGCAGTTCCCAGGGATGTACATTTAAAGTTTATGTATGTTTATACATTAATATTGATGATCATTTATATATTACTAAAAGACTTATCCTGTATCTGGGTCTGGTCTGGGGAGATGGAGGCTGTGATGCCTACCCAGCGGCTTGTCAAGACCGGCCCATGGTACAGGGGAGTGTAGGCTTGACTGTGGTTTCTCCCTGGGGCTGGCCTGAGTTGGGGCACAAGCCACCTGCTGGCTTCTCCCTAGGGTCGGCCCAGGACAGCAGGGGCTGTGTGGCAGCCAGCAGCTACTCCCTGGGGCAGGTCAGTGTGTTGGGGACTGTGCTGCTGGCCAGTGCTGCTCCTCAGTCCTGGTGCGCTTGCTGTCACTGGTGGTCATTCTTCAGTATAACTGCTATCACACCTCTCCCTTTCCATTTGATGCAATATAATTGCATTCCACTCACATCCCATTGTCCTGGCACAATCAAACCCTGTTCTTGCTTTATGTTATAATAAGAGGAAGCTGCTCTTACAGTTAAGGAAGATTTCTTGAACAATCAGAATGACAGACGGACACACAGATAGAGAGATGCATGAACTCTCTAAAATATATAGTAGATAATATACATGACACTTGTATATTATTATCCAAGAAGTTCAGCTAAAATGAACCAGAAGTTGTTTAAGGTGCAAGAGAAGCTGATTATTTTTTCACCAATATATATAGGCTAGTGGACTGCATCCCATGCTCTCTTCACTCAACCCCCCTCTCCCTGCTGGCTTTCACAGCACAGAGCAGGAGAGCGTGATGACATAATTCTGTCGCCCGGCAGGAAAAAAATTTTTATAGATAGAGAGAGAGATATATCTTTTTTCATCTTACTATGCCTCTACAGCTGCTCTGCTGGAGGTGGATATATCAAATATTGCAGGAATGGCTGTTTCATAGGGTGAAATATGAAGACTTAACAGGGATTGGGATTTCATCCACAGTATTTTTATCCTTAATCAGAGCAAAAGCAAGGGAAACCTCTCAAGATTTCATGTCTGTGGAAGATCATGAGACTGATCTTTTAAGGGTTTCCTGGGACAGATATGACAGCTTCCTGCAATATGCCCAAAAAAACATATTCAAATAAGTTTAAGTGTAAGTACTCTGCCCTAGCAGTCATAGCCATGCTGAGTAATTCATACCAAGGACTGTAGTTACTAAGCAGGAATTGGAGGACTTATCATAAGTCCAGGTCCCATAAGGAAAGCTCAGGGTCAGACTCAGGCTCTAATCAAGAGACTAGAGGCAGTATCAGGCTAGAAATTAGGAGGCAAGAATCACAGTCAGAATCAGGCTGGTGTCAGAAGCCAGAGACCAAACAAAGTGTGTGTAGCTGCTCAGACAACTTCTTGGGCAACCCATGGGATTAAATAGAACACTCGGCCAATTAGATGGCTACAGGATATTGTCACTCTTGTTCTCTTGGGTGGTACTTCCTGTTGTGTCTACTTTCCACAGTGCTCCCTGGCTATTCCCTTGAATGATCTCCTGGTGGCACTGTGGGACCATCTGCTGTCCTAGGTTCTGCAGTACGAGGTTTTGCTACCTAGATCCTTTCATTAAGTATCTTTGGTGTCCGTTGTACTAAATGTAAAGGTTATGTGTTATTATGGCCTCAATGATCAAAAGACAATGCTGAAGAATATGGCAGACAAGAATGCTCTTTGGGAACAATATGTGTTAAGTGGATTTCCTGTGAATCTCCAATGGGAGGTGAATGCAAATTCTCCCCCCACCCTCCAATTATGTAAAAACCCAGACTTTGGAAGCTTCATTCTGATTAGAGAAGATGATTAAAGGTTCTCATAATCTGAAGAGCAAAAGCCCAATCTTTATAAAGGAGAGACTGTTTTATTCATGTTTGTACATATTCAGAGCTGAGGCTATTACAAATTTATGAGCAAGAAAAATACCTTTATAGGGTTTGAAGAACTGATTCCTGTCAGATCCCTTTTGCAGATCAAGATAATCTCTGGTATGCTTATTAGCGTGTGTGTAGGCACTGTTATTGTACACACACAAAAATCTCTGAATCTTCAACAGTGTCCTGCTGCTGTATTAATCTGAACATTCATTAGTTATTACAGATAGTTTGCTATGTTATATATTAATGTTAAGAAGGTATCTAATTGTTATGTTATTACTTTTGGGAATTTTATTTTTTAAATAGGCTTTTGCCATCCATTTAAGCATAGAATTTTACATGTTTTATAATAAGATTTATAAACAGATTTTTCATTTCCGATAATTGGACTATTTTCAATCAAATTAAGCTCTTTATGCCACTATGTGTTTAAAACCATTCTTATTCAATCAAGTACTTAAGCACAAGATGAACGTCAAGTCAATGAGACTGAAGTACATGTTTATGGGGCCAAACCCCTTGAACTCTGAAGTCATAAAGTATTTGATCAGTAATTATGCTGAGAAAGGAACTTTCTTTTTTGGATATAACTAATTGGTATTACACAATTGGCCCAGTTTTTCTGCCCTTTCCCAGTCCTCCTTACCTGTTCTATGGCAACCCATTTTTTGGTCATGAGCATCCCTGAAATTCTAGCACTATAATGGTTCTTCATATCACTTGGAGAAAGACCTGTTAATGATGCTACAGCGTCTGAAGAAGCTTCTTCTGAATGACAGCCAGGAAGACGAAACCAGACCTATGTGCACATTTTATTTTGCCATTATCAGCGAATAGGATGGAAATGTGGGAGTCTTTCATCAGTGAAGGAGCCAGATTTTACAACTGGGGAGGGGAGGAGAGGGGCATAATGGTCTGTGGGCTGGAGAGTGAGCCTGCCCTGCACTCAGCTAGCAGTGACAGCTGGGGCCGGGCCTGATTCTGACAGCTGTGACTTGGCATACAGGACTGAAGCTCCTTCTCTGTATCCTGACAGAGGAGTAGCCTGGCCAAATTTGAGTGAGTGGTGTTGTGACATGGTACACAGGGCCCCAGTGCCACATGACTCCATTTGCCATGTTGCACAACTTGGAACAGAGAACTGCCCCCAACTCCACTGTACAGGAGCTACTACTACTGAGTGAGCATGGAGTAGGCTTCAGCTCACAGACCAATATGCCCCTTGTACAACAGTTTTTGTCAATTGCATAATAGGCTTGAAAAAGCACCACACATGCACCTAAAACCTCTCCTCTAGGCCCCTGACAGGAACATTCCATAACTTCAGGGTATCCATTTAAAGCCACTGCTATGGTACCTTTCCTCATGCATCACGAAAAGGCCCCATGGGCTTGGTGATGAATGTTTCTCTGTTGTTCCAGATGCCAAAATTACTAGAAGAAATGGGTTATTATAGCCCTATCTCACAGAGAAGAGTTGTTCCTGCCTCAGGGGCTGTGAAAGGACCAGAACCAATATGGGAATGGGTAAGCAGTGATCTCATTTACATGAGTGTCCCTCTTCTAAGCAGTTCTGCCATCTCCTGCTCAAAAGCTGTTTAAATATTGGATATTGCACAATCACTATATGAGAGTATATCTTTCACATTTTTTTCAGCTCACTAGAATCCATAGTTAGCAAACATTTTAAAACCAGACTTTCTTCTTCACATAAGGGTAACTATGGCATTTGTAAGAAAATGCAGTGTATAATGGTGAAACAGATATACAGCACCCCTAATTAGTATAAAAGAAGACTGATTCTAGTTAATTGGCCTTTAAATATTTAGCAGAGAAATATTTCAGTAATCCAAATCACTACATAACAAAAAATATGCCATATGTACAATCCAACTCTTTGAAGAAATAATAGAAATAATACAAAGTATGAAAGATGTTCCCACAGCATGGACAGGATAGACAATATATTGCTATATCCATTTTGGCTCAAATATGTTACATACAGGGAGCTGTTGAATAAAACTTAGAATTTAAAGCCAATTGCTCAGATGTTGCCAAAACCGAGGTTCCCTCTTTAACCTTAATCCAGAAACTAACTGTATTCTTGATAATGAGGAAACCATTTTAGCCAAAAATCTACCCTGAAATAATAAGAATAAGAATAAGAATTAATAATAATATTTTTTAATCAGACACACAGAATGAAAATTTTTAGTCAAAATTGTTAACATTTGCCAAAGTTATAACCAATAGAAACAGTCACATAAGGCCGACAGCTGAATGAAAATAACAACCCCTTGGTGAATTCTACATTAGTTTTTGAATCAGGGTTAAAAGTCAAAACATGGAACAAAATCTTCAAGAACTTTTGATTCAGACTTCTTTCACAAAAACAACATACATTAATGTTCTTGAGTCAAAATATTTTATTTCATTTTGTTGAGCCAAATGGAAACATTTCATCTACTCAGTTCAGCATTAAGCTCAGTGGCTGCCTGAGCTGCCACAGTGGACTGCTATGAACATGGCAGTGTCTCAGCCAGAGGCAGAAACAAGTTTTCATCTCTTCAAAGAAAAGGATTAATAAGGAAGAAAGATAGTGTGGGGGACCTGAAACTACAATGCTAATGGCTCAGGTGGACTTAGCTCAATGTTGATTTGACTAAAAGTTAACATTTACTCATGATTTTTCTGACGGAAAATTTCACTGAAATTTGATTTTGATGAAACCTCATCTCATCATGGAAAATTTTCACTCAGCTGCTTTCTTACCTATAGGTGGAGCTACTATACACACAGATAATAAAAAACAACTCAGGCTTCTAAAACAATAAAACAATGAAAATGCTTTTCGGCTTCAGTTGAATCATGCGTCCCAATTTAGCTACAAAAATTTGCTAGCAACATACTGACCTCTCAAGTTTATGATTCTATCACTGAGAGGCACTCTTGACAAACATATAAAGAGGAATATCTCTTTCACCTAGCTTTTCTTACATGATTTTGACCCTGAGTCAGACAGATACTTAATCACATGCTCAAATTTAAGTATTCTGTTCGCATCACTGAAATCAATAGGATATAAGAAAATGGCTGAAGTTTAAGTGAATGCTTGCATACTTTGCTGATACAGGTCCCACAGCAGTAACTTCAAATATAGATTCCACCCTCAACTGCACATCCACAACTGAGTGAAATTTATCCAGTTTATGTTTCTTAAGGGTTTTTTTTACATAGTACCATTCACCATGTAATAAAAAAGATTATAAAATACACAATATGAAAAAGATTGCTCATCTAAAGGTTTAAGAACATCCCATGTGTACCTAAAGTAGAGATGGTCAAATATTACAAAAATTAGTTTATGAATATTTGCACATAAGAGCAAAAATCTGTGAGTTCAGCTTGCTGTTATTTCACTCATTATTCTGCATTTTGAAAACATTCAGAAATTGAAACGGTTTAATAAATTGTATCCTAAATTAGTGTTTGTCTGAAAATTCATGCTTGAAGACATTCTTTTTTCACTTGTTATTCTACTGTTTATAATGTTTAACCATGCATTAAGGGCTGGATTTGGCATGGGTGAGTAATCTGCTTTACAATTAAACCCCCTATATAAGATAAACAGTACTACTGTCCTAAAATATGAGATTAGCAGGGCTTTTGGGGCTTTTCTATTTGAAGACATAAAATAAATAAAACATGCTAGTGTATTCTCAAACTGGTTACCTTTAACTATTAATGGTGAAGTTTAAAATTTGACTTCAATTGGTTGTAATAAATGGTCACCATTTACAATATATGCTGTACAGCACCAGAAAATGTACTTTAGAAAGAAAAGTTCACTCATGGGGAACAGTCTAGATGAACTATTGCTACTTTTCCATGTCTTATTTTACTTGATTCCATACATCTGATGAAAAAGGTCAAGTGTACTCTGCATAAGTAAAAGATAGTAAATGTGTAGGCACAGCAATGGGAGGTTATGGAATGAAAAAACACTTTTCTCTCTTGTTCTGCACGTTGGCATAGTTCTGACTTTAGCAAGTTCATTCAGAATTCATTTCTTATTCATAGTTAAGCTTGCCAAAAAAGCAGGCAAGTTTGGGGGGACTTCTTGTTTTGTAAAATATTTCTCAGCTGTTGTCCAAAATATTATGTGATTATTTTTCTGACCAATTCTTATCATTGGTCTATTTGGGGGGGGGGGGGGGGGAGGAAAGGAAAGGAAAGGTAAGGTGAAAACCCTAAGAAACAAGATATCCTAAAGCACATATTTTTACTCAGAAGGAAATAGGCTAAAACAGAAGATATAACATAACTGAAATAATTTTAGAAAGAAAACTAAAGCAGCGATTTCTATTTGCAATTTATTTATTTGATAACTCACTCTTAAAAATTTAATGTAATAAGGACTGAAAAGTCAGTAACTGCACTTTATTGCCAGTCCCCAGTCACATGCTCTGGATGAAGATGAAAAAAGTCAATACCCCAGTCACACAAGGGGGTCAATATTTGCTGACCCAGAAGTGCTGCTACATTTAACACTCTTTTTTATCAGGTTGGTGAAGTCATTCTTTTCCAGAATGTTACAATCTCAGCTGAGGCCTCATCAGATTATTATGTTAAGCTGTTCAGCAGTGGAGCTTGATATAGGCACTTCACTCTTCCCATTGCACATTCAAATGCAGCTTTCCTAGGTACATGGCTCACATCCTGACCTTTCCAGAAGAGTCTAACAGATTTCTGTAAGTGACTGTTATCATTTTATTGCAGTACAATTTTGTACATTTTCCCAAGTGAGTGTGTCTGTGCAATGAAATGTGCTGATTGGAATGCCCATTCACTGGCCAATCAATAAATTATGGAACCCATAAAAGATTCCAGTGAAATAATTTTAAGGATTACTGATGGTAAGAGACAGGCCATGGAGTTTTTCGAATATATTTGAATGCTTTAAATGATTATTTATTTATTATATTATTAGAAGATGTACCCAGTGTTGCTCTTACCTCAAAAAAGTTTTCTTTTTCTTCATTTAAATCATTGTTCTGGGTTGGAGCTGGGCTTGAAGGGTTCTTTATGCAGGTTGCCCTGGGGAGAGAGGACAACCCCAGCCCTCTCTCACTGTAGCAGCTCGGGGCCAGGTGAGAAGTGCCTCTCCCTGGCCACTGCAGCTCCAGTGGGCACAGCTGGGAGAGGGGTGCATATCCCCTGGCTGGGGAAGCAGACAGATACACAGACAAACACGCTGAAATATATAGTAGATAGTTTTCCCTTTATCCATGCTTGCTGGCCCAGTGGTATTATAGCCCTCCTGGTCCCTGCAACTGGCCCCCTGTGGTCATTCTTTGGTATAACTGTCCCTCCTGCCAAACCCTTTCCATTTTATAAGAAGCAATTGAATTCCAACAACATCCCATTGTCCTGGCACAACCAAACACTTACCTTGTCCGAAGTTATGATAAGAGGATCCTGCATACCTCATTTGGTGATCCTAACTCTTACTGTGTACAAAGAATTTTTGAACACATGGACTCACGTATAGACAGACAAACGGGTGCACATTTCTAAAATACATAGTAAGATTACTTTTTCATAATTGTAATCATCATTTGCCAATCATGGAACAAATAAAGACAGATTACTGGCCCAAAAGAAATCGCAGTCTAGGCCCCTGAATTTGCAAAGGCTTATGCAAGGGCCTATTTTTAAACATTATGATTAGTCCCATTGAAATCAGCAGGCCAAAATGAACTAAATACTCAGTTAAGCACTTGCGTAAGTCCGTGCAGGAGTTGGGCCTAGCTAAAGATTTACAGAGAATATAGCAAGGGGAGGGGATGCATAATAGGTGGAACAATTCTGAAGAGGATAAAATAACATGGTTACAAGCGAGGCCAGTGCTTATCATCAGGTAGCTGCAGAAAGTTTTTTATGGCCTAATCAAAATTGTCCTGATTACATCAAAGCCAGGACTAGCAACAGACTTTGCCGGGCCCTGGGCAATGTGAGGGGTTTGGCTTTGGGCCCTCTAGAAGGGGCGGAGACTGGATTGGAGGGGGGAGGCCTAGTGGTAGCCATCCTTCAGTGCCACCCAGACTGTAGTGGCAGCCCAGAACCTCGGGCCTTTTTAAATCATCATACCTCAGGGCACCTGCTCCTTTTGCACCCCCTTTTCCCCCTGTTGGTAGCCCTTATCGGAGCTACAATTTATAGGAAATCTGAAGGTAGTGAATTTTTAAAAAGGAGCATAATGATGAAAGGAAGAAGACATGGAAAACAGGATAAGGAAGACGTAAATTTCATCTGCACAGAGCCTACTAAACACATGGTCCTCCTTCCACTGGGATCTGAAAAGTGAGAGGAATCTATTGTGCTAGGGAAAATGAGAATAATTAGAAAGTTCTGTTGTTTTTAGTTTGTCTTTCTGGGTTTTTTTTTTACTAGTAAAGCTTAAGGTAAGCTTTTTGTTTACAAATTGGTAAGCAATTTTGCTTACGGAGAAGACTTTCTATGTTAAGTTCCAGCCCCAAGTGAATTTTATATATGCTAATTATAGTTTCATGAAAAATGAGATAACAAAAGTGCTGACATGTTCTTAATAAAAGTGTGTGGAGAACTAAGATGCTTGAGTTATACAACTTAAGCATTTCTCAAAACTTTGCCCAACCATGCAAACATTATTAGTTTTGAATAACAGCAGATCCTTTGGGTCCTGGTAATGTCACCAATATATTTAATCCTGTTATTATGATTATTTATATGACAATAGCACCTTTTGATCGGGTCCCATGAGACTAGGTATTGTACATGATATAGTAAGAGTCAGCCCTGCCTTGAAGAGATTAAAATGAAATTGACAAGACAGAAAAAAGACTATTATCTCTATTTTACAGATGTGAAACAGAGGCAGAGAAGATATCCCAAGTCCTCCAGTAAATGTATGGGAGAGCTAGAAACTAAACTTAGGTCTTCAGAGTTCCTGGCCTGTGTTTTGATCTGCTATATATCTTTTGGTGTTTGTGCACCTAAGTTAATTCTTCAAACTAAGTTTCTGCTTCCACAATTTTCACTCTTCATGAGTAACATTGACACAAACTAGTACTCCCATTGGCTTTGGAGGAAAAATATGTCCTCAGAGAATTAAAGAAAGCAGGAAGTTAGTATTCAATAAAGCATAATTAGTAGTGCTCTTAGAGGAAATATTCAAAGTTGGCAATGATGAAACACAAGACAGAACAAAGCTCTTTGCATTAATCTTAGCAAATATGATTATTTTTATTTTTAAGTTGTGTTGAAAACGATTTCTGGGGTCTGCTGAATGGGGAAATAATGATGTTTGATGTAGCTATAGAATGCTGCAGATGTATAGATGAGGAAACCAGGCAGATATAATAAATAGGGGACAGAAGCAAACCTACTATAGAGTAAGAAGTTCCATACCTAAGAGATCCCATTTGCTTTGGGAGGATGGGAGGAGAGCAAGACACCAGTGACCATTTACAACAATATTTGATCCAGACGAAACAAGCCTACAAGTATATCACCCCTACTATCTTACGGATATTTTGTCTATTTCTACATTACTACTACTTGAGAGAAGGGATGAAAGACACCAGTAACTGCTACTGAATATTCTGTTCCCTCAAATGGGAAGTTAGCTGCTTGTACATATAGCCAGAATTAGAGGCAACTTGTGCGAAGAGAGTATTGTTTGTTTTATGTCATGGAGGAAAATGTGTTTATTCGAAAACACTCATCACTTTGCTACACATGTTTTTTCTTTATCATTTGTGTCTTTGCACTTATGGATAAGATCTGGAATGGATGGCGCCATTAAAAGAGCACATATTTTACTTCCTAACACATACTTATTTCACTGTCTCTTTAGTAACTGTACGTGGCATTCAGAGTGACAACAAGCTATGCAAAGCTAAATATTTATGAGAAAGTCTCATTTTCAGAATAGCATCTACTTTTTATCATGTATGTTTATGTTACATAAGTGGGAAAATGTTTGCAGTCAGATGGAAAAGACTCAAAATGTTCTATTTCCCCTAAGGGGAATAAATTCCTTCCTTTACAGGGGGTGGGAGGCTCTCAAGGCCTCCAATATCACTTAAGCAATCACCTTTCTGGCATATCTGCCAGCTTTGAAAGAAGTGGCTTGCTATTTCCTCAGATGCCTAATCTTTGTTTGTTATATATGATGGAAACACATTCAAGCATTTCATACTCTCAGAATACCTTTCTACTTCATTCTGTTTGTAGAGGTACAAATCAGAGGGTCTCAGATCAGCAATACCTTTTTAAAGGCCTGAGATTTCACCTGAAAAAAAGATAAAATAATGTTACATCTGGTAAATGCTAATCCTTTGTTACACAGGCAAATATATACATACTACTTTAGTCAGACTAAGTGCATGCTTTACAAATCATTATGGGATACATATAAATATTGTTCCCAGTTCTGCAAATAAACACATGCTAAACTTGACACACATGACTATATGACTAATCCCCCTACTGTCTATTGTAAAGTTAAATGTGTGTGTTTGCAGAATCCAGGGTGAGGGGGAATGTTAACAAACTGTTTCATAACCACCTTTCTAATGTTTGATTTTTTTAACAATGTTGCTGCTTCTTCTCTATATGAGGAAAAAGATTGAGCAATTCTGAACCTGAATTGCCTCAGCTTAGAAATGGGTGGGAATGGGAGGAGAAAGAAAAGAATGAGCATCCACTTAGGAAGAGAAATCATTATAGAAAAATCACATTGAAATGACAAATGGAGTCTGGTTGTAATTCAGCAGTTTTATACTGAGCCCATGATAACATGTTAATTATTAATAATGGTTACTTCTAAATAATAGCTGCTCTTCTTTCAACATAAACATTCATTGAAAAGCATTTCAGTTTAAACAAAGATCATAGCTACTTATTTCTTCACATCTTGCTATATGGTACACCATTTAGTTAATTCTAAATAAAAGTACAAAATGGAAATGCTCCCAGAAAGTGCATTTTAATTAAAAATGGTTAAACAATCACTTCAAGCATGCAAGCAAAATGCTGCTGTGTCTGATTTTCTTTGTCATTCAAGAGGGTATGTCCTATTATTAATATTCCGCACCACGCTGTCAATGGAATCTTTCTTACGCTCTACATAAAGGTAGTATTTGGTTGCAGAGAAATGTTGAAATGGAAAAATAGAACAAAAAATTTTATGTCCAAATAGTGACACATCCAAATAGTTACTCCCTAGCTCTCTAATATATAGGCAACCTGGAGTTTATGGGTAAAATCTGACGTCCATTAAAGTCATGGAAATTGTTCTGGATACATGGAAAGAAACACCAAATTCTAGGGGTTTGGTTTAATTGGGAAAGAACTTTATTGCGTAACTAATCTGGGAACTAACCGGGAACAACTCAGAGAGAGCACGTCATGGTTCCTTCCTTAATCATTTCCACATAGTGGATGGTTGCTGTCAACCCCACACTGTGGTACATTATCTCAGGCCATTACTGGGACCTCACTTTTTTCTGGGACAGGAGTGCCAATCCATTATCCAGCTTCTTGAGGAAATGCCTTCACATATATCCACTTCCAGTCCCAGTTTATCAGAGAACCAGGTCCTCAACTGGACAAGTACTGGCACTGGACATCTGTCAGAAGGAGTCACCAGCTTGACTGCTTCCTCCAGCCATGTTCCCATATAGCTAACATTCCTTTCCTACCATCAGCCAATATTATATCTGCTACCTGATTGGAGAGGTGTATTCCATCATCCTTGAACAACTCAGGCACCCCTTATGGCATTTTTGGTGTGCAGTTGTTAATCCTCACCATTCCAGATGCTTCACATATTTTCTTGTTAACTTGGATTCAGTTGCAGCCTTTCAGATCAGTTTATAATCAAATCTGCCTTAAATCTTTCTGTTCTCTGATGATTTAGTCAACCTCTTTACAAAATTTCCCATCTTTTTTACCTACATGTACAATAGACATTTCAGATGGCTTTCCCCTGTCTGCAAAAGACACTAAGAAAAAGCCTCAGCTAGCCCCACAGCATGTCACTATTGTTACACTAATTCAGATTCACCTTTCCATCAACATCCAGCTCTGAGTCTCCATGGGACCTGCCTACTTATCTGTGGGCCCAATGCCCATAGATCCAAACAACAATTCTCATGACCTACTTCCTTGCTCATGTAGAGTGCTATTCCATCAATATCAGCTCGGAGCAGTCTCATTGCTGGGAAAAACTGGGAGAACCAGCGTCTCCTGACAGGCATAACCCATTGGACTCTTGTTCCTACCTATGCTGTGGATGTAACCAGTCCACTGCCGAATGAATGGATACCCCAATAATACATATTCCTTAGCATTGCCACAAAATGAGATGTTTTCCCTGTAAAACAAGATTACAAACTATACTAGGCAACTCTATGTCTCTGTGCAAATTCCCCCCATCCCATCCCCCATCTCCCTGGCATGCTTCTAGTACTGTGACTCTCTTTGCCATCCATTAATTATTTTATATCACTTGGAAAGTCAGGGTATCAGATCTCTCTTTCCATTGTCCAAAGTCCTATGTAAATCTTTCATGGCTAACCCCCTAATTAACTCCAATTGAAACCAGTCCTCCAACCCACGTTATCATTGTAATATTATATTCTGAGTGGGCAGCCTCTGCTCTCAAGTGGTGCAGACTATATTTCTTCATGATCCTAATTTACACCTGAATAGTCAAGATGCTAGTTGCTTTTCACTAAGACAAAACTGGTCAATCAAGAACCAAACTTCCAGAGATCTAACTGAGTTCCAATGAGCTTCATGCTGGATCCCAACACAGCTCTCATATTGGGCCCAGTTTATACTCTGAGGGTATGTCTACACTACAGAGAAGATTGAAGTTGCTGCTGTCGATCTTCCAGGGTTCAAATTAGTGGTTCTAGTGAAGACATGCAAATTTGAACTGGAGAGGCACTCCGGTTGATGCTGGTAGTCCTGCTTCTATGAGGAGTAAGGGAAGTTGAAGGAAGAGTGTTCTCCATTCAACTTCCTGCAGTGTGGATAGCGCCAAAAGTTGAGTTAAGCTACTTCAACTTCAGCTACGCAATTAATGTAGCTGAAGTACGCAACTCGACAAAGTCTTAGTTCGACCTTGCCCGTAGTGTAGACATACCCCTAGTGACTTGAAAAACTGGCTGTTATCAAGGAGGATCACTCCTTGAATTGCTTTTTTTGCCCAGTTCCATTCTTGCACGTAGTGACTCCCAGTAAAACAGGATAAAAGCTTCAATATGGTTGCATTCTTTTCCCAGATCCAATGAACAAGCTTGCCCTAGTGAAAACCCCACTCATATTCAAATCAGCTTTCAGCTCCAACACTGACATCTGATCTTCCCTTCCTTTATGGCACTAATTCAGAGATTGTTCAACACTCAGGAAATTCTCTTTCTTAGTTTTTCCATCTGGCAGTGACTGAGAAGACCACAAACTGCCAAGTGCAAAATATCCATCCCAAGGGCACCTCACTTCCTAGGGTATGCAACTGAAGATGGCCAAACTTATAGTTCAAGCTAAGTTTTATTCTTGAATGTCCCAGCTCTCCAAGCTAACTTCTGCAATCCTGCCATTTTACTATCAGCGAGTAGAAATTCCTGCCTGCCCCTAAGTCAGTTTGCATCTTCCAGACAAGCTAGTCTGATGAAGGAAATGGGGCTCTCTCCATTTCATTTGCTGGCAGTACTTCTAGTCTGCCAGCCAATGCGCAATGAAATTGATAGGGATGTATCCTCTTGTGAATCCAGCGTTGCCAAGTATCCAGGAGGCTCACCACCTGCCAATGTCTTTATAACCAAACTTCAATACATGGGCTCCAATTACCTAATGTCTTATGGGGTAATTGGACTTAGGGACTTATGGCATGCCCTCTGTTTCTACCCCTAGGCTGTGAGAAAGGAGGTTGGAGGAAATCATCACCATTCTTTGGGATAACCATATGTTCCTTCCCCATGGATAAATTCTTTCCTCCGCCCTCTCTCCACATAGGCTGCAAGTCAGCACCCACCCCATTTCCTCTCACCTCCCAGTTTCAGAGGGAGAGGAGACTCTTAAAGAACTACTGCCCTTTTTTCCCCATCAATCCTAAGCAAATACCTTCCATGCCACATTGAGGTTGCAGGGTTTCCATTTTGCCATGTTCTTAGTTCAGATTAGGATTAGGACCACTATATCTATGGGTGCAGGAGAGGGACAAGATGGAAAACATTAATGCTCAATGAATTGTTTGATTTGTATAGGCCTATGACTTTAAATCCCCAGGTTTAGGTTCACATGTGGGTAAAGTAATCACTAATGTTCTCGCCCTATATCAACTGATCAATTCAATATAATACTTTGTCTCAGGCAAGGGTTCATTTGATTCCTAATGTCAGTATCACAACTACTATGCAAATACAACAAATTATCATGTTTGATATTTCTTAAATGTTACTAATAAACTATCTCAGAGGTATTGCCAAGTTAGTCTGTAACTTTAAAAACAATGAGTAGTTTTGTGGCACCTTAAGGCATGTCTACACTAAGAAATTATTTCAAAATAATTTATTTTGAAATAATAATTCCTGAAATAACTATTTTGAAATAGCATGTCCACACTACAGGAAAGCCTCAAAATTAGTCCAAGGCAGGCTCCCTTAATGTCGACATGCTAACTCGAGTTAGAGCCCCAGAAAGCACTGTGGAGTAATTACTTTGAATGACTCTGGGGAGTAGTTATTTTGAAATAGGAGTTGTGGAATGTCCACACTAATGCTATTTTGAAATAATTATTTTGAAATAAGTGTTATTCCTCATGGAAAACAGAAGTTATTATTTTGAAATAACCAGCCAGTTATTTTGAAATAACGGTCTTGCTAGTGGGGACGCTCTGATTGTTATTTTGAAATAACTCCCTAGTGTAGACCAGGGCTGAGAGACGAACAAAAATATATTGTATCATGAGGTTTTTTGGGCAAGAAGTGGGGTAATACATATTTTGTAAATCTTTTTCCTGTGAAAGTGTTTCTAAATGTATTCATATTGGCTTTCTTTCACTGCCAATGAAAGGACGGCAGTGGTATCTTATCAAGACACTGCAAAGCTACATTTGCTTTTCCAAATGCACATGCAAAGATTATTTAAATTCGTACTGTAATAAAAGGTTAAAAAATTAAACCCCTAATGAGCCATTTGAAGAAGAATATGAGTAATATTTAAAACTTTGCTGTGTATGATCTTGACAGACAGCTAATGCAGAACAGCACAAAGGAATGACTATACAATGAAATCAATGTGGAAAGGAGAGAGAGGTTTTTTTGTAACATATTATTGCTAGGAGCTTTTTCTGTTTATTTTCTTCATTCTCAGCGGTGTAACTGGTTCAGATGAAATAAAAAACTAAGGCTCCCATATCCGTGTGGATAGACCCTTATAGCCATGCAAGGCTCTGTTGTCATGAGTAAGAGTCTAGCGGCATCATGAGTGAGCTGCTTGAAGATTTATGGCCTCTACCTTCATCCCAAAGTCAAGCTCAACAAAAATTATTGGCAGTTTGCAAAGGACCTGTTTGCTTTTAAAACCGAAGTGGGTGTTTTTATAAGAATATACATTGTGTTTTCACAGCTCTTTTCTTGGAGACAGTGTCCAGGACTAAAAAAGAATAAACTCTAAATGCCAACTCTGTCCAGACACCTACATAAGCAACATCATCACAAGACTAACCACATAAGCCACTACATCAGAGGCTCATAAAATTGAACATCCACTAATGTGATCTATGCCATCAAGTGCCAGTAATGCCCCTCTGCCATGTATATTGGCCAAACTGGGCAGGCTCTACAACAAAGGATTAACGAACATAAATCAGATATTTGAAATGGTTAATACACAGAAACCTGTTGGTGAACATTTTAACTTGTC
Source organism: Pelochelys cantorii (assembly GCA_032595735.1). Lineage (NCBI taxonomy): Eukaryota > Metazoa > Chordata > Testudines > Trionychidae > Pelochelys > Pelochelys cantorii. The sequence continues at coordinate 68,951,884 of CM064328.1, forward strand.
CGAACACTCACTAAAGGATCTAAAAGTGACTATATAACAAAGAAATTTCAAAAACCAGATGGAGAGAGAAGCTGTGGAACTTGCTTTCATTTACAAATTTGACACCTGTAATCAAGATTTGAACAAAGACCTGAACTGGATGGGCTACTATATTCTACACCCTAATGACATAAAAAGCTAAATACCGGGCACTTACAGCCCACTCTATTAGCCTCATTTAGCACAGACACTCTAATTGACAAAATTTTTTTTCCCTATTTTTCCCCTTCTCTTTCCCTTCTTATTCCCCCTCTTTCTCTGCTATTTATTTGTACCCTGGACCCCTTACACCATTCATCTGAAGAAGTGAGTTGTGCCCACGAAAGCTCATGATACTGCCTACATTTTTCGTTAGTTTCTAAAGTGTTGCAGGACCATTCATTGTTGGTGGGGTTTTTTTCAGGACTAAAACCAATAATATTGTTCTATGAGAAAAACTGTTAGGTGTCTATCTAAGGTGCTTTTATGTTTCTGATTAGCATAGTATCTGAGCACATCATAATCTTTAACGTGCATGCCGTTCCAACACTCCTACAAGGCAAAGGTCACAAGGTTCTCATGTAGTTCATGGTTGAAACCAATATAAATACAGAAGCACTCACTATGTTTGAAATGCATTCATCACAATAACTTGGGGCTAGAGCAAGCTCTTTCTCAGCACCTAAGCCCCACCTAGAGGTGAGCCAGGGATACCTTAGGTGAAGTGGCAGCACAAATATAAATTCTACAGAAAGGCTTTCTCATTGGCACTGCCACTGACGGGCTGGGGACTGGTGGGGAAGGTCCAAAGGATTCATCTTTATGTAGTGGCTATTATGAGTTGCATGGAGAGTCTTTGATTGCTATTTTCTTCCAGCCAGCTGAAGTGATGGTTCTGAAGCACTGAAATCTCCGATAGCCTTGCCTTGGGTTTTGAGAGGCAGGGTTCACTTCTCCAACTCACCCACTCTTGTTTCACATAAAGACTGCCTACTCATGGCTTTTCTTTGAGAAATGATTCAGCATAAATGAAAAGATAAAATGTGATGCATTAAGCTGGAAAGGAATATTTATGAGTTAATTTGATTTCCATTCACACCCACCATATAATTGCTACAGCAACAAAAATCTCTGTAAAGGTCTAATCTTTAAGGCTCTCAAAATGTTCTCAGAAATGATCAGTTACAAATTTTAAAAAGCATCTTGTATACTTTATTAGCAACTCACAGTACACTGCAACAGGGAGATGTTGCTATAGAGACACCCTCCTTAACATTTTAACCATTTGCTGCTGTCTGTGAAGAAACACAGAGGAGCCTAAATAAATATTACTAACTCATGTGTCATTTAAAAATCAGACAATTTCCATTCAAAACAATAATTTTTTTTAAATCTATCACTTGGATTGAAATGAACTTTTCAGCATTTCAATCCAAACCTCTTCTGACATGGTCAAAACTTTACTTGTTTTCATTATATTGCTTTGTGCCTAATGTAGGTAATCAGAGGCCATGGTAAAGGGCACAGTATAGGGTATGTCTAGACTACATGCCTCTGTCACCAGAGGCATGTAAATTAGACTACCCGACATAGTCAATGAAGCCGGGATTTAAATATCCCTGGCTTCATTAAAATAAAAATGACTACCGCGCTGTGCCGGCTCAGCTGATCGTCGGCACAGCGCGGCAGTCAAGATGCAGATCAGTCGACAGGGAATCCCTTTGTTGACCGTTCCCTTATGCCTCGTGAAATGAGGTTTACAGGAGCGGTCGACAAAGGCGTTCCCTGTCGACCGATCTGCGTTTTGACTGGTGCGCTGTGCCGGCTTCATTGACTATGTCGGGTAGTCTAATTTACATGCCTCTTGTGACAGAGGCATGTAGTCTATTCATACCCTAAGAGACTGAATAGACGAGAATAGAGTTAGTTGACTGGTCAGGCAAGTCTAACTAACAAACTGATAAAATAGTTTGGAATCGTTTGCCTTTTGGTACTGGGTATTCACTTTGAAAGAACATTTTTTTCCCTTTTAGATATATTTTATATACAGAATTTTTTTGCCTGAATCTTGTACTATTTGTTGAAAAATTCTGATGAATATAAAGGGATGAATGTTGCTGCCTTTTAGAAATTCTTTCTTGATATTGAAAGAAGTGCTATTTTTATTCCCTAAAAAGTTGAAAGATTTTTTACTCCTCAGATTCAAATTCAAAAGTGGTTTGATAAAGACACAGGTTTTTTTAAGAATTAAACCTCAAACTTTTCTGGAGAGTTTACACTGTATAGCATCAAATTGTTTCTTCATCAGTAAGAATTCTTCTTCTTCTTCTTCTTCTTCTTCTTCTTCTTCTATGTAATACTACTGCCTAGAAATCCTGATCAAGATTTGGAGCCCTTTTGTGTTACTCATTGTATAAATGCACAGTAAGAGTAAGTCCTGTTTTGCAATATATGGAATCAGTAAAGGATGGGAGGGGAAATAGGCACAGAGACTTGCCCACAGTCTCTCAGGAACTCAGAGACAGGAACAAAATTCTGTCCATCTAAGTCCAGGTTATTAATTTATCTGGAAGACTATTGCTTCTCTCCTCCTTTCTTTCTTAAAATAGTATGTTATACTTTCAAGCATGAGAAATAAAATTCATTTTTGTCCTCAGGAGGTATATGGAAAAAAAGCATTGATTGTCTATCATTCTGTAGTAGATATGGAGACTGCAATAGAGGTTTTAGGCAACATTTTCCCAGTATTGTTAATACCAGTGCAGTTTTGCCAGTGTTTGGAAACCCTGGTACAGATAAGGCTGATAATAAAAATATTCTTAACTTCTGTTGTTTTTAGCTTTTTTCTTTCTTATCCCTGAGAGTATGGCGCATTCTCTCATATCCCTTATTTTTTCTTTTTTTTCTCATTATGGTGAAAAGTTCTGGAAATAAGAAATGAGCTGCCCCACATATGTAATTAAAAATGGCAAATGAACTATTGTTCTCAAAGTATTTTTGCCAATGCATAGACCTGGAACATCAAAATATATTAGCTGGATTAGTGCTTTTAGCAGACCTTGCAAGATTTACAGGATGGAAGTCTTTAATTTAAAACCGACATTTACTTACTTATAAACTGTCTTACAGTATCACAAAGTATTAGAACAGCAACTGCTTCTGCAATTTCATCTTTAAATTATTTCTTTAGATTAAACAAATGACCCCCATTCAGAACATTGGTTGGAAGCGTGTGTGGACAAAAGAGGAAAGAAGGAACTTCTTTTTTAAAAAAAGAAAGCATTTTTATACCACTAAAAATCCCTTATGTCTACATAGTTATTATATGGTAAATAAGACAATACAGTATAGCTATCTATGTAATAATCACATGATTTTGAAGGTTAATTGGTAATAAAATTTATAATATACAAGCTGTTGCAATCATAAGTGTTACAGCATTTTCAGAATACAGATCTCATAAGTAGTGAACTGCAACAGACATCCCACTTTTGCTTCAGTATGTCTCAGGAGGTCTGGCAATCTCTGTTGGGCCATCTGTTATATTCAGATCAGATCGGATATGGATTTTCACAGGAAGCTGGGGGATAGAAGTAGGGCAATGCATTCTAGAGCCCTCCTCAGCTGGGAAAGTCAAAGTCTGTGCCAGATATGAATAGGACAGATGCAGAAGAAAAGAAATTGCCACTACTGAAATTTCTCACTTAAAAATTTACCACAGGTGTAGCCTATAGCTATATGTTGAAAGATCTGTGGATTATGGGTAGGGTGAGCAAATGTCCCATTTTTAAAGTCGCAGAGTTAAGCCCTCCAGCAGATGTGACTTTTTTTTGTTAAAAAGGACAGATTGTCCTGTATTTTCTGTCTCCCCCACCTCCATCAGTACTGGTTGGTCATGCTGCTGGCTGGATTCCTCCCCCACCTGTGGTGAGTGGCGGGTTCTAGCGACTGACTATGGAGATTGGTGCAAGACTACTAGCAGGGGAAGATTCATGGCTTGGGGCTGGCCACTTCTCCTGCTGGTCAATTAGCACAGCCCCCACGGTGTGCTGGCTTTTGGCCAGCAGGCTCCCACCCATGTCCTGTTTCTGGCAGCACTGGTTGGGAGCTATAGTGGCTGGTGAATGTAGGTATCTGCTCGGTGGCAGCCAGTTAAGTGTCCTCTCTGCTGCTTATCACTGGCCCTTTATGTGCTCCTCCTCTTGCTGCTGTCTCTCTCCTTTGCCCTTTCACCCCTAGTACCAGTCCTACTACTTCTCCATAACCCCCTCATGGGGTGTCCCACTCCCAGTGCTGTGTGCAGGACCAGCCCCGATCAGAGTACTCAGCTCACCAACAGCCTGGCCAGCAGGCTCCTTCCTTGCCTCACTGCCTCCAGAGAGGCCGGCACTTCAGAAAAAAACCAAGACTCTCTGGCCCGGGGTGCTGACCAGGAGGAGCCAAAGCCCTGCAGAACACAGGCATGGGGAAGCCTCTTCACCCTTTAGTGAAGCTCTAGAGTGGTGTGTGGGTTGGGGGTTTGGAGGAGAAGCAATTTCCAGCTTGTTCGTGCCCTGAACCTGCAAGCTCCACAGCAGCCCCGAGGCAGTGGTTTAGCACCTCTTCACCTGTTCCTCCCCCTCACCACCATCCAGGTCCTGCCCCCCAGTGAGCTCAGGGCTGCTCCATTGCGTAGGTATCTTTCTCTACTGAGCCACCTCTCTGGCTGAGTTCACTGAATCCCTCAGAGTCAGATTCCCTGGACTCTGGTGCACACTGCATCCTTAGGGATTAACCCATCTCCTGTCTCCCAGCTACATTGCAAACAGGAAGGGTTTATGTCAGTGGTCAGCAGCAGCCTGGAAGTGTTTGCTGCCTTTTAGCGCTTTGTGGGCAGGAAGGGACAAGCTGCTTTCAGTGGGGAGCATCAGGAAAGGGGAAAGAGAAGAGCTCTGCAAAGACATGGGCCGGATCATCCCATCTTCCTTTCTATTCCTCCTCTGTAGCTGGAATCAGCTTTCAGCCTTCTCTCCCACACAGTGCCAAAAGGTTGCTGCTGGCCAATTCTGGTGTGAACCATGGAAGAAATTTGGGGTGGGGGGCATGTGACCCCATGCACCTCCTGCACATGTTTTGGGAAACTGCAATACCAAGTACCAAGTGAGATGAGTCCATCCTGGGGGCCCAGCCAGGCATGGAGGGCAGAGAGTTGTATTGGTCAGACACTTCCCCCCTCTGTGATAGAGGTATATAGGGTTGTGAGTGTGATCTCTCCCCATGTGTGTGAAGAGTGGGGTTGTGTGAATCACCCCTCCCCATGTGAACCCTAAAGCTTTAAAGATAATAAAAAAGAATCTAAGTAGCATTCATTTCTAACTGTGGCTCAATCAACTTTATGTTGATTTGATCGTCGGTATGATTGATCACCATTGAACTCGATTAAATGCAAAGAATTTTACCTGGTATCCTGTAGTCAGTATAGGGAAGATAGTCATCCTAATTATAGGTCTTGACTGGGATTTGGGAGGGTAGGGTCTTAGTTAGGGAACAGGCATTGGGAGTAGTAGAAAAGGAATTGAGGGTCATTGTAATGAATGGAGCCACTCAAAATAAGGAAGAAAAATCTCACTGGGTTGAGAATAGAGAATGAAAGCTGAAAAGGAAGTGGGAGGAAGAAGAATTCAGAAGTTTGGATGACTTTCAGATAAGTATTAAGCTTTTCCTGGTCCTATCGGAGCTGACCTCTCTCAAGCTTTTTCCATTTTCCCAGTACTAAATGTTACACTGTAGCTTTAGAGAAAGAGCCAATTAGACCTTTATCTTGTTATTTCACAGTTTTTGTTATATAATTACATGTTGAACAGTGACAGTGTGAATATTTCACGACTTAACATGGCTATTGTAGCTTTGGCTTCACCTAAAGAAAGAATGACTGTAAGAGCCACATGTTCATTAACTTTTGCTCTAAGATGCATTGTTAATGTACAGCATTTAGTCCACAAGCACAATACACTATGTAACATACATGCACAAACACAATATTTACACTGGCATTGGAAATTATAATATTGAAATAATTCCATTAACTAAATTACAATAATGAGAAACTAGGGAGCTCTCTTAATTAGGAGTAGGCATTTTAGAATAGTTTAGGATTCCATTTTAATGACCTAGATGCCTGAGGAGAACCATTTTTATTGAATTCCACTATCCAATGATAAAAAGCTACCTTTTTAGACTCTATTAATGAGTGAGTTTTAACTGTTATCTTTATGTGCATTACTACTTTTTGTATGTGCCATCTCTCTGCAAGCAGTATTGTCCAGCTTAGAAGAAGCATTTTTATTATTTCAACTGAAAACATCAAAAGTTTGCTCTCATCTTTCTCTTCTTCAACTTAGTTCAAAATAGCTTGATAGCCACAGATCAGGGACTGCCTTAGACATAACAAAAAGAAAAATAAATATACCCCTCTGCCGCCCCTGCAACCACTGAATAGCTGAAGGAGTTAAAAAAAAACAGGTTGTTTCCAGTTGTGGATGCTTCATAATAACATTGTTATGTTAAGCCACTGGGTGTATGTCCTCATTGAAGCTGAGAATGAACTTCTCAGCCTGGGTAGACTAGCTTGCACTAGCTTGCCTTGAGCTAACATGTTAACAATAGTAGGGTATGTCTAGACTGTGAGGATCTATCGGAAAAAGATACGCAAAATGAAATCTGCATTTTGCGTATCTTTTCCCAATACTTTTGTCAGAAGAGGCTTTCCTGAAATATGGCCCATCTAGACTGGGCCAAATTTTGGAAAAAACCCTTTTTTGAAAGCCCCCTTCTTCCTTGTGGATCAAGAAATACAGGGGCTTCCGAAAGAGCACATTTGCTCTTCTGCAAAAAATAGTGGAAGAGCAAACACGTTCCCTGGATGTGGTGGAATCTCCAGTATCCCAAACAACCGCCTCCTCTCCCCCCCACAGTCTAGCCGTACTTGTAGTGTGGGTATTGTGACTCTTGCAGAGATTCAGGCTAGCCTCCCCAGATCAAACCCACACAGGCAGGTCAGCTGAAGCTGAACTAGCACTAGTCTGTTTATTCAGGCTAGGCTGCTACCTGGCAGCTACTATGTAGACACTTGGAATTTCCAGCCTGTATTATTTATGAAAATATGCTTATGGTATGGATATGACAGAACTGTGATATTCTTCATGCAAGATGGCTCATGTAAGATATCATTGGAAAGGTTATGATTTATTGAATGTGATTATCCAATTTCTATGTCTGTACTATTTTTTGTATCTGGAGTTTAAAATATTGACCATGAATCTGTATTTCACATGAGCTGCTTTGGGTGTCACCCATAGCTAACCTTTAAGACACAACAATGAAAAAGCCAGACAGGGCTGATGGCTGATAAGCCAAAACAACAGGACTGTAATGGTACTAATCACTCTCCTTCCTGAGAGGCATCCTGAGGTACAGCTATGACACAACTAGGGCAGGTGATTCTGTCACCTGATCCTAAACATTATCTTGGACTTTTTGTAATTTTCCATTAAAAGTCAAGAGGGGGTAAAGTTTGGAAAACAAAATATTCCTGCCCCTATGTAAATCTTGTTTAAGGCTGAGGAGGAGAGCAAATACTCCATTGCTTACCTGGCCAAGAAGAAAGATTGCTATAGACACCTGAAGGGGAGGCAAAGGAGGAAGTCCAGACTGAAACAAAGGTCTAGTCAGAAAAGAGATATAACTGGAACTCTGAATGGTAGGAACTTTGTAATGTGCCTAAAATAGCATTTAGGGTAAGAAATTTAATTTTGTAACTTGTTTCTTCTGTATATTAAGCTTAGCTTGTATATTTTGTTTCATGTGCTCAGTAATCTGCTTTGTTCTGTTATCTGTTAGATGTACTTAATTTTTTTTCTTTTTCTAGTTAATAAACTTATTTCTTGTTTATAATGTAACCCAGTGGGGGGGGGGGGAGAGAAATTCTGCATATCTTCCTTCACATTGAAGGAGGGGGTGAAGTTCATATAAAGTTGGGTTTGCACTCCAAGAGAGGTGGGCATCCAAGAGCTGAGGCAAATCCCTTAAACTGAGTTTTCCCAGAACTAAGCTCAGTATGTAACATTCTGCAGTTGGGTATTGTCCATGCCTGTGTGTGTGCTGGGGGAGGCTTAACAGCCTAACTCAGCAAAATAAGGTACAGGCTGGCAGAACTGCTGGATACAGTGATATGCCAATACATCAGCTGGTATCTCAGAGGAGATAACTGGTTGCAGAAATGTTCTGGGTTGACTAAATTGAAATATGTAATATATCTTGACTTTAAGTATGTTCACCTTAAAGTCTGAATTTGAGGCTCCTGTTTCCAATTCATATAATTATATTCTGCAGTCAGTTATGTTACTCATCTACGAGTACAACAGTTAAATAACAACAGTTAAATAAACTTCATCCAAAATCATTCAGACAATCATCCATCCTGATGAAAAAAAAAAATGAAATAATACTTAAAAACAGAGGTTGCCTTAGCTAGACTTCACTTCTATTAATTACACTTCTAAGTTAGAAATACTGATTTCATCATTCTTCTAAACATATTTTCCCCACAGTGCCACACTTATACTGCTCAGAATGATATCATAACTAAACGGGCAAGCAGAAATGTGTGCACTGTGCACTAACATGTATAGCATTCTTTGTAATTAGACCTATTGACTTTAAGAAGTTTCTTGACTTTAAGAAGTGAGGACAATGAAGTCAATAAAATGGAAAGATTACCGTTGATTACCAGTAAGCCTTGTATCAGGGCCCGCCTACATAAATCAGCTGTCAGCCAATGGTGTAAATTCCTAGATTCTTGAATGATTTACAAAGTATCTCTGATCATTGTACAGGGAACAGCTATGTTCTCGTGTCAGAGAAAATTTTCAATAATTTATAAGAAAATGTGTGATCTCTCTACAGCTTCTCACCAGGTGCTAAAGCATGCATAATCCCAATGTGATATTCTTATCACCTTACAAGTGACATGAATAGGAGTTCAGTGCAGGAAAAGTGAGAGAGATACTGGAGATGACACTTGCTAGACAGATCAAAGAGGATAATATGGCCTGTGGTCTTTGCAAAACACATATTAAATTTCGCAAAACACATATTAAATGTGCATTTGCTAGAACATTCACCCAATGTGTGCAAACAGAAGGTACAACAGTCCAATGTTGATAGAAACAACAACAACAACAGCAAAAAAGTTAAATTGTGTAACATGGGGCAGACTGCTCCCCACGGTATTTAGAGACTCTGCCTTGTTCCAGCACTTCACTATTTCCTTTTCAGTATCCTACTCCATGAATCAAGGATTGTGAACAGGAAGTCCTGCATTTTCCACAATGCAGTCAGTGGAGGCGTCTAGACTGCAGGGTTTTCTTGGAAAAATGGATGTTTTTCTGAAAAAACTTCACTTACGTCCACACTGCTATTGCATTCTTTTGAAAAGAAATCGAAAGAACGCAGGGGTTTTCTGAGATTGGCAAACCTCATTCTATGAGGAAGAACTCTTTCAGAAAAAGGCATGTGTGGACCTGGAAGAGGGAGGTTTTTTGAAAGATGAGACCTCCAGGAAAAAGCACAGGTTCCCTGGTGGCTGCTCCATCCATAGTAATAACTCCTTAAATGCGAGATAGCGTCCATTCAGTGTGGATCCTATCTTTTGAAAAAGCAGATCACTTTTTCAATGTGGTTTGGCAGCGTGGACGTTCTCTTTCGGAAGAGAAAAAAAGTAGAAAGCCTAATTTCACAATTTCTGCTGTATTTGCTGAATTTTTTCACAAAGCTCTAGATGGCAGTTCTAATAACGACCTAGTACATTCAACAGAGACAGATTTTACTAAATATGAGGGAAAATGGACCCTAACCTTTCATCTACTTACCCTATTTCCTATTCTACCACCTGCAGCACTATGAACAGAAAAGACTTGCATGACAGAAGCCATCTGTACAGTAACTCATCATGTCAAAGTGCTGAAGAGCTATTCCGTTGAAGTGTTATCAACATCTTCCAACTTAGTGTGTATTTTCCTTATTGCTAAAAACAATCCCAAGCATTCTTTTTGTAAGATTAGTAAGGAATTCAAGTAGCAGATGTTCAAATCACATTTTATATTTTGAATATTTAATATCCATGATGAAGATGTGTTGTTAGGCTTTGTGCTAACTGCTGTAGTTCTTTCATCTCAGCATTATAGTCAGTGGCTGTGATACAAGGACATGACTTTGAATATATTATCTGAAGAACAATCTACAATATGTTTATTACACTAGGTTCCTCTGAGGGCTACAAAAATGCAATTGAAGCTGATGCCCATTGTTATGTTTGCACCTCAAAGTATGAAACATGTTGTAAGCAACACTCAGATACTTTTATATGAGTGGCTGCTGAACAAGCTTCTTTTAATCAAATACTGCATAAGATAGGAGTAGTAATGCCACCTCTTCATTTCACTATAGTAAAGTCTTCACTTTATCTGCCTATTAAACTTGAATTTGACTTGAATTCGCCTACAGACAGGACTAGAATTTGCTGGCATATTCAAAATATCTACTGGTTTAGTAGTTCTATGTGGAAGTCTTGTTAAAAAGGCTTGCTTCTCGTCTATGTTAATAAGTTACTGTACTCATTTGCAAGCAAACCCATCTAAACTTTCATTGCTTCCTGTGACCACTAGTAACAGTAAGTCAAACCTCCCAATTCTGTCTATTCTCAGGCATCACAACTAGAGAATCTACAATTAAGTATGATGAAAAGAGAAATAAAGGCAATATCATTTCTCAGTGCATGACATCTCATTCAGAAAAAACCTAGTTATTTCTAATGCAAGTCAAACTGATATCACATTAATATGTTTAGTCGCACTATACATATAATCAAATAAAGAAATAATAATAATAATGAATAACAATATTGCTTTTATATAGCGCTTTTCTCCAATAGATCTTCACATTCTTTAATGTATTTATCCTCATGGTATGACCATAATATTCATGATGGGGATGGTTATAGCACTGGGATTTTTGACAACTATTCCAATCTCTAACATTGATCTGGCATATGACATATCTGAAACATTTAACTTCCACGTGCCTCAATGTTTCAATTCGTAAAATGGCTATAACAGTACTCATCTGCCTTACAGGCCATTGTAAAGCTTAATTAATTTTTAATGTTTAAAAACTATTTGGGATCCTCAAATGAAAAATACTCAGTAATATAATTGCAAGTTGTTGTTACTTTTTATTGGTTTAATTTACTACTATTCTTACAAAGTGCTACCATATTATCACTGTGCCAGAGTTTGGGTTATGTCATCATGTCACCTCCTTCATATGAGATCATGGTTTGACAATTGTTGTGCAAAGCATATAAAATCTGCATTGCCTGGAAACAGTTTCGGACTGGGAAAAAATCAGTTTGATGCAGTTTATATAATTAAATTACAGCCTAGTTTCACAGAGAAAATTATCCCAGAACCAATAATCAGAAAATTGCATAGATGTTTTGATAACTCTATGTAATGATGGTAACATATGACAAAACTGTCTCAATTCCATCTGTTTCAGAAAAAGGCATAGATGCCCAGCTTTTGAATACAAGAATGCATATTCATCAGAACATGGCAAGCTACCTAATTAACTCATAAATAATACAATGCATCTACAACACAATTCAATATTTATAAATATTGCTGCATTGCATAACTCAGGCCCATTGAAAATGGGTATGAGAAGGTGTGGCAGTACGCTGGAAACTAACAAATGAACAAGCACTCTGATAATTTAGGCACCAATATGTGCGGCTAATCAGCTGTCATAGAATCATAGAACACTAGAACTGGAAGGGACCTTGAGAGGTCATCAAGTCCAGTCCCCTGCCCTTATGGCAGGACCAAGCATTGTCTAGATCATCCCTGATAGGTGTCTATTCAATCTGCTCTTAAATATCTCCAGAGATGGAGATTCCACAAGCTCCCTAGGCAATTTATTCCAGCAATTTTATCTTGGAAAGGCTGACAAACCAATTGGAAGGATTTTGCTTCAAAAGATGCATTGGTGTTGGTGACGGGAATATAAAATAAATCAGATGAAGTTACCACATACTGTCAGAGTCTTAGAGGTTTCAGGAACATTAGAGGATGGGTAGAGAACAGGCCTCATTATAAGAGGCCAGAGCCACTGTCATTTCCATAACCCTGTTAACTGAAAAAAAGCTGTTAACACTTTCCTGACTTTTACTACTGCTATATAGGAAGATCATTCTAATTCTTTTAATAATTCAAAATACTTGATCATCGAAAGGACCAGTTGAATAAACCGCGTTAGCATATATATCAAGGTAATGTTAGTAGAGCTGGTAGCAGTATTTTCAATTGTTTTCCCATCTAAATAGCCAAAGCTAAAATATTTCACAACGATGGATCCATTTTGATAATGGTTTTGAAAGATTTCGGACGTACAATACACGCTCCCTCCAGTTAGAGAGAGAGAATTTAAATTAAAACCAATTTTTTTCTCTGAAAACCAAATGTTTAATACAAGACCATTTTGTGATTTTGTAAGATCATTAAAAAGGTCCCCACCAAGTGTAAAATAAAAACAAATGTCAAAACTTCAAAAATTGTCACAAAAATAATTATTATTCTCTGGCCAGCTCTAAATGTTACATATTTAAAATAAAAATAATTGCAGGGGTAAAACTATATTTTAAAGTTGAGTTTCTTGGGTCAAATTCATGACCCAATTAACTTAATCAAGGATAGATTTACTTTATTACCTTACTTAGTTATTGTATTATTTGGGATTATTTAATAGCTGAGATAAAATACATTTTCATTTTTATGAAAATATGGGTCCTGAGACTTATTAATTTATTCTTGTGTTTTTTCTATAAGGGAAGCTTATAATGCTTCTTAAATTTTGCTCAGTCATCCACTATAAACCTTCATAGTCGGATTAACAATTCCAAACAACAGAAATACGATTGCAATGAACTCAGCATACACACACATGCTTATACAGAGAAAAAAAACAGAGAAAAAGCAAGATGTAGGTTAACCACACAACTAATTTAGAATGGTTCTCTCAGCATGAACCACAATCTTGAAATCTATAGGAGCGAAATCTCCAATCAAGATATAAAATATGGTGCATAAAATCTTTTATAATTAAAAACTTATTGAAAATACAAAATCTCTTTCACTAGTCAGAGACTTTTTAAAAACTGGTGAGTATGCTACATCATTGACATTATGTTACTTAATAGTCCCTTTTAAAAATCTTATCTCATTATTTAAGGATCCAATTCTGCTTCCATTGACATCACTAACCCCTGTAGGAATATTTGTCTGCTGAAATAGTTCATAATCGCTTCTAAAATACCCTGAGTAGAATATGAATAAAAGTGTTAGGATTACAAAAGATAGATCCTGGCTTGGTTTGGAAAATGTGGGTTCTTTCTTTGGAAAATTTCAACTTTTTGTTGAAAAACTAAAGAAAAAATGTATTTCTGACAAAAAATAAAAGAAAAAAGAAAAAAAAAACTTATAAAGGGAACTGAAAATGTTCTCGAGCTGCCTGGAGTCCCTCTTCCACCCCTGAAAGTTTTGACTCTTTTGTTGAAACACCTTTTCTTGTTTGTTTCAGGGGTTTTTTTTTTTTTTTGAGGAATAAAGACAGTTTTAACAACAAAAAAATCTTTTAAATTAAAACAACAAAAATGAGTTTCAAGAGCTTATGTGCACATTGATCTTTTTTAGTTTTTGAGTCTGTATAATTAAGTGAATGAGCATTTTGCACAAAATCAGGCCTCTCTGAACTAAATAGTCCCTATTGAGGTACCTAGATGTTTTCACAAAAATCATAGAATAGCCCCCTACATTAGTTCCCTGAGATATGTGTACCAAAATATAGCTTTGAATAGCTCCAGAGGTAACAATCTCATAGCATAATGTGGTATTTTAATTCACCGTTTAACTTCATTTCAATAACTTAGGTTTTTCTTAATGGTAAAACTTAAATGTCCTAGCTAGAGTTAATGGCTATTATTTCATATTTTGTCCTTGCTGGCTAATGACAGTGATTTGTCCCTGTCCTCTTATAACATTTCTTTATGTACTTGTGGACGGTTATCGTTCTTCCCTGATGGTCATTACGTTTGGATACTGAGCATCTGTTCAAAAGTTATTGATGCTGAAGATAGCATCAATTGCTCGTGGGAGTTACAGTCACTGTACCATGCAGCCATTCAGGGAAGCCTACTTTTTAGAAGGTCATGTCATTAGAAAACCAGAGTTAAAACAAATTATTGACCCCCCCCCAATTTTTTTTTTTAATATTGGGTTTTCTTCGGGTTTAGATGAATTAATTTAACTGATTTTTTTTATTTGATGACACAAGTGAAATAATTTGCTAAACTATATATTTTTGTGATGTTTATTAAATGAAAATATGAATCTTCCCTAATCTACATTTGATCTTTATATTTTTTGACATCCCAGTATATGAGTAAAGTTATTTTGTTTATTTATAGACATTTTGTTCCAACCTCCCATGTGAGTTTGGCATTTCCATATTGCCTATCATGCTTGATAGGGAAATATTACAAACCTGACAGGTGCTGACAAGCAAGGCATTAGTTAATGAAGCAGGATATTAATTATAAAGTTCATGTTCCTTTGTTTTGATCCCAGCTTTGTCTAAAAGCAATTTGCAGGTAAGAAGCGCTTCTTTTTGAAGCCTAGAAGAAAAAAGAGATGAAGTTCAGGGCAAGATTTAAAAAAGAAATTACTTCAAGCTAGAGTATGTCCTGATATACATATCATTTTTTCTTTTATTACATAATTAATGCCAGCTACTGCAGCATTCTTAACTCTGCTACCGATAAGAAATAATTAAGTTAACATCACCCAAAATGATATGTAACATCTCAATCAATGAGAATTTTAAAGTGAGAACAAGGAGAATAAAATGATTAGAAATCATCCCCTTATTTTTCTGAAAGTTATAGTCAGACATGTTCACACGGATGCAAGAACCACCACACTTCACTGAAGCTGTTGTATCATCTGTTAAAATAAGTACCATAGCTGCCAGCAAGTTAATGAATTCTCAGCAGCACCCACGCACTGCACTTCTGCCTTTTCCTTTTTCACTTCAGGCCCCAACAATATACTCTGCAAATCTGATCATGATTAAACAATTCCCATTAGGAGTATATACAAAAAAATTGCATTAGAATATCTAAATTAATATCTGCCACCATCAACCAAAAAGTTGTTTTTAATGGAAGAATTATCTCTTTTACCTTCTTATTCATCCCCCAAATCCATTGTTATATGTGTGCTAAAGAAGTAATTCTTAATATTGCAATTATGTTTACGTACTAATAAAGCAATAAAGTAAGCTCTACTAAAAACCATTGGCAGATTAGCAGCCAAAATGCTGAACCCTTCCACCTTGCATGGGGTAGGCCAACTGACACAGTATTTATAAAAGGTATATTCACGCTATGCACTGCTAAGCTGCCAGCTGTGAATCAGAGAAAGAAAGACAAGCAAAAGCATTATTGAAGCAGAGCTTGGAAAAACAGCATTAGAGAGCTTGGGTCAATGAAGGGTTGCTGTCGGGAAAAAAGACATGACGACTTAAGCCCTATCGCAACAATAGCTGTTGGACACATACTGCCACAGATAGCTGCCCAGGACAAAGTATCAGGATATTATACATACCTGGAAAGTTGTTAGAACCCAGTTAGTTAAATTAGGAGAACTTCAGAGAATGGATTAACTACTTTGAGCAAAGTCTAGGCAGTAGGCAGATGGATGAAAATCTACAATCCACTAGTATCTATCCATTATCTATTTACACAAATTTCTAATGCCCCAGCACAGAAATAGTGCCATGGGAGATAATTCTGGGTATATTATGAAGGTTTATTGTCTTTTTAATGTTGTTAAAATTTGCATTATATTATAGAAGAAGCATGCTCTTGTGTTTATCCAGCATTACTGGATGAAAAGACAGATAGGCTGTGTCTAGACTGACCAGTTTTTCTGGAAAATCAGCCGCTTTTCCGGAAAAACTTGCCAGCTGTCTACACTGGCCACTTGAATTTCCGCAGGAACACTGACGATCTCATGTATGATCGTCAGTGTTCTTGCGGAAATACTATGCTGCTCCCGTTCGGGCAAAAGCCCTCTTGCGCAAATGCTTTTGCACAAGAGGGCCAGTGTAGACAACGTGGTATTGTTTTGCGCAAAAAAGCCCCGATGGCTAAAATGGCGATTGGGGCTTTTTTGCGCAAAAGCACGTCTAGATTGGCCAGGGATGCTTTTCCGCAAAAAGTGCTTTTGCGGAAAAGCGTCCATGCCAATCTAGACTCTCTGTTCCGAAAATGCTTTTAACAGAAAACTTTTCTGTTAAAAGCATTTCTGGAAAATCATGCCAATCTAGATGCAGCCATAGTGGGGGAGGGGTCATATGCAGTTGGGGTTGAGGAAATGGGAGGTAACACCCTGAGAACAAAATTCAAATAATCTTTCCTAACCAGATCAGGTAAGGGGGGAGAAAGAGAGAGACATTGTGTCCCCTGTGTCAAAAGCCTGAAATAGTCTTTGAATATGGAAATTCTTCTGTTTTCCTGGATGCCAAAGGGCCCTAATGATTCTTCCCCAGCTACATAAAAGTCTAGGTTTTTCCCTCAGCAACTTCTGTATTGAAGTTATATATTGTCAGTTACAACATTCTGATTGACATATTGCAGAGGTTGGGAGCTGTGTGAAATGGAGAAACATTTCAATTCTTAGACATCTTCAATTTGCTATCAAAATAGATAATACAGGCAAAATTACCCTGAATGCATTGTTAAATTCTGGTTTTTAGTTTTCTTCATGTCAGCGTGCTGTAGAATCCAAGATTGACAGCGCATAGAAATCAGGAGACCTTGTGCAATATTTACTTGTAAAAATCACAGGGAGGTATCTACAGGGGGACTAGAAGGCAGCTCCCCACAGGTAATTGTTAGCCTCTCTGCAGGCCCCAAGAAGAGTGGCTATCTTTCACACTGTATAGGTTCATTGAGCTCTAGCCTATAAAAGGTCAATGCAGGGAGTCTTTTCTCAGGTCTATATTATATCCCTATGGAAATAACTGCGTAAGATATAAGAAATACAATGATTTACCTTTCTCTGCGTTTATTATGTATTCTTTTGTCAAGGAGAATTTTACCTGTCTTTTCCACAGAAGAATCTGGACTCCATCCCACGAAGTCTGTAGACCTGACAGGGATTCAGGGTCCTCCACATGAAGGTCCTGTATTATTCCATGGAGCCTGGGCCCCAGGAGCCTCAGCTCTTGTACCTGAGGAAGTTTGTCTATTTTTCACTTTGTTTGAGTACCCCACTGGTGAGTAAGTGTTAGTCTTCTCTCTATGCCTGACACCAGACACTGGAAGGGGGCAATGCAATCCTGACTCATCCCAGCTATTCTACTCATTCTCTGTGTCTGACCCATCTCACCAAATATAAATGATGGTGGGGGCAGAGGGAACAAATGCTGCTGTGGAAGGAGCTGACCCTCATTCCCAACAGAAGAAAAATATCCCAGAGTGGTGTCCTCAGAGGTAGGTCTCCTCAGCATGTGAATTCCAAAGGCACAACACTAAAGGCTCCGACTCTATGGGTGCTCCAACTCTGTGGGCACTGTGTGTGTGTGTGTGTGTGTGTGTGTGTGTGGGTGCTCCAAATCTGTGGGCACTGTGTGTGTGTGTGTGTGTGTGTGTGTGTGTGTGTGTGCTGTCAAATGAGGAGTAATGGTAATTCGAATTAGGAGCTTTAATTCGAACTACCTAGTCCATGCCGCGAGTAGCCGCGGGCAGGGAGTTCGAACTACGGGGCATTTAAAAATGGCGGCGCCTGGGAACATGCAAATAAAGCCCGGGATATTTAAATCCCGGGCTTCATTTGCAAGTTCGAATGCCTACATTAGCCACCCTAGTTTGAACTAGGGTGGCAGTGTAGACATACCCCTAGGGAAAATAAAAATTGGCACATATGCCCAACACTGCCCTCATTTTTAATACAGATAAGTCCTTCACTAAAGAAAATGTACCAAACCTTACTCATTTTTTCTCAGACTTTATACAGATAAAATCCAGTCACAGTTTATTATCTGATTTGTGTGCATGAGGTAGCAAGACAATATCAGTAACTTTTCAGGTTTTTATTTTGTGAACCATAGGAACCATCATATGCTATGTTTTTCTCTAGCTTTTCTGCTGTTACTGGGAAACCTGTAAAAGTAGACAAATAACTGTTATGTATGTCCTGAACTGTGTACTCTTTACTTACTGCTCTTAGACTAGGTCTAGACTGCAGTCTTCTTTCGGAAGAAACTTTTCCAGAAGAGATCTTCCGGAAAAGGTTTTTTCGAAAGAGAGCGTCCACAGAGCAAAAGTGCAATGAAAAAACAATCTGCTTTTTTGAAAGGTAGTATCCACATTGATTGGATGCTATCTCACTTCTAAGTTGTGATTAGTATGGACAGAGTGGCCACCAGGGTACCTGTGTTATTTCCTGGAGGCCTCTTCTTTTGAAAGAACTCCCTCTTCTGCATCCACACGCCTTTTTTGGAAAAAGCTTTTTCAGAAAAAGGTTTCTTCCTTGTAGAAAGAAGTTTACTGCTGTTGGAAAAACTCCTCCGTTCTTTCGACTTGCTGTCAAAAGAACGCAATACAGAAATTTATTCCTTTGAATGCAGCCTGGTTAATTGCCACTTTTCCACATCCTCTGCTGACTTTACCTTTTACAGAAGTTCAACAGACCTCTTCTTACTCCACTGGTGCTTTCTGTACCAGAGCTGTGATCCTGTGTTTCATTTCCTTCTTGGTAAAGTAGAGAGAAATTTTTCAACCAAAACTTTTTATTGACAAAAATGCAGATTCAAGTCAAATGAAATATTTTGTGTATGAGTATGTATTTCACTGAATTGTTTTATGGTGGGGTGGGGAGGAGAGAATATAAATTATAATGTACCCTTGACATTTTTGGAAAGAAACATTTTGATTTTTCAGTTTGAAAAAAATTGTTGTTTTGAAACGTATTTTAGTGTTACTTAAAATATAAAATGTTTTTAAAAGCTCAATGAAAGGAAATATTTTATTTCAGGTTGTGTTTGATATGAATATTCTTAAATATTTTCAGTACATTGATTATTTCAGAAAACATTAATAGCATGTGAACTGGAAAGATGGATATATCTAGTTTGAAGCATCCAGAGAAACAAAAATCAGTTATTTGTCTACATATCCTGCAAAAATGTCTGCAGAAACTCCACACTATCCCCTCTTCTTTATCAAGCTGGCCTTCAGTTTCATCATGGTATCCATTGTCCAAACTGATTTGTTCATTCTAAAGAAAAAATAATACTAAATGTGGAGCTATATAATGAACTGAGTTTAGATTTAATTTAAAATAAAAGTTAAAAGCCAAGACAGCCAGGAGTTAGGTGCTAGTGGACGTTGTGGCTGCCATGAAGCAGATAAGGAAGAACGTGGGTTTTCAAATTGAGAATGCTGATAGTATGACTGCAAGTTTTCTCAGTGACAAACTGTACTTTCAGATTCCAGCAGTCCCTGATGAAAAGGCTTTCTCATTCCTTAATTCTTCATGGGAGGGCTGCTGCATCTTGGAATACTTTTCAAGCAGAAAGCTGTCATCATGACAACAGTGTAGTAAAAGAGGGCAAAAAATTCTTTCTGGTAGGGAAATAAAGACATCTTAAGCTTGACTTCAAAAGCTCTCTACAGCAAACAGTAGCTGTGGAGAAACTGTTTCATCTTTGCCTCTGGGATATTATTAAGCCTTTCTAGTAGCTCTAACTGCAGGAGAAGGGATTACAGAAGTTGCTGCTGTGTAGCTGCTTGCCATACAAATATCTGGGAAAGCACTGATCACTTTTTTTACAAGAGCTACTTGTTAGACAGCGCAGAAAGCTTAACCCACAATGAATAACACAGCAGACTGTGCTAGCCATGCACCAACAAAAACATGCAAGGCACTCACAATTCATGCTGGCCTTTTAAATACTGTGGAGAATTTTCAGGCTCCTGGCTTCTCTTTTGTTATTACTCTGTACACAACAATCAGTGCCAGTTGGGGCTGCATTTTTTGCTACATATATCCTAGCAATGCCATTCACCCTGCTTCAATTACAGTTGTATCATCATTTCCATGACAAATCTTTACTTTCAAGGGGTCACAGCTCAATCGTAACAAAATCCACGATTTGCTGAAATGACACACACTCTTGCAATGTTAGGAACTTTGTGCATGAGTGCCAGAAGCCCAGAAATGTTAAGTGAGTACAGGTGGGTATGTTTATTTGGCACCCTTACTGCTCACGAATGGCTTTATATTTTAAAAATGGATAGTGCAGAGTCATAGTCGTTAATGTCAATTAATGAGTTAGTCTGAAAAGAAATAAGGCAAGCAATTTTTGTTGTTGAAGTGCTTTTTCATGGGTCATTAAAGATTGTAACACAAATTCAGAGAAGAAACTCTTATGATGTACTTGGCTCTAAATATCTGTTTTGGAAGTCTCTGAACACAATGAATCAAATAATGGTTACCAAGTATAAGTTACTGAGTTTAGGTATGTCTACACTACAGTGTTATTTCGAAATAGCTTATTTTTAAATAACATGTCTACACACAAAATGCATTTTGAAATAGCATTTTGCTATTTCGAAATAGTGCGTCGCTGAATCGCATTTAAGGCTGGCCGGAACCAGTTCCGGCAGGGCACCAGGTCAGGACATATTGTGTGTGGCTGCTGCCTGAGGCTATCTGAGGTCTGTGCTTAAAGGGACCCCCCCAGACAGCCAGATCTCAGATTTCCCTGCTTGCTTGTCTACCTCGATGAGGGACAGCAAAGCATTTTGTCTCCACGTGGTCTGGTTGCCCTCACTCGGGACACCACAGCACTCTGCAACATGGAGCCAGAGCTGCCCCTGGGCACTCTGGTGCTTCTCTTGGACATGTTGCTGCGAGCCTGGCTGCACTTTCTGCAGGCTGCCATCCGGGAGGTCCATCGGGGGGCTGTCAGGATCCAGGAGGCCCTGCGGGAGAGCTTCCACGCTGAGGAGCACTAAGAGCCTCCATGGTCTGCCCCACTGTGTCTCATTCCTCTCTCACATCCTTCCACTTAGCCCTCCCTAACCCCCCTTCCTGATATCAAATAAAATACACGTATTTTCATGAACACAAACTGTCTTTATTTAACAACACTGAGGGGGAGGGAATGAAATTCTCGTGAGACTGGGGAAAGGAGGCAGGAGAGGGGAGAAGAGAGAGTGGGACAGGGGAGGGGGAAACCTGGGAGGAGGGAGCTGGAAGGGGAAAGCAAGGAGAAGAAGGGGGAGAGGAATCTCAGGGCTCAGGGTTGGGAGTCTCACCGGAGCAACTTGATTGTCATGCAAACCTGCTCCTGGGTTCGCATGTGGCCTTTGGTGGCCAGGCTGGCAACTATCCTGCCATAGATGGCTGCATTCCTCCGTCTAGTGTGGAGATCATGGGCTTTGAGGGCATCCCCCCCAAACCTGAATAAGGTCCATGATCTCCACCCTGGACCAGAAAGGCGCCTGCCTTCTCCGGGCCCTGGCAGGCTCCTGGGAGCTGGCAGACTGCTCCTGGGGAGCGGTGGAGGGCTGGCTGCCAGTGGCTTGCTGGCTCATGTTTTGGGGCCACTGGGTCAGGGGCAGTGACTGCTGGCTCTGGGCTGGCAGGCTTGGAGCTGGCACAGGCACTGTGGCCAGCATCAACCCCTTTAAGGGCTCCGTGGAGCAGGGAGGGAGAGGAGTGTTCTTGGTTGAGGCAGGAGTGGCCACTAGGGCACCCTGGGAAGGCTGGAGGCCCCCTATTTCGATATAAGTGTCTACACAGCACTTATTTCGAAATAGCTATTTTGAATTTGGTGTTATTCCTCATGGAATGAGGTTTACCAAATTTGAAATAAGCGCTCCGCTATTTCAAATTAATTTAGAAATAGCGGTTTGGTTGTGTAGACACCAGGAAAGTTATTTCGAAATAATGGCTGTTATTTTGAAATAACTTTGATGTGTAGACATACCCTTACTGATTATCTATCTATCTATCTATCTATTAAAAATTTCTGCTCCGAGGGTTAGCAGACTGTCAAGACTCATGCACCTGTCCTGTTTGGTATATGACATATTTTGCTTTAGAAATACTACAATACTGTTGAAATTGATTACAATCCCAGATGTGGAGACTATATAGCTGAGAGGGAGAAAAATGCAATAGGCCGCCTTTAAATGAATTGATTCAAATAGGTCCTTGGTGGCAGTGACAATGAACATAAGACTTCAGTGTGATTATTTGCCAAAGTAAAGCACATATGTGAGTTCTTGTATGATCATGTCACAAAGCTGTTACCGTTCTACAGCTCCCTGTGTGACCCATCTTCAAAAAAGGCAAGAAGGATGATCCAGGGAACTATAGGCCGGTCAGTCTTACCTCGGTTCCTGGTAAAATCATGGAAGGGATCCTTAAGGAATCCATTTTGAGGCACTTGGAGGAGAGGAAAGTGATTGGGAATAGTCAGCATGGATTCACAAAGGGCAAGTCGTGCCTGACCCATCTGATTAGCTTCTATGATGAGGTAACTGACTCTGTGGATATGGGAAAGTCAGTGGATGTGGTATACCTTGACTTTAGCAAGGCTTTTGATACGGTCTCCCACGATATTCTTGCCAGCAAGTTAAGGGAATGTGGATTGGATAAACGGATGGTAAAATGGATAGAAAGCTGGCTAGAAGGCCGGGCCCAGAGGGTAGTGATCAATGGCTCGATGTCAGGATGGCGGTCAGTTTCTAGCGGAGTGCCCCAAGGTTCGGTTCTGGGACTGGTTTTGTTCAATATCTTTATTAATGACCTGGATGAGAGGATGGATTGCACCCTCAGCAAGTTTGCAGATGACACTAAGCTAGAGGGAGAGGTAGATACACTGGAGGGCAGGGATAGAGTCCAGAGTGACTTAGACAAATTGGAGGATTGGGCCACAAGAAATCTGATGAGGTTCAACAAGGACAAGTGCAGAGTCCTGCACTTGGGACGGAAGAATCCCAAGCATTGTTACAGGCTGTGGACCAACCAGCTAAGTAGTAATTCTGCAGAAAAGGACCTGGGGGTTACAGTGGATGAGAAGCTGGATATGAGTCAACAGTGTGCCCTTGTAGCCAAGAAGGCTAATGGCATATTAGGTTGCATTAAGAGGAGCATTGCCAGCAGATCCAGAGATGTCATTATTCCCCTTTATTCGGCTCTGGTGAGGCCACATCTGGAATATTGTGTCCAGTTCTGGGCCCCCCACTACAAAAAGGATGTGGACACATTGGAGAGGGTCCAGCGGAGGGCAACCAAAATGATTAGGGGGCTGGAGCATACGACCTATGAGGATAAGCTGAGGGAGTTGGGTCTGTTTAGTCTGAAGAAGTGAAGAGTGAGGGGGGATTTGATAGCAGCCTTCAACTTCCTGAAGGGAGGTTCCAAAGAGGATGGAGAAAGGCTGTTCTCAGTAGTGACGGATGGCAGAACAAGGAGCAATGGTCTTAAGTTGTGGTGGGAGAGGTCCAGGTTGGATATTAGGAAAAACTATTTCACTAGGAGAGTGGTGAAACACTGGAATGGGTTACCTAGGGAAGTAGTGGAGTCTCCATCCCTAGAGGTATTTAAGTCTCGGCTTGACAAAGCCCTGACTGGGTTGATCTAATTGGGATTGGTCCTGCCTAGAGCAGGGGGCTGGACTTGATGACCTCCTGAGGTCTCTTTCAGCTCTCTGGTTCCATGATTCTATGATTCTATGACCTGAGTATGTCCTTCCAATCTGGCTCCCAGTGGGCAGGTATTTACTAGCATAATTTATACCAAATGAAACTGTGATTATCCATCCCCAAAGGAATAGACCAAAGATGATATAGAGTTCAGGAACATGGATGGTATGATTAAACTTTCATTTTTACAGCCCATGCCAACCAGTTCCATGTTTAAATCAATTACTTAACTTTTCAGTGTTTTAAGTCTAGCACTAGTCACAAACATTACATATCCTGGCTTCCATTTCTCTTTGGAGCAATTGCAAGAGTTCAGGTTTGAGGTTAAATTAGATTTTTTTAAGCATTTAGTTCATTTCAGTGTCTACTTACATATGCACTTTTAAGTGGTTTTTCAATTCCAATTCCCATTCTTTTTATTATTTTAGTAACACAAAAAAAATGAGAACTGGACTTTCAAATCAAAGAGCTAGCTTTGAAAATCTTAACCTTTTACTTCAAAATGTTTAACCTACATATGAAATATTGTTGAACTAATCTATCTATTTTAGGAAGGATAATAGATAGGAATTTTTTCAGTGTTGTGGTAGCCAATGTGTTCCATCGTGCTGTAACTTGTGATACTCTGCATAACTTTCCCAGACCTGAAGAAGAGCTCTGTGTAGCTCAGTTTGTCTCTTTCACCAACAGAAATTGATTCAGTAAAAAATATAACTCACTCACCTGCTCTCTTTAATAGATAGGAATATCATTAATATGCAGATATTTAAAATGTAGATTAGATTAAACAGGGACCATTGTCACCTCTTTTACTGACCAGGGAAGAAGCATGCTGGAGACTGACTTCCAAAAAAACCCAGTAAAAGTTGGATGCATGCATGACTGCTCTCAAAATAGGTACAAAATTCCACTTAATGCCTTTATCATTAGCCTTTCTTCCCTTGAATGAGAGCATTAAATATCAGAGAACTTTTGATGAATAATAAATATAAATATAAAAGAACAAACAATCTTACTCTAGGCTATGAAGCAGAAAAAATATTCAAGGAACATTTTCTTTTTTCTTCTTTTCATAAAGGGAAGGTCTTTCACATTTAGAACAGTAAATAAGTAAATAAAAGGGGGAAAAAACCCAAAAGCATATGAGGAGGAAATATGTCCTTTGCAAGTGTGATTCATGGGTTCTATCTGCCACTGGCATTTATTGACTATACCAGGACCGTGCACATTTCCCATTGATTTTATTGGGGTCAGAGCAGCACCCAAACTTTTAAGTTTTTCTTCCTCCCCTTTTCTACTTCTTAGACTTCACACTTTCAGAATACACAGAACTTCACTGGACACAGATCTCCTTAATGCTCCAATAACAAATAGTATAATCAATTTTAGATTATCCTCCTCAAAATATGTGTAATAAAATAGCTGGCACATGAACTGGCTCATATTGAGCATAACTGCATAGTTTTTACTCAGGTGGATAATTACATACTTTCATAACTAACCCTAACATCAACCCTAATGGCACTATGCGTGAAAGCGATCACTAGCACAGGTAAGGGTTTCACAAATGGGCCTTCTTTTTGCCATTGACGTCAATGGAGCAGGATTTCCCCATAGGTGTAATTTAGATCAGAAGTGACACTTTGCCCTGGATCTGTTTATCAATACAAATATAATGAGGAGCCCATCTCAAAAACTGAAATATATTTATATTGGGGTACATTTTCTAATACAGTTTTAAACCTATGAATTTGCCAGGACTTTGTTTAAATTAGTATTGAATTTATAGGAAATAAAAAATGTCTCAGCCTCCTGCATTGTAGTTTTCACTACTAGTTTTCCATTTCTCTTCTATGATTTCTAGAGACTTCATTGTATCCCCTAGCATAGGCCTTGGGAAAAACTACCATTCATATTCCAAGCATTTAGTATCATCTGAAGAATGCAACATGAAACTACAGTCTTCAGCAGTGGTAAAAGTAAGAAAAACTTCCAGCAAATTGTGCTTATTATTTTAAACTATTTCAAATCAGACTAGAAAATTGTGCTATGAAAGTGGGGAAATAGTAGGACAAAAATGATAGCACAATTTTATAGCTGGTCACTATTTTCCTTTTTCATTTTCAAAGTGTCTCAGCCTGGTTTGATGTGAGCATAAGAAGTGTATTAGTGGAAGGTTTGCAGTACACCATAATCTGCTGATTTTAGAAGTCCACCACAATATGGCTTTTTTGAGTCCAGGACCATTTGTGCACTATGTCCCATGATGAGGAACTGCTGTGTTTCACATTTTTTCTTCTCCTTAGAAGGCTGGCACCACTCATTTGAACCTTTCCCCTTTTACTTCCTGATATAAAAGAAAAAAACAGACTACTGTGTATACACCTCAGTATTTACCCCGGGGGCACTTTGTGGTCAAGAGATTCCTACTGATAGTTTCATTTTCTTTGGGCTTCAAATACAGATGGTTTTCTGGAAGTTATGTTTTAGATGTTAAACTAAAGTTAATGAGCTCCATACAGTGGTAACTAGGGGCATGTCTACACTAGGAAATTACTTTGAAATAAGTAAAATAGAAATAATAACTCTGGGTTTAACAAAATCCAAACAGCACATCCCCACTACGGGGATGCATTGAAATCAGTCAGAATTATTTTGAAATAGTGCATCCACACTGATTGGAGCCTGCTGTGGACTTAGAGACCCGAGAAGCACTCTGGGAGGGCACCAGAAGGGCAAAGACTTCCTGTGGCTGCTTGGTCCGGTAAGCTGTGACTCGTGGTTTCAGAGGCTCCTCTCTACAGCCACGTCTCAAATGCCGCCCCTCCACTGCCTCTCCCCTCATGGGACACAAAAAGGACACAATGTGCTCTGGTTGCTTTGTGAATGCCACAGTACTGAAAGCATGTAGCCCCTTACAGTCCATTGCCTGTGTATATAGGGAAAGTTATTGAACTCACCTGAAGTACCTTCTCTGGGATGGTCCAAAGCCTGGGAGACATCCTGGAATGGGGAGAGGAGGCCTGGCTCCAGGGTGAGGAGCAGGTCCTGGCTGTCAGGCATGGTGGCCTGGTTGGCCTGCTCCTCCTCCTCCTCACCTGCAACCTTGCCCTTGTGGAGACTGAAGCTAGGCATGTCCTGGTCAGACTCCATGACGACGGGAGGGGAGGTGATTGGCCCCCCTCCCAGGATGGCATTCAACTGCTCCAAGTAGCAGCACATGTGCAATGCCACCCCGGAGTGTCTGCTCTGCTCCCTGGACTTGTGGTATGCCTGCCGGAGCTCTTTCACCTTCATCTACACCTGGTCCAGGGTCCTTTGTCAGCCAGGCTGGAGGTGATCTTGCTATACGCGTCTGCATTACTCTTTCTGGGGTGGAGATCCTGGAGGTTGGTCTCCTCCCCCCAGACCTCAGTGAGGTCCAGCTTTCCTGCATCCCTGGCCAGTGGCAGCTGAGGAAGCAGCAGGAGTGCTGGCAGCTGGGGGGGGGGGGAAACATTGGGATCTGTCATGGCTCTGCTGTGTGGCACGGAGCTGGCAAAGCTGGCCATGTGGCCCAAGCCCTTCTCCTTCTGCCTGTAGTTTTAAGCTCCGCAGGAGAAGGGGAGCAATGGAGATGGTAGGTGTGGCCATAGTGGTCAGAAGTGCAGCTGTGGGAGACCCCTGGATACCAATTATTTCCCGAGGAAAGCAGAAGTGAAGATTTTGCAATAAGCAGCCCATTATTTCAAAATAATGGGCTTGGTAATGTGGACGCTCTGCTTATTATTTCAAAATAAGGGGGGTTATTTCAAAATAACTCCCTAGTGTAGACCAGAGCTAGGTGAATTTTGTGACCTATATTATATGGGATTCCATTGATTTAATAATCCCCCTTGGTTTAAAAATCTATTAATCTAAATAAAACCACGAAAGTCAGTTTAATACATTACAGCAGAGTTTAAGAAAATTAGGTACCCCACATGCAAATGTCATGTCCTCAAAAAGAAAAATCATTTGCAGAACAGTCATGTTAACACACTCTAGAAAATGTATTTCCATAGCAGGCTTTTCATCAGCAAGTACACCATCAGGCAGGATTTATTTGAGAACTATTTTCTTTTCAATGTGTGCTAAAAATAAAGCTTTCCTGAGCACAGTAAGTACAGTATAATGCAAATATGATCATTATTTTTCTTTTTTTAAAAAATATCAGATATTTTGCATTTAGTGTGTGTGCTGCGTGCAAAAGTATATCAATTTTATTTTAAACTTTTTGTGGTATCAAAGTCTATTTACATGTTCAAATATTGCCAGAATAGATTTAAATTGCTGAATTACAATAGTTAACTTTCAATTTCAATGCACAGAGTAAAGAGAACAGAATTTAAGTCAATATTTTGTTTTATATACACCATATCAAAGTAACAAGATTGCAATATATTTATTATAAAAATTTCCTCACTACAGTTGTTGATAGTGCAAACATAATAAGGAAGCAAACAAATATAATTCACTAAATTAATCAAGCATTAACTTTTTCAAGCCTCCAATAAGAATAATGTCTCACAAAATTCCATCAAAATCTCAAAATAGGATTATCTGGTAATTGTATCTAAATAAAAACTAGAGTGCAATTAACTATAGCAAATCACCCTTTGAGGGTATATCAAGATTTAACCTGTTATAACCATTTTAAATTGCTTGATTTATTTTGTTCCTGATTGTTTACAATACATAATTTATTTACAATAACCACAATATTTTCAAGAACTTTTACAGATAAAAACTTTTTTCATAACACAATAGGTGGTTTCATTCTGCTCCAAGATTTATTTTGGTAATAATATCTGATGATTACCTTTGGGCTTTACATTGTTCCTATGATCAGATGTCCTTGGCCATGAAAATGAAAGTAATACACCATTAGAGAAGTTACATTTCTTTCTTAATGATTGCATCTGTAGTTGCTGATTGAAAGCAGCAAGTGATTTTTTATTTTTTTAAATGTGACTATAGACTGTAAGAGCTTGACTTTAAATAGTTCCATGAAACCAACAAATATATAAAACCATATTTATTTTTTAGTAGTTATTTTAAGTATCTTTTTGGTTGAGGGAAATTTATATTTTTAACGAAACTGTTCCCCTTAATTTGTAACATTAAAAG
Organism: Pelochelys cantorii; assembly: GCA_032595735.1. Classification (NCBI taxonomy): domain Eukaryota; kingdom Metazoa; phylum Chordata; order Testudines; family Trionychidae; genus Pelochelys; species Pelochelys cantorii. Next base: position 68,980,928 of record CM064328.1, read on the forward strand.
ATAGAAATAAATATACAATATAAAAGAAATAATCTATGTCAAGAACTTTGGTGGTATTGAATATCTCCACATCTAGTGTTGTTTGCTTAGACAGTATAACAATATACTTATTTTTTCCTAAATAAGAAGAGAAAACTAAGAACTCCAAATCTGGAAATAGGCAGAAAACTTATTTGATTCTTGTGTTCAATTAATATTTGAAATGCATGTGCTTAATGATTCTGTACTTTAAATATGACATGCTCTATATATTTAACAAATAAACATTTCATATTTCATTCTTTTTGTGGAAAAAATAGAGATGACAAAGGCATTTTTTGACAGCAACTAGGAAGGGGAAAATAGCTAATTTCAGGAAAAAAGAAAAGAAACAATTTCAGAGAAAATCTTAGCACACAGATTATTTAAAAACAAATTTAACATGAGAATACATACTGCTAGAAAATTGAGGCTATATGAAAAGATGGATAAATCAATGGAAAAATCCTTAAAAGAAAGCAACATTTATTAAAGCTCAGTCTCTTATAAATTATAATATGTCTTCCTGTAGTTTGCTCACATGCTGTAACATAAAGCTATGTTATTCTGGATATTATTTTAATTATGATTTTTGAGCCAAATGTGTGCTGAAGGGAAAGCAGCTGAATTTCCAAAGGACAGTGCTGGAGGCATTATGTCAAGATAGAGAAGAGCAGGGACAATGCCTTTGTAGGTACTAGAGAAGACATACTCAGCAGCAGTACTTACTACACCTTTCAAAAGGCACAGCATGTGCTTTCTCCAGCACTGGTCTCTAGGCTCTAGTCACTGGATTGGAGGCCTACATACTCAGCTTCTACTTTGTCAACTATCTGATCACAGAAACCCAAACACCTTTAACCCACCCTGCTCAGTTTTTTCCTGAGGCATGGCCCCTTCCTGCCCCTTCTCTGAGGCCCTACCCCCAGTTACTCCATCCCTACTCATTCACTCTCCCTCACTCATTTTCACCAGGTTGGGTCAAGGGTTTAGTTTGCAGACTCAGGACTGGAGCTAAGGGATTTGGAGTGTGAGAGAACTCTGGGCTGAGCCTGGGGTAGGGGGTTTTGGAGTACAAGAGGGGCTCAAGCTCAAGGAGAGAGTTTTGGTGCAGGATGGGGCACCAAGCTGGATTAGGATTTGAGAAGGTGTGTGGAGCGCAGGTGTAACACTGACAGGTGGAATGGAATCTGGGACCTCTGGAGTTTAGTGCATGAGCCTCTACAGCTTGAGCTAAAAGCCACCTGACTCATTCTTTCTCTCTGTAAGCGTGCGTCTACACTGCAGGACTTAACTCAAAATAAGCTACGCAAATTGAGTGACATCAATTGCATATCTTATTTCAAAATAGCTTATTTTGAAACAGGGAATGTCTACACACAGCACCTATTTTGAAATAGAACACTCTTCCTCCAACTTCCCTTATTCCTCATACAATGAGGGTTACAGGAGTTGGAGTAAGAAGTCCTCCAGCTTGACAGTATTTTGACACTATTTTGAAATAACTGCCTGCATTGTGGATGTGGACTAAGTTATTTTGGAATAGTGCTAGTTATTTAGAAAGAATGTTGCAGTGTAGATGTACCCTAAATGGTCTAATTGCCACTGCATGGGACATTACACCACACCCAGCAGGTGTGTGGGTTACACAGGCAACAGCCAGGGAGTGCTTACCTTGGCTAGTTCCCGGTTGGTGGGACAGCAGGGCTAATGCAGGCTCTTTGCTTGCACTTGCCACACATTGCTTTTGGAAGTGGCTGGCCCATTCCTGTGGTGAGGCCAGGTGGCACTTTACTGCCTCTGCCTCAAGGCACGGCCCTTGCAGCTCCCATTGGCCTCAGTTTCCAGCCAATGGGAGCTGCAGAATCAGCACTTAGGACAGGGAAAGCATTCAGTTACCCCCTAAGGGCATTGTGCCAGCTGCTTCTAGGAGTGGTGTGGGACCAGGGTAGGCAGGGAGCCTGCCTTAACCCCACTGCATCTCTGGACTTTAGGGGTTTAAAATATCCTGGTTTGGCTACAATATCCTTCAGGAGATTAAGCCTAATTCCAGGCGACTCCTGGTAAAACTGGAGGTTTGGCAGCCTCATCAACTCCCCTAAGGTAGTTGACCTTAATGTATGCACCACTAATGACTTGGATATTTAAAGTTGAGGAATACAACCAATTATTTTTCAGTCAGTCATATCTTTGACTACATGGTTCTGTTGGTCACAGTTTCCTATTTACAGTGAATACAGGGGTCTACTGCATTTCACAGGCCCACAGTTCTGAAATGGAAACATTACTTGGAAGTAGGTTCCATCCCTCACAAGTCCTGTGGAGTACCTTTTTCCAACTCATGGGAGTATCTACAATCAATGGGTACCAACCCCGACAAGTCAGATGGCTGGATCCAGTAAATAAGGAACTACTACTTACCAGTCCCCTAGGACATCTCTGCTTTATTACAGTAATACAGTTAAGGTTGCATTTGGAAAATGAAACTTTGAATTTCCTGCCTTTCGTTGTAATCCTATCATTGTTCTGCAAGCAAGTTTCCCGTGAGCTCACAAAGTTTTTTCCCATTTGTAGCCAGACAGAACCCCCCCTCCCCCCATATCTCTCTCCCCCTCCTCCCTCTGACATCCTTGGGAGAGACAATCCTTGAGAGCGAAACTCTGTCTTCAAAGGCTCCAGGGCCTCCAGAGGTGCTGGAATGACAATGGCCCTGGATGCTAGACAGAAACCAGATAACAGCAGCAATTGGGCCAGCAGACGATCGGGGCCTTGGGCTGCCTTTGGCTGGTACCAGGAATTGATACGCTTACACACCGTCCCAGAAGGGGAATCTACCGCCCCATCAGAAAAGAATGTCCAGCCCTAATGATTTAGTTACCTCCACCTCACAGGTGCAAGTTAAGCTTTGGACCCCCTTTGGGAATGGGCGTCACAAAGACGTTCCAACTTAATTGGCATTTTAATGACAAGAGAAGCGTCTACGTGACCACAGGGGTATAAAGTAGGGCCCTGTGCCCCACTCTAATTGGAGATCCACCCACATACCTGCTGGTCAGGCGGTCTTGGACCCCCAAGACTTTAGGGATGCCTTAGTCTCGTACTGATTGCTTCCCATTGGGATTGAGAGGAATCTAGCTTCACTGGAGTAAGGATCACAGAGGTGAGAATATACCTGCTAGGTGTCTATTTTGCATGCATTTAATAAGAGCTCAGAGAACCAAAAGGGTTTCATGGTACCTGTAAGTGACTTTTTAGTGTAATTTCTGTCTTGTCCTTTTGTAGTGGCTGTGTTATCTGTAACACAGCAGTAGCATTTAACAGCTAAGTTTGCCTTGTAACAATAAAAATAGTAACTGTTTAAGCTTTAACCTGACTCCTCCTGTTGCTGTAACAGAACCAGACACAATTAAAAGGATCACAGCCGGTCAGGGGTAAACGCAGTAAGAGCTGAGCATTGGGTTGTGCCGCCTCCACAGGGCAAACCCTTGGGGCACCCATCAGCCTCCCTTGGCTGCCCGCTTCGAAGGGACCCTGTCCTAGCAGCTAAAGACTCGGGTGTAATAAGCTCTCCCTGCAGACTCTTGGGGCACCCGTCAGCCTCCCCTGGCTGCCCGCTGCGAAGGGACCCTGTCCTAGCAGTTGAAGACTTGGGTGTGTAATAGGGCTCACAGACCACTCACCGCCCCGGCCACCAGCTGACACCATTTTAAAATTTCAACTTTAACATTGCATTAGTATCTTTGTGTGTATTAGAGAGAAATGCAGGCATAAACAAGTGCACGAGTGAGACTTCCGTGTTAATAAAATCAATGTACACCCATCATGACTCACCATAATCACTTAGGCTGCATCTAGACTGGCAAGATTTTGCGCAAAAGCAGTCGCTTTTGCGCAAAAACTTGCCAGCTGTCTACACTGGCCGCTTGAATTTGCGCAAGAGCACTGACGTTCTAATGTAAGAAATCAGTGCTTCTTGCGCAAATACTTTGACGCTCCCATTTGGGCAAAAGTCCTTTTGCGCAAAAGCTTTTGCGCAAAAGGGCCAGTGTAGACAGCTCAGATTTGTTTTGCGCAAAAAAGCCCCGATGGCTAAAATGGCGATCGGGGCTTTCTTGCGCAAAACCACGTCTAGATTGGCCAAGGATGCTTTTGCGCAAAAGCATCCGGCCAATCTAGACGTGCTTTTGCTCAAATACTTTTAATGGAAAAACTTTTCCTTTAAAAGTATTTGCGCAAAATCATGCCAGTCTAGACGTAGCCTTAGGGTATGTCTACACAGCAGGGCTAAAGTCGGAATAAGATACAGAACTTGAGCTACGTCAATTGGGATACGTGTATGCAACAGAATTATTTTGGAATAATGACCATTATTCTGAAATAACAATGACAGTGTCTACACAGCAATTCTGTTATTTCAAAATAAATTCAAAATAACAGACAGCTTATTCCAACTTCTGTAAACCTCATTCCATGAGAAATAACACCTCTTCCAAAATTGCTATTTGGAAATTGCTGTAGTGTGGACACTCCACTTCTGCTATTTCAAAATGAGGAGTAACGTTAGTTCAAACCAAGGGCTTTGGTTCGAACTACCATGTCCCGGCGCACACTTCCTGGTTCGAATCAGCTGTCATTCGAACTAGCGCGCCGGCGAGATCATGCTAATGAAGTGCGGGATATTTAAATCCCCGCTTCATTAACAATTTCGGTTGCCTACATCTGCATCCCTATCTCGAGATAGGGAGCAAGTGTAGATGTACCCTTACTCCTCATAAAATGAGGATTATCAGGAGTTGGAGTAAGAAGTCCTCCAGCTCGCCATTATTTCAAATAATGCCTTGCATTGTAGACATGCTCTTTGTTATTTCAGAATAACGCCAGTTATTCCGAAATAATGCTACTGTGTAGACATACCCTTATGTATGTGATGTTCACTTGTGCCTTCGGTGAATCAAATGCAACAGGAAGAATCGTCAAATGTCCTAAATACCTAAGGATGTAGTAAAATGTTAGCAGTATAAACACATCTTGATGAAAGATGCGTATAGGTTTCCATGTGTCAAAAGGGGAAAATGTGCTTTAGAATTTCCCTTATTACCCATCTTGAATGTAAACATAGTGTGGAAAATTTGTGTGTGCATGTGTGTGCACCCATGTTCATGTGTATTTGCACATATCTCAGACACAAAAACATGCAATTGAGGTGTGTTCTAAAGCCCAAAAAATTCAATGAGAATTTTTCCATTGATGTCTATGGTTTTGGGATCTGGTCTTTAATGATACAATGAAAGTATATATTTAATAATAATATATATTTAACTAATAAATAAAGTTAAAAGTTATATCCTTTTCCTTCTTTATGTAGTTTTCTTATTTTTTACTCCTGCAAACTGGATAGCTTCTGCTATCACTTAATGTACAATCTCTTGATGCTTCTGAATTGAAGAGATTAATTTTTGCTCCTTTCGATAGATAAGTTTATTGATTCTGTTCAAAGAATATTGCAAAAGATGACAAAATTGCCGTGGAAAAGTACTGGAATTCTATTAAATTCATATGATTTTTCACCTCATGAAAACTACTACAAGTACATCACCCATATCATGTTTTTAAAATCTGTTATCGAATAAGTTAGCTTGTAAAAGAGGGTATTGTTCCTAGCAGATAGAATTTTAAAGATGTTCTTGTTCCATCTGTAGTTACATTTTAAATTATTTCCCTCTTCTTATCTCTGAAATATATATTCTGTTTATATTTTTCCATTTACCTTTCTTTTGTTTGCAAATTTGCTTTCATCAGTTATAACCGTTGACTCAGTCCATTCATTTCTCATCCTTTATGTGCTCTCCCCCCATTTTCTTTATTACTGATGCACATACAGCTTTTCAACCCTTGTGAGTCATTTTGAAACTTGTGAGAGACTGCTGCAAGCAATATCTTCCTTGATCATACCAATTTGATGTAGACTCATTCTCTGTGCAGATCTAAAGAGGAAAGGAAATTGGAATTTTTGTAACTGGTGATATAGCCGCAGTGTTGTTACACTGGGGAGCCGATTTCAAAAATGGTCTTGGGATTTAGGAACCCAGGCATCAGTCCAATTTTGGAGACCACTACACAGGAGACTTGTTCACTCACCCTGGGGCACTGGCTACTACATATAGTGGGACCTACAACAGACAGTAAGAAAGTAGCACAATATAAGTAAAAGCTAAATCAGCAGAGGTAACTGTGAGTAAAAATAGTGCTAAGTGTCTTTGAAAGAAAAACATCTCCTATATTGTTTTATAATGCTTTAGAATTACTTGAAGAATACTACATGTATTGTGTTTTTTTGACTCTCAGTAGTAATAGTAAGGTATTTTGCACCATTTATACTACATATAAATAAAAATACACAATAGAAGTAATGACAGTGCAGACATAGGCTTACTTATAATCTCTAGTTTTGCCAGATTTCCTGAACTAATTGCATTATTCTTAATATTATTAGCATTATTAGCATTAGCATAATGGCTGATGTTGTTATTTTACTGGTGTCTAGAGATCCTAATCAAGGATCAGCTCCCATTCTGCTCCTGTATGTCATAAAGCCAGTCCACATCCCAAAGAGCATAAAATGGAAGTATAAGATAAAAAACAGCAGGTATATGCAAACAGAGAGATGGAGAAACACAAGGTAACTGAAAGTTTGTGAAAATGTAAGAAGTAGCCATCCAGCTCAACAACTGCCATAAATAATTTTTACTTTTATATAATCAGCACTTATTTTTATAGCAGTTAAAATATACAAGGAGCTTTATTATACAGATAGAAAGTTAACTTTCACATCTGTATTTAATAAATTCTGAGATTTAATGGGCATACTTTTAAAGCACACTTAATAGAAGAAACAATGACAATGGGCTTGATCCAACATCTACTGAAAGCCGTGGGAAGGCCACCATTAAGTTCACTGTGCATTGAATTGAGTCCAAAGAATAATCAATATCATTCTTTAGTGACAGAGGAATAGAAAATACCAATCTGAAGGATTTACAGTCTAAGGGTCTGATTCAATAGTCAGTGGAAGGACTCCCATTGATTTCTACTGGCTTTATATCCCTTCATCAGATGGAAACAATACAGTGCAAATATGTTTTTGTGGGAACCGGTAGTGAACACTTTATTTAGGCTTCCTAACATATTTAATTATAGATTATTCTTGCAACTTTCGTTTAAATCCAGTAATGTCCATTGTGTACATCAGTACGTTGGCATTTTTCAAGGAGAAACTGTAGTGTGAGAGAGGTGTGTTTTCTTTGTCCCATGAAAGTATATTAAGGGTTAGCAGTGATACTAAGCTTTGGAAATTGCCCTTTCCTTACAAGTAATCTTGTAAGCAGACAGCATCTCCATGATATATAGGAGAAGGAGTCAGACTGGACTTTTGCCAATAACACCCTTTCCCCAACCCATTGTATAGAAACAATACCTCATCTCCCAGCTATGGGATTATCACTTGGGGAAGGAGCTCTCCCACAGGGAGGGCAGAGAAAGAGCTGAGCCAAGCTTCCTCAATCATCTTCTGGACCAGCGTTTCCCAAACTATGGGCCGCGGCCCGGTACCGGGCCGCGGGAAAAAAATACCAGGCCTCAGCATGGCTGGTGGCTGCCGGTAAGGAAGCAGAGCGAGGCAGAGCAGAACAGGCTGGGAGGAGGGGGTGGGGGAAACCAGCCAGCGGAAGCAGGGCTGGACGGGGCAGCAGGGCTGGACTGGGGAGATCGGGAGGAGAAGGGAGGGGGGGAGCGGGACTGACCCGGGCACATGCAGACCCTACAGACCCTGGCAGATGAGTGAGTCTGGCCGAGGATTCCATTTTGCCCCCCCCCCCCCGCCACATACCCACCCTCAAGTAGTTGCGAACTGCCTGGCAGGTAGACACGCTCAGGGAACATGAGCACATCTACCAGCCAGGCAGTTCCCAGCTAAGGACTGATACACCTAATTATAATAAAACTTACCTAATTAGAAAATACCAGACATTTTATATGTCTGGTAATTTCTCAATTTGTTTCCTGGACAAAACCCTCAAATACCAGACTGTCCGGTACAAAACCGGACACCTGGCAACCCTACCCTTCCTTGCACCCTCCCTTCTAGCCAGATACTCTACCCCCAATCTGCTCCTGCTCCCGCCTCCTGGAGTGCCCATGTGGCACCGGGTCCCCCAAGCCCTGGCCCAGGCTGGGTGGAGGATGCAGCCAGGTGAAAAACTGAAAATGTATTCATTTTTCATTCTTTTTTTATATGCGTTTATATTTTTGGGCTGCAAAAACAGAACTGAAAAAAAACGGGTTCCAACTAAAGTAAAATGTTTGGGAAACCCTGATCTAGCCAGCTTTCTATCCATCTTACAGTCCATTTATCCAATCCATATTCCCTTAACTTGCTGGCAAGAATATTGTGGGTGACTGTATCAAAAGCTTTGCTAATGCTGGCACTGGGGGCTTTGGGAGGACCAGAAACAACTTGTCTGAATATTCATCATTTGCTTAATGAATATGCAAATATGCAGATGAATGTTACCAGTCCTCCAAAAGCTCATGAATGGATTTACTGGTCCCCGTGTCAAAAAGTTTGGGAACCCCTGTTCTGGACCAACTATATGTCCCCAACTGTTCATCCCTCACCCAGGGATAGAGCAATCTGTTGCTGCCAATTAAATATAATTAGTTCTCTTGCTCAAGATGTGCTCCCTCCCCTAGCAACACAATGCATCATTACAGTGCTGTTATAACTGCATATAATATAATTGGTGAATTTTTAGGGTTTTTTTCTTTATAAAAGAACCAGGAAATTACTTACAAAACCCATATTAAAAAACATTATTAAGGTTACAAAGTTGAGCATTCAGATGACAAGAGATGTCAACAATTTAGATTTTCTGTGCAACCTTAATTCTACCACCCTATGCATATGTATGATGATCTCTAATTACTTGACTGTGGTCATGGTTCCTTGGCAAGAGGAGAGTCCATAGTACCTCATTGGTCATGTAGTCCAGCCATGGATTACAGACCATAAAAGAGAATATGAGATGTCCAAACTCCCACAATGAAGTGTTGTACCCTGTCCAGACTGAAATGTTTGGATTTTAACATTGTTTCCTTTTTGTAAAGCTTTCAGGTGAAAATGATGAGGGGGATGGTTTTTCAGCAGAAACTCAGACTCCCCCTTCTGTTGAGTTTCATATAGGTTCAGTTTTGCAGTTGATTCCAGTGCATTTTTGGCTGTATTTCTTTAAACTTTGTTGAAGAGAGTTATTTTCTCAATACTAAAGGCATCTGGAAAAAACTGATATTCAGCTATCAATTTCTTTCCCATCTAGATTTGTGTATGCAGAAGACAACTTTCAACTATCTGAAACACGTCAAAAAAATCAAATGGTGTAATTTGCTGCCTAGACATCTGTAAAGGGCTGCAAAGTTGGAAAACTCCCATAATATGAAGTATATCCTGATTTCTGATATGCTTTTTCATAATCTTTCTAGGATAAGATTTAAAGAACTCTTTAACTTTGTCTTTTGGTTTCAGATATTAATACACAAAATTATTTAATCTTCAGTATAAATGAAAAAAAAATCTAACTACTGCTCCTTGTGAGTAAACTTCGTTCATAAAAATAATAAGAGTTATTTCACACTAATAGCACCATTACAACACAGCTTGTTCATTTCTTTTTGTTGTGCCTTTTATGCCTTCAAATCATAGAATCATAGAATACTAGGACTGGAAGTGACCTTGAGAGGTCATCAGGTCCAGTCCCCTACCTCATGGCAGGACCCAGTACTGTTTAGACCATCCCTGATAGACATTTATCTAACCTATTCTTAAATATCTCCAGAGATGGAGATTCCACAACCTCCCGAGGCAATTTATTCCAGTGTTTAACCATGCTGACAGTTAGGTTTTTCCTAATGTCCAACCTAAACCTCCCTTGCTGCAGTTTAAGCCCATTGCCTCTTGTTCTATCCTCAGAGGCCAGGAAGAACAAGTTTTCTCCCTCCTCCTTGTGACACCCTTTTAGATACCTGAAAACCGCTATCATGTCCCCCCTCAATCTTCTCTTTTCCAAACTGAAGAAGCCCAATTCTTTCAGTCTTCCTTCATAGTTTATGTTCTCTAGACCTTTAATCATTCTTGTTGCTCTTCTCTGGACCTTCTCCAATTTCTCCACATCTTTCTTGAAATGTGGTACCCAGAACTGGACACAATACTCCAACTGAGGCCTAATCAGTGCAGAGTAGAGAGGAAGAATGACTTCTCATGTCTTGCTCACAAAACACCTGTTAATGCATCCTAGAATCATGTCTGCTTCTTTTGCAACAGCGTCACACTGTTGACTCATATTTAGCTTGTGGTCCACTATAACCCCTGGATCCCTTTCTGCCGTACTCCTTCCTAGACAGTCGCTTCCCATTCTGTATGTGTGAAACTGATTGTTCCTTCCTAAGTGGAGCACTTTGCATTTGTCTTTATTAAACTTCATCCTGTTTACCTCAGACTATTTCTCCAATTTGTCCAGATCGTTTTGAATTATGACCCTATCCTCCAAAGCAGTTGCAACCCCTCCCAGTTTGGTATCATCTGCAAACTTAATAAGTGTACTCTCTATGTCGATATCTAAATCGTTGATGAAGATATTGAACAGAACCGGACAATTATATCTCAGTTACCAATGTGGATTCTGTATATTTTAAATTGCTGAAGGCAAAAAAGAGCAAAATTCATTTTTATCATGATTTGCAAGGTAACGAATTCCCAAGTGCTTTCCATTAATGAGACAAACTCAAATAAATTTTGTCAATAAACAATTTTTATTCACTGTAGTTGCTTTTATTTCTGTCTAAGAATTGCCTGAAAACATCACAATTTCTACATATTTTCATTGTTTGAAATCATTCAGTAAATGCTTTTTGAGAACACATTAAAGCCAGAAGATTGCTTATGCTCATTTCTCATAGTTTGTTATGGCTATTGTTTCAAGTAATCAATATGTGCAATTTAGAATGTGAGTTGGTTTGGTTGAATCCATAAGTCACATGGCATTTTTATGGTTTCTGGTTGGATTAATGTAGCTTTTAAACTCTGATTTCCAATTCTCACAAAATTATGAATTTAATTTTGCTGCAATATCAACCAAAAATCTTCTGGTTGAGCAAACATTCCTGTCAATAAGCTTAACTAGAATATTCTTGGGAAGCAAACAGAAAAGGACCATAAATCGGGAACTAGTGTGATTTTTTATATATATATTCACTGAACTGTAGCAGTGTGGCACAGTGCATAGGTTTTCCTTCAGAAATCCTTGATTCTCATTCTTTTATTCCTGGTGCTGCCATTGACCTGCTACTTCACCTGAAACAAGTCCCTTCCTGTTTCAGATTCCCCATCACTAACACGGAGACAATTATACTTACCTCCCTATAAAGTGCTTTGAAATCTGTGAAGAAGAAATATTGTGCAAGAGCTATTATTATTAGTGTAATGACTGTGTAAAGTAAAAGAAAACACTCAGCAGTACATTATATATATATATATATATATATATATATATATATACTCATGGATACTGGAATCTTTTTTATCAAGAAAGGAACTATATAGCCAATGTTAGTCTTTATTTTTTTATTCTGCTTTAAATATTTTGGTTCTTTAATGTTTTCCTGCACATTGATTGGAAAAAAGCAAAAAAGATCCCACCTTAGGCTATGTCTACACTGAAGGCTCCTTGGCAGTGTGGATAATCTCTTGAGCAAGAAAGCTCTGATAGCCATTTTAGCCATAGGGGTTTCCTGAACAAGAAACCCCTGTTCCCGTCCACACTAACCTTTTTGCGCAATAGCTCTTGAGCAAAAAGGCTTATTTCTCATGGGGAGAGGAATAACTCTTGTGCAAAAAGCCCTCTCTTCTGATGATCTACTGTAAACTTTCTTGAGCAAGTTTGTGGCTTGTAGTGTGTACGCTCCGCAAGTTTTTGTACAAGAAGCCTGCAGTGTAGACATAGAGCCAATGTCTACACTAAAGAAAGCAAGCACCTTTAAAACTGCAGCACCTCCTAATACTCCATACTCCAAAGTAACAGAGAAAATAAATATTAGGTTCCTAGAATATTTGGGGAAGTACTGATATCCAGAGGTTACATTAGCAGAAGTTGAGTTAGGAGACCTTAGTTTTATTTCTGACTCTGACATTGATTTGTTGTGCGGCCCTAAATAGGTCACTTAACCTAACTCTGGGTCAAATTCATATCAAGATGACACAGTCTCAAGTTGCACTCAGTTGCACCTCCTCAGACCAAGGCTCAGTTTGGTCCCCTATTTCAGGTTCTACATGTGCAGACATGAGGGTGATCACTATACAATCATACTATTACTAATGTCAGTACCTCCAAGAAAAGTATTAGAAAATCAGAGACAGAGGAGAAAGTAAAAAAACGGAAGCACTCAAATAAAGCACATGCCAACAAAGTGCAATAATTTGAGTTAAAAACAAAATGGAAACAGATAGATGCACTGTGCAATGCAGCCTTTTGGGGCGTGATAGGGTACTCTAGAATGCCATATTGTGAGTCTCATTAAGGTATGCTAGTCATCAAGGGCTGAGGTTCAAATTCAGGAGACTGGAGGATGTGCTGGGGATAAGGAGGAGAACAAGTTGCCACATAACTGCACTGTTCCTAGCTTTGTTTCTGGATATTACTGAATTCCAAAAGTGTGTCATGATGTGGTATCAAGGGCTCCAGTCAGCAAGCAGGGCTGAGGACTTGCCCCACACCACCCATTTGCCTGTGCTCCTGCCAGGGAGCAGGATTGTGGTGCACAGTTTATCCCACTCCACCTGATACTCCAGATGAAGAGTGGGGTTAGGGCTTGCCAGGCACCGCTAAGTACACCAGCCAGAGAGCAGGTTCGAGGCACTGAAGGTTACCTGTCATCAAAGCTCCAGGCCCTGATACCACTCCCTGGCTGGAGTGTTGGGAGGGCAGATAGAACAGGGCAAGCCACTGCAGTCAGACCCTGCTCCTTGGGTGCGCATCTGGGACCCACATGGTCAATCACAACTCACAAGGACAATTGGAGAGGGTGGTGGAAGGCATCTCCAATCCCTCCTGCCTCCCTCCTCTGCCCCCATCATTGCCTGTCTTCCCGAACTTGGGGCCCACCCAAGTGTCCTGTCCTGACTATACTTCTTCATGGTGCTCTCCCACTGGCTTTCAAGGGGCAATGTCATCACCCACATTCTTAGGTGCTGACTCTGTGGGTGTTCTGGGGCTGGAGCATCCACAATGAATTAGTTAGTGTAGAGTACCCACCAGTACCAAGCTCCTCCTGCTGTTCCCTCCCCTATGCATCTCACGGACTGTCGGCCCCATGCATACCAACTCATCCCCCTCCCTTCCAGCACTTTCAGAGCACTATGAACACCTGATTTTCAGTGTTCAAGCTCCAGGAAGGAGGCAGAGGAGCAAGGACAGCACATGCTCAGGGCAGGTAATGGGGAGGAGGCAGGGCAGGAAGGGGCAGGGAGGAAGCAGCAGATTAGGAGAAGCGGTGGAATTGGAATTCAGCCTAGACCACAGGTTGGCGGGGGTCAAGCACCCTCAAGCAAAATGAGAAGTTGGTGTCTATTCCCACACTAACCATGCCCTGGCATTATAGCAGAATCTCTTTGGTCTGTATTTCAGTACACAGCAAACCATCTTCAGTGTGAATTTGGCAGCATGCAGGCTCATCAAATCCTCCCCTCTTATAGAAAATATTTGTATTGTTCTTGATGTGAATGACCTTTAAGTTTAATCACTCTAATATACTGTGGTTGGGGTAATCTTTGACAAGATTCCCCAAACTCCATTTGAGATCCATGGTGATATTCCTATTGACTATTATGAATATTAGATACTTGGCATGTCTTTTGATTGGGATAAGTTGCTCTCAGCATTTACCACTTTTATGAATTCCACTGGCTGCTGATTTAACTTCAGTAAAAATATGGGAATATTTTCCACTAAATCTTCCATGATCCACTTATCTTCTTTTTTTTAATAATCAAACACATTTTTAACTAAATATCCTGTTGATATTTTGGTTTTTAACCAGCTCAGTAAAAATTATAAAAATGAATCCTGTTTTTTGTCAAAAATTCGATTTTCTGGGTTTTTTTAGAAAAACTGAAATTTGGAAAATTTCGACTACTCATTCAGTTTCAGGCAAATGCCAAAGTGATAGCAACAATTTTTTAATACCTTATCTGGTGAAGGGCTAGTTGTTTAGAAGACCATGTCTTTCTCTATGTTGCACTTGGACAGATGAAATACACAGCTAGTGCATTTCTATGGTCTGTGCCTGAAATTTGATTTTCTAAGGTCAGAATATACATTTGCCAAGGTTTAAGTAGCACTGCAAGACCTTCTTTGTCAGTTTCTTTTGAGTCATTATTTTTTTCTCTCTTTTTGTCAGTTGTTTTAGTGGGTAAAATTCCATAGTCTGTGTTATCTGGGAGGTCAAACTAGATAATCACAATGATATTTTTTGGCCTTAAGATGTATGAATTGTGACAAGTGAAGGTCTATTTGAAAGGCAGAGTCTCTTAAGTCAGTTTCATTTCTGTATATTTCTTTACCATTGTACAGTGACTACAGAAGGGGCTTTTATTAAACATGTTTGAAACCTTAAAATTCACAATACTCTGCAGGAATTTAGAAGGGTGTTTTTAAACATTTAATCAGTGTTGATCAATGGAAATCTCCCTGCAGGGCTGGTGGAGTTTTAAGATTTATTTATCATTGATAAATACCTATAAGTCATCACTAACTACTTTATTAGTAGGTATTTTTAAAAGATAAATAAGTACTTGCTAGAAGCAGCTTCTTGTTTAGTGAATACTGAAAATAAAAGCGATTTCAATTAAAGATTAGGAGAAAAATCATTTTCAATAAATACCATGAACCACTGTATTTTTCTTACAAAACTGTATTACGCAGTAGTATTAATCACAAATATTCCATTTTTACAGACTCCTAGATCTCTTCCCAGTAGTTCAGCACTCTGTCTAATTTTACACACAACCAAACCAGAAAATGGCAGCTTGAGTTTCTTTTTGTTCCAACAGTCTTCTCTATTAAATTAGCCTGACAGGTTTGGTACAATTTAAAATGGTTACTCAAATTTCATATCACTTCTGATTTATAATATGACATTCACAAAGCTACAAAACAATAAAATACATGAATTAAACCTACCAAGTTTAGATGCAATCTGTCTAATAATCCAGGTTTGACTTCTATTTGGAGTTGTAAGACCTTCAGAAGATGTCAAGAAAATAAAAACATATGTAACACATGATATATAAATGTTAAACTTTTTTAATTTTGAAAGTTTACCAGTGAAATCGTCTATGCAGTAGCAGAGAGTATCTGCTACAGTAGTTTGCTGAATGTCAGTCAATGTCTCCAGAAGAATATTACCTGAAAATGACACACGAATCCATTTGAATTCTCTGCTTCAGCTATGCAAGTGTATGAGAGAAATATTTTCATGTTCACTGAAGCTAACATAATCAACTAGAAAAAATGTCTCTCTTGAAAATTGTGATCACATTTTAGGTAACAGGAACAGGAGCACCCAATATCCTATTTCAGATATTAAATTTTTCAGCTGTTTTCTAAAAGTCAGTAGCTAAAAGCATGTGAAATATATAAATCTAATATTATACTCAATGTAGTTCTATCCACATTAATGTTGCAATGTGAGACAAGCTTCATTCATTTCATTTGTGGATGCTAGTAAGTAATTAGGTTATAAAAGTAGCACCATGCTGTTTCGTGCAATAATCATTTGTTGTCAAATGTACAAAGTCTGAAGGAAAAAGAGAACTGTAGAATGATGGATAAAAGAGTGCAGCTTTCCTGTCATATTGCACATCATTTGATTTTTTTAAGTTTGAAAACAAAATCAAATTGTTTAACATCAATGGAGGTAGCAGAGCAGAGCAGGGAGCAGAGGTGGGAAATGGCCACACTGAGAGTACGTCTAGACTACAGGCTTTTGTCGACAGAGGCTTTGTCGACAGATAGTGTCGACAAAGCCTCTGTTGACAAAGAGCGTCTAGACTACATCCAGTTCTGTCAACAAAGCAAGTCGCTTTGTTGACATGAGAGTGCAAACACAAAGGACAGAGTAGATGGAAAAACGCCTTCTGTTGACAGAACTCTGTCGACAAAAGGCATTATTCCTCGCAGAATGAGGTTTACTGCCGGCGACAAAATCGCTGAGTTCTGTCGACGTTATGTTGACAGAACTAGGCGGTAGTGTAGACGCAGGTATAGTTTTGTCGACAAAAGGCCACTTTTGTTGACAAAACCCTGTAGTCTAGACACACCCCGAAGGTCCTAAGAAGAGAATTGTCTTTTACATGGTAGGTAATATATTTCTTTCAAACTTAAAATTGAAGACTGCAGTAGTGGGGACTGGACAGCCCACTGAGAACAAGATTCAGGGCTTCTCATTTCAAGGTTCTCACTTCATAAACTGGGAATTTCCTGTTGGTGTAGTAGGAGGTTATTTTATCTCTGTGTTTGGCACTACTGTGACCCTTGCTAGTATACTGTGTCCATGATTCAAGAGGGATGTTGATAAATAAGAAAGAGTCCGGAGAAGATCCAGGACAAAGATTAAAGTAATAGAAAACATGTTTTATTTCGATAAACTCAAGGAGCTTGATCTATTTAACTTAACAAAGAGAATGTTAAGGGGTGACTAGATTATAGTCTGTAAGTATGTCTCTGGAGAACAAATAATGACAGCCTCATCAATCGATTAGAGAAAGATATAACATGATCCAATGGCTAGAAGCTGAAGCTTCACAAATTCAAAGAGGAAATAAAGCACTGGTATCACTTACCAAGGATCACTGAGGATTCTGCATCCCTGACAATTTTAAAATCAGGATTTCATGGTTTGTTTGTTTGTTTGTTTGTTCTAAAAAGAAGACTTAAGAGCGATCTTCGGGAACTTCTTTGGTCTATGTTATAGAAGAGGTCAGACTAAATTATCATAATGGTCCCTTCTGGCCTTGGAATCTATGAATCTCATGTTTGAGCAAAGTGTTTGATTACAGGGATACCAAATTAATCCTTGCTGTTAATCCCATGAAAACAAGGAAGTTTTCATGAAGAATTTGGCACTAGAAGTTGCTTACCACTGGTGGTTGTTCTGTGTTCTATATGAAGTGAACAGGTCATTACAAATTCCCAGTGCATATATGACCACAATAGAGAAATATGATTCACAACAAATACCATAATTGTTGGAAGAAACAGCCAAGGACTACCTTATTAGTTACATGTTTGTTATTTTCATTAGTTTTTAGTAATGCCCACAGTCTGCTAGATACTGTGCAAAGCTAAGGTCCCTTATACAAAGAGCTTAAACTCTGAAAAGACAAAACGAATAGGAAGAAATATGGAGGTTAAAGAAAAAATAGCAGAACATAAAGTTCTCAGGTGGTGATTGGTTATATATTTATATCACATTATCATATATGTTTAACCCTTCTGCCAAATGGTGAATAGAAGCCAAAAAGCCAAATTCAATATATGTAGAGTATCTCTTGACAAACAACTAAACTGGTTTGAGCGACAGCCTAAAAGTTTGGGAAAATTATATGTTATTTCCTTAGAAGTTCCCACTGCCTGTTTTTTGAATAAATATTTGTTCCAAAGAGTTACACAGGATCCATCATTTACTGTATGTCCACGCTGTACTTAAAGTCAACACCATTTTCTATGTCAAGAAGCAATTAGCTAGTACCTCACCTTCCTTAGCACCAGTTTTAGAAGAACAGAAATGAGGGAGATTTTTTCCAAGGATAATTTGCTTCACATGATCAATCTCATAAATGCTAAATTGGCATGTTTCACAAGCAGTAAATTAAATAAAAAAAAATCAAATTAGCATTTTTAAAGAAAAAATTGCATTAAACTTTTTTTCTGTACGATAAGCATTGTATTTTTAAAAAATTAGGAAAAAAGTGTCTGTGTGGGGAGCATAATGATAGCATCATTGAGTAATTTCAGCACAGCATATTATTCACAGTGCAATATGATCATCAGGGAGTTACCAATGAACTGGTATACAGTGAACATTGTGATTGACAGAAGGGTCATTGTAAGCGTAATTCATTACAGATTATTAGAAACTAGCCAATTAGCCCATCATAAAACAGGATTTTCAGGTCTCTCTCCACGTCCTATTCCCTTTCTATCTCAGTCTTCTCTCCTGAGCCTCTGGTCCCTCGCTCTGTCTCTCTCTCTCTCTCTCCCCTCATCCTGCTGCCTCCCCCCCCTCTCTTAGCTCTTCTCCATCTCCTGCCTCTCTCTCCATCTCTCTTTCTCTTCTCCCCCTCCTGCCTCTGACTCACTTTCTCTTCTCCTCCTCCTCCTGCCTCTCACTCTCTCTTTCTCTTCTCCTCCTCCTCCTCCTGCATGGGGAGCGTGGAGCCCAAACAGCTGTTTGCGCCACTTGCTCCCATGCGGCAGCCCGGCTGAGCAGCTGCCTATGAGCTCCAGCTGCCCCCCTGCACCGTTTCCCTTCACCCCAGCACTGATCCTGCAGCCTCTCAGTTGTCCCCCTCGTTCCCCCACCCTCCCCCCGGCCAGGGTCTGTTCACGGCCAGGGGGCAGGGCCTGGAGCCGCTGTCACATTGCACGTCACCACCCCACCCCCCCTTTGCCTCCCGCTGTGGCGTTCGGCTGACTTCTGCGCCACTCAGTCGGGCCGCCGCGGGGGAGCAAGCGGAGCAAGCGGTTGTTTGGGTTCCCCCGCAGCGGCCCGGCTAAGTGGTGCAGAAGTCAGCCGAGCACCACAGCGGGAGGCAACAGCGCCCCACAGAGGGAACAGCCAGCATTGCAGCATTACAGAGTCACAGACATTGGGCTACTTTATTAGAAATTACAAGATTTAAGTGAGTAAAAACAAGGAAAATGGACAATTACCTTTTCCCCAGAGATTGTTTGGCCATCTTGAGTCTCAAAGAAAATTAACAAAGTCATTCTCAAGTAAAAAACTACAATCTCCTAAGCAAGTTTTCTTCAAAGTTAGGTTTCCTTGTTTTACTTTATCAACAGAATGATATAATACTAATCCATTTAAGTTCTTACTATGCACAGTGATAGACAATGTAAAGAGAATGTTAACAGGGAAGAGCTTTCCCAAGGAGGCAAAGTATTGACCTATACTTACTCTCTGGCCCCTTGTGGTTTGACCACTTATGACTTTAAGGCTATGTCTACACTGGTGGGTTCTTGTGCCAGAATAGCCGTTCTTGCACAAAAGCTTGCCACCTGTCTACACTGCACACACATTCTTGTGCAAGTAAATCTACAGTATAGCATCAAAAAAACAGGGTTTCTTGTGTGAGAACTCTGACGCTCCCTTTCAGGAAGAAGCCTTCTTGTGCAAGTGTTCTTGCACAAGAGGCCAGTGTAGACAGGCAGCCAAGAGTTTTTGCACAAGAACAGGCCTCACAGGAAAAAAGTCAAGTGGCTGCTTGGATGCTCCCTACCCGCACTCACAGCTTCTTACTTCCTGGTTACCGGACCACCCCTTAAAGCCACACGCAGCCTGCAGACCCCGCATGGCAGCAGCAGCACAGCCAGCAGCTCCAGCACACGGCTCTGCTCTGCTGCACCCACGAGCCCCCCAGAGGAGATGTCTTCTCCAGAGGGACACCCCCGAGAGCCTGAACCCTTCTCCCAGCAGCCACCCCAGGGATCCCAGGAGGTCTGGAGGGGCACCATGAGGCGTGCCACTTGCTGGTCCCAGGCAGAGGTGGAGGCCCTTCTGGAAGTGTGGGCCAACGAGGAAGCCTCCACAACCCCCATGCCCGTCGTCGGAATGCGGACATTTTTAGCTGCATGGCCCAGGCGCTCTCCCAGCAAGGACATCCAGGCTCTGAAGGACATATTCTCCCAGATGTGCACCCATCATGGTGTGCCTGGTGGATGGCGGCTGTACGGGGCTGTTCAAATGCCCGGCCCTCGGCTGCCATCCACGCTGGGAGGACGGCCTCTCCCTTCCGCTCCATGATGTTGTGGAGCACACAACACGCTGCCACAACTTCAGGAATGTTCTGCTCACCCATCTCGAGACGGGTGAGCAGACAACGAAAGCGCGCCTTCAGCCGGCCAAAGGCGCACTCGACCTGGTTGTGGGCCCGGTTCAGGTGGTCATTGAAACTTGCCCAGCCGGGGTCCATCCGTCCTGTGTAGGGCCGCATCAACCAGGTCATCAGGGGGTAGGCTGCATCCCCCACAACACAGAGAGGCATGTGGATGTCCACTGGGGGAAGAAAGTGCTCGCCTCCAGCCTGCAAAACAGGCTGGAGTTTCTTAGGATGTGGGCATCATGTGCCCTGCCGGACCACCCCACATAAATGTCTGTGAAGCAGCCACAGTGGTCCACTAGGGCCTGGAGCGCAATAGAGAAGTACCCCTTCCGATTGATAAAATGGGCCGCTTGATGTTCCGGGGCACAGATGGGGATGGGGGTCACATCCAGGGCTCCCCCACAGTTGGGGAACCCCAGGGCAGTGAAGCTAGCCACTGTTGTGTCCACAGCCCAAAGGCAGATGACTCTCTGGAGCAGGATGTTGTTGATGCCATGGACAACCTGCAGAAGGGCACACAGAAACACAGGGAATGCACTGAATGAGGCAGGGTAAGTGCATGATCCCTTGGGGGGTGCCTGCCCCCCTGTGATGCCCTACGATGCCCTCTGTCCCCAAACACACCAGGGCCCCTTCGCCCCACAGCCCCCCCCCCATACCAGCAGGCCTATGTGAGGGAGGGATGGCACAAACTCCTGGGTGATGGGGTGTCCCCTACTCTCCCCACCCCCCACCCAGCCTGTAGTCTTCCCTTCCTCCGAGCAGGGGTACAGCACCCACCGAGGACTTACCTGCATCACGACGGCACCGATGGTGGACCTGCCCACCCCGAACTGGTGTCCCACCGAGTGGCCAGCTTCCAGACTGTGATGGTGACCCTCTTGTTGACCGGGATGGCGGCCCGCAGCCGGGTGGTACATCTCTGGAGTGCAGGGGCGAGCGAGGCACTCAGTTCCAGGAACGTTTGCTTTTGCATCCTGAAGTTCCGGAACCACTGCTGGTCATCCCATTGCTCCAGGACGAGCCAGTACCACCAGTCGGTACTGGTGTCCAGTCTCCAATATCGCCTCTCCACAGTGTGGTGGGGATGCCCCAGGGACACCACCAGATCCGTGGAGAAGAAGTCCAGCTCGAGCTTGGTCTTGAGCTCCTGCAGGAGTAGAGCAGCAGCATGGAGCAGCAGCTGCAGGCACTTCAAAATGGCCGTGTGGGGCCAGAGCAGGCACAGGGCCACCCCGGCTCCATGGCACAGCAGTGATAATACCAGAGGCACAAAAGGCACTAGGGCAGAAGCTGTGGTGTCCAAAGAGGCTGAGGGCAACCACAACTAGAACTGCTACGGCTGTCAGGCCCTGCAAGGGGTCCCAAAGCATGCAGCAGGAGAGAAACGCCTGTCCAGGGAGATCCCTTTAAGCACGCATCTCAAAGGAGCTCCAGCCCCCGCCCCCACCCCCGCCCCCGGAAAGTCCTGGTGCCCTTTTGCCCTCTGCAAAGTAGTTCCGGGCTGAAGCTTTTGCGCAAGAATGTCCCACCAGTGTGGACGTTCTCTTGCGCAAAGCGCATGGCTCTTACGATGCGCTGTGACTAGTGTGGACACTCTATTGCACAAGTACTTTTGCGCAAGAACTCTTGTGCAAAACTGTTCTTGCGCAAGAAGCCTGCAGTGTAGACGTAGCCTAGGAGTTTGTACAGCTTTTGATCTATCAGAGCTGGCTTTTTGAGCTCTGACACTAGAGGCTGTTGCTTTTAGATCCAGAGGTCCTGGGTTCAACATCTATTTGTTTTGACTCACCTACACAGGTGCTGTATTACAAATATTTAAGACTTACTTACCTAGAGTACCTCATAGGGATATTTCAAGTTTTAAGAGCACGGTTTGTACTATGCAGAGCATAGAAGGGCCGCACTGTTCCATCTGCTTTAGTGATACTGAGTTGGGTACAGCCAGGATCTCACCCAAAGAAACTAACCAGAAATTAAAAACTTGCAGCCAGGAAATGTGTTTATTTATTTACAAGTGAAAGACTCATCTCGGGAAAAGAAATAACTGACATTTGTACTGCAAAAGACACAAAACATTCTCTAGGTCTGTGGCCCAAATCCTGAGATCAGTAAGCAGCTTTTGTTCAAAAACAGTCAGTAATGTGCACTTTACTTAATATAAAGTGCATTAACTGTGAAAAGGAAGTCCTGAGCACTGCCTCCAAGGACTTAGAAGTACTGAAATGGTGAAAATGTCTTTCTAAAACGGAAGTTTACATCAAGGTCTAGATCCTGCAAAGACTTATGTCCATGATTAATTTTACACACTGTAAATAATCTATACAGACCTAGGATTTAAGAGGGAGGAAAGTGCTTTAACCTTGACTTTTTCTTCAGTTTTATTAACTGCTGCAAAATATTGTGGTTTTATGGCCAATATTCCCCTCTTCTCATTACTTCATTCTATCTACTGTCAGCTACTCATTTGATTGTAATCTTGATCAGAAAGTGTTTTTGGGAGTGGTGGAGGCCTCTCTTCCACGGAAATAAGAAACATGTTGGAAAAACATTAATAAAACTTGAGAAAAAAACAGTTTATGATGTCAACACCACCTCCAATTGCATGGACTGCACTTATTAAAAAAATAATTATGAACTTATGTCACATTCTTGTCATTAATGTTTAATGTGCAAAGATGGGGCACATATTGTATATTTAATTAAATCACAAAATTACGACTTCCATCTGTACTTGTAGACATGAGAAGGAGCCCCAGGTACACATGAATTTACATCTGGAATACCAATACCCGTGGGGGAGGGGAAATATATTGACCATATCAGGTATCACATCAGTCCTCTAGTGTGGAATATATATGATACTTTATTAATGTCTGAAGAAAGCTACAATATTTTTGGTTTCCCAGGCTCTGGCACAGATTATAAATCATGAGGAGATTTGTGCTTCCTAGGAGAATGAGTGTTTCTGCATGTGTTTTACTTTTTATCCCCGTTATAAAAAAACTAAACAACATATTTTTCTTTTAGAGATTCTTTTTCCATTTTTTCTGTCCTAGGTGAAGTGGTGAAGAAGTTAGGTTCAAATTCTAAAAGGTATTTCAAAGCATCTAGCTCTCATTGATTTCAATGGAATTTAGGAACCTTCATCACTTTGAGGATCTGGGTCATAGTCCTTATTCATTTACAGAAAAACTGCAAGTTCCTTAGCTGTTACTTCTACAGGAGTTCATCTATGATAATGCTTTTATGAACCAAATTCTTCTCATCTTGCTGCCTTGTCACTTTGCTTATTGACACTGGGCTGAATCATGGTCCTATAATGTTACAGCCGCAGAATCCAGCCCCTGCTCTGAACTCTAAACAATCACTTGGCATAGGGGAAGATCCCCTGGGGCAGTAGGTAGAAACTAATAGCACCCTACAGGGTATCTGGGATTATATATAACAGTGAGGACAATGAGGAGTAACATCAAATGGTGCTGATGACTTGCCCTTGATGTTCCAGCATGCTGACGGGAGGTTTCCCTCTTAAAACACCATCCCCGTCTTCCAACTGCACCCAAAAATGGCCAGAGCTTATGTAACCCACACACCCAGTCTATGTCTACACTGGTGGGTTCTTGCACAGGAATATCTTGCGCAAGTATACTTGTTCAAGATCTCTTGCGCAAGAAAATGTCCACACTGGCCAGAACCACATCGTAAGAAGGCTGAGCTCTTGCGCAAGAAAGCCTTTGCACAAGAACATGTCTCCGGAAGCAATTCAGCCATGTCAAGAGGTCACCAGCAGTGTCTGTGGGCATGCGCCGGACCCCCACTGGGAAACGTACTTAAAGGGACTCCTGGACGGCCATTTCCCTGTGGCTGCATGCTCACGCACCCTTTTGAGGGAGCGAGAGCCACAACAGCACCTGTCACCTCTGTTCCTGGCAAGTGCCCCTGGGCACCCTCGCTGCCACCGTCACAGCCATGGAGCCGGAGGAGGACCCCAGCCAGCAATGTCCGCTCCTCATGGCCATTATAGAGGCTGTGGAGCTCCTCCACCAGGGAGCCACATTGCTCCAGCAAGAGCTGGAGACTGGGCAGCAGGTGCAGGACCTCGCCACGGCTGCAGTTGGGCTCAGGCACCCGCACCCCACCACTGACAGGTGCCTCTGGAGCTACGACACCAGTGCGGACTGGTGGGAGCGCCTGGTGCTGGGACAGTGGGGTGACCAGCAATGGGTGCAGAACTTCCGGATGCGCAGGGGGACATTCCATGAGCTCTGCACCTGGCTCACCCCTGCTCTCCGGAAGCAGGACACCCGCCTGTGCCCCGCCATCCCCATGGAGAAGAGGGTTGCGATTGCCCTCTGGAAAGTGGCAACCCGGACAGCTACCGCTCCATGGCAAACCAGTTCGGGGTGGGCAGGTCCACCGTCGGCATGGTCGTCTGGCAGGTAAGGCCCTCCGTGGACCACGGGCTCGTCCTGGGGGAGGGAAGGGACCAGATCGGAAGGGGGGAGGCTGTAGGGGCAGGGGGAAGCCCCGCACCCAGAGATTCATGCTGTCCCTCCTGCACACAGCCCCACTGGTGGGGGGGGGAAATCCCGGGGGGCAGAGGGCCCTGGCCTGCGTGGGGGGAGAGGCCATCAAAGGGAAGGTGAGCACACCCCAGGGGCCCATGTATGCACTGTGTCTCATTCCATGCATCCCCTGTGCTCCCATGTGCCCCTCTGCAGGTCGTCAACGCCATCAATGATGTGCTGCTCCCGAGGTTGATCCGCCCCCGTGACATGAACACCACCATTGCCGGCTTCGCCAGCCTCAGGTTCCCAAACTGTGGGGGAGCTGTAGACGGGACCCACATCCCCATCCGAGCGCCAGAGCACCAAGCGGCCCGGTTCATAAACCGGAAGGGCTACTGCTCAGTGGTTCTCCAGGTGCTAGTGGACCACCAGGGCCGGTTCCAGGACATTTATGTGGGGTGGCCCGGCCGGGCCCACGATGCTCGCATCTTCAGGCACTCAGGCCTGTGCCACAGGCTGGAGGGGGGCACCTACTTCCCCCACCAGGAATTCACCATTGGGGATGTCAGGATGCCAGTCTGCATCTTGGGGGATGCGGCCTACCCCCTGATGGCCTGACTGATGCAGCCATACACCGGCCACCTGGACCACAGCCAGGCCACCTTCAACAGCAACCTGGACCGGGCCTGCAATCCCATCGAATGCGCCTTTGGCCGTCTGAAGGCACTGTTTAGGTGCCTCCTGACCCGCCTGGACATGGGGGTGCAGCACATCCCAGAGGTCATCTCGGCATGTTGTGTGCTGCATAATATTATTGAGGGGAGGGGAGAGGCCTTCCTCCCGGGGTGGATGGCAGGTGAGGGCCAGGCCTACCAGCAGCCCCAAATGGCCGCCACCCAGCAGACCAACCGCCATGTGGTTCGGGTCCGGGAAGCCCTCCGGGTGATGCTGGACCAGGCCCCACAATAGGCTGCTCCTACACCTCTGCCCGCAGGGATGCCCCCATGCCCCCATTTCCCGCTCCCATCACCACCCCTTCCTGCCACTCTTCCCTCAATTCCTAGTAAATAAAATGCACTTGCTGTAAATAAGGCACTTTTTTATTTACATGGGGAAGGGAGTGCACTGTGGGGACGGGGGAGGAGGGGACCCTGAACTGGGAGGAGCATGGAGGAGGGGACCCTGAACTGGGAGGAGGGGAGAGGAGGGAACACTGAACTGGGAGGGCCTCACGGTTCTGAATGGAGGCCTCTCCCACCCCCATGGGTGCGGGGGTGCCTCTGCCTGTCGTGCTGGGTTGGGGCAGGCTGCACCAGGCAGTGCGGAGGGTGGGGGACCTCGGGAGGGGGCATGGGCAAGGCAGGGGGGACCTCGGGAGGGGGCATGGGCAAGGCAGGGGGAGAAGCGGGCAGAGAGCTAGGGGTGGCAGAGGGGGGCCTGGCAGCACTGGGCTGCTCCACAGGGCCCATCCAGTCGGCAATGGTGCCCAGGAGAGTGCAGACACGGTCGCAGAGCTCCAGGTGCTGGCCCCACACCCGCTCCCGCCACTCCGCATCAGGGTGGATCTTCTGGGTAAGAGCGTGCTCCATGCGCTCAATCACGCAGACGTGGCAGCGGAGCAGGTGGTGGCGGTCCCGGGACTGCTGCGACGGGCCCTGGATCCTTTGTGCCGGTGGGATGGGGCTGGAAGGTCCCTCACTGGCAGGGGGTCCCACTGCAGGAGAAGCAGAGGAGAGCAACATGGTCAGTGAGCCCTGCCCCAAATGGTGTTCCAGAGCCCGGTGCCCTCCTCCCAGCACGTCATGATGCCCGGGGACAGGTGTGGCTGGTGAGGGGGAATTCCCCTAGGGCAGTGGGAGGGGGGGTCTCAAGGTGGCCCAGCAGCCCCCAGGGGGGCCGCATGTGCTGGGGGGGGCCTCTTGTGCCTTCCCCAGGGGAAGCTACAGTGTCCCAGAGTTGGCCATGGATGTGTGCTGTGTGCAGCATCCTTTAGACTGTGTGGGGTTAGGCCTGCAACTTTGGGGCTGGCCTACTCCTGGCCAAACCCCTCCCCCCTCCCGGTCTGGTCGAGCAGAATCCCTGGGGTCCCAGGTGTTTGCTGAGGCTAGCTGCCGCTTCTCTGTGCCACTTGGTCTGGCTGCATGTAGTGTTGCCAGATGGTTTAAACAAAAATACCAGATACACTTGACTTTACATGACAGTCTACATTACATCTTCGTAAAAAAATACCAGACATGTATATTTTCTCATTTATATCCTCTCAATTTGTTTCCCAAACAGAAAGCTCAAATACTGGACTGTCCGGTTCAAAACTATCTGCATGAGGTTGCATGTGCTGCATGCCTCTGCACAGCATGTGGCCAGGCTGTGCCATGTGCCGCTACCTCTCTCCCACCTTGTGGCCCTCCCCGCCCCCCCTTCTCCAGCACACTTGCGAATGCTAGCCACTGCACTCACCAGACAATCCCTCGTCAGCTTCTGAGGATGCCCGGGACACATCCTGACTGCTGCTGGGCCGGGATGGTGAGATCTGGCTGCTGTCCTCTGCCACCTCCTCCTCCTTGTCTGAGGACCGGTCTCCCTCCTCCTCCTCCTCCTCCAGTGGCCTGGGTCGGACCACTGGGGTGGCCACCACTGTGTCCACCTGGGCCAGCAGGGGACTGGCCCCTTTGTCCCCCAAGATCTGGTGCAGGCGGTGATACTGGGGACAGGCAGTGGCTCTGCCGTCCCCACGCTCACTGGCCCGCATGTAGGTCAGGCGTAGGTCCTTCACCTTGGCCCGGACCTGTTCCAGGGTCCGGGCCGGGTGTCCCTTTGTGGCCAGTGCCTGGGCCATCTGGGTGAAAATGTGCGCATTCCTCCGGGACTTGGGGTCCCGGAGGGCCTCCTCCTTTCCCCAGAGGTCCAGGAGGGCAGTCACCTCAGTGGTGCTCCAGCATGGAGCCTGCCGCTTGGTACCCCTTCGGGCCTGCTGGGTGCTCTGGGGTGGCTCCTCCGTGGGGTCTGAGGGACCTGGCTGAGGCTGGACAGCTGCCATTCCTCCCTCTGGCTGCTACCCGGGCTGCACATGGCAAACGGCTGTGCTCCGTGCCTGTGCCTTTAACGGGGGGCCAATTAGGGGGAACCAACGAGTGGTGATTGCCTGTACGGAGTGTCGGAGAGGCCACCTGTGGTTTTCACTGGAGGCCAATTCTTGCGCAAGTACGCACTTGCCGAACATCCACACTGCCCTCTTGTGCAAGAGCGCCTGCGCAAAACAGCTTAAGCCTGATAGAAAACAGCATAGCTCTTGCGCAAGGAGCTGTCCCTTATCACGCCGTACTGTACATTTACTTGCGCAAGAGCGTATGGGCAGTGTAGATGCTCTGCAGATTCTTGTGCAAGAACGGCTGTTCTTGTGCAAGAAGCCACGAGTGTAGATAGCCCCGGTGTGGTAACTGAGCAATGCAAGTGGTACCTAGACCACAGCAACAGTCAAGATCAAGAGACCTCTACAGCATGGGCTGGGAGCCAGCTGGCTTTTAGCTCAGAGGGTAGAGGCTCCTATACTCCTCTTCAGAGGTCCCAGATTCAAATCTGCCTGGTGGCGGTTACACTTAACACTGCTCCCAAGTGGAAATGTTAGCCAGCAAGGGGCTCTAAAGACAATTTTCATACCAAGGAAAAGGAAATGGAGGAGGTATTGGCATAGCAGTTTACCAATCCCACATAACAAACACCTGTTCTCAGTGGGCTCACACACAGCCTCCACAAAAGACAGGACTATGCAGCACTTTAAAGACTAACAAGATGGCTTCTTAGGTGATGAGCTTTCATGGGCCAGACCCACTTCCTCAGATCAAATTGTGGAAGAAAATTGGCATGACCATACATACCAAAGGGATACAATAAAAAAAAAAGTGAATACATATAAAATAGACAAATCAGATTTTAGAACAGAAGGGGAAATAAGCGGGGGAGGTTAATGTCTATGAGGTAATGATATTAGAGGTGATAAGTGGGGAAGCTATCTTTGTAATGGGTGAGATAATTAGCATCTTTGTTAAGGCCCATTCGTAAAGTGTCAAATTTAAGCACAAATGACAGTTCAGAGGCTTCTCTTTGAAGTCTTGTGTTAAAGCCTCTTTGAAGCAGGATGCAGGTAGTAAGGTCATTGAGACAATGCCCAGGTTGGTTGAAATGGCAAGAAACTGTTTTTTCTTTGTGAAACTGTCTGATGTCTGTTTTGTGTGCATTGATTCTTTGGCGAAGTGTCTGAGAAATTTGTCCAATATACATAGCAGATGGACACTGTTGGCACATGATGGCATAAATTATATTTCTGGATGAGCAGGTGAAATGAGGTTTACAGAAGCGGTCGACAAAGGCTTCCCTTGTCAACCGATCCATGTCTAGACTGCCCGCTGTGCCAGATCAGCTGATTGTCGGCACAGCACGGAGGCCATTTTTATTGTAATGAATCAGGGATTATTTAAATCCCCACTTCATTGACTATGTTGGGTAAACTAGTTTACATGGCTCCGTTGACGGAGCCATGTAGTTTAGACATACCCTAAGGTATCTCGTTAGGGGTTACTGATGCCCCTGGTCATACACAGAAGCCTAGTAGTCAGGATTTCTTTCTTTCTGCGGTTCCTTTTAATCTGAAGCAAAAGTCCTGAAAACATGGTAATTCGTTGTGAGCAGAAAACAAAAACTCCCGATCTGCTTGTTTTATTCTCTACAGGATTGATTCTTTAGTCTTTTCAATACAACTAAATTTCCACTGATGTACATAGAAGTTGTGTGCATATTAATGAGATACCAGAAACCTAACTGAATTCCTTCTTGGTACATTAGGAATTGACCATTTTGTTATTTATGGCACTTTTATTTTCAATAGTTTAGCCACAAAATAAAATTCAGCTCAAAACAGAGTGAAGTTGTCCTCTAAAAACAAACCCCCGTGATGTTTTTCCTGTATATTGTGAGGTCATTCTATTATTCAGCATGGGTCACTGACCTCTCCTTTCTCTGGTGCCTTCCCAGATTTATTGGAAATCTGTTCTGTGTAGAATATATCCCACTGTAGACTGTTCTAGAAAATGTTCTTTAATGCTGCAGACAAGATTTTATTCCATATCCTTAGAGATCAGAACAGAAAAAAGTCTTCTGAAGGCTCTCATTCTTCAATTGAAATAGATGAGCTGGGAATATAAGATGAAATACCTTCTGCTGCTCTTCCTTTGTAAGATTTCACTAGTTCAGAAAACACCATCGGAGCAATTCATGTCAGCATGTGTCTTTATTGCTTCTTACATTAGTGTGAAGGCTTGAAAATTAATTCACACAACTGATTTCATTATTAACAAAGAGAAACATAAGAAATATGTTAAACATGCAGTGTTTTATATTTATTTTCCTTCTAATATATTTCAGTAATAAAAGTGTTGTATTAAGACATATCTATCTATCTATCTATCTATCTATCTATCTATTGTGACAAAGCTCCTACTCAAACTTGGTGCGTCCTGCACTTTCAGGTGGATTTGTTTGCCTCTGAGGCTCACAGCAGCCCTCAATTTAGGCAGCACACCTAGGGTACCAGCTTGCTGTTTGTTGAGCTGCTCTCATCATTGGCCAGCATAAGTTTTAAAAGGAAATCAAACTCCACAGTCTTGGTGGATCCCTAAATAATGCAGGGCTGGATAAACTTTCTTTTTCCCAACCAGTTTTTTTCCCTGAGTGGAAATAGGAAGTGGGTGAATCCATTCCCCACCCTCTACTCTGGGTTCCAACCCAGGGCCCTGTAATGGCAGCTGCCTATAAGAGTCCCCACACCTTCTCCAGCACCTTCCTTCTTCCAGGCGTGTCCTCCTAGTATCCCCTGGTGCTTGTTTCTCCCAAACTCCTGGCAGTGCTCCCTCCATCCTCTCAGCTCCTCATGCACCCTAAGTAACTACAAGGAAACTTTTTATAACCAGTCTCAACTGGTTCTTTAATTGCTCCCAGGTGTTCTAACAAGCCTTAGCTCACCTGATTCTGCAAGCCAACTTAATCAGCTCCAAGTGCTTAATTGTTCTGATTGATTCTGGCAAGTTCTTGCTGGTTCTAGACTAGTCCCAGCCAGTTTACCCTGGGAATAGGGACATCAGAAATCTCCACACACACAAACCTGTCAGCCAGCATTTCAATCAAATTGGTCATTCCCTTAAAGACCTGACAACATGCATCTTACAACAAAGAAATGTAACACCAGATTACAGAGGGAGACTTCAGAACTTTTATTTATGCTAAAATTCGACAGTTGTGAATGGGCCTTAATCAAGATGATAATTATCTTACACATTACAAAGACAGCCTCCACACCTTTTGATATTTGCAGTGACACCAGATTAGCCACTTAATTGACTCTTACAGTAAGCAATTTCCTCCTTCCTTGTCACACCCCTCATCCCCACCTTCTGTTCTATGTAGCTGATTTGTCAGTTTGTCTTTTTTCATTGTATCCCTCTGTTATATAATAGTCATGCCAATTCGCTTTCAGAATATGATCTGAAGAAGTGGATCTGCCTCATGAAAGCTCATCACCTAATAAACTATCTTGATAGTCTTCAGAGTGCTTCCTGACTGCTTTTTTTTGTTTTATGCTTCTTTTCCATTACTCTTATGTATCCTTCTGGCCTGACCCTGTCTCTCTCTATCTTTCTCCCAACCTGAGCCCAGTTGTAACTAAATAGAAATAAATGGAATTGCACATACATCCACCATTGCTGGATTTATCCTGTCGTCTCAGTATATTCTAGTATAAACCACCACACAAAAACTTGAACTTTTATTGAATTCCTGTTGGTTAAAGTCTAGTTCTTCTTAATGAATGCACAATGTGCCTTGAATGACACTAAGATTCAAGACTGAATTTGGTCCACTGGTTGTACCATTAGCTATCCTGGCTTTGGGTCAGATATTGATGGGGAGGGGGATTTGAACATCTCCATCCCCCCAAAGTGCAATTTGTAAAGCATTCAGGGGTTTTTTCTTCCCCACAATGCTAATGTTCTGGTAAGATTATATGCATTAGCAACATGAATATATGTCTGCAACATTAACTTTTCCCTTGTGATGTTTTTGATGCATGAATGCATTTGATGACTCCTATCCACCACAGACATTATGTTATCAAAATCCATAATCACTAGGACTTTTTGGATGAGCAGGGCTATGGAGATAGAAAACTTTTGATAGCTGGTTAAGTCTGAGAGGTGAGAAGCAGCCTCTAGGAGAAATTAGGAAAAACTATTTCGCTAGGAGGGTGATGAAGCACTGGAATGGGTTACCTGGGGAGGTGGTGAAATATCCATCCCTAGAGAGCTTTTTTAAGGTCCTGCTTGGAAGGCCCTGGCTGGGATAATTTAGTCGAGACTGGTCCTGCTTTTAGCAGGGGGCTGGACTAGATGACCTCCTAAGGTCTCGTCCAATCCTAGGATTCTATGATTCTATGAGAGAACAGCTACATTAGAGCTCCCTGGATTTCTGCAGCAGACCACCATCCTGTGGTTCTCAACAGATTTTAGTTTGTCAGAATACAAATGATGTACTGAGGTGGAGCAGGGTGGAAAGCATTAATCTCTACCTTCTCCTATGGCAGTCCTGAGCTACTCTGGAACACTTCTCCCCCAGCAGGACTTCTCTGCTTTAAGAAACTTCCCCATGTTCTCCCCCGCAGGATAGCCACTTTCCCCATGTCCTTCTCTCTTCAAAGTAGCACTCTCCCTCCAAGCTCTTTCCATATCCTTGTAAGGCCTCACTCAGACATTAGTGACAGGGGGCAGTTCTTGGGACAGGAGAACCTCGGGGGTTGAGGAGCAGAAGACATGAAAGAAGTACTTGTGCGTCCATCTCCTTTCTATCCAGGAAGCCGTCTGTGGTTCGCAAGAAAGGGAGTCCCCTATAATGCACTACAAACTGGATGGTTATGTTGTGTGAATGCTTCTCTCTGCCTCCTCCCCTTCCTTGAGCCCTAATTAAGGGTCTAACAGGAAAGAGTGCTGCAGGTGTGGACTGTTTTGCTATGCATTGTCAGCCCTTCTCATTTCCCCACATGGTACCCAAACCTCCACGCTCTTTGCAACTCTTTCATGGTTCCATAGACCCATTTTCCTCCATTTCAGCTTCCCACACACCTGAGGAACATTATGAGGCTTAATTTAGTAATTACAGTGACCTTTGTGAAATGCTTTGATGTCCATCGATGAAAGGTAATAGTGGAAGTCCAAAGCATGACAAAGATAGAGGCCCAATTTTCCCACTAATACAACATCTCTCAAGCATGTCCAGGGAATTACCCTAATACATATCTTCTTTTTTTTCACCTTTGCCATGAATGCTCTGTCACACATATCAGAGTGGGAGAGCAACTGGAACTCTGTTAGCAGTGCTGGAAAACATTTGTGAGTTGTGTGATATGGGGCATGTCACATGGAAGTGAGTTACTTTAGCACATACATTGCTCCTTCGTGTTTAGCCTGCAGCTAGAGCAATTTTGACCACAATGAGTAGTCTATTCTACCACTGATGTATACTCATACCAACCATGAAATGTAATGAGAATTCTGCACATACATTGGCAGCAGAATGGCGCCCTTAATGTTCATTATTAATCCAGATTGCTGAACCTTTCAGTAGCAAAGGTGACACGCATGTTGTAAATTTTCTTTTTCATCTGCAGAGTAGCAAACACCACCATGACCCCAGAGTGTTCTAAATCTGCACAAGCAATTGAGCTCCCATATATTAATTCTTAGTTCCAATATCTTCCGATCATCCCCACTACTATGATTATTTATTCCTCCTTTTCCCTCTGATATGCACCCATTTCAGCTATTATTTCGCCATGCGATGGTTTGGGGATTCTGTTTATGTATAATCTAGAGACACAAGCTATGTGAGGTAATATTTTTTATTTGATCAACTTCTTCATCACTGGATAAAGAAGCTTAAGGAAGAGCTCTGGGTAGCTCTGCAGTTTACAAATAAAAGCTATTACATCACCTATTTTATTTTTCTAATACCTTGGAGCCAACATGGCTACAACAACACTCTGCACAATTTATTAATTCTGTTGGATTCTGTGAGCACCGTGTATTACTCTAATTGTGTGTGTGTGTGTGTTGAATCAGCCATTTGCTGACAGGATCCAGATGTCACACTCTGGAAGTAGCTACAAGACAATCAAATAAATTGTTAATATGGAATGACTTTGCCCTGGCAATATAATGGATATTGTACAGAGACTGGCCAAGATGAAGGAAATTGGTTATTCTAGGTTGTCTACGGGGGGGCAGAGTGGGGAGGAATTGAAGCAGTGGAAATTCCCCAGCAGCAAAGAAGGAAGAAGGAGCAAGGTGTATTAACACATTGAAATATCCAGGGAACACAAAGGGACATGCTTTATTTTATTATGGAGGAACTATTTGACCACAAGACCAAAGAAGTTAATGAAAGCTTGTTGTAGTGTTACGGAGAGAGAACTTGAAGTCTAAACAAAGAGAGCTTGAGGAAACTGAAAGGACTAGCCAGACCAAAACAAAACCTCAACAGGCTCTCTGAGAGATACTGGAGGGGAGGGAGGATTTTTGTATGCAGGTTTTTGTAAGTCACTTGACTTTCACTCTGAATGAAGTCTCTGGGTTGCTTACTGTCTATAATTATCATGTGTCCCTGAAGAGTTACACTGTAAACAGAGGACTAACTAAGACAGTATGTGCTCAAACTACTGGCAAGATTTCAGGGGTTTAATAGTGGTCTTCATCCTAACAGAGCTGAATTATGTGTACTCACTTCTGAGACGAGGTACCAGATGGAAGAGGAAATGAGCCAGAAAGGGCAGAATCAGAGCTAGTGCCTGGATGCTGCTCAGGCTCAGTGCACTTAGAAGCATGCAGGATCCAAAAGCAGAAGCCTGATGAATGTCCAGCATGGGGAACTTGTCTGGGACAACTAGAATTTGTGTATTCCACAGAGCAAGTGTCTAGTAGGCCACCACAATTACAAACATGCCAGGATGGTTTAGTGACAGAATGACAACAAACAGTTTAAAAACTGCAGATTTCTAATATTATTTACTGTTCTACTTATAAACTAAGCCAACCATTAAGCTCTGAGAGAAAATAATACAAATTAAAACCAAATGTTTATTTATATGGTTAAGCTAGATGAACTCCAAACCCTAAACAAGCATGTGTCTTCAAAATTTACCTCAGGATTTAGTGGATTTTCTGTTTACCAAAGTCTTTAAATCAAGACAGGGTATCTTTTTTCAGGAAAATGCTGGAACACAATCAAAAAATATGGACATGATGAGGGAATTACTGGGTGATATTCAGTGGTCCATGTTATACAGGTGGACAGACTAAACAATCATAACGCTTCCTTCTGGCATTAAACTCTATGGATCTATGACTAATCGCCTTAGATGCTTTTGAAAATCCCACTGACTTGAGTAGATGAGCCAGTTATCATCTCGTAATACCTGACAATCAATGTTCCCAGAGCCACGGAGTACTACGCTATTTTTAATTATGGTAATAAAGCTGCACCTGTATTTCACTGTTGCTGAGAAACAATATTTTTTGTCTGTTCATGCTGCCATGCTGTATGAAACATGCAAACCTTAAAAGCTTCAGAAATTTGATTTGTTTTTATAAGCATACAGAAATTAAAGTGCTAACCTGTATCCTGACCCAACATCCACTGAAGTTGATGCAGAAACTCCCATTGAATGTTGTGCAAATCAGATTGAGCTTCTGGAGATTATCTGAAATCTATGAACATTTCTCTCATGTGCCTCTGACAGCGTGTGGCTTACATTCTGATGCCTGCCACAAGAAGCCTTGATTGTGTTATCCCAGTCTGCTGGTACCTCTCTATCACTCTTTGGAACTGGCAACAGAAATTTTTTAGGTCCACAGGGTAAGAAACTTCATAGGGAGTACATATATAGCTCTCAACCTCTTCAGGTAGGCTTGATAGCTTTTCTGACGGGCTTTCCTGATTCCTTTTTTAAATCTTATGCTGCACTGGGATTTTCCTTTTAACCATATACTAGAGTTCACTGATTGTCTCTCAGGGCACAGAGAGTGAAAGGTCTCAACAATTCTGATTTCTGACTAAATAGAAAGGCTGAGAATGACTTGAGCTGAACCCGTATATTCAAACTTGTCCAAGAGGTGGCACCTCTTTAGGGTTATTCAGCCTCGGTGATTCACCTTAATAATCATCACTACCCATCACATTTAGTTTCTGGAGGATCTGTGGTAACCTTCCCCCCTTGGAGTAGAACACAATCATACATAAAACCTTCATAATTTTAATACAGTAGTCCCCCCAAATACTAAATGGGGCTGAAATATTTGTCACACTAGAAACACCCTCTCCCTGAATTATGGTAGCTACATTGACAGACACTGCATTTACATTGAGGGCTGGGTTGGCATATGTAAGTCAGGGCGTGCTTTTTCACATCCCTGACCAATGTTACTAGTCAATCAAACTTTAGTAAGCCGGATCTTGCTAATTTCATGCTAGTCCGTATTGTCACAGTTCATAATCTCTGTTTGAGAGAGGCACAAGAGTGAAAGCATCCAGGATGTTCCAGGTCAATCTACAGTACACTGGCATAACTGTATATGTGCAAGAGCTTAACAGTATTTGCTAGTAACATGCCTGGTTCAAGATAGCATTGACATCACAGATACTGAATCCACAAACACAAATAATTAAATATTTTATTGTCCCCATAGCCACACTTCCCTGACTCTCTCCCAAGGCTAAATATAAACTAAGCAAATGTTCTCATTTCCTTCTCCTTTCAAAATCAAATGTGAAGGAAAAAGTCAGATTACAAAACAGAATGTAGATTCTCAAAAATTTTGCATTTGTCTCTAATGTTTTCATACAGATATGATTGAATTTCCTCTCCAAGCTCTTCAAATCAGCTCCGCCAGATACAAGGGTAAGAAAACATGTCACTGCTGTAAATTGATACTGAACTTTCTTGTCTTACATGTGACCCATGCAAAATTACTTTAAGCCTTAACAATAACTGTAACATATTTAGGGTAAGAAAAGAGGTAAAGACAGAGGACCAAAGTCTGGTCTCCTTCACATAATTTGAATCTGGGGTAACTTCACTGAAGCCAAAGGTATTAGCTGAGATTTACACTGGTGTAAATAAGAACAGAATTTGTCCAAGAGCTTTTTTAAAAATTTATATCCCTAATACATTGGCTAGGGCTGGCCATCCCTGGGCACAAGTCACAAAATAACATGAAATATCCTTCAAGGAGACTGGGGTGGGTTTAAGCACTATACTTCACTTCAGAGCGCCAGAAATACAAGTTTACTGTGCATGGGGGATCTTTTATTTTATCAAGACAGCTGAAAATATAAAGGCAACTAAATACACCAATACTGAAATGATCACCAGCAGCAGATTTAAACAAGACTTACACAATATGGTTACAGGGAAAGAACAAGTACAAAGAGTGCCTGCTCTGATTTACTGCAAATCTCTCCCTGGGTGATTTTGATGACTCAAGACCTCAGAAGCTTAGAAAAATATATAAGACAGTCAGCTGCTGTTAACTCTATAAATACAAGCTATAAATTTTGCATTCCATTCATGAATGGAAATTATAGTGATCTAAGCGCTAA
This sequence comes from Pelochelys cantorii, assembly GCA_032595735.1. Lineage (NCBI taxonomy): Eukaryota > Metazoa > Chordata > Testudines > Trionychidae > Pelochelys > Pelochelys cantorii. The sequence continues at coordinate 69,018,359 of CM064328.1, forward strand.
AAACAGCAGCAACAACAAAATACTTCCTACGCATTAGTTATTAACATTTTAAAAGAAAGGAACAAACATTTTTCTTTACAAAGCTTTATATTCAGCAGAAATGAACAACAGAGTACGGTGGCCTACCTCATTATAAATGCTACTGTGATTTTTTTATTTATTTGAAAAGTGACTGACTCATTTTTAATATATCAAAATATATAGCAATACAATTTCTTAATCTAAAATATACAGCTAAATCTTCAGTTGGTATAAACTAGCACGTTGTTATTGAAATAGATAGAATGACACCAACTTATCAGATCTATATGGGTATGTGCACACTTGCACCCTCTTTCGAGGGAGGGATGCAAATGTAGAGAATCAAAATTGCAAATGAAGTGGGGATTTAAATATCCCGCGCTTCATTTGCATAATCACGGACTGCCGCTTTTCCGCAATAGCGCTATTTCGGGACTTCAAACTCGGTCCCCACGGGGTTATTTCGAGAGAAAACCCTTCTCTCAAAATAACCCTTAAACCTCATTTTTTGAGGAGTAAGGGTTATTTCGAGGGAAGGGTTTTCTCTCGAAATAAACCCATGGGAACCGAGTTTGATGTTCCGAAACAGCACTATTGTGGAAAAGCAGCAGTCCGAGATTACGCAAATGAAGTGCGGGAAATTTAAATCCCCGCTTCATTTGCAATTTCGGATGTCTACATTTGCATTCCTCCCTCTATATTCTGTCCAAATATCATATTTAAATCAGTCCAGACATGAAGCTAAATAGGTTCCATTTTACTATGACTGCATATTTTGACCAAAGTTACCATTCAGAATCTTGTGAATATTTTAATTTGTACATCAAAGGTAGAAAACTGGTCCAGAGCCAATTGATTTCAGTGTACAATTGATTGCGCCCTAAAAGCAATGGCCTATGACCCATTGGCCATACTGGGTCAGACCAAAGGTCCATCCAGCCCAGCACCCTGTCTGCCGACAGTGGCCAATGCCAGGTGTCCCAGAGGGAGTGAATCTAACAGGTCATGATCAAACGATCTCTCTCCTGCCATCCATCTCCACCCTCTGACAAACAGAGGCTAGGGACACTATTCCTTACCCATACTGGCTAATAGTCATTTATGGACTTAACCTCCATGAATTTATCTAGTTCTCTTTTAAACCCTGTTATAGTCCTAGCCTTCACAGCCTCCTCAGGCAAGGAGTTCCACAAATTGATTATGTGCTGTGTGAAGAAGAACTTCCTTTTATTTGTTTTAAACCTTCTGCCCATTAGCTTCATTTGGTGGTCCCTAGTTCTTATATTATGGGAACAAGTAAATAACTTCTCCTTATTCATTTATTCTCCTCATTTTTGGGGGGAGTATTCTTTTTCTATAAAAAAAAGCTTTCAGGGGCACACTCTGCTCCATTGCTCTGTATTATTTATGGACAAAATGAACACCCTTTTATAATCACAAACATAAGATTTCATTACAAAAGCCTTATGGTTGCAAATGTTTCAGCACAGTTCAGCGTTCATTCCCTCCCCCAAAATGACACTCTTCTTACAAATGACACCATCTCTCTCCTCCAGACACTAAAAATTAAAAACCACTTTTGAAGGGCATATGCATGGCCTAGTGGTAGCTCCACTGACCTGGGATTCATTAGACCCACATGCTCTTCCCAGATCTGCTATTCATGAGCTAGATGACTTCATCTAAGTCAATTCACTTCTCAGTGCCTCAGTTTCTCTCTATATAAAGTGAGGGTGATGATTGTTACCTCTGTCATAAAGCAGTTGGGGTATGTCTACACTACAGCATTATTTTGAAATATCTTATTTCGAAATAGTTATTTCAAAATAGCTTATTTTGAATTAACGCATCTAGACACAAAATGCATTTTGAAATAGCATTTTGCTATTTCGAAATAGTGCGTCCATACTGAGTGGATGCTGAATCACATTTACGGCCGGCCAGAACCAGGTCCGGCAGGGCATCAGGTCAGCAGTTACATTGTGTGGCTGCTGCCTGAGGCTACCTGAGGACTGTGTGTAAAGGGCCGCCCCCCCGGACAGCCGGTTCTCAGCTTTCCCTGCCTGCTTGCCTACCTCGATGAGGGACAGCCAAGCATTTTGTCTCTGCGTGCTCTGGTTGTCCTCACTCAGGACACCACAGCACTCTGCAACATGGAGCCGGAGCTGCCCCTGGGCACTCTCGTGCTTCTCATGGATGCGTTGCTGTGAGCCTGGCTGCACTTTCTGCAGGCTGCCATCCGGGAGGTCCATCGGGGGGCTGTCAGGATCCAGGAGGCCCTGCGGGAGAGCTTCTACCCTGAGGAGCACTAAGAGCCTCCCTGGTCTGCCCCACTGGGGGCTTGTGCCTCATTCCTCCCTCACATCCTTCCACTTACCACTCCCTAACCCTCCTTCCTGATGTCAAATAAAATACACATATTTTAATGAACACAAACTGTCTTTATTTAACAAAACTGGGGGGGAGGGAATGAAACTCTGCTGAGACTGGGGAAAGAAGGCAGGAGAGGGGAGAAGAGAGGGTGGGAGAGGGGAGGAGGAAACCTGGGAGGAGGGAGCTGGAGGGGGGAAGCAAGAGGAAGAAGCGGGAGGGAAAGCTCAGGGCTCAGGGTTGGAGGTCTCACCAGGCCACCTTGATTTTCATGCAAACCTGCTCCTGGGTTTGCATGTGGCCTTTGGTGGCCAGGCTGGCAGCTATCCTGCCATAGATGGCCGTGTTCCTCCATTTAGTGTGGAGATCATGGACGTTGGGGATATCCCCCTCAAACCTGAATAAGGTCCATGATCTCCACCCTGGACCAGGAAGGTGCCTGCCTTCTCCAGGCCCTGGCAGGCTCCTGGGAGCTGGCAGACTGCTCTTGGGGAGCGGTGGAGGGCTGGCTGCCAGTGGCTTGCTGGCTCATGTTTTGGGGCCACTGGGTCAGGGACATTGACTGCTGGCTCTGGGCTGGCAGGCTTGGAGCTGGCACAGGCATTGTGGCCAGAGTCAACCCCTTTAAGGGCTCCAGGGAGGGAAAGGAGTGTTCTTGGTTGAGGCTGGAGTGACCACCAGGGCACCCTGGGAAGGCTGGAGGCCCCATATTTCGATATAAGTGTCTACACAGCACTTATTTCAAAATAGCTATTTTGAATTTGGCCTTATTCCTCATGGAATGAGGTTTACCAAATTCAAAATAAGCGCTCCGCTATTTCGATTTAATTTTGAAATAGCAGTTTGACTGTGTAGACGCTAGTAAAGTTATTTTGAAATAACGGCTGTTATTTCAAAATAACTTTGGTTTGTAGACATACCCTGGGAGATTTACTAATGGAAAGTGCTATATGTGGAGTAGATTCTCTATTGATACAAGTGTGAGAATGAACAGTTAAATGATTAAGCATCTATCACCCCGCTTGACGTACACAGACTGTCCAATTGTAACTTTGCTTGTCTATTTATACTGTAATGAAATGATATCATTGGAAGCATCCTAATGATTTTATGTATCATTAAATGTGTACTAAAGATTTTTTTAGGAATATTATACGAGGCTCAGAGTACTATTAATTTTTCCACAATCTGATGAAGTAGATTACAGCTGTTCCCCAAGTTGCGAACGGTCGAGTTATGACCGTTCACATTTACAACTGAAGCGGTTGTAAATGCAGTCCCCGAGTTATGAACGCGATCCACACTTACGAGCAGTGCGGTCGCCATGTAACTCAATGGGGTCCGAGTTATGAACATTTCGAGTTACGGCCAAGTGTTTGGTCCGTAACTCGTTTGTAACTCGGGGAGAGGCTGTATTTATTTTTATATTTGATAGATAGAAATAAAATAGTTAATATATTTATTTTTACAAAATGTGTTGATGATCAAGACTTCAGTTCTCCAATGCATTTAACCCTTTTGCCTGTGATGTGTCCCACCGAAGATTGTTGTGGTGCCAAGGGACTGCCACCGTGCAGTCCATTGCAGCATCATGATGAGTGGCGAAGGGATGTCATTACATGCACAGCTTGCAAGTTTACTATATAATGTAGCCGCTAGCATAGTTTTTGTAGTGGCTGCTTTTGCATCATATGCTTGTCCTCTGGTGTTTTAAAATGTGTCTCTTGATTAAGAAATGGAGGTTTCATTTAGTATAGGTTTTAGTAGAGATTTTTCTGTTTGTCTTTTAAAATATTTGTGCAAATTTTGGGGCTCAGATTTAAGCCTGAGTGGATAATGTACCTAGTGTGTATATAATCTTGGGTGGGCTAGACTTCACTGCCTTTCCCCAGTGCTTTAAAAAAAACAAAAAACAAAAACAAAAGAAAAACCACTCCCATGGGGCAGTACTGGAGACCCAGAGTTCAGTCTGTTAGGAATTTCAGCATGGTTTGCCCAGTATCAGCTTCCCTACATTCAAGTTCAACAAGAAACTGAAGAAATGTAATTAATTAAGTAACTTTATAAAATCTTACGAAGAAACAAATAATCTAATTCTTACAATATAACACAGCTATTTTATATCCCACAGATAATGTCCATAGTTACAGTAAACATAAGAGAAAACTAAAAATAAAATTTGAACAGTTCAGTCCACACAAACACAATAAGAAAAGACTGAGGGTATGTGTACACAGCAAAGTTATTTCGAAATAACTTTACCAGCATCTACACAGCCAAACCGTTATTTTGAAATTAAATCGAAATAGCGGAGGGCTTATTTTGAAATTGGTAAATCTCATTCCACAAGGAATAGCACCAATTTCAAAATTGCTATTTCAAAATAAGCGCTGTGTAGATGCTTATTTTGAAATGGGGGGCCTCCAACCCTTCCCAGGGTGCCCTGGTGGCCACTCTGGGCACAACCAAGAAAACTCCTCTCTCTCCCCCCCTCCCCGGAGCTCTTAAAGGGGTTAACTCTGGCCACAGTGCCTGTGCCAGCTCCAAGCCTGACAGCCCAGAGCCAGAAATTGCTGCACCTGACCCAGTGGCCCCAGCATGAGGCAGGCAGCCAGTGCCAGCCAGCCCTCCAGGAGCAGTCTGCCAGCTCCCAGAAGCCTGCCAGGGGCCAGAAAATGTGGGTGCCTGCCTAGTCCAGTGCAGAGATCAGGGACCTAATTCAGGTTTGGGAGGATGCCTCCAACATCCATGATCTCTGCACTAAATGGAGGAACACAACCGTCTACAGGCGGATGGCTGCCAGCCTGGCCACCAAAGGCCACATGAGAACCCAGGAGCAGGTTCACATGAAAATAAAGGAGCTGCAGGACGCATATGCCAGGGCCACAGGGGGCAGCTCCCAACCAGGGGCAGACCCAGACCCCTGCCCCTATTTTGATGCCATGGACCGCATCCTGGGAGGCAGGATGGTCTGTGCCCCTCAAGTGGTCATCGACCCTGGGGCAGAGCTTGCTGCCTCCTGCTGCTCCAGCCCCTGCTGCCTCCCCAGCTACCACTCCTCCTTCCACTCCTTCTCCCCCTCCCACTTCTTCCTCCCCACCTTCCCCACACTCCCAGGGACACTGAGGACCCCGCACCCACGGTGCTGGGAGACAACTGGGCTGGCTAGACCCCTGACCTAGAGCCCTGAGCTTCTCCTCCCCCTTCTTCCCCTTGCCTCCCCCTGGCAGCTCCCTCCTCCCAGGTTTCCCCCTCCCCTCTCCCACATTTCTTCCTCCCCTCTCCCACCTTCTTTCCCCAGTCTCACCTCAGTTTAATTACTCCTACCCCAGTTTTGTTCAATAAAGAGGCTTTGTTGTAATGAACACATGTCTTTTATTGTACAGCAGGAAGGGGGGTTCGGGAGGGATAAGTGGAAGGACGTGAGGGAGGAATGAGGCACAAGCCCCCAGTGGGGCACACCAGGGAGGCTGTTACTGCCTGTAGAACGTGCTGCCAGGCTCACAGCAACACGTCCAGGAGAAGCACCAGAGTGCCCAGGGGTGGCTCCAGCTCCATGCTGCAGAGTGCCGTGGTGTCCTGAGTGAGGGCAACCAGAGCACACAGAGAAAAAAATGCTTTGCTGTCTTGGAATGCAATTCAACATCCACTCAGTGTGGATGCACTATTTTGAAATAGCAAAATGCTATTTCGAAATGCATTTTGTGTCTAGACGCGTTAATTCAAAATAAGCTATTTCTAAATAACTATTTCGAAATAAGATATTTCAAAATAACGCTGTAGTGTAGACATACCCTGAGAGATCCCAAAAGCTTAGATTTAGTTCACCGAAGTCTCAGTTTGTGCCTCTGATCCTCACCATATGCTGAGTCTGACCATCTCTCCACTTGCTTATAGGAAATCCTCAGTTGGAGTCCAGGCAAACTCTTCCTCTGCTGTGGATCACTGCTAGGCAGCCAGCTAACTGAGTCAGTCAACTCACAAGTGAACAGGCTTAAAGAAGTGCTGCAGAGTGAGGATCAGCAGCCAGATCTCTGCTCCTGGCTTTACTTCTTCCAGCTCACAGAGACCTTAGAAAAGAATCTGCCCTGCCTGCTTGTTCATGAAGTCTGACCACAAACTACCCTACCGAACTCCAGAAACTTCTGGGTGTGGAGTGCTAAATCTGTCCAGCAATAGTAACACTCAACTCACTCTTACCTCCCTCACAGGGGTCTCCCTATGAGATGCATGGGTTTCATGTAGTCATAGGGTGTCAGAGAGGGTTAAACGGCATTGGGGCCCTTAACAGTTGGCTAATTTATTTTTGTTCCTACATGGTTTTTGTTAAAAAAAAAAAGTTTAATTTTGTTGTACTGCAGTTACAACTTCAATTTTTTAACACTGGTTTTGTTTGTAAATTTCTGGTTGGGGTTTTTAAATAAGAACCGATAGTTTTGTTAAGTCAACATTTAGAGAACGTCCACACTGCATGCTTATTTCGAAATAAGCTATTCCAGAATAGTTATTCCAAAGTAGCTTATTTCGAAATAGCATGTCTACACTGCAGGGAAGCCTCAAAATTAGTCTGAGGCAGGCTTCCTTAATGTAGACATGCTATCTCAATTTAGAGCCCCTGGAAGCACTGCGGAGGAATACCTTAGAATTGCCCTGGTGAGGGGATATTTTGAAATAGCAGCAGTGAAGTGCTACACACACCTTATTTTGAAATAGCTATTTTGGAATAAGCATTATTCCTCGTATAATGAGGTTTACAGATTTTGGAATAAGCCGTCCATTATTTTGAAATTATTTTGAAATAATGGTATGGCTGTGTAGATGATCTCATTGTTATTTCAAAATAATGGGAGTTATCTCAAATAATGGAACAGTGCAGACGCACCCCGAGAGTGGAAGCCTTTACAGTTTTCCCATATTATAATCAGATACACAGAAAATACATTGTAATATAAATCTGTGTTGGTTTTGTTTTGTTTTTTTTTAATTAGCTGTGTATGATGGTTAGACTCTGACTGGATTTGACTTAATTTTCATTCTTTGTTGAGGTATTACACTATGTAGATATATGTATACTCATATCTGTGTAATGGCATATATGTTTATCTTTTTATATTCCTTTAGAGTTTTATGTATGTTATTTTTAATTCAAACAGTAAACATAAAATATATGTTTTAGGTTACAAGAAATAACAAAGAAAGAAGAAACAAACAAAATTTCATGTGATTGACCACTGTATGTGATTTAATTCACTATCCCTTGGGAATGTGCATATGTGTTTTTTGTATAGGGGCCTTGATCTATAATTGCATTCATCTTGAATTAACTCACAAGAAATGCCAAAACCAACAGACTAAGGGGTCCACTTTGCCAGTAAAGGTCTAGTAGACACTGTGATGGGCTTGAGCCAGATGGCTATAGGAGAATGGCAGAAGGTAGGTGTATTAGTCCCAGGAAAAGCAGGTCCCTTTTTTCTTGGTAACTAAACAGTGGTCACTGGACATTCTAGGCCAGAGGTTGGCCCCCCTTAAGCTCTCGCATGCAAGGGGAATGTGTCTTTCTCCTTCTCAGTCAAGGGCCACGTCAATGAGGGTTTATTTGTTTGTTTAGGGGGTTTGTTTGTTTGTTTTTTGCTTCTCGCTTGTGTGCAGCCCTCGACTGATTTTTCTGTGTGTCAACGGCCCCTGACTCAAAAAAGTTTCCCCACCCCTCTTCTATGTTAATTAGGACTCCTGAAGCCAATCAAAGGCCTTCTGAAACCTGTTAAAAGCCTCCTCTCCAGCCAGATAGTAATGTGCTCGGAGCTGTGGGAGGAAGGAAAGCTGTTGGAGAGCTGGGAGTGCAGACACTGACAAGCACTAGCAAAGAAACCCTGTGGATACAGAAGTGAAAGGCAGGAGAATCCCTGCCCAATGGTACAGACATCCCTCCGGGACCCAGGGATCTAAGGGAAGAAACTCTATCAGAGGGAAAAAACTGAACCAGGTGTCTAGCCTGTGGCCACCACATCTGCAGGGATGGCTCAGGCTGATCTATGTTTCAGCTAAGTGAAGCCCAGAGATACTGGGAGAACTGTGAGGGAAACCTAGGCAGCAGCTAAACAGAAATGTGATACCACTGAGACAAAGGATAAAGTTCATCACAATCCCCCCCTTCACCTTATACTTGTATAGCTATGCATCAGGGATATGTCTACACTATAAAGATCTAGTTAAGACATGCTAATTTGAAGTGAGAGGGGCACTCTGGTCGATGCTGGTAGTCCTGTTTCCACAAGGAGTAAGGGAAGTCAAAGGACGAGTGTTCTTCCTTTGACTTCCTGCAGTGTGGACAGTGCCAAAAGTCAAGTTAAGCTACTTCGACTTCAGCTATGCAATTAACATAGCTGAAGTTGCATGTCTTAATTTGATCTTGTCCCATAGTGTAGACATATCCTAAAATACTGGGAATACAGGGTTAAATCCTGAGCTTCTTACTCAGGGAAAACTCTCATTAAAATCTATATAAGTAAGCCTCGATCCTGAACAACTACCCTCCTTCCACAGCCAAAAATCTCATTGATGTCAATGGGTAGCTTATCTGAATAAAATTTTCTGATTAAAAACTTGAGTTCATCCAAGGTTTCTTATTTAAACTGGTTAACAATTAATGAATACTCATGAGTCAGCTTTGTCAGGGAAGAGACTGCCCTTTCACCAGTGGCAGGAGCTCTTAACTCAGTATGAGTGTGCACACTAGTTTCAGATAGTAAAAATCACCTGGAAGTCAATGGGAGTTTTGTCATTGGCATTAATAGTGTCAGAACTCTAACTTCTGTCTTTGGTTTAGATGCAGATAGGCTCAAAGTTCAGCTCTAGAGCCTGATTTCAAGATGGTAAAAATCATGTTAGTTCAGTTCCAGAGTTTTATATCTTTGTTAAACAGCTCACAAAGATTGCTCTTACAGGGTGAGTCTCATATAAACAGCTCTCATGAACTATGCGGAGTATGTTACTACTTGTTTGATCTTCCCTTTATTTAAAATGTAATTTTCAAAAAAGTGTCATTTTCAAAATTTAGATCTGGATTTTTGTTCAGATCCCGAGATTTGGTTAGAAATCATTTCTATATTTTAGCATGTACACTAAAAAATTGTAGTTATTGGTCAGTTAAAGCCAGCTTTTCAACATCACTTATTTTAGCAATAGACCTCATACTCATCTCATGCTCTTCTTGAGAAAGAAAATAGCAATCCCTTTTTGCTTCCACTCTTGCTGTTCCCTAAAATTATCACTCATCATCACAGTTGTTATCTTAGTTCCTATAAGAATGATTTGTCAGTTGCCAAGATGTAGTCAGAGGTGAAAGTCATGATAGTACTTAAGCACAGGAGACAGGCTGCATGTCAATTTCATCTCAAGAAAGAGACAGCATGGCAGAAGAACACAGCATTTTCACACACACAGGGGACAGCAGTGGTAGGTGTGGCAGCATGCAAGTACACGTTCTGAATCAGGATGACAGACAGTGACTTCCATGTAAGTTTCTTACATTATGAAATTTAAAGAAACACAACAGACAAGTTTTTAAAAGAGAGTCTGAAACTGTATACCTTGAAATCCAGTTGTTATAAGTGTATTGTACATATATAACATTAACAAATATTGTAAATATAGATTGCACCATCTCCTGAAGTTATGTAATGCTACAAGATATCTGATTCTCCCAGTCTTATTCACACTAAATGTAACCCTATGTATCTGTAAATGTTTCCACTGGTTCTGCTGGAGTAAGGTGTTATTCAACATGAATAAAAGTGTCAGAAACAATAATCAGTGTCAACATCATCAATATGGTTTTAGGTCTCTCCAGAGACCTACTAGTTTTCTGTGTTGCTCTCATAATTCAAAGGCCTTGTCTATACTTAACTGGGCATTGACACTCTGGAGATTGATTTTCTGGGGTTCAATTTAGTGAGTCTAGTAAGGACTGGGGATGTAAAATTCCATTTCATTAGTTAACTGGTTAAATATTTAAATTTAACCAGTTAACTGATAAACAGGGCTGGGAAAGGGAGGCTGTTCCATCCCACCAGCTTGAGAAGGGAAACCACTGTTTAATTAATTTACCACAACTTATTCAGGATACTGAGAAATGAAAAAAATAATACATTGCTAACTTCTTCTTTTTATTTACTTACCACTTGTATTACCATAGTGCTGAGGAATCCTAGTCATAGGCAAAGACCCCATCATGATAAGTGCTGTGTAAACACAACAAAAAGTTGGTCCCAGTCTCAACTTTGCAACTGCACTTTGAATTGAGGAGTTTGATATTCAGAGTCAGACATCTTCTACACCACGCAATCACTTCCATGCCTATGTGTGTTTTCAGCCTCCCTGAGTTGCTCCCCTGTCTTATCCATATTTAAATCATTCATAAAGACCCATTTCTGACAAGCTGCCAGCAGTGATGTAAGTTCACTTGTATATATGTAAATTGCCTGCTGTTGTTTTTCTTTTCCAAATATCAGTTTGCTTGCCTGTTGGTAGATTGTGCACTTCTCTGATTGCCCTTGAATGTCTGGAAAGTACAATGGGCTCTACCATAATTTAATAGATATACAGGTTGGACCTTCCTGGTCCAGCACCTTCTGGACTTGTCCCATCCCAGATGAGCAATTTTGCTGAACCAGCCAAGGTCATATCTGGTCCCCCTACTAGTGACCTTCCCCTGCACTGCACTGGCTGCAGACCCCACTGTCCTATTGGTTCCCACCTCACACCTTGTATGCCATGCCGGGCAGCCCAACTCATAGTGTGCTCAGCTCCCACAACACTGGGCAGCGCTGCTGCAGTGTGCTGGGCTTCCAGCCCCATTGGGCAGCCCAGCTGGAGTGCACTAGGCTCCCAGTCCCTCCGAGCATCCCCACTGTTCTGTGCTGGACACCCAGCCTCTCCAAGCAGCCCTGCTGTGGTGTGCTGGGCTCCCTGCTGGGGTGAACCTGGCTATCCAGCTGTGGGAATCTAGGCTTCTGGCCCCACTGGCACCTCGCTGCCAGCAACCTGCAGCCCTTCCAGTCTGCAGTGATTCTAGGCACCAGCCCGCCACTGGGACTCTATGATCCTAGAACTTCTGTGGTCTGCTGTTAGCAGACCAGAGAGTCCCAGCTTACAGATGTTCAACCTGTATTAAAGGGGAGGAAAGAAGGGTTAACAAGTCTCTATTTTATGTAAATCAGAAAGATGGAGAAATCTGAAGAACCATCTTTGTCTTTTGAATTGGGTATTTGCACCTGGCCTGTGAAGTTTCTGTGAAAAGTAGAAATTTCAATTACTTTCAATCAGTACATAAGGTATGTGTTCACCTGGCCATGATAGAACCTGACACTTAAAATTAGAGCATATTCAGACCAAATCCCCACCAAAAGGAGATGATAATCAACAAAGGCCTATTTTATATACCAATATCGTATACTAGGATATGACCTCCATCTCTATGAACAAAGGGACTGATCACTCGTAAGTGGTATAGTGAAAGAAATTCACAGGGAGATAATGGGCCACCATTAACAAATGAAAATAAATTCTACATCCTTGGGTAGTTTTGTGACATACCTGATTTATGAAACTAATACACCTTTTATTTTTTAAGTTGTCAGGTTTTCTCAATCTTACCTCTCTGCTGCTAGCATGGATTTCTCTGGCATTCATCTTTATGATGTTGCTGCTATCATATGACTGCTTTTCTCAAGTTTTTTTCAGGGCCATGGGCTGACCCTTCAGTCAGTATAAACTCAGAAAGATCCAATGAAGTCAAAGGATACTGTTCTTTAAAGAACTGTGCCAGACAATGCACCCAAATCACAATTAGCATATCTAACAGCTGCATTCGCATTACAATACAAGTACAGTAGCCATCGTTTAAAAAACTTGACAATTACTATATATGCAGCACATTAGCATTGTATATGAAGAATGTAACTACACTTTAAATATAGGAATGCCATAAATGCAACAGTAATGTTTTAATCACAGATAATTCTCAAGTTTTTAATGATGACAGTTACACATCAGACAACTAATAGGAGTTATATAAATTATATATATAAAACTTATATATTATATATAATTCTATCCATACATTTCTTCAGCTGCAACCCATCGTATCAGTAAGTTTTATAACTATGGATTGAAAAACACAGCCTGCTCAGATTAACTGGCTTTAGCTAGTTAATATTTTTATGATAAAAATTGTATACAGGTTAGGGTTTAGGTGTGACACTATCATATAACAATTGTCTTAAAACAGAGGAGCAGGCAATTAAAGTTACCACATATGATAATCATCTAGATAGTTCTAACTATGTCTTGATCTACTATGTCAGTGAATATTGGGACATTTCTTAGATAATAACACTCATCTTTTCATGGTTGAAGTCTTCTTTTTCTCGTTTGCTCTTTAATGTACAGGAAAATGTTTTCGATCAGAGATTGAGAATCGTGGTAAAAGCTTGAACTAAGTTTTGAAAATAATTTTACGACTTCTATCTATAAAGAACCAAGGCCTGGATCCAAACTTTTTTTTTTTCCTCATGGAATTCAATGGCCTTTAATTGTGATGATAAATCTGTTTTGGATATAGCATCTGCCTGTGAATAAGAACTCTGTGTAGCCAGAAGGCTTGTCTCTTTAATGAACAGAAGTTGGTCCAATAAAAGGTATTACCTCACCCAGCTTGTCTTTTTGACAATACCAAACATTTGAACATTTCTCAGTGTTACTGTATGTAACAACCAGTACTAACATTGTATACAGGATAAAAACTATCATACTATTATGTAAAAGCTTGTGCTTCTAATAAATAAACTGAGGAATCAAACTGTACTATTTAAGGCTAGCACCTTTCCATATGGGACAAGTTATAGGTCATAATCAGATATCTCTCAGAGCATGAGGGGAATGCAAAGTGCTGCAGGAGAATAAGGAACAAGAAGCTTTTGGAGGAGATTACTAGTTGAAGCTCATGCATAGGGAACATGCTCAGTGTCATGTTAATTTAAAGGCATTTTTCAAGAACTCCCCAGCTATTGGATATGGGGTTAGGGTTTAATAAATATTATGGTCTTTGTTCATTTGGACATTAAAAACTCAGATTCTCCACTGCCTTGTACCTTGTGTAGTCATTCACATCAGTGCAAGATGAATGTAGGATAAAATACTCTTAAGTCCAAACTGAACATTTTACAACAAACTTGCACATTTTTTTCATTACAGCTTCAACTAGGAAATGCACTTTTCATTCTGTTGCTTTTACACAATAAGTTTAATTTGTACGATCTCAGTATATTTTATTTAATTGATGAAACAACCGTGGCACCGTGGCTGCTTTGACTCATTTAGCTCCTACTCATTCTCCAGGACCTTAAACAAAGGCTGCATAAATCAGTGGCAAAAATTTCTTGCTACTGTATCTTCAGAACATGAGTAAGCTCAGATCCTACAGTAATCAAATTTCTTATTACAAGTTTACCTCTATTCTCTCCAGGATTCACCAATGACTATATTTTAACTCTTAAATTGAGTAACTTGAACCTAAGTTATAAAGAGAAGACACTCAACTTTATCCCTTCTATTGCAGTCAGACTTTAATATGATAGATTGATGGGGAGATAGAGAATGTAAATATATCTGGAATTTAATATAAGAGATTCATCCCTGCCTGCCTGATAAAAATACACTAGAAATAAATAGAATTAAAAACCCTTATAAAAACTATAAATCAAAATATCTGACTCAGAACTCCTCCTGTTTCACAGTGCTCTTCATCATGTATATATATTTTTTCTGGTATAAATACTTATCCAATATTTCCGAGAGCTTGAATCACATGTCAATAATGCACAATATGTTTTGAGAAAACTAAGCTATCTATGGCACCAGACAAGTTCCCTGTGGTGTATTAGCTCTAACGTAAGTTAGGTTCATTTCAAAAACCTTCCAAAATGGACTTTTTTCTTTTTCAAATAAATAATGTACAATGAAACCATGTTTAAATATGGGAAAGTCTGTTAAGAGCAGATAAATATGGTTAACTATAGAAAAGACTATGAGAAATATGTCAGGAATTCAGTTAAGACCTATAACTCTTGTCTCTGGTTCCAATTTTGATCTAACTTGCCATTTTTCAATACAAGTTTACTGTTATGAATCAATACAGATTTATTCCTCATTAACAGTGGTGTTAGTGAGATTACATTCAAGTCATATACCCTTAAATTATGCCACCACCTCTTTCAATTGCAGTGCTATAAGTAAAGGACAGAATCTCAGGACCTATTTTTAATCAACAGTTTGTGTCTGTGTATTTCAAAACTTAGCTAGATATCTAGATAGTTAAGTTTTAAGTATGTATATATAATGACATACATTAAATGAAAATTTTTGCCAGATGCTACAAAATATATAAAAATCAATATTTATATATTTCATATTCAGCTTACTCTGAGAATGGCTTTACTTTGAAATGCAATTGATAACAACATCTTTCTATCAGCTCAGGATGAGGGGGAGCTATCTATGCTCTCATGCTCTTACAATTTGCAAAGGGGCTATTATTGCAAATGTTATTTTTTCCAGTAAAGAGACAGCTCATTAGATCTCATTACTAGTCAGCAGCTGTCTCAGAGCATGGATTTCCAACTTAGAGCAATACATCTTTTCGCAAATGCTTTCACTGAAAATGGAGAAACAATCTATTTCATCGTTAACCTCGAATGACATTCTACATGGCTGCACATACACCTTTTGCTCCACTGCAGAACATTTCAAAATTTACCAGCTTAAACTTGCTTCATGCTATTTGCTCTCTTTAAATATGATGATTTCTGTTTCTGGTAAATTGTAAAGAAACAACTTTTAAAAAAATAGAGAGAAAATAGAAGAGAGAAAGTTTGTTTGCTTATCCTCTTATCTTAATTCTTTAATGAAATAATGAATTGAACCTGATCTAACGGACACAAACTGGGCAACTTCCATTCACATCAATGGGGTTAAAGCCTATAACACTGACAGAACATAAGGCCTGATGAGTTCCTGTAATGTAATATCAAGGGTTCCTAATGTAGGACCAATATTTCTAAACAAATCTACTATCATTTTTAGGGAGTTTGTCTGTTGGTTTGATCAAGAACTCTGCCTAAACAGTATAAGCTAGGACCATCACATTTGGTATACCACTTCCTCTTATCAGAACTTAAAGCAATGTAAGGATTTGGTTTGTGCCAGGAAAATGGGATGCTTCTGGAATGAGATTGCTTCTCATAAAACCAAACAGAAAAGAGACAGAATAACCATATCAAGTATATTTTTAAAAAATTGACATAACTGAGTGAATATTGAAAGAGACTGACCAAGATGTGCCAGAAACAGGATTACTTCTCAGTAAGCCTTACGGAAAAGAAATAAAATAGAGAAATTTGGAGTAGTACTCTGCTATGACACAGCTAAATCAATGCAAAGTTTGAAGACTAGAAGAAAAAGTTATTGGAAATCAAATTGACGAAAGCCCTTTTCTGTTAAAAAATAACAGATGATAAGAGTTTATAAGGATGAAAAAAATATACTTGATGGAATTTCCATTTAAAAAAAAATGTACTAAAAAAGTTTGGACAAAATGTTAATAATCCCTTTTTAAAGAAATTCAAAATAAAAATTAACTTCATAAAAATAACACTGTATTTTTGAAAAGCATGTACATTTTTCTTTGACTGTTAAAAAAAAATCATTTAGTTAGGACCCAAGCAATAGTGGATAAATCTGCTAGTATGTTATAAATTCAGTATTTTTTGAAAGAATTTTGAAGCACAATTTGGTAATGTGTATGTAACACAGGGAGAAAAGGTTGTGTGACTAGCCTTAGTAGGCAACAATTGTATGAACTGCACACTTCTGTTTTCTTTTTCAGAGTATTGGAGACAATTTTAAATCTATCTTGTCCCAACTGCCATAGTATCTCAGCACATCACAATCTTTAATGTACGGGTTGTATCTCTAAAAACCAGCATTCTCTGGTCTGGCAACATCTGTGGTCCAGCAGGACCATGGATGCTCCTGGACCAGAGAGCCCAGGAGTCTAAGGTCAGGAAGGCCAGCTGGGGCTGGGGAAAACAAGGTTGGAGGCTCAGCTGGAGGCAGTGCAGGACCAGGACTGGAGCCCCACGCAGATAGTGGGAATGTGGGACTAGGGACGGAGCCCCAAGCAGCATGGGATCAGAGTCCCCTGGAAGCCCCCAGAAGCATGGGGCCACAACCCTGCAGCAGCCCCTTGGAGTATGGGACTGGAACCAGAGCCCCATGGCAGCTCCTGGGAGTTCAGGAATGGATCTCTGCAACAGCCCATGGCAAGCAGGAATGGAGCCCCGCACAGGAGCTGGAGCCTGTGACACCCAGGGAGCTGGCAGCAGCTGGGCAAGCTGCCCAGCCAGTTTGGGGGAAAGGGAAAGGCAGGGTGCCTGCTGGGGCAGTCTGCTGACAGCAGGAAATGGGCTTGGGAGATGGTGGCAGAAGAACTCCCTTAGTCTGGCAAATTCTCTTGCTTGGAACTGGTCAGGTCCTGAGGTGCTGGACCAGGGAGGTCCAACCTGTATTTGACACTCTTATGAGATAAGTACTCTTGCTCCAATTTTATATATGGGAGCTAAGGTACAGAGCGACAAAGGATGTGAAGCACAAAGGTGCTTAGGCAATTCAATCCATTTTTCTCTGCCTAATTCACATTTTTAGGCACCATTGAAATCTACAAACTCCTGCTCTGCTGCTGCCTAGCTCTGCAGGCCCTGGTCTACACTAGGGAGTTATTTCAAAATAACTCTCCTTATCTTGAAATAACAAGCAAAGAGCCCACACTACCAACCTTGCTATTTCAAAATAACGGGCTAGTTAATTCAAAAGAATAACTCCTGCTTTCCATGAGAAATAATGCTTATTTCAAAACTGTTATTAAAAAGGATGTTGAACATCTTTACTAATATCCACAGAGCCAGTTGTTTCATCAAAGAAGGCAATTTGGTTGATCAAGCATGAGTTGTCCTTGGTAACTGTTCTTGATCACTTTCCTCTCCTCCAAGTGTTTCAGAATGGATTGCTTGAGGATGTACTCCATGATTTTTCCAGGGGCTGAGGTGCGGCTGATAGATCCTCCTCCTTGCCTTTTTAAAAGATCATTTGTCTTTTTCCAATCATCGGGATTTCCCCCTGATCACAACAAGACTTGCCTTTCAAACTCCTTTATTCTTCTTCCCAGACCCACAAAGTCTCTGAAGCCCAAGGATAATGCCCTAATAACTTGGCTCTCCTTGCTTTTTTGTGATGTTTCACTGCAGCAAGAATTTTAAGGGTTTTTTTCTAAACTAAATATGTGTCTTGGGGGGTTGGTTTTACAAACAAGAACTGTGAATCTGCTTGTTCAGACACTATGTTGGAATTTAGCCGTGAAAATACATGCCATTTACTGGCATCTTTGCTTAATATTTAGATAGTTTTCAGCTTTTAGGTATGTCTAGACTACATGGCTCCGTCGATGGAGCAATGTAAAATAGTTTACTTGGCATAGTCAAAGAAGCGGGGATTTAAACAATCCCCACTTCATTAAAATAAAAATGGCCGCCGTGCTGTGCTGACGATCAGCTGATCTGGCACAGCATGGCAGTCTAGATGTGGCGCGGTCGACAAGGGAAGCCTTTGTCAACTGCTCCGGTATGCCTTGTGAAATGAGATTCACTGGAGCGGTCAACGAAGGCTTCCCTTGTCGACCACACCGCGTCTAGACTGCCGTGCTGTGCCAGATCAGCTGATCGTCGGCACAGCGCGGTGGCCATTTTTATTTTAAAGAAGCGGGGATTATTTAAATCCCCGCTTCTTTGACTATGCTGAATAAACTATTTTACATGGCTCTGTCGATGGAGCCAGGTATTCTAGATGTACCCTTAGAGCTACATTCTCACCCCAGACAGACATGTGCTGGTCTCACTGGCTTTCGTGGGAATTGTGTCACTTATGCAAGAGTAGAAAGGCTTTTTGCAGGAAACAAACATGTTCACCTCTTTATTTCTGCATGTTTTAAGTTTCCTGTGAACAGTAATATGATATGTGAAGTGCTGCTGTATTATTCACAATAATATAATGATATAAAGCTGAATGCGCTGAACTGAAAATATGGAAGGGGACAAGAGGAGAGAAAATAAGGCAGAAGAGATTTTAACGTTTGCTGCAAAATTTATTGTGCAGGCCTTATTGAATAATTCAAAATCAATAATTAATTCTACTTTTGCTGAAATGAGGTAGCAATTACTGAAAAGTGTGTATATCAGTCAACAGAACTTTTTTGTTTGCTTTGAGAAAGGCCAAATGTTCACCTCTTTTCTGTGACCATTACTTCTGTGAAGTGAGTTCCATTAACCATATAGGATAAAATTGTGGTCCCCCCATCAAAGTTGAAGTAAAAATGCTTGGAAATGGCTCAGATATTGGAATATGGAATCCTCTCTTACAAACTGGAGGTAGAATGTGTATTTGATTTGCTGCCCTGGGGCTAACATTTTGTGCCTATATGGCAGGAGCAACACCCAACATAGCTAGGCCACACTATTATATATGAGTCACTAGGGAGATGAAGGAAGACTTGGGAGTGTGGGAAGGTTTTCTGACACTTTAATGGGGTATCATTGTGGAGGGAGGAATGGCTATTACAAAGCTGGTTAAAAATCTAGTCAGATGCTACAGAGGGTATACGTTGTGGGTGTTTTATCAAGGCAAATGGTGAACACAGAAATGACCTGCCACTTGTTACACAAAGCTGGACTGTGTGTGACATGACTTTCTTTGAATTTTCTCCTGTTTTGGTCGTGGTGGTTTTTTGGGGATCAGAGCTGGCTGGTGTGACATGCAAGCCCCAGGAAGGAGCCAGTATACTTATGTGATACTCAGTTACATCAACAATGTACTCAGCAGGCCCTCAGCAATTGCCCTCAGCCTTCCATGATGGTCCCATGAACCAGAGCACTACAGCCGTCTCAGCACATTACTTTGTGATTCATAGAATCTTTAAACAAGCTCTCTACCATTTGTCTTCATTTGCTTGGGAAAGCACTCAGTGTTTCAGCTCTTGTACCAAGTCAGGCAAGTGGCTTCAAGGGGTCAGCTCCTGAGATGAACTTGAGCACAAGACCCAGACAGGACTGGTGGTTCCTGTTTGTTTGTAGGGTGAAAGAAGGTCTTAGATCTTTACACATGGAACTTTACCTTGCATGTGTACCCTCATTCTCTACTGCAAGATTTAGCAGATGCCTGACTCATGGGGTCAACATGCAGAGCACCTTGACCTAATTAAACCTGCATGTAACCTCATTAATATCTATTAGCTAAAGGGGACAAAAAAATCCTTTAATATTAAAATTAAGAAAGTTGCATCAGCTATTCATTCTGTATGGGTATGTCTACACTTGCACACTCTTTTGAGAGAGGGATGCAAATGAAGACATTCAAAATTGCAAATGAAGTCGAGATTTAAATAAATTAAGCCGCTTCATTTGCATAATCACGTTATGGCGCTATTTCGAAATAACAGACGCTGTTAAGATGCAGTTATTTCGAGAGAAAACCCTTCTCTTGAAATAACCCTTATTCCTTATAAAATGAGGTTTAGCAGTTATTTCAGAAGACCGATGTTCTCCTGAAATAACCACATCTACACCGCGTTTAGTATTTCGAAATAGTGGTATTTCGAAATAGCGCCATAAAGCGATTATGCAAATGAAGAGTGGGATATTTAAATCCCAGTTTCATTTTCAATTTCAAATGTCTTCGAAAGAGGGTGCGCAAGTGGAGACATACCCTAAATCTTGATCAGTCATATTTTGTGTCATATTATGTGTCAGGGGGTCAAATTGTTACAGAAAGCTCAATTTCAAACCAATCAAGAGGTTAATGTTAACTAAATACAACTCATGTTCCCTGTTCCTCAGTGGAATTGGAATGTTGAATGGGCATTATGGAAAAAAATACATGGATTTAGATTAAGCTCATTAATTCAGTTAGCAGCTTTGCATAGTGTGAAAGAACTCAGATACAAACTGGCAAAATGTTGAAGATTATGAAGAATACCAGGATCAGCTCACAGTCTTCATTTGTAAAGGACAATTCTTTGAACACCTTTATGCACAGTGCCTCATATTCCTCTTTTTAATCTTCCTTTCACTTTATACATCCTACAAAGTCCTTTGCAGGATAAACACATGATATTAATCAATAGGGTTTGCATTGGAGAGGTACATTACACGAGTTATTTATATACATAGCACATGAAGTGAACATTCCAAAGGCAAATAGTAATTGATGTGTGATTAGTGCCATTAAGGTTGAAATGATATGTTGCTTAATAAAATAACACATCGTGTAATCATTAATCCAAATGGATAACATGATGATTTAAAACAAGTACATAAATAAATAGCATTTCTATTTACTATTAGGAAGCAATGGCATTACTGTTATATGCAAAAAACTAAAATTACAAATAATTGTCTGTTAACTGTGTCTGGCCGCTGGTTTCTAATGAATGAATGTGTTCAGAAAAGCATTTTGTGATATTACATTATTTAATATTAAATGGTAGAGAAAATAAATGAATTCTAATTTGAAGAATGAATTGCCTTTGTTATTTCCTTGAGAAATGTGAGTGCTGGTACAATGAGAATTTATGGTTCCATTTCCTTTCATTCCCTCTCCAGCAGTTTTTGGACCAGATCATCCTCCTGAAATTAGCATATGGAAAGAATCCTCCCCACAAATCACAATCTTGGGCCAAACTGGAGGTCAATTGCTTCTCAGTATCATCTGCATTCCTCTCCAGACTCTGGTCTTGTGCTAGATTTCTCCATGGGGATTACTTTTGTCCTGTACAAATATCCATTTTTCTCATTTATTATTCTTATGGGAATGGAATGAAGCCTCTGTACTAAGGAAGTCCCTCTTAAACTAAGGACTTAAGTGGTGCACAGATTTTGTGCTGGTCCTCTCTACAGGAGTAAATTTCAGCGTTGTTGAATAAATTTATAATCCAATCAGGGTCCAGATACAATATTTTGTTGAGAAGACCAATCACATTCTGTGTTAACAACAAATAGGGGCATGTTGGCAGACACTGTGCAATCTTGCCTAAGTAAAAAACTTACTGGAGGCATATTACCCCTAGAGTACAACAGTGACTCAGTCATAATTCAGATTCTGCTTCCCCATGTCCTCCATGGAGAAGTCAGCTACAAAAGCCCTTTTCCTACCTTTTAGCAGCAGTTCAGCCACACTAGTCATCATGTGCGGTGATTGAAAGTGTGCTTAAAATGGGTTCAATGAGTTACTGACCTGGGAATTAACCTTTCTCAAATGCAAGGCAGGACTCTGAAGAGACCATGTATTTACTACAGTCTGAGAATAAACCTCCACTGATTAACTAGTCAATGAAGGCTGCTGCAGGAAGCATGCAGAACTCTGCCCCATCCCTTCAGGAGCTAAAGCTATTCTCACAGGAGTTGATGGGGAAGGAGAGAACAGAAAGAGATAAGCAGCCCTGCTCCACTTCTTCGGCTTACGTCTTACTTCTTTGGCTACGTCTACATTACGCAAAAACCCGCGGAGAGTCCACACCTCAAGCATGTTTTTGTGCAAGTAAATTTACAATAAATCAAAAGAACAGAGGGGTTTTTGCAGTGTAAGTATTCATCTTTCACAAGGAATAACTCCTTTTTGCACAAGAGTTCTTGCGCAAAAAGGTGTGTGTGGACGGGGAACAGGGGGCTTTGCGCAAAAAGAGCCAATAGAAAAAAGCATAGGTGCTCTGGTGGCTATTCTGTGAATAGCAATCAGAGCTTTCTTTCGAGAGAGCATCCATGCAGTCTGGATGCTCTCTTGTGCAAAAGCATATCATTTTTGCGATGTGCTTTTGTAGTGTGGACACACTTTTGTGCAAGAAATTTTTGCGTAAGATCTCTTCCACATAAAGCTTCTTGCGCAAGAAGCCTGCAGTGTAGACGTAGCCTTCCCTTCCTGTGAGCAATGGGACAGCTCCTCTGGCCTTCTCCTTGCCCTTTTCAAGATTAATATCCCTTCCAAAAATGTTGTAATTAATTATGACTCTGGATATTCACGATAATCCCTCAATAACCATCGTTGGCAGTGATTGACGCAGTTTAATCACTGTTGCCTGAAAAACATATTTCTGGATTTTGAATTTCCCGTCTTTTAATTTAACTAAATGTTCTTTTTGTTTTGTGTTATGAGGCAGAGAGAACAAAAATTCCTGATCTGCCTTCCATTCATTTGGTATGTTTTTATTATGCTCCCTCTTGTTTCATTTATTTTCTGTGATAAACAATTCCAATGTTTTTATTTCTCTTCAAATAAGGGTTTGTTTGTTGGTTTGTTTTTCAAGCCCTTAAACATTGTCATTGCAATTCTCTAAATTCCTGCTAGCAGGACAATATCCTCTTTGATATTTGGTGACCAGTACTACACATAGTATTCAATGGAGCCAACAACCACTTCAGGCCCCAGGGCCAGGTGTGTGTGCAGAGGCAGCTCCTACACACTTGGTAGGGCAGGACATCAAGTGTAAGGGGTGGGGCTGGGAGAGCCAGCCCTCAGCACCTCCCGGATGGCACTGAACACTCCCCACCCATTCTTCAGAGCCTGGCAATAATTCAAAGGGGGCTGGACACCCTAGACTCCTTAGAATTTCCAGGCCCGGGGGCAATTGCCCACTTTCCCCCCGCCCCCACCAGCGGGCCTGATAGTATTCTAAACAAATCTGCACCATTGATTTCCATAAAGGTACTATAGTATTTTCAGTATTATTCTCCAGTCCAATCGCTCATGCCACCTAACACCTTGTTAACTTTTTTTTTTTGACTGCACTAGGCAGAGGTTTTTATTTAACTCTCTGCCTCTAGTTTAGGTTCCAATAAGACCTCATGTCTGGTAGTTTCATTTTAGTAGGCTCTTCTCTAAAATAGTTTAAATTACATTTGATTTCTTATTTGAAAGCCAAAAGCTTTTTGAATATCAAAATTATTTAAAGCTTTTGTCATGATATAGGCTTCTTGGAGCCTTCCAAGTTGTATATTAATTATTTTTGTCTTGGCTTCATGCAGTTTTAATTATATTCATTATTTCTGTCATTCTTCAGACTCTCATAGATGGAACTCTCGATGGCCTGATTCATAACCATTTCTTTTCTCCTGCTGACTTATTGGCTTAACTCCAAGCTGCAGTACAAATGAGAAAAGTTGGGAAGCTTACATTTGTTCCCTAGCTAGTTTATATGACAAAACAATCACCATTTTGTTGGTATTATTTTGGCACAGTTACAAACCTGTGTTCTTGAAGAGTCCAGTACTGTTCCCACTGAAGTTAATGAAAAACGTAGGTGATTCGAAGCCAAGGTAGATTAAAAAAATCAGATTGCAGGCCTCTTTCTGCAAACATGTATGAGTAACTAGCTTTACTCATGTGCATACAAGTTGCTCATTCATATAAAGTTTATTTCATAGGATCAGACCATAAATATTTTACATTTTTACTGCAGTCTTAAGCCAAGCAGAGATGTTTGTGTGTGTGCACGTGTATTGCTCCTGACATTCTGTCCTCAATTTCATCAACAGAAAACTTTCAGTGAATTCAAAGGCTGTAGAGAAAATTGTCTTCTAAAATTTCCATTCACAGTGACCCCACTAAGAAATAAAAAGGCAATCAAATGTGGCATATCTGGGGATTCCACAGGAGACTAGGGCAATCTGTGTTTTGACCTTCTGCTACCCCTACAGCTGGCTCTCTAGCAATATGGCTTGATTGTAGTCATGCTTACCAGTGACTTCTTTGGCAGTCCTAGGGAAGGAGATTCAGGAGAAATGCTAATACTTGCAGGAGACTGTGTTATCTTTTCATGGTTTTTCTTCAAGGTGAGGTTGATGAGAATGACTTTGACTGCATTTTGCAGGTTTACAATTGTTGCTTCTTAATTGAGGGAAATGCACCTTGTGTCCACATACACACAAGTTTGTTATTTTGACTGTCATGGAGGGTAAACCATAAGCAAATTAGACCTTGAGTTGTTCAGGGCTAGGTACTGACAGAGACTGAATTGCTCCAGACACAGTCATTTCAGTGCCACTGGGAAAAGAGATGCTGGAACCAGTATTTTGTATTACCCTCCCTCCACAAGAGGTTGTCAGGAGCAACCAACAAATATGTCCACAGCTGCCGCAGAAAGCAAACATCCTATCCAAAGTCCACTCTTCCCATTCACTCACACACATACTTCAGAGGTGAAAAAAGAGTGAGACAAAACAAGTCATCCTCCCCCTCTCCTATGGCCACTGACCAGAGCTGGAAATTGTGCCAGGTAGCTCCTGCCATCTGAACAGAATGCCAAATCTGAGTGGCTGAGCAACTCTTCTTATCCCAGTGGCACACCACTTTTTTTGTACCCCATACCACAGGAGAAGCAGAGCAGGGGCACCAGGAACCCCCAGACCTTAGGAGAGTGGGTGAATTGGATTCAGGTTTGGGGGATTTCCTGGGGAAGTGCAGATGCAGCAGGAGGATGAGGTCGGGGCTGTCAGAACTCGCTGACCTCTGGGGAAGATGGTGTTCTTCAGTCTGACCACTTCTCTAGCTATAAGCTATGTGCTGGTGTGGGTCAGGGAGATTGTAGATCTGGGGAAAGGGAAGAGACCAGAGCTCAGAGATGGAAATTTAGGGTTGAAAGCACAGAGCTAGTTGTGGGGCAACAGCAGGGAGTGTGGGTGGAGCTCAGTGCAGGGGAGAGAACACAGATCTGGGTGCAGAGGCAGCGGGAGAAATGAATGATGCTGGGTGCAGGAAAAGGAGCTTGGAGCGAGGTGCAAGACAGGGAAGGAGAGTTCTGGGCCTCCTCCTTAGGAACATTTGGCTTGCACCCCTACCTCACTTACTCACTTACTGTCCAGAACCCCCCTCCCCCCATATGATCACAGAACAACCATCCCCAGCTTTAACCCAGAGAGGTTAAAACAGGAGAGCTGGGCAAATTTCATTTAAGGTCTAGGCACCCTGTTACACATTCATTACTAGAAACTTCCACCAACTGACATCCTTGACAAGTGAACCAACTGGCATTTGCCCATGGGGAATTGTGCTCTGATGATTGATGGGTGGTTCATCAAAGAGTGTCTATCAGCTGGTGAACTATGGTAGGTGCACAGGCTGAAAATACAGTAAGGAGGAACGGTTGGGGCATTAATGATGTCAGAGAGGCATTTTCTAGAGGAGGAGAACATAAGGCTCAAGAATGAAGGGACCTCTAAGAGCTGACTTGCTATGGAGTGTAGCTGATTGCTTCATTCTTCTCACATAGAGCTAACACCTTTTAGCTATGGCTTTTTATTCATGTGTTTGTTTAAGCCTGTTTAGATTCTTTTCCACTTTCCTTCTTATCTCTTTTAAGTAATGACTTAGTTCTTTTCTCATTTTGTATTTTTAGTTCCTTTCATGTTTTTTTCTGTGCTCAGCTGTCCTGTGATGTGTAACATTTACATTTCTTGTTAATTCCCCCCCCCCGCATTTTTCCATGTTAAGTCATGATGTTATGCAGAGTGCGGGGCTACCTCTGAGAATTCATGAGAGACAGTCCAGACACAAGAAAGAGTTCCAAACCCAGAGCCTGAAGTCCTGATAGTAGAGCAAGCTCAGAAGAACAGAGCAGAGCTGAGAGTTTCAGAAAGGGGATGTTCTTGAAGGAGGGAGCAGCGAGAGGTCTCTTGTGAGCAGATCATGCTGATGAAAACTGAAATCAGTTGTGTGTGTGTGTGTGTGTGTGTGTGTGTGTGGGGGGGGATGGGGAGGGGAAAATTACCCATAAAGTTCCCCAGGCCAGGAAGCCATGGCTGCAAAGTTCTGAAGGCTGAGAATAGCAGAGGGAGGTGACTGGCAGCTCTGTGAGCTGTGGAATAGAAGATGTTTGGGGCTGAAGTCTGGGGAATAATGGAGTGTTGAGCCCACTGATATTTCTGGGCAAGAACTGAAACTGTAGCTGGGCAGAAAAGCATCCGAACTGAGAGGTAGGTTCAGTGAGGGGAGGGGAGAGATGCTGGAGCACAACTCTATTCATCTTCCTTGTGCCTATTTAATACACAGCATATGGATTACAAATAACTTAAATGTATGTCCATTTGCCAAAATGTACTAACAATACTTTGGCAAAATGTACACACATTTAATTAGAAGGAAAAAGAAGTTTCATGGTAACATTCACTTTGATTGCAAAATTTCAAAGAAAGTCCTTAAGGTAGTGCAGTGGCATGCAGTGACTTATACATTCATAAATACCCCAAATACATATTTCAGTTGCAATTTATGCAGCATTCATAATATCTACCCTAGATTCTATTCTAGGTGATTCTGCACCAATCTTTATCCTGCACTCATCACTCTAGTGTCTGAATGGCTTCTAGAAGTGAATTAAGGAGTTTGCCTAGGATTCATCAAATGACCATTTTCCCTCCTTTCTTGTGTGTGGGGGGGTATAATAAGTGAATGCTGTTCTTTTTATTTCATTATTTTCATGCTTGGTTTCATATTATACTGTAAATATTGCTCACTGAGAATTGGGGATATTGATAAACATGATAACAGATGATACATTACTTCCGGGTAGAGAGAGTTAATTATTTTCCATGAGAAAACTAACCTGTTAAAATACAGCCCAAATATACAGAACCCAGCTAGGGGACAGCAGACATTGGCTCCATGTTTAAATGTTTAAACTAAAGACATTCAAACAGAATAGAAGGGAGAATTCAATCTGGTTGGTTCCCTTTAGGTTTCTGCTTCCCACAGCTATCTATGGAGTTGAAGTGCTTTTCATAGTACCACAACACCATGCATAATCATTTCCTAAAGAAAGGAGCAAACTGACCCTTCTGATCTTCCCTGGTATTATCGGTTACTAGCTCTGTGGTGCCTTCCCACTTGAACCTTCATTGATTTATTGTCACTGTACATGAATGACCCAGTTCCTGATGTTTAGACTTATCTCATATTTATTAGTTTTTAATCCGTAAAGTTTATTAGACATATATGTATAGCTAGACCAGAGCTATGGATACAGAATGTCTTTTAACAACAGAGGCATGAGTGTTAAAGGTACTGAAAAACAACACATAATTTCAGGAACCACTTATTGACATTTCTAAAAGGATGAGGACATCCAGAAAAGAACTAAGGAAAGTGTCAGTTACTGTCATGTGATTTCATTTAAAAATAATTACCCAAGAATTCAAACTCAAGGGAAATTTGCATTATAAAGTCTTACTTCTGATTCCCAGGGCTCAGTCTCATTGAGACAAAGGCCCCTTGACACCATTCTGGCAGTGTAAAAAGGCCTTCAAGTGGGAATAAATTACCCTTTACATTGCCAGTTTGGTGTAAAGAGGCCTTCATATAGAAGAGAATCCAGCTTTCAGTTTCAGCCTTCCACATTTTTAGCTATCCTTGAATGCTGCTGGCTATACTGTGAATGCTGACTAGCTGCTTTGATGCTCAGATTGCTGACTAAGACACTTAAGTCAGGAAGTAAAGCGTAGAGTAGAAGTGTGTCTTAAATACTCCTAGTAATCCTAGTAGGTGGCTTTCTCCCACTTTTTCCTCGTCTCTGGTTGTTTTGCTAAAATCATTCTATAATTTTATGACTTTATCATATTACCCTTTAAAAGCTTATTTGGAAGTGTCAAACTGGCTTCCCCTTTTAAATTTACTCATTTTGCATTTTAATTAATTGGCCAATAAAATGTAATATACGTTAAGAGTAAATTTACAATCTGTGTGCTCTTGAGACTGGGAGTTTGAAGCCTGCATTTGTATTCATCATCTGGATGTTCAGAGTTACAATGTGCAAATGAAGATGCTGGACTGGTGGAATTTCAGTGTAAACCTTACCCAAACCCATGTCTTTCAGCTTCATAGTCATAATAGCTGCTGAAGAAACAGAAACACAGCATATGGTCAAGGATCGTCAGGAATAAGTAGTTGTAACATTTAACCTTCCTGAAGGTGAGGACATAATGTCATTATTAGTGTTCTGGTTTTACAGGTAAGTTTATTCATTCAGTTTTTAAACTGGAGAAGCTAAATGAGGAGGCTTCAGTGTATGTTTGGGCCTCCAGTTTAAGAACCCAACTTAGGAACCTAAACCATGAAATCCAAATGTGGGCTTTTCTCTTCTTGTTAAAAAGGGTCACATTTTAAAATGTGGTTCTCTCTCTGATTTCTGAACATCCAATGTATGGTGGGATTGCCAAACCAAATGATTTATTTCCCCATGCTTTATATATGAACCCAGGGATAATGGGGAAATGGAAAACAAAGATCAGGGTTTTTATGGAACAGCAATTTGGAAGACATTAGGAAAGAATTCAGACAGAGAAATGCAGACCTTTTGAAGCAAAATAAATGATTACCAAACATACACTTTTCCCCTTTTCTTTTTGTATTTACATATATGTGAATATAGGCTTGGATGCCCAAAAGGAGTGAGGACTAAGAGTACGTCTAGACTGCAAGGCTATTTTGTGATACCAGAGGTATCCCGAAATAGCTACCTCACATCCCAGGAATGTGTCCGCTATTTCAAAATAATTTTCGAAATAATGGATGCGCTATTTCAGCATCCCTGTAAACCTCATTCCATGAGCAATAAAGGATATATCTAAATAGTTCTTTATTTTGAAATTTGGCACCGTGTAGGTGTGCCAAATTTTGAAAGAGCCTAATTTGAAATAAAATCGAAATAAGATAGCATAGAGCAAATTGCATGTCTTATTTCGATTTTAGAGTGCAGTCTAGACATGCCCTAAGTCCCAGTTTTAGGAACCACTGTTAGTTGTAAAACTCTCAGTGAATCTTGTGTGCTCCTGAACTTGTTTGGTGTCTGCATATTTGCAGTAAAACTCCACTGGGCACTGATATTTCTGTTTTGTGGCATGTACACTGCTGCCTCACTTTAGCTGCTCAGATGCCAAAACCCCAGAGAGATTCACAAGTCAAGGGAAGATTGGCATTTGGCCAGTGGTTAGGGTAGTCACCTGGGCTGTAGAAGACCACTGATTCAATTCCTCCCTCCACATGAGGAGGAGAAAGGATTTCTACAGAGATCTGTTAGCTCTCAGGTGAGTACACTATGCATTATGCCACAAATCATTCTGCTTTCTGATGTCGGAGTTCCTCAGTCTCTCCTGTTGAATCTATTGCACTACAGATAAATAATCAAAGCAGGGCACTGGATCTTCCACAGCTTAACCACAAGGGCTTAGTGCAGTGTTTCTTAAACTGTGTTCCGCGGCATGAGGCAGTAGGAGGTGAGCTTCAGAGAACAACGGAGTTAAAAATGGCCACTCTTAAAGGGGCAGGCGACCTTTCTTTTTCCTCAATAACTTTCCCCCTACCCTTTTTTTTTACTCAACAAAAAATCCTTGGTGTTCATTAAAAAAAAATATTGTTTGGTGTTCCTCCATCTTAAAAAGTTTAAGAAACACTGGCTTAGTGTCATTCATACACAGAGTAAACCTCCCTGGTCCAGCACCTCAGGACTGATTGCTCCTGAACCAGGGAATTTGCCAGACTAGAGGAAGACTGTGAAGGGCTCTGCTTTTTCTCCCATGGCTCTGGTGCCACCTGGTGCTCTACTCTCCTGCCAGGGCTTTGCTTTCCCCACAGCATCTATGGGCTCCGCTGCCCACTCAGAGCTCTACTCTCCCCCACTGGGAGCTCCGCTGTCTTCCCGGCAGCCCCACTGCTGCCCAGGGCTCTCCTCTCTCCACTCTCCCTCAATGGCTCTGCTGCCATCTGGGGTCTCTCTTGCCACCCAGGGCTCTGCACTTCCCCCAGCAGCTCTGCTGTCACTTGTGGCTCTGCCCTCTCAGCCCCCTAGCCTGGCAAAACTCCTAGTCCCAGCTTCCTGGCTTATCCCTGTGACTGCCAGACCAGAGGTATTGCTGGACTAGGGAAGTCTGGATTATGGAGTTTCAACCTATACTTATACTTTCACTCACTGGTCCCAGGTGCACAAAATGGCAGACTGAGGAGTCCCATTTCAGACTATTCCATAGGCTGTGACTAGGGCCCTCACCTGACAGGTAACAGCTCCTTGTTCAAACCTCCTTTTTCCCTTAGGTGGAGGTGGGGGGAAGAGCATAACAGTGGCAAATCTTTTGTACAACGTTATATCTTTTGGGGCTCCAGCACATAAGTTTCTTCATAGCTTGTTTTTTTTCTCAAATTGCACCATGTGAGGTGACAGGCTTTTCATTGTTATTTTTGTAGATGCAGATAATCAATATAATCTACAAGAGAGGAAGGTAAAGATGGAATCTTGAAAATAG
This sequence comes from Pelochelys cantorii, assembly GCA_032595735.1. NCBI lineage: Eukaryota > Metazoa > Chordata > Testudines > Trionychidae > Pelochelys > Pelochelys cantorii. The sequence continues at coordinate 69,049,192 of CM064328.1, forward strand.
AACAAACACAATTTTATGAACTAGAAGAAAAACCCACTGACAAATGGTTCATCCTTGAAATTAAAAAAAACAAAACCATAAACCAAAACAAAACCTCTACGTGAGATGCTTACAGACACAGAAAGAGCGAGTCTTTATTTTTCTAGATTCCCCATTATAGTGAAAAAATATCTTCTTCAAACTAATAAATTTAAATAGTAAATAAAAAGCTGGGCACTGAAAACAAGCAGCAAAGCAAAGAAAATAAATTATTTCAATAGGTTTTTGATGTATTAACCTCCCTCATTAAAAGACTCTGCAGCACCTGTGAGAACTGCGCTAAGTGAGCTGTATAATTTATAAGCTGAAGCTGCTGTGAGCCATCCTAGAAGAGAAAATAATGTCCATGAATTTCAAACTCTGTAAACACTAGAAGAGATTAGAAATAGCTGTCAGAAGGCCTACCAAAAGGCTAAACCTCACCATGAAGAGGTTTCTGTTTGATACTACTTTTTTAACTGCTGGGAGACCATTGCTCTTCTTATAGATACTTTGATCTCGTGGTTTTTGGCTTGTCTGGTTATACCAAAAGAAGGACAAGAGACATTAAGCATTAGTTTAATCAGGCTGCAACATTATTATTAGATATTTGGGATTATTAGCTATCTGGAACATTATTATTAGATATCTGCTATTCAGCAGCTAAAAGGGGATAGGCCAAGTAACCCCACGTTTATTCTGTAATTACCCAGAAGAGAGGGAGTTTTACTATCTCCCCCTCTTTTTCCATCCAGGTTCTGCCAGCAAATCTGATGCTGAGACCTTATCATATCTGGGATACTTCCACCAGCTCCCCATATTTTCCCATCGTAGACCCTGCAGCAAATGCATTGCTGGGACCTAACCATCCCCCTTCCCTAGGAGGATTAAGGTGGGCTACAAGAATCGGGGCTTGGCTCCCAGCCTTACAAATCATACAAATCCCCAACACCCTCAATTTGTTCTTTTAACTAACACCTCTTTTTACTCTTTTAAAGTCCTTTTCCAAGCCATTTATCTGGTCCCTCTATACCTTTCCTTTCAATCTCAGGATATTTGAGAAGCAAGATGGAAGAGGTATTATCGTCTACTGGACTTTTACTGTGTCACTTGAAAGCTTCTCTGTCTTACCAACAGAATTTGATCCAAAAAAGGCTTTACTTCACTCATCTTATTACTCTTTGTTCAATGCCGTTTCCTCACCAATCTTCAGTTCCACAAACCTTTAATCTCATTGACTGAAGGAGCCATCTTTCTCACCTTGCAGGAGTTCTGGCCACCTGTGATTGTACAGTAATGGATCCCAAGACAGCTTCTTTTCTCTCCTTATAATTTACCAAACTTACTGCTTGGTCCCCAAAAATGGGTTTACTTTATGCTGTTCTTCTCTGCTTGTGGACTTTCCATTCTCCTGCAGATTTGCATGTAAATGGGACTTCCATTGTCTTTTGGTCACACATTGCTTAATTTCATTAGAAACACATATATAGCTGCTTTCCCTCCTGTCTTGGAGAAAACCTATTTATCAACTTTCCCTGACCTGCTTGATTTTAACATCTTTAAGTCAAAGACTTTAAAACATAATATTATCAAGCAAGCATAATTTCTCATAGCATGTAAATGTATACATTTCACAAAGGATTAAGCTCTGTGTGTCAGGCTTTCATAAAAGACCTCACCTAATACAGTAGCATGGTTTACAATCAGTTGATCAATTGCTTATCGTTTTGAGTTTCAATACTCTCTATTTTTATAGTCCAGATAGTATTTCTGTCTTCTGCTGGGGTGTACACAGTATGCTGCCATTTACCTTGTTTGCTTTTCTTTCCCTTGAACATAAATTTAGCTTCATTGTCTGCCCGATGACTAGGCTGGACAGACAAATACTTTAATCAGGTGCTACTGTACTTCAGCTATCAGTTCGTTTGCTTCAGCTAATCAACCATTCATTTTGTGGTCAAATACACCTGCCTTCATTATCTGTTCATTCCTCTTGACTGTAGTTACAGAGACAAGTCTCTGTTTAGGTCGCACTTCTTGACAAAACATGCTGCTTGTCTTGTCCATAGGTTTCACAGAATTGGACTTCTCTTATGTACACTGGTGTCTTTATTAGATTGCTACAGCTTGGCACACATGATACATCAGTTACAGATGTTCTTGCTTTCTCCAATATCTAGATTTTGCCTTCATCTCTATTGGCCATAGTGGTTTCTGTGCCAAATAAATGATACTGTCTATGTTGAATTAAAGATTCACTCTGTTCAGTCAAAGGCCTCTCTGTATTTGACATCTTGCAGTTTCTTTCTACTTACTTTTGCCTCCCTTTTTCTATGCAGTCCTCGGTCATCTGCTTCATGCACATATTATTTACCTGATTCTTGTCAAATAATGCAGAGTCTGTCGGAAACTGACATGGATCTCTTGAGACTTACTATTGGTTCCATGATTTATCTAAAAGTGTAAATATGTGTCACAAATAATCTTCTTAGCTAACTACTGTTGCTGTCTCTATTTCTAAAAGATGCCATCACCATCACTTCTATGCTAACTCTAAATACAAAACATTATGTATTATAAATGCATGTCTTGTCCATAGGTTTCACAGAACTGGACTTCTGTTATGTACACTGGTGTCTTTATTAGATCACTACCGCTTGGCACACATGATACATCAGTTACAGGGATGAGGCAAAACTGGGGGGCAAGATCAAATCAGTATTTTAGGGTATGTCTACACTAGCCCCCTAGTTCGAACTAGGGAGGCTAATGTAGGCATTCGAAGTTGCAAATGAAGCCCAGGATTTAAATATCCCCGGCTTTATTTGCATCTTCCCGTCGGAGCGCCATTTTTAAATCCCCCTAGTCCGAACTAACTGCCCGCGGCTACACGCGGCAGTCAAACGTTAACTTGAACTAAGTCCTTAGTTTGAGTTAACTGTTACACCTCATTGCACGAGGAGTAACAGTTAACTCGAACTAAGGACTTAGTTCGAGTTAACGTTTGACTGCCGCGTGTAGCCGCGGGCAGTTAGTTCGGACTAGGGGGATTTAAAAATGGCGCCTGGACGGGAAGATGCAAATAAAGCCGGGGATATTTAAATCCCGGGCTTCATTTGCAACTTCGAATGCCTACATTAGCCTCCCTAGTACGAACTAGGGGGCTAGTGTAGACATACCCTTAGATGCTTATACATGAATGCAAGTAGTATGGGGAATAAGCAGGAAGAACTTGAAGTGCTAATAAATAAGCACAACTATGACATCATTGGTATCACAGATACTTGGTGGGATCATGCACACGATTGGAATATTGGTATAGAAGGGCACAGCTTAATCAGAAAGGATAGGCAGGGAAGAAAGGAAGGAGGTGTTGCCTTATATATTAAAAAGGTATACACTTGGACTGAGGTGGAAATGGACGTAGGAGACACGTGTTGAGAGTCTCTGGGTTAAGTTAAAAGGGGTGAAAAACAAGAATGATGTCATGCTAGGGGTCTACTTTAGACCACCTACCCAGGTAGAAGAGGTGGATGAGGCTTTTTTTAAACAAGTAACAAAATCATCCAAAGGGCAGGATTTGGTGGTGATGGGGGACATCAACTATGCAGCCATCTGTTGGGAACACAGCCGTGGCACAGACTATCCAATATGTTCTTGGACTGCATTGAAAACAACTTTTTATTTCAGAAGGTTGAAAAAGCTACTAGGGAAGGAGCTGTTCTAAATCTGATTTTAACAAATAGGAAGGAATTTGGTTGAGAATTTGAAAGTGGAAGGCAGCTTGAGTGAAAGTGAAATCATAGAGTTCATGATTCTAAGGAATGGTAGAAGGGAGAACAGCAAAATAGAGACAATGGATTTCAAGAAGGCAGATTTTGGTAAGCTCAGAGAGCTGGTAGGTAAGGTCCCATGGGAAACAAGACTAAGGGGAAAAATAACTGAAGAAAGTTGGCAGTTTTTCAAAGAGACATTATTAAGGGCCCAAAAGCAACATATTCTGCTGTGTAGGAAAGATAGAAAGTATGGCAAAAGACTGCCTTGGCTTAACCAGGAGATCTTGCATAATCTAAAAATAAAAAAGAAGTCCTATCAAAAGTGGAAACTAGGACAAACTACAAAGGATGAATATAAGCAAAAAATACAGGGATGCAGGGGCAAGATTAGAAAGGCAAAGGCACAAAAACAAGCTCAGACTAACTACAGACATAAAGGGTAACAAGAAGACTTTATATAAATATATTAGAACCAAGAGGAAGACCAAAGACATTTTCAAAATTGGGAGGTTCAAATAAGAAAAATTTGTTTTTAAAAAAATACCTTTAAACTCTTTATAGAGGACCGAGTCTGAGAATTTTTTTGTCTAATCTATAACCAGGGTCATATTTACAAACAGCTGTGTTATTTTACTACTTTGAATTATTATTATGAAGCAGTGTAGACTGCAAAACCTCTTCAAAGCTGAAACATATTGCAAAATCTGATGTGATCATTGAGGAATATACTATGTTTCTCTCTATTCATTTTTGTTTAGTTGGAATGTATTAAGTAAATTGGGTTTTATTTAGATGTTAAGCTAAATTCTACATTGATTTACACTCTGCACAACTTTACAGACTAAAATGGGCTTGCATTAAGTTGTGAATGAGGACACGTTTTGTAACATTATATATAAAACCCAGGAACTTTTGCATAAAACGGGTCAAATTTAAATATTTATTTTAATTATTTACAACGTGTGTTAAAATACATATTTAAATAATAATTTGGATTCTAGAGATATCTAAATAATAGCAAAAAGAACACAACTGCATATACCATCAATTATTAAAAATATTTCCTGTATTTTTCTGTGTAAACATTTGGCTGTCTCATAGCCTCTGGCCTTGATTCAGGAACATCTCTGAATAGATGTGTAAGTTTCAGGACTGAGTAACCCCTTTCAAGTCAGAAGCGTTACTCACTTATTTAAAATTATGCACATGCTTTAAGTAATTTGATGGAATCCAGTTTCTCCTGTCTATGTTAACATCTGCAAATACTCTCAGATCCAGTTCTATCTAAAAGTACCATTACAGCAAATTCTTAAAGGAAGCAAACAAAGCTCACCCATATTTTGTTTCTTGTTCCATTCAAATGATCGATGAATGCCTTACAAAATAAACAACAGTATCATGATATCAGTACAGACTCAAAAGCTAATGCTCTTCATTTCTGCTGTGTTTGGTTTACAAAAGACATGGGCGTTTGCAGCTTTTCTCCTAATAAATTATATCTTTAAAGGGCAGGTTGAAAAAACAAATATTTTGATTACTATTTCCCCTTGTCTACCACAGTCTTGGTATCTATAATGCAAATGCTGAATACTTAAAACATGTTTCGTTTCTTGCACTGTTTAAATTCCCAAACCATCAAGAGAAGGTTGATAAAAATGATGATGCAATTGCATTTTCTGGCAGAGATCTGCAGCTCCAGACACTCTTCCCTATCTTGATCACAAGTGGTGAATATCAACCTAAAAGATCCCTCCATACTTGATGCTTGAAGCTGGCAAATAATGTTGCTCTAGTAATAGCAAGCAGCTGCTATAGATAGTATTTCTTCATGAGACAGCCAGTCTCTCCAAAGGATCAATGAGAAACCAACTGGCATACATGATATATCACATCATAATGATACTTCATAGAAGAAAAACTAAACACAAACCTGGACTGTCATTGGTTGAGTACATGTATCCCAAACTATTCACACTCCATTTTACATGATTACAGCTGTTTGAGAGATAGAGAAAAGTCACCAAAATTTTAAAAAAAAATGTTATTTTGAGTCTTCATGTAGAAAACGGAAAAATATAATATATTTGACAACATTGTTTCATACATTTTTTTGCTTTTGAAATGTTTTGTTTTTTCATCCTCCCCCATATTCCTTTTTTCTCTTTGTGCTCCTCCATTTTCTTTCATTTTGCCACTGAACAGAGCAGGATGGGAGAGAATAAAGAAAGAGATGGAAAAGGACAAGAATATAAACTTAAAAAGAAAAACCTTTCCCAATCTCAAAAATTATTTGATTTGGGACATGGGTGAATGTTTGAGATGGTTCTTATTTAGCCTCAACCAATTACTCCTGAACTGCATACTAATATTTAAACTAAAACTGAAAGCCCACAGAAATGCAGGAAAAATTCGTTGTTTTAGTGCTCAATCCTCTGTTCTCTGTTTGATATGCTTCTAGTACAGATAGCTAACATATATTCTACCTATAACATGCAATATGGGTAATGTCATACTAATTTGTATGGTGTACTAATTTACCACACATCTTAATTTTGAAAGTCATTTTCCGTTATATTGTAGCACCTATTACTAGTGATAGGCTCATGGTGAAAAGTTCAAGTCTGAATCTGAAGTTTTCCTAGGCTGGGGAAGGTGATAAAATTTCATAGACTAGTAAGTGAAATCTGGAAGTGAAATGTATATACACTATGTGTTACCTGAGGAATAAATCCTTTATTTCTATACTAGAGAAAAGGGTATCAGGATTAGTACCTGGAAATGTCACCCATTACAAAGATGGGACCAGTATTAGAACTGGGATCCTGCTCTTGGTTTCCATTTCAACCAAAATTTTAGGTTGTCTGATCTGGATATTTAGATTGAGCCCATCTCCAACTATAATACACTAATATGATTTACATAATAAACTGAGATAACTGATGAAAGACAAGCATGTCAGGGTTCATTAAATCTAGTATCTTACCTCATTCTTCGACATGAAAAATACTTGACATCATGGGCAACAAAATAAGCACTAAATATTATTCCAAGAGATTATTCCCAAATCACTGTGATCTGTTTCTTTAAGGAATTGATCCTGCACGGTTGAGGCCAATGGGCGTGTTGCTGTTGACTTCCTGAGACTAGGATCAGTCCCAAAATCAGTAATGACAAAGAATGTGAATGAGTATCAGCAGAGATAATGATTTTTCTGTCTCTGTTAATGGTACTAATATTCAATAAAACATATTTTGAATGAATAAGTATCTTAATTTCAATTCATCTTGTTTAAACAAATGGATGTTTCAGGGAAAGAAATATCCACAGGAAGCAGAACAGATGGGCTGGAAGAGCAAGAGAGCAAATGAGCCTAATCCCACATCCATTAAAGTTGATAGAAAGACTTTTATTGACTCCAGTGGGCATTGAACCAGCCTTATGCAGAGAGCTGCTGAAAATAAAGTAAAACAGATACTGTTGACATTGTAAAAGGCTGAGATACATAGTCTAAAAATAGAGGGAAGTGTAATCTTTTGGTTTGAATGTGTAAAATGATTTGGGAGTAGGAATGTTTTAAGGTTGGAGTCAAGTTGGGAAGGGTGTGGATGAATTAGAAGAGGATAGACTATTTCTTACTGTTACAAGCAAAATAAAAAGATGAATCTAGCTCCAAGAAGGTTTCACAAATATTTGCTTCTAACAACTCTCTCTTAAAAGTGAATACATTTGTAAATTATCAGAAGCATTCATGATACATCAGTCAACAGAAATGCATATGGCAAATCCCAAAGCACTGCATAGACTGTACACACCTACAGTACCTCTGCTATGTAGTTTTATGTGGGTTGGATGTTGTAACCTGGTGGACAGTCTGTGCATAGCATGTCGCACAACAGATGGAAGGGAACAGGGACAATATTGGAGAAGGACATGAGAAATGCATCATAGGATTTGTGATGTCCCAGCAGATTGGAACTTGGTTATAATATTCAGACCTCTACCTCTCCCCCCCACCCCCCCACCCCCACAAACACACACATACTACACTGCATAGACCTTAGACTGACTCCCTCAAAATGGTGAAAGGCTGAGTCAATCCCCTTGGGATACGAACCTTAGGTTTCTGGAAATCTAATTCACAGTTGGCTAGTCCTTAACTACAAATGACCAGTTTGAAACTGACTTCTGCAGAGTGAAGAGCAAAAGGCAATTAAGAGAAGAGCAAAAGGAAGCCTCTCCCTTATTTGTGTTCCAGTACAGAAGTTGGTCACAAACCTTTGGAGAGACCATATACTGCTTCCCACAAATGTCCTCATGAGCATCAGATATCTGAATAAGGGATGGGTATGTGTGTGGTGAAAGAAAGGTCATGGTTCTGAGGCCCTTGGCAACAAGTTAACCTGCACGAGAAGCATGTGCATGCTGCATTTAGAATATTAAACATGAAGCCCCTTCTTATGTTTGCACTGATTTCAAAAAAGGTTTTATGCACATTCTTACCTGGGATGCTCATTGGTAGGTTTGCCAGTAGCCCTTTATGTTCGTAAAAAATTGACTGTCCCATCTTAAGTCAATGTGGGACACCTTTTGTCCTCGATTTCAACAACTGGTAGCTGCTCCCCCTCCCCTCCATAGCTGAAAACTGACAACACTGCTCAAATTTGGCTCTGCTATCCTTCCGTACATGAATAGAGGAACTATGGAGCCAAATTTAAGTGACAATGTGACCAATGATTCCTTTAAACCTGGCCCCATGGCTGCACATCTCCAAGTAATGAGATAATTCTATTTCATATGGAGTTGCAAATATTTTTCAACTTGCTGCAGGTAGTGGCAAGTTGCTAGGCCCTCTCTAGAATTTCATTATGAGTGGCTGCCAGGGACTCTGGCCAAGAAACACTAATGAGGAAAACAAATAGGTTAGCCACAGATCAAAGAACAATTAAAGATTTCAGTTTATATGAGAAGATGTGGTTATAGCTTTCTAGCACAAACACCAGCAGACAGAATATTTATGTCTTTAACATTGTAACAAATTTAAATCCTATAAATAGTTTTACAGGGGGTTGAGCAGGAATTCCCCTGGTTATTGTTTGATGTGGATTATTTAAGCACATTTCATTTGGCCTCACTCTCCATATTATTCACTTTGGCCAGATACTGGCACCCTTACTACCAGTGAATAGTACATGTTGGATCTCCCTGGTTTGGCACTGTTGGGACCTGACTGGTCTCAAATGAGGGAGGTCCCCTGCCCAGACTCCAATCCCAGTCCCGCTGCAGCTGCCCAGCTCCAGCCTGGCTGGGCTGCCGGATACTGTCCCTGGCCCTATTACTGCTAGACTCCTTTGACTTTATAGCATATATTGCTCTTTTATAACATTTTTAGATTTGTCTTCTCTGACAGTATAACACATTGGTGCTCAACTTTGCAATCCTAACTTAGTGAGTAGTTCCCCTGAACTCAGTGTAACAAGCATAAACAGAGATCATCATAATGGTCCAGACTACAGAATCCCTATATTTGATGAGTATTCTCTCATGTGAGTAGTTCAACTGAAGTCAGTTGGTCCATCCTTGTGTCTAAGTGCCATGCGGAGTGAGTAAGGGCTAGATTGGTATGATGTTTTATGGGGTATTGCTATACTATAAAATAAAAAAGGAAAAAATATTTTGAAAATGCTTATGATCACCAACAATCCCAATTTCTGCTAGTAAAGTCCCTAAAAATTTGCTAGTGAGCAAATGCACATCATTCCTGAAGGGCATGTACCCATCTTATATTTATAACTCATCAGGATCCTCAAATAAAACATTTCCCTGCCTATGTCACCTGCTGATAGACATGCTCAGAAGCCATCTAATGATTAGGCCCTCTACAAAGGAACATCGTAAAGTTGTCTACATTTTAACCTTCAATCCAATGGCTACAGCATTCGCATAGGTATAGACAACAGAGTTTTATAATGTTTTATGTAATGTGCTTAATGGGTAGTGGGAGAATACATGTTAAGCAGCTATAACTCTGCCATCCATTCTTCTGTGGTTAGCAGGGAGGAACAGTCTTCTAGGCCCTTGGTAAAAATGCATCACGCAGACTCCTTGTGTCTGTTTCTGATGTCAAAGCAGAAAGAGATCAGAAGGATCCTAGTGATTCAGAATGATTACACTATTGCCCTTAGGAGAAATTAGAATACAAGTTGTGATATAAAGAAAATGCGATGAATGATTAAAAGTTTGTACTAACAGAAGCTGTGTATTGGAAGTAGATTGATACCTTACTAAGGCAATAGTATCCCCTTTCCCATGTGAAACAATTATGTAGTTCCTGAGGAGGGGGAGTGAATGAGTATAGAATGTGAGTGTTTGAAAAGATAACAACTTGAAGGTTCAGAAGTTTCAGAGTCCAGATGGTCAAAAAAGCTGGAAGACTCAGGGGTGCCAAGGTACCATCAGTTGGGCTCAATATAAGGCAAACTGGCTATGTCTATCTTGCAGAGCTTTTCCGGCATCCCTGTAAACGTCTTTCTATGAGGAAGGAGGGATGTTCCAAAAGAGGGGTTTTTTTTCTACATTTGGCCCCATGTAGACAGGCCAAATGTCAGAAAAGCCTCTTTTGGAAGAAAAGCGGAAAAAGATATGCAAATTGCAATTCACAATTTGCGTATCTTTTACCAACTTTTCTTTGTAGTGTAGACATAGCCACTAATGCAGGACATATAGATGGCCTTGGAGTTAAGAGCAAGCAGATCTTTACGGATAAGACAGCCTTGGAATGATACCGGGAAGGAGGCACCAACATACTGATGCCAGATGACAAAGAAAAACAACTTCCAGATAAACAAATGTTAAACAGAATTGATGGTGATTGATTAAAAACTGACACAACAAAATGTGTAGGCCTGAATGGGAGAAAAGTCCCGTAAAAGATTAAATGTCTTGCATGACTCTCTGGGTCTCGTCTTCTCAAGATCAAAGCATTGGTCCAGACTGAGAGAAGCCCCTGCTCCTCCCCCTTGAATTTAATTCACCTGGGCAGTGAGTTAGTGTGAGCAGCAAACTGGTAACTTTAAACAATGACAAAACTGTGTGTGTGCATGCACGTGTGTGTGTGTGTGTGAATATGCATATAACAGAATAATGTTGCATTGTCTATAAATGTGGCATTTTGCCTTATCCCCCTGAAAAAGATTCTGTAAAATTATTTCAAGTATAACATATGTTCAGTTCTCTCCTCTGCCTGATGCAGAGAGGGGAGCCCAGAAAGGTTCTTTCAGTCTTTTCTGTTGTTTCCTTTTTTCTATTTATAAATGGTTAACACCTTGTTGGAACCAAGGGTATGTCTACACTACCACCCTAGTTCAAACTAGGGTGGCTAATGTAGGCATTCGAACTTGCAAATGAAGCCCGGGATTTAAATATCCTGGGCTTTATTTGCATGTTCCTGGGCGCCGCCATTTTTAAATGCCCCACAGTTCAAATTCCTTGCCCGCGGCTACACGCGGCACGGACTAGGTAGTTCGAATTAAAGCTCCTAATTTGAACTATCATTACTCCTCCTGCAATGAGGAGTAACGGTAGTTCGAATTAGGAGCTTTAATTCGAACTACCTAGTCCGTGCCGCGTGTAGCCGCGGGCAGGGAGTTTGAACTGTGGGGCATTTAAAAATGGCGGCGCCCGGGAACATGCAAATAAAGCCCGGGATATTTAAATCCCGGGCTTCATTTGCAAGTTCAAATGCCTACATTAGCCACCCTAGTTCGAACTAGGGTGGCAATGTAGACATACCCCAAGAAATTGAAAGCTGATTCTCCCATCCTTCAAGTGAGATCCCAATTGCTGGCTTTTTGAGTCATTCTCACTTTCTTTCTCACCCATGAATATTCACTTATTTAGTTACAGTGGAACTGTTTCAAGAAGAAAGAAACACACTCTACAATAAAAGCTTCAGAGGGATAGCCAAGTTAGTCTGTAACTAGAAAAACTTAAAAAACAACAAATAGTCTAGTAGCACTAACAAAATATATAGATGGTATCAGGAGCTTTTGTGGACAAAACCCACTTCTTAATAAGTCAGCTCTGAAATGAGGGCACTCTGTCAAGAGGGGGAAGACTGAAGTTCTGTAACTGAGGCAAAGTGGGGATTTGATTTCCGACATCGTGGGCGAATGGGCTAACCATAGGGCTAAAGCACTAGGCATAATATTGCTTCTTTTTTTAGATGCTTACAGTTGCACAGCTGTTTTAGATTAAAAATATTCAAGCTCCCAATTCATATATTTGTGTCTTTATAATTATCATTGTCTGAAAGGTAATTATGTAAGGGCATCATTACCAATTAAACATTATTGCTGAATCTGTTTTCAGAAACAGCAATTACATTAAGCTCTTCTCCTTCTTAAACTGGGTGTGTGAAATAGTAAACTTTTCCTGCACCTTGGGTCTCACCTTTACTTGAGATTAAAACAAAGGTGGATGGTGAGAATTGCCCTATTTTGTCCTAAAATAGTATCTTGAGGTCCACTATTGTGATTATTTTATGTAAATCTCCTAAAATAGCAGGGAACCTTTGTAGGCTTTGACATGATTAGCTCCAAGGTTGTTTTAATAATGAGAGCAGAGTATAAAGCCAAGGGCCAGAATCTTGATTATAAGGTTATTCTGCCTTATTTTTCAAATACAGTTCACACTGTTAACTGAACTTGTGCTTTCCCACATAGACCCCTTCGTGAGCCTGTGACACATTCTCTAGCAGACTTCCAAGGACCATGTCATTATGAGAATGGAGAAGTGTGTCTACCACAAAGGCCCTTTGGTAATCGTCTCATTTGAACTTATTGTTCATGCATGTGATTAGCCAGCTGGAACAGAGTAATGAAATACTCTATTTCCCACTCCTGCTCCCTTTCCTTTTCCTTCATGCTGAGCCCTTAAAAAAAAAGGAAAAAGGAAAATATACTGACATAATTATTGGTTCTTGGTAATACCTAGAAGAGATTGATGCATTTTCTCATACCTCCAGGGGTATAATCCTCTCAATAAATCACAGTTTGAATTATCCAACTGGTTATTTTAATTTGTTCTTTTTCATTGGATGAAACTTGATGTTTTTCTTATTATTTTTATTATTCCTAGTAAATGGTGGACACAAAGTACAGTACAGCCAACCTATGCTATTAGTACAGTGGTCACCAAGCAGCAGATCGGGATCTTGGAGCCTCTGACAGGTGATCCTGACTGGTTTGGCCAGGAGGCTATCAAGTGCTGGAAGTTCAGTTGCCCCTCCCCACACTGTCATTCTGCTCCTGCCCTCTGCCTTGGAGCCCCCCCCCCAGAAGCCTCCTGCTTGCTGTGCAGGGTGTGGGAGGAAGAAGGGGGGAGGTTGCTGATGTCAGGGTATCCCTGCTCCCTCCACTTCTGTACCCTAGCTCCACACACAGAGAGAAGGGGATGGAGTGAGCTTGGCAATGCAAATCTCTGTCACTCACACACTGTGGCTACGTCTAGACTGGCATGATTTTGTGCAAATACATTTAATGGAAAAGTTTTTCCGTTAAAAGTATTTGCACAAAAGCACGTCTAGACTGGCACGGAGTTATCGTTATAATGATGCGCTTTTGCGCAAAAGCGCGTCTACATTGGCGGCGCGCTTTTGCGCAAAAGCAGAAGCCTGGAACCATTTTGCAGATGGCAAAAGGGCACCAGCCCTTTCCGGGGGCAGGGGCTGGAGCTCCTTTTTGACACGTTCTTAAAGGGATCTCCCTGGATAGCTGTTTCTCTCCTGCTCCCTGCTTTAGGACCTCTTGTAGGGACTGACAGCCGTAGCAGTTTTGGTGGTTGCCCTCTGCCTTTTGGACACCCCTGCCTTTTGCCATCTAGTGCTTTTGCCTGTTTTTTCTTTCTTTTGCCTTGTTTTGTCTGCCATGGAGCCAGGGGTGGCCATGTGCCTGCTCTGGCCACTGCCGGCCATTTTGGAGTGCCTGCAGCTGCTGCTCCAGGCTGGTGCCCTCCTGTTCCAGGACCAGGAGGCGCAGACCGTTTTGGACTCCCTCACCAGGGAGTCCATGGCATCCCTGTGGCATCCCCACCCCAGCGTGGAGAGGCCACTGTGGAGACTGGACACCAGCACCGACTGGTGGGACTGGCTGGTCCTGGGGCAATGGGGCGACCAGCAATGGCTCCGGAACTTCCGCACGCGAAAGCGGACGTTCCTGGAGCTGTGTGCCTGGCTCGCCCCTGTGCTCCAGAGAGCCACCACCCGGCTGCGGGCACCCATCCCCTTCGAGAAGAGGGTCGCCATTGCACTTTGGAAGCTGGCCACCCCGGACAGCTACCGATAGGTGGCACACCAGTTCGGGGTGGGCAGATCCACCGTCGGTGTCATCGTTATGGAGGTAAGTCCCAGGGGGAGTGGGGAGTGGGGTGGGGGGGAGGGTGCTGCACTCCATGCCCAGGGGCAGCCAAGTCTCCAGGCTGGGTCACCCAGGGGTTTGGGCCGTCCCTCCCTTGCACAGGCCTGCTGGTGGGGGGGGGGGGCGGGGGCCCATGCGGCAAGGGGGCCGTGGGGTGTGTGTGTGTGTGTGAGGACAGAGGGAATCACGGGGGGGGGGCCAAGATAGCGCACACTCACCCCTGCCTTATGTGATGTGTTCCCCTGTGTTTCTCTGCACCCTTCTGCAGGTCGTCCATGCCATCAACGATGTCCTGCTCCCGAGAGTGATCCGCCTGCGCGACGTGGACGCTAAGCTGGCTGGCTTCGCTGCCCTCGGGTTCCCCAACTGCGGGGGAGCCCTGCATGCAACCCACATCCCTGTCCGGGCCCCGGAGCATCGAGCAGCCCATTTCACAAACAGTACTGCTCAATTGTTCTCCAGGCCCTCGTGGACCACCGGGGCTGCTTCCTGGACGTCTACGCGGGCTGGTCCGACAGGGCACACGACGCCCACATCCTCCGCAACTCCGGAGTGTTTTGCAGGCTGGAGGAGGGCACCTACTTCCCCTGGTGGGAGCTGACTGTCGGGGATGTGCCTATGCCCATCTGCATCATCGGGGATGCAGCCTACCCCCTGCTGCCCTGGCTAATGCGGCCCTATACGGGGTGGCCAGACCAGAACCGGGCCCGGTTCAACGACCAACTCAACCGGGCCCGGAATCAAGTGGAGTGCGCCTTCGGCCGCTTAAAATTCCGCTTCCGTTGTTTGCTCACCCGTCTCGAGATGGGTGAGCGGAATGCAACGGAGGTAGTGGCCGCATGCTGCGTGCTCCACAACGTTGTGGAGCGGAGTGGGGAGGCCTTCCTCCCTGCATGGATGGCAGCCGAGGCACAGACTTCTGAACAGCCCCACACAGCTGCCATCCACCAGGCGCACCAGGATGGGGTGCGCATCCGAGAGGCCCTGACGGGCATGTTCGCACAGGCCCCATAGTAGGGTCGCCTCGGTCTCCCCACACAACTCCCTCCTATCCCCTACCCTTCCTCCTCCCCTCCCCTTACCTCCCAATTGTAAATTTACTGCATTGAACAAACCAACCTTGGTCATACTTGTTTTGTTGGGTACGCAGACTCCTGGTAGTCTTGTCTGTCAGGTCAGGTCAAGCGGAAGGCTTGCACCAACCAATATAAATTGGGTCCAGAGTTAGGTTTAGTTAAATTAGCTATCGTTGTCGTGACTGTTCGTCAGGCAGCGTCGGTTCGAAGCATATCGGCCGTTATCGTGCATGTTCGCCGGGTATGTCGGACGAAGCTAGGGTTTTTCTTTTAGTTTAGGCTAGGTTTTAGGCCATCATCACCTGTTCGAGCTGTTCCGAATAACAGGAAGAGGATTCGTGGTTTGTGTGGAAGGCTCGAGTCAGAGTACCCGATTCCAGTCGTCTTCGAGGGATCTCCTGGCAGTTCCTCGTCTGAGGCCCGGAAGGACCAAAGGATTGAGGTCGCCAGCTTCGGCGGCGTCTTCCATCGAGGGACTCCTGGCTGCTCCTCTCCCGAGGCCCGGAAGGACCAAAGGATTGAGGTCGCCAGCAACACTACAATCGTCCCTGCATCTAGACTATGTAAATATTCTTTGTGTTTGTGTTTTAACCTTTCTTGCTTGTTTGTTATCTATGTTAATATAGTCTTGTGGTTTAAATTTTACTTAAAGTGTCAGTATTTATTTATGCACCACAAACCAATGACCAATTAAAGGAACGACCGGTGATAGATACGGTATTTGGTGTCCTCATTTTGAAATTTAGTTGGCTAATTGGCATCTCAAATCAATTATTTATGTTACCTCGAGTAACACAATAAACAACACAGTTTTGTTTTCAACAGAAAAACTGGGAGAGGGGGAGGAGACCTTGAACTGGGAGGGGGAGGGCGGAGGAGACCTTGAACTGGGAGCGGGAGGAGCTACTCCTCGGAGGGGTGGCCCCTGCGACCGCTCCGGCGGGGGCGGACCTCGACATGGGGGGCAGGCCGCATCGGGGCAGGCCACACGGGGAGGTGGGCAGGAGGTGCAGGAGCAGGAGGGGCCATTGCAAGAGGGGCAGGGACAGGAGCAGGAGGGGCCATTGCAGGAGGGGGCAGGGGCAATGCTAGGGGAGGGATGGCGGGGGCGTGGGGCAAGGCCATGCCGTAACGTATGGCATGGCCAATGTGGGCGGTGAGGGTGGCGATGGAGTCGGCCACCCGCACACACTGGGCCTGGAAGGCGGCCCAGGACTCCTGGCGCCACTGCAGGTCCGCCTCCACGCGCCGAGTGATGGCAGCCTCGACACACTCGACGGCCTGCACGTGGTGCTGAAGGAGCTGGTCCTGGTGGCAGAGCCTCTGGCTCGGTGGTTGGGCGGCTGGGGCTGCTGCTGCTGCCGCTGCTGCTGCCGCTGCCGGACTGGAGGGTCCCCGGCTTGTGCTTGGTCCCGCTGCAGGGAAGAGAAGAAAGGATGGGTCAGTCAGGCAGCCTGGCCACTGTCCCCACACCTCATGCCCTCCACCCCTGAGCCCAGGTGACACCACAGTAGTGTGGCTTGGGCCCACTTGGTTCCCCACTGCCCCCCGTGTTGTATGTTTGCCAAGAGGACCGCCCCGGAGTAGGGTCCTCCTCCATGTATTGTAATCACCGGTCTGTGTCCTGGCCCCGTGGAGGGTGGGAGGGCGCTTGTGTTGCATTAACCTGTGGAACTCCCTGCCGGTGGAGGCTGCGAGGCTTTGGGCTAATCAGTGGTGTTTGACAGGGAGCGAGATGAATCCCCACACAGTGCCTGGGAGCACATCTGGCAGACATGGTCTGGGCTCTCAGATTCCCATCGCGTGGGATATCTCCTGGACAGAACCAGGAGAGTGACTGGGGAGTGTCCCATCCTTGCAGCAAAACTCAGGCGGCCCTAGGGGTGGCCCGAGCGCTTCCCCCCCTTCTCCCTCCCACTATCCCTCACACACGTAGCTCAGGGACATGTGTGGCCGCAGTGGGGACTTCCCTCGGGGAGCCAGCCAAGGCACCAGGAGCAGGCGAGGGGATCAGTGGGGGCCATGTTCACAGGGCTGTGATGCTGTGGTTTTCCCAGGAGCAGCTGGCTGTGCCTCACAGCCAGGCATGGGACAGTGTGCCGTTCTGCGTGCTGTACCCTTGCGGAGGTGCGGGCTCTGGCCCGAGTCCCTGGGGCCCTGGCTGGTTCCAGCCAGCATCCATCCTTCCCCCTGGTCCTGCCAAATGTGTGTGAGCAGCACGGTCCCAGGTGTGCCCTGGAGCTGCTTGCCGCGGCCACATGCCGCTCAGTCACCAGGCTGCACGTGGTTGTGTCAGCCGATGGTCAGGGCAGTGTGTGTGTGTGTGACACCCAAGTCTTTAACTGCTAAGACTCAAGGTCCCGTCGCAGTGGGCAGCCTAGGAGGCTGAAGGGCGCCCCGAAAGTTTAACGTCTGTGCCTTTACCGCTAGGACCGGGGTCCCATTGTGGAGGGCAGCCAACAGGCTGACAGACGCCCCAGAATTTATAGGAAGAGCTTATTACATCTCAGATTTCAGCTGCTAGGATACAGGATCCCTTCGCAGCGGGCAGTCTAGGGAAGACTGAGAGATGCCCCAACGGATCTGTCACCTGGGAGTGACACGATCCAAAACACCCAAGCTCTTCCTATACCTGTCCCTTATGACCAGCTGAAGTTCTTTTAAATTGTGCTTGGTTCTGTTACAGCAACTGAAGGAGTCAGGTTAAAGCTTAAACAGTTACAGGTTTATTAAGGAGACTTATAAAGCATATGGTTACAATGGCTATTGCTCTATTTCTTAATTATTGACAAATATAGATCTTAAAAATGGTTACAAAGAAAATAAAGATAGAAAATAGAAATAATGGTACCAAGTGACAGCTTAATCTTTAAAGAGCTCTAAGTCTATGTGTACACTTAAGACAAAGGACACATCCAGGTACAGTATTTACCCCCTTCTGTGCCTCTTGACTCCAGCGGGTCAAGCCAGGGCCAGTCCCTCAATTCCTAGGAAAGACGAATACGAGTGGGCGTCCCCATGGAACCTCGGGAGGCAATTACCTAACCCGACCAGCAGGCAGATGGTAGATTGACACTCAGAGGAAGTGTGCTGCTGGACCCATCTTTATACCCATAGGGGCCCGTGTCCTCTTTCTTATCTAAGATGCCAAATTGTGTTGGTCCGTCTTTGTGACACGAGTTCTTACAAGGGAGTTTCAACTTAATTTACACTTGCAAGAGAGATAACTAAATTGTGAGTACTGGACATTCTTTACTGGGTGGGAGATTCCTCCCCCCACGGACAGTGTGTGTTCGTATCAATATAGGTGCCAGCCAAGGCAGTTCTCGCAGCCTCAAGGTCAGCAATCGGCGTATCTCTGTTTACAGCCATCCATGGTCACAGCAGCCAGCATATCCGGGCCTGCTGTCAAGGCTTTCAAGGACTATGCTTATTTTACTGCTCCGTGTGCCCTGTATGCTCCAGGCAAACAAAAATGGATGTTACAGGGGGGGTTCCTGTCTGGCTACAGGTTGCACGTGCTGCTTACTGCCTAATGCTACACAGCGTACAGCTCACGTGGCCTGAGTGACTTGCTCTCCCCCTCCCCCCTCTGGTTGCGTGGCTCCCCCCCCCCGCCCTTGTGAGTGCAAAGTGCAACACTCACCGGTGGATCCTTCCCCGGCCTCCAAGGATGCGCGGGAGACGTCGGGGCTGCCGGAGGGGGCCTGCTGGGTGGCAGTGCTGGCCTCATCCTCCCCACACTGCTGTCTCCTTCCCCCACCTTGGTGGTCCTGGTGACGGGGAGGGCGCACGCTGCTGTCGACGGGGACCTCCGGGGCTTGCGGAGCTGGCTGGCCCAGGATGGCGTGGAGCTGGTCGTAGTGGGGGCAGGTGTCTGCTCCTGCCCCCTGTCCCTCGCTGGCCCGCACGTAGCCCAGGCACAGCTCCTTGACTTTTGCCTGGACTTGCTCGAGGGTCTGGGCTGGATGGCCCTGCTGGGCGAGCGCCTGGGCTATGTGGGTGAAGATGTCCGCATTCCAGTGCTGGGAGTGGGTGTCTTGGAGGGCCTCCTCCTCCTGCCAGAGGTCCAGCAGGCTGTACAGCTCCCTCGAGGACCAGGATGGGGCCCTTCATTTGCGGCCCCTGGGGGCCTCCTGCGCTGGGGGTGTGGGTGGCTGATCCCTCCCTGGAGCTGCCATGGTGCTTGGGGGGGTGTCTGCTGGACGGCAGGGGCCATGTGGCAGACCTCTGGCCAGAGGTGCGAGGAAGGCTCCTGCCACATGAGCTCAGCAGCCTGTGTCTGCTTTAAGGGGGATCGTGTTACCCGGAAGTCCAGGGAGCTGACTGTGGCTACGGAGTCTCCAAGCGTCCATAGGGCTTTTTTCCGTTTAGCCTGCTTTTGCGCAAAACATCTTAGCTGCCTGTCTACACTGGCCCTTTTGCGCAAAAGCTTTTGCGCAAAAGGACTTTTGCCCGAACAGGAGCGTTAAAGTATTTGCGCAAGAAGCACTGATTTCTTACATTAGAATGTCAGTGCTTTTGTGCAAATTCAAGCGGCCAGTGTAGACAGCTGTCAAATTTTTGCCCAAAAGCGGCCGCTTTTGCGCAAAATCTTGCCAGTCTAGACACAGCCTGTGTGTCTCTGTCATGCTCACAAATACCTGCTGTCCTTCACTCTTCTCCCAACCCAACACATATGTAGGGGGTTGTTGTTACTTCTTTTACTGCTTGTAAAGTGTGTTAGTTCTGGTTTTTGGCTGTCTCCATCCTTAACCTCCTCCTACACCTGACGTCCAGCCCCAGATAGGAGTCCCCCTGCACCCAAATTCCTTCCTAGAGCTTGCACCCTGAAACCCCTCCTAGACCCCAATCCCCCAACCTGGGCCAAGCCCGGAGCCCCTCCCACACTCCAAACTCCTTGGCTCAAGACCAGAGCCTGCCCCCCAACTGCCTACCCCAGCCTGGTGAAAGTGAGTGAGGATGGGGGAGGAAAAGGAGATGAAGTGAGCAGAGTGGGGGCTCAGAAAGGGGGTGGAGCAGAGGCAGGGCCTCAAAGAAGGGGCGGGAAGGAAGTGGGGGATGGGTATTTGGGTTTGAAGTAGATCTTACATTGCACTTAAATTGAAAAAGTGATCTTGTGGTTAAAAAGGTTGGAGACCACTGCACTAGTATGTAGCTGTAAAGCACAAAACCAAGCAGCTGCAGATTTTAATTCAGGAGTGCCTTCCCAAGTAGAGGCATGCACAGTGATACTGACACTTTAGGCTTTTTTAATGGCATTCACACCATAGTATCTGGTTCTACCACCTTGACCCATGGGAAGCAGTACCTTACTCACAAGAATTCCCATTGAATCAGCAAATCCTGCTCCAACAAGTGAAGATGAGACCAGAGAATCTAAACAAAGTAACAACACCACTATACAAAGGAGCTATAAAGTAGGTGGAAGTAGAAATCCTTCAAGTTTTCTAAATAAATTTACTATTTTTTTGCAGCCAAGTGGCTGTTTTCTTCAATATGCAGTGTGGATTAGCTGGAGTAGAAGATTACATGAGGAAAGTTGGTAATGAACAAAACAAAATTACTAGAATGAAAAGGGAATGAAACACCTACTTAGATTCTTGGCCTGCAACTAGCTGTGTATTGGTACAACAGGGCACGCAATCACTAGCAGGTTGCAGGCTTTGTTAGGCCACCTCTTGCCTTTTAGCAGCCCCAAATATAATGTTGATAACAAACAATTTTATCAAGGGTGTTGTGATATTTAATGCTTTTCTTAAAGCTCCAGCTCCTAGTATCATGTTATTACATTAGAACCTGCACTCACATTGGCAAAGAAATACATTTCTAAGTCTTGTTTGCAGAGAAAAATCTTTACAATTTGAACCGTAAAGTCTTCCAAACCAGAAGGCAAACAAAAAGAATCCCATATTTATGATAATTTAAAAATAGCATGATGTTGGGGATCTGACTTATGATTGTTGATCTCTTGTGGTTGGGAGTCTACATGTTTACTGAATAGATACTGCTGCACCTTTATAGAAAACTAGCTCTATCAGGCAACCCATTTTGATTGAATAGTGACTTGAGTCAGTTGTGAGTGTGCTTTGCACTTATAACATACTTTTCATATGAACTCCCTGAATCACTCAAAGTATGGAGCAAACAAGCCAATTAGAGACAAACAAACTATGAAAATTGTATTTAATGCCCTGTTAAATAAACTTACCCTGTGAAAATAAAATCAATGGAAAAATAAAACAAGCTTCCTGCTGGGGCAGAAAATGTGCATGTCTAGGGGCAAACAGTAGGAACTTAGATTTAGAAAATACATCTGAAACACTAGAAAGATTTTTCTTTTAAAAGGATTGCTTTTTGTCATGAGAAAAAACTTCCTTCCCTACCCACACCTACAGGCCAGAAAATACACTGAACAAAACCAACCACATGCCATCACAAGACTGACTAACAACATTAAAGTGGTTCACAATGATGCACAGGGGCAAAACAGAACTCTGTTCCTGAACAAAAACAAAAAGGGTAAAAATAAGAAGAATCCTCCTAGTAAATGAAACAAGGACATTTTCATAAGATAATCAAAGAGTATACTCAGATCTTAGTTATGGCAAACACTGAATGTTCATAGTAAATGTAACTATCTAACAAAATATGTGTAAAACTAGCTTCAGTCAAGTGATCCAGAAGTTGCAAAATAACAGAATTAAGGGCAGAACAAACTCTGTGTTGATAAAATGTACAGTAATAAGAAACAAGAAGTAAGAAGCAGGTTTATCAGTGACTGATTGGTGGAGAAGTGAGACGATGCACAATGTAGATGCCCAAACTACTCTAAGTCACATGCTTATGTCCAAGATCATTAGATTTCTCATTATTACTCAGGCTTGTATTAAGATATATATCAATTAGAAATAATGGAAGCAATCTTCAGCAGATCTAACATGGAGCTATGCTGATTTAATGCAACTGAGCTAATTCTGATTTTCACCAGTAGAGGATCTACACCATTTATAAACATGTTAATTAGTGTATCTTATTCATAATTATTTCATGAATATGTATGCACAGATAAAATTATCTATCTATCTATCTATGTATCTATGTATCTATCTATCTCCATTGGGATATATACACATACTGGAGAGAAACTTATTTTCTAGCTGTAAAATATAATATTAATGATTAAATATTTAAAGGCATTTATTACCTACTAATAGCATATTTCATATTCAACTGGAAGTTTCATAAAACCAGTACGATCCCTCATTTAATTTTTAAGATGAAGAAAATAAGACAAATATTGTAATGACAGCTTTATTAGAGGATGAATAAAGGATGTGCATACGTACAGTATAGAACATTAGCAGGAACTTGAATTGAAATTGTTTAAAGTGATTTTCATTAACAGCCCACTTACTGAATAAACATTTTTCTTTTTGTGTAAAATAAGTTTCTAAACCAAAGCAGAGTTTTCAGTACTGTAAGTCACCAATTTAAAATCATGGGCCCAGTGATCTCATTGATACAATGAATCTCATTGCTCTTAGGGTGAAGTTCTTCTCAGTTTGTCTGGTCCGTACAAACTCCATGCATCCGATACGTTCTACTTAAGTGTTTAGTGGGCCATAAGTGGGTAATGAATTCTGTACTGCCCTCTCTAGTAAAAGGATTAATTTTACCCTTAAATAGTAAAACCTGAAAGATCAGACCTGAGGCTTGTACATCTATTGTCTTTCAAAACTTTTTATTTCCCTACTAATTAGAAAATTTTGTGGACAATAGAGTGTTACAACTATTGTAATTTATCAATTATCTGCACAAAATTAAGAAACAGACTCGAGGAAAGACGTAGAAGACAATGTGTACTGTCAACTGAAGTCTACATGTATTTTTGGCCCTCTCCCATCAATGTCATGTAGTTTATTTCAAAGTAATGGCAAATGAGTCTTATTATTTTTATTTTTCAATAATGCAGAATCAAAAGGAAAGAAGAACCTGCAGGTGGCAATGAGAATGATCAGTGATATTAAATCATCCCCAGATGCAGTTATTAGAATAACATGGTATTATGGATTTGCTGGATCAGGGACACTGATGTATCATATAAACAGTACCTTATAATATACTAACCAAATATTAAATAATGAAAAATGCTGAAAAACTTTGGCTATCATGCAGCAAAGCATTTAACCAGGGGCACTCTGCATTGTGCTTCAGCTTATTGCTACGTACTTAACTTTATCTAGCCCACAGGATGTTCAGCACTTAGCAGGGTGGAGACCCTAATTGCAAGTTTCATTACAAATCAAATTAATTAAAAGTACTTTGAAATACCGCAACTAAGTATTTAGTTTTTATTACATTGCATGTCTATCTTCTGCTGCAAGTGATTTATTGGGTGGCCTCAGCAGCATTTTTGATTCCACAATGCAACTTTCTGAACTAAATTCAGCACTAAGAGATGCAGAACATGGTGGTAACAGAAAACAGGTAAACATATTCTTTTGTGTCACTTTTTACACTTGTACTATGACATTTTTTTACCCTCAGGTCAAAATGACATCGTAGTCCCACAGGGCATGTCTACACTACACAGAAAATCGATGCTGCCATCGTCGATCTTCCATGGTTCGATTTAGCAGGTGTAATTTAGAACACTATATGGAACTCAAAGGGCGCCCCCATTGGTACTGGTATTCCTGCTCCTCATGAGGAGTAAGGGAAGCTGACAGGAGCAAACGCTCCTGTTGGCCTTCTGCTGCGTGGATGGCGAAGAAGCACAATGTAGAGTACATTGACTACAACTATGTAATTTGGAGTTGTGTATCTTACTTCAATCTGCCCATGCAGTGTAGACCAGCCC
Organism: Pelochelys cantorii; assembly: GCA_032595735.1. Lineage (NCBI taxonomy): Eukaryota > Metazoa > Chordata > Testudines > Trionychidae > Pelochelys > Pelochelys cantorii. Next base: position 69,073,337 of record CM064328.1, read on the forward strand.
AATGTGACTCATGGATTGTGTCTACTTTCGCATCAAAACCATGTGAATCTGCAAATTTTCTATGATTTTGAGTTAATGTCATCAGTTGGCCCATGTTTCCTCTATTGAAACTGAAGCTATGTTCACACTCAGGGTCAAGAAACCTTATCATACCTTTCAGTGAACTTGGACTTAGATTTGAATTGATGGTAAAAGCCCAAAGTAAATGCAGTTTACTGGGTTTGTGATTTATTTTTAACCTTTATAGAATCAGAATAATAGAATCCTAGAAATGGAAGGGACCTTGAGAGATTATCGAGTCCAGTACCCTGCCATCACAGCAGGACCAAGCACCATCTAGACCATCGCTGATAGATGTCTATCTAACATGCTCTTAAATATTTCCAGGGATGGAGATTCCACAACCTCCCTAGGCCATTTATTCCAGTGTTTAACCACCCTGACAGTTAAGAAGCTTTTCCTAATGTCCAACCTAAACCTTCTTTGCTGACGTTTAAGACCATTGCTTCTTGTCCTATCATCAGAGGCCAAGGAGAACAATTTTTCTCCCTCCTCCTTGTGACACCCTTTTAGATACTTGAAAACCGCTATCATGTCCCTTCTCGGTATTATCCTTTCCAAACTAAACAAGCCCAATTCTTTCCTCATAGCCCATGTTCTCTAGACCTTTAATCATTCTTGTTGCTCTTCTCTGGACCTTCTCCAATTTTTCCACAAATTTATTGAAATGTGGTGCCCAAAACAGGACACAATACTCCAACGGAGGCCTAATCCATGCAGAGTAGAGCGGAAGAATGACTTCTCATGTCTTGCTCACAACACTCCTGTTAATGCATCCCAGAATCATGTTTGGGTTTGTTTTGCGTTTTGGTTTTGGTTTTGGTTTTGGGGGTTGTTTGCAACAGTGTCACACCACAAGCTAATAACCATATTTAGCTTGTGGTCCACTGTGACCCCTAGATACCTTTCTGCAGTACTCCCTCCTAGACAGTTACTTTTCATTCTCTATGTGTGAACCTGATTGTTCCTTCCTAAGTGGAGTACTTTGCATTTGTTCTTATTAAAGTTCATCCTATTTACCTCAGACCATTTCTCCAGTTTGTCCAGATCATTTTGAATTATGACCGTATCCTCCAAAGCAGTTTCACCCCCTTTCATTGCATCTGAATTCTCTCAGTGATGCCTCCATCAGTTCAAGTTATGAACACATAATAAAATGAGAAAATATGAAGTAGCAACTGAGTAAATAATTGAAAGGGTTTGATTATATTTATATCAGTGCAAATTTGGCCTTTTGTGGAAGTAGAATGTAAACATAAACACATACTTGCTTTCCCAACATCTCAAATCAAACAGAAATAACTTTTGTCTTCAAGTAAGAAATACAAACACTTGCCAGTTTGCTGACTTGGAACAATGGCCTTGTCTGTGGGTGTCTCTTATAGTTTCTATCTTGTGTAAATTTTCCAATATTTTCAGAAAATCTCAGACATAATTCAGATCAGTAAAGATGCAGGTCTCTAAGTGCATATACACAGCACCCAAAACTCGAAATTAGATACACAATTTGAGCTATACAAATTGCATAGTTTATTCCAAATCTATTTAGAAATAGCTTATTTAATCATTTGGCACTGTTTACACAGTGCCAAATTCTGAAATAAAGTGCTATTTCGAGCCATCCCTTTCGAGTCATCCCTCATCGTAGAATGAGGTTTACAGGGATGGTGAAATTGCGGATTTCGAAACAGCGGATGTGTTCAAAAGACTGGGGTAGGTATTCCAGGATACCTCTGGAATCCCAAAATCACTTTGCAGTGTAGACATACCCTAAGTGTCAACACAGCACCCTTAACTCGAAATAAGACATGCGATTTGTGCTATACAAATTGCATGCTTATTTTGAGGTAATTTTGAAATAGTTTATTTAAAAATTTGGTGCTGTCTACACAGCACCAAATTTCAAATAAAGTACTAGTCCCACAAGTTCCTTAGCCCTCGTGGAACGAGGGTTACAGGGATGCTGGAGTAACACACCCATTATTTTGAAATATATTTTGAAATAACAGGTGCATTTAAAGACATGGAATTGCTATTTCAGATACTTCCAGTATCCCAAAATAGCCCCGCTGTGTAGACGTAATCTAAAAGGGTATATCTACACTACAGCGTTATTTTGAAAGATCTTATTTTGAAATGGTTAATTCTAAATAGCATATTTCAAAATAACGCATCTATACACAAAATGCATTTCGAAATAGCATTTTGCTATTTTGAAATAGGGCGTCCGCGCTGAGTGGACTGTGGATTGCGTTTAAGGCTCGCCGGAACCAGTTCTGGCAGGGCACCAGGTCAGGACTTACATTGTGTGGCTGCTGCCTGAGGCTAACTGAGGTCTGTGCTTAAAGACCCCCCCCCCCCCCGCTTCCCACCTCCAGACAGCCAGTTCTCAGGTTTCCCTGCTTGCTTGTCTACCTCGATGATGTCAAATAAAATGCACGTTTTTTCACAAACACGAACTGTCTTTATTTAACAAAACTGGGGGGGGGGGATGAAACTCTGGGGAGACTGGGGAAAGGAGGTGGGAGAGGGGAGGAGAGAAGGTGGGAGAGGGGAGAGGGAAACCTGGGAGGAGGGAGCTGGAAGGGGGAAGCCAGGGGAAGAAGGGGGAGGGGAAGCTCAGTAGTGGGGGTCTCGCCGGGCCAAGTGTCTCCCAGCACAGCGGATGCGGGGGCCTCAGTGTCCCCGGGGGGATGGGGAGGTGGGTGTGAAGGTTGAGGAGGGTGTGGAGGGATAAGTGGGAGGGGGAGAAGGAGTGGAAGGAGGAGCGGTAGCTGGGGAGGCAGCAGGTGCTGGAGCAGCAGGAGGCAGCACCAGGGCCTGAAGGTGTTGGCAGATGGCACGGCCCTGGACAAGCTGTTCCCGCCGGAGCTGCAGGTCTTCTTGCACCCAGTTCTGTAGGGTGCGGTGCAGGACTTGCAGTGCCCCCAGGTGCTGCTGTCGGTACCCCTGCACTGTTCGGGTGGACCTGAGAAACCCTCGGGTGCGGGAGCATGTCCTGGGCAGGGTGGTGCACCCTGCATGCGCAGCTGGTGCGGCTGTGGAGAATCAAGACAAGTGGTCAGTTCTCCCTGGGGACACAGTGGGTGAAGACCAGCCCCCCTCTGCAAGGCGAGTATGACCGTGCCCTGAACCGTCAGAGCCGATGCACAGAGGCCATTGGGTGGAATGTCTGGCTATCCCCGGGAGTGGGAGCTGCCCCGAGACTGCACCCATGCCCCTGTGCTGTGTATAGTGCGACCAAGGTGGGGGGGGAGATGTCCCCTGCCTCTGTGTAGAGGGGGCTTGTGAAGGGAGGGTGTCCTGCTGTGTCCCGCCCCGGGGTCAGGAGCATGTCATGTCTCTTCACACACGAGTGTGGCTAGCAGGCCACTGCCCCTGTGTGGCACGCAGCTGGAGCCACCTGCCCAGGGGTGGCACAGCACATGCTCGCACATGCACAGCTTTCTGCGTGATCCATGATAAGCAAGGCCCACACACACGGTCCCTGGTCTCCCTCCCCAGGAAGGGACAGTGATGGCACTCACATGTTGTGGCCACCCTGGATGACCCAGGTGACTCAGCTGCTGGGACAGCTTGGGGGTCCTGGCGGCGTGGCACCCTCCGTCTCAGCTCCTGCGGCTCCTCCTCCACGCCCTGGTCAGGGCTCTCTGTGCCCAGATCATTGCCCCCCGGGGTGGCACGGACCGTCCCACCCCCCATTATGCAGTCCAGGGCATCAAAATGGGGACTGGTATCTGTCCCTGTAGGGGAGCTGCCCCATGTGGCCCTTGCATATGCCTGCCAGAGCTCTTTAATTTTCATGCACACCTGCTCCTGGGTATGCATGTGGCCTTTGGTGGCCATGGTGGCAGCTATGCAGCTGTACATGGCTGCGTTCCTCCATCTAGTGCGGAGATCATGGACATTGGAGGCCTCCCCCCTAACCTTTATGAGGTCCATGATCTCCGCACTAGTCCAGGAAGGCACCTGCTGTCTCTGGCTCCTGGCTGGCTCCTGGGAGCTGGGGGACTGGGCGGTGGATGGCTGGCTGGCACTGGCTACCCGACTCATTCTGCGGGCACTGGGTCAGGGGCAGCGACTGCTGGCAGGCCTGGATCTGGCACGTGCAGTGTGGCCAGAGTCTACCCCTTTAAGGGCTCCAAGGCTGGGGGAGAGGAGAGGAGTTTTCCTGTTTTGGCCCAGAGTGGCCACCAGGGGAAACTGGGAAGGGCTGGAGGCCCCCTATTTCGAAATAAGCATCTATACAGTGCTTATTTTGAATTAGCTATTTCAAATTTGGCATTATTCCTCATGGAATGAGGTTTACCAAATTCGAAATAAGCGCTCCACTATTTGAATTTATTTCAAAATAGCAGTTTGCCTGTGTAGATGCTATTAAAGTTAATTCGAAATAACGGCTGTTATTTTGAATTAACTTTGATGTGTAGACATACCCAAACATACCAGCTAAAAAATAAAATGGATTAGGAACAGTTGCTTGTGAAATACATATTGTGCTGTTTGCTGAAAGCCCTCAATATCAGAGTTTAGAGGGCTAACCCAAGGAACCTCATGAGGATTGCTACAGCAGTTGCACATTGGTAACCATTGGTGGGAATCGTGTTGATTAAGTACTCTACTTTATATGCATACTAGTGACCTGATTTTGTACCACTGACGTCAATACAAGTTTTATTATTGATCTCACAGGAAGCCACAATGAGATGTAGCAGAGCAATGGTTTTGGTAAACATTGGATATGCTCAAAATGATTTCTGATTTCTATTTTGTTGAAACAGATGAACAAGTGGACAATTAGTAATTAGTAATAGAAATAGCAGTACAGAAGGCCCCTGCTTTACGACAGCCCAATTTACAACCTCCTGCACTTACGAACTTTTCTTAAGTGCAGAAGGGGCCAAAATCCCCCGACTTATGTCCTCAGCCCTGCATTTACGACAGCTTACTACGCCTGTCGTAAATGCGGGCTCGAGTTACGACGCCCTCGACTTCCAACGCTATCCCCAGAGCTGATCATGTCGCAAGTCAGGGGCAGCCTGTATGGGCACAGCTGATCAAAAATGTTCTCACTGTCTCCCCAAGGCCTGATTGACCTTGGCCAAAATGAACTTTTCCATGTACTTTAACACAATTTTTTCTACCAGCCCATATGCCTCAGAGCCTCACTTTTTGACTATCCAACTTGTGACATTATTAAGAGGCCTGCTTTTAGAAGTTCAAGTGATCAGGGCCCTATCAGGTGTCTTAAGCTGAGCATTCAAAATCACAAGTCATTTTTCAAAATCGTTTCCAGAGTCTTTTTCTGCAAAGGTCAATATATAAATAAGATCCAACTTTCCAATAATTAGCCTGAAATATTTCCATTTCTTCTGAAAATGGAAGAAAAGATAGTAAGTATAGCACAAGCCATATATTCCAACACTTCTAAGTTGTGCAGGGCTAAGAGGTTCTCCAGGGGAGTACTTCTTTGGGTATGTCTATACTAGCCCCCTTCTTCGAACTAGGGAGGCTAATGTAGGCATTCGAAGTTGCAAATGAAGCCCGGGATTTAAATATCCTGGGCTTTATTTGCATCTTCCTGTCCAGGCGCCATTTTTAAATCCCCCTAGTCCGAACTAACTGCCCGCAGCTACACGCGGCAGTCAAACGTTAACTCGAACTAAGTCCTTAGTTCGAGTTAACTGTTACACCTCATTCCACAGTTAACTCGAACTAAGGACTTAGTTCAAGTTAACGTTTGACTGCCGCGTGTAGCCGCGGGTAGTTAGTTCGGACTAGGGGGATTTAAAAATGGCGCCCGGACGGGAAGATGCAAATAAAGCCGAGGATATTTAAATCCCGGGCTTCATTTGCAACTTCGAATGCCTACATTAGCCTCCCTAGTTCGAACTAGGGGGCTAGTGTAGACATACTCTTTCATTGAAGGGAGCTAACATCTCCACTTGGTGAACATACCATGAACTTTAAATTGTTCACTGGTTTGTTGAATTAATGTCTCTGTGCAGTAGTATATGAAACAAAGACAAACCGGGACATTTAAAAAAAATTATATAGCACTTTACCTTCCAAAATAAGAGATTTTCAGGGGTGTTAGTAAAGATCTTTCAAAAATACAATTATGTGGACATTTCTGATTGTGAAAAGACATGCTAATTGAGTACAGCTGGCCACAGTGAACATGTATAAGAGCTGCACAAAAATGAATTAACATTAAATCCAGAAATAAAAATCATATTTCTCCTGTTAGGTGATAAGCAAGCCATCTTGCAGTTTCACCAAGAATCTTTCACTCTTTCCATAAAAATGAAATGCAATATTGAAAAAGCAAAAACCAGCTGCCCTTTTCAAGCCTTTGCTAGCATAAATCAAAATGACTGATCCTGAAGATCAAAGAGAGGGACATTAGTTCTGAAATGTCTCCATTCATAATGATGTAGGAAGCATATGTTGTAAGCACAAATTTGAAAAGTGCAGGTCTGGGTACCATCAGTGAAGCATTAAGATTTGTATTTGGGGGTCTGAAATTTGGACTTCACTGCACTTGGAAAAATGTGTATGATCCATGAAGCTAAAAGAAAGTTCAACTGGATGTTTTAGTGAGTGTTTTAGAGGGTGTGGGATAAGGCCACTTATATCTGGCTATATGAAAAGTGATAGATGTGTTCAAGCAATCAGATTTGGTTGAGATTAGAAAAAAGGGTGAAAGAGACTGATAATGGAACTCGTCTTGTTACACAGGCCTTGCCCAGCTGTGACATCCCACTGGAAAAGAAAGTAAAACTCCACTCATTGGCATATGTGGAATAGTTTTCTATGCCCTCTTTTAAGAAGTAGTGATGCTATTGTTTTATGCTCCTTCAACTTCGCTTCAGAGGCTATACCAGTATCCCAGAAAAACTCTGCTGCGTCCAGGGAATGCATCTGCTTTTTCGGAACAGTTTCCGAAAAAACGGTCACGTTATTTCGGAATCCCTGTATTCCTCATTTTATGAGGAATAAGAGATCTTCTAAAAGAGGAGGATTTTCCCACATTTGGCCCCATGTAGCTGGGTCAAATGTTGGAAAAGCCTCTTAAAAAAAACCCAGAAAAAGGTATGCAAATTGCAGTTTGCAATTTGTGTATCTTTTTCTGGAAAAAGAATGCAGTGTAGACATAGCCTGAGAATTTTAAAATTATTTGAAGGAGGTGGGGGAGTTAGTCCCCCCCCCCCGCACACACACACAGCTAGTCTCTGCTCATGCAGCTGTTGTTTTTTCCTTACTGATTCTAAATTGCTAGTTGTGCATTCATGATAGTCTCCTCTTCCTTGTTTATATTTGAGGGCAGATTTTCCAGCACAGCTCAGAATATGGGTTTCCTACTGCATTCTATTATATCTGTTAAATCCCTAGTATTATCAACTTTAATCTGCATTTCTCTGCTTTATGTATGCTTTCCCTCTCCCACTCTGTGATTGTCATCTAAAAGAAGGCAGTAAGTCAAGGAGAGAAAAAAAACTATAAAAAAATAGTATCAGCTGACCTTACCATGACAATAAAGAGGATTAGTTGATGCAAAGAGGATGGCTTTTGTCTTCCTACAACCCTGTCCCTCAATCTCTACAAGCCACTAATGCTTTTGAAGGAATCCAATTAATTGATCACAGACCTACTGCAATACAAACTAAGTCAGCGGTCATTTCAAAAGCATCTAGTCAGTCACTGCAATCTACATTAGATTTGAATCAAAGTTGCTTTTGGCATCCTCAAAGATATTAAGTCTGGAACAAAGCACTTTAGCCATTGCGGGAAAATGTGAAAGATCAAGAAGAAAAGATTAGTGGAACACAGGTGCAAAACAGAGAGCACTAACACTCTAGCAAGATTTCTTTAGACATCATAAAGCTGAGTTGTAAATGCTATCAAATCTACAAGTATAAAAATATGAAGTATCTCAGAATCTTTGGAAGGCGAGAAGTTATTTGAAATAATACCCTGTTTTGCAAGTTAACCTTATCAATTTTTTTCCTACCACTAAATGTTCTGAAAACATTTGCTATTCTTTCAAAATTCCCTAATTTAAATCATAGTCCAAGTCATCTCTGTTAACTGGACTGATTATACAACCACTGTAGCAGAGCAGATAAGGTTATATTTTAAGTTAATCATGTGCTTTAGTGTGTTTTTTTCTGTGTGTGGCAGTCACAGGCACTATAGTATGGGTATGTCTACACTACCACCCTAGTTCGAACTAGGGTGGTTAATGTAGGCATTCGAAGTTGCAAATGAAGCCCGGGATTTAAATATCCCGGGCTTCATTTGCATCTTGCCGGGCGGTCGGCATTTTTAAATCCCCTTAGGTCGAACTCCCGTGCCCGCGGCTACACGCGGCACGGAGTAGGTAGTTCGAATTAGGATCTCTAATTCGAACTACCGTTACTCCTCGTGGAACGAGGTGTACCTGTAGTTCGAATTAGAGATCCTAATTCGAACTACCTACTCCGTGCCGCGTGTAGCCGCGGGCACGGAGTTCGACCTAAGGGGATTTAAAAATGGCGCCCGCCCGGCAAGATGCAAATGAAGCCCGGGATATTTAAATCCCGGGCTTCATTTGCAACTTCGAATGCCTACATTAACCACCCTAGTTCGAACTAGGGTGGTAGTGTAGACATACCCTATCTCTGTGGGACTGGAAACTTTATGTTGGACTGCAAGTTGTAGATATCTAAATTGTATATTAGCTAAAAACATCTTAATTTTTCTGCATATTGGAGAATCTTCTTAAAGCCATGGAAGGAACTGTCTGGTATATACTAATTACACTTTAGAGGTGCCCAGACTTCTCACCGGTACAGCATTTCACACAATAGCTGATTTGCATATTTTTCAACATATGCACTTGTCTGGTCAATAGACAGAGTAGAGCCTGTCAGATGGCAAAGGTAGGAAAATGAAGACTATGTAGCATGCCTCTATGAGAGGGTGTGGTAAAATTTCCAAGCACAGACCACACACACAGGGGCAGCAGAGGCCACATGCACAGGGAGAATTCTGTTTCTGCTTGACAAAGTCTGGAGATGCTGTTATATTCCACAGAGCTTATAGAGGTAACAAGTGAGGTGGCAAAAAACAACCATTGGGGGAAAAGAGAGAGAAGGAAACAAGATGGAGCCAATAAGGGGGGTGCATTCAGGGAGAAAACGTTAGGTATAATGGGGGAGCTAACAGGAAATAAGGGACAAGCTGAGAGTACGTGGCAAACAAAATAGGCAGGGAAACAAAACTGGGGGGGGGGAACAAATAGAGAATATAATTTTTCCCAGTTTTGGACACTGGTCATTCATTTTGATTGTTCAATGCACATATTGACAGATTGTGAGATTGAGTGATACCATGATGCCAAAGCCTTTACGTACCGTGTTGAGGAGAAGGTGAAACTCATGTAAATGAAGTAATGTTTGTAGTGTTGTTATAACCACATGGGCTAGAGGATACTAGCCATATACTCTGTTTGGATACGTCTACACAGAAGGACTAAAGCCGAAATAAGCTACACAACTTCAGCTACATCAATTGCATAGCTGAAGTTAAAATAGCTTATTTCGGCTTTTGGCACTGACTACACAGCAGGAAGTCGAAGGAAGAACATTCTTCCTTCAACTTCCCTTACTCCTCAGAAATGAGTGTCACCACGAGAGTAAGAAGTTCTCCAGCTAGACATTATTTTGAAATAAAGGCTCTGAGTGTAGATGTGCTCTTTGTTATTTCGGAATAAAATCAGTTATTCCAAAATAACGCTGCTGTGTATACATAGCCTTTGATACCTACGTGGGACTTCTGTTGATGTCTGGAGCACTGTATGGCACTTAGGTAGAGGCTGTTCAGTATTTTCTTCACTTGGCATAGTCCCAGTTAGGATTTGTCAATAAATTGTCTGAATATTCATAAGTTTTCAACAGCCCCCCACCCCAGACAAAAAAAATAAAAAAGAAGAAGCAGATCAAAAAAATCTTCTTTCTTTAAAGGTATTTTGAAAGTACCCTATTTTTGATCACTCTTGGGTTAATCCTTTATAAAGAGCAGCAATGTATAACTGATTTCATCCCTTAGAAAATATCAAATCCTCTTGGGAAAATTCAGACAGAATAAGATTAACTGATGGAAAAGGAGAAATTCTATTTCAGTGACTAAAATTTATGGCTCGGACATTAGACAGTGGCTCAATGCTTTCCTAGATTTACAGCTTTTCTTTTACACTGCTGTTAGCTTTAACTGCTTTGGGAGAATTTAAATACAGGTCTATAATATAGATTCTAAAGCCAAAAGGAACTATTGCATTTATATATTCCAGTATGCGTTGTAACAGGAAACCAGCCCGCCTATAGAGCGGGTGGGGAGATGAAGAGGAAAGGGGGCAGTTGCCCCAGGGCCTAGTGATTCAAAAGATCCTGGGGATCCTGGCTGTTGTCCCTACTCCCCCAGAATCCTGGCTGCCCAGGGTCCTAGCAAGTCTGTCTGGCCCTTCAGGAAATGGAATTTCCCCTAAAATAATTCCTAGAACAACGCTTTTAGAAAAACATCCAGTTATGAGTTTAAAATTATTATTAATAGAGAATCCACCACATCCTTGGTAAGTTGTTCCAATGGTGAATTACTCTCATTGTTAAAAGTTGCACAGAGATGATGATCAGAACATTCGAAAATACAAGTTAATGTAGGCTTTTATGTATAAACTGTGCTTTGAAGAGATCACACTGGATAACTTCCTTATTCCTTTTCTCCCACTCAGGTCAGGATGCAGTTGCATGACATGGTTAAATAGCATATACTGTATCTGATTACAATGACAACTGGAAAGTGGAAACTCATATGTCTTTGAAAATAAATGGTGCATCTGCTGTGCAAGCTTGCTGGGAAATTGGGAACTTAATTCAGATATGCATATTGCAATGTTCATGCAGCAAATTGAAAAGCAGAGATGATGAAATGATAGTATTCAATAAGAGTTAAATCTTCCACCCCAATCACTGAACATTTAGAGATGAAAGGGAACTAAATATATGAAAAAAAAGTTAAAATGACCATCTAATCTTTTACCAGATTCGTCACAAGATAGTTTCTGCTTTTGAAGATACAATTACAACAAGCAGTAGGACAGGTCTCTACTTCTATCAGTCTTCATGCATAATAAATAAGCCACTGATCCATAATTAATGCAAATGATGAAACTGAAAAACAAGACACCTTGTCCTGCTCAAGAGATTAATGCCAATTGCTTCAATCATGTAAGACCTTCCATTTTATAGTTACAGATTATCTGAGACTCTAATTTCCTGTGTTGCAAACACAGTCTGTCCATAATAATTCTGTGCTCAGTCTATAGGCCATCTTATTTAGATTTTAAAACAGTTACTTGCTTTAGATTTTGACTGCTTGTCAGAAGAACACTGCATAGAGCTTTTTGGAGCCATTGACTGAAGAGCAAGATTGTTTAACAGGTTAATCAGTGCATCCTTACTCTTGGCTTTAAGAATAATTATAAGTTGTTGAATATTTCAATTAATTCAAAACAGAAGTCAGGAAGGAGCCATAAATTCTGTGAATAAGGGTAATTGTTGAATAAGGGTAAACTGTTGTATTTATTCCTCCTATGCCCATATAGCCATGGTTTAGCTATCCTCTATGAATTTGGTTAATCTCTATAAAGATCCTCTACCTATCCAGGCCAGTTGTACCAAATGTCAGGTGTACCAGTTAGTACCAATACCACTACTGCCTCCCATTCAGCTACAAAAGTACAATGTGGCACCATCTAAGGTCTATTGAGCACATAGAGCTGAATCAGAGGCAGGAAGCATCAGAACTCTGCACTCAGCAGACAATTTGATTGGTAAGGTACAACTACTAAGGAGACTTACAGTGTATCTGTCCTGTGATTACCAGGCACAGTGCACTGAAATTTTCATGACAATTCTGTATGTCAGCCACTTTATTTAAGTTGGCTTAGTATTAAAGAAGGAGGCTCTAGAGTATCAAAAACAAAAGCTGGTACTGCTATGAATGTCAATATTTTGGGAGCAACATTTTATAGGTTATCTGTGACTCTGGGGATTTTCGTAGTGAAAATGTTGCATGAAGAGTCAAAAAGAAACCTTTCTAAATAATTCATGTGGTTTGTAATGAGAACTGGGGCTTTTCACTAAAGATTGGGATTTTAAAGTATTATTCCAGAGAAATTCAGTTATTACGAATACATTTCATCAAAGTATAAATGTGTTAGTAATGAAAACTGTATACTTGAAGCAAAGAAATAAAGAACCAAAAATATTAATCCAACACTACAGTAAAATCCTGCTGCAGAAAAAAAGACGGATTAATAAACCTATAATATAAAAGAAAAATATTTTAAAATGTGACTGTAATGCCAAGCAATAAAACAAAGTCAGCAAATGCAGAGCCCATTCCAGTTGGGTCTGGAAGTTAGTTATTTCTTTTCTGTTACACCAATGAAACTGCAGACAGTGGGGAGTTGGTAGTAAAATGGTCACTTTCCCTTTCTGCTCTCATATAGTACTTCACGTCCTATGCCTAATAGATTCTTTTGCTCTCCAGATCTTCCTCTCTTGAAATATGTTCACTCCATCAGCCATCCTTGGCTTCATGTTCCTTGTTTCCAACTTTCCCTCTCTTTCCCCTTTCTCTCCTCCAGTCTGGCCTTTGGCTCCCCTACTGTTCTCTTCACACAGATTTCAGGCCCCTGTCACCTTCCTCCCTGATTTATTAGTTGAACCCTTCCATATCTCTGTATATTTTTGGCTTGTTTTTTTTTTTTAAATAATGGTACCCATTTTTTCCATGTGGCTTTAATTAATGGATTCCTTCCTTGCTTTTCCTTGAGTAGGATTTAACTAATAATTTCAAAAAAATCTTTTAGGAGCTTCTTAAAAAGAAATGTAGTATCTCCTGGTGCTCTCTTTTTATTTCTGCTGTATTTCGTTTAAACATATTGATCCATATTTACTGTGGCTGGGACAGAGAAGAGCACATCTATATATTTCTGTTCCACTAAGGCCTGAAACATCTGGGGAAATTTCCTCTAGAGCACACAGATCTAGTAGCTGAGGTTCTAGCTAACAGTATTTCCATCACTGCCCCTTTGGCAGGGGGCAACTTCACTCCCTGGCCAGGGCACCACAGGACCTTGGCAATGGGAATGAGATGAATTAGTGCATAGCCAGAGTGCCCTAGCTATACATCCTTTCCAACCTGCTTGGGCTGGTGACAGACTTCTCCAGGCCCTGGGCAATGGAGAAGGGGGCCTCGGCTCCTGGCACCCTGGAAGGAGGTGGAAGTGGAAGGGCTTGGGTCTAGCCTTCCCTAGCCAGCTTTCAACACTACCTGGACCATGTTGCATGGGCTTCAGTGGCAACTGAAATAGCCTGGGACTCAGGCCACTGCTGCTCTGCAGTAGTGGCAGAGGCGGCTGGGAGTCCCTGTCTCTTTTTAATCACTGGACCCCAGGACAACTACCCCTTTTGTCCCCCCACCCCAATAAGCAGACCTGACTACACCACCTACTTTTTGGTCTGCATTAGTTCACCATGGCCCCTCATGTAGAAGAGGAAGTGGCCACCATGTACTTCTGCAAACTTTCTCCCACGTCCAGCATATTTTCTGCCACTAGAGGCCCAGTGCCTTGTTTAAACTGGTAGGCATCAACATAAGGCAGGAGTAAATCAGATCCATTTAGTTGTTTCTGGAGGAAGGAAGTGGGCTGATGAGGGAGGATCTTTGGAGCATATGCTCCAATTTGTGGAGATGGGCATTTGAACTATGTGGTAATTAATACCTGTTAGCGTGTTTTGGGTTGGTTTTTTTTTTTTTTGCAAGATCACAGGCACTGAGGGATAGTGATAAAATTGGTCCCACTTTGAGCAAGAAGTCCTGATGATCTCTAAGAAATGGTGGTCTTCAGAAGCAACTGAGAAGAAGCATAGAGGGAAAGGAGACAGACATAGAGTAAAATACTTCAGTGTGATAAAAAAGAACAAAAGCTGCCAGGGGCAATTTTTAAAATATATTTAGGTCCCAAAAGATGCAAATTCATAACTTCTGGGCTTTCCAAAACCATCTATATACCCACGTCCCATAGATCATATTTGTCTTCTTTAGAGGGCAATCAGTCCATGTGATCTGAGGTGGGAAAATAGGCAGGTTGTGCATAGGGGAGTTACCTGTTTGAGGTACATAGTATTAGCCTGATTTTAGGTGTGGGAGACTGAGCCAAGAATTGTAAGCTCATTGTGTAGGAGGAAGAACTTAGAAATATTGGATATTGAGTCTCCTTTCCTGTATAAATGCATGTTTTTAAATTTGTGGTAGGGTAAGGAGAGACACTGGAATCAAACTTCCTTTCTTCAGAGATAAATAGTGTTGAACTTGGCTAACCCTCCCTAGACCCATCCATATAAGGCCTACAGTGGGACCTAGTTCAAGAATTTGTCCAAGATCTTGTAAATACTGGCTGCATCTCAGTTGTTTGAGGAGTTATGAATACAGTGATGTATATTACCAGCATCTTTATATGGTTTTCTGGTGCTGACTGTTGTGCTGTGAATAGATAAACTAATTGTCATCAAACTGAAGCTAAAGCATTATTATTTTTCACATGATGTTGAAGGGGGGATGGCTCCAAAGGAATGAAAAACAAGGAAGAAAAGGGTTCAAAGCTACTTACGTGGCACGGCTTTTTATCAGACCATTGCAAAAAAAGTGAAGCGTGCAATAATAAAACTACAACAGAGAAACATGTTTAAGACTCACACAGAAGACACTGTAAGCACAGTTTGACAGATAGTCCATACAACAAAGGAGAAATCCATTTTCCCCCAGCCTTTGAATAACACTATCTGTTCTTTCTGATGAGACAGAGTCCCTGAGTTTCTTCTTGGAGGTATTTTTTTCTTATAGAGCTTCCTCATAGTAAGGTTGCAAGACCCATTTTGTAACCCAATTCCTACGGATTTTTTTTAGCTCAATTAATTGCCAACTACTTCAATAGTAAACCTCTTGTGTACAAGGACTGGTTTTTGTTCTGGGTTTGTACAGAGATTAGCTTCCTGGGGTCCCAGCCTATTACTGGGGATCATAAGTGCTAAGTACTACTGCTAATAATAGAATAATAAATAAAATAAAACTAGATTTAGCTAACAGATTTTTCATGTCAATCACAACACTCCAAAATCTTGCTTTGCAGAAGAGAAATGTCTGTGATTTATCCTATGGCTTAGTTATGTTGGCACCTGGGACTAAGACTAAGGTACACCACAACTAGTGTGTCCTGGAATAAGCATCTGTGCACTGCCCAAACTAGCATATACAAAGATATTGCCAATGAACTCTGACACTGAAAAGATACAAAGTAAGTCTACCTTGCTCTCCTAGGCTGAGTGGGAGGTTACCATGAAGTGAGGCATTTTGAAGAGGAAAAGGGTTCAAAGCTAGATAAGTGTCAGAGCTACCTACCAGACCCTGGCAAAGAAAGTGAAGAGTGCAACAGCAAAACTACAAGCAGAGAAATATGTCTGAGACTCACACAGAAGACACCTTATGCACTGTAATCCTCTGTTTGGACAGCGTTTAGAGATACCCAGAACACATGCCAAATCTATTCAGGACATAGTTTGACACACTTCGCTATCTGAAATCTTCTAATAGGTTCTCCCAGTTTGCTCAAATTTCATTAGGCAGGAAGAAGGGGACTCTAAGACAACCTAGGGATACATGGGTCTAATGCTTTCTTAGTTTTGGACTTCCAGAGAAAAGGAAATTTATTGAGGAACAAGACCAAAGTAAGAAATAATCAGAACTGAAGATAAAGTGTAATTAACAACAACGAGGAAGGGAAAAACAATGATTCAGTATTGATTTAAACAGCAAATTAAATAACTTTCCATTTATCAACACTGCGGACCTGGTTCTCATATACACTGAGACCGTGGTACACCTCTCCATCAGTGTGAAGTGGCCTTAAAGTGAATGGCAATGTAATTTGCTACTGCTTTAAGGATGTTTCTCATTTTGAGAGGAATGTGAAATACCTTTATGTACACAATAATCATAGCCAATATTCTATATAGTTATAGAGAAAGATACAAAGCAAATTGCAATCTGACCTAAAAATGTTTCTCTAGCCTTAGATAACTAATTACTGGTACCTCAAGATTTTTAGCATTCCCTACATAGTCATTATAGCACAGACTAGAGTGCATGAGAGAGCTTCAAGTGCACAGATAACAAGAATGCATGAGAGAGCTTCAAGTGCACAGATAACAAGAATGAATAAACTAAACCTAATATGAGTTTAATTGCACTCACTTTATACATTATATACAATCACACATATCATCTCTCTATATATACAAATGCATAGAGCCTTATAAATATATGTGATATAGCTATTTTGCCATGGTATCTGGGCACATATTACAATGCCTTAAAAACAACCTCCTAAAAGAGCATTAAAATTGCCAGGTGAAGCATGTGCAAATGAGGAAATGGCAAAGCCAATTTGCCCACACACAGCACTAACTCTTCCAAGGATGGAATAAGGCCCACAAAATTTGAATCCATGAAAAAGTTTCATTGCCAGAAAAATGAGGCTCTAGTGCAGGGACATGGGAGCTGGGACAACTTTGTGAGGCAGAGAGTGCCAGAGCTTATCTATTTCTTGGCATTTCCCCCTCGCCCCCAGCCAGGCATTGGTATCTGTACTGCAAGGCTGAGTGCTGTCTGGAAATTGCCAGCCTGCTGAAAAGGGGACACCTATCCTATCTTCCCCTCTCATTTTTTGCCCAGTTTAATGGAATGTAACATTCACTTTTACTGACTAGACTTGCCAAAAGAGATATGGTCATGAGCAAGAAAATCCTTTCTTTTTTTGTTTTGCTTTTCTGGTACCCTGAGGATGGAGAGATTGCATTAGACATGGGAAATGCAGAAATAAAACACACTTGTGGACAAGGTCCCAAGGCCCTTTACTATTTTGTTGAGGGCTTTCTTTGTGGTGAGGCCTGTTGATCAGATTAGATGTGGATCCAGTTTGTTCTTTGGTCACAGAAAGTTCTGACTTCTGCATGTTACCACACACTTCCATTACATAAGCAAATACCATTTTATTCTCAAATGAACATAAGAACATAACATAAGAACATAAGAACGGCCGTACCGGGTCAGACCAAAGGTCCATCTAGCCCAGTATCCTGTCTGCCGACAGTGGCCAGCACCAGGTGCCCCAGAGGGGGTGGACCGAAGACAATGATCAAGCGCTTTGTCTCCTGCCATCCCTCTCCAGCCTCTGTCAAACAGAGGCCAAGGACACCATTTTATCCCCTGGCTAATAGCCTTTTATGGACCTAACCTCCATGAAATTATCTAGCTTCTCTTTAAACTCTGTTATAGTCCTAGCCTTCACAGCCTCCTCTGGCAAGGAGTTCCACATGCTGACTACACGCTGTGTGAAGAAGAACTTTCTTTTATTAGTTTTAAACCTGCTACCCATTAATTTCATTTGGTGTCCTCTAGTTCTTCTATTTAGGGAACTAATAAATAACTTTTCTTTATCGGCCCTCTCCATACCACTCATGATTTTATACACCTCTATCATATCCCCCCTCAGTCTCCTCTTTTCTAAACTGAAAAGTCCCAGTCGCTTTAACCTCTCCTCATATGGGACCCGTTCCAAACCCCTAATCAATTTAGTTGCCCTTTTCTGAACCCTTTCCAAGGCCAAAATATCTTTTTTGAGGTGAGGAGACCACATCTGTACACAGTATTCAAGATGTGGGCGTACCATAGTTTTATACAGGGGCAGTAAGATATTCCGGGTCTTATTTTCTATCCCTTTCTTAATAATACCTAGCATCCTATTTGCCTTTTTGACCGCCGCTGCACACTGTGTGGAAGTTTTCAGAGAACTGTCCACGATAACTCCAAGATCTCTTTCCTGATTTGTCATAGCCAAATTAGCCCCCATCATACTGTACGTATAGTTGGGGTTATTTTTCCCAATGTGCATTACTTTACACTTATCCACATTAAATTTCATTTGCCATTTTGTTGCCCAATCACTCAGTTTGGTGAGATCTTCTTGGAGTCCCTTACAGTCTGCTTCTGTCTTGACTATCCTAAACAGTTTGGTATCATCCGCAAACTTTACCACCTCACTGCTTACCCCTTTCTCCAGATCATTTATGAATAAGTTGAACAGGATTGGTCCTAGGACTGACCCTTGGGGGACACCACTAGTTACCCCTCTCCACTCTGAAAATTTACCATTTATTCCTACCCTTTGTTTCCTGTCTTTTAACCAGTTCTCAATCCAAGAAAGGACCTTCCCTCTTATCCCATGGCCATGTAATTTACACAAGAGCCTTTGGTGAGGGACCTTGTCAAAGGCTTTCTGGAAATCTAAGTATACTATATCTACTGGATCCCCTTTGTCCGCATGTTTGTTAACCCCTTCAAAGAACTCTAATAGATTAGTAAGACAGGATTTCCCTTTACAAAACCCATGTTGACTTTTGTCCAACAAATTATGTTCTTCTACATGCTTCACAATTTTATTCTTTACTATTGTTTCGACTAATTTGCCCGGTACTGAAGTTAGACTTACCGGTCTGTAATTGCCCGGATCGCCTCTAGAGCCCTTTTTAAATATTGGTGTCACGTTGGCTACCTTCCAGTCATTAGGTACGGAAGCCGATTTAAGGGATAGGTTACAAACCACAGATAATAGTTCAGCAATTTCCCATTTGAGTTCTTTTAGAACCCTTGGATGAATGCCATCCGGTCCCGGAGATTTGTTAACATTAAGTTTTTCTATTTGTTCCAAAACCTCCTCTAATGACACTTCAATCCGGGACAGTTCCTCAGATTCATTACCCACAAAGGACGGTGCAGATTTGGGAATCTCCCCAACGTCCTCAGCCGTGAAGACTGAAGCAAAGAAATCATTTAGTTTCTCCGCAATGGCTTTATCGTCCTTGATTGCGCCTTTTATAGTTCGATCGTCTAGGGGACCCACAGGTTTTTTAGCAGGCTTCCTGCTTCTAATGTACTTAAAAAACATTTTGTTATTTCTTTTTGAGTTTTTGGCTAGCTGTTCCTCAAAATCTTTTTTTGCTTTTCTTATTACATTTTTACACTTGATTTGACAGTGTTTATGTTCCTTTCTATTTATCTCACTAGGATTGGACTTCCACTTCTTAAAAGATGCCTTTTTGTCCCTCACTGCTTCTTTTACATGGTGGTTAAGCCACGGTGACTCTTTTTTAGGTCTCTTGCTATGTTTTTTAATTTGGGGTATACATTTAAGTTGGGCCTCTATTATGGTGTCTTTAAGAAGTTTCCATGCAGCTTGCAGGGATTTGGCTCTAGTCACTGTGCCTTTTAATTTCTGTTTAACTAACCTCCTCATTTTTGTGTAATTCCCCTTTTTGAAATTAAATGCCAGGGTGCTGGTCTGCTGAGGTGTTCTTCCCACCACAGGAATGTTGAATGTTATTATATTATGGTCACTATTCCCAAGCGGTCCTGTAACGGTTATTTCCTGGACCTGTTCCTGCGCTCCACTCAGGACTAAATCGAGAATTGCCTCTCCCCTTGTGGGTTCCTGCACTAGCTGCTCCAAGAAGCAGTCATTTAAGCCATTGAGAAATTTTATCTCCGCTTCTCTTCCTGAGGTGACATGTATCCAGTCAATATGGGGGTAATTAAAATCCCCCATTATTATAGAGTTCTTTGTTTTGGTAGCCTCTCTAATCTCCCTCAGCATTTCAATGTCAGTATCCCTGTCCTGGTCAGGTGGTCGGTAATATATCCCTACTGCTAATTTCTTATTTTTGGAGCATGGAATTACTATCCATAGCGATTCTATTGAACATGTTGATTCATTTAATATTTTTATTTCATTTGATTCTACATTATCTTTCACATACAGTGCCACTCCGCCACCCACCCGGCCTGCTCTATCCTTTCGATATATTTTATATCCCGGTATGATTGTGTCCCACAGATTTTCCTCATTCCACCAGGTTTCAGTGATGCCTATTATGTCAATCTCCTCATTTAATACTAGGTACTCTAGTTCACCCATCTTATTAGTCAGACTCCTAGCATTTGTGTAGAAGCACTTTAAAAATTTGCCACTGCTTATTTGTCTGCCCTTCCCTGATGCATTGGATTCCTTTGTACACGGTTGTTTGTCTGCTCTGGCCCATGGTTTGCCCTCTCCCCTCCTCTCTTTCTGACTACAGCTTAGAGAATCTCTATCAATGGATTCTCCTCCAAGAGAAGTCTCCCTCCGATTTACGTGCATCTCCACACCAATCGGCTTTCCCCCATCTCTCAGTTTAAAAACTGCTCTACGGCCTTTTTAATGTTTAGTGCCAGCAGTCTGGTTCCACCCTGGTTTAGGTGGAGCCCATCCTTCCTGTATAGGCTCCCCCTCTCCCAAAAGTGTCCCCAGTTCCTAATAAATCCAAACCCCTCTTCCCTACACCATCGTCTCATCCACGCATTGAGATTCTGAATCTCTGCCTGCCTACCCGGCCCTGCGCGTGGAACCGGAAGCATTTCCGAGAACGCCACCATAGAGGTCCTGGATTTCAGTCTCTTTCCTAGCAGCCTAAATTTGGCCTCCAGGACATCTCTCCTACCCTTCCCTACGTCATTGGTACCTACATGTACCACGACCACCGGCTCCTCCCCAGCACTACGCATAAGTCTATCTAGATGCCTCGAGAGATCCGCAACCTTCGCACCAGGCAGGCAAGTGACCATACGGTTCTCCCGGTCATCACAAACCCAACTATCTATGTTTCTAACGATCGAATCACCCACTACTAACACCTGCCTCTTCCGAACTGGCTTTCCCTCCCCCTCAGAGGTATCCTCAGTGCGAGAGGATACCGCAACATCCTCTGGGAGGAGGGTCCCAACTACGGGATGGTTTCCCTCTGCTCCCATTGAATGCTCTGTTCCCTTGAGACTTTCATCCTCCTTAAGAGCACTGGGGCTCTCAGACTGGAGGTGGGACAGTACTACAGTGTCCCAGAAAGTCTCATCCACAAATCTCTCTACCTCCCTTAGCTCCTCCAGTTCAGCCACCCTGGCCTCCAAAGCCCGAACTCGGTCTCTGAGGGTCAGGAGCTCCTTGCAACGGGTGCACACATACGCCACCCGCCCACAGGGCAGGTAATCATACATGTTACACTCAACGCAATAAACAGGATAGCCCCCACTCTGCTGCTGGGCTTCTGTCTCCATTTTTCTAATGAACAAGTTTAAGTATAAACTGGGATTCTTTTTAAACCTCTGGAATATAGATTACGATAAGAGTTATGTTTTAAAGAAGGCCAGAAGTCACTAGTGCCCTCTAAACTCCCTCTCCAAACTCCCTGTTAGCAATTCCTGGTCGCAAGCTCCCTGGTCGCTGAGTCACAGGCTTATATAGCTCTGGTAGCCCCTCCCCCTGACTGAGGCTTAGCCAATTAACAGAGGCTTCTAGATTTCAAACCTTTTAGAAGCTCCTTCAAGCAATCAAACAATCAAACCAACCAACCAAACAGATAAACACAAGCTCTGCACACAGCAAATAACTCCCCCACACACAAACACACACTCCAGACAGCCACTTACCACAAGGGTCCCGTTTTTACTCCTCTTTCACCTGGAGAACTCCCTCTCCAAACTCCCTGTTAGCAATTCCTGTTCGCAAGCTCCCTGGTCGCTGAGTCACAGGCTTATATAGCTCTGGTAGCCCCTCCCCCTGACTGAGGCTTAGCCAATTAACAGAGGCTTCTAGATTTCAAACCTTTTAGAAGCTCCTTCAAACAATCAAACCAACCAACCAAACAGATAAACACAAGCTCTGCACACAGCAAATAACTCCCCCACACACAAACACACACTCCAGACAGCCACTTACCACAAGGGTCCCGTTTTTACTCCTCTTTCACCTGGAGAACTCCCTCTCCAAACTCCCTGTTAGCAATTCCTGTTCGCAAGGTAAAATGCATATTTTACCCTGTTTATCTATCAATAAGGGTATGTGTACACTACAGAGGTTTTTTCAGAAAAACAGCCGTTTTTCTGGAAAAAAAAAAATAAGAATTATGTCCACACTGCAATTGTGTTCTTCTGAAAAAAAAATCAATAGAACAGAGAGGTTTTTCTGACATTGGTAATCCCCATTCTATGAGGAAGAAGCCTTTTTCCAGAAGAACTCTTTTGGAAAAAGGAGTGTTTGACAGGGAATAGGGAGTTCTTTCAAAAGAAGAGGAAAGAGGAAAAAAGTGCAGGTGCCCTGGTGGCCACTCCGTCCATAGTAATCACAGGTGAAATGTGAGATAGTGTCCATTCAGTGAGGATGCTATCTTTTGAAAAAGCAGACCGTTTTTTCGATGTACTTTTGCAGTGTGGTCGCTCTTTTCGGAATAAGTTTTTCCAGAAAGAAGCCTGAAGTCTAGACATAGCCTGAATGTATACATGGAGAGAGATGTATGCTACATCCCACCATTATACCTCTGTATTAAATATCTTTAAAGGACTCCAAAGTTTCCAACTCTATTTTGTTTGACCTCTGGTAAGCAACTGATTTTTTTCCAGATTATTTGGGATGCTCACTTAGATTCAGTTTAGTTGTTAATACAATCATTAATTCATCTTTAAAAATGAAGGGTATGTCTACACTGCAGAGTTTTTCTGGAAAAACGGCCATTTTTCTGGAAAAACTAGACTTACGTCCACACTGCAATTACATTCTTTTGAAAGAAAGTCAAAAGAACGCAGGGGTGTTTTCCAACAGCGATAAACATAGTTCTACGAGGAAGAAGCCTTTTTTCCAAAACAGTTCTTTCAGAAAAAGGTGTGTGTGGACAGGAAAGAGGGTTGTTTTTTTTTAAAGAAGAGGCCCCCAGGAGAAAGCACAGGTACTTTTCCCTGGTGGCCACTCCATCCTTAGTAATCACAACTTAAATGCAAGATAGCATCCAATCAATGTGGACACTATCTTTCGAAAAAGCAGATCGCTTTTTCAATGCGCTTTTGCTGTGTGGATGCTCTCTTTCTAAAGAAGCTTTTTCTGGAACATGTCTTCTGGAAAAGCTTCTTCCGAAAGAAGCCTGCAGTCTAGATGTAGCCGAACATATACTATCACTCACTTGCTTCCAATAGCCAGAGGTGAGAACTTTCTGTTGGTGTAACTGCTAAAATAGTGGTTTGTGACTTGCAAAAAAGAAGATGAGATTAAGACATCTGTCTAATATGTTGTAAGTGTTACAAGCCCCAGAAAGTACCTTGGAAATAGATCCCTCCCATACAGAATGGAAATAATTAACATAAATGTAAAATCTAGCAAGTAACAAAATGTGTTTAAACAAGAATCTAATATCTGTGATACAAATGTGGCTAGATAAGGTTTCTGTCCTTACACAAAGCTCATTAGTGTCTTTTTTTTTATAAAGGACATATCTATTCAGTGCAGAGCTGCTAACATGAAGAGATTCCAGAACATCCCTATTCAATAACAATAGAACAAAGGAATTAAAATGCTGTTTAATTCTGGTGTCTAACAAATTAAAACCTCCAGGACACACTGATAATATGAATAATTTTATTTCAGACAATCTTCAACACAGGAAAGTAGAAGAAAGAGAAGGTAGCTTCTTAGTATGTTTTCCAAAAGAGTAAGGTAGAACTATCTGATGTGATAATTAAAACAAAGGGATATTCATATGTCAATGTTTACTGAATTTGAGCTTGAGAGTACAAAGCTTGCAGGCAGCCTAAAGCAGTAGCTTTAATATTAATTGTGGAAAACTGAAATGAAAGACAAAGCACATGATTTGATGGTAGAAAGTGTGAGAAGCATTAATGAAGACTGCTCTCGGACTGTATAGGTTGAAAGATAAAGTCATCAGAAGGATTTAAAACTGCTAGGCTCAAGAGACAAATAAAGTCTCTAAATTGTTTGTTGTGCTTAAGACAGGTTAAAGCTTTGGAGGAAAAGATCAATATGAGAAGCAAACAACCAGGAAAGGAGCCGGTGGGGCTGTCAGCAGACATAAGTAGGAAATTAGTGACAGATTAGGGTGAAATGACAGAAAGCTGGAATTTCCCTCAAAATCTATATTTAGTCTTTGGAAGTGTTTTTGGCTTTGATTTGTTTGTTTGGTTGGTTGGTTTTTGTTTGTTTGTTTGTTTTTGAGGCTGTAAAATCAAAGTTATTTTTAATAAGAATGGTAAAGCTATGTTATACTTTCAAACCATTAATTTGGAGAAACACGACTTAATGAGCACATAAGGTAGTGAATTAGACTTTCCATGATTTTGCCTAATAACTTGACTTTAAGATCTTTAGGTTGGTAAAATATAATAAAGGGGTGGGGGGGGGAGGATTGTTTCCAAATCCCTTTTAGATCAGCCTTCAGAAAGCTATGGCAGTGCCATACCAGCCCTGGCACAGCATCAAGCCTTGCATCATGGTGCCACCAAACTCATTTCCCCACCTTACCCACAACCACCAGGGGCTTTTTAAAACTGTTCCTTCCCTGAGAAGACACCTGATACCTGCTGAGGAGTGGGGACTAGGGATGTGAACGACTTGTCTACTAGTCGACTATCCAATAAGCCAATGCTTATTGGATAGTCAACACAGTAATTGAACTAGTCGCTTCCCCCCCCCCCCCCTCGGCCACACACACACTTTGCTGCCTCTATCAGAAAGAGGCAGCAAGGGGTGGGTATTCAAATGTTGGAAGACTAAACAATTTGAAAAGCAACTAGCAAAAGACTCAGAAACTAACAGCAATTTTTTGTAGATACATCAGAAGCAGAAAACATGTCAAGCAATCGTTCAGGCCTTTGAAAGATCAAGATGCTAAAGGAGCACTCAACAAACAGAAAGGCATGGCAGAGAAGCTACATGAATTTTCTGAATCAGTCTTCACTGCAAAGGATGTGAGGGAGATTCCCACATCTGAACCATTCTTTTTTGGTAATAAATCTGGGGAACTGTGGACTTCCAACACTCCGATCATTTTAAGAATTGGTTGTGCCCACGAAAGCTCATGATACCATCTACATGTTTTGTTAGTCTTTAAAGTGCTACTAGACTATTTGTTGTGTTTTAAGTTTTATGGGTCGGTTGTGAATATTTTGGAAGAAATGGATAATTTAAAAAGCAATAAGTCACCAGGACCAGATGGTATTCACCCAAGGATTCTGAGGAGATTTATCTTAATTAACAAATGGAGAAGCTGGGTTATAAGGTAGCTTACTCCAATGACTAAGCAGTTTGCACAGGGGTTGTGTAACAACCAGGGGTTGTGTAACAAGCCATTATCAGAAAGGAAGAACCCGAGTCTTGTGATTCCAAATCCCTGCTCTAAACACTAAGTAAATATTGTCAGTTATCACAGAGAAGACCATGCTATATCACATGGTAAAGTCAAACCCCAGGGCATGGAAGGGATGTCCAAATGAAGATTTAAAAAATAAAAATAGTATATTACTCAACAACTTAGAAATCAGAAAAGCATTTTTTTGTAGATCATAGCCTACCTGTGTATGGAAGTATTAGAAGGAAACTAGTGTGACCATATTTAGAATACTGTGTGCAATTCTGGTACAGGGGGAGCACAATAGAAATGGAACAGGCAGCTATTAAAATGATTTAGAGTATTAAGATGATATGATTTAAAGACAATTTAGCCAGATACGACCCCTCATTTAAATAGAAAGGAGGAGATGGTGTTATTAGGCACACAATAACTGTATTTATATTCAGGAAATGAAAGAAATGAATGGATAGCCATAAACCGCTTATGATAGTAGCATATAACTAATTTGAAAATAAGAAGGCAAGGATTAAAGTTAATGAGGGGGACCAGCCTAAATTCAATTCAGACAGAATTGCTTAACAAAGAGACAGGTCAAAATATGGAACAGAGTACTAAAGGGAGCAATAGAAAAAAAGGCTGTAAATCAGTTTGAGATAAAGAGAGAACAAAAGCACGGGAGAAACTTTCAGAGGAGGAAATCAGAAAGTACAACAGATTGATGAAATAAAAATGACAAGGTAGAAGCTGATATATATGTATTCTGGTTAATTATAAGCCTGGCCTTAATGGGTCAGTAAGTTTTCCTAGGATCATTAAACATTTTAATGTGTTTGTATGAACTATCCATGTTTGCACATGATATCAGTATAATGGGGATTCTCAAGTATTTAAGCTTACTGTTTGGAATTCTATATATAATGGGAGGGGGCTTAGAGAAAGACAGATTCTCTGAAAACTTTATCACTTGGCAACTTTTCAGTGTTTGAAAAGTAGTAGTTGAATGTTTTTCTAGACAAATCAGATGAGAGTGGAACAGCCAGAGACTGACCCTTAAAATAATGTGTCAACCACTTTTTAAAGAAAGGGAAGGGGAAAAGGGACATCTTCTTGATCTCTATTATTCCCTGAAATGAAAATCCCAGACAGTAGATTGTGAACAATGTCAAGAACTTGGGAATTATAAGGAATCAATGCTGTTTAAGATGACTGGATTTTTGTAATAAATATTGTCTTTTAATATACTTGCAACAAAGGGTTATAACATCTGAGTGTCCTTAAATTTGTTGTCTTCTGATAAGATGATGTTTGCTCCTTTTGATTCAAGTCTCTGTAGTATTCATTACCGGGACCTTTAAAGTGAACTTATTTCCACAAACGGTTATTTTATTGGCTCCTTTGTCAACATAATTGGGTACCTGCAGGGTTCTCTTCCCTTGGATCTGGAAAACAGGGTACTTCGCCAATACAAGTCTTAAACATCATTAAATTAAACTTCAAAAATAGAGAGGAAATAAGTAAACAAAAGTGGATACCCTCTTGGTTAGCATGCAGAGCAGGCTGGGGGCAGGGTATCTGGCCAGGAGGGAGGTTGAAGGAGTAAGGGAGGGTGGAGGGGCAGGTTGGGGGTGGATAAGGTATCTGGCCAGAGGGGAGGTGCAGGAGCAAGGGAGGGTGCAGGAGTGGGTTAGAGGTGTGGGGGTAGAAGGAGTGTGTGAGGGGGCTGGTTGTATGGGGTCTCAGCTTGGGGGTATGAGTGAGAAGTCTGGGGATGCAGGGTCTTGGCAGGGCGGTGAGTGAGGGGGCTGGAGGTGTGGGGTCTTGCGACAGCCCCAACTGCGCTCCGGCAGCTGGGGAGGGCTGGACCGAGGCTGCGGCAGCCCTGGATCTCTTCCCAGTGGCCGGGGAGGTCAGGACTGAAGCAGCACCAGCTCTAGCTCTCCCCCTGGTTGCCAGGGAAGGCTTAGGCCATGGAGTGGCAGCCCCAGCTCTCCCCCCAGCTGCTGGAGAGGGCCAGGTCAAGGCCCTGGCAGCCCTTGCTCCTCCGACCTGGCTGTCAGAGGCGGCCAGGCTGAGGCTGTAGCAGACCCGGCTCTTCCCCTGGCCGCCAGGGAGGTCTGGACTGAGGCCATGGCAGCCCCAGGTTTCCCCCGGCTGTTTGGGAGGGCCGGACCTAGGCAGCCCCAGCTCGCCCCTGGCTGCCAGGCCAAAGCCGCAGCACGGCAGCCCCAGTTCTCCCCCCGGCCTCCAGAGCTGAGGCTGCAGCATGGCAGCCCTGACTCTCGACCCAGCTGCCAGAGATGGCCAGACCAAAGTGGCAGCAGCCCCTGCTTTCTCCTCAGGATTGAGGCATCCCTGGCTCTCCCTGCAGCCACTGCGGAGAGCTGGGCCAAGGCCTCACTAGCCTTGGCCCTCCCCCCAGCTGCCAGGGAGTGCTGAGCCGAGGCCATGGTAGCCCCATCTTTCCACGGGGCCACTGGGCTGGGAGTGGTTGGGGCTTAGCTCCAGGGGGGCAGGCTTTCATGGCCCATGACTATCTCCCCAGCCTGTGGATGTGGAAGACGTGATGATGTCATTCTGTTGTCCCACAGACATTTAGAGAGAGAGAGAGAGAGAGAGGGTACGTCTACACTAGCCCCCTAGTTCAAACTAGGGAGGCTAATGAGGGCGACCAAAATTGCAAATGAAGCACGGGATTTAAATATCCCGCGCTTCATTAGCATGTTCCCAGCCGGTCGCCATTTTGGAAATTGACAAGCCTGGAATAACTGCCCGCATCTACAAGCGGCAGAGAAGCTCAATTCCGAGATAAACCCCTTAGTTCGAATTAACAGTTAAACCTAATGGAGAGAGAGAGAGAGATAAAAGCTTTGTCTGCCCTTTAGCTGTCAAGTTTTTTGCTTCTGTGGAAGGTTATGGAAGGTTGCCAGATTGGAAACTCTCAAGTATCTAGGACAGTGCTATTTTATGAATATTTTGAATATCTGGAGAACTTGAATTGTTAGTCTCTGTGTTTAGTGGGAGGCCTTAAATCTGGCAGTTCCTACATATTGGCTACGTCTAGACTGCACGCCTTTTTCGACAGAGGCTTTGTCAACAGATACTGTCAACAGATACTAAATTACATTATTCGGATTGAAAAATCGATCCACATTTTCGAAAAAGAGCGTCCAGACTGCTGGACACTCTGTCGAAAAAAGAAGGCACCTGGAAGTGCTTCTGGCAGGGCATGGGGCCAGCCTTTATTTCCAGGTGCTGCTGCTTGCCCTTTGCAGAGATGCATGCTTAAAGGGATCCCCCTGGACAGCCATTGCTCTGCTCCTGCTTCTGCCTTACCTACCTCCTAGAGGGAAAGCAAAGCTGCTACAGTTCTTGCTCTGGTTGCCCTGCTTCCTCGGACACCACAGCAGTTTATTTTCTGGGGTTTTTTTTTCTGATTTTCACTGGTTTTGGCCGTGGAGCCTGAGCTGCCCCTGGGCAGGCGATGGCCCCATGCTGTCATATTGCAGCTTCTGCTGCATCTGCATGACTCTACCATGAATCTCCTGCCCCATATGGACCTGGACTGCACCGAGGAGACCCTCCTCCGGGATGCAGGAGCTCTGTCCTTGCCCCCCAACTTTTTGGGGGACTGGCAGATTTGGAGGCACGAGACGAGTTTGGACTGGTGGACCTGGATTGTCATGCAGCTCTGGGACGACGACCACTGGCTCCGCAACTTCCAGATGTGGAAGGCCACATTTCTGGAGCTGTGTGCCTGGCTCGCCCCTGCTCTGGACACCCACCTGTGGCCCGCCATCCCCCTGCAGAAGCGGGTCGCAATCGCCCTGTGGAAGCTGGCCACCCCCGACAGCTACTACTCCGTGGGACACCAGTTTGGCGTGGGGAGGTCTACTGTCGGAGCCGTCTTTATGGAGGTAAGTCACTGTCGGGGGACAGGCCCTGCTGTGGGGGGGGGGGGGGGGGGCTGAGAAAGGGGGACAGCCAGGCAAGGGCAAGAGGGAGTGGGGAATGGAGTGGCACTTGGAGGCCGCTCCTCGGCCACCCCTGCACTGATGCAGGGGAGGGGGGCATCCTAACAAGGGGAAGGGTGGGTTGGGAGGGGAGGGTTCTCCTCCAAAGTGCTTAGGTAACCTAACTCCCTGGTTTCTATTTGTCTCATGCTGCAGGTGGTGAGGGCCATCAGTGTGGAGCTGCTGAAGAGGCTCGTCCATCTCAGAGACCTGGACAACATCATTGCCAGGTTTGCCGCCCCTGGCTTCCCGAACTGCGGAGGAGCCCTCGATGGTGCACACATCGCAATCCGTGCACCGCCCCATCGAGCAGACCAGTTTATAAACAGGAAGGTCTACTATTTGATAGTGCTGCAGGCCCTGGTTGACCACCGGGGACACTTTATGGACATTTGTGTCGGGTGGTTGGGGCGGGCAAATGATGCCTGTATATTCCGGA
Source organism: Pelochelys cantorii (assembly GCA_032595735.1). Classification (NCBI taxonomy): domain Eukaryota; kingdom Metazoa; phylum Chordata; order Testudines; family Trionychidae; genus Pelochelys; species Pelochelys cantorii. The sequence goes on from CM064328.1 coordinate 69,103,231, forward strand.
ACTCCAACCTGAACTGCAGGTTGCAGGCAGGAACATCTTTCCCCCAGCGGCACCTCGCGCTCGGGGACATGCAGATGCCGGTGTGCATAGTGGCCGACGCGGCCTACCCCCTTATGCCATGGCTCATGAAGCCCTACACTGGCCACCTGGATGCGAGCAAGGAGCTTTTCAACACGCATCTTAGCCAGGCTTGCATCCAGGTGGAATGCGCCTTTGGAAGGCTGAAAGGGAGGTTCCGTTGCCTCCTCACACGCCTGGAGATGGGCAAATGCAACATCCCAGAGGTGGTGGCTGCATGTTGCGCCCTCCATAACCTGTTGGAGAGGAAAGGGGAGGCCTTCCTGCCGGGTTTGGGGACAGGTCCTGATGGGGAGGAGAGGCAATATCAGCAGCCCTGGATGGCTGCCATCCACTAGGCTCACCAGGCTGGTGTCCAAATCCGAGAGGCCCTGAGGGAGAGATTCTCAGAAGGAGCCCACTGACACTCCCCAGGGCCTCCCTCATGGGGAGTTTGGCCTGGCCCACCCCTACCTTTCCCTCCACAACCCTCACTCTCTTCCCATTAAGAAGACATATAATACCCGGTTTTCTTTGTAAACAGAAATTTGTTTTATTAGACACACTAGCAGTAAAGAAAATGTGTGAACTGTGTAACAAAACTTTCTCTTTTTACTGTTCAACTGTTAATAAACAAAGTAAATCTGTCAGTCAAAAATAAAGATTTTGTAACATAAATGAAATGTCCTTTAACTGGGGTGGTAGGAGACTGAAAACCAGGAGGGGGGGAAGGAACTCAAGTAGGCTGCTGCTTCCTTGATCACAGGGTCCTGCCACCTTCCTGCAGCCTGGCATCGCCACGGCCTTGGGATCGGGTGGAGCGAGAGCCAGTCCTGGCCTGGGCAGGAGGTGGGGCAGCTGTTGGGCCTGTGAGGGCTTGAGAGCAGGAGGGGCTGGGGGTGGAAGAGGTGGCAGGAGGGCCTGGAGGAGCAGGGGGGCTGGAGGAGCAAGGGGAGCAGGAGTCTGGTATGCTGGAGGAGCGGTGCCCGTGACAGGGTCAGGCAAGGTGAAGACCTCCCACATTGTGGCACAGATGTTAGTGTGCTGCTGGACGAGCTGGTAGCTCGTCCAGCAGCCTGGTGTGCCACTCGGCCTCTGCCTCCGTCCTCTGATGGAGTGTCCTGTTGAGGTCCTGCAGGGCCACTACGTGCTCCCTCAGGAGGTCCGTGTAGACCCGCCAGTGTCTGCGGGTGCCATGGGTCCAGGATGGTGGTGGGGCGGGTGTGGTGCTCCTCTGTTGGGTAGAGGGTCCGGCTGTGGAGTAAAAGAAGAGGAGACGATCGATGTCTGTGTGCACCCCTGCTGTCCCTGAGGGCATGCCGTGGCTATCAAGGGCTCTCCTTTGGACAGGAGACTCAGGGGTATTACACATGACACTGCGTGTGAGTTGGACAGTGGCCTGAAAGCCTCACAGGGGCCCCACAGTGGCAATGGGACTAGATGACCCCCCACACTGCCAACCCGCCCGTGTGTTGTGACCTCTCAAAGCACTCACCTGATGTTCCCTCCCCACTGCCCATGGACGCCTGGGAGGCCTCTGGGGTCCGGAGGACCGGCTCCTGGGAGAGGGTCCCTGCTGCCTCCTCCTCCTCCTCCTCCTGGTGCAGCTTCCCCTTCTGGTCTTCCTCCCTCAGCGGTCGGTCCACGATGTAACCCGGACTCCACCACAGGCAGTGGAGTCTGGGCTTCCGTACCGCCCAGGATCTTCTCCAACTCCTCGTAGTAAGGGCAGCTCTGTGGGGCTGTCCCGGAGCGGGATCTCTGGTCCCAGGCCTTGGTGCATACCTGCCGCAGCTCTTTGACCTTGGCCCTCACTTGTGCCATGGTGTGGGGGTGATGCCCTTTGGTGGCCAGTCCCTGGGCCAGGCGCTCATAACTGTCCGCATTCCTGCGGCGCGTTTGCAGGGCCTGCAAGGCTTCTTCCTGGGACCAGAGTTCCAGCAGGTTTTTGATTTCTGGCCCTGACCAGGCTGGTGCCCACCTTTTGGTGCTCCTGGGTGGGTCCTTGTCTCTGTCCTGAGAAGGGCCAGGGGGACCTTGAGGCTGGGACATGGCTGTCAGGGCTAGCACGGGTGCTCTGGCTAGCTGACGGACAGCAATGCCTGTTTGGGTGCCTGTGCCTTTAAGAGGCTTCAGCCAGGAACCACAGAGGTGCTGTACATGTAAAGGCTAGACTGTCCACCAGGGCTTCTTCCTGGAGGCCTTTTTTGTTGACAGAACTGGGTCCCTGCATCCACACACACCCTTTTGTCAACAGATCTCTGTCAACAAAGGCGTTCTTCCTTGTAAAACGACGTTTACCACCATCGACAAAACTGCCGCGTTCTGTCGACTTACTGTCTACAGAACACGGCGGTAGTGTAGACGCAGGTTTAGTTTTTTCGACAAAATGCCACTTTTGTTGAAAAAACCCTGTAGTCTAGGCTAGTAGTTCTCAACCGTGGGCCATATGGCTCCCCAGGGGCCACGCCCTACCTCTAGGGGGCCACATGGACAAAACAGAACATTAGGTAAATTATGTACCTTTTTTCCAACTAACAGCAGCTATGGGGGGGGGGGGTCACAGAGGTAAATGAGGCTCAGAGGGGGCCATGAGCAAAAAAAGGTTGAGAAACACTGGTCTAGACACATCCATTGAGTGCTTGATTTTACAAGCTTAATATTGTTCTAATGTAGGGTTGTTGTTGTTTTGGGTTTTTTTGCAAATAATATATAAATTAAAAGATATAGTACAGGAGAGTCCATAAATCTAGAAGAAACATTTGCAAAATAAGTGCGTGATGTGGCAAAGTGACGAATGTTTCAACTCCAATTGAAGTGAATCAGTTGTTGGCACCCCGGGCCTTGATTCAGCAAAACATTTATCACATGCTTACCTTTAAATCCATGAATAGTTCTATTGGAGCTAAATACATGCTTCCATGATTTGCAAAAGGGAAATGGATTTACTCACATGCTTCAAGATTTTAGAACCTTAATCTTCTAATCTGCAAGACTCTGGGCATGATATAGTTCTAAGACGTCTTCTTTTCCTGATACCCAATCTCTCCCTCCTCTTTCCCCAATTTAAAAATGTCCATTGACTTTAATTATAAGTCTCCTCATTTTAGGGACCTTTTTCCTTTTAAAGAAGCAAGCTTATTCTCTAGGCAGTTTTCTTAATCTCTTCCACATCAAATAATGACTTCCAATATTAAGAGTTTCAAGATGTACAGGTAGTATTTCAGTGTTCTAAAATCCTAATCTGTTATAATTCAGATTAATTCAATTATTGATCCAATTACTCAAGAAACTGTTAAATACTGGAGCACTCAGGAGATAGAGACATCAGGAAATTCAGCAAAAAGTGGTTAAATTGATTTAGCATTTGTCTAAAGGACTGGGAAGGGCAGGATAAAATTAACTGGAAGAGATTTTTTTTAATAGGACTTTAAGGCAGGAAGAAAAGACACAGGGCAGGCTGTTTTTATATATGGTCTGAAGGCTCAAAGATTTTCAAACCATGAAAATACAATAGTGGACTGAGACCATTCAAATATTGGACATAAGGAAAAGGAGACTCTCATTAGAGTCAGAATTCTCAAACTGCTCCATTAACCCCTTTTAATTATAGAATAACTGCTCATGGTTTGAACACTATGGCCTGGTCATATAGCTAGGCTACTCCTCCTTGTTTCAAGCTACTAAAGCATATTAATAGGCAACTTAAAACACATCGAATACTTTCCTCTCATTACTTTTCTATGGGAGCAATTGTTTTATTTACACAGGACACTGTCATCAGAAATGGGAAGACATGGTCTGTCCAATCCCAAAGTGTAGAAACCCTGAGTGACTCTCAAGTAGAGGGTTCCATGTTTCTGTGGAAGATTGGAAGTGAGAGCAGGCTGGTAAGAGAGGTGCTCACAAGTTAATCTCTCCTTTAAAATGTAACCAACATTGAAGTGTTCACTGATAGGGGTCAACAGCTCAAATTTATCCAAATACTTAATCACTGAATTGGATCACTCCAATTTAAGGAAAACTTCACTTCCATATCTGGATTCAACCTTCCCACGTTCAGGACTATTGGAGTATGCAGTAAGGGCTATACCTATTACTAAGATAGAGATTTTATATGTGAATCCAGAGTCTAGATCTGGGGATTTAGTTTGGACTCATATCTAATTTCTATCTTTGATTCTTCATGGTCAATATTTTCTCATGTTGACCAGTTGCCCTCTTGCATGGAATTTCCTTGCACTAGTAAGTAGGATTTGACCAACTCATATTTTATTCTGTATAGCAGTGGTTCCCAACCACTGTGCGGTGGGAGGGTTGTGTAGAGCCTGGCATGGCAGCCTTAGAGCAGCCACAACCCAGGCAGCAGCATTCAGCTGGTGGCTGGAAGGCAGCACAGAGCTAGGTGAAGGGGGCAGGGCAGGTACTGGGGGCTTTCGGGGCACAGCTACTACTGGGGAACTCTAAGGGCTGGGGAGCTCCAGAGGTGGGGGGCTGACACTGGAGGACACTAGGACATCTCGGTTGAGGAACTGGCACTGGGGGGTGGTGGAGCAGGGCTGGGGGTAAGGGTATTATGGGGGCAGGGCTGGCAGGTGGGCCACTAGGGAGGCTGGGTGCAGGGGGGCTCTGGAAACATGAGGCTGGCACTAGGGGGTCTGTTGGGGGGGCTCTAAGGGACAGGGGGCTGGCATTGAAGCGTTTAGGATATGGGGCTGGCACTGGGGAAGTTTGGGGGGGCTCTAAGGGACAGGGGGCTGGCACTGAGGCATTTGGGATATGGGGCTGACACTGGGGGGGCTCTGAGGGTGGGAGGCTGGCACTGGGGGGTTGGGTGCAGGGGACTCTGGGATTAGTGGATGGTGCCGTGGGGTAGTGGGGAACTCCACGGGTTAGGGCTAGCACTGGGAGCTCTGAGGAGCGGGGATTTTTACACCGCAGACAGACAAACCCATTCACAAACTTTTGATAGACCCGTAACGTTTTATTTGTATATCTGCATATTTGTTATTTGCATAACGAATATACAAATATTCAAATAAAATGCTGTGGTCCTCCAAAATTTTGTGAATGGGTTTGCCAGTCTGCAGTATAAAAAAGTTTGGGAACCACTGTTGTACAGCACCAATCACATATTATATTCTCAATTAATAATTTCATCTACATAATTTTAAGTCATTGTGACATAGTTGCTGAATAGACATTGAGTATATTGAATCATGTAATGATTCGATTGTTGTTGCTTCTATTGAGGGAAAATAGCTATAATAATAATTACTGAGTCCAAAATACAAAGTGATATTTTACAGAAAACAAGCCTAACAGATACAACTTTCCCCTGACCAGTGAATCAATCTGTTTGGACATTAAATATAACATTTTCTATTTACTATTCTGAAACTTCAAAGTTATAACTATAGTTCTTCAATTTGGCATATGATTAATGAGTTCTCCTCTCCACAGTGGTAAAGAATTGAATGCAATCTTAGCTACCAAAGGGCACTTGCATCACTTCAAAAGATATCAATAACTAAAATAAATAAATAAATAAATAAAAGGTACCCGACCCCTTCATAGTTCCCTTGATGCTGGTAAAGAATCTTTAGAAAAATAAACACACACACCAAATCAATAGTTGTACATCTTCCAGGTGAGAAGCTCAACCAACTCTGTGTAATGGCTCACATAGCTAAATAAAGGTCAACATAGTGGTTGGGAATATATGTAGTCTCTACACTATATATTTAAAATAATGTCAAAAACAATTGGTGCCTGTGGAGGTGAAGGGGGGCATACTCAGAAGAACAGGGAGGGAGTGCCAGGGAGCATACCATTCAGCCATTACAATTTTGGCAGGGGACACAGGAGTGGTGGTGCACCTCCCGAGTGTACACGAGTCACCTATAAATAATATAATAGGTGACAGAAGATGTAGTCTAATCTGATGCTCCAAAAAGAAACTGAAGTGAGCCCTCAATTTAGGGTAGGTTACCTCAGAGAAGATAGTACAGGTTGTACCTCCCTTAACTGGGACTCTCTGGTCCAGCAATATCCGTGGTCCATTCCTGGACCACAGAGCCTAGGTATAGGGAGATCTGGCCATGGGGCAGAAGCATGGCAGGGGGAGCCATATGTCAGGGAGGGGTGTGGGCAAGGAGTGGGGGCACAGCGGAGGGCTCCAGTCCCAGTGGCCAGGCAGTAGTGGGGGACTGGCCCCGGCCACAGAGCTCCAGCCCCAGCAGTGGCAGCCAGGGAGCTCTGGCCCAGTGACCCACAGCTGGGCAGGCAGAAGTGGGGCTAGGCTGGAGCCCTAGCAGGGGCAAGGGCAGTGTGGTTCAGCCTGGGCCATGAGCAGAGGGACCTCCCCTGGTCTGGCAAATCCCCTCATTCGAGTCCAGTTAAGTCTCAAGTGTGCTGGACCAGGGAGATCCAATCTGTACCCTCATTGTGCAATGTAATGATATTGACGTGTGATATTGGGCAAATGCGTTGGCTTCCTGAGCCTTCTTTTTTTCTCCTGCCCATCCTTTGTCTACCTTGACTGTTTAGAAGGTAAATGCTTTGTGGAAGAGGTTGTTTCTCACTGTATATATGAAAAGTGCCTAACAAAGTGAGTCCCTAATCTCTATTGCAGCCTCCGGGTGCTATCAGAATACAAAAAAGAGAATTGTTATACAGCAGCTCGAAAGGAATGTTTGTTAAGGATTATTCCATGGTTAAAGTGTTTAGAAACTGGAGAAGATGAAGCTTTCCCTCTGCTTTTAGCAGACGAGGAGGAGCTATGTGCTAGCTTCTTTTTCTTTCTTACTGCCCCTTGCTTTGGTCTCTGGAATTATTTAAACAAACCATTGATTCAGAAAGTATTGCATTTCAAAAGGTAGCAAATGCTCTTCTGAGTGGCAGAGTTTGGAACTGCTTAGAAGTGCATGCCAGGAAGATGGAAGTAATTAAGAACCCAAAATAGAGGCCTGGGGCAAATCTTGAATCCTGTACACAACATAAATAAACAAGCTAAGTGCTAGGGGAGGTGTGGAGGAATGGGCAAAGTATTTCAGCCTCATCAATGTAGTAGCCCCCAGCTTTGCTGCGTACACCTGCAAGTTACATGAGAGAATGTTTCAACTATTCCACCTAATTGTTCCAGTCCCACCAATGGGATACAAGGAGCTGTGACTGATCTCTGCCATGTGGTATGCTGCAGGTGTACGGGCCAATTTAGGCAGCCATTGACTTCAATGAAACCAGGTTGTCACTCACCACCTGAAGTCAAACCACAGCAATTCCACTCCTCAGGGGCTCCTGTAGTGAAGATTGGAGATTTGTCACATTGTTCCAAAAAGTTTGGGGTATTTATCCAGTGTCAGGCAACATGTTGTTATATAATTGAAAAAAACACTACATAATATTTCAGTAAAAGCTCCTGCATCCCAAGCCCTAACATGGGTGTCTTGTTTTCTAAGTCAATTGCACCTACTACATATTTGCAGTACCTGCTAATCAGTAGCATGATGGGCACTCCCAATGCTTTTTACCACCATTGACACTTGCTACAACTTTCTCTCTCTTTCCCATAAAGATGGATAGATACACACATTGAGCCTAGTTAGTTGGCCGTTCCTCACCATATCTGACAAAACATTAAAAGGTCTTTCTGCATGAATGAATGTTAAAACAAAGTCTGAATAAAATTGAAATTTCTTAAATGATCAAACATTATTAAAAACAACAATTTAGCCAATAGGACCAACATCTGGAAACTTAGATGCCTAAAATTGGGTACTTCCATTCTGTATTTAGGCATTCCATAAAGCATCCTGACTTTCCGAGTAGTAGACCACCTGAAGTTCCCAAATAACTAATCTTAATTATTTGATCTAGTATCTTGTCAATCATCAGGACTAGAAAGAACTCCTTCACTTCCTTGGAAAGTTGGGGGATTGTCAAGAGGTGAATAGCATTAATTTCTATCCTTGGTGGTCTTAGACTGCTCTCAGAGGCTTGTCTCACCTGACCACTAAATAATGGGTAGTGTTTCAGAGAAGAGGGTCCTCAGACAAATTTGAAAAAGATTTGGTGTAACTTTCTAGAAACCTTTGATTAATTCCTACCAGATGGAAACAGTTGCCATTCTCATGTCTGCTTCCTTCATTTTCTTTATCATTCTTCCCATTCCTTCACTTGTTTGTTCTTTTTTTCTGTTCTCCCTCTATTTTTTGAATGATTCTGTTGAGGAGATTGGTCCTGCTTGTAGCGGGGGTTGGGTTTGATGACTTCCTGAGGTCTCTTCCAACCCCATGATTCTATGAGTCTATGAAAATCATCAATAATTATACATTTAAAAAATTACCATTTTAAATTCCAGTCACTAGACCTTCAAACCATTTAGTCCCACTGATGATTTACCAGCCACAGCAGTATACAGGTGGTACCTTCCGAACTGGGACTCTCTGGTCCAGCAACATCTGTTGTCCTGCCAGACCATGGATGTTCTTGGACTGCATAGCCGAGGTAGAGGGAGGTTTGGCCGCAGGGCAGGAGTGGTAGGGGTGCATGGAGACTCAGTCGGAAACCAGGGGGTAGGGCATGGAGGGGCAGGCAGTGTAGCAGGGACCTCTGGCCCCTTTGGCCAGGTGTAGTGGGGGTCCATTAGTGACAGCTGTGGAACTCTGGCCCTGGCCGTGGACCTCGGGGACTGCAGTGGCAGCCATGAAGTTTGGGGATGGTGGCGGCAACCGCAAAGCTCCGGCCCTGGCTACAGAGCTCTGGCAGCAGCACCTGCAGAGCTCTAGTAGCTGCAGAGCTCTGGCCCTGACTGTGGAGCTCTACCCCAGCTGTGGAGCTCCAACCCCAGAAGCAGCTATGGCTGGGGAGGCAGCAGCAGGCTGGAGCCCTAGCCAGGGGCAGCAGGACAGCATGGGACATGTTGGGAGGGACCTCTCCTAGTCTTGCAAATCCTCTTGTTTGGGAATGGTTAGATTCCAAGAGTGTATAACTGCGTGGGATTGAAAGTTTCAGAGGAGTAGCCATGTTAGTCTATAACTGGAAAAACTTGAAAAAACACAATAGTCTTGAAGCACTTTAGAGACTAACAAAGAAATGTAGATTATACCAAGGACCTTTGTGGGTACAACCCACTTCTTCAGATGAATGGAGTTTAAGGACATGTTCGTGTCCTTCTTTTCTTTTGCACTTAGTTCATTTGACTAGATGTAGAATATGTGGCTGATGGCCAGGGATACTGAGAGCAAACTCTGAATGAAATTATAAATATAGTTTTTGTATAATAAAATATTTCCCATATACTGTAGCTGTAATATATTTGTTATAGTAGCATATATTGAAATGGCTCATGCTGTGCTTATTCTGTGGGACTAGATCCAGGTCTACCCTTGATTAACTGGAAATGAAAATAGCTGCTGTGATGAGGTAAGGGGTAATGTGGGATTTCATGAATTGACTGTGAATAGTGAAGGAAGATAATAGTTTACAAGAAGCTCTTCTCACTCCTCTTTAACTCTGTGGGGAGTGAGGACCACAACATTTTTTAAATCCTTTCACGACTAGCCAATTTTTAGATGAGCAAATAAATCTGTTCCTCAGCCTTCACCAACAATTTCTGCTGAGGGAAGATGTTGGGGGGGGGGCAGGTGATATTTTTAGTTGGACAGTCTTTCTATTGGTGAAAGAGAATAGACTCTTCCAAGCCTATTGTTGGTCCAATAAAAGATATTACCTCACCCCCCCCTCCGTCTCTCTAATAACCTGGGACCAACGTTGTAACAGCACTGCAAACATTTTCTGCTGAAGAAAGCCCTTCGATAGAATGTACTTTAGTGCTGAATCCAAGAGCTCAAGAAGACATAGTAATATTACAGCAATATATTTTGATAGCTGCCTTTCTTATCTGTCTTCATTGTCACTCACATGGTAATGCTAATTAATATTGTTAATGTGTGGTAGTAGAATGTCAATATTAATATTGCAATAATCAACTTGTAGAAGAAAATAGTGGTATGACTGATTGTACTTAGCAATGGATTTCAAATGATATAGAATTACATGAAGCCATCTATGACAATAAATAGAGATCACAGTAAAAATGCTGATTTTTTGTGTGTGTATTGTCTATCTTGTTTATTGTATACTACTGAATTGTAATATATAGGAGTCATAAAAATCACTGATGAAAATGTCTACCGAAAATGTTAATTAAAATGGATATAATTAAAAAACTGTTTTAATAGAACAAGAGCCACACACATAGCTAAGAAATAAAAATAATATCCAATATCACTACTGAAATAGATGCTAAAGGGATAGACACTACAAAAATCCCATAGACAGAACACATAGATGGGTAACTGGTTTGGAACCTCACCTACACTTAGGTAAATGAGGAGTAATTCTGCTAAAAATAGGATGAAATCCGTCAGAATCAGTCCCAGTGGTCCTATTCGCAAATAAATTAGTCTGTCCCTATTATCTTTTGTTCAGCCTCTCTGCTCTTCCCTCCCCTGAAATGACCTGGTTTCTGACTCCAAGTTTGACCCATGTCTATGCCCAGGCCCACCAATGGAGGAGGGGGACGACAAAGGAAGCAACTGCTCCATGGCCTGGTGATTCAAAAAGGCCTGCAGCTCCTAGCTGCAGGAGCTCCAAGTCCTTTAAATTGCTACTGGAGCACTGCACAGCACATTCCAGGTAGCTTTCAGGGCTGAACAGGCAGGTATGATGCAGCTGCTGGGGCACTGAGGGATAGCTGCTTCCATTCCTGCTCCTTCCGGCTGAAACTCTTCCCCTTCTGGGAGCACATCTTTCCCAGGGGACTGGCAAAGCTTGTCAGCCCCGCCAGCCATTCCTCCCATCAACTTAAGCTTCAACTTCTGACTCCTGGCTCCAACCTTTGGCTTTGTTCCTGTACCCTATTCTGGATGGATTAAGTTATAACAGGTAGGCTGGACTGTTGGTCTAACCATTAAACGAGTCTATCACAATTCAGTTGCTGACACAGTAAGCAAAAGAGCCTTTCTCACCAGCTGCTGCAGAGGGAGCTCCTGCTCTAACTACCTTGCCAGGCCCTCAAAGCATATGGAATAGGGGGAGTGAACCAGACAGCTAATTCCTGAAGATAGGAAATAAGGTTGGTAGAAGCAGAGACTCAGACTGAGTTTTTATCATTTAAAGGATCCTATTATTATTAACAATAATTAATAGTAAAAATACAGAGACTTCCCAGAAACCCTCATCAGATCCAGACCCCAAACATGCCAACACTATACAAACAACTAACCAAGGAAAGACAGGACTATGCAGCACTTTAAAGACTAACAAGATGGTTTATTAGGTGATGAGCTTTCGTGGGCCAGACCCACTTCCTCAGATCAAATTGTGGAAGAAAATTGGCATGACCATATACCATATACCATATGGTCATGCCAATTTTCTTCCACAATTTGATCTGAGGAAGTGGGTCTGGCCCACGAAAGCTCATCACCTAATAAACCATCTTGTTAGTCTTTAAAGTGCTGCATAGTCCTGTCTTTTGTTTCAGCAAGACCAGACTAACACAGCTACATCTCTATTACTAACCAAGGAAAGGCTTGAGAGGTTTGTAGATGATGGAAAATGGAGTCTCTGAGGTAAGTGGTGAGGGCTGAGAAGCCCAAACAAGAAACCTCCTTGTTGGTAACAGGACAGAAAATGTTAGGAGATAGGAAGAATGGAGGGTGATCATATGGAATTTTATTGATATCTCTTTGGAAAAAGCTGGCAAGATATTATACAAAAAGAGTGTGCAGGAGGGAGAATGGATTTAAAGAAGGAGGGCCAGATTTTCAAAGGCCTGGTGTACACTGCAGCAAAAGGTCAAAGTAATTGTGTAGCTGGAATCTACTTATCTTGAATTGCTGTGCCATCCAAACAGCGGGAGGCTGATGGAAGCAAACACTCCTATCGACTACCGTTACTTCTTGTGAGGAGCAGCAGTACCAACATCGACTGCGGTGCTCACTCAGTTCAATTTAGCAAGAAGATTGACTGCAGCAGCATCGATCTTCCGCATAGTGTAGACCTGCCCAAAGGTATTTAGATGTAGATAGACAGATAAATGCTTTTGAAAATCCCATTAAATGGGTTAGGTGTCTAACTTTCATCAAAATTATTCTATCAAATTTCCAGTTCAGTATGTAAAGAAATATGCTAAAAACTTATTTCCTATTCCAGTCTGTCAGTAAATGCATAAGACTTCAGTTCCCACACAGGTAAATTCACTGAGGCTACATCTAGACTACAAGCCTCTTTCAAAAGAGGCTTTTTTGAAAGAATCTTTCAAAAAAGCTTCTTTTGAAAGAGTGCGTCTAGACTACAAGCAGATTTTTTGAAAAAGCGAGCCGCTTTTTCGAAAGAAAGCCTAGACACTCTTTTTTGAAAAAGCACGGTTTGCATTCAATAGCACTTTTTTCGAAAGAGTACTTTCAAAAAAATGTGTTATTCCTCGTAAAATGAGGTTTACCAAGATCGAAAAAACTGCCACGTTCTTTCAATTTACTTTCAAAAGAATGCGGCTGCAGTCTAGACGCAGGTGAAGTTTTTTCAAAAATCACTACTTTTTTCGAAAAAACCCTGTAGTCTAGACACATCCAGAGTGAAAACTAATACTCCATTTGCTACTTGGGAATGGCCAAATCACAGCATTTTAGGCCAAATCCATTCTTATGCAGTCATTATTGGGCAAGAGATTCCCATCCTCTGTGGATCAGGCATGGAATGAACATGGCACACATACTCAACACTGAGTGGTGTTCGTCTGAGCAGAGGCCCAGGACTGACTGAATCCCATGCAAGCCTCTCTACCTAGTGGCAGCCTCTATATTGGACTGCACATTGAAAGCAGGAATTTTTACAGCTTGAAGTGAAGAGTCAGTAGCCAGTAGCCAAGGAAGGCTACTGGTTACACATTCACCCTGGTTTTAAGTATTTCAAGTAATAGGGCATTTGTCTAGAGGATGTATGGGTATGTCTACACAGCAAGGTTATTTTGAAATAACAGCCATTATTTCAAAATAACTTTACTAGCATCTACACAGCCAAACCACTATTTCCAAATTAATTTGAAATAGCAGAGTGCTTATTTTGAATTTGGTAAACCTCATTCCACGAGGAATAACGCCAAATTCGAAATAGCTAATTCGAAATAAGCACTGTGTAGACACTTATATCAAAATAGGGGGCCTCCAGCCTTCCCAGGGTGCCCTGGTGGCCACTCCTGCCTCAACCAAGGACACTCCTCTCCCTCCCCCCTTCCTGGAGCCCTTAAAGGGGTTGACTCAGGCCACAGTGCCTGTGCCAGCTCCAAACCTGCCATCCCAGAGCCAGCAATCACTGCCCCTGACCCACTGGCCCCAAAACATGAGCCAGCAAGCCACTGGCAGCCAGCCCTCCACCACTCCCCAGGAGCAGTCTGCCAACTCCCAGGAACCTGCGAGGGCCTGGAGAAGGTGGGTGCCTTCTTGGTCCAGGGTGGAGATCATGGACCTTATTCAGGTTTGGGGGGATGCTCCCAACATCCATGATCTCCGCACTAGATGGAGGAACGCAGCCGTCTATGGCAGGATAGCTGCCAGCCTGGCCCCCAAAGGCCACATGCGATCCCAGGAGCAGGTTTGCATGAAAATCAAGTTTGTCCGGTGAGACCCTGAGCCCTGAGCTTCCTCTCCCCCTTCTTCCCCTTGCTTCCCCCTTCCAGCTCCCTCCTCCCAGGTTTCCCCCTCCCCTCTCCCACCCTCTCTTCTGCCCTTTCCTGCCTCCTTTTCCCAGTCTCACTCGAGTTTCATTCCTCCCCCCCTCCCAGTTTTGTTAAATAAAGAGAGTTTGTGTTCATGAAAATATGTGTATTTTATTTGACATCAGGAAGGGGGGTTAGGGAGGGGTAAGTGGAAGGATGTGAGGAAGGAATGAGGCACAAGCCCCCAGTGGGGCAGACCAGGGAGGCTCTTAGTGCTCCTCAGGGTGGAGCTCTCTCGCAGAGCCTTCTGAATACTGACAGCCCCTCAATGGACCTCCCGGATGGCAGCCTGCAGAAAGTGCAGCCAGACTCACAGCAACGCATCCACAAGAAGCACCAGTGTGCCCAGGGGCAGCTCTGGCTCTATGTTGCAGAGTGCTGTGGTGTCCCGAGTGAGGGCAACCAGAGCACGCAGAGACAAAATGCCTTGCTGTCCCTCATCAAGGTAGGCAAGCAAGCAGGGAAACCTGAGAACCAGCTGTCCGGGGGGGGGGGGGATCCCTTAAAGTACAGGCCTCGGATAGCCTCAGGCAGCAGCCACACAAAGTAACTCCTGACCTGATGCCCTGCCGGACCTGGTTCCGGCCGGCCTTAAATGCAGTTCAGCGTCTACTCAGTGTGGACGCGCTATTTTGAAATGGCTAGATGCTATTTCGAAATGCATTTTGTGTGTAGACGTGTTATTTCGAAATAACTTATTTTGAATTAACTATTTCGAAATAAGATATTTCGAAATAATGCTGTAGTTTAGACATACCCACAGCCACCCATTTGTAAATGTGTCATACATGTCCCTTCTGTTTCTGATCCACAGAAAATGGGTGTTTCCTAGTATCCTTGAGGCTATTTAACCCCTTTGCCATATTGTATACATATTATATTCATATTCTGTTAATCTTCTTCATAAATCACACTTTACAGATGAATAATCATTTTTATTTTCCTCCTTTGAATTCCCTCCAGTTTATGATAATGAGGTGCCCAGAACTGTATGAGTGTTCTAGGTATATGGTCTCACATTGCCAGATGGAGAGGGACTCTCATCCCTTTGGTCTATGATTTGGTTATTCTGTATACTGTACACACACAAAAAAATGTCCTTTTTCCCATTGTCACATTGCATTGACATATATGCCACTTTATACCTAATTTATTGCCAATTTAGAGCCCTAGCTCCCATTTGGTGTTACTGTATTTGCAAGTATCTCACACCTACTGAATATCTGTGTTTTTTATTATTAATAATCCCCTGGTGTACTTGGATATGCAGTTTTTTCCAGCTAAAGTTATTTTTGTTATTTCCTGCCCATACTTTATTTCTCATGTTGTTAGAGTGCTTTGTATTTCTTATGCTTCAGTAGTATTTGCAACACTTCTTAATTTGGTACCTGCAATTAATGCACTGTTTATCTCTTCTTCCAGATCATTAATAAAAATGCTTTATGGTGCAATGTCCCACTGAGGCATAAAGAACTGCAGTAATCAATCTTGAGAATATATTAAAAATGTGATTCCTATTGTGAAGATTAATCAGAAACCTAAAATGTTTGAAATGAAAATGGAAGAGAGAGCATATTCTCAGAATAAGGCTAAATTAATGGGAAAGGAGATTTACAATACAGGGGGACTTGATGGTTCATGATTCTGTTTCTAGGAAGTATAGCTTTTAACCGTTAAACAATATACAACCTCTGCCTCAGGTTGGTTGTGACCAATGCTGTTGTTATGTTACACCTCTTTCTTTGGTTGTGTAGTTTGTTGGTGGCCCTAGTCCAGTTCCTAGGTGATTAGACAAGCAATCACATTACAAATTAGATGTTAGCTGACAATCTAAGATGAGATGGATTGAGTAAAACCTGGAGATTGAACTGCTCTTATACCTTAAATTGATTCTCCCTGCTCTCTCACCAGAATATGAGGCCCTATGCATCACTTCAGCACCTTGAAGTTTCATGTTAAGGGATAAATCCAGACCCCTACTACATAGCTGCAGAGATCTCTATTCAGTTGAATCAAGCAAGAATACAGCATTTGGGGGCATTCATCCCCACAAAGGTCTCCATTCCATAAACTCTGCATGGGTACACATGGAGTGGGTAATGGGCAGGGTCAGAAGCATCCCACTTATCTCCCTGGTCATGAAATGTAAAGTATTCGATATTGAGCTGAAATATAATCAGCAATGATGCTGAAACACTATGGTGGGGGATAGGATGCCGTATCCCATTATGTCTGTCTATGTCCCTGCCATCCCCCAGACCTGGGACTCGGAGCAGGTCTGTGGCTCCAGGAAGAAAGGATGTGGATAGGGTAAGGAGAGCTCAGGCCAGCATCCAGTACTTTGGACACAGGACCAAGGGCATAGTGCTGTTCAAAACCTGGGGGTACTACAACATACCCCCATATTCCTAGTCAATCTAATAGGAAGGATTACTGCCTGCCACCCTAGGGCTGCCTACTCTTAAGTCTCAAGAAATTAGAGATTAATTAAAGAAGTAAAGAAACCCCAGGAATATGTTCATCCAAAACTGGTAACCCTAATCCAACCTGTCCATGTAGATTGATCAATAGGCAAAGGCTTTTGGGGGAGGGGGGCATAATAGGTAAACTCCCCCAACTGAGTTCAACCCAAGTTTTTCCAGTGTTTTGTGACTGACAACCAGAGGTTTTCTGCTTTCAGTGACCTCCATCTGGCACCTGTTAAAAGCACTTATTTAACTAATGAACCATTTCTGCATTCTTTGTATACCTGCAACTACCACTGAGTTTAGTAGGAGCTAGATTTCTGGAAGAAATAAAGTATCAAATTCTATTCCACATTATATAATTTACCTAACTTGTTGATAAACATAATTCAACATTTAGTCAGCACAGAATTTAAAACATATTGGTACAGTGAACCAATTTTTATATTCCAGGGTTAAATTGACTTTCATGTTAATTTAATTGGTGTTACTCATAAATTGAGATAGTAAAACATGTAGAAATTTTTTTTTCAGTGAAAACCACATGGTTTATTTTCTCCTAAATTTTCTAAATTTTGCTAAACAAAATATTTTAGCTTATTAGAATTGGAAACTTTCAGATTTGCAAACTTTAAAAAAATGAAAGTGTCATGAAACGTATTTATCATTTTTTACAGCTCCATGCAGAAAAAAACGCAAGAAGAATGAGATACAAGTTATCTTTCTCAATTAGTGACACTGGCCAACATTAAAAAAAATGAGGCTGTTAATTCTGTAAATAGGCACTGAAATAAGTGTCTTGAAATCAATGGGAGATGCTGGGACCTCAGTGAAGATGTAGCAGCATAATTTTAGACACATATTTTGAAAATCATGTCTCCTTTTTTTCTTGGTCTCTTGTTTATGTCACCTATTGCAGGTTTCCTTCTAGCCAATCCTTCAATCAGGATCCTTGCTGGAAGCTGACACTTGACAAACTCAGTCTAGAGATAAGATGAATATTCTTAAGTGAGAATAATTAACCATTGGAACAGCAAGAAGGGTTGCAGTGGATTCTCCATGACTGGAAATCTTAAAATTGAGATTAGATATTTTTTAGAGAGATGTTCTGATTCTAATAGGAATTAATTCAGGGAAGTCCTATAGCCTGTGTCAAACCATTTCTTTCTCTTCTAACCTTGTAATTTATGAGTCTCCTGTGATGAAATATGTCATTCTGAGTGATCACTTTTCTAACTGTTATCGGTCTCACGGGTGTCATTGCTTAGTGATATCAGTAATGACCATATTTGCTTTATGTAAAAGACTTTTGGTAGGATTATTTTAAAATTTAAACCTTTCAAAGATGAGCAAATGTATTTATTCATTTAGATTTAACATGTTTGCTGATTGTCAGAATGTTTGCATTTAAATAGGGATTTGTTTCTTCCCAGTTCATCTTCTTTTCCCTCTGATTGCTACTGAGAAGCTGTAATGCTGACTTTGTTACCTCACATTCATTTCCACCACAAGAAATGACATAGTCACATACATATATATATAGATATATATGTAGGCAAGGTTGTGGCATCACAATGAGATTAAGCAGATGGAGAAACCGATATGCAGGAATAATAAGAAGCATTTATTCAGATCCAAATATCTGAAATACAGGTAATAGCAAAGAGAGTATTGAAAATGGCAGACCAGTAAATTGCCTCCCCCTTTACTCCCATATACTCTAGTCCGAAAGTTCATTTTTTAGAACTAAACATAAGATGTATTTGTTTTCAATTGATCATGTCCATCTTTTCTGTAATTCTCTTGAGTTACCCAGGGGATGAATTTGGTCCATTAGATTTTTATCGAAACAGCAAATCTCCAAAATGGATAAGAACATAAGAACGGCCATACTGGGTCAGACCAAAGGTCAGTCTAGCCCAGTATTCTGTCTGCTGACAGTGACCAATACCACATGCCCCAGAGGGAGGGAACACAACAGGTAATCCTTACATGATCCCTCCCCTGTCACCCACCTTCAGAGAAACTGAGTCTAGGGACACCATTCTTACCCATCCTGGCTAAAAGCTTCTATTTTTACTTTTCTATTTTATTGTATTTTAATGATATATTATAAATCACCTTGATATAGCTTATGTAATGATAAGATACTATAAAAAGCTTAAGCAGCTGTTGTTGGTATAACTCTGTGTTAAGTGAGCACCAGCTATGTAGCCATATCTAATTTCTTGTATAGTTTAGCAAATAGTTCATAGTTTTTGCCAATGTATATACTGGCAAATGGGATGGGAAAGGCTCTGAAACTTTTTTAGATTGTTTGGATAATTCTTGCCTTTGTGATACATTTTCTTCCTCATTGTCCTTGACTTAAAGCTGTGTAGGGTCACCTTTTCTGTTAGCAATCGGAATTTATTTATACTGAAATAAATAACATAAAGAACATTTTTGTGTTTCATGAAATAGAGGAACACACATGGAGCCACACAAAACTCACATAAGAACTCTGGGCAATCATGATTCTGAAGGTTCAGTACAAAAGCAGCAGGAAACTGGACAGTATGACAGAGTTTCTTGTGAGTTTATTTTAATCTAAAACACCAAAAGTCAGTCTCTGGGTTAGCTCTGATGAACAGGGATAGAATTAAACATGTGCTGAAGTGCTTTCTGGAATTGGTGCCTAAGGGCAACATTGTCCTATACTTAGTTTTATTGAGTGTATCTTACACTTCAAGGAGTACTTGGTATAAATAAAGGTGGAAAGGCTTTATAGAAGGTCTGAGATCTTGTGTTGCCAGTGACATAAAACTGGTAATTACAACTCATTTTACACAAAAACTGAATTGATATGCATATGTTAATAATTTTTCATATCTCCCCTTAATCATGTAACACACAGTCAGATTAATTATAGGTCATGCTGTAGTTAACTACTATAGATGTGTGTGCAGTAAACATCATCTGGTTCTACCAAATTAATTCTTTCTTCTCACACACAGATCATTAGCTAATATCTAGCTGAGAATGATAATTAAATTATTTTATAGTACTGAGCCTAATTTTCATCATCAAGGATTTCCTTTCATCCTTACATTGTCTGTACAATCCCCAGAGAACTCTAATTCTGATGTTATCCAGGAGTTTACTGAGGAACAAGAATTATGGGAGTGAGTTCAGGAAGGAGTTAGGCTTCCTTGAATGTCATCTCTACATAACCTTGAACATGACAAATGAGGATCTGAAGAGCATTAATAATGTATGGGGAATGCAATCTATTTTCTGGCTCCACAGTCATAATTAGGTTCTGATAATGCCGTCTGTAGCAATTTACTGAAAAACTTTGATTTTCAAAAACATCTCTCAGAATATTTGCTGATGATAGGGGGGAAATATCAAGCCCAACTTCAGAAGTAAAATGGTGACTCAAGTTAGTGTACTAAGTTAAGTGTCCTTCTACTTAGTTCCATGTCTCCGGCCTATTACATTTATGGGTAAGGGAGTCTAATTCAGTGTAACATTCTTTATGTGGCAATTTGCTTTTCCCAGATAGTGCCCTTAGACCTAAAAAGCCATTTCTGAATTTGGGTGATTGTTAAATACTTAGACAATGCAAACAGCATTCACTCTGTGCTAGAAATTCATATGCTCTCATTAATTTGGGATCAATCTGGAGCCATCTACTATGAAAACTATT
The DNA here is from genome assembly GCA_032595735.1 of Pelochelys cantorii. Lineage (NCBI taxonomy): Eukaryota > Metazoa > Chordata > Testudines > Trionychidae > Pelochelys > Pelochelys cantorii. Next base: position 69,123,227 of record CM064328.1, read on the forward strand.
TGATTTTTTCTAAAGATGTGCACATTCAGACAATATTAAAAATAATTAAGTGGGCTTTCTGTACTCAGAAAAGCTTTTTTCTCAAAAAAAGAATAATTGTGTGGTAGGAATTTTTACTACATTTCAAATGTAATTTTTAATATATAAGAGAAAATACCACATTACAGCATTGAAATGCGAGTGTACTGCATTTGCAAATGAAATGTTGCTTGACACAAAACCAGAAAAGCTAAAATGGAATATCTGCAGATGCGATCAATCATTATATCCTTTCACAAGTAATTTTTATCATAAAGGGATTGATGCACACCATTTGATAATACTGGTTTATTCTCATGCTGAATGATTGCACTATAGAGAATAATAAAATCATAATGTTTCTTTTCCTGAATTAGTGATAACTTTCACTCACAACTGGCAAAGCAAAGCTATGATTCTAGGTTGTGCCAAAGGAGTTGACATATATGGAGAAAAAAAAACCTGTGGACCAACGGCATTTTTGAAATGTGTCCATTATCATTGATTTCTGGGAGTAGGCTCTGATCCATATATGTGCTTTCAAGATAACCTGAAGAATAATCTTTAGTGGGCTTGCATCAGTGTCAGAGAACTCAGGCGAATGGCTCAGAACAGGATGCTCTGATGGTCTTTGACAAGATCAGTATGTAACAGGTTTGAACAGGATTGACAAAATCATCTACAGGTTTAATGTGAAAGGTGTCCCAGAGCTGCATCATCAAACTTCATAGACACAGGCTTCCCATGCTCTCAGTGTGATTGACTCTTTGCATCGGGGTTCAGACTGCAGAGTCATATTTGTAGCCATAGATGGGTATTGTGACAATATCAATGATGGGCTACCAACACAATGAATGCTGAAAGTGTAGAATCTGGAGAATAAGTAGCAAGCAAAGACAGACAGAAATGTATGTGGGATACTGGGTGGGGGAGAACTCCTTTAAAAAAATGTTTAAAGAAAGCTATTGGGTTCAACAATGATGGAGAGAAATTTACTTTTTTAAAAAAAAAGAGAGCTGAAATTCTTAGGCAATCATATATCTCAGAGGGTACGTCTACACTAGCCCCCTAGTTCGAACTAGGGAGGCTAATGAGGGCGACCGAAATTGCTAATGAAGCGCGGGATTTAAATATCCTGCACTTGATTAGCATATTCCCGCCTGGTCGCCATTTTGGAAACTGATTGGCCCGAAGTAACTGCCCACGTCTATACACGGCAGAGAAGGAGGATTCCGAGATAAACCCCTTAGTTTGAATTAACTGTTAAACCTCATTCCATGAGGAGTAACAGTTAATTCGAACTAAGGGGTTTATCTCGGAATCCCGCTTCTCTGCCGCGTGTAGACGCGGGCAGTTACTTCGGGCTAGTCAGTTTCCAAAATGGCGACTGGCCAGGAATATGCTAATCAAGTGCGGGATATTTAAATCCCGCGCTTCATTAGCAATTTCAGTCTCCCTCATTAGCCTCCCTAGTTCGAACTAGGGGGCTAGTGTAGACGTACCCGAAGAGCTTTGCTTAAGGAAAAAAAATATAATGAAGTTCATGATAAAATCATGAGAGCTGGCAAAAGAGGGCTACCATTATAACATACTGAACACTTCATGTGCTTGTTGATATATAGCCAAGGTTAACTGCATCATAGCTGTGATTTGACTGTCCATCCAAATCTATGGTGTATATACATACCCCCCTCCAATTATATCTTTATTTATATTCAGACAAAATTATCATTGAAGCTGGTTGACAAGTTTATCTCGGCTTGAGCTCTGCAAATCTTTCTCTGCAGTACTTAATGATTTATAATGGAAATGTCTAAGCTGTCCCACAAAATCCCTTGCCTCCTGTTGTGCACTTTTCCATTTTACTTGTTTCTGTAAAAGTGACAACACTTTTCAGTTTTACTTGTCTCTACTGGATATAAATGCAGCACATTTCAGAGCAAACATCCATTAATGACATAGGTGGGGATCTGAAAGTAGGACATCAGTTTTACTTAGTTTAATATTTGAGCTAGCTATAAAACATTACAAGGTAAGGAATAATTGTTAAACAAAACACATGTACAAACAGCGTCTCAGATGCCCAATGGATACAGTTGTTTGCATTCTATGAGACTTTCTGTGTTAGGAACACAGTAGGACACTAAGCTCTCCAATTCAGTGCTGTAGGGAAGCCAATTGTTATCAAACACTCTAAGGCCATGTATACATTTACCAGGGATTGAAGCTGTTGTGACTGATTCAGAGAGGTTGATTGAGCAGGTCTGTTAAAGACCCACTAAATCAGCTGGAAAGCTCTCTCCAGTTGACTCCAGTACTCCACCAGAACAAGAGGATACCATCAGTGCAGTATAGACATAGAGGTAAGTCAGACTAAGCTACATTGTCTGCAGATATGTTACTAGGGTAGCTGGAGTAGTATAACTTAGGTCAACTACCCCAGTAGTGTAGATAAGGCCTAATTAATGAAGTTTATACTTTTCAGAGATAAAGGTTATATAACAATTAAATTTTTGTGAAAGGCTTTGAGATCTTTGAACACAAGATCTTATATGAAGGCAAAGTATTATTTTAGGGAAAAGACTATATTTTATTTATGTGCACTGCATTCTGTAGTGTGTAACAATGCATTAACCCACCTTAGGACTACTGGGAACCATTAGCTGAAGCTCCATGATGTGTTTTGCTAGAATGGGACAGAAATAGATCCACCAGACTCTCCTACTGAAGGAGAAAGCTGGGAAGTATGAAAGGTCTGAGGCAAGTGGAGTTGGGCTGGGAACAGAAAATGAAAGAAGGTCAGGAGAGTCAATTGGAAGGGAGAGGCTCATGAGGCTTTCAGAAGGGACAGTATAGGAGATAAGGGAGGAGATGATTATAGCTGTGTACATATGAACAGAATTTAGAAGAAGAGCAAAGAGAATGTAGTATGCAGGCAAGAGGGAGGAAAACAGCAGCCAATGTGAAGAGGCATGAAAATAGCTTCTGTCACTAACATCCCACCACATTATGCAGAAAACTTTGGATTCTGCAAATGGATCCTGTCATGGCCACAGCACATCTCCTTCCATGAGCATGCACACAGTTCTCTGGGCTCATTTTTTAAATGATAGTGGGTAGGTTTGGCTCCTGGACTTCTAGAGTTACTATTTTCCAAGCAGCTTTAGCTTCCAGTTTACTTGTCATATTGGTTTATCTCCTAACAAATCTTAATTCAAACCAAATCAGGTTTTAATGCCTATATTTTTAAGTATGGAACATCCATTATGAATATGCATAATATATTAATATCATTATTCTGATATGTATACTTTATTAATATATATAATAAAAAAGCTTAATTCAAAGTACACAATAAGTATTAAATAATTTTTTTTCAATGAGATACCAGTGATGCCTCTTTACTACATTGTAAAGTTATATTCTAAGGGACTGTTTCTCTCGTGTGATGGACAGGGATGTACACACTTTTTGGAATGATCAATATGATATCAAATTAATTTTCTTTTCTTAAAAATTAATTTTATTTAACTAAATGCCCATTAACAGTGCTAAAATGGAGACTGACAGTTATGGTGACTGAAGTTCTCTATCAGATAGCATATAGAACATAGGCAAGCTTTCACATACTCTCCCAGCATTGTGCCATAGTTTAAACTGAAATCATAACGCATGAGATGGTAGAGTAGTTAAGTTTCGATGTTTATTCAGTCCTTGTGCTTTCTGCTATGATTGTCAGCAAGAATTCCAAGTAGGGTATTCTCATCACATGAATAGATGTCCATTAGGAATTGCATGGAAAGCACCATCTCACACATTTACATCCTACTGGGTGCTAGACAGTAGCAACTTGAAAAGGATTCAGAAAAAAACTGCAAGAATGAGTCAAGGTCTGGAAAATGTGCCTGTAATGAGAGACTAAAAAAGCTCAACCAATTTAATTTATCTAAGAGAAAGTTGAAGTGACTTATGTTCTACAAAGAGATTTCTGATATTAGATGCTCTTTATCAGAAAAAGGCATATCAAAATCTTTGAACTGACATTAAAAATTAGACTAAAAATAAGGTGCAAATTTTTAACAATGAAGGTAATTGACCGTCATTTATTAAATATTTGTTCCTTGCTAGTAATAACCTACATTTAACTCCTTGCTAGCACTCTGATCCATTGATCCACAATATTTAAAATTATTCTAAATATTATTTATTTATTTGTATTCATTAAGAGAGTGATCCTATTCCTATTAAAGTTGTTGGAAATCCTGCCTTTAACCTAAATGGAAACTGGATTGTATTTCAATGAAATGCAATTGTAATTAATTAACAGAAAAAAAACCCAGGCCTGATCTGCAATGAATTATGTATGCTTTTAGTTTATAAAGGTTACTGTTCCTTTAAGTAATAGGCAACTGAGAACTTGAAGATAATAGTTATTATTACAATTGTCAGTCAGGCTATCACCTAACTGCTGTTCTGCATTTTGTCGGTTGGAGTAATAAATAGCTATTTCTAGATGAACATTCAATTTATCTCCAGCCAGGCTGTCAAAGACATGATGGATACAAAAAAGATGTTTAACTTTATTTTTTTTCCAACCTGATACCCAGACAGCAAGCATATCCATTCCTCATCTCAGACTAATTACTAGTTTCATAGTTAGTGACAAATCAGCTAAAATGCAAACTTTATTTACAGTTACTTTTGAAAAGAAGATTTTACCCTCCAACTGTTCTGTGATAATAAACCCACGTCTGCCATCAGATTTAAACTGAGTCTCCTCACTGAATTAAAAATGATGTCTATGATAAGGATATACCTAGCAGCACAGGCTTAAATAGTGTTTAATTTAGCTGAGTTAAAGATACTCCTGTCAGTTCTTAGTGACTTACTTACGTTTTGTATATATATAAATATAACTTTCCTGATTTCCTTGAGCGGTGGACTTATGAATCATTTTGAAGTCTTGACTTGATCAATGGCTTGCAACCAAAGAATAATAATAATAAAAAAAGCCCATGTCTCTCCTTGAGTTCACATGTGTAATAAATATAAACTAAAAATCTTAGGGGTTATTTTCAAGGCAGTGTGACAAATATTGTTCACACAAATCACGTTAATTCATGTTAACGGAATGTGTGCCTCAGAATCTGATTTTACCATGTATTCCTTTGTTCTGTTAGCAACTGCATGGGAGACAAGATTTAAGTCTCAGGAAGTAATTAAGTATAAAGAATTTCCAGTTGGTAGTCTGTCTGAGATATTTATATGGCCCCCATTATTGTAATATGCGAGTATCTGTCAAAGTTGCCCTTTTTGTTTCTGGGTACCCTTGTGGCTCCCAACAAGATGCCCCAGAGTCCTACTACACCCCGCTCAGTGAATGGAGCAGAGAAGATGGAGTTTCCAGGGCTGCTTAGAGAGGCCTCATGGAAACAGCCAGTTAGAGTAGGTTCAGATAAAGGGAACTATTGGGGCTCAACAGGTCAGTTCCTGGCTTGAACCAAAGGGCAAGGCAGTATGCCCTTCTCTGGTTAAAATTTTTTAAGGGTTAGCCAGAATTTGGTTCAGGATACATTTGTTTAAGCAGGAAGGGAGAGACCTTTTTTCCTAAGATAGAGGTGAAGATTAAGGGGCTAGGAGAGAAGAGATCCAGGGAAATAGATGGAATAAATTGAAATGAGAGGTATGTGGCATCTAGCTAGAGAGAGGCATTGTTGAGCTAACATGCAATCTGACAGGACTTTTTCTCCCAGTTTTAGTTACAGAGTTTCAGAACAAACATTTTCTAGTTATAGAACAAACACTTAAGTATTACAGTGCAGCATGGAGAGGTTATAAGTGAGATTAATGCATGAAACAACTTACAAGCATTTCACAATTTTTTAAAAGTTAGTGTTTCCCAGAAATGTCCCCTTTTGACAATTTTGACAATGCAAAGTGAAGAAAAACAAATAAAAAAGTTGCCATTCTGACACTTTTTTTTTTAATGGAACACTTTGATTTTCCTTTTCAAAATGACTGTTTCAATTTTTTATATTACAAAATATAATCTGAAACTTTAAAATATCAGAATGAGAATTTATGCAGTTATGTAGCTGTGTTGGTCCCAGGATAGAGACCTTGGTGAGGTCATACCTTTTATTAGACTAATGTCTGTGGATGAGAGAGACAAGCTTTTGAGCTTACACGCTATCTCAGGCTATGTCTATACCATGCGTCCAAGGAAAACATCTGCTCTTCCGAATTTTTTTTGGAGGAGCAGATGCGCTTTTTCGACATCCCTGTAAACCTTGTTTTACGAGGAAGAAGGGCTGTTCCGAAAAAGGTTTTTTTTTCGACATTTGGCCCAGTGTAGATGGGTCAAATGTAGGAGAAGCCTCTTCCGAAAAAAGAATCGGAAAAATCTACGCAAATTGTGGTTCGCAATTTGCATAGCTTTTTCCGGAACAACAGTATAATGTAGACATAGCCTCAGAGAAATTGATTCAATAAAATATATTACCTCATCCATCTTGTTTCTCTAAAATCAGAATGGAATGTTTCAGTTTTACTAAAATAAAATATCCCAATCAATCTGAAATGCATTTTTTTCAGAATTTCAGTTTATGGGAAACTTTCAGTTTGGAGGGGAAGAAGTGGGGGTTTGCTGCATTTAGAACAAATTTCAAAATCACAAACTACACCACAATGTGTCCTCATAGCTGTGATTTTAACTCCATTGTGTTCTCATGGGTGACTTTAATCACCCTGACATCTGTTGGGAGACCAATACATCAGTACACAGACAATCCAGGAAGTTTTTGGAGAATGTTGGGGATAACTTCTTGGTACAAGTGCTGAAGGAACCGACCAAGGGCCATGTGTAGCTTGACCTGCTGCTCACAAACAGGGAGGAACTAGTAGGGGAAGTAGAGGTGGGTGACAACCTGGGAAGCAGTGATCATGAGATGGGAGATTTCAGGATCCTGACTAAAGGAAGAAAGGAGAGCAGCAAAATACACACCCTGGACTTCAGAAGAGCAGACTTTGACTCCCTCAGAGAACTGATGGGCAGGATTCCCTGGGATGCTTACATGAAGGGGAAAGGAGTCCAGGAGAGCTGGCAGTATTTTAAAGAAGCCTTATTAAAAGCACAGGAAGAAACCATCCTGATGCGCAGCAAGAAAAGCAAATATGGTAGGTGACCAGATTGGCTTAACGGGGACATCCATGGTGAGCTTAAACACAAAAAGAAACCTTACAAGAAGTAGAAACTTTGACAGATGACTAGGGAGGAGTATAAATATATTGCTTGAGAGTGCAGGGGAGTTATCAGGAAGGCGAAAGCGCAGCTGGAATTGCAGCTCGCAAGGGATGTGAAGGGTAACAAAAAAGGTTTCTACAAGCATGTTAGGAATAAGAGGGTGATCAGAGAGGGTGTGGGGCCCTTACTGGATGAGGGAGGTAACCTAGGGTATGTCTACACTACCACCCTAGTTCGAACTAGGGTGGTTAATGTAGGCATTCGAAGTTGTAAATGAAGCCCGGGATTTAAATATCCCGGGCTTCATTTGCACCTTGCCGGGCGGGCGCCATTTTTAAATGCCCTTAGTTCGAACTCCGTGCCCGCGGCTACACGCGGCATGGAGTAGGTAGTTCGAATTAGGTTCTCTAATTCGAACTACCGTTACTCCTCGTGGAATGAGGTGTACTGGTAGTTCAAATTAGAGAACCTAATTCGAATTACCTACTCCGTGCCGCGTGGAGCCGCGGGCACGGAGTTCGAACTAAGGGCATTTAAAAATGGCGCCCGCCCGGCAAGATGCAAATGAAGCCCGGGATATTTAAATCCCAGGCTTCATTTGCAACTTTGAATGCCTACATTAACCACCCTAGTTCGAACTAGGGTGGTAGTGTAGACATACCCTTAGTGACAGATGATGTGGGAAAAGCTGAAGTACTCAATGCTTTCTTTGCCTCTGTCTTCACGGACAAGGTCAGCTCCCAGAAAAATGCACTAGACAACACAGTATGGAAAGGAGGTGGACAGCCCTTGGTGAGGAAAGAACAAGTTCGGAACTATTTAGGAAAGCTAAACACACACAAATCCATGGGCCCAGACTTAATGCATCCGAGGGTACTGAGGGAATTAGCAAATGTCATTGAGGAGCCTTTGGCCATTATCTTTGAAAACTCGTGGAGATCGGGAGAGATCCTGGAAGATTAGAAAAAGGCAAATGTAGTGCCCATCTTTAAAAAAAGGGAAGAAGGACAATCCAGGGAACTACAGACCGGTCAGCCTTACCTCAGTCCCCAGAAAAATCATGGAGGTGACCCTCAAGGACTCCGTTTTGAAGCACTTGGAAGAGGGCAAAGTGATCAGGAATAGTCAACATGGATTCATGAAGGGCAAGTCATGCCTGACCAATCTGATTAGCTTCTATGATGAGGTAACTGGCTCTGTGGATGTGGGAAAGTCAGTGGATATGATATACCTTGACTTTAGCAAAGCTTTCGATACGGTCTCACACAATAGTCTTGCCAGCAAGTTAAGGGAATATGGATTGGATAAATGGATTGTAAGATGGATAGAAAGCTGGCCAGACTGTCGGGCCCAACGGGTAGTGATCCATGGATCAATGTCAGGTTGGCAGTCGGTTTCTAGTGGAGTGCCCAAGGATCTGTTTTTGGACCAGTTTTGTTCAACATCTTTATTAATGACCTGGATGAGGGGATGGATTGTACCCTCAGCAAGTTTGCAGATGACACTAAGCTAGCAGGAGATGTAGATACGCTGGAGGGCAGGGATAGAGTCCAGACTGACGTGGACAGATTACACTGGTCTACAATTTTTTAGAAGTCGTCTGCTTCAGAGATAAAATGTGCTATTTATTGTGTATTTTGATGTGCTGAATTTAAATATGACAATTAAAACAACTGATTGGCTACTGTTTCCAAGATATTTAAGTTTTTACATTTTACGTCTAAGTATATTGTGTAGATAGTAGAGTTTTAATCATAAATTGTAAACCTAGGTCTTTTCATGTGTTTATGGTTGCTTAACATGATAATATTTCACCTGTCCAGTTTATGTAACACTTTAAAAATCAGCAAAAGGGTTATATAAATAAAATTTATTATGAAACAAAAGGCAAAAAACTATTGTGTACATAGTTTAGTCCTATTCAGTGTCTACTCGGCACTTCTTGGCTTGTCTCTTGTATTCATTAAATGGAGCACCTTCCATGAAGAAGAATGGGACAAGATCCTTTTGACGGTCACGGAACATGGAAACCCTAACATCACCCGCCAGGAGATTCCACTTCTGTAGTCTGGAGCCCAACAGCTCTGCCTTACTCTTGGGTAGTTCCAAATCCCTGACAAGGTCATTCAGTTCACCTTGTGTTATGAGGTGTGGTTCAGAGGAGGAGGATGGGAGAAAATGTGGGTCCCGTGACATTGATGGTTCAGGACCAGAAGTTTCATCCTCTTCCTCTTCCTCATCTGACTCAAGTGAGAACGATTCTGATGCATCAGGAACTGGCAGTCCTTCTCCGTGGGGTACTGGGCGTATAGCTGATGGAATGTTTGGATAATGCACAGTCCACTTTTTCTTCTTTGACACACCTTTCCCAACTGGAGGCACCATGCAGAAGTAACAATTGCTGGTATGATCTGTTGGCTCTCTCCAAATCGTTGGCATTGCAAAAGGCATAGATTTCCTTTTCCTGTTCAACCACTGGCGAAGATTTGTTGCACAAGTGTTGCAGCATATGTGTGGGGCCCACCTCTTGTCCCGATCTCCAATTTTGTGGCCAAAATAAAGGTGATAGGCTTTCTTAACCATAGTGGGTATCCTGCGCTTTTGTGATGCAAAAGTCACTTTACCACAAACATAGCAGAAGTGATCTACACTGTTCACACAAGTACGAGGCATCTCTGCTCACTTTGGCTAAACAGAAATGTGTCCCTTTGCAAAATCAAACACTGACAAATAAGAGAGCACGCCACTTTGTGATTTCTAGAGCTGATATAGGGCAATTTGTTCAGCAGAGTGATGTAAGCTTCGTTATGATTGCATCATCCATGACTTCTAGGAATAACATGATGCAATTCATATCATGTATGACGCATTACCAGCTTCAGATTGCATCATTCATTGTTTTGCCTAAAAAGCAAGTACTGTCCAAACCCCGGCATAGATTTATTCATAGATCCAGTCAAAGATGTATTTTAGTCATTTCTGGTTTAAATTGAGATCCCTTCCCTTTATAACTCACTTAAACTCCGCCATTCCCAAGTCAAGGGTCGTATATACTGACCCAATAGCATATCTTGAAAACTAGAGCCAATCAACAATTTTAAGCATCATTTTCGTTTTCAGTGACCCAGAATTAGTAACGTTTGACTACATTTATTTCAGAAGCATTTTGGCTGTAGAGCAGTGTTAGAGGATTGGGCCAAAACAAATCTGATTTCCTAACTTAAATCACTGGATTGGTTATATCTCAAAATTGGTTCCCCCAGAGCCCCAATTGGGCCGACTGATAATTAGCTTTTAGTAGCACCTGATCATAGGCATTTGCTGGACTCTTCTGTTAAGCGTATCACATAAATTGCAACTACGAGATCCTAGAGGATAAAACATGTGGGCACCTGCAGCACCATCAAGGGAAAGCCCATGGGTGAGAGGCTGCAGTGGGGCAGAGAATCAGCAACCTCCCCTATACTAGGGCACCAACAGATCTCCAGTACAGACCTAAATATGGCTGATGCTGGCTGGGGTCTAGCCTTGCTAATTGTGGCTGGGAGAAGCCTCCAGCTATCATAGCATCCAACATCTTCATGCAGCCGGGCTCCTACTGAACCCCTTCTGGAAATTAAAGTTGCTTCCCTCCTCCCACACCCAAACGAGCTATCCCACCACTCAGCCTCCTTTGGGCTGCATGCGTTCTCCTGGCAGGGCTGTGTGAGTTAACAGCAAGTGCCACGGGCATTATGCACTTTGCAGGATTCAGCTCAGAGTACAAAGCGGAGGTCGGTAGGAGGACAAGGTTTTGAGCACCGTGGAGCCTGAGGAGGACACTCAGAACAGCCTATTCTCATTAGAACTGGTACGTTCAGGTGCTGCATGTTCTGATTATCTAGATATCACTAATTGCAAAGGTGTTTCGCTTTGTCTTATCGATGCAACCAGTGGAGCTGCTGCTAGGAAGTCCATTCAGGTTGCCCCATGGAGTATGCACTGAAGGCACTCGGGGAGTGGCTACTTGGGGAGTAGTGATTTGTTGCTGCTGCAGAGCCCAGGAGACTCATAGACTCATAGACTTTAAGGTCAGAAGGGACCATTATGATCATCTAGTCTGACCCCCTGCACAATGCAGGCCACAGAATCTCACCCACCCCCTCCTAGAATAATCCTCTGACCTATATCTCAGATATTGAAGCCTTCAAAAACTTTGAAGACCCCAAGATGAAGAGAATCCTCCAGCTGTGATCTGTACCCCATGCTACAGAGGAAGGCGAAAAACCTCCAGGGCCTCTGCCAATCTACCCTGGAGGAAAATTCCTTCCCGACCCCAAATATGGTGATCAGCTAAACCCTGAGCACGTGGGCAAGACTCACCAGCCAGACACCCAGAAAGTTCTCTATAGTAACTCCTATCATCCCTCTATTGACCTGTTTGCCACTGATAATGAATGGTCAATTAGTTACCAAGATCATATTATCTCATCAAACCATTCCCTTCATAAACCCATCTAGTTTAATCTTGAAGCCAGATAGATCTTTTGCCCCCACTACTTCCCTTGGAAGGCCGTTCCAGAACCTCACACCTCTAATGGTTAGAAACCTTTGTCTAATCTCAAGTCTAAACTTCCTACTAGCCAGCTTATATCCATTTGTTCTTGTGTCCACACTGGTATTAAGCTTAAATAATTCCTCTCCCTCCCTGGTATTTATCCCTCTAATATATTTAAGGAGTGCAATCACATCCCCCTCCATTTCTCAGGGCTTTTGGCAAGGAGGCTGCAGGCATTGGTTTGCATAAAGTCTGTAAGGGAAGATGGGCCCTTCTGATTTGCGGGGATTGAGAAAAGAGATGCTATGGGATATGTCGTTTTGTAAGCACATCACTAGCTATGTTAATTTCTTAAAGTAATATCAAAGAGAAAAGTATTTCCAATAAAATACACTATGTTAATGTAATTGACGTAGCTCATTCATCACACCTTTTACTATATTTTCCCCAGGCGACGCTGGGTATTTCTGCTAGTATATAATAAAGCAACAACTTTGTGAGCTGAACAACTTGTTGAACTGTGAAATCTCATGTACATGCTTTTCTTCACACTATCATTGGTTGTAAACCAAAATACCACCAGAGACTGAGGGGGTTAATACCAATATACACCAATTTAAGATTTAAAAGGGAACACTGAATGCACATTTTCACCAAAAACCATTTTTCTAAATAATGCAAAAGTTAAGTGTATTTATTATGGTTTTTTAAGTTCTTCATGTGATAATTTTACACCCATTTTTAAACAAATGGCTTTTACTCCTTATTTACATGAATTTTGCACTGGTATAATTGCACTGACTTCAGTGAAATTATTGTGATTTACACCAGTGGAAGCAGGATCAAATTCAGGCCACATATTTGTTATCTAAAATTAAAGCCATGGCGGGGGGAAGAGTGGGAAATCACCTGGTTTTATTATAAAGATAAGTCTCAGATCAGGTTCATAAAAGATTCATGTCCTTAAGCAAACTAGGACCCAATTTTAATCCAGTTTGTGCCGGTTTTATGGTGAATGATTGAAATCATGCCAAATTATGTAAGCTTTTCTGGGGAAACCAGGTTCAATAACATTACAATTTGGAGCGAATCTTACTTTGAGATTTTTGAAGTTGTTTGAATATTAAAGCAAAAGTCTCTGGAGATGGTGAACAATGTGGATCAAACTTGAAGAAAGTACTTTCATGAGTGTCAGTGATGTGTGGCCACTGAGGCTTATACAGTTTTACCAGAATAGAACAGCAGTGAAACCTCTTGGCTCGCATATTTACTTTTGAGGTGCTACTTACTTAGAAATGTAGAGATGCTTCCCTCAACATCCTGTGCAAATGAAACATCACGCTGTAAATGTCAGCTATAAAAGTTTCCATTTCAGTTCATTCAGGGTAGAATTTTTTTAAACTTCCTAATATACATGAACAAAATATTAAGTATTCTAAGGTGCATGGTCTGTGTTGAAAATTCTGGAATGTACCTTTGCTCTCTGAGGTATTTTGGGAAAGCTGATACGTAGCAATAGGAAAGGAATTAACTGTACAAATACAAATTACAGTTTTCGGTTCAGAAATATGCACCGCTCTACTAGAATATAAATACCGTTCTGATGACTGATGAGGAGGAAATGTTAGGTGGGTATAGCATTCAGTAGGTAGTGCCTTTTTAGAAAAAAAATTGCTGATGGAATATAAAGACTTGCACCACGGCACAGAAGCTGATGGGCTTCAACAATACTAAAAAAAGGCAATTGAAAAATAGCAGGTTTGGAGAGTGAAATGCTGCCTGGGTGGTCTGATGACAGAAGATTTATTGGGGTTTGTTGCACACAAAAAGGGACTCAGATAATCAGGAAGAATAGAGAGTATAAAACTTAAATTTAAAAGACATATAGGAGCAGAGTGCCAAAGACAGAGGCTCCGAAGGGAGACTGTCATGTAAAAATTGATTCAAATTTCATTAGAGAAGTGAGGAGAAAGATTCACATAGCCTAGAGAGAAACTCTCACACTGGCTGCAACTGTGTCTTCCATAGATTTTTTTTAATAGGGTCTGTTAGGAGGTCAGAATAGATAATCCTAAATAACACCTGCTAGGGATCATCATCTAATAATTCCTGCATGAAGCCCATAACCTGTGGTTGAACTAGAGTATATTTTTAATACAAGATAGGCATGAGATTCCCTGTATGTGAACACACATATACACTAATTGTCATTGAGCTAGGGCAAATATAAATAGTACCTGTAGTAGCCTGAGTAGTGGCAGCCAAGGTGGAGCTGAGCCATGCTGAGCACAAATCTGATTGGAACTGTAGAGTAAAAGCTTTGTAATCTGGCATGTTGGGAGAGTGGAGGATGCCGATAAGTACAATATTCTGATTAACGAAAAGGGAGGGAGTTTGGGTTCAGGAGAGGTCTTAGGGCTGGGAATTGTACATGGGAATGGATTTGGGGCATGGGCTCTGGGAGGGAGTTTGGATGTGAGAGGGGGCTTGGGGAAGCAGTCGCCTGCAAGTACCATTCCTGGAACTTCCACTGGCTGCGATTCCTGGCCAAAGAGAGCTGCAGAGCCCACACTCAGGGCAGGGCAGGGCAGTGTATGGATCCCCCAGGGCCATTCTTTCACCTAGCAGCATTGAAACTGGCCAATGAGTGCTGTGGAGCAGCACCAGCTGGAGATAGCATGCAAAGCTATCCTGCCATACCTCTACCTAGAAGCAGCAGGGTAGCCATACCTCTACCTAGGAGCAGCAGGGACATGTTGTCATGTGCATGTAGCTGCCATAAGTAAGGTCTGCCTGGATCTTTGGTACCATAAAACTCCTCCTGCACCCCAGCTTTCTATTCCAAGTCCCCTCCTGCAAAATCCTACACCCTCTCCTGAGATGCTGGTTTACAGAGCTCTCTGGCTGGTAAAGTGCTAGATAACACAGCTTTTGCTGTGTTTGGTATGGCTCAACCATACCTCTGCTGCCATCACCTATGCTACTGCTTCTACATGGCTATCTTGCTAGCACAAGAATGTGTGTATGGGCAAGGAAATTACTCTCCTAGCTCACCATGTAGTTATAACACAGGACAGAGATCAACATCCAGTCTTGATTTAAAGAGTTCAAATAATGGAGAAACCATCACTTGCCTTGGGTAGCTGTTCCAATGGCTGATTACTGTCTCTGTGAAAAAGTTCATCTTATTTTCATTAGCACTTGTCTAACTTCAGCTTCCCTCTAGTCTATAAAAAGCCCTGTACATCAGAGATGCATGACCACCTAGTGCAACCAGATCTATTCTAAAAGGAAATAAACTATGGATTGGAATACTTTTAAGAATCCAAGAGATTAGAACATCTGGCAGAGTTAGCACTGTATAGAGACAAAATGGCTCATTAAAGGCAATAGGAATTTGAACACAGACCCCCTATTGGAGTGAAAAAAATCTTACAATTTTAGTGAAGCTCTGCAACCGTGCTGTGTTCTGAACTGGAAAATTCTAAGATTTCATTTGTAAAGTAAAAAGTTGTGTGCCTTCCTTTGTATAGATACAGCTGTCAACACAGTAACAAAGTTTTTTAAAAAGCTGTCTGAAAAGCCAAATAGCCACACCAAACTGGGGGATTTACTCCATCTTCAATACCTAGGAAAGCCAAGAAATATTTTAAAATACTAAAATTACTGAAGACAGGAGATTTCTTCATTACAATGTACAGAAAAACCTATGTTATCTGGGACACTTGCAGATAAGGGAGTTCTGGTTATCTAAAAATTCCGGTTATCTGAGGGTCCCATCAACCTAGGAAAAACCAATGGACAATAATAGTAAATCTCAAATTTTTAATATTGGTCGTTTTTTAGTGTGAGGCAGTTGGTCTCACATTTCTATTTTGAGTTAAAGATGATTAGCACTTCTTAAATAAAAAATTGTTAAGGCAATCATGGTAAACCAAGCCAGGCCTGTGCGCCTGAAGATGTGACAGTATTGTGGCTGGGGGCAATGCCGGTTAACAAAGTTTTCTGGTTAACAGAGTGCCAGATAACAAAGGTTTCACTATAATCATATTAAATTAAAATAAAACAAAAATCCTACATCAGTATAATCTTATGGGGAGGAAAGTAAAACAGTACATTAGTCAAGGTTCCAAAAGCAAACTTAAGTGAATTACTGTGTAGAACATATGTAGCATTCTTTACTTCTGTTTTTCTATTCATGGTAGTTCTATCACTTGCCAAAGTTAATCCTTACTTTCATATCTATGCATACTAGAAATACTTTGCATGTATAGTAGTATTTTTTTGAAAAGTCAGCATTTTCAAGAGTAATAGTATCACAATGGAAAACATCATAGTTTCTCTTAATTATTGCAACTCTTGGTAAATGCTCTTGTGTTACTGGCATTACAAAATATCAGTAATTGCAACCCCATACTTTAAAAAAAAGTCAGACCTAAGTATCATACTATGTAAGTAAAAATATCAATATTTTTAGAAAAAATAAATATTGAGGTTGCTTTTTTTTTACTTCTGGGTTTTGAATTCATTTTTTCACATTTTTATTCAAAACCATGAGTACTAATAACCAGAGCTAGTAGGACAGGAAAATTCACCCAGTTTTATTTCTGATGAAAATATAGATATGAAATATAGATAATACTCAAATATTTCAGGTTTAGGATTTATTTTTTTAGAAATGTTTTCTGGAGAAAGAGCACTACCAAAAATATTTTCTTTGAAATGAAGGATGAGATTTCTACATAACCCATTACATCATGTATTGGGGCTTTAAGAAGAACATCAAACACTTTAATACAAGAAAACTGCAAGAGATACCAAGAACATTACATAGTCCCTTTTATTTACGTGTTTAAAAGAACTTTACAACATTGAATTAAGCTTAGACAAGTTAGATGTCTTCCATTCACCAGGGCCTGATGAAATGCATACTAGAATACTCACGGAGCAGACTGAACAGATATCCGAATCATTAGCAACTGTCTTCAAAAAGTCATGGAATAGAAGAGAGCTGCCAGAGGACTGGAAAAGGGCAAATCTAGTGCTCATCTATAAAAAAGGTAAATAAGGACAACCTGGGAAATTACTGAGCAGTCAGTTTAACTTTATTATCCAGAAAGATAATGGAGCCAATAATTAAGTAATCAGTTTGCAAACAGGTAAAAAGGTAATAACTAACAGTCAGCATGGATATGTCAAGAACAAATTTTGCCAAACCATCCTGATTGCTTTCTTTGATAGGGTAACAAATGGTGTAGATGGGGGGATGTGATACAGCCTGGCCAGCTGTGGGCTCTGGAACCCTATGGGCTCCACTGCTTCACTGGCCGGCTCTGCTCCCAGCCACTGGCAACCTCTGTGCTGGGATTCTCTAGTCAAGCAACATCCATTGTCCTTCTATGGATGTTGCTGGACCAGAGAGTCCCAGACTATAGAGGTTCAACCTGTACTATAAGGTGGGTATGTAACTGTTTAGAAAGCTGTTCCCAGAGAGTAGTTATCAGTGGTTCACAGTTAAGCTGGAAAGGGCATAATGAGTGGAGTCCCACATTGATCATTTCTGGGTCCAGTTCTGTTCAATACCTTTGGCCAAGTCTTCACTAGACCTGGAAGGTTGGCTTAAGGTATGCAACTCCAGTTATGTAGAATACGCAAAATACGTTGGCTTACCTTAGGCTGAACTTGGTGCCATCCCCACTGTGGGAGGCCGACAGGAGCAAATGCTCCTGTCAGCTTCCCTTACTCCTCATGACAGCCAGAAGTACAGGCGCTGGCTGGAGTTGCCCTCAGCATTCCATGTACGGGTCTATACCAGACCACTAAATCGAATCCCAAAATGTTGATCTCTGGTGCAGCGAGTGAAGATGTGCCCTTCATAAATGATTTAGATAATGCAATAGAGAGTAAACTCATAAAATTTGAAGATGATACCAAGCTGGGAGGGCTTGCAAGTGGTTTGGATCATAGGATTAAAATTCAAAACAACCTGGACAAACTGGAAAAACGGTATGAAGCAGATAGCATTTGTCCTTATTGAATTTCCTCCTAAGTGCCCAATTTACAAAGGAACATCAGGAGTACTGCAGAAAAGGATCTGGGAGTCATAGTGCATCACAAGCTAAATATGAGTCAACAGTGTAACACCGTGGCAAAAATACCAAAACATCATCCTGGGCTATATTATCAGGAGTGTTGTAAGCAACACACAAGAAGTAATTCTTACATTCTACTCTATGATGATTAGGCTTCAACTGGAATATGGCAACAAGTTCTGGATGCCACATTTCCAGAAAAATATGGACAATTTGGAGACACTCCAGAGAAGAACACAAATAAAGGTCCAGAAAACATGACCAATGAGGGAAGATTGAAAAAAATTGGGTTTGTTTAGTCTGGAGCAGAGTTTCTCAAAGCGGTCTGCGGAGCTGCTTCCTGCAGCTTCCCTTGGCTGCAAATGGTGAACCACAACCAATGGGAACCGCGAGGCTCTGTGGCTGTGGAGCAAGTAAGTAAAAACAAACCAGAGCAGCCCATTAGCAGCTTTCTCAGAGTGGGTCCACAAACCACTTTGAGAAACACTGGTTTGGAGGAAGAGATGTTTGAAAAGAGACATGAAAACATATTTGCAATACCTAAATGGTTGTTACCAAAAGAAGGGAGAAAAATTATTCCCTTTATCTCTGAGGCTAGGAAAAGAAGCAATGGGTTTAAAATGCAGCAAAGGCAGTTTAGGCTGGAGATGAGGAAAAAACTGTGGAACTGTCAAGATGGTTAAGCACTGGAATAAATTGCCTAGGGAGGTTGAGGAAACTCTATCATTGGAAATTTTTAAGAGTGGGTTAGACAAACACTTGTCAGGGATAATCTAGATAATACTTGGTCCTGACAGGAGTGCAGGAGACTGGATTAGATGACCTCTCAAGGTCCCTTCCAGTGCAATGGTTCTATGTTTCTCAATATCCCTGCTCTCACATAACCTAATATTACAGACCGGAAAACTGAGGATTAAATATGTTAAATGTATTACTAAAACCCACAAAGCAAGTCAACAATAAAAATGGTAAATGAATTTGAGGTTTTGGCTCCCAGTGACTGTCTTTAATTACCGGGCACACTCCCACTCTTAGTAAAATTTATATTCAACGTGAACTGAAGTAAAGCTGATGAACATTTAAATTGTTCTTTCTCATTATGGGAGTTATATCCTTTGCTTTTGCTCTCTTTTATCCTCAAGATTGTTGCTTATGATAGTTATTTCCTGTAAATTAGACATAGTTTCACATAGATTCACATAAAAAAAGTTTGTGCTTAGCGTACTTAAAAAATCCTATAAATCCTTTTATTATTTCTTCTTTGTTATCCAAATCAGTCATAAATACAAAACTATTTATTGGCTTTTGCTAAGTTATATTCTTGTAATCAAAACTTTTTCTTTTGATACCTACATCAAATTCTGCCCATGAATAATTGCCTACAAGTCTCATTGATTTCAATGAGAACTACACATGCATATCACTTGGTAGAAATTCCCCGCATATTTATAATACATTGCAAACCATTGAAGCAAAGCTTGGATCTCTGTGCTTTTACCATCCTCTTTTTTCCCATTAAATGAGACCTACATCTTAGCCATCTTCCAGGTCTCTAGTACTTTCTCCTTGTGAGCTAGGAAAAAATCTGCCAATGGCATTTCCATTTCTCTTTCTGATTCCTGGATCATTTTTGGAAACAGTTCATTTGGGCTCAGCATGTTGTCATCATTTCAGTTAATACTACTTCTTAACCATCTACTCTGGCATGGACATAAAACCTCTTTTTTTAAAAAAAATCCATTTTGCCCTCAGGATCTCTCCCAGATTTGATCTTTCAGTTTCCCTTGTGATGAGAGAGAGAGAGAGAGACTTTCATGTTTAAAAGTCTCACGTTGTGTCTGGACTGCAAAGTTCTATCGGAAAAAAATATGCAAATTGCGGTTCACAGTTTGCATATCTTTTTCCACTTTTCTTCCAAGAGCGGCCATCTACTCTGGGACAATTGTTGGAAAAAAAGCCTCTTTCAGAACATCCCTTCTTCCTCATAGAACAAGGTTTACAGGGATGCCGAAAAAAACACGTCTGCTTTTCCAAAATTTTTTTCAGCAAATCAGATACATTCCTTGGATGAGGCAGAGCTTTTCCAGGATACCTCTGGAAAATCTGTGCAGTCTAGATGTACCCTCAGAGGGATAGCTGAGTTAGTCTGTAACAAAAAAAACCCCTTAAAAACAGCATTGTTGCGGTTGCTTCATGGGCACAACCCACCTGAAGAAAGCTCATGATACTATCTACATATTTTTGAGTTAATCTCTAAGGTGCTACAGGAACATTGTTTTTTGTTTGTTTGTTTGTTTTTTGTGGGGTTTTTTTTTGAGAGAGAGAGAGAAAGAGAGAGTTACTTCAAGCTCCCAGGAATATCAGTTGCATCTATTATTAACTTTAAATGTTTTTAGTGCTTCTGTGTCCAGAACTGGTTTCTGCAGCTATCCAAGAAAGTCTTCTTATGCAATATAAGATGCCCCCAGGTTAGTTTATTGCATGTAAAATACTTTAGAAGAAAGGTTTAGCCAACAGTAGCAGATTCATACCCTAAAGAATATGTACAATTTGTATTCTGTATTTTCTCAGAAGTTGAAAATTTACCAAAGATCTGTGATATTACCAAGAGATCTAGCTACTGAAGTAACAGACTAATCATTTGAGATAAGCAATTAGAAGGTCCATAAAAGGATAATCAACATGATATTATTACATTTAAGTATTGTCACTGAGAGAAAAACATAAGAGGGCACATCCTGCCATAGTGTAACTGAGTTCATTTGGTTTATTGAATTTAGTAGATTGGCAGCTACTAGCTCAAATTGATTTTGCCTGTTTATTTTAAAGAGAAATTCTATTTTATACAATGTCTGACAAAACATGTACTATTTAAATACATCTGACACATTCTTGGGGTGTGTGTGTTTCTTTGGGACTCTAGGGTTCAAGTCAGTCTTCAGTCTTTCAATAAAAGCAGCTCATGCACACATTTTTTTCAGGTTAGTGGCCATCTGGAGACTCTCCCTTGCATTCTAAGTTTCCATCTGCTTTCCTCCTAGTCTACAGAATAAGTGACAATACTCTGCACCCTATGGTCATCAAAATACTCCCATCTCTACTACAAATTAGAATTTCCAACCTTCCCCACAACTGACAGATATATGTTATGTTGGAATGAGGCAGGAATCATTAGTGGTGATATTGCTAATGGCTGATAATTCCTGATGTCAATAACTCTTGATATTTTTATGATCTTTTTTCTATTATTTATTGATGGATGAAAATGGAAAAGGCAGATCTACGTGTCTAGTCCCACCAAAGATGGGTTCCAAGACTCTATTCCCCTGACCCCATTATTGGTGTTGTTTGTGGGGATTAATCTCTTGATGAATAATACAACAGTGATAATGTTCAGGGTATCTTTTTAATTTCAGAAGTTCCTCTTACTTTAGTTTGCTACACCTGAAGAACCTATAAGAATGGAACGCCCTAAGAATTCCCCTGTCTGCTTTTTTTCTCCCTGTAGTTTCACAGTTTCCTATTTCTAGGGCTAAGATTTTTTACAGATTATTGGCCTAGAACAGACAGGGTGGGGAGATGAGATTTTGCTGAGAGAAGTCACACACAAAGGGTATGTCTACACTGTGGGCTAAAGTCAAGTTAAGATATGCAACTTCACCTACATTAATTGCGTAGCTGAAGTCGAAGTAGCTTAACTCAGCTTTAGTGCTGTCTGTACAGAAGGAAGTTGAAGGAAGAACACTCTTCCTTTGACTTTCCTTACTCCTCGTGAAATGAGGGTTACAGAAGTCAGAATAAGAAGCCTGTTACTCCAAAATTATTTTGAAATAATGGGCTTGCTGTGTAGACACTCACTCTCTTATTTTGAAATACCATGAGTTATTTTGAAATGTGTTCAGTGTAGACATAGCCAAAATGTGTGACAAATTGAAGCCTGCCAGAAGCCTTAGTTTTTGAGGGAGAAAGCTTGTGACATTCCGGTAAAAGGAAATAAATGTTTCAATGTTGCTGAAGTGAGAAAAGTGCACACAAAATCCCAGAACGCACCAGCACACTTTAAAAGTGGTTGTAATTACTATGCTAAAAATTTAATCCTATTTCTCTTATGTATTGAGGAGTAAGCAGTGAACATGTGCTGTGTATGCTCTTACCTAGTCCAAACAGTTTTGTATTATATGTACTTTTTGATTATGAGACTTAAGGGAAAGTGTGGAAATGCCAGCTATACACTAAGACTTAATACAAAGGAAAAACATTAAAATCAAAGATAAAAATGAACCCTTGAAATCATCAGACCACATATGCACTGCATCAAAATTAGTCAGAAGACAAGTTGTTAATCTATTGTTTTAAATAATATAAATGAATCTACATTACAGTCAGTTAACCACACTGACCTGACTCACTTCCACCATTTAAAATTAAAGTGAATGATGACGAATTAAATGGATTTACAAGTCAGTGGATTGAGAGGATAATCAGGCCCATGGGTTCAATGCAGTGTGAGTTGTGGGACTTTGATTCATATGGCTACTATGAACATAGCAAAATATGCTTCGCTATAGAAACACGCTTCCCTGCCTGAGGTCCAGTCCAGTTGTCTGGGAGCAGAACATAGCTGGGAAACAAAGCTGACTTTATGCCACTGTCTTACTCCCTAGTGTAAGATCCCAGAGCACTATCAGGAGTGTTCTGAACAATGATAGCAGGAACTGCCTTCCCAAGGGGTTGTTATACCCATAGGGGATCACTCAGATGTATTGATAAACAAACTCTTCCTCCAGTCATGGCTGCTGTGCATGGTGTTTTGATCTTAGTGGCTATCTTTGTAAGATGGTCACAAAATGTGAGAGCTGTATCTAATGTGGTACCTAGATAGACCCAGTGTGAATCTTGCCTTATCCATTGATCATTGGGAACTATATTCAGCTATCTGCCACCTTCTGCACAATGTAAGTGGAACACCCTGGATACAGTCTTAATTCCACTTGGTATCCACAAAGTTCAGTTCCACTTAACTGCCATCTCTGCTTTCTTACTTGGATGACCTTCAGTATGAAGCTAGAATGTAGCCTTAAACATTTCCTATATAAATAGCATATACAATCAATTTTAACTATTCTAATAGATTCCCCAAAGAGCTCTAATAAGGGAATAACTTGCCAAAACAACAATGAAAGGAGAGCGCAAGCTGGTGGCATTTGACCCATTTCAGATTTGGGCTGAATTTTATCCCAAAATAGGGCTAAGTTTTTAAAATGGATTCAAATTAATGGGACCATATTGGGAATTCCGTGGCAAATACTAAGGAAATATTTTGCATATTACAACTCTTTGCCAAGTGCATTCAGATATTCTATGTGAATAAAGTTTTTGTTTCATTAAACCACATCCATTGAGTCTTGACTTTCTTCTTGCTTGGCCAGAGTATTTAGATGCTCTGTTAATGACGCAGTGTAATGTTCATACGGAAATGACAATGTTAACTCACACAATGATGCTCTGAACATGTCCTATGTAAACTATTAGTTTGAGAATCCTAAACAGAAGCAGACTGAGTTGAGTGCTCTTGGAGTTAATGGGAAGCGCTATATCTTCTCTAGACCCAGCTTGATGCTCGAGTGCCTTAAACATATTGGGCTAAGTCCACTGCTGTAGTAAATGAGCATAGCTGCATTGACTTCACTGGAACTTCACCAATTTACAGCAATTAAGAATTTGTCCTGTCTCCCTGGTTATAATCAAAGGAAAAGAATGCATATAAAAATAAGAAGTTTAAGAAAAGGAAGCTTCACTCATATTTGCTTCCTTAAATTCACTTTCAATTTCATGTAATTTTGACAGCAGGTGGAGCAAATGCAAATTTCAGATTTTAATTTTAGTACTTTTTTCCTTAATCCCCTTTAAAACCTGATCCTGCAATCATTAAACAAAGCACAAATTTTCATTGAAGTAACTGGGACTTTTGTTTGCACAAACACTATATGAGGCTCTGAGTTTTTGTACCTGCAACTCACCAGCCAATAAGTCTCTTGAAGATATGACTTTTCAGAAACAATTGGATCCAACTACAAAAGCTTGTTTCTAATGAATGATGCCTTGTTAAAGGAGATTCACTGTTGTAACACTTCTACTGCTATATTCCTTTTTATAAGGCTGGTGCTTTTCTTTAATACTCCCCAGCTTTGCCCTAAAGATTGAGAATTACTTGAAAAGAAACTTTTGTTCTCAGTGAATTTCTTAGCTTCCTGACTTGGCATAAGAGGGATGAAACACGAGCAGTGCCTTTCTGTGGGACAGGTAAGGTTCTTTCTCACACTATCCACAGAACATGAACACCTACCCATTTTAGTCTCTTTGATTTCCTTCAAAAGTTTATTTGCTAACCCATAAGTGTTTTTATTTCTCAAGGTTCCATTCATATTGACAACACTGAAATGGAAACTGCAAAACAGTTTTGCAAAACATTCATTGTTGTCTATATTACACTCAGTAATACAAATTTTGCCAATTGTGTCATCAGAGAATGTTACTTAAACACCCATTGTTTTGCAGTTTCCATTTTAGTGTTGTCAAGGGTTTGGGGCTTTTAAAAAATTATTAAACAAATTTACAGTATAAACCAATTTTTAGAAATATTGAGCTATCAGGCTTTCTCCACAGGCACTGCAGTGGAGAATGTTTTGGCAGGGACCTCTCAGGGAAGAAACCAGAAGGGAACACCATCTACCAGAAGGCATGGGATGCGTAGTCCTAGGGATGGGGGTTCCACAACCACCACCCCCAAAAGAAGAAGATGGGTCGTGATGGTCGGGGACTCCCTCCTAAGAGGGACTGAGTCATCCATCTGCCGTCCAGACCTGCAATCTCAAGAAGTGTGCTACTTACTGGGAGCTCGCATTCAGGATGTGACCGAGAGTCTTCCAAAAGTGATTAAACCTTTGGATCACTACCCCTTCCTGCTTCTCCATGTAGGAACTAATGATACAACCAAGAATGACCTTGAGCGAGTCACAACAGATTATGTAGCACTGGGAAGAAGGATCAAGGAATTTGAAGCACAAGTGGTGTTCTCGTCCATCCTTCTGGTTGAATGAAAAGGTCCGGGTAGGGATCGTCAAATTGAGGAAGTGGTTGCACAGGTGGTGTCGGAGAGAGGGCTTTGGTTTCTTCGACCTTGGGACTCTGTTCCGGGCACAAGGATTGTTAGCAAGAGATGGGATCCACCTAACCAAGAGAGGAAAGAAGATCTTCGTGGGCAGGCTTGCAAATCTAGTGAGGAGGGCTTTAAACTATGTTCGTTGGGGGATGGTGACCAAAGCCCTGAGGTAAGTGAGGAAGAAGAATCACAAGTACGAACGAGCAACAAAGGAGGACCCCTGATTCGAATGGAGAAGGTAGGGTGATCAACTGGTTATCTAAGGTGTTTGTACACAAATGCGAGAAGCCTGGGAAACAAACTGGAAGAATTAGAAGCCCTGGCTCAGTCGCATGACTTGCATGACTGGAGCACTGTCATGGAAGGGTATAAACTGTTCAGGAAGAACAGGTGGGGGAGAAAAGGAGGAGGAGTTGCATTATATGTAAAAGAGCAGTATGATTGCTCGGAGCTCCAGTATTTAGAGGGAGAAAAGACTGTTGAGAGCTTATGGGTTAAGTTTAGAGGTGGAAGCAACAGGGGTGATGTTGTGGTTGGGGTCTGCGATAGACAACCGGAACAGGGAGACAAGGCTTTCTTTGGACAACTGAGAGAAGCTTCCAGATCGCAGGCCCTGGTTCTCATGGGTGACTTTAAATCACCCTGATATCTGTTGGGAGACCAATACAGCAGTACACAGACAATACAGGAAGTTTTTGGAGAATGTTAGGGATAACTTCTTGGTACAAGTGCTGAAGGAACTGACCAGGGGCCATGCGCAGCTTGATCTGATGCTCACAAACAGGGAAGTACTAGTAGGGGAAGTAGAGGTGGGTGACAACCTGGGAAGCAGTGATCATGAGATGGGAGATTTCAGGATCCTGACTAAAGGAAGAAAGGAGAGTAGCAAAATACACACCCTGGACTTCAGAAAAGCAGACTTTGACTTCCTCAGAGAACTGATGGGCAGGATTCCCTGGGATGCTTACATGAAGGGGAAAGGAGTCCAGGAGAGCTGGCAATATTTTAAAGAAGCCTTATTAAAAGCACAGGAAGAAACCATCCTGATGCGCAGCAAGAAAAGCAAATATGGTAGGTGACCAGATTGGCTTAACGGGGACATCCTTGGTGAGCTTAAACACAAAAAGGAAGCTTACAAGAAGTGGAAACTTTGACAGATGACTAGGGAGGAGTATAAATATATTGCTTGAGAGTGCAGGGGAGTTATCAGGAAGGCGAAAGCGCAATTGGAATTGCAGCTAGCAAGGGATGTGAAGGATAACAAGAAAGGTTTCTACACACATGTTAGGAATAAGAGGGTAATCAGAGAGGGTGTGGGGCCCTTAGTGGATGAGGGAGGTAACCTAGTGACAGATGATGTGGGAAAAGCTGAAGTACTCAATGCTTTCTTTGCCTCTGTCTTCACGGACAAGGTCAGCTCCCAGAAAAATGCACTAGGCAACGCAGTATGGAAAGGAGGTGGACAGCCCTTGGTGGGGAAAGAACAATTTAGGAACTATTTAGAAAAGCTAAACATACACAAATCCATGGGCCCGGTTTTAATGCATCCGAGGCTACTGAGGACGTTGGCAAGTGTTATTGCGGAGCCTTTGGCCATTATCTTTGAAAACTCATGGAGATCAGGAGAGATCCCGGAAGATTGGAAAAAGGCAAATGTAGTGCCCATCTTTAAAAAAGGGAAGAAGGACAATCCAGGGAATTACAGACCTGTCAGCCTTACTTCAGGCCCCGGAAAAATCATGGAAGGGATCCTCAAGGAATCCATTTTGAAGCACTTGGGAGAGGGGAAAGTGATCAGGAATAATCAACATGGATTCATGAAGGGCAAGTTGTGCCTGACCAATCTGATTAGCTTCTATGATGAGGTAACTGGCTCTGTGGATGTGGGAAAGTCAGTGGATATGATATACCTTGACTTTAGCAAAGCTTTTGATACAGTCTCACACAATATTCTTGCCAGCAAGTTAAGGGAATATGGGTTGGATAAATGGACTGTAAGATGGATAGAAAGCTGGCTAGACTGTCGGGCCAAATGGGTAGTGATCCACGCATGGATCGATGTCAGGTTGGCAGTCGGTTTCTAGCAGAGTGCCCCAAGGATCAATTCTTGGACCAGTTTTGTTCAACATCTTTATTAATGACCTGGATGAGGGGATGGATTGCACCCTCAGCAAGTCTGCAGATGACACTAAGCTAGGGGGAGAGGTAGAGACGCTGGAGGACAGGGATAAGGTTCAGAATGACCTGGACAGATTAGAGGGTTGGGCCAAAAGAAATCTGATGAGGATCAACAAGGACAAGTGTAGAGTCCTGCACTTGGGATGGAAGAATCCCAAGTATTGTTACAGGCTGGGGACCAAATGGCTAAGTAGCAGTTCTGTAGAAAAGGAAGTGGGGATTACAGTGGATGAGAAGCTGGATATGAGTCAACAGTGTGCCCTTGTAGCCAAGAAGGCTAATGGGATATTGGGGTGCATTAGGAGGAGCATTGCCAGCAGATCCAGAGAAGTGATTCTTCCCCTTTATTTGATTCTGGTGAGGCCACATCTAGAATATTGTGTCCAGTTCCGGGACCCCCCACTATAGAAAGGATGTGGATGCATTGGAGAGGGTCCAGCACAGGGCAACCAAAATGATTAGGGGGCTGGAGCACATGACCTATGAGGAGAGACTGAAGGATTTGGGTTTGTTTAGTCTGCAGAAGGGAAGAGTGAGGGGGGATTTGATAGCAGCCTTCAACTTCCTGAAGGGAGGTTCCAAAGAGGATGGAGAAAGTCTGTTTACAGTAGTGATGGATGGCAAAACGAGGAGCAATGGACTTAAGTTACAGTGGGAGAGGTCTAGGTTGGATATTAAGAAAAACTATTTCACTAGGAGGGTGGTCAGGTACTGGAATGGGTTACCTAGGGAGGTGGTGGAATCTCCATCCTTAGAGGTTTTTAAGTCTCGGCTTGACAAAGCCCTGGCTGGGTTGATATAGTTGGAATTGGTCCTGCCTTGGGCAAGGGGCTGGACTTGATGACCTCCTGAGGTCTCTTTCAGCTCTATGATTCTATGATTCTAAAAAACTGCAGTAGCTTCAAGCTTTTATAAGATCCTCTCTATTTTTCATGGCCTTTTCTGGACATATATATTTAACCTTTAATCCAAAAGTGCTATAAAACAAAACAAATATAAAACAGCAATAACACTGGACTTTTAAAACAGTTGCAGGACATAAGCTTTCATAGGGCAATCCAACACACTGTGCAGACTACAGAATGAAGATTACATACAAACAATAACTTTACTAAAAAAATACATATTTGTCCAGTATAATCTAAGACTAGTGGCTCTGGTGAAAAAATTTAGATAAAGCTGCCCACATTCCAGCAATCCAGATTTTCACAGGGCCTAACTAAAGTCTGCAGTAGGACAGTGTTTCATTTTCATTGTGTGGGGCTTTATTTAACATGACACCCATACAAAGTCAATTAATGTAAACACATGTTAACCCCCCTCACTCCATTCTGACATGTAAACAAACACCTTTGAAAATGCCAGGAAATAGTGGTCTAAATTTAGACAAAATAATTATCTGCACAATGATACATTTATGTACATATCACCATTCAGTCACACATAACAGGAGCTGCTATGGTCTATTATGATTTTAATCCATGGATTAAACTCTACATATACATTGAAATGATCAGCTATAATAACTATTATGGCCCATCATGACACTGAGCTGTGAATTATAGAAAGCATCTCTTAAACATGTCTATGATTTTTTTAATTTCTTATTATAGATCATTGTAAAGAATATCATACAAACAAAAAAATGGAAACAGAGACAAATGCTATGTAAGTATCAAATGTGATTTAAGTCACAGAAATAAGAAAAGTTTTCAAATATGTATCTTTATTCTTAACACGTCCCTTTTGGTTCCAGCTTTGAAAAATCTATTGTATCATTGGTCTGCAACCAGCAAAATACCTTATCATAGCAAAGTAATTCCTAAAGATAGAGTGAAAGCCTTAAATAGGAATTCACAAACTTTTATGGGTTTAAATCTGAATATGTCTGTTAGGGTGCATCTACACAGCAGGGCAAAAGCCAAAATAACCTATGCAACTTGAGCTATATCAGTTGCGTAGCTTAAGTCCAAATAGTTTATTTTGGCTTTTGGTGCTTTCAACAGAGCAGGAAGTCCGAGGAAGAACACTCTTCCTCTGACTTCCCTTACTCCTCTTAAAATGAGGATTACAGGAGTCAGAGCAAGAAGTCCTCCAGCTCACCATCGTTTTGACATTATGTCACTACTTGTAGTATAGATTCGGACTATGTTATTTTGGAATAATGTCAGTTATTCTGAAATAACGCTGCTGTGTAGACATACACCTGTTCTGTGTTAATTAGTAGAAAACTAGCAACATCTGAGTAATATCAGGCACCTGTAATTATCTCTGCTGTAGAATAGTTATCTTAAAGTCACATTTTAATCTACCATGCCATTGGCAATTGACAGAATGATGAGCTGAAACTAACCATTATGTACCTTTGATATTGTGGTACAGTCCTGCCAATAGTGAAATTTCCTTTGCCTTAATATAGGATAAGTATTGCCAAACAGTTGGGACAATGACTTTGTCAGGGGCATTGGATTCTGCAACAGCAATTGATGGTGTACTTTGTATATGTCACCTTCTGATCTAATAAATCATTAAAAATGAGAATTGTAGAGCTCCAGTAAGACACAAAGCTTTCAGTTGCACATTAACCAGAAAAATGACATGAGAAGGAGAACAGCTCTTTCTCCAATGTATTCTGCTGAGTCATTCACAATATGCAATAGAAAAGAATCATATCTTTGCTATTGCTAACCCCTTATCTATGCAAGAACATGGCAAACAAGAGGACCCTTGACACCTAAAAGAGGCTTGCTTAATTTGTTTACTGTAACGGATGGTTTAATTTTAAGTTTGATTCTTATCAATAGCATTATGTTGAACTAGTTTACATTTATTGTATACAGATTTACTTCTAGTTAGGGCTGAGCTTTTAGCAGTTTTTGTAAAGGCTAAGATTATTCAAAAAAATGTTTTTTCCACCCAAATAGCTCCATGATTAAATTTGAGAAGACAGAAAAACACAGAGAATTCCTAATCAAGTTTTTAATTCTTTCCCATCCACCACTGTGCAAATAACTTAGATATTTCCTCTGACCTGGGAAGCTTCTATACATATTTTGTTTGAAATGTTGCCACTTTGATTTTTGCACCCTAGTTCTTACTTATTTAGCTGATGAATGGATGATGCAAACATATTCTAGGATAATTTCTTCAGGAAAAAATACTCTAACTTATGGTTTGAGAGTTTATTGTTCTTCATTCAATGTCCACACCATGATTAGTCATCTAAAACACATGGCATTGTTTCTGCTTTCTGATTGGATAAACACCAAACCCAAGCTTTTAGAATGATCACATAAAAACTATTGTAAATATAAGTTTGCATGAGTCAAATACCATCTTTCCATTAATACTTTGTGAAAAATTTCATACACATTTTCATGTGAAGTTACTAAAATGGGCCACAAATATTGCCAAAGCAAATGATAAGAGTCTCTCCTCCAGCTTACAAAGGGTTTTGGATCAATCAAAGCCCTCAACCAGTCAGTCTTTCATCTTCTTAAAAAAAAGTCAAGAACAGAGTTAGAGGGCAAAACCAGGAATTAAGTACGTAAATATTATAACTTATGTAAGCTTAAGAAATAGGGCAATATATTGATGGAGTAAACATAATTCCTTCTGATGCACTTGTAATGTAACTTTTAGTGTTGAATTCATTTTGTCATTTAGGGTATGTCTACACTAGCTCATTAGTTCGAGCTAGGTAGGCAAATGAGGGCAACCGGAGTTGCGAATGAAGCCTGGGATTTAAATATCCCGGGCTTCATTTGCATGTTCCCGGGCGCCACCATTTTTAAATCCCCCTTAGTCCAAACTCCGTGCCCGTGGCTACATGCGGCACGGAATAGGTAGTTCGAATTAGAGATCCTAATTCGAACTACAGTTACTCCTCGTGGAGTACACGTGGAACGAGGAGTAACGGTAGTTCGAATTAGGATCTCTAATTCGAACTACCTACTCCATGCCGTGTGTAGCTGCGGGCACGGAGTTCGGACTAAGGGGGATTTTAAAATGGCGGCGCCTGGGAACATGCAAATGAAGCCCGGGATATTTAAATCCCGGACGTCATTCACAACTCCGGTTGCCCTCATTTGCCTACCTAGCTCGAACTAATGAGCTAGTGTAGACATACCCTTCTCTTGTTGATACAGGTTGGACCTCCCTGGTCCAACACCATGGGGACCTGACTGATCCCAAATGAGGGAATTTGCTCGACCAGGGAGGTCCCCTGACACCAAACCCTGATCCCATCACCCCTGTCTGTCACCAACTCCACTTCTGGCTCAACTGGTCTCCCTGCCTCTGGTGTGGCTAGGCTGCTAGTCCTGGTTGGGCTTGCCAGGTTCTAGCCCTCTTACCACCAGCCCAGGCTGGCCCGCCTATGGCTGGCTCCACTGCCAGGCTGACACCAGCTCTGGCCCCAGTCCCACTTATGGGCTGCAACTGGCCCTGACCCCACAGATGGGCTACCACCCACCTCCAGCCCAGGCCCTGCTGCCAGACACCAGCTCCAGTCTCACTGCTGTTATCCCTAGCAGGTATCCTTGATGCTGGTCCCCCCACCACTGGGCTCTTGGACTCAGGGATCTCTGGTCCAGGAACATCCATGGTCTGCCAGGACTTATTAATTTTGGCCCTCTCAAGGAACTCCAAACCTTAAGAACTGCTGAGGCATTTCAAAGCATGCATTGTTTCATTTAACAATTTGCAGTTCGTTTGGACTCAAAATCCCCCAGCACTTCAATGTATTTCCTGTCTTAAATAGACTGTGGTATTATTAGCAGTTTCTCCTTGTGATGCAGTAAGTGCTTAAATTTGTTGACTAATATTGTTTCTAAGTCCTTTGACAAGGCATGTAAACAAAGCCACTGCACCATTATTATCCCTTCCGAGCTTTCCAAATGTACTGTCTCAGACAATTAGATTGGAGAAATTAGCCAGTCAGCTGCAGGTTGCTGATCTTAGAAAGAAACCGTCGTAAACATCACTATAACTTGCCTCAATACAGAATTTAATAACTCTGAACATACCAAAGATATTGCCATCTTGTAATGAATTAACTGTCCTTTGGGAAAACTTCATGCAGTGATATGTGTTCTTTGTCAACTTTCCCTTATAAGAGCATCAGCAGGAGAATTAAATAAATATATGTACTATAGTGACCCTAAGAACCCTTCAAAGCCAACTGACAAAGGATTCACTGTTCTGCAACAGTAATGCCCATGAGGCTTGACATGCTCATTACAGCTACTATGCTGCTTTCATAGCATTTCCTAAAGAGGGATGTGCAAAGTGCCTAATGGTAGTTAATGACATACTGATATTTAAGTTTTAGGTATAAATTAAAATATGTTTAGCCTCTGTGTCCTGGGTTGACAAGAATTTTTTTGCCAGGATTTTGTGGAACCACTTGTCCATCATATGTTTGATGTAAATAAAGCCTTGTAAAGAGGACACAAAGAAAGGCCATTTTCTTTGTAAATCAATAGAAGAAACGGCTTGAAAGGGGCCAAGGGAGAATGTGAACTCAACATGGAGGAGCATACCAGAGTGTGAATCCCAGGGAATCATCCTGACTTTGGAGACAAAAACAGTGGGTTTTGGGGTATAAGAAAGTGCCACGTCCCCTCTTTTATCCTGAACTTGTGCAGATAAACTGGACAATGCCTATACATCCATGAAAACAGCAACTCGACCAAAGTGGGATGAAATGTGGCAGAAAAAGCATAGGTGAGATAAGAATGCTTCAGAGAGGATTGTTGCCTATTAACTTGTTTTTAGTGTCTAAAAAACATTTTGCTTTTGCTTTATTTGTAACCTATTTGTTCTTATCCTTGCTCACTATCTCTTAAATCTTAGTCTTTGTTAACCTTGTTTTCACTATAAATAGATTAAAATGCTGTCTTGTTATACTGGAGCTGATACTCAGTTGAATCAAACAAGCTGGTGTTTAAGTACTCTTCCCTTGGAAGAGGTGAACCTGGTAATTACTGTGAGTATCTGGTGTTGGGGCTGAATGCTACAGGGAAATGCTCTTCCAGGAGGGGTTGGGGGATTGGGATGGATCTATTGTTAACCTGCAAAGCAAAGTGGGACTGATAAAAACTTGAGGAAAGCACTTGCCTGGCTGAAAGGCTTGTTCTGTGCAGATGCTAATGCCCAAGCATCGCAAGAGAGATTCCCTGCTGAGGGGTAACAAGGTGACTTACAGTCCTGGGCACCCTGAGAATGTGGTGCAGTTATAGAGCAGGTTAATGCCAAGTATTTCCTAGAGTATAACTCAAACTGACAAATAATCTTATATTGCTTCCAAAGAGCAGCTTCTAAATGTTAAGCCATATTTAACTTGAAAGGAGGTAAAGTAACTGATGTCTCTAATTCTGATGATGTGTCAGTGCTACGTAGTAGGGAGGCTTTAATACCAAGACGAACTTACATAGTGGGAAGACTCTTTGTGAAGAAATTTTAACTTTCCATTTAGATGCACAATACAAAAATAATGCCATTTCCTTTGTCACAGAGGTGCCCTTTTAACAGGCTTCACTTGTAATTGCTACAAGGATTCCATATGGATGGAATAAACAAGTATTCCCATTGAGCTCCCCAGTGTGCAATCCACATCAGCCTTTAATGTTCCTAAATGATATAAAATAAAATTCAGATGCTTGCAATATATCGTCATGGGAAGGCAAGGGGTGAGACAGCTTATGAAATACATCAGGATGAACATGCTTATAAAACAGTATACTGCATGCTTGCACTTTATGACAATTTTGTGGTCAAATAATAGCCTAATTTTGTTTATTGGACTTAGGAAGTTGGAACAGTATGACTCAGACCATATGTTGCTGATATATATATATATATATATATATATATAAAATCCTTGACAGCATGGGCACATATCTGTTGCTGCTAAAGACAAATGCCTCTTACTGCTTTTTAAAAAAAACTGTAGACTCAGGTATATTGCTTTCTGGTTAATGGTTTGAGGCCATGTAGGTAATATATTTAATGGAAACAAAGCTGGCATTTGACTATTCTTCTGCTTATAAGTTTCCTATTTTGTCAATAAGACACAATTGTAAAGATTCAGGCTCCTGTCCTGGCCTATCGACATGACTAAGGAGAGCATGACACAGCTCAGGAGAATAGTTTGGTGGGCAGCTAATCTGTATTGCCGTGTCTGGAACTACAGGTTCTCCCAGCTTTAGTCTACAAGATTTGGCCACCAGTTTGGAGCCTGTACCATGAGTTTGGTATCAGTCTTTAAACAATCAGGCAACAAAATAGTCATTTGGAATTCTGCTGCCTGTGCCTTTTAATAAAGAGGAGGAAAAAATCTTCAAATGCAAGTGGTTAATTGGGGCAAGACTCTGACATGGGTCTGGGCTATGGGTAAGCCCTGAGGAATGTCTCCTCTGTCCTAGTCCCCACCAGCTCTGCCGCTGAGCAAAACAGGAAAACCTCCTTAATTGACCTTCTGTTTCTTGATTGATTGGCCACTCTTTCCCTCTGCCTTTTGTAGCTTTGTGGCCAGGACTGGTGAACTGTAGCTACTGGGAGCTGTGCAGAGCTGTTCCTGAAAACGAACAACATAAACAAAATGTCTCACAGCCCACCAGTGCGCCGGTCCCACCACAGACAGAGACTGCTCCAGCTGGCTGGCTAGAGCAGTTCCTGAATGCAGTGAGCCCCACAGGACTGGAACAGTTTTCTGTCGGGGGGTGGGGTGGGGGAGCTGCTCCAGCTCCTACCAGTTAACCGGAATCAGTAAGCCTCACCCATTAAGGGTGAAGCTTACTAGATAACTGGTTAAAAGGTTAACCATTTACATCCCTACCTGCTGTAACTCAACACTGCAGTTATCTGGAAAGAAGAAACTGAGGGAGTTCAGGGTCGGCTGGGCTCTTAATACCAGTGCCACTAGCATGCAGCAGTAGTGGGCGCTCAAGCACCCAATGGGTATCATTAAGGGTAAAATTTCTGGCAACTGGGCACAGGATATGCACACAGCAAGAATGGAAGGCACATGTGCAATACATCTCTGAGAATAACAGTTAGCATATGGAGCACCAATTTTTCCCGGTTTCAATATGGGGCAACTTGGCAAAATATTATTGGTGTGTGATATAAAAGAAGTCAGCCTAAATGTTCTAATGATCCTTCCTGGCCTTAATCTCTCATTTATCTATGAAGTCTAATGTTTCTTGAAATCTCTTCATATTTTGCTTACCTCAGCTCTTATGCTTCTATTAGGATCATACCAATGAATACTGTAAAGTAAGAAAAAATCCTGCCTTAAAGCATCTTTGCAATCTATTGGCATACAGTTGGACAAGTATCAGCCAAAAGGAGTGGCCAAGAGCAATCCTGCCACTATAGAGCAGTATGGTTCATGGATATTTTGCACATTCTCAAAGTGCTATATCCCAGAGAAGCAAGGGAAATGTGTCTGTGTCACAGCTAACTGCCTATTTTCTGGGCCCAGGATATTGATTGGGGATAAAATAACTCCTTTCAGGTAACTATCTTGTCTTCTCCTTTCCATTGACATTTGTGCAGTAAATCTAGAATTTAAGGATGAGATTTTATCAACACACTTCTTTGTGTGGAGATATCCAGGTTTGTGTTTGTTTTAATAGTCAAGTGAATTATACAAAAATCATCTCCATTTGGTATGGATGATCAGGAAGTGAGGCAAAACTGAGCAAACGTTTCCAGTCTACATAAACCAAAGTAAGAGCAGGCCTATCAAAATGACACCCCTATATTATTAACAATACTATATGTTCTCAGAGAGATGATCTGGCAGTTATGAAAGTGAAGTGATCTGCTTATTCCTGTGTCAGCTCTGGTAGATGCTTGCACAGATAAAGCTTTCCTGTGTTCTTCTGTAACCAAGGAGCTGATCTTAGAAGGAATTATTATCTTTCTATTGGAAAGTAATTCACCTTCCATCCTATGGCCTCAGCATGGGTTTTGAAATGTTCAAAATGATGCATGGTGGTTTTATGATAGAGAATGCTGTACAGAAGATGCAGACTTGAGATTTTCAAACATACTCCTATTATCCCAATGACTTGGAGTTAAATTAAATGCCTCACATTGGTCTTTGCCTCAGGCTTCAAACTAGCCCCATAGAGGAGACATAGAGTGTTGAAAACAGAAGCCCACGGCAGAAATCATAGCCAAATATAAACTTTTGTTTGTTTTAACGTTTACATTAACATGTGCTAAACATCTTCGAAACAATTATTGGTGATTAGTTCAATCTGCTGGTTCCTGAAAAATGCAGATGGTACAGCAAGTAATGACAGTAATTACAGTTCAAATACTTTAAATCCACTTGCAGTGTACGCACTTTGAAAACTTTTATGAATAAGCAAGATTAAAAGTGGTTGTACAAAAATAAAAACCCTCTGCCCTGTATCCTATTTTACTGAGAAGTTAGATGAATATCTTTAGAAATGATACAGTATGTTAAATAAGACACACTGTGTCTGTGATGTACAGAAACTACACAGATAAAGGGAACTGACTGTGCAATATGGTTTCATTTTTACAGAGAGTTTGTAAGTAATTACTGTAAATGCAACATTGCCGCATGGAATCAATCATTATTTATAACGATTTACAACAAAATAAAATCACTGCTCTCATCTGCTACTCTGGATGCCATTATATAAAGGAATATTACAATAAAAATGGGATTTAAGTAGTGCACAGGGCTATTGTGAACTTACTTCACAGCGGGTCAATTTCATTCCCAAAGAGGTTTTTTTTGTTCAGAAATGATAGATTAAAAGTCAACTGCAAAGTAGCATTGGTCAGAACTAGGGCCTGATTTCACTGCCCACTGAAATTAATAGAAAGGCTTAACTGATCAATGGAGAGCTCAATCAGTCCATCATATTGTAAAACAATTCTACATCTCACACACCATGTTAGGATGAGCTAGATGATCATGGTGACAAGCAGGGCAGGTGTGTTGCAAAACACAGCTTTCAGAGTCAAGTAGAAGATAAAGAAAACAACAGGATTCTTGTCATAGGTATTCCCCAAAGCCACAAGAAACAAATCAGAAAGAGAAAAGCATGTCATATGAATCCCACTCAGTGTCCAGGATTTCCTTAAGAGCGTATGTAGAAGGATCTACCACCCATGGTGCTGTTTACAGAACTTTGCTTTCACTCATTTTGTGATGAATACGCATTGTACACCATTAGTACACTGATAGCCTGGAATGCTTAAAGACTTTAAACTATGGGAATCAAGTTGAAATCATAGACAGTGGTTCAAGTTCAGTATCAGCGTACATAAGTTATCAGTCCTAGTTTGTTCAAATCAGATGCAAGATCTGATTTTTCACTGAGTTTTTGTGTTATACCTTATTTCACAGTGTGATTAACTGTAGTTAAAAAAAAAGTCAAGTGATTTGTCTGAGGCCACAGAGGGGTTCAGAATTCATTGTGAATGTTGTTCTTGGAAGTTGCCATTGCATTTTTCATTATTATTTATTTTTTGTATTCATGCTCTTCCTTACCACTTATGGAAACTTAATGGAACAACTGATTAATTCTATATGCATTTTATATCATGTACATTTTTCTAATTATGTAAATTTAAGATACATTCTATATTCCAATGAAGCCTACACTGTGGAAAAAGCTGTCATTTCATTGTTAGGATTTTCTTCATGTTAGTAAAAACAAATTCAAATCCTTTATATCCAAAAGAATCAAGACTGCAATTCATACTGATAAGTAATTTGATTAAAACAGAGCAGATATGATCTAACTTCCGTGTATACAAAAATAGATGGGTACCTCGTATAATGTTGTAGACAGTAGGCACTGATAACGCTGTGTTTTTTATGGGAAATGAAACATAACTATGTAACTTTGGTGTAGAAAACTCAGTCAGACTTAGAGCACAAAGGGACATATATTCCAAAATTGAGGTCTTGGTTAGATCCTGCTTACGTACGGAGCAACACTGGAAGTCAGAGACCCAAACCCAAGACTTACTCAAAGATTCACCACTTAGCAAAGGTCACCATGCAAGCCAGAACACTGCATGCTCCAGACATATACCCTCCTTAGCACATCTTCTCTACCAGGAGACAGGTCTTGTCAAAGAGCTGGTAAAGTCCACCAGAGACACACCATTTTGGCTATGTCTAAACTGCATCTCTCTGCCGAGAGAGGGATGCAAATCAAGCACTTCAGAAGTGCAAATGAAGCCTGGGATTTAAATATCCCGGGCTTCATTTGCATACTCGCGTTCCGACGCTGTGCCGATCAGGCTCAGTGTCGGAAGAGAAAGTAAAGTGTAGCCGCGGCTCTGCCGACAGTGGGGAGCTTTTTCGGCAGCTCCATTTTTTTAGGAGTACAGGAGCTGCCGAAAAAGCTCCCTGCTGTCGGCAGAGCCGCGGCTACACTTTACTTTCACTTCCGACACTGAGTCTGATCGGCACAGCGTCAGAACGCGAGTATGTAAATGAAGCCCGGGATATTTAAATTCCGGGCTTCATTTGCACTTCCGAAGTGCTCGGCAGAGGGATGCAGTCTAGACACAGCATTCCTGGGAATTTCCAGCAAATGATATGTCGTTAGTTTCTCTCCTCCCTTAGCATCACTTGTACAGAAGAATAGAAATCGAGTAGGTCAGAGACATTTGGGGACTTTAAGATTGTGTGAGCATGAAGATTGCTAGCTAGTTGCCTGTGCATATCACCTGTGTAATGTCAGGCATTTTGTGGTCTCATTTGGTTACTTGGAAATTGGACTTCCATTTGATTTTACAAGAAATGTGTTTGTTTGTTTTTGTTAATTCTATTTTAAACAAGTTTTCTCCACAGTGAAAATAATTATGCCTGCTTCATGAAATTCCACGTATATTTCAAAAATAATTTCCCTAGTGCCATGCACAATAAGTATCATCATTACAGATTCGCTTAGCCAGTATGTTTAGCGTGAGCAGACACTGCATCATGGGACTCAGGTATTGCATATTTCTCATTACAAAAAAGTGACTGTGAGGAATTAAATGCAAAACAGGGGAAATCATTTGCTATTGTGCGATAAGTTACAATGTGTAAATGCTTGAAGATGCAATCACAACTTTTTTGTGCTGATACGGCATAGATATCTTCAAATCTCAAAGAGACAACTACCATGGGTGGCGTGGCATACATAAGAATGACAAATAAGGAATAGGTATTATTTCTGTATTGATTTCTCTTAGGTAGAATGTAGAATAAAACTATTATGCTGGGCCATCATAAAGAAGAATTCTTATTTTGGGGGGGGGGGAGAAGGTATTTTTTTTAATTTTATTTTATATTAAAGCACCCTGTAGAACTCAATTTGAAAAAAGTGCAGAAAAAATGGAAAGTTCTTATGCACATAAGAAAAATCTTGGCATCAGATCGTAGAACTTTCAGACCTGGAACTTTCCTAGACTGCGGCCTGGAAGTAGAGTATTACATTTCCCTATGTGCAACTTTTGGGTAATCTGCAGATGCATTTTTTCTAACACAAGACGATATTAAACATATTGTGGATACACTATCCTCACTGGAATTGTCTGACGAAACCTTCTATTATGTGTGGTGAATCCTGGCTACTTTTCCATGTCAAAAAGCTCATTCTGTGCAGTGGAATTATGCCATTTAAGGAACAAGAGAGATGGGGATAAATACTTTCTGCTGTGCAATGTAGAACCCTGCCCTGCAGGAGCATGTTCCACAG
Source organism: Pelochelys cantorii (assembly GCA_032595735.1). Lineage (NCBI taxonomy): Eukaryota > Metazoa > Chordata > Testudines > Trionychidae > Pelochelys > Pelochelys cantorii. The sequence continues at coordinate 69,163,209 of CM064328.1, forward strand.
CAGTCCAGAGAGGGAATTGGATTCATGACAAGAGTAGGCAAGATGAAGGACTAATGAGTTCATCACCTCCCTCGGGAGGTGGTACATTGCAACATCAGAGCTTGGATTAGGGTTCGGATTTTAGCCAGTTGATTCAAAGAGTGACAACAATGATGGAGATTAAGAAGGCCACACTTAAAGCTATCCTGGCTGTAGCAAAAAGCCTAGAAATATCATTTATGCAACAGAGAAGAAAGGAGGTACCTGGGAAATACAACATACATCATTAAAACAAACAATTAGCAAAGGAATCAACAGTCCTGTGCTAACCATTGACAGATACTGTCTTTAAAAAAACAGTATAATTATCATTACTTCTCTATATAGAAATGGAACTCATTATACTGTCGATAGCAATAGGCCTGATGATTCCAAGCCACAAATTCATGATGCAATCACCCTGTGGAGCTATAACTTTGTTGCTATCTCAGCGTGACTGACCTAAAGAAGCTATTTTCAGCAATTTGTTGTTGCAGCAGGTCTTTCCAGAATTAGTTATGATGTTAATTTTCTCAAGTGCCTCATGGAGGTAAATGATACAGTAATAAGGATGTTATGTTTCTGATTTATAGTTAAGCCTGACAGTGAAGAAGTTATTTGACATATTTTTTTTGTGGGGGGGGACAACAATCAAGCAATCCACATGAAATACAAAAAGGGAAGCAAGGATTTAAATTTCAATGCAGTACATTGCAGCAGAAACTAAGCAAACACCAAAAGCAGTTCAGATTAAAAAAATGGGTATAGATGACAATGGATGGGGAACATAAAACAGATAAAGTCAGACATCTCATGCAACCCTCCCCCCCCCCAAAAGCTGTTAAAACCATATGTATCTCTCTGCTTCTTGCCTACTGAACAATATGATACTACCTTCAATCTGTACTCTAAACCAGTGTTTCTGAAAGTGCTCTGCGAAACGACTTGAGAAACACATTAACTGGCCGCCCTGGTTTCTTTATTTACTGTTGCTGTGACCACGGAGCCTCGTGGCTCCTATTCGTTCTGTTTCATTCTTTGTAGCCAAGGGGAGCCGGGGGAAGCGGTGTGGGCCTGGCCACCACTTCCCGCTGCTCAGCCAAGCAAAATGGAGCCAATGGGAGCTGCGAGGCTCCGTGGCCACGGTGCTGGTAAATAAACAAACCGGGGTGGCCAGTTAATGTGTTTCTCTAAGTGGTTTTGCGGAGCATTTTCAGAAACACTGATCTAAACCAAACAATAATTACAATACACATTCTAGAACAGCAGTTCTGAACCAGGCATTTGAGGTTCCCCTCTGGGGCAGGGGCAGAAAGCAGGTTCAGATGAGAGAATGAATAAAACTGGTAATCGTCAAGCGTATATCTATACAGCATGACTATTTCCCAAAATAGCTACCCCGCATCTTAGCAAGCCTCCTGTTATTTCAAAATATTTTCAGAAATAACGAGCACACTATTTCAGCATCCCTGTAACCCTCATTCCACGTGCATTAAGGAATGTCTCGAAATAGTACTTTATTTTGAAATTTGGCACTGTGTAGGTGTGCCAAATTTCAAAATAAGCAATTTTGAAATAGAATTGAAATATGATATGCAATTTGCATAGTGCACATTACGTATCTTATTTTGAGTTTAGTGTGCTGTGTAGATGCACCCCAGGTGATCCCTCCTCTATCATCCATTCCCAGCTCCTGACAAACAGAGGCTATGGACACCATTCTTACCCATTCTGGCTAATAAGCATTGATGGACCCATCCTTCAAGAGTTTATCTAGTTTGTTTTTGGAACCCTGTTAAAGTTCTGGTTGACTGTGTGCTGAATGAGGAAATACTTCCTTTTGTTTGTTTTAAACCTGCTACCTATTAATTTCATTTAGTAGCCCCTAGTTCTTGTGTTATGGGATGGAGTAAATAATTTTTCCTTATTTATTTTTTCCACACCAGTCATAGTTTTATAGACCTCTATCATATCCTCCTGAGTCTCCTTGTTTCTAAGCTGAAAAGTCCCAGTCTTTTTAATCTCTGTTCACATGGCAGACATTCCAAACTCCTAATCATTTTTTTTCTCTTTTCAGAACTAAGATTCTTTTTTAGATGAAGTGACCACATCTGTATACAGTATTCAAGATGTGGGTGTGCCATGGATTTATACAGAGGCAATAAGATATTCTCTATCTTATTCTCTATTCCTTTTTAAATGATTCTTAACATTCTATTTGCCTTTTTGACTGCTGCTTCACTTTGAGTGATTGACTGGGGAACAAGAAAGGAAGCCAAAGCCCTGCTCCCTGAGCCCTTCCATGTGGGCTGAACCTGAAGACTGAGAAGCTTTTCTTTTAAGTTTTTATAGCATTTTGGTGGGAGGCAGGGAGGCTCAAAGGAAAAGGCTGAGTGAGAACCTCTGTGCTGGAGGATACCCTTCTACTAATCTCCCCAACAGAGAGTTGTATAAACTCAGGCAGAGACAAACAGCTCTAGACAAAGTAACACCCACTATGCCTTTCAGCTAGTACCTGTACAATCTCATACATAAGGGTATGTCTACACTTGCAGCCTAATTCGAAATAGGGCTGCAAATGTAGGCATTCGAAATTGCAAATCAAGCCCGGGATTTAAATATCCCACGCTTGATTTGCATCTTCCCGGCCGGGCGCCATTTTTGAAATTGATAAGCCCGGAATAACTGCCCATGTCTACATGCAGCAGTTAAACAGGCGTTTGAAATAAAGCCCTATTTCGAAATACCTGTTATTCCTCCTGCAATGAGGTTTAACAGGTATTTCGAAATAGGGCTTTATTTTGAACGCCCATTTCACTGCCACGTGTAGACACGGGCAGTTATTCCAGGCCTGTCAATTTCAAAAATGGTGCCCGGCTGGGAAGATGCAAATCAAGCACGGGATATTTAAATCCCAGGCTTGATTTGCAATTTTGAATGCCTACATTTGCAGCCCTATTTCGAATTAGGCTGCAAGTGTAGACATACCCTTAGTGGATTGAGATACCCTTTTAACTCTTTTAGATGTTAACAGGCTACTTTGCTACAGGACTCTAAAATAAATAAAAGAGATTGAGTCTGTGAGTTCTAACTTTGGTTGGTTTTTAGATAGAAAAAATAATATATCAACTGAAATGTGATAAAACATTTTGTGCAAAAACATATATCTTAGAAACTAATTCTAGTTTTGTTTAAATAAATAAAAGTGCTTTGAGGCTAGGACCTCTTTGGGAAATATTAATTCAAAAGAAATATTTTTGAGGAAATTTGTGACTATCTGAAAAGACAAGGCAAAAACCAACTTTCACCCTGAAATGCCATATTTATCACTAGCTGATACTATAATAAATATTTTTCTTCCCAAATATTGTGTCTTCTACAAGATGTTTATGACACATTGAACCTTGTTTCAGAAACTGAATCTTCACATGATAAACTAAATAGAAATAGACTCAACTTTTCAGTATGCAGAAATGTCAAGTTAATTTCAAATAAAGGAGAAAGAACTTAAAAGTGATATTTCAGCATTTACTAAGCCTGGTTAAAAAGTGGAATTATTCAATAATTTATGTGGGCATTTTATTCATGTTATACATTTCCACCTAACTCCTGTCTTCCTTTCTTAATTCTGGGGGGATTCAATCCAAGATACCATCTTGCTACATTGTCATAAGTACACTCAATCAAGCATGGAATTTTTTAAAGCTGGAGTATTGTTCTTTTCCAAGGTTATAGCCTAGGACAATAAATTGTTTTAAAATATGCAGATTCCTACTGCAGACTTTCCAAATAACCCATTTTGATTTTCTTTCCCCTATTTCAACTGCATAATACAGTCCAACTTCTGGCCTGCTTTATAAACACCAAAACGCTATAAAAAAACATGTATAATGAGATCTTAACACCTTTGCACAATGCTCTTGCTCTGAATGTTGCCTGCCAGATGAAAGCCTCAATTGGTTTGAAGAAGAATAAATTTCTCACTGGCTTGTTGAAATTTTCAGAATGTTTTAGTTTCAGTCCTCAATGGGAGCCTGAGGAAATGCATTCAGGCTTGCAAAGAAGAGTGCCACATCGGTATCTAAAGCTTAAAAATTCTGAGGGGATTGTTTATCACTGTGTACCACTAGTGAAAAGGTTCACTGTAGCTGTAATTAGAAAAGCCTTATATTGTATGCCTGGTAAAGCTTCAGGTATGACATTTTCTAGGTATCTGCTTCGTGATGTTGGTTGTATTTGGCCAAACTGTATCTACTACTATTTATCTACCCTTCATAGCTTTCACAAAGAGATAATTTTCAGATTTAATCCATATATAATCCTAGAATTAACTTTGGCAAAATGGGTGGAAACTTTTTGCTAAAAATTATGAGGGTTTTTTGAAAAATTCATGTATGATACATTTTCTTCCAAATTTTACATTTTTTTGTGAAATTTCAGGTTACTTAAAACCAGTCAAAGTCAGGCTGAAAGACTTCATCCTTTTTTTTGCTTCAATCAGTTCTCTTGAAGAACTAGTCAACAACCTGATATGCATCACTCTCAACAAGTTTTTCCTGTTATTGAGCTTAGATTTTTCCCCGTTTATGTTTCAACCCATTACTCTAAATAGTATCCCCTTTGTACTGTAATATTATAAATATATCCACCAGTCAAATGCTTGTAGATAGTTGTATACTCACTTTAGATTTGGATCCTACAAACATGTATGAATGTATGTGACTTTACCAGGGGAATAGACCCCTTGAAGGCAGCCAGAAATGATTAGAAGGCTGATCTAGTGAGGCTGTGTGGCTAATGGTCAGCATGCTGGTCAACAGTTGCTATCAGTGATGCTGACTCATGACTTTGAAGAGTTGAAGTAATTTGTTTGTGCTTCTGTTTCTCTTCCCAGCCATTTTCAATTGTACATGATCCAGACCAGTGATTGTCTTCCGCTATGTGCTTGCCCAGTGCCTGGCAAAATAAGATTAAAATCTTAGTTTAGACTTCTAGGTGATATTTCAAACAAATAAAGAATAATTTAAGAATAAACATTGAAATAATCAAATACTAAGTGATGATATGGCTGCAAACACTCAATGCATTAATATCTTTATGTAAACAGCCCCATTGAAATTTGATAAGGAAACACAACATGAATATTCAGTACAAACTAGGAATAATAATAATATTTTTTTAAAAGAACTGCCTCTGTGATCTCTTGTGTCAATGAGTTCCAAAGCTTCATCGTGTATTGCATAAAATGATCCTCTTTTCTTTTCTCACATACATTTGCTGATTTCAATTTCAATTTTATTTAATGTCCCCATGTTCATTAAAACAATAAAAGAAGATGCCACATTGATGTCACTGTTCCATTCACTCTTTTGTATTCTCCTATCCTGTACCACCTTATTCATTTATTCTCTAAAAGTAGCCAGCACTATTTCCTACCTTATGGAGGTCCTGTGAAGCTTAATTATTAATTATTATAATTGCTTTGAAATCCTTAGCTGGAAGGCATGGCATCAAAATATCATTAATATAAATTGTTGGCAACCATCATCTCTATAGCTTAACTATCATTTATCCAAGCCACTTTCAGATATGGCTTTTTTCACTATAACTACCCAGATGTGATAGATGGAGAGATAGACCCTCTAGACCTCAGGTGGGGAAGCTAAGGCCCAGGGGCCAGATACGGTCCCTGACTTGCCTGGATCCAGCCCCCAAAGTTCAGGGCTACTCCCCACCCCCAGCACTGGGGAACCCATGCTGGCACTCCAGGCCTTGCTGCCTCCTGCTTGAGTGATTTTTCTGAGGGTCAACAGCCCACAACCCAAAAAAGGTTCCCCACCTCTGCTCTAGACATACATGTTCATTTCTATCCACCCCTCCTTATTAACCTTCCTTTCTCCCCATCCCTCGCTTATTATGAACGAGAATCCTCACAGTTTTCACAGAGCTGCAGTATGGGAAAGAGCTTAGAGAACATGGCTATGGCTCTCTACAACCCTCTGGGTGTGTCTAGACTACAGGGTTTTTCTGAAAAAAGTAGCCTTTTTTCGAAAAAACTTCCCCTGCATCTAGACCGCTGCCGCATTCTTTCAAAAGTAAATCAAAAGAACGCAGCAGTTTTTTCGACCACGGAAAACCTCGTTTTATGAGGAATAACGCCTTTTTTCGAAAGTGCTCTTTTGAAAAAAGGTGCTATGTAATGCAAACTGTGCTTTTTCAAAAGAGAGCGTTCAGACTGCCTAGGTGCTCTCTTTTAAAAAAGCGGATTGCTTTTTCGAAAGTACTGGTTGTAGTCTAGATGCTCTTTTTCGAAAGAGGCTTTTTCGAAAGTATCTTTTGAAAAAGCCTCTTTCAAAAGAGGCCTACAGTCTAGACATAGCCTCTGAAGACACAGAGGGAGCAAAAAAAACCTCTCCTATTCCCGTAATGGCCTATGGATTAAGATTACTATACAGTCGGAAGTAATTTACACTCACAGATGCAATCTTGGCTCCACTGAAGTCAGTGGCAAAGGTTCATCTACTTCAATGGTTCAAGTTTTCAGTCTGTCTAGTTTGTCAACACATCTCCAGGAGCCATGTGTCCAAAACTGTGTTTAAATTTCTACCAGCCAGTGTGGCAACACCAGGGTAGCACTGCACTACAACAATCTTTGGTTCATGTAACAAAATGACTTTTGACTTTGCATAATTATTGTTTTAATATATGCTAAATAATGCAAGAGGTATGAATAAATCCCTTCAAGTCCAATTCAGCTGTTTGGATTTACTCAAAACAAATATGAATATCACATTGAAATGTCAGCTAGAAAAGCAAGCCAATCTTACGGAATTTACATCCAGATTCTAAGGATTTTAAGGTTTTGAGTAAGCATCTAACATTCACATCTAACTACATATCCTACTTCATGTGGGCTATATCCCACTGCAGCTGTTCTGTTTCTTGTTTTGCATTATTATTCAGTCAAAATCTTTTATATGAAGTACTCCAATAAACATTAATCCTTTTAAATACTGCATTCCACATTCCCATGTACTTTGGGTCCAATTTGCTGTGGTTTCATGCACAATTTATACTTGAAATTGATAGAATTTAGTTTTAAAAGGCTGAATGAAGTAAAAATTTGTAAGGCACAGTGATTTCCTATTCGTCATATTACATTCATTAATTGTATTATCTTTAATTAAGCATGTTTCACATTAAAAAGGAGTAAGGTTCCTTCATTCTCAAAAATATGGACCTGATCAAAAGGAAAGATTTTCATTAGTTAAATTAATATGCCCTAGTTAAGAAAGAAAAGGCAATTCACATGCAGATACAGCAATATAAATATTGCAAAATAAATAATTATTAACCCAGGAATTTTATGCTCTTGAACTGTCTGACCAGAGGCTTCTGAGCTTTTCAAATGTATTCACTGAAATTAGTCTCTGAACAAATTGGGAAAATAATGTTTTTCTGTAGATTGTTTACAAGCAAATGTGAGCCTGTGACAGGGTGTACCAGCCCCACACTGGTCCTGCAAGGGTTAATCAGGGCTAACTGGCTGAGAGAGGTCCACCCCACAGCCCTGCTAGGCATGATACTGCTATAAAGGTTGGTGGAGAATTTCAGTCAGGGCTGACCATTGTGGAGGAAAGAGCTCCTGCCAGAGCTCTGCAGGAAGAGCTACAGAAGGAGGGAACCACAGAAGCCAGTCTGCGGGGAACAGCTGGAGAAGCCCTCAGCCCGGAGTAAACTGGAGGAGAAGCTAACTGCTGTGAGTTGAGTAGGAAGTAGCCCAGGGCAGGGAGTTGGAATCTCTGAGAGGTCAGCATGTTTCGGCCAGATTCCCTGCTGAGCTAATGGTGGGATTCACCCACCACTGACACGGCCCTGGGCTGGGACTTGGTGGAGAGGGAGGGCCAGAGACACCTATCCCAACCCCATTTACCCTCAAGGGGGTGTTAACAGATGTGATACTGACTCTGGCCGCTATTTCTTACTGCCTTTAAAACAGACAGCATCGATTATAATCACTAGTCTACAATTTTTTAGGAGTCGTCTGCTTCAGAGATAGAATGTGCTATTTATTATGTATTTTGATGTGCTGAATTCAAATATGACAATTAAAACAACTGATTGGCTACTGTTTCCAAGATATTTAAGTTTTTACATTTTACGTCTATATATATTGTGTAGATAGTAGAGTTTTAATCATAAATTGTAAACCTAGGTCTTTTCATGTGTTTATGGTTGCTTTACATGATAATATTTCACCTGTCCTGTTCATGTAAAAATCAGCAAAAGGGTTATATAAATACAATTTATTATGAAACAAAAGGCAAAAAACTATTATGTACATAGTTTAGTCCTATTCAGTGTCTACTCGGCGCTTCTTGGCTTGTCTCTTGTATTCATTAAATGGAGCATCTCTTGTCACTGTCCAGCAATAGTCTGCAAGCATTGATGGGCTCCATTTGCCCCGATAGCGTTTCTCCATTGTTGCAATGTCCTGGTGAAATCGCTCGCCGTGCTCGTCGCTCACTGCTCCGCAGTTTGGTGGAAAAAAATCTAGATGAGAGTGCAAAAAATGTATCTTTAGTGACATGTTGCAACCAAGGCTTTTGTATGCCTTGAGGAGGTTTTCCACCAACAACCTGTAGTTGTCTGCCTTGTTGTTTCCGAGAAAATTTATTGCCACTAACTGGAAGGCTTTCCATGCCGTCTTTTCCTTGCCACGCAGTGCACGGTCAAATGCATCATCTCGAAGAAGTTCACGAATCTGAGGACCAACAAAGACACCTTCCTTTATCTTAGCTTCACTTAACCTTGGAAATTTTCCACGGAGGTACTTGAAAGCTGCTTGTGTTTTGTCCATGGCCTTGACAAAGTTCTTCATCAGACCCAGCTTGATGTGTAAGGGTGGTAACAAAATCTTGCTTGATTCAACAGTGGTGGATGCTGAACACTTTTCCTCCCAGGCTCCAATGACTCTCGGAGTGGACAATCTATCTTGATGTAGTGGGAATCTCTTGCACGACTATCCCATTCGCAGAGAAAACAGCAGTACTTTGTGTGTCCAGTCTGCAGACCAAGCAAGAGAGCAACAACCTTCAAATTGCCACAAAGCTGCCACTGATGTTGGTCATAGTTTATGCACCTCAAAAGTTGTTTCATGTTATCATAGGTTTCCTTCATATGGACCGCATGACCAACTGGAATTGATGGCAAAACATTGCCATTATGCAGCAAAACAGCTTTAAGACTCGTCTTCCATGAATCAATGAACAGTCTCCACTCATCTGGATAGTGAACGATGTTGAGGGCTGCCATCACACCATCGATGTTGTTGCAGGCTACAAGATCACCTTCCATGAAGAAGAATGGGACAAGATCCTTTTGACGGTCACGGAACATGGAAACCCTAACATCACCTGCCAGGAGATTCCACTGCTGTAGTCTGGAGCCCAACAGCTCTGCCTTACTCTTGGGTAGTTCCAAATCCCTGACAAGGTCATTCAGTTCACCTTGTGTTATGAGGTGTGGTTCAGAGGAGGAGGATGGGAGAAAATGTGGGTCCTGTGACATTGATGGTTCAGGACCAGAAGTTTCATCCTCTTCCTCTTCCTTGTCTGACTCAAGTGAGAATGATTCTGGTGCATCAGGAACCGGCAGTCCTTCTCCATGGGGTACTGGGCGTATAGCTGATGGAATGTTTGGATAATGCACAGTCCACTTTTTCTTCTTTGACACACCTTTCCCAACTGGAGGCACCATGCAGAAGTAACAATTGCTGGTGTGATCTGTTGGCTCTCTCCAAATCGTTGGCACTACAGAAGGCATAGATTTCCTTTTCCTGTTCAACCACTGGCGAAGATTTGTTGCACAAGTGTTGCAGCATATGTGTGGGGCCCACCTCTTGTCCTGATCTCCAATTTTGCGGCCAAAATAAAGGTGATAGGCTTTCTTAACCATAGTGGTTATCCTGCGCTTTTGTGATGCAAAAGTCACTTTACCACAAACATAGCAGAAGTGATCTGCACTGTTCACACAAGTACGAGGCATCTCTGCTCACTTTGGCTAAACAGAAATGTGTCCCTCTGCAAAATCAAACACTGGCAAATAAGAGAGCATGACACTGTATGATTTCTAGAGCTGATATAGGGCAATTTGTTCAGCAGAGTGATGTAAGCTTCGTTATGATTGTATCATCCATGACTTCTAGGAATAACATGATGCAATTCATATCATGTATGAGGCAATACCAGCTTCAGATTGCATCATTCATTGTTTTGCCTAAAAAGCAAGTACTGTCCAAACCCCGTCATAGATTTATTCATAGATCCAGTCAAAGATGTATTTTAGTCATTTCTGGTTTAAATTCAGATCCCTTCCCTTTATAACTCACTTATCCTCTGCCATTCCCAAGTCAAGGGTCGTATATACTGACCCAATAGCATATCTTGAAAACTAGAGCCAATCAACAATTTTAAGCATCATTTTTGTTCTCAGTGACCCAGAATTAGTAAAGTTTGACTACATTTATTTCAGAAGCATTTTGGCTGTAGAGCAGTGTTATGGATGCAGAGCAGTAGGCCTCACTGCCCTGAGGGAAGGGACTGGGGAACTGACTCTAGTCATTAGGCATCACTTCCCTGAGGAAAGGGGGGGATTGCCACTGACTGCTGGGCCTCGCCATCTGGAAGAAAGGTGGCAATTACTTACTCTGTCGGCAAGGCCTCACTACCCTTTCAGAAGGGGGTGTTTCGTTTACTGTGGCTGCTGGTCCACACCACCTTGTTGTGGATGAGGTTCAGTGATTGGTACTGAGCTGAAGGGACTGAGATGTCCATGGGGTGGAGTGCTTTTTGAGAGGCCTTAAAGGCCTACCTCCCACCCCGATGGTCCTGAGAGTAACCACCTCATGAAAGAACCCCAAATGTATTCTCCGAAAAATTTCAGAGGGGTAGCCGAGTTAAGTTTTTCTAGTTACAGGTTATCTAAAGAAGTGGGTTGTACCCATGAAAACTCATGATACCATCTGCATGTTTTTGTTAGTCTATAAGGTGCTGCGAGACCATTCGTTATTTTTTAAGTTTTTCACTGAAAAATGTAATTTCTGATGGTAAGAAGAAACCTGAATGAAAGAGCTTTGTTTCTCCAATTTTGGATAGGGAAGCAGCCTCATGTGATATGTGCAATTAAAACTAATAAACTAGGTTTAGCGTGTGAAGTCCTACTCCCAATTGGTGAGCGCTTACTAGCACACCAGTAGTCCCACTGAAGTTCATGGAATTTCTGCCTAATATGGAAGACCATCCTATATTACATAGGGTTAATATATTTTAAAGGGCTATAAGCCCTCAAGTTTCAGGACTGTATGTGATGGAGTTAAGACAAAATTTCCTCCTGGGGAAGCTTACTCCGCATTTGTTCATTACAGAGTTTCTTGGTCCTTCTTCTGAATTATGTTTTACTCATTTCTTTGAAGGCAGAATTCTGGATTAGATGGATCTCTACACTGATCTAGCATTGCATTTTCTATATTCCTATATATCTCCCAGCCAATAACTGCTGTATTCTCATGATTTCTCCCGGTGTAGTCCTGCTTTCCTGTCTCTTTATCCCCATATGGAGCACAATCATTTTGCATAGGTCTCTTTGGTACTATTACAAATGTTTATGTATCCTGTTCTCTCTTTAATGGTCCACCTATTATGTTTTAAACAATGTGTGCTCCAGCCCACACTCAGTAACCAACAATTTTAAACCACTGGATTTACTGAAAGCACAAAATCTGATTTCTTACCCTCATAAGTCATCTTCTCTCTCATATTATATTCCACTGCTGGGCTCACAGATCACAACTCTCCTTGGTTTTTCATTTTACTTTATACGTAGATCTGTAAAGAGTTTCAGTTCTTTTGATGTGTCAAGAACTTTCTCATCGTGTCATGACATTGTGAAGTGGGAAATCACTTGCTTTGAAACCCTCAAATCTGAATAGGCAATACTTGGATTGCATTCTGCAGATGCAAAGTTGAGCCTGGAGCATTTACAATTTTGGGAGAAATCAAGTCTGGGATTTTTTTTTTAATCACCTGTGGCTTTTACTTCAACAAAACCACGAGGCTCATCTGGAAAGCAAAATGAGCCAATCTGCTGCTTGCTGGTTCAGTGAGTGTAACAAGCAAACGCCTTGCTTTCTCAGAGCATTTTCTTTTTGCTAATATAGAAATATAGTTGTCATCAATAAAGCTGATAACAATTTGACTCATTCAATGCTGTGAAAAAGGACCTTGACATTTGCTTATTAATGTCCAATTAGCCACATTTGACAAAATGAGGACAAAAAATGAACACCCGTAGGAATGACTAAATGTGAGCATGGAAGTTTGACATTAGAAACCAGACTTTTTGCACAGCTGTACATACAGCCAAAATTTATAAACAGGGATCAAGTATATGAAAATATTGCTGTTGCTTGATCTATATTGATTTCAAAACTGTACTTCACAAGCAGGCTTTATAAGAGAGGATCTTCCAGACCTGATATAATATAATGTGTATTATAAAGCATTTTTCATCTAGGAACCTCTGTGTTTTGAAAACAGAAATTTGTTTGGCTACATGATATCCTTGTGAAGCATTATCCTCTGCTTACAGGGGAGACTGAGGTCAATGACCTAATGACAGTCTCCTAACTCCTAGTCTTGTGTCTAACCATCCTCTGGCACTTCCTCTCCTTACATGAAAGCTAAGCATAGGATTTCAGAAAGATTGTGGGAGTTTGAAGTACCGAATCATTGAATTTCTTAATTTGAAGAGAACAATGCCATTAATGTCAACAACAGGGCTTTTCATTACTAGTATGTAATTGGAACAGCTCTCTAGAGCCTCCCTTTAAAGACAATTTAGGTCAGGTCTACATTTCCCAAAGTAGTTAATAGTGTTTTCCCCTCTGGATCACGCATATACACAAACTCTCCGAATTCATATTTAGTACTTGACTAGGCTAAGTGGCCCTTTTCATTGGTGCAGTTTAATTTTATGATAATGTGTCTAATATTTAATTTCATAAGTAAGTTTAGCAGTGCTACAGGCTATATCCTTAAAAGATCATAAACAAAGACTTGTTAAATTCTAAGCTTGTATGACGTAGTTAGAATATATTGCTTTAGAGGTGGTGTAATGGGTTTTCTTTTTCATTTATGGATATGCTCATGGTTTATGGCCTGAAAATGCATTTAATTCTTTTTTATTTTTAGGGCGATATGAAAGAGCTGGAGGTGCAGATGCAAGCATGGTTTTATGTATAAAACTAAACAGAAGCTTGTTTTTTTTTCCTGATTTTAACGAGTTGGTGGGAAAATAACTTTATCTGATGTACTTTGGGGACTTTTGCCTTAACCTAAAAGTCTTTTTCAGTGGTTAAAATTGATTTATTTTTAGCTTGGAAAAGCAAAAATGTTTATATTACAGTGGAGTGAGGATCTGAAGGTCAAGAGGGGTAAACTGTCTGATGCAGCATATCTTCTGAAGCTGAATTTAACTGCATGTTTTGTGCCATGAAAGCAAATAATAGGAAGAATGCAAAGGTGGGTCAGAGCCTTGTGGTGGAAGGATACTCTTTTTTTGTTTAATGTCATTCTGTTTGCTTACAGAACTTTTCAGAATGAATTACTTCATTTTAAAGGTAGTGTAGGTGACTGTGGGAGGCTGTGATGGAGAATGTGAGCTTGTATTGCTTGAAGTGTAAAAGAGTTGGCAGCAGAATCAGTATTAGCAATGGGTAGAATCCTCATTCCCCTTATTTATATGGGGTGAAGGGACTGTGGCAGTGAATAGGCAGATGCTGTGGAAGACAGCTATAAGGCTGCTCTGGGATGACCCCCTTGTAAATTCTAGCATAAAGGGGTGTGTCAGTTTGTGAACAGTATGTCAGTGTAGGGCTACAGCAGGTAACAATGAAAAGGTTCAAAATGTGCGGCAGGTCATAAGGTAACTGGGAAGACAGTGCCATAAAATGGACAAGACTCCTGGGAAGACTAAGAGATGTCTTTTTCGGGGCCTAGATTTTAGTAGGCTCATGAGAGCGCAAAGGTGGTTTAAAGATTCTCATCCATGTGTAAAATTCAACACTTTGATTGAGACCTATGAATAGTTGTAATGCATTGTTCCTTCTGAAAACAAGACTAGGGGTGTAATAGTTCCCATTGTCAGTAGTTTAGCTTGTCAGAAATAAGGCATTATCCAGCAGGTGATTTTTTTAATGTTGTTATATTTATTCTTCCATTGAAAGATAAGATTGCAGGGAAAACCCTGTTTATTATTTCTTTGTTTGTTTCCTAGAGATAAATACATAAATGTTTTTCCTGTCATTTAAAAATGATTAATGGGTGCTAATTATGCCTCCTATAATAATTCCAGAGATCCTTCTTTCAGTTATGAGTTCCCAGTGAAAGCACCCTTTGGGTGAACTACACAAGTGTTACCACACGTACCAGCTATGTGTGGCACTGGGCAGCCATTTGTCTTCATCTTTTTTGCACTCAGAAGTTCCAAAATTTTGATCTCCACATCTATAGGCATAGCTGGAAGTAACTCAAGCCTACAAGGTGCTGAGAAATCAGACTGCAAAGCACATAAGCACATACTTATCTTTTCAGTGTGTTGGTAACAACACAGATGTCAGTACATACATATTAATGACAATGTGCCTTGTTCTACAGCATCGGGGGCTGGTTAATTTCTGAGAAATATACTGACCACTAAGTTGTCCCAGTGTGGAAAATCCCAAAGATTAGGATACAGTGAAAATGAAGTGAAGTAATAATCATACATACATCATTCACCATCATCTGTGAACTCTACTGCTCTGCCATTTGTTATGGGGGAAAGTAATTGGCATTATCAGTCTTCTTTCGCATACCTTAAAAGCAGTAATGTTAGCTGTTGTAGCCAAGATTGACAGTCCATTTACTTGTTTCAGGTAAGGCAGAATGGATGGCAAAGATACAACCAGGATGTCTTGGGACATTACCTGATGAGGCGTTCCAGAGTCTGAAGTCCATTTATACAGTCACAAAGAGGATTGTGTCACTGTCCTCATTTACAGAGAAGGTTGGCAGATCAGGGAAGGAATGAAGGTGGAACGCTTGTGTCAGCTTACTCCTTGTTGTCTATACTTGGGCAGCTCTCATGTTCCGTTTGCTTGAGTAAGGATTCTAAAATCTGGCATCCTGTATTATACTAGTGGTATGTGGCAGTGCTGATTTCCACAGACAGCAATATTTTTAACAGCAAAAAACTGGTCTCTCTAGAGCTAACTTCTAAAGTGTTACCTACAAGTATTTATTATTTATACATTTAAATGAATTGTGGGGAGAGAAATCATCTTAATGTTTTACACTTTAATTGTAGTTTTAGTTTCAGACCCCTGGACAAGGGCTGAAGGAATGTGAAAGGGTTCCTAGATTCAAGGATTTTAAGACTAGAAGAGGTGATGGTGTTGATGATATAATCTTACCCCCTGCTTAACACAGGCCAGTAAATTTCACTCAGTGATTCCTGCATCAAGCCCATGGCATTTGGTATTAGTTTTAAAACTCCAGATCACAGAGAATCTATCGCATCCCTCGGTGGTTAATTATCTTCGATGTTAAAAAATATTCTGGTTTCGATTTCTCTGGCTTCAGCTTCCAGATGCTGGTCCTTGTAATGTGTTTGTCTGATGGATTAAAGAACCCTCTACTACAAGAAATCTTTCCCACGTTTAGACTATGGTCATGTCCATTTTTAACTTTAATCCTGCTCACAGACAGGTTTCCAGACTTCAAATCATTTTAGTAGTTCTTTTATAAACTCATTTCAAATTTGGGAAACCTTTTTAAAAGTAAGAACATAATATTCCAAATATTGTCTCACTAATGCCATACACAGTTATACGGCAAGAGTTGATTTCCAGCAATGATAGCTCTTTAGAGAGGTCCAAGCTCTTTTGTTTCCACCACTGGTCATTCTGAAGCCCTTTAGAGTGTTTATGATTTTCTCATTAAAAGCTGGGTATTTCTCACTTACTGTGGCTCATCTCTCTTTAAACAGGGTTTGTTTTACCTGCAGATAATCTTTTCATTTGTTTCCTGCAACAGTTGTACTTTTGATCACCCAAAATTGATATCAACATGCTAAAAGTCAGTGTTTACAGAGACATAACCTAATCACAAGTTTCCATTTAGATATTTTTATAGGTCCTGGGGCAAAATAGTCATATATTCTTATTCCACTATAATGCTGTGCAATATGAATTACTAATAGAGAAAACTTAGTTTAAAATATAGTAGACAACAATATCAAGCAGTTACAATGTTAATTCACAATACACTGCAGTCTAAACTTTTCTTAAAACGTAAAGAAAATATTTTGTCCTGTTTTTATAACAGTTTTGCTAATAACATTGTGCAGATTGACAGCAAATTTTGTCCAATGATGTCATAAATTAAATCTCACTGTTGCTTTTGAAATCTGAAATACACCCAAATGTATAGTCTTTAAATCCCTTTAATTATTGAGAAACAGTATCAGGCCAAGTTAAGGGCCCAGAGAGCTCAAAATGAAAACACAGAGACAGCTGAGAAGTATGATGAATTGCCATATCCTTTTACAGATTTCTGTAGCTTCAAGCAGGAGCCTGTCATAAGGAGTTTTATCAAAGACATTCTGAAAGTCAAATAAATTAAGGCATTTAATTAAACGGTCTCTCTCTCTCTTTCCCCTTCACTAACTAAACATGTGCTGTGCTGCCACATCTAGACCTTTAATGTATTATTATTCATTACCCAAATTAGAGAGATCATCAGCTACACATATTTTTTTCCTGGATTATTTCCTTTCTGGAAATGTGTATATTATATCAGTACCTGCTGATTTTGTTATTGGTTTTTTTTAACTACCTTTCTTCCATGGTTGTAACTTTTCTTTATATTTTCTTAGCATATACAGTCCCAAAAATAGAATGCAAGCTCTCCAGGGACCTTGCCTTCTTTTACATTTGTCCAGCTGATGGAACATTGTAGAAGCTCTAAGAGATAATAGTAGGTAAAACAATGGAATAAAATGATTGGCCAATTTGTCATAAGAAAGCAGTACACATGGACACTTAAGGCATGTCTACACTGCGGGGCAAAAGTCGAATTAAGCTACACAACTTCAGCTACATCAATGGTGTAGCTGAAGTCAAAATAGTTTAATTCTTGCTTTTGGCACTGGTTACAGAGCAGGAAGCTGAAGGAAAAATACTCTTCCTTTGACTTACCTTACTCCTTGTACAATGAGGATTACAGGAGTTACAGCAAGAAGTCCTCTAGCTTGACATTATTTCAAAATAATGGCTTGCAATGTAGACACGCTCTTTGTTACTGTGGAATAATGTCAGTTATTCTGAAATAACACTGCTGTGTAGACATACCCTTACTGGTAATCACTTATGGAATAAAAATATTAATGAAGGGCAAGTTTGCTAGTTCCCGCTGGAGGCACTAAAGACCTGATAGTATACTGCAGGCTGCTGCTCTTCCTCAGGTTGCTAATATATAATTTCAGAATGGTGGTGTAATAATTGAGCCTACAAATGTACCCTAATTGTGAGGCTGTCACTAGTTGCTCTGCTTACTATTGGAGTACTCCCTGTTGGGTGGGGCTGTGGATTTGATATGTCAATCTGTTGCCTCTTTATGAGGTGGCTCACTCTGAGTCCTTCTTGGTCTCGCCCTCCCGGTATGAGATTTCTCCCACTGCAGAGCTTGACCTTCCAGCCAGGCCACTGCAGTTGTCCTCTTACAAAAGGGCGGGGTGGGAGAAGTGCATTGATGTTTCTCAGGACCCACTGTCCTAGACAGTCATTCCTTTTCACTGTCCATTAATAGTGCCACAGTGTCCTTTCCAAAAAGGGCAGCCATTACCAGGTGAGAGACTGTCAAACACAGTTTTTGTTGCTTTGCTTTTTCCTTCTAAAGACTATCTACAATTAAAAGCCAAAGCCTGATAGTAAGACAGAGATTTTGGAATCATTGTGAATATTTCTCTAAAAGCATCCACTCAATGTGCATCAGCAGTCACAAAAGCTAAAAGACTATTAGGGAGCTTTAGGAAAGGAACTGATAAGATGACAGAAAATGTAATATTACTATATAAAACCATGGAACAATGGCACCTTGAATGAAGCATGCAGTTCTAGTCACCCCATGTCAAAAAAAGATAAATTAAAATTGGGAAAAATGCAAAGAAGGATAACAAAAATGATTATGGGGATGGAACAGCTTCTGCATGATGTGAGATTAAAAAACCTGGGACTGTTCAGTTTAAAAAAGAGACAAGAGAGGATATGAAAAGAGGTCCGTAAATTCATAAATGGTGCAGAGAAAGTGCATTAGGAAATGCTATTTATCCCTTCCTATTTATCCCTTGCTATTTATCTGTGGTTTGTAACCTATCCTTTAAATCGGCATCCGTACCTAATGACTGGAAGGTGGCTAACGTGACACCAATATTTAAAAAGGGCTCTAGAGGCGATCCTGGCAATTACAGACCGGTAAGTCTAACTTCAGTACCGGGCAAATTAGTCGAAACAATAGTAAAGAATAAAATTGTCAGGCACGTAGAAGAACATAAATTGTTGGACAAAAGTCAACATAGTTTCTGTAAAGGGAAATCATGTCTTACTAATCTATTAGAGTTCTTTGAAGGGGTTAACAAACATGCAGACAAGGGGGATCCAGTAGATACAGTATACTTAGATTTTCAGAAAGCCTTTGACAAGGTCCCTCACCACAGGCTCTTGTGTAAGTTACATTGTCATGGGATAAGAGGGAAGGTCCTTTCATGGATTGAGAACTGGTTAAAAGACAGGAAACAAAGGGTAGGAATAAATGGTAAATTTTCAGAATGGAGAGGGGTAACTAGTGGTGTCCCCAAGGGTCAGTCCTGGGACCAATCCTGTTCAACTTATTCATAAATAATCTGGAGAAAGGGGTAAACAGTGAGGCAGTAAAGTTTGCGGATGATACTAAACTATTTAAGATAGTCAAGACAGAAGCAGACTGTGAAGATCTTCAAAAAGATCTCACCAAACTGAGTGATTGGGCAACAGAATGGCAAATGAAATTTCATGTGGATAAGTGTAAAGTAATGCACGTTGGAAAAAATAACCCCAACGATATGTACAGTATGATGGGGGCTAATTTGGCTTCAACAAATCAGGAAAGAGATCTTGGAGTTATCGTGGATAGTTCTCTGAAAACTTCCACACAGTGTGCAGCGGCGGTCAAAAAGGCAAATAGGATGCTAGGAATTATTAAGAAAGGGATAGAAAATAAGACACAGAATATCTTACTGCCCCTGTATAAAACTATGGAACGCCCACATCTTGAATACTGTGTACATATGTGGTCTCCTCACCTCAAAAAGGATATTTTGGCCTTAGAAAGGGTTCAGAAAAGGGCAACTAAAATGATTAGGGGTTTGGAACGGGTCCCATATGAAGAGAGTTTAAAGCGACTGGGACTTTTCAGTTTAGAAAAGAGGAGACGGGGTGGGGGGGTTATGATAGAGGTATATAAAATCATGAGTGTTTTGGAGAGGGCGAATAAAGAAAAGTTATTTATTAGTTCCCATAATAGACCAAATGAAGTTAATGGGTAGCAGGTTTAAAACTAATAAAAGAAAGTTCTTCTTCACACAGCGCGTAGTCAGCCTGTGGAACTCTTTGCCAGAGGAGGCTGTGAAGGCTAGGACTATAACAGAGTTTAAAGAGAAGCTAGATAATTTCATGGAGGTTAGGTCCATAAAAGGCTATTAGCCAGGGGATAGAAATGGTATCCCTGGCCTCTGTTTGTCAGAGGCTCGAGAAGGATGGCAGGAGACAAATCGCTTGATCATTCATTGTCTTCGGTCCACCCCCTCTGGGGCACCTGGTGCTGGCCACTGTCAGCAGACAGGCTACTGGGCTAGATGGACCTTTGGTCTGACCCAGTACGGCCATTCTTATGTTCTTATGTTCTTCCTTTATCACAAGTACCAGAGGTCATCCAATGAAATTAATAGGTAGCAAGTTTAAATCAAACCGAAGGAAAAACTTATTTACACAATGTACAGTCAACATGTGGAACTTGTTGCCAGGAAATATTGGGAAGTCCAAGTCCATAATAGGGTTTGAAAAAGAAAACAATTAGATAAGTTCATGGAGGATAGGTTGATCAATGGCTCTTAGCCAAGATAGTCAGGGATGCAACTCTGCTCTCAGTGTCCATAAACCTCTGGCCGCCAGATGCTAGGACTGGATGACGGGGATTGGACCATTTGATAATTTCCCTGTTCTGTTATTCTCTCCAAAGTATCTTGCACCAGCCACTGTTGGAAGACAGGATACCAGGCTAGATGAACCATTGGTCTCACCCAGTATGACCATTTTTATGAACAAGGGATACTGATAAAATGAAAACCTTAATATTTTACAGTGCAAATACTATAAATATCAGTCCTTATTTTCGATAGCTTTAGTAAAAAGCTAAAAGGATTGTAATGGTGTGTTTGTCATGGAGGCTGAGATCTATGTACATCCAAACCCCAAACCCTGTTAAATACTCCTTAATGTTGGATAGTGTCTGGGTTAGATATTCCACCTAAATTAATACACTGGCTTCTGCAGTAGCACACTTGCTTCTGAAAAAATGCTAATCAGTGTACTTTCTGGACATCTGTTTGATCCCATCAAGGTTGTGGAACACTGTATAAAAATCGAAATAAAGCTTTTACCCAACAAAAAAGAAATTAGAGAATATAAAAAAAATTCCATAGGAAAATTCAGATTTACATCAAGAAAATCTAAATGAAGGGTTTTGTTTCTGAATAGTTCAGCATTAATCTTTCCATCCATCCATTGGAGTTACATTTCTTCATGGCTGCCATTTTCCCCTAAAAGTTCTGCAGCCAGCCTGAACAACATATCCCATAACGTTTCTCCCTGTTGGTGAGCTGCCAGTTATGTCATGCGGACAGTTTTTGACACTGTTATTTCCAGTCTTTGATAGAAACTGGCAAGAAACTATCAAATCAGCTCAGAAGATTTCAAAAGATCTTATTTGACTCTGACAATAAAAATGGGAGTAGATTGAAAGGGAGGTTTATTTCCTTCCCTGAACTGCAGGTTCATCCAACCTTACATGTCGCCATTTATATTTTTTCTTATTGTATTCTAGTCCTGAATATGTTTTATTAAATAAATTTTGCTATCAAAACATAAGCTTTATTAGTATTTGAGAAGAGATACTGAACCCAACTGGAAATAGTATCCAATTTCAGTACAAATCTTCTGAGCTGAAATATTTTCCTCAGTTCATGAAATACTTTTAGAAAAGCAGTAAAATGAATATTGTATTAAAAAGAATATAAATTTAACCTGAAAATTAACTTCAATAATTAGAACAAAATAAAGCTTGTGAAATACTTTAATAATATTAAATTGATTGTAGATAAACTATTGAATAAATAAATCATTTCTAGCTTTAAATACATTTTGGTATCAGAAGTGAATAATACTTCTATCTGGTTTCCATGGTACCGGATCTAACGCATTACAATACAATCTGACAGATTACACTATACTTAAAATACAGTTCAGACATAATCTTCTATCCTCTAAAAAATGCAGACTTTATGATCCACATGTCCTTTGTGTGTTTGAGATGGTGAATCTTCAAAAGAGGGTATACTGTAGCTACGAATGAGAATTGCCAAGCTGTATAGATCATGTTGTATACTACTATCCAAATGAGTCAACCTACAGAGGTTGAATGCTGCTCCCATTCAGGTTTTGAAATAGATGGCATGGTAGGGGAAAAGGAAGTGTGGGAAGCCAGATGACCACTCTGCACTTGGAGTGAAGGAGCTGAGGTTTGTGAATCCCCTTATTTCTTTTGGGCACTTGTTCCCCAAACTAGGACTGCCTCTTCCTCCAAAAAGTTCTGTTTCCTGCATAGCTGAGGGGGTTTTATATTTAAACATTTATGTTATGACATTAGGGAGTAAGCGTGTGCGCAAGACTGGCTGAGTGGTTAATATAGTGTGTTGACTAAATGGTTGGATAAAGTTAGTAAAAAGTAGTACAGCTTTTTAGACTGACAATGGCTTTTGTGAACAAATATGTCTTTTTGTTGACATGCATGCTAGGGTGGTATGCAAGATGACAAGGAAAGAAGACTTCTCCCTAACAGACAATACAGCCGATGCAAAGCTATTTGGTTGAGTCTATTTAAAGCTATGCTTGAAAGAGACCACTGCATTCCTTTTGCAGGTCTAATGTGGGGTGAACTGGAGAGTCTGTGCAATGTAATATCATGTGATCTATCCCTATCCCTCTTCTGGTGTATCTCTGACCTCTGTGGCAAGGTCCTCGCTCAGGTCCCTTGCCCTGGGATGCCTTCTGGTCCACAAATTAGTCTAAGACCCTCTCTTGGTGCAGTCACCTGTGCCTTTATTGTCAGCTTCCCACCACCTTCTATTTACAGAGTCTTTAGAGTTCAGCAAACCTTTCCTTCCCCTTCTACCTGGGAGCACACTCAGCCATACCCTGGCCCCCTGTGCCTCCTTCCTGCCCCCTTTCCTCTGCCTTATATAGCCCTTGGAAGCAACTGTGGGCTAGCCAATTAGCTCTTCAGGCCTGGGCTTGCTCAGCTGTCTGCAATCAGCCTTTTCAGCCAGGCTACAGCAGCAGAGCTCTGGCTTAGCCAGCAGTCTATCACACCCTGTTTTACCTATCTTCTATGCACTACAGTGAACAGATCCTCCTATCCATGCCAGGCAGAAGGCATTCCCTTTCTTCATGATCCCACTTATCATTCTTTCCTGAATGGTGAAATTGCTCTGGTAACCAGCAAGGGGAACCTTAAAGGCCATGCATGTAGAGCAAGAGTTGTCTCTTACTCCTAATTAATCAAGAAATACCAACACAAGTCTGCATGCTATGCTAACCATGCAGACATTCTTTGAACACCTGTTCTGAAGTAGATGTTCAAACTGAGGTGTACCATAGTCAGAAACATGCCTAAGTAGACACCATATATGACATATGTAAAGATTGAACACTGACCATATTTGCAGAAATAGTGATGTACACATTTTATCTATCACTAGATCTTGTACACACAGGCCTGTGAAAGGCAAATAGAATATGAAATAATCCCATTGCATTGGTTCTATGTAAACCTGGCAAAGGACAATCCTTTCACTTAATTCATATGACTCAAAAATGTGCAGAAATACAGTGGTTCTAAAAGGGCATTTTCTTCTCATATGCTTTCCCCGTGTCTGAGAATAACCGATCTATAAAACTTTCTCTTTTCCTTACTGTTCATAAGGGGCGTGCTTTAACTTTTAGGTCAGTATCTATCACATCAGCTTGCCAAATGTGCCAACTTTGCTATTATGAAGTGCATTGTTGTCAAGAGCCATACAACAATTAGCAATTCCCCATTTGCCTCCGGCTATTTCAAGTTTCATCCTCTCTAATGAGTGTTATATCTTATCATGCCTTTCTGGGCATCTTCACTGAGCAAAAGTTAAAAGGGATGTAAAAAGTAGAAACAGCTGCTGCTCGACAAATGTAAAAATATTTTAATTGATGTGATCTAGTTTCTCAATTTGTACAAAGTAAAACAATATCAAAATGTTTCATTTTAATGTGGTTCATGTGTCCCTGATGAACAAAATATAATAGGTTTTTATACGAGAGCTTACAAAAACATGCAGGAGCTCAGATTCTTCATGATATCCAGATTTCTTACCGTGTAGTATGGGTTAGTAGGATTAAGTCAAACATTTATCATAACAATTGACAATAATTGTAATAATCTATGGTAAAAATGTATTGTTATGTGGAAGTGTGAATCCAGATGAAGACAGAATGTGACCATTCAGGTAGAATTAGATTACATTTCCCTTGATGTACAAGCAAAATGAGGTTCATTCTCCCATAGCTGTGTTGGCTTTTTAGGTCTCACATGAGAAAAAAATAGCAAAAACTTATTTTAATCACTTACTTTAAAACATATTTACCTATCTAGGAGTACAGACTGATCTATTAACTTAGAAGATATTTAGACTTTTCAGAGTGGAACTACATATGGGGCTAGACATGACTTGAATATGAGACTTACAAGGAATAATACTCTTCACATATGTTATATCTGAGCTATTTAGAAATGTCCACATATATTATACTTGAGCTATTTAGAACTTTGCCTCCAGCTTATAGGAGTAAGTGAAACTTCTCTGGAGCAGGTGTTTGGGGAGTATCTAGGACTGG
Source organism: Pelochelys cantorii (assembly GCA_032595735.1). NCBI lineage: Eukaryota > Metazoa > Chordata > Testudines > Trionychidae > Pelochelys > Pelochelys cantorii. Next base: position 69,187,567 of record CM064328.1, read on the forward strand.
GTTGAAATTTGGCTTCACCTCTGAAATATGTTGGCTGGGGTAGCTAAGTCATTTTGGAAAAAGTTTGTACTGTGGTCTTTTTTCATATAGGCTGACAGTGAATTAACTCTCTTCTGCGGGCTCTGAGATGTGTTGAAGTCCTACCACTTAACACAGTTCTCAGTGATTATAGCTCTCGTAGGAGACTCATATTGCTAGTGCAGGTTGTGAGTTTCTTTCACAGGGAACACTATCCCACAGCTGAGCCTTAGATCTAGTTATCATGGATTTTCAGCTATAGCACTACATAAGAAAACAAAAGATCCCCAATTGAGTCTAATCAGCTCTGTCTTTAAACCATGGAGAAGGGGAGGGGAAAATGGCATCTAAGACTTGTAAGCAGACCTAACACCACCAAGTAGGAACAACCTTCTCTACTCTTTCTTCTTTCATTGGGATTTGGCATCCATGCACCCTGTTTAATAGGTACAGTTTAGTTAAGAGTGACTCCCCTTAATCAGGGCAGGAAAAGCACAGCTCTACCATCCCTACTCACATAACAAGGACAAGAAATTTCATCACCCCTGCATCCATCAACAAAGTGACTTGCAGTCCATCCCAAAGTGATCATTTAGGCAAAGCAACTCCACCATACAATGCATCTAGGCAGAGTGGGAGTGACTACGCAAACAAGTCTTTTCCCCCAGCTCTTAAGGATGTCAGGAGGGAACTTGTTCAGCTCCTCCTTACACTCAGTTGGGACAACAAATTGCATCAGCTTCATTATGTATTTGATAGCAAGTTTCATTTTCTGCACAGGCAAATTAACAGATAGATGATGTTATAGTCTGGTTCATAGTAAGATAAGATGTTTTCAGTGAACTGACATTTTAAAAAAAAAATCACTAAAATGTAACAGATAGGGTTTATAAACTTTTTATATCTTTTCACAATTATATATCTTTTGATTTTAGAGTAAAACTGAAGTAAATGATACTATGTACAACAATTGTAATAGAAAGAATTGATTTCCTATAGTTAGAAATGCACATTTTGCATGGATAATGTGATAATTATATTGGGCCTGTTCTGTATTTTTCAGTTCTAAGATGATAGATGTCAGAAGGTACTTTCATATAGGCCTGAGAGGTTAGAAATTCAAAGTAGACCATTTTTCCTGCAGCAGAAGCTGGAAATGATAGAGGAAACATAACTCGGAGCATGAATTGAGAGACAAATTAAGAGCAGCAAAGTCTGGTACAACATTTTCCACAAATGTGCTTTAATCTATGTTAATTGAATACACATTCATATTGCTTAGATGGTAATGGACTTATTATTCACAATAGAGTAAGATGATTGTTTTCCAGAGAAAGGGTAGTTATCCATGAAATTGTCCTTTGTTGTGTAACACTGTATCTCCTGCTATATGCCATATTTTCTTCGTGAATCACTCAAAAAATCATAAAGTTTCACATGGTAATGTCATAATTCATATTAAGTGTAAACCTTTTTCTTATTAAATAAACAATTTATTTGGAAATAGAGCCCTTAATAGTGTATTAGATTTTCTAATAGCACTGCGTACCATCATGGGGATTATGTATGATAATTGTTCCATCAGCAAAATTAAAGGATAAAGAAAGAATTTCGTTCATTTTTCCAGTATTTTATGCTTCATTGACTAATTTTTCTCTTCCCTCAGAAAATACATAAACTACAAAAACTCTAACTGGTGCTATCTCCAAAAGTGACATATTTACCCTGTCTTTACCAGGAATGTTTTAGAGGGGTAGCTGAGTTAGTCTGTAACGGGAAAAACTTAAACAACAAAAGGAAAAACTATGTAGCACTTTAAAGACTAACAAGATGGTTTAATAGGTGATGAGCTTTCGTGGGCCAGATCCACTTCCTCAGATCATATTCTGGAAGAGAATTGGCATGACCATGATCTGAGGAAGTGGGTCTGGCCCACGAAAGCTCATCACCCATTTAACCATCTTGTTAGTCTTTAAAGTGCTACATAGTCTGATCTTGCTAAAACAAAAGGAAAATCTAACACGGCTACCTCTCTATTACTATTAAAAAACAACAAATAGTCTGGTAGCACTTTAAAGACTAACAAAACATATACAGTAGATTGTATCATGAGTTTTTGTGGGCACAGCCCACTTTTTATGACCGGAGTGTTGGAAGTCCAGAACCAAGAATAAATAAAGGAAGGAGGGAGGGGCAGGGTTAACCAATCAAGCAATAGAGCTTAATCAGTTAACCATTTTAATCTAGTTCCTGCTGCTTGGCCTTGGCATGACCACAGCTGTGAGGTTCTGCCATGGGTGGGAGTTGCTCTGGCTGAGTGTGGCTGGTCACACTCACAAGGGCTGGTTAACTCAACTTAATATTTCCCTAAATTTCACTTTTGAGGCCGGCACAATTTTTTAAAGTTTATAAATCTCAATAACATGCTGCATGTCATAATTCTGTTTTGGGGGGAGAAGCATCAGGGTAACATTTTCATTTTTTTCCATGGGTGGAATGGAAAATGGATTTACTAATTCTGTTGTCATTCCTTTCAATCAACATGCTTGTTAGAATATTTGCAATAATCCAAAATATGCAGGCACAATATATGTAAATCAATATAAATTGAAATTAACTGCTGTGCAGTGGGGCTCTGACCTATTCACTTTATAAATCTTTCAAAAAAGGGCTTAAGCAGCCTGCGGATTTCGAGATGGGCTCTGGATAGGGAATGAATTTCCAGTATTTAAATTTCATGATATCTGGTGTTTTTCTTAAAGTCTTAGCTGCTGGAGTCATGTGAACATATCAGACTCTTAGCTTCCATTTTGAAAAATGCACATTTCTTCTCCTGAAGGTTCCTGAGAAAAGCTTAAGAATGTGAGCTGAGGGTATCCTAATAACTGAAAACAAAGAAGTTAAATAAAAATAACCCATTTAATTCTTAGTCTCATGGTTTTTAAACCACTCATGATTTGTGGGGACCTGAGTCATGATTTTTGATTGCTTTGATTTGGAACTACTGAATTTCACACTTAATAATTCATACAAAATATGTGTGGGAAGATTTTTGCAGTAATTATCCTTCAGATTACCTTCTTCTCACATATTTATTTCCTGTATGAGCCAAATCCACTCTGCAATACAACTCGGTCGAACATTCAAATTTAAAGCTTTGTGATAGCAGCTGCATGAACATAAAAAAACCTTACCCTATAAAATTTGAAAGAAGAAATATGTTTCTAAAGTTCTAGCCTGATAAGTTATGTCTAAGCCATGGAGCACATCTCTATTTTTTTCATTGTCAGCAACTGGGGTGATTGTGTTTATACATACAAGTTATATAATGAAAAGCAGAAGAAAAAAAAGGAGGGAGAGAGAAATGGATGCCATTACTTCCATGCTCTCTGTAATTGCATCCATACAGCACATTCACAGCCCATGCTATTCAGACATCTGAAATGTAGCTCTAAATGTGGAAATGTGCTTATTATTTGCTTTTACTGAATACTTATTCAAATGATGTATAAACTGTGAGTGCTTTTTGATGATGGTTTGTCCCACCCTTAAATGAACCATTAGTAAATCAGCCTTTGTTTCCCTATCACTGATTAGAGTTTATGTTCAAGCTTTTGGATACACTATGATAAGTTATTTACAATAAAGTTTTGGGTTTTACCCAAAGATAAAAAGTAGTTAAAATGAGATGTTCACAGATTCTTTTTTCTGTCAGTAACCAAGGCCCAGTTCTGCAAGTCATTGTATACAAGCAAGCAGATCACGGACAGCATTGGACCCATATCCTGCTGTTTTGTGATACCCATGATCTGGGCAAACCCAGATGAACTTAGACAATGGATCATACGCAGTTGTTATAACTGTTTTATTTCTTTAAAAGGTATCTGGACAGAAAGGAAAATAAACACTATTACGTTTTACAAACACTATTATATGGCCACATGCATAAATATTAGTTTGAAATAATACAACTGATATTTTAATATATAAACAAAAATGAGATTACCTATAAATCTTCACATGTACAAAATCATTAGTGTGATTTCTATAATTTTTTAAAAAGTATATATTCAGAATCAGCTTTTTATATTTTTCTTCTCTTGATGAGGTTATTTTAAGTGTAAACTTCTGCCAAAGCCTTCCAGATTTACTCATTTGGTCAAAAGAGAGTTCTTTCACTAAGGGTGCATCTACACTGTACCGTAGGTCGAAATAAGATACGCAATTTGAGTTATGCAAATTGCGTATCTTATTTTGATCTTATTCTGAAATAGTTTATTTCGTAATTCGGCATTGTCTACACAGCACCATATTTCAAAATAACCTGCTATTCCAAAACATTCCTTTTTCCTTGTGGAATGAGGTTTACAGGGATGTCAGAATGGCGAGCCTGAAATAACAGGTTTGCTGTGAAGATACTCCGGTATCCCGAAATAGTGTTGCAATGTAGATGTAGCCTAAGTTTGCTAGTGAAAGACTAGTTTATGATACTTTTTTTTTTTTAACAGTGTAAGCCTCTTACTCAACAAACACTTCCATTAACATCAATATATTAAAGTGACAGAATCGGATACTAAAATTATTACTGTTAAATATTACCTGGTATTAAATCTTCTTATGTGTTTCCATTTTCTTCCACATTTTTTTTACCATAGTATATGGTCTTTCATTTGATTTGACTTCAGTTTACAGTTCTGTAATTTAGAGCTTCGTGATATTATCTAAATAGGGAATTACAAATATTATTGGTCATTTGATACACTCAATTTTCCATTCATTTGCAGCTGAGGAGCTGTTTTCCTTTGATGAACAGAGCCTCTTTTCCAGACCTCTGCAATCTCTGTAACATTGGGAACTTCATTGCAGTTCCTAATCCCACAAGTTTCACAGAATGCTGAATACCACTGGGTCTGCTTAAATGAAGTTGTCTTCACTACAGTGTGGGCAGTATAGAGTATGGGCAATGCTTTGTAATGCAAAGAAGACTAAATTTCAGACATGTAAATATATTTTGGGTGTTATGTGGTTTACAAATATAGAGTTTGATCCTGAATGTGGTGAGGGCATGCACACAGACCCATTGGCATGCCTGCTGAAACTCAGTATTTTCTTACTTATGTACCATGATATGCCATGGATCCCAATACCACCTATATAGAGATATCACTAAGATATAAGTATCCTTCTCTACTCATTCATCTCCATTATCACCATAGTATCAAAAAGTCTGGCAAATATCATAGAATCATGAAAATGTAGGTCTGGGAGAGACTCCAGAGACCATCTCTGTGGTGTGGCAGGACTAAATATAGCTAGACTATCCCCGACAAGTGGGTTTTTTCCTAACTTGTTCTCAAAAATCTCCAATGATGGAGATTCTACACTCCCCTTGGTATCAGTAATTAATTATTATTATAGATAATAAAATGTATTTGTTTGAGATGTATGTAATAATCAGGTTAGGGAAATGTCCAGTGGGGAGAGAGTGCCCTAGCCACTGTGGTAAGTGACCAAAACGTGGTTTGGGGATTGAGCCCCACTAGGAATCCTGAACAGAGCCTTGTTGGGGTTTCAAAGATTCTGCCATATAGGAGAGTGGAAGGGGAATCCTCAAGGTCAGAGAGGCCAGGTTATAGCAAAGGAAATGGAAGCTGTGACTGAGATCCTTTCATTAGCCCTTTTTACCAGGGCAGAGTAGAAGACAAGAATAGGCAGTAGAATAGCAGTACCATTGTCCCATTTACATATGCAGAGATCTCATCCTTATAGCTGACTAGAAAATGTATCCAGCATTGCTTGGGTCCTTAACTCACATTTTGTTTTTCCATCATTTGTTCTGGGATGGGGATGATGGGTTCAGTATGCAGTCCCCAGGAAAGAGGACAACCTCAGCCCTTTCACACCATAGCAGCTTGGGGCCAGGTGAGAAGTGCCCCTCCACATGACTGCTGCAGTGACACAGCTGGGGGAGAGGTGCATATCCCCTGGCTGGGGGGAATATACAAATTCTTTGAAATATATGGTTGATAACTGTCCCTTTCTCCACCTCTGCCCCCTCTGCTGTCCCAATAGGGTTATAGCTGTCCCGATCCCCTTCTCTGGCCCCCAGCTTCCCCATGGTCATTTTACAGTACAACTGTCCCTCCTCCCTTTCCATTTCATAAGAAACAATTGAATTCCAAAAACACCTGATTGTCCTGGCACAACCAGAGCCTTACCTTGCTTTGTTATGTTAAGATGAAGCTGCATACAAAATTTGGTGGTCCTAGCTCTTACCATTTAGGAGGAGTTCTTGAATACACAGACTCACAGACAGATGCACATTTCTAAAATATATGGTAAGATCATTGCATAAATAAAAATCCTTAGCATTCATGTAGCATTTTTATCTTTAAAAGCATTTTAAAAAACATTCACTAACTAATCCTTATAAAACTCCTAAGAAACAGATTAAAAAGTATCATAACTCCTACAGCAAAAGACTGACAATTTGATTTATCTGTTCTTATGATTTTTAATTGTGCATATGTTGGAGTTGACTTGTTAATCCATCTTACTTAGAGTTGTAATTTACTACATTTCTTGCAGGAGGTTAGGACAGTGCACTCCCTCTGAGCACTAGTGAACTCTGGGAGGGATTGTGCCTCTGAGAATTCCATTGACTGAGCTCGCTTTGGGATGTTGCAACTCTCATTCAGCGCTGTGCCCAGGTCACACAATCTAGCCCATGACACAGTTGCTATACTGAGGCTTGATAGACATGACCTTACCCAGCTCACCATGCTAACCCATTTTTGGAAGTCTCATAGGAATTTCCAGCTAGCTCAGTCTGGTTTTTGTTTTAGGCCCATTCTGCCTCTCAAGCATAGGAAGAAGAGCAGCTGAAGAAGAGCAAGACTTCTGGACAACCAGAGAAACCTTAAAAGATAAATAAATGTATGGCTTCAGGGGCTTACATGCAGCAGTTTCACCCCTAGTTCACAAAAGCGTCTCTGGGCAAATAGAGTATATGCTGTTTGGGAACAAGATAAGCAGAATCACAATGTCTTGTGTTACTATGGAAATGCTTTGCATTATCTTCAGATAATCTAGAAGTATTCATGCGTCAGCTCTGTAAACCACGTTCTGAAAAATAGTGAGATATCAAAAGAAATTATACAGTGTCTATGTATAAATAATCTTAGCATGGCAGACAGTAATTATTCTTGGTTAAATATAAAGAAGGCCTAACACCCACCTTTAAGATGTTTTTGAATTATGTACTGTTTGAAGAAACAGTGTCCAAGAAGATTAATTTACCTCCCAAACATATTGCAGGTTGAACCACCCTGGTCCAGCACCCTCAGCACCTAACCATTCCTGAACCAAGGAATTTGCCAGACCAGGGGAGGTCAATGCTTTCCCCTCTGCTCCTGGTCACTGGCGCACTGGTGCTGCTCTTGGTGCTGGGGCTCCTGCTCCAGTGGCTGCCCCCTGCCCCCCTCCAGTGGTCTGCTGTTCTGGTTCTTGGGCACCACTGCTCTGGCCCTGGGGTGCTGCACCTCCACTGCTCCAGCTACGGATCAGCCGGGACTCAACTGCTCCATTTGGCCAGAGGCTCCAGCCACTCAGTGCTCCTCTGCTTCAGCCTGCTGGTGGTTCTGCTGGGGGCTCAGGCCAGCTGGGACCCACTGCTCCAGCTGGCCAGGATTCCAGCCAACCAGTTCTACACTGTACTGACCAGCGAGGGGTTTCCCTAGTCCAGCAATGCTCCTGGCCCCAGCCTGTTGGTTTTTCCTCGCATTAATGCTGCAGCCCCTGAGCACCAATGAAGTCCCCAGAATGCTGGACCTGGGGTGTGGGTGATCTGGAAAGGTTTAATCTATCTCTAAGTCACTTTCCCAGTCATGGTGCAACTCATGGGCGCTTACTTCGTTAACTTTCCGCTATCGTTGATGCCTAATGAAATTTTATTAATCCTTATTCAAAGCTTATTTCAAATGGCCACAGCTTTGGTTATATGACAAAAGAGTCACCTGGAAAGTACTAAGTGGAGCATAGTGAATCCTCGGGGAGGGTGAGCTAATTTACTGTATAGGAGCAGTATACAATAAAAAACACATTGTCGAGGTGTTAGCCAAGCAAATGAGGAAGGGCATAGATTGGCTGTTTTGTAGGCCACTTGTTAGCAGTGACATACTCTGTGTACAATATTCTAGTTATGAAAGGCTTTTGCAGACATGATGGAAACCCATCAATCAATTACTCTGACAGCGCCTCTTCACTTTTAACCAGGCCATTCACAGCACAAATCTGTAAGAATGTCCATGCAGTACGTGTTTCATTCCACATTTTCTATATATCGCAAGTAAATGTGCTGGAACAAATGTCTAAAATTCCTTTACTAAACAAGCCCAACCAAAAAAACATAAGCTCTATCTAAGGTCAGATATGGCTAATTATCCATAGACATAAAACATCTTTTAGCAACCCACTCGGACACTTCACTCAGAACAAAATCACTATAAAGATATATACTATCCCTTATGCACAAATTAAGCACAGTAAATGTTCAAATAAACTTAGCAAGTTCTTGATACTCTGTAGTACTGGTTGGCAAATGTCAGCTGAGTCCAGCCCTGAGCACCAATCAAAGACAGTGAAACTGATTCTCCCAAGTACACAGGTGTCAGTAAGAGACATCTGCAATGAAGTTAATATAATTATACTGGTGTAAACAAGAAGGGAATAAGACACCAAATGGGTCCTGACCACTATCAATTGCCTGAATTCCTTGATTCACCCCAGAAGGTTAGCCAAAAAGTCAATTTACAGTCAACCTAGTCTCTCACGTACACTCAAGGAACAGCTCAAGATGACAAAAAATATTGGGTATTTCTAACACTTATCTCCCTGACAGCTTCTATGCCCTCACACTGCTCTGGTTGCTTAGATTTCATTGGCAAAATAATGATTTAAGGAGAAGAGGGAGATTATGGTGGTGGGTTTTTTTTACTTGTTTAAATGTGGGGTTTTTTTTTAAATAGATCAATTAATTGATGTTTTTTATATCGGTACCAGATGGAGGGCAGTGCTGATAAGAGAAAATAATATTTTGCCCTAACTGATAATGGCCAAGCAGCTGATTCTAAGATAGAATTTGATGATGAAAAGAAGTCAGACACATGTGATGTATTAGTTTCAGTTTGAAGAGTGAGCCACAAGATATAATCATGCTCCTTCTCTCATGTATTAGCCACCTTCTGATAATAATTGAATATTAATCAGAGTAAAGTGGGCAAAATCATTCCCAGAGTGACTAAGAGGAATAAGCAAAAATCAATTGGAAAGAGTGAAGAAAATATTTCTAATTCTGTTTGCTCCATCATTCTTAAGCATAGTGACAGCCTTTGATTTAGTGAATATATCATAAATAATTGATGAGAAGGGTGGAAATTCCAAATATTCAAAAGTCACAAATTAAGCCTCAAAATAAAAACAAAACAAAAAAATCAGGTGGCTGGTCAAAAAAAAGAGATGAAAGTCCATTATTTTTCTTTGCCTTTTGGTTTCTAGACTTTGTGATACAGTCAGATCATGTTTTCAAGGTGTACTCTGCATCCAAGAGGAATAGAAACTTGCCTTTTAATGAAAAGGAGATTTTGACATAATCACTCCATGGGACTATGAGAAAATACAATATCAGCAGAAACCTCATAAAACTGTAAGAGTTGACAACACTGCTAAGCCTTGCATAGGGCTACTCCTGAACTCATAGCCTCACTCTAAAATGACTTAGGGCTTTTTTTTATTATCACAGTATTGCCTCATAAGAGGTACGAGTGTCAAAGTTGTTTAAGATTTCTCTGTTTCTCTTACCCATTCCACTCATGAAATTATTATCTTACTTTACAAGAGGAAACCCAGCTTTCACAAGCACAACTTTCTTGAAATGTAGTTCATAAAACATCCTCTATATATACAAGTTATTGTACCTCATCGTTTTGTGCTATATCTTATTACACATGCACAATTGCCAGTTGTTCTGCATGAAAACATATTGTTTGGTGTGATAAACCTAAAACAGCAACTACTTTGGCTTACATTGTGTCTTATTCTTATGCTCAGCCATCTCCAGGCACTTTACAAAAGATGTGTAATAATTACAGAGTGTGATTGGCAGCAAGGTTAAACAAAGAACATCTTCAGTTTTGATTTAAGAACTAAAAAATCAGTACCTTTATTTCCATCAGTGGACAAAACATTCTTGAGAAAAAGAGATGACTGGCTGAAGCAACAGCCTCCAAGTGTGGTTATCAGATGACCTCTACTGATAACAGGACAGGATGGGTTCATTTCAGAAATGTCTTGACATTGTTTTATGCCATGTCACCCCTACAATGGCAAAAATAGGAATCAAAAGGCAAAAATAGTATATCTTGGACAAATATTATTGAAGTTACTGAAAGGCATAATCTATATAAAAAGGAGGGCAGTAATGATAGGACTAATACTATTTGAGGCAATTTATATGTTTACACTATTTTTGATCTTTGCATATTTTATAAGTCTTTTTCAAAAATATTTGAGTATGAGATAACAGTGCACATGGATACTGGTTTATGTCCTCAGAGCACCTTACACACAAAAGAATATTTTAAATCATTTGAGATAATTATTAATCTATTAGTGGTATTAGAATATCTAGTTGACAGGAAAGGCATAAGCAAAATTTGGAAAGCAAAATTTAGAAGCAAAGTTAAATATTTTGTATAGGACTGTCTATCACATGTTAACATAAGTGATTAAATCAAAACAAATTGATTCAATTAAAAATTACTCAGGATACATCACAGTTTTAATCAGATTGTTAAACGATAATAGAATACCAATTTAAAATTATTATAAATAGTTTGGGATACATTTTCTATATTTTCAAATATATTGACTTCAATTACAACACAGAATACAAGCTATTCAGTACTCACTTTATACTTCTGTTTTTATAACAAATATTCACACTGTAAAAAAAAGATAAAAGAAACAGTATTTTTCATTCCACCTCATACAAACATGGTAATACACCATCATTATCATGAAAGTTCAACTTACTAATTTAATATTATTTTTACATAACTGCAGTAAAAAAAAAAAAAAACAACCCTAAAACTTTAGAACCAACAAGTCCACTCAGTCCTTCTTCTTGTTCAGCCAATCGCTATGACAAATAAGTGTGTTTTGCTTTATGGGAGATAATGTTGCTTGCTTCTTATGTACAATGTCACCTGAAAATGTGAAACAGGCATTCACATTGCGTTTTTGTAGTCATTGTTAAAAGATATTACGTGCCAGATATGATAAACATGGTTTGACTTGTAGATTTTTAAAATCTTTTTTTACAGTGCAAATATTTATAATAAAAAATAACAATTAGGGCTGTCAATTAATCACAGTTAATGTATGTGATTAAATCCAAACAAATAATGCATTTTTAATGTACATTTATCTCACACTAGGGCACTGTGCTCAGGGGAAAGCTACTGAGTGCTTCCAGAGCAGGAGTACCCTTCCATTCTGCACCACTGCTACTCTCACCTCGTTTCCCCCAGCCACTCCTAGCCAAGCTTTCCAGGCTAGGAAACTTCCTTTTATCTGCTTCACAGGGCAGGACTGGGAGGCTGATGTTAGGGTGTCCCACTCCCACCAACTGTACACCTGGTCACCACTGAACTGGGACTGGAGAGCAGGGGGAGCCTGTCCTCTGCTGCTGCTGATTCAGGATGGAGTGCTGCCACAGAAGCTGGTGCTGGTTGAAATAGTCTTCAAGCTCCCAAATGCTCTGCTTAAAGAGACAGCACTCTGCCCCCACAATATTTAAACAAATGGTATTTTGTTATTGTTGAACAGTGTGATTAATCATGACTATTTTTTAATCTCATGATTAATAATGATTAATTTTTTAAATTGTTTGACAACCCTAATTTTGGCGTTTTCTGTTCTCTCAGCTGATAGGTAGGTCTGACCATTTACCCACAATGGTTCAATCTGTCCTCGACTAATTTAAATAGATGTTAAAGAGCTAGAGACCAGCTTGCAAGAATGAATTAGGGCAATAAGGGAAAATCATTAGTTACATTTGGGAAATATTCCTTGTGTAAGTCTATCAGTTTCCATAATAAGGAATATTTTGCCCTTGAGTAGTGTTATGTTTTATGTATGTGAATGCACACATGCACACTCTTTCGATTTAAATAAGGGAAAACAAGAAAGAACTAAAGTAAAGATTCCATGAGCGAGCACAGAATGTCTCTCCACTATTATGAAAAAAAAAAAACCCAAACAAATAATTGCTGGCTGTCTCCAAAAGGTAGTCATCTCCCAGAAACATAAAAGTTTCAGGAAACACAATCATGATGATTACATATGCCTCAAATAGCCCGCATGCATTACCCAGGGGGTTTTACTCATGTCATTCTACTCTTAACACATTCTGAAAGCATCCTGCTGTAGATAATAAATCACCCTATTAATGATGTTTTCCCTCCCATTATAGCTGATCACCATTTCTGTCTGGTATTTCATTGTCAAATATCATTTGAAGATAAACAGAATAAAAGTCTCATTCCAATCGTGTTCCATGCAAATAGTACATTAATGTCAGTCTCTGTCAACCTAAATTTTGAACAATCAATTAAATAATTAATCAAACTCAATATTTCTTTCCCCAGTGTAAAACAGAGACTTTTTAAAGCAACTGGGGTGGGGTTTTTTGTGGTGGGGGAAGCTATTGCTTAATTTTTGAGCCTCTAGGATCTTTCATTCTCTCCTGTCCAAAGACAAGTATCATCCATGAGTGTCTGCACAAACATTAATTTACAGTCACTGGTAATTACAACCTCCAGATCTTGCTTTGGTTAAACAAAGCACAGCTCCATCATCAGTTTGAACGCATTCATGTGCATAAAAGGTCAGTCTGACAAAATGTGCTTTGGGCTATTTCCATGTAAAACCGCTAGCTCTAGTATCAGACCCCAAATTGGAATAATGAATTCCAGGACAATATTTCCACAATTAGCTGATTTTGATTTTGAGGCCTGCTTATCAGAAACTGTTGAGCAATCACTTTCTGAAAATCAGGCTGCTTTATGGTGTGTAATATTGGACACTCAAAATAACATCTTTGCCTGAGAATTTTAAATATAGATTGTATTGAACTATATTTATGCCAGATAATGTATATCTTGTACTTTTTTATTTTCAGTGGTGGTATCCCAGTAACTTTCTCAATCCTTTTCCTTGTATCCCAGGATTTTAAAATAGTGAAAATACCTGTGGAAAATGTTTGATCTTCTTTCAGATGAAGGTCTGTACTGGCAGCTTGAGAATTCAAAAGTGCTAACTTATAGCAATGCAGTAGTAAGTTATTAACACTGAATTTAACCTTAACAATTGTTTGGCATTGTTCACTGTCCTTGTGATTACTTTAGTGTCCTCACTCTGCAAAGCTATACATTTGGACATATTATTGTTCTTATTGGTTAGCCAACAAAATCTAAACTATTGCCTGGCCAGTCTCAGAAATAATGTACAGGTTTACCATATAATGATCTCTTGAAACAAGTGCCTGCGGGTCAGTCAAGTGAACATAAATGAAACATTTTCTTTGTGTTCTTACAGTAGTACTTTCATCTGCTAAATACAGGAAAAGACTGCATCTTTTCATCAATTTAATTTCTAACAATAGGTCGATGAGCCTAACACATCCTTAGCTATATTTCAGAGACTATGTGGCCTGTTTCCCAAGGAGTAATTTATCCAGATTAGGATATTCTATTTAAAAGGAAAACCCATTCACCATTCATATTTGCCATGGGAAGATTTTCCTTTACAGGCAACAGCTCGTTTTATGGTGCATAACAATGATAGTTAGTCTGTATTGGCCTTACACAACAGGAAACAGTACAGGCTGTTCCTTCTGCATCTAGAAGGTCTTGAAATGTTGGTTTCTCCACCAACAACAAAGAGTATTTGAGTCCTCTAGACTGGCAGTGACTACAACACTCTTAAATGTACCGTAATATTTTGTGGCAATTTAATGGAGTGAGCGGGAAGAGGGGGAGGACACAGGCCCATGTCATGTGACGGGAATATTAACTTTTCTAACCCCCAACACAGGCAACAGACAACAATAGTCAACAACAATAGCCAGAAAAGGGAGCTCCTCAGAAGGCCTACAGTTTTGGATGCAGGGAAGTAGTTGGCTCTAATTTAGCAGACCCTCTTAAAATCTAATGGAGCATCAGAGGCAGCCATTAAAAATGCTCTTCTCAAAAAGCCTGAGGTGAGAAGAGAGGGAAGGAGGGGCTTGGAAGCACTTATCTTCCTTGCCATATAATGAATGCATGCAAGGTAATCTGGGATAGAAAGCTGGGCTGATTGGATTGAAAATTGTGGGTTAGATCCAAGCTACCAGGAGAAGTCTGGATACACCATTTCCTCCCCGTGGCTCCAAAAGTTCAGAGAGTAGGAAGGTTGGTTCCAATGTGTTGGAGCATATGATTTTCAATCAGGAGCCTGGAGCTCTTGTCAGGGGGGGAGCATGACCAGGTTTCAGGGAAGTAGCCAATCAGAGCCAACATTAGACATGCTGGGGACCAGTATAGAAAGCCAAAGCCCTGCATGGAGCTGGTGATCAAGGCCCTGTCACCTAGGACTGAAGCTGAAGTATAAGCAATGAAGCTCCGTGGTAGCCCATGTGGCATGAGGCAACAGGCAGTTTTCCTGCTTGTTATTTCCTGACACCAATCCTGCCTTTTGTATGCAGAAAACAAGTTATTGTTGCTTAAGTGGGCTGTGAAGTTTTTCTAGCATTTTGGAGCAGGAGGGAGATCAGAAAGAAAAACATTGAGAACCCTGGTCTACCCTGTCCTCAACAGAGCATGTAGTTTGAGTTATAATCCAAAACCTCACCCCTCTTCTGCAGTTTAGTGTTACTGGTAGCTGAAAACAATAACAAAACTACCCTTCCTGAATTTGCCTGCTCCTTTGTTGCCAACTCCCATGATCTACCTGGAGTCCCAGCTCCTGGAAACAAGTGATTACATGAGAATCTCTGCATTTTTAAAGTAAGCTTTTATCTTTCATGGTTCTGGGGAAAAGCCTGACTCATGATACAGGTGCACCCTGCAGGTTTCAAAAAAAAGGGAGAAAATAAAAAGAAGCCCAGGTATTTATTTATTTAAAGTCCCATGGTTTAGGGCAAGGTCTGTGGGGGTCACCATGCCCACTCCATCTAGCCCAGGCTCCAAATCCCATAATTCTTGTTGGTTTGGAGTTGACAGTATTGCTGTGCTCTGATTTCCTACCAGAATCTCCTCTATCCAGCTCCCTAGGTGCCTTACCCCACCCTGAGATGCAGCCCCCTGCCTTATAACTTAGGGTGGAGCTAACAAGCTGCATCTGCCACTGTGGGTCAGCAGCTTTAGTTCCAACAATGCCAGTTAATTGA
Organism: Pelochelys cantorii; assembly: GCA_032595735.1. Taxonomy (NCBI): domain Eukaryota; kingdom Metazoa; phylum Chordata; order Testudines; family Trionychidae; genus Pelochelys; species Pelochelys cantorii. The sequence continues at coordinate 69,203,072 of CM064328.1, forward strand.
AGACAAGTGTGTCCCATAGCCCAAGTCTAAACAGTAGTTATATATTGAGATGCCACATGCAAAACATACTGTGATTCCAGCAAAATTAAAACATAAATGTAGAATAGTTGCCAAATATTGTCACCCAACCTACAATGCCCAAACACCTGCAGCCTGCAGGCAGTTTGGCTTTATCCCAGTAGTTTAAGTACCATATTTGTAATAATACTTTTGGCATCACAACTGCTTGCAGAATAATAGTTCCCTAAGGAGAACACCAAACAAAACCATTTATCTAGTAGTATGAGCACTCTGAGCACTGAAGCAGAGCTTAATTGGTTAAAGTAATATAATGTGGTAGGGCTGTGGCTTTCTCCACACAGGAGACTCCAGCAAATGCATACAATTCTGTGCTTTATCGCTCTATCTTATCTTATCTTTCTTTTTCTATTTATATCCCTAGCTTTTAATAGTATTCTCTTCATTCTTTTTTTCCTACAAACTTTTCCCCTTATTTTTTTCCTCTTTTTGTGCTATTACTTATCCTCTATTATTTTTTTTCTTCATAATTTGCTCTTTGACATTGTTGGCAAATAATCTCAGTGGACATCTCGTAGTTTGTACACTGAGAACAAGTCACTGTGAATACTCAATGCCTGAAATTTAGACAACATTGTTTAGCTTTTATTGAACATGTTATATTTTTGTTGCAGAGCTGATGCAGTGTCAATGAACAGTTTCCATTACTTGATTAAAATGAGCTCTTTCAATTAACTTTTCTGCTAATAAACTTGCTTGCAGAAATTCTAACAGAGAATACAGAAAGAGCATGAATAAAGTAGAAGGGAATGTGTTTGCAAATTGGAATAAATATTCATGGCTAACATTTTGCAGCAGTCATGAAGCTTAAGTTCCAACCATCACAAAGAAATGCTATTTAGACTGAAATAAGTCTGAGCAAAAATATAAATATTGCCAATTATCATGGTCCATTCGAAATGTAGCAAATTTCTTATAAATAGTACCTGTCCATGATTCCTATGAGACAAAGCAACGTAAGCAATATTATTTATATATTATATGCTGTGATCTCCCTATACATAGTTTCATTCCATAGTCTTCCATTAGAGTCTAAAACGTAAAGATGTTACTATCACATCCTGAGACATTTCTAAATTTAGAGTAATAAATATTAAAAGAATCCAAGGTTATTAGAAAGAGTCATTTAAATAACATTAATCCACAGCTTACTAGTCATCAGAAAGAGCTTGATTTCAACATGTCCCTAGCCATTTCTTAGGCCTTAATATGTTGTACTTGGTTCTATGCAGCACATATCATTTAAAACTTCTGCTTATAAAAAAGAACAGCTATTGACATATGTATGGCAATAAGAACATCTGGAAATATGAGTGAAGCAGAGAAAGTCTTTTGCTTTCTCCTGGCACAAAAAAGCTGTTAAAAAGTTTACAGATATACAAGTTGGGGGAACCACGGTCCATAGGAAATTAAGTTAGACAGCTGGCACTGAGCAAGTGACTGATCCCATTGACTATAATGCCAGGTCACTGAGGTAAATGAGAAGTTATTCTCAATGGTCTTTTCCTCATTAAATAAGGTTCTGAAAGGATATATTTCCTTTTGCATCAGCTGTCACTATGAAAAGAGGATGAAGCTTAAACTTTTGTTCAAAAAAGGTGATGTGCTGGTCTTTGTCGTTTTTATATTATACAATCCCGGGAACATGAGCCCTATTGATATGTTTCTTCCTTTAAAGGATATGTAGCATCAGCCCTACTGTTTTTTGACATTGCACCCGTCATATTTTGAGATTCCATGTCTGACAAGGAAAAATAGACAGTGTAATTTTCACTTCTTTTGAATCCAGATCATCTATTTTGTATTAAACATAATACACTGGAAGGTTAGCTAAAATACTGTGGAAAAGTTCAGCTAGTGTAAATAATCATAACTCCATTGAAGACAATGATATGTTGATTTATGCCAGCTGAGAATTTGTTTGTATACCTCTAAACAGATTGCATTTTCAAGGAATTAGTCTCTCACTGGATACACAGAAAGAAGTGTTCACAATCACTTTTGATGTTTTATAAGTATTGCCATTTTGTAGAAATCATCATGCAAATCTATCTTTGCATGCTCAAACTGCTGAGTGTGAATGGCATTTGCACATGTTCATTTCATTGGTTACATGCAAGTGGAACTGCTCAAAGAAGGCTGCAAATGAACATTTTTTTGTGGACAAAATTTGAAAGCCAGATAGACTCATTCTGAAAAACTGATCCAATAAAAAACTGATCACTAGAGATGTGATGTGGTAAAATATGAGACCTGGCTTTCATCTCTCAGTGCTTAGGCTAAACAATGCCTTTAGATTCTCATTGAAAATTAATTTATTGTTTTCATCTAATATAGAAATGATGTTTCTCCACATCTGAAAACCATCCTGTTATTTTTCCTGATCCCAAGTCTTCATTCATGGTGCCAAAGCTGGAACAGCAATAAGTGTTGATGTCCATGACTCTACTGGCAGAGCTATAAGAGGGCCTGCTTTGCACATCTATGAATCAGGAGTAACTTTATTGAAGTAAATGGAATTTCAGTGGTATAAAACTGGGACAAGAATAATAGAGTCATTTTCTTATCCTGTAGTAATATCTGTACTATTACCTTAGCCTGGACACAGCCTATGGTATAATCTCTTAGCCATATCTCACAAAGCGGAGAGGCTTTGGACCAATACCTGGATGTTAATATTTTAGTAGCTGGCCTCCTTTCCACGGGGTGAATGCAGAACATGTGCCTAGAATGGTGATGGGGTAATGGTTTTGTTGGAAGTAATTTCTTTTGGATGACACATACAATCCTCACTACTTGAAAGCACAAACAAGATGTATGGTATTATGGCATATATTTCATGAAGAAGATCACTGTGGAGTATTGGGAAATTAAACATAATTATTAGTCTATGTCACTGCAATTTCCTTTGGACACATTATTCATTTTCTGTTCTAACTATAGGAAGATATGAATGGTAATACCAGATCAGAACAGTGATCCAGCTAGTCTCATATCCTGTCTCCAACAGTGGTCCTTATCAGATGATGCAAGAAACTCTGTAGTGTGCACTTTATGGAATTATCTGGCCATAGGAGACATTTCCTTCTATTCCTTCTAACTCATTCTGTTAGGGTATATCTACACTACAGCGTTATTTCGAAATATCTTAATTCGAAATAGTTAATTCAAAATAAGTTATTTTGAAATAATGCGTCTACACACAAAATGCATTTTGAAATAGCGCATCCACACTGAGTGGATGCTGAATCACATTTAAGGCCGGCCGGAACCAGGTCTGGCAGGGCATCAGGTCAGCAGTTACTTTGTGTGGCTGCTGCCTGAGGCTATCTGAGGCCTGTACTTAAAGGGACCCTCCCCCTCTCGGACAGCTGGTTCTCAGCTTTCCCTGCTTGCTTGCCTACGTCGATGAGGGACAGCAAGGCATTTTGTCTCTGCATGCTCTGGTTGCCCTCGCTCGGGACACCACAGCACTCTGCAACATGGAGCTGGAGCTGCCCCTGGGCACTCTGGTGCTTCTCATGGATGCGTTGCTGTGAGCCTGGCTGCACTTTCTGCAGGCTGCCATCTGAGAGGTCCATCGGGGGGCTGTCAGTATCCAGGAGGCCCTGTGGGAGAGCTTCCACCCTGAGGAGCACTAAGAGCCTTCCTGGTCTGCCCCACTGGGGGCTTGTGCCTCATTCCTCCCTCACGTCCTTCCACTTACCCTTCCCTAACCCCCCTTCCTGATGTCAAATAAAATACATGTATTTTCATGAACACAAACTCTCTTTATTTAACAAAACTGGGGGGGGGGGGATGAAACTCTGGTGAGATTGGGGAAAGGAGGAGGAATAGGGGAGAAGAGAGGGTGGGAGAGGGGAGGGGGAAACCTCGGAGGAAGGAGCTGGAAGAGGGAAGCAAGGGGAAGAAGGGGGAGGGGAAGCTCAGGGTTGGGGGTCTCGCCGGACCAACTTGATTTTCATGCAAACCTGCTCCTGGGTTCGTATGTGGCCTTTGGTGGCCAGGCTGGCAGCTATCTTGCAATAAATGGCCACGTTCCTCCATCTAGTGTGGCGATCATGGATGTTGGGGGCATCCCCCCCAAACCTGAATAAGGTCCATGATCTCCACCCTGGACCAAGAAGGCGCCCGCCTTCTCCGGGCCCTGGCAGACTCCTGGGAGCTGGCAGACTGCTCCTGAGGAGTGGTGGAGGGCTGGCTGCCAGTGGCTTGCTGGCTCATGTTTTGGGGCCACTTGGTCAGGGGCAGCGACTACTGGCTCTGGGCTGGCAGCCTTGGAGCTGGCACAGGCACTGTGGCCAGAGTCAACCCCTTTAAGGACTCCGGGGATGGGGGAGGAGAGGAGCGTTCTTGGTTGAGGCTGGAGTGGCCGCCAGGGCACCCTGGGAAGGCTGGAGGCCCCCTATTTTGAAATACGTGTCTACACAGCACTTATTTCGAAATAGCTATTTCGAATTTGGCATTATTCCTCATGGAATGAGATTTACCAAATTCAAAATAAGCACGCCACTATTTCGAATTAATTTTGAAATAGCGGTTTGGCTGTGTAGACGCTAGTAAAGTTATTTTGAAATAATGGCTGTTATTTCGAAATAACTTTGCTGTGTAGACATACCCTTAGATAATAACTAGCTTATGTCCAGGTGCATGAATATATAGATATAGTTATGTACTAAAAAAAAAACCCTCCTATTAATGGTACTGTGTATGTTCTCATTATACTTATAAATATGTAAACTTTTTCCTGAATTATACCAATATCCTAGCCTCTGTGATATTTTAGGATAATTACATACATCATGGAATTCCATAGGTTTGTTATAGAGTAAAAATGCACTTCCTTGTATCAGTTCTAGATTGGTCACCTTTTCATACCAGATATCCCCCTTGTTCTTGTGTTATAAGAAAGTTCAAATAGAAACACCTGATTTACCTTCATTAGAGAGCATTCATTATTCCATGCACTTTTATCATGTCCCATTTTATTTATATCTTATTTAAACAATGATGACCCAATCTTTTCAGTCTCTCTACCTATGTTTCTATTTCTGTGATATCTCCTTTGATATACAGTGACCAAACCTGTACATGATTCTAGATGAAGGTTCACTATCAGTTTCTAAAATGGTGTCTATCTACTTCCAGTACTTTCTAGCCTTTCATTTATATCTCCTAGCATTTTATTTACTTTTTTTAAGCTCATTGGTGCATATTTTGCAGATGTTGTATTGGTTTTGTTGAACTGTCCATATTCTCTATATTGAGAGACTATTGTTACTCAGGAGGACAGCACTGCACATGAACAGTTTAAATAATTCATTCTAAAGTATATTACCTTGCATTTGCTAAAACTTCGTTTTATCTGCCAGCACACTCATCATTCCTTCAGCTTTGCTAGATCTTGGAACTGCTTTCAAATATGGGCAATAGGTCTATTAAAGGCTATTTAGCTAGGACTGGCTGGGACTGTGCCTCTAACCTCTTTTTGCCAGAAGCTGGAAATGTGGGAATGTATGACTAGGGATGGATCACATGATAATTGCTTGTTCTGTTCATTCCCTGTGGGGGCACCTGGCATTGGCCACAGTCAGAAGACGTGATAGTGTGTTAAATGGATCTTTGATCTGACCCAGTACGGCCATTTTAATGTTCTTATCCCTCTGTGACTATCTGCAATGTAAGCAGGGAGCCCTGTCATATAAGCAGTCATGGACAATCATACCACAAAAGAAAGTGGTACTCCTGCCCCTATAAAATACTACAAAAGTTTAAAGGTAGTACTGGACATAGCAAATGTAGCCCACTACTAAAAAGCCTTTAGCCAATCCTAACCATAATGGCAGACAACTGTGCTATCAGAAGGGATTCTAGAAAGGTGGATGAATGAGTCAATGCCATTTGCTCAAAATCCATGGGAGGTTTTACGCTGAAATTCTATCCCTGGTAAATCACCCCCAGACTTGGAAATTCATAATTAAATCAGCAAAAAAACCTTGTGATCTGACTGGCAATCAGAGCTGCCTTATACCTAGGCAGGTCAGTGTAAAACAGATGACTAGGAGCAATGACCCGATATAAAATCAACTACCGGAAAATTGAAAACAAACATTGTGAAAAGATGAAAATTGCAATTGGAATGTAAGAACACTATATCAAGCAGGCAAACTTCAAAACATGTTGGAAGAAACTGGGCTTTTGAAACTTGATGCCCTTGGAATTAATGCAGTAAAATGGATAGTTAGTGTACATATAGAATTAAAAGCATGTATAGGTCTATTCAGGTGGAAAGAGGCACAAAGGAGGAGTTGCAACAGTAATCCTAGCCAATATAATGGTGGTGAATGGAATTTGCATGCCAGAAGTTTATGTTCCTGCACAAGACAATAAGGAAGATGTGTAGAAGATGATTTGAAGAAAAAAAAAGCAATAAAACAGGAAAAGCAGACCCCTGTTAATAGAGATGGATGACTTCAGTGCCATGATAGGAAAAGGTTGAGTGGCTGGTTTAGTTGGAGAGTAATGATTAGAATGTAGGAATGCAAGGAGAGACAGACTGTTAGAATTTGCAAGCAGAAATTATGTAGTCATCTGTAATAGGTGGTTGCAACATCACACAAGGAGATTATATAGATACCAATACCCAGGATGCAAAATGGGACACACTACCAGGAATCAAATAGATTTCTTTTTATTATCAACAGGGTTTCATAATGCAGTTTCAGAAAAACAAGCAAAGAGATAGGAAAAATGGCTAGAACAAAGATATGATGAAAGCAAAGAATATTAAATCATACATAGACACAGATTCATCAGCCCTATAAAAAGAACCAAGAGACAAGTGAAGTAAAAAAAAAAAAGCAATTAGCTGTAATAAAAATAAGGATGGGAGGGCATGCCTGTGAAATCAATGGCATTCTGGAAAGATAGATTGACTACATGATATAATTATTTGATGTTCCTGAAATATTGGAGAAGATACAGACACTAAAACAGGGTAAGAAAGATTGAAACTCTGACTCTAGACACCATTGTATTCATGGGGGCAAAGAACAGCATTTCCATGGCACTCCACATCAGTTCCTGGACTGGGCTGGTGAAAGTATTGCACCAAGTTTGGTGATGAATCTTGGTCATGTGCCACCTAAGGCACATAGCACATATGTGAAGAAGAGACTGTATTCGTACCCTAGATTGTTTTTTCTATGAAATGTGCCTTGTTGGGTGTCATTTGAAAACTGTCACCACACTGATCAATAATGTTATTGTAAAAATACATCACGTAAAAAATGTTGTGTGTGAAATTATGGATATTCATTAATACTATGCTTTAAAATTTGTAATTAAAAAACGTTTAAACAGTTTTTTTTTCCTAAGCAGAAAGATAAAGGCTGAGATTTCAAACTAGGTGTGTCCCAAACTCAAATCGTCTATTTGGTTATATCTGAGGTTACAGCAGGAAGAGATACTTTACATAGTAGCAACCCACATTGAGGGAGACACTATTGCAACCCACATTGGGAGAACAACTGTTGCATCCTGTCTCCACAGCTACTCGACATATATGTAGAAGGTATATAGAGGTAAAGTTTAGAAGACACCAACCAGGAAATACAGGGCAATGGAATATACATCAACAAAATAAGACATGCTGATGACCTAGTTTTTTATCACTTTGACTAAGGAAAGACTTCAGAATGTACTTACAGATGTGAACAATGCCAGCAACAAATATGGATGACAATGTCAGGAAGATAAATAGAACGATGTTGAGTAACTACAGTAATGCACACAACATAGGCAACACCTTTATCTTGATGGCCAAGAAGTGAAGCAAGTGAAGGTTCTCCTATTTAGGGAGTCTCATAATATCAGATTGAAGATGTGCAGAAGAAAATAGGAGGGTACAGCTTTCAACAAAAGCATTCAATATATTCAAAAGACTTTTACATTGCTGAAAGTGAAAAGTCCATATCTAGATTGCCAAAATACTACATATTTACTACATACTACTACAATACTACATATTTCATATGGATGTGAGAGCTTGATACTTAAAAAGAACACATTGATAGAGCTCTGCAAATCTGTGGATATCCACTTTATTTCTGCAAATATCCACATCCAGATATCTACAGATCATTTTTGCAGAAGCAGATGTGGATACAAATACCAATTCTGTATCCATGCAGGGCTCTACACATGGAGATATCACTCAGAGCATTCAAGTTTTCATATCAATGAAGAATGTTAAAAACTAGCTGGATAAACAAAACTTCAAATGGTGAGATGATTGGAATAAATTTAAAAGGAGCAGAATTACTTACGATTATAGATAAAAGAAAATACATCTTTCTGAGGATACATTCCTCTCCAATAAAAGACCAATTGGATTTCAGCATTCGTACAAACAGGCAAGATTACAGGCCAACTGTGGAGAAGAAGAAAGAGAGAGAGCTACATAGGAAGCATCACCAGAGTGGTTTCACCACTCTGTCATGATTGAGAAAGATGCAGGTGGTGGTTGACAACCTCTATACTGTAAATATCACTTGAAGAAGAAGAAAAATACCCACATTCATTTTATGTCCTCATTCCATCAAAAATTTGTATCAGAAAAAAAAACCCCTTTCAAATGGAGTGGTAGGAGTATGAAAATAAGAGCCTGAAAGGTATAAAAAATAATGAAGGTATGTCCTGAAGATACGTTTGTTATTAATATACAGTATGTTTAATACTCAGTACAAGTTAAAATGGGGAGCATTAAATAAATAAAAACTTTTAAAATATTTTAAAATATATAATAAAAAAGTACATTTGGTAGAATGTTCACAGAATATCCTAAATGACTTGGCAGTGATGCACATTTCACTCATCTATATTCACAAGACTATTAGACATAATGATTTGTAATTAATATACAATATTAATAGCTGATGGAGGCATGATATCAAGAGGTAATGTTAATAACAGAAGTAGAACTGCAACTCCACCCTATCCACTTTATTCATTTCAGATTTCCTTTGAACATTTTGAGAGGTTTTTTTTCCATTTCATTTTGGGTATGTGTAGACAGCAGTGCTATTTTGGGATATTTCTGGTATCCTGAAATAGCTATTCCAGGTCTTTTAAGCAAGCCCATTATTTCGAAATATAATGGGATTGCTATTCCAACTAGGGATGTTAAATTGTGAGTAATTGACTAATCAAATAGTCGATGCATTTTGCATCAACTATTCGATTAGTCAATAGGGCGCCTCTCAGCATTTCAAAGGCAGTGCCACACGGAGCCTGGGGTGAGTCCCAAGATGATCCGGGCTCCACGCGGCGCTGCTGCTATGAAATGACACATGCAGCCAGAGGACACCCCAGCTGGCCCCGGGCTGCATGTGGCATTTCAAAGTGGCAGCGCCACATGGTGCCCTGGGTCTGGCTCCATGCTCCACATGGTGCTGCCCTTCTTCTTCCTCCCCCTTACTGCCTCTTTCTGATAGAGGCTGTAAGGTGGGGGGGCGGGGAGGGGAAACAACCAGTCAACTATCCTGATGACTATCCAATAAAGCATTTGCTAATTAGATAGTTGACTAGTCGACTAGTCCTTCACATCCCTAATTCCAACATCCCTGTAAACCTCATTCCATGAGGATTAAAGGATGTTTCAGAATAGTGGTTTATTTCCAAATTAACTTGGAATAAGCTATGCAGTTTGCATAGCTCAAATTGCGTAGCTTATTTTGAACCATGGGTGCAGTGTAGACAGACTCTTTTTGCCTTTTTTAAGAGGACAATGTGTGCTATTCATAAGAATTATCTGGCCCTATCATTGTCACTAACCACCCCCACTAGATATATTTCATCTCACTTAAACTTTTTGTTACCGTTGTAATTTTTCTACTTCTATAATGAAAGTCAGGCCTCTTCAATGAAAGAACTGGTAGCTGAAGAAGAAACAGACTTTTCTGTACACTCCAAAAGGAAAGATATGATGCTTAATTTGTTGTAAACATAATTAGTTTCATTCAAACAAAAGAGGAAACAAGCAGAAGAATTGATGTTTTGCCAAACTCTGTGTTCCATAGAGTTGTAAGTAAATGATTAGAAGCAAAAATTAAATCTCCCAGACAATTCAATTTCTAACTGTGATAACATCAGCCATCTATTTCGAATGGACATGAGGGCAGTGGAGGAAAGTAGCTAATTTTAGAGCTGGGATAAAATATTGCAAAAATAACAGAAGTATGAGGTGAGGAAAGCGATCTTGTTGAGATAATATCTTGGGCAGAGGTAAGTAAAAGTCTGTAATTTTACTTGACAATATCTTGTCACAATAAAATATATGTTCCCCATAGTTTGCAAAAACATTGTATGCACATATTTTGAGCATATTTCTCCATGTTTCACATATGAGAGCTCCTGATGATCCCAACCTTCTCCCAACACAGCATGAGCTATGGCTTTGTAATGTGCTGTAGATCACATGCATAAAAACTGAAGTAAAACAATATGCAGTATTTTGGTGATCTGTTATACACCAGCTGATACACTATTTTTTGATGGGCTTTACTGTTATTTGTACAATAAGAAAACTCAAATTGCTACAGTAGAAATTAAAAATAAAACATCAGATATTGTTTGAAGGGATGTATAGTGTTGCTAACATCAAGCATTCCAATACTATGAGTCTCACCCTCCCCCCATTATGACATTGGCATCAGAGTTGTGAATTTTAAGAACATAATGTAGTGTGGTTCTTTTCATTTGCTCTCTAGTCTTTGAATATATAAGGTCTCTCTAGATTCGCATTTCAAGTTTTTTTCTGCAACCATGTGACTAGAAAGTTATGTAACTCCTACCCCTTGCAACTTGCATATAGTCTCTTGCTTCTAGGAACTTTTAAGAAAAACACAAAATTTCATGAGATTCGCAGTAAAACTGTAAGAGTTGACAGTGCTGACTACATGCTCATGTATCAGGACATAAACCAGCCTCCAATACGGAAGGGTCTTCCTAAACCCCATCATATGGGTACAATATTCCATAATTGCTAACTGTAGGATTTCTTCTAAAGTATCGGCTACTCGGAGATAGAATGCTACACTAGACAAACCAGTGGTTTGACCTGATATGGCAACTTCTATTGTAAGAACCTAGAGGTCTAGACTATAGGGACTACAGGGGCTCTGGCCTGCTGATACTACCACTTGCTTACAGAGAGCTTAGGGTTGGCTCCTGTGGGTGGACCCTGTGTGGCTGGTCCTGAGGAAGTACCACCCAGCCAAATCTGGGAGGCAGCTCCTCTCAGCTCACTGATTGGGCTGGCACTGATACTGAAATCAGGAAAACAGGACTGGGAGTTGTCAGAGCAACAATACAGACTGCCTGCCTTGCATCAGACCCTGTGTGAGATATCACAGATTCTGGCTTCTGACTCTGTCTGCTTCTGACACCTGACTCTTGGTTTACCCTCTGGCCTATCTTGTAGTCTGACCAAGGATTATTTTATGTACAAATTTCTCTGGACAGAGACCCTTTTTTGAGCCTTCTTTCTCTATCTGGGAGGAGTTTTCATACAACAAAAATTGCTTTTGCAGATCAGACAAGCTACAGCTCAGAAAGCGTTCTGATGGTTCAGCTCCTGATTGATCTATTTCCCTGCATCCACAAATAAATGGTCCATTCCCCACCAGCTGATTCACCCACTGTCTTGCAAGCCACAGTTGCTAGATCCCACTACCCAGCTCCCACATCAGCCCTGGGGAAGGGACCTGAAAGGAAGTGTTGACTGGTGATTGTTTCTGCATCTTGGGCTTGTGCCAGCCTCCCTGCCACTGTAACAGAGTGACTCCAATCTCCAGTGAATGCCCATCTCTCTGGTACCCCTGCTAACACCCACAGCTGTACTCCCCAGCTCTTCTCACCTGGTCCCTCCCCACAAGTGTCCTCTTTTTGGGAACCTGAAATATGCTAACATCATTCTGACCTCTCTGTAACCTGATCCTGCCCGCCTCCTAATCCTTGGCCTTTGCTTTGCCCCCTTGCTTTTGATTCTGTCCCTCTTACACCCAATTTGGCCTAATTTCAGATTTCTGCTATGACTACTATTACTACTATGACTACTATTACTGTGCCTCTGTGACTCACAGCTGAGGATGGCAGAATAAGGAGAAAATAAGACAGACTCGCTCCAAACTGGTGGTTATTCTATTATTAGAATAATAATAATAGTAAACTTCTGTCTCAAAACTCTGGTTAACAAGAAATCCAAACTGCAGTCTCCTTAGACATCCCAGCCCTTGTTTCAGACGCAGACACTAGATTTTATGATGAGTGGTTATAGAAAACCAATTTCATCAAACAAAGTGTTCTTTTGATCTCAAAAAATGAGACACATAGCCAGGTCAATATATAACTCAGATCTTACCCAATAATCATGCTGTTGCCAATTCTTTAGTATTTAATATCTAAAAGTTTATTTATAAGTGAAAAGAAGGAAAAAGTTAAAATGGTCAAAGACTTCAAATACTTACAATTATTGCCTGGGGAGCCAAAAGCCTGGGTAGGCCTCTGGGCAAGGGGGGGAGGGAGAGTCCAGCTCCACACTACCAGAAGGGGCGGGGCGGTGGAGAAAAGGGGCAAGCCTGGGGCAGCCAGCCCTCTGCACTACACTGAGCATGGCACATCCTCTCCAACCAGCCTTCAGAGCCACATGTGGTGAACAACGTGGTGTTCCAGTGTCTATTTAAAAGGCCTGGGGCTGCAGCTGTTCCCACTGCTGAAGTAGCAGAGGTGGTGGCTGGGAGTCACGGACCCCTTTGAATCTTCGGGCCCCAGAGCAACTACCTCATTTGGCCCTCCTCCACCATCAGAGGGCCTGATCATTGCAAAGTTCTTAGCTCAGGTTTGTAGCAGTGACGTTACAAGGTGCTGGCCTGAAAAGTCTTTATTACCTTCCAGAAGACTGGAAGATCCTCCATCCTTTGATTGGAATTCTCCTCTTAGTATAAGTCCATAGTCCAGATATCAGAACAGAAAAGATACAAAGAGAGATACTTCCAGGGTCCTTTATAGCTTCTCCTATGGGGATGCTCTCAATCTTAGTTTGTGGGAAATTATAGGCACAAGATGGATTCCAGGATCATCTTGCAAGCTTGCTTGCCAACTTTTGACTTGATGATTCACAGGAGTAGCCATTACCCATAGTCTGTCAAAGGTGTCCACAGGAAAAGTCACTTGGTGGGGATGAGCTTCTTTTGTAGGCCATTGACAAAATAAAATGGGTCATCAACGTGAATGATTCATTCACAAGGTGCTGGCAAGACTGGATGTAGACTACCTTGTGGGTATTACCTCAGGAGTAAACACATTTGAAATACTGGAACATAGTCTATATAACTTTAGAGACAAGGATGATATCTGCCTACAAACAGTATAGTTATATTTGATAGACTGTAACTTTTCAATGACATATTTGTGTAAGATTGGTTGCAATTGTGTAATAGTGGCAATATAATGATATAAATGCTTTATGTTCCAGTCCTACAGCATCACAATCATTAGGTCTGACTGTGCATGACCAGGTCATAACACTTATGTTCCTGATGGAATGTCCAGCAATGTCCTTCTTAACAGCAATCTAAGGCAAAATATTTGCGGTGCCTTGCATTAGAGTTTCCTGTACTTGCTAGTATTGCAATCTCAAACTATGTCTTAAAGAGCTTTCTAATGCTGCCCTGACCTTCATTATCATTGCTATTTTATTCTCAGATCTCCCTTGAACAGAACAGCCAAACTTACCATATTAATTTGTGAGATGTGCACAAACGAGTGCTAAGACCACAATATTAATTGTTATTGTGCTGGTGCCGAGGGCAAACAGTCAGGGACCAGACTCTTACTGTGCTACACACTTTACAAATACACTTCAAAAAGTGAATCTTTGTTCCATGATGATTAGTTCTAGGTGGGTGTGGTAGTGATTGTGGAAGCAGCTACTCTGTGTTTGTGTCTGTTTTTTATATCTTAACAACAGTGCAGAGAATGCTGCAAAGATCTATTCTGTTGTATGAGGTAGGGGAGAATAACTGACATTGTTCCAAAATAACATAGTCAGCATCTACACTACAAGCAGTGTAGCAGTGTAGTGTCAAGCTGGAGGACTTCTTACTCTGACTCGTGGAACCCTCATTTTACGAGGAGTAAGGGAGTGCTCTTCCTTGGACTCCCTGCTGTGTACACAGCGCCAAAAGCCAAATTAAGCTATTTTAACTTAAGCTACGCAATTGACGTAGCTCAAGTCAAATAGCTTATTTCAGCTTTAGCCCTACTGTGTAGATGTGCCCTAGCAGCCCTTTACATCGTGAAATAAGTACAGCAGCTCCTCTGCAGGAGGAAACCTGTGTACTTCCTGCCCTGCCCTAAAATTTGACACTAAATGAAATGTCCCTTTAGTTTCCTCTGTGGTAGAAGAATGTCAGGAGTTCCAGTGTGTCAGAGCCATCTAAAGAGAAGAGCATGGATAAAGCAGGCCAGAAAAAAGAGGAGATTAAAATATACATTGTGACAAGTCTCTCCCATGCTCCATGACAACCATCACCTAGGCTCTGAAATTAATTTTGTCTTGTGAGGGATGAATACATGTTCACAACCAGTGTAGCTTCGCTAGTTAATTATGAATATTTTGCTTGTTGGAGGTGGCATGTTTTCCTTTTCTAAATATGACTCAATTTTAGTTGTTCAGAAAAATGATATTTTAACCCTGCTTTTCCAATACTGTGTATTGTGATATCTTTTGTTTTACATGACTAATAAGGCTGCCTTGGATTTCCTCTATAAAATACTTTAGACAACTCAGTCCCAAACTTTACATTAGAGGTCACCTTTATCAACATATCCCTGCTTTCACTTATTTAGTTATAATCAAAACCTGTTCTGACACATGAAAGACGTTCCTATTATGCAAAAAATATCTGGACTGGCATAATAATTTGAAAGACATCCAACAACTTTCCATCATGACTAAGAGTGAAATGCCTACTTTTATTCCCTCACTGATTGCTTCCTTGTACCCTGACATTCAATTCAGATACCCATCAAATTTTCCTTTTCCCTTTCTGCTTTTATCATGCAAGTCTAGATCTCCCCACTGATGTATTTGAGGCAGATCAGACATTTGTGGGTTATGCTCTTTTTCTCTAAGATAAAGGAAAATCAAACACACCAATGAAGATTTCCCATGAATTATTTTTTAATTTAAAAATATATTATCTCCTTTTTTCCGGTCTGTGCATTAATTAACATCACAAATTGGGATGTCAGATCTTAGTGACCAACAGCCATGTTGTGATCAGCCTGACAAGTCTTCTTAATGTTAACAATGAGCAAAAAATTAAAGTGCTTAATTAAGCTTCTGAAAAAACAGTAAGAAGACCTCCAGCCACTTCTGAGTAGGTGAGCAATTCAGCCTCCTATACAAACACATTACTCTTAAATTCATATAGGTTGAGTCTAACAATTTATATGGTTCTGCTTCAGAGACTGGATTGAGTACTAGCACAACAGCTAAATGCATAAAGGAGTTAGATCACGGATTGCATAATGTATGTCATGTCGTAAAATTGACATCATTACATGCAGCCTGGGAAGAAGAGCAGAATGTTGCTTGTAATAGGCTGTTTGATAGGGTACCACCTGACATTGGAAATCATTGGCAACTACAACCATCTCTGATTATCAGGAGGTCTGGTGTCGCTCTTTACCTGGACCAAGGAAGGTGGAGTGCAGAATTACCAGAGGAGTCTATGGTGCCTCAGCTAATGTGGGGTCCCATACAGGAGCACTGGGACCCGTGTAGTAGCAGGCACAGCCAACAGCGGCAAAACTGTGGCCTGCCCCCTGTTCCTTCTCTTTCCCCAGCAGTCCCATTCAGTGCTTCTCCTCTTCCCCCTAGATCCTCCACCTGCCCTCCTTGAGGCGGGGAGGGACTAGGGTGCTCAAGTACAGCCTCCAGCTCATGCCCATGCTACCTCAGGGCTCACCTCCCAGGGCTGGTGGAGAGTCTGTGGCTGCCAATAGTAGCATTTATTCCTGCTCAGTTCTGGCTTCCAGCCTGGTGACTGGGTGGAGCCTCAGAGGAAGAGGAGGAGCAGGGGGCAGGGTCCCATGGAAAGAGGAGATAAGGCCTACCTTATTCCAATACTGGAAAGAGACTGGTGCATTAGCAGGGGCTGCTCTTCCTTGCCTCCATGAAACACAGGCCCTGCCCCTGCTGATCCATGCCTGCCTGAGATTGCTATGCCCATGTTAAAAAGTTGGTTAGCATAGCCCCCTTGGCCCAACATCTTCTGGCATCCCATGATGTGCGGGATCCAAGTGTTCTTTGCCCCTCTGCCTTTGTGTACTTGGAAGAGCAATGGAAACTCCTGACCCACTACCTCTGTCTCCTCTGGCATCACTGGATATTTCTGAAGGCAACAGTTGTCCTTTTTCCCACCCACCACTGTTGCTGATGCTGCTGTTGAAATTCTACAGGTGGCTAAGGAAGGGACTTTCCTTTTAATGTACATAGTCTTTTTGAAGCTAGAATAATAACCGGGGTTCTCTCAGGGCTTAAGCCAATGTACTGCATGTCATTAAGGCAACCAGCTTCATCACAAATCTATTATTTATCCTGGCATACAGTTTTCATGTGAAACCTCTATTATTTGTCCAGTGGATATAACTCAAGAGTGCATTCTGGTCTCTCTCTACTACTAAACTTACCATGTACCTTTGAGCAAGTCACTTAAATTCTGTATCTCAGTTTCCCCATTGGAAAAAAAAGTTAATTATTTATTTAGATATATCTTCCATTGAAAATTATTGTGACCCATAGACAGAAATATGTTTGGATTTATTACTTAATTTACTCATTGGGAATAATCTGATTAATTTTAGTATCCATATAATCTCTACCATTTGTTTTCAGATTAATTTCCTTGTTCTGATCCCCTATGAATTATTGGAGATCATTTTAGTAAATCAGATTGGATATAATTTCTTTTTGTAATTTCTCAACATTTTCCCTTACTAACTGAATCTTTTGTTTATTTTTGTACATGTTAAATTGCCATTTTTCACAATTCCTTTCTGATTCAACAATATTTTCATGAAAAGTTACCGTATTATTTAGATCTTTAAATCTCTGTTCATTGTTTACATATCTTCTGTCTTCCTACTGCAAGAAGGAGTAAGTCCACCAGTAATCCCTGTACCACTCAACATGTCTCTTATCCGTAAATGATCAAAAGCCTTCTTGAATTCCCAGTAATATATTTCTAATGTGACATTTCATCCTCTTGTAACTTTCTCAAATGTTAGTCAAGTTAGCTAAGCATGGCTTCGTTTCTGTAAATCCACATTGATTTCTTCTATTCTATTCACTACCCAAATAATAGTTCAAACCTGTTTACATAAAATAAGAACCTAACTTAACTTTTATCCATTCTTCAAATTAAACATGCCTGTTGTCTGTGGAGCAGTTATCAAAAGGAAATCACCCTACTAAAAGAACATATGCATATTGAATTTCCTTTTGTACTGCAGGTATCCAGAAGTCTCAAGCTCACTCAACATGCACCACATGACAAACAAAAGCCACCCTACCTGACAGGCTTTTCTGGAGAAAAAGGACTACTCTGAGGAGAACAGGAGAGACTTTGACTCAATTTTTATCAGAGTGCCTACCATGCTCCAACTCCCCTGGAATGCAAAAAGTGTATTATGTTCAGCCACAAGGTGGCATGATGTAACAGTATAGATGGTAGTGCATTAAAGTATCTTAAGAGAACACATCTCCTGTTTCTCTCTCTCAGTCTCTTCCACAATGGTGGAATCTATGTAGATAGTCCAAATCTGGTATATGGACCAGACTTGCTAGTAGCAGTCTGGCACCGACTATAACAAGGAGTACATTACAGGGTGTTAAGAATAAATTCACCTAACTGGTGCCAAAGAAGAAAAGAAACAGAAGAAAAACAGCAACAAAGGTTTCAAATTGAAGGAAACAGCAACAAACAACAAGGGTTGCAAGATCTATCTAATCACTGTGCCTCTTTTCAATGACCCAGAGCACTTCATCTTTGACATACCTTCAGAATAGACAGAATGGAAACAACAGTTTGCAAGATTTCACATTGCTACTAAACTCCCCCTGCAAACTGATGAGATCCAGGTATTATCTTTAACTTATGATATAGAAAAGCAGGCAGAACATATCATTAAATCCTTAGCATTTACAGATGACAGCCATAAACATGACTATGAAAGAGTTCTGGTTATGTTTGAGATATACTTTGTACTTCATAAAAATGTGGTTATAAAAGGTGTTTTCTCTGGAAAATTCAGGAACCAAGGGACTCTGTTGGGTCTTTTATAAGACCTTTGAATGCCTATCCAAAAAAACTGTGATTTTGGGAACCTATAAAGCATGAAAATATCAAAGGTAGTGTGGTTCACAGGTTTTTAGACAAAAGCTTTTTACATCAGCTGAAATTAATGATAGAGTTTTAACCCTATATCCAGCTATTCAGAATACAGAACAAAAGACAGAACTATGTAGCACTTTAAAGACTCACAAGATGGTTTATTAGGTGATGAGCTTTCGTGGGCCAGACCCACTTCCTCAGATCAATATATGGAAGAAAATCGGCACAACCATATATACCAAAGTGATACAATCAAAAAATGAACGCATGTGAAATTGACAAATCAAATTTTAGAACAGAGTGGGGGTGAGGGGGGAAGGTTAGTGTCTGTGAGGTAATGACATAGGGGTGATAATAGGGGAAGTTTCTGTGAGGTAATGACATTAGGGGTGATAACTGGGGAAGCTATCTTTGTAATGGGTGAGATAATTAGAGTCTTTGTTTAAACCCATACATAAAGTGTCAAATTTAAGCATGAATGACAATTCTGAAGCTCGTTGAAGCTTCTCGTTCAAAGTCTCTTTGAAGCAATATGCATGTTTTAAGGTCATTGAGGGAATGGTCAGTCTGGCTGAAATGGCAAGCAACAGCTTTCTCTCTGTGAGAGAATCTTATGTCTGTTTTGTGTGCATTGATTCTTTGGTGAAGTGTCTGAGACGTTTGTCCAATGTACATAGCAGACGGACACTTTAGGCACATGATGGCATAAATTATATTTCTGGATGAACAGGAATATGTGTTCTTGATCTTGTAACTGGCTTGGTTAGGTTCAATA
Source organism: Pelochelys cantorii (assembly GCA_032595735.1). Classification (NCBI taxonomy): domain Eukaryota; kingdom Metazoa; phylum Chordata; order Testudines; family Trionychidae; genus Pelochelys; species Pelochelys cantorii. The sequence continues at coordinate 69,222,386 of CM064328.1, forward strand.
ATGGTGTCAGCAGAGTAAATATGTGGACAAATCTGGCACCGGGCTTTGTTGCAAGGGAAAGTTCCAGGGTTGGTATTACTGTGGTATGTCCTGTGGTTGTTGGTAAGAATCATCCTGAGGTTAGGTGGTTGTCTATAGGAGACTATGGGTCTATCTCCCAGAGCCTTTCGGAGTGTAGTATCCTGTTCCAGTATAGGTTGTAGTTTATTGATAATGCGTTGGACGGGTTTAAGTTGGGGGCTATAGGTGATGACAAGTGGTGGTCTATTGTTGGTTTTCCTGGGTCTGTCTTGAAGTAGATGGTTTCTGGGTATTCGTCTGGCTCTTTCAATTTGTTTTTTTATTTCTCCGGGTGGATAATTGAGGTTTAAAAATGCTTGGTAGAGATCCTGAAATTTCTGGTCTCTGTCAGTGGGATGAGAGCAGATGCGATTGTATCTAAGGGCTTGGCTATAGACGATGGATCGTATGGTATGTCCTGGATGGGAGCTGGAGGCATGTAGGTAACTGTAGGAGTCAGTGGGTTTTCTGTAGAGAGTGGTGTCTAATTTACCATTGGTGATTTGTACTGTGGTGTCCAGGAAATGGATCTCTCGTGTAGAATGGTCCAGGCTGAGATTGATGGTGGGGTGTAGGTTGTTAAAGTCTCTGTGGAATGTATCCAGTGTTTCTTGGCCATGGGTCCAGATCATAAAGATGTCATCGATGTAGCATAAGTAGAGAAGGGGTAAAAGGGGACGGGATCTGAGGAAACGTTGTTCTAAGTCAGCCATAAAGATGTTAGCGTACTGTGGGCCCATGCGGGTACCCATGGCTGTGCCGCTGATCTGGAGGTATAAGTTGTCCCCAAATTGGAAATAATTGTGGGTGAGAACAAAGTTACACAGGGCTGCTACCAGATTGGCAGAATACAGAACAGATTGAGTTAGTGAAGCAACAACAACAAAGTCAGGAACAACTTTAAAAAAACCCTAAAAACTAACTTGCAGGCAATAAAGGTATATAGCATGACTACTAATTTTAATTATTATAAAACCCTGATGCAATAAAGGACAAGTACTAGGCTAATGATAAAATCTTTCAGACTAAATGCACAAGATGTGGAAAAATTCATAGTCCAAGAGATGTGTGTCCAGCCAAAGATGGATGCTGCACAATAAATACATAAAATATGGATACATATGGATACATAACCACCTTCAACTCCTCTCTCAACTGAAATTATCTGACAGAGCCCTGGAGGTGTACTCCAGGTGTTCAAAAGTGCATGGGCCAGTTCACCACAGAAACAATTTACAGAGATAAAGACTTTGCATTCAAAGTATACATGATCAAAGGATCAAAGATTAACATCCTTCTCAGCCATGGCATGGCAGTCACAATGAGTCTAGTGCAAAAGATGGAAAACTTCAATGGAGTATTTGGTGATATTGGGTGTTTGAAAGGAGATCCAGTACAAATACCACCTAATGTATGTATACCTCACACGATTCCTATTTCATTACTTCATAACGTGGAAACTCAATGAAAGAATGGAGTGTACTGGCCTTATCAAGAAAATCTATGAGCCCACGTCAGGCATCTGATACCATCTGCATTTTTTGTTAGTCTCTAAGGTGTTGCTAGACTATTCATGTTTTTTTAAGTTTTTTCAGACTAACATGGCTACCCCACTGAAACTTAGAAAGAGCTTATAACCCATATCAATGGAAAAGATCTGGATCAAGCACTCCTGAGACATCATCATCCTTTGATAAGGTTAATGTGAAATATCCTAGTTACTAATTATATACCTGGTAAAACCTGATAGCAGCAGGCACTCTGTAAAAGAGCCCGGTGTTGCCATCATCTTTTTATGAGCATCCACATGATATACAGGTGTCTGTGGATGTTGTGGACATATATATACAGGTGTCAGAAAAGAGACTACAGCAGTTACAAAGTGCAACCTTAACAGACACAAACTTCAAGAGCACTTTAAGTTCCATTAAGGGCAACTGGCCCAAGTAGATCAAGGTCACCAAGGTCACCAAAGAAGAGACCAGAGATTATTTTGTGGCAGGTGGATAATTAAGCAAGTCAAATTGATTCCTGATTAAAAGAGATTGAATCTGAATTCCAAATGCAATTACAGATGAAATCCTAAATCTCACCCACAAGAGTACATCAAGGATTACCTAAATGCCATGAATGGGCCAAACAGTCAGTGTGGTGGCCTGGTATCAGAAAAGCCATAAAGTATTTGATTTGAACATTGAATTTCTTGTTCAAAGTCTGTTTAGTTCTTCAAAGAACCTTTAATAATAACAATTCCATGGACAGATCCTGAAAGAACCTAACTTAACTGGAAGAGACTAGCTGCAGATTTGTGCAAATTCAGAGCACTTCATTAAGTTGCCTAGGGAGGTTTGTGGAATCTCCATCTCTGGAGATATTTAAGAGCACGTTGGATAGACATCTATCATGGATTGTCTAGACAGGTCCTGCTGTGAGGGCAGGGGACTGGACTCGATGACCTCTCGAGGTCCCTTCCAGTTCTAGTATTCCATGATTCTATGATTACCTGGTGTGTTATTATTGGATTCTGATATGAACATGCAAATCATTGTTGCAACCACTGTTATATGCTTGCACCAAATCTTGGGCCAACTGGGTCAAGTGAGATGTCTCTAGAAAGCAGATGATTTGCTGATTCTGTTTATGCTGCTCATACATATCTATCATTTTTGTATTTGAAGTTATGAGTGTTGGCTATGTACTTGTATTTCAAATGTTTGTTTCTGTGAGATATCAGTAACAGTCTTGGCCAACCTTTTTGTGAAAGGGTTGTCAGTCAAGTGAACAGCAGGACTTCACTGACAATGCACCTCAAATGGTGCCAATGCACATCTGAGGAACTTGCTCTGAACGTACAGACCAGCATGTAAGCCATGGCTGCTTGCCTAAAATAGATTGAGTCATGCATAGACAGGTGACTTGCTCATGTGACAAACTCCATTTTTGGGAGCCGCTTTCATAGAAGTACTTTGTTATTAATAGAGCCTCAAAGGATTGATGACCCATCCTAATAAAGAATGCATTCCAGAGACTTTTAAGATAGTAGATGATTCCATCTTTGCTACCGGCCTGTACAATGAACTTTGCATTGGTTCATGCAAATTGATTTCTTTAAAAATTTTACTCTCAACCTTTTCTTTTTTATTAATAAACCTTTAGATTATAAAGGATTGGTACAGCGTGTTCTTTTGGATAAGGTCTGAGTTATATATTGACCTGAGAATGTGGCTAGTCCTTTGGGACTGGAAGCATTTATTCTGATTTGATGAGATTGGTTTTCAGAACCAATCATCTGTATGAGGAGTGGTACTGGTAGTGGCACAGGTGGAGCTGGAGTGTCTGAAGGGAATTGCTTATATGAGTTCTTGCTAGCCAGTGTGAAGAACACAAGTGCTCTTTGTGACTGGTTGGTGTGTCTTATAATGGAGGACTCCCTGTCTTAGGCTGTAAGTAGCCTTGTCTCTGAACAATTTGCCTTGATTTGACCCTCTCAGTAGTGCCCTCAGAAGCCTGCTATATTACTTGGTCATAGTGGACCATCTTTCCATATACAGTAAAACCTGTGTTATCTGGCATGCACAGGGATTACGGTGTGCTGGTAACCTAAAAATTCTGGTTATCTGAGGGGAGGGGTGGGAGCCGGGTGGGACCTATGGAGGGGCGGGGTACACGGTAGCTGTGCGGGGGCCGGGATGTGGCCTGCTATGGGGGGCCACAAGCTGCGGGGGAGGCGGGATGTGGCCTGGTGAGGGGGGCAGAAGCCAGGGGGCGGGAGGTGGAGATGGTGGGGGTGGCCTGCTGGGGGGGGTACCCGCGGGGGGGCTGGCTTGCAAGGGGTGCCAGGAGCCGTGGGGGGAGCCAAGATGCTTGCGTTTGCTGCTTGCTTCCGGCTGCCATTCACCCCTCCCCCAGGTACATGCTGCATGCTTGTCTGAGGAGCGTCCCAGCACTTAAAGGGCTAGTTTCCTTTTTTTTTCTTTTCCTGGTGTCAGAAATTTGCCGGTTTCTACAGTTTTCTGGATGCTTACATTCCGGATAGCATGGGTTTTACTGTATGTAGAAATAACATTCTTGAAAGACATAATATGTCAAAAGAAACTGAAATACACTTTTGCTCATTTCAATTAGTGATGGACAATGGACCATAATTCACTTCAGCAGAATTTAAATAATTCCAAACATACTACTAGCAGCCCGTGAATGAAGGGACTGAGAGAGCTGTACAGACACCCAAGGAAATCCTGCAACAGGAAAATCCACTCCGTGGTCTTCTGACCATGATCTCCAAAGAGGCCAGGTATAAAGAAAGTAGCCAGATCACATAAAAAGAAACCCAAACCCCCAGATGTGATAGGAACATTTCTATAAATATACATCTCTCACAGAGATACTGAATCTAGAACATGGTGACAATGCTTGTGTTACACTGGATGGGGAAATGGTGACATTTGTGCAGTGATAAACAGAGTTACAAAATTAACATATTTTAGTAGGGTTTAATTTCTTTAACTAGCACACCGAGAGAAGCCAAGTAGTAAAATACAGTTGTCCAAGGACACTGATTCTTTCCCATAATGGATAAATTAATCAAAGGCATATTTGCAGTTTCAAATTTATTATCAACCCTAAACATCAACAGAATGGGAGAATCTGTTGTTTGCAATCAAGCAGATGCAGGGAATACCATGTCAGCTTCCTTATGTACCTTGTACCTACTACAAGTATGTTTGGTCCTTGTTCCTGAATCAGCATTTGTTCATTTAACAGATTATTCAGCATAAGGGAAAGGAGAGTGAACATGTGGTGATCGTTTTTGCAGTGACACCACAGGGCTCTTCAGGGACATGTATCCAGCGGGACCAAGGAGTACAATTTCTTTGTGTTGTTTGTTAGCAGAACAAGAACTTATAAAAGGAAGATTTATAGCATTAGCTGAGACATTTGTCTCTTTTGCCATTTTCCATTCATCATTATGTTACAGTTCTCTTGACTGAGCATGTTTCTACATCAGTTTCCTATTTCAGTGAACTGCAGCTTGAGTGATTTTAAAGACAAGAGAATGAAAGCATAGACATTTTCAAAATTACAAGAAATTGATCATTTTGAAATTTTAATATAATTGGTACCAACTCCAATAGGCCCTTATAATATAGATAGTGCAAAAGTGGTTGTATTAAGTACCAATTTGTATGACAGAAATGTTGTGGGAAACCAGCATAAGCATCATACCCAGTTCATGTATCTGTTGTGGTCCCTCCGAGAGCATTTCCACTCAGTTTATTCAGAACACCTTGTCCAGTTCTTGGAGAACAGCTGTGTGGGATCCAAGAAACCCAGACTGACTCCATCTCTTACTTCAGGTTCTCTACCTAATAAAATAACAGCTCTTTGCATCTGCTGGCCGGTCTCCAATGCAGGGGTGATAGGTAAAGGGCAATACCACATTTCCAATTAATGTCACCCAACATATGGTTTAAATACATCTTTCTTAGCTACTAATATCTATATTTCTTGAATGTAAAGACCAATCACTTTGCAGATTATATAGGCTAAGCTTATCAGTTCAGAGTATTTCTACTTACTTTATTTACTACAGGTTGAACCTTGTTAGTCCAGCACTCTCTGGTCCAGCAACATCCGTGGTCCGGCATGATAATAGTTAGCCAGATGTCCACTTACCATGTGTGTAGTCAAAGTTTCCCACAGTCCCATAAATTTTGTTTACAGCCACCAATCCTGGCTTTCAGTGTTATGTGCTGTTATTTAGCTCTAATTTACCCCTAAATGACTTTTAAGAGCCCAGTACGCAGTGGAAATGTTGATAATGCTGAGAGACAATACTGACCTCCCATAGTTTGGGAAATTTTCTGGTTTTGGCAATGGTCAGGTTCCAGAGGTGCTGGACTAGAGAGGTTCAACCTTGTCTCACCTTAATTTGGATCTGCTCATGTCAGCCCTACAGTAGCACATTACAAACATTTAGCCATCTTACCACAACATCTCCTATACCATCTCACACTGTTTATCCATCCATCTTTTCATCTTCATGTAAATCATAATGTCAGAACAGCATAATGATTGAAATTGTTAAGAATCAATTTTATGTCTTTTGAATGAAAGGAAAAACTCTGCCCATTCAACAAAATGAATGTAAATAATCTTCACGTTGCACTGTTTGCTATTGTGCTACATTATGAATTACTTTTAGTCAATATCTTTTATGTTTGTTTGTTTGTTTTTACATTTGTTCTCTCTTCTCTTTCTCCATAATTAAAAATTAAGAAATTAAAATGATCTGAAACTTGGAATAAAACAGATCCTTCACCAACATACTCCACTGTCATCAATCATACCTACTCAAAAGAACAGACCTTTTATTCTATTATATAATAAAACTATATAGATTTTTATTTTGTTTTCCTAGATACAACAGTGATAGGTGCTTTAAATATACAGAAGGGCAATTCTCACTGGTCTACAATTTTTTAGAAGTCGTCTGCTTCAGAGATAAAATGTGCTATTTATTATGTATTTTGATGTGCTGAATTCAAATATGACAATTAAAACAACTGATTGGCTACTGTTTCCAAGATATTTAAGTTTTTACATTTTACGTCTATGTATATTGTGTAGATAGTAGAGTTTTAATCATAAATTGTAAACTTAGGTCTTTTCATGTGTTTATGGTTGCTTTACATGATAATATTTCACCTGTCCTGTTCATGTAAAAATCAGCAAAAGGGTTATATAAATACAATTTATTATGAAACAAAAGGCAAAAAACTATTATGTACGTAGTTTAGTCCTATTCAGTGTCTACTCGGCGCTTCTTGGCTTGTCTCTTGTATTCATTAAATGGAGCATCTCTTGTCACTGTCCAGCAATAGTCTACAAGCATTGATGGGCTCCATTTGCCCCGATAGCATTTCTCCATTGTTGCAATGTCCTGGTGAAATCGCTCGCCGTGCTCGTCGCTCACTGCTCCGCAGTTCGGTGGAAAAAAATCTAGATGAGAGTGCAAAAAATGTATCTTTAGTGACATGTTGCAACCAAGGCTTTTGTATGCCTTGAGGAGGTTTTCCACCAACAACCTGTAGTTGTCTGCCTTGTTGTTTCCGAGAAAATTTATTGCCACTAACTGGAAGGCTTTCTGTGCCGTCTTTTCCTTGCCACGCAGTGCACGGTCAAATGCATCATCTCAAAGAAGTTCACGAATCTGAGGACCAACAAAGACACCTTCCTTTATCTTAGCTTCACTTAACCTTGGAAATTTTCCACGGAGGTACTTGAAAGCTGCTTGTGTTTTGTCCATGTTCTTCATCAGACCCAGCTTGATGTGTAAGGGTGGTAACAAAATCTTCCTTGATTCAACAAGTGGTGGATGCTGAACACTTTTCCTCCCAGGCTCCAATGACTGTCAGAGTGGTCAATCTATCCTGATGTAGTGGGAATCTCTTGCACGACTATCCCATTCGCAGAGAAAACAGCAGTACTTTGTATATCCAGTCTGCAGACAAAGCAAGAGAGCAACAACCTTCAAATCGCCACAAAGCAGCCACTGATGTTGGTCATAGTTTATGCACCTCAAAAGTTGTTTCATGTTATCATAGGTTTCCTTCATATGGACTGCATGACCAACTGGAATTGATGGCAAAATATTGCCATTATGCAGCAAAACAGCTTTAAGACTCGTCTTCCATGAATCAATGAACAGTCTCCACTCATCTGGATCGTGAACGATGTTGAGGGCTGCCATCACACCATCGATGTTGTTGCAGGCTACAAGATCACCTTCCATGAAGAAGAATGGGACAAGATCCTTTTGACGGTCACGGAACATGGAAACCCTAACATCACCTGCCAGGAGATTCCATTGCTGTAGTCTGGAGCCCAACAGCTCTGCCTTACTCTTGGGTAGTTCCAAATCCCTGACAAGGTCATTCAGTTCACCTTGTGTTATGAGGTGTGGTTCAGAGGAGGAGGATGGGAGAAAATGTGGGTCCTGTGACATTGATGGTTCAGAACCAGAAGTTTCATCCTCTTCCTCTTCCTCGTCTGACTCAAGTGAGAATGATTCTGGTGCATCAGGAACCGGCAGTCCTTCTCCATGGGGTATAGCTGATGGAATGTTTGGATAATGCACAGTCCACTTTTTCTTCTTTGACACACCTTTCCCAACTGGAGGCACCATGCAGAAGTAACAATTGCTGGTGTGATCTGTTGGCTCTCTCCAAATCGTTGGCATTGCAAAAGGCATAGATTTCCTTTTCCTGTTCAACCACTGGCAAAGATTTGTTGCACAAGTGTTGCAGCATATGTGTGGGGCCCATCTCTTGTCCTGATCTCCAATTTTGCGGCCAAAATAAAGGTGATAGGCTTTCTTAACCATAGTGGTTATCCTGCGCTTTTGTGATGCAAAAGTCACTTTACCACAAACATAGCAGAAGTTATCTGCACTGTTCACACAAGTACGAGGCATCTTTGCTCACTTTGGATAAACAGAAATGTGTCCCTTTGCAAAATCAAACACTGACAAATAAGAGAGCACGACACTGTATGATTTCTAGAGCTGATATAGGGCAATTTGTTCAGCAGAGTGATGTAAGCTTCGTTATGATTGCATCATCCATGACTTCTAGGAATAACATGATGCAATTCATATCATGTATGACGCATTACCAGCTTCAGATTGCATCATTCATTGTTTTGCCTAAAAAGCAAGTACTGTCCAAACCCCGGCATAGATTTATTCATAGATCCAGTCAAAGATGTATTTTAGTCATTTCTGGTTTAAATTGAGATCCCTTCCCTTTATAACTCACTTAAACTCCGCCATTCCCAAGTCAAGGGTCGTATATACTGACCCAATAGCATATCTTGAAAACTAGAGCCAATCAACAATTTTAAGCATCATTTTCGTTCTCAGTGACCCAGAATTAGTAAAGTTTGACTACATTTATTTCAGAAGCATTTTGGCTGTAGAGCAGTGTTCTTAAAGGGCAAATCCTATTGTTGTGGGTCGCAGTGGCCACCCACTGACCCCAAGGGGGAGGCACCCCCCCCCCCCAGAGCCTTGGTGAGCAGCATGTGGCCTTAACAACACACCTGGCTGGAAACCAGGAGGCAGGGCCAGAAAGATAAAAGGCCTGCCAGAGAGGCCAGTGAAGCCCTGGAGGCTGAAGGAGGCAGAAGCCTCCCCTCTGCAGCAGCTGGAGGAGATGGACCCAGAAGAAGCTGAGGACTGGCCTGAGCCACCGGGGCTTCACTGGCGTCTCTGGCAGAACTTCCAGAGTGATGGAGTACTGAGGATTGGCCCTGGATCCAGGTACAGCACGAGGGGGAGTGTGGAAGAAGCCCAGGGAAAGCCAACCACCTGTTGGCTCAGCCAGAGCCACGTCAGCACGAGCAGTTATGGAGCGGATCCCCGCTGACCCAGCAGCACACTACTCTGCTGCTACCAGGCCCCTGGGCTGGGACTCAGTGGAGTGGGTGGGCCTGCATCCCCCCTGCCACCCCAAGCCCAGGTGGCAGTCCCCGCCTTTGTCTGTGCCTGAATGACAACCTACATCCACTGGACCCCCAGCTGAGCAAAGGCATGCAGCTGGGCGCTCACTTTAAGACTAGTTGTCTGTTTTGAACTGTTCACTTGCCACCTCGCCCTGAACCAAGGCCAGGCTTTAGGCTGTTCGCTTGCCGCCCCGCTCTGAACCAAGGCCGGGCTTTAGGCTGTTCGCTTGCTGCCCCGCCCTGAACCAAGGCCGGGCTTTAGGCTGTTCGCTTGCCACCCTGTCCTGAACCAAGGCCGGGCTTTGACTGTTTACTTTGCCATCCTGCCCTGAAGCAAGGGCTTGGGCCTCCGAACTGTTCATTTTGCTGCTTCACCCTGAGTGAGGGCTTGGGGGCTTTGAATTGCTTGTTTGGCTGCCTTGCCCCAAACCAAGGCCTGCAGCTCTGAACTATTTGTTGCTGCCCACCCTGAGCAAGGGCCTGGGCTCTAGACCAAAATGTAATTCCCCAAAAGGTGTTGTGGGTTGGAGTGGCTGCCCACTGACCCCAAGGGGGAGACGCCCCTCCCAGAGCCCTACCAACTCACATCTGTTCTTAGCTACACACATTTAATCAAGATCCAATTAAATCAAGATGACTCCTATGTAATTGACAGACTTTGTCCCAAAGCATTCTAGTGGGTTAAATGTCTATTAATGTCTTTATCACAGTAAAGGAAATTATGAAATAAATGCTAATTATATGACAGAGAAATAATATAGCAAATACAGTAACTTGTGAAAATTATATTAAATATATATGGGGTAAATTGTGGCCCTATCAAAGGCCAAACGAATTTTGCCATTGAGACAGGATTTCAACCCTCATGTCTGAGCAAAAGCTTTCTTTTTCATGTCTCTCCGTGTCTTTATAATTCCCCATGCCTCATCTTCATGTGGTGTACTACTGGAATCTACATTGCATAGAAAATAAAATATGTGATTTACTGTATCCCCTTCATTCAAATATGTTATTTAAAAATATCCTGGTTATCTCCATCTTTGCTTTTATTTGGTCACTTTCATTATTTTATTTCATATCTCCATATTGTGTGCATCACATGTCAGTCTTCAAAGTCAGGTATTGTTTAGGAGTTCTTTAACTAACAGACTCACAGACATTTCTGAAGTGATTTCAAGATTTCCAATGAGGACACAAATCAAAAGAAAAAAGTCATAAGAAGAATATTACGAATTAACCGTGAAACTTTTTTGTATATTTCTCTCACTCTTTCTAGCATTCTTCTGCAAAGTTGTTTTGATCATAGGAAGCATGCACAGGCGAAAGTCTATGGAATGCTTTCAAAATATTCCCTAAGATGTTCTCCATTAATGTAACAAATAATCTGGTGACACAGAAAGGGAATTAGTTCATAACTGCAATGAGCTAATGTCTTTATGGTTAAATTAATTTTGTTAGCTTACAATAATGTAATGGCATGAGTACTAAGTTTCTATTTTTTCTATATTCTAGTAAGGTATGGGATATTCCTGTGTATTATTCTTCCCATTTTCTGTTAATAGAGTTAGTCCAGCGTAGCAAAGTGTGAGCATGCCTCATACTGCAATTTATCACAAAGAAATCATAAAAACACTACAGATTGGCAGCAAAGATGAAAATGAAGCTGTATTTTATTTAACACTAAAATCGCTCTGGGTGGAGGCAGAATGATTGGGTTTATAGAACACATGGTTCCCTACAATAGATTCTCTGGTAATTACAAGCTGAAAGACTGGATTTTATCCTAATAGTGTTGCTGCTAACAAAAAGTACTTTTATTTTAGAGACTTATGAGATATAAAGTATGTGCGATCTTGCTTCCACTTTGAAACACCTGAAAGTTAAATGATTGAAAGTATACAGAGATTGCAAAGGCATTTGTAACAGAGAAGGTAGCTCTGGTTCCATGCAGTATTAGCAGCCTGTACAGTCCATGTGTGAATTATGTAGCAGAACTAGAAAAGTTAAACCAGTGCTGTGAATTTGTAACAAATATGTATGATGCCAAGATGTGTGAGCTGAGACATGAAACTGTGCAGAAATGTTTACTGACAGAAGTTGTTCTACATATTCCTGAGCAGTAGATATTAAATTTGTTGTATTTGCATGCAGAGGATTTAAATCCTGTGTTACCTAAGGCAGGGAGTTGGGTCTCCCACATTGCATGACTTTCCTAATCACCAAGCTATTCTGGGATGGTACATTAGTTTGCTCTCAATTCCATCCTGGACCTGAGAACATTTTTGTCAGACTGATGCATTTCTGCAAAACATTTTGGTTTAGACAAAAATAGTATTTTGTAACCGAAAAAAAGTTTCATTTAACTTTTTTCAACTAGCTTTTATTATAACAAGAAACAGATAAAATGACCCAATGTGAAAGTGTTATACACCAACATAATGTCAAATTGGGAACGTGTTGGACTGAGTATCCTAATTTTAAATGTTCTCAGAGTGTCAGTATAAACAGGAAACCATATGACTGGCACTTCCACCATAATTCCCCTTTGCAATGAAAAAGAATGTTGAGTATATCTACAAATATATACCATAAAAGTCATCAGTCCATACTTATTCATGCACAGGTATGGATGTCATGGGATTTTTCACAACCAAATGCGGCGAGGAGTCCTCTGGCACCTTATAGACTAACCAAAGTGTTGCAGCATAAGCTTTCGTGGGCAAAGACTCACTTTGTCAGATGCATGTAGTGGAAATCCAGGGAGATTGAAGTGATGGGTTGTAGCTCCTGGACAATGATCCCTCACTTTCACAGGCCTTGGAAGGCAGGCCAGTCCTCCCCCACAGACAACCCACCAACCTGAAGCATATTCTCACCAGCAACTATACACCGCACCATAATAACTCTAACTCAGGAACCAATCCATGCAACAAACCTCGGTGCCAATTCTGCCCACATATATACACCAGCAACACCATCACAGGACCTAACCAGATCAGCCATACCATCACTGGTTCATTCTTCTGCGTATCTACTAACGTAATATATGCCATCATGTGCCAACAATGCCCCTCTGCTATATACATCGGCCAAACTGGACAGTCCCTACGTAAAAGAATAAATGGACACAAATCAGATATTAGGAATGGCAATATACAAAAACCTGTAGGGGAACACTTCAGTCTCCCTGGACACACAATTGCAGATCTAAAGGTAGCCATCCTGCAGCAAAAAAACTTCAAGATCAGACTTCAAAGAGAAACTGCTGAGCTACAGTTCATCTTCAAGTTTGACACAATCAGCTCAGGATTAAACAAAGACTGTGAATGGCTAGCTAACTACAAAAGCAGCTTCTCCTCTCTTGGTAGTCATACCTCCAGATCAGCTACTAGAAGTGGGCCTCATCCTCCCTGATTGGATCCACCTCGTCATCTCTAGCCTGATTCTGGCCTGCATATTTATACCTGCCTCTGGAAATTTCCACTACATGCATCTGACAAAGTATGTCTTTGCCCACGAAAGCTTATGCTCCAACACTTCGGTTAGTCTATAAGGTGCCACTGGACTCCTCGCCGCTTTTGCAAATTCAGACTAACACAGCTACCCCTCTGATACCTCACAACCAAATGTATCTTATGGTGATTTATAACTATGTGAATGCCCAGAGACATTTTGTAAATCATCCACAAATGTATCACATAACTATGTTGCACCATACACTTTATTAGCAAGAACTGGTATCCCAGAGAAGATTGTTAGTGATAAAAGCCTATAATTTACCACAAAAGAATTTCAGGAATCCATGAAGTACAATAGAATGACATATCTAACCATAAGCCCTAAACATTTATCTTCTAGTGGCTTGGCTAAATGGTGTATTAAAAAGTTGAAAAGTGGATTATAGACTATGCAGGCAAAAAGGGACACTTAGAAAAAGAAACCAGCCAACTTCTTATTTATTGTTAAAATATTCCATGCATCAGCCCTGTTCAAACACCATTTATTATATGTTGTGCATGAAACCTCTATTCTTGACTTGCTTTACTAAAATCAGATCCTCAATTATCCATTATAAAAAGTAAGAAAAAAGAATTCGAAAGTAGACTGCATATGTCATGTGATGTCAATTGTAGATCAACCTTAAGAGTTTGGGTAAGAGAAATTCATGGGGACTAAAAGTGGGATCCAGAACCGTTCAATTCCAGTTAAGTATGGTCTTGTACAATGTTCAAGTAAAATATTGTGTTTATAGTCCCAGATGAAATTAAAATTATGTCTGAAAATAAAGAAGAGTTTAAAGATATGTGGTTTGAGCCAGCAAAGTGCTGAAAATTTTTGCCAAATTCACCAGTTGTCCCTCAAACACATGAGGAGTTCTGTAAACATATGACGAGTCTCACTGACATCAATGGGACTACTGAGGTACATAAATACTTTGTTGAATTAGCCAGAATGTTCAACATTTTGCATTATTGAGCATATCTACCTTAATGTAACTAGAATCCTCTTTTAGTCCTCAATTTGAAAAAGCACTTAAACATGTGCTCAGGTCCACCTCTATTCAGAAAATCAGCAGAATTAAGCATATGCTTAAATGTTGCCCAAAAGGGATGGTTTTTTTGTATATTTTGGTCTTGAAGAATGCTATTATACTAGAAGAAGCTAATGGCAGCCATCTAATCTATAAACAATCCCAGACCTGGTTAAAGATTATGTGATGTGATTGCCATTGTTCTTTCAGCTAAATGGAAGAAGCCATTAAACCCCTTAATGGAATAACATAGGTGGAGATAATCAAAGTTAACTCCTAATGCAATTGGCAGCATGGTGAAACCTGAGCAGGGTTAAACTCTCTGGTCCAAGGGATGAACTGCATGTACAGTACTAGAGGACTTTTGGGCAACCTGTATGTGAGAAGCAGGGACTAGAACATTCAGAAGCAGCAGACATTGAGAGAAGCAATAACATCCCCCCCACACACACACACACGCCCCACACACTCACATACAGGATTGATAGCATCACTTCGTAAGATCATCTGATATTTCCTCTCCCATGACCTGGTGATAAAAAGGACTGGGAGCTTCCAGCTGCTGCTGTTTTAACAGAGGCAACAGCCGGAGAACCAGGCCCTCTTGCAGGAGGGCAACACTACAAGCTCTGGGCAGCACTAAGGGCTGGCTGGAGGAGGCACAGTGCTGTTTGGGCAGCACTCAGGGCTGCCTAGTCCCAGCCCCACCCCTTCTGCCTGAGTCCTCGCCCCTTCTGGAAGTATGGAGCAGGGCCACCAGCCTTGCCCAGGGACCTGGCAAGGCTCTCAGCTCAGCTAGCACTGAGGCAAGCATTGGGAATAAGCTTTTGGGTAGGGAGAGATTGGAACTGATGGGGCAAGGAGACTGGGACTGGGATCGAAAGAGAAAAACAAAAGGAGAATTGTGAGCCAGTAAGCCGGAGGAGACTGAGATCAGATGAGGAATCATGGCGAGACTGGAACTGGCTGGGCAACACTAATGTTGAGAATCATCAGGGTTAGAGGAGAATGGAGATTGATTTGACGTGGGATGTGGAGGGGAAGCAACTGGATGAGGATCCAGTAGGACAGGAATCAGGTTTTGGTGGGTAAGGAGACAAAGGTTTGGGATTGGAAGAAAGAAGTGGAAATGCCTGGGAAAGAGCATTTGAACTGGGGGAGAAAATGTGTGTCTGAGACTAGGATGTGAGTCCTGGAGGGGGTGAAATATAGGTGTTGCTGAGCAAAAAGACTGAGACTGTGATGAGAATCCTGAGAAGTAGAAACATGTGTTAGCTCCATCAGGAAATTGGAGGTGGGCTGGAGCAGAAGAGTTCAAGCATGGGAGAAAGAGCAAAAAATGTATTTTCCCACTATAAAGCTGTCTGGAGTGGCTCAGGTATGCGGGAACAGGGCAGACCATTAAGAAGCAGTACGTACACCCAAAATTGTTATGAGTTCTGTATGTAGATTTCGCCAACCAAATATCAGGTGTGAACTCCTCACACAACAGACTCAATACAGAATCAACCTTGGGTCCTCTGGTCTAACTTGCCACCCAGATAAGCCAGTATTCCTGTTACTCACAGTACCAAAGGACCAGTTACCTACCTCAGGTCAACTGCACTGTAGAGTCTACAAAAAAGACAATGTTCGTAGTGAATGCTATAATCAATTAACTAAATTCATTAAATAAGAAAAAAATGAGTTATTTACAAGATTAAAGCAAGAAAACACGCACACACGTGTTACAGTCTTAGATTCCAAAAGTTTTCAGCTATATTTTAGGTCAGTGTTCAGTTGAGGTCTAATGGCTTTGTCATGAGCTGGCACCTGTCATATCTTCCTCTAGTGCTAGCCCACATATATACAATGAAAACCTACTTTTCCTATTAGTTATTCCATTTCTTTAACAGGAAGAAGTCTCTGCTGTGGATTTAAAGAGTCTAATCCTGGTAATAATGCATGTGGGTGTTTATATTATTCTATATGATTAAATTTGTGTTTGTTTATAAATTTGAGAAATTACATAAAAAAATCAGCCAAAGCATTAAGGTTGTAAAGTCAATCACTCAAAAATTAGGAAATGCCAAAATTAAGGTTGCTGGGAACCTCAGTTAACCCCTATTATCTAGCTTAATGGATACAATCTTTAATTACGTAAACATGTACTATATTTTCCATGGGAATTTTGCCACAGTCATTGCACAGGACAGATCTTGTTGAGATGAATTGGGATTAAGTATTGAAGGAAACTGTTGCTCATAAGACCCCTGACTTATCTATTGAAGAGTCTGGAAGTTATGTAGTGTGTCCTAAGGCACATGAACAAGTGAACACAGGGATAAATATTTAATGCATGCATCTTGTGCTCTTATTGCTAATAAAGTTATTTCAAGACCAGTCCTGTGTATTGTTGTCATGTGACTCATCAACATAAAATAAGATAATTGTATAGGTTGGACCTCCCTGGTCCGGTATGCTCGGGACCTAACTGACCTGGATGAGAGTTTTTTCCAGACCAGTGAGGTCATTTCAGCCCCCCTGCTGTTGCCCCTCCTACCATCCTACCCCCGTGGGCTTCTTGGCTCCCCCAGCCTCGCCTCACAGACCAGATGAGTCATGCGCTGGCTCCTGGCCCCCTCACAGTCCAACTGAGCCTCACACCTGGACTCTGTGATCCTGGAACATTCATGGTCATGCTAGCCCCCAGATGTTGTTGGCCCAGAGAATCCTAGATTTAGAGGTGCAACCTGTACTGTAAAACAGATTATTGTTGTATTCAGAAAAGACAGTCAAATAATGTGTCTTTGCTACATATCTAAAATATTGCCTTGTCATTGTAAAACTCTTCTGAGTTAAGTACATAAAATTAAACTGTAATTATTACAATTTTATACCTATACTATAGTTAACTTTACTTAAGAGAGAAAAAAAAACCAATGAAAAATGAACCAAGCCTTCACAATAAACAACTTTGAGTTACTAAGGAAGATGAAAAGTAACACTTGTAGATACTATATATCCTTATGAAAGTATCAATTTAGCCAGAAAAATTCATTTTATTCAGCATCTGAATACTACAAATGTACAATAGTGCATGTACAATCTGCAATCTGAAATTAGACATTAGAAAACATTAAACAGGGTACAATAGTTATTTGTAGCTACTGAAGTTAATGGCAAGTACAGAATTTGACATGGTAGCCATTATATCACATTACTGTGTGTACAGGCAGAAGAGTTCTTGCCATATGGTGTTACCCAGGGATGTTGTATATGCGGAGTGACACCTTTAGTAACAGGACACCACCAGAAATAATTGTAACTGATAATTCTATACATGGTGCATTCTACAAAGGGATTTTTTTTTTGTTTTAATATAAATAGCTCTTGAAAACATGGTATTTGGCTTTGATATTAAATACCTTTGATTATTTAGCAGTATAGTAGGTTTTACTGAATATATGTGTTGAATTTATAAATATCAGTTTAGAGGATTTGGACTGAGACACACAGTGGCCTCAGTCAATTTAAAACTTTCTCTCTGTCTCATTTTGTTTAAAGAGAAAACTTATTAACAAAAAGAAGAAGTATATAGCACTTGGCAGCTGCACTTGTGAGTTGAAAGGTGTACTGGACCTCTGCCATCACCAGGGACATGCCTTCTGTGAACATGTTAAAGTTTACCGTGGAAAATGGGGCATTTAGGGCTTTGTTATATTCATCTTAATTATTCAGTGGAGGAGTTGATTTACTGTCATATCAGCTTAATATAGTTCCTTGCTTCTTAGCACGCAATGCTTCTACTTACATTTAAAACTGAAGTAGCCACATTTGCACTGGTTGAAAGACTTCAAAAGTCAGCACAGATATTTCACAAAAAGGTAAAATATGTGAAGAGTGCCGAAAAATAATAGGCTAAAATATCCTCAAAGTGACACTAGTGTCAGGGAAGAATTTGGGCCTTTTCTCTTTAAAAATATACTTGAATTACTATTTTTATTTCTTAGCCTTAAGGCATCTGCTACCTTCTGTATCTTAAAATTTCTCTCATTTTCTTATACATAAGATATGAAAACATCTTTCTAGGACAGTGTAGAATACCAGACTCAATCAATGCTAATGTTTGCCATTTTAGCAGCAATTTATAGATTAATGAATATACAAGTGTTAATATTACTATGTAATGAAAGACCTATAATATTGAACTGGCATTCATAATATACTATAACATATTCCATTGCATCCTTTACTGAGAACTCATAAGGAACATGATCACAGTGCTAAAAGAACAACAAGGAGTCCTGTGGCACTTTAAAGACTAAGGGTACATCTACACAGCAACATTATTTCAGAATAACTGATGTTATTTCAAAATAATACAGTGTGCATCTACACAGCAAGCCATTATTTTGAAATAATTTTGAGATCGAGGACTTCTTACTCCCACTCCTGTAACCCTCATTTCATGAGGAGCAAGGGAAGTTGGAGGAAGAGCCCTTCCTTCTTTTTACTTCCTGCTGTGTAGACAGTGCCAAAAGCTGAATTAAGCTATTTAAACTTCAGCTATGCAATTGACGTAGCTGAAGTTGCATATCTTAATTCAACTTTTGCCCTTCAGTGTAAATGTGCCCTAATGAATTTATTTTGGCATATGCTTTCCTGGGTAAAAAAACACTTTGTGAGATGTATCTTCATCATGCATCTCACAAAGAGATGCATTTCCTGGTTTCTACCCAGGAAAGCTTTCCTGGTTTCTACCCAGGAAAGCTTATGCCCAAATAAATCTGTTAGTCTTTTGGGGCAAGTCTACACTAAGAAATTATTTTGAAATAAGCACATTTGAAATAATAACTCCCAATGTAACTGTTTTGAAATAAGCTTATTCCCTGAGGAAAGCAGGAGTACAGATTTTGAAATAACCAGCCCATTATCTCAAAATAAGAGGGTTAGTAGTGTGGACACTCCACTTACTGTTTTGAAATAAGGGGCGGGGGGCACTATTTCAAAATAACTCCCTAATGTAGACCACGGCCTAGGTGCCACAGGACTCCTCGTTGTTTCTGGAGATACTAACTAACATAGCTACTCCTCTGAGACTTGGCACAGTGCTAGAAGAGTGAATTTAAGCACCTGGCCCATTGCATACTGGTAAAACTCTCTGAATTCTGGGGGAGCTAGATCAGGCACATAGGCCCTGTTGACTCCATTTACACTCCCATTTACTTCAATATAATACATTCAGTATCATTCACTGGCACCTTTATATTGATGACATCTGTGTTAGTTTATGCTAACCATATCTATTTGTCTCTGTCTCTTAAATATAGAGCAAAATCTTGACTTAATCTAAGGAATCCACACAAGGTGAGAATAGAGTGGTTCCAGCCATATGTCTGGCTTAAGAGCTATCTTACATTTGCATGTCAGGATATCTGAGGGCAGGATAACACAACACACTGCTGGATACCAGTTATGCTTCTTCTAAGAAGCAGCTCAGTGAAGCATATCTGGTTAATGCTGTTAATGCTTGAAACTTGTGCCTTAGTCAGCTGGGATATTGAACATGCCTCCCCAATGACAGGCTCCTTCTTCACCTCCTAAAAAATATACTGTGCCTTCTGGTATACTAGTTGATGAACTTCCTAGTTCTCTCTTTACATTAGAAGAGTGTATTCTCTCTCTCAGAAAAGTGAAAGTGTCTCCTTATGTCTTTTTTCCTCCATCTCCTTTGTATGGGAACATGGGAACAGTTTATAAACACTAAAAAAACCCAACAGAATGAATGGGAAACAAACCAAAAGGCTCAGTCATTAGAATACTTTTGGTACTCTCATGTTCAAAGTGAGAGAATGTATTCCTGAGGTTATAGAAAAAGAAGGGCTGGAAACTGAGAGCTTTTTTGCCCTTCTACTACGCTTATTACCATGATAGCCAAGTATTTTATACTTAAAAAAAACAACCCCTGACTGCTGTGATTTCTTTTAATTTGCGAAAACGTACGTCAAATCTCAATGGGTTCTGCATTTTGTTCAGAAGCCACAGAGACTTTTGGTCATTCAAGTGTGTGTCAGGAGAGGGTTTTCAGTCATGGGTCATTTTCTCAGCCTTGCTTTTGCCATTTCTGCTATTACAGAAGAATGTGGCTGCTGGTGGTTGCCCCTGTGGCCTAGGAGCTGCTGATTTCTCATCTATTTGGGTAAATTTTGAAACAGACCTTTTAGAGACCAACTCACATGTCCACCATGTCATTTTTAAGCCACAACAGCAGTGCTAATGAGCCACAACTGTCTGGATAAACACCTAACTCAAGAAAATTCAAGTAGAATAGAGATGACTCAGCAGCTCTCATCTTTTCATTCCATATTGCAGAGTGTAGCGCTAAAATGCTCTGGATATTCTTGGCTGTGGAATTGTCATGATTATGAGGGCTAGCCAGCAGCCTGGGGACTAAGGGGTTAACTACCCCTCGCCAGGTGGAGTGGCCATTAGGAATGTAGGTAGGAATTTCAAACTGGGACAAATGAATTTTTGGTTTTTCCCTCCTTTGTTCTGGGCAGTTCTCTCCAGCTATTGAGGGGTACAGACATTATGTCTCCCTCCAAGAAAAGACTCTTTCTTCACTTTCTGCAAGTAGGGTAAAGTTTAGATAAATCCGCCAGGTTTCATTGTTTTATGGTTTGGGTATGGGATCTGCTGTCGGTGAACTTTTTAAAAGATGGCTTTTGGCTTTTCTTTGTAACTAAGTTCTAGGCCCATGGAGTTTCTCCATGAGTATATTATTGGTTACTTTTCAATCTAGCCATTATGCTTGCAACAGGAAGATTGTGGTGATAATAAAAGTTTTCTCTTTTCTTTTTATTAACCTGGTACTGGTTACTTGTGTCCTGGGGTTTTTACTTTAGGGGTGAGATTTCCCCAAATGGTCTCTCCCCTAGTTTCTTTATTAATTTGGGTGGTGGCAGCGGAAGTTTTATTCCCAAAATCTAGGTTTTAAAGATTTTGGGGGGAAGTTTTATACCAAAGCCTGGTAGATAAGGTTTTGGGTAAATGCTGGCCCCTACTTCTGCATTTATCATGCCAGAGTGGGGAAGGAGCCATGACAGGAATGCTCAGCTGTTCTTGCTGAGTATTGTTCTAATTTGGGCTCTGAGTCTGATCCAAATTATTCCAGGTTCAAAATGGGGCCCTCTCTGTCTCAAAAATCCAAGAAGCATACAGGTGGCTTTAAGCTGCCTTTTTCCAGAACAATTTCTGTATCAAATGGGGATAAGGCAATTTTTTTCTTCTCAGTCATAGCAGTAAATCCACAGTAACTCCACTGATGTCAATGGAGTTACAAAAGATTCACCACATTTGTCAAGAACAGTATTGTGGAATAATCTGAAATGCCAGAATGTGATATTTTATAGGTGGATAAACACATTGGTATCCATATAGTAGCATGCTATATTCCATGTATCAAAAGAAAATGTTACAAAGTTTTCCAGTGAAAGCATTTCAGAGTTCTTTGCCATAAAGGTAGAGTACAAAAAGGTACAATCAATACATCTCTGAAAAGCTACATTAAATAGACATTTTACATGAACTTTAAATATACAAAGTGATTTTTCAAGGCTGAAAAGACAGATTTTCAGTCAAAATTTTGGTGTTTTACAAAGCAGATCTCCAATCACTATTAGCAAGTCAAGATGTAAGGGACAACAAGTTATGTTAATACTCCTTCAAGACAAGGAGTCTAAAATTCTGCTTTACCTATATTCTGAAACAGGTTATTTATCAATAATATCAGTATGAGATGTAGTTATTTAGTTCATTTACAAGATTAGTTTAGTAAAAGTGTGTTATGCCAACTATTAAATGTAGATAGATAAAAAGCAGTTGAATTGAGACAACCCCAACATTCAAACACTGTTTCTTGGAGGAATGCTACTAACATGATTATTGATGATGGCAGAAGATCTCAGAGAATACAGGCTAAACAGCTGAAAAGGGATTTTAAGAAAAAACTGTTTAGACAAACTTTGCTAAACAAATGCTATCCGAAGAAAAACACAACACTAACACACATATGCTTGATGATTCTGTAAGATGTAATTAGTATATACCTTAATTTGCTATTCAGTTGGAAAGAAATATCTTCCTTTCCAGTTACTTTCCACTCTAAAATACACCAAACATTAATATCTAAAATATATATTTGTTTTTGTTCATTTTCAGTTTTAATTAGCTCTCTCTATATATATATACACACACACATTCTGATTCCAAAAAGTGGTTGAATACACTCAAATATATTCAATAAGTAATGTTTTGCAAAAAGATCATATTATTGACTATATTCACAAGTTAAAGACCTACTGTGAAAGGTTTACAAGTTTAGCTCATCTCTTCTGTAAGTCAATGATTTTGTGTTTAACACACAGACACCATAACCAGAAACTTCTTCAATACAGTGGAGAGATATATCTATATCTATACAGTCCAAGTTGTGTCTATTGTATAGGTTATTTTCAGAAATCACAGCTAATCATTAAAAGTTTAATTTACCAACAGCATTAACTCATTGTTAGAGCTCTTACACTGTTTCATAAAATTCAATGAACCCCTATTTTTCTTGGCAGGCTTCAAGAAGGTATTCTAAAGTCACCAACATTTGATATTATTATTATTATTATTACTGTTATTATTAGTTCTATACAGTGATATCAGATAATTGACTTTTGGTTTAATGTTTGTTCTTCATCAGTATATTATTTCATACAGAGATTTTATGGTGTCCTCTATTTTAGAACAATTAACTATAAAATAAAACAAAACAAAGCCACGAACTCCTGAGCATTAAACATTTAATCAGCATGTGTATTTCAATGGAGAAAGTAGTGTTAAAAATTTATTCATTCAGGGCACTCTTTAGAGATGATTAACTGTCTTCATTATATTAAAGAAAACCCAAAGCCATCTGCCAAAGGCGATTGTGTCCAAGCACTGAAACCATTTCATGTGAAAACTCATTTTCAGGCTCCTAATTATTTTTCATTATAGTGGCAGTGTGGAATAGATTGGAATTGGACAGTAATTGCCAGGTCTGAGCATTGCGGACCATTGCAATGTATCAGTTTAGATGAAGTGTGACAAGGATACATCTAGCTACTATATAACTTCCATTAAGCAACTTCCCTGTCCCTGATCATGTAACACTTCATAGAATGTGGTCAGCACAAGGTCATAATAATGGCTTTCTGACTGACTTCAAGCATTTTCAACAAGCACAAGCTGTTAACCCCCTCTGTTAGTATTGCACTAACAAGGTCCAGTTATTACAGTTGTCAGGGATATTTACAGTATTTCTTCAAAAGGGAGGGGAACTATAGAAGGTTCCAAAGTTTATATATATAAACTATACTCTCTATATATGGTATAGTTAGTTATGCACTGAAAAAATGGAAGAGAAATTATTTAAGATTGTTCATTAAGGCAGGACTCCTTTACTAATATCCTTTAATTTTATATCTCACTCTTCTGCCCACCCGATCTTCCTACCCTTCACTGGGCTTTGGATCATGCTTAAATCTCCTTTGCTTTCGGCCTATTGTATTTCACTATCCATTATGTCTTCCCCAACCATGGTGTGCATATTTCTCTGTATCTGCCTCCCCCTACCTCCCTTACTCATCCAGAGTAAATTCCCTTTTTTGTCTTTCTAGATCCCCTTTCCCTTTCAGAGCCCTATAATGTTGATATTGTTCCTCCAGAAGTAGCTACTTATCTCTATTATGATCCCTTGGTAATGTAAATTATGGGAGCAAAGCTGCTTTTTGATACATTGAGGTCCATATTTTCAAAAGTAGACTCCAGTTTGGAGTACCCTTTTACTTGTCCAAGAAAGGCAACCAAAATCAGTGGCTACTTTTAAAAGTGTTGGTCTTAATATCTTACAGTAAGGCTGCTTGCTTTTACTACTTGGCTACGTCTACACTGCAGGCTTCTTGCACAAGAACTGTTTTGCGCGAGAGTTCTTGTGCAAAAGGTCTTGCACAAGAGCGTGTCTACACTGCTATGTGCTTTTGCACAAGAGACGTGCTTTTGCACGAGAGCGTCCATGGCAGTGTGGACGCTCTCTTGCGCAAGAAAGCTCTGATGGTCATTTTAGACATAGGGCTTTCTTGCGCAAGAAACCCCTGTTGGCCATCCACACTGCCTTCTTGTGGAAGAGCTCTTGCACAAGAGAGCTTATTCCTTGTGGGGAGAGGAATGACTCTTGCACAAGAAGCCCTGTTTTCCAACCTTTACTGTAAATTTACTTACACAAGAACACACGTGCAGTGTAGATGCTCTGCAAGTTTTTGTGCAAGAACAGCTGTTCTTGCAGAAAAAGCCTTCAGTATAGAGGTAGCCCTTCAGTTTAACTGTAGCCTTTGAGGCACTGAAAAAAACCCTTTATATATGGTTTCTTCATAAGGTTCAGATTTTTAAAAACACTATATTTTGATTCCATGACAGAAATGCAATCACATGAAGCTTCTTGTTAATTTTTGTAGGGCCTGATCCTGAATACACTGAAAAATTGTGCCTTAGTACTTTTGTAATATGAAAGGGAAGCTGTACTGTATTAACAATTTAGATATTTCATAAAAGCATAACATGTCCTTAAAAACACTCATACTGAGACAGTAGGTGTTCTCATAGCTTGAGGCTGAGCTTTTTCAGTACTTGAAAATGCAAACAGACTGCCATTGCTAATGCAAGCTGATTAAAAAATGCTTGATGTTATTTTTTTCTGAACAGTGATAATCTTCTCATATTCCAGTATTCAAGATATATCACTTTTTCCCACAATGACATTCACAAGAGAGACTTTAGCAAAATAAAATCAGAAATATAATTAATGAAGTAATCTATCATCAATGAACCTGCAAATTAGAAATACTTAAAAATGTTCTGGAAAGCTTGTGAATTCATAATAAGAACTACTAAAATTAGTAATTTGATCTTTTTACTACTCTCAGGACAGTGCCAGTTAATTTAACTATTGTAGTGATTTCAGGCAGTCATTTTGATAGAAGCTGCACTTAAACAATAATACCTTACTGGGTTAGTAGTTAAAGGGAATTGTAAATTTAGCACTATTCTAAGTGATTAGAAATATTTTGCAGAGACAAGTCACAATGATCATATCTGTTATAAGGGGAAAATAGATTACCTGTACAACCAAATGGAATTTTATATAAGTGACTTTTTATCTAATAGACATTTTCATAACTGTTCATTATTTTCTAGAAATTGTCCTGAATATATAAACTTAAATTAGACCCATTAAAATAAGCTTACATATATTCAGACAATAAACACAATTACTAAAGAACATATTCTCTCTCACACACACAAATACATACCCAGCAAAATGCAATCAACTTTAATTTATGGAGTACCAGCATTAATTTTGTGTGTGTGTGTGTGTGTCTGTGTGTGTGTGTGCACTTTTTCCTAAAGTTAGAATGAGTCATCCTTAATGACAGTTTAAAAAAGTATGAATGAATGTTTTGACATTCTTGTCATTTACTTGTAGTCCACACTGGAAATTTAAAAAATCTTGTATTATATTGGATTCTAAGAATATTACAAATTAGATATTCTATTCATTAGAAAAAGAATCCCAGCTTCTTTGTACCATGACAATCTGATGATATCCACGCTCTGCCGGCTGGCACAGTGTAAATAAATAGTATTCCCTTTTTCTTCTGTTTTCTTGTCTTAGTAGTTAGTAAATCTGATGTTTCTTTAGAGAAATACATTCTAGGAGTCATATAGTGGTTCCATTGAAATAAATTACCTATTCTCAATTGACCTCAAATAAAATTAATATTTCACCATGGGTATGTATTAGCATTTATCATAATGAAACAGATCAATTGCCCATCTAGTGTTTGACAAACAGCCAAACCAAGATTCCTTGTAGGAAAATGTAGCACCAACCTTCCTCTGTTAATGCACCTAGTTGTTCAAATATTGTGATATAAGAAGGGAGATTCCTTCGCGACTCCATCTAGCATTCAGATTATTCCTTGAACTATGATGATTGAGTGCCCTAGAATGTTTATTCTCACTTGAGATTCATACACTACTAGTGGCTTTCAGAATCTTATTTGATTATATTTAAAGGGGAGGATTTCACATTGCTGTATTTGTAGAACCATAAGTCATTACCTCCTTGGGATCAAAAGGTGTTTGAGCTATAGATGTATATTACATGGAGGCCACATAAGAAAGTGAACACAAAGTTTCTTATTCAGTGCTAACAGGAAAAAAAAGCCTAAAGCTAATTCTTCTTGTTCCTTCTTTATTTTTAATATTATATTGCGGAGTATGCTTTTTAACTGAACATTTAGTATGATTGATGTTTCACATACAGTATATTAATGCTAGCTGGCCCTTTTCAGATGTCTAAGATATTCTTATTTTGGGTGCGTCTAGACTGCAGGGTTTTTTTGAAAAACGGCTGTATTTCCAAAAAAACTTCACTTATGTCCACACTGCTATTGCATTCTTTTGAAAGAAAATAAAAAATGCAGGGGTTTTCCCGACATTGGTAAACCTCATTCTGTGAGGAAGAAGCCTTTTTCTGAAAGAGCTCTTTCAGAAAAAGGTGTATGTGGATAGGGAAGAGAGAGTTCTTTCAAAAGAAGAGGAAAGAGGAAAAAGCACAGGTGCCCTGGTGGCCACTCTGTCCATAGTAATCGCAATGTAAATGTGAGATAGCATGCACACTGAATGGATGCTATCTTTCGAAAAAGCAGATCATTTTTTCAATGCGCTTTTGCTGTGTGGACACTCTTTCAGCGGAAGTTTTTTTGGAAGATCGCTTCCAAAAAAGCTTCTTTTGAAAGAAGCTTGCAGTCTAGACATACCCTTCCTTTCATGTATTTCAAACTTATTAGCAATCGTGAGAATCATAGAATCCTAGGGCTGGAATAGACCTCAGGAAGTCATTGAGTCCAGCACCCTGCCCAAAGCAGGACCAACCCAACTAAATCATCCCAGCCAGGACTTTGTCCAGCCAGGACTTAAAATCCTCTAGGGATGAAGATTCCACCACCTCCATAGGTAACCCATTCCAGTGCTTCACCACCCTCCTAGTGAAATAGTTTCTCCTAATATCCAACCTAGACCTCCCCCACGCTAACTTGAGACCATTGCTCCTTGTTCTGCTATCTGTCACTATTGAGAACAGCCTCTCTCTTTGGAACCTCCCTTCAGGAAGTTGAAGGCTGCTATCAAATCCTCCCTCACTCTTCTCTTCTACAGATAAATAAGCCCAAGTCCCTCAGCCTCTCCTCGTAGGTCATGTGCTCCAGCCCCCTAATCATTTTTGTTGCCCTCCACTGGAACCTCTCCAATGCGTCCACATCCTTTCTATACTGGGGACCTCAGAACTGGATGCAATTCTCCAGATGAGGCCTCACTAGTGCCAAATAAAGGAGAATAATAACTTCTCTAGATCTGCTGGAAATGCTCCTCCTAATGCACCCTAATATGCCATTAGCCTCATATGACTTATATTTAACTCACCAAATGTCATATCTTTGTAGGATTGATTTTTGATCAGCAAATTTGGTTTTAATATATTCTTCTCTATAATTAGCTTTATTAAAAGGGACTTTTTGAGAGAAGCTGGGTGAGGAACAATAATTAGGACCATTTCATAATGCAGTTTATTGAAAACCTGTTCTTGCTTCCTTATTTATTCACAAAGTATATTAAATGTGATTACTAAATAACTCCTCACTACTAGGATAGGTGTATATTTCTTTTCATTTTACACCATAAAATATGTTTATGTCTCAGATATGTTTATGTTTCAAAGATGATGAAGGCATCCTATTCTGCAAGCACCCAGCACACAGAAATCCCATTGAACTCACTCACGGAATCAGTAACTCACTTCTGTTACTGACTATAATCCTTTGTATTTCCATCCCACTTGTCATTCAAGGATCTTAAGAAAAGCAATATTCTTTTGACATTGCCTTATGTTCAGAGGCGCATGCTCTAAATAGCACACTTAACATGCGTTAGCAATCGGTTTTCAAAGTACTCGTCTTATGCCATGTATTATTTTATGAGCAATTTCTTCCTAACCACACCCCCATTTTGCTTGACCGTGTCCACCTTTCTACCAGTTCACTAGACATGCGCAGCCCAGAGACACCTGGGGAATGCATGTATCCACATTTGTAGTGAACATAGCAGTGGTGCATATCTACTGTGGGTTACATTACTATGCTTATGGTATGATGTAATATGTTCCTTTTCTCTATGCAGTGCCTTGAAATGAAAGGAATAATCAAGCCTGGGGAGTCTAAAGAGGAGGACACAAGAAGATGAAAGAGAAGGAAAAATGAAGTTCAGGTTCACTAGCCTTGTACTGCATAATAGCTGTCAAAATGAAATAGAAGGTATCAGAGTGATCATATTAAAGAAGATAAGCCCCAGCCAAAGTCTCTATATATCAGTGTCAATGCACGATCTGCAGGGAAAGTGCAGAAGTCAAGCAATGAGTATTTCCCAGGAATTCACACATCTTTGCAATATAGTGAAAGGATAACCCCTGAAATTTATGTAAATTATCTCCATACTCACCTGACCTCAGAACAGCTGTGTAGCTATCTGTAGTCAGATTCAATCTTATAGCTGCTATTAAGAGTGGAAGGAAAATACAATTTCATCAAGTTTTCTTCTAAAACACGGTGATTGCCTCACACCACCCACACAGAAGTACAAGACAGGCTTTCCCTCTCTCAAACTTGTTCTATTTTCCCCATCACCATAGTTATGAACATCTCAAAACTTCTACCCTATCCTCACAACATCCCTGTGATGTAGGGAATTTATAGTACATCCCATTTTACAGATTGGATCTTGAGGCACAGTAAGATGAAGGGTCGGATTTTTAAAGGTATTTAGGTGCCTAGAGATGCAGAGTCATATGGTTGCCCAACTGACATAAGTACCTTTAAAAAATTGACAAATACTTATCTGCCCCATTAGATGAGGTATCTAAACACCTTTACAAATCTGGCCCTACACTACTTGGAGTGAGGAATGTAAGCCTATGGGACTGATGCTGAAATGCTTTCTTATTTGAATAGATCTTTAAAACCTGCAAGAATTAAGCTATTGTCATGAGCACAGACAGCAAGATCAGACCCTGTGTTAAGGTTTTCTGTAATAAGTATCAATCTTGTAAACGTCCATACATCAGCTGACAATGTGTCCCCATCCTGACTTGGAAGGACCAGCTATTAGCATTAATGTTACATGAGATCTGTGTATAATTTCAAAGAGTGGCAATTCCTTTATTTAATGATAGTTAACAAAGTAATTGTTCATCAACTTATGGTACACATGCACTGTGCCCTGAACATGTAATAAATCAAGTACTTAAGTTACTAGTTGTATAGGAGAACCTTGTTTACTGATTCTCCTACTGATCCAGTAGTCAACAAAGATAAGTTGTCTTTTTACTATACATTTGTTGGAAATACTAATTTCATTGTTGTAAATAACAATTTTATATTTTCCTTTCCTGAATTTCTCCAATCTGCTTCCTGTCTGTTATAAAACCTTTGTGCTTCAAGTTAATTTTTTCCCTTGAACTGGAAGAAAGGAAAGTGATATTGACACCTCACCCAATAGAAGTTTTGTGTGCCCTTCCAGAGAAATATTTCAATTCGAGCCGTAAGTTCCCAGTGATGCAAAGCTGACAGCAATGGGCATACGTGTAAAATAATTTATGTGGATGAGGTTCAAGTATGGCTAAGGGGAAAGCAATATTAAGGACATAACAACTAAAACAATTGCGGTATGTCTACACAGCAAAGTTATTTCGAAATAACAGCTGACTCGGGCTCCATGCTGCAGAGTACTGTGGTGTCCTGAGTAAAGGCAACTAGAGCATGCAGAGGAAAAATGCTTTGTTGTCCCTCAGCAAGATAGGCAAGCAAGCAGGGAAACCTGAGAACTGGCTGTCCAGAGGGGTCCCTTTAAGCACAGGCCTCAGATAGCCTCAGGCAGCAGCCACACAAAGTAACTCCTGACCTGATGCCCTGCCAGAACGGGTTCCGGCTGGCCTTAAATGTGATTCAGTGTCCAATCAGTGTGGACGCACTATTTCGAAATAGCAAAATGCTATTTTGAAATGCATTTTGTGTCTAGACACGTTATTTCGAAATAAGATATTTCAAAATAACTATTTCGAATTTACATATTTTGAAATAACCCTGTAGTGTAGACATAATACAGGTGAAGATCCTGGCAGTTGTCATAAATTACTTTGGTTCCTAAGAACCCTGACTGACTCTTGAAGGGAAAGCTGTACCAAATTCTTGTAAAATCCCAAATGTTCTAAGAGTTTTATAGTTGAACCAGTGGCACGCAGAGAAGAATTTAGCACAAAGAATTCAGTAAAACAGAAAGAAAGCTGCAGAGAACAGAGTAAAGGTGGGGATGTAGTGGTTCTCAAAATGGGATCTGTACAATGGTGCCATACAGAACCTTAATTTGAAATGAGGGCCATAAATTCACTGAAAAATATTAGTCAGAATATCAGTGGAAGTTTTCAAGCAGGAATGGTGATATGAACACAGAGACATGCAAGGAAGATGATTTTAGCTTGCCATGTGTTTTATGGGTTGAAGAGTTTGGAGGTGAGGAGGATAAAGTAGAGAGGTTGCACTAAGTACAGGAGAGAACGAGAACATGGACCAGATCTTTAGTAATAGTTATGGAGATGAAGGATGAGTTTTTGGCGATACTAGACGTATCTCCAGTATGGCTGGGCAGCCAACACTGGCTACCCCAAGGATAGATCTGTCTCCTGCATTACGAAAGCAGGAAAAGGGACCCTCTGAATGTAGGGAGGTATGGGGTAGATTCTGGAGTTGGTTTTGGTGATAGGGTACTCATCAGGGATGTATTGGAGGGGTAGAAGTGATAAGATTTGATGAAAGCTGACTAAGAAGAGAGAAAACTATTCACCTAGAACATTGGGCCATTGGCTATTGGCTAGTGGATGGTGGAAGAAGCAGCAGACATGAGATATCTTGATTTTAGTAAGGATTTTGATAGAATCCCACATGGCATTTTCATATGCAAATAAAGGAATGAAATTAATGTTAAGATGGGTGTGAACAACTGGTTGAAAGACAATATTCAAAAAGTAGTTATTAGTGGTTTACTGTCACCATGGGAGACTATGCCCAGTGAGGTTTGACAGGGGTCAGTCCAGAACAAGAATGTCCGTACTGAGTCATGCCAATGATCTGGCTAGCACAATATCCTGCCATACATCTGTGGCCAATGCCAGATGCTTCAGAGGGCTGAATAGAAGAGGGCAATATATCTAGTTCTCTATGCAATCAGATATTTAAGGACACCCAGAGCATGGGGTGTCATAAACCCACTGCCTCTTAATTTCTTCAGGTGACCCCTCATTCTTGTGTTATCTGGTGGGGTAAATAATTGTTCCCTATTCATTTTGTTCACACATGCTGTGCACACCTACTTTCCTCAGTCATCTCTTTTCACAGATGACCAGTCCCTCTCTATTTAAGCTCTCCCATATGGAAACTGTTCTATGTCCCTAATATTTTTTCTTACCCTTCTCTGTACCATTTTTAATTCTAATATATCTTCTGTGAGATTTGGTAACCATAACTGAATGCAGTAGTGAAGCTATGGGCACAGAACAATGCTCCTCCACACATCAGCTTAGAAAATGGAATACAGAGTATGCCTCTAAAATTTGCAGATGTTACCAAGATGAAAGGGCTGCAAACACTTTGGAATGGACTTCAAAGTAACCTTGACAATTTGGTGAATTAGCTGAAATCAATAAGACAAAATTCAAAAAAGGCAAGTGGAAATTACTACACTTAAGGGAAAAACTCATCTATTGCACACGCACAAAATGGGAAACAACTGACTCAGCAGTAGTACTCCTGCTGAGTAGATCTAGTGTAGGGACCCTCCGCTCAGCAGTTCTGGGCTCTACTTTCTCAGCCATCACTGTTCCCTCCATGGACTGCTTCCTACTCTTCTTGATCTCCTCCTCTCCACCCACTCTTCTCTAGCAGCACCAACTCCATCCTCTTCCCAGAGAGTGTCTGTTTCCTGCCTTCTGGTAGCTTTCCTAGGAATTCCCCAAACAGTCCTCCCTCTTCCCAGCAAGTGACTGCCCTTTTCCCACAGTCACCTTGTCTCTTTTAAGCTCCTGGGCTTTATAGGCCCCACCTATTCCTGACCAGCTGATCCTCCTTTAATCAACTTCTTGCTCCCTAGCTATTCCTCCAGATGCATTCTTGGCAGTTAAATTGGCCACTAGGCCATTTTAACCCTTCTAATCCTGTGTGGGGTGAGCACTCCTTTACAAGAATACAGAACTAAATAGAACTTTGATCTTGTCAGTATTGCAATGCCCATATTTACAAATTACTTTTAATATCCCATTGCATTATGACTTTATTGGTATAAATGTCAATTATTATAGTGCCCTGGCCCAGGATCTAGCACTGTACAGGATCTAGCACAAAACGGTAAGACTGCACTTTCATCTAAGAGTTCATAACCTAAGTCCTAGTCTACACAACAAACTTATGTCAGTATAATTATATTGATATAACTTGATTTTCCACACCCCTGAGCAAGACAGTTATACTGACCTAATCTACTTTGTAGACAATGTTTTGTTGACGGGAGCGCTTCCCCTATTGACATAGCTACCACCTCTCAGGAAGGTAGATTACCTGTGCAGAAGGGAGAAGCTCTCCCACTGTAATAGGCAGCATTTTAAGTCCTACCCTGGTGCAGCTGCAGTGCTATGAGTGCAGATAAGCCCTAAATAAAAGATAAATGACTACCAGTGAAGACAGACAGATGGGGTTGTAGGAGGAAATTATGAGACATTACTATCCACCTAGATAGACAGTGGTCTTGGCTAGCCAATGGGAAATGTTATGTAGTGGATTCATTTTTTACATTTTTTTTACAAGTCTATCCATAAAAGCTGAGCAAAGAGCATGGAAGCAATACATTTACGATGATTACTCTACACATCCTCATAAGCTCTTCTTCAATCTGCATAGTGAAGTCAAAAGTTCAGCCTTATACATTTGCCACTCATTTTATGAAATATAACATAATTTTTTTTTTAAATAATACATAGGCAGTTGTGAAATTGTCTTTTGAGACTATGTAAACTATGAATTAATGATAGAAACTATGGTTATTATTAGTTCAATACTAGATTGAACCAATAATTGTAAATAATGTCATTACACATGGAAGACTTTCTTCACTTTAGGTTGTGGTAGGACTGTGAAGTTTCACAAATCCTTATAAGAAATGCCAATTGACATATTATAAACAGATTGTATTTCCATTTTCAAATACTACATTATTATAAGAGTTATTTTGCATGATGAATAATTAACATCTATACTTCATGTTTATTACTTGCTTGCATAAATTTTAATTAGGAATCTGTTTTAATTATTCAAGCCACTACTGTATAAGCAAAATAACAATTAAATACCTGATAATGCAATTATAACCCAATTATCTTCTGTAATTAAATGAATTAGTATTGGAAAAGTGAGAATCCCTTAGAAAAGCTTGCCTAAAATGTATTATAAGAGAGTTCTGTTGATCAAAATCCACAGGTAAATCAGCACTATTGACTTCACACTTAGTTAATTTATTAACTTCCATCAGGACAGGATTTTGTGCCTAAGAGTGGTCACTCCTAATCTTTATTCCTTCTCCTTCAAAACAGGGATTGATGATAGAACTAAATATTTTTATCTTTTGACATATCATGTGTTTCATTGAAAATACTGAGTTGGATTATCTTTTTTTCCCCTCACTTCTGTCTCCTGCTCAGTTACATAAGCATCATATTTCTGATCATATTGAAAAATGTATTGGCACTTTGCAATAAGTATTTATTGTTAATTTATATCTTTCCATATTACAGATCTATAAAAAGATACTGCATTTGCAGTACTGTATATAACAGTAGTTCTATTATCACATTATAATTTATTATAAATTATTGTTGATTACTATATTTCATATAATTTGAAAAAATATATGAAATGCTATATATTGTATTTGTTTAAACCTTGGTAACTAATCATTTTGTTTTCCTTTATATATATTTCTAATGTATAATAAGGTAGTATAGTATAGCGGTTGTGACCTTAGATTATGCATCAAAAAACTTATATTCATCTCCCAGTTCTACCACTAATCCGCTTTGTGATGTTTCATGACTCATTTCCAGTCTTTGTTTCTCCCTTTGCCCTTCCATTTGTCTAGTCCGTGTACACTATAAGCTAGCTCTTCGGGATTGTCTTCTACTTTTACTGTCTACAGTGCCCAGCAACTTGCTGACTCAGCATATGATTTTTTACCAATCATGAGTCTGTACTTTTCTCCTGTATGTAACCATAAAATGTCTGAACCTCACATTAGGTTAATTTGTGCAATAGTTCTGTTTGTGGCCACTTGCTCACAGATATGCCCCCTGTCCTACTGACTTCAACTGGATATCTCTTCAGGAAGGTAATATTCAGCATGAGTTCGGGTATCTGTATCTGACCTATGGGCAGGATATGGTTTTATCAAATATTCAGCAAATCATTTAGATATATGCTTAATTTTAAGCAAAAACTTTAAATCCATCCTACTCAGTAAAACACCTAAACACAGGCTTAAGTCCTACGGAGGTCAATGGAGCTTAAAAACATGCATTATTTTAAGTTCAATGCTTAAGTGCTTTGCTAAACAGGGTTTAAAGTAACCCATGTGCTTAAATACTTTGTTGAATCAGGGTCCAAATAATGACTCGTTATTCTTTGAGATGCCAAGATGAAATAGTCAACATATTTGAAAATTATTATGGTTAGTAGATGTTTTGTAAGTATTTAGTCTTCTTGATATAAAGTCTTTCCCTGACAGACATAAAGCCCAGTGTCCTCACACAACAGTTTCAATTTCTTTTATCTTTGGCCCCTGGTCTGCACTAAGGGATAAGTTCAAATTAAGTTATGCAGCTTCAGCTATGTTAATTGTGTAGTTTAAGTTGAAGTATCTTAACTCGAATTTTGGCACCGTCCACAATGTGGGAAGTCGAAGGGACCACATTTTTCCTTCGACTTCCCTTACTTCTCATAGAAGCAGGACTACTGGCATTGATGGGAGTGCCCTCTCAGTTAGAATCAGCATGTCTCATTAGACCCACTAATTCAAACCCCAGAAGATTGACTGTGCTTTGATCTGTAGTGTAGACATGGCCCTGAGGATAAAATTTATGCCTCCTAAATCAGGATTAAGCCCTGAATTTCTTGAGGCATAGGAACCTATATCTTCTTTGGTGCTGGCATCTGAGGAAATTCGATTTCCTTCTGACAAGAGCCTGGAAAAATTAAGATCTAGTCTTATGAGAAGTAAAATTCATGAAGACAATGTCCGAAATTTCCCCTTGAAGGTAGGCCAAGGGAAGGTGTGAGAAGATCTTTGACTACTAACAGTATTAAGTCTCATCCAATTGTTATGGTTGATCATCTAAAATTTAACTAGATGAAAAATGGAAATGGTTCATTGATTTCAAAGGATTCCTTCACATAAATTGAGTTAGCAAAGGGAAAATGTGTCTGACTATTATAGATTAGATACATATGAAATCCTTCTGTTCTGAGGCCTTTTCTACACTAACTTCCTTTCATTTTGCTCAAGGGTTTATGGTGATCATTTTAAATGCCACTGCATAATTATTACGTACAGACTGTGCTGCTGGTTCTATTTTTTTCTTCATCTACACCTTTCCAATTAAATAACCAAAGATGACAAATTCATTCATATTTGCAAATGTCTGAAATCTAATTTTAGTTATTTGAGGCTGATCAAGTATAAGAATATTTGTTCTATTTTTTAAACCATTTTATACTTGCATCCAGGTGCCTCAAGGCAGGAGTGCCCTTTTAGAAGAATTCCTCATTCTTTTGAAGGGTTATTCAAATCAATTCTGCGCCTCTGTGGTGTAAGCACGGCACACAGTAGCTGTGGCATTTGGCCTAGCAGTAATTGCCGTGATTAATAAATGCTGATGGGGCAGCCAAATTGTTTACTCTGTTGCAGTTCAAGGTTTTTGAGATTACTTCAGAACTCTTGGGTGCTATCAGTGTAATCAGTTCAGCAAAAATAAGGCTGTGAAGATAATAACATAGCAACACTTTTAAAATAAATTATGACACTTTATTAATCCGTAACCATAATTCAGGATTGCTGAACTCCTTGATGAGGCTCATTTGATATTAACATGGATATAATATGTAACATGACAGGAATTTCATTTTAACTGATTTTTAATTAATGTGCTCTAATCAGAACAAGAGCTCCATTTTCTTCTGAAAATTTGATGTGTCACTGGGTTTGGATCAGGCCCATAGAGAGATTCTGAAGAAGTCTGGTAGTCAGCTTAGGTTCTCAATCTTCCTGACTTTCCTTCATAAAATAAAAAAAAAATCTTTTATGACTCAGTGAACTAGAAACTTTTAGTGAGACTCTTTAGCAAAACAAGAGGGACAACTCAGGAAGAGCAGGCTGTGTTCTGATCCTGGGAATTTTGATAAAGTCCCTGGAGAAGGCTCAGTTAAGTTTCACAAATGTTTTATCTTGGTTTCCTTTTTTGTTTGTTTGTTTTGTTGTGTTTAGCTAGTATCAGTGCTAAGATGCTCAGCCCCTTAACACATAGGCCATTAATTATAGCAAAAGTATATAATATTGACAATTCTGAATGGCATGTAAAATGTTTGTTGAACAGGTCTGTCTTAGCCACTTGAGTGAGGGCTCTCAGACAACTCTTCCTTCTGAGCCTATGTTACTTCTGTGTGCTAAGGTTAATGCCTGAATTCCTCCTCCTTTCCTTTCTTTCCTTTCCCTTCCCAATCATACAGCCACCATCACCCGGGTACTAACATACTTCCTTCTCTTTTTTGAGCATTGAGGAGGCAAAATGTTCCAGATAGGATCTTACATTTACATAATGGATTTTTCTTCCATCCCAGATAGTCAATGCCCTTTGCAAACAGTTTGTGGCAGATTTTCCCTTGTCTGAGGCAAGGCCCAGTGAGTTACTAGAATGTGATTATTATAATTTCCAGTTATCTGAGTGTGGGATCCCAAAGTCCTAGTTGCTGTGGAATGTGAAGTGTCTTGAACTCAGACTTCTGACATAGCAGCATAGGGCACGTACTGTGCAGGAGGTCTTTGAACATCCAAACTTGCTCATTCATCTTCAGCTTCTGAATATATAACTTGTTCACTGATGTGAACTGTAGTGCGTAGTTATTACAGTTACCTCCAAGAGGATGGTAATTTATGACACCTTTCTGTATAAGTGTCTCAAAAATGTTGAATTCTAAGGTATCCTCTGAAAATAGCTGAATTCCATGGCTGCAGAATAATAGGCCCTGGGACCCTAGGAAAGGTGGTTGTTACTATTCACATTTCTTGGAGATATTGTTTCAGGCCCTCTGCAAACTCAGACAGGCATGATTTTATACATTTTCAAGGTTCTCATTCTCACTTTGTAATCTTCTTTCAAACTTTTGTCCTGTCCTGCCCAGCACCCTGCCACCTCCCCATCTATTAAGGCAGAAGAAGGCCACAACTAATGACATATTTTTTTCCAAATAAATGTGAGAACACAACCTTCCATTTCTACCATCTTGTCAAATTGCCCCATTAGAGATAGGTCTGCCTTAGAGATGCTATAGAATTGCACCACCCAAGTGGGATTTCTGAAGGCGTTGGAAGAAATTCTGACCCTATAGAAATCAATGTTTATTATGCCATTTACTACATATTTGACTAGCATTTCATCCATTGTATCTTGAGAGGGGATATTTCCTTTTTTCTTCTTGGGGATTAGCTGGTGAACCAATCCCAGGGAGTGTGAAATGCACTCTTTGCCTCCAGTTCTTTTTCAAAGTCTACCTACATGAGTGGGTTGTGCCCATGAAAGCTCATAATACTATTTACATGTTTTTTTAGTCTTTAAGGTGCTACTAGACTATTTGTTGTTTTTTTGAGTTTTTCCTGTTACAGACTAACTTGGCTACCCCTCTGAAGCTTTTGTACTTGAGGTAAGTAAGTCAGGTAATATTTTTTAAATGATGTAGTCAGCAGATTTTAACCTTTAGGTGTATTTTAGCTGATGTTCACACCTAAACACTTGCAGAAATGTATATGTTTCACTAAGTTGCACCAGTTTTTCAGAAAAAGAAAATCAATTTTTCTTGATGCTTTTTATGAAAACTTTTCTACACCACTGTTCTGTAATGGTTCAGCTCAAGATAGAACCCTGATCGCCTCTATAGGAGAGTTTAACCAAATCTCTCAATTTATTTTAAAAAGATCTCTTATTTCACCTGAATTCCAATAAATCTGCTGTGCTTTCTTTTTTATTTTCATAAAGCACATTAATAGGAATTGCTTCTTCAGCAATGATCTGTAAACCAAACAGAAGTTCATATAACTTTTCAGAGGCAGTAAAAATCAGATTTTGACAGACTAAAATTCAAAAGCAATGACCTCAACTGCCAATGCCATTCTTCAAGTCAAACCTAACAGTCTATTACCTTGATTTGGCTGTATACCCACAGACATATTATGGATTATGTGAATAGATGATTGAATGTGAAAAATATCTCTTTTAAGAAAAAAATTGGGATTTTGGTCCTCAGTGCCTGTCCATTAATGACATAAAGCGCTGACAAGCAGAACAAAGAGTGAGAAATGTAATGTCAAGGGCTCTAGTGAAATGAAGTTTCATAACTTCACTGGAGTTGATGGATAGGTAATGAGGATATTTTCAAGTATAAAGATATATAGTATTGGGAACTGCATGAGATTTTCTCTCAGTGTGTTACTGTTTTGATGCTTAAACTACACGGTTGTACAATTGAAGTAAATAGTTGTCTATTTATAAATCCTTAAATAGACTAATACTCTGTCACTCTTTAATATGTCAATGTGTTTCACACTTTTCTATTTAAGAATTTAGGTGAGAATTAATTTAGACAGTGAAAAGACTGTAGAGAATTCCACAGCTTCAAAGACTCAGAAATCTGACATTAACAGCATTGTAAATCTGACATGAACAATTTATCAATTTAGCAGTGACTTCAGAGAAAAACTTTGCTAAAATGCATTCTTCTGGGTGTTATCTAACCAGGAAATAATCCTTCAGGTCTCTGCAAAATGTAAGCCACCTGACTTGCCCTAGATTACATTGCAGATATAGCCATCATCTTTAAACCAGTCAATTGAGAAGGAATTGAGCATCACCAAATTATTCCTTATCCTCAAAAACAGATTGCAGAAAACATGAGGGAAAAACTGATGCTTTTTAGTAGATATATGCTGTCTTCTGCTTAGGCTTAAAGAATAGACTGGCACATCTTGGAGAGTTCTTCCTCCCAGCCTCAAAAGGAAAGAAACGCAAACATCAAAACACACATCAAGGAAGTCAGGATCATAGTTTATTAAAGCTATTCTTAGGAGGCTTGGAGATATATTTCCAGAATGTTGCTCGAGAGTTTGAAGATCCATCTCCCTTTTGTGTACATGAGTTCCCGGGCATCATTCTGTATATGAAAATGGCCTTGTACAAGACATATGGGAGTGTTCATAAAAGAAAAAAAATCCCGCAAAATAAGGATCGCAATCAACCCAATCAATACCTTTTCCAAATTCAACCTTATTTGGTAAAGGCTCACCTTTTACCAGATGACTTAGCAAGAAAGGTGTAAGATATTTTTTCATGCATTTGTCATCTTGAGATCAGTCTATGACCAGGCACATGGGATGGACCGCAGTGAGAATGCCACGCTCAGGGCATACTGCAAGAAACAGGGCAGGCAATCACCCCAAACTGGTGGCTTGTTCCATCATTAAATTCAACAAACCAGTAATAAAAGCTCTTTGCAGTACCACACTGGCAAACCAGAAACCAAGCACAGTTCCCTTTAGGCATTCCAGCTTTTGTCTTCCATCCATACAAACAGGTCTAATATAGTGAGACGTTACAGAAAACATAACTCTCCATATGTGAAATTCTTACTAATGCCAAAGGATCAGACACTTATCCCCGGGTCAATGTGTTTCTCAGAATTATCCAAATATCACACTGTCAGACAGACAATCCTTAGCAAACTAACTAAAGGTTTATTGATGAAAGAAAAGAGTACACATAAGTGGTAAATATACAAATATATACAAATGGTTGCAATGTCCTTATATCAGGTTGGTAGCAGTGATGGCATAGACTTCTGGCTTGCAAAACTTCTGCTAACTTCCAAAAGTTTGGAATATCTTCAGTCCATAACTCAAAATACTTCTTTTAGTTGTTAATTTACAGTCTGGAGAATTAGAGCAGGAAAGAGGCAAAATGGAGATCACTCAGACATCTTTTACATCCTTTGCCATGTACATGAAAATGAACTGTCCCAAACAAAGCCCAGAAGTCCAGTATATGCAAAGTTATAAGCCCATGAACATATCACATGGCCCTACATGTTTTGCTGAATTACACTTGGGACCACTGGCTCCTTACTGTCTAAGGCATTCATAGGAAAGGCCTACTGGGCTGGACAAGATTCTTCAATTGCCCATTGTGAAAGCTAAGTGTCCTTAATGTGCCATCAGAACATAATTGTCTAGCCCTGATGTGAATCTATCGGGGGGGGGGGGGGAGTGTCACCCAGGCATATTACACACATTGATATACATATTTAGATACAGGTACATAGTCAATATTCATAACTTCTGATACAAAGACAACACATGTATATGAGTAGGATAATCATACTTAAAAATTCATAATTTTTCTATTGATACCTTATGTGATATATTTTGTAAAGATTCAAGGCAATTGTGTAAACATGGTAAAAACATTGACATAAACAGTCACTTTCTCTTATACCTAGCATCACACAAACTATTGAAATGTGTTATCCACTCTTGATCCAAAGCCCATTGAAGTCAATGGAAGCAGTAAGACTCTCTGTATACACCATAGGATCATTCAGGAACTTAAGTTAGTGCTGAATACAGTTGCCCACTTACCAAGCAATACTTCACACAGAAGGAACATTTCAGTACTTTTTTAGTTTCCAAGAGGAGTTTGCATTATTGTTTTGAACTATGAAGAATGTCAAATGAATCTGAATGGGAGTAGGAGCTCCTTTGAAAATCTAGTTTGCATACTTTTGAAAAGTGGACTTGTGACTAAGGGACAATTGAGCCAACAGCTTCCTGGTTTTAAAAAAGAGGAGAAAGGTGTTTCCTGTAAATAGTCCTCTGCTCTGGAACTTACTCATTCTATTGCTTTTAGAGAAGGCAGATTTGTTACTATCCAGGCTTTAGAATAGAGATAGGGGGGTAAGTGAGGGAGTTGCAATGTTCTTGAGTAATTAATATTTTGTGAATAAGGCTTCATTTGGTTGGGTAAATAATTAATTTATTATTACAAGGGTGGGGAGCTTGTATCCTGTAAATATATGTACAATTACCTAGAGCTTTGGGGAAAAGTTATTTTAAGAGAAATATACTCTCTTATGCACTCACTAATGTGTATATAAATACTGGGGGATTGTTTCATTATACATTGAGGCTGTGTCTAGACTGGCAAGTTTTTCCGCAAAAGCAGCTGCTTTTGCGGAAAAACTTGCCAGCTGTCTACACTGGTCGCTTGAATTTGCGCAAGAACACTGACGATCTAATGTATGATCATCAGTGTTCTTGCGCAAATACAATGACTCTCCCATTTGGGAGAAAGCCCTCTTGCGCAAATGTATTTGCGCAAGAGGGCCAGTGTAGACAGGGGAGGACTGTTTTGTGCAAAAAAGCCCCGATGGCAAAAATGGCGATCGGGGCTTTCTTGCACAAAACCGCGTCTAGAGTGGCACGGACGCTTTTCCGCAAAAAGTGCTTTTGCACAAACGCGTCCGTGCCAATCTAGATGCTTTTTTCCACAAATGCTTTTAACGGAAAAACTTTTCAGTTAAAAGCATTTGCAGAAAATCATGCCAGTCTAGACGCAGCCTGACTGTTTAGTTATGTTTGGGTCTCTCAGAACCAAACAGTGTTAATAAAATATTCATTGCCTGGGTGTTTTAATAACAATGTTGCTTGGACCTGTCTGCTTGGACCTGTGTGCTCATGAGCTTTGGTGGGAGATGACTCAGTCCAGTGGAGCAGTCAGTCCTGTTTGCTTTAGTCCTGTTCTGGATTATGAAGGGTGTTAGTTTCACTTTTCTTACACCCAACATCACACAAACTACTAATTCTAGGTTGTAGGGGTCTTCCCAGCATACATTGAGGGTGTGCCCTATCAGCCTTCATACATTTTACAATTGTTTGACTCTGGCACACCCTGCTTAAAGAAATTAGCCTCTTTTTTCAATCTGGAGACATATGGAGGGCTTGCATTTTTTCTTTTCAACAAAATGAAATGCAAAAAAGGAAGTTAATTGGGAGATTTTAATTAACAAATTAAAAAACACAATATAGTAGTATTAGGTCTATTTAGCTTTAAAGATGTATAAGATAAAATATTTTAGGAGAAGGCTTGATGCTCAAATCTTCTCCCTTCAACACAATTGGAAAAAATCTAACTGACTAAACTGGGAGCAGAAGGAGGCCTAAGGGATGTTACCATCACTCTTCTTAAACCTTTTATTACTTTGTTAGGATTTCTAGTTGTCTGTCTACTCAGGAATGAGAAGTGTATATTTTCTCAGTGACTAAATGCATATATCATTGATTTAAAATGTGTTTTGCAAAGCTGTCCCTGACACCATTAGACTGATCTATTTATATGCACTTTCCTCTTCTGAATTATGTTTACAGAGCTATAGAAATATCCATCTATGTTACTGCAGTATGTTATACAGCCAGACATAGTTTTACTTAATATTGTTACAACTTCAAGACTGTCTTCTGGGAGGGTTACGAAGCAATAAATTAACCTTGGGGTACCAAGACTGATATCATAACTGTGGAATGGGTGAAAATATTTTGATGATTGTATAAGAAATGCTAAAAAATGTCTGCAAAGCTGAGGTTGACTACTCTTCCTTGCGCCAATACCCAAACGCTTTTCTCTTAAACCATTCATCAGAATTCACTTCTTTATTGAAGCCCAAATATGCTAGAACTTGTCAGTACAAAAATATATTAATTCACCATCAGAAAATAAATGTATAATTAAAGCTGCTTTACGTTAGAGCTGCCCTTCTGGGTCTAGTAGGTAGCAGGTTTAAAACAAACAAAAGTAAGTATTTCTTTACACAGCACACAGTCAACCTGTGGAACTCCTTGCCAGAGGATGTTGTAAAGACCAGGATTTTAACAGGGTTGAAAAAAGAACTAGATAAATTAATGGAAGATAGGTCCATCAATATTCATTAGCCAGGATGGGTAGGAATGGTGTCCCTGTGGAGCGATTACTTGATGATTACCTGTTCTGTTCACTCCCTCTGGGGCATCAGGCATAGGCCACTGTCAGAAGACAGGATAC
Organism: Pelochelys cantorii; assembly: GCA_032595735.1. Lineage (NCBI taxonomy): Eukaryota > Metazoa > Chordata > Testudines > Trionychidae > Pelochelys > Pelochelys cantorii. The sequence continues at coordinate 69,266,107 of CM064328.1, forward strand.
TAAGCTAGACGGACCTTTGCTCTGACCCAATATGACCATTCTTATGTCTCCTAGGCCTCCTTGCCTATCTATCTATTGTCTACGTATTTAGGGAAGGGACAGGGTCTTCTTCAGTGCTTAAGAAAGCATTGATTCTTAGCAAGCAATAAATAGTTATGGTTAGAATAGCTTAATCAAAGTGTTTTTAATTTCCAGATTTTCTTTTGCAAATGTGATACTACTAAAGCAACACATTGGCTATGCAGCTGCCTGAAAGTACATATGATATCTTATAAAACCATTTGGCAAACATAAGGCACTATTTCCACAGATAACCTCCAGGAACTGAGAAAATATCACGTCTCTACTTGGGAGCTTGATGTAGGCAGTAATAACACTTCCAACAGTTATCCCAGCATAATATGCTTTGGACCTTCCACAAATATTCTTTTTTCATATTAAACCTTAGTGGACACACATTGTCTCTAGATTTTTTTCTTTCCACATAAATTAGAAAAGTTTACCAGAAGTGGTAACATGCTCAGGGTAATTCATACTACACTGACAGAGAAATGGGGTTAAAGTGGCTAATACATGACATAATAGGATAAAACAAAATTAGAGCCAACCTGGGAAAATGGAAACGAATAGTTCAGAGAAGACCTCATTCTACAAGAGCCTGTTGTTTTCAGTATTCCTCTTTCTGAAGCATATACTCTTAAATGTATCCTGTATGTTAAAACACAGGTCTTGTTCTGAATCAATAGAGTGTTCACATTTAACTTTATTTCTTGTTGTCCAACTCATATGGTATGCAGTCACATTAGAGTTTACAAGTGACTCCAGTCAAAGCAGGAATAGGCCCAGAAACAGATTATGTACTATTTTTTAATTTTACCAGTATGGTACATTTTTGCAGTAATTTGTTTAGCTGTCAAAGAATTTTATTCCCCAGATAACTCAGGAAAACTGAACTAAAAAAAAGCAAAGACTGTTAAAATAAAATAAAGTTTCCAGGGCAAAAATTATTTCACACTTCTATACAATTTCAAATTCTGATGGGGAGAGTAAGATAAAAAAATTCTCCAAAGACCAATCCCTAGGAAATATCATGTCTGCCATTCAGGATAAACATTTAGCAAAAAGCTTAGAACTAGTAACTTTTTCTGATGCTGAGAAATGTGAAACACTTTTTTTTGGTATCTGTCAAGCAAATAAAAAGAAATGAGAACACCCCCAGTTAATCTTCCAAGTCCCCAGATATTACACACAGTGGTATTTGAAGCAATCAAAATTTTGAAACATTAGTTTAATTCTAATTTGTCCATTATTGTATTGACAGAAGAGCAATGAAAGCAGCCCTGTTTGGAAACTGCAGTAAACTCATTTGCTAGATTGAAAACACTGTGGCTCAAAGGTGTCCCCACAGAGAAATAAAAAATAAACCAGGAAATGTTAGCAGGGACTTACTCATATTTTTTCACATGCATAAGGATTAAGCTGCTTTTCTGGTAACAAATAATTACAGATTCTGGGCCTGATCCAGTGATAAATAGAACTGTATTTCCACTATGTACTGTCATTAGAGAGTCAAATATCTCTCTATGTCCTGGACTGACACAGCTACAATAACACTTCATATGTGGTATTATGTGAAACAGTGTAAGTGAGGTAATGCTTTGGTATGGCAGAAGGCCACTGCAATATGCCTTTTATGGTTGTTATTTCCTATAGCCAGAGGCCACACTTAGTTTTCTTCATAAAGGGTCCCACTTATTTTAGTATAATTCCTAAATTCCAAAATTCTGCCATACTTATATTGTCACTTTATGTACAAGGAATTATACTAAAATAAGTGGGACCCTTTATGAAGAAAACTAAGTATGGCAGAATTTTGCATTAAAAAACAACACCTGTCCAGCACATTCTGGCACTACAAAACATGATGGATGAACCTCAAAAGGTCTGGTTCATAAGAGCATACATTCTAAACTGACTAACCCAAATATCTGTATTCTAGAAGTCGGGGGCAGGGAGGACTTTGGATTCAGCCCTCGGAGGTTGCAACAACTCCCACTTCAAACAATACCTCTCAAAATCAGGTTCCTCGAGAGTTTCCTTGTTCTACTAAGATTAGATTTCTTTTATTTTTATTATAGCGTTACTGCTTATCACCAGCCCAAAAGAGGAACAACTTTATAACCTGTTGTTTTAAGTCATGTTAACTAGATATTTTTAAAAAAGACATGTTAACTAGATTTTTCTGTTAACCTGTTGTTTTTAAGACATGTTAACTAGATATTTCAAACTTGCGAAGCTTATTTCGAGTTAAGCCCTGCTGTGTAGATGCACCCCAAGTGTCATAACTCTTCTATTTTCATACTCTATGATTGTTAGTCTCTTTGGAAACTCATTCTATAAATTCCTAGTAACAAGTACAGTTTAACTATTAAACTAAAAATCTACCTAGAACTTCTGCTAGGCCTAAAATGGAGTAAAGCTGAATAATTTTCATTAACCCTTTTTGCAGATCTCTACATACCTTCACTCCGAAACACAACAGAAGCAGAAGTAGCAAAAAAACCATGACAATTGCATGTATCTGGAGTCATATTTCTGATATAATTAAATGAGGAGGTATAAGAAATAAGCAGAATAAGTCTGCTCTCGTGAAATGTTAAGCTTGTAATTTAGATGAGAAAGATTCAAATACTTATAAAAAATTCTGGCTATTTATCTGACCCACACCAACCCTGTTCATAGGTGTAACAATTGTATCATTTGTTTAAAGGTGTGAAAATCTTATTCCTTCCTAAGAATTTTTTAAAGAAATAACAAGTCATTGCCTATTCACTGAAATTCCACTCTTTACCATGATGTTTACTTGGTAAAGCTATTTTGTGTCTTAGATTATACATATAGTGTTTTATTTTATTTAATGTTAATTATATGTCAGTGGGTTCAGCTCTGGTGGCTTCAGTCTCGAGTTCAACAGAATTGTCTTCTGTTTGTTCTGGATTTAGAGCCCATAGGAACCTATGAAACCGTAGTCAAATAACATATACAATTACAAGAGCACCTATAATGAGGAGTCCCATGGTACCTTAAAGAGTAACAGATTTATTTGGGCATAAGCATTCATGGGTTAAAAACTACTTCATCAGATGCATCTGAATTTCTAATCACCGCCTTTAGGGCTGACAGATATTTTATCCCAGGATCAATCCCAGTATTTAATGATTCTATGATTGCAACTGCTCACACTATAGGAACTTTTGTATATATTTATAAATATAGTTTATTAATATATTTAGCACAGACACAAACACCCTAATTTCATATGACAGATTGAGAAAGTGCATCTATATTTCCATACCATATACTCACAACATTCCTTCGAGAGCAACCTGAAGTGTTAGCCATCATCTTCCTCATTGTCTTTGCCTTACCTATCATCACCAGTAGCCATCATTCTGGTACCTCCCAAGGACTACATCTCCTTCTCCTACCATCCCTAGGCTGGGATGCTACTTTTATAATATGTAACACTGACGTTTTTATGTTTGATGCATATTCAGTAGGGGATATTTCCTTTTCTCCTTTTTTGTATTACCTCAACTTACTAATGGTGAAGTGTTTTTTTTCCCCTATAGGTCAGTATATTATTGATCTCAAGTTCTTTTCATAGACATCAATTTCTTACCACAGGTCTTTTGTGGCTGTCTATCACATTTGTTATTTTTGTCCTGCCCGGTTACTCAGTCTAGTCTTAACTGTTTATTTTGGATTTTTCCAATTAATGATGTACCTGCTAATTTTGAGGGTATTCTTGGAAGCCCTTATGCCATTGAAGGTGGCTTTATCTACATGAAAGGTCCAGGATACATGAGCATTGACTTTGCTATCCGAGTGAAAGATCCCAGGCATGTGTATGCTAACTTTGACTTAGCTCAGCATAAAGGATGTGACCTGTAAGTCTGTCACGTTACAGCCAAATTGCCAGTATAAACTTACTATAACTTATAAGTCATAAACTTATCATCAAACCATAAGGAAATAATACATCTATATATCTATAGGCAATCAAGCAGATTAGCCCTATAAGCTACACCCCAGCCAACCCATGGCTTGGAACTTACCCATTCATCGCTCTTGTAGGAGAGTTAAGGGTGGCTACGAAAAGAGGGCCGGGGAGGTTGGCTCCCTGCCCTTCCAATCAGAATAGTACCCAAACCCCCTTCCCTGTTCTGTTCGTTTATCCATTACCACCTTTTAAGACCTTTACCAAGCCATTTATCTGGTCCCTGGATGCCTTCCCTATGGAGTACCTGCACTGGACATCCACACAGCCTTATGAAATCAATGATGACAAATGGCCTACCCCCTTTTCTTCTTCTTCAAAAGGGTTTTCCATTACACTCGCTGTGAGAGAGATGAAAAAATCTCATTCAATTGAAGCCAGTCTGATAGTGCAGGAAAATATTCTTTCTCAATCCCTTTAAAAAGGAAGGACTAGCAAAATGCCCAAGGCAGGTCCTAACCAAACCTGATATTTGCCTCCACAAGGGAAGGAAATGTGGGTGCTGGCCTTGTTTGCTGATCAGATAAACAGGCTTCCCACACCCAGGGCTTGTACTTTTATAGCTTTCAGACTGCACATTCCTGTGGGGGGAGAGGAGATGCGTCAGCACTACAAAACTGTCTACCATCTACCTCTTTTCGCCACTCTGACCTCACCCTTCCCACTCCCTCCTGTCAATAAAGCAGAGCTGTCTTTCTCCAGCAAGCCCAGACAACCTCTCCCCTCCCACCCCTTCCCCTACCCCCTGCACACACACACACAACTTAATTGTGGTGCAGTCATTCTCTCAGGGTCTGCTCTGCCAGCTATTTGCACAGAGCCAGGGCAGCACATGGAAGGAGCACATGCATGCAATGAACTGTTAACATTTGACAGAGCAATACATCTGTCAGGATACCGTATAACTGACATGCGATGTCAAGTAAATTTTTTTTACTTTATTAGGTTTTCACTTGTGTTCAAGATTACAAAGCAGTTTTAAAGTTAAATGCCCATAATTGTAATAAAATTATGAAGTGGGTCTTTGACCACGAAAGCTTATGCTCCAATACATCTGTTAGTCTATAAGGTGCCACAGGACTCCTTATCACTTTTGCAGATCCAGACTAACATGGCTACCCCTCTGATACTTGACATAATTTTAATATACATGCTGTTCAAACATGTGGCCCAATGTTTATATCGTATATTATATGAAACATCCGTTTTATGTAATGGGTATTTTCCTGAGGCTATTAATCTTATGAGACAATGCTTATTTTGAAATTTACTCACTCCAATATTTTATTTAACATCTATCTGCTTAATGACTGTGAACTGTTATTGCTTTGCTGTTTAGCAAATCACTAGCCCTAGCCTTTAGGTTTCATCCTCAGTAAGGGGTAATATGTAACTCTTCACCCAGCATAGCCCAAGGAATGAGCTCAATTCATCCTTTGAATGTCCCTCACTCCAGGACAGCAATGTTCTCTCTTGGTCCAAGGGCAGACCTATCTTCTACCCCCATGCATTCAGCCACTCTAGCCAGAAAGGTGGGGTTATTGTCCAAGCCTCAAGCTATTTTGCAGTCTAACCCCTTGTTGACAGTAGGGAGTATCTAGGAAGAAGTAGGTGAACGTCGTGGCATACCCAGATCCAAGATCCAGATACACAGGTACTTAGTAAAGTTATTGGGGAGAAACTTACTCTCCAGATGTACATTGGAGTAAGATGACAGCACAGTCTAGTCATTATTAAATTACTCCTGCAACTATATCACACAATTATAGAACAACAATGATAAAGAACTGGTTGCATATCTGCCTGTTGTATGAGAGATTGCACATTGTATTTAGGTTTGTTTGTGTTTCATTTCTTGGAGGAGAGATGGGAGATGGAAAGAAACTCAGTTTTCTATAAAACAACAAATAGTCTGGTAGCACTTTAAAGACCAACAAAACATGTAGATAGTATCATGAGCTTTCGTGAGCACAGCCCAATTCTTCATATGACTGGAGTGTTGTATGTCCAGAACCAAAATAAATAGGGGAGAAAGGGGGGAGGGAGGAAAAATGGGAGGGAGGGAACAAAAGGAAGCCGTGGGTATATAAATAGTAAAGGAAAAAAGGAGCTGATATGTAATAGGCAAAACTATAAGCATCTAAAAACTGGATAGTTAAAAGAAGCAGATAAGGACCATTAGTTAGCAATTAGAGAGGAAGAGTACTAACACCAGAATCTACACAGACAAAGAACCATTGGCACCTTCATTGTTTGTTTGGTTGATAATGTCTCAGCCCTCTGGTATCTTGATTCAAACCACTGACATGCAAATTAAACTTATGAATGAATTGTAATTCCAACCCTTCCCTGTGTATTTGGCTTGTGGAATAGGTCTGTAACAAAACAGCAACTTGAAGATCTCTTAATGAATGACCAGGCAAATTAAAGTGTTCACCAACAGGTTTCTGTATGTTCCCTTTACGGATATCTGATTTGTGTCCATTGATTCTTTCCTGTAGGGACTGTCCAGTTTGTCCAATATATATAGCAGTGGGGCATTGCTGGCATTTGATGGCATAGATCAATTATTGGATGTGCAATTAAATGAGTCTTTGATTTGGTAGCTTATGTTGTTGGCTCCAGTGATGAATTCACTTGTATAAATATGTGGGCAGAGTTGGCATCACGGCTGATTGTAGGGCTGGGTTCCTGGATGCTTAAGATGTGGTTGTATAGCATGGTGACCGGAAAGAATTCATTTCAGGTTGGGGGGTTGTCTGTAAGCAAGAATAGGCTTTTCCCCCAAGGCCTCTGAGAGTGAAGGATCATTTTCCAAGATGAGTAGCATATCGTGTATAATGCGTTAGAGGGGTTTGAGTTATGGACTGTAGGTAATGACAAGTGGAATTTTGTTATTTTCTCTTTTGGGTCTGTCTTGACGTAGTTCATATCCGGGTACTTTTTTGGCTCTGTCAATCTGTTTTTTCACTTCTCCAGATGGGTATTTCAATTTTAGGAATGCTCTATAAAGATCCTGTAGGTGTGTGTCTCTATCTGTGGGATTGGAGGAAATCCAGTTATATCTTAGGGCTTGGCTGTATACAATAGATGAGAAATGTGTCTGGGCTGGAAGCTGGAGGCATGAAGGTAAGTGTAGCGGTCCATGGGTTTCCAGTATAGGGCGGTGGAAATTTGTCCATCATTTAATTGTATTGCAGTATCGAGGAAGTGAATTTCCCGTGTGGACTGGTCCAGGCTGAGGTTAATGGTGGGGTGGAAGTTGTTGAAATCCTTGTGAAATTCTTCAAGAGTCTCTTTTCCGTGGGTCCTTATGATGAAGATGTCATCAATGTAGCATAAGTAGAGTAAGAGTGTTAGGGGGCAAGAGCTGAGGAAATGTTGTTCAAGGTCAGCCATAAAGATGTTGGCATATTGTGGTGCCATGCGGGTGCCCATGGCTGTGCCGTTGACTTGAAGCTATCCTTCTGAAGCTCAGTTTTCTAGTCAGTGTTAATAGCTATTATGATTAAAATCTTCTTTCCAGTAAACTGGGGAAAATAATAGCATAGGGTATGTCTACACTACAGCACTAATTCGAACTAACTTAGTTCGAATTAGTTAATTCGAACTAAGCTAATTCGAATTAGCGCATCTAGACTTAAAAACTAGTTCGAATTAGCGTTTTGCTAATTCGAACTAGCATGTCCACATTGAGTGGACCCTGAACCGAAGTTAAGGCTGGCCGGAACCAGTGCCGGCAGGGCATCAGCTTAGGACTTAGAGCGTGGAGCTGCTGCCTCAGGCTAGCCGAGGGCTGTGCTTAAAGGGACCCGACCCCCAACCCGGACAGACAGTTCTCAGGGTTCCCCGCTTGCTTGTCTACCTCGATGAGGGACAGTAAAGCAGTCCTGTCTTGGAGTGCCCGGAGTGCCCACCCTTGGCACATCACAGCACTCGGCCATCAGCCCGGCTGCACTTGCCGCAGGCTGCCATCCGGGGGGTCATTTGGGGGGCTGTCAGGATCCAGGAGGCCCTGCAGGAGAGCTTCCACCCCGAGGAGCCCGCAGAGCCACCCCAGTCCTCCCCATCGGGGGCTCGTGCCCCATTCCTCCCTCACCTCCTTCCACTTACCCTTCCCTAGCCCCCCTTCCTGATGTAAAAAATAAAGGACATGTGTGCTCAAAAATAGAAACTCTCTTTATTTAACAAAACTGAGGGGGGGGGGATTAACCTCTGGGGAGACTGGGAAAAGGAGGTGGGAGAGGGGAAGAGAGAGGGTGGGAGAGGGGAGGTGGGAACCTGGGAGGAGGGAGCTGGAAGGGGGAAGCCAGGGGAAGAAGGAGGAGGGGAAGTCTAAAACTATGGTACGCCATATCTTCAGTATTGTGTAGAGATGGGGTCTCCTCACCTCAAAAAAGATATTTTGGCCTTGGAAAGGGTTCAGAAAAGGGCAACTAAAATGATTAGGGGTTTGGAACTGGTCCCATATGAAGAGAGGCTAAAGAGACTGGGACTTTTCAGCTTAGAAAAAAGGAGACTGAGGGGGGATATGATAGAGGTCTATAAAATCATGAGTGGTGTGGAGAGGGTGCATAAAGAAAAGTTCTTCATTAGTTCCCATAACAGAAGGACTAGAGGACACCAAATGAAATGAATGGGTAGCAGGCTTCAAACTAATAAAAGAAAGTTCTTCTTCACAAAGCAAATAGTCAACCTGTGGAACTCCTTGCCACAGGAGGCTGTGAAGGTGAGAACTAGAACAGAGTTTAAAAAGAAGTTAGAAAAAGTCATGGAGATTGGGTCCATGGAGTGCTATTAGCCAGGGGGTAGGAATGGTGTCCCTGGCCTCTGTTTGTGGAAGGCTGGAGATGGATGGCATGAGACAAATGGCTTGGCCATTGTCTTTGGTCCATCCCCTCCGGGGTACCTGGTGTTGGCTGCTGTTGGCAGACAGGCAACTGGGCGAGATGGACCTTTGGTCCGACCCAGTACGGCCATTCTTATGTTCTTATGTTCTAAGCTCAGGGTCGGGGGTCTCACTGGACCAACTTGATTTTCATGCAACCCTGCTCCTGGGCATGTGGCCTGGGAGGCTGGCAGCTTTGCCCTAGGCCTCCTGGCCGTGCAGACTGTGGACGTTAGGCTAACCTGGTGAAGGTCCAGATCTCCGCATGCTTTGACATCAGTGGCTACATCAGCCTCTTGCCACAGCTCTTGCACCTTAGCACGAGCCATATGGCTAGGCTCCTGGAGGGAGCAGTTCCCTGGCTTGGCCCAGAGTGGCCACCAGGGCAACCTGGGAAGGGCTAGCCTCCCACTAGTTTGAATTAAGTGGCTACACAGCCCTTAATTTGAACTACTTAATTCGAATTAGGCGTCAGTCCTCGTAGAATGAGGTTTACCTAGTTCGAATTAAGCGCTCCGCTAGTTCGAATTAAGTTCAAACTAGCGGTTTGCGTGTGTAGCGCCTATGAAAGTTAATTCGAACTAACAGTTGTTAGTTTGAATTAACTTTGTAGTGTAGACATACCCATACTGACTTCTGACACAGTGCAATATTGTGTCTATTGTAAAGTTTTTAGAAATTGTTTTCATGTTTCCCTGCATTAAGTGCTTCAGTTTTGGAGAGTTTTTAACAGGCTAGCTATATACAGATAAACATATTTAAGCTATCAATATAACCTTCTTGCCCCTCCCCTCACATGGTACTTATATGTTGCTAAAACATTCTAAAATGCCAAAGAAATCTTTGATTTCATGTACATTACAATAAGACCTTAAACTAAAAATTTATGCACCATATATTTTGTTTGTTGAAATATCATTGAACTAGTAATGAATATTTAAATAACTAAATATTTGTTAAATCTGTTCCATTTTTCACTAACTCTAACAAAGCTATTAAATTAGAATTAGACATGTTTAGAGACTTATTTTTAAACATTTTTTTTGTTTATCTTCAAAGTCGCTGTTAATTTACAGATAGTGCTGACACGAGACATAAGCAGACTAAGCAATTGCTTAGAGCCCTGATTACCACAAGGAGGGCCCCTACACTTAGGGTATGTCTACACTGCAAAGTTAATTCAAAATAACAGCAGTTATTTTGAATTAACTTCAATAGCGTCTATACATGCAAACTGCTATTTCGAATTTAATTCGAAATAGCAGAGTGCTTAATTCGAATTTGGTAAACCTCATTCTGCAAAGAGTAATGCCAAATTCAAAATAGCTAATTTGAAATAAGTGCTGTGTAGACACTTAATTCAAATTAGCTGGCCTCCAGCCTTTCCCAGTTTCCCCTGGTGCCTACTCTGGGCCAAACCAGGAAAACTCTTCTCCTCTCCCCAGGCCTGGAGCCCTTAAAGGGATAGACTCTGGCCACATGCCAGAGCCAGGCCTGCCAGCAGCCACAGCCCCTCACACAATGCCATCCAGTGGCAGCCAGCCATCCCCCACCCAGTCCCCCAGCACCCAGGGGCCAGCCAGGGGCCATAGACGGTGCGCGCCCTCGTGAACTAGTGCAGAGATCATGGACCTCCCTTGAGGTTTGGGGGGAGGCCCCCAATGTCCATGATCTCTGCACTAGGTGGAGGAACGTGGCCATCTATGGCTGCATAGCAGCCACCATGGCCAGAAAGGGCCACAGGCGCACCCAGGAGCAGGTGCACCTCCAAGTAAAGGAGCTGCGGCAGGTGTACGCCAGGGCCACCAGGGGAGGTGCCGCAGCAGGGGCTGACACCTGCCCCTACTTCCCCGCCCTCGATCACATCCTGGGGGGTGGGACAGTCCGTGCCACCCCGGGGGGCAGCAAACCAGGACTGGAGGGCCCTGACCTGGGCATGGAAGAGGGGCCATTGCAGAGGGTGCCACACCGGCAGAACACCCAAGTTGTCCCAGCACCAGAGTCAGCAGGGTTGTCGGGGGAGGCCACAGCAGGTAAGTGCCATCACCATCCCCTACCCGGGGGAGGGGAAGAGGGAGTGGGGAGGGAGACCAGGGACCGCGCGCGTGGGCCTTGCCTACCACACATCACGCAGCAACCTGTGTATGTGCAAGCACATGCCATGCCACCCTTGGGCTGGTGGCTCCAGCTCTGTGACACATGTGTGGCCTGACAGGCACACACATGTGTGAAGAGACCTGACACGCTCCTGGCCCCAGGGCGGGACCCAGCAGGATGCCCTCCCTTCACACACACCCCTCTACACAGAGGCAGGGGACATCTCGCCCCACCTCAGCCGCACTATCTGGAAGTGCACAGGGGCATGGGTGTGGTCTCGGGGCACCTCCCACTCCCGGGGATAGCTGGACATTCCAAACATGGCCTCTGTGCAAGCACAACAGCTCTGACGGTGCAGGGCACGGTCATCCTCACCTCACAGATGGGGGACTGGGCTTCACCCACTGTGTCCCCAGGGAGAACTGACCACTTCTTTTCTTTCTCCACAGCCGCACCAGCTGCACGTACAGGGTGCACCACCCCGCCCGGGACATGCTCCCTCACCCGAGGGCTCCGCAGGACCACCGCAACACTGCAGGGGTACCACGAGCAGCACCTGGGGGCCCTGCGAGCCCAGACCCACATCATGGAGCAGCAGGCGCAGGAAGAATGGGAGTTCCGGTGGGAGCTGCTTGCCCAGGGTCGTGCCATCTGTACCCATCTGCAGACCCTGGTGCAGAGCGTGTTGCCTCGTGCTGCTCCCATGCCTGCTGCCCCCCCTGTTACCGTTCTTTCTCCCACTCCTTCTCCCCCTCCCGCCTCTCCCTCCTCAACCTCCACACCATAGGTGTGTGCACAGGGTGTGCCGGGTGTGCCCAGGCACACCCTAATGCGGGGCGGACTGGCAGACAGGCCAGCTGGAGGCTGCTGGAGGAGGAGGGGTGTGACGGGGCAAGCCCGTCTCCCTGCCCCCGCAAGAAGACGCCGGTGGCCACGGCGTCAGAAGCTGCGTAGCCCGGCGTGCCTTGGTGCTGCTGCTCATGCTCCAGCGGCCCAGCAGGCACTTAAAAAGCTGGGGCAGCACACCCTGAAGCCGGTGAGGATGCGGAGAGCTTCGGGTGAATGCGGCCTCCGCCCGTGTGCCCCCTCCGGCTGGCCACCCCCTCCCGTGCGTACCCCCGCAACTCCCCCTCCCCGCCCGTGGGGGCCCCCCCGCCTGTGTACCCCCACTGCTGGCCACCGTCCCCAGTGAGGCTCTGGTGACGGCAGAGTGGAGCCGTTCACGAGCCGCTCACAGGGTGAGGGGGGCGGCCAGGCTCCCTGCCTCGCCAGGGCCACTCGCCCATCTGAGCCCCAGCAGCCCATCATGCTCCACGAGCCTGAGAACCACCCCCCTCAGTGCCGGGGCTCCACAGCCCGGGGTCTCGCCACTGGCCGCAAGTAGTGCCTGGCGGGGCAGGGCTGCAGCGGCCGCTCCTTGCACGCTGGGCTCAGCCCCGAGCTGGGCTGCTGGGGGCTGGGCTCCACAGCTGTCCACATGGTGGGGGCCCGCTGCTCAAAGCCCACCCCAGGAAAAAATACCAGTGGGGCTGGCTGGGAGGAGGGAAGGGCGGGGGCAGCGCGGCTGGTGGGGGAAATGGGGGTGGGGCTGGCGGGCGAGCGGGGGGTCGGGGACAGTGCAGCTAGCCCGGGGAGATGGGGCGGGAAGTGTGGCTGGCTGGAGGAGATGGGGGGGTCAGGGGCAGCGCGGCTGGCCGGCAGAGCTCGGGAGGAGGAGAACCGGCTGGCAGGAAGCAGGGATGGCTGGGAGGGCATCGGGGGCAGCAGAGCTGGTCTGGAAGGGTTGCGGGGGGGAGTAAATCTGCTGGCGGGGAGCGGGACTGACCCAGGCACATGCTGATCCTGGGATGCTGTCAGTCCTGTGCACGGTCCTGGCAAAGTGCAAGTGAGTCCGGCTGTGGCTCCACAACACACTCAGGAGGTGGAACAGAGCTTCTCCTCCTCCCCAAGACATCAGACTCAACCAGAGGCTCCCAGCGCCAATCGTGCCCCACCTTTCAGCCCCTCCCCAGCCCCACCAGGCTTCCGTCCGGTGCCCAACCAGAAAATCAGAAAATACCGGACATTGCACGTGTCCGGTATTTTTTGGGAATTTTTTACCAGACAGAGGGCCCAAAAACTGGACTGTCCAGTAGAATACCGGACACCTGGCAACCGTACCCGGGAGGCAATGGAGGGAGTCACAATGAAAGCACGTCCTGCCTGGAGCCCAGCCAGGTCGGGGCTCTGTGCACAAGCGTGCACCTGGCGCTGACAGCGAGGGGGCAGAGCCAGGCAACACAGCTGCACTTAAAGGGGCAGAGCGCTCTGGGCTCCCTGCGGCAGAGCCACCACCAGGCGAGACCCTTGCCCCGCCGGAGCCATGCATCACAGAGAGCAGCAGCATTTGACAGGCAGGGAAACTGAGGCACAGCATGAGGCAGAACCATACGCCCTCCCCCGCGGCCAGTGGTGGAGCTGGGGCCAGAGCCCCTGGCTGCGCTTCCCTGAGGTCGGTCTGCTTGGCCACATGCGGCAAGGTCTGGCCAGGAATCCAATTCCTCCTCTGCCACCAACCTTCCTGGGCATGGGCAAGGCCCCCCAACCTGGGCCCTCTGGGGCAGCCTGCATGAGCCAGCTGGAGAACACCATGGGCCTCTCCTGTGATGGGTCTCAGTGGCCCCAGCAGTGGGGGTTACTCAAGGAAGCCACAGAACCCATCAGCAGCCCCCGGGGATCACCCCGGAGGGTGGGTGGGGGCAATCAGGGAAAAGGGGGCAGGGGCAGTGAGGGAAGGGAGAGGCACCAGGAGGGTGCAGGGGTATGGGAAGGTGCAGGTGCCAGGGGATTCTGGGGGTGAAGCAGAAGGGCAGACACCTGCAGGGGAGGGACCAGCACCAGAAGAGAGACAGGGCAGGTGTGTAGAGGGAAGTGGTAGGAGAGGGGATGAGGAGGGGTAGCTCACATGATCAGAGTGGGGCTACTGGAGGAGTGGGCACAGGGGGGAGAGAAGGGCTGGTGGAGGGGGGCAGGTCTCAGGAAGGCTGAGGGCAGTGAGAAGGGCAGAGTCAGGACAGCAGAGGAGGGTGATGGGGGCTAATTTGGCTATGACAAATCAGGAAAGAGATCTTGGAGTTATCGTGGATAGTTCTCTGAAAACTTCCACACAGTGTGCTGCGGCAGTCAAAAAGGCAAATAGGATGTTAGGAATCATTAAGAAAGGGATAGAAAATAAGACACAGAATATCTTACTGCCCCTGTATAAAACTATGGTACGCCCACATCTTGAGTATTGTGTACAGATGTGGTATCCTCACCTCAAAAATATATATTTTGGCCTTGGAAAGGGTTCAGAAAAGGGCAACTAAAATGATTAGGGGTTTGGAACAGGTCCCATATGAGGAGAGGCTAAAGCAACTGGGACTTTTCAGTTTAGAAAAGAGGAGACTGAGGGGGGATATGATAGAGGTCTATAGTATCATGAGTGGTGTGGAGAGGGTGAATAAAGAAAAGTTATTTATTAGTGCCTATAATAGAAGAACTAGAGGACACCAAATTAAATTAATGGGCAGCAGGTTTAAAACTAATAAGCGAAAGTTCTTCACACAGCACACAGTCAACCTGTGGAATGCCTTGCCAAAGGAGGCTGTGAAGGCTAGGACTATAAGGGTACATCTACACTAGCTCGTTAGTTTGAGCTAGGTAGGCAAATGAGGGCAACCGGAGTTGCAAATGAAGCCCAGGATTTAAATATCCCGGGTTTCATTTGCATGTTCCCGGGCGCCACCATTTTTAAATCCCCCTTAGTCCGAACTCCGTGCCCGCGGCTACACGCGGCACGGACTAGGTAGTTCGAATTAAAGATCCTAATTCAAACTACCGTTACTCCTCATTCCATGTGGAGTATTGAGGAGGGAGTATTCGATGAGTATTCCATGAGGGGTAATAGTAGTTTGAATTAGGATCTTTAATTCAAACTATCTAGTCCGTGCCGCATATAGCTGCGGGCACGGAATTTGGACTAAGGGGGATTTAAAAATGGCGACGCCCGGGAACATGCAAATGAAGCCCGGGATATTTAAATCCCGGGCTTCATTTGCAACTCCGGTTGCCCTCATTACCCTACCTAGCTCGAACTAACGAGCTAGTGTAGACGTACCCTAAGATATTTATTAATAACTTGGGTAGCACAGTGGCACATCCAAACAAGCCACATGAACTCAGTACTGGTGCACAACACAAAATTCATTCTGCTCATGGGAGGAAACTCTTAGAGGGAACACTTCTCCCCCCCAGCCTCTCCACCCCTGAGTTAATGTCACACACATTGGGTTAATGCAATTGCAGGATAGTTGCATGAGGGAGGTTTGGTGGGGGACAAACTAATACCTATTGGTAGGAGGATGGTGGGAAGAGTCCTTTTTACTTCTGGTCATGTGTCCATCTTGCCCCGAAAGTGTTACCTCCAGAGGTGTGGCTAATGGGAGTCAGGGGTGCGGCTAATGGGGGTCAAAGTACATTTTTTAAAAATTCTTTGGGTGAACACCCTAGTGAAATGTGCTGCGCACGCCTATGCTCCACACCCTCCTCCTCAATCTCCACACTCCCCACCTCAACCTCCACACCCTCCTCCCCATCCCCCCGGCGATGCCAAGGCCCCCGCACCCACTGTGCTGGGAGACATGTGGCCTGGCGAGACCCCCACCCCTGAGCCCTGAGCTTCCCCTCCCCATTCTTCCCCTTTCTTTCCCCTTGCAGCTCCCTCCTCTCAGTTTTCCCCCCCTCCCACCCCCTTTCCCCAGTCTCCCCAGAGTTTCATCCTCCCCCCCGTTGTGTTAAATAAAGAGAGTTTATATTTTTGAAAATACGTGTATTTTATTTGACATTAGGAAGGGGGGTTAGGGAGGGGTAAGTGGAAGGACGTGAGGGAGGAATGAGGCACAAGCCCCCAGTGGGGCAGACCACAGAGACTGTTAGTGCTCCTCAGGGTGGAAGCTCTCCCACAGGCCCCCCTGGATACTGACAGCCCCACGATGGACCTCCCGGATGGCAGCCTGCAGAAAGTGCAGCCAGGCTGATGGCAACGCGTCCACGAGACACACCAGAGTGCCCAGGGGCAGCTCTGTCTCCATGTTGCAGAGTCGTAGGGTGTCCCGAGTGAGGGCAACCAGAGCACACAGAGACACAAATGCTTTGCTGTCCCTCACTGAGGTAGACAAGCAAGCAGAGACACCTGAGAACTGGCTGGCTGGGATGGGGGGGTAGGGTCCCTTTAAGCACGGACCTCAGATAGTCACAGGCAGCAGCCCCACACAGCAGGTCCTGACCTGGTGCCCTGCCGGCTCTGGTTCCAGCCAGCCTTAATTCTGATTCAGAGTCCACTCAGTGTGGATGCACTATTTTGAAATAGCAAAATGCTATTTTGAAATGCATTTTCTGTGTAGATGTGTTAATTCGAATTAGCTTAATTCGAATTAACCATTTCGAATTAAGTTCACTCGAATTAATGCTGTTGTGTAGACATACCCTTATGTATTAATTACTGGGGGGAATAATATTCCTACTTAGGGCCCCAATGGGTTAGCATGGCCTCTAAGTTTCAGAAAAAAATCAACTTTAACTATGTTTCCTGTGGAGCTTTATGCAGCAATACTTAGCAAGTTTCATTTCTTCCTCTGTCTGCTTCACATATTCTAATGATGCAGAAATAACAGCGGGCGGAGATGCTCTCTCTGAATCAAGTCAGTACATATTGCTAAATAATACATAAAATAAACCTAATAATTAATAATATTTAGCATTTTGTAGACTTTTCAGAGAATCCTAACACATGAATAAATATTATCTCCATTTTCTTATAAATGGTATATTTGAGGCACAAAAGGGGAAAGGATTTTTCCAGATTCACACAAATAAGTTAGTCATGGAATGGAAACCAGAAGGCATGTTACTTGTTTCATGGTCCCTTGTTTGACACTGATCCCATGTAATGTTTGGAGTGTTTATAGGGTATACTTACATTATACATGGTTGTGTGCAGCATGCTTTGTTGTAGCTAAAAAATAGTAAAAGGTTCAAAAATACTTTACAACTAAAATCTGTAGTCACTGAATAGTAGTCTCACCATAACTAATGACAGATGTACCAAAGTAATTTGCACATTTTAAAGATTTTTTTTCCTGATTAACAGCAGCTCTAAAGCTGCAAAACCAAAATGAATCTCCACAGGCCTAATCCCAAACTGTGTTAGGTTTAGAGCTAGATAAACATACAGATGTGTATAACAAAGTAAGTCTGCTTAGGGCCAAATAATCCAGTGGAAACCCTGCCATTCCTGGCATTGGGTTTTGAGGAACCCACAGCTAGCCTACGTTGCTAACCATTGTTATTGATGCCACTCTAATTCTTCTTCCTTGTTCCTTCTCGTGTTACTCTCTCTTGTTTTATCTTGTCTCAAATTGGACTGAAATTGCATCGAGGAATGGGCCATCTTTTACTCTGTCCTTTTTATTTATTTATTTAGCTACTGTGCTCAGCACAATGGAGCCCAAGTATTGACTGTGGCCTCAGGGTGCTGACAAACTATACACATTGATTAATAATAAAAATGATTCAAGCAATCACAGTTCTGATTGAAAAAGTATGTCTGATTTGTTTTACCATATTTCATTTAATTTAAAAAAGCTTTCAGATATGAAAGTTGGATATAGCCCCAAATAAACTTGTTTCTGCAAGCATAGCATAGCTCAATGGTATTGACTTCCTTGATGTGTTCTTGTTTAGTTTTTTTTTTTCTAATCAATACAACAAAACTATGTTAGGGCATATAACAATGTTATTTTAGCCAGTCAAAACTAAAGAGAAAAGGAGTATTGCACTAAACTCTGTGACTCCATGCCAAATCTTGCCTGCAGCCATAGTTATATCTTCATTAATAGCAAATGGAAAGACTGACAAGCAGAAATGTAATTGCAATATCTTTTGATTATATAGAAGATACTATAGCTTATGGGTAAAATTTGCAAAAGCCTCTGAATTAAATAGGAGCCTTCTCTATGTGAGAGAATTTGCACTGGTTGAACAGGAGTTGTGATTTTTAAGCTGATTTAAATTGCTACAAAAGGATGCATGATCCTGCTTATTTCTACTTAAACTGATTTCATTGTAGATTAGTGTAATTAGAATCATGCTTAAATTCAATTGAAGGAAATCATTCTTAAACTAAAATAAGAGTTTCCGTGTACAGATTATATCCGTTTAACTTAAATCGAGAAATGAACTGATTTACATTAAACTGGCGCTACTTTCTTGAGTGGATAAGGTCTAAGGTGCACCAACTTTCAGTGAGACTTCAGGTTCTAAGTGATTTTGAAAATTCAGCTCTATGTCTCTAGTTTACATATTTATAACCTACCTATGTGTTTGCGCCTGTCAGCCTCTGGCTGTGGAGACTGGACAGAAATTGAAATGAAGGTACATCAACTCCAACTACATGAATAACATAGCTGGAGTTGTGTATCTTATTTTGACCTTCCCATGTAGTGAAGACATGACCTGAAAGAGGGCTCTCTACAGGTGTATGATCAGGGAAAGGCAATGAGTGGTCTGGCTGGGGGCAGGGTTACAGGTAAGGGAAAGGAGAAGCATCATCCTCTCACTGGCCCTGAAGACTGAGGACTGCACTGGAGATCTACCTTTGAAAGGCAAAGGCCAGGGCTTCAGCAGAAGAGCTGTCAGCATTATTTCATTAGAGGTACACTTGTAACAGGCAAAATTGGCTGCTGTTGGCACAGAGCCAACACACGGACTCAGAAAATAGGCTGCTTCCTCTTAAACACCAGGAATATGATGGTTCTGGAGTTCTGGCTGGCTACTCCTGACCCCATAGATGAGGCTTCCACTTGGGGAGGCAGTATCTCGCCTACCTGGACCCAGCCCCCTTCCACTGTTTCCCTCCTCTCTTCCTTTCCCTTCTCTGCTCATGCTTGTCCCCTTCGAGCCAAATCCCTAAACCCAAGCAAATTATTTTTTTAAAAACTCTCCACTTTTCTGCAATTTCTTTCTCAACAAAATGGAGCATGCTTTGTACCATGTGCCAGACATAAAGAAGGTACCTATTAAAAGCATTAAATGTGGGAATAAGAAATGTCAGTCAGACGTTTTTTATATAACCTGATAACTGACATGCAAGAAGCTTCAAAATGCCCCCAAACTCCTCTAATTGACCCTGGGGAACACATAATGGCAAGCACCAGTTAAAACTAATTGAGAAATCTCTGTCCTTTCTTCACAAAATAAAGCAAGGTGTCAGACCTCATCCTCAGCTGATATTTGTCCCCTGACAAGAAGAAAATGGCTGGAATCAAACCGTAAAAGTTGCCACCTCATTTTCACTTCATCACATTAACAAGTTGAGGGCTTTCTATGTTTATTGTTGCAACAGCAGTAAGCACCTCAGATAGCTAATAAGAATTGCCGTGGAGCCTGTAGGAAAAATACAGGCTGACTACTGCTTTAAAAACAATAACACCCCTTTCAGCTCACAGAGCCAAGAAAGCAAAGTGTCTCACTGAGACAGCATGGTGGTGCCAGCTTTATGTACCAGAGTGGCAGATCCAATATCCCCAGAAGTGAAGGAACCAAATCCCCAGCCCTGTTCTCATCAGGCATATGTAATCTCTCAACCACTGAAAAGAGTTGAGAGTGAAAAAAGTGGAGACCTATCCTACCAATATCTCCTCTCCTCCCTCCACCACATCCCTCCTCCCTCTGCTCCCCCTTTCTTCCCTCCACACCCCTCTCTCCCCAGGCTCCCACTGCTAGAGATCACTACCCTTCCCAACAAAGCATTCCCCCTGCCTTGCACATCACAGAATTTGAACAAGTAAAAAAACCTAATTTTCTGGCCCATGCCACTGCTTACTTGTGGGAATGCTCTCAAGGGCTATGGTGCAGGTCAAGGGGGATCCATTCTTTATTACTCAGCCTTGGCTGCCCAGCCCTACTTAAAAGCATCAGGGGGTAGCTGAGTTAGTCTGTACAGGATAAACTTAAAATACAACACATAGTCTGGTATCACTTTAAAGACTAACAAAACATGTAAATGGTATCATGAGCTTTCGTGGGCACAGCCCACTTCTTCAGATGACTTCAGATGAAGTGGGTTTTGCCCATGAAAGCTGACGATACCATCTACATGTTTTGTTGGTCTATAAAGTGCTACCAGACTATTTGTTGTTTTTTAAATTCAGTCCTACTTTTATTTTGGTCCTGGCACCCAGGACAGGCCAGCAGAGGGTGTCTGCTGCCACAAATGGTCCAGCCCTTCCTGGCTGACCTGCCTGCATCTTTGTCTAGCCCTTTGAAAGGGGATCATGGGGGAGGCTCCTTGGGGCCCTGCTCTCACTACTCCTCCTTTTTCTGGCAAATTGCTCCAGCATCATATAGTGGAAGGAGGCGTCATCCCAAAAAAAATCCCAAAGTTAAATTCTCCTCTCAGATAGGAGGAGTGCCTACTGCATGATTGAAACAGAAAGGGTTCAGAATTGTAAAAAAAACCCACTTTTAAAGTGCACTTTTAAAGTGTAAAATTGCACTTCTAAGCACTTCCCATTTGGTGATCTCAAAACACCTAATGAAAACCAATAAATTTATACAAACTCATGTGAGGCAGGATGGAGAAACTGAGGCACGGGCTAAGTAAGTTCCTTATCTGCTTTTTTTTAAATCAGTGGAAAAACTTGTAGGGGTCAATTGCGGAAGAACTCTGTACATGTGAAGTATAGGGGTGGTGAGGCCTGCATTCTTCCCCCTTCCCCCCACCCCTTCCCTACTACTGATGAGCCAGAAGCAAGCCTCTAGGCAGCCTTGTTGTAGCAAGAATGAATTGTAGATAAGCGCGGGAACATAATAATCTTGTTTACCTAAATGTACTGATCGTGTAAACAAAGTCAAAGGACAATCAGTACAGCTGAGCCATACTGTAACAAGCAATGAGTAACCCCCAGAAATTTCCAAACTGCAACAAACAAGGTAGACACACAGTATTTAAAGAAAAAAACAATAAATGGTCTGGTAGCACTTTATAGACTAACAAAACATGTAGATGGTATCGTGAGCTTTCGTGGGCACAGCCCACTTCTTCAGATGACCGGAGTTATGAGTTTGGGATAAGAAAACTCAAAATAAATAGGAGGGGGGAAGGGGAGGGGGGAGAGAAAGAAAAAGGGAGGGGTGTGGGAGACAGAGCATCATTAAGTATCTGGAGAATGGGTACTTAAACCTAAGCAGATAAAAATCAAAGTGAATAGATAGATTCCTAAGACAGGAAGGATACCACTCAGAGAGCTGTTAGCACAGCAATTTGGACCTCACCAATGGGCTTTGGGTACCGGCGCCTCGGAAGCTGAAACAGTCTCCCACTTCATCCGCAGCTGAAACAGGGTTCCCCAGCTAGCAGAAGGGATGTAAGAAATGCCGCTTTTCCTATCATGTTGTTCTTTTAATTAAGGGGCACAGCTGATAGCTGTCAGAAAATAAATTGCTTGTGTTTGACAGATACCTGTGTAGCGTTTTTTGTACTTTGAGAACCCAGTGTCAGACCTGAGACTTACTCTTGCCAGCAACATTTTGGCGCAGTGAGCAGGGTTCTCTTGGTACACATCGCTCAGCATGTGGAAGAAGGGGAAGCAGATGGGCAAGGGAGAGAGTAGGGTAGAGTGCCAAATTCCAGGCTGGCCGTGCACATCAGCCTGGGGTTAGGTTGCTCAAATCTGGTATGATGTAGCGCTTGCCATGTGGTTTGAGGGGGAGCTAGATGATGGGGTCAGTCCCGCTGGTATCCAAAAGGTGCTGGAGGCGTTGGAAGTGCATAAGAAGGATAATGGGGTGCGTAAGTTGGCATAGCTATTCCTAAGCACATTCCACAGTGTATATGAAGAGGAGAAGGAGTAAACTATGTTTTTAAAGCAAGTATTGCAAAAGTTTAGGCATGGCCCATGGTCTGACAATACTTTAGCTTGTTTATATTATGCAGAGCTTGAAAGCAAATTGGCAAACATTTACAAACCCTTAATCTCACTCAAAAGCTACTGCTGCAGTCTGGATGTTATGCAAAACCCTGTATTGAGAAGTTTAAAAAAAATTTAGCTAGCTGCAAAAATGAACATTTGGATTTACCCATGTTTGGGTATGTCTACACTACAGCGTTAATTCGAGTTAACTTAATTCAAAATAGTTAATTCGAATTAAGGTAAGTCGAAATAACGCATCTATACACAAAAACTATTTCAAAATAGCATTTTGCTATTTCGAAATAGCACGTCCACGCTGAGTGGACCCTGAACCAAAGTTAAGGCTAGCCGGAACCAGTGCGGGCAGGGCATTAGGTTAGGACTTAGTGGCTGTGTCTAGACTGGCCAGTTTTTCCGGAAAATCAGCCGCTTTTCCGGAAAAACTTGCCAGCTGTCTAGACTGGCCGCTTGAATTTCCGCAAGAACACTGACGATCTCATGTATGATCATCAGTGTTCTTGCAGAAATACTATGCTGCTCCCATTCGGGCAAAAGCCCTCTTGCGCAAATGCTTTTGCGCAAGGGGGCCAGTGTAGACAATGTGGTATTGTTTTGCACAAAAAAAGCCCCGATGGCTAAAATGGCGATCGGGGCTTTGCGTCTAGATTGGCCAGGGACGCGTTTCCGCAAAAAGTGCTTTTGCGGAAAAGTGTCCATGCCAATCTATACACTCTGTTCCGAAAATGCTTTTAACGGAAAACTTTTCCGTTAAAAGCATTTCCGGAAAATCATGCCAATCTAGATGCAGCCAGTGTGTGGGGCTGCTGCCTGAGGCTAACTGAGCTCTGTGCTTAAAGGGACCCTATGCCCACCCCAGACAGACAGTTCTCAGGGTTCCCTGCTTGCTTGTCTACCTCGATGAAGGACAGCAAAGCAGTCCTGTCTTGGAGTGCCCTGAGTGCCCACACTTGGGACACCACAGCACTGAAGCCAGAGCTGCCCCGGGCACACTGGTGCATCTCGTGAGGTCATTGCCATCAGCCCAGCTTCACTTGCTGCAGGCTGCCATCTGGGGGGGGGGTCCATCAGGGGGCTGTCAGGATCCAGGAGGCCCTGCAGGAGAGCGTCCACCCCGAGGAGCCCTCAGAGCCTCCCTGGTCCTCCCCATCGGGGGCTTGTGCCTCATTCCTCCCTCATGTCCTTCCACTTATCCCTCCCTAGCCCCACTTCCTGATGTCAAATAAAAGACACGTTTTTTTCATAAACACGAACTGTCTTTATTTAACAAAACTGGGGAGGGGGAATGAAACTCTGGGGAGACTGGGGAAAGGAGGTGGGAGACGGAAGGGGAGAGGGTGGGAGAGGGGAGGGGGAAAACTGGGAGGAGGGAGCTGGAAGCGGGAAGCAAGGGGAGGAAGGGGGAGGGGAAGCTCAGCACTCAGGGATGGGGGTTTCATCGGGCCACACATCTCCCAGCACGGTGGGTACGGGGGTCTCGGCGTCCCTGGGGGGATGGGGAGGAGGGTGTGGAGGTTGAGGTGGGGGATGTGGAGATTGAGGAGGAGGTTGAGGAGGGAGAGGTGGAAGGGGGGGCAGGAGTTGGAAGAGGAACAGTAGCTGGGGGGCAGCATGCTCTGCAGCAGGGCCTGCAGGTGTGAGCACATGGCACGGTCCTGGGCAAGCTGCTCCCGGCAGAGCTGCAGGTCCTCCTGCACCCAGGCCTGGATGGTGCAGTGCAGGGCTTGCAGGGCCCCCAGATGCTGGACCCGGTACCACTGCCGCGTGCTGGTGGTCCGGAGGAGCCCCCGTGTGCGGGAGCATGTCCCAGGTGGGGTGGTGCGCCCTGCACATGCAGCTGGTGCGGCTGTGAGAAAGAAGGGGAGTGGTCAGTTCTCCCTGGGGATGCAGTGGATGATACCCAGTGCCCCCTGCAAGGTGAGGACAACTGTGCCCTGCACCATCAGAGCCGACGTGCTTGCACAGAGGCCATGGTCGGGATGTCTGGCTCTCCCCAGGAGTGGGAGCTGCCCCAAGACTGCACCCATGCCCCTGTGCCATGTATAGTGTGGCCGAGGTGGGGGGGAGATGTCCCCTGCCTCTGTGTAGAGGGGGCATGTGAAGGGAGGGTGTCCTGCTGGGTCCTGCCCCGGGGTCGGGAGCATGTCAGGTCTCTTCACACACGCGTGTGGCTACCGGGCCACAGTCCCTGGGTGGCACGCAGCTGGAGCCACCTGCCCAAGGGTGGCATGGCACGTGCCTGCACATGCACAGGTGGCTGCATGATCCGTGGGAGGCATGGCCCACGCGCATAGTCCCTGGTCTCCCCCCCCCTCCGGTGTGGCCTCCCCTGACGACCCTGCTGACTCTGGTGCCGGGACAGCTTGGGGGTCCTGCTGGCGTGACACCCTCCGTGCTGGCCCCTCTGCTGCACTGGGTTAGGGCCCTCTGGTCCTGGCTCGCTGCCCCCCGGGGTGGCGCGGACCGTCCCACCCCCCAGGATGCGGTCGAGGGTAGGGAAGTAGGGGCAGGTGTCAGCCCCTGCTGCAGCACCGCCCCTGGTGGCCCTGGCGAACCCCTGCAGCAACTCTTTAATTTTCAGGCACACCTGCTCCTGAGTGCACCTGTGCCCTTTCTGGGCCATGGTGGCCGCTATGCGGCCATAGACGGCTGCGTTCCTCGTCCTGGTGCAGAGATCATGGACATTGGGGTCTGCCCCCAAACCTCTATGTGGTCCATGATCTCTGTACCAGTCCAGGTGGGCGTGCGCCATCTACAGCCCCTGGCTGACCCCTGGGTGCTGGGGGACTGGGTGGGAGACAGCTGGCTGGCACTGGCTGCCTGGCTCATCCTGGGGCCACTGGGTCAGTGGCAGAGACTGCTGGCAAGCCTGGCTCTGGCACGTGCCGTCTGGCCAGAGTCTATCCCTTTAAGGGATCCAGGGCTGGAGGAGAGGAGAGGATTTTTCCTGGTTTGGCCCAGAGTGGCCACCAGGGGAAACTGGGAAGGGCTGGAGGCCAGCTAATTCGAATTAAGTGTCTACACAGCACTTATTTTGAATTAGCTATTTCGAATTTGGCATTACTCCTTGTAGAATGAGGTTTACCAAGTTTGAATTAAGCGCTCCACTATTTCAAATTAAATTCAAAATAGCAGTTTGCATGTATAGACGCTATTGAAGTTAATTCGAAATAACTGCTGTTATTTCGAATTAACTTTGCAGTGTAGACATACCCTAAAGGAATCAGAAGGTATGATGGCTAATCAAGGAGCCCATCCTTCTTACTAAATTAGTCATGGACAAAACCTGTGTCCCGGGAAAGGAGCCATTTAGCAGAAAAGCAGGTTCAGGTACAGACCATAAGAAGGAAAGAAGCATGTGAAAAGGGGGTAAGAGGTTTGGGGCTCTGTGTGGTCAAAGTAGAAAGAATAAGGAAAGCAGTAGTACAGGCATTGGAAAGTTAAATTACTGGGAATGAGGAAAGTTTTCATTTGCGGGATAATACAAGTGATTAAGGGTATGAGAAGGTGGGAAGTTGACTCCGACTCTGTGGGAGTGTGGAAGGAATTAAGCAATTGTTGTAATGTGTGAGAAGAAAACCTGCTATAAAAGGACTCCTTGTTTTTGTGCAGCCTTTTTCCTAAGCAATGTATAGATAATCCAGGCAAAGAAACAATCTAATTTAAATAGTTGGCTATGGACACTTTTGTTAAATTTCCTAAAGGAAAATAAGGGAAATTTAGGCCTACCACCTTTAACTTAATAATTGAGCGTAAGTAATTATTGGGTAACAGCAGGCCGATCAAGAAGTCAGCAAGAATACTTTTAAAGTAAAGGAGTATTACAAAATATGATGTGCCACCCGCACAGAAGTAGAAAATTTTTCTTTTGTCTTTTAGATCAGAAAAAGCTGGTACCAGCTGAAGAGCAACTGAAGAAAAAAAACCATGGTTCTACTGTCATGACATAACAATATAAGGGGCATGGTCCAAGTGTGGAGGGGCTTATTATGAGGGGGATCAAGGTGTGGGACAATCTGCATGTGGGGGGCGCTCATTGGAAGAGCTGGATGCACAGGGGCTTGTTGGGGGGTTCTGGGTGTGTGGGCAATGGAATTCTGGTTTAGCTCAGTGGAGGGATCAGGGAGAGGTCAGGCTTGGTGGGGGGGCCAAGATGCTGGGGAAGTGGGACTTGATGGGATGTGGGCCCAGGTATAACCTGCTGGGGCTCAGTAGGGTGCGGTCTGGGTGTGGGGGCTTGTCAGATGAGTCCAGGTGTAAGGGATCAGGGCTTGTCAGGGTGAGGTTTCGATGGGCCAACTTAACTGGGAAGCCCCAGCAGCTGATGAGAGGCACTGCATACCAGACTCTTGCTTCCCTCGTGATTCCCCTATCCCCTTTTCTTCTCCAGCCCCCCTCCTCAATCCCCTCCATCTGCCCTATTCCATTCCCCATTCCTTCCCCACTGCCTTTTCTCCCCACCTCCTCACCCCCCTTCCCTCATTTCCCCAATGACCACCCTTCTTCCTTGCTTCCCTGCCGGCACAGAAAAACAGAAAAGTTCCACTCTCAGCATACAGAAGGGTGAATGATGGGCACTAGGACCCAGACAGCAGGCTACATTTGGCTGCAGATACAATGGAGCCCCTGATGTAGCCTTTAATCCTTTACACCATTCTGTGGAACAATAACCCCCCCCAAACTGCACCCCTCTTACAGCTTCCACATAGTAGCTGACTGAAATTTGAGCTTGTGTGTAGTCCATGCAAGATTTTGGGGCAGGCTGTTGAGGAGGCTCTCTGCTACTCAGCCTTCCCTGCTGTCCCAGAACCTCCATGAACCATGGTAAAAACATCTGAGGCCATACAATATGGGTAAAAACTCCACAGGGAGAATTTAAACAGATTTTCTTCTCTTTTATCACTGCCTAGTGGTTTACTAGGGTGAAACGTGATCCATCCCTTTGCCATTTAGAGTGCATCTACATTGCACCCTTAGGTCAAAATAAGCTACGCAATTTGAGCTACACAAATTGCGTAGCTTATTTCGAGTTAATTTCAAAATACAATAAAACCTGTGTTATCCGGCATGCTCGGGGATTAGGAGATTCTGGTTATCTAAAAATTCCAGTTATCTGAGAGTCCCATCAACCTAGGAAAAACCAATGGACAATAATAGTAAATCTCAAATTTTTAATATTGGTAGTTTTGTAGTGTGAGGCAGTTGGTCTCACATTTCTAATTTGATTTAAAGACAATTAGTACTTCTTAAATAAAAAAGATGTTAAGCCAGTCATGGTAAACCAAGCCAGGCCTGTGTGCCTGAAGAGGTGACAGTATTATGGCTGGAGGCAATGCTGGTTAACAGCGTGCCGAATAACAGAGGTTTCACTGTAGCTTATTTTGTAATTTGCTACTGTCTACACAGCGCCAAATTTCAAAATAAACTGCTATTCTGAAACTTCCCTGAATGCTCATGGAATGAGGTTTACAGGGATGTCAGAATAGTGAGCTCATTATATTTTGAAATAACGGGCTTGTTTCAAAGACACGGGATAGGTATTTCAGGCTACCAGAAGTATTCCCAAATAGCACCACAGTGTAGACACAGCCTTAGAGTAATGGGCAGACAGTTGCTTAGATACTAGAGGGATGGATGGAAGTATAAAACCTGAGACAGAGAGCAGCTGTTCCAGAAACTGATTTTCATGAAGTTATTAAACAAGACCTCTTTTTTCCCCACCTACATTATAAGGTAAACCTACTTCCTCTGTCACTAAAATGGAATTCTCCTGCTGAGGAGAAAGACCAAAATGAAATTTGTACAAGAAACAGCACACTCATATAATGGTGTATGGCACCATTTCAACAGAGGCTAATGACCTTCTATGAAACATTAGATTTATTTGCACTCATTTGGTCTGGATACTTTATCTATATACAGTACAGCCTGGTTTCACTCCACCACTAATGGAACTGGCACACAATTGTGTAAATAAATGGTAGAGTTTTAAGGAAAGTCATGCTACATACTTTACAGATGACAAAAGCTATTATGATTACTATTGTTCATAGCCATTCTAAGTAGCAGTAGACCCCTAAAAACAACCATCTTCTTGCCTGTCATCTGTGGCACCTTTCTGCATGCCTGGGGCAGTTGCTGCTGCCTTATTGTAATTCTGGTCTAGCAGTGGTAAGGGCTTAGTGACAGTGTTTAAAATGTAAAATTCTAGTTTTCAGTATGATTTGCATACAACTGAAATCAAACCTTGGACAACCTCAGCTGAAGTGCCAAGTCTCACCTTCTCTGATGATTCATTACTGGGGTCAAGGTAAGGCAGTAAGCTCCTCCTGAGGGACTACCACCTTTGTCCAGTCCAAGTAAGTCTTTATGAAACAAGGTTTGAATTATACATAGAACAGTTAAAGACTTGACATTGACCTTTAACATCCTTTAAAAGAAGATTTTAGTGCATACTAAATATAACAAATTTTGAACTACTTTTAAACCCTAGCCCATCCCTCCTTTGTGCTTTTCGAGAATCTAAAATCATATATTAAAACATTCTAGCTAGATCACAAATCTGGGGGCAGTAAGTGACAAGTTTGTAATATTTTGCGGAGACACTTCATATAGCTGGGACATTTTGCTCACAAAATCCATTGCAAGTACAAATTTGATTAAATGGGGATGGGGCTGTTAAATGTGAGGGCATTTTAGTAGCTGAAGTGTTATAAAAAGAATTACATTTGAATATTCGTGTGATGGATTCAGTCACACAGATCCCTTTGAGACCATCATGTGATGTGCTGATCATACTAATGGGCCCGCCTACCTACCCTTTAAGGCACCACCCTGTCCTGCTGAGCCAGAACCTCAGTCTTCCTCCAGCAAAGGCATGGAATTGGGGGTCCCAGCCCACAGCAGAGCAACACAAACACTGAGATCCAGTCAGCTCTGGGAAGGCTCAGTCAGACACAGTACCCAGGTGCACATCCCCAATAGGACCAAATTCCCAGGTAAATTTGTCTCACTATGCATGAAGTTTATACAGAGTGAGCTCATAAGTCATTTGCCATCTTTATCAATGAAAGAGATACGCACAGCAGTTGTCCTCCCCGAGTAACAATTATTTATACTAGGTTTATTAACAAACAAGTGATTTATAGGTATAAAAATAAGATCAATCTGTCTGTTATCACTTGCAAAGTAAGTTAGTAAGCAAAATAAAACAAAACATACCAGCTAAACTTGATACTCTGAGAAACATATTACATCAAATTTCTTACCCTAAACAGTAGTTCTAACCACCTTTTTCTCACAACCTAGGCAGCATCCTAGGCTGGGCCCAATCTTTCCCCCATTCAGTCTTAGATGTTTCCTGTAGCTATATTAGGTGGTAACCAGGCGTCTCCTGGCATCTGGAAGAAGCCCTTATTGTCTGGTTTCATGCCATTAAATATATTTTGTCAAGGTAGGAATGCTCCATTTTTCAGTTCAGACCTCTCACTTTGAGTGGAAAAGTTCAGCATACAAAATGGTTTCCAGCAGCAAGTGGCTTGGTCACATGATTTTGTAGGACCAACCATAGTCCAAGTTCATAGAAGTAGTAAGACCATTGTCCCAAGTCTGGGGTCATTGTCCCAAGTCCTGGGCCATTAAGCTCCTTGAGCACCACTAATGGTTCTCACTTAGTCTGTCTAGATTAGTAAACAGATTATACTTCATATTTCTAACTTCAAATACAGGAATGATACATGCACCCATATAGAATATATACATTCAGAGGATTATAAGCTTTCCAATCATAGGTTATAAACAACAGTTTGCTTAAAGCATATTAAAGTTAGGCATATTCCTATTCATAAGCATATTTCCATAAATATGAGGGTACAAAGTCACAATATGTATCAACTTCACCTTCAATTTTAACAGAATTACACCAAAGATACAATTAGCTGATGGAACAAAATGCTGCACTTCTTTACACCACTTCTGTATGCTGTATATCTGAGTAGAAACGAAAATCTCATCCAAAAACATTTGCAATACTACTGATTTAGAAATCTTTAATAACTCTGTAATCTCTTTGCAAGTTGTTAACCTCATTTAAAACTTTAACCAATTTGGCTTTGGATATTATTTTTCTATGAATGAAGATGCTGCCTATTATATTTGTTTTCCAAGGACTTATTTATAGATTTTTTTTTTTTTTTTGCTCAAAAGTTCCCAATGATATTCAGTCAGAAGTAGGTTGTAACTGAAGTACCCTTTAAAGGTGACATCTCATAGCATGGGGAAAAAAGAATTCTCCTCCTTTGCTGGAAACAAATAATCCTTTGCAGCCTTTGAAAGAACTTCAGTTGGTTGCTGAGAAGAATGGTAGGCATGCCACAGTTATTTAAAACCTTGTCTTCAGTCTGCTGCCCAGCAAATCAAGCAGCGATGAGCAATCTAAAAGGGAAAGCAAACAGTAATAGTCCCTGCACACAGAAAGTGCAAGGTAAGCACCAAGCTGGTAGATTCTAGTGTCATTAATCTTTTTCTATAGGGCTCCCTGTCACCAATCTCTGCTCTAGTGACATAGTCAAGTCTGCATTGAAAATAAAGAATCGCTTTGCATTGTTTTGAAATCTGTCCAGCTTCATGGTTGTAAATGCCCTTTTGTTTATTTATTTATTTATTTATTTCTACTCTGACAAAAATCAAAGCAAGTCCATGATAACACTCCACAGAGTTAGCTGGAAAAATTCCTCTCTTCCCACAATGTAACATAGCCCATTTTGTGCCTGTCTAATATATATGCTTTGTGACTTAACACAAATTTGGCAAATCTTCAAGTAAAGAGCTTCAGGAAAACAAACAGATACAGCTGTTTCATTGACTCTATAAACCTGAGGCACTCTATCTCCTAAATCACCCCACTTGCAAATATTATCTAAAATAAATACATAAAATGAAGATGCTTTGGGACACCTCACTAATCTTTCTGCCAGGACCTAGCTTTTAAAGCTTCTTATTAGCTAAACCACATTTACATGGCATGATTAAACATACCATATGCCCTTTGTACAGGATTTTGAAGTGGACTTTTTGCTGAGGTCTATTTTCTCCATATGAGTGTTCTGCATAAGAAGCATCATCTTTATGAAAACCATTTTGAACCACCAGAGTGATCTAATCATACCATAGGAAAAACATTGTCAGTACGCTTGTTAAAAATCACAGAATGATCATTGATCAGCTTGATAGTGATTCCTAGCCCGCCTCCAAGCAGTATTGTCCAAGATCTAAATTCAGGAAAACTTCATTTGTGAGCAGATTATTATGTGAAAAAATAATTTGTCAGTAGAGTCACTCGTGGGAGGGGTAGAGGGCAGGTGAAGCTCAGAGGATCGTACCTTCACACATTAATAGTAAACTCCTGGGAACATACAGTTGATCCAAAAGAAAATGCAAACCCATCCAATAAGTATGAAAACGGATTACTAGATGCAAACTTTAATTAGATTAGAACAGAACCATTCCCTTCTCATGGGCTTATGTATCTTCTTCATCTGGGCAGAGTGCTACATTGGATCATTGGGTGTAGGGACAGTGCCATTTCGTAGAATGGTTTAGCCAATGAAGATATGAAGGCGTGTGGTGGTGGAGATGTCACAGGGGTCATATGTACTGCTACCATTCTTTTTCAATCCTGGCCTCAGGTACCAACCTTCCTAGCAGTTCTCTGATGCAAGGGAGAATGAACAAAACACTTAACAGCCCATGTGGCAAAATCAACTGTATTATCACCAAATAAAAATCATGGAGCCACTCTGCTAGTACATTATATGTAAAATGCCAGAGCCTCAGAACAATGAATACAAAATCAATATTTTTTTATGCAATAACGAAGAAACAGTATGCAAGGCCGGCACAACTCCAGATAGGCAACAAAAAAGAAACATTTCCATTGATTTGTCAAAAAATATTCCTCCAGTAGTTTAAAGTGGTACAGGATAACAAAGTATATCCATGTATCATTAGCCATAAAATCTCACATGTAAATGAGCATAATGCATTCTTTAAATTTTCAGTCCTCTGTGATTAAATCAGTGTACACTCCCTATGGGGAGGCTGTTTTCTTCTTAATCGTTTTTGGGTAATCCTAAACCCATAGATTGGAAAACAGCAGTGATAAAGGTGATATGGCTGGCACTGAATCAAGACAAGAAACTAAAGAGTAGGCTTTTGACTGCATCAGATATAAACAAATCAATTTCCCTAAATATTCCTGCCAAAATAAATGTAAAAAAATTACTTTAAAAAAGATGTGCTTGTGAAAGTAACAGATAATAGCATGGGTAAAACAACCGTTGATTGCCAATCTGAAAGCAGAAAGTAATTTGAGTGAAAGTGATCATAAGAGATTTCATGATTCAAAGTAAAGGAAAGAGTGAATGTAACAGCATAAAGACAATAGACTTAACAACAGACTTTAACAAACTTAGAACTGGTTGATTATGTCCCATGGGAAGAAAAATCTAAGGAAAAAAGGACATCAGCAGAGATGGCATTTTCCCAGAGATACAAGAGCTTGTTATCCCAATGCAAAGAAAAGGTAGGTAGAATAATATGAGGCTAACATAGCTGTGAAATGAGCTCTTAAATTATTTGAAAAATCAAAAAGGAATCCTACAGAGTCTGGAAACATGGGCAAGATGATAAGGATGAATACAAAAGAATAAAACTAGCATGTAGTGATATAATCAGAAAGTCTAGGTTACAAAATGAGTTAGATTTAGTCGGTGACAAAGTATCTGCAAGAAAGGGTTCTGAAGTACAAAAGATGCAAGAGAAAGGTGACAGAAAATGTAGGTCCACTTCTTAGCAGGAAGTGAGAACTAATAACAGATGACATGCAGACCATTGATGCCCATGTTGCTTTAGTTTTCTCTAAAAATATTGTGACCAAATATTTAACATAATTATTTAACATGCAGAAGGAACATAAGCCAACATAGGGAAAGAACTGGTTAAAAATATTTAGATAAGTTAGATGTATTCAAATAGGTTCAGCTTGATTAAGTTGATCCTAGAATATTTAAAAAACTAGATGAAGCAATCTTAGAAACATTAGGGATTATCTTCAAAAACTCATGGGAACTTAATTCATCTTCAGGCAACTAGAAAATGGCAATCATAGTACATATCTTCATAAAGGATATGAATAAATTAATAAGCAATCAATCTGTAAAGGCCTCGAGGATAATAAGTAATAGGCAACATGGCTTTATAAACAACAAATCATGCATATGTAACCCTCACACCTAGTGTGGTTCACTGTCCCATTTAGTGACACTTAGACACTTACAGCGAGCGATAAGAACAAGTGAGTTCTACAGCCTGAGAGCCACTGGCTTTATAGCTCAAGCTGTAGAGGTTCCTTCACTAAGCTCCAGATAGCCCAGGTTCAAATCCACCCACACAAGCCCCACTTGTAACCACTAGCAGGCAGATTTGAACCTTGGACCTCTGAAGCTTAGTGTAGGAGTCTCTACAGCTTGATCTATAAAACCAGCTGGTGCTCAACTTATACTGTAAAGCTTGCTCATTCTTATGTCTTGCTTTAAGTGGTCTAAGTGCCACTGCATGCGCACTAGGGCTATGTCTAAACTACGATCCTCTTGTGGAAGAGCAAATGCAAATGGAGCGCTCATTTGCATATGTCGCACCCTCATTTGCATTTTCTTTTCCTTTCCCTTTTGTGCAAGAGGTTTTTGCACAAAAAAGTGCAGTGTAGATGGCACCTTTTTGTGCAAAAACCCCCTTTTGTGCAAGAGCCATTCTTCCCCTAAAAATGAAGAAGAACGGCTCTTGCGCAAAAAGGGTTTTTTGCGCAAAAAGGCGCCATCTACACAGCGCTTTTTTGCACAAAGACCTCTTGCGCAAAAGGGAAAGGAAGAGGAAATACAAATGAGAGTGACACATATGCAAATGAGCGTTCCATTTGCATTTGTTCTTCCACAAGAGGATTGTAGTTTAGATGTAGCCCATGTGTGTGGATTACACAAACCCAACCTAATTTTCTTCTTTAAGAGGCGTAGTGGATAGGGGATAAGGTATACACATACTGTATCTTGATGTTAGTAAAACTTTTGACACCGTTTTACATGACATTCTCATAAACAACCTTTTGGTTGAAAAGAGAAGCTATCAATGCTTCCTTGTCAAAAGAGAAGGATGTATGTAATCATAGAATCATAGAACACTAGAACTGGAAGGAACCTTGAGAGGTCATCGAGTCCAGTCCCCTGCCCTCATGGCAGGACCCAGTACTGTCCAGATTATCCCTGATAAATGTCTATCTTACCTGCTCTGAATGGGTTCCTGCAGGAGCCTGCTACTCTTGAATACTTTTATTAATGATGTGGATAATAAGCAAAGAGTTGGCTTGTAAAATTTCCAGATGACATGAAAATGGGAGGAGGTACAAACACTTTGAAAGACAAGATCAGAAGAAAAGAACCTTGCCAAATTGGACATTTGATCTGAAATCAACAAAATGAAATTAATTATCAACAAAGTAAAATACTTAGGAAGGAAAACAATCAAATGCGTAATTACACAATCAGGAGTGACTAGCTGGACTGTAATACTGATCAGATGGCTCTAAGAGTGAGACTGGATCACAAATAGAATATGAACCAAGATTTCATTTGTGAAATGGGCTAATATCCAAGGTGTATTAACAGTAGAATTTATATTTATATAAAAGTTATGAGGTAATTGTCCACATTACTTGGCACATTACATAGGTAGAATACTGTGTATTATTCTGGGTGCCACATTTTGACAAGGTTATTAATGAGTCCATGGCAAAGCAACAAAAATGTAAAAAAAAATTAGAAAACTTTACCTTTGATAAAAGGTTAAAAGACTGTGTATATTTACTCTTGAAAAAAGAAGACAGGGAAGACCTATTAATTCTCTACTGTTATGTTTAGGGATGTTATAAAGAGGACAGTGATTAGGTATAAAGATTAGAGATGATAATTTCCTAACCTAATTTGTGTTGCAGCCAATATGGGGAAATTACTTATTAAGTCTTGTCTTAACAAGAATTTATCTTAAGAGGAAATGGTCACAAATGTAAAGTTAATGCTAGCTTAGGTACAAGTAACTGGGACTTCACATTCATAATGTACAAGCAGAACAAAGACTATGCCATAGTAGATATACTCTTTACTTTAATAGGACCCATTTCACAAAAATGAAAACAGTTATGAGTCAAATTAGCTACGAGAAAAAATTTAATCAGAGAAGTCTGAATGACAATGGGGAATCATTTAAAAATACCTTAATAGAAGCCCCAAACCTACAAATCAAGGAGGAAGACTATACTGTTTAAAATACTGACCTGGATTAGAAGGGACATGAAGGTAGCTATAAAATGAATAAAATCATCATCATTATTATTAATAATAAATGGAAGCAAATTAAAAATGATAGAATTTTTATAATAGAGTCAAAGGGACTCCAGAAGAATTCTATCGTCAGCAGAGTTAATGGGAGTTTTTAAAGCATACTATAAACAAAAAAAAACCCTTGACTGGTATAGATCCATTTTCCTAGATGGAGATGGTAGATTTATCAATAATACAAAAAGTAGAGCTGTTCAATATATATATAGTTTCCGAATTTAGGTAAAAAAGCAGATGATACTCTCATCATATAGTAATGATAATATTCTTTTCATTCCTCTCTTATCTCTGCAGGATGTTTAACAACAGCTATGAAAGTAGAATATTTTAAAATTAGCACGTCCAGATAACTAGCACCAAACAGTTTAATAAGAGCAGGCTGAGGAATTCGATGGGACATCAATAAGTCTTGAAGCACTGGGGAAATCCCAGAAGACAGGAAAAAAAGTTAGTGTTTGCCATTTTTTTAAAGGATCAACAGGACTACCAGGATAATTACAGATCTATGAGCCTAATATCTCTCCCAAGAAAGATAATGGAACAGTGGGTATAGGACTTGAGTAATAAAAAAAAAATGAGGTAATGTAACTAATGCAAATCATCATGGATTTATGGAAAATAGATCATTTCAAACTAACTTGAGCTATTTTTAGATAAGATTACAAGTTTGGTTGATAAATGCAATGGTAGTGTTGGTCAAAAAAACTAGAACAATATACAATTAACATGTCACATATTGATTACACTAAGAACAGACTGAATGATAGGTTTCAAAATGTAATTGTAAATGAGGAATGGTCTTTAAGCAGGTGTGTTTCCAGTGGGATACCACAAGGCTTGATTTTGGACCTACACTATTTAACACTTCTATCACTGACCTGGAAGAAAAGAAAGCTATCACTGATAAAATTTCCAGATGATATAACAATAGGAGAGTGGTAAATAATGAAGAGAATCAATGACTGATATGGTGACCTAGAGTGATCTGGATTGCTTGGTAAACTGGACACTAGCAAACAATATTTATTTTAATATAGTTAAAGATAAATGCCTTAATATATAGGAACAAAAAATGTACCTCAGTCTTACAGGATGGGAGAGTTTCTTCTAGGCCTCTGAAAAAGATTTGGTGGTGAGTATGTGTGTGTGTGTGGATAATCAGCTGAATATGAACTCCCAGTGTGATACTGTGGCCAGAAGAGCTAATCAGATCCTGAGATATATAAAAGGATTTGTAGAAAGGTTATTTTATCTCTGTATTTGGAACTGGTCTGGCCACTGCTGCAATACTGAGTCCAATTCTTGTGAATTGAAATATATTGATATATTGCAGAGGGTTCCAAGAAGAGCCATGAGAATGATTAAAGGATTATTTAAAAAATAAAATTTGAGTTAAGGACCTGAGCAAGACTGGGTAAATCTGCTAGTACCTCTGCTATTGAACTTTTGACGGACTTATCTGGAGACAATGTACATAAAAATATGATGGGAAATTCCAATATTATGCCATTTGATGAAAATATCAAAACTTTAAGTGAAACAAAAATACTGATTTAAAAATGTCAAATTTCAGAAGGAAACTGTTTCATGTCAACATTGGTGTGTCTACTTTTTCCACCATAATAACTCATGTCAGTAATATCTTCTGGTCCCTTATTCCCTCATATTGACTCAACTCCCTGACCAGACTACATTTCCCTGATGCACCACAGAATCTCCATATGTTAGAGCCTCCCTATCAGCCCCAGGGGTATCTAATGTGGACACAGACTATGACTGATCCAACACAAAATGTTGTGTGCTAACAAGCCAAAAATTAAGATTTTTTTTCTGGTCAATGCAACTTGAGGATCGAGATGCTAGAGGAGCCCTCAAAGATGGTAAGGTCATTGTGGAGAAATTAAATGAATTATTTGCATTGGTCTTCATGGCTGAGGATGTGAGAGAAATTCCCAAACCTGAGCCATTTTTTTTAGGTGACAAATCTGATGAACAATTCCAGAGTGAGGTGCCATTAGAGGAGGTTTTGGAACAAA
The DNA here is from genome assembly GCA_032595735.1 of Pelochelys cantorii. NCBI lineage: Eukaryota > Metazoa > Chordata > Testudines > Trionychidae > Pelochelys > Pelochelys cantorii. Next base: position 69,303,642 of record CM064328.1, read on the forward strand.
TTGATAAACTTAACAGAACCAGGTGGTATTCACCCAAGGGTTCTGTAAGAACTTAAATGTATAATTATGAAACTACTAATTATAATCTATCCTTTAAATCACCTTCTATACCAACTGACTGGAGGATGGCTAATGTAATGACAATTTTTTAAAAAGGGCTGTAAAGGTGATCCTGGCATTTATAGGCCAGTAAGTCTAACATCAGTACTGGACAAATTGGTTGACACTACGGTAAAGAACAGAATTGTCAGACACATAGATGAACATAATTTGTTGGGGAAAAGTCAACATGGTATCTATAAAGGAAAATCATACCTCAACAATCTACTAGAATTCTTTGAGGGGGTCAAAAAGCACGTGGATAAGGGGGGAAGGGGTCCAGTAGATATAATGTACTTAGATTTCCAGAAAGCCTTTGACTAGGTACCTCACCAAAGGTTCTTGAGCAAAGTAGGTTGTCATGGGATCCTCTCATGGATTGATAACTAGTTCAGATAGTAAACAAAGGGTAGGAATAAATGGTCAGTTTTTAGAATGGAGAGAGGTAATCTGTGATGTCCTCCAGGAATCTGTACTAGGGCCAATCCAATTCAATAGATTCATAAATGATCTGGAGAAATGGTTAAATAGTGATGTGGCAAAATCTGATGATGATTCTTAACTGCTCAAGACAGTTAAGTCCAAAGCATTCTGAAGAATTTCAAAAGGATCTCACGAAACTAAGTGTCTGGGCAACAAAATGGCAGATGAATTTTAATGCTGATAAATACAAAGTAATGCATTTTGAAAAACATAATCCCAACTATATGTATAATGTGATGGGGTCTAAATCAGCTGTTACCACTTAAGAGAGAGATCTTGAAGTCATTGTGGACAGTTCTCTGAAAACATCCACTCAATGTGCAGCAGCAGGCAAAAAGCAAACAGAATGTTAGGAATCATTAAAAAAATGGATAGAGAATAAGACAGAGAATATCTTAATGCCTCCATATAAATCCATGGTACGCCCACATCTTGAATACTGTGTACAGATGTGATCGCCTCATCTCAAAAAAGATATTTTGGCATTGGAAAAAGTTTAAAAAAGGGCAACAAAAATGATTAAGGCTATGGACTGACTGCCATATGAGGAGATATTAATAAAACTGGGACTTTTCAGCTTTGAAAAGAGCTGACAAAAGGGGGATATGATAGAAGTCTACAAAATTATGACTGGTGTAGAAAAAGTAAATAAAGAAGAGTTATTTACTCTTTCCAATAACACAAGAACTAGGGGTCACTAAGGGTATGTCTAGACTACATGGCTCCGTCGACAGAGCCATGTAAACTAGTTTACCCGACATAGTCAATGAAGTGGGGATTTAAATAATCCCCGCCTCATTAAAATAAAAATGGCCACCACGCTGTGCCAACAATCAGCTGATCTGGCACAGTGCGGCAGTCTAGATGCGGATCGGTTGACAAGGGAAGCCTTTGTCGACCGCTCCCTTATGCCTCGTGAAACGAGGTTTACAGAAGCGGTCGACAAAGGCTTCCCTTGTCGACCGATCCACGTCTAGACTGCCCACTGTACCAGATCAGCTGATTGTCGGCACAGCAAGGAGGCCATTTTTATTTTAGTGAAGCGGGATTATTTAAATCCCCTCTTCATTGACTATGTCGGGTAAACTAGTTTACATGGCTCTGTTAACAGAGCCATGTACTCTAGACATACCCTAAATGAAATTACAAGGTAGCAGGTTTAAAACCAACAAAAGGAAGTACTTCTTCACACAATGCACAGTGAACCTATGGAACTCCATGCCAGAGGATGCTGTGAACTCCAAGGGTACATCTACACAGCAGGGCTCAGGTCGAATTAAGCTATGCCACTTTAGCTACATCAATTCCATAGCTTAAGTTGAAATAGCTTAATTCAGCTTTTGGTACTGTCTACACAGCAGGAAGTTGAAGGAAGAACACTCTTCCCTCAAACTTCCCTTACTCCTTGTGAAATGAGGGTTACAGGAGTCAGAGTAAGAAGTCCTCCAGTTCAACATTATTTCAGAATAAAGGCTTGTAGTGTAGTCACACACATCAGTTATTCCAAAATAATACTGCTGTGTAGATGTACCCCAAGGTTATAATAGGTTTCAAAAAAGAACTGGATAAATTCATGGAGGATAGATCCATCAATGACTGTTACTCAGTATGGCCAGGAATGGTGTCCTGAGCCTCTGTTTTGAGAAGCTGGGAATGGGTGACAGGAGATGGGTCATGTGATGATTACCTGTTCTGTTCATTCCCTCTGGGGCACTTGGCATTGGACACTGTCAGAAGGCAGGATACTGAGATACATGAACCTCTGGTCTGACCCAGCATGGCTGTTCTTACATTCTAAATATTTCTTCTTGATTTTCTTGGTTGAAGAGTCTGCGAAAAATCATTCTTTTCTCAATAGAAAATATCTATTTTGATAAAACCCCACTTTAAAATGTGAATGTATTATGTTCAATGTTTTTCAGGATGTAACTATTTATTGTGTCATGTAAGACAACCAATATTTTTGAAGCTATCATTAAAAAAATAATTTACTCATACATAGTTGGCTCATAATTCCTTTTTATAAACTAGTGCAATATCTAGGTAAATGAACAGAATATTCATTAAATAGTAAGATTCTGACTTAAAAAGAAAACCCAACAACCTTTCATGCCAATAGTGACCATGGCAAGTTCCAAATCCATGTTCTAGGTTCTCTCAGGCCCATGAGAACACAAGGATGCAGTACAGGTCCTGGATGGAATGCCCTGGTGAAAACATCTATGCAAATGTTCCAACTACGGGACCTTATGGAATATATTTGAAAGGGTAAGTGAACTCTTATAATTGTATTCTTTGATTAAAGTAAATGTTAGATCAATCAAGTCTATTGTGCTTATGTAATATACTTAGACTTCTGTAGAACATTTTATTACCATATGACTTTGAGATTAAAAAAATAGCACTATCAATATAATACATATGACATGAATTAAAACTGGCTAACTGATGAACGTCAAAATGCAATTATACTTGGGAAATCATGAATTAATAGTGTTATTTTTAGTGGGTTTCTGCAGAGTTCAGTTCTCAACCCAGCACGTTTCAGTATTTTAATCAATGATCTAGTGGACAATAATAAACCAATACTGATGAAGTCTTCATATTGAAAAGATTGATGGAGTGCTAAATAATGATAGGGAGATCATTGATAGAGATTCTGGGATTATTTGATAAACTGGGTGAGTTCAAATTACTTTTAACAACAAATTAACTGATGGAAGACTGTATTTTGGAAAGGAGTGACTCTGAGAGGCTCTAAGGCAGTGTTTCTTAAAGTGTGTTCTGCGGTCAGAGATATGCCGTGGAGAACAGAGTTCAAAATGGCTGCCCTTAAAAAGGCAACAGAAATCCTTGGTATTCCGCAGAAAAAAAAATTATTGGTATTCCTCGGTCTTAAAAAGTTTAAGAAACACTGCTCTAAGGGTTATGGTAGATAACCAGATGTACACAATCAGCCAATAATGAAGTGGCTCAGAAAGGAAATGCAATCCTTGGATGAATAAGCAGAGGAAAACATAGTAGAAGCTGGGAGATGATCCTATGCAGGTGATCATACTCTATAATAATGGTCTCTCCCGTCCTTAAACAAAACCCAAAATACCAATGTATGGAAACCTGAAGTCACCTACAAATTAACGGGCTAACATGCTGCTACAACCTGTTCAGTTAATTTCATTTAATGTAGCTAAAATGTAGTTTTATACAAAGTAATGTGCTTCAGTGTACTCTGCCAGTCACCATTTCTGAAAGCAGAAAGGACCTTTACCTTACTATTAGTAAAGGTGCACCAGCCAGAATATTGAGTTAAAGCTAATTTCAATGCAAGGATAGAGTCTTATAATTTTAAGTTTTAAAATTAGTATTGTGAAATAAGTAAAAGGGTATGATTATTGTTGTATTTTTTAATTGTAATTCTATGGCCTTGTTCAAATGGGCATATTGGTTTTCTGTAACAAAGGTTGCTTCTCAGTAACAAAGAAATCAACCTTGATATGTGTGAGAAAGTGAGGCATGTATGAAAGATAAGTGCAAAGGCCACCAGACTAGATGTTCTAGGAAGAAGCCAAGAACAGACGTAAAGACATTGAAGATTGCTGTCAGGGGACGAGTAATGAAAAACAGAGACAGGAGCAAGGTCATAGGACCAAAAATCAAGAAATCAGTGGACATGGCCCAGATGAGCTCTGTGCAGATATGTGACCTGGTGGAAGAGTGGAAATACGTCTCACAGATGCTGACCATCTCTCCGTCCAACAGCCTCCTTGCTAAAACATTCTCTCTTGGGTGCTTCCATTCCAAAGTGATGGATACATTACAAATATTTATAGGCAGATATTTTGGTTAGCCAGTGTAAGGTTGATGTGTACATATGCTGAGCACTTGTTTCCTGATATAAAACAAGGAAACACAAGAGCCTTATATTTTCAATAGGAGCTACTACTTTAATAGAAGTAGGTATTCATCAAGGGCCAGATTTCTTTTTTCTCTTTCTCTCTGTTATTATATCCAGAACTTGGATGGCTGCATCCAGTACTTGTTTTTCAATTAATTAATTGAATTCTTTTTGACAGTAGTGTGCATCTATTTATAGCTTTTGCAATCACCCGATTGGCTGGGGTGTATCCTATATTATTTATTTCTCTCTCTTTTTTAACTTCTAACAACCTCAGGGACAAGCAATGCAGCACTAATTAAAAAGTAGTGAGACCCATTCAAGCCAGGAATATGACATCATAGTTAAGCCCCTAAATAAAAATGTCTCATTGATCATTAGCAGTAAGATGGAATGAAAAGCGTCTTTTTGTTAATTAAAAGCAAATCAAGTTCAGAATCTAATTGTCAGCACTATTCATGTTCTGGGTGAAAGCAGAGAATCAAAAATTGTAGAATTAGGAAGACAACTGTATATACAGTGAACATATCTGGCAAGCTATAAAAGCCCTCCCTTCCCCAAATCTGGACTTGACCTTCTGGGGAAATGCTTTTGAATACTTTACACTCAATACAGCTAATTAATTGAGAGTTCTCTGCAAGTAATTAAGATTTAATAAGTCAGTTGTATGCTAAATTAATAATCATTGGTCATCAACGTGATACTCCTTGAGGATTAACTACAAAATACATAATACATCTAGCCCTGCAGTCCTACACATTTGAATAGGGATAAAACCAAGAGGGTTCTATATAAATTAAGCAGTGTTCTTAAAACAAAACAAAACAAAACAAAAACACCTTGTTCTACAAATCTAAGAACTTCACAGTGATATTCTTTCTGTGGAAGTGAGAATGTTTAAATCTCCCAGGACAATTAAATAGAAAGTGACATGACTTCTATAGAATTCTGTGGGTTGGTTTAAAATTCTCTGGATATGATATTATTGTCCAGGAAATTGTATAGGAGGTTTCCATGGGGTAATAAATATTTTATTCTGTAGTCAAATGACATTAAATATACATCAACGAACTTTTCGAAACATAACCTTGGCTTTGTGAAAATGAAATTGTAATTAAAGAATTTCCATTTGACATGTTCAGAGGAGAATAGTCAGGATTTCCAGACTACAGGAAAAACTTCTACCTGAGCCTTTTTCATCCAACTATTCCGATATTAGCCTGTTTTTCCCACAGCTTTTCAAGCAATGAAACTAAGATCAATGTACTACAGTTTTGTGATCCTGCCCTGTTGTGGACTGGACTGGAATTGGAGAAAAGAAATTTCAGCCTAATCACCCCATTTGCTTTCAGCAGGTTGCAGGCTTATAAAAACGAACTTGGCCCTGAGTGGGCCTTATTAATGTTCAAACTCCAAGAAATGCTGAATCCTGAAATCTGAGCCTTTTTTTTTTTTACAGTTGTGCTCATCACTGTAGTCTGAGCATAATCCTAAACCATAGCCTAAGACAGCACCCTGATTTTCTTCTGAATCAGGCTTTTCTGGCAGAAAGAACAGAGAAAATGAAAGGCTTTTGTAAACCTAAGGAAATCATAAACCAGGACTTGGGTGATTTAAATGTTTCATTCATGGATATTTATTTCAATTTGATGGTATCTTACAATAATCAGTGAAGCCAAGAGGAGTTGTGCCTCTCAAACAAGTGCAAAGCTATTAGCTTTTCTGAATGTCTTGGTCCTGGATGTTTTGTTTAGTAACACATGGCGCAAGTCAGAATGTGGTAAAAGAATTAACATTATCGTGTGCATTAACATTACTTCTGCAAGGCACCAGGGTCTGAATTTAAAACAAATTCAGAGACAGGAAGGCTGGTCTTGTGATTAAGTCTCTGGAACTGAGGAGATCTGAATTAATTTCCCCGCTCTGTCATAGACATCCTGCATGTGATGATGTGAAAGTTACTTACTCATTCTGTGTCTCTGTTTACTCATGTGTAAAATTAGTATAATTCTTTCTCCTGCACTTTGTCTATTTTGTCTACTTATGGCCCAATCCTGTTCCCACTGAAGTCAATGATAAAATTCCCATTGAATTCATTGGAAACAGGAGTAGGGCTTTAAATTTTAGACACTTGTGGGCAGACAATGTTTCCAAATATGTCTATTACTCCTAGTTCAGTGGCACTTGTTCTGTATAAATAAATGATGATTATTATAACAAATAAAAAATAAATGATAATTATAATTAGACAGTTATAATATATTATAAAAGCACCACAGGTTGTTAGTTGTTCAATTGCAATTCTGCATACTCTGGCTCATTAGTCCCTGACAAAAGACAAAAAAGCATTGTTTTAGAAAATAACACGTAATGTAACAGTACAGGGATATCATCAGTAGAAATGAAAACAAATATTAAAGAAGAACAGAAGCTTAAACAATGACATACCTTAAAAAAAAAGGGGAGAAAATTGTTATTCCCTTTGAGCTTCTGATCCAGTTCAGAAGAAGAGAAAATAAAAAAGAATAAATGACTCCAAGCAAACAAAGGAAGTGTGGTCTGCAGGAATAGTTTATCATGGTCATGATCTGGTCACAGAACTTCCTGTGGCCAAGTTTCAAGGGCCTTGAAGTAGTTTCTTTGAAAATGCTTCTATGGAGTTATGCTCTTCTCCTTTGACCACCATTCTGCAGGGCACAGAATTACTATAGGCAAGACCCTCAAGTTTTCCCTACCCACTTCATTAAATATGCTGGTGCGTGTACTGGCAGGTTCGAGTCTGGTGACTAGCTGGAACCTTGGCAACATAGGGGGACCCAGCTTTGCATCCTCTGGAAGGAGCGGGGTGGCAAGCAGAAAGTGGTGGAGCTATGGGCAGCAAGCCCTCGGTACTACCCGGAATGCATCGTTCAACCCTCAGCACTGCCTGGACTGCCCTGTGTGGGGCTCACACAGTGATTTAAAGGGGCTAGAGCCTCAGGTCATTTTAAATCATCAAGCCCCAGGGCAACTTCCCATTTTGTGCTGCCTATCAGAGGCCCTGGGCAGGCGGACCCTTGTGCAGTTCATTCACATATCCTACCACTAGCACTTAAAGCTCAAGACATTTCCCAGACAGCTATTATTATGAGGACCTATAAGGCACATCTACCCAGCAGTACTAAACTAGAAATAAGCTATGCAACCTGAGCAGCCTTAATTGCGTAGCTTAAGTCGAAATAGCTTATTTCAGCTTTTGGCACTGTCTACACTCTTCGAGATACAGCACTCTTCCCCCAACATCCTTTACTCCTCATACAATCGGGGTTACAGGAGTTGGAGTAAGCAGTCCTCCAGCTCAACATTATTTCAACATTATGTTGAAATAACTGCCTGTGTGTAGACACGGACTACGTTATTTCGGAATGCTGCTGTGTAGACATAGCCATAGGGTGCTAATTAAATATGCTTCCGAGTCCTCCAGCACAACCTCTCCCACCACAAGAGTTCCATATATAGTGCATGAAGTAACTTGCAATGTTTATCCCTCCTTTTCCGCCTCTCGTTCTCTTCCAAGTCTCCTGGGACCTTCCTCAAATGCCAAATTCTCTCAGTAATTCACTGACACTACTAGCCGCTCCATGAAATTCCCTGAGATTCTCCTAACCTTTCCCACGCTTCTCTGGACCCTCCCAACATACTCTTCCTGGCTACTTCCCTGACTTAAAATAAAATAATGGGTTTAAGGTCAGCAAAGCCAACTTTCCATAGGGTGTAAGTTAGTGCAGCCTCTGTCCTGCAATTTCTAGAGAACTGTGTGGCAACAAGTGAATTTTGCAACACATTCCCCAGTCATAGAATTTCAGAATTTACAGGGCTCCTATTCATATGAATGATATTTGAATCTACCTCTCCTTCCCTTCCCTGCTCCAGAAAACCTATACGGAATAATGCTAGTCATATGTCTGGTACTACCAGCAACATGTGTCTGGAGTAATTCAGGTTCCAAATAATTAGAGACTACTGTTTATATTTGAAATTAGAAGCAGTACAAAAAAGCAGTAGATCTGACCAAATACAGGAAGCTAAAAAGGAGGCAGATGGAGGTGAGGGGAAATCCCACCAACAGGATGCAGAAAGACACTAAATTAAAACATGTCAAGAAACAGAGAAAACCATTACAGCCCAGGAACAGATCTGAAGGAAGGGAAAAGTCAGTATAAGGATGCAAGTGCTGCTACTGGGAATCATTTTTACCTTTTGGAACTCAAAAACTAAAAGTGAATGAATCTCTAAAAATCTCAGCCTCACAGACATAATATTTTTGATGTGGCACAACATATTATCAATAAGAGCACTGTCGAATAAAAGCACTCTGGTAAGTCCAAATAGACATGAAAAACAAACAGAAAATTAAAGAGACAGAAAAGTCTCAGAACTGATATTATTAAACTAGGAGAAATTATAGACAGAAGCTCTTCATCACAGGCAGTAAAAAAATGCCATTCAGTCCAATGATGAGTGTGGTGGATAGAAGACAAGAAAACCTTGTAAACACAAGTTGTCAACAGGGATGGTAGGCAAACGCAATACTTTTTTGTTTTTGTGTTTTGCCTAAGAAGAAAAACAAACAAACATGTCTTCTACATTGTCAGTTTGGACCCTGGAATCGTATAGGATTAATAGTCTGCATGATTCCAGAGCCAGCTGAGAAAGAAAATCCATAAATTCATTAGGAAACCTGTAGTAGCTCATGGTGGGCAGTAAATTGAAACTATTGTTAAAGTTTTAGAGGTAGTACATGACTAAGAAATATGGAAGAAATGTAAGTTTAGTGACCTGATGGTTTGAAAGATGCTTGTTAAGATGTTTTAGAACTAGATGCCACACTTCCTCCAATGCAGCTTATAAATCAAATGTGTTGTGTATATAAACCCAATATGTCTGGAACAGAATTCAGTTTATGAAGTGGCTTTCCTAGTCTATTACCAATGGTGTTCTAAATAGTGTAATAAAGACTAGTAATATCATGACTATGGCCCAGATTCAGGAACATGTTTAAACATCAGTTCAAGTCTAAACCTTTTCTGGACAGGACGTAGGCCTGTGCTTAATTTCCATTGACTTTGTTTAGATTTAAAGTTAAGCAACTTCCTGAGAGGTCTCTGAAATAGACATTCTTTCCTGAATTAGGTCTGTGTATGTAGGTAGATAAAACAGAAAGTGTTGTTCTGGCTGAGTATTTTACAACCCTACATTTGGCGTTTTGAACTGGGAGAAGTACACTGTTTTAGATATTAAAGCATCACGTTTTCCATGAAACAATCTCCCTTCTGTACTATATAATTTGTCCCTACAAAATATCTACTTGAATTTTTGCACAGGAAACTACATATGTCTGAAGACTATTTGGGGGAATCGGCCTGAATCACTTATGAATTCTGGATGATGCTGTGAACTTATTATTAATATTGTAGTATTACAGATAGATTTATTGTATATGGAATCTGCCATTTGCTGAAAAAGGTATCCCTCTTGGCCCATATACAATGGTGAGATTTTTACAATTTAATGGCCACCTATTCAAATGGCAGCAATGGGACCTTGGATTGCTAAGTTAACAAGTTCTCCTACGCTTTGCTTTTTTTTTACTTCTATACAAAGTTTGGAGAGTGGAAAATCCCCAAATGCAGAACAAAGAACTCAGGGTGTTGACACTAATCTTTAAAAACCAGAGAGGCTACATGGGTTGGGGAAGATTCACAGAGCCACACACAGGAAAGTTGGACAGGAGAAAGAAAAAGAGGATCATGATTTTGTAGCAGGCAGGTTCTGTATAACTGCAGGACCAGCCAGATCAGAAAAGGCTAACTGGTGAAGAGAAGTCTATATTTTGGGAAAAAAAAGTCATGAGTCATGTAGGGGCAGGATCCTTGTCTAAGAGACTTCTGCCCAAGCTCAACAAACTCTCCAAAATGGCAAGGAAACTGAGACAAGGAAAATGTGTAAAGGTGCGTTTCTTATATCGTCCGGATCTGTATCTTTCATGCTTTTTAGGGAAAGAACAATGATGTTTAGAATTCTGTGCAAATTCTGTCTATGAAACCATTGGCTTTTTCCACCATGTGGCACTGAAGGTAAACTATAAACCAGAAGGCTTTGCTGATATTCTGGGAAATGTGCAAATGCTGCTGGGAAGGAAGGTGGTGACAGCGATAGTATAAGGGCCTCAGGAACTGCTGAAGGTATTAGGGTATCCCCGCTGCTGAAGGAATATTAGATATGAGGTTTGCACCTGGTGTGTATTCCTAAAGGCCCAGAGCCAGAGTTAGTGATTAAACTCTGTCCAGATGCATCAGAGGGATTCAGTGTTTTGATCCCCTAACAGTAGTCTGTCAAGTATCTAGCAGGAAGAGCTTCATTAGATCTATGAAAGGACAAGAAAAGCAGATGCTAATGTAATTACTCAGAATTTTGTAGTAATGTTTTGTACTAAAAATAGAGGCAAGGTCTCTGCTCCTTTGAATATTCATCACGTAATGTATCCATCAGGATAGTACCCGTGTTCTATATCTGAGACTGGTGATGTCATGCACTGAGTACTAACAGTTTATTGCCCATGACTGCATGAAACACAGTTCAAGAGTGCAGATTACACTTTTAGAGTATAAAGAGAGAAATGAGGACATGTTTGATGTAGTAAAAGGTGGGCCATGTGATTTGTGTTATGATAAATGTATCAGTAAAATAAACGAGAACCTGATTTCTTGTTGATATATGATATCTTCCAAATATACCCTATCTTTTTAGGGCCCTAGCCTTTTATTCACTTTCAAAACATTAAAAAATAATCAAGTGTGACAGCAGTTAATATCTAACATGCAAACCCAGCAATACTATTTTGGTTACCTGGCAACCAGACAGATGAATGGAAGCATCACGTGAAGGAATGTGTGGTTTACCCAGCTTGTTACAGTAATTGATACTGGATCAGAGCACTGCTGGTAGCTAGACAGCTATTACTATAAGCTTTCAGGCTGTACTGCCTTTCCAGAGCAATGTCCAAATGCTAGCTAGCTCAAATGAATGTGCTCATTCTATTTATCTTTGCTTCCTTGCTTTTGTCAATCTTACAAGAGATAGTTAATTATTTTAAACAGAATAAAAACAAGCAGATAGGATTATTAAATGCAGTGTAATAATTCACACCTAGCAAGAAAACTAGGCAGTTGAGTATTGCAATCAGAAACAACAGCTCCATTGGAAATTTTGTTTGGGTGAACCTAGGTTACAGATCTTTCGAAAAATAAAGTTATGAGTCTGACATTTTCCAGAACACTGCTCAGTCAGGACCTGCCTAGTCAAAAATATTTTAGACAGTTTTGTTTGAAAGTATTTATTACTTTATATTTCATTTTATTTTTAAATGTATTAACTTACTGAGTTTAGTTAGAGTTACCAAGGCAGCCAAATGAGTAATACATAAATGCTGTGTTCTAATCACATAGCTTAGTGAAATCATTTTTGCCTTACTTTTGCTAGAGCAAATGTGTTTAGAAACCACAGCAATTAAGGAAAGAAAATATACATTTCCATTTAGTATAGTTCATTGCAAGTTATGGTAGATCTTTTCAGAATTATAGGCATTTAAATTGTGTGGCACTGTGGACCACAAAACTTCAGTAACACCTATTCTTTGAAATTGAAATATCATCTCACATTAATGGTCCCAGATTTTCAGACATTTCAAAGAACTCTGCATTTGCTTGTTTAGTAATTTATAGTAATTTCTACTGATATTGTGAAAGAGGCAGCTGAGGCTATAATCACAATTGCAATAAGGAACACAAAATACGGACTACATCAGCTTTAAAGAAGAGAAAAACAGCTTGTGGAACGTTATCGCCTAACAACTTTTGCCATTACAGAACAATCAGTAGTTTATGTGCAAGAGAAAATACAAATATTCTTAAATATTGTGTGTGTGAAAGCAGAAACCCAGTCAACGCACTGGAACTAAATGTCAACATTTCCACTACCTTTAGTAAAGAAAACTGCCAAGAAAGATTAGGAGTATTGCTTTCACTTTTCAACTCCATTAAAATGTTTTACAGTTGAATAGAGGAAAGAATCACGGTCGCACATTTCCTGTCCTTTTCAATACCTTCACCACCAAGCTTTCGGAGATGCACAGGCCCAGATTTCACCCTACCCTGGTAACAAGGACTGAGAGGAGGGGATAACTTGGACCTCCTCTAATTAGGTGCCATGTGGCAAGTAGAATCCCTGCTGCAAGCTAGTGAAGTGTTTAAAAAGTGGGTGGGTGGGTGGGAGGGCGAAAAGGGGTTGCAGACCTAAACAAAAACAAGTTGATTCAGAATGCTGAGTGTTGCACTTTAAGCACTATTTTACCAAATCTTCTGTGTCCAGATTTTAATGGACTTCTACGGGACACTAAGCACCCTTTTATTCAAACCCTACACACTATTGTAGTAATCTTTGTACAAAGTATGCCTTGTGAGGTATTGTTTGAAAACTAATAACTCACAAGCATTAATATTTTTGCATGATGTATGCGTACAATATACTGGAATGATTATTAAAATGAGTGTAAACCAGGCATCCCAGGAGACTGGTAAACATGTCTGCCCCACCTGGATTACTTCCAAAGTACTCTGAAAGGCAATGAGAATGTATTTACATATCACCTAAATAGACACATCAAGCTAACAATGGGTGGAGGCAAACATCATTCTCATAAGCAGGAGAGAAGTCAGCATGGCATATACATACACTCAGCAGGAGAGAGAAACTAGGACTAGGTTTTCAATTTCAAAGAATAGATTTAAAAGTTTTACTGGTCTATAAAGATATGTAGCACATAGGCACCGACTTCTGCTCTAGATGGGAGGTGTCTGACCCTCCACTCTGATCCAGCCCCACATCTTCCTCCAAACCACCACCCTACTTCTTTTCACCCCTCCCTCATAGAGCACACTGTGGGCTTCCTCCCCCCTCCTTCATGGACACTTTGAGCATGGTGAAACACCTGGCTATGGGAAGGAGGAGGAGGAGTAGATCAGTTAGAGCCATGGGGTATGTAACAGGCACTGGGGGAGGAGATAAAGAGGAGCAGTGTGGCTCCTGGTGGTGGATGCTCTGCACCCACTAATTGTTCTCTGTGAGTGCTTCAACCCCAGAGCATTGACAGAAATAATGTCTATGGCAAGGCAAGTTGACCCTTACCTGATAAATAATTGAATCAACTGCTTGTGTACTATATTAAAAAAGTATATAGAATGCAAAGTTTTCTGAAAGCTAATGGCACATTGGTGACTAATATCTTTGTGCAATGTATGTATTAGATTATTTGTCATCATTTAATCTATGGCCTGATGTTAAGACACTATTTTTATTCTTACTATAAACTAGATCAATGCTGTGTTTAAATGGAAGAGTGTATTAACTCCAATTCAAATAATATGCTGTGATTTGTTGATTTTAGAGGAACAAATTATTATTATTTCTATGGACTTTCCAGGAGAGAGCTGAGCATCACAGGATAGATGGTTTTTGGGAAATGTATTATTGGGACCATCCTGGTGGCATCTTGCCAGTTGTTCCCAAGGCTGGTGAAAGCCCAATTGTAGACAGGCTGCTGCTGTCAGAGTTAAGAAATGAGAGCTATTTAGCCCACAGACAACTCCGTGTGTGACCTTTATTCCTGCAAGCTGGTTCTGAGCATGCCAGGCTGGGAACTCTGAAAGGAAAGCCTTGTAAGGTATCCACAGTGACAGGGCAAGTTGGGTCAGACCCCCTCACTTGTTTGATTTGCACCCCCAAATCCAGAGTGAACTGTCATGACTCCCCCGCCCCCAAAAAAACACATTTTAAGAGCACTTTAAGAACCGGTTTCCCACATAGCTCCTACAGGGCTCATAGCAATCAGGAATTGGCACCGGTCCGTGTTGGTGAAGAAGTTCTGGGTCTTATTCCCTGCCATCAGGAGTGACCTCCAACTCCTCTGGAGGTGTTTTTTACTAAATGAATTGGCAGAAAGTGATTGCAGAAGTGCTGATTTTGTCCATTCATCTCCGTAATCTAAACTACTGACAGGGACAGATACAAATCCCAGATGTGCATGTCTTTGAAGTTGTGGTATCCTAGAATTTGGGGTGTTTGAAACCTAAACAAGCTTTGGAACCAAATGCTGCAGCACACTGCAGTTCATTGGCTTGGTTTGGTTTGCAAAAAAAAAAAAAGGACCAAAATCAATATGTGTTTTAAATGTGTTCCATTTACTGAATCATGTTTCAAGTGATGAATTGTTCCAAGCGATGGGGAGTTGGAAGGGTTTTCTTTGCTATCCTGATAAATGCATCCCATTTCTGGAGACTGATAAACCATGCCTTTCTGGGATCCTTATTGCCTCTGCCTCCAGAAAAGGCTTAAGAACATAAGAACATAAGAATGGCCATACTGGGTCAGACCAAAGGTCCATCGAGCCCAGCATCCCATCTGCCGACGGTGGCCAATGCCAGGTGCCCCAGAGAAGGAGAACAGAAGACAATGATCAAGTGATTTATCTCCTGCCATCCATCTCCTGCCCTTGTTATGAAGGCTAGGGCACCATACTTTATCCCTGGCTAATAGCCATTTATGGACCTAACCTGCAAAAATTTATCAAGCTCTTTTTTAAACCCTAATAGAGTCCTGGCCTTCACAGCCTCCTCAGGCAAGGAGTTCCACAGGTTGACTGTGCGCTGTGTGAAGAAAAATTTCCTTTTATTAGTTTTGAACCTACTACCCATCAATTTCATTTGGTGTCCCCTAGTTCTTGTATTATGGGAAAAGGTAAATAATTTTTCTATAATCACTTTCTCCACACCATTCATGATTTTATATACCTCTATCATATCGCCCCTCAATCGCCTTTTTTCCAAACTGAAAAGTCCCAGTCTCTCTAGCCTCTCCCCATATGGGACCCTTTCCAAGCCCCTAATCATCTTAGTCGCCCTTTTCTGAACCTTTTCTAATGCCAATATATCTTTTTTGAGGTGAGGAGACCACATCTGCACTTAGTACTTGAGATGTGGGCGTACCATAGTTTTATATACGGGAAGTATGATATCTTTTGTCTTCTTATCTATCCCTTTTTTAATAATTCCTAACATCCTATTTGCCTTACTAACTGCCGCTGCACACTGCGTGGATGTCTTCATAGAACTATCCACTATAACTCCAAGATCCCTTTCCTGATCTGTCGTAGCTAAATTTGACCCCATCATGTAGTACGTGTAATTTGGGTTATTTTTTCCAACATGCATTACCTTACACTTACCCACATTAAATTTCATTTGCCATTTTGCTGCCCAATCACTCAGTTTGCTGAGATCTTTTTGTAGTTCTTCACAATCCCTTTTGCTTTTGACTGTCCTGAACAACTTTGTGTCATCTGCAAACTTGGCCACCTCACTGCTTACCTCATTTTCTAGATCATTGATGAACAAGTTGAACAGGATTGGTCCCAGTACTGACCCCTGGGGAACACCACTAGTTACCCTCCTCCATTGTGAAAATTTACCATTTATTCCCACCCTTTGTTTTCTGTCTTTTAACCAATTCTTGATCCATGAAAGGACCTTTCCTCCTATCCCATGACCACCTAATTTACGTAAAAGCCTTTGGTGTGGGACCGTGTCAAAGGCTTTCTGGAAATCTAGGTATATTATATCCACTGGGTGCCCCTTGTCCGCATGTTTATTAACCCCTTCAAAGAATTCTAACAGATTAGTTAGACACGACTTCCCTCTGCAGAAACCATGCTGACTTTTGCCCAACAATTCGTGCTCTTCTATGTGCCTTGCAATTTTACTCTTTACTAGTGTTTCTACTAATTTGCCTGGTACTGATGTTAAACTTATCGGTCTATAATTGCCAGGATCTCCTCTAGAGCCTTTTTTAAATATTGGTGTTATATTGGCCATCTTCCAGTCATTTGGTACCAAAGTGGATTTAAAGGATAGGTTACAAACCACTGTTAATAACTCCGCAAGTTCACATTTGAGTTCTTTCAGAACACTTGGGTGAATGCCGTCTGGTCCCGGAGACTTGTTACTATTCAGTTTATCAATTAATTCCATAACCTCCTCTAATGTCACTTCAATCTGAGTGAGTTCCTCAGATTTGTCACCTAAAAAGGCTGGCTCAGATTTAGGAACCTCTGTAACATCCTCAGCCATGAAGACTGAAGCAAAGAAATCATTTAATCGCTCCGCAATGGCACTGTCTTCCTTGATCGCTCCTTTTATATCTTTATCATCCAAGGGCCCCACTGCTTTTTTAGCGGGCTTCCTGCTTCTAATGTATTTAAAAAACATTTTACTATCATTTTTTGAATTTTTGGCTAGCTGTTCCTCAAACTCTTTTTTGGCTTTTCTTACTACATTATGACACTTAATTTGGGAGTGTTTATGTTCCTTTCTATTTTCCTCACTAGGATTTGACTTCCACTTTTTAAAAGCTGCCCTTTTCTCTCTCACTGCCTTTTTAACATGGCTGTTTAGCCATGGTGGTTCTTTGTTAGGTCTCTTACTGTGTTTTTTTATTTGGGGTATACATTTAAGTTGGGCCTCTAGTATGGTGTCTTTAAACAGTTCCCATGCAGCTTCCAGGGATTTTAGTTTAATTACTCTCCCTTTTAGTTTCTGTTTAACTAGCTTCCTCATTTTAGTGTAATTCCCCTTTTTGAAATTAAATGCCAGAGTGTTTGACCGCTGCGGTGTTCTTCCCAACACAGGAATATTAAAAGTTATTATATTGTGGTCACTATTTCCAAGCGGTCCAGTAACAGTTACCTCTTGGACCAGATCCTGCGTTCCAATCAAGACTAGGTCGAGAATCGACTCTCCCCTTGTGGGTTCCTGTACTAGCTGCTCCAAGAAGCAGTCATTTAAGGCATCAAGAAATTTAATCTCTGAATCCCATCCTGTGGTGACATGCACTCAATCAATATGGGGATAATTGAAATCTCCTATTATTACTGTGTTTTTTATTTTGGTAGCCTCTCTAATCTCCCTTATCATTTCAGCATCACTATCACTGTCCTGGTTAGGTGGTCGGTAATATATTCCTAATGCCATATTCATATTAGAGGAATGAATTGTTATCCATAATGATTCTATGGAACATTTTGATTCCTTTAGGATTTTTACTTCATTTGATTCTATATTATCCTTCACATATAGTACCACTCCGCCACCCGCACGACCTGTTCTGTCTTTCCGATATAATTTATATCCCGGTATGATAGTGTCCCACTGATTGTCCTCATTCCACCATGTTTCTGAGATGCCTATTATGTCAACTTCCTCCTTTGATATGAGGTTCTCCAGTTCACCCATCTTATTAGACAGACTCCTAGCATTAGTGTAAAAGCATGTTAGAAAACTACCACTATTTATATGTCCGCCTTTCACAGACACATTGGATTTTTTTATGCACGATTGTTTCACATCTGATCTTGCCCATATATTATTTCCCACGTTCCCTATCTGACTAACTTCTAGGGAATCCCTACCTATGGAGCCTCGTGTAAGAGAAGTCTCCGTCCGATCCAGGTGCTCCCCCGCACCAATCGGCTTTCCCCCACCTCTTAGTTTAAAAACTGCTCTACGACCTTTTTAATGTTTAATGCCAGCAGTCTGGATCCACCTTGATTTAGGTGGAGCCCATCATTCCTGTATAGGCTCCCCCTACCCCAAAAGTGTCCCCAGTTCCTAATAAATCTAAACCCCTCTTCCCTGCACCATCGTCTCATCCACGCATTGAGACTCTGAAGTTCTGCCTGTCTATCTGGCCCTGCGCGTGGAACTGGAAGCATTTCAGAGAATGCCACCAAAGATGTTCTGGATTTCAGTCTCTTTCCTAGTAACCTAAATTTGGCCTCCAGAACATCTCTTCTACCCTTCCCTATGTCATTGGTACCAACATGTACCACGACGACCGGCTCCTCCCCAGCACTGCCCATAAGTCTGTCTAGATGCCTCGAGAGATCCGCAACCTTCGCACCAGGCAGGCAAGTAACCATACGGTTCTCCCGGTCATCACAAACCCAACTATCTATATTTCTAATGATCGAATCCCCCACTACTAAAACCTGCTTCTTCCTAACAGCTGGAGCTCCCTCCCCTGGAGAAGTATCCTCGGCACGAGAGGATACAACATCACCCTCTGGAAGGAGGGTCCCAACTATGGGATGGTTTCCCTCTGCTCCCATTGACTGCTCTCCTTCCCTGAGCCTTTCATCCTCCGTAACAGCATCAGGACTGTCAGATTGGAGGTGGGACAGCCCTACTATGTCCCGGAAAGTCTCATCCACAAACACCTCTGCCTTCCTTAGCTCCTCCAGTTCAGCCACCCTGGCCTCCAAAGCACGCACTCGGTCTCTGAGGGCCAGGAGCTCCTTGCATCGAGCGCACACATACGCCACCCACCACAGGGTAGATAGTCATACATACTGCACTCGACACAATAAACAGGATAGCCCCCACTCTGCTGCTGGGCTTCTGCCTCCATTTCCTACTCTAATTATATATGAGGGTTAATTAAATGTTTCAGATAGAGGTTGTTATAAGGGATTTAGTTTAAGGGCAATAGAAGTCACTGGCTCCCCCCAAGCTCCCCCTCTAAACTCCCTCCTGTTAGCACTCACCCTGTTCGCGAGCACCCGGTCGCAAAGCTCCCTGGTCGCTTACCAGCAGGGTTTAAGTGCTCGGCCTCCCTGATAGCTCCTCCCTCTGCCTACAGCTCAGCCAATCAGCACACGGTGTTTCAATTCAAACCTAATCAGCTTCCAACTGCCTGCCTGCCTGCCTGAGCACACGGCTCCCATTTTCTTGGGGGTCTATTTTGACCCCCCCCCCTTTTTCTCCACCTTGGCAGGCCGGACCTTTATCTTTCCTGCTGCTGCTGCTCTCCCCAAAGAAGAGACGGTAAGGGGGCTGCTTTAAAGCAGCCCCTGGGGTTTCCCTCTCCCCACAGCCTGCCTGGTGCTGGGGAGGGAGATTAGGGGCCCTTTCCATCAGGGCTCCTGGGTGGGGGGGCCGGTGCAGCTCCTTTGGGGTGCTGAGGGCAGGGGGTGGTTTACCTCCCCATAGTTCATCGGCCCTCACACTTCTCCTGCTGCTCCCTCTCCAAGCCCCGGTTGCTGTAGGGGCCTTTCCATTCTCGGCCCCACTGCTTGTCTCCTTGCCCTTCTCTGCTCTTCTGGGCCTTGCAGCAGGTACTGTGGGCCTGCTGCTCAGGTGCCTGTGGGTACACTGTTTCCCTTTCCCTCAGCAGTGTCTCCTCCCTCTTCCCGCCCTTGAACAGGCATCTTTTAACTGCCTGCCTTCCCACTCCACTGCTTGTCCCATCCACCCCTTTGGGTGCCAGTGCTTCCCCCCCCCCCCGCTTTCTTTTGTTAGGCGCTTGAGCTTCCCCCTCCTTTTAGTTACTCTTCCCACACACACAGCTTCACTTGTCCCCATGTCCTTTTTAATGATTATTTACCCCTCATCTCCCCAGTGCAGCCGGAGGAGCCACTCTTTCCATTCTGTGCTGGGAGCTGTATTCCTTACACCTTTTCCCCTTCCCTTTCTTCTGAATTATCACCCTCCCACCCCACTTCCAGCCTAGTGGGGGGGAGTGGTAAATCTCCTTCCTCCCCTCTCTTTCCCTCCCTGTTCCCTTCCCTGGTGTTTTTTTGGTTCTCCCCTAATTGTTTGTTTTGTTCTTTCCTCCCTACCCATGACCACAATGAAGGGGTTGTCCGATGACACCCCTGCAGAACCTTCCCCACCCCTCCCTAAAAACAACAACTCCTCTGAGGCTGCCGGGCCCCCCGTCACTATGGTAGAGGGGGCGGACATGGACGAGGACCCCGGGGCCTCGACCGCTTCTGCCGCGGCACCTCCGGCTACCATCAAGAATGCCCCCTGAAGGGTAGGAAGGGCCTGGGGACCAAAAAGGGCAAGAGCCCCGCCTGGAAGGCAAAACCTCCTGAGGCGAGGGCTCACTCCCCGGCCGCGACCCACATGTTGGCCGCGGCTCCCCCTCCTTCCCGTTCCCCTGTTCCTTCCACCAGCTCTGGGGGCAACGGTGTCCCGGGCCCCAGGGCATACGCCCAGGTGGCCGCCACCCCCCCGCCTGTCGCCTCCCAAGCCGCCTCCCGGAATACCATCCCCGGCGGCTGCGGCCCCTTTCCCACCCTGACCAGGAGGCACGGGGTCCGTTGTCTCCTGGTGGCGGCCTCGCCCCACGTGGAGACCTACGTGCGGGCGTTGGCACGCGTGGTGGGGCCCGCGGCCGTGGTGGCGGCCTCTAAGATGTTCGGGAAGGTGGTCTTCTTCCTAGCGTCCGAGGCCGCCGCCCAGAAGGCGGTGGAAAGGGGTTTGGCGGTGGGGGGAGTCCACGTTCCCCTCGAGCCTTTGGAGGACCTGGGCGTACGGGTGGTTTTGTCCTCTGTTCCTCCCTTCCTCCCCAATGCCGCCCTACTGCCTTTCCTCTCCACCCTTCGAGCCCGGGGTGCCTTTGTTCGTTCTCGCATCCGTCTCCTTCGGGAGATGGATCGAGGCTCCCGCTTCTTCTACGCCCTGGAGAAAAAGAGGGGGGCCAAAAAACACGTCCTCTGCCTTCTGGCGGAGGACGGCACCCCCCTCACGGATCCGGTGGAGATGCGCAAGAGGGCTCGCGCCTTCTACGCCTCTCTCTTCTCCCCGGATCCGACCGACGCCCGCAGGGTTCTCTGGAACGAACTCCCGACGGTCAGCGCGGGCGACCGGGACCGGCTAGAGCTGCCTCTCTCTCTGGCCGAGTTCTCGGAAGCCCTCCGTCTCATGCCCACCAATAAATCCCCGGGCATGGACGGGCTGACCGTGGAGTTCTACAGCGTGTTCTGGGACGTCCTCGGCCCGGACCTTGCTAGCGTCTGGGCCGAGTCCTTGGAGAGCGGGGTCCTCCCTGTATCGTGCAGGCGAGCCGTGATCGCCTTGCTGCCCAAGAAGGGGGACCTCCGCGATCTGAGGAATTGGCGTCCCGTCTCGCTCCTCAGCACGGACTATAAAATTGTCGCTAAAGCCATCTCCCTAAGGTTGAAGTCCGTGCTGGCGGACGTGGTCCATCCAGACCAGACCTACACCATCCCGGGCCGAACCATCTTCGACAACCTCTTTCTGGTCCGGGATCTCTTAGAGCTCGGGTGTAGGGACGGTCTGTCGTTCGCCCTCCTGTCCTTGGATCAGGAGAAGGCGTTCGACCGGATGGACCACGGGTACCTCCTGGGCACCCTGCGGGCCTTCGGCTTCGGGCCCCATTTTGTGGGGTTTCTCCAGGTGCTGTACGCCTCCGCAGAGTGCTTGGTCAAGCTCAACTGGACCCTGACCGCACCGGTCAGCTTCGGGCGGGGAGTACGTCAAGGCTGTCCGCTGTCGGGCCAGCTGTACGCTCTGGCCATAGAGCCCTTCCTCCGTCTCCTTCGCAAGAGGTTGACGGGGTTGGCGCTCCGTGAGCCGGAGACGAGGCTGGTCCTGTCGGCGTATGCCGACGACGTGCTCCTCGTGTCCAGGACCTGGGAGACCTGGCGCGGGTGGAGGCTTGCCAAGCCGTCTACTCGGCGGCCTCCTCCGCCCGGGTCAACTGGGTCAAGAGCTCTGGCCTGGTGGTAGGGGCCGGGTGGCAGGCAGGCTCCCTCCCACCCGCGCTTCAGGCCATCAGGTGGAGCGCGGGTCCGCTGCTCTATCTCGGCGTTTTTCTTTCTGCCACGCATCCCTCCCCGCCGGAGAACTGGCAAGGTTTAGAGGCCAGGGTGGTCGAGCGGTTGCAGAGATGGATGGGACTGCTCCGGTGCCTCTCCCTGCGTGGGAGGGTACTGGTACTCAACCAATTGGTCCTGTCCATGCTCTGGCACCGCCTCGGCACCCTGGTCCCGCCCCCGGGCCTCCTGGTCCGTATCCAGCAGCTCATGCTGCGGTTCATCTGGCCAGGACTGCATTGGGTCTCTGCAGGGGTTCTCCATCTCCCCCCGGAGGAGGGAGGGCAGGGCCTGACGTGTTTGCGCACGCGGGTCCACGTCCTCCGCCTCCGGGCCCTGCAGAGACTCCTATTTGATGCAGGTAGTCCGGCATGGAGCACGCTTGCGCACGCTTTCCTTCGCCGCCTCCGAGGGCTCCGATACGACCGGCAGCTCCTTTATCTGAGAGGTCTTCCGCGAGACCTCTCCGGGCTGCCGGCCTTCTACCAGGACCTCCTCCGGACCTGGAAGCTGCTTGCAGCGACCAGGTCCTTGGGAGCCACCGTGGGGGCAGACCTCCTCGCGGAGCCCCTGCTACACAATCCCCATCTACGTGTGCAGGCGGCGGAGTCCCCCTTGGTGCGCCAGAGGTTGGTCCTGGCAGAAGTCACCAGAGTCGGAGACCTCCTGGACTACGACCGGGGAGACTGGGTGGATCCTCAGGCGCTCGCCCAGCGCATGGGGCTCTCCACCCTACGTACTCCCCGGCGCGTACTTCGGGAGGTGAAGGACGCTTTGCCGCCCACTGCTCGGGTGTACCTAAACAAAGTCCTGCGAGAGGGTGCACCCCGCCCACCCCTTACCCCCGGCCCTCCCGATCTCTCCATCGGCCCCCAGCCCCGCGTACCTTCCCGACCTCCTCCCCTTCGTCACCTGAGCCGGCTGCACTCGCTGCAGCCAGTCCCCTTCCGAACCGCGCCAAAGAGTCACCTGTACACGCTCGTGCTTCACACGCTCCACTTCCCCACCCTCGTGTTCCGCCCAGACACCAAGTGGCGGGACCTCCTACCATCAATAGAGGGTGGGGAGCCCCGGTGGGCCAGCCTCTATTCGACCTTGGTTCCACGACCCACCGGGGACATCTGTTGGAGAGTCCTGCACGGCGCGGTGAGCACGGGCATGTACTTGGCGCGGTTCACCCCCACCCCCGAAACGTGCCTCTTCTGTGGTGTGAGGGAGACCCTGGCGCACATCTACCTCGAGTGCGCCAGGTTACAGCCCCTCTTTCGGCTCCTCCAGAACCTCCTGTTGAGGTTCTGGCTGCATTTTTCCCCCCACTTGTTAATTTACGCACACCCCATTCGTGGCCCCACAAAGTCGCGGGACCTCCTGGTCAACCTCCTCCTGGCAATTGCCAAATTGGCAATCTATAAAACCAGGGAAAAGAGGTTGGCCGGGGGAGGGGCCTGCGACTGTGGGGCCTATTTCCGTTGCTGTATCCGCTCACGTATCCGGGCAGAGTTCCAATGGGCAGCGTCCGCTGGCTCTCTCGAGACCTTCGGGGAGCAGTGGGCGCTGTCCGGGGTTCTCTGCTCGGTATCCCCATCCGGCTCCCTCGTTTTAGCCCTTTGACCCTCACACCCGTCCAGCTTTTTTCATTATTTGTCCCCAGTAATTAGTTGGTTCTCCTGGGTTCTGTGGTCCTCCCCGCAAGCTGGGGGGAGGTCCTTTTGATGTGGGCGGGCTCATGCCCGCCCACCTCCCGGACACCAAATAGTGCCTGAGCACACGGCCTTTCAAACAAACAAACAAACAAACACACTCAGCTCAGCACTCCAAACGCTCCAAACAAACAAACAAACTCCAAACAAACAAACTCCAAACAAACACACACAAGCCCAAAACCTCCAAATATAAGCAGCCACTTACCCCAAGGTGCTTTAGTTTGCTCCTTCCTTCTCCTCCTCCAGGAGAGCCTCTCAAAACTCCCTCCTGTTAGCACTCACCCTGTTCGTGAGCACCCGGTCGCAAAGTTCTTTCTTTTATAGTAAAATGCTCCAAATACCATGGAATTTCTAAATGATTTCCTCGGGGAGGAAATCCTTGAACTCTTCTTTCTCTTCAGGAGGGAATCATCTAATAAGAAGTGATGTACAAATATAGCAGCTATATCCTTAAATAGGGAGAGGTGTTTGTCCTCAAGCTGCTGGTAAGCCAGCCACTCCAAACCTCTCTCATGCTGAGCTGAGACAACAAAGCTGTAAAAGAAGTGGGTACAGATCCCTCCCAACTTGACTTTATTGAGCAGCACTAGGGTAATAGCAGCACTGAGCTGGGAGACATCACATTTTCCTCACTCCCCTCTCCCACTGACAATTTTTTTCACCAGTGTCTTAACAGCTGTAAGGAAGAGAAGCTGACACTGCAGGACAGAGGCTGCACTAACTTGCACCCTATGGAACGTTGGCTTTGCTGACCTTAAACCCATCACTTTATTACATAAAGTCAGGGAAGTAGCCAGAAAGAGTATGTTGGGAGGGTCCAGAGAAGCATGGGAAGGGTAAGAAGAACCTCAGGGAATTTCATGGAGCAGCTAGTAGTGTCAGTGAATTACTGAGAGAGTTTGGCATTTGAGGAAGGTCCCAGAAGAATTGGAAGAGAACAAGAGGAGGAAAAGGAGGGATAAACATTGCAAGTTACTTCATGCACGAAATATGGAACTCTTGTGGGGGGAGAGGTTGTGCTGGGAGGACTCAGAAGCATAGATTTCATCAGACACAAAAGTATCCATCACAGCTTACATGAGCGCCTTGGCATACAGAGACAATGAGGCAGGCATGGAAACAGAGACTTACATAGTCTATACCACATCTCTGGGGTGTTGTTCTGCACAGCACATGCCTCAGCTCTCAGGAGTGTGTTACCCAATTATCTTGTGGTAATCATCCCCTCAGGGCATGTCTCTGCTATTAGAGAACAGTTTCCTGTTGAATGGAAAATACATATTTCAGTAGCAGTAGAAGATGCTGTTTAGAACACAGGCTAGCTCACAGTTGTTTTGCTGCAGCCAAGTAGAGAGCCAAAGAAATAGTTCCAACTTCTACTGTCAATAGCCTTTAGGAATAATACTTCAGTTTTAACAAATTCAGACAAACCTTTCTGAAGATAGCTTCAAGAAAGCCATTAAAAGCCCCTTCTTCTTACTGCATGGCTGTTGGCTCCTAGAGAGTTAATCTGCCAAAAAGTGATTATTAGTGGCTACTCCGGACTTCTGGCATCCTGGATAACAGAGGTGGGACTCTCAGACTCTTCATTTTCACTAGGCAATAGAAATAGAAAGTATAATCAGCTGCTGCATTTTTGTTACATTTTAAAAATAATTTTAATCATTTTAAATAATAAAATCACCATCACTCATTGGTGCTGGAACTAATGGTGCCGATGCACTCACTGGCTTGAAGTGGTTTCCATGATATACAGGGTTTACAGTACGGTACAATGGTTCTCAATACTCTCTCTCTAAAAATAGTTCCAGCAAGCTGCCATCACTGGCGCCTCTGTAGTATTGTTCCCTATACACAGATGGAGAAATTGAGGCCTGGTAAGGTTAAGTCAATTACCCAAGATTCCAGAAAGTCTGAGAGAGAAGGGAACACAATACAAATCTCCTGACTCTCATTCTTGTATTTTAGCCACAAAATCATTTTATCTTGTAGTTCAGCCAGCCCCATCAAAGTTATATTTAAATTTGAATTTGGGTCTGGATTTTATAACTCCATCAACTTGCCATTTCAGTTTGGGACAGTTCAGGTTCATAATACTAGTACTGACATAGGCCTTAATAATGAATTCAGGATTGTGGTTTGGGCCATGATCTTATAAGGTCTCCCTCCCTCCCCACTGCAGCAGTTTGGTGTTGGCTAGATTTGGGCCTCTCTCTAAAACAAAACAGATAAAATTCCAGTGGTCCCAGCGATATCCTAGTGCTCCCAGAAATCCTAGTGCTCCCAGAGATATCTGAATCAGCACATCAGCTATTTCCATTTCTTATTTACCAGTGCATTATTCCCATCATTTAACTCCCCTCAAACATTTCAGATGCACTCATGAGAAAGATCTCTGTAAATTACACACTGACACAGCAACCTCGGCAGCAGCTTAGGAGTATTTCTAACTCTGTTTAGACATTTAAATTCTACATTCTCCATTTAGTTTTAAGTCCCCACTCAGATTCAAATTCCAACCAGTCAGCACATGGGACAACTACAAGGAGGAAGCTGGGAGGCCCTCAGTTATCATGGAGTTAACCATGATATACAGTATGTGGAAGCTCTCGACGTTGCTTTTTGTCATTTCCCTGCTCAATAACAATGCATGACAAGATTTAGACTGGCACCAGTATATTGTCTGTCAAAGGTTCTTCAAGATTTTATTTGGCTGTTAGTCAGCTCACATTACTTCAGACTGTTTGATACACAGAGCACAAAGCAGCTTAACACTGTTGCTATTAACGTTCAAACCACACTGAAAACACTTCATTAAACAGCCTACTGCAGTGTAATTGTTTAATAATATTTTGATTAGGTTGTTTAGTAGACAATCTTCGCTGTAAAACATTCTCTTGCTATCAAGTGACTCGTTAGAAAAAGGCAATAGTAAAGTGCTCAAGGTAGCTTTGGTTGTTCATTCGTTGGGATTTTTCCCCTCCAATCTTAGGTAACCTGTTTAATCGATGGGTATTATTTTTGCGTGTGAGAGTTGTTGTATATCATAATGAGAGAAGGGTCCAGAGATGCCGCCACAGTTTTCCCTTCACCTGGTTGGCCACATCAGGATATTTAATCCGGAATCAAGGCCTTTGTGAGATGGATGGTAGAGCTTTGACCAGTATTTTCATGGATAGCAACTAAGGCCTTTGTGTATTATTCAAATGGAGAAAAGGAACTGTAATCTGGCTATGAATTCCCAAGTGATAGTTATGCTGGGGATAAATGTAACAGATCAGAATTGTGCCTCTACTCTCTCATCCCTGTGTTCCAGTGGAGGAATGTCACTCATTGGAGGGGAGATGCCCACAGCAGGGAGGAATTATGGCAGAGTAGAGGTGTTTAATTAATGGGGCCTACATCTGCCATGCAGGGTCCTATAAGGATGTAATTTACACTTCAGTGGCCACAACTTTGAAAGGCATTAGAGCACATCTGATCCTTAGGGTGCATCTACACAACACCCTCAACTCAAAATAAAATACACAATGTGTGCTATTCAAATTACGTATCTTAGTTCAAAACGATTTCGAAATATCTTATTTTTAAATTTGGTGTTTCTACACAGCACCAAATTTCAAAATAATGTGCTATTTTGAACCATCCCTTATCCCTCGTACAATGACGTTTACTGGGATGGCAAAATAGCGGGCCCATTATTTTAAAAATGTTTTTAAATAACGGGAGGCTTGTGTAGATGTGGAGTATCCTGAAATAGCCATGCAGTGTAGACATACCCTTAGCGTCAGAGCAATATAATAATAAATATAATAAAGGGCTACTAAACCCTTCTTTCATGCACTAAGTGGAGCTCTGGTTCAGGAGCGAATCTGGTTCTATATGCTTAAAGAGTGCACTCAAGTGGCCATAGTTGCAAATGGGCATGCAACTTCATGGCCCAGAGGGTATAAGTCCATGAAGCATTATTTCCAGGCTAAAGTAAATCCCCAAGGAGTTTTTGTAAGAGCTGTAAACTGCACTCTTTCCTTTTGATTTCAGGAGAGGACGGGCATGAGTTTGATGTTAGCTTTGTGCCCGAGACAGCATCTTCCACTAACTCAAAAACCAGACTAGAAATTGAATTACTTTCTTCTTTTTGATAACAAGCTATAGACTAGAGCTGGTCAAGAATATTTTAATAAACCATGATTTTGCCGGCAATGGCAAATTTTCAGAACTAAACCTGATTCTGAAATAGTTCTGTTCTGATTAATCTTCCAGTTTGAAACACATCTGGATAAAAAAGAAGTTCTAAAATTGTCAAAACTTCCTATTTTGACATTTTTGAACTGGAAAGAGGAAAAAGGCTGAAATGAAATATTTAGTGATTATTTAAAACCTGTAGACCCAAGTAAATGATTTTACTGTTATTACTTTGGTTTGTGAAAATTCTTGAGATTTTGACTCAATTTGAATTAGGAAAATTTGTTGATATCTAAAAAAATTTTACAGGACAGAATACTTATTTCCCACTCAACTGTGCTGTAGAGCATTTCATCTCTATCTTGCCAGTTCAAATCTAGTTAGTTATGTGAAATGACTTTACTGGTGTTAGTCCACTTCACAAGTGGCAAGCCTCTACCTCATAAAAGCGACATCACAGTTGACATTAGTTGACACTTGCTAACAATTTCAGCAAGGATACCAAAGATTGAATAGGCATGGAGAATGATTGTTAGCTCTGTACATGTCTTTGTACATACCCGTATGATGTATTTGTGTAGCAGTCATGTTATCTAAATAATATGAAATAATAATCCTCCCTATCTTTCTAAAAGTGTTCACTCCACTCATTGTTGGAGCACATTTGTGGGGAACACTTACATGACTGCTTGAGTAAGGCATGTGCAGGGGTTAAATAGAGAACTTTGCTTGATAGGGCACTTCTTCTTACACCTTTTAAGAATACTAACATCAAACACACATACAGAGTTTATGAGAAAAATGTCAACAGTTTTTCTGATTTAAAATGTGGATTTAAAACTGGGCTTCTAGAATTCTGAAACTCATTTTCTCTCCCCAACATGTCGTTAATTTAAAAGAAAGAAATTACTGTCAATCCAACTCCTTCATTATGTCAGAACTAGCTAACTTCCTATAGTATCTGGGCGAGGGGCATATTGAAAATAAAAGTGGAGTGAGCTGTCCTGCTTGCCAGGCCAGTGAATGTCATGACACTTCCACCTGTCTTCTGGCTTTAACCAACTTCATTTTCAGATTGGCCATCTCTAAAACTAGATTGACAGCAGGTACCTGATCTGTGTTTGTTCACCTTTGCTTTAAACTGTCATGTCATTTTATGTTGCATCTTATTGACTACCGTGCTGACATAGTAAGATGGAATGGTTTGTAATGTGATATGACAGGATGGTTAGCAATAAAGGAGACACCTCTTTCCTCAGTTTGATCCATATAGCCTCTCAGCAGTTACTAATGTTTAGAGATGTGCAAAGATAACTTCAAACAACAGAACATATGATGAATCTGTGTGAATAACTAGAACTGTACTCAATTTCATACTAACACTTTGTTACAACATTTCATCTGCTCACTGACAGATGTGCTCCCATATGAGAGATCTAAATTCAGTTACTTTTTTCATCCTCTGGTATTCCTCTATTGGGAAAGCTGCAAAGGAAGCACATTCATCCCCAGGGGCCTTGCACCTGTGCACTTGACCAAAATGGTTGGCTGATAATCTTGGCTTCCTCTCCCCCATTTATTTACTCTCCCTCTCTCTTCTTAGCCTACTTGCTAATAAAAAGGCAAAGTTCTTCCAACGTGGCTGGAACATGGCTGGAATCAAACATGGCAAAGTTCTCCCAACATGGCTGGAATCAAAGACTGAGGAGTGACTTGGAGGCAAGCCAAGTAAGTGATGTGATCATTTAGCCGTACGTCACAATTTATATACAGGCAGCTGCATTCTGCTCCAGCTGAAATTTTTGGGTTTTCTAACTTGTGGTATGTCTGAGCACTTTCTTAAGGCTGCAAGTAACATGGTAAAAATCTCACAGAGATGGCATTAATGTATGAACTCTAGTCTTGATGTGATTCACAGGATCACTGTACCAGGATCACATCCATATTGCAGCCGTACTGTGGATGCTGGATGTCCCAGAGGCACAAAATGCAACAAAGTTCCAGTAAAAGACAAATCTCAATGCACCCTCAACTGTTGCCCAGCTCACCCCAACTTACCCAATCTTATTCTTCTTTCACCAACTGCTATGCTTAGTGTCTCCAATTCCCTGCTTACCAATGTGGCCTTTCTTTTTTATCTTTTGTAATCTAAGGCTGTCTCTCACCATGGAACCTAGCAATGTCACTAATACCATGATAACACCAAAAGTGCTACCAGCTCAAAACTATGGAATTAAAGATGGAGCTGAGCTAAAATCCAAATAGATGACCTTTCAAAATTCCAGAATTTCAATATTTATTTTCATCCCATACAGGGACAAAAAGTTGAACAAGAACATTTAAATTAATGTTTTGTTCTATATGTAAGTATTTACAGATGGTGATCAAATCATTTCTAAACCTTCTATTTGTTAAACTAAATGAGTGTCATAATAAAACATCTCTTAATCCTTTAATCATTCCCATAGCTCTTCCTTGGACTTCCACTAATTTATCAACATCCTTCTTGAACTGTGTACACCAGAAATGGACACAGTTTTCAAATAGCAGTGGCACAAGTGCCAAATACAGAGGTAATATAAGCTCAGAGATAATATAACCTCTCTACTTCTAAACGATATTGCCCTGTTTCTACATCCCAGGATCACATTAGCACTTTGGACCAGAGCATCACATGAAGATGTTATTTTGCTATTGTATTCTAATATATGTAGGCATTTATACCATGCTTATCACTATAGTATTTTAGCACCTTTGAGTAGTAAGCCACATGGGAAAATCAAGACAAATGGGGTGTCTTGGCTGGGTAAGATGCTCTGTGTCTATGTTAGACAAGGCAAGGTGACCTTGTACTTGAAGGTGAAAGTAGTGAGATTTTGTTTGATGGTCCTTAGTTCTCAGGAGACTTCATTCCACAGTTTTAGATTGCTCCCAGAGCAGATTCTGACTCCTGCATAGGTGACTTTTACTCCTATTGTTGAGGGTTCCATTGTACTAGAGGAGCAGAGTTATCAGCCACGGTCATCATCCCAGAGCTGTTGGCAGGAGAAGATCGTTCATCAGTGCTACTCATGTGGTAGTGGCTCTGTGAACTGGCCTGGATGAAGAATGTGCTGGAATGTTAGGTTTAGTTAGATGAGCTTATAGAAGGCCTTTTGTTAGATTCTATATGCACTTTTCTATGTGTTAAGAGCATTGACACTTCTCTATGAGTTAGGAGGTAGTTGGCAAGGACTGACATTTCCAGGGTGAGTGTTCAACTTATTATCTACCATGATTTTGCCTTTTTTCCCCCAGAGTCACTGCTTCCCAGAAATGGAGTCCCTCTTCCTATAAATATTCCCAACATTATTTGTTCCTTGAAGCATAACTTTACATTTGGCCATAATAAATTGCAAATTGTTTGCTCATGCACAGTTTAAAGAATGATCAGAATTGATTGGCATCAGTGTCCTCTTAATTACCATTCATACCAATATTTGTGTTATCTGCAAAGTTTAATCAGTGATTATTTTATGTTTCCTTTCTGGTCATTTATAAAAATGTCACCCTCCTTTAATTCCTTATTAATCAAGTCCTACACCAGAATTTCCATTTTTCCCCCATCTGTAGATATGTAGTCCTGCTAAGGCATCCAGCCCATAGTAAAGAATGAGGCATACAGCACTTAAACTACAAGCCTGTATAGCAGCACAAGAAAAGGTAGATACATTTGGATATTGAACTGATGCTAAATGAAGTACTGTGGTTTGGTTCAAAGCATACATTTTGAAAAAAAAAAAATTTAAGGACAAAATGTTGAAAATTTTTTAAAAAGGTTTTGAGTAAAAAATTGTAATGAATAATAATATACAACACCACTGAAAATGAAAAGTGAAATGTAATTAATGCTAAGTGTTATTCTCCATCTCCTGATAGATTTAGCTATTACTGTTTGAATTGTTGTAAGCCTAAAACATACAAGTTTATGATAAACTGTGTGACAGAACTCAACATGATTAGTCCAATCTGATGAGACATATAATTGCAAACAACTCTATCTTCTTTTATACATGCAAAGTAAGATGCTCTATGTAATAAATAATGACAGTTAACTGGCTTGAAAATAAGTTGTGTTTATTATACAGGTTAATTGCTGAAATTTTTATTGAGTTTTTGCTTAGGCCAAATTATCAAGTAAAATCAAAAAGTAGTTTTGCCTCACTGAAAGGTTTGGCCGACATATTTAAATCATAAACCTGTACTAGTTACAAATACATAAGACCTAAATTCTAAGTGGTTTGGTTTTTGTCTACATCAGTTGATATATACAACATGGTCTTATTTTTGAAAAGTGCTACTGTGCCTTCAATATTTGATGAGGATGGCAGTCCAGTTGTTAAGGCACAAAACTCTGACAAAATATGGGTTCAGTTCCCAGTCTGGCCACATACCAGCTGTGTGACCAGGCAGCAGATTTAGTGAGTATTTGCTGCAAAAAACAAAGCCTACTTGCCTTTCTATAGTCACATGACTTAAGGCTGGAGCAAGTGTTCCTGGTTACATCTTTTCCTTAAGTACTCCTATTGCTTTTCAAAACCATTTGCTGTGGTAGTACTGAATATAGACATTCTGAAAGGAAATTGATTTTTTTTTGTTTGCTCACATGTAATATACAGAATGCTCTTCCAGCTAATAGCCATCTTGCAGCAGTGCTATGCATAAATTCTTGGAACAAACTTAATGTTTTTTTGGCCTGTATTTGTATGAATTGAGCTATGTGTATTCTGTGCAAACCTTAATTGTGGAGGTTTTTCCAACCTTGTGTATCTATGAGAGAAATTTAGCCATACATTTTACAATAAAAATGACATGTGTTGACTAATACTACAGTGGGTATATCATCTGTATTTACATATAAAGTGTTTCTGAGTATTGCAAATGCATAAGCATGGGGAGGTGTTTTCATGAAAAGTTGTTGGTTTCCTGAGGTTCAACTAAAGATCTATTTCATTAAGCTGTATTATGAATGATACTGTCAAAAAAATAAGTAAGGAAAAAGAAAAGACTAGGGGCCATTTATATTATTAAACTGTTGGAATGCAATTTAATTGTTCTCATTCACTCCTGCACAAGTGCACACACACATGCTTATCTTTAAGCAGTATCTTCTCTACTAAAAACATAATTCTAATTCAACAGCAAAACTGAGTCAATGGAAAAACTCCCATTGGATTCAATATTACCAGGATTTCACCTCTGGGACTTGCCTCTGACAATGCACTGTTATAAAAAAAAATATGATTAAAACAACTCTAACAGGACCTTTAAGGGCCTGGGGGAAGGGGTGGCCAGCTCTGTCGGATCACCAGCCACTGTTGGAAAAGGTTCAAGGGAATATGAAAGACAGCAAATGTCTCATCTGGGGAGGTGAGCTTCAGGAGGGAATTTGGCTTCTGTAACTAATTCTGTAGTAGAGAGCTTGAGTGTGAGAGTGTCACCAAGAGAGGAGTCTCTGGAGAGGAGCAGAGTGAAACGTTTCTGGGATCCTGAAGATTGTGTTCACAGATTATAGCTTCATAGAAAAATAGATCTGGAAGGGTCCTGAAGAGACCATCTAGTCCATCTCCCAGCACTGAGGTAAAATTTTGTTACACTGAGTTTTTTTGCTTGAATTAATATACTGTATCTTGAGAAACTGACAGGGATATAAGCATGGTGTTCAGTCCTTCCTTGGCTGGGGAACCTGGCCAGCCTCATATGTCAACATTTTTTCCTCATGGGGAATTTATCGTTAAACCAAAGCCAATGTTCCAGAAATCTCTGGGAAACAAAGAGCCAGATTTCTGAATCCCTTACACTCCTTCGTTAGTAGTTATTCACCCCAACAAGTAACTACTCACCAGCATGAGTAAGAGTTTCTTAGTCTGTCCCAAAGCATGTGGTGGGCTTTTTGCCAGGATTTGGTCTCATTTTGTAAGTGCAGAAACTATAATCCCCACCTATTGAAATAAATTGAAGAACTTGAGCTAGCTAGTTGGGAAATGTGGTCAGGGTTTTTTTGTTCGTGTCCCAGTAGCTTTGAGGAGTAAAAACATGACTGATGTGGAGTACCATAGAACCTCAGAGTTAGGAATACCTTGGGAATGGAGATTGGTTGTAACTCTGAACAAAACATTACCACTGTTCTTTCAAAAATTTAAAACTGAATATTGACTTAATACAGCTTTAAAAACTTTACAATGAAAAAGAAAAATACTTCTTTTAACCATCTTAATTGAATCAAGCACAGAAAGATCCTTTCCCCTGTCAAATCTGTTTTTAGTAGTTCATGTTTAACACTATACTGTGGGATTTTTTGTTTTTGTTTTATTTGGGGGGGAAGGTTGCTTTTATTTACTCTGGTGCATAATTGCACACTTCCTGTTCCAAACAAGAGGTGGTTGACTGGTCAGTTTGTAACTCTGAGGTTCATAGTTCTGGAGTTCTATTGTATTGTAATTAACATAGAATGAAATGGAGGGAAGAGAATATGAAGAGAGGAAAAAGCAGAAAGTTTTGTGAGCACTCCATGAAATGTTGTGAAGAATATGTCTACTTCTGAAATATCTCTAATACTACAAAATGTGGAACCATTGCCTACTTTTCTTCACTTTTCTTTATTTCCTTAAAATTTTGGATATGATTCAAATTGTATCCCTCCTGTATATTCCCAATGTCTGAACTAGCTCTAATTGAAGCCATACATCTGATGTGTGACTAATTAGATAATTTTTGTTAGGATATATTTTGTCACTTTCCTCCCATTGTTTTTACCTTTATTCCCTTTGTCTGTCTCTTCTACCTCTTCTTTCAATCTCCCTTATGGGCCACTTCAATCAGCACTCTGAAAGGGCTCATCTGCATGCTGCAGTTCCTGCACAGTGAAAAAATTATACTTTTAGATTCATTTTTCTGGATTTAGCCTTTCCATTAATCGTGGCCATGTGCCTCTTCCTTTCTCCTACACCTAGATTCTCAGAAGCTATCTCCTTTCAATATATCCATCTTTCCATTTGGAGGGCTTTATCCTTCATACTCTGGCTAGATGCTTTTCACTTTCTTTTCCTCTGTCATTCTGTTTACCCCTTTCCTTTTCTATTGCTATTAATACATGAAACAGCTTTCTCTCCTCAAGTATATTTCTGCTCTTTCCCTTCCTTCAGTTCTTTCCCTACATTTAGCATTTTTATCCTTTCTAAGCCCTTGAGAAGAAAGTTATGTGGCTTAATGCATGTAAAACTCACAAGTGCAATTGGTTCATCCCTAATACACACTAATTTGTACTTCCAAAAGTGGATCTCTCAATATTTCATGTCTCATGGTCAGCATTCAAAAACTGAGGCAACCATATTCTCTATAAAGATGGTTTGAGCCATGTGAGAAACAATATCAGCTTTCAGATAGCAATGCTGATCCAGGATAAGAAGCAGATAGTGTGAGAACCTGATTAGGTTGTCAGTTTCTTTACTCTGGAACTCCATTAAAATAAAGAATAATTGCCCATTTCTGGATTCTTGATGCTTCCAATTTACAGTACACTCAGAGCTTCTTGCAGCCACACAACCTAAGTATAATTCAAGAATGAGGTGCTCCTCTCAGCAGATTTCAGCTTTCCAGTTTTAACAGTCCTTAAATGGATGATCATATAACTCAAAATCTTAGCTCTCTTTTGTCCAAATAGTTACAAACATTTTATTACTAAGTAAACATGAGAATGCATAGAGAAGGCAGTCATCTTTGCCCAACAGAAGGACAAGTGAAGGCACCACAGATAATTTGTCCTGGGCAAATACTGATGCGAACCTCTGATTTTCTGTTGTTCTACAGAAATAAGTGGATTCTTACTCCTGATGCTTTCAAGCCAGTAAATATGATCTCCTTCTTCTCACAACACTATTCCTGTTATCAGTCTACTGAATTTCTGCTTTGTTTGTTTATTACCTACCCCATGCCAGACATAATTACAATCATTGCTCAAAGAAAGCTATTCCATGCCAAGCATTTGTTCCTGTGTTTGCTCCAGGGAAGGACACTAGATTGCTTTATATAAGCCTTTGTCTGATTGTCACTTTTTTGGGTCAAGGACTGAGAGGGCTCATTGATCAATGAAGAAGGAAAAACAATAACAGAAAACATGGAAATGGCAGAGAAGCTTAACAGCTTCTTTGTGTTGGTTTTCACCAAGAAGGTTGGTGGCGATGGGGCACCTAACATATTGAATGCCAGTGAAAATGGTGTAGGTTCAGAAGTTAAAATAGGCAAGGAACAAGTTAAAAATTATTTAGAAAAGTTAGATGCCTTCAAGTCATTGGGGTCTGATGAAATGCATCCTAGAATACTCAAGAAGCTGATTGAGGAGATATCTGAGCTATCTTTGAAAAGTTATGGAAGATGGGAGAGATTCCAAAAGACTGGAAAAGAGCAAATAAAGTGTCCCTCCATAAAAGGTAAATAAGGACAACCCAGTAAAATACAGACCAGTCAGCTTAACTTCTGTGCCAGGGAAGATTATGGAGCAAATAATTAAGGAATTCATCTGCAAACATCTGGAAGATAATAAGGTGAGAAGTAACAGCCAGCATGGATTTGTAAAGAACAAATCATGACAAACCAATCTGAAAGCTTTCTTTGATAGGAAAACAAGTCTTGTGAATAAGGGTGAAGTGGTGGATGTGGTAAACCTAGATTTAAGTGAACCATTTGATACTGTCTCCCATGACCTTCTTATCAATAAACTAAGGAAATACAACATAGATGGGGCCCCTATAAGGTGGGTTCACAACTGGCTGAATAACCATTCTCAGAGAGTAGTTGTCAATGGTTCATAGTTATGCTGCAAGTGGGATTTGCCAGGGATCAGTTTTGGGACTGGTTCTATTTAATATCTTCATCAATTATTTAGATAATGGCATAGAGAGTAAACTTACAAACTTTTCAAATGATATTAAGCTGGGTGGGGTTGCAAGTGCTTTGG
This sequence comes from Pelochelys cantorii, assembly GCA_032595735.1. Classification (NCBI taxonomy): domain Eukaryota; kingdom Metazoa; phylum Chordata; order Testudines; family Trionychidae; genus Pelochelys; species Pelochelys cantorii. The sequence continues at coordinate 69,340,772 of CM064328.1, forward strand.
AGGATAGGGTCATAATTCATGATCTGGACAAATTGGAGAAATGAGGTAAATAGGATGAAGTCCAATAAGGACACATTCAAACTGCTCCACTTAGGGAGGAACAATCAGTTTCACACATACAGAATGGGAAGTGACTGTCTAGGAAGAGTACTGCAGAAAGAGATGTAGGGGTCACATATTCTGACAAGCCACTGGTCCATTAGGAATAGACTTGCAATGGAGTATGTCTTGCTGACATCCACAAGTGCCTTTGAATTGCATACCTTCCTTTTGCTCATTGTACTGGTAAATTTTTTCCATACATACAGGTCAATGATTGTCATTAAATAAAGAGGTTTTTGGTTACCAATATGGTATTGCTGTCCAAGAAGATACATTTTCTACAAAAAGCAAGACATCTGAAGCATTATAAAGACTAGCTCTATCATTCTTCAGCACAAAGGAAATGAATATAACAATTTTTAAACTAACATAATGCCAACAAACCACATGGGCACAAATAATAGAGCCAAATTGACATCATCATCCAAACATGAAATCTGGCTGCTGAAAGGTGAAATCCCAATTGGATGGCTATGAATGGTTATCCATTCTCTGGAATACACAAGACCTTTCTTAAGAATGTGAATAAGCCATACTCCAACATCATCAGTAACAGAGAACAGACTTAGTTAATCAAAATTCATTATTTTCCTAGGGTTTGGCTTTATTAATAACTCATAAAACAATACAAAACATAACCCTCACTCTAAACTTCCTCCTTGAGTTTGTCTCTCCATAGTTCCCTATGATGATCTCATCTTTCCTAGATTTCATAGATTCACAAAGTTCCCTAAATCCCAGAGATATAGTTTGCAAACACACAAGAGCTGACTGTGATAATTTAATCTAATCTAAAATAGGCCATAGAAGAAGTGGTTGGCAAATACTAGCCCACAAACTGGATCTGGTCCACTACAGCTAGCTCCTGGTGGGCCCCTATCACTATATTTACCTGTGCCTCTGCAGGTATGCGTAATCACAGCTCCCATTGGCCATAGATTGCTGTTCCTGGCCAATGGGAATTGTGAGAAGTTGTATCCCAGTCTGTGCTTTTTCTCTCTGCTCCCATTTTACTAGGAGGGTGGTAATGCACTGTAATGGGTTACCTAGGGAGGTGGTGGAATCTCCATTCCTAGAGGATTTTAAGTCTCAGGTTGACAAAGCCGTGGCTTGGATGATTTAGCTGGGGTTGGTCCTTCTTTGGTCAGAGGGTTGCACTCAATGACTTCATGAGGGTGACCTCTTCCAACCCTATGATCCTATGATTCCTTGGCCGGAACAGCGATCTACGTCCAATGGAACTTGTGATCAACTGTACATGTGGAGGTGCAGGTAAATATAGTGGTGGCCCTTCAGGGGCTAATTCTGATGAACTACCACCATTTTATTGCCCCTGACACAGAACTTCACCAAAATAATTCCTATAGCAGATCTCTTAGAAAAATCATTCACCCTTGATTTAAAAATGTTCATTGATGGAGAATCCACATTGACTCTTGGAAATTTGTTTCAATGGCTAATTACTCTCACTGTACACCATGCATCCAGTATGAATTTGTTTTGCTTCAACTTCCAGATACTTCATTATGTTATATTTTTCTCAACTAAATTGAAGAGACCCTTATTACATATTTGTTCTTGTAGGTACTTGCATGCTAATCAATTTGTCCATTAAAGAGAAGGTTAAGCTAAATAAATAGTCACAATAATGTATGGTTTCTTCAATCATTAATCATAGTTGTGACTTTTCTCTCATCTGTCTCCAAATTATCAACATCTTACATGCTTAAATCTGGGGTTGAGGCCTATCAATTCCAGTTTTTGGCTCCACTGTGATCCCCAAATTATTGCTGAACCCAATAAATGCCTAAACTCTCGAGACCTATGTTTCTGCTCCCATGCATGCATATTGCTGCTGCCCTCTATGAGGGGAATATATTGACATTTAAGGGGTCTCTAATGGTGAAAAACATGTTTATAGATATACTATTACTTTTCCTTTGAAATTACCCCTGGAAAGTAGGAACACTTAAACTGATATAATAAGAGAGAGCATCCCAGTGTGATATTGGTAGTGGCTGTGACTCATTCTGATGCAACAAAATTGTCATGCTAACCACTGCTTGGCACTTTTTGACCTTAAAAATCCAATCACACATCATATTGCATCAATCAGCATGACAAGTCTATTACACTGATGAATAACTGTTCATGCCAGTCACTATATTTACCATGCTGGACTGAACAGCCATTGATTGATGATCCCGAACCATTACAGCATCTAGAGTATAGTGATTACTATGCTATATTTCAGAGGAGAAAGTGAAAGCAAAATTCCTTGACAAAATGGAAACATCAGAATCAAAAATACAGGTTTCTAAGGATTTGGTTAGTAATTTAAACCTTCACATGTGACAAAAATGCCAGAGATTTCAGGATTATGATTGATGTAGAAAACTGAAATATTCCAACATAAATGATTCAAACAAGATAATGGAGATAAAGATATGACTCAGCAGACTTGGCAAATGACTAATAAGTATACCATATTTTAAGCCATATATCAACCAGTGAAGATATTTCTCCAAGAAAAGAAGCCACCCAGATTGCACCTCAAAATAAACTTTTCCCCCTAAGATGTAACTGCTGTTAAAAGAAAAAAAAAATTCTAAATAAACAATAAATTACAAGTGGATGTGGAATAATTTCAGAAGTATCCTGTTCTATAAAATGCTAAGGATGCTCTGCTTGAAAACAGTATTTGATCTTCAGCTAAACAATTGAATGGGGGATGAAATTAAGAGGCCAAATTCTGGCCTCTTGAATCTACCAGAAAAAGTACTTCAACAGGATCAGAAATTTGGTCCTAAGGACTTTAATTCAGGTATTATGTTCTCTTTTCTATTTTCTTCTCTTTCTGATTAATCTTCCTTTTAGTTAATTCCCCTTTTGTAACATAGTCTATCTGTTCTTTTTGAGTCCTCTTCTCTCTTCCTTTCCCCTCCTATTTTTATAGATACTCCTCCCACTTTTTCTATTTCTTCTGTTTCTCTTCTCAGTCCTGTTTCTTTTTTCTATACCCCTGTTTTTCTTTTCTCTAGTATCTTCTCACGAGGGGGGCTGACAGCTGGGCCTCTGGACAAGGTGTTGATGGTGGTGGTGGGGGCGTGCAATTCTGCACTCCCAGAAGGGACAAGGCCTTAGGCAGAAGGATGGAGTTGGGCAGCCAGCCCTCATCATTGGCTGCACTATGTCATGACCACCCCAAGCCAGTCCTCAGATCCGTCTACAGTAGCGGCAACAGCCAGGAGCATTGGGCCCTTTTGAATCACCAGGCACCAGGGGAGTCGTCCCCTTTGTCTCCCTCCTACCCCATTTGCGGGCCTGTTTTTCACACAAGTATTTTCTGAAGATAGTTTATGAACATAGCTTATTATTTCCAGGCTGCCTACCTTTTTTCAAAGCAGCTTCCTCTGACTGGCAGCTGACAAAAATAACATAAAGTCCATTCTCTTCCATTGTCTTCTGAGTATAGGCTGCAGTTAACCTAAACATCATTGAATTATATGTGGGAGATAAATCATCATGTGAATTTAGTACTTTTTACCCTTGCTCATAATATATTTGCTAACTAGTCCCAATTTCTGAGAATATATTAATCATTCTCAGCTATGTCCCAAATAAATTGTTTATGGAAACAAATTTTCAACCCATGGGATGTACAAAGCATTCACTTCTACCATTTGCTGTTCATTATTCAATGTGTGCCACCTAAATTATATGTTTTTTTTTCCTGCTCCCTTGTTTTCTACCACATTTCTTTTTCATGGGTGAATATAAAGTAAGTGATGAACAACAAGTACCAATATTATTGTTTACTCACATGGTTGTTTAGTTATACTGAATATAGGTATTCTAATTTAACAAGAAACTTATGTACAGTTCTTTGTACACACTTTTCTGCTCATTCAATCCTGAAACAGTCCCCAGTATAATTTAGATCTGCTCACTGGCTTCATTCTCCTTGGGAATATAGACATCCAAAACTCAACCCAAATATTTGTCTCAGCCTCACTCTGTAAAATTTGTACATGCTCCTGCACATCAGGTTTAGCAAGCAAGTACAATGCTATGAGGTTGCATCTAGACTACATTCCTCTTTTTCAAAAGAGGAATGTAAATGAAGGAAATCGAGAATTTACAAATCTCGCACTTCATTTGCATTTTCGATTTCCTTCCTTTCCATTCCTCTTTCAAAAGAAGAATGTAGTCTAGACACACCCTGAGAAGTTAAATCAGATAGCAAAGGAGATATCTCCCATGAGAAACTGTTCTTGTAAGATTTCCATCCAATTCTCCAAGCCAAAGCTGATAAGAATGGTGTTCAAACTGGGAAGAGGGAAGTGGAAAATGATGTTACAGTCCAGCTTTGTCAAACTTTTTCCTTCCAATTTTCAATAAGCAACAGTTGGGATAATTGAAATAATAGCTCTTGTATTATAAGAGCAGATAGAGGCAACATAATATTCAGCTCTGTGCCTGCACCAAAGAACTTAGGGTATATCTACACTGCCACCCTAGTTCTAACTAAGGTGGCTAATGTAGGCATTCGAACTTGCAAATGAAGCCCGGGATTTAAATATCCCGGGCTTCATTTGCATGTTCCCGGGCGCCGCCATTTTTAAATGCCCTGTAGTTCGAACTCCCTACCCGCGGCTACCCGCGGCACAGACTTGGTAGTTCGAATTAAAGCTCCTAATTCGAACTACCGTTACTCCTCATTGCAGGAGGAGTAATGGTAGTTTGAATTAGGAGCTTTAATTTGAACTACCTAGTCCGTGCCGCGGGCGGGGAGTTCAAACTATGGGGCATTTAAAAATGGCGGCGCCTGGGAACATGCAAATGAAGCCCGGGATATTTAAATCCCGGGCTTCATTTGCAAGTTCGAATGCCTACATTAGCCACCTTAGTTCGAATTAGGGTGGCAGTGTAGACATACCCTTAGAGTCTTAAAGATAAAAATCAATAGGTATGTTAAAGAAACATGGGCAAGGGAGGGAAAGGAAGAGTAGATGGGGTGACTGTAAAGAAAATAATATTTTGGCTAAGTGAATAATTTGAAGTTCCAAGTAATGGCAATTCCCTGACTATCTAGCCAATATCAGATGGCAGTTTTCTGTAAGAATCATACAAATCCAAACATTTTTAACCCAAACCTCTCAATACTGAAAAGTTGCCCCATCCTTTGCCACATACTCTGCTGAAGAAATTATTTTTCAGGTGATCGTGTACAACTTGTCAACCGGAGCTGATGTATAAGTAAATGTAGTTTTTCTAGAAGAGCTGTTTTAGTATGGGAGTATCTGTCTGCAGGGCACATTATTTTCCCATGGTTTAAATTGCTATTCAACCTCCTTTTTGCAATCACATTTCCAAAAGCCATGACTGGCTTTGTGTGTGTGTGTCCATGTCTGTCCCTCCGCTGCACTGTTATATGAAATAGCATTTGCGGGAAGAACATAATTCCATATCTTGTAGTAGAACAGTGTTTTTCAAACTTGGGTTGTGGGGCTGCCAGGGTAAGCCGCTGGCAGACCTGCACCCCTTTGTTTACTTAACATGTTCATAACCATGGAGCCTCACAGCTCCCATTGGCTGTGGTTTGCTGTTTCCAGCCAAAGGAAGTTCCATGGCTACAGACAAGTTAAATAAAAAAAGTGGCACAGGCCTGTCACTGATGTACCCTGGCAGCCCCATAACCCACATTTGAAAAACACTGTGGGTATGTCTAGACTACATTGCTCTGTCGATGGAGCCATGTAGGTGAGTTTACTAGACATAGGAAAATGAAGCGGCGATGAAAATAATCGCCGCTTCATTTACATCAAAATGGCCGCCGCACTGTGCCAATCAGCTGTTTGGCGGCAGAGCGGGGCAGTCTGGATGCGCCATGGTCGACAAGGGAAGCCTTTGTCGACCACTCCGATATGCCTCATGAAATGAAGTTTACTGGAGTGGTCGACAAAGGCTTCCCTTGTCAACCGCCGCGCGTCCAGACTGCCCCGCTGTGCCACCAAACAGCTGATCGGTACAGCATGGCAGCCATTTTGATGTACATGAAGCAGCGATTATTTAAATCACCACTTCATTTTCCTATGTCTAGTAAACTCATCTACATGGCTCCATCGACGGAGCCATGTAGTCTAGACATACCTTGTATTAGAACATTGTTATTACTCCTGTGTAAGACCCTTGGAAAATCCACCTACATGATCACTTCAGGCCTTGAGTCTAAAGATCAATATCCATGGCAGGAGAAATGGTAGTTAATATTATTGTAGTGTAGAGTTTTTACTCTGCTTTTTAAATTCCTCATCTGGGGATCCTATTCTAACTTTAACCCATAAAGAAATTCAGACTAAACCAAACCTTATAAAATATTTACACATTGAATTTCATATATGTGAGAAATACACTGGAAGAGAAGAAAGGAAAATGAGGTAAAACAATAGGAGACTGCAGGGCTATACCTGGAAGCTTTTACAGTTTTGACTCCACTAACTGAATGCTGCCTCTACTTGTCTGCTCCATGCTCCTGGCTATATCTGCTTATGTTCTCCCTGCTTGGCAGAACCTGATTGCTGTAGCAGCTGAGAGGGAGATTGTTGCCAATGGCTGTTTTCTTGTTGTCACTGCTGTTTATAGGACAATTTAGAAAAAAACCCATGATGACAAACAGAGCAAGATCTCCTCAGTTGAAGTTGGTACACATTGTGCTTGTGACTCCCCATGGAAATGCTACTATTGAAATAACATTAGAGCAATAAGGTAAAATAAGAGTTCAGGTTATCCATGTAAGTCAAGAATATGACATGCTCAACGCTGCAGTGTCAGACTGATTTATTCAAATAGTCTTAAGAGCCACTCATGGAAACTAAGTTTATAAAAACATGACTGGTGCATGGAATTATATTGGGAGGCAGCGGATGTAAAATAGAGGATCCAGCTGTGGTGAGCTGTTACCAAGGCCACATTAACCCCAGCTTCTATAGGAGATGTTCTTGTGAATATTCTGTTACATGCTGTGTAGAGGACAAGCTGGGAATCAGAGAGCAGGAAAAGAGAACATTGCCTCAGGATTGTCATATGGAGTTTTAATTCTGATTTCAAAAATGCCAAGGCAAACAAAAATGGGTTTTAAGAGCCAAGGCCTTGGCCAAAGGATTTCATGAAGGAAGAGTGTGAACAGAATACTGAAGTAGCCACAAGAAAATAATGTTCAAGAGTTCTTGTGAATGTCAATTAATTGCAAAATGCTGCATAAACATCATAATTTTCTATCACTTCATCAGTTTTCCTGTAATGCTTCCGTCAACATTCCAGCAGCTATTGCTTGCAAGCAGTCTTTCTAAAAGAGATGCTGTAGCTCAGCTAGAGGTTGTGGGCTTGAAAATTCAGTGCTATGCAGGAGGTCAGACTAGATGATCATAAAGACCCCTCCTGGCCATGAAATCAATGAATAACTGGGAAAGTACAGTGGATAGTAGGCATACTGTGAGAGCAGGCTGTCAGTTCAAGTCATCTGACTCATGGGTGCTGTTCAAGCAGTGATGCCCAGAACAAGGAAAATAAACTAGCAGCAAAAATACTTTTGAGACTGATTCCCTAAATAATAAAGCAAGAGTGGAGATGAGCAAGGTGTCTACCTGCTAAATTTTCTTACACAGATCCTGATTCCATTATCCTTAGGCATCACATACTTTCCATAAAATCAGCATGAGGCTACTTACTAAATAATGCACTGTTTAATGTGAAAAGGGATGGGAAAAATCAGGTATAAAATAAGTAAGTTAAGCAGGAATTAGAGAGAAATGAGAGGAGAAAGGAAGAGAAGTAGAAAAAGTGGTGTGAACTGTCCTAGTTATCTCACTGAAACATTTGTCTCACTCTAAAATATAATGATGATTTAGTTGCTAACACCGTTAACTTTCCCAGTGTTGACCAGTGTAACAGAAACATTCATTATTAATAGTTCTCTGAAAAAAATCCACTCAACGTGCATCAGTAGTAAAAAAAAACAACAACAAAATGTGAGGAATAATTTAAAAAGGGATAGAGAATCTCTTATTGCTTTTATATAAACCCATGGTACACTCATATCTTGAATACTACATGCAAAAATATTTCTTATCATAGTAAAAAATTCAGAAAAGAGCAACAAAAATGATTAGGTGTTTGGAATGGCTGTCACATGAGAAGCGATTAATTAAACTAGGATTTTTCAGCTTAGAAAAGAGGAGACTAAAGCAGGATGTGATAGAAGTCTATAAAATCATGACCAATGCGGAAAAAGTAAAAAAGGAAAAGTTACTTTGCTCTCATAACATAAGAACTAGAGGTCACCAAATGAAATAAACAGGTAGCAGATTCAAAACAAACAAAAGGAAGTTTGTGGTCATGCAGCATGAAAATCTATGGAACTCCTTGCCAGAGGATGTTATGAGGCAATGATTTTAACAGGTTTCAAAAAAGAAGTAGATAAATTCATGGAGGATAGATCCATCAATGGCTGTTAGCCAGGATGGGTAGGAATAGCATCCCTAGACCTCTGTTAGTCAGAAGTTGTGAACGGGTGACAAGGAGGGATCACTTGATGATTACCTATTCTGTTCATTCCCTCTGGGGCATCTGCCATTGTCCACTGTTGGAAGACAGGATACTGGGCTAGATGGACCAGTCTGGCCATTCTCATGTTATTATGTTTTTAGCTATCCATAGTTATATGCAATGGTGAACATTGTTTCAATCGCCTGCCTGTCCCAATTTATTTATCTCTGAACACTTCATTTTGGAAAGATACTTACAAGTCAAGTGGAGTTTCGACAAAAGCAATATAAATGTCTGGAGGGAAAAAAAATTAAAAAGCTAACTATTAAAGTAACTATTAAGGGACAATTTGATATGTTTACAGTCTACATTTATTTGTAAGGTCTAAACAACAGTAAAAGTGAGAATTTATTTACTATAAAGTGTTCGTAAGTAGGAATTATGGGACAAAATTATGGAAAAGAAAACCTTCTTTGCAGTGAGATACATTAGTTCCTGAATTAATCTCCTAAAGGATGTGGCAAATACTAATTGCTTACTGCATAAGTAAATGTGGCAGGGAAATGGACTACAAAATCTAATGGATTTTTCCTGTTCTAATGTTTAGGGTCAAATTCTGCTCTCAAATGCTCAGTATAGGTCAATTTGAATTAAACTGATACAAGCAATAAGGAAATGTTGAGCCTATGACTTCCATTAGGATAAAGATAAACTTTGTTACTGTTTTGGCCCTACTCCTGTCTCTTGGATGTGTGGTTCCCAGCTTTTTGAGTTGAACCCCCCTTACTACTATCTCCTTCCCTCCTCTGCATCCCTCAGTAAGGGCTGGGAGCAGGGCTGCAGCTTCCCAGGGGACAGGAGAGGGTACATGGATACACGTAAAGGGACCAAAATTCAGGACAGGATTGGGGCCAGAAGGATGGACAGAGCGGAGATGGAGTGGGGCAGGTTGGATGATGCTCCCATCCTGCTCCTCACCCCTATGAGGGCTGACCCAGCATGCCACACTCTCCTGAATGTTCCTCCATGTCTCCTTGGGAGACATACTCCACAGTTTGGGAACCACTGCTCCTTTGGCTGCAGGCCAGAGACAAAGATGAATAAATGAAAGAGGTGGAGTATTAAAATGTACTCAGAAGTGCTGAGAATTCCTCACCCTTGCCTGACTGAATATGAAAAGCTATAAATCATCCAATGCACACTAGTGAATCATTGTATAGATGTGAAGGCCTTGGTGGCTGAAATGTCAGTGTTTTATTGTCAAGGTAAATATAGCCTGTGTATAAATCAAACACAATGGCTATATAGTGATTTAAGGATATATGTAGAGGTTGGCAGAGCATTATGGACTTTTATTAAACATACTATTACCTAAGGGTCATTGATCAGTTGCAGGCACCTACATTTTCAGAGGATTTTTAAGACTGCAATACACTGCTTCACAATGAGTAGCACCAAGTGGTTCTGTTGACTCCAGAAGCACTTTTCTTGCTGTCATTCAGCATAATCAAGGGTATTACATTCTCATCTCAGATGGGATGTTGAGTGAAATGTATATCATATTTGGACTTCAGAATAATTATTCCATAAAACTCCAAAGCTTATCCACATTTCTCTCTCCCACCCTCTCAACCACTACTTTAATGCTCCACAAATCTTGCCCTCCTGTTTATAAAAGATCACGGTCATGTTTTCCCCGCCCCATAAATCTCATTAAGTAAATTGCCATAATAACATTTGTATAATCCCTGAGACTCCCAAAACTAATTTGCAGACATTATCAGTTACCCTTACAACCTCCCAGAGAGTCATGGAAGATGTATCATAGTTATTTGGAAGGTGAGGAAATAGAGGCATAGAAAGTTAAGTGATTTGCCCACAGTCATACATTAAGTCTGTGCAGAGGTGGGATTAGAGCTCTTTGGGACAAGGTATATCAATTATCTGTGTTTGTACAGTGATTAGCACAATGTGGCCATATTCTTGGTTGGACTCTGGATACTACCATTGCACAAATCATAAATAATAATCACCTGGCCTCCAGCTCTTCCACCATAAGGACCACTCTTCCTTGAACCAATTCCAGTCTTTAAAATGTAGCCTTAAGATAAAAATCTGTATTTTAACATGTGCTTACCAAAATTGCAGCCACCCCATCCCTGTGTTTATTAAATAGAGTTAATACATGTCTAATAAGAGGAAAAGAGAGCTGCCTTTGACTTGTATCCATTAACAGGGCAACCAGATAAGTTATTTTTTACTGAAGAGTGATGGTACTTCATATTAAGCCAGCACTTTTTCTAAAAATAAATTAACTTAAAATATTTTAGGAAGGAAGAAAGATGGAAAATATACAGCAATGGGAAGGGGGTTGGAAAATAAAATTAATGTAATTACACATTGAAATCGGGGTATTAAAGAAGAATATGGTGCTCAGAATTTGTTGAGGTGGTGGTTAGTTTGATTGCTCTCTACACTGTATTAACACAAGCCCAATTTTGCATTCCTTAGCAAACTAATTCCCCCTCCCGTCAATGATTTCACAGAAGTTTAGGGTGTGCTAGAAATACAGAATATGACCCATTATTAAAATGCCTGGAGAATAAACGATATGAAAATACATCTGAAAATTAAGACAGCTGCTATTCATTAGCAATCAAATTTAACTAATTTCCATTAAGATGACTATAAATACTACAGCATCTTAATGACTTACCACATGCCCTGATTTATATATGTGACATATGGTTCCAGTGAGAAACTATTGCACAGCAAACCCTGTTATTTCTTCCACTTTGTGCTGCTCCCCTCCCAGCATGCCAGTAGATAGGTTGTGGACAAGATACAAAGTTCCACCATGACTTTGTAGGGGCACTATAATGAGAACACTGCAGAAAACTAGTTTTCTACTGCAGAGCAAAGTTTGCTGCTTTGTGTAGCCAGACCTGGCAACTACTGAAATAAAAAAAAAAATCAAGTGATTAACGCACACAGCAAAACCCCTACTTGCAACAATTAAAATGTTTTACTTCCCAGACACTGCATTTCCTTTGGGGACAGACACAAGCAAATTCTAATGCAGCTTTCCTTCATCATGTGTGTCATGTAAAGTCTCAAGTCTTCTGATTGTTTTACTAGTTCCAAACCCACAAATATGTTGTACTAATATTTTAGACACGTATTTATGTCTCCTTGAGGGCAAATAGATCCAAACCAATGGCCTGAGCAGATGATAGGAGGAGTTCTATGCAAGTGTACATGGTCATCTGATATGCTGCTACCAGGTGACATGTGTCACATGTATCTCCTCATAGATAACCTCAAGGGTCCAAAAATCATGAGTTGGGTCCCCCTAAATCATGAGACTTTTAAAAATAATACATATGTGATTCTTTTTCTTTGCTCCTATTTTTAAGTTTTTGTTCTGCAACAATGAGGGCTATTTTTTAAAACGAAAGCTGAGATTCTAATAATCAGGCGAACCCAAGAGCAGTGCCTTTAAGAAAAACATCACAGATATCAAGGTTTGTAAAAAAAATGAGAGTTGGCAAGGCTAATTCTGATTCAAAGCCTGAACTGTGAGATGAGTGGGTATCTGTTGAACCTGGAAGCAAGACAATAGGAAAGTAAGAAACAGACAGTGAAATGCATCGCACCAGAGTTCTTTGCTTTTTACAATATTATAATTATATGCTGACTCTAAGTCATAGGTCTGTGTAGGTAATGATATGTAGTGATGCCTCCCTGGGTGTCACTAAAGGTATGTCTACACTAGCTCATTAGTTCGAGCTAGGTAGGCAAATGAGGGCAACCGGAGTTGCAAATGAAGCCCGGGATTTAAATATCCCGGGCTTCATTTGCATGTTCCCGGGCACCGCCATTTTTAAATCCCCCTTAGTCCGAACGAGGAGTAACAGTAGTTCGAATTAGGATCTTTAATTCGAACTACCTAGTCCGTGTCGCGTGTAGCCGCGGGCACGGAGTTCGGACTAAGGGGGATTTAAAAATGGCGGCGCCCGGGAACATGCAAATGAAGCCCGGGATATTTAAATCCCGGGCTTCATTTGCAACTCTGGTTGCCCTCATTACCCTACCTAGCTCGAACTAATGAGCTAGTGTAGACATACCCTAAGAAGCTAAGGAGAGGGACTGTGCCACAGGGAAGTAAAATTTCTCCTTTAGTGCTTGGGGCAGAATGAGTGCAGCTTCTGGTGTCAAAGTGCCTAGCATATTCCGTGTGAGGAAACAGTGTGACTGGGGCAGTGCTTGACTCCTCCCCAGCAATCCCACATCCTACTGGGATGTATTTTGCCTCTGGTGTGGGGCCTGTCCAGGAGGAATATAAAGGCCTATATGTAAGCCTCCTTGTTAAAGACACTTCTCTAGCACCCTCCTGTGTAAGAGCCAGTGAGAAACTGGCCCCAGCAAAACAGTAGCACAACTAGCTAAAGGTCAGAAAAGGCAAACCTGAAGGTTCCAACTAGAGCTGGCAGGGAATTTTCAGACAAAACACTTTCATCGGAAAATGTTGGTTCATCAAAACTAAAACTGCTTGCGAGAGTGAATCAGTTTAGAGGAATTTCTTCCAATTAAAAACTTTTTTAAAAGTATTATAAATTAGTAATGTCCTCTTTCAGCACTTTCAAAGGAAAGTTTAGGGGTTTATTCAAAATGACTCTCTGCTTTGAAAATTTAATTTATATAAAAAGAGATGAAAATTACAGTGTCAAAATTGAAGTGAAACATATCATTTAACTTGAAAAAAACATGGTTAGATTATTGATTTGTCAAAATTTTTAAAAATCAGTTTTTGTCCCATTTTGAGACTGGAAACCATTTTGAAATCTAGATCTCGCTTATGGTATAGGAAGATTGTTTCTTCCACAGCTCTAGTTTCAACTTCATCATTAAATTGGCTACTCTAAACATTACCATAACCCTGATTTAGTAGGAGAACAGTTTATATAAATATTGGGAGCCAGAGCCTGTGGTCCTTGGGTAGGAAAACTCCAAAAGATCTTAACAGAGATTTTTTCTGTTTTTGAAAGCAGGATGTAGATCTGTTTTGAAAGTGTCCTTTAGAACAAACTACTCTTCCGAGTACAGTGGAAAACTACAAGGAAGAGCAACAGTCAGTGGGTATATTTGTAGTCAGTATTCCCTATTTAATCTATATTGCTATGTCTCACTTGCCATGAGAACTCAGGCTAAACTACTCAGCTGATGCTAGTCCTCCAGAACCTTCCCACAATTCCCCCTTTGTGATAGAAGGACAGATAAGTTTCCCCACAATTCACTAGAAAATAATAACTGTGACACTTAACTTACTAAAGCACAAAGAAACATGAGATACTTAGAAATCTTAGTAACACACCGGGTACGTCTAGAGTACAGGCTTTTGTCAACAGAGGCTTTGTCGACAGATACTGTCAACAAAGCCTCTGTCAAAAAAGAGTGTCTAGACTACAGCCAGTTCTGTCGACAAAGCAAGCCGCTTTTTCGACAGAGTCTAGACGCTCTCTTTTGAGAAAGCACAGTATGGATACAATAGTGCCTTTTTTCAACATAACTGTCGAAAAAAGGCATTATTCCTTGTAGAATGAGGTTTACCACCATTGACAAAACTGCTGCGTTCTGTCAACTTACTGTCGACAACTTGGTGATAGTGTAGACGCAGGTCCACTTTTGTCAATGAAACCCTGTAGTCTAGATACACCCACAGTTGTGAGTACAACACCAGTAAAGATATGGCAAACTAAATATGGCTTTGCAGTCTGGCTGGGTCCTTAGACCTGGCTTCTCTAAAGAGGTAAGAACTCTTAACTCCCATTCCTTTGCTCAGTCCACTATGCCCTTTGATGTGACCGTATAATTTTTTAGCCTGAGCATTCTGCAGAGGAAAGGAGGTCAAGTTCACACTAATTACTCTTATGACACATCCATCTTTATAATCAAAGTAATAGAATATTGTGTAAGTGACAATATTTGGGGAGGGGGTATTTTATGATGGCAGTTATTTATTCTCTAACTCAAGATGGCACATGGAATTCTCCAAACCTATGGCTCTTCTAAACCTGTCTCAGTCTTAAAACATTTACAAGAAACTGAACAGCAAAATACTACACCCGCTCCAAGAATGCACACTAGGGTTCCTTGAGCAATCAAACTTGCTGAAATTAAGGGTCAAAAGATCAGGACTTTAACTTTAAGCAACCCAGGGGAAAACAACAATCTCTTACCTTTGTTGTAATATGCAAGCTGCCCATGATCACAGAATGTAGGGGGAAAAAAACCAGCTATCAGATCACAGGATCTTTTCAGTGCCACAGAGCACCTGCAATTTTGAACAAAGAAAACTCACAATGTCAGTCTTTCATAAGGAAGTCAATCTGGTGACCCACTTTGCTACTCTTTGGTAAATATGTGCACAATAGTATTAAGAAGAAAGGAATATTAGGGTCACTCTCAGATCTATATTTATTTTTCTTTTATGAGTCAGGTTGTCAGTGTGGGAAGTGACATATTAATAACTGGAGGGGAACAAAACTGTGAGCTTTGCTTGAATCTGATGTTTCCAGATATTCTTTCTCTAAGGAATAGAAGGATGACACAAAACTCCTCATCATATTTCCTCCCATACTAAAAAAAATCTGAGGGAAAAGGTGCATCCAAAATTATGCCAAAAGTCGAGAGCACAACTTATACAGTTCCACCCGGCTAGCGGGCACTCCAGTTTGACAATGCATAAACAGAAGTAGAGGCAAAGCAAATTCTCCAAGCCAATAATAAGAGTAAGAGATGGTGCTGAAAGTGCTATGAAACCTGACATTGTTGGTTCATATCAGAAACAGGGCAAGACGCAGAGCGAGATGCATGGAAAATGTATCTCAGTACTTATTAGCCATTGATATTGCAGTAGCACTAGCAAGATGCAATTAAGAATCAGAGTAGAGTCCCAAAACACAGCACAACACATAACAAAAAGCCAGTCATTGCCTCCCAAAAGCTTAGAGTTTAAGTAAAAGATTGAGAAGTGCCATCCCCATTTCTTGGTCTAAATTGCCCTGCCTGCGTTCACAACTGACTTTTTGTTGCTTCCAAGAGGCCTGTACACAGATCTCCGAGACTTGACAAGAAGTTTGGAGCCCTCACAGATTTTCCACAATACAAGCAGTGTTGTTCAGAGCCCAGTTACCAGGCCTGATTTCTAGTCCTTTGCAAAGTATACCATGATGAAGGTACACAACCAGAGACAAATGAGGGAGTGGATTCTCTTTTAGGCACAGGATTAAATAAGGTTATGTCTACACTAGCTCCCTAGTTCGAACTAGGGAGGCTAATGTAGGCATTCGAACTTGCAAATGAAGCCCGGGATTTAAATATCCCGGGCTTTATTTGCATGTTCCCGTCCGGGCGCCATTTTTAAATCCCCCTAGTCCGAACTAACTGCCCGCGGCTACGCGCGGCAGTTAAAAGTTAATTCGAACTAAGGACTTAGTTCGAATTAACTTTTAACTGCCGCGCGTAGCCGCGGGCAGTTAGTTCGGACTAGGGGGATTTAAAAATGGCGCCCGCCCGGGAACATGCAAATAAAGCCCGGGATATTTAAATCCCGGGCTTCATTTGCAAGTTCGAATGCCTACATTAGCCTCCCTAGTTCGAACTAGGGGGCTAGTGTAGACATACCCTAAGAGACTAATGAAAAAATATATGGATGTAACAGAAGTGAATGCTGGAATAACAGCTTGTAAACATATTATGTGGTTACATACCAGTGTCTATAAATAAAGTACTTCTGCTACCAACCTGGCTTACTGGGGGACATTGTGTAAAGTCTGCATTTGTGCAACATTATATTAACTCAAAAGAATAAACTAGAGCCTGATTCCAGATGACAGGCTTTATCAGCACAGAAACAATGCAAGTACTGTTTTCCTGGCCAACAAACATAAAACAATGTATGTTTGTTAAGTGAAATAGGAGTAACTCTAATACCCGTGACACTTGGCACAAAGACATTAATTGGCAAACTATTCCTTTGTGTCCTAGGGCCCAGGATCTCTGCTTTGCATTTCATCTAATACCTTTTTGCCCACTCAGGTATTCAATCAAGAAAATCAGAGTCCAAGACCCATCCCACATAGCACATCCATCGCCCCACGTATGCAGCATGAACTTACCATTTCCGGCCTCATGAGAAGTATTGTTTTATGCTAACTGCCAGGCATCAGTTAAATTACTTTCACAGGTTCAAGCTTTTCTTCGTATCCATGAGACCTAGAAACATACTCCTCCTGCCTAAAATACTGACAGCTGAGATTCTGATTCTGTGATACAACTTAAGAATTGAGGCTGTAGGGCCAATATTACATGTCTTAATCTGCATCCTGTAACATTTCCACCTTTACAGTGAAAACTCCTCAATATGAGATCCAACACTAAACTTTAAAGCTTCCTGTGTGGGTTTTACACCTCCTCTTGTGCTGATTTCCAAATGCACTGGGGATCCAAGAAAACGTCATGCTAGCCTCTCTCCCATAGCTGTGACACCTTATATCATTGTCATACCCTCTGCCTAATTACTGCACCATACACTTCCTTGTGCAAGCTCTGCAGAATTCAGACCACTGTCTTTGTCTTCCATTCTGATTGGGATGAGATTATACTTCTTCTGTGAGCTTTGCATATGGCATTAATATTAATATATACCAATCAACAGGGACCATTGATTGAATGGAAAAGAAAATCACTTTTCATATTCTAAAAAAACCCCAGCAGTTTCACTGATTTTTGGTCTTGGCTAACAAAATTATCAGAACCATTTTTTCACAAATTCCTTTCCCATCCTGAACCTCAAGAAAAAAATAACTTTTTGGCAGAAACCAAAAAAACCCTAAAGCTGAATATGTTCCAAATTTGTGACATTTTGAAAACTAGAGCTTTAGAATGGAGACAATTGGAAATCTTAACTATTATGTTTGCTAAAATACAGCATGTCAGGAATAGCACATACAATTCATAAAGTGTTTGTTCATTCAAGGAAGATTATAAAACCCTATCAAACTTCCAGAAAGAAAATATATGGGAGTGTATTTTTTAAAAAATAAAAGAGAAGGAAATGTTGACATATAGGCATTTTGAAATCACTCCCTTTAAAAAAATCAGACCCCTCCGCCCTCTGCAACATGAATAATTTGGTGAAATTGACATGATTTCACAGAAACTTTGGATGTTGCAGAGTCCACATCCTTCCCTGAAAAAATTTTACTACCCCCCTCAAAAAAATTGCATCCAGCTATAGTATCCATGGCTCTTGGCTTTCTAAAGACTTACCTCTTCTAGTGAGGTGAGCTCTTTGAGGACCATGACTGATAGATGACTACATAGCTGAATACACATGTTAAAATATGTAGAATGTCTTCCTGATGAATTCTTCTTATTGATGGTCCTCATATGTAAGAGCAGACTAAGGTTCTGACCTGAAATAAGGTTAAATAATTCAAATGGAGTCTTTTGCACTAAATGTGATGCAGGGCCAATGTTACTGTGCTGTAATGTTTGTGACAGGTTCTTCCATTCCAGGTCAAGGGTTCTGATGATCTGGCCTCAGAAGAGGACTAACAAGACAGAAAAAAAAATTGCACACATGGCTGAGAACTATAGAAAATGATAGCGCAAAGCTATTTTGGAGCCTGCAACTGCCTCCGACAGAAGAACTGTGTTCACTGCAACAAACCAAGAGTGAAAACATAGTGAGAGTCCTGATAGTGATTTGAATGAAGTTAGTAAAACTCATTACCGTTACAGTCTACTATACATTGGACCAAATTTTATGGGAATTGTAAGCTATTTCTCTAACAATAACTGTAATTGAATCGGTTTTCCTTTTGTGTTCCTGCACACACAATTACTCTAATATCACATCAAAGATCATTGGAATGTGTATTCTAATCAGGTGAAATTCACCTCTTTCTATAGAAAGAGTAAGTAAATGGACTTTGTGCTGTGAACTGTAGTGAGGAAGGAGACCTCTGTTCTGTAATTTTAGTAGTATAGTCAATGCTGTTCTCAGGCATGCTGAGAGTCTTTTTTGAGTGAAATTTACCCATAGAGCAGAGAACTGGTATAAATCTTTCCATGTAATATTAGCCCCATATAGGAGCTAAACTGGGTATACCTATACACTGCAATTGGGGCCTTTTTGGGGGAGGTGACAATACGACATCATCTAGGGCACATGGCCACAAAGGGAGTATGATGTGGCAGGCCAAGGAAAGGGCAGTGCAGAAAATCCACTCTTACATTTATCCACTGATTCTTGAAACCCAGGCAATTGAAGCAGAGAAAATGCAGCTTGTGTTCTACCCCAGAAGCTGTAAATAGCAGCCATGTGGAGAGGCACAGCTATGCACTAATCCAACCTTCTGATCCTGAGTCAAGGGGATGGCTATCGCCTTGCCATCTGCATAGAGCCTGAATATTCAGTTGTATGCAGGTGGAGTGATTTTCACTGTGTCAGATTGCAACACAGTGCAAACCTGAACACAAACTAAGAGTGGTTGTCATTGAGCTTTTAGGGTATGTCTAGAGAGGCATGTAAATTAGACATACTGACATAGTCAATGAAGTGGGGAATTAAATATCCCCCGCTTCATTAAAATAAAAATGGCCGCCACATTGTGCCAGCTCAGCTGATCGTCGGCACAACACAGCAGTCAAGACGCGGATCGGTCGGCAAGGAAAGCCTTTGCTGACTGATCCCTTATGCCTCGTGAAATGAGGTTTACAGGATCGGTCGGCAAAGGCTTTCCTTGCCGACCAATCTGCGTGTCGACTGCCGCGTTGTGCCGACGATCAGCTGAGCCGGCACAACGCAGCGGCCATATTTATTTTAATGAAGTGGGGGATATTTAAATCCCCGCTTCATTGACTATGTCGGTATGTCTAATTTACATGCCTCTGCCAGCAGAGGCATGTAGTCTAGACAAACCCTTTGGGTATGTCTACACTACCACCCTAGTTCGAACTAGGGTGGCTAATGTAGGCATTCGAAGTTGCAAATGAAGCCCGGGATTTAAATATCCCGGGCTTCATTTGCATCTTCCCGGGCGCCGCCATTTTTAAAAGTCCCCTAGTCCGAACTCCGTGCCCGCGGCTACATGCGGCACGGAGTAGGTAGTTCGAATTAAGTTCTCTAATTCAAACTACCGGTACACCTCGTTCCACAAGGAGTAACGGTAGTTCGAATTAGAGAACCTAATTCGAACTACCTACTCCGTGCCGCGTGTAGCCGCGGGCATGGAGTTCGGACTAGGGGACTTTTAAAAATGGCGGCGCCCGGGAACATGCAAATGAAGCCCGGGATATTTAAATCCCGGGCTTCATTTGCAACTTCAAATGCCTACATTAGCCACCCTAGTTCGAACTAGGGTGGTAGTGTAGACATACCCTTTGTGTGTACCTCTTAATAAATATATATTTTGATACCCATAAAGACACTGCAACAAGTTATTTTTTAAAATAACCAATTTGGAAGCACCGAGAGGATAAGGGTTATAAGGAATAGCCAGAATGGATTTGTTAAGAACAACTCATGCCAAACCAAATTCATTTCCTTTCTTGACAGGCTTACTGGCTTGATGAGGGTTGGAGTGGGAAGGCAGTAGATATAACACATTGATTTTAGTAAGGCAACTTTGACCCAATCCTACATGGCAGTCTTACAAGCAAATTCGAGCATTGGATGTAGACCAGTGATCCTCAAACTGTAGGTCAGGACCCCAAAGTCGGTTGTTATTGGGGTTAAGAGGAACATTCTGTGGGCCTGAGGGCTGGAGGGGAACATCCTGTGGGGCCGAGAGCTGGAGTTGAAGCCCAAAGGCTTCAGCCCAGGGCAACAGAGCTCAGACTCTATTCCTGGCTTCCTGCTGGGACAGCAAGGCTCTGTCCTGATCAGGGTCATGTAGTAATTTTTGCTGTCCCAGGGAGGTAACAGTACAATGAAGTCCAAGAAGTGATGATTTAATGAAATAAGGTAGGAACACAACTGGTTAAAAAAATTGTACTCAAAGGGTAGCTATCAATGGTTCACTGTCAAACTGGGAGGAAAAACATATATAAAAATACACAGATTTAAAAATTGCTCTGAAATCAACAAGACGAAATTCAATAAAGATAAGTACAAAGTATTACATATAGGAAGGAAAAGTTAAATGCACAACTACAAAATGGGGAATAACTGGCAAGGTGATAATACTGGTGAATAGGATCTGGGTATTATGTTGGATTACAAATTGAATACGAGTCTATGTGATGCAGTGTGAAGAAGGCTAATATTTTGGTGTGCATAAATGGGAGCTTTGTACATAAGACAAGGGAGGCAATTGTTCCCTCTCTGACACTAGTGAGGACTGAGCTTTGAGAAAGATTTGGACAAACTGGAGTGAGTACAGAGGAAAGCAAGGAAAAATGATAAAAAAAGTTTAGAAAACCTGACCTTTGATAAAAGGAAAAAATAAAACTTGACATGTTACATAAAAAAAAAAAAAAGAGGACTAGGGGTTTACCTGGTAACAGTATTCAAATATGTTAATGGCTGCTATAAAGAGGACTGTGATGAATTGTTCTCCATCTCCACTGAAGGTAGGACAAAAATAATAGGCTTAAACTTCAGCAAAGAACATTTAGATTGGAATTTATCACAATAACTTTCGAAATCACAAGAATAAGTTTAGCATCTAATAAGCATCTAAGGGAAGTTGTGGTGTTCCCATCATTGGAGAGTTTTAAGAATAAGGTTAATGAACATTTGCCAGGGATGGGATGGGTTTATTTAGTCCTGCCTCAGTGGTATGGACTTGATCTCTTTGAAGTACCTTCCAATCCTACTTTTCTATGATTTTGTGCTAATTGAAATAGTTTTCTATCTCAGAAGATAGATGATATCATACACTTATACATTAGTTCTAAGTTCATACACATGTGCAAAACCAATCTGATCTTTATATACTCAGTAGGCACATTAGAACAGGGGTGGGCAAACTTTTTGGCCCAAGGGCCACATCAGGGCATGGAAATTGTATGGAGGTCCAAGAATGCTCATAAATTTGGGGATGCAATTTTGGGGTGAGGGATCTGACTGGGAGTGCAGGCTCTGGGGTGGGGCATTCAGGGTCAGGAAGGGGGGCTCTGGGTTGGGGTGTGTGAGGTCTCACTGAGGTTGTAGGTTCTGGGTGGGCTGGGAATGCGGGGTTCAGAGGACAGGTTGGGAATGAGGGATGGGGGAGAGGGTTGGGATGTTGGAGGGAACAGCTCAGTGGTACAGTCTCCAAGCTGCATTTACCTCCTCAAACATCTCCCAGAAGCAGAAGCATGTTCTCCCACAGCTCTACATGGAGGTGCAGCCAAAGTGGCTCTGAGAGCTCCCCCCATAGATGCCACTCCTGCAGATCCCATTGGCATGGTTGTCAGCCAATGGGAGCTCAGAGTCAGTGCTCGGGGTGGGGCAGCACACAAAGCCCTATGGTTGCCCCTAAATGTAAAAGTCGGGGGACATCCTGCTGCTCCCTAGAGCTGCCTGGAACAAGGCAAGTCCCTCACCCCCCAGTAGGAGTCTGAGGGCAAGATGACAGGCTTCATGCAGCCCCTTAGCTGTAGTTTGCCCCCTTTTGCATTAGAAGGAAATAGAATACCAACCTTTCTGACTACTATTCTATGTAATTATTTCACTGCCTAGATTCATGATTTAATATAACTGTAGTATAAATGCCTTGAGGGAAAGAATCTATATGCACATGAAATTGTCCTGTTACTCAGCTTTTTTCACAGCATGTTTTTTCTAAGATATGCTATTCAAAAATAATTGTCATTTTTACTCAACAAGGAGCAAGTGACTCAAAAAAGAATTATAGATGTGAACATTAAATTGAGTTATACTGTGTCCTGGTCCATAAATTGAATCTGACCCTGTAAACAACTCAGGTTATGCCAACATTTAGAAGTATTATGCTTTGTTAGAGAAAAACTAAAAAAGTGAAAACCCCAAAAAGTGTGTATTATTTTCATTGGGCTTTTGTTATTGATTGCTTTTTGGTCTGTTCCCAGAGAAATTTATTTTTTATCTGAAACAAGTCCTGTAAGATTAAAGTATGCATACCTAGCCGTAGAAATAAATTTGTTTTAATACCATTTTATATCTAAGGGCATTGTAAAATTTGAAAACCCATTTGTCTCTATTTGACTCATGTTAGGAATACCATAGAGACTAACTCTGAGTCACTGGGACAGATAAAGCAACAAGTATGTTCAACTTTCTTACTATGTTTATATCATAGGGTAACTCTCTGTCAACTATCACAGCAGGCTGGACCGGTAGCCGATGAAAATTGGCACATCTGGGTTTTGAAGAATAATCAGCTAAACATGAATTCCCAATGCAACACTGTGGCCAAAAAGAGAGAGAGGTCCAGAGAAGAGCTATGAGAATGATTAAAGGAGTAGAAAACATACCTTATAATGACAGACTGATGGAATGCAATCTATTTATCTTATGAAAAAGAGACTTGATCACAATGGATGTATAAACAAGGAAATATGGAGGTTCTATTACCTCTGTTCTTGGCACTGGTGTGATGGTATAGGAAAATGATGTCCAATATATGGTATACAGTTCTATTGTCCACAGCTGAAGACTGATTTAAGGATTGAAAGATGTTCAGACAGGAGCCATACAAATGGTTAAAGCAATGGAAAAGCTTACCTTATTGTTAGGGCCTGACCAAATTCATGATCCATTTTCATAAATATCATGGTCATAGCATTTTAAAAATCTTGAGTTTCATGGCATTGTAACAAGATATGCATATGTATTTAAAAATGACAAGATATAAACATGTAAAGCCATTAAATCTCAGCATTTCTCAAATCAGGGATCCTGACTCAAGAAGAAGTTCCTACGCTATTGTAGGGGGGTCATGTTATTGCCACCCTTACTTCTGAGCTGCCTTCAGAGTTGGGCAGCTGGAGAGCAGCAGCTGTTCAGGGTAAAAGTTCACAAGAGCTCAGATTTCATGCGGGCAGCTGTGGGAAGCAAAACAACTCAGCCCCAGGCTGCTCCGCTCCCCTAAACAATGCAGCTGGAAGCTGGACACAGGGAAGAACAGTGGACTGGGACCAGATCATTCTGCTTTCCAGTGCCTTGCTTCCAGCACCAGACCCCCTCCGCTAATCCCCGAAGTCATGTTGCTCAATGAGAGGTTGGGAAAGAGGTGGAATAGAGGCAAAGCAGGGGTTGGTTTGGACCCTCTACCCCACCTAGGAACAGTGCTGATGGGGAAAGATCAGATTTCAGTCCTTGACTCAATTTTCATGGCTATGAATTTAGTAGGACCCTACTTATTGTAGAGGACTCAAACAGCTCAATTTGCTTAGCTTATAAAAGGGAAATTTAAAGGGCAACAATCACAGTCTGTAAATACTTAGATAGACCTAATCAAGATTTTTTTTAATGTAGAAAACAAAGGCATAACAAAATCCAATTGTAGGGATTTTTTTATCTAGACAAATTCAGACTGGAAATAAGATATTCTTCAGTGGAGCTATGACCTAGCTGAAGATTGTTGAGTAGCACCTTACTCTATAGGGGCTAAACTACATGGCTCCATCGATGGAGCCATGTAAAGTAGTTTACTCGATATAGTCAATGAAGTGGGGATTTAAATAATCCCTGCTTCATTAAAATAAAAATGGCCACCATGCTGTGCCAACAATCAGCTGATCAGGCACAGTGCGGCAGTCTAGAAGCAACGCGGTTGACAAGGGAAGGCTTTGTCGACTGCTCCAGTATGCCTTGATGTTTATAACTCAGATATAACGACTAAGCCTTTAAGTCCTTAGACAGAGAAAGATTGCATTTCACTCCAGTTTTGCTTTATAGAAAGCTTTCACTACAAAAGATTCCATATATGAAGACAACAAAAGGTCAGTATTATATATGCTTTCCACGCAATATTAACAACTGAATTCCAAGTAAGAGAGCAATGCTATCTACTGGCTGCTTCAAGTTAAACCCAGAGCTAATTCCAAGACCTGGCTTTGTTATTGCTTCAAACTGAGTTCATATATTTCTTTTCTGGAATTTTTGAAAATCTCAAAATATAAAAGCAATAAAATGAAGAAATGGAGGAACAAAATACTCTGAAGGCACTTTGAGGTCTTGTCACCTTTGAGACTAGATTGGAGCAACGTAGTCTACTTTGCTTCTTTATCTTTCTTTCAATCTGTCAAGCAGCATGGCAGCAGTCATTTACCCACCAGGAAGAAATAAATACCATAGTGGCTGCTAGTTCAGTCTGCTATTTATCCCAAGCAACATCAATCTAAAGCGATTTCATATTTCACCACTTTCTCTGCATGGCAAAGGAATGGTGGGGTGGATGATGATGTAGATGACAGTGTTATGAACGCTAAGACAGCAAACAAATCTGCCTGGAAAGAGTATATTAGGACCAAAGACATTGTACAGGGGAACCATTAAGTAATACACAATACGATATGCAATGCATATTTTGTCTTGCTGTTGCGTGAGAAGTAATCAGTGATATGCATTATTGTGACTTGCAGTAGTTTAAGTCCTATTCCATAAACAAAAATGCACTTTGGTTTCCCTATTCTAGTAAATGTTTTCCTTCTAGGTTTTTTGTTTGGTTCTAATTGGATATTTTCCTCCTATCTTTTCCTTCACAAATATCTGACAAAATAATAAACTGTACTAGGCTTTCAGTTTAACAGGATATGTGGCACTTGTGAGTTTTAATTTCATATGTATAAACCACTTTAAGAGCTACAGATGAAATTCACTAATAGTCCAATTATATTTATATTATTAAGATAGGTATTTATAGAATTGTTTTACTTTGGATACCTGATAGTGTCTCCAATAGCTGTTTGTAGTACTATTTACTTGGGTTTTTTTTCCTATTTAACCTTTCAGCATATGTGGTCTAATAATATTCCTCTTTCCAATGCCTCAGTAGTATCTTTTGAACCACTGTATTGCATGCAAAGTAACAAAATAGCTAACCTTGTGTTTTGGGAAACGAGAAGGAATTCCTATATAGGGGCTGACTTTATCCAGTTTAAAAAGAAGAGCAAACAAATTCCAAAAATATTTTAACATTTATATCCCTTCGGATTTCAATAACATGCTACATTTCAAAGTATTTATACATGCCCAACAAACGTCTAACTTTATCACTAATATTTCAAGGAAATTTTAAGACTGGCTTTAAAATAACCTAACAGGTATCCAGCAATTCCTATGGAGAGTTTTAGTTTAAACAAAATGAAGAATGGTAGAACATGATATACCATTTTTTTTATAAGCTAACTGTCATTCCTCAGCTGCAACACTCAGTCCAATTCCTTGAAGCTCCTTAATTATAGAAATATCACCCCGGTGGGCTGTGTCTACATTGGTGCGAACTTGCGCAAAAGCAGCCACTTTTGCGCAAAAACTTGCTGTCTGTCTACATTGGCCACGAGTTCTTGCGCAAGAACACTGACGTTTTAATGTAAGAAATCAGTGCTTCTTGTGCAAGAACTATGATGCTCCTGCTCAGGAATAAGCCCTCTTGCTCAACTGTTCTTGTGCAAGAGGCCAGTGTAGACAGGCAACATGAATTTCTTGCGCAAGAAAGCCCTATGGTTAAAATGGCCATCAGAGCTCTCTTGTGCAAGAGAGCATCTACACTGGCATGGATGCTCTTGCGCAAAAGTACATCTCTTGCGCAAACGCACATGCCAGTGTAGACGCTCTCTTCTGGAAGAGTTTTTGCACAAGAACTCTTCCGCAAAAGAGTTCTTGTGCAAAATCATGCCAGTGTAGACATAGCCAAATGTGTACCTTAATAATTAAGAGCAATTTACAACAGCTAACCAATAGTTTTAGTATCACATGTGAGAACAGAGGTTTCCAGTGACAGATGTATTGTATATGTCCCATGAGGGCAGGGGACTGGACTCGATGACCTCTCGAGGTCCCTTCCAGTCCTAGTATTCTATGATTCTATGTACACCTCTGTCCCTTTCCAAACATACATCTTAAACCAACAAAAGAAAAAAAGTACTGAACAGAACTGTGTTTCCCAGAAATCAAGCTATGAAAGTATTTTTACAATCTTTAATCAGCAATCTGTCCTCATGTGCAGTTGACTAGTTTGAAAGCCAGAGGTTTTCATCACAAAGTTTTTTTTCCCCCCAGCAATTCTGTTGAGTCAACCAAAAATCTCAAGGCACGATTGAAAAGCCTTGAAAACAGCATCCATTGACTTCAACAGGCATTGGGGTCAGGTTTCTAATTAACATCAGGCAAGAGAAAACAAATGTATGACAATGCAAATTAAGCATTACAAAAAATAAAGTGTATGTCCTGGAGGAATAAAAGCAAGATTGCATTTTAAAGACATTGGTAATCCACTAAGAAGGGAATAACCTTTAAAGAGCAAAAATACAGACTTCAACAATGTCTCTAGAGTCACCAAGGAGTGTTAATATATGAGAAACAATAAAGGGATCCAGATTAAAATAAAAATTACTTTAAAAAATCTGACAATCCCATAGTTCCGTTTTGCTAAGAATATTTAGTGCAGCAAAGGAGAAATTAGGTCATTTACCTTCCCGTGCAGTAGATAATCAGACATAAGCTTATTAATAGGAGTGAAAAACAGGTTGAATGAAAATCTGAACACTAGGAAGACATGAGAAATGCTATCTGTGTTCATGTTGGGATTTGCAAAAATGAATAAGTAGCTCACTGCTAACTAACTTCACTCAAACACAAACCCTGAAACTTAAGAACTAGAGGACTAAGCCCTAACCTAGTAAAATATTTTGTTTTGGGAAAAATCAAGGGCTAGATTCTTGACCAGTATATCAGGAAAGCTTCACTGAAGTCAATGGAGATACATCTATTCGCACTAGCTGAGGATCTGGCTCAAAAGTATTTTTCATTGACTTCCCATTATTTTATTCAATGGAAGTAATGAAGAAAATGACATAATTAATTCAGTCCAAACATGGACACAACTTTAGTCAACTGGGAGAACATGATAACCTTAACAGTGTTGTAGTGTTTATCAGGCAGTTGGGCTTATATGTCCTGGTCACTTCCAGAAAAAAATACTATGCATAGGATGTCCTTTTTCTGAGGTATGGGATTTGATTGAGCAGTGAAGTTCCCCAGACAACCAGAGCCTCGTGTGAGGAACTGGGGCACATTGAAGAAATATCTCACACTGTATAACATTAAAACACAGACCCCTTCCCCCCCCCCCCCCCACTCTATTCTCAAAGTAAACCTGGTCCATTTTATGCTACCTGGGGTTCTGTATGTGGATTTGGGATGAGTAAATGGCTCATAGTAAATTCCCATAATGGATACCTGCTATAAAACTGTGGTAGTCCTAAGAAAACTGAAACCTTGTGTATATCTCTCACAGAGCTTTGCTGATTCTTTGTGGATGAAAAATTTAGACTGCCTGGCAAACCTTGACTACCAGGCCAATTTCCAGTGTGGGTAAACTCTTTCTTCACCCAAATTGGTTATCTGATAAGATCTGAAGTATTGCGAGACACCAAGTATAATCCCCAAGCTAACATTCAAAAGGCTTGCTGAGATCACACTAAAATACCAGGAATGAGAGGGCAAGGAGGTAGCAAATGGCCTATGCCTACATCTGAACTAAATGGCAGCAGCTGAACTTGGAGGTATAACACAGAAAGATCTCCATAAGTGAAAACCATAGGCCAATTCATTTGTGTGTGAATACCAAAAGAGTTAAATGCATTAATATATATTTAGGCTAATTTACTTGTGTGTTAGAGATCAAAGAAGGTGTTAATTGTATTGTTTTCATCTATTTATATTCTGTTGTTTATTAAATTATATTTACAGTATGCATGGCAATAATTAAATAAACTTAGATAAAAGTTTATGTTAATGTAAGAGTATATTTAGGTGTTAAGCGTTCATGAAAACAAATGGAATCTTACTTGTATTGTTTTACTTATCTATTCCTATTATAATAAAATGGCAGCCATTTATATTATGTATGTGTCTGTAGCTAGAGAGCTCATCAAATGGAAATGAAGAAGAATGCCAAATTAAAAGTGTTGCATTGAAAGCCTCCGTCTGAGCTTAGTTGCAAAGCTACACCAAACTGTAGGGTGTTAGGTTTTAAACTGCAACTCATTGTGATCTTTGTCAAACTTTGTAATCTGTGTAACTCTCAAATTTACTGTAAGCTGCAACTTTGTAATCTTTATAACTCTCAGCCACCTTGCTTGTAACTTTCCCTAAGCTGCATTCTCCCCTGGGTGAATGGAGAAAGAGTGTGAGAGTGTGTTTGAAAAAGACTGGGAACAATGGACCACATCTGAGTCATCACAGTTGCTGCTCCCTGCTCCTGAGAAGCTCCTGGGCAGTGTCTCTCCTCCTGACGGTGAATGATCACAGCCATGACACATGATGAGCAGAGCACAGACTCTCCTTCCTTCCAGGATCCTGACATGCTCCTCTCCAGTGTCTCTCCTCCTGACCGGTTTCCCCAACCATGATGAGCAAACAGACCCTCCAGGATCCACATGCCTTGGCTCCTTCTGCAACCCATATGTCTGTGTAAGTGTGAGAGTGCCTGAGGGCAGGAATGAATGGGTGTGACTGAGTGAATGAATGGAGGGGTGTGTGCTTGCTTGCTTGCCTGTGTGTGACAGAGAGAGAGAGTTCTATCTTCTTTAGTTTAAACCTTTGGTGGCTGCTTACTCCTCTTTAGTTTTAAACCCATACTAGTGTAACCCTGGGCGGCCTCCAGTGAGAATATTTTTGGGGTAACATTAAGTGGTGGAAAATGTGGGTAGACTGCCACAAGGGAGCACTAGTGATAGAGCATGGGTGGGCAATGATTTTTTATGGGGGTCACTCCAAGAATGGGTTCTGTGATGAGAAGGAAGCTTGGCTAACAGATGGGAGTGGAGGAGGGAGTGTGGAATCTAGGAGGGAGTTTGGGAAAGGAGGTAGTTGTGACTTGGGGCACTGGATTGAGGTGTAGAGAATTGGTTTGTGAGCTAGGGCTGAAAGATTGCGGTCTGAGGAAGAGGATAGGGATGCCATGGAGTAGAGAGCGTGGGGGAACCCCAATATGCCTGCTCCTCCTTCCTGGAACAGTAGGGGAAGGGGTGCCATGGAGTAGAGAGCGTGTGGGGAGCCAATATGCCTGCTCCCTCTTCCAGGTATATTAGAGGAAAAGGATGATATGGAGTAGAGAATGTGTGAACCCTGATATGCCTGCTCCCCCTTCCAGATGTCTGGTATTTTGTTATGTGAATAAGGGAAGAGTCCCCCCTCCTGACAGTTTCCCCTCCTCCTCCTTCTCTGGGCACCATAGGCCCCAGGGGCAGTTTCATCATGGAGTGAAAGTTTTTCAAAGTGACTGAGGCCCTCATGAGAAGTGGGCCCGCTGAGGGCAGCTTATCCATGTGGGAGGAAGCACCCCACTTCCTTGCTTCACCCTACCATAACCCAGTGCTTATGTTTTTTTCTCTTTTGCAGTGCTTATGAAGCCTAAGTTCTTGCAGTTTAAAAGTTGCAGTTCTTAAAATGCTTAGGGTTTTTGCAGGTTTTTATCACAGAACGTCAGGAGAACTGGTATTAGCTGAAGAGCAACCGAAACACCATGCTTTTCTGTGTTGCATCTCTGTGTCTGTCTTGTGGGTGTCCTGTGCTAGCATTGTTGTATTTGGGAAAAGAGAAATACCTAGTGTATACTCATTTTCCCCTACTTCCACTATCTCTAACCAAATTACCAGTCACACTCCCACCTCTGTGAAAAAGCCTATAGTCCCCAATACATAAGGTTTATTTTTAGTTTCTCTGATTACCATTTTGTTTGTTTTGTTACGAATACAAATACTATACATTTGTATTATCTGTTTTTTCCTGTTTGATTTCACTGTTGATCTGATTACCATTTTGTTTTGTTACTGATATACATTTGTATTATCTGCTTTATTGTTAATCTCTCCCCCATCTCCAACCCAGCTACACCTCCATCTCTGTAAAAAAGCCTTTGGTCAGGTTTTTTTCTCTGATTATCATTTTTGTTGATATACATTTGTATTGTTCTGATTATTGTTTTGCCTTTCTTGATATACTGGTACATTTTCTTTATCTGTGTGAAAAATCCAAAAATTGTCCTTGTAATTGAAATATTGGTATGAATGGGCAGAGGTACCTTTGTGTGGTCACCACAATTTAGGGTGACCAAGCGGCAGATAATGTTTCATTAAAAGCCTCTGCTTATTTGCAAAGCTACACCAAACTGTAAGGTCTAAGGTTTTAAACTGCAACTCATTGTGATCTTTGTCAAACTTTGTAATGTGTGTGTAACCCTTCTGCCGGGTAGGCCTGGCAGCAACCAGGGCCAGATTCAATATCTAGGGGTCCATCTCACACAGAACCAGATCAAGCCCCCACCCAGTAACCTGGAAAATTCACACACCCTGGGCACCTCTGAGAGGCAATGCTTCCCCACTTGCAAGCACAGAGTCTGAGTGTAGGAAAAAAACATTTAATGAAACAGAGAGAAGTCATATGGCATTAACTTGGGAAAATACCACAAACAGAGTTCATAGCCCAAACCATGAGCTGAGGCCCCGCAGCCAAGAATCTCCCAAAGTCCAACACCCCAAAAGTCTCTGTCCCTGGTCAGTGCCTCCCAGAGTCCAAAAGTTCACCTGCCAGGTTTTACCTCCCAACCTGGGTGGAAAGGAGGGGAGGAAGATTGATAGGGGCACCTTACATGGTCTGAGGCCGACGGCTCCACCTCTCTGTAGGGTTCTGCTGCAGTCTTTAATGTGAACCGCTCCACCATCTGTCTCATTCCACTCCACCGGCCACTCCGCTAGTCGACTGCCACCGCTCCTACCAGCCGCTCGTTCCCACCGGCCACTCCGCGGGTCACCTGCTGCCGCTCCTACCGGCCGCCTGCCGGTCATTCCTGCCAGCCGCTTCACTGGCTGCAACGGGTCTGGCTCCCAGCCAAACCAGTGATTTCAGCTCTTAGTGATTTCACCACCTGGACTGGCAAAACATTCCAGCTTCCACTGGACTAGCAAAAAGACTCCTCATGGAGTCTGCTGTAGGTCTGTCCTTAAAACAAAGGGGGAAAGGGGCAGGTTGGGCCAGTCTTACAGCTCATATTTGGCAGGTGTGAAACAGGCTGACTCAAGCCCTTTAGCCCTTACCCCCAGCTCAGTCCACTCAACTCTGGAAGGGGGGAGGCTTGTTCCTCGGAGACCTCTTACAATGATGGCGTCTCTCCTGCAAGCACTGGTGTCATGTTTTACAATTCCCACATTTAGGGGCAGCATGATTTGTGACCCCCACAACAGTCCCAAATTATTTACAGTACACCACATTCCATGCCAACATTGATCTTCCATCAGCCCTGGCTGAATTGGATTTACATAGCCACACCTAGGATTCCTTTCCCCTCCTGGCATGAGCTGTATTTACATATCAACAGTTAAAGGAGAGAGCTGCCCTGATGTGATTTGGTTTTGTTTTGTTTTGTTTTAATAATGTTTTGTCAAAGTTTAGTTTGCCTGGGTGACAGGATACACTGGAGAATCTAAGAGGAATGTCTGACTCCATCTTAAGAACAGGTCTAGTAATCCAAAAGTTCATATTTTTCGTTGGCTTTATGAAATCAAATTATAGAACATACCTCCAATTTGGGGTGTTTGTCCTTGTTTTCTAACAGCGTACCCTGAAGACAGGCACTCTCAGTCGTGAGTCTCTCCAGAAGTGTGACAGAAGGAAACCAATCAGAATCCCTGGCAGTGTCAAAATGGATCAAAAGGAGTTTGGGGATGTAGTGATACCTTACAAGGCTGTACCCTTCCTTCAGGGTATCTATTCTAGGGGTATCTATTCTGCTTCCAAGTCCCAGATAAAACAAACAAACAAACGTCAAACAACAAGGCAAGCAGATATGACTTATAAAAATGAAATATAACAATCTCTTACTGGATTCTTTAAGAGCTTTATCTTGCAACTGCTGAAGTCAATGACAAAGCTCCTGTTGATTTCAGTAGGGAATGTCCCAACACAAATACATGAGAAGCCAAGGAATTAGATGGATATAAGAGAAAAATGCACGGAGCTCAAGTTGGTCTGATAGAAATTCACAAAGGAGACTTCTGAGGTGATTACTCTAAATAACTTTTAGAAACTCAATTTATAAAAGTTACAAGGGGAAAAAAGGTAAAAAAAGTAAAAAAACACTTGGAAACAGAGAACTCTAATTTTGGTGTTTATTAGATTGGTTTCTGGCAAGTAGTATACTGGATGTTTGTGAGTTAGTTTTAAGAGTTGGTTTTAAATATGTAAAATGACTAAACTCTTTAGTTTTGAACATAATTCATTGTGAAGACGTTTAGTGTGGTAAATCCTGTGTTCACATTATGTTTTAAAACTACATATGCTTCTGGACATGTACTTTGAAGCATGATACCATTTGTAGTTCCTGGAGGCATTCTTCCTTTACAGGACACAAGCAAGGAGCTTATGTCTCCAAATATACCAGGGCAGTGTGCAGGTCAAAAACTACCCAAACAATTCTTGGGGGTTATTTTTGAAGAAGTATGGAGAAGTGAAAGATTGCTGAAAAGCAAATCTGGTATCAATCTACAAAAAAGAAAAGACAGGCTATTAAATTAAATAATGGAACACAAATAAAGAAAATATAATGAAATATCCTGAGGATAACAGAATCATGAGCAATACATCGAATGGGTTATAAAGAACAAGATTCAAACCAGAGAACCCTGATTCCGTCTTTGACGAAATCAGACTAAGTTAGATTTTAAAGCGGATGCCATGCAGTCTGTTAGGGTATGTGTCAGTCCCCAAAGAAGTGTACACAAGATTAAAAATGTTTGAGATAGTTAAAATTCAACGAGACAAATTAGTACATTTACTGTAGGGAAATAACCTTAACCTACTATGAAAATAAAATAAAGGACTCAGTTGCACATGCTATTACATGAAAATATAGTTTGTGAATTAAGGGCTCAATTTTATTCCATTGAAGTCAAAGGAAGAATTGTAATTGGTGCTGGGGCAGGTCCAAAGTGATTAAATGGCATTATTCTATATTGTGGATTCTGCATATTTCTAAGAGGAAGTGCAGAGGACTGAGGAGGTTGACTAGAGAGACATGAAGATGTGACAGATTTTAGGTATGCTATGAGTAAGCACTAAATCCAGTTTCATCCACAGTGGTTTTGATGTAATAATTAAATAAAAGCTTTTTATTGAAACCAGACTTCATTTCTTCAAGACCACAACTCTTTGCATCTCTTAAAATATTCCAATAGAAGTTTGATTTTCCAACCTCTGTAGGACATCAGCCATGGTTGACAGTGCATTAGTTAGCTCAGCTTCAAGTTTTATTTGTGGCTGGAAAAATCTGATTTGAGTTTGGCTTAAACTAAAATATAAAAGAAAAAGCTGAAGGCCACCTAACTCACCGGCTGCAGCAGTGAGCAAAACGGGGAGGCGATGGAAACAGGGCTGAGGTACTTTGAAGTTGCATTTGTGTTTAAAAAGTCAAATTGGGAGGCAGTCTATGGTCCCAATTTAGCTTTTTAAATACAAAAACTGAATTTGAAAGCATCCTTTCTGATTCTACAGTGCTATAGACTGCAGTGACCAGGAGGGGAGAAACAGGGCTTTCTTCTTTGAAGTTCAGCTACCTGCAATCAACAGTACTTCACATGTGCCTTACTTCAAACATAAGCACAGTGTGCTCCAGTTCCATTTCAGCCTCTGCATGGTACAATTCTTCAGAGGTGGCTGGGTTGCTTTCAAATTTTGCTTTTACTTAAGAAGGAAAATTAGAAGCATTAAAACTTCAGAAGCCCAGCTACCTATGAAGATCTGTTGAGTGCTGCTGCTAGGCAAGAGGGAGGGAAAGAATTATGGCTTCTTTTCTGAATGTTCAGCAAAAACCTGCGGTAGGTTTTGAAAAATTCATTAAGATATCCCGCAGTGGGATTATAAAAATATAAAATTACTTTATATTTTTATTCTAATTTCATATTTTCATTTAATGCTAAATAAAGAACTCAAGGCTAAATCCAGAAGTCCTGAGACAAATGACCCAATGAAGGAAACATACTCAATTCTGTGTCCATTTACATACACCCAGGACAAAGTATCTAGTAATTTTAGTGGTTTGGGATCAGGCCCCATGGAGGTTTTCCTGTGAGGATGGATTTAAAATAATAGCAGATTCCTTTAAAAATGCTTCAACACTTTTTCATTTCAATCATAATTATACAAGATCCTTTTGTAAGCCTAATAGCATATTTTTGAGTATGAGCTATGACAATTCACATATTATTCTTTTTGGGGTGCACAGCCATACGAGTACAATTTGCCATGTATTATGGCTTAATTATGTTTCTCCTGGTCACAGCCACCACAACTAGTGAGAGGTGAGTGGAAGACTTCCGCACACAACCTCTGTATGCTCATCACCACAAGAAAACTCTCTGCAAATAGGACATATCAACTCAAAGTGATATCAGAACCTGACAGAACAGATGCAAAATCTGTAGACATTTCTGCACTTCTAGAGTGACTGACACTCTCTCCCAATACTCCTTTCAAAATCTAGATCCTACACATGCCTATCACAACATGTGTTGTACCTCATTCAATGCACTACATGCTTCAACAACTACTATGTTCCAACTACTACTATGTCTGGTTTGACCCACAATCACTATGCCCTTGAATGAACTCACATAGGAAAATGATAAGACAAAAAAAATCAGCTAATCACCAGGAGGTGAACCGATCAGTCCACCTTCTCAAAGGAAATCTGCACAACACTTTCAAAGGACAAGCCTAGGAACTTAAATTCTTAACTCTGCTAGATATTATAAAATTGTGGTTTTAATAAAGACACTGGATTTATGGCTTCTTACAGCAATCTGTTATGCATTAACCCCCTGTTTTTGTTCTATGACTGCAGAGGTGTTAGGGACACTCTTCCTTGAATGGTCCATAGAATATGTGCTACCTATTTATACTAAACAATCACTTCCATCTTGCTTAGATCATGCTTGGTCCTCCTGTGAGGGCAAGGGACCTGACTGAGTGGTCTCTCAAGGTATCTTCCAGTTCTAGTATTCTGTGATTTAGTTCTGATGCTTGGAGTACCTTTTCTATACATAAGAGCTCTGTGTCTCAAAAGCTTGTCTCTCACCAACAAAAGTTGGTCTGATAAAAGATATTAGTTTGCCCACCTTGTCATCCTAGGAAGAACAATCACAGATGTAAAATTTAGGGAAACTGCCTCACAAATCTTGCTTTAAAAACATTTAATTCCCCAGAGCTCGCTGTCCCCAGAGGACACTCTGCACATAACTATCCCTCCGTTACTGCAGAGAGATCACTGGGGCAGCGAGTGCAGGGGAGAACTATACTGCAGAGTGACCACATAAGGGACAGACACAACAGAAGAGAGTGGCCAGCTGGGGAGGAATTACATCTTGTTGGCCACAGGACCACAAACAGGACCAGACTGTTTGTGGAGCTGCCTCTCTGTACACTGTTCTTGCCACTGCAGCACCCTTGGGAACACCTCGGAGCAGCATAGCACTGCTCCCGCAGAGGAAATGCTCCCTCTAAGGAGAGACCAGGAATCACAGCCCAGCCCTCGTACTTCCCCAGGAGAGGCCAGGGCTGGGAACTGCAGCCCAGCCCTCTTGAGTAGACACCTCCCCTTCTAGAGGAGATGCTAGGAACCGTTGTCCAGCCCTCCATGGAGGAGATGCTCCCCAAAGAAGATGCCCTCAGAGCCCTGCCCTACCCCCCCCCCGGAGGCTGGGAGGCAGATGGAGATCAGGACCAGACCCTGGAGTCATGGCCTCCCACCCCAGATAAACTGGAGAGTGGGGCTGCCCCATACAACCCTACCCCCTTCTCCAGCAGCACAGCCCTGGCACTCCAGGAGAATCCACAGGCTG
Organism: Pelochelys cantorii; assembly: GCA_032595735.1. Taxonomy (NCBI): domain Eukaryota; kingdom Metazoa; phylum Chordata; order Testudines; family Trionychidae; genus Pelochelys; species Pelochelys cantorii. The sequence goes on from CM064328.1 coordinate 69,377,516, forward strand.
GAAAGCACAGCTGGCTGGGGAGCGCCATCCTTGCCACCACAGGCAGCCCTGGTTAGCTCCCCATAACCTTCCAGGTCCCTGCCCTGAATCCTGCACCTCTCATCCCTTGCCCTGACTTCTGCACCCCCACCTCATGCTTTGCACCCCACTCCCTGACCCCTTCACCCCTTGCCCTGATTCAATACACCCGCTGCCCTGAGTCCCCCCACATCTAATGCCCTGCCCTGAGCTGTGATTCCAGCCCCAACCACCCTCACTCGTGCAGTCCCACCCCCTTCCCTGAGACTCCCAACCCTGCCCTGACTTCTACACTCTCCACTCCTGGCTCTGAGTCCTCCACACACCCAACCTCCTGCCCTGAGCCCCATCTTTTAAAATAAAGCATGTACATTTTCCTTTTATTTAAAAAAAAACATTACTACTGTAAAGGACCTGAGCAATTCTGGGTACATCTGCTAGTAAGTAATAACAGTTAACAGTAATGGACTCCTTGTACTGGAGTTGTGGTAACTGATTTCCCCCCTCCCCCCAACCCAATGTAGTAAAGATGTTGTTTTATGTGAAACTCTGACTTGAGTTCTTCCTATTACTGTTTCAACAACTAAGCTTCAAGATGCTGAGATTTCTTTTTCCACTGCAGCACAGTGTTAAAGATAAGCTGTCACATAAATACCTAGAAGTACCTTCAAAATACTCACTGAATTGCTGCTCTGTGAAATCATCCTGAGAAGTAAAATTCTCCCAAGGCAATTGATATTATAACGTGAGCCAATCAACATTTCACACCATTAGCATACCATTCCCAGAAGTACCTCTTTGGTCCAGTGATGGATACAAAACATAAGGAACTATTCAGTGTTGACCATAAGGTATTTGTCAACACTGTGTCACCATCTGTATAAATGTGGCTCTTTATTTGGGCAGAAGAAATATTACTTGATACAAATGCTCCACTGCAGTTTTCCATTGCCAGGGCTGTTATTTCTTTTGCCTTATGTGCTGCTTGTGCTATGGAACAAATCAATCCTTCTAAACGCAGACTAGAAAGAGATGTACACATTGCTTATATCTGAAGTCTGTAATAAGTCATACCAAAACATACAAAGCAATTTACAAAACAAAATTCAAATACATTTTTAGTAGCACTTTGCTGGTATATTGCATATTAGCAAACAAAGGCACACAGTGTGATCTTTAGCCAGGGGCAAAGTTTGACTTCTATATTTAGAAGGGCAGCTCCAGTCAGGCCAGTGGAGCTGCGCTGAAGGAGCAAATTCCACATCTGCCTCAGGCTTGCAACTTGGGGGGAGGGGTGATGTGTGTGTGGGGGGGTGATATGCCCATATCCTCCAAGCATCATGTCTTCAGCATGCAGTTAGGATTCTTGAACTCCTAGATTTCTCTGATCATATGCTTTCTCTCTTCAGCACCACTATATATCACTGATTGTTCATATTTCCCCCTTTTTTATTATTGTTGGCATATTAATTAATGTTGGCATTTTTTTGTCTATAGTGCCTTAAAACATGTAAATAAAATTAGGAGGCAATCAGGTAAATAAAATACTATTTTCTCCCCAAGAGACAAACCACGACAACTCAGTTCTCCATTTATGAAAATCAGTCTGAAAGAATTAAATCTAAGGTAGGACAACATGGGAAATTTGTAGGTTGATATATACACTATACAGAATTACAAGAACTATTTTAAAATACAGTAAATCAGAACCAAGCTGTATGAGCATTAGAAGCTATCATTCACCTATTACTAATGTCTAGCAGTAAATTTTACCTAAGTAACTGTCACTGAGGAAAATCAGTCTCTTAAGCTAATATTCCACAAACATTAAGTCACAATATTTTTGTAAACATCTGCTAAACAGTGAGCATACAGCATTAAGAACTGTCCTTTTTCCTGACTGGGAAATAAGTATAACAGTAGGAAATAGTTTGGATTTTATTATTTTCCTTTGAAATGCTTCAACCAGCTAACAAAGAAAAATAAGAATACAGTAGAACCAGAGTTAAAAACTGACCAGTCAACCTCATTTGGAAACAGAAGTTCAAAATCAAGTAGCAACAGAGACAAAAGAAACAAGTGCTGTAAAGTACTGCGTTAAACAATAGCTACTAAAAATAAAGAAAAAGTTGAAAAAATATTTGATAAGGTAAGAAAACTGATCCTGTGCTTGTTTCATTTAAATTAAGATAATTAAAAAGCCACATTTTTCTTCTGCATCACGTTTCAAAGCTGTATTAAGTCAATGTTCAGTTGTAAACTTTTGAAAGAATGACAACATTTTGTTCAGAGTTACAAACAATATCCATTCCTAAGGTGTTTGTAACTCAGATTTTACCGAAATATTGGGATAGTCAACTAATCAAAGTTAACTTATGTGATTAACACAAAGCAAATTAACAAGATTTTAAAAATTAGTCATGATTAATCAAACCAAAGTAAATTTACTTTAAATATTTTGGATTTTTTCCTAAATGTTCAAATATACTGATTTTAATTACAACACAGAATGCAACATTTACAGCTTTACTATAAAGTGGTGGTGTAAAGAGATGTGAGGAAATGTAATATCTAAGGAAAAGCAGACAGAAAGTCTCATGGTGTTCTCTGCAATTATCTTGAAACCCAGCAGTGTTGCAAAATATGGTCCTACAAGTCTCAGCTTCCAAACCTTTTCAATTACGGCTTTGAATACAGCCCACATAGTTCTGCCCCCATTTATGTTGTGTAGCAGACCCTCCCCTCCTGGCATTGAAGAAATGTGAGCCTCTGCTGTCTGACTGCTTCCTCCCAGTATGCACTGTTGCTCTAGGTGGGTAAATTAGTTTATAGACTGAGAAATAACAAAAAGACTTAAACGTGTCTTGGCAAGATGCAGAGGAATAAAGTAGATTCTTCCTTTTGTACTCCCTAAAGGCTTGATTGTGCAGACACTTATGCGCATAAGTAACTTTACACATGTGAGACATTCCAATGAACCCAGGTGGATTATTCATGTGGCTAAAATACTGACTGTTTATGGCTTTGTTTGTGAAAACTGACAATCTATGCAGCAAGAGCCTCTCTAGCCATCCAAGCTTACTAATTTAAATAAAGAAATATTTTAAAACAACAAACCTATAGTTAATATATAAGCAATGCTCAAAGAATCCAAAACCAGAAGGTTAAAATCTGAATATATGCCATTGCTATTTATGATTTGTGATAAAAAATTAAGTGGGTAAAACAGAATTCTGAGGGGTCAGAACTTGGACCCAACCACCTCAGCCACTACATCAGAGGCTCATTTAACTGCACACTCACTAATGTGATCGATGCCATCAAAAGCCAGCAATGCCCCCTCTACCATGTATATTGGCCAAACTGGACAGTCTCTATGGGAAAGAATTAATGGACACAAATCAGCTATCCAAAAAGGCAACATACAGAAACCTATTGGAAAACATTTTAACTTGCCTGGGCTCTCATTAATGCATCTCAAAGTCTCCATGTTGTTTCAGGCCAATTCCACAAGCCAAATACACAGGGAAGTGTTGTAACAACTTCATTTACAAATTAGGGAGTCATCACAAAGGTATGAATAAAGACATTATCTGGCTAGCACACTACCTTGCTTAACCAACCAAACAATGGGTACTTATGAACAATTTGCACCTTCTCTATCAGCTTCATGTAACATGAACACTCTAATTCACTTTTTTCCCCTCTTCCTTCCCCCCACCCCGCCATCCCCTATTTATTTTAAAACTTGACTTTTAATACTCCATTCATCTGAAGAAGTGGGTTGTACCCACGAACGCTCATGATACCCATCTACATGCTTTATTAGTCTTTAAGGTGCTGCTAGACTATTTGTTGTTTAAGTTTTTCCAGTTACAGACTAACTCGGCTACCCCTCTGAAACTTTTACAGATTTTAGTCATGGTCCTGTCATTAACTAGCTGCATAAGCTTGAGTAACTCACTTAACCTTTCAGTATCTCAGTATATATCCTTCTGTACAATAGGTATACTCATGCTTAGCTGCCAACCTCACAGTGACGGTATGAAAATTATAAAATGGTCTAAGAAATATAAAAGATAAATGAACTTGATCCTCCTCTCACATACACTGGTATTACAATAGGATAGTTCCATTGACTTTAGTAGGATACACATTTACCAATTGATAAGCAATGTGAAAACGAGGTCCTTTGTGTCTACTGCTAAGTTAATGTTTCATAAATGTGTTGTTCTTTCACTATCTTGTATGGAAATAAAGGGCCTAATTCTTGGAGGAGCAGTGCTTGGTACAGAAACAAAATGGAGGAGAAAGGGGAAAAGTGGATGCCTCTGAACCTCATGATTACCAGGGGCTGACTCAGTCCCTGTGTTAATATGTAGTCAGTAGTAATAGCCCTGAAGGTCTGCCAGAACATAAACACCTTCCAGCTATATCTCAACCACCCTATATTCCCCCAGTACAGCCCTTGAAGGCTATGAAAATACAGCCAGCTGTACAGTGTTTTGTTTTTACAGTACTGTCGCTTGAGTCTGCTCTGTGCTGGCCAGGCTGTATCAAGAAGAATACATGAGAGTTAAGAACTGACCCAAAGTATGTCTGCCTGTCTCGGAAAGAGAAAAATACTCTGAGTGGGGAAAAAATCATGAATTTACTCATCCAGTACTAAAGCAGGGCTGCATTTTTTCATAATGAAAATTCAAATTTGCTCTGTTCTTTGAAAGATAATTTGAAAAGCTGTTACCAGACATGAACATGAACACATTTTAGTTGGGTTCCTGACCCTTTTTCACTTCAAAGTGTTCTAAAGGAAATTTCCTAAATCGGAACTAATTTAAATCAAATTCCAGGAATATTCCAATACCCCTGTTTGAATGTGTACATATATATCTCATAAGCATCTAGGGCAATCTAATGAATGATGCAAACCCATATTTATTAATTTTTTCCTTTAAGTATTGAATGCTTCCAGAATGCTAGACACAGAAATACATACCTCTCTGTTAAAGATAACCTCACCTTCAGTTTCCCATAAACCAACACCAAGTGCATATAAATTACAGGACTGTGAATAGTGAAACATTTAAAAATGCTACATATTTGATAATTAGTATTAATATTAGAAGAGCTATTCATAATAAGTTAACCAGTGAAGGAAAAGAAACCCATAACTTTACTTAACTTGCATGCTAGAGAGCTACTGGGAGGTGGTAAAACACTTCATTATGGACGCAGATGCAGCTGAACAGGATTTTATACTGTGTCAGGTTCAGGCTATCTTACTGCAATTCAAAAACATCCATCAAAAAGTGTTAAATGAAAATGAAATTAGAGAGCGTTGCAATATGTAAGTGAACAAATAGCTTGCTGTAAGTTCTTATCTCAGAACTACCAGCCACTTGCTTTTTTATCCTGATACTGACTGGCACTTGATACTTTACTCTCAGGGATTTTACTGTCTGTCACTAACAAATCTAGATAGTAGTGATGAAAGCTGCACTACTTCAGAATGTGGTCATCCCTGCCAACATAAGCCTCAGGTCCTACTGGTCCTTGTTGGTAGCAGCTGATAAGAGCCCTGCTTAGGGTAACAAGCAAGGGCAGTGTTTCTCAGTGGTGGTGAATGAGAGAGAGATATGACTGTTAATGTGTGGAGGTCATAGGGTGTAAGACAAGTTAGATTTTAGTAATGGTCATCCATGCCCTCAGGAACCAATGACATCTGATGGATGATGTTTTGGGAAGGGGGACCATATCCCCCAACATAAAACCTCTTTATTTTGGGCATAGTCTAAATCAGGCAGAATTAAATAAAGGGTCAACCAACCATAAAGCCCCGACTAATCCCAACCCTAGGAGGAAGAGGATGTTTTACACATGTAGAACAGGCATGACCCAAACCCCACTTAGGCTGTGTCTAGACTGCAGGCTTCTTTCGGAAGAAGCTTTTCCAGAAGAGCTCTTCTGGAAAAACTTCTTCCGAAAGAGAGCATTCACACTGCCAAAGCGCATCGAAAAAGCGATCTGCTTTTTCGAAAGATAGCATCCACACTAAATGGACACTATACCACATTTCAACTGTGATTACTATGGATGGAGTGGCCACCAGGGCACCTGTGCTCTTTCCTCTTCTTTTGAAAGAACTTCCTCTTCCCCATCCACACACACCTTTTTCCAAAAGAGCACTTTCAGAAAAAGGCTTCTCTCATAGAATGAGGATTACCAATGTCAGAAAAAAACCTCTGTTCTTTTGATTTTCCTTTGGAAGAATGTGATTGCAGTGTGGACGAAACTGAAGTTTTTTCTTAAAAACAGTCGTTTTTCTGAAAAAATTCTGTAGTGTAGACATACCCTTAGGGATAATCTAGCCCAGGTGACCTCAACTTCCAAAAAGCCTTATGTGCATTTTGTGTCACCACATGGAAATTAACACTGAATGGCACTGGGTATGTCAAACAACCCAACTTCTACAAAATCCTAAATTGCCAGCACCTGAGAGTCTTGTCTGCCACACAGTAATCACGTTTCTTTAGCAGCAGAAAACTTCCTCCATCCTGTGGTCTACACCTAAATGAAAGTGAAGCACTTGTTATTAGATAACCTCTACCACAAACTTCAACCATGTAAAAATCTCTCTCTCCACACCAGGACAGCCAGAAGAAATGCTGGATCCGTGGGCAAAATAGAGGGCCAGATCCTGGCCCCAGGAAGGGGTAGGGCCATGGGTGGAATGGGCAATGTTGGGGACTGGCCCTTCAACATTGTCCATCCTGCACTGCACAGGGCTCTAGTGGCAATTTATAGGCCCCGGGGCAGCTGCCCCTTATATTCCTGACAGCAGCCCTGGTTGCCCAACACTCTCATTGGCCCAGCATGGGGTCACCACATAGGCATGGGAAAGGATTGCAGACTACTACAGTTATTTAAAAGTGGCAAAGAGGGAGCCCTGGGCATCCCACCCACTGCCGCACGGCTACCACAATTTAAATTGCCACAACTGAAAAGCATCAGGGAGAATCCAGCTACCATCACTGCCATGGCAATACCAGTGGCTGAGAGATCTGGATCCTTTTAAGTTGACTGGGCCCTGGGCAATTATCCCTTTTATTCTCTTTCCCCCCCACCCCAAATCTATGCCCCTACTCCACAGTTTATTATATTCTCAGCTTCATCATCATGGATATCTATCTGTCACTGTGGCCTATGTGCCTGCAAGAGGTGCATCCCGTACCAAAAAAAAAAAAAGTTCTTCCACCAGCTAGCAGTAACAATGGATTGATTTGTCTTCATGCAAAATGCCAATTTCACAAAGGTCCGCCCTTCATTCAGTCATTCACTATGTTCAAAAGTAGTGTTGCATGCTATTTGGCCAGACAGACAGACAGACAGGATAGTCAAAAATAAACCAGAACACAATGCTCTCAAATACTCCAAGGCATAAGGGGGAGCACACCTTAATTCTACCTCCTCCCACCTGCAAGGACTCCTCAGAGACTCCTGGATTTCCAGGACTAAGTCAGATCTGGGTACTTCACAACACATCATCTGGTACAATGCCCATCAACCATGGTTATTGAGGCGGGTACAACAGTCACCAGTAAGCTGTGTATGTTTGATGGAAAGGACTAATAAATCCGAATGTAAAATATTATAGTCTTAAATATGGGGAAAGATTATATTCAGTAAAAATCATGCAAATGACCATGGAGACCACTTCTGAGTGTTCTGCTGCAGCTGAGATCAACTGTATGGTCAAACTGACCTTAATTCCATTGAAGCCAAAGGTCTCCATTGACTTCCACAAATTCTGAATAAGGTCCATAATCCCTCTCTGTATTCATCAAAGTGTGGTTTTTGTTTGTTTTCTTTAAATGGAGGACCTTCAACTGCACAGGAAATCCTAAATTTTCTGGCTTTCGAGATTTGACCGAATGTCAACTTTAACAAATTTTTGTCGGGGAGGGGAACAGGAGGAAGTGACCTTACTGTAGTTGAATGGCTGCTTTAGCTGTTAGCTCAGTGATAAAGCTGGCTCAGTTTATGGACATTGCTACTGCCTTGCTATCTCCCTCTCCAACCGCTGACTCCACAAAAAAAACCTCCTAATCCTTAGGCAGGTTTTCCTTGTAACTAGACCAGTCAGTGGAATTATTTTCAGAAAAGGAATTCATGGGGCATCAATACTGCAAGGCAGGATTACCTGGAAAAATCTTCAGATGTTAGCCAGCAGTTTCTTTTGGGCAGAAAGGTCCAAGAGAAAAGGACATTAAAGAAGAGATTAATTTCTGAGTTTAGTTCCCTAAAATCCTCCTTAGGTGCTCAGTTATATTAAAATAAGACCAAATGAGCAAAATGAAGATCAAAGTGACCACACAGGAAACAAGTATTTGGGAAAGAGTGTTTCTGTTATGCATTGTAGTATGGTATGTAAATCATACCCTTATTGAATTGTTCAGAGTACTTCATAAGCAAATTGGGCCGTGCTGTGTTCATTGCTCTTTTGTGACTTTCCCTTCAAATTGATTTTGGATGTTCATCTCTTTATGAATCTGTTTCTTTTTACTGTTCCTGTTTCTTGGCGATTTCTCTTTTATAGTTTTGATTAATTACCAGTCTGTATTTTGACTTAATAGTTTAATATCCGCATCCTCATGGGAGTCTGAACTGTTGTCTTCAGTTTAATCTTTCAAGGGTCCTAATCCCCTCTTTTTTCCATTATGTCTGTGTCTTGTGGGTAAAGAGTAGCCTAAAGGAGAAATCTATCTGTATCTTATATGTTTCCCTTACCATTGACTTCAGCTAGCTCCCCCCTGTTTTGAGTAGTGGACACTAAATCCACACTTTATGACCCCCTTAGTTTTAGTACTGACAGCTCTTCTTAAAATTTGCTCTTTTAGCACAAAAAAGTGATGTTGAAAAATCATGTCTGTTAGTCTTCTGAAAGTGAAGTAGGGGGCATACAAGGTTCTGTGAGTTCTGTTTATCTCTATTTTTGTTTTCTGGGCATGAGGTACATAGTCTGCTTTATAAATTCAGAGAGGCTACTGGTCTGTAGACAATTTCTCTTTTCATGGTTTTCAATGCTTTCTTCCTTTTTTGCCAGGCCTCTCACTTTTCCTTGCATTTTAATTCCTCCTAGTTCTGTAGCAGAAATTTTGCCTACACTCTTTCCCAAATACTTCAAAATAACTGCCTGCTGTATAGATGCAGGTTCAGTTATTTCTGAATATATAAATTAGTCTGCATCTAACTGCATTTCAGTTAGTTATTTCAAAATAGTGTTGCAGCGTAGACATACCCAAAGACTTAAACTAGGCTAGGGGAGAAGGTGCCCATGTTGTCTCTTCTCCCCTGTGTATGCTGAAATGCAGATTTGCTTTGTCGCCATCTTACTGCTTAAAGTAGCTTCTCACTACCTATATGTAAGCTGATGTAAACACACATTTCTTTGTTTAAGACTTGCTTGAGCATTCCTGCTCAACCAGGGCTATGGGGAGTTGAATATGTCCTACCAGCACCAGAAGGAATTCGTAACTCTATACAGGGGATGACCAACAGAATTGCCAGACCCCTGGGCAAGATACTGCACTCCAGAAAGGGCAAAGCCTCAGGCAGAAGGGGTGGGCTGGGGACAAGCCTCTCTTACTAGCCCTTCAGCGCTATCAGAGCACACGGCCAGAGGCTCTACTAGTGATTTAAGGGACCCAGTGCTCTAGCCACTGCTGCAATAGCAGCAGCAGCAGTCAGGAGCCCAGGTCCTTTTGAACTGCTAGGTCCCAGGGCAGTTGTCTCCTCCCCAGCCTCCAGCATCAATTTTCAAATGATATCTCACAAAGCAAATTTTGTACAAAGATTATCACAAATAGTCTATAGGTGTGAATACAGGGGTACATTTGGTATAGGAGACCTGAGGGATTTAGATGTGAGAAGACGGGGGATGGTAGAATATAAGGACAGACTAGATGGTAACTGGGCTCAGGGGAAAGGGGCAGGAGAAAAAGTTATAAAGGGAAAAATTGGGACAACAAAGTTGGGTAGGGCACATTAAAATATAAATTTTCAAATACAAACAATTTTTCAAGTGTAAGAATGAAAATGGATAGTCCATGCTGAATAGTATTTTGGATTGAGTGGGCAGAAAGGTCTACCAATGGCATAACACTTTCAATTAAAAACATTACTAAAAAAATCAGAGATCAATAATCCAACATTATAATTAGGATTTTAGAGGATATGCAGTATTATTTTTTCTTCAGACAATTTGCTTCCTTTTTTTCTCCTGGCTAATAAAATCACATTCTATACTATGAATACCAATGATAACATTAATTTAATAAGAAAAATAGTTTTAAAGTTGTTAAAGCAGTGGCCACAGATATATGCTTTGTCAGAAATACACCTGAAGGAGGAATATAATAAATACATCAAAGGTAAGTGGTTCCACACTCCTTACATTTCTCCAACATCAAAAAAAGCAGTTGTAATCATTCTCAAACAGACATTATATATTATATGTAATGCAAGCAGATGTCTAGTAATAAAGAATAGAGTTGGTGATAAAATGCTAATGTTAGGAAATATTTATATCCTGAATCCAGGTCAAATTTCTTTTTTTCAGACAATTCTTTCAGAGTAGAAGGTTTTAGAGGAGATACTTTATTATTGGAGTGATTGTAATGGTATTCTAGACCTGAGGTTAGATAGGTTGGATAGCAGTAGATAAAAGATTGAAAATGAAGCACAGAATTAAACTCTAATGAATAAACATGATTTGTATGACTCCTGGAGGTGTATTAATCCAAAAGAAAAAGATTATTTCTTCTTTACAATAAGCCATATACTATATCCAAGAATTTATATGATTCTAATCTCTAGATCTTTACTTAATATAGCAGTGTCAGCACAGGAAGGTTACATCATCTTGTCAGATCAGGAACAAGTTTAGCTTACTAGAAACTAGGAAGATCCAACTAAACAAAAAAACTGAGTGTAAGTATTCCCCCTTTCCATGATCAAAAAAGAACTCAAGGCACCAAAAAGGAAATTAAGAAACATTTTAAAGAAAGCAATGCTGACTAGATTAAAGGGGAAAAAAGCCTTCAAGTGATTAAGGGCAGTTTAATTAACAAAGGTTGCTGTGGTCAAATAGAAATGCAAACATTCAATGAGGTAGAAAAATAATAATACATCAGAAAAATCACATCCAATATATTAGTAATTAATAGAAGCCAGAGTCAAGTTAAGTTTGCTATAGCTCAAAAAGCTAATCAACTATATGACAAAAAGGTTACCAAAAGTGACAGATTCAGTGGGTCCAGCCCCTAGGCAGGGTGAGCCAGGAGGCTCCATACACTGCTCTTGCCCGCAGGCACTGTCCCGTGGTCCCAACCAATGGGAGCGTGGATCTGGTGCTTGGGATGGGGGCAGCACTGTGATGGACCGGGCCGGGTCTGGGCACAGCTGAGGGCATCTGCTCAGGGCAAATTGCTCAAATCTGGGGCTCTCTCTAGCCCCCAGACTGGAGGCCTTCCAAAATAGGCCACAAACCAGTCCCACAGAGTGCTTCAGCTGTCTGCCTGAAGCCTCACGAGCAAAACCCCTCCGACACCCCAGCGATAGCCGTGCCCCAGATGGCCTCGGGCCTCATACACAGGTGAGGGGTCTTAGAACCCAATCTCACCTACCCTGAACAAGTTCTGTCCGGTTCCAAGAAACCAGCCACAGATCCCAGGCCAATTTACTCTCTGGATCTTACCCACAAACCACGCTGAGCCAATCCTTTAGAATCTACAATCTAAAGGTTTATTGCTACAAGAAAGAAAAGCATGAGAGTAAGGTTGTTAAAATATCATACATTACATGCATCAAATCTCCCAGTTCTCGATGCAGGCTCTAGCAGAGATGTTATAGCTGCTGGCTTAAAAGTCCTTGGTGCCCATCCTATGTCAGGATGGGTCCACAGTTCTTCCCAGCTCATGATTCCCTGCGAGGCCGCATCTGGAGTCAGAAGCAGATCTGAAGACCCACCTGGAGTCGGCCACCTGGCATATTTATACCTCCTTCCAGGTTTCTCCCAAGCTGGCTCCAGTCCCATGGCTAGTGGCCAGGTGTGTCTTTGGCCTCCAGAGATCCATTGTTCCGTGGAGACTTGCTCATTAGCATGTCAATAGGCAAACATTCCTGACCCATTACTCAACCACATGTAGAGAAACTTCCAGTCTCCATACAGAGTACATATTCATAACTCCACCCCCAGACATAACACAGATATATGAAGAGCATATACAGAACCAGGAGAAAGTAAGCTTTTGTTTGACACCTCATATGGCTCCCTTTGTACCACTTTTGGGGCAAACACCCTCCCCCATGGGTGCAACAGTAACTCAGCTGCTCCCCTCAAAATCCAATAACGTGACAAGCACCTGAAGCAGACTCCCCATGTAGGGGCTGGACCTGCTGAGCACTTCCAGGGCATCGCATGGAACCAGGACATGAAGAAAATACTCCGCTTTAGCCCCGTGGCACCACTAACCAGATTTTAACAACCTGGTTGGCTATGCTTACTGGAGTCAGTAAGTTTCCTTTTTGCATTGGATGTTCTGATTGAAATTGAACACCTGGCAACCCAGCCTTTGGGAATACGGATACTACCCTCCGAGAGGCTCTGGGAGACAGACCCATAGTCTCCTATAGACAACCACCTAACCTCAGGATGATTCTTACCTACAACTGCAGGACATACCACACTAATACCAACCCTGGAACTTTCCCTTGCAACAAACCCTGGTGCCAGCTTTGTCCACATATTTACTCTGCTGACACCATTATTGGACCTAACCATGCCTATTACAAGATCAAGAACACATATTCCTGTTCATCCAGAAATATAATTTATGCCATCATGGGCCTAAAGTGTCCGTCTGCCATGTACATTGGACAAACTTCTCAGACACTTCTTCAAAGAATCAATGCACATAAAACAGACATCAGATTCCCTCACAGAGAGAAAGCTGTTGCTTGCCATTTCAGCCAGACTGACCATTCTCTCAGGGTATGTCTACACTAGCCCGCTAGTTCGAACTAGGGAGGCTAATGTAGGCATTCAAAATTGCAAATCAAGCCCGGGATTTAAATATCCCATGCTTATTTGCATCTTCCCGACCAGTCGCCATTTTTGAAATTTACAAGTCCGGACTAACTGCCCGCGTCTACACGTGACAGGGACCCGGTAGTTCAAAATAAAGCCCTAGTTTGAACTACCTGTTAAACCTCATTCCAGGAGGAATAACAGGTAGTTCGAATTAGGGCTTTATTTTGAACTACCGGGTCCCTGTCGCGTGTAGACGCGGGCAGTTAGTCCGGACTTGTAAATTTCAAAAATGGCGACCGGCCGGGAAGATGCGAATCAAGCACGGGATATTTAAATCCCGGGCTTGATCTGCAATTTCAAATGCCTACATTAGCCTCCCTAGTTCGAACTAGGGGGCTAGTGTAGACATACCCTCAATGACCTTAAAACATGCATATTGCTTCAGAGTGATTTTAACTCCAGGCTTCAAGAGAAGCTTCAGAATTGTCATTCATGCTTAAATTTGACACTTTATGTATGGGTCTCAACAAAGATGCTAATTATCTCACCCATTACAAAGATAGATTCTCCAATTATCACCCCTAATGTCATTACCTCACAGACACTAACCTTCTCCCACTCACCTTTCCTCTGTTCTTAAACCTGATTTGTCATTTTTGTGTGTTCACTTTTTTGATTGTATCCCTTTGGTATATATGGTTGTGCCAATTTTCTTCCACATATTGATCTGAGGAAGTGGGTCTGGCCCACGAAAGCTCATCACCTAATAAACCATCTTGTTAGTCTTTAAAGTGCTACATAGTTCTGTCTTTTGTTTCATAATTTTTATCAGTTCTTCCATTTGCTTTCCAAATCTATAGACAGTAGGCAGCTAACTCACATCAAAAACCTAATCTCTCAGATCCTTGTATGTTCCGGAGATCTTTCTTAATGTCTTGAGAGTAATTGATTGCACTCAGATAAACACTAAAACTATTTTCACAAAATAAACATCTCTTTGCAACAGAAGGCACTCTCATCCCACTATCAGTGTCTTATAAACATCCATGTAAAATTCCCACAAGCTTAGCATGATTCCTGTATTTTGTCTAATTTGTCACTGCACCATTTGTTTAATACATTGATTGCTAGTGGCAGAAGAATTGGTGAACAAAGTTTATGATATTTACCATGAGCACATAAGAAACATTAACATGATAGGTAATGTGAATTATTAGCATTATGGTTTTAGGTGACACTGCATAGCACCAGAAGAGATAACCAATAACTGCAGCTACATGCCCTATGTCACAACAGAATGAAGACCCAAATGAGCTATCATCAGACACATGTATTTGAGATTTGAAATCTTACTTCTTACTGTCTAAAGTATTATGATCAGAAATACTGGAATACAAGATCACACGAAACATGGCTACTGTATGCTATATTTTGCATAATAATTCAGGCATGTGTACACTAGGAAATTATTTCAAAATATCTAAATTCAACATAAGTCCCTAAGTACTATTTTGAAATAAGCTTATTCTCCAAGGAAAGCAGGAGTACAGGTGTAAAAATAGGCCATTATTTCAAAATAATGGAGTTGGTAGTGTGGACGCTCCACTTATTATTTCAGAATAAGGGGGGTTATTTCGAAATAACTCCCTAGTGTAGACAAGGGCTCAATTATTTGGCTTTGTGGCACCTAAGTAGTTCAGAAACTGGAAAGATCTTGTTTTCTAAACCATTGGCACATGTAACCCTGGGGAGCACATCGCTCTTCCAGGGGGATACATCAGCTCAACTAGGCTATGTCTACAATTTCCGTATCTTTTTCCGCTTTTCTTCCGAAAGAGGCTTTTTCCGACATTTGGCCCATCTACATGGGACCAAATGTCAGAAAAAAGCCCTCTTTCGGAACATCCCTTCTTCCTCGTAGAATGAGGTTTACAGGGATGCCAAAAAAAGCATCTGCTTTTCTGAAATATTTTTTGGAAAAGCAGATGCGTTCCTTGGATGCAGCAGAGCTTTTCCGGGATACCTCAGGGGTCCCGGAAAAGCTCTGCAGTGTAGACATAGCCCTAGATATCGGTCTAGTCTTAAAGCAGGTTATAGAAAAAACATTAGCAAAGTGAGGGCAAATTAAAATTTTATACTGTCAATGATCTGGTCATACTGCTCTCTATATTTAATGCACTGAAATGTAAATACAATATTTATATTCTAATTGATTTATTTTACAATTGTATGGTAAGAAATGGAGCCATTTTTCAGTGACAGCATTCTGTATTGTATTTTGTTCTGTATTGACTTCTGTAGTTTTATGTCTAATTTTGTAAGCATGGAGTTTTAAGTGAGATGAAACGTGGGGTTATTCAAGACAAATCAGACTCCTGAAAGGTACAGTAGTCTGGAAAGGCTGAGAGCCACTGTTGTCTAAATGAGATTGTCCATCCTTTTGGACACATTAGAAAACAAACTGCAATGGACTAATCAGAAATAACTCCGAGGATAAATGTATTTTCCTGTGCATGAATCTCATTCTTTGGTTGGAATCAGTGACCAGTTGCCTCTGCAGCACATTTCTCCTTCCCCTCTGAAGGACTGAGCAGGACAGGAGCAGAAAGGGGTTACACACACCATATCTCCCTTGAAAAAATACAGCTCTACTCTGAATTATCTTTCTTGCATTTCCAATTCCATCCTTCAAATTGCGGGTTGGGAAGAAGAAGAAAGGTTGTCAAGGGGGAAGTAACAAAAGGCAAGAGCCATTGTAAGGGATAGAAACTCTGAATAGATGCCTAGGGAGCCACCAATATTGGGTGTAGGACAAGCAAGCCTTTTTGGAGAGTAATCTCATCTTTCTGACAGGAGAGTGAGTGGGGGGAGCAGAGACTTCCTCCCTGAGAATCCCCTCCTATGAGTTTTATCCGAGAGAAGATGAACTGGCCATTATTAGTTATATTTTAAAAATTAGAAACCTTACTAGTAACATGTAGAAAGTGTATGATAAATTCTCCCCAATTCACTCGGAGAAATTATAAACAAAGCACCTGATCCAAAATCCATAAAAGTTAAAAAAGAGACACCAATTCATTTCAGTGTGCTTTGCATCAAGCCTAAAAAGGACCAATAGACAAAAGGCATATTAGAAAAATAGTCAAATGAAGTGATTAAGATGATCACATCTTGGTACTTCAAAATAATTTGAGGTCTTTATTTTAGTTTTATTACTGTTTTTATTAAACGCACAAACTATTTTAAATGCCTAACCCATTTTGGTTGACTCATTATGGTAGACATTATAGGTCATGTGTTTCAAAATAACAAGGCATGTGTCCACACTACGAAGCCTGTTATTTTGAAATAATGGAAATAAGCTTATTTTGAAATAGTTATTTCAGGAATTATTATTTTGAAGTAACTTATTTTGAAATAACTTGGTAGTGTAGACATAGCCATAGAAATTTAATTTTATATCTAAATATTTATTTTTAAAATCAGATGTTGTTGCTTAACAAGTCACATGATTGCATATAGAACTAAAAAACAATTATTGAAAAATTATTTGCTTAATTATTTAATATCCAATTAGGAATCTCTTTCAATTACTATTAAAATCTAAATACATTGATCATGCCATGATAATTGCCTGTTTATAATCTCAATTAATTTCATTTTGGAAATTATTCAGAATGGTTTTCCAATTATAAATACACTTAATCGATTGGAAAACACTCTCAGACGACACTAGCAGCCAAGTTGATGCTACTTGATGTTCTTCAGCTCATAATTTAGCAGTTAAATGCTCTTAACTGTTTTATTCCTGCTAGAGTCCTTGTCTGGCACATGACTATCTTTTTGTAACCAGTATAGTCCAAAATTTGTTTGTGATAAGACAAATACCTTGCAGATACTCTATAGGCAGTCCTGTTTCTTTCAAATTCTCCCTGTCTTTAAAGCCATGTCTACACTATGCAGAAGATCAACATTACTGCAGTCAGTCTTCCAGGGTTCAACTTAGTGGATCTAGTGACGACCCACTAATTCAAACAGAGAGCTCCCCAATCAGTATTGGTAGTCTTGCTCCTCATGAGGAGTAAGGAAAGCTGACAGAAGTGTTTGCTCCCATCAACCTCCCACTGTGTGGACAGTATGAAAATGTGATTTTAAGATATGTTGACTCCAGCTACTTAATTAACATAGATGGAGTTGCCTATTTTAAATCTACACTAAAGGGGAAGGTAGACCTGGACTAAATAGCCTATCCCCTTATTGTTTATCAGTGCTTCTAGGGCAGTGTAACATGAAAGGAGTAAAGTGTTGGCAAACCCTCACAGAGCAGGAAGGAGATTTGCACCTTCAGGATTTGCCACCTCCAGAAATGGAAACCAAAAAATAGGATATGGGCAAGTGCAATCACAGAACAATACCAAAGCCAGTCACCTTGCTGTTTCATGTCAAAAACCTGAAGGGTAATGTATTCCCTGGAAATGTCATTAAGACAAGGAGGAAAGACACACGGATACTTAGGGAGTAAGGATAGGATAACAGTGGAACAGGATAGTTAACAAATGGACCTTTGCTTCTTTCGGTGAGAATGAGTTGATTCAAATCTTTTCCTGTAAGTTAGAGTAGACAGCCTACCTGGAATATCTTGTAGTGAAGCATAAATCTAGACATGAAGAGATGTTAACTTTTTAAAATCATGTTGTCTATGCTTTCTAAAACTACTAAATAAGAAGAATGAACTGCAGTTTGTCTTCATGAACTCCCTGTCATAGGTCTCTGAGGAGAGGGAACCTCACATGCTGTCTCACACTCTGTCTTCTGAGTGAAAAAGCTTTTTGGACACTTAAGGCACTACACTCATTCTAGGACTGGGAAAATCACAGCATCTCATTCCAGCCAGAGCTGAATAGTAAAGAGACTCATCTGGAGATACTAAGATACTCACCTGGAGATACTTGATAGTGCCACATGCTCCTGGCAGGATGGGAGGATGCTTTGTGTGCTCCCACACTCAGGCCTTAACTTAATTGGCCTGGGGGTGGGGAAGCGTGCGAAGCCTCCTCCTGCCCTGCCAGGAGAACGTGGCACTTCTGCCGTGCTTGCTTGCAGGGTGGGGGCAGAGCAGAGAAGGCTTCGTGCACTCCCCTGTCCCCAGGCCCTAATTGGCCTAGGGGCAGGGGAGTGAGGGAAGTCTCCTCCCACACCAGGGGCATGGGCACCTTGGGGGAACTTGGGGTGGGGGCAAAGGCAGTCCTTTACCCCCAGACTGATCATTGCCTGGGGGTGGGGAACCCAGAAATATCAGCCCTGCCCCTTCCATTTGATGCCCAGGGCCACTTCACAAATTTTCAAAGTGGCCCCAGGCAAAAAGTTATTGCCCACCCCTGAGCAACAGGGTACAGATCACTGGATGAGTCCCTGTTCTGTTCATTTCCCATTGATACCTAGCATTGGCCACTGTCAGAAGTCACAATCCCAGGCTAGATGGGCCAGTGAGGCCATTCTGAACCAGTAAGGCCATGATCCCGGGCCAGTCTGAACCAATAGGCCATTTTTATATCTATTTCTGTGGGTCTGCAACCCCTCTCTCACTCCATGTGTTGCTGTTGCCTCTTCATGTCTCTGCCCTCCAGCCAAATAACAAGTCATGGGGTCCCCCTCCTTTCTGGGTTATCAAAGTCTTCTTTCAGAGGTATTAGACAAGGTAACCATTCACTGCCTTATAATGACATTCCATCAGTGGCGAGCATGGGAATCCAGATGGACCTTCTACACCAGGTTCTGGCTCTGGAACCGTCTAGCCAGCAGTCAAGTTTAATTCCTTCTAGACCTTGCTGACTTTCCCTGAACTCTGTCCTACCTTCCTGGATTCCTTCTCTGTGTTTGCCAGCACAAACACACCTCCTTTCTCCAAGGGAATGACTGCAACCTTTCCCAGCCACCTCTTTTCTACTGCCAATTTCCTGCCTTTATAGTCCCCCTCCTCAGCTGGGCTTCCTCATTCACTCAGGGGATTGCTTAAGCCACCTGATTCCCCTCAGCTGCAATTGTAGGGCTAATTAGCTCCCCTTCTCTGGTTGCAAAAACCCTTTCAGGGCAATTATAGAGTAAACCTCCCATCACATATGGACACATAAATGTGATTCACCTCTAGCTGTGGTGCAAAAGGCAGCAGTTTGGATGCAAATCAGATGGTAATACCGCCAACCAGCTATAACAAAATTCAGTTTCTCTGATAAAGCAAACACCAAGTTTTAGGTGTCCCTAAGATTGAACTTGGGGTTAAATTAAAGGAAACACTTCAATCCATCTGCACTATGAACACTCAATTTACTCTCATGAAAAATATTTTAGTACCATCTAAAAACCTAAGTAAAAAGAACATCAAGTACTCAAAGGACGAATAATTAGGAAGGTAAAGGTTGAAACCTTAAATACATATGTCTGGCCTCTGGCATTGTGCATACTACTTCCCTGTTTAACTGAGGCATCTGGAATTCACAAATGTCATTTACATGGGGAAAATAGAAATAAACATATAAATTATTACATCTAAGGCATAAAGCACAGCATGATATTAAAAATATGCTGCTGCATACATTCAACAAGCCATATATGTGATATATTTGCATGCTAAGTGCATTCTTAACACTTATACATCACCTTCTGTGAATTTGGCTCCATATTTGCTCAATAGCATGGTTTCATTAGTCTTTTCAGACCTTACCTTTCATTCAGTTTCTTCCAAAAGTACTTCTAATTGTCATTTGACATGTTAGAAAGGGCAATTCCAGATCTTAATGTGGCCAGCCCAAGGACTGTAAACAGAAGAGGAATTGCACATAACATTTTAGAAAAAGGGTGGAATCGTGTTATGTATTTTCATGATACAATAAGAGAGACTAAATTGCATCCTGGACATTAAAAAAAAAACTGTTGCTGTGAATATTGGTCAACCTTCTAGAATGAAAAAATGTGTGGGGTAAAGGGAGGAAGAAAATGCTAGAAGCATAAAAAACCTAAATTGACATAGGTGATTTTGTCCACATCAAAAACAGTTTAGTATAGCATAATGTAACTACAGGGACATTTATCAGATTTCTAAATTTTCTTTGCTACGTGAATTTAATATTATACTCTTTGTGAATATGCATTGGGAAAAAGGTGGATTATATTTGCAAAACT
Source organism: Pelochelys cantorii (assembly GCA_032595735.1). Classification (NCBI taxonomy): domain Eukaryota; kingdom Metazoa; phylum Chordata; order Testudines; family Trionychidae; genus Pelochelys; species Pelochelys cantorii. The sequence continues at coordinate 69,397,803 of CM064328.1, forward strand.
GTGTAAAATAAATTTTTCTACATTAATGGATAAACTCAGTTCTGCCAACCTTGATTTATATCTGCATAGGATATTGCTTGTGTGGAAAAGATTATACACAAAATGTATTACATACTTGCTATGTAAAGGGGTATCTGCTATAATTTTAACAATATCCTAGATTACAAGGATGATTCAGATTGGACTGAAGTGGCTGAGTTAGTGTTTGCTTACTGAAGTGTCTGGTGGCACATTCCCTTTCTACTTACTCACTATTTGTAAACTAGCCAATTAGCCCGTCATAAGACGGGATTTTCAGGTCTCTCCTCCACGTTGGTCTTCTCTCCTGAGCCTCCGGTCTCTCTCTCTGTCTGTCTCTCTCTCTCTCCCCTCCTCCTACTGCCTTTCTCTCTGTCTCTCTCTTTCCCTTCTTTTCCCCCTCCTGCCTCTCACTCGGGGGACCGTGGAGCCCAAACGGCCGTTTGGGCTCCGCACTCTCCGTGCTGCATGGGGAGCGTGAAGCCCAAACAGTCGCTTGCGCCACTTGCTTCCGTGGCCCGGCTGAGCGGCGCAGAAGTCAGCCGAGAGCCATGGTGGGAGGCAAAGGGGGTCAGGGCAGTGACGTTCATGGCCAGGGGGCGGAGCCTGGAGCCGCTGTCACGCCGCATGTCACGGTCCCGCCCCCCTTCGCCTCCCGCCGTGGCGCTCAGCTGACTTCTGCACCGCTCAGCTGGGCTGCCATGGGGGAGCCCAAACGGCTGCTTGCTCTGCTTGCTCCCCCATGGTGGCCCGGCTGAGCGGCGCAGAAGTCAGCCGAGCGCCAAGGTGGGAGGTGAAGGGGGGAAGGGTGGTGACGTACACGGCCAGACCCCGCCCCCTGGCCATGTACATCACCACCCCACCACCCGTCCCCTCCCGCTGTGGCGCTCGGCTGACTTCTGCGCCGCTCAGCAGGGGAGCAAGTGGCGCAAGCGGCCATTTGGGCCCCGCGCTCCCCATGCAGCACGGGTCGCCCAGAGGGAACAGCCAGCATTTCAGGCAACAGCGCTGCCCAGAGGGAACAGCCAGCATTTCAGCGTTACAGACTCGCAGACATCGGGCTACTATATATATGATTATTTATTTTATTTTCTAAAATATAGCAATACTTTTTCTGCTTCTCCTTCCGAAATCTTTTGTTCTCTTTACTTTTCTTTACTGTGTGACATGTTATGAAAACTTCTCAAATACTATCAAACTAACGACTTTGAAATGTGCTTTAGTCATTTTCTAGGGATGGATCTGATACTACTGTGTCGGCTATTATTATGGTATGTTTACTGTTTGTTTCAGAACTGTTGAATCATTCATTGGTTACCTAGTTTTTTCTGGGATTGTGATTAAGGCTTCTACTTCCTCTTTCAGGTACAATTGAGAAAATCTGATTTCCATCACTTGCAATCCCATCAACTTCAATAGAATTAGACAGGGTGCAAAACTTAAAAAATAATATTCTAAAGCCAAAAGAGAGAGAGAGAGAGAGAGAGAGAGAGAGAGAAAACGGTTTCCAATCTTTATTATGGGTGAAATTCTCCCCTGTGCTAGCACAAAGCTTATTTCTCATTTAAGAACTCCATAAAAGACTTAATGATGGGACTTAAATGATATTGACCATGTGCTGGCCCTTGCATAAGGTGAATTTCACCTTATGGTAATAACAGCAGTAGTAATAATGGTAATTGAGCACAGTGCAATTGGGTTGCATCCAGCCAGGAATTAGGGCAATTTGAGGATGGTGGCTATGGTACAACTCATAATTGAGAAGGAGCTTGCATAGCTTGTTTCTACTATATATTTCAATTAACGACAATGGAAATCTTTTTCTTTGGTATAGTAATAGGATGTAAAGCGACCAGGTGTCCAATTATTGACTGAAGACCCAGTGTAAAAAAGACTCTTCCTAGCCCTTCCCAGCACAGAGAAAATGACTGAGGAAATGAGTATGTGAGTTAGTGAGATAGTGAGCAATGGGAGGGAGGGACGGATGCAGAGATTATGGCGGGGTCTAGGAGATGGGGCAGGACAAGGGTGTTCCGTTTCGGTCAGTCAGAAAGTTGGCAGCCCTACGAGGAGGCCCCATCAATGCAGTAAGCTTATTTAAGGTGAAGCTGTCTCTAAATCATTATTTTAACAAATAATGTAGGGAACCGATTACTATGATGCACCTCGTGCTGGCCAGTGTTACAGAACCCTTCAACCTATATACTGACAACAGAAATAACAGTACGGTACCATCTTAGCAAAGCTTGTACTTGGAAGAGATTTTTAAGAAGCTGAGGAATGCAGAGAGTGGTCTGGTCTTTCCTACTGAAAGAGAAAATATTCTTTTAAAACAAAATTTGAAAATTAGATTACTGACATAGGAAATAACATGCCTATAGGGACCAATTATACATATAGGCAATAATTGCTCCCATGTTTCCTTCCCTCTCTCTCCCGTACACAGTTAGCTGATAGTCTAACTGACCAAAAGTGGGTTTCTGTTCTGGAGAGTTGAGAGAAAAATCTAACCGCTTTACTATGCATTTAGACAGGACATTTCATAAGATCAGTCCCTACATCAGATAATGATTACTGCATCTCACAATGTCAGTATATTTGAAAGAATTCAGAACATGATTGATTTTAAAAATTTCTAGAATTATGGAAATGTAGGACTGGAAGTGATTTTGACAAGTCTTCAACTCCAATCCCCTGCACTCAAGGCAAGACTAAGTATTATAAAACCATCCCTGACAAGTGTTTGTATAATCTGCTCTTAAAAAAACTCCAGCGATGGAGATTTCATAATCTCCTCACACAGTTCATTCCAGTGCATAACTATTCCAACAGGAAGTTTTTCTCCCCTTGTTTCTAATGTATTTGTAAAATGTTTTCTTGTTGTCCTTTATGTTTCTAGCTAGTATAAGCTAGTTTTGTGCTTTGGTGTAATCTAGTTTTGTGCCTTAGTCTTTCAAATTTTGTTCACACATTCTAATGTTATTTGTTTATAGCACAAAATTAATCTGTTATGACCTCCATTAGCTCCGGGTTGACCAAGGAATGTTTGTTTATTTTTACTTGTGATAGTTTAGTTTTGTTGTGATGATTTGCCTGATACAATTAGCAGTCATAGCGCCAAGGTAATGAAGAATTCAGAGATACACCAGCAGTTCCTTCTTAACAACAGCACATGAAAATGATGTGCCAGGAATGAAGGTATCAGAAGTTTTATCTTTAAAACTAAAGGCATCCAGTGTTCCTGAGTTGGGAATATGTAATATAGGACTAAAACTGCACTTTCTTTTGTTGGGCTAATAAGAAGTATGACCTCACCAATCTTGTCTGCCCAATATCCTGGGATTGACATGGCTGTAACTACACTGCATAATACTGAGGCAAGAGCAATTAAATCTGGACCACCTCTGACAGGTGATTCTCTATTCTGTTCTTAAAAGCCTTCAGTTCAGGGACTCTACAACTTCTTTGGAGGCCTACTCCAGTGCTTAGTTATCTTATAATTAGATGGTTTTTCCTAATATGTAGCCTAAATGTCCCAAGCTGCAGAATAAGCCCATTATTTCTTGTCCTAAATTCAGTGGAAATGGAGAACAATTCATCATCATCCATTTCCACTGAATTTATAACAGCTCTTAACATACCTGAAAACTAGAATAATTTTTTTAACCATTCCTCCTAGGTCAGGTTTCTTGAAAACTTTTATCATTTTTTTGTTGTTTTCCTCTGAACTCTCTCCAATTTGTCCACATCTTTCTTAAAGTGTGATGCCCAAATGTACACAGCACACCACTCCAGGTCTCACCAGTGTTGAGAAGAGCAGGCCATATAACATTTCTGGAAACATAACCCAGAATCACTGCATCACTTTTTTGGATCATATTCAGTTTGTTATAAAGTACACACCAGATCCTTTTAATCAGTACAACTGCCTAGCCAATTATCCCCCATTTAGTAGTTGTGCATTTGACTTTTCCTTCCCAAATGTAGTAATTTACACGTCGCTTAATTGAATTTCATCTAATTGGCTTTAGACCAATTTTCCAATTTGTGAAGGTTATTTTGAATTCTAATCCTATACTCCAAAGTGCTAGCAAATCTTTCCTATCTTGGTGTCTTCTACAAATTTTATAAGCATACTCACCACTCCATTATCCAAGTCATTAATAAAATATTGACTGGTAACAGACCCAAGATAAATCCCTGGGAGACATCACAAAATGCATCCTCCTAGTTTCATAGCAAACCATTGATAACTGCTCACTGAGTATACATTTTCAACCAGCTGTGTATCTACCTTGTAGTAATCTCATCTAGATTGTATTTCCCTAATTTACTCATGAGAATGTCATGTTCAATAGAACTCCGGGTTATGAACACCTTGGGAATGGAGGTTGTTCATAATTCTGAACATTATTATGCTTGTTCTTTCAAAAGTTTGCAACTGAACAACGATTTAGTACTGCTTGGGAACTTAAATATGCAGAAGAAAAATGTTTTTTTTTTTATACTTCCAGTTCCTAGTGAAGTATGTGGTTGTGATGGATAGGAGGAGTGCTGGCCAGCACCCGGTGGCTAAGGGGTTTAACTCAGGTAGCTAGAAAGGTGTTGGCAGGGGGCCAGAAGAACCAATGGGGATAGAGTGCTGAAATTTGAATTGGATATAGGTACCTGGTCTGCTCCTCCTTTGTGGGGATTTTTAAGAAAAGGGCTGGAGAGAGCAGATGCAGAGACCAGAATTACCATGTCTATAAGAAATAGTGGACATGGGAGTGAACTGGACCTTGAGTACAGATCAGCATGGATTGTAAGGGAAAAGTGTATCTAGTCTCAATCAGGGTATTTTTCTTTATTTTGGTTGTTTGGTTTAAACTTCTCTGTGTGAATCCATGCCTTCCCTCCCCCATTCTCTAAGAGTTGTTCTCAGAGATTTTTTCTGTGTTTTAATTTGTTTTACCTAATTAGTCTGTACACCTATCAGCCAACTATGCTTTATCAAGTTTACTTTTGTTTGTTAATAAAAATCACTTTTTAAGGTGATAATTTGATTCTTGTGTTCTAGAAAGTAACAAGGGCTCTGTGTGTGTATTTGACTGCCTAAGATTTGGTGGTGAGCTGCCAGAGACTGCAGTTTGTTTCTCTCTTTTCTTTTTTCAAGCTCTTTTCAGGAGGAATTCAAGTGTTCCCTCCTATTTTTAGGGTGAAATCACTGGATGGTGGAACCTTTTTTTTTTTTTTTTAAACAGCGAGTGCATCTGTGACTCTGGGGAGTTTTCTGGAAACCAGAGCCAAGAGGCAAGATAAGCATGGTCTTTGTGGGCCCCCACCTTATGCACTCAGGATGCCAGAGCAGGGAACAGCCCTGGCAGTGCTTGACCTGTCATTTTGTATCTTTGGTATTCATAACTCTGAAATTCTACTGTAAGATTGTCAAAAGCCTTACTGAAGTCAAAATATATCACAGCAATGGCTTTCTCCAGTACTCTGGTCAAGAAAGGACAACAGGTTAGTTTGGCATCATTTATTTTTTAGAGGTCCATGATGGTTATTACTTATTGCCCTATTATCCTTTTTGGAGCTTACAAATGTATTGCTTAATAATTTGTTCCAGTATCTTTCCAGGTATCAAAGTTACTTTGAATGGCTTTTAGATCCCTGGGTTCTTTTTGTTCCCATTTTAAAGATAGGTACTACATTGGCCCTTCTTCTGGGACCTCACCCATCTCCCATGAGTTCTCAAAGACAATTCCTAATACATTGCTTCTGCTAGCTCCTTTAAGTGTCCTATGATGAATTTCATCAGACCCTGCTGACTCAAATAAATTTACATTATTTAAATATTCTTTAACATTTCTTTACCTATTTTAAGTTGTGTTCCTTCCCCCTTGTTGTTTATATTGATTGTACCTATTGTGACATACCCAGACCAGTTCATTGCAGTAGTCTGATTGAAGATACATATACTGGTCACTGGATGAATATTTTTCTGTTCCCAGAGGTACATCTACACAGCAGGGCTTAACTTGAAATAAGCCACTCAACTTGAGCTATACTAATTGCATAGCTTAAGACTAAATAGCTTATTTCGAATTTGGGAACATCTACACAGCACATTTCAAAATAGAGCACTCTTCCTCTGACTTCCCCTACTCCTTGTACAATGAGAGTTACAGGCGTCGGAGTAAGCAGTCCTCCAGTTCAACAATATTTTGACATTATGTCGAAATAACTGCTTGTGTGTAAATGCGTATTATGTTATTTTGAAATAACATCAGTTATTCTGAAATACCACTGCTGTGTAGACATAGCCTGAGTGGCCAGGACGGGGGCTGCTACAAAGCAATCAGGAATGTGCTAGAATGAATTAAGAACTAGCTAGAAGCAAATAAGAGACACGTTAATCAGAACACCTGCAGTCACCACTGTGAGGGTGGTTTCTAAGGAGCTGGAAATAACGTGGTGCACTGTTGAAGAGTAGGGTGGATGAGAGTGGTCAGGAACCAGGAGCCAGGTGCTGGAAGGGGCAGTGTGGGGAAGTGGCCCAGGGGAAGTAGCTATAGCTCTGGTAGTGGAGGAAAAACTACCTATTGCTGCTGCCATTAGTGCTGGAATCCGGAGTAGAGGGTGGGTCTGGGTTCTCTCCAACCCTTCACACATCATCACAGAGACATTACCTGAGAGGGAAGACTCAGACTAAGGAGGGTTCTCATATCAAACCCATTATCTGGCCTATGATGAATGTGGCTCAGTAGGCTGTGATCCTTGCCTCCAGAAGGGGGGAGAGGCTACACTGAGGGTCACAGTAATCCCTAACCACCCAGAAGTGCAGGACCCCCAAAGCAAAACCAGAGCTTTTCCACACTATGTATGAAGAATCTAACCTTTTTTAATGAGGGCTAAAGCAAAATAGGCATTAAATACCCCAACTTTATTGTTTTCTTCATTTTTTTCCTCTTTTTTTCTTCACCTAGGTTACGTCTACGCTGCACAACTATTTCTGGATACCGCAGGTATCCTGAAATAGCTACCCCATGTCTATACAAGCTGTCCATTATTTCAAAATATTTTTGAAATAATGGGTGTGTTATTTGGCCATCCTGGTAAACCTCGTTGCATGAGGGATAAGGGATGGCTCAAAAGAGCACGTTATTTTGAAATTTGTCAGTGTGTCGATGCACCAAATTTCAAACTACGCTATTTCAAAAGAAATTCAAAATAAGATACACAAATTGCACTACGCACATTGTATATCTTATTTTGAGTTTAGAGTGCTCTGTAGGCGCACCCCTAGAGATGTTACATTGGTCTGCCTTTCACTTCTTTTGGACCTCAGAACAAGAATACATATGTATAACACAACACCTCCTCTTTTTTATCCCTAACTATCTTTACTTCACAAGATATCCCCCTCTGTAGCACTATTCCAATCATAAGGAAAATCCCACTGAGTCTAAATTAGTTTACGTACTAATACTTCCAGTTCTTCCTATAGTCCCCATTCTCCTTGTATTTGGTTATAGACATCTAAAATGCTGAGCAGATTTCCCCACTGTTTTCCCTCCGTTGCTCCTATGACTCATAGTAATTTACCGTTTCCCCTTCAATCCCAACATCTAACCTTCTGTTAGGGCCAACATTTATATATCAACCTGTGGGTTCTTGTCACCTGACTTCTTTGAATCTGGTTTACAGCTGTCCTTTGTGAGTCAATGTGCAAAGATTCTCTTCCCCTCGTTGCTCAATGGGCCTTTTTTCCCCTAGCAGGCCTCTTTCCCAGAGGAGCTTCCCATCCTCAAGGAAAACAAAACCCTCTCATTGGCTCCATCATGCAGCCATGCATTCACCTTTGACCCTTACTGTAAACCAGGGAAATAACATACAAGAGAACGTCCTTGCCCTGATCAATTTCCAGACCAAATCATAGAGCTTCTAAGTTGCACACAAATACATGGAAAATGACCTGCATAAGTGATCATTGCAAATTATTAGTGGCCAACATTTTTAAATGAAAGATGCTGTTAAAATGGGATTGTTTTGGAAATTTTTGTTGTTGACATTTTTCAGTTTTTGACTGAATTTCAAATGATTTTTACATTAGTGTTTGCTATTCAAAATTGTGGGGAAATATTCTACTATTTTTTTCTAGAAAAGGTGGAAAGTGAAACACAGTGGGAAGACCTAAACATTCTAACTGGACATGAAATATTTTCATTTCAGAAAAAAAAATAAATAAAATCATGAATGTTTTCAAATGAAACATAATCTGTTCAATTTTGGAGTTATTTTTCATTAGAAACCACAAACGTGGACCAGTTCTACTCCTGGTCCAAGTGTGACTATGACTGTGTGGATAATAAGAGTAAAGTGACATGATTTTTTCATACAAATAATAATATGCAGTTCTGAAAAATCTAAGCTAAGTGCCCAAGCATACAATCTTTTGCAGGCAACATTAACGTTTCCAATAGATCTTCTCTCAGGTAATAAATACAATATATTTGACAGTTGCTCAGTTCTTAGTTCATATCTAAGAAAGCCTATAGATATTACTGGTAGATAAAAAGATTTCAAGATTGAAATTAAACCAAAGAAGATTTGAATAAAGAAAGGGATGTTGTTCGGTATGGGGAGATGTTAATTTCTTCATCAAAGCCATTACATTGTCCTACTTCAAGACTCTCCTTAAAACTCACCAAGTCTACAAAACACCAACAATAACGAGACAATTGCACTGTGCCCACTGCTTTTATTATTAATGTAACCCTTCTGCCGGGTAGGCCTGGCAGCAACCAGGGCCGGGTTCAATATCTAGGTCTCGCAAGCACAGAGTCTGAGTGTAGGAAAGAAACATTTAATGAAAGAGAGAGAGAAGTCATACGGCATTAACTTGGGAAAATACCACAAACAGAGTTCATAGCCCAAACATGAACTAAGCCTCCCCTCCCCAGCCAAGAATCACCCGAAGTCCGACACCCCAAAAGTCTCTGTCCCTGGTCAGTGCTGCCCAGAGTCCAAAAGTTCACCTGCAGGGTTTTACCTCCCAACCTGGGCGGAAAGTGGGGCAGGGGGATAGATAGGGGCACCTTACGTGGTCCGAGGCCTACGGCCCCACTTTTTCATAGGGTTCTGCTGCAGTCTTTAATGCGAGCCACTCTGCCACGCTCTACCAGCTGTCTCATTCCACTCCACCGGACGCTCCGCTGGTCGCCTGCCGCCACTCCTACCAGCCGCTCCTCGCCTGCTGCCGCTCCTACCAGCCACCTGCCAGTGGTTCCCACCAGCCACACTGCTGGCCGCCGCCGCTTTGCTGGCTGCAATGGGTCTGGCTCCCAGACAAACCAGTGATTTCAGCTCTTAGTGATTTCAACTCTTTAGCCACCACCTAGACTGGCAAAGGATTCCAGCTTTCACTAGACTAGCAAAAAGACTCCTCATGGAGTCTGCTTTAGGTCTGTCCTTAAAACAAAGGGGGAAAGGGGCAGGTTGGGTCAATCTTACAGCTCACACCTGGCAGGTGTGAAGCAGGCTGACTCAAGCCCTTTAACCCTTCCCCCCAGCTCAGTCCACTCAACTCTGGAAGGGGGGAGGCTTGTTCCTCGGAGACCTCTTACAATGATGGTGTCTCTCCTGCAAGCACTGGTGTCATGTTTTATAGTTCCCACATTTAGCGGTAGCATGATTTGTGACCCCCACAACAGCCCCAAATTATTTACAATATACCACATTCCATTCCAACACTGATCCTCCATCAGCCCTGGCTGAAGTGGATTTACATAGCCATACCTCGTATTCCCTCCCCCTCCTGGCATGAGATGTATTTACATATCAACAGTTAACAGTTAATTATCTTGCAGAGCTAAACAATTGTTGTGGGCACACACACACCCAGGGCAGCTCTCTCCTTTTAGCTGGCTGATAGCAAGCAGCAGTTCAGCCCCTGTTTACATTAATTATTATTATATGTGTACAACTATATAACGTAGGAACCCTGGTCATTAACCAAATCCCCATTGTGCTAGGCATTATTGCATTAATCATAATTGTCTATCACCTGGCGCTCCCCAGATTTGTCCCTTGTAGTCTGTGCTCTTTCATCTTAGGCCTAGTCTATACCCTAAACCTAGATCTACCTACCTAGTTAGATTTCTCAGACCAGCAAAAACTTCCATGCCTTCTACGCCATAGTTAGATCTATCCAGCCACCCCAATCCCTGCCAAGTGGCACTAATAAGTTGATAGAATATTTTTAACGTTGACTTAACTACTATCTCTCAAAGGGATAGATTTACTGAAGCAATGGAAAAAATTCTTCCATCTCTGTAACAAGTGTTTACTGTGTAATGCTTCAACAGCATCAATGTTGTAGCTGTAGCACTTGTATTATGTTTATAAGAAACACACTGGATCTTTTTAGGGGAAAAGTCAATGCACCACATTTTTTGAGAACATAATACTAAAATCAGCATACTCACACATGTTTATCTGGAGATTGTTTTCATTGTTGTTTAACATCAGTCTGCTGATGACTTTTTTGGGTGTTGCCCAATTCAGGTTTCAATTGGATGTGTTATCTTCACATATTGGGAGTGTTTGCTTCTAACTTCAGGGTTGTTATTTTGCCTCTCTCCCATAACCAAATACAATGGGCACATTCAATAGTTCCTTGGTGTCTCCTTCCCTTCCTCCCCCCCACCTCCATGCTGGAGTTCCTCCTCTGATCATCTAGAAAGATGCTGTGCCAGCCTTCAGGCTAATTTCTTCAAATACATTCTTCTCTCTCTCTCACAAACATAAATCACATAGTTGTTTCACAAAAATAAGGATAACACAATTGCTTTTGTAAAAACAGATCTAGTACAATTTTTTCTAAGATTAAAGTAACCACTACTATTACAAATTCTTCCATAATACAAAAAAAATACCCCTTTAAATTAAATAACAGAGCAGTCCTGAGAGTAAAAGGGTGACCACAGTGACTCACGAAGACCCTTCTAGTCTGTTCCTGCCTTGACATCAATAACAGACACAAACAGCCTGCGTACTGCATCTTTACCAACAACACTAGGTCGTTCCTTCCTGCTAGTCAGAAAGGATGGCTGGAAGGCTCCAATGAGGCACATTATATTGCCTAAGGCTTATTATTATGTCCTTATACAAACATCAGACTGCTACATAATAGCTATATGGCTACACTTGTAGTGTTTACATGCCCAATAATTTGGCCCTGATCCCACAAAGATCTATTCATAGTGCACAAGAACATGCATGTAGCTTTATATGATCTAGGGCCTTAGAGTTTGAGAACTTTGAGACAAAGAATATATTTTTATCACGTATTTGTACAAGACATATGGCATTTGGTCATAATGCGTAAGTGAGGTCTGGGGTCACTACTGAAATGCAAATAGTAATTGATGACAATTTTCAAAATATGTGGAGCACCATGAGAGGCATGAGAACAGAAGGAGACAAAAGAATTAAGAAGACAGGATTTCATTGTCAACTTCATCCCAAATTCAGTTAAATTAAATACCCATGTAGTTTGAAACTGAGTAAAGCAAACAAATTCCTGTAGCCAAGCCTGTATTCTTTAGTTTGAAATCTATCTTCCTCTTAAATTTCTGTATTCAGGCAGCCACATATAGCATAGAAGAGTTTTAGCTGATGAAGTCATGGAATGCTTTAAATCATTGCTGACAAGTGAGATTTCAAAAGAATATTCTATTTAGTGGAGTTTTCTTAATATCACTCCTAAACAAAAATAAAAGTACAATTGAAAAGAAGAAAGGAAGTTTGACAACTTACCTTATTTAAAGTAATTTGAATATATTTTATGTTGAATTTATATTTCGTTTAATAAATGTTTATTCAATAACTTAAATTTCAAGAAATTATCAAAGCATGTTTTTATTTGCAAGAACCTTTCCTAAGACAATGAATTAAATCAGAAAATTTGATGACTATCAAAGGCATTTAAAAATCAATCAGAAAATTATGACATCTCTCCATTGGAAACTAGATATTCTAATGTATGATGAAAGATTGTGTATCAATTGTTTTATGCTGCTTCTTACTTTTCAAGGAGAGATTACGCTAGTCAGGGTTTCTTGGAAAAAGTTCAAATCAGTATCTGCCCTTCTTGGCACTGAAAAATTCTGTCTGAGTAAGGCAGTTTAAAAGGTCAGAAAAATATGCTAAGGATAACCAGACAGCTGGGACCACATTAATATGCAACAATGTGGCATATAATTCAAGTCAAGCAATAACAAAAATTTACTGCCTCTAGTACAATTATAGAAGGTGCTAAAAACTTTTAAAAAAATAGGGAACTGAAATAAACAATATACAAGAAAAAAGTAGAAATGAAAAACTGATCTAAAGCAACTTCTAAAATTATGATTTTATGAAGGAAGTACAATGCAAATAAAACATCAAGTTAAAATCTATTTCTGTCTTTCTTTTAAAACAGGATAAATATAAATCTTCTCTCCATCGATAGATAAGATTTTTCAGTGGTCTGTTTAATGTGTATCTGCAGAGGAGTCAAATATTGCAGGGGCCACAGAGCTTGATTTCATTTACATCAGTTCTCACTTACCTTGGTTTTACAGTGGTTTAAGGGAGGTCGACTCCACTTTACACAGGTCTAAGTCAAATTGTAATGGGACCAAGTGTAGAACCACCCATTATTAAGTAAAGCTTGTAAGAAATTTTCCAACAGAAAATTGTTCCATCTAAAAATGCTGATTCAATTAAATCAAAATATTTCATCAAAACATATCAGACATGTTTACATTTTTGCAAGAAATTATTAAAACATTTGGTTTTCAAAAAAATAATCCAATATCAAATATATGTGAGGAGATGGAGCTCTGGACATTGACTCGTCATGTAAAGAAGTTGAAATTCACTGAATACATGACTTACAAATTATTCACCTTCTCTATTTATGACCCCTTTGTGACCTTTTCATCCCTGCTATCAAGGACTTTGGATATACGAGAGATCAGAGGGCTCAATAAGTCCTCTTTCTTATGCAAGACAGAGTGTGTTTAGGTAGTGGAAGTGTTATTCCAGATTAGTGCAACCGGCAACCCCATTCATAGAATCACAGAATCATAGAATAATAGAACTGGAAGGGACCTCGAGAGGTCATCAAGTCCAGTCCCCTATCCTCCCGGCAGGACCAAACACAGTCTGGATCATTTCTGATAGATGCCTGTCTAACCTGCTCTTAAATATCTCCTGTGATGGAGATTCCACAACCTCCCTAGGCAATTTATTCCAGTTTTTAACCACCCTGACAGTTAGGAAGTTTTTCCTGATGTCCAACCTAAATCTCCCTTGCCTGCAGTTTAAGCGCATTGCTTCTTGTCCTACTATCAGAGGCCAAGGAGCACAATTTTCCCCTCTCCTCCCTGTGACACTCTTTTAGATACCTGAAAACTGACATCATGTCCCCTTTCAGTCTTCGCTTTTCCAAACTAAACAAGCCCAATTCCTTCAACCTTCCCTCATAGCTCATGTTTTCTAGATCTTTAATCATTTTTGTTGCTCTTTTCTAGATCTTCTCCAATTTCTCCACATCTTTCTTGAAATGTGATGCCCGGAACTGGACACAATACTCCAATTGATCAGTGCAGAATAGAGTGGAAGAATGACTTCTCATGTCTTGCTTACTCACTCCTGTTAATGCATCCCAGAATCATGTTTGCTTTTTTTGCAACAGTGTCACACTGTTGACTCATTTAGCTTGTGGTCCACTATGACCCCATTCCCCTTTCTGCAGTACTCCTTTCTAGACAGTCACTTCCCATTCTCTACATGCGAAACAGATTGTTCTTTCCCAAGAGGAATACTTTGCATTTGCCCTTATTAAACTTCAACCTATTACCTCAGACCATTTCTCCAGTTTATCCAGATTATTTTTAATTATGACCCTATCCTTCAAAGCAATTGCAACCCCTCCCAGCTTGGTATCATCTGCAAACTTAATAAGCGTACTCTCTATGCCATCATCTAAATTGTTGATGAAGATATTGAACAGAACTGGTCCCAAAACAGACCCCTGAGGAACCCATTATTCCAGTTTATGTAAGAAGGGGTTAGGGGGCTCTATATTCCACTAATCCCCACAAAAAGTCACTGGAGGAGAGAGAAAGGGAATTTTATGCATGGAGACATTCAGCCCAACTAGGGATGTAATAGTGTAGTCGATTAACTGATAAGCAAAAGCTTATGGGTTAATGCTATAAACTACACACATCCACCCTCCCCCACCACCAGTAATTTTTTTTAGCAGGCTGGGCAACAGCACAGCTCACTCCTGGCTTATGCTGGGTCCGGGACCTACCCCCTCTGAGGCTCTTCATTTAAAGTGTATTAGAAGCCAGACAGGCAGGCAGCCCAGCTCAGTTCTGGTTCACACCGGGTCCGGGAGCTTATACCCTCTCACCCCTCAGACAGGGAGCTGGTCCATGAGGGGAGCTGGTTTTTAAACTGGCTCCCTTCATGGACCAGCTCCCGCCTGTCACCCCATGCTGCGGTCTCTGATACTGAGGCAGCAGTGTGGAGTGGCAGGGGGCTCCTCGGGAGTGGGGTCAGATTGCACTGGCTGCTGGCCCCATTGCCAGGGACTATAGAATAGTTGAGTAACCGATAAGAATTCATGAGGTTAATCGACTATTCAATTAACTGATATTTAACATCCCTAATCCCAATCACTCCAAATCCCTTCTGCATGATCCCTAATCTGCTCAGGATTAGCCAATTTTTAAATCTGATTTACACAGAAGTAAAGGCCACATTCCCATATAACAGGATTTATTAAAGACTGGTATTTCTTCTAATGTTTGCCAAATGGAGGAGGAAAGTCATATACTAGGACAAAAATCCACAGGGTCTTATTCAAGTGCCTAGAGGCCTGTTGCACTAATTGTGTGTACAAATTTACCCTAATTGTTAGCTCAACTGGAGGAAAAGACTAAAAGTAAATATGTCACAAAAATGTACAACAGTAAAAGCAGACAGAGAATGGTACAAAAAGGGAGACTGAAAGACTGAATTAGTCTAAACAAGGTCTACTGGTATAACTCAAGGACTATGTTAAAAAAATCATACCTGGGAAACAAAAGATGCGTGGGACTGGAAATCAATGGCCCAAAATAGATGTGTTGTCAACTAGACCTAAATGGAGGAGAAAATACTTTGGGGAAAGGCTGTTTGACCCCTCACTCCCCTTTTAGAATGTGCCAAAAGAGATCTGGGGGGAGGGAAAAGAGGATACCTGACAGTCACAGATGCTGGCTGACTGAAAGCAAAAGAAGGGGAAGAAGCAAGCTTTACCATCATGGCTGCCACCAGTGGGACCCCAGGATCAACTGTGACACCCTTCATCATACCAATCCCAGGAGGAGATGTCTTGACCAGACTGGGTGAAAGATAGGGAAGCAGATGATATTATCACTTCCTTTCCTCTGGTTAAATCCTGAACACCGTCCAGATTGTTGCACACCTGAATGAATTCTCATGTGTACTTCTCCTTCACAGCCCAATTTCTGCTCTTTCTTCTTGCTTCTGTCTATTCAAAGTCTGTTTTAGCCATCAAGACTGAATATTTTGTAACACCACTGTAAATCTGGGTCAGAGGCAGCTAAAAGTAATACCCTGAGTAGCCTCATGCTAGTATGAGTTTGCCAGCTGTTGGAATGGCTAATAAAATCATGTGCTGGACCTGAATTTCTCCAGCAGTGAGGCTGCAAGCAAGAGTCAGTACCAGAGAAAGAATTTGCATCTTCCATCTGAGTTGTACTTTCCTCTCCCCTCTTGTAGGTGATTGAGGTGTTCTGCCATCTAGAAAACAGTATTACAATTTAACAACAGCAAGAATAACAACTGCTCCCACACATTTCAGCTAACTTTTTGTCTTACCCCCCAGAAAAAGAGTAAGGGTATGTCTACACTACAAAGTTAATTCGAAATAACAGCAGTTATTTCAAATTAAATTTAATAGCATCTACACAGCCAAACCGCTATTTCGAAATAAGTGCTCCACTATTTCGAATTTATTTCGAATTTGGTAAACCTCATTCTACGAGGAATAACACGAAATTTGAAATAGCTAATTCAAAATAAGTGCTGTGTAGACAGTTATTCGAATTAGGGGCCTCCAGCCCTTCCCAGTTTCCCCTGGTGGCCACTCTGGGCCAAACCAGGAAAACTCCTCTCCTCTCCCCCAGCCCCGGGGCCCTTAAAGGGGTAGACTCTGCCCACTGGGCACGTGTGAGAGCCAGGCCTGCCAGCAGCCGCAGCCCCTCAGCCAGTGGCCACACAATGGCAGCCAGTGGTAGCCAGCAGTCCCCCGCCCAGTCCCCAGGGGCCAGCCAGGGGCCGTAGACGGTGCGCGCCCACCTGGACTGGTGCGGAGATTATGGACCTCATTGAAGTGTGGGGGGAGGCCCCCAATGTCCATGATCTCCGCACCAGTCGGAGGAATGCTGCCGTCTATGGCCGCATAGCGGCCACCATGGATTGCAAGGGACACAGGCGCACCCAGGAGTAGGTGCGCCTGCAAGTTAAGGAGCTGCGGCAGGCATACACCAGGGCCACCAAGGGCGGCGCCGCACCAGGGGCTGCCACCTACCCCTACTTCCCCTGCCCTCGATCGAATCCTGGGGGGTGGGGCGGTCCGCGTCAGCCCAGGGGGCAGTGAGCCGGGAGCTGAGGGCCCTGACCCGGGTGCAGCAGAGGGGCCACCACCAGCTGTCCTGGCACCGGAGTTGGCAGGGTCATCCAGGGAGGCCATACCTGGTAAGTGCCATCACTGTCCCCGACCCGGGGGAGGGCGGGGAGGGAGACCAAGGACCGTGTGCATGGGCCATGCCTCCCACAGATCATGCAGCCATCTGTGCACATGCGGGCACGTGCTGTGCCACCCTTGGGCAGGTTGCCCGATAGCCACACATGTGTGTGAAGAGACCCGACACGCTCCCGACCTCGGGGTGGGACACAGCAGGGTGCCCTCCCTTCACATGCCCCCTCTACACAGGGGCAGGAGACATCTCCCACCCACCCCAGCTGCACTATACACAGCACAGGGGCACGAGTCCGGTCTCGGGGCAGCTCCCACTCCCGGGCAGAGCTGGACATGCCGACCATGGACTCTGTGCAAGCACATCGGCTCTGACAGTGCAGGGCATGGTCGCCCTCACCTCACGGGGGGGCTGGGCATCATCCACTGTGTCCCCAGGGACAACTGACCACTTCTCTTCTTTCTCTACAGCCGCACCAGCTGCTCATGCAGAGCACACCACCCCACCCGGGACATGCTCCCGCACCCACGGCCTCAGCAGGACCACCACCACGCAGCGGGGATACAGAGAGCAGCACCTGCAGTCCCTGCGAGCCCAGACCCGGATCATGGAGCAGCAGGCGCAGGACAACCGGGAGTTCCAGCGGGAGCTGCTTGCCCAGCGTCGTGCCATCTATCACCATCTGCAGGCCCTGGTGCAGAGCGTGCTGCCCCGTGCCGGTCCTGTGCCTGTTGCCCCCCCCCAGCTACTGTTCCTCCTCCCACTCCTGCCCCCCCCACCTCTTCCTCCTCAACCTCCACACCCTCCTCCTCAATCTCCACACCCCCTGGGGACACCGAGGCCCCCTCCCCCGCGGTGCTGGGAGGCAGTTGGCCCGGTGAGACCCCCACCTCTGAGTTTCCCCTCCCCCTTCTTCCCCTTGCTTCCCCCTTCCAGCTCCCTCCTCCCAGTTTTCCCCCTCCCCTCTCCCACCTTCTCTCTTGCCCTCTTCCGCCTCCTTTCCCCTATCTCCCCAGAGGTTCATCCCCCCCCCCAAGTTGTGTTAAATAAAGACAGTTTCTATTTTTGAAAATACGCATATTTTATTTGACATCAGGAAGGGGGGCTAGGGAAGGGTAAGTGGAAGGACGAGAGGGAGGAATGGGGCACAAGTCCCCAGTGGGGCAGACCGGGGAGACTGTTAGTGCTCCTCAGGGTGGAAACTCTCCCGCAGGGCCCCCTGGATCCTGACAGCCCCTCAATAGTCCTCCTAGATGGCAGCCTGCAGACAGTGCAGCCAGGCTGCTGGCAACATGTCCACGAGATGCAGCAGAGTCCCCGGGGACAGGTCTGGTTCCATGTTGCAGAGTGCCGTGGTGTCCCGAGTGAGGGCAAGCAGAGCACTCTGAGACACAAATGCTTTGCTGTCCCTCAGCAAGGTAGACCAGCAAGCAGAGAAACCTGAGAACTGTCTGTCCGGGATGGGGGGTCGGGTCCCTTTAAGCACAGACCTCGGATAGCCTGAGGCAGCAGACCCACACGCTAAGTCCGACCCTGATGCCCTGCTGGCACTGGTTCCGGCCAGCCTTACCTTCGATTCAGGGTCCACTCAATGTGGATGCACTATTTCGAATTAGTGCATCTAGACACAAAAACTATTTTGAATTAACTTATTTCGAATTCGTTAATTCAAAATAAGCTAATTTGAAATAACGCTGTAGTGTAGACATACCCTAAGTCATTAATTATGTCTGCCAACTCTCCTGGACAGGATCCCATTGCTGCAAATATTGTCCAGTCTGCCCAACTGGGCAAGTTGGAAACCCTATCTTTGATACCATCTAAAAGAGTGCCCATTGAAGAGCAGGGAGAGGAGGACAGGTTCTTTTAAAAACTGTCTTCAGCTACAGGGGAAGGATCTTGCTAAAATAAAATCTTACTTAATACTTCACATTACAAGTTTTCCCTCTTCTTTTCTGTAGTTTTAATAAAAGGTTCAAAATATGTTTAATAATGAATTCACTGTGATACAAATGGAAGTGTCTATATACCGAAACCCACACCTGAATTAATAGTGGGCGATTTCAAGATCACTTTAATACTTTTGATTTCTGGGGCCCAAATATATAATCAAAATTAACAAAACAAGCAACTAACAAGATTGGGACCCCATTGTTCTAGGCACTGTAGAAAGTGAGAGACAGGTTCCAGACAAGCACAATCAAAATAGATAATAGAGTGGGGGAGAGGGAGGGGAAAGTGCTCTTAGAAATAGTTAAAGTAGTCTGCTTAAATTTTCCACTGAATAAAATGATTCATTAATTAAACAACAACGACAGCAAAGCCCTGGAAATGTAAACCACTTCTTATTCCTAAACCCTAGTTAATAAAATATCCCTTCGTGCTTCTTATTTTATTTCCTGCCTACATATGACATGTTTTCTGTCTAGGGTTCTCTTGGATTTGTAACATACAACACAGCATTAGTATTAAAGAGCCCATTATGCATCATTAAAATATGTAAATAGTGCCTGTCTTAATAAAACAACATAGAATAAAATTCAATAAATTATTAATACTCAGGTTTACAGAAGGGGATTAACTTGAGCCTTCTTCATCCCTAGAGATTTAGAAAACTCCATATTATGACAGTCCTATATGCTCTATGTTAATAAAGCGAAGTCTCTCAGCATTCCCAGAAGTTTTGTGGTACAATTTTATATATAGTCAGGACAGTTATGAGTATTTCCTTTACTACCTGATATAAATAATTCTAAAGATGATGGGAAACATTCAAAGCACTTTTCCCTTTACATTCAGATTTTTTAAATAAAGTTTACTTATAGTTCAAGTATCAGAGTTGACACAGCATATCATTTTTATACTGAGTGAAGTGACCATTTTCCCAATAACTGTCTAGTAGGTATTTCAGCTAGAGTATTGGGTATTGAATTACAAACTGTGCACTCAGCACTGAGATGGGAGCAAGGTAGTGATACCATGATGATAGTTCATTTTGTATACACAAATAAGTGGATAGATAAAGAGATGATAATACAGAGAAGGCAAAAGTCCTAAAGAGTTCAACAATGAAACCACTGTTGAATTATAAATCAATAAAAGAAAAAATGTCCTGAGTCAATTTGTTCTTTTAAAAAACATTTCCTCTCTACATACAGTTGCATGTTTCTATGGATTTAATTTGCTTTATATACTGGGAAAAAAATCAAAGCTCCATATCTGAGTGTACAAATCATCTGTGCAAAGCAGTAAGCTGAGTCAAAGAGACAATTCATAATGACTAATGGTCATACTATCATTTAAATGGGGGATTAAATCAAGATAAATTATAGTGGGATTCAAGAAATACCTGGGTAGCATATTAATACATCACAATCATTGTCATGCCAATTAATATATACAGAATAATAGGGCATAACATAATGATGAGACACTTCAATTGTTATCTAAATAATAATCCATAAATATTGGAGCTAACTCCACCCTGTTTGATGCTGCAAGCAGAAGTCAAGAAGCTGATGCATGCATCCTTAACTTCAGAAATTTTCTTAGTTCTGGCAGTTTTGCATCAAGGGGAGTTGGAAGATGGACAAAGGAGGAGTCTTTATTACTGTTGCAATAGCATCAGCCACTGATTAGTGCATGCTGCTCACAGCAACACAACCTGTGGGGAGTGGACACCTCCTCTAAGAAGCAAACAAAACCAACCACAATGTGTAGAACCACTACAGTACATCTAGATAAACATCCTGGGCCAGATGGAGACCTGTACTGTTCCCTTGACTTAAACTGAGCAACATCAGTTGAAAATCTGTCTGAGCTACATAATGTTTTGCCCTGAGCCAAGAAAAATCAGTCTAAAAATTATGATCAAATTTTCTTCTTAAATTTCTGGGGCCTACTGGTGCCAATCACCAACTGACTACCATAAGATGAGCCTGAGTGGTGCATCAGCTCAGTGCTCAGCTGAAACCAGGAACTACACACAATCAAAAATGTGAAAAATACAAACAGCCCAGAAATCTGCAATTTGTTGAACTCAGGCAGACACCTGTGCAGAGATGCATTGAAACCCCAGGGGCTTGATACAGATGCAAGAATTCACCTGTATAGAATTTGCAGCATCGTGATCAGAGTCAGTCAAACCCTTTCCAAGCACAAAAGAGATTTGAATGAGGTTTATCTTAAGCTCTGGGTAGAGAAAAGCTCCAAACCAATTTCTGGACACGAACACACCTTCTGAGGGGGAGTTTTGGAAACTGAATCCAGATCTGCACCTGAATAATGCAGCTGCATCCTTTTTCTGTGTAATTTTCTAAATTGAATGCAATACCCAAGTACTTTAGAATTTTTGAAATTGTGATTTGGTCCCTAGGACTATTTCTAGATTTTAGTGTAGCTTGGGTTCTCATCTTATTTTCCAGAGATTTATTCACCTGTTTCTAGATCTTTTCCTCTCCCTTCCCACTGATCTGGAGTAGGAAGAGTCTTCCACTTAGGATGGAAGAATCCCATGCACTGCTACAGGCTGGGGACCGACTGGCTAAGCAGCAGTTCTGCAGAAAAGGACCTGTGGATTACAGTGGATGAGAACTGGATATGAGTCAAAAGTGTGCCCTTGTAGCCAAGAAGGTTAATAGAATATTGGGCTGCATTAATGGGAACATTGCCAGCAGAGCAAAGGAAGTGATTATTCCCCTCTATTCAGCACTGGTGAGGCCACATGTGGAGTATTCTGTCCAGTTTTGGGCTCCCCACTACAGAAAGGATGAGGGAAATGAAAATGATTGGGAGGCTGGAGCACATAATTTATCAGGAGAGGCGAAGGGAACTGGGTTTATTTAGTCTGCAGAAGGGTAGTATGAAGAGATATTTCATAGCATCCTTCAACTACTTGATGAAGGGTTGCAAAGGGATGGAGCCAGGTTATTCTCAGTGGTGGAAGATGACAGAGAAGGAGCAATGTTCTCAAGTTGCAGTGATGGAGGTCCAAGTTGGATATTAGGAAAACCTATTTCACTAGGAGGGTGGTGAAGCACTGGAATAGGTTGCCTAGGGAGGAGGTAGAATCACCATCCTTAGTGGTTTTAAGGCCAGGCTTGACAAAGCTTGATTTAGTTGCACTTGGTTTTGCTTTGAGTCGGGGGGAGGGTATTGGACTAGATGGCCTCCTGATGTCTCTTCCAACCCTCACCTTCTATGATTATATGATCTACTTTCTACTTCTCTCTTTCAATTGCAGCACAGTTTTGTCACCTATTTGTGCAGAGCTGGGACAGGTGCTTGGGGTGCAGCGGGGGTTTGGGGTGATGGCTCTGGGAGTGGGCTCAGGGTCAGGGCGTGGGATGCAGGAGGTGGTAAGGGATACTTGCTGTGGGAGGGGGTTAGGGTGCAGCTTCATGCTGCAGGTACCCTTTGTGGCTCCCAGTTGGCAGCATAGCAAGCCTAAGGCAGGCTCCCAAAAAGGGACAATGTGCCACATTCTGCTCCCAGAAGGGCCAACATGCACCTATTGGGGTCACATGGCCCCACCAACTGCTCCTCTGCCAGCACCGCCATCTCAGGTCCCATTGGCCAGAAATGGGGAACTGTGGCCAATGGAAACTTCGGGGTGGGGGAAGTGCTTATAGGCAGGAGCAGTGCACCAAGGGTATGTCTAGACTGCATCCCTCTGTCGGCAGAGGGATACAGATTAGGCAGGTCGACATTGCAAATTAGACAGGGATTTAAATATCCCGTGCCTGATTTGCATACAAATGGCCACTGCGTTTTGCTGACTCAGCACTTTGTTGGCAAAAAGCGGCAGTCTAGAAGGGGATCTGTCAAGAAAGAAAGCCTTTTTCGACAGATCCCTTATGCCTCCTGCAAGGTTTACAGGATCTGTCGAAAAAGGCTTTCTTTCTCGACAGATCCCCCTCTAGACTGCCGCTTTTTGCCAACAAAGTGCTGAGTCGGCAAAACGCAGTGGCCATTTGTATGCAAATTAGGCACGGGATATTTAAATCCCTGCCTCATTTGCAATGTCGACCTACCTCATCTGCATCCCTCTGCCGACAGAGGGATGCAATCTAGACATACCCCAAGACTCCTGTTCTTCCACTTTCCCCTCCCTCAACACACACTGGACTGCAAGGCTATACTGGCTGCCTTTGAGAACAGGCTGGCAGTGTGGGGCCAGGGCAAGCAGGGATCCTATTTTAGTGACAGCTCTCCTCCACCGCCAATGATCACAATCAACTGGGAGATTCCCCAAGATTGACCAGTCGATTGCAATTAACCTGTTGGTGACCACTGTTCTAAAGTCAGTATTCCAGGTTAAGTGGTCCATTAACATCCCTGTAGTCAAAGGACAAAAAGCGAGGGATAGTGGGTTAATGATTTTTGTAATATAGGCCATTATGGCTTTCATTGAAAACATGGCCAATATGTCTTTACTAAAACTGATCAAAATTGAGTGGTTTTTTTCCACATAAAATTTTAGTATTTTGTCAGAAATTTTAATAATAAAACATTTTATTTATGGCTGAAACTTCTTTTGTGGTCAAAATATATGATGTTTTAAGTATTCAGTTTTTTGACAATAAAATAAAAATTTACAATAGGCAGCAGACGCTTCTAAAAAAAAAAACCCATGCATTTAGTCAACCCCAGTATTCCATCAAGAGCACTTTTGATGGTAATTTTTTGACTAGCCCTTATCTGTACCTTAAGATTGTGAAAAACCTGTGTTAAACAAGAACACAAATGTGCAACTTCACTGTATTCCTGTATCACCAGTAGTGAAGTGCTGTGATTGGGTGCATTATACCCTAACACAACATTACAACAGCTTTTCTCTAATGGCATGTGCAAGTTGCAATGGGTTATTGCATTGCCAAATTTTATTTCACATTATTGAAAATAAAATTTGATGATAAAATTTGACAACCTCAGAGTACTACCAATTTTCTGGCTCCTCATGCTAAGTAATTTCTTGACATATCAGCAACTTATTTATCATACCATTGCTAACCCAGTCCATTAATATGATGTGACATTCCCTAATTTGATATTGTGCTACACTGTCTGATATCTTATTACTGAATTTCAGACTTTATTAGCATTGTCGGTCTTTGTTAACACCAGAGGAGTATTTTGAATATGGCCAGGTGGTAACTTTTGACCTGATTTTGGTAAGTGAGGAGTTTCAATGATTTTGTTACATACACACACACACACAATTTTAAGAGATTGTAAATTAACTGAGAAAGTACCAATACACAGTGTACAGATGGCTTGGCTATTCAACTTTTTAAAAAACCAAACATATGCAAAAGATTGATGTTGGTTTTGGAACTGCTATTTGGATAGCACCAGCATCATGCTACAGTACTTACTGAAGATAGGTAATAAGACTAATACCTTCCCTCAAATATTTGCAATATAGTCCCTAATCCTGTAAATTAAAACTCATTCAGGGGAATTTGAATATTTGAAAACTCAAAAAAGGTAACATTTGGTTATTACACAGATTAATATAGTGAATATATTCTATAATTTTTGTTAGAGAGGTTGTGAAATAATCCAACTGACTATAGAGAGGGATTACAAGGAGATCCTCCTTTGTATCATTTCAATATCCATCACTTTTTATATCCCTTATCGTATATAGCTGAGTAGCGGAGGGTGGATTTTTATTGCGGTGGGGAATTTCTAAATACAAGTTATAATACCTGATCATCAACTTCACCACAGGAAGCTGTTGCACAGATTGAAGTGGTCTCCTTGGGATGTTAATCAGAGATGGAGTGCTGCCAACTCAGATTGCCTTGTTACCAAAAGGGATGCAAAGAGTTTTCCTTTTTCTGTAAAATGTTTTCCTCTAGACACAGAGTTTTACCACAAGACATGACTGAGAGTGACCTTCAATTCCCTAAAGTTCTGCAAGAGTTAATTGTGTCTAAAATGACATCACTTGGAGCTATTTAGGTGGGTTTGCAAACTGAGATTTTTTTATTCACATTGTAGCTTGATTTGTTAGACCGGAGGTTGCTATGATCCATACTGGGATGTTGAGCTGTTCAATCCCATTCTCAGAACAACATGTGAATATTACCTGCTTGTTATGCACATAGCATAAAAACAGAGAGATTCTACCAGCAGAGAGGTTCTGCCATAAAGAGTTCACTGTCTCATGAACAAATCCTGCTAGGTGCTGAAAACATTGAGTTTCCCCTGAAGTCACTCAGCAGTCGGATGGGTTTAACACTTCATAGGATCAGATTGTAAAACAGGCCCTCCAATGCAGATTACTACAGCTGTATAACAATCAGGCTATATTGGACCACTCTGCCAACAGCAATATAATACAAAAGGAGCTATGTGCTGAATTCAAGCAGCTGCCTTTCCTCTCCTCTTTTGTCTTTCTGTGTCATCAAGGTCATGCAGAGAAAGGAGGAAGATGGAACAGTGGAGATGATGTTGGAAGAATGAGAAAAGACCAAGAAAGGTTGGGAATCACCATACCCCTAGATCCTCAGATAGGAGCTCTCTCTCATAGTGATGCTGGGGGAGCATATTATATTCAATGTCTCCATTTAAAATTATACCCATTGTTTCTCTATATGTTTGAAACCATCTACCAGGACAGTCATTTCTTTGGTCCTATAGGGGCACCATTGGGTTTTTCCCCCACACTGGGCTTCAAAGTACCCCTTTGGAACTCCCATATTTACCCATCATGATTATATATTTTATACAAAGCATGCTATGTAAAATATCAAATGAAAGGTCATGATCTGCTGAAACTCATTATTCTGTCCAAATATTTCAGAAGGGGAGCCGTGTTAGTCTGTAACTGGAAAAATCTTAAAACAAAGCATAGTCCTGCAGCTCCTTAGGGTGCGTCTACACAGCACCCTAAACTTGAAATAAGATACGCAATTTGCGCTATGTAAATTGTGTATTTTATCTTGAATCTATTTTGAAATACCTTATTTTGAAGTTTGGTGTATCTACACAGCGCCATATTTTGAAATAACATGCTATTATGAGCCAACCCTTATTCCTCGTGCAGATTTACCAGGATGGTCAAATAGTGTGTCCGTTATTTCAAAAAATATTTCAAAATAATGGGCAGCTTGTGCAGACGTGGGGTAGCTATTTTGGGATATCTCCCCTATTTCCAGTATCCCAAAATAGTTGTGCAGCACAGACATACTCCTATAGATAAACAAAAAATGTAGGTGGTATCATGAGCTTTCATGGGCACAACCCACTTCATATGAATGGAGTTAAGGGGTTCAGGGTACAAATAAATGGCAGAGAAAGAGAGGAGATAGGGAAGGAAAGAGAAGGAAAAAAAATGGAGGAAAAATATCGTCAGAGTATCCATGCTAAATGAGGCTAGCAAAGTGGGCTTTAAGTTCTAGAGATGTGAAGGGCTACTCAACTATCCAGTAAGCAAATGCTTATCAGACATTCAACAGGCTAGTCGACTAGTCACTCCTCTCCTCCACTCCCCCCACTGCCTCTATCAGAAAGAGGCAGCAAGGGGGGGAAGAAAAGGGGGTACTTCAAAGTGTCAGCACTGCTTGGAGCCTGGGGCCAGACCCCGGGCTTTGTGTGGCGCTACCACTTTGAAATGTCATGGGGAGCCCAGTGTCAGGCTCCTCGTGGTGTTTCAAAGCAGCAGCGCCACACGGAGCCTGGGATTAGCTGGGGAGTTGATCCTAGGCTCCAAGTGGCGCTTTCTCCTTATTGATAGTGAAGGTACCCTATCAACTAATCGAATAGTCGATGCAAAATGCATCGACTATTCGATTAGTCAATTAGTTGATATTTAACATCTCTACTAAGTACCCGGTGCTTAGCTTTTTATGTCATTAGGCCGCTACATTCCACACCCTAATGTTTTCCCACATTTTGTTTTACCTTTATCTGTTATCTTGCTTTCAGAGGGTGTATACCTACAATTTAGGGCCATTGATTTGACATTCTCCAGCCATCATCAGTGTGTCCTGACAGCCAAAGATGAGGAAAGAGATGACAGTGAGACTATCTGGAACGGACATCTTTTGTTTATTAACATATCATGCACTCATTCAAGCACAGAACAGTAAATGTTTAAAGAGCAATACTTCTTGCAAAGATTTTTTTCATAGAACAAGCAAAACTTAAGCAGAAGCTAAACAATTTTTATTAAAACAGTTCCTTTTTACTACTACTAAACTATTTTTAGAGGTTTAAGTAGTTATTCCAAAGTACAAAGAAAAAAAGAATTCAGTATTAACCTAGACTAACAGTCACCATAATAAGTCACAAACTTTTCTGGCCTTTACCTGCCTCAACATCAGGGTAGACACTAACAGCTCACCCAATGCATATGTACCAATGGTACCAAGCTGTCCATTTCTGCTAGTCAGAAGGAGTGGGTGGCAGGTGTAGTTCCTGCTAAGGTGTGTGCTTGTGCAGCTGCACACAAAAAATTCTTCCCCCGCCCACCTTCTCTGGAGAGCCGCACAGCAGCACTCAGGTGGCTGCTCCAGCATAGTAAGGGAGCCGCTGGGTCAGGGGGCCAGGATCTGCCCGTGACCATGTGGTGGGGGGGACCTGCTCCAGCACTAGAGCTGCCATGTGGTCGGGGGGCCAGGACCTGTTCTGGCAGCTGGGGCCAGGAACGAGATCTGCTGCATGGCCAGTGTGCTGGGATCTGCTCCAGCAGCCAGGAATGGGACATGCCACATGGCGGGGTGGGGTCTGCTCCAGCAGCCGAGAACGTGTATTTGAATAAATTGGGTACCATGGTGGCACACATCCAAACCAGTGCACATGACCTCATATTGGTGTACAATCCTAAACTCATTCCACTCATGGATGGAAAATCTTAGACGGAGCACTGGTGGCAGGGTGTAACATATGAAACCAAATACTATATTATCCTAAAACGTACTACTTCTGTATTACACATATCATACTGTATAAATCACACAAACATCATATTTTGGCTACAACAGCACCTGGTGATGCTTGCTGCTTGTCACTATCAAAGCATTGTGAGAAATGACCCATGTTGGAGAGTTAATGGATCATACCTGAATCCCAATTCTTGGTTGTATGCTGGGGATCTCATCACACCCCAGATCCCTTTCTGAATGGACTCTTCTAACAAATGCACTTGCACTAACTTTAACTCCTTTACACTTAGGCTTATATTAGATCAAAATACACCGATGATGTTAATATATAAACAGTGGTGGGCAACCTACAGACCACAAGCGGTTCATCAAAGTATCTTGATGATAGGCCACCAGACAGATTGTTTACCTTGCATCCATAGATATAGCTCCCCCATAGCTCCTACTGGCCATGGGTTCACTGTGCCCAGCCGATGGGAGCTACAGGATGCAGTGCAGGACACAGGGACTTGCTGGCCACCACTTCCTGTAGCTCCCATTGGCTGGACACGGCAAACCCACAGCCAATAGGAGCTGCAGAGGGAGGCATATTTGAGGATGCAAGGTAAAGAACCTGTCTGGTGGTCTGCCAGCGGCTTACCCTGATGAACTGCACCACTAATATATAATGATATTGAAATGAGCATCTTACACAGCAAGGAGAAAGAAGATGTAAGAAAATGTGAGTAAAAGTAAGACGGGGCCTACACCCTATGCATCACCTATAGACTTTTCCCATTTGATTCTCCAGATTTATAAAAGACATAAAATATTTGGAAATAGAAAAAAAAAAAAACGATGAGTTTTCCTTTCCTGAGTTTCCTGCCAAAAGGACATGACAAAGTGACAGAAGCATACAAAGTCTCCTATGCAAACCTTGTACTCAGCATTGTAAAACTGAATCCTTTTCTGTTTCACTGAGGAAAAAAAAAGTATTAAAATAGTTTCCAAATACCGTTGCTGTTTAAGGACTTGATTCAGAAAGGTACTTGCACACTTGCTAACTTTACATACATTAATATTAAGTGCAACAGGACAACTCACAAATTTTAAGCATGTGATTAAATATCTTGCTGATGGACATAAACCCAGGCCTAGACTAAAAAAAAACAGAGTCTCTCTCCTGTGGGGCTGCAGAAGCTCACAGCTTATAGGGAACACTGGAAGTAGCCCTTCATGTACAGTAGTATTTAATATGCTTTGATTACCTATTGATTGCAATGAAAAGTCTATTTCAACTGGCAGCACAATAGTGTTCAAAAGGGCTCAGGGGTTATAATGTAAGATTTCAGCAAAAAACAAAACAAACACAAACAACCCTGCAGGTAACATGACTTTTTCCTATAGAAAAACAAGGATTTGTTTTTAAACTAACTAAAGACTGAAATAGATGTTTTCTGCCATTTTTGCAGATGCATGCAACTTTCAAATCTGCTGGGCATTGTGGTAGATGTGTAATGGTTCTTACGGAATGCTGCTTTTGCAGTTTATGAGCAGCATCTTAGTAGTGGATAATAATGAGTGGTTTCCATTACATAGGATTTTTTTAAATCAATGTCAACACTTTTAAAGAAAAGAAAACATTGCTTGACTTACAGATGTAGTCTTCAGCTTTTCTGCGACTGCTTCATGTGGAAACACCTGTGGTTCAATCACTTCTTTTTAAACAAAAGTAGAGTGCAGAGAAAAGATTGTAGGTAATCATTCTGTAGTAAAACAGAGATGATACAACATACCATCACATGATTCTATCTGGACTTACTCCAAAGAAGCCTTTTAATGGTATCAGATGTCAACATCTGGGGAAATGAGTAGCCAACTTAAAGGCTCATGCATTCCATGTTGCTTTCTTTGAGGTCTAGTGTTGTAAATAATGCCTACACTTCCACAGTTTTCCACTCTATCTGCAACTTTTCTTACATTCCACTGTTATCGGAGTTGAAGGTCTTAGACATATGTTGCCATCAATATCCAATGCACCTCACTATATTCATCAATCAGATAGGACTGCCCATTGTATTGTATAAACATGGCCCATGGCACAGCTTCTGGGTAATTGCAACTCCTCTTGCTGTGACTCACACAAGAAAGGCAGATTTTTTTGTGAATGTGTACTGTATTACAAACACATTGGCACACAGAGGGAGCATTCCTCAGACTTGTTCTGTAGCTGCAGCCACAGGAGACAGGGAAATTGCTTGGGTGTGAACACCTTCATTGAAGAAAACTCATCTAGATTATAGAGACTGAAAGAAACAGACCCTCAATAAGCTGTCACATGCCAAATGTAGCCTTTGAAAAAAATGTGACATAAAATGTAAATACAAGTGGTATGTACAAAGCATCAGGAATATAGAATTTTTAAAAAGGCAAATATATATTTATCTTACATTATTTGCCTCTGCTTTTGCACCAATATGCTGTTTTTACTTTTTTAAAATGTGTGCAGGCATCTCCTAGTCTATTTCATACTCAATGATTATTTATATATACCACTAAATGACAACTTATTTGGTTCCTATTTGGGTATGTTCACCAGGCAAGTTAATTTCTACATTATAAAGAGCATAATTCAAATGAAATCTTTGGGTAGGACGGTTTTGCTATAATGTATAATAAAATGTCAGTGTAAACTGAAAATGCATCCTTGTTTCTTATCATGCATTATATACCTATTACTGAATATGAGTGTCTTTTTAAGTTAGACATTATTCTTTCACCTCAAACCACCAACATAAGACCTTGGATTGAACTAATCACATTAAGAATTTGTCTGCCTCCTCAAGAGGAAAAAATGCATATTCTCCTGTGAACACCTGTGAGCTGTTGAGTTTAATTGAGCTAGAGTCTGATGATTCTGTATGAAGGAAGTGAGGTTTCACTGACTCACTGATTGCCTTTAAATTGCATTTCATTTTCTTTCTCTTCCGATTATGCTTATGAAGAACTGTGGATTAGAAGGATTAGG
Source organism: Pelochelys cantorii (assembly GCA_032595735.1). Classification (NCBI taxonomy): domain Eukaryota; kingdom Metazoa; phylum Chordata; order Testudines; family Trionychidae; genus Pelochelys; species Pelochelys cantorii. Next base: position 69,428,531 of record CM064328.1, read on the forward strand.
GATTTCAAAAGGCAGAAAAATCTTATGACTTGTCATCTGAGCAAGATATGGTGCTTCCTGAACATTGCTGGGTTTGTTTGGGAGTTAGTATAAAAAATACATTGTAGAAATTATTTTGGGTAAGTTCTAGGATCTGTATTGTACAGAATTTCAGACTTGATTATCACAATGGACCCTTCTGTCTTTTCAATGTATGAAACACCCAGAACAAATTTATGTCTTCGGTTGCAGAACTTCTCAAGAGCAAAGTTGCTGAAAAATCAATTTGATTGATAGATCCATAAATGGGAAATGTATAATCAGCTTCAACTTTTAATCTATTAGATCTTTCTACACCTTTTCCAACCAGACTAAAGAACCCGTTAAAAATTCTTTGTTCCTATAATGAGATGCACTCACCTCTTGCGAGCACCCCCTAGTCAAATGTGTGTACCTCCACTTGGTTGCTCAAGTGGTATCTCTTTGGTGCTCCAGTCCCACCTGTAAACTCACAGGGCTAGGGCCCAACAGGATTATGGATTCACTTCAAGACAGAGTCGATTAGGGATAGTTGCTTTTATTAATCTCACTACATCACTACTATTACAGGCTTAATACTGCCAGATGGTTACTGCAAAGTAATACACCAATAAGCATAGGCAGAGCAATGCATAAAAGTGAGCAACAGGCATTTGGAAATGCTTACACCCCTTCAGTCTGTGGGGAGTCCCGTTCTGGTCACCTTGCACCAGGCCGCAGTGGACGTGGCTCCAGCTGGGGGGGATCCAGGGCGCCCTTTGAGGTTTAGGCCTCTGCTCAGACTCACCGGACATGGACTCCCAGCGATCTTATACTACAGTTGTTTACCAGGTTTGCGCATATTGGCCCAACGCCATTCTCAATGTTCCTATGAGCCTGAGAGCCAAGGTCATGTTATTTATCCCACAGTTGGCTCTCAGCTAGCAAGCATAGGGAGTTGTGGCTGATGAAGGCCGTCTGAAATAAAACACCTGGTATTTTTGCCAGCAGGGCTCATGGTTGGCCTAGAGAAATACAAATTTAACCCCTGCAGGCCTACATATGGCATTTTATGTGACACCACCCTTCTGCCCTAGGCTCCACCCCTTCCAAGAGCATGGAGCTGCCCCCTCACCTCACCCTGGGACCAGTTAGTCTGTCGGTCCCCAGACTCTATGATATTATACCTTTTACTTTTGTATAATTGAAGGATTTATCATATAATATTGTACAATATTATGGCTGCTTCTTATACGGCTCCCATAAATTTGATTTTGGGAGATATCATATCTCTAAATTGATTTAATAATTTAAGGCAATACTAGCCTAAGAAGTTTAGTTAACTTATTCTTAATTACAATGATTTGAAAAAGACAAGAAAACCATGGAGGCCCTTTGAAAACACACAGGAAGACACTGTGTTTTCTTCAATGTTGTGGTTTTTCTAATGTGATTTATAGCTCTATTATGAGTAATTAGGTAGCATGATTTCTATAGGCCAACAGTTTTTGATGCCTATTATTAAAACTGCATTTTAGGAAGTCATTAAGCCTGTCAGAAGAGAAAAGTATTTAATGACAATCAAATTTCCAAAGTTATTTTAATTTTGTCTATTTTGAAACTGATCCACCATCCATTTTTGGAGATATTTTAGCAACTTTATTTTTGAAATGTTTCATTTGTTTTTCCATCTACTGAAATCTGGTTTTGGCAATCTATAATGTTTTGATAAAAATTTTGGTAAATGTTTCAGTAAAAAACAAATCACAGAAAACTTGGCAAAAGTTGAAAAATGCAATGGTTCTGGTAATTTGTGAAAAAGGCAACTAGTGAAAAATTTCAATTACCTCTAGAAGAAATACTGTTAGCATTTTACAAACCTCAGTTGTATGATGTAACTATTTGTCTTTTAGTAGAGCAATAAAGAAAAGCTGAATCTCTAAAGGTTATATCATTTTCAAGGGACCCTCACCCAACTTTAAAAAAAATCCACATATATAATTGTGTATGTGCATGCAGATTTGATTACTGTGGACTAATTTAGACACACCCTTAAATAAGTGGGTAAACCGCATTAACAAAGATCTCCCACATCCCTTGATTATTTTTATCCATATTTCTGGAGGATATAGTAATATATTTCTGGCTCATATTATCTGTGAGCAACTATTCTTTTGAACCAGTATACTCTCCAACTATTGTACTGACCCCTAACCATTTGTGTTGCCTTTCTCTATACTTTTTCCAATTCTAATATATATTTTTTGAGATGGCATGTTCACACATGCACATAGTATTTAAGGTGTACTATCAATTTATATAGTGGCATTATGATATTTTCTCTTATTTCTTATCTATCTCCTAATGGTTCCTGATAGTCTACTTATCTTTTTGACTCTTTATATATTGCCTATGATGATCGAGGATTCAACACCATCATATTGATCCTTATACAGTCATGTCACTGATTTGATTAATGAAATGCACTTACAAATATCTGGATTTATCACCACACACTTTTTCAATTTTAATGAAGCTAAAGCCCAAACCACCATGACCAATTTTGGCCAATTGACACAATCTGTCAATGTAATTAGCAATGTTCCCCATAGTCTAGTTAGTCTTTGAATAGATTGTTGCAAGGGGGATACTATGGTCATACTTTAGACAAACACAGCTGAATTACAGGATTCATGCTATGTTGGGTGCCAAGAGACGCTATTCAGGGTGAACACCTACAACTGTGAATTGTTCTCCAGAATCTTAATGTTCATATAGAAAGACTTTAGCTGACATGGCTGTGAAGAAAATACTGAATATATTACTCCAGTTTAACAGATGCAGTGATGCCTGCCAGAAGTAGCAGAAAGCCTGAAACAATAGCATTAAGATAAAAACTGCCTGTTCACTTCAATTTGTGTAGATATCTGTAATTATTGAGGTTATCGTGTATTCTAAACCACTAGGGTGCTAGTAACATGCCAGGTGTCCTGTGTTTTGGAGACAAGCACTGTGGGTGTTTCAGTAACTAGATCTTTTCTGTTCTAGACAGTTATTTTATAAGGTTCTGAGAGGATAGATTCAGAGACTTATTGTTAGTTTAACCTGATAAATAATGGGTCCTTGCAGCATGTTACCAACTTTAGCAGAATTGTGTGGATGCTGAGGGCCTCTGTTGTGGTTGTGTTCACCTAGGTGCAATCTGCTTGAAATGTATTGTTAATTGTCATACTTGTGGACTGATGTGGTGGATTTCATTTGGGTGTGTGTGGAATTCAGTTATCCATGTGTGTATATATATATATATACATACCTGTCAATCAAGTTAAGAAACCATCATGTTATTGTTAGTTAGCACATAGCACACGTATCTGTAAACAGATCTGTTAAGGTTTAAAATTCTATAAATATGTATTAAGAGACCAGTACCTCATGAATATTAATATGTTATGATTCTCCACCCAATCAGTTTAAAGTCATGTAAATTAGCATCTTTTTCCATCCAATCAATTTAAACTTAGAACCTCATGCATATGCATGAGCGCAACCTATTTAAGGGCCTGCAATGCCAGTTACAGGTGTTGCGTCGGGTTCGACGGGTTGCGTCGGGTCCCTCGTCGTGTTAGGATTAAGACTGGAATGAGTGAGGTCGTGTAAAGGTCCTTCCTGAGGAGTGGCTGGACGGAAGGTTCATGCCTCTTATCTCAGTTTAGTTTAGTTTAACTTAGTTTAGTTAGCTTAGGTAGGTTTAGATAGGGTAGAGATCATCGTGTTCGTGTCAGGTTTGTGTCGGGCACCGCTTATCGACCGTCATCGAGCTTGTACGTCGGGCACGTCACGATCTTAGATAGAATTTTTTTTTAATTTAGCTTAGAATAGATAGATCTAGCTTCCATCGCCGGTTCCAGCTGCGCCGAAGAGCAGGAAGAGGACCGAGGACCAGACGATTTCACGGAAGGTGAAGTGGCCGTCTTTGCACTCGACCAGCCTTCGAGGGATCGCCCTGGCTGTTCCTCTCCGAGGGCCCGGAAGAACCTAAGGATTGAGGCCGCCAGACTTCGGCCTTCCTCCATGGGACTCCTGGCTGTTCCTCGCTTAATGCCCGAAAGGACCAAGAGATTGTAGGTCGCCAGCATCTCCTCAATCGCTGCCACGCCGCTAGACTATGTAAGTGATTGCAAAGGGACTGCCCTCTTGCAATTATAGTTAAGATAGTGTAAAAGGGGACTGCCCCCTACTAACTTTGTTTGTTCGTTAGATGTCTACAATATAGTATTGTGGTCTAAATTTTACCAAATTGTTCAGTTTTTATTTCGAGCACCATATTGTGCCGCGTGCCTTTTATTGTAAAGAAACCCAGTGATAGATGTGGGTGAGTGTCCGCATTTGCTTTCTTCTTGAAATTAATAATTAGGCTAATCATTAGACTTATACTACGTTGGCTCTCCAGAGTTGACAGACTTCATACTTTACTTAAATTAGCCGGGTAACAAGCAGCACAGTTGAGAGTTCAGGGTTCTTTAGATTTATTGCCTGGGGTGCCCTTTCCAATCAAGTCTTTCTTCAAGCACATAAAAACATGTAGATTTCCAAGCCAGGTCCAGTTAATGTCTCTTAGTGGAACTGCTCTGTACCTGCTCCACACCCAGTTGCTGCTGCTATTCACTCATAAAGCCCACACTCACTGTCACTTGGCTGTAACATCCAGCAAAGCCACAAACTTTTCCACTTGTGGCTCTCTGTCCATGCCTACCTGCAGCTTCTCTTACTGCTTACCACTGCTTCAGTTTCCCTGCAGCTCCTGGCTTGGTTAAGCAGCTGCCAGTCCCAGATGGACTCCAGTCACTTCATGGTTCAGGACCTTTCCTCTTATCTGGGGACAGGAAAATGTGGTGAGGCAATGGTTCATGGGAGTTGTAGTCCTCTGCTTTCCAGAGCCCTCACACATGGTTAATTATTTCACTGATCAAAAGAATGTAAGGAAATAAAGTAAAGGATCATATTATAAAGGTCTACACAATCTACTTTGGCTAGCCATTTAGTACTTTTAAGTTAGTGTTGCAGTAAATGCTATAAGGCAACCAGCTATACATCTGATTATTCTAGGTTCTGTACAGACTTAGTAAATTACAGTTTCTTCCCTTAAAAAAAAACCTTACCATTTATAAAATAGACTGTAGCTGGGACCCATTGCCTAGCCTTGGCAAAACAATTGGCCACATTGACTTCATTTTATAACCCTTATGTCCTTGTTTATTCTTCAATGCCCCCAAAATAAACATGAAATAACAAATTAAATTCCATTCCCAACCTTCATTATGGCAACCTCTGATCTCAGTAGCTAGTTGGTCAGAATCTTCCCTAGCTAGGGTGCAGGAGGTAGAAGAGATAGTCTACAAGTCCTGTTCACACTCTTGTTTTCCACTGCAGTCACAGGGGACATACCTCAGTTTTATCTAGTTGGCAACTTACCTCATGCCATTAAAACAATAAAAATAAGGAAATGTTTAAAATACATGACATTCTTTTTCAATATGGCCTGTGCATTTTGCACCCCTGTACACAAATTTATATTAGCATGGCTTGACATGAAATACTTGACTCTGTAGTTCTTTTCCTTTCCCAATATTGAATTGAAATACAAACAATTCACTGTTAATGTGATTTCTTAGAAATTGAAAAGAACCAGCTCTTCCAGAGGGAAAAAGAAAAAAGAAAAAGATCCTTAGGGAAACAAATTGCAAAGTGATACAGCAAAATCAACAACAGAAGTTATTTCTGTTTAATAAGCAATACTGACATTTTTCAGTGTGTTTTGAGGTAAAAGATTTGGGCAAAGGTGGGGTGGATGCTGGTTTCATCAACAGTTAATTTTTCCATGAAGATCTTCAGAAAAAAATAATAATTGGAATAACTTGACAAGATGTACCTATTATAGTTATAATCAAAGTTAAGTAAAATAATACAGTAAAAAGTATCTGATGTAAAATTCTTACATGTTTAGGTTCTTAGAAAATTAAGCAGAGAGGAGGGATACCAAGCAGTATATATCAACACTAATTTTTAAAGTCACAGAGCAGGTCCTCAAATGCATTAACTGCTGAGACAAACTGACACATCTTGTGGCATGCCAAAGATTGTTGAGACATGAGAGTGACTAGTTTAAGAGAAGACTAAGTTTCCTAGGTAAACATTTTGTTGATAGGAGAAAGATCTGTATGTATAAAGGACTGATAAAAATATCTGGGTAGGAAAATTCAGTAAGCCAAAGAGATGAGAGAAAAATTTGGGTAAGTTCTGTTTCATCCCTGAGCCAAGTGTATCCTTCCCAGATTCAGGATCATATGAATTGATGTTTACTTTATTATCATTTTGGATCTGTGGTTTCTTGTGTATACAGATGAAAACCAAAACGGCAGAGTATGTCAGACTTGGAATTGGATTGAACTGACTCATATACGGAACCTCTTGACTTTCTAGAATGAATTAGATGAGTGAATACCCAATCTGTAATCAGTTAACAAATTATAAAACTTGATTATGAAGGAATTCCCAATCTACCATTATATCAAAACTGAATGCTAAACGTTATGGCTCCAAGGAGAGGTGGCATCCTGAGGGTATCAGTCTCAAACGGCTTCTGGTACTCATATCCAAAAAACGTTGACCTGGTAAATAAACAAGATCCTCAGCAAAGCTATGCTTTAAGTCCCAGAATAGGTCTGTGTTTAAGTCAGTGTTTAAAAGGTTATCATCACAGAACAAATGAACTCATGAAAAACAGAGCCTTTCCTTATTGACTAATCGTGTAGTCGATACAAATTGTATCGACTACACGATTACCCATCTCTTAACATCCTTAATACAGAATGCTTCTTCATACCTAGAAACTGCTAGTATCTTTACCAGACCTGAGGAGCTGTCTGTAGCTGAAAAGCTTGTCCCTCTCACCAAAGGTACTTGGTCCAATAAAAGATGTTACCTCATTCACTTTGTGCATCTAATATCCTGGGACTGACACAGCTACAACAACACTGTATACTGAAATCAATAGACCGGGGCAAGATCTGTCATATTGAGGCCCATGGCGATTACTTGTCACTAATGTCAGGTGTCACAGATAAAGACTACAAAAATGTTATTTCTTTCTAACACAGAAAACGGAACTTTATTCAAATTTATTTTTGTAATTTCTGGTTTTTAGAGGTATTGTTGATTCTAATGTGTTTTTCCATTTTAAGAATAACAATCTCTCATATGGTGGTATATTTTATAATGAAAGAAATTTTTAAAGTGCAGGCCCCATATACGTCACATTTGTTATTCAAATTTATCTACATGTATTTTCAAAGTTATAAAGATGCAACTGTGAGCATATATTTGCACATCTAATTTAGGCACAAAATCACCCATTGTGAATGTGCAGGTCAGATGTTTGTGTGGGTGTACCACTGACTGCTTATCTGATCACTCTGGGGATTAGCTCTCAAGCTCGCTGATCTTTCCCATGGTTACAGGCTGTCACACCATCACTCTCACAGGTCGGTATCTCCTTTCTTCTCTCAGACACCACAACATCCTCATCATGACAGCCCTCTGTCCAGGCACTCAGAGGCTCCCCCTTCTGCTGTATAGTCTTTCAATTCTCTGTTACTCCTACAGTGACCCAGACAGTCTTCCAGAGCACTGCTCTGCTAGTCTATGCCACATCCTCTGCAGCTGGTAAAAGAACCCAGACCAAGCCACTGCCCTCTGAGTTATAGTCTAGGGACCCTATGCCCAGCAGCTATGAGTTTCCTCTCCCAGCCCTCACTGTTCCTTCTCTGGACTGTTTTCTACAACTTTTGGTTCCGCTCCTAGCTCCACATCCTCCTCCCAGGAAGTATCTGCAGCCTCCAAACACTCCTCCTCTTCACAGATAATGACTACTGTTTTAAAGCAGCAGCCCCTACTTCTTGCCTGGTTTTACAGACCCATTCTACAACTACCTTTTCCCTGGCTTTCCCTCCATGTGCAGCCTGCAGAATTGATAGGCCTACCTAGTCACCTTTCCAGACCTGTGTGGAGAGGACAGCTCATCACAGTGGGAACTTAGGATCTGAGCCAAATCAAAATGAAGTCAGTGAGTGTCTTTGACTTCAGTGGGCTATGGATCAAGCTCTAACCCACCACGTGCACACATAAATATGCAGACTTCACAAGAAAATCATGTATTTCCAGACATAATTAGACATAAACACATACCTAACTGGAGATTAGAATGAAATATTAGTCTTATTGAAGTCAATGTGAATTTTGCCAATAATTTCAATTGGGCCAGAATTTCACACTGCTCCACAGTCTACAGCTAGAGATCCATGGAAATATTCTTTTAATGAAAAAAGAAACAGAAATGACCCTCAAAGTAAAACTATGGCTAGAAAATGAAAGTGACTGGCCTGTTTTGTTAAAGACTACCTGAAGTTCCTGACAACTTACTGAACACTGAATCACACAAAAGGATATAGTCTTTTGATGCAAATAGACTTTTTTAATGAAAATAGCTTAAACTGGGTATAGCATAATTTCAGATGTACTCTACAACTACATCTTTAAAGAACTCAGCTCATGTGTCCAAGAGGTTTCGGTGCCTTAGCAAAAATGCAACCTCATACATTTATCCTAGCTTTTCTATTTGGGGAAATAGATGGTGGATGACAAGAAGATACTAAACCTTCATAACACAAAGTCATGAGATTTATTGATTCACCTCAGAGCTGCTGGAGTTTCCATACATCAGAGCTTTCAAGTAATACAGAGAGTACACTACATTGCACACATTAAGGTTGTTGGTTTTTTATTAAAAATTCAATAAAATATTTATAACTCAGTTACAAATCCCTGATGCTTAGATGAATGCAGCCAAAGCATAGTGATTATCTAATACAAGTTAAAAAGAAAAAAAAAATCTTTTTTCCTCTGGAAATTCAATGTGTTTTAGTTTCAGATATATCAAAATTTTCAGGACAGCAATTCCAAAAGGCTACCTGGCTATTCTCAAATGTCCGTTGTCTTCTAGTGAGGTATGAAATTGAATAGCAATGGAATATCCTTAAGGGCTAAGTTAATATTCCCTTGTGAATTTAAAAAAAGTTACATGATCTCTTATAATGCAACAATTTATAATAAAAGGAAAGTGAGATTCTATTGTATGCTGGTGGGAGGTGGGATCTTTGCTTCCTATTTACTGTTTTAGTGCAGCTTCATTGTATGTTTATAGAAGCAAATGATGGGTATTTGCTTCAATATCTGTATTAGAAAGAATAGAAGTTTTCAATACACAATAGAAACATATGCCATATGAAAAGATTTATTATTTTAATGTATACACAGCAGTTTTCCCCTCTCAGGAAGGCATAGTTGGCTAGTTCAAGTCTAGTTTTTAAATTGTTTAAATGCTTGTATCTCCCAACAAGCGCCTGCAAAGAACTCATAGTTTTCACATGAATAGCTTTAAGTATCTATAAAAACGAGAATACAGAAATATTTTCTACCAATTTTATCTTACAAGAAAAGCTTCCTGACTACACTGTTCAGGTATTCATTGGATTAGTAGCAGCATTTTTCAGGAGAACAAGAAGAATACAATAATCAGAACTTTTTTTTCAGTTACTCTTTATTTTTTCTTGAAATTACTGTATGAAATGTAGGTATCAGGAGAGCAATGATTGTATGAAGTCAGGAATGGAAAGAACAATCATTGGACAACAACATGTGCCTATATTATGTAGCTGGGATGTCAGACTTTTCCGGGTTTCCATACACAGTAATTTAGCTAACTCAGTTTCTACATCAATTCAGCCACATTGATTCAATGTCTTTCTGTGGCAAAGATGTTTAAGTTTGGCTTAAATGTAAGGTGGCAGGGTTGGCATAGCTGATGGTGGTCATCTCCTGGGCAACCAGAGCAGGACCTGATAGTCAGCCTTGGGACCACAGCAGCAGCTGGCTGGTGGTTTCTGCAGGAGCATCAACCTAGCAGTCCCCAGTCCAGCAATCCCCAGGGATTCTAAAAATATTCTCTCTTGCTTCCCATTCTGTTCCTTCCCCTGCCTCCCTCTGGCACATGGAAAATCTCTGGAAATTTTTCCTGGTGTTAAGTCACTTTTTATTGTCAGTATTTGCAATATGGGGTTTATCACTAAGAACTATTGTCTGCTACATGAAAAGACCTCTCTGTAAACTGAAAGCAGCAGTCCCAAGGCTTTGAGATTGGGCAAGGAAAATACACACTTGCTCCAGCCCTTATGTTACATTAGCCAATATCAAGCAGATAACCAGTGAGGATTGTCAAAAAATATTTTCCTATGCTGATAACTGGTTTACCAGTTGTTTACTTCATATAGTTTCTTTTTTTTTCCATTTTATTTTTTTCTACCTCCCATTTCCCCTTTCTCTCTGACATGAAATGTAAACTGTATTGTTTTTAAGAGGTAATGAGTATAGGTGAGGCTGCCATGGAGCCATCATAGAGAGCACTGAGGCTCAATATATTAGTTTGTGAAAGGATTAAATTGGTAATATATCTTACTGGTTTTAAAATCCTTTATGTAGTTCTGAGGAGAGATTAAAAGGTATAATGCCACTGCAGGGTTACTTTGTCCTTTCCTCTTTCTAATTGCTTTTAACCAGCTGTAATAAAGGTGTAGGTGTTTTAACCCCAGCTTAATATAGTGTTGGATTTATTTTTCTCTTCAGCTGGGGAAAGCTAGTAGCCATGAATCTCCAATTTGTGTCAGGTGGTGGAGGCTATTTGGTCAGAACACAGCAAGGTTGTGGCTATGGGAATATAAAGCCTGCTTCTAGTCTCAGGGACATTTTATAGTGAGGGATGGTCTAGATTTTAAGATCTGATTTCATTGGAATGATTTGGTTTAGTCAGAGGTTTCCTCCAACCTTTTGGAGTTCATTCTAGCTTGGAAACTTAATATAATTTAGGAGCTTACTTTCATTTGGAAGGCTGTAGTGCTCAGGAGCTCTTTTTAGCTGAAGGGTGTGCCTGTTTCTCATTAGTTAGCTTTAGTTTAGACATGTACTACAGGAGTATGTGTTTACTCCAGGCCTGAAAGCAGGTAAATTTCAGTTAAACCTTCTTATCCTTAATGGATAGGAATGGGAAGAGGAATGAGTCTTATGATGTATTAGTGCAATTTACACAGTTTCCCTAACATGAGTTGCTGGGCACCTTAACTTTAAAAATCATTGGTTTTTTTTTTCTTTTTACTGTACTGATGTGAGCTGTAAGGCAGAGAAACACACTACACCTGCAGTATGACACATGTGTAGCTCTGTCCATCTGTAAATGAGAGAATGAGATCTTCAGAAAGTCACAATAGATATTTATTTCCTGTAGTAAATATACCCATTAGTATCCCTATAGTGACAACTAAGCTTCCTTTTTGCTCTCCCTCCCCTCGCCCCCCCCCCTCCCCCCCCCCCCGTATACAAAACAAAGCACCTATTTTTGTGTGTGGTGTTTACTTGTCATAATCTAAAACAAAAAAGAAAAGTGGAAAATACAAAACCTCTAAAAGATTTTGACTGATTCAAACATTGTGCATTGGAAAGTTACTTACTTGTTTCCATAACATAAGAATTAGGGATCGCCAAGTGAAATGAATAGGTAGCAGGTTTAAAACAAACAAGAGGAAGTTTTTCTTCACGCAGTGCACAGTCAATCTGTGGAACTCCTTTCCAGAGGATGTTGTGAAGACCAGGACTTTAACAGGGTTCAAAAAAGAAAGAGATAAATTCATGGAGGTTAGGTCCATCAATATTTATTAGCCAGAATGGATAGGAATGGTGTTCCTAGCCTCTGCTTGTCAAGCATTGGAAATGGATGACAGGAAAGGGATCACTTGATGAATTATCTGTTTCTGTTCATTCCATTTGGGGCATCTGACACTGGCCACTGTCGGAAGACAGAATACTGGACTAGATGGACCTTTGGTCTGACTCAGTATGGCTGTTCTTATGAAATGGGAATATAAAGTGGCATATACAATAGCTTAATATTTTAAAAGACACTGTAAAGAAATGAGACTGGCAATATCTCATTTTGGCTCTGTCAGGACTGTTCCCCACTCTGGCACTCAGAGGTTACGTCTAAACTACGATCCTCTTGCAGAACAGGAAATGCAAATGGAGCACTCATTTGCATATGTTGTGCTCTCATTTTCATTTCCTCTTCCTTTCCCTTTTGTGCAAAAGGTTTCTGCGCAAAAAAGTGCTGTGTTGACATCGCCTTTTTGTGCAAAAATCCCCTTTTACGCAAGAGCCCTTCTTCCTCAAAAAAGTGATTCTTACTAAACACAGGTTCAGGATATTACCGAAAAAGACCCTCTTAAACCTGCAAAGTGTAAGGTTGTATCCTGAACCCATGAGTGTAAAGGTGGTCCGGGCCACTGCTTCCTGCAGCTTCCCTTAGCTGCAAAGGACAAAACGGAGCCAATGGGAGCCATGAGGCTCCGTGGCTGCAGCACCGGTAAATAAACAAACCGGGGCAGCCAGTTAATGTGTTTCTGAGAGTGATTCCATGGAACGCTTTCAGAAACACTGCTCTAGATTATACGGGTGACAAGAAAAAGGAATATACTTGATGTGTATGAACTTTAGCAAGGCTTTTGGCACAGTTGTGCATGATATTTTCATAAGCAAGAAAAGGAAGCACAGATGAAGTTATTAGGTTGGCATATAGCTGTAGTAAAGACCATTCTCAAAGAATAATAATCAATGATTGACTGTCAAACTTGGAGAACATATCAAATGAGGTTCTGCAGTTGTCTGTCCAAGGCTTGGTACAAGTCAATATTTTCATTAATGACTTGATTGATGGAGTAGAAAGTGTGTTTTATAAAACTTGTGGATGTCACCAATTGAGAAGGGGTTGCAAACACTTAGAAGGATAGAATTAGAATTCAGAAAGACAAATTGGAGAACTGATTTCAAATCAATAAGAATAAATTCAATAAAGACAAGTACTACACTTAGGAAGTAAAAAATCAAATATACAAATACAAAATGAGAAACAACAGGCTATGCAGTGCGTCAGAAAAAGATCTGGGGGCTTTTGTGGATCATAAAATTATTAAGTCAGTAGTGCGTTAAGAAAAAGGCTAATAACATTTTTAATACATCTTGGATGTATTAAAAAGAGTGTCATATATAAGATGCAAGAGGTAATTGTGTACTTTATTTGACACTGGTGAGGCATCTGCTGCACTACCTTGTCCAGTTTGGGAAACGACATTTGAAGAAAGTGGTGTATGTCTAAAGAAAAGCAAAAATGATAAAACGACCTTTGATAAAAGGTTGGAAGAACTGAGCATGTTTAGTCTAGAAAAAAATAAGTTGAGGGGTACATAAATTTCTTCATGTGTATAAAAGGTGCTATAAAGATCGGCTAGTCTCTGTGTCCACTAAAGGAAGGAAAAGAAATAGTTGATTTAGTTTTCAGCAAGGGAGACCTAGGTAGGATATTTAGAAAACTTTCTAACTCTAAAGCTAGTTAAACACTGGAACAGATTACTTAGTGAGGCTGTGGAATTACCAATATTGAAAGGTTAGGGAAACTCTTGTCAGAGATAGGATTGAATAAATCTGGACCATCTCAGTACAGTGAATGGATCAGATGATTTTTTGAGGTCTCTTTGCCCTGGTCTATATTAGGGAGTTATTTTGAAATAACAAGGAGAGCGTCCACACTACCAAGCCTATTATTTCTGCTTGTTAATCATTGCTGTAGGTTATTAAATGTGTAGTTATTATTTTGTTTTTTTATGCAGCCTAATGCTAGTAATCTTATCTACTTACCATCTTATCTTAAAATTGTAGCTACATTGGTTGTTATTTACAAACTTCATAGAAGCTAAACTTTTTCAATGCTCATATGCCACCTTCTTAAAAGTGAGTCTTCCTGAAAAGTCTTCATCACTTGAAATCCCAATTAATTGACATTCAAAATATTACTGAGACTTGATAGACAGCAGTAGATTGAATCCAGCTTGACCCAAAAAGGGTTCACAAATGGCCCATCAGTTTCAAAGCATGTGTTCGGAGTTTTCAGGACAGTCATTCTTGACAGTGAACCAGAACTGTAGAAGCAAAAGTTGAGCATATGCTCCTCACAATAATCAAGCACAGGAAACTTTCAATGCACTGTTTGATTTGGGTATGGATATGGGGAAGGCAGAGGACATGACATACCTTGACATTAGCAAAACTTTTGATATGGTCTCCAACAGTATTCTTGCCAGTAAGTTAAGGAAGTATGGATTGGAAAAATGAATTGTAAGGTGGATAGAAAGCTGGCTAAATTGTCGGGCCCAATGAGTAGTAATCAATGGCTCAATGTCTGGTTGGCAGTCAGTATCAAGCAGAGTGTTCCAAGGATCAGTTCTAGGCTCGGTTTTGTTTAACATCTTTATTAATGACCAGAATGAGGGGATGGATTGCGCCTTCATCAAGTTTTCAAATGCCATTAAGCTAGAGGGAGAGGTAGATACATTGGAGGGTAGCAATAGGGTCCAGAGTGGCCTAGACAAATTGGAGGATTGGGCCAAAAGAGTCTTGCAGAGTCTTGCACTCGGGACAGAAGAATCCTAAGCATTGCTGGGGACTGACTGGCTAAGCAGCAGTTTGACAGAAAAAACCTAGGGATTACGTTGGATGAGAAGCTGGATATGAGTCAACAATGTGCTCTTGTAGCCAAGAAGGCTAATGGCATATTACGGTACATTAGGAGGAGCATTGCCAGCAGATCTAGAGAAGTGATTATTCCCTTTTATTCAGCACTGGTGAGGCCACATCTGAAGTACTGCATCCAATTCTAGGCCAACCATTACAGAAAGGATGTAGGCACATTTGAGAAAGTCCAACAGAGGCAACAAAATGATTAGAGGGCTGGAGCACATGAATCATGAGGAGAGGCTGAGGAATTTGGGATTACAGTAAAACTCCAATAGTCCGGCATCCAATTGTCCGGCATCAAAATGGCAAGAGCTCCTGACGGAACCGGGACGGAACCCAGAACCGCTCAGGTCAGCCACTCTCACGTGGGTTACAGCATGGAGGGGAGGTGTTTGGCTCTGGAGAAAGGGAGAAGAGGGGAGGGGGATTGGGTTGCACATGGCATCCCGGCCAGCTCATTGAGAAGCCGGCCACTCAGCGCACATGCCCCAGCGCCTGGAGGGAGACGCGCGGCTGTACCGGCGGCTCTGGGAACCGAGCATAAGGCGGGGGGGGATGGGGATTGGGTTGGGAGTATGCAGTAACTCCTGATACTCCAGCATACGATAATCCGGCACCATCTAGGTCTCAAAGGTGCTGGATTATCGGAAGTCTACTGTATTTAGTCTACAGAAGAGAAGGGGGAGAGGGGATTTGATAGCAGCCTTCAGCTACCTGGGGGTGGGGGGTCCAAAGAGGATAGAGAGAAGCTGTTCTCAGTAGTGACAGATGACAAAACAAGGAGCAATGGTCTCAAGTTATAGTGGGGGAGGTCTATGTTGGATATTAGGAAAAACTATTTTACTAGGAGGGTGGTGAAGCACTGGAATGGGTTACCTAGATGGTAGAATCTCCATCCCTAGAGGTTTTTATGTCCTGGCTTGACAAAGACTTGTCTTGGATGATTTAGTTGGGTTTGCTCCTGCTCTGGGCAGTGGGTTGTACTCGACCTCCTGAGGTCTCCTCCAACCCTATGATTCTATGATAGACAATCAAGAACTTGACTAGAGACTGAATCCAAGTTTAAAGCACATGCTACCTTGTTCCAAGTAGGTGGCCAAACTTTGCAGATTAAGATGGGGGAATAGCTGCAATACCACATGTGGCAGAAGAGGCACTATTGAGAAGCCCTAACTCCCACATGTAACAACACCACAGGGAACTACGAAGGAAAATAACAAACTTTATTTGATGGAAACAAAAGTATTCTTTTAAAAAAGAAACTATACTGCCCCTGTCTAGAACTCTCTATCTGAACATGACCTTTACCAGTGATGTTTGTGCCAAAGAAGGTGGTTCCCCCCCACCCATTCTGAATCAAAACATTGATTCAGTCCCTGTTTGATTCAGACAAATGTTTGGAGAACAACAAAACAAAATTAGATATGGAAGGCATATTTTTACATGTAATAACTCATTCAAAGAACAGATGTAAAAACTTCCAGGCAGAACAGAAGATCATAAAGTAAGAGTCAGTGTTCCAGCAAAATGGGGCAGCCACAGCAGCAATAACAGATATTCTAAATTAACAACCATTGAACAAAAATGAATAATATTATAACAGAAAGCCACCTACACATCTTAGATGGTAAAAGTTAAACCAAATATTTAAATCATTCCATAGGGAAACTTACATATTGATCCTTGAAGAATAGTGCAGAGCAAAGACTTAATGTATAGTGCTGACAACAGCAGAGGAAATCAATAACAGCCAAGGAGCTGAATACAAAGACCTGCTAAGACAGTGATACTGTTAAACCAACTATCATCGGATAATTTTTACAATTTACTGATGAGACCATAAGGAATAAATACAGTGTGGCTCTGGCTAACCTATTTCCCAGTTCCTAGTTAATCCCACACAAAAAAACCCTCAAATGTATTACATGTAAAATATGGAAAATACAAGCATACATTGTGAGCATTTAACTTGAAAGATGTATGGCCCCTTTCCCAACTTACACTTCAGTAGTACAGAACAAGATTGCATGGTCCCAGAGGCAGACAGGATAGCTCATGAGTAATATTATGCCTTCAAGCAATCTTTGTATAAAAGCAGGCTTGAATAACCACTTAGGAGAGCCAAATCTCTTCAGGTAGAAACCAGAGAATGAGTATAGCTCAGTATCTCCTTAGGAAATGGTGTGGAGGAGGGGGGAACCAATGAGTGGGATCATATGTTCTTGGCTCCTGTGCTTAGCTGAAATGAATCATTAGACCTAACCCAAGGGGGTGCACAGGGAAGTCTGTGAATCTAAAGAATGCAGACGGTTATTTACTCCTATCAGGGAGTGGGAGTTGGTTTTACATAGCCTAGAATGTATATCAAATATTTGTACACCACTTAAAAATCTCATTCCATTGAAAGGAATAGAGACTAGAGCTGAGGGTGCAGTGGGGGAAAAGTCTGAGATTGTGTGCCATTTTCAATTCCATAGCTTTCACATGAGGGTTGAGCTCTGCTAGTGTGAATACTCCCAGAAAGAGTGCTATGCCTCAAATGCTCCATCATTCACTGAAAGCAGATTTTGATGTATGTCTAGTTGTAATATTCACAACTTGCAATCTGTGCTCTGATTGGAAAATTAACGTAAGTAACAAACCCAGCATAAATTGTGAATATTACAGTCAAAATGAAATTGAAAATGCTCTACATAAACCAATTAGCTACTGTGAGATGAAATACTGATAATGGTATATATGCTAGGTATGTATGTTATGCAAAATGCAAATTGTACATTCAAATACGCAATAATTAAAGTAACCATCGGACCAAGATTTGTTCACTAGAAAAATCATGAGTATTGAATAAAAAGACTTTTTATGCACAATTTAAAGCATAAAGGGAATTGTTGAATAAATTATTTCTTGAAAATTAGTCACTCAACACTAATGGCCAGCAGGATACTGAAATTCTTAATTATGCAAATCAAACTAACAGTCCCTTTTCTGGGCCTATCTTTTCTCTTACTCTCCCATTCCCAAGAAACATATTTGTAATGGAGCAGTTTTCATACTGTGCTGGTTTTAGAACAAAGCCTCCACAAAACAGATAAAGGGAGAAAAGCAAAAGGGCAATATTAGATGTAAAATCTCATGATCAGATCGGACTAAAGCCAAAGCCCATTGAAGACAATAGGAATATTTGCAGTTCTAATGGTCTGACCTATGAAGAATACACACTTTTGGCATACTGTACCAACAAAACTAAACAAGGCCTAAACTGTGTCAGGTGGAGTTCGTTGCTGAGTTACACCATTTCTATAGTTTCAGAGGTGTAGCCATGTTAATCTGTAATTGAAAAAACTTTAAAAACAGCAAATAATCCTGCAGAACCTTAGAGACTAATATAAAATGGAGATGGCACCACGAGCTTTCATGGGCACAACCCACTTCTTTCATCTGAAGTGGATTGTGCCCATGCAAGCTCATGGTACTATCTACATTTTTTGTTAATCTCTAGAATGCTGCGGGACTATTTGCTGTTTTTAAACCATTTCTATAGACATATACAGTAGGCAGCATGATCCTTTCGAGTTATGAGCATAAGAACAGGGTAGAACAGCACAAAAATAAGTTACAAATTTTTGCTAACATTGTCATGAGAATCTCATTCCTTTTTATCAATTTAAATTAGTATAAATGATTGAAAAGCAGTGCAAAATGAATGCCCATTTTTCTTATCAAAATTTGAAATAGAAATTGCACTTTTGTTTAAATTGTAAATTTTAAAACTTTTGTCTATTGATTTGTTCTTCCTCCTGCCCATGCAAAGACCAGGCACAAATTAGCCCCAGAGGAAAAAAAATTGAACTTTCATCATAATAAGTATATTTTCATTTCATTTCCTTGTGCAGGGAAAGAGAATTGCAGGACAAAATCATCCTGTCCACCAATAAAAACTCCAACTTTTAAACAGAAAAAAATTAAATATTAAGAATTTATTTTGCATGAATTATGATCAGGAAAAACAGTAGTGCATGCCAAAATGTCTAGATAACTATCTTGGAAAAAAGATAAGAGGAGAGCATTGTCCTAATTATACCTCAGAAAATTATTTCCTGGGACTTGGAATTCAGCTAGCTATCTCAAAGAAAGATTTAACCAATAAAAATGATCTGTGGTACAGGTCAGTAACACTGACAAAAACAGCACAAACCAAGACTAACAGCATTTTAGCAGAAGAGTTTTAAGAGATATCAAGTTATATTTCCAGGGATGTTTTCCTTTTTGATTTTATTCAGTGACAAGCAACCCTATTTAAAAAAAAACTTTTTTGCACCAAAAATATACAGAAAAGCATGTTTTAATGTGATAATTTGGGCAAGCTATCTTGGACTAGGTATAGATAATTTTAGTATTCACTCTTCTTCTAGCCTGGCAAAGAAACAGCTTTTGTGGAAATTTTCTGAGATGGTGAAGTGAGGTGTGGGATGGGTGCCCACTTTAAATGTCTCCAGTAGAAAACACAGTGGCAGATTTTTTTTTTGTATACTTTAAAAAAACATTTTGCAGTGCAGTATGCTCATGTTAGTCAGTTCATTCAGCTTCAACTGCTGTTTTCTGCCACAGTAAAAGACAATTAAATAAGAATGTTTACACCCTACATTGCTCTGTTCTGTGCTCCTCCATCTCCTAAAACTACCTTCCACCCTATCAGGTCAGGAAGTCAGGCTATGCAACAGTTTAGTTGAACCTAGTCATCTTCTTCAATTTCTCCTGTGGCCCATTTCAGTTGAATAATACGAAGTCAAAAAGGTAGCTGATCATTGCTGTTTTCAGTATCTCCTTTCTGAAGAGATGACCTTTCCATTAGACATGGTATAGTGACCTGCACTGTGGGAAGTCTTTCAAAGACAGTTGGTTTGCCATTTCCCAAATGGATTTGTTTGTCTGGAAACCAAATCATTAGCTGTCTACAAGTCAGTGCTACGTTCTTCCTGTCAAAAGCTGCAAGCTTCTTGCAATGTTGGAAATCCGCCAACAAGAATTTTATGTTGGATTACAAATTCTGTTTCAGAGCTGAGGCCTGCTTTCTTTATGGAGGGTTACAGATAGCTCAACTTCTCAATCTCTGTGGGGGTGGGACTCTAGTCTATTCCTAGGGAAGGGAGGGAGAGGGTGATCCTATGGGAGAGATTAACCATCTCATTTCATAATAAACTGGAGTCTTATATAACCATAGTCACTTATAAGACCATTTTAACTGCCTCATAGCTTTACTGCTCCTTGTCTTTTGTCTATTGCAGGATCCCTTTTTTAAAAACTGGAATTCTAAGCTTCAGGGTGTTTGTTAGTTTTTTGCTACCTGTTGATTTCCTGCCTTCTTTTCTCTCTTACACTGAGTGTATGAGAAAATTTAATAATTAGTTCATGCCTCCTATTCATATTCCTAATTTCACAAAAAAAATCATTTGCAGAAAGGTGAGGAAAAGTCCCTTAAAAATTCAGAGTGGCTCTTGAATTATTAATGATAATGGTTCACAATCCCTTTGCACTTGTGAATATAATTGCATGTGGAGCATAGCGAAGGAGAGTCTGGCCCTATAATTTCAAAGTGTTTATACAAGAAATAATTAATTACAATACCCCAGGGTATGTATACACTACAGAGTTTTTTTGGAAAAATGGCTGTTTTTCTGAAAAAATTTCTGTTACGTCTACACTGCAATCGTGTTCTTTCAAAAGATAATTGAAAGAACAGCGGGATTTTTCTGACATTGGTAATCCTCTTTCTATCAGGAAGAAGCCTTTTTCCAAAAGAGCTCTTTTGGAAAAAGGCGTGTGTGGATGGGGAAGAGGGTTTTCTTTCGAAAAAAGAGGCCTCCAGGAAATAACACAGGAGCCCTAGTGGACACTCCATTCAAATTAATCAGGACTCTATAGTACCTGTCTCCTGGCTGCTCATAAAACTTCAGGCACCCAGGACAAGCCTTGTGGCAGGAAGCCAGCCCTGGGAGCAGCACCTGACTGCGTGGCTCTCCGTGCTACACTGAAATTCAGCAATGGACAAGCCACATACCCCCTGCGACCTTCCTGGACTTCACAGGGAGCAGCTTCAGGACTTCCAGGACCCACCCGGGGGGGACTAAGACAGTCTTTATTGATTGTCAGATCTGACCACACTGTGGGAACCCAGGGAGAGGGTCCCCAGAATGAGCTCGGGGTTGAGCTCGGGCAGGACTAGGAAGGCAGCCTGCACAAAGTGCTGCAGAAACTTCAGCATGGCCGTGTGCTTATGCAAGGAGAATTCCCCACTACCATTTACAACTGTGATCTGGCCATTTCCTGAAAAGTGCAAAGTGGCTAGTATAGAAGTGGCTTATTAGAAGTAATAATTAAAGATCTAAATAGTATTCTTATATTTTAGAGTTAAATAGATGAATACCATATTAATATGCAATACTATACATGTTCTGCTCACTAATGTTAATGGAAAAAGGGGTTACTGTATTCAGAGGCAAATGATGGGATTATTTAATGTTGCCACAAAATAAGTGTGGCCAATATTGTATCTCCAGCATGGAAATCAATTTGCCACATCCACTATTTTCACATCATAGAGTATTTTCACTTTTAGAAATACCAGGATTAATTGATCTCATTTATCCTCCATGTGGCAGTCAGCAGTGCTTCAAATATATGTACTTTTTCCCAGTGTAATACAATTATTTCTTCATAGTGAGTTTGGAACTCTTCCTGGCTTTGAGGATACTTTCTTAAATAATACAACTGTTTAAAAATGTAATGAAAGTAAAATGTAAGGTTATACTTTATTGAATTTTAAAATGTATAGAATAATGTCGCAGAATCATTGTGTTGTAGCTGCACTACAAAATTGTTCAGGCAACTTTGAAAGGTTCTGAGGATGACAATAGCTACCATTAAAAATTCAATATTTGCTCACAGTTCTGAAATTGAGATCACAGTTTCTAAAATACCACAATGCTGTAACCATTGACTTTTCATTTGCAATTGTTACATGGACATTGAAACTTAAGTGTTAGAACAATTAATGATAATGATTCACAGTCCCTATGCACTTGTGTGTATAACTGCACACGGAACAGAGTGATGGAGAATCTGGCCCTGCAGTTTCAATGTGTTATACTAGCAAATACTTCATTAGAACACCTAAATGTTATTTTGCACATTAGTTGCCTGGAAATCTGTACAGTATAATAGTTCCCAGATTTTGGGGATCCGGATATTTTCATTCACTAACCTTTCACTTCTGGTGCTATGGGTTTAATTTTCTGTTAACCCACATATAGAAATTAACATAATGGTTTATTCCTAGTCCCTAACGGACATTTATTTTCATAATATATCATTCATATTAGCATCATTCTTAATCTGTGCTGTAAAAAAAGACCTAAGCACACAGCCAGCTCCAGGAGGAGATGTTGCTTCACTCCGCCTGCTCAGCCTTGCTAGGAGTGCCAAGCGGGCAAAGCAAAGAAAGCCGAACTTCCCCAACCCTGCTATCTAGCAGAAGGCTTGTGTGGATGGAGCCAAGCAAACCCCCATGCTCCTGCCCTGCTCCCCAGCTAGCGTTCTAGGCAGGCCGACCCTTAGCTAATTTGAATGTTGGTTTTCAGGAATATTTCCTTCTACATAAGCACATATACTTTTGGTTTTCTAAACTTATATTTGGTGTTGTACCCACAAACGGTGTGATAGCACACTTTCTCTCTCTGGGTTGCAAGAAATAAGAACCATTATACTTGGTCTTAAATTGTCCATCAAGTTTAGACATGAAAGTAGGTGATGGTTCATAACATTAGAGGAGAGAAGTTCTGAAACAGCTTTTGAAAGACAGAAGTGGGGTCAAAAACCTAGCTGGCTTCAAGACCATCTTGATAAATGTATGCAGGGGCTAGTATGATGAGCTTTTCTACAATGGCATGTAGCCCATTGATGATTGCCAGTAACAAAAATCCCCAACTTCTGGAAAGTGGACACTAGATGGGGTCGGAGGGTTCTAAGAATTCTTTCCCAGGTATGCGACTGGTGGATCTTACCTACCAGTGCTGAGGATCTAACTGATCATTGTACTTGGTGTTGGGAAGATATTTTCCCTGAGTCAGATTGACAGAGACCACTGAGGTTTTCACCTTCCTCTGCAGTGCAGGGCACTGGTCACTTGCAGGTTTAAACAAGTGTAAATGATGAGTTCTCTGTAGCTTGAAGTCTTTAAGTTATGATTTGAGGACTTCGGTAACTCAACTAGAGGTTAGGGATCTATTTCAGGAGTGAGTAAGTAAGTGAGGTTCTGTGGCCTGCAATGTGCAGGACATCAGACTAGATGGTCTCAGTGGTCCCTTCTGACCTGAGACATAGGCTACGTCTACACTGGCAGCTTCTTGTGCAAGAACTGTTTTGCAGAAGAGTTCTTGCGCAAAAAGTCTTCCACAAGAGCACGTCTACACTGGCATGTGCTTTGGCGCAAGAGATGTGCTTTTGCGCAAGAGTGTCTATGGCAGTGCAGATGGTCTCTTGAGCAAGAAAGCTCTGATGGCCATTTTAGCCATAGGGGTTTCTTGAGCAAGAAATTCATGTTGCCTGTCTACACTGGCCTCTTGTGCAAGAGCTCTTACGCAAGAGGGCTTATTCCTCATGGGGAGAGGAATAACTCTTCCAGAAGAAGCCCTGTTTTCCGACGCTAGACTGTAAATTTACTTGTGCAAGAACGCGTGTACAGTGTAGACACCCAGCAAGTTTTTGCGGAAGAACAGCTGTTCTTGCGCAAGAAGCCGCCAGTGTAGACGTAGCCTGAGAGTCTTAAGCACTGGCACTATTGTCACCTTTATGCCTGTATAGATTTCTGTGAACTAGGAAGTGGAGTGAGACTACAAATTCTTCTCATACAGGCCACTGAATGGGGATCAGAAGTACTTCTGGTTACTATCAACTCAGACTACATTTTAGTGTGTTTTAAATCTATACTGCATTGTGAAATTGAGAGTAAGATTCTTCAGATAACAATGTCACTGATGATGAGAAGCCTCTTCAGAAAATAAAATTTATTTGGTGTTTCTCTGCTATTTTTGTTATTTGTCATATTCTGGCACCAGAAGGCTCTTTTAGCTGAGAAAACAGGCACCGTATTGACTTTAATGACCTCAGCGAAAGTTCAATGTCCCTAGAAAACACTTTTGTAAATACTTACAGATTAGAAACTGTATTCAATAAAAATAACTTTGCTCTTATCTTATTCCTGAGACATCTGTCACAGAATCCTAGCTGAAATGTTCAAGTTACATTTCAGTTGTATATAAATATGGCCTCCAATTCAGCCCAACCCTTATTAGATTTGAAAAAAGAAATGGAGACATAGGAACAAAACCATTTTTTTCCCTAAAGAATGGCATTACCTGTGACAAAAACTTCATAACACATTTAAATTTGTCTGACATATAGTTCTTTATATTTTTGGTCACTAAAGGTCACAGGTATTCCTGTTAAGTAGGGGATAGCTAACATATCAAAATTTAATAAGATATTAAATGTGACTGCTCACATCACACAGGTCAGGATAACTGATGCCAGGCAGGGCTCTGTTGCCTGTATCCCTCTAAATAGCCCATTTATGATACTCTTGGATTTGGATCACAGCTAAAATGTTAGAGACACAACAGACCGTACTCTAGCTTCTAATATCAGTTAAACCATTGTCAATTTAGAATAATACTATGGACTTCTATTCATTCAACTAAGATCAAGGTGTGAGGGTGAGAGGATAAGCCCTCCAGCAAACTCATGCCTTTATTTATCCAGAGTCATGTTTATAGACATGGCTTCTGAATGCCTTCATTTGTTAAAAATGGGCCCCAACATGCAAAGTGCTGAGTACCCTCCATCCCCACTTCACTCAGCACCTTGCAAGATCAAGACTAAACGTTGTATTTGTAGTGACCAGTAGTGAGTTGAATGTGGTAATAATTTGCCATAAGAATGACTAAAAACATTTGATTTCTTTGTTGAATCCTAAAATCACAGTATCCTAGACAATTGGAGTTGGAAGACACCTCAGGTCATCTAGTCCAACATCCTATTCAAAGCAGGATCAACTCCATCTAATTCATCCCAATCAGGGCTTTGTGAAGGCAGACCTTAAAAACCACTAAGGATGGAGACCACACCACCTCCCTAGGCAACCCACTGCAATGCTTTACCACCCTCCTTGTGAAATTGTTTTTTCTAATATTCAATTTAGACGTCCCCTACTGCAGCTTGGGACAATTGCTCCTTGTTTTTCCATCTGATCTCAGTGGTGGCAGAACGGCGTATCTCCTTCCTCTTTGGAATCCCCCTTCCAGTATTTGATGGCTGCTATCAAATCCTCCCTCGTTCTTCCCTTCTGCAGATTAAATAATCACAGTTCCGCATAAGTCACACATCTTAGACCCTTAATCGTTTTTGTTGCTCTCTGCTGGATTCTGCCCAATTTGTCTACATCCTTTCTGTTTCAGAGGGCCCGAAACTGGACACAACACTCCAGATGTGGTGTCACCAGTGCCAAATAGGAGGAATAATGTCTTTCCTTGATCCAATGCTCTTAATACAGCCCAATATGTTGTTAGCCTTCTTGGCAACAAGGACACACTGTTTACTCAACTCATCCACTGTAATCCCCATGTCCTTTTCTGAGGAACTGCTACTTAGCCAGTCATTCCCCAGCCTGTAGAAGTGCTTGGGATTCTTCCATGCTAAGTGCAGGACTTTGCACTTGTCATTGTTGAAACTAATCAGATTTCTTTTGGCCCAATCCTCCAATTTGTCTAGGTCTATTCCTATTCCTAGCCTCTGGTGTATCTACCTCTCCCCCTAGCTTAGTGTCCTTTGTGAACTTGCTGAGAGTGCAATCCAACATATCCAGATCATTAATGAAAATGTTGAACAAATATGGCACCAGGACTGATCCTTGGGCATTCTTCTTGATAACAGCTGCTAACTAGACAGTCAGCCATAGAGTAGGAACCACGGTAATGAGTAAGACAGCATGTGGAGTCTAAAGTGAAAGTGGAATTCTCCAGTGATTCCTGAAATCCGGCAGGAACCAGCAGTTTATGAATGAATCTTTCAGCCCATCTGTTCATTAGAAAAGATTTCACCTCAATCTGTAGGAGTCGGACCACAGTAGGGATGTGTTCCTTCTGTCTCAAACATCCATTTCCACTCTGTTTCCTCTGGCATGAATAGAAATTGAAACTGCCAAACAGAGGCCCATGACTCTCACAAGGCTGTGAAGCTCTGGGCTAATTATTTAGGGTCCTCTACATATACGTTGAAGTTTCCCAAGATAGTCAGTTTTATCTCCAGTACCAAGCCAGCTATCTGAGTCAGGAAATATATGGAATACTAGTATGGATAGTACTCCCCTGAGATTCATACATAAGTTTTATCTAAGGGCTCACATGGTAGCTGGAGATATTCAAAGGAATTCATTTTTGGAACAGGCATCTACATTTGTGATAAAGTGCAGAAAAAAACATTGCCACTTTACCCTCCTCAACCCTCCTAAGTCCATTCTAGCATCTGGCTGGAAACAACTGAATTAACACCAGGCCATTGGACTAATCCAGACATGTCCACAGCAATGCAAACAGGTCTAGGTCCCTTGTCTGCGGTTAAATCACAGATACAGAATTCTATATATTTTCTGACTCAGCTAGCTTGGTACTGGAATTAAAACTATTATAATCCTAATGCCTCCAGTTTGGGTGTCCCTCATTTCTACAGTCAGCCTTACCAGTCCTTCTGTGTTACCCTTTTGGAGAAGATTCTAACACGGTCCCTCAGGGCCTGGATTCAACAGTTCTAAATCTAAAGTGAGTGATTGCCCCTGAGTCCTGCCTTAGCAATCTCCCTATCACAGGCTTTCATAAGCCAAGAAGAGCGTCATCTTCTTATCCGTTGCTGTCCTTGTTTTTCAACTGCAGCAAAATATTGGATTCGTGATAGTGCCAAGACAGGTATAGTTTCCTTCCAAACCCACTCCAATAATACTCAAAATAATATAAAATGATAGCAACCTGTCCGTACAATTCCATTTCAAACAGGAGTCCAAGATCTCTCCTCCACCTACAAGCAGGATATGGTGCAATTCTCTCAAGTGACAGACTTTTCTCTTCCATGTTTCCAACACAATTTGTTTTGGGTAAATATTTTACCATCCTGGAAACCTTAATGACTGGATGAGGCAAATCATCACAGAACAAAGAAAATTTTCAATACCCTGCTCACTAAATTCCTTATCAGAACTACTCCTTCATAAATCCTATGCCAATTTGATCAGCTTACTTCTGGTGTCATTTGACATTCCAGTGAGATAGATCATAACTCCATACAAATTACTCTATTAAAATATATTATATGGGTATTAAGAGTATGTTAACACCACACATTTTCTGGCAAGCCATGGAATGTATGATGCATGCCAATTATAATTTGCTAGCCAAAGCGGTTTTAAATAGTGTCATTAATTTCTTCATCATTAAAGTAAATTATTAACAAGATTTTCAAATGCTCCAGATGTATTTAATATGATTACTCTGAACATTTTATGTGAACTACAGTTTAATACTGTTGCCCTTACAAAGATAAACTTTATTTATTATAAGAATAATCTGACCACCCTCCTTTATTGATTAAATTATCATGAGTTCATATTTCCTATATTATTAACAGTGCACCTCAATGGGAGCTAAATTGGCAGATGCAAAGAACTCTCATAGAATAATGGAGTGGGATGCCTTAATTTTTTTCTTTTTCCCTGAACCATTTGTGTGTCTCTGTATTTAGATACAAAAAGCTATGTAAATGCAAGCATAAAGCTTTTTTTTTCTTTTGGTCAGGCATACACAAAAGTTAATTTTCAGATGCAGTGTTACTGCTGGAACATCCGTGGTGACTTTAGCAATGGGAAAGCTATGACAATGATATGAGACTTGTCTTTTGTTCTGAAGATGTTATCTCTTTGTTAAAGGATTTCCAGAAGTATGGAGAAGATGCTAAGAAAGCCCTGCTTGTGCACTGCTGTTTTTATTTAGATGGACTAAAAGGGGGCCCAAAGAAGGGCTAAACTAACCCAGTTGCAGTCCAACATCAAATAATGTTAAACAATGTTTGAGATACAGAGACATCTGCCTGCTTTGTACCATGCGAAATACACCATTGAACATCATTTTAACCTTTTATTAAAGATACAGAAATGAAAGAAACACAGTTAAAGCATTGCAAATGTCAAGTATTAATTAAGGCTTTCATTTAAACAATATCCCTTGTATCCTTTCAATTTAGCTGTTGAGCATTCATAGAAGGAAACCCATCAGCCTTTGTTTGGTATGGTAATAACTGTCCTTTCTGGAGAAAAGAGAAGTTAATTACAATGGGCTAGAGCCAAAGTTGTTGACTTGTGCTCTGGCGAGGGGGGATGGTTGACCCTCTGGTCTCACTTCTGGGCCTACCTAGCTCTGCCACCTGTTCTGTCCCACCCTACAGCACCCCTTCCCTCGAGGCTCCACCTTGCCTCTTTTTGCCTCTTTTCTACCACTGCCCTGCCTCTTACCATTCCCTCCCATATGCACACCCTGTCCTCATTTCTTCCCTTCCCTCCCAGAACCTCTCAATGCCACAAAACAGTTGTCTGTAGTGGGTGGGAGGCACTGGGAGGGAGGGGAAGGAACCCTGTAGGGCTGGGGGTGAGCTTGGTTGCTGGTGGGTACTTATTCTTGGTGGTTGTTCAAGCCTCAGAGCACCCACAAAGTTGGCACCTATGGCTGGAGCTATCGTTGGTGCTGTTAACATCTGAATCTATTTCACAGAGACAAAATAAGATGAATACATACACAAGCTATCTCGGCACTAGGCATAATTGCTTTGGGTTCCAAGCAGGTGAAATAACTCATTTGCTTTTTTAGTATGTGTTGTATGGAGTGGGATGGCCCCCAAAATATTCCTACTTAGGCACACAAAATGGGTAGCACCATCCCAGCAGCAAAAGGGAAGGGAAAAGACCAGTGAAGATAGAAGATACAGCTTCTATCCTTGATGTTAACTCTGACTTGCAACTTCCCTGCTTGAAAAAAATACAGGCACAGTAGATGGTCTTATCTTCCATTCCAAAACCTGTCCAACTTGTACTATCACCATGATCTTTAAGGCATTGCATTTATCTGCCTTCTTATGGTCACAGATTCATAACAGCATTGCAAAAGATAAAGTATTGTCTGGTTACGCCATAATCTTTCTAGACAGACAGCAAAAAGAGAGAGAAAAGCAAAGAAATAGTGTGAGGAAGGAAAATGACACATGATGGTGGTTGTTGGGGCAGAGGCAGAAAGACAGTCTCACATCCCAGATCAAAAAAGCAAACAATATTAGGAATCATTTAGAAAGAGAGAGAATATATTATTGCCCCTTTATAAATCCATGGAATGCCCCCATCTTGAGGCGATCACATCTGCGGGCAGTATTCATGTTGGCATTGGAAAAGGGCAACAAAAAAGTTTCAGAAAAGGGCAACAAAAATGATTAGGGTTTGGAACTGCTGCCATATGAAGAGGGATTAATAAGACTAGGACTTTTCAGTCTGAAAAAGAGATGACTAAGGGGAGATATGATAGAGGTCTATAAAATCATGACTGGTGTGGGAAAAGTGAGTAAAGAAGAGTTATTTACTCCTTCCCATACCTCAAGAACTAGGGAATAAATTAAATTAATAGGGAGTATGTTTAAAACAAACAAAGGAAGTATTTCTCCACACAACTCACGTCAACCTATGGAACTCCTTGCCAGAGAATGTTGGGAAGTATCATAGAATTCAAAAAAGAGCTTGATAAATTCATGGAGGATATGTCCATCAATGACTATTAGCCAGGATGGGAAGGAATGATATCCATAGCTTCTGTTTCTCAGAAGCTGGGAATGGGCCTCAGGGGATGGATCACTTGATTACCTGTTCTTTTCATTCCCTCTGGAACACCAGGCATTGGCCACTGTCAGAACACAGGATATTGGGCTAGATGGACCTTTGATCTAACTTAGTGTGGTCATTTTTATGTTCTTATGATGTTTATGTTGATGTTGATTTTTGATCTCATGTTGTTCTTGTTGACCAGGCATGATCCTTGAATTAAATCAACATGCCCTTTCTGTTTGGACTAATTCAATCTGTCTGTCTCTCTTTCAAACTGTTTTTTCTCATCAACATTTGTTATATATTTTCTTTTCTCCTTTGCCTCAAAACTTCATTCCATTTGAATAAATGGATCAATATCTGAGAGGGCTGCTGCGATGATGGCCCGGTTCAGTCTCCAGTTTCTGGGATACAATGATGCAACCCTGATTTGGGAGATCTTGTCTGTGAGGGAGGTTTAGAATTCATTGCAGCCAGAATTGATGGGATTTGAAAGCATTATATCTTCTTCTCTGGAAAAGTTCTATCAAAATGTATGCAGTTATATGCTCAGTGCAATGGATGTAAAAGTGTAGGAAATCTCACTTGGAATCTGATAATAAAATACTTATGCAGGCAGAATTCCTATCAAAACAATTCAGTCCCCATAAAACCTGCAAGTTTTGTCCCTTTTTTTTAAATATTTGCTGGAATCACAAGCCGAAGCCAAGTCTGCTGAGACTGCAAAAAAATACTCTGAAATGGAAGGTTATATCCTTTTTCCTTCTCTTTCATACAACACAACATAATGTAAATAAGTGCAATCTGGCAGCCTTCCCTATCACTTTTGCACGAGTAGCCTAACTGACCGACAAATATGTCCTGATATTATTGAACTGGTATGCCCTTGCAGAAAAAAAGACCCAATCCTGAAGGGTGCTGAGCGTGCAATAGGAGATGCTGTTTCACTGACATCTACAATGGTTGAGAGCACTCATGTGATCAGACCAAAGTAGCCCAGTTGTAGTGACATTTAGAATTTATGCTATCTACGCAGGATGTGATGAAGTGTGTTTAGGTAAGATATTTGTGCTTGGTCAGCAATCTAACTCCTCATGCTAAGTCAATTTGAAGTCATATGTGAAAGGATTCCAACAATATAATTGAATATTTTTGGATTAATATATGTAAACAAGAGCACAAGACACTCAGAGCAACAGACCACCCAGTTTAAACTTCACAGAAAGTAAAGGAATTGGATTGTCAGAATTATTCTCTTTAGTTGATTGTGTCTGCAAAGTCTTGCTGTGTTCAAAAACCTATTTGTCTTTGTATGTTAGCTGTACAAAGCAGCATTGGTTAGCTTTTTATGTTCATTATATTTATTTTCTTTATGCTTGGCTGCTCCATTCAATGCCATTCCCTATAATACTGAACAATCTAAGCTTGCAATTCTAAAAGCATCATTCACTGTAAATAAATGTATCTGTCAGACCTGAGAAATACAAATGTGCTATGTTGTCTATGAAAGATATAGGATAGAAAAACTCCCCGAAATAATTTGTCTACACTGGAATGCTTTGGTGACGAAAGAGTTGTTGACATGAAAATGTAACCAAAACTGAAAATCCATCAAACCTGTTTTTCTGCCACCCATTGTTGATATTTCATGGCCACATTGTTAGCGCCCCTGTCCACAGAAAGGGCAAAGCAAAGTTGGTTTGCATCCCACAGTGCATGACATCACCTTTCAGTTGCTAAGCACTGTGGGAACGCTGCATCTCTTTCATTCCTTTATGCTACATATCCAGTTGCTGAGAGTCCTCACAAAAATCAGGTTTTGAGAATGATTCCTCGCTTCCTCACACATTGGTTGTCACCAGATTGACTCCCACCTCCTCGTCCACTTCCATTAATAGCTTTCATCAACAGCTTCTTTCTCCGGGACAACTCCTGTTTCTGACTCTGTACTATCCACATTCTCCTTGGGTGTGGATGTGAGTTCCTCAACCAGGATTGCATCCAGTTCTTTATAAAAATGTCATGTCTTGGGTGCAGCACCAGACAGGCTGTTTGCCTCCTTCACCTTCTGGTATGCCTGCCAGAATTCCTTTAACTTGGCTCTGCATCCTAGGGTGTCTTGCTCATACACCATTTCACATAAGGATAAAGAAATGTTACCATATGTATCCCAGTGCCTACAGGTCACTCGTGGCTGTGAGTGCACTGATTTTTCATCCCAAACACCAATAAGATACATAAGCTCTGCAGTGCTCCAATAGGACAGTGTCTAGAGTGATAGCCATCCCTGTTTCCCTGAGAAAATGACATAAGGACCATTACACAGCATGCTTATTTCGAAATAAGCTATTTCCGATTTTTTTTCTGAAATAGCTTATTTTGAAATAGCATGTCTACACTACAGGGAAGCCTGAAAATTAGTCCGAAGCAGGCTTCCCTAATGTGGATGTACTACCTTGAATTAGCGCCCCAGGAGGCTCTGGGGAGTAATTACTTTGAACAGACCTGGGGAGAAGCTATTTTGAAATAGCAACATTGAAGCATCCACTCTACTGCTATTCTGAAATAGCTATTTTGGAATAAGCCTTATTCCTCATGGATTTACAGATTTCAAAATAAGCTGTCCGTTATTTCATAATTATTTTGAAATAATGGAATTGGTGTGCAGACACTTGCATTGTTATTCTGAAATAACACTACTATGGACATGCCCTAGGAAATTAATTTTAAAGTTCCTGAGGTTTGCAGGTGAGAGGGGCATATCTATTTACATGTTCATGTGGCGGCGAGCAGCGGAATTCAAAACACTAGCCAGAGTGGTCAATCGGGCTTTGTGGCAAACATGCTGGAGACTGATACATTTAACAAAAAACCTACTGTAGTATCACTACATGATTGTTGACAAGAAAGGCAGGGGAGAGATAAAAGGCTCATGCAGAGGTGGAAGTTTTGTGGCCAAAACTGGGCATTTGTTGCAACTTTTGTCATGTTGCAATGTAAATACTCTCCAGATTTTGTTGCCAAAATCTTTTTTTTTTTTAAGACAAAACTTACAAGTTTAGACAACCTTTCACTTTCTCCTAGATCCATCGTACATATCCAATGGGTTTTTTTGGCCAGGATTATTATATGTTCCACATGGTACATATAGAAAATAAATTTGTTGGGATGATATGCATTTTTCATCAACATACTTGTGTAACTGTCTTGGTCTTTTCTCTTTGGATAAATGCAAATCTCACTGACCCATATTTTTAAAATGAAGTGAAAAAATGTGATCAAATTCCATGTACA
Organism: Pelochelys cantorii; assembly: GCA_032595735.1. Taxonomy (NCBI): domain Eukaryota; kingdom Metazoa; phylum Chordata; order Testudines; family Trionychidae; genus Pelochelys; species Pelochelys cantorii. The sequence goes on from CM064328.1 coordinate 69,461,511, forward strand.
CCAGGCCCTTTATACATACAGTAACATGTACCTTGTTCCTGCTCGCAAATGATTGAAGGGGGAAAACTCTTACTAGTAAAGATCTCTTATTTATTAAAACAGTCATACTATAGAAGTGAAGTTACCTCTACCTTCCTTCCTCCTTCACCTACCACCAAGTGAAAAAAGAAAATTAATTTTAAATGAATGATATACTGACAGCAAGAAAAGGCCCATATAACAGAGCAGGACATTCTGAGCCATATTGTGGCATAATTAACCAGAACTCTTCATTGATTTCAATGGGGAAAGTTGTTTTAAAAACCGATAGCAAATATTATCCTTTAGGAGTCTCCATGTAGGGGCTTTTTCCACCACATTGTTTCTCTGAGCGAGCTGCCCCCATAAAACAGGCTGGGAAGTCAACACTCTAAATCTCCAAATCACATAAGAATCTGCATGGGTTCTAGGAATCCAAGGAAGTTAATGTGGAAGTTAGACTCCAGCTTCTGCCTTCCCCCAACCACTGCCTGGAGCAGAAGGAAACAGCAAGCAGGTTTATATTGCCTTTGGGTTACTGAAGGGATGGAAAGCAACTGTCTCCAGAGCATTCTCAGAGTCCAGTGCACCCAGAGAATTAGCTGCCATGGTTCTGTCTATCGAAAGGAAAAGGTGATATTTTCCTCACTGTCTGCTCTAAATGTTCTATATCTGACCCATGCTGCCTTCAGAGAGGGTGCTGAGTACTCCCCACTCTGCATCAAGCCAATGCTGCAGACCAGGTACTGAGGTAAGCAGGATCCTGGCCTGAGAAGGGTGAAATCAGGGCTCTTTTTGAATAACTAGTACCCACACTGTACTATGTTGGTTCAGTGCTTGCATTCCACATCAGGATTCTAACCAACCCCTGCAGAGGAGCAGACATCTCCTTGTGTCCTCTCCCATTATCTATCTAGATGTTTACTTGGATTATATCCCCATAGTCACTGAACATCTTTCAAAGAGTAATGGATTTATTCTCACCACACCCTTATGAGTCTAGGATTGGAATAATTATCCTTGTTTTACAGATGGGGCCGTGTCTTAGTGATCCACTGAAGCACAAGCTCAGTTTTAACCACATGAGGAGTCCCACTGACAAACTTCATATACAGCAAATGCTGTGCTGGATCTGGGTGGAAATGACTTGCTGAGGGTTATGCAAATTTTGTGGTGGAGTTAAGAACTGAAACCAAAGCTCTCAAATCTTGGTCAAGCGCCTTAACCATAAGATCATTATCCTCTCTTTACATATCTACATAAAAGGGGCCAGGATGTGGCTCTATAACACTAAATCTTTTAAAGTCCCTTGACTTGATTGTCTGTGTTCGAAGATTATTTTTATATTCTAAGTGAATAGCCTTATTGCTATTTTAAGCCAAATCCAAAATTACCTGGCTGAGACTAATAGTTAAAGTCTGTTTCTTAGAGCAATGCCCTCCTGGTTGGCAGTGTTCACATTTACAAGTACAATGCCTATACCTTTTATTGTTTCCAGTGTTAGGGAGACTGTATTCAACCTGTATGTTAACAGAAAGGACTTTCTTAAGATCATTTCCCTTTATTATTTTATAAAAGAATTAAATTCTGCAGAAGAATAAAAAGAGTTTTTTTTCTTTATTTTTAAATAAAACATCAGAGTAAAAGTAAAATCTGCAGGGATTCAGTTGTACTTGAAAGGCTACTTTTAACAACACTTGATCTAAGCAATCTAAGGGGATTTGGAAAATTTAATGAATAGGGGATTTCAGACAGGGTCAGATAAAGTAGTTTTGTCCCACTTCCCTTTATATCTAATGCCAAATAAATAAAAACCCAAAGTTACAAATTAATCATTTTAAACTTAGTCCCCAAATTGTTTAGTTTTAACAAATTTATTACATTTTATGTTAAAATAAGGAAATGTGTAAAAATGACACAGTTCCTAGTTAAACCAATACACCTATTCTTTGATTTGGGCACACTCCTAGCTTCTTGTTCAGGTAAACCCATCGGAGCAAAAACTCTACCCTAGTAGCTTCCATTGCAAGGATCCCCACGAAGCTGCCATTGATACTGATTGAACCTCTGTTGCCCCTCTGCCAAGTCAGATATCAGAAAATTGGAGATCATCTTCCCATCCAAAGAGAAATCAGTAACACAGAATGTACGTATATTCTTAGCAAAACTTGTTTTATATACACCAGTTCTTGAACAGAGGTGATCACAATCAGCACATGAGTAATCCCCTCTTGCAGTGATTTCAGCCCAAATACCAATATCATGGTCTCAGGGAAAGCTCTTGTTCAAGAATTAACTCAGTTTATGTTAAGGCAAGGAACAAATTTCCTTGATGCTTGCTACAGCATTCTTGTAGAAAGGACATCAGAAAACCACATGCATGGTATTTCCTTGTAAGACTAAAACATGTTCACATGGGGAGGGGTGGACTTGTAAGACTATGTTTAAGAGTGATATCTGGGGACTCCTGATATTATAATACCTATCCCAGTTGTCCTATCCTTTCTAAATTGGCTATGCAAACATTTTTCCATTTTTTATTGTTATACCACACCTAAGAATCATAGAATCATAGAACCATAGAGCTGAAAGAGACCTCAGGAGGTCATCAAGTCCAGCCCCCTGCTCTAGGCAGGACCAATCCCAACTAGATCAACCCAGTCAGGGCTTTGTCAAGCCAAGACTTAAATACCTCTAGGGATGGAGACTCCACTACTTCCCTAGGTAACCCATTCCAGTGTTTCACCACTCTCCTAGTGAAATAATTTTTCCTAATAACCAACCTGGACCTCTCCCACCACAACTTAAGACCATTGCTCCTTGTTCTGCCATCCGTCACTACTGAGAACAGCCTTTCTCCATCTTCTTTGGAACCTCCCTTCAGGAAGTTGAAGGCTGCTATCAAATCCCCCCTCACTCTTCGCTTCTGCAGACTAAACAGACCCAGCTCCTCAGCCTATCCTCATAGGTCATATGCTCCAGCCCCCTAATCATTTTGGTTGCCCTCCGCTGGACCCTCTCCAATGCATCCACATCCTTTTTGTAGTGGGGGGCCCAGAACTGGACACAGTACTCCAGATGTGGCCTCACCAGAGCCGAATAAAGGGGAATAATCACATCTCTGGATCTGCTGGCAATGCTCCTCTTAATGCAACCTAATATGCCATTAGCCTTCTTGGCTACAAGGGCACACTGTTGACTCATGTCCAGCTTCTCATCCACTGTAACCCCCAGGTCCTTTTCTGCAGAACTACTACTTAGCTTGTTGGTCCGCAGCCTGTAACAATGTTTGGGATTCTTCCGTCCCAAGTGCAGGACTCTGCACTTGTCCTTGTTGAACCTCATCAGATTTCTTGTGGCCCAATCCTCCAATTTGTCTAAGTCACTCTGGATTCTATCCCTGCCCTCCAGCGTATCTACCTCTCCCCCTAGCTTAGTGTCATCTGCAAACTTGCTGAGGGTGCAATCCATCCCCTCATCCAGGTCATTAATAAAGATATTGAACAAAACCGGTCCCAGAACCGAACCTTGGGGCACTCCGCTAGAAACCGACCGCCATCCTGACATTGAGCCATTGATCACTACCCGCTGGGCCCGGCCTTCTAGCCAGCTTTCTATCCGTCTTACCGTCCATTTATCCAATCCATATTCCCTTAACTTGCTGGCAAGAATATTGTGGGAGACCGTATCAAAAGCCTTGCTAAAGTCAAGATATATCACATCCACTGACTTTCCCATATCCACAGAGCCAGTTATCTCATCACAGAAGCTAATCAGATTGGTCAGGCATGACTTGCCCTTTGTGAATCCATGCTGACTATTCCTAATCACTTTCCTCTCCTCCAAGTGACTCAAAATGGATTCCTTAAGGATCCCTTCCATGATTTTTCCAGGAACCGAGGTAAGACTGACCGGCCTATAGTTCCCTGGATCGTCCTTCTTGCCTTCTTTGAAGATGGGCACTACATTTGCCTTTTTCCAATCTTCCGGGATCTCTCCACAACTTTTCAAAGATAATGGCCAAACGCTCCTCAATGACATTTGCCAACTCCCTCAGTACCCTCGGATGCATTAAGTCTGGACCCATGGATTTGTGTACGTTTAGCTTTTCTGAATAGTTCCCAACCTATTCTTTACCCACTAAGGGCTGTCGATCTTCATCCCGTCTTGTGTCACTTAGCGCGTTAGTCCGGGAGCCCACCTTGTCCGTGAATATAGAGGCAAAGAAAGCATTGAGTACTTCAGCTTTCCCCACATCATCTGTCACTAGGTTACCTCCTTCATCCAGTAGGGGCCGCACACCCTCTCTGATCACTGTCTTCTTGTTAACATGCCTGTAGAAACCTTTCTTGTTATCCTTCACATCCTTAGCCAGTCGCAATTCCATTTCCGCTTTCGCCTTCCTGATAACCCCCCGGCATTCTCGAGTTATACATTTAAACCCCTCCCTGGTCATTTGTCCAAGTTTCCACTTTTTGTAAGCTTCCTTTTTGTGCTTAAGTTCACCAAGGATTTCCCCTGTAAGCCAATCTGGTCTCCTACCATGTTTGCCTCTCTTGCTACGCATCGGGATGGTTTCTTTCTGTGCCTTCTTTAAAATACTGCCAGCTGTCCTGGACTCCTTTCCCCTTCATGTTAGCATCCCAGGGGATTCTGCCCATCAGGTCTCTGAGGGAGTCAAAATCTGCTTTTCTGAAGTCCAAGGTGTGTATTTTACTACTCTCTTTTCTTCCTTTGGTCAGGATCCTGAAATCTACCATCTCATGATCACTGCTTCCCAGGTTGTCACCCACCTCTACTTCCCCTATTAGTTCCTCCCTGTTTGTGAGCAGAAGGTCAAGCTGCGCACGGCCCCTGGTCGGATCCTTCAGCACTTGTACCAAGAAGTTATCCCCAACATTCTCCAAAAACTTCCTGGATTGCCTGTGTACTGCCATATTGGTTTCCCAACAGATGTCAGGGTGATTAAAGTCCCCGACGAGAACCAGGGCCTGTGATCTGGAAGCTTCTCTCAGTTGTCTGAAGAAAGCCTCATCTACCTCATCCACCTGATTTGGTGGCCTGTAGTAGACACCAACCACAACATCATTGCTGTTGTTTGCACCTCTAAACTTAACCCATAGACTCTCAACAGGTTTTTCTCCCTCTTTATACTGGAGTTCAGAGCAATCATAGTGCTCTCTTATGTATAGTGCAACTCCTCCTCCTTTTCTCCCCTGCCTGTTCTTCCCGAACAGTCTATACCCTTCCATGACAGCGCTCCAGTCACGCGAGTCATCCCACCAAGTCTCTGTTACCCCAATTAAATCATATTTCTTGGACTGGGCCAGGGCCTCCAGTTCTTCCTGTTTGTTGCCCAGACTTCTCGCATTAGTGTACAAACACCTCAGATAACCAGTTGATTGCCCCATCTTCTCCATTCAAATCAGGGGTCCTCCTTTCTTGCTCGTTCCTCTTTGCATTCCTTCCCGGTGTCTGACTTTCCCACTCCCCTCAGGGTGTTGGTCACCGTCCCCCAATGAACCTAGTTTAAAGCCCTCCTCACTAGGTTTGCAAGCCTGCCCGCGAAGATGCTCCTTCCTCTCTTCATTAGGTGGATCCCATCTCTTCCTAACAATCCTTGTGCCCGGAACAGAGTCCCATGGTCAAAGAAACCAAAGCCCTCTCTGCGACACCACCTGCGCAACCACGCATTTACTTCCTCAATTTGACAATCCCTGCCCAGTCCTTTCCCTTCAACAGGGAGGAAGGACGAGAACACCACTTGTGTTCCGAATTCTTGGGTCCTTCTTCCCAGCGCTACATAATCTGCAGTAACCCGCTCAAGGTCATTCTTGGCCGTATCGTTAGTTCCCACGTGGAGAAGCAGGAAGGGGTAGCGATCCGAAGGTTGGTCAGCCTCTCAGTCACATCCTGAATTTGAGCTCCCGGTAAGCAGCACACCTCTCGAGATTCCAGGTCCGGACGGCAGATGGATGGCTCAGTCCCTCTTCGGAGGGAGTCCCCAACCACCACCACCCATCATCTTCTTTTGGGAGTGGTGGTCATGGAACCCCCATCCCTAGGACTACGCATCCCATGCCTTCCAGTAGATGGTGTTCCCTTGCGGTTTCTTCCTTGTGAGGTCCCTTCCAAAGCATTCATCACCGCAGAGCCTGTGGAGAGAGCCTGAAAGCTATTACTTACCTCTATAGCATTGGGGGATTCCCGTGCTGGCCTTTTTCCCCTTCTAGAAGTTACATGCTGCCAGTTCTCTTCCTGGTCCCGTACTGCCCTCTCTGGCTCTTCTGCCTGCCGTGCTTGTAGGATTAAACGCTGCCTTCTATCGAGGAAGTCTTCATCCTCTCTGATGGAGCATAGGGTCGACACTTGGGCCTCCAGTCCTCTAATTTTTTCTTCCAAAATGGCGACCAGCTTGCACCTCGTGCAGATGAAATCCGTTCTTTCTTCCGGGAGGAAGACAAACATGGCACACGCTGTACAGGTAACAACAGCAGACCTATCACTGTCCATCCCTGCTGTCCTGGAAAAAGGATTATTAAAAAAAAAAAAAAGGCAAGAGAACTTCGCGCCCTTCCCAACTCCCTCTTTAAACTCCCTGTTAGCACTCACCTGTTCGCAAGCTCCTTGGTTGCTTGCCCACTGCCTTATAAAGCCCTGGACTGCCTGAAAGTCCCACCCCCTACCAAGGCTCAGCCAATCAGCAGAGGCTTCTAGAATTCAAACTTTAATTAGAAGCCAACAGTTTCCACCTGCCACTCACAGCACACACTCCAGGAAGGAGAGGGCAAGGGGAAAGGGGAAGTGAAAAAAAAAAAAAGCCTCACTCCCAAACAGGGGAAAAAACAAACAAACAATCAAACAAAAAACACTCCAACCCTCACTCACAACACAAGCTCATCACACAGCAAGAAAGCCCCAAACACAACACTCACTTCCCTCAAGAGTCCTGTATCTTCTTCTTCTCTACCTGGAGAACTCCCTCTCTAAAGCCTCACTCACAAACACAGAGAAAAAACAAACAAACAAACAAAAAACCAACACAACACCAAACAAACCACCACACACCAACCCTCACTCACAAACACAAGCTCAGCACACAGTAAGAAAGCCCCAACAACAACACACACTTCCCTCAAGAGTCCTGTGTCTGCTTCTCCTTTACCTGGAGAACTCCCTGTTAGCACTCACCCCTTCCATCAGGGTATCTGGGCACCAGCCACCTCAAAACCTCCAGCAGAGCATGAGTTTAGGGATAGATTGCACTGCTGTGATCCACATACCAGATAGCCTTTCTGCAGCTGAGATCCCCTAAAGCCAAGCTTCACCATTGGAGGAATGAATGATATGGGCCAGGCTTTGTAAAAATATATATTGTATGCTCTTTGCTCCTCAAGTTGAGCCAAATATATCAAAATAATAGTGACTGGAGAAAATATTTACTTACATGTGAAATTCATTAACACTTTTACATTTCAGGATATAAGGGCTGAGAGAATTACAGATTTTTTTATTATTATTTTAGGCCTCTTTTATTAAGAGAAAATATTTCACAGAAAAAAAATCTTATTAAAATTCACAGCAACATGAGCTATAAAGTGTTTGCTTTTGCTGGGGAATATTAGAAGTTGAATTATGGAATATAATAAGCTATGTATAAAGAGAGACCATTAAATATAGTAGTTTAAGCCAAAAATGTGACCTAGTTTAACATATGTTAAAATCTGATGGGAATTTTGCAGTAGATTCTAGATATCAAATTCCATGTTTTAACACTTTTTCTGTTTAAATACTTTGTAAGAGGCAGAGCAACAGAAAGCCTGCATGACCATCTCCCATGACCAAGTAGATAGAAATCTCTCTGGATTGCATGGTGTTTAACCCCAGAGTCTGTTTCCTCTGAGCATTTCTTGGAGTTCCCCCACTTTTATTTGCCTGGCACCAGTGCAATTCCATTGGTTCTAGCAAACCTTGGAATAGCAGTGTAGATTCCACAGACATTCTTGAACCAACATGAGAATTCCCTATGGTGGGAATTTGTCTATGCTGAGGATTTTAGGAAATTCTTTTACATTGATTTAGTACTGGTATTAATAATAGTGTGTGCTCACAGTATGTTTAAATGACACTGGAGTAAAAAGAACTGCAGCTAGCTCAGGGATGGGCAATGAAAGAAAGGCAGTTTGCCTGGGTTAGCGCCTCCACAGATACAGGCGCTTGCAGCCCCCATTGGCGGAGAATGGTGATCCATGGCCAACAGAATCTGCAGGTAGCCCTACCTGCAGAGCTTCAGGTAAATACAGTGGCAGTGATCTTCCAGGGACTAACCCTGGAGAACCACATCCAGCCTGTGTGGTGATTATTGCCCCCAACTAGCTAGTCTCTATTAGGGTATGTCTAGACTACATGCCTCTAGACTACATGCCGACAGAGGCATGTAAAATAGGCTACCTGACATAGTCAATGAAATGGGGATTTAAATATCCCCGGCTTCATTAAAATAAAAATGGCCATCGCGCTGTGCCGGCTCAGCTGATCATGGTCGCAGTGTGCGAGTCAAGATGTGGATCGGTTGACAAGGGAAGCCTTTGTTGACCGCTCCCTTATGCCTCATGAAACGAGGTTTACAGGAGCAGTCGACAAAGGCGTTCCCTGTCAACTGATCCGCATCTTGACTCGTGCGCTGTGCCAAGGATCAGCTGAGCTGGCACAGCATGGCGGCCATTTTTATTTTAATGAAGCCGGGGATAATTAAATCCCCGCTTCATTGTCTATGTTGGGTAGCGTATTTTACATGCCTCTGTCGGCAGAGGCACGTAGTCTAGACATACTCTTAGTGTTCCAATGACTTAGTTCGAGAACTGGTGCTTGTACGGTAGGTAATGAGGAGAATTCCTTAAAATTCTCAGGCTACATCTACATTGCGCTTTCTTGCGCAAGAATATATGCAAATGATGCATGGCAATGAATATCGCTGCGCTTCATTTGCATGCTTAATGAGTCACCATTTTTGCTCAAGGGGCTTTTGCGTAAGAAGGAGCAGTCTACCCTGCTCCTTCTTGTGCAAAAACCCCCTCTTGTGCAAGAGCCATTCTGCCACTTATTTTCAGGCAGAACGGCTCTTGTGCAAGAGGGGTTTTTTGTGCAAGAAGGAGCAATGTAGACTGCTCCTTCTTGCGCAAAAGCCCCTCGCGCAAAAATGGTGGCTCATTAAGTATGCAAACGAAGCATGGCAATATTTATCCCCATGCCTCATTCGCATATGTTCTTGCGCAAGAAAGCACATTCTAGATGTAGTATCAGTGTAAATATTGAGAGGGTTTGTAGCAGTGATGAGGAATGAAGGGTAGCTCAGTGATCTATGGAGAAATTGGTCTCTGATACTGTGGTTTTGAGCTCTCTGAAAGGAAGGCCAATTCTCAAGAGTGCTACTCTAAAACCCACTTCTGTGAGGGGTTGACCAAAAAGGAATACAAAATATGGAGAAGATAGTCACTATTATTCATTTAGAACCATTAGTCACTGCACTGACATGTACAGAGAGGTCAAAGTCTGAGGGTGCTATATTTCCATGAATGCCTGCCCCCTGTTTGCACTTGCCTTCGCCATGTGTGTCTACATGGAGACATGTTGTGGTCACTGGAGGAGTGGAACCATGCTGCAGAACTCTTGGTTCTGCCACCCCTTCCACTTCTTTTATGATACTTTGTAATGGGGTTCTCTCTCTCTCTCTCTCATATGACTCTTTGGTGACTCAGCCCTCCTGCTGAGACACACACAATCTGCATGTGAAATAAAACAAACTCCATCCAGGGTACAAGTCTCTCAGTGCCTCTGTAATGTCATTTTCTGTTTGTCCCTGCTCTGGAATACAGTGCTGCCCCAGGGCACCTTCGATATAGGCAACATCTTTGCCCCCTCATGGCCTTTCTGGTCCCAGATCCTCATCTGGGTCTCTATAGTTCTGTTCTCCTTCTGGGGTGACTCAGAGTCCAGGCCTCTTCCCCCAGTGACCAATGGAGACTGTGGGGAACCCAATCCACATTTCTTCCAACCTCCACTCTGTTCTATTCTCACTCCACTCCTTCCCACAAGCCCCTGCCTCCACCCTGTCCTGTCCCCATTCCAGCTCTTTCTCCAAACTCCCTCTCCTGAGCAATGCAGCCTCAGGAAGGAGTGGGACACTTGCTGCCAGCTGCGGCGGTCCTCCCCTGCACTCATAGGCAGTTGAGGGAAGTAGAACAACCTGACCCCAACCTGTTCTGCTTCCCCCACTCCCAGCTGTGTTGCTCCATTTTCCACTGCCAATGAGTGCAGGGGACGGGGAGGGCAGTTTCATCCCTTCCTACAAGCCCTCTCCCCTGAGAGACAAAGCTGAGAACTGGTGTAGCAGAACAGGCTGGGGTCTAGTCATTCTGCGTCCCACTGCCAGTGAGTTCTGGGGCAGATTCCTACTGCTGGTGTCAAACCTCCTACTAGTCCCCCAAGTCATCCTCAGCCCTGTGGGGCACCCCAAAGCATGAGGACTATGGTGGTTGCCCTGTACTGTCCAATGGCTGTGCTGGCTGCTGGCCTCTTGCCCTCTCCCTCCCACAGTGTTTAGAGGGTACTGTCCCCCCAACCTTCTCCCTCCTCCACTGTCATAGATTTCTATTTTAATGTCATTTGTTCCCCAGTGTCATGGATAAGAAGACCCAGTGTGTACATGTTGTGAGCTGGGTTTGTAGAAACATGTAACTCCTTAACATCAAAGCAATGGCTAGCCCTTGTGTGGTGACAGTGGTGTTCATTACATTCACACTTCCAAATGAGAAAGATCAAGTATGTAACATAACTTGTACATTATGCAGCATGGAGTTAGTTAATGCAATAATTTTCTCTGATCCTGAAATGAGCTCCATTTGTGTAGCAGGATCTTAAAATAGTAGGGTAAGATGCATCTTACCCTGAGCTATATTCCTGCTGCATAGACCCAGATGTCTTTGTGTTATAATAAAAAAAGCGAGTGGATGAGGAGATAAACATCAGTTTGCTACAATAAATGAAATACGTATAATCAGAAGCAAAAACATTCTGGTACGAAGAAGCTATAAACAATAAAGAGCAAAACAGACATATAGTATAAATACCCAGTATATAAATAATAGTTGACATATAATCTTAAGAAGTTATTTGTACTTCAAATTGACCTACACTAGAACTGTTACAGTAAATTTAAGAAATGCTGAAAAAGTACAATTGTAAAGAGTTAAAAACAGTCAGCAAATAGTCAACATGCATATCCACTTGTAATTTTGTTGGATCAGATGCAGCTAACACTGTTACCCCAAAAATATTCTCACTGGAGACCACCCAGGGTTACAGTAGTATGGGTTTATTTCCACTAGGTAAAACAAAAGAGAAGAAAGCCACTAAAGGTTTAAACTAAAGAAGATAGAACTCTCTCTCTCTCTCTCTCTCTCTCTCTCTCTCTCACACACACACACACACACACACACACACACACACACACACAAGCAAGCACACACCCCTCCATTCATTCACACCCGTTCATTCCTGCCCTCAGGCAATCACACACTTACACAGACATATAGGTTGCAGAAGGAGCCAAGACATGTGGATCCTGGAGGGTCTGTCTGCTCATCATGGCTGGGGAAGCTGGTCAGGAGGAGAGACACTGGAGAGGAGCTTCTCAGGAGCAGGGGAAGGAAAAAGAGAGAGCGTCTCACACGTGCTCCTTCTCTTTATATAGTGTCTGAATGGCTCCTGTGACTCATTCACCTCGTCATCAGGGAGCATGCCCAGACTTCCCTTTATCCAGCAGGGAGCATGCCCAGACTGTGATGACTCATTGACATGTGCTCCATTGTTCCAAGCCTTCTTCAAACACACTCTCACACTCTTTCTCCATTCACCTAGGGGAGAATGCAGCTTCGGGAAAGTTACAAGCAAGGTGGCTGAGAGTTACAAAGATTACAAAGTTGCAGTTTACAGTAAGTATCTGAGAGTTACACAGATTACAAAGATTGACAATGATCACAATAAGTTGCAGTTTAAAACCTTAGACCTTACAGTTTGGTGTAGCTTCAGAAAATCCATGTATATAAATCTAGTAAGCTCAGGCGGAGGTTTTTTTATGCAACAAACACCACATTCCAATCTGACTTCTTTACCATTTCCATATTTTTCACAAGTTTAGCCTACACAACATTTGTACAACATGTGATGATGCTTCATTACACCTTCTCCCGTCACAGATTTAATTCTCATTTATACCAAGACTCATTTATACCACTCTTGTAGGGTACAGGAGCCTTAAATGTGGGTACATTTAATATACACATACTTAAAGGCTCTTTTACACTTCCAACACAAGTCTCAGGACAAAAGGGCCCATTGTAAATGAGAAATAATAATTAACTAGAAATAATACATAAATGAGGAACTAAAACTTCTGCCATTGCCAATGGTATAAAATTTAATGTTTCTTTAAGGTGATAATGTATACTCTCTCTCTCTGCAATATAGTTGTGATACACTATATGCAGCAAGCAGATTATAATAATTTTGTCCCAGATTTTTTTTTTTAGAGAAACGTAGTGTCTGACTTTATTACTCTGCTCCTGTGTTTGTTTCAGGGATACAAGGAGAAGAGTGTTAAGCTGGTTTTAAGATGCCTTTGCATTTCATGGGGTTGTTCAGTCCCCAGTGTACATGAAAGCAGATACTCTCTAATTATACGCTGCTTCTCACAGCCCTGGAACAATGTGAATAACCATAGTAACAGTGCATTCTGTCTACATTCTCAACGTACCTTGGCATGCCCTGATCTGCACCTATGCCTGAGGCAGGGGTCAGATTCGGTGTCAAGTCCTTAAGATAGTGTTGCACAAGTCAACAGGGTCCCGTGAATCCAGGAGGGTATAAAGAGACCTTAGTGTGACTGAAAAGCAAACCAAAACAAAAAAGAGCTATTTCTAACATAAGGATCCAGCTTAGAAAAACCTAAAGGTGTTTCCTTAGCCTCTTCCTCAAGCATCTTTTTTTACTTGTATCTGCTCACTACTGAAATCCTGTGTATAGCGGTTACTCTTTGGTGTGGCTTTTTTGCCAGCATGCTTTTCTGCTCTCTGCCTCTATAAATTTGGTAGAAATAGCTGCACCCCTAAAAAAGCTATTTGGAAGCTGGCTTTTACTTTGTATATCTTGCTCCCTTTCAGCTGGTAAATATTTCTATTACGTTTTCCCCTTCATCTGTCACTGTGGAGGCAACACAGGCTTACCTTTTGTGAACCATTATTAGGTGTATTTCTACAGTACTTCTCATTATAGTAGCTCTTGCTACTGAGCTGATTACTATTCTGTATCTGTGCCATCCTCTGCTCAGTAGCTGGCAATCTATAAACAGCAAAATATCTAATGGATATTTAATTTATAATCTATGTGTTCCAAAGATGTCCTTGTTTATGCATAGTGTGATGTGTTATTACATTGGCTACATCTTTTGTTTCCCCTCTGACTACACAGAAAATTATACGAATGAAATAGTGTGGCTTTGATTCCAAGGTGAATGATTACAAAGTGTGAAAAGATGATAATGCAAAATAGTTACCATTAAAAATTAACATCTGTCCTGAAGCACAGCAGTAAAACCATGTGCAGAATCATGACAGCTCTTTGGGTGGTGGATAGTCATGATCATGACATATTTTGAGCAGTTCACATTCTAGTATTAGTTTCTAGGAATGTCCTTCACTTCCAAAAAAAGATGTAGTTTCTAGCTGTGGCCTGGGAGCTATCATATACTGCAGCATGAAAAGACAACAAGATTGTGATCTTCATACTGATCTCAAACATCTTTGTTTTAACTGGAGGCAAATTTTTATATCTCTTGCATTGTTTTTTAATATTTTCCCTCTTAAACCAAAATGACATAATGAACTTGAAAGCAAAATGACATCATGCTCCCAAACATTTTCATTCAAGTCACAATCCTTTCCAAGTGTACTTAAATCATGGAAACATACAAGTCATAAAGTGGAACAGATTTATTTATGTGTTTGTTTTGCAACAAAATCATTTACATTCAAATTCGCAGATTTTTTTAAACACTCAATGTTCATGAGTCTTTTGGTAGGATTCCCAAGAAAGAGTCCAGTGCAAGAACTGTCTGGTCTTCAAGCTTGGATTTAATAAGTGAAAGAAGATGCAAACAATCAGGTCTCTGGAACCCCAGTAGAAATGGTTCACTCCTGCGAATGTAAATCCTCTCTCCTTATATGAATGTCTTGGACAGTATCTGAAATTTTCCAATAAATAGAGTTTCACATAAACCCATTTGGTTTCCTATATAAACTGTGTGTAATCTGGGCTCTGAATATCTGCCTCTGCATACAGTTAAAACAATCCTGAAGATTATTGAACCTAATGCCGGTGTGGATCCATGTTAAAGAAGGACTCCAAAGATCCTCAGGGTAAGAGTAATACAGTAGTATTACAAATTCTATACTGGGATTAAAACACTATCATCTTTGGTACTTTGTACATAATAGTGAGTAATTTTAGATTTAACCCAATTTAACCCACATTAACCCCCAAAGCTGCTAATCAAATATGTCAAAACCTAAAATCTACAATTAGTTCAGCTCTGGTGTAAATGGGCAACACTCCACTGAAAATTAAAAAAAAGCCAACCCTACATCTTCTTATATTAAACATGAATTTAGTACCTAGTTCATAAACAAAGGAACTAATTTACATTGGTATAAATGAGAGCAGAATCAGGCCAGGCCAAGATCTTATGGTCTGTATTATGGAGGAAATCAGAAATGTAATCATAATGGCTCCTTCTGATGTTGAAATCTGTGAATCTGTCTTTTAGCTTTACCAGGTGAATTGAATTATTACTTTTATATAAACATTGTGCTAAATTCCATGGAAATGTATTTACATTTGTGCCACAGGCTAGATAGCCACAATTATTAAGGAAAAGTGTGTCCAGATACAGCTAAACATTTCATCCATCTTGGTGGGAAAATTTGATTCAGCTCAAGCTATAAACTTTTCTTTGTGTTCCCTGGGATGAAATCCTTCCTCCATTGACAACAATGGCAACATTTCTACTGATTTCACTAGTGTTAATATTAAACCTAATGCATTCTTTAAATCTTGGAGCTATCTTTCCTATATGTTCTTCTGATACAATTTTTTATATCTTTGGCTTGTTTTAGGAGATAAAGTTGACTGAGGCAAATATTTGTTCCAAAGGGCTATAGGAATGAGCAGGGCACATGTTCTCCATTGGAATTCAGGCAAGCTTCTATGCAGAAGTGTATAGAGGGGAGGGATGGGGCTTGTTCCACCTACTACCCTAGAAAAAGTTGCTATAGATGTAAAGAACCTAGCACACATCTGCAATACCAGAGGGATCTGAAGTGGAAAAGGAAGCATGAGGGAATTAGTTGTGACAGGAATCACCGGGTTCTATCTGTGTTTCTTATCCTATATTTGGAAGAAATTTGAAAGATAGAAATTATGATACAAAGAGTGTGATACCATTAAAATCTGCTATTCTTCCTCCTTTATTCCTAGGTTATTTCTGAATATCTTTCTTGATAAGAGTCATCTTACCAAGGAGGTTTCCTACTTATTTTGTTAAATTTTTCTTGGTAATTCTATAGACCATTAAGTTTACCACAATTATTTTCTCAGGTATTTTTCAGTTCCAGGCTACTTAAACTTATTTCAACCTAAATCCAAGCACCGCCATTCAGACCATTGACAAAAGAAGGATGAGAAGCAAATGATTCAAGTTAAGATCCCAAAGAGCAGGTGAAAAGCTTGGAGTTCTTCTCAATAAGCTACTGTTATGTATTTTACATATTTCTTTGCAAGAAATATTTAGTGTTTATAGCTGATCACAAAGTAGAAATAAATTACAATAAAAATATTGCCTTGTTTTCCAACTGGATTTATTAGTGACACTTCATGGCATTGTATGTATCTGGGCAAGTGTGTGTATATCCTTTGAGTATTATGAGGATTTTCTGCCCCTTGTGATTCATGTGAAGTAGGGTATTCTGAATTCCGATAAAGGGTGTGCACTGATCCATGCTGAGGTTTTATCTCATGCAAATGGCAAGAAAGTCACAACAATGGGGATATAAAGTTTAGTGCCAGAATGCTCTGCTGAGCTTTGACTTGTTTACCACTGAGTTCCCTTCAAAGCATTTGAGTGGATAAACAAGGAACATCTTAATATTTAATTCATTTGTTTTCTAATTAATTGGTAACCAAGTATGTTGTCACATTTCAATTAGGAGAATGGAAAATAACTAATTATCAAAATAGTTCATGTGAGCATGTCAATTAACATGCAACTTCCATAATTAAAAAGTGGTACTGGACCAGATTGTGAGCTCACACCATTTTTTTTTTACACTGGTGTAACTCCAGTTCTTTCAATTAAGTTTTCCTGATTTGCCCAGCAGTAACTGAGAGTATAGTTTAGATTTGTTGTATCCAATTAACTTTGCAAATGTCTAGCTCATTTTATTTTAGTCTGTAATCATTTTGTCTGAAGAGCTTGCTGCTTTATTTTAAGACCCATATAACAAAGAAGCTATGACATAAAACCCTGTTATTAAAATAAAACTTTTCTGGCATTCAGTTTTCACATGAAACTGTATGATCCGGGCATGTAATTAACACATCTCTGGTTTCTGATCTAAATATAACACTAGAATTAATTTTTTTAAAATTCTGGAATTGATTTCTGATACCAGACCTGATTTTTAGCTTTCTAGGACTCTGTCCTCTGTGGGCTTTGGACATTGTGTTGTATTGGGAATAGTTGAGAGCAAAAGCCCCTTAGCAGGAGGAGTAGGAAGTATGCAGCCACTTCTTTATTCCTTCATTTCTGGTTTGCTAGAAAAATATCATAGCCTTTTCCCCATCTTGGGTGTTCTCAGAGAGTACTCCTTTCATTCTGGAAAGAATGGAGATTGCAATTTGTGTCCACCCCTGAATGGAAGCCCAGGAAAAGAAGGAAAAGGAGGATGAAGTCAACTTGTACCCACCTTTCACTGTACATCTATTCAAGCCACAAGCTAACCCTTTGTATGAAAAAGTCTGATTTTTTCCTTGAAAACTGGTATTCCTGAATATGTGTGATTGCTTGCCCTTTCCTGGTTACTGTGCACAGTCAGTCAGCAGCCAGACTGGTAAGGTTAAAATAAGACATCCATAAGACAATGACAATTTTATATATATAATACAAAACTAATCAAACTATAGATAAATGAATAAAATATTGGATGGAAATAAAAATAGTCATTAAAGACAAACCATGCAATCAGCTAATGCTCCATTATTTTTTTAAAGTAAAAAAAACCAACACCACAAGATAAGATATGAAGTAAAGAGGAGTCACTGAGAATGGTAGAACCAACAGAATGAAGGTCCACAAACTCTATTTGTCACAAAAATAACCATCATGTCAGACATGGATTACAGAGCCATTTAACATAGATTATATTTCTTTAAATCTTTGTTATCTTTCCATACCCAAAACTTTCAGTAATTCATCATTTTCTTTACTTCATATTCAGTGTACAGAGCCATGAAAGGAGACAATGTTCCATCCAGAGATCTTTACTACCTCCAGTTCAAAGTAGTATTCACTTTTGCCCTTTGGAATTCCTCTATGCTCCCATTGTCTTAAACTGGGGCTATGTCTACACTACGGGGGTTTTCCAGGATACCTTTATGAAATTATTTAAATATATTTGAGGATCCATATTTATTTGAGCCTGGTTATCCAAATAATTTTCTAAGGAACGCGTCTGTTCTTCTACTTTTTTTTTGCGGAAGAGCAGACGCGCTCCTTCAGAAGCGCTGTCTTCCTCATTCCATGGGCTCTTCTGAAAGAGGAGGCTTTTCCTAAATTTGGCCCAGTGTAGATGGGCTAAATTTTGGAAAAGCCTTTCCGAAAAAACTATCGGAAAAAAGGTACGCAAATTGCAGAGCGCAATTCGCACAATTTTCAGATAAATCATTGTAGTCTAGACATAGCCTGAGTGTGCTAGATCCAGATCTGTGTGGAAAGCTAAACTGGAGACATTCTCTTTGTCGTTGATTCAGAACTGGTGTGTCACATACATCTTATTAAGAAGAGGTCAAACATCTTTGTCCTTGTCATCAAACCAGTCCTTGTATTTGCGTTTTTGGAAACCGAGTATTTTGACAGCAGTTTTGTAGGTTGTTTCCTTGATGTTAATCTAGTTCTCAGTAGTGGATGGCTGCTCTGGATCTTCATTGTTGATAACTAAAGAAGCAACAAGATTAAGTTGAAGCAATGCTTGTGTGTCAGGAATTTCAAATTTACCTACATCCATCTTTTTCCAGCATACAGCAGAATCATGACATTTTGGTGTTCAAAGAGATGACACTGAATACCATATAATGGTCAGACCAGGAGCCAATGCTAGACATTGCATGAGTCATCTATATATTTTGCTACATATGACTCTTATGCTTACTATATGTGACTCTTATGTCTGCACTTTTATGTAAAATAGTAATGTGATTTGCTCATTTCTTTCTATGGGATATTTTAAATAAAATATTCTATCCTAATATGAGCTGCTGCTTTGTGGCTTTTCCTCAGCAGATGTAAAATTATTTGGATAACGAGTCTCAAACAAATATGAATCCCCAAACATATCTACATACTTTCATAAAAGCTGTGTTTACATACATCTAACTGTTTAAAAAAAGTAAAAATGCCTGATTAAACTTCACTATTACTGTTATAACTCTGATCCTTCATTAAAGACTCTTCTTCTCTAAATATGCATCCCACTCTATGGGCATCTCACTCTATAAAAAGGTCCTCATGGGAGGGACCTGAAATCACAGACACTCCCCTAACATATTTTATGGGGGGTAGCTGAGTTAGTCTGTATAGGATAAACTTAAAAAACAACAAAAGGTCTGGTAGCACTTTATAGACTAACAAAACATGTAGATGGTATCATGAGCTTTCGTGGGCACAGCCCACTTCTTCAGATGACCGGAGGGCTATACCCACGAAAGCTCATGATACCACCTACAAGTTTTGTTAGTCTATAAAGTGCTACCAGACCATTTGTTGTTTTTTAAATTTATATTTTATGCTGACAGCTCAGGCATCATAGTTAGCAGCAGAAGCATTTTTTAACCACTTCAGTGTCAATCTGGCACATTGTATAAATAAAATCTCCATAAAAATGAAAGATACAATCCTTACTGGGGAAAGTACTGTTGCGAGGGGAGACACCCGTACCTGCAGGTTTATGCTCTACAGGACAGACGTGCGGACCTGCCCTTCCCAGTTCCACCCAAAACTAGGTGGGGTTTGCCCTCTACACTCAGGCTAGGTTTAGACTACACGGAAGATTCGAAAGAGGATATGCAAATTCCATTGGAATTTGCATATCCTCTTTCGAATCTTCCACGTAGTCTAGATGAGCCCTCAATCTGCCAACCAATGGCAGTTACCAAACTCACCCCACAAGTAGGACTTGCCACACAGAGGCCTTCCTCTCAGAGGAGTCAATGTCAGTTGTCTGTCAAGTCCTAATGACAGAGTTGGACCATCAGAAGAGTGTCCCTGTTTGGCCAGACTTATGCTTCTTCCTCCTATATCAATTACCTAGTCCACCATAGTCTGCAGCAACCTATGTGGAGAAAAGTGACCTTCGGATGTCCACTCATTCCATCAAAGTATTTCCTTCAGTACAATACATGATTATGAAAGAATACTTTGGAAGATTTTTGTGGTAATAATTATTCAATTTAAAATAGAGGCTGGAAGGGAAGAGCAGTAATCACAACACAGAGATGAGGACAAAGGCTAAATATATAAAGTTAAGATTCAGAAATCATATTTACACACTAAGGGTATGACTACACTGCAGGCTTATTTCAAAATACACTATTCCAGAATAGTTATTCCAAAATAGCTTATTTCGAAATAGTATGTCTACACTGCAGGGAATCCTCAAAATTAGTCAGAGGCAGGCTTCACTAATGCTATCTCAATTTAGAGCCCCAGGAGGCACTGGGGAGGAATAACTTAGAAAGGCTCTGCTTTTTCGAAAACACAGCAGTGGAGCGTCTACACATGCCTGATTTCGAAATAGCTATTTTGGTAATAGGCATTCTTCCTCAAAGAATTAGGTTTATAGATTTTAGAATAAGCCATCTGTTATTACAAAATTATTTCTAAATAACGGAATGGCTGTACTCTCGCATTGTTATTTTGAAATAACACTTGAAATAATGGTGCAGTGTAGATGCACCCTAATATGAAAAGTAACCTAATTGTCAGAAATTCTGTGTTCCCCAATATCACTACAGTCAATGGGAACTCCAATCCCAGTCTAAGATGCTGGGTTCTATTTAAGAACCAAATTTTAGATACTGACATTTGAAAATTTACAGGGCAAGACTCTGACAATGGAGTCTGCAATATTTTCACTAAAACAAGATAGCTAGAAGAAGAGAACAGGCTTGAGTGGAAACAGTTTAGGACTTGATAATATATACTTTAAAATCATAATAGAAAAAGTTTTGTGGCATGAGAAGTAAGCATTTTCCCAGCACATAAAGCCTAACAGTATTAATTATAAATGCCACCTTAAATAATACTCATAATATTGGTAAACAGATCTAGTGTATAATACAGTTTTGTACTTCATCTAAGCATAATATATTAGTAAATAAGTTACAAGCACTTAATCTTGAGGAAAGTTAAATACATTAAAAGTGTTCTGAAACTAAAGTAATTACATCACCATTTTCATGCAGCCACAGCAACTGTTTTTATACAGTAATTTAAATGTTAGTTTGTTTACATGATAAAACTGTCCAGCCCTCCTTTTATGCCATTCCTGTTTACCATAGAATAAATTACACCACAAAGTGGCTGAGTGCATGAGGGATTTTTCTGCATATTGTACATGTCTTATTTCCCAGTGTGTAATACTGAACAGTGTAGCACAAAATATAACCTCTTCTGCTTGACTTCCTCTACAAGGTTGTTTTAACTTTTCATTGCATGACTGGATGGAATGTGAAAATTATAACTTGCAACAGATTGTTCTCAGGGAATAAAATTCCTATTGTAGCATGTAGTTAAACAGTAGAGGTAATGTAGTGAGTGCCATTGAGCCATCTGCCATTATAGAATTCATGCATCACCTGGTGTCATGCTGTGGTGGTAGCTGGTGTGATGGAAGGTTTAGAAGAAGGAGTAATAGTTCTTTAACTACACCTTCAAGAATTCCTACTGTGAAGGCCTGCGTACACACTTTGTTCTCAGGGGAGGAAAGATCTTCAATATCCCACTGTAGGAAGAATTTTGCCTTCGAGTGCATAAGCCAAGGTCTAACCATGTTTTTCTTGTGGTAGGTTATTCCATGGCTGCCTATTGCAGGGTCAGCCACTGGCATAGACAAGATATTAGATTAAGTGGTTTAGCAGCATGAAAACACCTAACTACTTAATACTTAATACTTCTTAGCCATAAGAGCTAAACAAGCTGTCATATCTCAATGAAAAGATGACAGCACTGCATTTCAATGAATACGAAGTTAATTCTTTAATTTGGACACTGGAGACAATTACTCCCCTGTATATTCTTGGTGACTCCCTAGTGCCTGTCAGCTAGCATCTTGGGGCCAAAAGTACTTAAAAGCACTGAAGCACTAACTCCCATTGATTTGTACCTAGATGCTTTGGAAAAAACCTCACTAAAGGTGTGTCTACACCACACCATTATTTCGAGATCATTAACTTTATTTTGAAATAACAATGTGAGTGTCTACACAGCCATTCCATTATTTTGAAATAATTTTGAAATAACGGACAGCTTATTTCAAAATCTGTAAATGTCATTCTACGAGGAATAACACATATTCTAAAATAGCTATTTCAAGATAAGGCGTGTGTAAACGTTCTACTGCTGCTACTTCGAAATAGCCCCTCAGCAAAGCCATTCTAAGTTGTTCCTCCCCAGTGTCTCCTGGGGCTCTAAATTGATATAGCACGTCTACATTAGGGAAATCTTCCTTGGACCTTTGAGGCTTCCCTGCAGTGTAGATGTGCTATTTTGGAATAACTGTTCCAGAATAGCTTATTTCAAAATAAACATGCAGTTTAGACATACCCTGAGGGTATATCTACACTACAATGTTATTTTGAAATAAGTTATGTCAGAATAATAACTCCCGAAATAACTATTTCAAATTAGCACATCCACACTACAAATCCCCATTGAAATAGCACAGAATTATACCAAATAGCACTTTCACACTGATTGGTGCCTGAATCTCATTTAAGCCCCCCCGCCCCCCGACCCCCCCAGAAGTACTCTGGGAAAGACATCGGGGTACATCTAGACTACAGGCTTTTTTCAACAGAGGCTTTCTTGACAGATACTGTCGAGTCACCAAGAATATACAGGGCAGTAATTGTCTCCAGTGTCCAAATTAAAGAAAAAGAGCTTCTAGACTGCATCACACGGATCGAAAAAGCGATCCGCTTTGTCGAAAAAGAGTGTCCAGACTGCCATATGCTCTGTCGACAAAAGAAGGCACTCGGAACTGTTTCTGGCAGGTCACAGGGGCAGCCTTAAATTCCAGGCGCTGCTGCATGCTCTTTGCAGAGACGCATGTTAAAAGAGATCCTTCTAGACAGCCGTTGCTCTGCTCCTGCTTCTGGCTTCCCTACTTCCTAGAGGGAAAGCAAAGCTGCTGCAGTTTTTGCTCTGGTTGCCCTGCTTCCTCGGACACCACAGCAGTTTATTTTCAGGTTTGGTTTTGTGCTATGCACTGTGTTTTTGGCCATGGAGCCTGAGCTGCCCCTGGGCAGGCGATGGTCCCACAGTGTGATGCTGGATATTCTGCTGCATCTGCATGAGAGCATCATGAAGTTTGTGGCAGAGCTGGATTCAGAGCCCAGCTTTGAGCCCCTCACTCAGGCTGCAGCCCCAATGCCCTTGCCCCAGAACTTATTCCTGGAGAGGCGAGTTTGGAGGATGGACACCAGTTCTGACTGGTGGGACCGGCTTGTTATTCAGCAGTAGGACGATGACCAGTGGCTCCGAAACTTCCGCATGTGGAAGTCCACCTTCCAGGAGCTCTGTGCCTGGCTCGCCCCTGCCCTGCAATGCCAGGACACCCACTTGCGGCCCTTCATCCCCCTGGAGAAATGCGTCACTATTGATCTGTGGAAGCTGGCCACCTCCAACAGCTATCGCTCCGTGGGACATCAGTTTGGTGTGGGGAGGTCTACTGTTGGGGCCGTCTTGATGGAGGTAAGTCACTCTTGGGGGACAGTCCATGGGGGCGGGGGCAGGCGAATAAGGGGGATGGTCAGGACCGGGCACAGGGAATGGGGGATGGGGTGGGAGCAGTAGAAGCCTGCCTGGCCTCACCCTGCGGTGGTGTGGAGGGTATGGGGAGGGTTGCCTGAGGGGGGGCTCTTGGGGTCTGGGAGGGGACGGGTGGGTGGATCACCTCAAGCAACTCCTCTAATGTCCTGTTACGTGTGTTTGTATTTGTCCCTTTCTGCAGGTGGTGACGGCCATCAACTCAGAGCTGCTTCACAGGACTGTCCACCTTGGAGACCTGGATACCATCTTGGCTGGATTTGCGGGGCTGGGTTTTCCGAACCGCAGTGGAGCACTCGATGGGACTAGGGGTGGCCCTAGACTAGCTGCCAGCAACTGGTGCCCTAGGCGAATCATGCAATCAGTGCCCCCACCTCCAAACCCCTCAATGATATTGCGCCACCATTTGGCACCCCATTTAACTTGGCGCCCTAGGTGACCGCCTAGTTCGTCTATATGGATGGGCCGCCCTGTCACGGGACTCACATCCCAATCCGCATACCACCCCATCGAGCAGCACAGTATATTAAGAGAAAGGGCTACTTTTTGATGGTGCTGCAGGCCCTGGTCGACCACCAGGGACAATTCACAGACATTTGTGTCGGGTGGTCAGGCTGGGCACACGATGCCCGCATATTCCGGAACTCATACCTGTACCGCAGGCTGGGGCACTATTTCCAGAGAGGAACTACGCAGATGCCTGCGTGCATCGTGGCCGACATGGCCTATCCGCTTATGCCCTGGCTCATGAAGCCATTCACTGGACACCTGGATGCGAGCAGGGAACTCTTTAACCCCCACCTGAATCGGGCTCGCTTCCAGGTGGAGTGCGCCTTTGGCTGTCTGAAGGGCAGATTTAGATGCCTGCTCACTCAGCTGGACATGGGGGAACACAACATCCCCGATGTGGTTGCTTCATGCTGTGTACTGCACATAGGAGTGGAGAAGAAAGGGGAGGCCTTCCTCCCTGCGTGGGGGACATGGGCTGATGTGGAGGGGAGGCACTTTGAGCGGCCCCAGACAGCTGCCATCTGGCAAGCCTACCAACTGGGAGTGCGCATTCAGGAAGTCCTGACAGAGCAATTCTCCCAAGGAGCCTGATGATTTTCCCCAAGGCCTTCCAGTTGTGGGATTGCCCCATGCCCCTGGTGCCTTCCTCCCCAAAACCCCTCCCGGCCCCACATTCACACATTGAACACATTCATCACACACTGACAACAGAGACAGGTGTTGGTGAAAAAATGTTTACAGTTTATTTCACTGTTGCTTTTTTGAAAAACTAAAATACTCTTTTGTTCAGAAAAATAAAGTGTTTGTAAACAAAGTAAAGTGCTTCCCTTCAGTGACTCTCACAGGTGGGAAGGGGGAATGTCAACCTGGAATGGGGGAGGGAGGCTCAGGGCTGAGGGTACTGCCTTGATGAAGAGCCCCTGGCACTTTGGCTGCAGAGGCCTTCTCGGAGACGGCCGCGCATGTAGGCTGGGACAGTATGGGGCTGGGCAGGAGGTGGGGCTGTACCTGGGTCTGGGATGGCAGGGGCTGAGGGGGGAGCAGGGGTTGAGTGGGGAGCAGGATGAGCAGGAGGAGCAGAACCAGGCACAGGACCGGGGAAGGCCATGGCCTCCCGGATAGCAGTGCAAATCTCAGTGCGCTGCTGGACAAACTCGTCCAGCAAGCGCCTGCACCACTCTGCCTCTGCCTCCATTCTCTGGTTCATTGCATCCTGCATCCCTTGCAGACCAAGATATGGTGGCGCACCAGGTCCAAATATGTGTGCCACTGCCAACGGGTTCCCTGCAGCCATCTGGGTGGTGGGGCAGGTGTGGCGCTCCCCTCCTGGTCAGCTGGTCCAGCTGTGGAGGACAAGAGGGAAAAGTCGTCAGTCATGCATGCTCACACTTTCCCTGAGAGGGCATGCCCTCCTTCTCAGCATTCAGTGCCTGTCCTAGGGTCAGAGGATGCTCATGTGTGTCTCAGTAAGGCATGGCATGGCCTGGCCAGCAGCCATGGCCTACCTGGAGCCCAGAAGGTATGCAGGCCATCATTCTTTCCCCCCCCACACACACACCCCATGGCCAAGTAGCACAGACAAGTATCAGGCCACAGTTGGGGTTTCCACAGGATGCTGAGAGGCCTGAAGCTATGTGGCAATCCCAGCATCCCCAACCCATGCCTGCACCTGGCATCACTGCCTGCAGGAGCAGGTGGTGCCTCACAGCCATGCGGGTGCAGGGGTAGGATGGCCCTCCCTGAGGTCGGCCATGTGTATGCCCCCCCCCACTCCAGCTGTGATCAGCATGACATGTCACAGCACTGCACCATCCACTTTGCTCCTGCCTGCCCTGCCCTGTGTGTGTTGGACCCTCACAGCACTCACCTGATGTTCCCTCCCTGGTGTCCAAAGTTGTCTGGGAGACCTCCTACGTCTGGGTTTCTGGCTCCTGGGTCAGGGTCGCTGTGCTGGTGTCCTCCTCCTCCTCTTGGAGCTGCTGGTCCTCTGGGGTCTCACCCTGGAGTTGCGGCCGCTGCTGCACAGGGTTCTCCAACCCAGACTCCACAACCCTCTCGGGAGGCAGGGGTTCCCCTGCCCCTAGGATCCAGTCCAGGTCCTCGTAATAGGCACAATAGTGTGCCGTTTCCCCAGAGCGGCAGCTGCGCTCATGGGTTCTAACGTACCCCTTCCGCAGCTTCTTCACCTTGGCACTGACCTGGTCTAAGGAGCTGGGGGGTGGTGGCCTTTCCTTGCCAGGCCATCAGCCATTCTGGTGTAGATGTCAGCATTCCTCCGACTGGACTGTGGGGCCTGAAGAGCCTCCTCCTCGGACCAGAGCTCCAAGAGGGCTTTTATCGCGGGCCCAGACCAGGAGGGTGCCTGGCGTTTGGTGCCCCTGGCTTCCTGCGGGGATGTGTCCCTGGAAGGGCCAGGAGGGGCTTGGGGGGCTTGTCCCTGGGACATGGCTCCGAGTGCCCCTACCGGGAAGAGCTGAGCAGTCAGGGTCCTGGCTGGAGCTGGCTTGCTGCCAGAATGGTAATCCTGGGTGCCTGTGCCTTTTAAATATGGCTACAGGCAGGAAAAATAGAGTTGAAAGCTGTGGCAGGGGTGTCCACTAGGGCTTCTTCCTGGAGGCCTTTATTGTCGACATAAATTCTTCCCCGCGTCCATACTTACCTTTTGTCGACAGAACTCTGTCGACAAAGGAGTTATTCCTCGTAAAATGAGGTTTACTGCCATCAACACAACTGCCATTTTGACCTACTGTTGACAGAACACAGCGGTAGTGTAGACGCAGGTATAATTTTGTCAACAAAAGTCCACTTTTGTCGACAAAACCCTGTAGTCTAGACACACCCCAGGATAGCCGTCACTTCCTGGAACTGAAGCTCATGCTTAAAGGGCTCCCCTCTACAGTCTCAGTGTATTCTCCATTGCCTACCTCCTTCAGGCACTCTGGGGCACCTCCTCACCCCACTCCACATGCTTCTCATGCACCACAGTCCCTACCAGCCTTCCCTGCACACTGTGCACCTCTGTTTCTGGAACTGGGACAGCAGTTTTGACTGGTGGGACTTGATCATCATGAAGTGGTGGGATGACCAGTAGTGGCTCCAGAACTTCCACATGTGGAAGGACATCTTCCTGGAGATGTGCAAGTGGCTCACCCCACTGTGAAGCAATGGGACACCCACATGCAATCTACCATCTCCCTCCAGAAGCATGTTGCTATTGCCATTTGGAAGCTCGCCACACTGGACAGCTACCACTCCATCAGGAACCAGTTCCGCATGCGGAGATCGACCATCAGGGCCATGCTGATGCAGGTTTGACTGTATTATTATTGTCCTCGGAGGGTGCTGAACTCCTGGAATCAGTTCCCTGCGGGGGAGGTGGACTCTCCCTCCCTGGAGGTTTTGCACTCCCACCTTCACAAAGCATATTGGGGTTGATCCTGGTGTGGGGGAGAAGAGGGGTTAGGCTCGAAGACCTCCCAAGGTCTCTGTCAACCCTGTGATTCTCTGTTTGTATCCTTCTACAGGTGGTCAAGGCCATCAACATCATCCTGCTGTGCAGGATCATCACCCTGGGGTGACATGGACCCCATCATCGCTGGCTTTGCCACTATGGGTTCCCCAACTATGGGGATACTACTGACAGTGTCCACATCCCTATCCAGGCCCCTGACTACCATGCCTTGGATTTTATGAAAAGGAAGGGAGTATTTTTCTTTGGTGCTGATGGCTCTAGTGGACCACCAAGGCCATTTCACAGACATTAACGTCGTGTGGTCGGGGAAGGTGCATGATGCCCTTGTCTTTAGGAACTCCAGCCTCTTCCAGAGGATGCACACCAGCACCTTTTTTCCAACTGCACCATAAGGGTTAGGGAGGTAAACATGCTATGTGCATTGTGGGCCATGCAGACTACACCTTGCTCTCCTGGTGGCTAAAGACCTACACAAGATATCTGGACCCCACAAAAGAATGGTTCAGTGCCAGGCTCAGCAAGTGCCACATCTTGGTGGAGGGTGCCTTCATTCATTTAAAGGGCAGGTTCCGGTGTCTCCTCACTTGCCTGGACCTCAGTGACTGGAACTTCCCCCAAGGTGATGGTGGCTTGCTGTGTTCTGCACTATCTGTGTGAGAACAAGGGGAAGATGTTTCTGCCGGGAGTGGGGGCAGAGGCTGAGTGGCTCACCAGGGCCTTTGAGCAGCAGCGCACTGCTGCCATCTGGAAGGCCGATGAAGGGGCTATGCTAATCCAGGAGGTCCTGAGGGAGAATTTCAGCAAAGGACACCTGTGATACTCTCCCCTGGACCACTCCACAAGGGGCCTCTTCATAGCCCCTCTGTGCCATTCTTCTCCCATGCTTCTCTTCCCCTGCCCTCTCTTCACATCTTCCCCTTTTCTCCCTTCTCCTGCAGAGCAAATAAACTTGACTTTTTGGTTTGAAAGAATGAACTCTCTGTTATTTTTATTTGGGGAATATATAACAGGGGAGAGATTGGTAAAAGAACCTAGGATGGGGGGGAGGGAAAGCAGGGGCTCAGGGAGGGGGTTGGGGCTGGCGCCTGCCTCAGATGTGTCAAGAGGCCTCAACTGCCTGAGAATTTCCACCGCCACATGTGTGCAGCCCTCAGCAGCCCCTGGGGGGGGAGGGGCTAGGGAAGAAGCTAGAGGGCTGGGGGAAGGGACGGGTGCTGGGGGAGGCAGCTACTGGACTGCTCAATGGCTGCAACCAGGCAGTCGATGGTGGCAGTGTATGCTGCGCACATGCTCTCATGCTGCCGGGACAGCTACTGCCAGATGGTAAGCTGCAGCTCCTAGTCAGCACGGCACTCCTCCAAGTCCATGCCCTGCCCCTGCTGCTCCCACTCAAGACACCACTGGAGGGCACACAAGCATGTGATGTGTTCTCACACCAAGTCCTTGTGGGGTCATCTGTGCTGGTGGCTCTCGTGGGGTCGGGAGGATGGCACAGAAGGTGTTGGATGCACCCCACTTGCAGCTGGCCCAGCTTTGAAGACAAAAGGAAAGGGCAAACATCTCGGGAGACAGTGTACATGAAGCCAAGCCCTCATCTCTGAGCTGACATTGAAAGGTCTCAGTTCAGATGATGGCAATGTGCTTTGAGCAAGGCCATCTATGGCTTAGACAGTGGACACTGTCCTGCAGGGGCACAGATGTCCCAGGGGAGCCTCGCTATAGTAATAGTAATTTCAAAATAGGCATTATTCCTTGTGAAATGAGAGGCTTTACTATTTCAGAATAAGAAGCCTGTTGTTTTGAAATAATTTCAAAATAACAAGCTTGCTGTGTGGACCCTCATCTTGTTATTTCAAAAATAACATGAGTTATTTCAAAATAACACTGTTGTGTAAGGCATGCCCTAAATATCTTTTTAAAAATGAAAGCAATCATGGAAAGGACTTTCTGACTATAATATGGGGCCTAGAAAGTTTGTAAGAATACTGATAATTTGTCAGTACACCTGAAAGTCAGGAAAGCCTTTGAGAAGAATCTGAAGCCTATATCATTACAAGTTCATTTGGCATTCATTGTAAAATCACTAGTGTTCTTGTGGATCTTGTTCAATGTTCAGTAATAGTATAATAGCTTAAATGGCGCCAATTTGCAACTATTACCAAGAGCACCATTTTGGAAGTGCGGAGGGAGGAGATGCAGCAGCCATACATACCGGGATGCTGCTTGCTTTTCTTCCCAGTCTCCTAAGGATCAGGGAGTAAGAAAAAACTACACAGATTTTGTGAATTACTTTTTTGCTCCTGCCCTCACTACCCAGGAGTGAGAGGCATGCACACAAGCCATGTAGTTTTCCCTCGCTCCCTGACAGTCAGGGAGGGGGGGAAAGCAAACAGTGTTCTGATACACACAGCTGCTGCCCTCCTACCTCCCGCTCTCCCAAAATGGCACCCTTGGCTATTACTTATCCCTACACAATAGATACATTTGTTAGGTTTTATTGGTGTTCTAAACTGATTATTTCCTCCTAAAAACTAAGTTTAATATCCAGGAAATGAACAAGGTTTAATATAAACTTTTTACAAAGAGTACTGCAGCATCTTCTCTTTCTAACCAATTTTCTTTATAAGTTGCAAAAGAAAAATGAAGGCAGGAGGTT
Source organism: Pelochelys cantorii (assembly GCA_032595735.1). Taxonomy (NCBI): domain Eukaryota; kingdom Metazoa; phylum Chordata; order Testudines; family Trionychidae; genus Pelochelys; species Pelochelys cantorii. Next base: position 69,491,601 of record CM064328.1, read on the forward strand.
AACTTTCAACTCAAGAAAAGCAGCATGACTTTTTCATACCCCTGCCAGGAGTAATTATGAGTGTACTTAATTCTTAGATGTTCAGCCCTTTGAACTGTTATTCAGTCTACAAGGTTAGTGCTCCAAAGGTGGAAAAAAAAAATCAATGAACAGCATTTCACAGAGTACTTAAAACTTGATATTTACTTGCCATTTTTCTGCAATTGTCAGGAAGGTCCATTCGAATATTTAAAACATAATTTTCCTATCATGAGGCAGCACACTTTGGAGAAGGGTGCAGAGAGAGGGGAAGAGAGAAAAAGGAGAAAGCTGATATTGCCCACCTTTCTATTGACCAACAGCATAAGATCGAAGGATATATTTCAAAATTATTAATGTTTACTTCTTTTCAGCATCTCCGTTACATCTGTATTATACATAATTTATAACTCTCCTATTTCTACATAATCTACCACACTGATCTGACCTTATCAGCTGAGAGGTAATAGATTCCGAGTGTAAATGTATCCTGACCCCTACATGGAAGATACTGGGGGTGGGAGAGAGGCACAGAATTGAGAGTTAAATTTCCTTGTATCCTCCCTTGTCTCACGCATACCGACACAGAGCCCAGCCACATAGTGGCCTTTGGCATGAATACTAAATTCTCAAAGGAGGCTAATTTTTGGCTCATTTTGCTACCGTGATTAGGATCCATTTGGCACGCTGTCTCATAATCTTGTAATTCATTTCTCTTTGTGTCTATAAAATAGTAATTGAATAATCCTCCTCTCCCCCAGTATACTTGCACACCTCCTTCATTAAAATGCAGCAGCTAGCCCAGTGAGTCCTTTGGCCTTTTTCATATACTCTTACTCTTCTGTCAGGAACGTTTAAAAATGTACAGCATTTTGCATTATAATACACTTTGTTTATTTTTAATGTTAATTTACTTCAAAATAATACTGTATCCACTACCATATAGGAACGTTGATATCATAACTCAAAGAGTTTGGCATTCAACCAAATATGAACCTGTCCACAATTCAGCAATGTATGCTCTACTTCAGTAAACATTCTCCTTCAGTAGAGCTAAACACACTAAGTATCATGATTTTCCATATGTTCAAGCAGACAATCCACAGGAGACTGCTAATACAACCCACTACCTTCATATCATCCCAGCCACATACTTCTGAACTAGTCTATCTGTCAGCATAGAAATTCAGGAGTACTGGTGTAGCCAACTATAGATGCCTGGGTAATGATTTTTATCCAAATGACTTGTGGCAGGCTACAACTAGCAACTTCAAGGATAGTAAAAAAGTCATTTGAATTGGTTTTTTTCCCCTGCTCCCTGTAAAGACATTGGCTGAGAGCTCACTTCCCTGGGAGGAATGTCTGCCTCCTTCCCTCAGCCAGCCCCAACTGAGCTGCAGGGCCTGGTTCTTATACTTCCTGGTTCATCCTTGCACTTCCTGTGGAGGGCATAGGGTGCAGTTATCCAGTCCCACCAAGGGGAATTAACCCCCTCGATAGTAGAGGGAGGCAACTCTGCCTCATTATGATAGCTTACCAAAATACTTTAATGTGTTTAAATAAAATATTTCAATTGACTTGAACTGTTTTTTTGTTTGGTTGGATTTTTCAGATGGTCAATTCATGAACATTTTCAAGATTTCAATTCTTGGTCATGATTCAGAATTGATATGTATTTTTCAAAATCTTGAAAATTTCCCTGCAATAGTAAAACCACTTCTTGTTCATTTCTGTTGATCATAAAATCATAGAATTAGAAGTCTCAAGAGTTCTTCTTGTTCAGTTCACTGCACTCATGGCAGGATTAAATATTATCCAAATCATCCCTGACAGGTGTTTGACTAACCTGCTCTTAAAAATCTCCAGTGATGCAGATAGTGGAATCATGATAACTAATCATGACAAAATTTTTAAAATTGCAGTGTTGACAATTCCATTTAACTTAAATGTTTGATGTTACCCCCAAAAGAATGATCAACATTTACTTTCCCTCTCCTTATACCCCCACTATTGATCCTTTGTGGGATTTTAGCCTCCTGTGTCAGAATGCCTACGAGATGCAAATCTGAAATTTAGACCACTTAATTTTTCTTCCAAAATAACATCCTCAATGCAGTTTGAATATTCTTCTGGCTTTCTTTAAATATAGAGCATCTGTTCATCTGGTTGCTATATTATACTTTATGTAGTGTACTGCATATAAAGATCATAGATAGTTTTAAGAGCCCAGCTACAGACATTCTCACACTCTTCCTGAATACAATTCACAGTAGCGTCATACACCTTTGCATGTGTCTTCTTACACTAACCCTTTCTCCTCAATCAGCAGGTAGCATTGGTAACTCTCCACATGCATTTTCTGCAACACTGAGATGATGCCAAAGAATAATACAGTACAATGCCTAATCACTAAGGTTGTCCTGAGATGGCCTAACTTTTCAGTTTTAAATCCTGTTTTCTCTCCAGCTCCATCTCACTCATTCACACACTTTAAAAATCACTGTGAGGTGCATATCACTGTGGCCCATGAAGAAAACTCAAAGATTGCACCTCTTCTTCATTCCATTAAAGCTCCTAATTCGAACTACCGTTAAACCTCCTTGCAGGAGGAATAACGGTAGTTCGAATTAGGAGCTTTAATTCGAACTACCTAGTCCGTGCCGCGTGTAGCCGTGGGCAGGTAGTTCGAACTACGGGGCATTTAAAAATGGTGGCGCCCGGGAACATGCAAATGAAGCCTGGGATATTTAAATCCCAGGCTTCATTTGCAAGTTTGAATGTCTACATTAGCCTCCCTAGTTCAAACTAGGGTGGCAGTGTAATGTCTACACTATGGTATTTGATCACCCACAAATATTTAAATTCATGTACTTGATAAATGCGGTATATATTTTTATATTTATACACCTATAAAGGTCTGAAGATCCCAAACAATTTTTAACTAAAATGAAGCACGTGCCTTACTTCTGAATATAACTGTAGCTATTTGGAAATAATTTGGCTTGTTGCCCATCTTGCACCCAACAATAAAATGGCAATTCTCTACTGCTGCATGACAAATGAATAATTAAAATAAAGATTATTTCATGGACAGTATGCAATTACTTTAATTATGCAGAGATTTACTAACTTTAACCACTTCACAGTTGAGCTGAGTTAAGACTAATACCATAACAAAACCCATGCTGGCTTAAGGTTAAGTGGACCACCCATGCTCTTAATCAGTGATTAAGTAGTTGCTGAAACTGGCTCAAAGACTCCATGCTAGATCTAAGAATAAACATTCTTAATTCTTTACATGAAATGTTATTTTAATTGTACAAAATTAACCCATATGATATTATCTGCCATGAGATCAAATGTAGTATATGAAAAATATCTTATTCTTAATGTACGTGGAATTCTAACTTCTATTAGAATCCATATGAAGCAAATTATTCTTTTCTTTCCTGGACTTTTGAGTGGTTCCCTACTCCATATTAAATTCAAATGAAGTTGGCACAAGTCCTCTTATTTATTTTTAACAGAGAAACTATTCTATCTTTACAAAGATCTACAGGTACTATTTTTTAAATATGCAATTGCCTGAAAAGTCAGTCTCCACCAGTATCATAATAAGCCCAACTGTAGAGATTTTGAAAAGCCACACAAAAAACCCTCAAAACATTAAAGTATCTTCTTTTCAAAATGTCATAATGTTAAAGTCCACTACTTTGGATCTACAAATTCTAATGATAAATACCTACCTCACTGGAAAGAGATCCATAGCTTTCCAATGGTGTAAAGAAGACTTTTCTAGTCTTTAGTAGTCTCATGATCTTGCACCTTTTATTTAACGCCAGATATTGCATAGCCTAGACTTCAGTATAATATTGGAGGTCAAAGTATGGAAAATTTCTGTTTATATGATGGCTGACTGAAGCTGCTCAGAGCTATGAAATGTTAGAAGTCTCAACAGAGATGGACCAGGGTGCAAAGTAGAGATGAGGTGATCAAAAACACATGAAATATGTGATATGCCACAAGGGGCTGAGGTACACTACATGGAGGGGTAGGTTAGACATTAGGAAAAACTTCCTAATTGTCAGGGTTGTTAAAGTACTGGAAAAATAGCCTAGGAAGCTTGTGGAATCTCCATCGCTGGAAATTTTTAAGAGCAGTTTAGACTAATCCCTGTCAGGGATGATCTAGATCAGTGGTTCCCAACCTGTGGTTCGCAGACCCCTGGGAGTCCTCAAGGGCACTTCAGGGGCTCCATGGAAAGTTTTAAAAGTAACGATAGGGCCCACCATGTGCGTGCCAGGATGTGGCTTGCTTTTGATCCCCTTCTCCAGATTCTAAGGGAGCAAGGGGAAGTGCTTGCATCCCGTGCATGCCTCTCACATACCAGCCAGGCGTGAGAGGCATACACGAAATGCAAGCACTTTCCCAATGCTCCCTTAGCTTCTGGAGAATGGAATCAAAAGCAAGCCACATCCCAGAGTGAACGGCTGCTGCACCCCTCACTTTCGCGTTCCCGAAGTTCTGCCCTTGCCCTCTACCCTCCTGAAATTCCACCCTTGAGGACAGAGTTCCCTTTAGCCATGAGAGCCCCCTCGCTCCATCGATGGGCAGGGGACAGAAGGGACAGGAGCTTAGGAAGCAGTGTGGGCAAACAGCAGACAATGGGACATAAGAAGCTCCATGCCCTGCAGTCTGCACGTCCCTCAGCCCCCACTGAAGCTGATAAATGGGTCAGTCACTTTTTACCATTTTACCATTTTTTTCTCTTTTTTGAATACATCTCCCTTTCTAACCATTCTAAAGCTATTAGAGTGGTGGGAAGGGTTTAATTGGGCTAGCAAAAAATGGATCGTTTGGGGGTGCCTGTGAAATTTTAATAGATTGAAAAGAGGTTCATTTGCTTAAAAAGGTAGGGAACCACTGGTCTAGATGGTGCTTGATTCTGCCATGAGTGCAGCAGACTGGACTTGATGACCTCTCAAGGTTCCTTCCTGATTCTCTGATATCAACACCACATATGTGTATATAGAAAAATGTATACAGACAATAATGCTTCCTCTGAAATTCAGAATCCTTTCTAAAAAAATACACAGTTGTATGTTGATCACTTAATTTTTCCTATCTTTTCAGAGCACAGTCTTAATAACAATTATGATTATTATTCCAGCTTTAAAAAAATCTGTGGAAAAAAAAAGAAGTGTTTGATGCAAAGGAAAGCTGGTATGTCTGATATGAAGTATCTGATGTGTACTGCCATGTGGGCTTTGCTGTCAGGAAATGCAGGCAAAGGGGATTTGGAAGGCTCATAAGAAAAGAGAAAATTTGAATAACGTTTATGCATTTCTCATTTTTAGCATCCAAACTTCCTATGATCCTAGCTCTGACTTGTAGAAAGGGTTCATAGAATTTTGTCATATGGAGCCCATTCTGAAACCATTTGCCCATTCAGCATTGAGGTCCCTGTAAGCCAGACCTCCTGAGTCAATTAGTTTTTAAAATTCATACATTTTGAGCTGTGATGTCACATTATATACCACTGCCCTTATAAGGAGATTCCTAGTGTACAAGCCAAAAATGGGAATGCTAACTTTTCAACCAGTTACTTTTCCTCCATCCCTAGATCTCTCAGCATGATTACTTTATGATTAAGTCCTATTTTACAACAAGATATCTTGCTAGAAATTCATGTCATTTGCACTTTTGCAGGTTGGCTCAGAAGCTTGGTGCTTCTATTGCTGATAGAGGCCATCACTGAAGAAACAGCAGTACTGTATGTGTGATAGGGCTTGAATCAGATAAAATATCTGAACAGGACTGTCGAGGGGCAGGTTCCCCCCTCAGCTTAGGGGCCACCCGTTCGGGCTCTGTGATTGGCTACTAAAGCATACACGGCCCTAGTCATAAAGTTCAGGTCCCTCTATCAGGGGATATACAGCCCTTGTGGCCTAGTCCCAAACTTCAGGCCCCTCTCTCAGGGTATATATGGCCCTTGAGGCCTAGTCACCAGAAAAGCCTCTCCCGTCCAGGGGGTTGATTGTCCAAGGTAGGGAAAAGGGGGGTAGGGGGACCCGGGTCCCCCCTCTCCACCGGGTCCCAGCCCAAGGCCCTTTAGGCAGGGACTATGGCTCCTGCCTGCTCGGCGGGGGATCCGGCCGATACTCACCGAGCGGCACTATCAGTCCTTTGCCCTGGGCTGCTTCCTACCACACCCTGGTACCCCCGTAGTCTGCTGGCCTCCCGGACCGGTCCTTACCGGGGCTGGCGCGGGGGCTGCGGGCGCTCCTGCCTCCCAGGGGGTGGCAGCTGCTGGCTCTGCTCCAGGGTCAGCTGTGGGCAGCAACTCGGGTCTCAGCTGCTGCAGAAGCACAGATGCGGCCTGACCTACTCCTTCCCCCAGCGGCCTTCCCCGCTGCAGGGCTCTCTCTGCCTTTATACTCTGGCTCTGCGGGGAGCATTCCCAGCAGAGCTGGATGGGTGGGGCCTTCTCAGCCAGCTGGGCCTGGGCTACTCCCTGCCCTTCAGGGCGGGGCCTGTCCACCCCGTCACAAGGACCAAATCCAGCTGTTGCCTAAGAAGGATGTGATGGCTCAATTTGATCTATTCTGTAAGAATATTTTCCTGGTTGTATGGCAGGGTGTATCTTGAATTCTTGACAGACAATATTATATAAGATTCCCATACAGCATACACGCATGTAATTACTCACATGAGTAAAGTCTCATGCATAAATGTCTGTAGAATCACATCCTAGTTGGGTGAAATCCTGTTCCCACTGAAGTCAATGGCAGAACTCCTTCTGACTTCCATTGAGTCAAGTTTTCACATAGGGCTCATCTAGACTACATGGAACAGTCGAAAGAAGATATGCAAATTCTGCAGAAATTTGCATATCTTCTGATCTGAAAGTAGTTTAGACGTGGCTTTTTTCGGTGAACCCTACCCCCTTTTGTCGAAAAGCTGTTCTTCCTCAAAAAATGTCAAAATAACATGCTATTTCAAGCCATCCCTTATCCCTTGTGCAACAAGGTTTACCGGGATGGCAAAATAACGCGCCCGTTATTCAAAAAATATTTCAAAATAGCGAGTGGCTTGTGTAAATGCAGAGCTGCAGTTTGAGCCCATCTGTTGCTACTAAATAGGTTCGCCTCAAGAAGAGATGCATTCAAAGTTAATCCAGATTCAAACTCTTTAGGACTTTAAAAGGTCAGTATCTTGAATTCCACCCAGGAGCCCCCAGGAGTCTTGCCTGAGAATGGGCTGATGACTACTTTCAGCTCAACTTTCTTTCACAGAGTTTCTACTCCCCACATCCCTCCTCTCACACCAAATAGAATAATCCATTCATTAGCAACTTTTAAAAGATAGCATGTCTTATAGAGATTTTCTCTTGTGATTACAAAGGTTATTTTGCTGAATGAAAGGGTAAAGACGCATGATTTAATCCAAAGAAAATACATACAGAGAACGGGAAACAATTTCTATAACATTTAAAAGGAGAAAACAGGAAGTTGAATACCAAATTGCTCTGTGCAAAGCCACGAAAAATTCAGATCAGGAGGATAAGGAAAGTTGCAATAATGGGGCTATATTCTGATTTTACTTAAACCAGTATAAATCAAAATGAATTCCACTGACTTTAGTGTAGTTGATCCAGATATACACTGATGTGAATGAGATCAGAACTTGCATCATGGCAGCCATTATGCAAATACGAACTTATGATTTAACTAGTTAATAAGGGCACAAACTTGTCACCATGTGGAAGCCATTACAATCTCTCACAGCACCTTCAGTAGCAAGTGGATGCAGCTTGGGTGTGCAAAGAGGCACAGCCAAAAAATAAAGAGAACCAGTTGTTTTACTAATGACACAATTCTGCATACACTTAGCAGACAGAATTTAGCAGAACAGCACTGAGGCTTCTGTTAAATGTCTCCATTTATTGGTTTTAGCTGGCCTGAAGCAAGGCACCCATTACAAATTCAGGAGTTTTGTTGGGTCACTTTATACCTTATGGTGTGTCTTTATATGATATACTTTTGAATTGCCTGACTGCAGGCATTGATACTATATGTATTTTTTATTTAAACAAAAATCAAACATAAAAATTAAAGCAGGCTTATTTTCTGATAAACCTCTGGCTGACTGTCAGCCGGTGGTCAGCGCAGTGAGTGGTGTGTGTGTATTATACACCCGAGACTTCAACTGCTAGGACTGGGGTCCCTTAGCAGCGGGCAACCTGGAGGAGGTTGACGGGCGCCCCAAGAAGTTTACAGGGAGAGCTTATTACACCTCAGATTTTGACTGCTAGGATACACGATCCCTTTGCAGCGGGCAGCCTGGGGAGGCTGAGAGATGCCCCAATGGATCTGTCCCCTGGAAGCGACATGATCCAACGCTCAAGCTCTCCCTATATCTGTCCCTTATGACCAGCTGGAGTTCTTTTAAAATTGTGCTTGGTTCTGTTACAGCAACTGAAGGAGTCAGGTCACAGCTTAAACAGTTACTATTTTATTGTTACAGGGTAAACTTAGCTGTTAAATGCTACTACTGTGTCACAGATAACACAGACACTACAAAGGACAGGACAGAAATTACACTAATAAGTCACTTACAGGTACCATGAAACCCTTTTGGTTCTCTGAGCTCTTATTAAATGCATGCAAAATAGACACCTAGCAGGTATATATTCTCACCCCTGCGTTCCAGACTTGGCGTGGCCAGTGTCTTTCTCTCAATCCCTCGGGAAGAAGTAGGGCGAGGTTGGGCGTCCCACAGACCTCGGGAGTCCATCAATACCTGCCAGCAGGTGTAGATGATTGGAGCTCAAATGGGGTGGGCTACTAAACTCCTCTTTATACCCCTTGGGTCACATAGGCTTCTTCCTGGTCTCAAGTGGCCAATTAGGAAAAATGCTTTGAATGCCAAGTTTCCCACGAAGGGTGCAAAGCATAATTCACACCTGGGAAAATGCAGACAATGGGCACCTCTGGTATGTGATGGGCAAAGATTCCTCTCCTGGGACAGTGCAGGCAGGGGACATCATAAACTTTCCAGAACCTAAAAGGGTGTTACAAGGATAAGCAGAAAGGGTATTCTCCTTATCCTCTGATGATAGGACAAGAAGCAAGAGGCTTAAACTGTAGCAAGGGTGGTTGAAGATGAACATTAGGAGGTCAGGGTGGTTAAACACTGGAATAAATTGTGTAGGGAGGTTGTGGAATCTCCATCACTAGAGATTTGTAAGAGCAGATTAGACAAACACCTGTCAGGGATGGTCTAGATCAGGATGGGGCAATCTAAGGCCTGGGGGCCAGATCTCCCTGGGGTCTGGAGCACACAAAATTTACTAGTCTGCCTCCCCCCCCACCCCCCACCCCGCCAGGCTATAGTGTATGAGGGGAATGTGGGGAGTGTCACTCTCCTCAGTGGGGGCCACATCAGTGAAGATTTGTTTGGGGTTTTTTGCTTCACATTTTTGTGCAGCCCCCAACTGATTTTTCTGTGGGTTAATGACCCCCAACCCAAAAAAAGGTTTTCCCCTCAGTTCTAGATGGTGCTTGATCCTGCCATGAGGGTGGAGGACTGGATGACTTGATGATGCTCAACATTCCTTCTAGTTCTATAATTCTATTATGCTGCGGCTTAGCAGGAGCCCTAAATGTGTTGAACAGCAATAGTTCAGTGATGTATAAGCTCACTTTTTTTTTCAAATTCAGTCTTGCCACATTGAAAAAGGGCATTTTACACCTTAGACTTGGTGTAACAATTACCTAAGCAGAATGATGAGTTCGAGCTAACATCTGACATTTGACATGAAGCTTTTTTTTTTTTTTTTTAAAGAAAAGAGGCTAAATGAGGATAGATATACCAGTACTTATTCTCAGTGCCAGTCACTTAGTCTGTTTCTGCCAACTCAATAATACCTTTGCAAGACTTTATACTAGGCCATTCAATACAATGAACAATGTCCCAGTCACAAAATTTATCAAAATCCAGATTCAGATCCAAACGTCTCCATTTGCATGTTTTCAGACATAGACATAGGGTTTTGATGTGGCCCAAGACAGAGGAGCTGGAAAAGAATATTCAGATCTGAATCTATACTTCCCAACGTCCAGAATATTTTTACCTGAGTATTTTGTTCAGATTTGCTTCTGGCTGGCTGATTTTTGTTTTAACAGTAAGTGTTCCTGTTTTCATGTGTTTCTATAGATAGGCATAAGCAAACAAAAGTAACTTTACATAGGACATTTTGCACCCTCTCAATCTGAGGCTGCACTGGGGTACCAGAGAGGCCCCAGGGTTTACTTAGCTCATTGCACAAATACACTTAACCCACTCCTGGCATATCCCTAATGACAGGGCTTCTGATGGGGTTTTACATAGGTACATTTATGGCTGTCACCATAGGTCTTGCACTAAGGGATTCTGCCTGCAACAAAAAACAAGGTTTTTGGAGTCTTTTTATGTGCAGATTCAGATCTTTTATGTTGTATAAAGGTCTTTCTTTCAGGAAGGAAGGATTTGCAAAACCATTATTTTATGTCAAGTGTTGTTTGTGTTGATGTGGGTCCACACAGTATAAGCAACTCCATCTCCTTGCCATACCAGAAAAATAGAGCTTTGTTTTTATAGAATTTTTCCTAAGGGGCTTTAAAGTGAAGTACAGGACAATGTTCTTTTATAAACTGAAAGAAACACACTTGAAACTTATTACATTCCACTCTTGTTCATTTTACTGTGCCTTTTGCCGAATGGAATGAAGTATAGATGGGGCAATATATTTTTATCACAATATGAGTGGAGTTCAGTTCGCATCCCCACTCCTAATGATAAGAATGTATCCCACAAAATCAGATTTTGATTTGAATTTCTTGACTATTGTTGATATGTGTAACAACCTTAACCTTATTCCAGTATCTTTTCTTTGTGTAGTTTCCAGTCTGATTTCTGTCATTTCAAGTTTGATTTTCATGGTTCAGTAGTTAAAAAAATAAAGAGAAAATCTTCCATAGAAGTATATTCAATGATAAAGATGTGTATCCTACTATAAATGTTCAATGAGTTATCTCAACACAGGGACCAGCATTTTCAGACTTGCCTAAAAGAAAATTAGGTACCTAAATAAAAAGAAGTGAACAGATTTGTCAGAACTTTTGAGTATCAATAACTTAGGCTGACTTCAGTATATTCACATTTATTACTCTGTGGGAGTTGTGGACACTCCGCAGCTCTAAAACCAGGCACTTTTATATAGGTGGTTAAATATGATCCAATTTGGTGTGGAAGGGCCTAATTTAAGTAAAATTCTCAAGTATCAGCCTGAAAGATTTGTTCAGAACTTGAAATGTGGTCTGATAAAAGTACACTCAGGAGCTAGCACTGAGGGAGGTGTTTTTAAAATATGTTCACAGAGAACTGAGTAAAAAGGATTTTTAGGGCTTCGTACAACTTCATGAATGATTGGTAAGTCTGGCCCCTCAAGGATGATTGATTTTAGTTCAAGTAAGAAAGGAACCATTGCAAGCCATTTTTTCAATATTCCTAATGCTCTAGTGTTTGCGATCAGATGCCCTCTACAGAAGCATTATTTTGACTCTTAGCCCACATTTAGCAAAGCACTTAAATATGTGATAAATGCTTGGTTGAATAGGGATGGACGTAAACACATAGACTTATGCATTATTGGATTTTTTTCAGAATTCTGGCTTAAGTGAAATGCTGAAGCCCAGCTCACTTTCCAAAATGGCAATTTTGGTGGGGAGGGAGGTGGAGTGAGGAGCTACAGTTCCAAGATTTTTCTCTTGCAAAACCTACCTTGCCTATCGTAAAGTATCTTCCAATGATGGACTCAGGTTTTTAATCCATAAAAGTTGGAGACTACAGTTTATCTAGAAACAAAATATCACAATGACTTTTAAATCTGATATCCTGAAATGTGCTTTTACTTGTTAGTGTTTTTTAGTCATATCTCAGAGTACAGGACAATTTATACAATTTTATGATCTGAACAAAATAAGGTTTTATTAACAATTAGCCATTTAAATTCTCATGAGATAGGAGATACCAGCAGGCCAAACCAGTCATTTTATTTACCAGATAGATGCCAAAATGGTACTATGAAAAATAGTTTTGTGAGAGGAGAAAAGGCTGCTATTGCAGCCAATCTGATGGACAATGAGTGGCTTCTTTAAAAGGAGATATTTTGGAGAAAATATATTATGGAATCAGGTCAATTTACTGCCTTCCAGTTGCAACTTTTTATGTCTCTTTTCCTAGGAGGATGAGGCTTCTATTGGACACAACGTACATCTTCACACTGACACAAACGCCAATTGCACATCATTTATAATTGGTGAGAATCAAGAGAACCTCCAGGGAGAAGTGGAAGAAGACATCTGAAAGTTGTAAAAGACTCACAGGAGGAGGAACTTTTCTCTAGAATCGTGAATATACCAGAGCTTCATCACATTATAGGTCAGTCTATTGATCAGTCATGGTAACACCTACATTTGCTAGGTAATATAACTGGTTATGTTTCTATTAACAGATTTCTTATTTTTGCCAATGTGGTTGGATATTATGTTAACTTCTGTAATTTTTAAGAGGAGAAATATCAAAAGATCCTTTCATACTAATATTATCCCATACATCTCACTTTGCTTGTATTAAGCACCAGCCATCAGTTGTCATTTTACCCTTTTTGTAACATTTGTGACACTGAATACTACTGCTAGCTTTAAGCCTTTACAAATTGGTCTGAGTGCTTTGTCTTTGATTTTTAATGTTCTCCCAACCAATCACATCTCTTACAGTAAAAAGAAAAAGAAGAGAGAGAAAAACTTTTTGTTTACTTTTGATTTGCATGTATATGATTCGGACACAATTATAACTGTATTTTGGGAGAGGGGAGGGGGCTAAATAAGATGTTTGTGGTATTACTTTGAGACTCATGAGAGCTAGATTCAAGTCCTTGCTTAGCTGCAGATTTCTTGTGACTTCAGTTAGTCATTTTATCCTCCCCACCCAACTTCATGTTCCTATCTGTAAATGTAGATGATAGCACTTCTCTACCTCTGAGGCGTTTTGATGGTAAATATATTAAAGACTCATAAGTGCTGGCACGCAGCGGTAATAGGGATGATGGACACTTCAGATAAATATTTTTCATTTTTATCATGCTGCTCAAGTTCCTCCAATTTTTACGTTCATTTCCCCCAACTTTGCCTTATACCCTAGCATCATCACCAAATTAACTGACTCTGAGTATGTGCCCTATTAGGACAAATTCTGGTAACCTGCTCTTAGCATTACCCCTTCCTTGCAATAGATAGAATTTGAATATTCAATTGATACTTACAGCTGATGCACACCTGTCTCATTTGAATTCCTGTGAGTCCTAGAGAATCAAGGATGAGTTTTTTCTAAGTAGGGCAGGGTCTATTTACAGCACTAGCGAATCTATATGCAGGCCACTTTCCCTTTAATGATAGATATGTTCAAGTGTGTGTAACTATCACCCTCAAGTGGCTAGCCTACTAAGCTTAATTATTGCTGAAATTAAGAGCAATTTTCCCTTTGTTCAAGTGGTAGAGACTTATGTTTTCGAAACTGATGATTCTAGGTTCTGTCTCAGTCTCCACACCTAGGAAATATCTTGCAACATTTTTATCTGCATTTCTTATGTATATTGGAGTCTGAATCCTAGTGGTACCTCTCATTTCTATTCAGTGTAATATATCTATTTTGTTTGGGATCCTCCAGCTCTCTTGGAATATCTGACTCTAGAAATATCTGACTGTCTCAGCTATACTCATGTTTTCCCTGGACAAGACATGTTTTCCCTGGCCTGCTCTTAGTTAGGTCTTCTATTCCTTCAAGATAAGATCCCTTTCCTAGAGCTTCTTGGCTGTAACCTGAAGGGCTCTCTTCTCCTACTAGTAACATAAACCGAACGAAGTCAGGACACTTGCCAGTATTGTGCCCTGTGGTTCTTTTCATGTTCACTCTCCCTGCAGGAGAGGAAAAGATGAAAAATCAGCCCTGCATGACATAAATGGTGCAAAACATTACTTAAAAGAAAGGTTCCTTCTCTTACGAGATGCTGGATTACTTTAAATTTATATGTAGTGAATACAAACCAAAACTGTTACCAAATTGCCTTTGTCCCACTCCTCTGCATGCTTAAAATTTACACATTTTGCATTCTGGGAACAAACCACATTAAAAGTTTCTTTATATCCCCAAGTTTCTTAATCTTTAATCTCACCTGGAATCAGAATGTTAATCTAGTGTAGTTGTGACAAGGATCCTGAGGATATAATGGAAAGATTATCAGGCAGAAAAAAGAACCTAATCATAGAGGCAATTCTGCAGTAAATAAGGGAGGAAGTACTGAATTCTGACAACTGCTAGAGGATTGATAAGATACAAATCTTCTACATATGGAAAACAAAGGAATTATACTCCATGCATTAGGACTGGGTTAGCACCAAAAGAATTCTGCTGTGATATAAAATGAAAATGTTAGTTGACCTATAGTAGGAAGAGCGACCTAATTCAAATCTAATTGTATGTACTTAGAACAGCTTGACTCTAAATTATCTATGCTGCACTGCACCAAAAGGCATTTAAAATGGGTCAGAAGCATTTAGTTTTATTCTCCAACATTTTAAAACGGCAGTTTGCCTGTAAACAATTCCTTTGCGTAATATCAGACAATTGCAGCAAAAAAGAATACACGGTTTTCTTATGATCTCACATAGATTCTGTTAAATTAGGCTGGAACATAGACACAAATGGCATTCTGAGATGACACGCTCGTGATTTCCCGTAATTCTCTTAGGAGTGGTGTTTGTTGTTGTTGTTATTAAATTGAATAATAGCTCACAAGTGTCCTAGCGCTTGACTTAATTTAATCATCACAGAACACAGACTATAGAGTCTAGAATGCTGTCATTGATGGCATAATTCTAATTTTTTTTTTTACACCAGTGACCCCATGTGCATAGATAATGCTACTGCTGTGGGTGTTTGTAGGATCAGCTGCACTGCAGCTAGGAGCAAGCCTCCCAGCCCAGGCTGGCAGACTCACGCATAGGTCATCTTGAGCTAGAGTGCTAAAATTAGCAGTGCTGACTTTGTGGTGCTTACTGACAGAAGATTGGGCTAGTCCCCCGAGCTTGGACCCAGGGGCTTCAGTGAATCTCAACTCAGGTGGCTAGCCCAAGCCTCTACCAGTGGCCTAACACCCATACTGCTATTTTTAACACATGAACTTGAGCTGACCTAGCAAGAGTTTGTCTACCCAGTTGGCATGCTTTCAGCTGCTGTGTACTTTTTCTTTCCTATGTGTCACAAACTGATATCTGGATTGTTCAGCTATCATCAAGAGTAGCAAATCACAGCATTCCACCTACCAATCTTTAATTGTGTGCTCCTCCACCATATGTATGACAATCTGCATTGCTCTCCCACAGTCACACTGTGAAGATTGGACTAAGCCAAATTTCTGCATTGTGGCAGCTGTGCTGGCCATTTCCTTTAGTAGCCTGTTAAACATCATCCAAGGTTTGCATCCTACATTGCAAAGTGATAGATGTTAAGTTTGGGCTTCAGAAATTTGCCTTTCTCTCTACCTCAGAGTTACTCCCACTATGAGGCTACCTCTAAACTACACCCCTCTGTCGGCAGAGGGATATAAATGAAGCACTTTGAAAGTGCAAATGAAGTGGGGATTTAAATATCCTGCTCTTAATTTGCATAATCATGTCATGGCGCTGTTTCGAACAAGCGCCATTTCGAAACTGAAACAGCAGTTTAGACACGGTTTTTTCGACAACGGGGTGCCTTTTTGAAAGATCCTGTATTCCTCACATATGTATTGGCTGTGGGTGAACCAACTAACAGTCATGCAGGTGGCTATGCTCAGCTCCAGATAAATGGGATTCATTTACTGACTTTTACCCCAGACTGCTGGATATGATTCCACTGAAAAAAATACCAGCATCAGGACTGATGTTCATAAAACACTTGCCTCTGCTCCCGAGGAGGTTCCTGGTAGCTTCTGGATCAAGATAGTGCTGGAGGTGTTCATTACTTTGTGTTTTAGATGGGAACTGCAGTTCAGTTTGACTCCTAAGTATGTGCCAACTGATAGGAAAGAAAGTGGATGATCCTGAGGACAGTCAGTAATGGATTAATCAGACAGGAGACTGGTCAGATAGAAGGTTATGACCACCATTTTACTCATTTAATGTAAGTCATGGCTGACAAAAGAAAGTGGTTAGAATGTTCGTGTCCTGGTTGAGTGACCTTCGCTATTGTATAGATCATTACCCCATTGAGACAGATGTCTTCTGCTTATCAACCTTAGTTTGTTTGTTCATTATAAGTATACATATTGAGAAGAGGACTAGAATGGCTCCTTATGGGAATGCATAAAGCCAGCTGACTCTTCCACTTCCAAAATGAAACTATGATTCATCATTTCCAGATGAACTATATCATGGGCTTACAGGGAACACTTCATAACAATTCATGACTAGCACACCTGCCAGACAAGTATCAGATCCACCTGTCAGTGCCATCAAAACAGCTCCAACTTTCTTCCCTTCTCAAAGGGATCTTTGATGTTTTGGGTTTGATGAATAAATTGAACCTGTGGGCACCATCCTCTTTTGAAGCCAAACTGAACAAAGGACAGTTGTTGTCTGATAGCCTCATTGAGACACATCAGAATCTATCTCTGGGTAAGCTTATATGTGATACAAAGGAGAGAGATTGGTCAGTAGCTGTTGGGATCATCCAGCAATGTCCCTGGTTTTAGAATGACTATCAATTTTACTCTGTGCCAGATTTTTGGGATGCAATTATCCTGGAGACATCAGTTGAGGAACTGAAGCATCCAGTTTTTTACTTTGAATTGGGTGAAGTAGGAATGCCATATGAATATAATCCGGGACTGGAGCACTTCTTGTTTCATAAGCTTTATGATCTGTCCATTTCTTTATCTGGAAAAAAAAAGATCAAGTGTGACTGCACACTAGGAGCTTGCTCCCTCTGCTACTTAACTTTGACCACAAGATTGAAAGATTTATTCAAGTTCTGTGTATAGCCATTAGCTACTAGCTCAGGGGAGGGGAGGGATAACATTTGCAGTGACTGGAAACTGCTTTTCGCTGTTGCTGGAATCTCAATGTAACCCTTCTGCTGGTAGCAGTCAGCAGCCAAAAGGGCCAGGTTCAGCATCTAGGGAGGTTCTTCCAACAATGTAACCAAACTGGCTTGAGCCCCAACCCAGTAAACTGGGAAAATTCTAACCTACCCACTGGGCACCTTTAGAGGGAATTCTTCCCCTCTTGCAAACACTGAGTCAGAGATAAAAACAGTCTGTTTAATAACTGTAATCTAACATCAACCTACGGAAACACTGAGGCTACGTCTACACTACAGGCTTCTTGTGCAAGAAGCCTTTTGCGCTAGAGTTTTTGTGCAAAAACTTCTTGCGCAAGACCACATCCACACCTCAAAGCACGTCGCAAAAGCAACGTGCTTTTGTGCAAGAGAGCGTCCACACTGCTGGACATTCTTGCTCAAGAAAGCTCTGATGGCCATTCACTCTGGAGTGACCATACTGGCCTTCTTGTGCAGTAGCTGTAGCGCTAAAAGCAGTTATGCCTCGGAAAAGGAGGTTGACCTACAGCAGAAAAAGCCCTCTGTTCTGCCGTTTAACTGCCCATTTAATTGTGCAAGAGCTCATTTGAGGTGTGGACACTCCCCAGGTTTTTGCGCAAAAATCTTGTAGTGTAGATGTAGCCATATGCACAAGAAAACCTGTAACATAAACAAAGAAAACCAATAAGCAAGATACTATCCCTGGAGTCCGCAGGACAGAGCCTTTTGCTTAAGGATCTTTAGTCCAACCTCCAACTCACATAGTGTGGTTCCCCCCACTTCAAATACCCCACTCACAGCTATGTCCAGTCAGTGAAGGCCCAGAGTTCCTAGGTATATCATCATGATGTCTCTCCTCATTGAGCATGTGGCAATGCCACCTATGTGTTGTTCCTGCCAGCCACTGTGCTGGCTGCCTGCCACTGCTCCCGCCAGCCACCTGCCAGCCGCTCGCCACTACTTCCACCAGCCTTCTGTCACTGCTCCCACTGGCTGCCCTGCTCACCACTGCTGCTGGCCTTGTGATGGACTTGGATCTGCACTGAACCCAGTGATTTCAGTTCTCTGTGATTTCAGCTCTTGGCCCACAGCACAGTCCAGCCAAAAGACTCCAGCATCCACTGGAATACAATTTAAAAATAATAAAGAAACTCTTTTATGGAGTCTGTTTTACTTCTACCATTACATTCTGACCCAGTAGTGCTGCAGATTCTGGGCTGCCCTACACGACTGCATGTTCTGCGTATGGGTTAGGTCAGCTCTAATGTCAAGTCCAGCTCATGCAGTTTGCTGAAAGACATCTCTAGTTCTGCTTGTAAGACTTCTCACTGAACATTGCCAAAATACCACCATGACTTTTATAAGTTGTTTGATGATATCAACAGGCTCTGGGTGATCAAAGATTTCAAGAAAATTCAAGCATCTTCTGTTCTGTGACCGCTGGCAGCATGTGCATGGAAGATGAAAAGGTAATAGCAGGTACAAAGTTTCTTGCCTGCCTGCTACTGTGAAAGCTTTGTTTGCTTTTCATCATAGAGGAGTTATTGGTTAGTAATTAATGTTTAGCGCACTAGATTCCCTTCCTCTTGTTGACTACTCTCTTCTTCTATGTTGGGGCATCATGATTTCCCCTAGTTAACATGGTAGAAATAGAAGTCACCACAGGGGATGGAAAGATTTGAAAAAGTGGACAAAATGGAGGTTGGCCAGTTAATTGATGAAAGCTAGTTCATATTAATCAGCATAAACTCGTTTACCTATATTTTCTCCCATTCTTTGACGTTATTTGCACCAGATTTACAAATAGTGACAGCAAACTACATTTTAAGAAGCCACCCTATAGTGCTTATGATGGTGATGAGCTATGATAGCAAAGCTGGAACTGAAAGTTTTTAAACTTCCCACTATTAAAAAGAGTAAATGAAATGACCCAGGCAATTATAAGCAGTCAGCCCGACATTGATCCTGGGAAAGCAGCTGATATGTGACTCGATTAATAAAGAATTAAAGGAGGACAATGTAATTAATTCAGAACAACATGGACTTATGGACTTATGGAAAATGGATCCTGTCAAACTAACACTCTCTTTCAATTTCTCTCTTTTAATGAAATTATCAGTTTGATTGATAACAGTAATAATGTTGATATAATATACTAAACTTCAACAATACATTGATTTGATATCATACAATATTTTTATCAAAAAAACCTAGAACACTATAAAATGAACATGGCACACAATAAGTGGAATAAAAATTGGCTAACCAATAGGTTTCAAAATGTAACTGCAAATAGGGAATCATCAGTGCATGGATGTGTTTCCAGTAGCCCACTCCTGCACACATCCCCAGATTAGTTCTTGATCCTTTGCTATTGAATATTTTTATCAAAGACCTAGAAGAAAAAATAAAATCATCACAGATACAATGTGAAGATGTTACAAACTGGGACATGGTAAACAATGAATAGGACAAGTCACTGATTCAAAGAACTCTGAATCACTTGGTAAACTGGGTGTAAGCAAATAATATGTATATGTCTAAGGGGGAAAAGTTCCATCTTGTTGCTTGCCGAAGAGGCAGGAGTTACTAAAGATGTATGCATCATGCACCTTTCCCCACCATCCCACACTGATGTTGGTGAAACAGCCCTTGTGATCCAGCACCATCGAGAGATATCCCTTGTGGTTTATGTACTCCTTTGCAAGGTGGTTGGGTGCCAAGATGGGGATGTGTGTTCCATCTATCACCCCACCACAGTGAGAGAACCCCAGTTCAACAAAGCTCTCCATTATGTCCTGAATATTTCCAGGAGTCACTACCCTCCGTAGCAGAAGGGCATATATTGCCTTGGCTACTTGGAACACAACAGCCCTCACTGTAGCTTTCCCCATGCCAAATGGATTCCTAACTGACTGGTAGCTGTCTGGAATTGCAAGCTTCTACAAGGCAATTGCCACTCACTTCTCCACTGTCAGAGTGGGTCTCATTCTGGTATTCTTGTGCTTCAGGGCAAGGGAAAGCCCTTCACAAAGTTCCATTAAAGTAGCCTTATGAAAGTTTTGCAGCCACTTCTAATCATCCCATACCTGCAAAACAGTGTGATCCCACCAGTCTGTGCTTGTTTCACAGCGCCAGAACTGGTGTTCCACTGTGTCAAGAGAACTAAATGCCAGCAGCATTTGCAATTCGCTCAACTCAAGTGCTTAGCAGAAGAGTATGTTCATGGCCTCCTGAGATTCTTCCTCATTTCAGCTGACCCTGGATATGATTTGGATATACTCCAACACTAGGCACACCAAGGTTAACATCAGCATCGTAAAACTCTGATGCAGAACAAAATCCACAATGAGGTCCATGCTCATGCTCCTATGGCATCTGTGCAGATAACCAACAAGAGAAAAAAGGGCACGTGTAGACTGCACTGGGAGCATAACCCAGAATGCAAAGGGGTTCAAACACGGTGGCACAGCTATTGAGAGCTGGCAAAGCTGATGATAGCCACCATACTAGGGATGTGTTACTTCAAGCTATGTGAAATTCTTGTGCACAGTGGGGCACACATCATCAGCTTTACAAAATCAGGTGCTAAAAATGTAACTTAATAAATACGACTTTGTCTCTCAGTGTAATAAAACTTGGTTCATCCAAAATCCACAGCATTTTCCAATTCATCAGGCTGTGACACAACAAACTGGTGGATTGTCTCCTTTATGAAGGATGTCTACATTGATCAGGAAAGTCTTTTGTTCTTTTTTCATAAAACAGAACACCTCTTATCAATCATTATTTCCTGAAACCTCCCTTTCTTGTAACCTTGCAATCTGTTAATCAGCATCTGGCACTACATAAAGACATGTTTACATTGTGAGAGATACAATGCACAGAACACAGCTGACCAGACTAAAAAAAGATAAGTGCTTTCGACTCACTGCCTGGACCGAATCTGGTGGCCTGACTTTAAGAACATAATTTCCAGTCCATATACAAAACTCCTTAAATATCATCTATCCATACATCTTGCAATGTTCAGGATGTTCAAAAGTTCAGGGAGACCAGTGTTACGCTGGCTGTTGGTAGTGACCTCAAATGCCACTCGCTGGTGCATTATATGTAGATATCAGACCCACGAGACCCTTGTAAAGTCTTTGCATCCCTTATGACCTCTGACAGTGACATCATGTGTCCTTGGGTCACAGTCTTGTTCAAAAGGAGCAACTGAAGTTACTGTATAGCCACGAATAAACAAAAAATACAACCGATGCAGTGGAAAGTAGAAAGAAGAAAATATCATAGGTACAAATATTAGAACTACAGGTTGTACCTCTCCTAACCAGGACTCTCTGGTCTGGCAACATCCGTGGTCTGGCAGGAACATGGAAGTTCCTGGACCACAGAGCCAAGGCATAGTGAGGTCAGGCCGTGGGGCAGAAGAGTGGTGGAGGGCCAGCAACTCAGCTGGGAGTGGCATGTGCAGGGGGGATGCAGAGGGGCTGGTGGCACAACAAACAGTTCTGCCCCCTGTGGCTTGTAATCCAGCAGTGGCTGTAGGGCTCCAGTTGGGGTCTGGCAACAGCTGTGGAGCTCTGGCCACAGAGCTCGGGTCCACCAGCAGCTGCAGAGCTCCAGCCCTGGCCACGAAACTCGGAGTCTGGCTGCAGTTGCGGAGTTCCAGCCGTGGAGCTCAGGGTGCAGCAGTGGCAGCTAGGGAGCTCCAGCCTGGGGAGCCAGGGCGGGGCAGGCAGCAACAGTACCAGACAGGCGCCCTAGCAGGGGACAGGAGTTCAGCATGGGCCATGTTGAGAGGGACCTCCGCTGGTCCGGCAAATACCCTAGTTCAGGACCGGTCAGGTCCCAAGGGTGCTGACAAAGGAGGTCCAACCTGTTCTGAGAAAGTAAAATAGATCAAGGTACATTAAAGAGCCTTCTTATTCTGAAACATTGGGACTGTTGCTATAATGAAATAAGCAGAATTTGTGATCTTGTCATATGGAATTTTAATGCTCAGATCATTTAAAAATGAAGTGTTTGAATATGAACCAAAAAGCACCCTACTTTTTCCTGAGATTGGATGGAGGGATTATTTTGTTTTATTATTTTAATATTTTTAAGTATACTGTGTCTGCTCTGGGAAGATAATAGTGTTTGTAACCACCATTATTTACAATAGCATAATCATATTCATAACCATATCAGAACACTTGTTATTTAATTGCAATGCAAACAAAAGTTTGATACTTGCTATTAAAAATAGAGGTCCTACATGATTGTTTTGTAATTACACAATGCGACATATCAAATAAAAGGTTGTAACATAGTTATAGCTATACCAAACTTTTTTCTGTGCATTACATCCACTCTTACAAACAGAGCCCATGAAAAGTCCTTACTGTGCACTTTCGGTGTGTAGGTCATTTGCTCCAGGGTGAATTTCATCCTAATTTATTTGGAGCATTCTTTTTCTAGTTTCCAATTTAAAGAATTAGCCAGGGTTATGTACAGGAGTGAATTTTACCCACTGAGTGCAAAATATATGGAAAACACTGACATTTTAATCTGGTAGCACTGTATACCCATACTGCCGAGCTATAAATGATTATGTAGGGTTCAGTAGAAAATTAAGCCCACTGTCTGTTATTCAGTATTGTTAGAAATTGTGTACATTATAAAATTGCAAAAGCTTAGCATAAATGTATTTAATAATGTATCTCAAAAGGGGAAGCTCTGTTAGTCTCTGTGATGGACGGGAGAGGTGCTGTCCTTTACTAAACATCCCAGCATTCAGTAACTAAAAGATTAAACCAAGGTAGCTAGGAAATGTTGACAGGGATCCAGGAAAATCAATGGGAAAAACATGTTCAGATGTGAATTGAAAGGAATCTGCTTTCTGCAGTTTCTTTTGTGAGAGTTTTAAACCAGAAGCTGGGGAAAAAAAGTTCCCAGGAGCTGGGATACCCATGCACAGAAAAAGAATACCTGACTGAATGCCTAGAAATGGACTGGACCTTGAAATTATGGATATATAAGTGATAAGAAATGTTATTTAGACGCAGTCCGGTTATTTTTTTTACTTTGTTGTTTGGTTAAACCTCCCCCAGAGTGGGGAACAGCCTTGACATGGTGGCAGATGTGGGATCATGTCAAGGTTGTTCCCCTCTCTGGCACTTCAAGTGCAGAAGGTGGGGGCCTGCAAAAGACCTTAAAAACACCTTGCCTCTATAGGCTTCTGCTTAAAAACTCCCCAAGGTCACTGATTCCCTGACCTTGGGAGGTATGCTGCCACCACCCAAATGAAAAAAAACCAAAATGTCTTTCTTCTTGAACCCAGGAAGAAATCACTCTTTTACCACAAAAGATCTTGAAAAAATAAAGAAAATAAACTGTAATCTCTGATAGTGACCTCTCAGTCTCAGGCATGTATACACTGACATCGTATTACCTTCCAGGACACAAGAATCAGATCATAGCCTTAACAAGGTGATTTTATTAACAAAACAAAAAAGATATACTTGATAAAGCATACTTCGTTGCTCGTTGTTATAGAGCAACTAAGAAAAACAGATTAAACCACAGAGTATTGCTCCCCAGGGATTCAGCTTTAAGTCCAGTGTATGGGAGGCAGGCACATGGACTCAGCACAGGGGACTTTAACCAACAACAAAACAAAGAAAATAACTTGATCACGTCTAAATAAACATTCCCTATCACTTACATATCCATATCTTCAAGGTCCAGCCCATTTCTAGGCACGGGTTTTCCTTTTCTGGGCATGGGTGATCCTGTGGTTCAATTCATCTTTTTCCTCCAGCTCCTGGTTTAAAACTCCCACAAAAGAAACTGCAGCAAACATATTCCTTTCAATTCACATCTCAACACTTTCTTCCCATTGGTTCTCCTGGCTTCCTGACAACATTTACAAGCTACCTGGGTCGAACCCTTTAGTTACTGAATGCTGGGATATTTAGAAAAAGGACAGCACCTCTCCCATCCATCACAATTAGTAGTCCTGTGGCACCTTGCAAATTAACCAAAATATATAGAATTGTGAGCTTCTGTGAGCAAAATCAGGACCATTCACTGTTTTCAAAAAGGCATTTAGTTGAAATAGTGCAAAAATTTGTGTGGATGCTCTTTTTTCAGCTGAAGAATAATTTCTTTCAGTTTACTTTAAATAACAGTTAAGAATCAATACAGTCTATCTAGGCTTTTGCACCAGTTTAACTAAATCAGTTTAAACATGCCTTTAGTTAAACTGGTGAAAGTCTGTGTGTAGAAAGTAAGGTCTTTTCTAAAAGTAATTAAGATATGTGACTGGATCCAAAAAAGTAACCAGCTGCATACTCATGATTACATTCTTGTAAAAGTGATAGATCACAAGGATCTGACTGCATTTGCAAAAGGCATGAAAATTATGCAATGAAACATGTAGTCAGACTGAATACCGTGACTATGATATCACTAACAATCGCTTACGCTCTAGCCAGGAATGACAGGAAAAGTTGATAACATCACTTGTTAGTCTACATAGTAATTGGATTTGATTGCTTCTCAGGAACTGATTTGATTTTAGTAATCTATTAAGTAAGCAGCTACTTAAGCTATTTGATTACATGCAACTATTAGTTAATCTGTATTCTGAGGATTTCGAATACTATGACCAATAAGTGGCAGGTATCAATCCTAAGTAGTCAACAGTGAAAGTAAGCCACTGAGCCCTGATGCAGTGCCCCATTAAGAGGCTGGCAGGTTGGGGGCAGGGATCTGGATGCTACCAGTATAGCAACAAAAATTGCTTGTGTTGCTACACCCTGGACAGTGTGGCCACAGTTCATCCAGATTCCAGCCCCAGTGCTAAGGAGGTCAGGCAGTGTAGTCTACATGCCACAGCCAATCCCTGGGATCCATCAGCTGGACAGTAAGGTGGCAATACTCCCTGCCCTGAGCCCCCCACATCTTCCAACCCCCAGCCCCAGCTCCTGCACCCCCCCATAACCCAATCCCTACCCTGAGCTCAACCATACACCCCCAGTTCCCTGCCTTGAGCTCTCTCACACCTATACACACCCAGTCCCATGCCCTGAATACTTCGCACCGCATCCCACACTTAAATTTCTTACGGATACTGTAATAATGCAGTCCAACCCCCTGCCCTGAGCCTCCCCACCAGGGGGGTTGCAATACAACAATATCTGTAAGAAATTTAGGTTATTTTCATCCCTATTAATAGTTATTCTAACACAGGAGTCCCCAACGCGGTGCCCGCGGGCGCCATGGCGCCCGCCGAGGCATTTATGTGCGCCCGCGCCGGTGTTTTAAAACAGTGGTCTCCAAAGTGGGGTGCGCACACCCCAGGGGTTGCGCAAGACTATTGGAGGGAGTGCATGCCACCGCGCAACAACTGAGAGGGGAGATGCCAGGTTCGCAAGACATCCAAGGGAGCACATGCGCGGCGTGTTCAAACACCCACGTGACAGCTGAGAGGGGAGATGCCCGGCATGCTGTGACGTCATGTCCCGGGACTTTACATTTTAAAACTGCGTGGCCCAGCTCCAGGCCGAGCATGTGGTCTGGGGTCACGGAAGCATCTGAGGCTGGGCCCGATCACAGACTCAAACTGGAAGGCAGAAGGTGGGGGCGCGGGAAAAATAGGGGGAAGGGGTGGGGGAGGAAGGGGCTTGTGCTGAGGGGAGGGGGGCAGGTCAGGAGAAGAAAGGGGAAGGCACCAAGGGGAAGGCACCAAGTGTGGAGGAGAGACAAGTGCCAGGGGGCCAACTGGAGACAATGAGGAAAAGGGCAGGAGGGGAGGTGTCAGTGGGAGGGGGGACAGGGTGATCCTGGGAGAGGAGAGGGTAAGGGCATTGGGGGCTAGAGGGGAAAAGGGGAGGTGCTGGGAGAAGGCTTGAAAGAAGGGGTGGGCATGAGGAAGGAGGGGATGGAGCAAATCATGTGTGAGGGCACAGGGGCATAAGGGGAATGGGGGCAGAGGGTGATGAGGGGGTGGGAAAAAGAGGGCAAAAGGGGGTAGGGGCAGTGAGGGAAGGGGGAGGCACCAGGAGGGTGCAGGGGTAAGGGAAAGTGCAGGTGCCAGGGGATTCTGGGGGTGAAGCAGAAGGGCAGACATCTGCAGGGGAGGGACCAGCACCAGAGGAGAGAGGCAGGGCAGGTGTGTAGAGGGAGGTGTTAGGAGAGGGGGTAGCTCACATGATCAGAGTGGGGCTGCTAGAGGAGTGGGCACAGGGGGGAGAGAAGGGCTGGTGGAGGGGTGCAGGTCTCAGGAGGGCTGAGGGCAGTGAGAAGGGCAGGAGTCAGGACAGCAGAGGAGGGTGAGAGGTTGGGGGGCAGCAGGCACCAGGGGAGCTGATGGAGCTAGGGGAGGAGACATGGCAGCAGATGGTGGGGACATGGTAGGGATGGGGAGTGTGAAATTTAAAGGTGCCATGATTTTTTGAGGGGGGAGGGTGCTCTTTTTGCTCAACATTTGGACATCCCCCCCTTTTTATTAATGCAGAATTTTGTTTAAAAATTAATTATAATATAATTAAAATAAAAATTATCCAACTAAATTAAGTTTCTATCAAATTTATCCAATTCACATTTAATATGAAAATAGCCTTCAATTTGCACATTTGACGTCTTTTTTCTATTTTTTCTCCAAAGGGGAGCCTCGCAAAATTGTGCTGCCCTGGGCCCCGCAAAACTCTCATCTGCCCCTGACTGATACTGCTGTTTTCTCGTGCTTTGCAAATTCACATGGTAAGAAGAAAGAGTAATTGCCGAATAATTTAATTAATAACTTCTACATGTAAAATTACCTTTTTTATCTTATGGATTCATATATTATGTAATATTAAATATGATGTTTTTTGTATTATTTAATGTACAAATACAAAATAAGCCTTGAAAAATTGTTGGCACCCGCCACACTCTTCTGAAAACATGAAGGTGCTATTGGCCACAAAAAGATTGGGGACCACTGTTCTAACAGGCAATTTTAACACTCATCAATCTGAGCAATCATCATGCCCTTATAAAAATGACCCTCTGCCATATATATTAAAAAGTACCCGCACAGAGATACCTTCTAGAATTCATCACACACGAGGCTGAGGGTCACCTTGAACTTCTTGGGACATTCCCAGATTGACATACAGTTGTGGAAGCTACTGCCATCTATATGCATGCACTGGCACTCCACCTATCTGTATACCAACAGACATATGAGAGAGGGAAAAGGATGAAAGAAAAGAAGAAAGAAAGACTAAATAGATCATATATGGAGAAATGTGTGAAAAGTGATCAGAGAATAGAAAAGAGAGGAGAAGTTTCCCTCCCAGTAACATCTTTGTTGGTGATTCCCAGATCCTAAAACCTGCTTGCACTTATATAGATTCCATACTAAAATAATCTCTTCTGATTTTAGCTTTCATTCATACTAACCTGTTCAGAATTGTAGGGTCAGTAAAGTATCTGTCCTGCATCCATCATATTTTCAATAGGCAGTGTTTTGTTGGAAAGCAGTAATAATTTACAAAAGGCTTTACATTTTTTTAGAATTTCTTTCTTAAGATCCTTTTCATTCCTTCTTTCAACAGACTTCAAGATGCAGCAGTAGTAAAGGAGGATTACCCTAGTTTAACAAAGTGAAAAACTAATTGAATCATTAACAGGCCATTCAGATTCAAATATCTTCATTCCAACTACACCCACTGTTTACACTTCTGCTTTCCTCCTCCTCATACCTCCTTATTTTGCCTTGTTTGTAAAACTTCTTAAGCTTTAGTCCTTACCCTGAAAAGGTCATGTGAAAATGCACATCAGATATACCAGTGAAAGTCAAGGTTTTCTACGTTATTAGCTCTACAATTTTTTTTTTCATGAGGACTTTTGCTCTTGGTGATTGAAAACACACACATAGACCTAAATAAATAAATAAATATATAAAAATTCCATTGGAGATTTTACAACGCTATTTTACAATTCAGTGAACTTTTTGCTTCACACTTTCAGTTAATAATGTGCCAATGCCGAGCAAAGCGTATGATTAAACACAACACTCATTAGTGCCAAACAAGCAAACGACTACAGTTTTGCAAATTAAAATTGTTCACTTTCAGTGTAAATTCTTATCAGTCATTTCAGTTTCTGTGATGATAAATTGTAGACTTTTTTCTCTTTGTATTCCCTAGCCATGTCTAACAAAAAAGTAGAAATTATATATATATAGTTAGAGGGACAGACTGTCAGAGTTTACAGTATGAATCGACAAACATTTGGCTGTGTTTAAAGGCTGCACAACTTCCGAATCAAGTTTCAGTACTCCTGTTTGAATACCATGACCTAAAAAAAAGTCTCCAGATCCCATGTCATTTGCATTTGTGTTTTGAAAGCCTGTGGTCAAAGACAAATTAGGTGGTATTAGTTAAAACCCATATTAAGGCATGTTATTCATGTAATACATGTATAGTAATAGCAAAAGTTGTGTCAAAAGATTAATACTGACTTCAGCTGAAGTAACATGTGACCTTTATCAACTGAGTATGTATAGTATCAGAGGGGTAGCCGTGTTAGTCTGGATCTGCAAAAGCGACAAGGAGTCTTGTAGCAGCTTACAGACTAACAGATGTATTGGAGCATAAGCTTTCATTGGCAAAGACCCACTTTGTCAGATGCATCTGACAAAGTGGGTCTTTGTCCACGAAAGCTTATGCTCCAGTACAGCGTTTCCCAAACTATGGGCCGGGGCCCAGTACCGGGCCGTGGGGAAAAAAATACCAGGCCTCAGCGTGGCTGCCGGGAGGAGAGCAGAGCAGGGCGGACTGGGAGGACGTGTGTGTGTGTGTGTGTGTGTGTGGTGAAACCGGCCACTGGGAAGTAGGGTTGGGGGCAACAGGGCTGTCCTGCAGAGATGGGGGGAGGCGGGCGGCCGGCAGAAGCAGAGTTGGGGGCAGTGGGGCTGTCCCGCGAAGATCCGGGCTGGCGGCCGGCGGAAGCAGGGTTGGGGGTAGCGGGGCTGTCCCTCGGAGATCTGGGCGGGCGGCGGAAGCAGGGTTGGAGGTAGCGGAGCTGTCCCACGGAGATCGGGGCTGGCGGGCGGGCGGGCAGCAGAAGCAGGGTTGGAGGTAGCGGAGCTGTCTGGCGGAGATTGGGGCAGGTGGGCAGGCGGTGGAAGCAGGGTTGGGGGCAGCGGGGCTGTCCAGTGGAGATCGGGGAGGGCAGGTGGTGGAACCAGGGCTGGCAGGGGGGCTGGCCAGGGGAGATCAGGAGGAGGAGGATGGGAGAACCAGCTGCCAGAAGCAGGGCTGGACGGGGGCAGCGGGGCTGGTCGGGGGGGTCATCGGGGGAGCGGAGCTGACTGGGGGAGATTCTGGGGGGCGGGGGGAACCGGCCACCGGAAGCAGGGCTGGACGGGGGCAGCAGGGCTGGACTGGGGAGATCGGGAGGAGAAGAGGCGGGGGAGCACGACTGACCTGGGCACATGCAGACCCTGCAGACCCTGGCAGACGAGTGAGTCTGGCCAGGGATTCCATTTTGCCCCCTCCCCCCCACACACACACACCCTCCCTCGAGTAGTTGCAAACTGCCTGGCAGGTAGACACACTCAGGCAGCGTGAGCACATCTACCAGCTAGGCAGTTCGCAGCTAAGGACTGATATACCTAATTATAATAAAACTTACCTAATTAGAAAATACCAGATGTTTTATATGTCTGGTAATTTCTCAATTTGTTTCCCGGACAAAACCCTGAAATACTGGACTGTTGGGTACAAAACCGGACACCTAGCAACTCTACCCTTCCTTGCACCCTTCCTCCTAGCCAGATACTCTACCTCCAATCTGCTCCTGCTCCCACCTCCTGGAGTGCCCATGTGGTGCCGGGTCCCCCAAGCCTTGGCCCAGGCTGGGCGGAGGATGCAGCCGGGTGAAACACTGAAAATTTATTCATTTTTCATTCTTTTTTTATATGTGTTTATATTTTTGGGCTGCAAAAAACAGTATTGGAAAAAAAATGGGTTCCAACTAAAGTAAAAAGTTTGGGAAACCCTGATCTAGCCAGCTTTCTATCCATCTTACAGTCCATTTATCCAATCCATATTCCCTTAGCTTGCTGGCAAGAATATTGTGGGTGACTGTATCAAAAGCTTTGCTAACACTGGCACTGGGGGCTTTGGGAGGACCAGAAACAACATATTTGAACATTCATCATTTGCTTAATGAATATGCAAATATGCAAATGAATGTTACCGGTCCTCCAAAAGCTCGTGAATGGATTTACTGGTCCCCGTGTCAAAAAGTTTGGGAACCCCTGCTCCAATACATCTGTTAGTCTATAAGGTGCTACAGGACTCCTTGTCGCTTTTGAATATGTATAGCTACAGTCCAATTGCCTGCATTTTGTAAAGTGCGTCTCCCACATCCCACAAGCATAGAAAAGAACTACATAGATTCATGGATAGGTCCATTAATGGCTATTAGCCAGAATGGGTAGGAATGGTGTTCCTAGCTTCTATTTGTCAGAACCTGGGAATGGGTGACAGGGAGGAATAATTTAATGATTACCTGTTCTGTTCATTCCCTCTGGGGAACCTGACATTGGCTACTGTTGGAAGACAGGATACTGGGCTAGATGGACCTTTGGTCTGACTTAGTATGGCCGTTCTTATGTTCTTGTAATGATTTTAGTAGTTTATGGCATAGGCATAATAAGACATCAGTCATTGTTTTTTAAGGTGAATAAATTTTCATAAAATCAAAGATGGTATGATTATATCTTTCCAATTTAACTGGAAAATGTCCATTTCAGCTTTGATAAGATTTCAGAATCTAATATATAACTATTAAAACAAACAGCAAAAATCCTTTAGCTATATTATTCAGCTGTGTCAGCAATTGCTGTGGTTTCATCTCAATAGACTACTAAGAGCTTATATTACTCTGCAAACTAGTCCTCAAGCCATAGCCCCCAAAATGGAAGCCCACCATCACTTCTGCATGTGTTAGATATAATACTGAATGTTATGTTATGGAGTATGGAATAACCAACCAGAATGTTCATGTATATTCTACAATCCTCTGGCCCATTTTTTGTCTGAGTGATGCAGGAATAGCGGGGTGCATTTCCTCCAGCATAACTGTTGTGAAGAATCATGACTGTAGCCTTAGCCTGGTAAAATTTGATTCTTAAACGCACTGACAGTGTGTCACATTTCATACATACTCATGCAAATTCGTGGCACTGGGTAGTACATGATATTGGTTTTTTTAGTTGTCAATGGTTTACAAAGCAGTGTTGCAGATTTGGGAATTCCACAGCCAGATTTATCAATCGGAATCACAATTTTTAAGTAAATCCTGAGACAAACTCTGCATCCTTGATTTGTGCCATATTTTCTTTTTGATATGTTTTCTTTTCTTTTTTTAACCAAAGGTCATTTTTTTATTCATAAAAATTCATGAGGAGCTTCAACCAGCTTTTATCATGTGCATCAAATTATATCGTTTAATTGTAAATCATCATATTCCTATTAACTAAATGATACAGCCATTAATAAAATGTGAATTCCAAGTTACACTAGTAACATCAATGGTAATTAGTTACTTTTACCCAAAATACCATCCTTTATTTAATAGATTATTTAAATGAACAGAAAACTTTTATTCATACAGCTAATTTCATTAATTAACTTCCCTCCTTTGTTGCTGGATTAAGCTGTAGTGTTAACATTTGCTGTGTGTTTTTGTATGTAATTCAGATACATTCATGCTGGGATTCACTGCTGATTTTTAGTTTCCCTTATGGTAATGGGTGATGAGAAAGAAACTTTTAAAGGAGAAATGTCTTTTATGGCAGTCTGAGATTAATAACTGAGCAGGTGAGAAATATGGCCAGGCTAACACAAGTAGCCATATGGAATTTTGAAGATACCTGTCCTTCATAAGCACTTGAAACACATTTTCAGTACAGTATATGATGCTCTGAGCTTGATTCTCAGTTATTATGGCAGGGATCCACACAGATGCTACCTCATCTAGTCCTCAGATACCATTTAAGCACCATTGCTATTTACAAAACTGTGACTCAGCTGCTGCCTAACCATAATGGTGCCTAAACTTTTTGCAGTAAAATTCCTGAGGCACCTATATTTCAGCTTATGGGCATGATGCCTCACTTTAGGGTCTGAATGCCTATCTTCCACCTAAGTCTCAGAGCAACCCACAAAATGGTGGATGATGGGTGCTCCTCCTCCTAATGTGGGAGGCTTGTTGGCTCAGAGATCACCCAATTCTACACAAAATGGATTACTACTAGTGGGCAAAATGTTAAAAGGGAGGTCCTTTCCCAGCACCACCCCCACCTCCACTTCCACTGTTTTATGTGGAGGTAGGTGCCAGATTGGTCCCCAAGTTAGAGGAATACATATTTTTCCTAGTTTATGGATTGCTAGCAGAGATAGGTGACTTCATGCAGATCAGTCTTCGTTGCCTACCTCCATGAGAGGGGTGGGGCTTAGAACTCAACCCTCTTTACAGCCTCTCTTATTGGCTAGCTTAAGCCAGAAGTTACTTAACATGCTGGTGTTTGTGAATTACATTCTTAAGGCACCTATCTCTCCCCATTCATTGTATAGGAGCCGAGATATCTAACTCGCTTTGTGAACTGTACAGTTATTCCTGTAATTTTCTGGGTGCCTAAAAATTTGGCATAGCAATCCTCAATATTTGAGAGGAGGAAAGAAAGTGGAAAAGGATAGGGAATTGAGCTGGTCTGAAATTTGTTTTCCCCCATGGAAATTTTGACTAAAATTTGTTGATTAAGAACACTTTTAAAGGAAAGCAGACCCTTTCAGTGAAAAACTTTGTTTCATTGAAACACCAATTTTCTGACAAAAACAATTACATAATATTTTGGCTAGCCTTATTGGTGGTATTAAACAGCATAATAAATGTTTTATCCTTTTCTGTTTGTCTCACCTTTCCTCCTAATATACCTATCACAATAGAAAAAAAGGCAAAGATAATAACTATATCGATCCTGCTTGAAAATTTGTCAGGCACAAGTTGAAAGTATTCTTCTGTACTTTATATGTTTGGAATCTAAAAATAGCCATTTCCTAACATTTCAATTAAGAGAGAAGATTTCAGGGATGTGAACATTTGTTTGATATGACCAACATTTTCAAGTGAGGCTTTGAAGAAAATATTTCACTCCTTCAGCTGTGCAGAAACAGATAAAATTCTGCTGAAGTCAATGGGCATTCTTTCTGAGTAGCGACTGCAAGATTCTTGTTATTTTGACAATGCAGAAGCATATGGACCTCTTAGCACCATTGTGCTAAACCCTATACAGACAAACCATATACAGACAAAGAAAGAGCTCCTGCCCTCTAAAAGCTTACAATCTCATAAAACATGGATATACGAACAGATGGGAGAGAATAAGGTAGCAATGAAATTATTATAATTAGCACAATAAGCAATGGTGCATACCAGCACACTGGCAGTCTAATCATTATCTATGTGTATGTGTGCATGTAAAATTAGCATAAATAACATTTTTATTATATTTACTAATTCAGAATATCATATCTTGTCAATTAAGTACAATGAGAAGACCAACTGAATGTAGTGACTTCAGTGACCTTCTAGTTTCAGTGCAAAAAGCTTGTTTCCATTTTTTGGGGAGGGCGGAGAGTACACTCCCTAGGCACTGAAGAGGTGGAAAGCAATCTTTTAGATGGCTGACTGGCTGAGCTTCTGAAGTTTTGATAATGTTCCACTTCTCAGACTTAATTTTTTTAGGGCACCTAGAGATTTTTTGTTTTTTAGGTCACCTAGAGGTTTTTTTTAAATATAAAAATAAATGCATAACAAAGATTTAAATTACTATCTAGAATATGAGACACTCCACAGAACAAACGACAGTCGGCAGAGTGCTTGGTTCACATTTGAGGGCAAAATATGTTTTGTTACACATGGGTATTAATAGAACAATTATACTGAAGTCAGCATAATTACCTTGGAAGACAGCAGACTATCTCTGGACAGAATTTGACTCATATTCTCTCTCATTAGCATTTCATAAATTGATTTATGCAAATATTCAGAAGATGAACACTTCTGCTAAATAATATATGCTTTATTCACTTTGTTGGAGCATGTCCAATGTACCTAAAATATAAAACCAAAAATATAACTAATAACTCTCATATACTTGTTTACCTTGTCCTTGCTACATATAAATACCAGAAGCAATGAGTTGCAGCCACCTTTAATCTAATGACAGCTTTACTATCATTGGTTGGCTGAGCTTCAAGTAGAGTTATGACAGTGGCAAAGTTCTACAAACTGCAGCACATATTTTTGCAATTAAGTAACTGATGGGAAACTACTTAGAAAAAGCACTAGTGAAATTATTTGCAAAACATGTCACATGCAGAAGTAGATCATTAACTTCTCAGAGCAGTATTTGAAGTATGATTTACAGAGTAATCCTTTTACCATTTTACCAGTTTTCCCCCCCACTCTTGATGATGAGCAATAGTTCTGGCTTGAAGCAGATCTTCTTATGTTGAAGCCATTTTATTTGCAATTTCAAATTATGTGAGTAGGCAGAGGACGTATTTTTTAATTTTTCACCCTTTTAATTCTGATTGCTTAAACAAATGCATATCCCTTGTGGGTGTCTTTGGGCTGAGAGTGTTAATACTGTAATAACCTTTAATAACCTTTTTTATATTAAGACAAGGTTTTCATTACAAAAAGGACTAAAAGGAAACTTACTTCTAATCCAACACAAACAAATTAACAGTTAACTTTTCAAAGAGGTTATGAATATTCTTCTGTTAATAGAATTCTAGTACTAAGACAGTTTCATCCTCAAGATTCTTTATCCCAAATTATCATTTATTTCAAAGTGCCTCTCATTAATTCTGAAGATTTAGGGATTGTTGCATTTATTAAAAAGCTACCCTTATAAGAAAAATAATCATTTCACCCTAAAGAATGTGGTTTAAAGGATATTTAATTTTAATAAGTGAAGTGTATATGAGCTAATGTGATGGGAAGATGTGAAATTTAATCCCGATTCAAGAAAAAAAGTATGTAAAAGGATCTGAATGTAAATGGCACAATCTTCCATCTTTACAAATGCAGATTAGAATATTTGGATTTTCCTGCCAGTAATATTTAGGCCATGCTGTGCAAAGGCATAGAGAGCCTCATTTCTGTAACTTCTCCACAGACCCTTTCTAGCAGCTTCCTGAGGAAGGGTATTTTGGAAATCTTGTGACAGAGTGGACCAACTGCAGACTACTGAAACAAGCAGTAAAGATCTGCTTTGGGCCCAAGAAGCCATGCCTCTCACTTTTGCTGGGCATACTCCCAGTGAAGGAGACATTTAAAAGGCAGCAATTCACCTCAGTCTGGACTGACTGAAGAAGAGAGCAGTTAGGTGAAGTAACCTCCTACTGGGAAGCCACCAGACCTCCACACATCCAGGACTGAGCCTCATCACCAATCAGGGCCGGCTCAAGCCATTTCTGCACCCTGTGCAGCAGGCGCGCGACGCATGCTCGGCTCTGTCCCCGGGCGCACAGCGCATGTGCGGCCCCGCCCCCCCAGCACGCTGCGCACCTTACAGCTGCCATCAGGCGCCAACCTATGGGGCAGCTGCCCAGCTAGCCCTCCCCTCCCCCCTTAATCTGGCCCTGTTGCCAAGCCACTAGAAGTCTATAGGACACAGGAGCCAAAGGTCATGACTCACTGTGGCCAGTGGAAGAGACTCCAGATATGAATGAGGGAACACCAGAGGCATCCCAAGTTCAGAGAGACAGGAACAAAGGTAGGAAGTGACCCAGAAAGCATGCTAAATGGTATCATGTGCAAGGACTACTGTTTTCAAGTGCACAGCTTCAAACTCTGGACTAGGGTGGACATGAATTTCCTTACCACCCTCTCTCTCCAGCAGACAACATTACCCAGAATGACAGCCACTGGGCAAATCAGTCTTTGGACTCTTACCAGTGTGCTACACTAGCCTGAATTATAGTCACTAAGGGTATGTCTACACTGCCACCCTAGTTCAAACTAGGGTGGCTAATGTAGTCATTCGAAGTTGCAAATGAAGCCCGGGATTTAAATATCCCGGGCTTCATTTCCATCTTGCCGGGCGGGCGCCATTTTTAAATGCCCTTAGTTCGAACTCCGTGCCCGCGGCTACACGTGGCACGGAGTAGGTAGTTCGAACTACTCCGTGCCGCGTGTAGCCGCGGGCACGGAGTTCGAACTAAGGGCATTTAAAAATGGCGCCCGCCCGGCAAGATGCAAATGAAGCCCGGGATATTTAAATCCCGGGCTTCATTTGCAACTTCGAATGACTACATTAGCCACCCTAGTTCGAACTAGGGTAGCAGTGTAGACATACCCTAAGGGAGGCAGCCTTTTAACTTATGCCGGTGGGTGACATTACACTGAACTAGCCACCTCTAACAGGTAGACAAAAGACACTCTGTCAAAAGTAAAAAGTCAGCTCCACAGCTGTCTGTAGTCTTCCATGGCATAATTACCTTCTGTATAGTCATAGGTATTGAACAAAGTTTTGTCCAATGCACCCAGATATTCACACCCTCCGGTATTGTGATAAGTTTTGTATAACTCACTAGACAATATTCCTTGTATAAGTCACTAGACAAGAATATCATAGTGAAATGTATTCAGCAATATTATGAGTAAAGTTATGAAATCCACTGTATGATATTACTAGAATATGCTTGAGATCAGACAGACTTGCCTAGGTAAAGGTTTTAAATAGCTCTGTGGAAGGAATGCGGGTTTGTGACAATGTGCGGTCACTGAAGACCAGTTGTTTCCCGGTGTGCTGATAAAGCTACTGACATTCACCTTCTTGCTCTCTGGGGCTCCACATCATCCTATCCTGTCGCACTAGATTTTCTGGACTCCCCCAGACAAGGCATGTAGCTGTGAAAACAGCTCTCCTCCCCCCACCCCACCCTCAAAATAACAATACAGATACTGAATCACTTCAGCTCTGGGAGAATTCAGTTCAAGGGCACAGCAGACTGGAAACCAACCCCCAGATAAATCCATCTTTCGCTGTGTAAGAGTTTCACATGTTGAAAGCTCATTTGGGTAAGCCCCCTTTAACAATGAAAGGAGGATGTGCACACTGATTGTTCTCTACTCTCCTCCCCGCAGGTAATAATTATTTACAATGAGTTAGATAGTAAATAAAAGTATTTTTGTTAAGTACAAACAGAAAGATTTAAGTGGTAGCAAGTGAAAAAAGGCAAATCAAAGTAAGTTTCAGAATTAAAAGAAAAGGCATAGCTAGTACTAATAAACTAAAGCTTATTGCAAACTTACCCTAAAATTGTTCTTGTTTCAGGCAAACCTTTAAGTCAGAGAAGACTATTTTCTCTGACTTTGGTCCCTGGCTATCCTTTTGGGTGTGTCTTGCCAGACAAATGTTATGCTTAAAAGAAGCACACAGGATCTTTTTCAGCAGGATAAGGCAACATGCCGCATTTATTGATAATATAACAAAGTAGCATATGCATTTACACACACACACACACTGCTGATGGAATAGTTACCAGTCTGTTGCTCAGCCCAACCTATTGGCCAGATAGGTCAGGTGCGAGGAAGGACCCGGGTTCTTGTCAGTCCGGACTGATGCTCCACTTGGCAGGATGGGAACCCGAAGAACCATACAAAACACCCCATCTTTTACAGGATTTTCCTTCCACCCAAGTCTATGCATCTTGCCTTGTCAGGCCTTAATCAGTCATTCACCATCACAATCAGTCTTCTACAACATGTGCTTATCGGGAAAAAGTTATTCTCACAGTCATTTGATGGCCATATGCTGACTACCCCTCAGGGGTGTTGTTTTCTGGTGAAAGTTGTTATTGGTTCCCTATCAAGGGGTGCTTGCCATTAACTTCAGGGTTCGTCAATCTGCCTCAGTACAGTTTGTGTCTTCAGTGTGCTTTCACTGAGTTTATAATTATTTGGTGCTTCTGAGTCTCTGGTCCCTCCTCTGACCATTTGAGCATGCAGTGGCCTTCACACTTATCTCTCCTAAAACATTCTCTCTCTCATTCACACAAACAGCACATTTACAGAATTGCAGCATGGAACAAAGGGGTACTTCTAGTCACTTTAACAAAGTTACAAAGTCTTTCAAAATTAAACTTATTTTTATCTATTACAAGGCCTTGCCTAATATTAACATCACTATATATTACAATATTCCGTCTCTTCACTTCAGTATGCTAACATCAAACAGAGCTGGAGCTAAGCTGCCTGGCCTGTCTAAGACCTATGTCTTGTGTTTAAGTTTAATCCAAACCTTTTGCTATAACATACGTTCATTATAACTAACTTATTAGTTACAAAATTTCAGGGCTACACAAAGACAGAGACAGATAGTTTTCCAGCTTCAATGGTCTTCCTTTTGGGCAGGAATTTGTTCTCCATCCCTCCTGCCAGGAAAATTACCTGGATAAACTGGTATTCCAGCACAAATTGGCATGGTCATATGTCTTTCCAGGACCCAACCACTGCTCAAACTTAAGAGACAAGACAAGGCTGTTTACAGGCTATTAAGTTGATCACTCAGTGATCATCCAATTGTTAAAGTTGCCAGAACATTGGAAACACCCTGGATGGCTTTCATTTGCACATTTAAAACCATAATCCACTCCATACTTCATATTTTAACTTTACATACACCAGAATAAGATATATAGATCCAGCAGATTGTGACTTTGAAATTGATAGGTTACATGAGGTATTTTGTACAAAACACCTTCAAATTATATATATTTGTATATACAGGACAATTTTATACAGCATGGGAGGAGGGAGAACAGACACAGGATTCATAGTGCTTCTGCTGCTCTTTCGCGGAAGAAAAGATTTACTTTTTTGTAGTGCAAAAGATAAGCTCTCTAGACTAATTTCCCAAATTGTTTAGGCATGCAATAATTGCTTCTTGATCTTTTTTTTAAAAAGGACATCATTTATTTATTAAATAAAATTACTCTTGTTCCTTGATTTATTGCTTTATAAATTTGCTTTCCTA
This sequence comes from Pelochelys cantorii, assembly GCA_032595735.1. Lineage (NCBI taxonomy): Eukaryota > Metazoa > Chordata > Testudines > Trionychidae > Pelochelys > Pelochelys cantorii. The sequence goes on from CM064328.1 coordinate 69,530,902, forward strand.
GTTTTCCAGGCACTCTGCCCATTAATGACAGGTTATAATAATACTGAGCTTTTAGCATCAGTAGAATTCAAAACACTTTACAAAGGAGGACAGTATTATCAGCAGCTCAGGAAACTGAGGCACATAGCAAGGCAATAACTTGCCCAAGGTTGCCTGTGCTCCTACTATATTAATGTATCCTAACCCATGATACCTCAGGATGGAAGCACCCAATCCACATCAGAACTCTGAGATGCCAGAATTCTCATCAAACTGGGTGGCATTGGCCATTATTGCCTCAGTATCTAATACCTCATGGCAAAAAATTTAAACAGAACAAAGAATGAATAATAGTAGGAAGAAATATATATATATCAGGAGCAAAGAGGCTGTCTGGAAATATTTCATTATATATGTTAGTCCAGTAATGATGTATGCAATAGGTAACACCATTTCACTTCCAGCATTCCTATTTATTAATACTCACTGCTCAGCCAGATTGCTGCCCATCTATTATAGAAGAAAGTAGGGAGAAATAAGGCTCTGTGTCATACCTCTGGTTCAAGAGTTCAGGGACTAGGACTCTCTGCCTAACTTGGTGCAGATGGCAGTGGCAGGAAGAGAGCAAATTCTTGGCACTACCTCTGTCAAGGTTCCTGAAAGTGTAGCTAAACCAGCACATTGGGGAATGTAGAATGCAACAGATACAGGATAATTGCAGCATCCTCACCCTTGAAGCAGCAGGGAAATTGGGAAGAAAATTGTGGCTGGGGATTCATAATCTGCCTCCTGAGCAGCACAATAGATTGTACTTTACACTGGGTAGATGTTAATACCACAATCTAGCTTCTGAGAAATGTGCAAAAGAATGTTATGCATATACGGCTAATGCTCTCTTACTTTACTGCTTGCAGTAAGCTTTTTGCTATTTTTTGATGCGGGTTGTTGCTTTTTCAAGTTATTGCATAGTGATTTAGCCTCTTGGCTCCTATTGGCTTTAATGGAAGTCAAACAGTGAAGTGCCTGTATGCTACTTTTGTTTCCTATCAGTGCTGTGGACTTTCTATAATAAGCAGAACACAATGAATAATTCATATGGACTTGTCAGATAATTCATATGACAAATTTCTCATGTTAAAATGAGAAACATTTTAATTGAATATTTTATTAATCATCCAAATCTAACAGCAAAAAGTAGTCAAATCAATTTTATTTTTCTATTTCACTCTTTAAAACATTCCAACCAGCTCTCTCGCTGTACAAAAAGATAGGGGGAAATGTCATAAAATCTTATCAAAATGTTTCCAAAGTTTGTCTGTGTTCTGTGTTTTATTTAGTCTTTGTTTGTTTTGTTTTGTTTTGTTTTCTATTCTATAGAAAATTTTGGAATATTATTTAAATGTTATCAAAATTTCAAAATTAAAAAAAAAAAGTTTAACCAGTTCTGTTTATGAGAAATTCCATTTAGTGGACACATGTCACACATTATGTTTTTCTTTGCCATTTGGATGGGTGAACTTCTTAAAACCAGATTTCAGAGTGATTATGCTAGAATATTTATTTGGACTGTCTTTTCTGTGGATTTCTGCAATTTAGCAGTGGTCTAGTAAAATCTTTTGCTAGAGTAGTTACAGAAATCAAAAGTTTGCAAAGTCAGTCAGAATGAATATTTTTAAAATTCAAATTAACACTAGTGAGTTTTCCCCAGAAAAATTCATCCAGTTCTATTCAACAATTAGTTTCTCTTTCTAACACTAGCACTAACTTTGGTGTGAGGTACCCTTTTGATAAACACTTGCCTCAGTGATATAAGCCAGCACAACGGTAGAATTGGCAGCAAGTTTCTCAAACACAGATTGGGCTGATAAGCCATGTTACAGACACTGTTAGAATGGAGCCGACATCAGTACTTCTGAACACTGAATTTGCTCGTGGGTTTTTTTCCCCCTTCTTTTTCAGATTGACAAAATCACAGTGTGCAATAAACATGCTTGATGGTATTGTGAATAGAGAGGTCAAAGACTGAATGAGCATGGAGACACTCACCGTGAAGGATGAACTGCCCCTGAGCTGGGTTGAAACACGCTGTCAGGAACACTGCCTCTGCATGATTAGTGCTATGATAGAAGAAACTGATTTGCAGGACTTTCAGTTCAGCTTCTCTCACACATATACTTGGCCGATGTAAATAAGCACCAGCTAAGGATGTGGCCCTACTTTTAAAAAGAAAAGGGAGTAAGGAAGTCATTGTTACAAAATACTGAACTGTAGCAGTGAGATGGGGCATTGAGACTTCACTGAGTGCATTGTGATCATTTGGAGTGTCCCATTTGCCAGATAACTATAATATTGGTGTCCAATACTCCCTGCTTTTCTTCCCAGTCCAGCATCTCAAGTTACTGGTGTTCTGCAATGATGTCACAGGAAAAGATTTACCTTTTCTGTCTTTCTGTAACCTCTAAAGCCCCTTTCATAATCCAGCCCTGCTTCTGGGTCTGGAGAAGCACACCTCTGCTCCTGCCATGACAGCTCCCTGCTGCTGAGCCAGAGGAGCACATGTCCTTTCCAACCCCAGCAGGAAGGTGCCATGGCAGGTGATCTCTCTCTGCCAGCTCCAGTAGGCAGCTGCCTTGGCTGAGGGACAGCACCTTCTCATCTGGCTACAGTAGCTCCATCTAAGGCAACCCTGAAACCCTGTGTAGAACTTATTAGGCAACTGTGTGACCGTGCTTCTTAGAGAGCACCTTGCTTGTCAGGGAATGTCTAGATAATACTTAGTCCTGTCATAAGTACAAAGTACTAGACTAGACCATTTGAAATCCCCTCCTGATGCTATGTTCTTTCAAGAGAAAGGGATGTGGGAAACAAGGAACCACATGTGACACTCAGTACACTAGTGGAAGGTGCTCAGAGCCTAGATTGATGATGGCTGTGCAAGAACCTGATTCTAATAAAGGAGAAGAAGAGAATAGAATTTTTCCAATAAAATATTCAGCCTGATCACTGTGAATATTATCTATTTTTGAAGCACACTCACTATGTTAGATTTATCTGGATATTTTCTATTTCAGTAACATATAGAAACAGTTTCTTGCAGAGGTGGAACAATATTTGGGGTTGAGATTAGAATCATAAAATACTAGCACAGCAAGGGACCTTGAGAGGTCATGAGGTCATCAACTCTAGCCCCTGCGCTCATGGCAGGATTAAGCAACATCTACATCAGAGTTTCTTAAACTATGTTTCGCAGAACACTGGCGTGCCATGAACAACTTGCAGGTGTGCCACGACCTCTTCTTTGTTTTTGTTACTGTTTTGTTTTTGTCTTTTTTTGTCTGACAACAATTTTTTTTGAAGAAAGTTTTCATAGGTTTTCCGCATAAAAAATATTATTGTTTGGTGTTCCATGGTCTCAAAATGTTTAAGAAACACTGATCTACATCATCCCTGATAGATATTTGTCTAACGTGCTCTTAAATATCTCTGTAATGATGGAGATTTTACAACCTCTCTAGGCAGTTAATGACAGTGCTTAACCTGGCAGGAAGTTTTTCCTAATGTCCAGCCTAAACCTCTCTTTGCTGCAATTTAGGCCCATTGCTTCTTCTATCGTCAGAGGTTAAGGAGAATAATTTTTCTTCCTCTTCTGTGGAACACCCTTTTAGGTACCGAAAGGTGTTACCATGAGGGTCGGAGGGGGAGGGTAGGTTGTTTTCCTTCTGTTGCCTCCCTGTGTTCCATTCATAATGTGCAATCTTCAAACCAAATATCAAAAGTTTAGCATAAACCCCAAAAATATCCAGATAAGCACCCAAAATACTCTTTAAGAGCCTTTGGAATGCTTCAGGGCACCAGTAGCCTATCAGGTGGACTCACTAGGATCCTGTCTGATTTGGGCCAGAAGTCAGAGCACCGGCTTTGAGGGCAGAGAGGGAACTGAAAGCTGGGCAAAGGACCAAACCAAGAGGTTCTGATAAGTCCTTGGGGAAAGATCCAAACTTTTCAATTTGTGAACCAAAACTTCAAGTCTTTTAATGTTTACTCATTAATTATTATGACTGCAGCCTTGGATCTGGCAGAAGGTGACTCAGAGCTGTAAGTGTCAATGATATTATTTAAGACATTTATTTGACTAAAAGGTAAGGAAATACATTTAAAAAAGGTAAATTACTTCTCTGATAACTTTGGGTTATTTTTACTCAAACCACAGCGCTTCTTTAGGCAGTCTCCCTTCTAATCTAGCCCAGCATTTTCTGGCAGTCTGTTAGCAGGAGCATTTAGGGCAGAGTGCATTTCTCAGATTGTTAGCATATCTTTCACCCTCTCTAAATTAAAATAAAACATATAAATCAAAGGGCTAAAAAATACGTAAACTATAGAAAGAAACTCAGTATATTACCAGTGAAAAAAATTCCTAAGGATACATTGCACATTAAGAATGCAAGTGTGGAGAAGCTCATTGAGAAGCAGGGTACTAAAAAGCATTGTGATCAACTCTATGAACTCTCTAGAGTATCGAGGGTTCTCCACAGAATACATTGACCCCTTCCAGGCTCCAGAAGCTCATTCAAAGTTCTTAAGCGTGTCTGTTTGCAAGTTCCTTCCCATAAATATAGCTTAGGAATGGAGGGGAAAAGGCAAGACCTCTTTGTCTCAGGCTTCAGTGTACTTAGACTTACCACAATTATCTTCCTATTTCGTTTGTTTGGTTCTTGGGTAGCTCAGTAGGTAAAGCCTTGGATTAAAAAGCGAGAAGGAAAATGAGAGGTGGTCTGAGTTAGACTGAGCTGTAGTCTAAACAAGGAGAGAGTGACTGTGCATTATCTTCATGTGAATGGAGATTCCTGGGAGAATGCTTATAGCTCTTAACAGCAAAAAAAGACTTTGCCAATAGCCATCCATTGTTCTGCTTTTGTCGGACTGAAATAAGAGAAGACTTGCTTTTCAGGTCCAGTCTGTGAGGATGGCGGAGTGGAATGCAGTTGCATTCCAGCTGAGTGTTTGAAGTCTTCATTTTTGAGGCCTCTTCTGAAAGAGACCTGGCAGGAAAGTGTGGCCTTACATAGAGAAAGGGCAAGTCCCGAAGCAAGTCGCTTCCTTAGTAATGAGTAGACAGGCAATTCTATTATAATAATGTGCTTTTATTGCCATGGTGGAGCTAATAGAGTTGTGGCGACTTCACACCTGCTGCAGCCAGGCAAAAAAAGAGAGGAAAAAAAAGTCACCATGAAATCTCCCAGAGGGTTATTGCTGTCTACAGGCAAGAGTGCAACTGACAGATAAAGTGCCTGACAATGACATATTGCTTTAGGACAACAATGAAATGACTAGAATTTTAAACTATAATCGCCAACTTCTCTCTGTCTCTCTCTGTCGCTCTCTCTGAAAAATAAGAAAATAGCATTGAACAGATGTAGACAATTAAAAGGCTACCATTTATTTTATTGATTATTTGAAGGAGCGCTAGTATTCCACTTGACAGGCATGTGAAACTCATCCATCAACTCATAATTGTACATGCCAATGCAAGTAAATAAATGCTTTTATTGCAAAGGGACAGTTATGGCATTGTAGTTTACAGTAGCATTCACATGATATTTTGTTTAAGAAAATGTCAAGATAGAGGAAAATGTTTTAGATAGCACAAAATCACTCTATTCCTTTTCTTCAGATTCCACTGATAAACACAAGCTGGATTTCTTAAACAGCGAGATGCCATCTTTTTGACAGATACAATATGTAGTTATGTCACAGCATTATGATAAACCTTATAGGGAAGACACAGCAGGGTCAGAAAGATTCTACATTCTCAGCACAGTTTCCATGAAAGGAATGTTTACACGACCCACAGCACAAAGTTTAAATATATGCAGCAGTTTTGCTGTTAACTCCCTGAACTTGCTTGCCAGCAAACTGTGACCAGAAAAATTCTGCTCAAATTATTGTTGCATTCTTACTGTTAACATTTTCCTGTTCTGTCAGCTATTTTGGACATCTGCTGTGCTCTATAAAATGTATGCACAGAGTGGGTGGGTTTTTGTTTGAGGGGGCCGAGGGACATAAATATTAGCCTGTCTTTCTATTTGTGTTGGTTGAGGGTGGATGAGAGAAGGGGAAGAAATTCTGGATATCAAGCCAATGAAAATGAATGATTTTTCCCTGACAGAGCTGTGGCTGCGTTTGGTTTTTTACTACTCTGCAACATATATGTAAACTAAAACATGGAGTTTATATGATCTAATATTTTGTTAGCAGACAGTTTAACAAGACTGATTCAGTACTCATTTTAGTGACACACGTTTTTTGTAATCACAGTACTTTGGACTTCCATATAATTGCTTTATCCAACAGAAGCCTCATATATATAGTAAAGAAATTAAAAGGGTCATAATCCATAGAAGGTGTGCAGAACACTTTGTATCCGCACACAAAAACAGCACAAACACCTATAAATTGCCTATTAACTGGATAGAACAGACTACCTTTCTGCAGTTTTAATTATTATTAAAGCTTAATAGGTTCATTCTTAATCAATTTATTGACATTCTGGACACAGATAGGTTGGAACTGTTTGACTCATCTTCCCACTTTGGTCCAACAGTGTACAATTACAAATTTGAAATGTCCCAGAATGCACTGCTTCTGGGAATAGAGCCAGGAATTGTGGGACAAAGATCATTGCAGTTGGAATGCTTTAGCACAGGCTTAGCATACATTCAGGGCAATGTTTAAAACATACAAGCAAGACTAGTATAGCAAAGCTAATATAGTAAAGATAGTATATATGTGATTAATGGTTTGTGCTTAAACTGTGTCAGTACAATTAGTTCATATGCAAACAGTTCGGTCCAATAATGAAAACAAGGCCTGACTGACAGCAAAAAAAGTTCTTGGAAGACCAGTGAAAACACAGGAGACTTTACCAGAAAAAGAACTTTTTATACAATTGTGCTGCAGACAGTGGAGCTAACAGTCTCACCATGCCCCTGGGCAAGTTGCGGGGGCTGGCTCCGCTCTCCTGGGAAGGGGCAGGGCCTGGGGCAGAAGAATCATGGCTAGGGCAGTCAGCCCTAAGTACCACTCAGACTGCACTGCGCCATCTCCCTTCCTTCCCCAGCCTTCAGAGCTGCCTGACGTTCCAATAGAAATTTAAACGTCCTGGAACTCCAGCCATGGCACAGTATCAATAGTGGCACCTGGGAGCCCCAGGCCCTTTTGAATTGCCTGGCATGGGAAAGCTGCCTCCTTTGCCCCCTTTTCTCCTCTCTCCCATGGGCAGGCCTTGTTGCGGAAAGTGACCAAGAATAGTACATAGGAGTCCTGATTCTCTATCCCCTGGCCTAGCCAATAGAGAGTGTGTTGTTCTTTGGAATGATTAAAAACAAAACTGATTGTAAGCCTGATTGCTTTCCCATGCTGGTAGACACTAAGTACACCAAGCTGTATGTACATTAAGCAACAATGAAAGGTAAACATAGTAATGTAGAGCAAGCCCCTTTTACAGATCTTCCTTTTTCCAGTGTGATTCTGATTAAACTTAGGACCTAAAACAGACATGCCAGTATCCAGTGAATAATTCTGCAGAACAAGTTAAACTTGATGATGAAAATAAACTACAGGCGTTTTCTTTTGTTTTGGGGTTTTTTAAATTTTGTTTTTGTTTTATTTTGTTTTTGTTCCTGAACTAGTGATAATTTGATTTTTCTCTGGACTCATTTTCAGCAATTGTTGTAAACATTATTCTTACCACTTTTCATGAATATATCCCAAATCACATTTGAAAGAAGGCATCATCCCCATCTTACTGATGAGGAGATGGAGGCACAGAGAGACAAAGTGATCTGTGCAACATCAACTGGCAGGCCAGTGATCAGCTAAGAATTGAATTTGAGTCTCCTGCTTCTCACTATTCATTCAAAAATGCTATCTTCATAAATTCATTCTTCACAGTTGGCATTGTGAGGATGCAAATTTTGATGGGCTTTCTGAGCAAAACTTTTAGCTCTGGAGCAGTTTCCCACACCTCTAACTTTATTTTAGTGCTCAAGATTTTTAGGTAAACTGAAAAGTTCTAAAAGAAAATCCCAGTAAAGGTCACAAATACTTAACAGGATATATATGTAGATTAATATACAATGGACCTGATTTTTAAAAGGGGTTCAATTTCAGGCTCCCTTGTTTTGACTGGGGGCATTATTTAATATTATTAGTGAAATTTATTGTTATTTATTATTGGTATGCAATTAATGTGAAGTATGTCATAGTGCTTAAACAGCTATTGATATGGCTGTGCCTCGATGTACAATAGTTAGATATCTAAATGCTATGTTTGGTACCTGTAAAAATCAGGGCTGCTTTTCAAAATTTGATTCATTTACTGTTGAAAACACAATAGTTTTTAAATCGATTTTTTCCATGCACAATTATTTTCAACACTCTGTTTCCTACTGTTGTGGTGTTTCCTACTGTTGTGGTGTTGTGATATTTGACATCTCAGGGATGTCATAAGGTGTTGGAGGGAAACTAGAATTTTGGAATTTTAATTCCAAATTAAGATGTCCAGTGAAGTAGAAAGTTATGTTTTAAGGATCTTTTTTTGTCTGCACATACATTCTGCTATTGATTTGTGGCCTTAAACTGATATAATAAAACAAAACGTTAACCATTATCAAAAATCTGTACTAAATCCAAATCTAAGGACATGGTAATTAAACAAATACTCAGCCATCTGAATTCCTATTCTAAATTAACATCAATATGCATATTTATCCCTGTAGTCAAAGTTTAAAGGTACTGTTGATGCTTGGAAGAATTTAGCAGTCAAACTGGAGGGAAATGATGTAGGGATAAATCTGTTTGATACATGTTGCATGAATTAATTTAGCAACACAAAGGATTTTCTTTATGACAAAAATGCCAGAGATGATCAAAAATACCAACAAAGGCTCCTATGGAAAATACAACACAACAGAAGTGATACTGAGTTGCCAGTTGCTAAAGATAAATATAAATACTGAGATATAAATCACTTGCTCAGTCAGAAATCCTGCAATATTTCATGCTATAAACTTGATTGCCAAATTACCTGGATTCATTGTATGTTTATGGGGCCTATAATCCTGGAAGCCCACAAAGAACTTTAGGTTGTGATCCTTGCACTGTTTGAGAATGTCCCACAGATGGATATGACAGCTGTTCCCGTCTGACAGATTAAATCTGGTAAGTGAACTTGCTGTGTGTGCACTCAGCCAGTCCCTGAGTCAGAATCCTTGGGGGTATATAGATAATAGGTTTGCCAAGTGAGTCAAAAAGGAAGCCTTCCATTTGCCAAACAAATAGTTTTTCTTACTCATGTCTCAGTTGGAAGTCAGTTATTTCAAATCTTACAGGAGTTCTTTGACATGCAGTTTGTGTTTTGATTTGTTTTATTTTTTAAGCTTTACTAAACAAGAGACAGTGTTGATATTCCGAAGACATCCTATATTTGGCAACATTCAGGCTTATCTATGTTATTACAACATGCTCATTGGCATGAGTGATGCCATTAGTGCCTACATTTAGAATTACTGTATAACTTATAACAGTTTTTCTCTTAATCAAATGGTCTCAATGGTTCAGGAGTCTCATGATGGGACAAAGATTTTTTTTCCCTTTGGATAAAATCACATCCAAACCGGTAAAGACCCAAACTTTTCATGGGTTCGAGTGATAAACAAAATGGATTGATTGACTCGGTCCAGTTCAGGATGATTTTGCAATTACAATTAACTCCCTTATTTTCACTGAAACTGGGACTAACAAGAAATGGATGTTCATGAAGACTGAGCCTCTTGCTGATTCTTAAACATGGTCCCTCTGGGTCTAGTTTGAGACATGCAGGCTGGATTGTGAAAGGAACCTGGCACTTCTCTTGAACTTTTTCTGTGGTTCTGTGCAGGTACGTTTATCCAGCACATTCTGTGGTGTAAACTGCTGGAGTCCCCATCATGTGCTATGGAAAGGTTACTCCATTTTGTGTACATTCAGGCAGAAAATAAATCTAATAATATGAGCATGGACACCTGACTGTCCTGATCCTTTGACTTTATGCATGTAGCTGAATATGATTACTGGGTGAGCAAGATTACCATTCATCATCAATGAAGAGTCCTCCAAAATAAAGAAAAAAACAGAGAATTGGTATTTTTAACAAAGTGTGAGCAGAATGAAAAACAAATTAGGAAAAAAAATCTTGGAAGTTACCTTTATCTAGTTTGAAGGCATAAGGAAGTCATATGAAGGCATATGAAGCATAATGCTTCATAGTTCACATGGATAGGATGTCCTGATCAGATGTAGCTGGATAGGGCATGAAAGTATAAAAAAAATCATCCTACAGAAAAAGAGAGATAATATACAATGTATTAGAAGAACAAACATTTGGGTCAGACCTTTATCACTGGTGGTATATAATCTAAAATCTATTTTAAGTAGTTCCTTTGAGAAACAAAATATTTCTCTTACAATTTTGCTGTAAACTTTTCAAAAGAGACTAAGCTCTTTAAGAGCCTAAATCACTGGCTCCTAAATAATGTCAGCACTTCTGAAAATGTTTGCCAGAGAGATAAAGAGTTGTCCTTTCCGTATATATTTGTGCAGCCTCTTCATAGTCCCCTCATAGAAAGCCAAGTACTGAATAGTATAAACCTTTTCTTATTGACAGGGCAATAGTAGTGGGAACTGACTAGTGCCTGGAAGCCAATATTTATATGTAAGGAAGCATAGAAGAACATAGCTTTATAGCAAAGGCGGCATGCTTTAAATAGTATATCAATAAAAATTGTTGTGGGTTGAAAGAAAACTTTATTTTGGCTACACAGTAAATAGGCCTTCTTCTGAAACAGAAACAACAGTTAACAATTCTCCTTCAGTAGCCTCCTGGTCACTTTTAAATACACCAGCTTCTTGTCATCACTTCAACTGAACACCTTAATAATATCTGAAAATAGCCCTACTGATAAACAGTTGCTTACACATCCTATCAAGGGGAAAATGCCAACTGCTTCTCAGCATCCGGGGCGAGGGACATAAAGGAATAACATGACTGCTTCCTGTTAATCAGACTGTGCTGGAACTGGTGAGAACAGAGAGGTTCTTCCACAAAAACTTCTTGCACAAGAGCGCATCCACACTGCAAAAGCGCATCTAAAAAGCAATGCGCTTTTGTGCAAGAGAGCGTCCAGACTGCATGAATGCTCTCTCAAAAGAAAGCTCTGATTGGTATTCACAGAATAGCCACCAGAGCACTTGTGCTTTTTTCAATTGGCTCTTTTTTCACAAAACCCTCTGTTGCCTGTTCACACACACCTTTGTGCAAGAACTCTTGCACAAAAAGGAGTTATTCCTCATAGAAAGAGAGATACCTACACTGCAAAAACCCTCTGTTTTTCTGATTTACTGAAAATTCATTTGCACAAAAACGCGCTTGAGGTGTGGACGCTCCACAGGTTTTTGCGCAAAAACGGCCATTTATGCGCAAAAACCCTGTACTGTAGATGTAGCCTCAGGGGCTAGAGAAAAGTTAAAGTACATAAGTCAGTTCTTCAACCTCAAAAAGGTTGGGTATATCTATTCACTTCAGAGGAGCTCCTTCAATACATGCCAGTTGTGGATCTGCCCATACACTCAAACTTTAATCTCCAAAATAAAGTGATCTAATTTCTAATATTTCAAGTGTGAGTATGCATGAAATCCAGCTCTGGAAGGAAGTACATTTGAACTGGCAAAGAGTAAATGATTGCCATCAGGCTTAAGCACTTGCTATTCCAAGGCTCTGGCACATTATTTATGGAAGACTTATTCTAATTAATTCTATCCACACCTACCAGATGTGCAATCCAGGCTTATGCCAGCTGTTTATCAGAATATGTGATGTCCAATGCTATCATGAGCATAAAATGATCGTCACTTGTAATGTTACTAAATAAGGAATCTTTGTCTTAATCTTTGTGTTGGGACAGTGCTACATTATACAATGACAAAAAAAGCAAGGTTCTCATATAGCCTGCTGAAATGCTAGTGGATTATAAGGTCCAGCCGTATGCAAGTACATGTCCTTCTACAGGCACAGCCAGCACCAACGTGTATCTGCATAAATTCCTCTATTACTCATAATAATTAAAACCATATAAAGGAAATCTACAACACAATAGAGCACTAAACAAACTGTAAGGAAATCTGATTAACTAGACAGGATGGAATTGTATCTGTTTGTCTAAAGGTATTTGCAGAAACAAAAGGCCAGATTCTGATATTCTTATTCACAATGACTAGTACATTGCTGTAAGAATGATCCCATTAAAATCAATTATCTCATTCATGGAATAAGGTGTTTTTCAACAGGTGTAACAGGGATACAATATACTGCTTAATAGTCCATTTTATTAGACCTAGGAAAACAGGTTTGTTTGTTTTTTAATGAACTTTGTCATCCTCGATTTAGGACTTGATCATTGCTCACATTGGCCTCACTGGAAGCAGGATTCTGTCTTTAATTACAGTGTGTTTCATTATTTCAGAGTTCATTGTATTGAAAAATAGAGCCAGTAGAAAATGTTCTGACAAAATGTTTTCCTCTATTGGAACACGCTGATTCATTGAATCCCAAACTTAATTGGAAAGAGTCAGTTTTGATAATTCTCCTGATTTGAAAAATGTCAGCGGGAATTTTGACATTTTCACATTGAAAAGTTATTTTCCCATTTCAAGCAATTTTTTCATTTTCAAATGTTAATCATTTATACTAAAAAATAATAATAAAGGTCAACATTAAAGGGAAAAATTTGGAATTATTAAAATATTGTGACTGGTGAAATCCAAATTTGGTGGGGTTATCAATTCATTAATATTTTGAAAAATTTTGCCTTAGTTCAATTAGAAAAATGTTAAAATCTCAAACTCTAGTAGGACAAGAAAAGAGGACAGGATAGTTTTGTTTATAAATCAGTCACTTACTGAAACAAGTGACTCACTCTTTTAGGATATATGTAATACTTGGTGAACACAAAAATGAGCAGGAAGAAAAGTTAGAGATATTTCTTGAGAGGGTATATGAATTCTGTGCTTACAAATCTTTGTGCTAATCTCTTTTGGTCAACTGGCCCTTTACATAAACAGACACTGCTCTGCCAGACTAGAAAGAGCAGTCTAGTAACAACTTCAATTATATACATATTTTAACAGATTCCCAATATTTTCTTTCACAGTTATAGTTTCTCTATATGACTCCATCTGGATAAGGAAAAATACAGCCAACTCCCACAAGAATTTGCTTTACAGCAGAGAAAAGTAAGAAGATGACATCAGGTTATTGTAATTTGAGATTCACTATAATAAAAGAGTTTTCTTTTTAAATTAGCTTTTACATACCCCAATATCTCCAGATCAACCAATAACTTAGGACCTCAATCCAGCAAACCACAGCTAGCATATGTATGACTTCAAGCATATGACTGGTCTTTTATTTGTTCAGGCCTTGGTGACTATTCCAACACAGCTTTGCTTGCCTGGGTGGTATGTCATGCTCACCATTTTTCCTGAGGACACACAGCTAATGAAAAAGGGTAATTCTACTGCTTACACTACTGCACTGAAACATCTAGTTCCTAAATCCACGACATGTTATTCCTAGAAGTACAATATCAGTCTGGGACGTAACAATAGGGCAGGATGCCAGATACACATGTATTTTGGTCATTCACAGAATTATGTAGAGAGTTATGAAATATTCATGTTTCTACTTGTAGTGCTGGTAGGCCATATTTTGACTTGCGTATATTTTCTTAATGGTTCTGATTCTGCATAAAGGATTTTGGATTGGACCTTACATTTGCTGAATTTCTTCAGATTTAACATTGTGTGTTTAAAAAAAATCCCAAGCATGAGCCTGTTTGGTCTATGGATATGTATGTATAAAAATGAATACATATGAAATTTCCAGCCATTGTCAAACTGACACTTTTAATGTCTCTTTGAATGGGCTTACTCTGTATTAATTAATCTTTCCTCATTAAATCTTTCCTCATTAAAGCTAGTGAGCTTTGGATCAGGCCCTTTGACCAAAATCTTACAAGGATTGTGTGTCAAAGTTTAAACTACTGTATCACAATTTTTAGAAGAAGAAATTTTTCATCTTGTCCCCTTGTGTAGTCTTAGTGACTCGCCACAAGAGTAATGCCATTTATGTGGTGTTGAAATTATTCCTTTTGTAAAATTTTTGCAAAGAACTTTTGGGATGAAATAAGGCATTAGTGATTGTAAGTCAAATAAGGACAGAAACTAACCTCCCTGCATAAGTGAGCAAAGAACAGAAATCCTTTCTTTGCATTCTCACTTAATATAGATGTTGTTGATTTAATATGTGTTGGACAGTTATATTTCGGTTAATGGGAACGTATACAATCATGTGCCCCTCCCTACTGTACCAGGCTTCATGCTCCCTAGAGAGGCAGGGCCTCAAGAGGAAGGGGCGAAGCTTGGAGCAGCCAGCCGTCAGTGCCACCCAGAGTGCACCACTCCAGGCAACCCTCAGAGCCGTGGTGGGCTCCGGTAACGATTTAAAGGACCTGGGGCTCTGGCTGCTGCTGCTGCAGTAGTGACAGTGGCTAGAAACTTTTGACCCTTTTGAATTGCTGGTCCCTTTGTCCCCGCCTCCCTTCCCCCATCAGTGGGCAATTCTACCTAGCTCCATCCACTGCAGGCCTGATGCATCTAAGAATTGCCAAAGGTGCACTTCCTCAACACAAAAGAGAAAGAGAGCATGTTCTGGCTTATAAAGTTACAATAAAACACCATAATATTTTATTTACTGTATTCACTTGTCCCTTGCCCCTTTCCCACATACAGCAACACATAGGCACTGTAAATGTTTTATACAGACTTAAAGGAGACTCCACCATCCATAAAATGAGAGGATAATTTGATGTAGAATGTATCCCTGTTGCCACTTAATACCTTCAGTGTGAAATTTATTATATAATGGCTATGTAACAAAGACAATATCTTGTATTTTTATATTTCCTTTTATCATATTATGAGAGTGGGTTGTGACTTTTTACAGGAAAAAAATAACATGAGAATTTAATTTTGTGATGCTAAAGTAATAATACTGTTTGTGATACAGCCATATACACATTCATGGTCCTGCAGTTATAGTTACTCCCAGGAAGCTCAGTGTATAAAGGCATATAAGTTTTTCTTAGTAATCAAACATGTATTTCAATTACAGATAGACCAGGGGTAAATAATTTAAGAGTAGACGTGGGCAGCATTTTTCCGTTAAATATCATAGAATCATAGAATACTAGAATTGAAAGGGATCTCGAGAGGTCATCAAGTCCAGTCCCCTGCCCTCATGGCAGGACCAAACACCATCTAGATCACCACTGATAGATGTCTGCTCTTAAATATCTCCAGTGATAGTGATTCCACAACCTCCCTAGGCAATTTATTCCAGTGTTTATTCCAGGAAGTTTTTCCTAATGTCCAAGATAAACCTCCCTTACTGCAATTTAAGCCCATTTCTTCTTGTCCTATCTTCAGAAGTCAAGGAGAACAATTTTTTTCCCTCCTTCTTATAACACCCTTTTATATACTTGAAAACTGCTTTCATGTCCCCTTTCAGTCTTCTCTTTTCTAAACTAAACAAGCCAATTCTTTCAGTCTTCCCTTGTAGCTCATATTTTCTAGGCCTTTAATGATTCTTGTTGCTCTTCTCTGGACCTTCTCCAATTTCTCCACCTCTTTCTTGAAATGTGGTGCCCTGAACTGGACAAAATACTCCAAATGAGACCTAATCACTGCAGAGTAGAGTGGAAGAATGACTTCTCGTGTCTTGCTCACACCACTCCTGTTAATGCATCCCAGAATCATGTCTGCTTTTTTTTTTTTTTTGCAACAGTGTCACATTGTTTCATTGAAATCAAAACTTGTCATAGGACTGTGTCAATCGACTAAAGTTTTGTCAGGAAAGGGAGTGGGTTTGTGTCCAGAATAGCCAATAGTCCTGGGGTTATGGCTCTCAGATAGAAGACCCAGATTCCAGTCCTAGTGCTGAATAATAATAATAAAAAAAGCGGGAAATTAAAGCTGGATGTCCCACTTCCCAACTCATTTCCCCATTCAATGGGTAGGCTGTTTTGTGAACAATTTAGAAAGGTTGGTTTTGTTTTGATGAAAGATGGCATTTTTTTTCAAAGTCTCAAATTTTTCCAGGACAGTAAACACATTTTGCACTGAATTCTACTGAAGAGCCCAGTTTCCACTAAAAAAAATCAATAGTTCAGTAGGCACTTCTGAAAATTTGACCCTCTGCCACAAGAAGAAAATATATTTTTGTCCTTGACTCTCATCTCTTTATATAATGCAAATATGAACTAAAGCATGTTGCCCTGTTTGGATTTGGAGCCCTGAGAATCTGCGTCTGACTAATGAAACATTTTTTCCCTTCATTTCAAATCACTTATTATTTAGCTCATAGTTAAATGTTGTAACTGATTTTGTTTTATATGAAAATGTTGTCAACCCACTCCAGTTATGACTGGAAATTGCCAATGAAAATTATTATGAAGACAAGCTTTGAGAGAGTTGAATGGCTTGAAACACAGAATTCAATTTTAGTATTTAATATATTAATGCGCACATGTATTTGATGAAAAGCATTTTTGCCTTTTCTGATGAAAAATGAATTATTCCAAATCTGCAATCAGTCAAAAGACCTCAATTCAATTTAATGTACTTAGTTTCAAAGTTAAAAGAACTAGACAGATTACTTTAGCAAGGATCTATTCAGAGCTAAAAACCTGTTCAGATTTTTTAAAAAGAAGAGCCTGTGGAAAAGCCCAGACATACCATGGCATTATTCACCATTGTTTTAATACCAACAAAATAACCTCTGAATCCACTGAAGGATTTTATGCTGGGTTGCAGAGACTGAATCACCAATCACCAGACATTCAATGGAGGAAAACAATCCCTTGTAAGATCAGCTAAAAGGGTGTGAATCATTCCTCCTTTCATCTGACAGGCTTTTCTTGGAGAGATGGATTTCTTTTCTGGTTATTGAGAAATGGCACTGACCTGTGCCTTTACCTTTGGAACTGTTGCAAAAACGAGGGAAGTGAAGTCTGATCAGGTATCACACAGAAGAACTGTCACATCATTTCACCTCCTCCTGGTTACTGCAGTGCGCACTGGATTTTGCAGGCTCCAGCAGTAAATTGCTCTTTTCTCTTAAAGCTTGTTTTATACAGGTATGCCCAGGAAACTTAGGAAAAGCTAATTTAAAAAAGTTGCAAAGTTAAAGCACATTAGTAAGGGCACAATGAACCCTTGTGTGTATGCTCTCATTCTGAAATAAAGTGGTTTTGGTTCCCATTAGCTTAATCCCCATTTTTGTATGTATGCTTCCAGTGGGCCATTCAAACATCCAGGGCTCATCCAGTGGTTTCACCTTTTTGGCCATGTGCTCTTTCCCTAATCACACCCCAAACTATCTGAATTTAAGACAGGCAAATACCAAACTTCTCATGTTTTTATTTATATGATAAAGTCTAGCTTTTTATGACTTTTTTCCTACTCATCCAGTATGAAATAGTGTACCCCAGTGTTTCTCAACCCGCGGTATGAGTATCCTTAGGAGTACTCGCGAGGAGTCTGTGGGATACTTCAACACAACTGAAATTTGGAGAGTATGGAATTTTGGTATTAATTTTTACGCTTTATTATTTTTGTACTTTTTACACCCAAATATTTCATTGCCCACCTGACTACAATTAAGTTGTTTAAACAAATGTGTTGCAATGGTAGAAAAAAATTTTGTGTGTCTGAAAACTGTAGGTACTGGGGGTACGTCTATTTTTTTTAAAGGTTGAGAAACACTGCTGTACACCAACTGAGAAATAGTATATGCCAACTGTGCCTCTGGCCCTAATTAATTATATTGTCTATCTATAAGTAATCTGTATAAGGACAAGCATTAAGCTGTAGCATCCCAGGAACACTTAGGGTGTGTCTAGACTATAGGGTTTTGTCGACAAAAGCGGCCTTTTGTCAACAAAACTATACCTGCGTCTACACTACTGCCGCGTTCTGTCAACAGTAAGTTGACAGAATGCAGCAGTTTTGTTGATGGTGGCAAACCTCGTTTTATGAGGAAGAATGCCTTTGTCGACAGAGATCCATCGACAAAAGGCGCTATTGCATGCAAACTGTGCTTGTTCAAAAGAGAGTATCTAGACTCTCTTTTGAAAAAGTGGCTTGCTTTATCGACAATACTGATCATAGTCTAGACGGTCTTTTTCGACACAGGCTTTGTCGACAGTATCTGTCGGCAAAGCCTCTGTCGAAAAAGGCGTGCAGTCTAGACGTAGCCTCAGGGAAAGAATTGCATGCAGCTTTTCCTCTGAAGGTAATATTCCAGCCTCCTTCTCAGCACTGGTTTAGCTGTGCTGGCCAGCTCAGATACAAGGCTACGTCCATTCTTCAGTCCTTTCTGCCCACTTCTTGCCCACAGCATGTTTGTGAGGGAAATGCTTTCTAGCACCCTCCTGCTTTCTACCATGCTTCTGCAACAGAAAGGCCTAGCAGGAATATAAATGGGGATGATTACTCCATTTTACACCCCTTTGTAGGCTGTGCCACAATCTGAGCTTAAATGATCAGAATAAGTGAGTTGCATATGCCTGCAAGTACACCATCATAACTGGCATGAAAAGAAAAAAGTTGCCTGATGTCTGTAGAGGAAATATACCTTTTTTTATATACTGTATATAATGCTAGCCTTAATCCAGTTCCCTGCTGTTAACTTTCCCATCCTCTTCTTGAATGTTCAATGCATGTATTCAGATAACGACCGCTGTTGCCTCATTATCTGTTGCATTTTAGTTTAATCTTAAACTCAAGATTAGTCACCCACACGAGCAGTCAGAAGCTCAATAAGGTCAAAGAATGAGGAGAGAACATGCCCAGCATGATACCTGTTCATTTTAGTTTAATGTGGTATCTTTTATGTGTCTTTTTCAAGTATGCCAAAGTTGAGTCTATAATTAAAGATTATTCATAAATGCATCCAGACTTCAAAATACTTCTCAGGTATGTGGGCACTGTTAATGAAACCTGTTGAGCCTGGAAGCTTATGTTTTTTCCTTTTCCAGGTTCAGAGAGGAAAATCTTTAAAGCTTTGACGGTAGGGGCCAATTTTAGGGACTGAGCGAATAGAAGTATAAACTTGAGTTTGCAATTAGACCTCTGATTGTAGCTGGGACATTAACTGCGGAACCACAGGATAATGTTAAGGTAAAAAAAAACCCTACTTTTGAAAATCCAAGTTCAATGATGTAGTTGCTTATTTTTAAGCATAAAAATTGTTTTTCTTCTTTATTTGCTTCTCTTTTGCTTGTATGCTTTTTGATGGTCACTGCAGGAGACGAGGGCAAAAACTCTGTTTTATTAAAGACCAAGAAAGATGTTATTGTACTCCTTAGTCCTTTACCCCATAGGATTTATGGCCTAATTTACACTTTAAATATTTTTTTTCTATATTTAAATAGGAGTAGTAATGAAACCAATGTTAATGGCAAATTTAAGGTTCACACTAGTAAGATATAGAAAGAAAAAATACATAGACATCATGTTTTCTACAAATGTGAAAGAAGAATTGGAAAAATCTTTTACAAACAAAAGTAACAGGAAACAGATACATGTTAGTGGGGGGTGGTGGGGTGGAGGAGGAGGTAGAAAAGGTGCCAAAATGAAAAAAATGAAAGAAGAATATTTCTCTCACTAGTTATGGAGTCTACTTAGTTTAGAGAAGAAAATAGTTACTAGAGGCCAGCAACTCCCAAGTTCCTATCTCAAATCTGAAACTGATTGTCATACAAAATGGAGCAAATTCACTTAGAGAGGTTAACTTGCCTCTTCTGTAATGGAGATAATGTTTCCTTGGCTCAGATGGGTGGTAGGAAGAAAATTAATAAATATGTGTATGCAGCTTTGAAGATGAAACTTTAGCTACTTTTATTTTTAAATGTTAATTGTTTATTTTGTCTTCTTCGGTGTCTTCTTATAGTTCGCATATACATGGTTCATGTGTCAGAATTGGATCCATAACTCTCTTACTGAAGTATTTAAATTAGCCATAAAGGGGTCAAGCATTGTTCTCTGAATGTCTAATCTTAGTATTTAAGAAACACAGGAAAGTAACTAAAAAACTGAACAAATGTGCTGCACTCCTGCTTCCCAGTTTATATATATGTGTAGCATGTCATGCATATCAGATTATATAGTTTAACTTTAATTTACTGAGCCAGATTCTCAGCAAACAGAAGTCAGTGGAGTGGACCTGATTTACCGCAGATGTGGTTCTTGTCCAGTACTTTTGTTTAACCTTTTCAGCTTAAAAAAAAAGTAGAATTTTTGTCTGTGGTTCTTCACAAGTGATGTTAGCTTGATGAGCTCTATGTATAATTGCAAAGGGCAAGATTTTGACTTTAGGCACAATCCTGAGTAAGGAGTGGGAAGTAAACTGCAAGTCCCTTCCTCAATGTCACCAAGCTCTGCTAGTATTTACTCATTTCCTGGAGATGAAAATGACAGCATTAGCAGCCCAAGCTGGCCAAAGATTCCATCAAGCCCTGTAAGGCTATGTCTACACAGCAACATTATTTCGGAATAACTGACATTTTTCTGAAATAACAAAGTGGATCTACACAGCAAGCCATTATTTTGAAATAATGGTGAGCTGGAGGACCTTTTACTCCAACTCCTGTAACCCTCATTTCATGAGGATAAGGGAAGTCAAAGGAAGAGTGTTCTACACTGCTGTGTAGACAGTGCCAAAAGCCAGATTAAGCTATTTCGACTTAACCTATGCAATTGACATAGCTGAAGTTGTGTAGCTTATTCTGACTTTAGCTCTGCTGTGTAGATGTACCAGAAGTGGCTCTGTTTTCTTTTTTTCTTTCTGTAAATTATATTTAATACTTGCTTATTTGTTTTATAAATTCTTTTTCTTCATAATTTATCCACTAAAGGATTTTCTTTTTTTCTAATAAAAGGGCCAAATTCAGTTCTCAGACATGTGATTGGCTTCTGTGGGGCCTGAGCATGCCTATCAAAGGGCAAAATTTGACCCATTAATAACATAAAGAGTAAAATTGAGTGTATCATGAAAGTTTACTGTCTGGTAATACAGCAATTGTTGTGAAGAAAGCATCAGCTTACAGAGCACATCAATTGTGTTGATAAGGACAGTCCATTTCTTTTATTGGGTCCAAACTCCTCCACACAACTGACTTCTCTGTTCATCCCACTGTTTCTTAGTATAACTATTTTAAAAAATAAACCAAATCTTTCCCTCTCTGTGGGTAGTAAAAACAGGCACAGTATGGATTACAGACTTTGCACCACAAAAGGCACCTGAGGCTAGTATGTCACTGACAGTTTTGAAGCATTTTTATTTCCAAATTTCATGTCTGGAAATAATAAATTCTCAGGCCACACTCTAAAATGGTATCAGTTGTGATTCATTTCACTCAGTTGAACCAAAAGGTTAGTGTCTGTGAGGAGTAAAGGCACCAGCTGGAGCTGTCCCAGTGGTCAGTTTATGGGTCTTAACTAGATCTGCTAAATAGAATGTCAGAAAGTCGATCTCTGGCGCGGCAAGTGAAGATGTGCCCTATATGCCTACTTTGCAGCTGCTGGCTGTCTCTTCTATTCTGACCAGGGAGGAGAGAAGACAGCCAGGGTACTACCCACTCCCTAATTTTCCCTGTCCACTCTTCCAGCTGCTCCAGGAAAGAATAAATGGGTGAGCAACCTCACTTTTTAACTTTGCCCAAGGATAGCATAGCCTGTGCATGAATATAAGGGGAGTTCTTAATCCTTCTCTCTCCTTTGCAAAGGAACATAATGTAATGAGAGTGTATCCCAGAAGCATAGCTAGCATGAGGATAGGTGCAAATTTTCAGCTGCTATAAATCAGTGTTATTTCATTTACTTCAGTTGAACTATACTGATTTACAGTAGCAAAGAATAAGGCCTAAGGAGTGATGAAGTGTTATTGATCGGTATTTACCAGCTCCCCAGCAAGTGCTTCACCTAGCATTCCTTGTGCAGCCCAAAATCCTACTGAATTCTATGGGAATTTGATCATGGGATTTTGGGATGAAATAGAAATGCAGGATCATGCTCCCAATTTGCAGCTGTAATGGTAAATCTGTTTCTATCTTGTCTTGCATCACTACCTTGACATTTAATTATCAAGATGTTTTTTGTCACAGGCAGGGAATGAGATAACTGAATAATATTAATGTGACAGAGGTAGCAAAATATCAGACTTTGACTCCTGGAAAATAAATAAAATATATGTATTTAGCTGTTCACGATTTTTTAATTGACTACTTGTAATATAGTTATTTGCTTTATTTTGCAATGGAAGATTTTCATTGTTAAAATTTGTTCTTACTAAAATGTTTCTCAGCCCAATGTTCTTTTTCCTCCAAGAGTGCAATATGGTGACTTTTTATCCATGAATGAATATTCTTGTAGGTAGTGGATAGGTATTGGCACAAGGAGCAGGTACTGTCTTATGGAACAGTATGTTCTGCTTTTACTTCTGTATGTGCATCTGTCATGGATCCCCAGGATCTGATCAGTCCTAGCTTTTAAACAGTCTCTCGGTAGAATCCCTTACGTATGGCAGATCCCCAAGAGGTCTCATTCTCCCTTAAGGGTAGGATGTGTGAACCTCTGGGCTTCAGAGCTCCTGCTTTACACTGTGAGTTCTGCCCAAGTTGGCCAACAACTATAGATTCCTGGTTGGAGACTTTTACATTCTTCAGGGAACCAATTTACCTTAGCAGTTATTTGCAGAAACTCAAGTCAGCCTTTTAAAAATAGAACAGGGCTCATTAGGCAATTTCAACTCAGCATTGGGAAGTCCTCAGTTTAACACAGAGATGTAAAAATTAAGGCACAGTCAATTCTGGTCAAGTCAGCATTCTGAATAGTGAAACACAGGAGGCTTGGCAATACCTTTTAAAAAAATGATGACAAAAATGTATGGCACACCCATTGAAAGGGAATGCCAGGTGAAATAGAAACTGCTCATTCAGAGAGGAAGTATGGTTGAGTGAACTGAACATCAGGCTGGGAGCCAGAAATTCCTTAATTCTAATCTATGGCTATGTATACACTAATAAGATTTGGCAACAAAAATATTGTCGACATACATGAGTCATCAAAAATGAAAACCAGTCTGCCTCCCATTGTTAATATTTCATGGCCAAATTTCTAGCACCCTGTCAACAGATATAACAAAGCAATATAGGTAAGCATCCCACAGTGCAATCCTGGGATTCCTTCATAGATCTGTGAGCTCTCTCTGCTGAGGGATATCAAAACAACAGAGCAGTCTCTCCAGCCCTCCTGCTACAGCAGCAATCTGCCTGATGCTGTGTTCCTAGCTGGGCAGAACAGAAGCATTCCAATGATTTGTTCTTTGTTTGTTCCTCATATGGAGCAGCTCACACAGCTGTCAGACACTTCCTGGAGCTTTGAAAGAGGAGGAACGCATGCCGGCAGGGCAGAAGAGATCACAAAATTCTGAGCAGAGCCATCAGGGCAGGCAAAACAAACAGCAGTGTACACACTGGCACTTGATCAACAATAAAAGGAGGGGAAAAGACAAAATAATCTCAAAATTTTGGAAGATTCTGTCACCAAAACAGGGTGATTTTTCCAACAAAATTTGCATTGCAATGGAAATGCTCTCACTGCTTTGTCACCAAAACATAGTTTTTGGTGACAAAATGTGCCAGTGTAGACAAGACCTATGTTAAAGTCAAGACATGTGGCAGGAAATTCAAGGGACAAGTATCTGGCTAGATCCCAATATGAACTACATTTCAGGGGCTTATGACTTTCTATACTCCATTTCTCAGACTCAGATTACAATCTCTACAGCAATGGCTAAGGTATATCTATTATCCCTAGTTGGAAAATGTCACATGTCAGGTAACCATGTCCCAAGATGCACAGTACCCCATGCTATTACAATTCCAGGCAAATGTCTGTGAGGATTTTTTTTTTTTTTTTTTGCTCATTGTCCTCTATAAAAAGATATTGTGTTGAACCTAGATACCTCAGATGCATCAGGGAATCCACATGAATATTAGACTAGACAGCAATTTATTTGTCCTTTAAGTAAGTCTCTTCACATTCAATATTGTGAAGTATAAATACTAACGTAAAATACCACTGCAGTATAACTGAATTTGCCCATCATTTCTGTATCATGAGTTGATTTGACTTTGAGTGATGCTGCAAAAGTCATTTGACTAGACCATTTCACTTCCCCAAGAAAAAATATATTCTAGCAGACTACCCTAACTACAGATACAGCATGCAACATGCATGGCTCTGAAAGACATCATAGTTGCTTTGATGTTTTTTAGGTGAGGGAAAACCAAAACAGACTTAGACTTGGAGGCAAGATGGTCTTTTGGTGAAGGCCCTGGATTGGTATGTAGAAAATGTGAATCTAATTCCTGGCCCTGCTTTAAATTTCATGTGAAATGCTGGGCAAATCTTTTAATCTCTCTGTGCTTCCTTTCCTCATCTGTAAAACAGAGATAATTTTCTTTGTCTTGCTCTTTTTTCTTTCTATGTAGCTTGTAATCTTTAGTGTCTTACTATGCACATGCATAACTCTTAACACAATCAGGTCATGGTCTCACATAAGGCCTAAAGATGCTGCTATAATACAAATAAATACAAATAAATTTCAGCTTGATGAAGCCTGGATTGTAAATTTTGCTGAGATCTCATTTAAATTGTACCAAGGAGTTTCACAGATTCCTCTCAGAGAGTTCCTGGCTTTCTCCAAGGAAAACGTATGTTTTGAAATGGAAAATGTTTTTGTATAGATACTTGCTAATGTTGTACGTCCTTTGTCTCCTGTTATGTTACACTGTTTGCTGCCAATTAAAAACTCCAGGTTGTGTTTGAGCACAGAATTCATCAAATAGATGAGTCATACACTCCATCATTCAGTTCCTAAAATATTTCTGAAACATTCCTGCTACACACACTTGTGAGCCTCCATTTTGATGTGACCTGCATTTGGATCTGACAAAGATGATAAATATTCCTTTAAGACCTCTTGCACTTCATTTTTAAGTCTCCTGTTCTGGAAGACAATTTTCTTACTGAAAATCACCTCTATGAGAATAGTTAATAAGTTGCTCTAATGCCTTACCCATCATATATGGAGCTTCATATGTTGTCTTTCTTTGAATTCACTCATGACTATGCAGGTCTGTGAGGGTTTTCCTGCAGGGCCAGACCTAGCAGATGCAAGTATGGAGTACCCAGATCCCAACAATACCAAAAGGCAAGCAGTCACTTTTTAAGAATAACGGTTACAAACACATTAAGTATCTCATTCAGGCTGACAAATTAGCACTTTTCACTAGTATCCTGTTTTAAAATTTTTTAATTAAGATGTTTTAAAATACAAAATCCCAGTGTCCTCATCATCTATTTCTGAGTTAAAATAGTTGCATTTGTGTCCTTTGTGTCCATTTGTGCAGCACACACAGTGCCTTTTGTTCGGAAAATAGAAACACTTGCTGGTTTAATCCAACTGTTAAATTGTATCTACAATGTATAAGAGAGATAAAGCAAAAGTCTAATTGACCTGTGCTTGGACAGTGTGGGACATTATATAAGTGTTTTAGCTGGCTTTCTAACATCACACAAATCTATAACCTCATACTTCATGAGCCAGAATCAATAAACCTGCCACTACAGGTCTGCAGAATCAGTTATGGCTTTACATGCTCACACCTCTTTAATATCTTCCTTTCTATCTCCTACTTTTCAGCAGAATAAAGTAAACAATGTTGAGAGTTTATAGTTTTGTGTGCTAAGTAAAAATCTTTGAATCAGGCATGTTAATTTTTTGGACAAAATCATTTATTACTCACTAAGACCTACACACAGCAGTTTAATCCTTTATCTACTGATTCAAAGTTGGAATCTTCACTTAGCTACCACTATTATAAATATAATCCCTTAATCCTCCCTACAGCCCAGATTTTGCCAGGTTAGTGTAACATTAGCTGTGCTGTTTGATTTCATCACAGAACAGGTGAAGAAGAAAAAAAGTCAACTCTCACAATATCCCTCTGTGTTAAATAACCAAAATGGTACAAAAACCTGCCCATAAATTAGTTCCCCTGCTTAGTTATTAAAAAAAAAAAGATAGCTCATCTTTTAGACAATAGTTTGTTTTGTTGTCAGGGCTTTCGTTGACTAGTCTGTAACACAATATGCGAGTGTTTAGGTACATAATAAAAGAGGTCAAGCCGAATTCACAGTAGTAGATCTTAGCCATGGGATAAGAGAGAAGGTCCTCTTATGGATCAGTAACTAGTTAAGGGCAGGAAGGTCCTCTTGTGGATTAATAACTAGTTTAAGCAGGAAACAACAGCAGTAATAAATGACCAGTTTTCACAATATAGAGAGGTAAATAGTGAGGCCCCAAGGATCTGTGCTAGGATTTGGGATGCTCAACATATTTATAAATTCTTCTTCGACTGGCCCCGTGGGTGCTCCACTCCTGGTGTCGGGCCCCGTCCCAGCGCTGCAAATCGGAGAACTGTCAGAGCCGTGGTCTGCCATACCATGCATGCACGGCTTCCCTCTGGCGGCGTTTGCCTTTCAACCATCACGCGCAGTACAGCCCCGCTCAGTTCCTCTCATCCGCCCCCGGTCGCGGATGGAGCTCCCTTTCTCTCTCCTTGTCTTTCATTATTCTCCTCAGACCTGTCAGCATTTGTAAATAGTTAAGAGTTTTTGTCAGTTAGTATAGTTCTATGGTTATCTTCTCTTAAAAAAAAATTTCTTCAGAAGTTATATACAAGCTGTTGCGGCTAGTTACTTCAGAACTAATAAATAAATAAATTAAAAATAATAATAAAATAAAAAATAGGGGGACGGACAGAGAGGAGAGGACAAACAATCAATTTCTCTGTCCGACTAATCTGAAGAATGCTGGCATCCCCTGGATTCAAAAAGTGCTCTGCCTGCCGTGAAGCCATGCTGGCTTCTGACGTCCATGACGCTTGCATTAGGTGCCTGGGCGAGACACACGTCCTACAAAAATGCACCCATTGCTGCAAGCTTACGGCAAGAGCACGGAAAGATAGGGACATGAGGCTCAAAATGATTATGTTCGGCAAGGCTTTGGAACCTGATGCCATGCCTGCCTCCACCGCTGTGAAACTCAAGCGGAGGACAGCTTCTCCCGGGATGACTGTTGCTAAAAAATCTAAGGCGTCCCCGACCCGATCCCTCCCGCCTACCCACCGAGCAAGATGCCTAGAGAGATCATCTGGGCTACCACCCCACAACATCCAGCTGCTCCTAGGGCTAAGAGATCGCCCACACGCAAGAGCACGAGCGGCTTCGGCTCCGGCAGCAGCGCGAAAGCCGGCACCAGAAACGGCTACTCAAGCAGTACCAGCTTCATCAGTGTCAACCCCTCTGGCACCGAATGTTGAAGCCTCGGTCCCCGCACCGCCAGCACCATGCGCAACATCAGCACTACACACTGTAGGGGTCAATTGCGGAAGAACTCTGTAAGTGTGAAGTATAGGGGTGGTGAGACCTGCATTCTTCCCCCTTTCCCATTCCCCCCCCCCCACTTTTCCCTACTACTGATGAGCCAGAAGCAAGCCTCTAGGAACATATGCCATTGTAGCAAGAACGAATTGTATATAAGGGCGGGAACATAACAATCTTGTTTACCTAAATGTACTGATCATGTAAACAAAGTCAAAGGACAAGCAGTACGGCTAAGCCATACTGTAACAAGCAATGAGTAACCCCCGGAAATTTCCAAACTGTCACAAACAAGGTAGAGACACAGTATTTAAAGCTGCACCAGAGCACAGCAATTTGGACCTCACCGATGGGCTTTGGGTACCGGCGCCTCGGAAGCTGAGACAGTCTCCCACTTCATCCGCAGCCGAAATGGGGTTCCCGGCTAGCTGAAAAGATGTAAGAAATGCCGCTTTTCCTATCATGTTGTTCTTTTAGTTAAGGGGCACAGCTGATAGCTGTCAGGAAATAAACTGCTTGTGTTTGACAGATACCTGTGTAGCATTTTTTGTACTTTGAGAACCAAGTGTCAGACCTCAGACTTACTCTTGCCGGCAACACACACATCATCAGCGCCGTCAACACCACCCTCGAACCGGGTCTCTTTGGCACCAAGCTGACCGCGCTCGGCCCCGAGCTCCCCGGCTGCTATGGAAATTGACAAGGCTACCCTGCATAGTAACGCCTTACCAAAGGAAACTTACAAAGCATTGTCTCCTTCACCTACTTTTTCTCCAGGACCGTCTCTTTCACCACTAAGGCACCGACGGCACTGGGACTACAGTCTCTCTCCTGCCCATGAAGCACACAGGCGACCCACCTATAGGGACACCATCTATATAGAAGCGCGACGCTCTCCGTTGCGTTCTCACTCACCCAGATGGTCACCAAGTCGTCGATCACCTAGACTATCACCACGGCAAGTCTATTATATCTGCAGTGCACGGTCTTCACGATACTCCTCTCCAGCACGCTCAGAAAGATATGGGCACTACTATAGGGCTGACTACGATCGTTCCCACCATGATCATATCTCACTGTCCTACAGCGGGTCTTCCTGTGGCCGTCGATCGCCCAGTGTTCAATACTTACCCCAGCATTCACAGCAGTTACATTCGCCTCCTCCATCAAAAAGTCCAACCATCCAGCACAAACAGTCGGAACTGGAAGAAGGACAATTGTCCGAACCAGAAGATCCTTAGCCGGACATTTCCCCAACTGATTGTTCCTCTTCTTCACTGGACAAAGCAATGATCCCAGGTGACACCTCTCCACCGGATGACCTGAAACGGTTTCAGGACCTGTTCAAAAGAGTAGCAAATACACAAGAGATACAATTAGCGGACATGCTGATTAAGCAACACCGTCTCTTAAAAAATCTACAACAGCAGCAGTGAGCAAAGATTGCTCTCCCTATTGATGAAGTGATTATGAAAGTGGCAGATGAAATATGGCAGACTCCAACATCGGTTATGCCAACAAGTAAAAAGGTTGATAGAAAATACTTTGTGCCCGCCAAAGGCTTGGATTTTCTCTTCAATCATCCTCAACCTAACTCGCTTGTAGTTGACACGGCTCAACGCAAAGTTAAAGCACCTCATTATAGAAACACACTGCCAGATAAGGACAATAAGAAATTGGATATCTTCGGTAGAAAAATTTACTCTTCAACCACGTTATTATTATGTATCGCGAATTATTTGGCCCATCTCTCAAACCATAACTTCGACAACTATTCAAAATTAGCAGATTTATTACAACATCTCCCGGATACTAAGAAATCCTTATTGAAGGCCATAGTGCAAGAAGGATACGTCTCCTGTAATACCACACTACAGATGGCCATGGATGTGGCAGATACAGCTACACGAGCCACTGCTACAGGGGTCGCCATGAGAAAATCTTCCTGGTTATCCTCTGCAGGAGCCCCACGAGAGCTCCAGAGTAAGGTTGAAGACCTACCATTTGACAAACATAAGCTCTTCGCTACTAACACCGATGAGGTTCTCCATTTGGGTAAGTACTCCCGTACCACACTATGTACATTAGGGATGTACGCACCTACTTATAGGCGCAAACGCTATTATACCTATCAACGTAGGTATGATTACACAATTAATAAGCAACAACCACGCGCCCTAGAAAACCAGCGCTTCCAACAACGCCCTCAACGCAAACGGCCTCAACCAAACCGTTCATCCAATCAACCTTCAGTGAAACAGCAGATTTGACTTCCCCGTCAAGGATGCAAACACGACTCCCATAGTCAACGTGGAACACAAATCTCCTCATCTTTTTCACCATCGTCTGAAGCCATATTACCACCACTGGTCCAACATCACCTCAGACAAGTGGGTACTAGAAATTGTAGTGTCTGGTCTCTCCATTCCATTTGTCTCCATTCCCCCAACTACTGCACTGACCCTGTCCCTTTTCAGGGACCCCTCTCATGAGCAATTGTTGAAACAAGAAGTCCAACGCCTACTCGTCATTGGCGCAATAGAGAGGGTGCCCAGGCAGTTTGGGGGAAAAGGATTTTATTCCCAATAGTTCCTCACCAGGAGGATGAAGACCTATTTTAGACCTATGAAAGTTAAATTGCTACCTTCGGAAACATCGCTTCAAGATCGTGACCTTAAATACTATCATTCCATCATTGAACAAGGGAGATTGGTTTGCAGTCCTCGACTTCCAGGACGCCTACTTCCACATCACAATCCATGTGGCACACAGACGCTTTCTCTGTTTCTAGCTAGGAGAAGAGTATTTTCAGTACAAGGTGCTGCCCTTCAGCTTGGCATGTGCCCCCAGGGTCTTCTCCAAAACTCTAGCGGTAGTGGCTGCCCACTTGCGCAGAGTAGGAGTGACAATATTTCCCTACTTGGATGATTGTCTAGTCAGAGGGCGCACATATGCAGAGGCACGCCAAATGGTGACAACAGCCTCTCAGACCTTCAAGTCTCTTGGTCTTCTCATAAATGCGCAAAAGTCCTCACCAGAGCTGACACAGGACCTGATTTTTATAGCAGCACGGCTCGATCCAAATGCAGCATGTGCTTACTTACGAAGTGAACATTTTGGGGTGATCCAAGACCTTATACACACCCTAACGCATGCTCCAACGCTTCCTGTTCATGTTTGCTTACAACTGATGGGACACATGGCTGCTTCCACCACCGTAGTTCAAAACACAAGGTTGCATTTTCTCTGCCTCCAACATTAGCTGGCCACAGTTTATATTCCGGTGAAACACAATGTCCACAAGCTGGTAGTAGTACCTCCACATGCGCAGGAATCCCTCCAGTGGTGGACCAAGCCACAAAATCTCATGGCGGGCATTCTATTCCATCGCCCGCAGCCGTCAAAACAAATAACTACGGATGTGTCTCTTACCAGTTGGGGAACGCATATGGACAATCTGACAGTCCAAGGTCGCTGGTCCACGCAGGAGATGCTGTTACATATCAATGTACTCAAGCTAAGGGCAGTGCGACATGCATGCCATCATTTTCAGCCCCATATAAGAAATACGACTACCAGAATCCTCACAGACAATATTGCAACCATCTATTACATCAACAGACAGGGAGGTGCTCGATCCCAATCTCTCTGAATAGAAACAATGTGTTTGTGGAATTGGTGTATCTGCAACAACACCATGTTGACAGCCTCCTATTTACCAGGCATCGACAACTCTATTGCAGACTCACTCAGCAGGTGGTTTCCTCACAATCACGAATGGGAAATCCACACAGACATTCTGCATCGCATATTCACCCGATGGGGATTCCCTACGATAGACCTGTTCGCAACTTCAGTCAACGCGAAGTGTGCCAACTATTGTTCCAGGGCGGGAATAGGACGCCATTCTCTGGGAGATGCCTTTCTCCGCCATTGGGGAACATCGTTGCGATACACTTTTCCCCCAGTCATCCTAGTGCCCAGGATTCTGGAAAAAATCAACATGGAAAAGGCTCAAGTAATCCTCATAGCCCCAGCGTGGGCACATCAGCCCTGGTATTCAATACTCCACCAGATGTCCATGAGAGTACCGTACACCCTGCCTCTTCTTCCAGACCTCCTGACCCAAGACAATGGCTCCCTGTGTCATCTGAGGCCTGAAACCTTAAACCTCATGGCATGGATGTTAGTTGGTTCAACGCTTCCGAACACTCCTGTTCACAGCGAGTCAAACAAGTTTTAATGCACAGTAGAAAGGACTCTGCACAAGCAACATATTTGGCCAAATGGACCAGATTTCGAGCGTGGTGTGGGAATAGAATAATAACCTGGATCCTCACATGACAACTGTATCCCAAATACTTGATTATATTCTACATCTCCACGACACAGGCTGTGCAATAGCCTCATTGCGAGTGCATCTGGCAGCAATTAGTGCATTTCATCATACGGGGGAGAGGTTCTCCTTGTTCGTTGACCCCACTACAAAGAGGTTCCTGAAAGGACTCACAAACCTCAACCCACCACGGTGGCCACCACCTCCTTCATGGAACCTGGACCTTGTTTTGGACACGCTGACTCACCCACCCATTGAACCCTTAGCCACAATATCATTACAATTCCTTACCATTAAACTTTTTTTCTACTAGCCCTTACTTCAGCTCGCAGAGTAAGTGAGATAGCAGCATTCATGTCTTCGCCACCTTACACAGTATTTACTAAGGAATCGGTGATGCTGAGATCCCATCCAGCGTTTATCCCGAAGGTCTGTTCAGAATTCCATATTAATGAACCAGTTGTCCGTCCATGCTTCTACCCCAAACCTCATACTTCACAGAAAGACACAGCGTTACACACGCTCGACATAAGGAGGGCGCTGGTGTTTTACATCAACAGAGCGCGAGAGTTCAGAAAAACTGACCATCTGATAGTGTCATTGGCGGATGGCTCCAAGGGGCAACCCTTAACTTCCCAGCGTATTGCGAGACTGATAGTTTCGTGCATTACCACGTGTTATTCCATATGTAATAAACCCCTTTTGTGCCCGCCTAGGGCCATTCCACTCAAGCAGTAGACACTACTACTGGTTTTGTAAGAGGAGTCCCATTTTGGGACATTTGCTGAGCAGCAACATGGTCCTCCCATACTACCTTTATGAAACACTGTGCTGTAGTAAATCAATTTGCTGCTGATTCCTCGGTGGCTATGGCAATACTCACTCGTACCCAAAAACCTTAATTCCGGAGCCCTCAGAAATGTGGGTACTGCTCCAAAGTCACCAGGAGTGGAGCACCCACGGGGCCACTCGAAGAAGAAGAAGTTACTCACCCTGTGAAGTAACGATTGTTCTTCGAGATGTGCCCAATGGGTGCTCCACGACTCGCCCTCCTCCCCACTCTGGAATTGCTTTATCATTTCAGATAGCGGGTGAGAGGAACTGAGCGGGGCCGGACCACGCGCGACGGTTGAAAGGTGAGAACGCCTCCAGAGGGAAGCCGCACATGCACGGTCTGGCGGACCACGGCTCTGACAGTTCTCCGATTCGCGGCACCGGGATGGGGCCTGACACCAGCAGTGGAGCACCCATGGGGCACATCTCGAAGAACAATTGTTACTTCACAGGGTGAGTAACTTCTTCTTATATAAAATAGAGGTGAACTGAGAGCAAAGTTTGCAGACAATACAAAATTACTCAAGATAGGTAAACACAAGACAGACTGTAAGGAATTGCAAATGGCTGATAGGATAACAAAATGGTAGATGAAATTCAGTGTTGTTACATGCGAAGTAATGAACCTTGGAAAAAATAATCCCGACTATACATACAAAATGATAGGTTCTAAATTAGCTGTTACCACTAAAAAAAAAGAGATTGTAGAGTTATTGTGGATAATTCTCTGAAAACCTCCTCTCAATATGCAGCAACAGTCAAAAAGCTAGCAGAATGTTAAGACCCACTAGGAAAAAGATGACAAAACAGTAGATATCATAATGACACTATATAAATCAGTGATACTCCCACACTTTGAATACTTTATGCAGTTCTGGCCATTTTATCTACAAAAAAAGGATATATTAAAATGGGAAAAGGTGTTGACAAGGGCTATGGAAATTATTACATTCCAAATGAGGGTAAAAGACTGGAACTGTTCATCGTAGAAAAGAGCCAGCTTGGGAAGGGGGAGATCATAAAAGTCTATAAAATCATGAATGGTGTGGAGAAAGTGAATAGGGGAATGTTCTTTACCCCTTTATCTAACACAAAAGCTAAGGGTCACCCCAGAAATTAATAGGCAATTCTAGTTTAAAACAAATAAAAGGAAATACTTCACATGACACAGAGTCAACCTATGGAACTTATTGCCAGGGGATTTTGGGAAACCCAAAAGTATAAGAAGATTGAAAAAGAATTAGATAAATTCATAGAGAATAGCTCCATGAATGACTCAACCAAGATGGTCAGGGATGCAGACTCCTGCTCCAGGTGTCCCTAGGACTCCAACTGGCAGAAATTGGCACTGGATGCCAGGCGAGAAATCACTCATAATTACCATGCTTATGTTCTTATGAGAGCGGTAATAATAATCAAGCCTTATTTGCAAAACACATGGCTTCACTACTTTATGATGAGGCAATTCTGCCAATAATGCTAGGACTTCCCCTGTAGTATGCACACACAAGTGTCATATACTCATTGCTCCAGCTGCCTACCATGTCCTAAAAAATGTAAATAAAAATCTATTATGAGCATACATTCAGTTTAATTTATTTAGCTTTCCTAATAACCCATACAGCACTTAGGGTATTTTTTAACATCCCTGCTTTCTATGATTGAGCTACTAGTTTTTTTAGAAATACTTTTGACATTTATTTTTCAGTGTGACCCCACAATATATGTTAGGAGTGCCTAGAGGTTGGCATATGAAAAATTTGGGAGGGAAAAGAGTCTACTTAGCAGGCATTAAAATTTGCATAAAGCCTCTTGGTAGACAGATGTTTAGATGTTTCATTTGAGGACAATGTTGGTTTAAATGGCAGACAGACACACAAAAAACAGTTTATCTTTTCTGTCATCTCCCCTCCCCAAGTTCTGGCATTTATTTGAGCCTGTCTAACGGAAGGGCAGAGCTGTCGCTGTGCACAAGATTCCATGTCATCCTCTAATTGGCTTCTCTGATCTTTCTGAAAAGTGTGCAGGGATCTTTTGCAAGATTAATACCTGTACATCTGTTAGCTTAACAGTGAAGCAGGTTTTTGATCAATAGATCTACATATGTATCTGAAGTGATCAGTGGCACTGAAAGCATCTAACCATGTAATTATAGAAACTGGGCCTTTTTTACAAATTATTTGTGTCTCTGTGTTTTGACGATGTTTAATTCTGCTGCAATACTTTGAGTGTTCCATAGTACACACCACAGCAGCCTGTTTTAATAGACTCCTGGTTAATTATCTATCATCTAGAACAGTGTTTCTTAAATTAAGTTCTGTGGAACAGTGATGTTCCATGAACAACTCGCAGGCGTGCCGCGACCTCTTCTTTGTTTTTGTCTTTTTTTGTCTGACAACAATTTTTTTGAAGAAAATTTTCATAGGTGTTCCTCATAAAAAAATATTATTGTTTGGTGTTCCATGGTCTCAAAAAGTTTAAGAAGTTTAAGAAACACTGATCTAGAATGAAGGACCGCTGTAAAGGCCATACACAATTTGTACTCCACAATAGCATTGCAAGCCATGATGACTGAGATAAATAAGCATAAAGGTACACACACTTTTGTGGATCATATTTTAATAGACAGATTTACTCGGGAATGACTTTTCCCATCCATGACCCAACTCCCTTGCCTATGGCGAAGAAATAACACAGAAGAGCATTGTTAGGAAATGGACTTGCTGGATTTTAGCTTTTTAAATGTAATATAAGAGCTGACAACAAGGGAGACACCCAGCACCATGAGACTGATCCAAGCATATCAAAATGAATGGGTAGACACCAACTGATTTCAAATAAATTTGGGTCAAGTCCCACAAGCCTGTACACTATCAGCAAGAGCTCCATAAGCCACAGTTTGGGAGCTGTTGAGTTACTGGGAACATTTTTCTTTTGTGAAGCATCAGTCCTATTATTTTGATATGGAAGTAAGGGCTTGTAGATTGTAGGGTACCTCTCCACCACCTGAACAATAAAGCGAAACCCCTGAACCAGCATAAGTGCCAAGAATTTGTAATATCTTAGTTTTCCTTCAAATAGCCTAAAGCTTGTGATAGGAATAGCCCCAGAAGGTATATCTCCTGTTTAAAATATGTTGTCCAGTGGAGGCAGTGAGCTACAAACCAAACAACAGAGACTTTCCTCCTGAAAATCTTGGAAGATCCAAAGATCAAACCTCACCTTGCATGATGAGCAATTTCTCTTTTAGTGCAGGAATGCAATAGGAAGTTCCTATAATTAAACTCTGTGGCTGTGTCTATACTGGCGCGATCTTGCGCCAGAGTTATGCAAATGAGGCTCAGCATGGAATATCGCTGAGCCTCATTTGCATAACTAATGAGCTGCCATTTTTGCGGAAGAGGCGCTTGCGCAAGACGGAGCTGTCTACACTGCCCCTTCTTGCACAAGAAAAACCCTCTTGCGCAGAGCCGTTATACTGATTATTTTCAGGCATAACGGCTTTGCGCAAGAGGGTTTTTCTTGCACAAGAAGGGGCAGTGTAGACAGCTCCTGTATGTTTCCACTCTCATTTGGGTTGCTTCTGCCTTGAATAAAGAGATCACAATTTGGGCTTCATGCAAATGCATATTAGATATTACTTCATTTACGAGACTTCATGCTAGGCAGGAACACAGGACACCTGCATAATAATTTAGGGGGAAAAGTGAAGAATAGTTAATCTAATTGTGAGTTCAAGAGCAGTTGCTATTACTTTATTGTCATTTATATTAGTAGTAGTAGTATTAATATTATTGAACACTAGTTGTAAGCAAGATATAGAGTCTGGTTCAGAAGCAGAGATCATACCCATAATTTTGTGAAAAGGACTATGGAATAACTAGTACTGAATTAGATGTCTTTTCTCAATAATATACAGGAAGATTTTCTAAAGCGGCTCACCTTTTATCATACAACACTAAAGAATCTTTTGTTCTTCTACCAGCTCTGCTGTTACCTTGTACTAAGGTTTGATAAAAGCCCTAACTGCTTTTCAAAACAGCAGCACTTGGTCCCAGTATGTTGATCTTTTGACCCTTTATTGAGGCTGCCTTTTAACTTACAATCAAAGTTACACCGAATGTGCGGATCAGGTTCATATTTTGGGGGGAGAATCTGGATGAGAGCAGGAGTTCCATCAGTTCTCCTATAGGACACAGCTTTTTAAGATGGGAGATAGCTAAATTCTGATGTCAACTTGAAATTCTTCACACATTGCCCTAGTCGTACCTTTTCACAGTGAAATTTTAATATTTGACATATGTAAACAGTTTCCTATCTGTAAAAATTGAACTAACTGCATGGAAAGTATTTTACTTATCACATTTTTTTGCTCGGATATCTCAGCATGGAAGTGGTTGGTTGTGGTTGACCTCAGTGAGACTGTTCATGTGTTTTAAGTTAAACATGAATATAAGTGCTTTGATATGTTGGCCTTCTTCTAGTACTAAAACTGTTGTGGTCACTCATTATTGTTCTGAATTCTTATTAGTAATGTTCTCCTACTTGCCTAAGGGTTCCCTTATATGCCATAGTGAAGAGAGGATTGTCTTATTTTTTTGTTACTTGTTTGGGATGAGTTTATGTTCCTCATTCTTGCCTCAGTGTTGTTTTGTTAAAAGAGCAATTTAAAATGACATTTGAAAGCTTGAAGTGCTCTACATTATTTATTTCTCTGAGACTGCTTGCTCTGCACGACCACATGGGAGTTATGAGTTTGATTTTGGATCCCAGCCTGACTTTACTGCAGAGAGTCCAGGCACAGCAATTGATAGTTAAGAACCTGGACCAGACTGTTCCCTCCCCAAACCCCCAAGATGAGTTTCCACAAGCCCACACAAACTAGCATGAACACAATTCCACATGGTATTATCTTTTCTGTGTAGTAAAAAGCCATCCTTTCAAATGTGGGCCATGAAACAGTCATGGTCATGCAAGGCCCCGTTAGTGTGGTTCCATTTGCAGAAGACTGGAGATGATAGGGCTAATGTGGAGATATAAGACTTCCATGTGGATATCCATTGCATCCTGTGGCTGGGCAGTGAATTCTAGTGGGTGAATTGCATTCCGTAACAGGCCAGACTCCCTGAATCCCTTAGAAGAAACTCTGCTTGCAGACCCAGGCATCATTTTCATTTTCAGAGACCATCTAAACCATAGGTGTTTCTAAGGCACAGGATGTTTGGACCTTTATTTCAAACCTCCCCACCAATCTGCTTGTGGCATTGTACAATATTTCATAACACATATAACAAAGCAGCATAAGCATTGAAAGCAATGCTTTCACCCCTTTTTCTCCCCTGGTTATCCATGTAGATGCCATTGCAGGGTAAGCATGGAATCCATCATGAAACCCATTCTGAAGCAAAGTACTATGGCAATCATATTAACCATCATGCAGTGTGGAGTATATCCAGGGCCTGCTGGAATGAGGAAGAATCTTGGGAGGCCATGAACATACTCTTCTGCAAAGCACTTGAGTTGAGTGAATGGCAAATGCTATTGGCATTCAGTCCTCTGGACACAGTGGAATGCCAGTTATGGTGCCATGAGAGAAGCACAAACTGGTAGGATCACATAGTTATGCAGCTATGGGATAATCAGCAATGGCTACAAAACTTTCACATGCATAAGACTACTTTCATGGAAATTTATGAATGGCTTTCCCCCACCCTGAAGCACAGGAATACCAGAATGAGACTTGCTCTGACAGTTGAGAAGCAAGTGGCAATAGCTGCCTGGAAGCTCGCAACACCAGACAGCTACTGGTCAGTTAAGAATCAATTTGGAGTGTGGAAATCTACAGTGTTGTGATTTATGTAGCCAAGGCAATCAATGCCCTTCTGCTACAAAGGGTAGTAACTCTGGCAAATGTGCAGGATATAGTGGAGAGCTTTACCAAGCTGGAGTTCTCTAGCTGTGGAGGGGCAATAGACGGAACACAGATCCCCATCATGGCATCCAAACACCTTGCAAAGGAGTAGCACAAGATCCTTCTCAGTGGTGCTGCAGACATTGGTGGATCCCAAAGGCTGTTTCACCAACATCAGCAGGAGATGGTCAGGAAAGGTTCATGACACCCACATCTTTAGGAACTCCTTTCTCTTCAGAAAGCTGCAAGCTGGAACTTTCTTCCCAGACTGGAAAATTACCATCAGAGGCATTGAAATGCCAATCATGATCCTTGGAGACCCAGCCTATCCCTTGCTCTCATGGCTCAAAAAACTATACACAGGCAGCCTAGACCACAGTAAGGAGCAGTTCAACTACAGGCTGAGCAAGTACAGAATGATGGTAGAGTGTGCTTTTGGACATTTAGAGGGAAGGTTTTGCAGTCTACTGACTAGCAAAAGCAATATTACCATTGTTATGACAGCCTGCTGTGTGTTCCATATATCTGTGAGGATGAGGGGGAAAGATTTATGCCAGGCCCTGCACCTAGCTAGTAATTATCAGCAACCAGACACCAGGGCAATATGGAGAGTGAGGGGCACTAGAAATCAGAAAGTCTTTGAAAACAGCATTATGACAGTCATGTATGTTGCTATTAACAAGGTGCTCCCTGCATTAAGTGTGCTTGCCTGTAAACTCAGTAACCTTTGCCTCCTCTCCTTCAACAGAAGCAATATACAGACTGAACAGAAATAATGCATTTTCGTTTAGGGAACACAGGGAAGCAGGGGCAGAAAAGGAGTTCAGGGTGAGAGCTTTGGGATGGGAAAGAGAAGGGAAAGTGGCAT
Organism: Pelochelys cantorii; assembly: GCA_032595735.1. NCBI lineage: Eukaryota > Metazoa > Chordata > Testudines > Trionychidae > Pelochelys > Pelochelys cantorii. The sequence continues at coordinate 69,570,493 of CM064328.1, forward strand.
ATTACAATCCCCCTCTGCAGCAAGCACTAGTGTGAGAAGGACAGCCTTTGGCTTTGGGGCACATCCCTGGGAGTTGAGTGTTAGGCTGCCCTCAACTCCCCCTCATGTTCCTGGACCCCTGAGAAAGGAGGCTGTGGAACTTGGTGAGGAAGGAATGTGGATCCAAATCCTGGAGGGTGCCTGTTCATGTGCCATGCAGGCCATCACATCTGCCATGAACATCAAGACTCTCCTGGTTCTTCATTTTGAGTCTCTGCATGATCTCCTGCAGCCACTTATTCCTCCACTTACTTAATCGTTTCCTGTCTAAGTGGGCAGATTGAATTTGCTCCTTGAACATGGCATCCCTAGTGCATTTTCACCATTGGATTTGTGCTAGACAGTTGGAGGAGCCGGGAGAGTGTGCAGCCTATTAACTTCTGCATCTGTTGTAACAAAAAGTGAAGGGCATACTTTACAGGAGATAAACTGTTGAGCATAAAACCCAATCTCTTAGCATAAAGGAAGGTCTGTCTAAAGAAAATGAGGCTACAGTTATGCTTTTAATCACCCACTGTGAAGCAGGTACACCTATCCCCAAAGATATTAGGGGAAGAACTGGTCTCGGTTTGGTGGCAGGCATGGTAAAGGACAGACCTGGGCTTGATCCTGCAGGGGCAAGGGTCCAGGTGTGGCAGCAAGGCAGAGCAGGGGCTCATATAGTGACCATCTATTTGCTGGGAGAGTGCAACTTTCCCTACCTTCAGGAGCATGTGTGTGGGAGAGGGTGGAGGTCCAAGTATGGTGGAAGGTCGGGGGCTCAAGCCAGGCTTCATTGGGAATGAACAAATGAAGGTTTATTGTTGAGGCATCAGTTAATAGCTTCACCTGTTTCATCCAGGTTGCCATGAACAATATTGGTCTTCTCTGAATCACACCAAGTGATAAGGAGCAGATGCAGACTGAATATGGCCAGAAACCTAGAACTTATGCCTCAATGCTTTGTGCTGAAGTGACACAAGACAACTTACACTTGGCTTGACATGGAAAGGTGCCCTGCCGTGTAAGACAGAATAAGACAGGCCTGCTCAGAAACCTTGTGAGAAGGATGAAAGAGTTTCACAATAACAGAATTATGGAGACATGTGGGGATGATTCCTGCTCCATCTCCAGAAATGTTAACAAGCTGTTTTGGGTAGCCCCACACTATGTAGGTAGAGTGGCTGCCACAGATCACACTCAATTGCCTTACCCCACTTTTAGTATGAACTCCCCAGTAGAGCCCTTCCTGATATCAGGGCCAGGCAGCCAGATGTCCTGGGAGTTATAAAAAGTTCTTGGCTTTCAGTAAGATTGATTGCCCTGCTAGCCTGATGACCATTCTCTTCCTTCTCCTCCTCTTCTTCATCCACACTGTTCTTCACTCCGCTGCCTGAGGTTGCTTGAGGAGTGTCTTGGGAGGAATCCACAGATTGGCTTGGGAAGCTGGTCATGTCCTCCTCCTCCCTCCCCACTTTAGGACCCAATGCATCTGCTCATAGAAGTGGCATGCTGGCAGCAATGACCCAGACTATCTGTTTGCCTCCTTGTTTTCTGATATGCCTGACTCAGCTCCTTTATTTTCATGCAGCACTCCTGGGTGTCCCTGGCATATTCTTTATCTTCCATGTCTTATGTGATCTTTGCATGGATACCTGTGTTTCTTTTACTGCTTAATAGATCTGTCTGAACAGATTCCTCTCCCCACACAGCAATCAAGCCCAGGATCTCCTGCACACTCAATGCTGGTGCTCACTTGCAACGCTGGCATTCACGGTCAGATGTGTTACTGAGATCAGTAACGGTCAGATGTGCTACCATCTCTGAGGTATGCTCACCACGCTGGCCACACAGGAAATGAAATTCAAATTTTCCCAGGGCTTTTCCTGTGAACCTGGAGAGCAGCAGAGTTGAAGGTCCAGGCCAAAACAATTACAGTGGGGGACTGTGGACCACCTCCCGGAGGTCAAGACTGTTGACTTTCACAGTGCTGCATCTGCACTACACTAAAATCAACCATGCAAGGCCAAGTTTACCATTACTTCTCCCAAAAAGTAGGATTACTGAAATCAACTTTAATGGCCCTTAAAGTTGATGGAATGGACTTGGTGGTGTGGACTCATTGTTTAGAAAATCACCCTATACAGCTAATTTTGACCTAAACTCCCAGCAAAGACCAGGCCTAAAACTTTTATCTGATATTTTCTTTTCTCAATACCTATCAATGATTACCAATGTAATATTTTCTAAAAATTAAAAATAGTTGTAAATGATTGCATATTAACATATTAACATAAAATCCAACCCTAGACATATTAATAATATAAAATGAAAATAAGTATCAATCCAAAATAGGAAGTCACAGTTGATTAAATCAGTGCAACTCCCTCTAAATAGGGCTCAGATCAATCAAAAGATGCAGTTAGTGCAGAATGCAGTGTCCTGCTTCTTAAACAAAGTATATATTGCACTGGAGCTACATGAGTTACACTAGCCATTGATTGAGTTCCATGTGCCACTGGAGCTGATTATTTCGACCTTTTAATTCCTGAAGACCTAATATTCAGACGTGTTTAGTGCCCCTGATTCCATTGACTTCCACTGGCACCGCCTTCTGATTAATCAAACAGCTTGTGTCATAACTCTCTTGGAAAAAGTCCTCTTTGCAAATGTTACCAAAGCCATTTACAAAACCTGAGAAGAGTAAAAACCCTTAACAAATACAAACTTACAAAGTAATTCTAGTAAGCTGTTGCCAGGAATAGATACAATGATGGGAAAACTTCATATCAGGGTGGTTAAGCACTGGAATAAATTACCCAGAGAGGTTATGGAATCTCCATCATTAGAGATTTTAAAGAGCATATTAGAAAAACACCTGTCAGGGATGGTCTAGATGTTGCTTGGTCCTGCCTGAGTGCAGGGGACTGGACTTGATGCCCTCTGGAGGCTCTTTCCAGTTCTATTATTCTGTGATTCTAAGAAATGTGAATCATTAGATAAAGTTTGGGTTACCTCAAGACTTGATCCTAGAAATTTTCATTTTTACTCTTTTCTAATCCTTTGTATGCTTGTATTGATCAGAGTTCTACCAAAGGATTAATAATCTTTATTATAAACCCCAACACCAACATAGCTAAAGGCCTCAGTTCTTCAAAGGAGTACGTCTGGGTGGGCCCACTGCAGCCACATAAAGCCTCCAGTCACCCACACCATTTTCTTTGAAGTGTTGAGGCATAGAGCTATACTATGTCTTATATTGTGAAATAGATAAATATTTAGATTTTAAGCCATCTGGGCAGAGAATACTTTTTATGTTCTATGTCTATACAAAACTTAACATATTTGTATTCCTTGTCCTTGGCTAACGTTTCTAGATTATAAAAATCCACATAGGATAAAACATGGCCACATTCAGATTGCTGTGGAAATGTATCTTCTGCATATTCTTCCTTTAAAAAATGTTACATTGCTTTCACAAAATTTTTGCTTTCTTTATTTTAGTTGGTTTGTTTTGCAGAAAAATATTTTTTTTAACTATAACTGGACTATGTTTATTATTTGCCAAAGCAGCTTAAACATGGCTGCCTTGAACACCTTGGAAAATTGTCATTAAAATTTCAAAAACTCAGAACATTTCAACCAGTCGTAATGAAAGGATATAGGACTTGACCTTACACTCACCCAAGTCAATTGCAAAGTGTTTCACTCACTGAAAGAGGACTGATCTTTTAAATAGTCTTAATCAGGCTTTCCAGTTCCTATCTCATAGAGGTGAATAAGATAACTGTGTAGTTCACAGAGGTGAATTTGATGAGGTGACAGGTTGGGACTTTTTTTTTCTTTCTAGTTGATATTAATTTTGTTCTGTAAGGAGGTTTTCTATGGAGATGACTTTACACAGCCTTCTTTATTTTCAGGTACCTTTGAGTGTGACTTGAAACTAACAAACTGAATTTGAGTGCTATAAATTATTTAAATTTAATGTGTTACAATTTCTTTGTTCCTTTTCTCCCTCCAAACAAATGGTTAATTTATACAGTAATATGTCACTGATATAATTAGTTAGCATCACTAATATTTGTTGGCAATAACACTATTGTTATTAATTGCCAAAAATGTATCTATAGCCATACAAAAAATAGGACTAGCTTAAAAATACCATTAGGCCTGTGTTGGGGTCCTGATCAAATGAGCTTAATTATGACCTCCAGATAAGAAACTGCCATTACCATATTAGTCTGTGTCAGCAAAAACAACCAGGACTGCAAAGCATCTGACAAAGCGGGTTTTACCCACGAAAACGTATGCCCAAATAAATCTATTAGTCCGTAGGGTGCCACAGAACTCCTCATTGTTAAGTCATTAAATTACCACCAGTAAGAGAGTTTCAGTCATTGTCTAATAATAAATCACTGCTAACAACAGCAAGGAAATCAAAGTTTGAACTGCTAATCCTTTTGAGGTTTCTGATGAGCACCAGTTCTTCCAATGTTTTGCATCTATTTATATTGCACTCAGAACCCCCAGATGGCCTCTGCTTATCTACAGCTGTAGTTAATTTATGTTTTCTGATGTGTCACCTCACCGTGGTGGTTATTATCAGGAATGAAGAGGGTTTAGGATATCTGATCCACTGAATGCTAATCCTCTGGAGATTATTGCACATAAGCAAGTTTTCTTCCTTGATTTACTTTTGTTTATTTGGAACTGGAGACTGTAGGATTGCACTTTGAGACAACTGATTAGTCCAGTAACAAAATGATCATTTAATTTTTACTTTTGTCTCTTTGAAAGTAACTCATGTATAAAATATTCTAATTCAAAAGTCTAGATTTTTTATTTGAATATCAACTATGAAATACACTTGTAAAAACTTTTATTCTCTTGCAAATGCTGATCTTAAAAGGATCTTCTTTTAGGCCCCTTTACAGCAAAGCCCTGAAGCCCTTGTGTAACTTGAAGCATACGAGTGGTTCCATTAACTTCAGTGGAACTATTCTTGTGCTTAAATTTATGCACAACTTTCGTGCTTTGCTGGATCATACCCTGACAATGATGGGTTTCTCTCTGATACATTCTTTATTTAGGTTCCTATGTTGATATTTAACACTGAAATATGAACCTTGACTCAGAATTTCATTAAATAAGCTTTTCCATTCCCTAATGCTTTTCAACTTTTATGACATCTTATCTTTTAGAATTTGATGAGGTTGTTTGGCTTGAAATTAAATGTTTTTCTTTTTAGTGTTATAGACCATTTCTAGATGAATAACTACCACCCCCATAAAATTCACATGCCTATTAGCATAATATAATGAACGGTTGAACTACAAGTTTATACCGCTGCTGAAGATAAGTGGACTAACCACATAGACTTAAAGATGCCCATTTACTTTTTTGCATTCTTTCCAAAATTCAGTAGTTAGATTGAATGAGATCAAACAAACTGACGTGATTGATTAGTAATTAACCAAGAGGTCTTATAGTAGCTGTTGGTGCCCATTATTGAGATATAATAGTGGTTGATAAGGAAAGCTGAGAAATTAACTTGACCTTGAGATTTCATTACATTAAATAGTATCTGATATTTTTATTTCTGGTTGAATTCTCTCCCAAGTGCATTTCTATTGGCAGCCACAATGGAAAAGAAAAATGTCTGACTTTTAGAATTTTGCTCTGGGAATATTTCCTCATAAAAATATACCTGAGTATGCTTACTTTGTGATTTTATGGATCTTCTCCAGAGATAGGAAAGACAAAAAAAAAAAAACAGATGTATTCAGATATAGAATGACAAGAAGGCAGATTATATTTCTTTGTGCTCATTTTTGCTCCAGGATTCCAGAAAACTACCTCCCCATCCATAATTAATATAAGGTTTTGGTGTAATTGCAAAGAATGAGTAATTCCCTTACTCATGCTGACAGTGTTTTCTACTATAATGGCCTATTGACTTGTAAGGAACAACGGGAGAAGAAAGGCATTTTAAAAAAAACAGAAAAGTATTGGAACATGGCCTTTGACAAAAAAATGGCAAAAAAAGAAAAAGAAAAAAAGAAAGAAAATAAAGCATGAGCATGTAACAGGCATGTAGCCAAAACTATAGTCGCTGGACTCAAATCAGAATAGCTTTTAAATCAGCTTAGATTGAGTTTTATTTTCATTGAAATACAGGTTGACCCTCTCTATTCCAGTGTCCTCAGGACCTGACCGGTACCGAACCAGAGAATTTGCCAAAGCGTGGGAGGTCAATATCGTCTAGCAGTATTACCAACACTTCCATTGCCTGCTGGGCTCTTAGAAGACATTGGGAGGTAAATTAGAGCTAAATAACAGCACAGAAGAGTGAGAGCTAAGACTGGTGGCTGTAAACAAACTTTATGGGACCATGGGAAACTTGTCTACACCCATGATAAGTGGACATCTAGCTAACTGAAATCATGCTGGACCACAGATGTTGCAGGACCAGAGTGTGATGGACTAGAGAGGTTCCACCTATACAAGCAATGGTTTGTAATCATTCTATGTCTGTCTGTCAAATCTATTGCAAATTATACCTGATTTGTAAAAATACTTCAGTTATACATACCTTCAGCACTACATAGGTGTATTTCAAAATTATGTAAAATAAAAGGACTACTAGATAACTACAAACAGTTTGAAAGCTGCCGTTGAGAAGAAAATTTTGAGGTTGAACTTTGTTTATTTGAATGCATTAATTAGAAATCAAGGTTGACCATTACACAAATCTAAAGATTAAGTGAGTTATTAAGCAATGAACCTAAAGAAAATTAGACTTGTATTTTTTGTTAAAATGCACTGTTTAAATATGAAGCTATACATCCCAAATACTGTTTTATACTCCACTTCAGCATACTTAGCATGTAATATTTGTTCTTTCCTTCCTCCAAATGTATGCTGTTGTAAAATAAACAGGTTCAGAGACATGATTTTTAAGGGGTGAAGGAGGATTATCTTGTTGGAAAAGATGAGAAAAAAAGAGGATTTGATTCATGACAGTTCTCATTCTTCTGACATTACAAAAGGCAGGAGAACAAAGTAGTCTGACAGCTCAAGGAGAGATCAGACACAAAGATGTGGCTATTGTATTTTATATAGAGCTGTGTTGTCTCATCCTCTTCTGGTTGGTCATCATAAAATAAACTTACTGCTCCTGCCCATTGGGGATTATTATTCTTTTAGTTCAAGCGGTAGAGCCTTGGCTTTTTGATGTTATTAAGTTCTTTTACCACTGATGAGGCAGGAAATTGTTACATGTAGGAAATATTATTATATTTAGTAAATCCAACCACCTGATATTGATATGTGCATTAGCACCCTCTCCTGCACTGTTTCAGATGTGGTTTGTTGCTGACAAATGTAGCAGGATTTGATATAATTCAAAGGGATCTTATATTGTGTTCAGTACTGTTAAAGGTACATCTGCTCCTTCATAGGCCTGTGCTAATTCAGACTACCTGAGGTCTTAAACCTGCTCCTCCCCACCTTTCTTATTTGTAGTTCAATCATTTTTCTTCTTGGCTGAGAGAGGTCAATAGGGTTTCCCCTGCTGGTGTATCTCTTCTGATATGAGAAGACACAGGAAACAAGCCTTCATTCTTGCTAGGATTCATTCTGGTTAGCTGGAAGAGAGGGAAGCCTTGCCCCTCCCCTAACCCCCTCCCCCCCGCGATCCCAAGACTTCTGGACCCAGCCCTTTAATTTAAGAGTAGCCTGGAAATACCAGACACTAATTATTATCATGTGACTCCTTCCTCTCCCAGCTACTGCTTCTTCCACATCTTAACCCTTCATGTGTTTCAACATTTTTGGAGTGGGGTAACCTGCCCCTTCCAGACTTTCCCATCCTCTGTTTTAAAAGGCAACATAAGAACATAAGAATGACCGTACTGGGTCAGACCAAAGGTCCATCTAGCCCAGTATCCTGTCTGCCGACAGTGGCCAGCACCAGGTGCCCCAGAGAGGGTGGACCGAAGACAATGATCAAGTGATTTTTCTCCTGCCATCCCTCTCCAGCCTCTGACAAACAGAGGCCAAGGACACCATTTTATCCCCTGGCTAATAGCCTTTTATGGACCTAACCTCCATGAAATTATCTAGCTTCTCTTTAAACTCTATAGTCCTAGCCTTCACAGCCTCCTCTGGCAAGGAGTTCCACAGGCTGACAACACGCTGTGTGAAGAAGAACTTTCTTTTATTAGTTTTAAACCTGCTACCCATTAATTTCATTTGGTGTCCTCTAGTTCTTCTATTTAGGGAACTAATAAATAACTTCTCTTTATCGGCCCTCTCCACACCACTCATGATTTTATATACCTCTATCATATCCCCCCTCAGTCTCCTCTTTTCTAAACTGAAAAGTCCCAGTCGCTTTAACCTCTCCTCATATGGGACCCGTTCCAAACCCCTAATCATTTTAGTTGCCCTTTTCTGAACCCTTTCCAAGGCCAAAATATCTTTTTTGAGGTGAGGAGACCACATCTGTACACAGTATTCAAGATGGGGGTGTACCATAGTTTTATACAGGGGCAATAAGATATTCTGGGTCTTATTTTCTATCCCTTTCTTAATAATTCCGAGCATCCTATTTGCCTTTTTGACTGCTGCTGCACACTGTGTGGAAGTTTTCAGAGAACTGTCCACGATAACTCCAAGATCTCTTTCCTGATTTGTCGTAGCCAAATTAGCCCCCATCATACTGTATGTCTAGTTGGGGTTATTTTTCCTGATGTGCATTACTTTACACTTATCCACATTAAATTTAATTTGCCATTTTGTTGCCCAATCACTCAGTTTGGTGAGATCTTCTTGGAGTCCCTCACAGTCTGCTTCTGTCTTGACTATCCTAAACAGTTTGGTATCATCTGCAAACTTTACCACCTCACTGCTTACCCCTTTCTCCAGTTCATTTATGAATAAGTTGAACAGGATTGGTCCTAGGACCGACCCTTGGGGGATACCACTAGTTACCCCTCTCCATTCTGAAAATTTACCATTTATTCCTACCCTTTGTTTCCTGTCTTTTAACCAGTTCTCAATCCAAGAAAGGACCTTCCCTCTTATCCCATGGCCATGTAATTTACACAAGAGCCTTTGGTGAGGGAGCTTGTCAAAGGCTTTCTGAAAATCTAAGTATACTATATCTACTGGATCCCCCTTGTCCGCATGTTTGTTAACCCCTTCAAAGAACTCTAATAGATTAGTAAGACAGGATTTCCTTTTACAGAAACCATGTTGACTTTTGTCCAAGAAATTATGTTCTTCTACATGCTTCACAATTTTATTCTTTACTATTGTTTCGACTAATTTGCCCGGTACTGAAGTTAGACTTACCTGTCTGTAATTGCCCGGATCGCCTCTAGAGCCCTTTTTAAATATTGGTGTCACATTGGCTACCTTCCAGTCATTAGGTACGGAAGCCGATTTAAGGGATAGGTTACAAACCACAGATAATAGTTCAGCAATTTCCCATTTGAGTTCTTTTAGAACCCTTGGATGAATGCCATCCGGTCCTGGAGATTTGTTAACATTAAGTTTTTCTATTTGTTCCAAAACCTCCTCTAATGACACTTCAATCCGGGACAGTTCCTCAGATTCATCACCCACAAAGGACGGTGCAGATTTGGGAATCTCCCCAACGTCCTCAGCCATGAAGACTGAAGCAAAGAAATCATTTAGTTTCTCCGCAATGGCTTTATCGTCCTTGATTGTGCCTTTTATAGTTCGATCGTCTAGGGTACCCACAGGCTTTTTAGCAGGCTTCCTGCTTCTAATGTACTTAAAAAACATTTTGTTATTTCTTTTTGAGTTTTTGGCTAGCTGTTCCTCAAAATCTTTTTTTGCTTTTCTTATTACATTTTTACACTTGATTTGACAGTGTTTATGTTCCTTTCTATTTCTCTCACTAGGATTGGACTTCCACTTCTTAAAAGATGCCTTTTTGTCCCTCACTGCTTCTTTTACATGGTGGTTAAGCCACAGTGACACTTTTTTAGGTCTCTTGCTATGTTTTTTAATTTGGGGTATACATTTAAGTTGGGCCTCTATTATGGTGTCTTTAAAAAGTTTCCACGCAGCTTGCAGGGATTTGGCTTTAGTCACTGTGCCTTTTAATTTCTGTTTAACTAGCCTCCTCATTTTTGTGTAATTCCCCTTTTTGAAATTAAATGCCAGGGTGCTGGACTGCTGAGGTGTTCTACCCACCACAGGAATGTTGAATGTTATTATATTATGGTCACTATTCCCAAGCGGTCCTGTAACGGTTATTTCCTGGACTTGATCGTGCACTCCACTCAGGACTAAATAGAGAATTGCCTCTCCCCTTGTGGGTTCCTGCACCAGCTGCTCCAAGAAGCAGTCATTTAGGCCATTGAGAAATTTTATCTCTGCTTCTCTTCCTGAGGTGACATGTACCCAGTCAATATGGGGATAATTAAAATCCCCCATTACTATAGAGTTCTTTATTTTGGTAGCCTCTCTAATCTCCCTCAGCATTTCAATGTCAGTATCGCTGTCCTGGTCAGGTGGTCGGTAATATATCCCTACTGCTAATTTCTTATTATTGGAGCATGGAATTACTATCCATAGCGATTCTATTGAACATGTTGATTCACTTATTTTTATTTCATTTGATTCTACATTATCTTTCACATACAGTGCCACTCCACCACCCACCCGGCCTGCTCTATCCTTTCGATATATTTTATATCCTGGTATGATTGTGTCCCACAGATTTTCCTCATTCCACCAGGTTTCAGTGATGCCTATTATGTCAATCTCCTCATTTAATACTAGGTACTCTAGTTCACCCATCTTATTAGTCAGACTCCTAGCATTTGTGTAGAAGCACTTTAAAAATTTGCCACTGCTTATTTGTCTACCCTTTCCTGGTGCATTGGATTCCTTTGTATGCAGTTGTTTGTCTGCTCTGGCCCATGGTTTGCCCTCTCCCCTCCTCTCTTTCTGACTACAGCTTAGAGAATCTCTATCAATGGATTCTCCTCTAAGAGAAGTCTCCCTCCGATTTATGTGCATCTCCGCACCAATCTGCTTTCCCCCATCTCTTAGTTTAAAAACTGCTCTACAGCCTTTTTAATGTTTAGTGCCAGCAGTCTGGTTCCACCCTGGTTTAGGTGGAGCCCATCCTTCCTGTATAGGCTCCCCCTTTCCCAAAAGTGTCCCCAGTTCCTAATAAATCCAAACCCCTCTTCCCTACACCATCGTCTCATCCACGCATTGAGACTCTGAAGCTCTGCCTGCCTACCTGGCCCTGCGCGTGGAACTGGAAGCATTTCCGAGAATGCCACCATAGAGGTCCTGGATTTCAGTCTCTTTCCTAGCAGCCTAAATTTGGCCTCCAGGACATCTCTCCTACCCTTCCCTACATCATTGGTACCTACATGTACCACGACCACCGGCTCCTCCCCAGCACTACACATAAGTCTATCTAAATGCCTCAAGAGATCCGCAACCTTCGCACCAGGCAGGCAAGTGACCATACGGTTCTCCCGGTCATCACAAACCCAACTATCTATGTTTCTAACAATTGAATCACCCACTACTAACACCTGCCTCTTCCTAACTGGCATTCCCTTCCCCTCAGAGGTATCCTCAGTGCGAGAGGATACCGCAACATCCTCTCGGAGGAGGGTCCCAACTACGGGATGGTTTCCCTCTGCTCCCATTGAATGCTCTGTTCGCTTGAGACTTTCATCCTCCTTAAGAGCACTGGGGCTCTCAGACTGGAGGTGGGACAGTACTACAATGTCCCGGAAAGTCTCATCAACATAGCTCTCTACCTCACTTAGCTCCTCCAGTTCAGCCACCCTGGCCTCCAAAGCCCGAACCCGGTCTCTGAGGGTCAGGAGCTCCTTGCAACGGGTGCACACATATGCCACCCGCCCACAGGGCAGGTAATCATACATGTTACACTCGACGCAATAAACAGGATAGCCCCCACTCTGCTGCTGGGCTTCTGTCTCCATTTTTCTAATATGCCCTGTTAGAGATACTTAAAAGCAGACGGCTAAGTGGCAACTTCTTGCAATGCTCTCTGAGCCCTGATCTACACTAGGGAGTTATTTTGAAATTACTCCCCTTATTTTGAAATAACAAGCTGAGCATCCACACTACCAAGCCCATTATTTTGAAATAATAACTCTTGCTTCCCATGAGGAATAACTCTCATTTTGAAATAGTTTTTTTTGAAATAGCAGTAGTGTGGATGCTCCACTGCTGCTTTGTCAAAATAACTACTCCCCAGAGTCATTCAAAGTAATTACTCCCCAGTGCTTCCTGGGGCTCTAACTCAAGGTAGTGCATCCACATTAAGGGAGCCTGACTCTGACTAATTTCAAGGCTTCCCTGTCGTGTGGACACACTATTTTGATTTTATTATTTCGAGAGTTATTATTTCAAAATAATTTAGTAGTCTAGATATGCCCTGATTGATACCGGGGCTGAAATGAACAGACAGATTGAAAGAATCCTCATGTAATAGTTTGTGATTATGTTACAGTTGAAGTCAAGAATAAGGAGGGGAAAAGGTTTTCATAATAGTCCATCCAGCCATCCACTACTTATTTCAAGGATCTTTTTGGGAAAATAAAGAAAATCTTTCAGCATGTATCTGAATAGAGTGACAGTGGTTCCCTCTCTAATATTATCAAAATAATGATAATAAAAAACTCTTTCTATATTTGAACTACTTATCTTGTACGTTCCTGATATATGAGTGAGATAAATGTGTCTGAGCAGGAGTAATTAGAACTGTTATCAGTGAATAGCAGATTAACTACCACATTATTTATTAGTGAGGAAATTAGGCTGCACAGGGCCAGCTTTTGTTCACAAAAGCTGCATTTTTCCTCCTGTTTGGTTTAGCAGCATATTTATTTGAAGTTTGACTTGTTTTCTAGATTTTAGTCTCACTTCCTTTGTGCATTACACAACCAAAGACATAAGAGTGGACTCATAGATAAGAACTATTTTCCCACATGGGAACAAGAAGAAATAAATCTCAGCATAAGGAGCAATAATGGGCTTTGCAAGTTAGGCACTAAACTGGAATACAGGAGACCAGAGTTCAGTTTAGCTATACCACAGACTCCCTGTGTAATTTTAGGTATTTCATTTAGTTTCTCTGTTCCTCATATGTAAAATGGGGCTATTACTTCCCTTCCACAGAAGGGCACTATGAGGATGAATTCTGAGTTTCGTAGATTTTTATGGCCTTGTCTGACCTCCTCTATAACATAAGTCAGAGATTGTCATGCAGTCACTCCTGTAGAAAGCCCAATCACCTTTGTGCTTGTCTAAAGCGTATCTTTCAGAAAATCATCTATTCATTCAGTAATATTGTAAGGAACTCAGCATCTCTGATGATAGGGACCATAGAGAAAGATGCTTCAACATTTAAGATCATATCTAATTAGTAGGCATTAAAATGAGGAGTCATGATTGTCCTACCTCTGAACTATTTTCCAAACTTGTTGGTGCTTGCCACCATCAGAAACAGGATACTGAACTTGATAGACCATATATCTGATCCAATCTGGCAATTCTTGCATTCCTAAAACTCATTTAGTCTCTGCTTATTGTTTATAAAATTTATGGTCAAACTGACTTTTGATGGAATTTAGTACTATAGCGTGATGTTTTCAAAAATATAAATCTATATATCATGTGTTCTAAATTTTCACAGAATACTTGGCAAGTCTCTGACAGGTTAAATGTTCTAAAAATGCAGACCTTAAATTTTCTGCAGGAGGCCAGTTGGCTCTGGCTGTTGGAATAAAATTATGAAACAAATAGTATTGCATTATTTATGCATGGGAATAGTAGCTTCAATACTGGATCACAGAAGGTTTGAAATACTGTTATCCAAACTACTACTAATTGTGGTTGAAAAAGATGAATCCTCTTCTGGAGTTCCACAGTTGATCAAGTATCTGATAAAGCATAAAGCCATCCTTGAGAATAGTTTTGAAATCCTGTCTCCAATACAGCCATCTCAATTTGTTTTCTGGATTTCCCAGCTTTGTTATAATATCTAACCACTGGTTGAAATTTCATATGTAATGTTAACAAAGTGTATGTAGGTTGAGTGGAACCATGCCTTCTGTTTTCAGTGGTGCAGAAATATGTATGTGTGTATATGTATGAGAGCATGTATATGTTGCAATTAAGCATAAGAACATAAGAACATAAGAATGGCCGTACTGGGTCAGACCAAAGGTCCATCTAGCCCAGTATCCTGTCTGCCGACAGTGGCCAGCACCAGGTGCCCCAGAGAGGGTGGACCGAAGACAATGATCAAGCGATTTTTCTCCTGCCATCCCTCTCCAGCCTCTGACAAACAGAGGCCAAGGACACCATTTTATCTCCTGGCTAATAGCCTTTTATGGACCTAACCTCCATGAAATTATGTAGCTTCTCTTTAAACTCTGTTATAGTCCTAGCCTTCACAAGGCCAAGACAGTCAAAAGTAATTAGCGATTTGGGGTAATATATTTTTGAATGCTTACCTTGTGGTACCTTGAAGAAGCCTAATTTCCAAGGATGGGTACTCAGATCTTTCATAAAAAGACATATCCCTTTAGAGTCTCAGGTTGGACATCCAAATATGGAGGCACCCATAATTGCTAGTCACTTTTGGAAACTGTGGCCTGAATGCATATTCCAGGAAATATAAGAAGAAACTTATTTGTTTTTGTAATCCTGGAGGAAAACAATTATTTACTTTTCTTCAGCTATTGACTCACTTCATCAAATCCACATTCTGGTAATCAAATAGTGAACTGAGAATGATGTTCATCTTTCAGTGACAGAGAAACATTTCAGACCACAGTTGTAGGCTAGGCTATTTGGAATCTTATTCACTCAAAACATAGAAACTTGATACTAAGGTACATAAATATCAACTTTATTGATCATTCTTCCACTGCACAAAGTTCCAAAGTTCACATTCAATACACACGAGAGATAGACAAATTGATTCAAGTCTTTCTTTATTTTGAGTCTCTCTCATTCTCTTTCCCTCCCCCGTATTTTTATACTTGCATTTTTGCTGCACTATTTATTTGTATCACATTTAAAAGTTGGGTGAACTATATCAAGAAGGAAAACAAAATGCAGTAGCAGCATTCAAACTGAGACAATAAATTCCTATAATAAACTGAGGAGATACAAGATTAGTTCTGAATGTCAGACTTACCCACACTTAAGCATTTATATCTATACACTTAAAAGATCATTCACAGTTTAAAAAAAGGAAGGCACATGGCAGTTTAATGACCTGTTAGTCTGTAGGGTCATCAGTTTTTTGCACATTACTTTGCAGAGTTCAGGTGAATTCAAACAATGAATATAGCTATTTGTAGTGTAGTGGAACAGACCAGAATTCATAATGCTTTGTCTAGCAAAGTCAAAGATCTCCCATGACAGCTAGTCCTCTTTTGTTACTAGGCAGTGAAGTTGTTGCAGGTCTTGAAATATAATTTTTGTAACTAAGGGGAAATAAACCTACTACCACATTTCTTGTTTTGCCTTTTAGTCTCAATAAAGGAAAGGGTTTCTCTTCATTGCTCATATCAAATATCCAAGACACAGCTCAGTAAACTCAGAATGTCAGTCACCATCCACTTATGTTCTCCACTTTGTATTTTAAATACTGCATGGACTCTTATTTCCTGGATGGAGTTATGCACTTTCAGGGTTTTTTTATGTGGTAACTAGGTTAGCTGGGTATATTTAACTTGGAGTGAACAATTAGGTCTTGGACAATTACTACTGTGGTATTTCAGAGTAAATAAGATATTGGAATAAGCTGATTTGCCAGGTCAAGGTTCAACAGTGTTTTCACCAGCTTTTATAGGTTTACTAACAAGGACTTTCCGAGAGAAAATAGAATGGTGTTCATCTATTAGGATAAGATGGGCAAACATGTGACAAATTTCTTGTGATTGCCGAGTGCAAATATTGGTAGACTTTGATCTCTTCAATTTTCCTCTTTTGTGTTGCATTGCACTAAATCTAGGCCCATTAAAATCAATGGAGAAACATTAACTACAGTTGGAATTAGATAAGGCTATTAGTATGAATATAGCTGAACAGTACAAAAATATATGCAATAGGAAAGATAATGTGTTTTTCAATGGCATCCTCTTCCCATGGCATGGACTATAGTATGATGGATCTACATAAACATAAAACTTCTACCCACAATTCAACATTCCCAGTGAAGTCCTGTGTCCATTGAAGTCTCTAGGAATTTTGTCACTGACTCACCTGTGCCTTGGGAAAGTCACTTAGATTTCCCATCTTAAAAATAGTAGATAATTATATTTACTCACTTAACCTCAGAAGAGAATTGAGGATTAATTCAGTAATATCTGTAGATTTTCAGTGAATATCTATAGTGTCTGATCATATACAGTGCTGCATACATGGTAAACAATATCACTATATGTTAAACTAAGTAAGGTGGGTTCCCGCATTACTTGTTCTGTGATCTCCTTAATTAATTAATTATGCAGTTGTTCTACAGCATCTGTTCTTACCAGAGAATCTCTGATAACACTTTCAAGTAGGAAAACCCTGCACTTAAACATGGGGGTAGAAATCCTAGATCTACTGATGTCAATTTCAAAATTCTATTGATTTCAATGGACATAGAACTTCACTGGGAATGTTGAATTGTGGGCAAGGACTACAAAAGATGGTAGAAGTTTTATGTTTATGCAGATCCATCACACTACAGGAAAAGGATGCCATTGAAAAGCACATTATTTTTCCTCATGCATATATTTTTGTACTGTTCAGCTATATTTAGACTAAAAGCCTTATCTGATTCCCACTGCAGTTAATGTTTCTCCATTGAT
The DNA here is from genome assembly GCA_032595735.1 of Pelochelys cantorii. Classification (NCBI taxonomy): domain Eukaryota; kingdom Metazoa; phylum Chordata; order Testudines; family Trionychidae; genus Pelochelys; species Pelochelys cantorii. Next base: position 69,587,415 of record CM064328.1, read on the forward strand.
TTTAATGGGCCTAGATTTAGTGCAATGCAACACAGAAAAAGAAAACTGAAGAGATCAAAGTCTACCATGGGGCTCAGTGGAGGCAACATTATGCATTTCTTATCTAAATATAATTGGCAGAAATGTTCAAAATATAATATTTCCTTGTGCTAGTTCTGTTATTACAAGCATTGTTGTTATATAGCAGATATGTTAATAGGTTCCTGTCAAGTCTATAATATTATTAACTGCATTATTGTGACACGTTATGACATTCCCTTGTCATCTTTTTTTCCAGGATATATAGACTGTAATGTCCTTTTGGGTTTCTGTGAATTCTGAGAGAGAGGAATCTGCTAAGGTAGATTTTGCATAATAAGTCATCTCCATATGGTTTAACTCAAATACCCTTGCTTGTTTCAACAAAACTTTTTTGGAATGCCTCATAACTAAGGAGGTGGTCTCTGTCTAGGGGCCTGGTCTTACAGCACTACTGGGTGTTGTGCATACTCTCTGAGGGCATGTTGTACACAGCAGGGCTAAAGCTGAAATAAGCTACGCAACTTGAGCTATGTCAATTGCATAGCTAAGTTGAAATAGCTTATTTTGGCTTTTGGCACTGTCTACACAGCAGGAAGTCCAAATTAGAGAACTCTTCCTCCAATTTCCCTTACTCCTCATACAATGAACATTATAGGAGTCAGTAAAAAGTCCTCCAGCTTGACATTATTTTGACATTATATCGAAATAACTGCTTGTAGTGTAGATGTGGACTATGGTATTTCGGAATAATGTCAGTTATTCTGAAATAACACTGTTGTGTAGATGTACCCTATATTTACTGTGTATTAGCTTCAGTTCCTGAATAGTTTGAAGGTATTTGCCCCCTCATGAATCTCACTGCTAGACTCACACCCTGAGATGACAAGAACTTGGAGAACAGTGCTAAAGTTCAATCTGCAGGGGATAAAAAGTGTTCTTGGCAGCTGCTGCTATCAGGGACTCCAATAAGCTACAGTTTTATGACACCTGAAACAAATGATAGAGAAACATAGTTATTCAGGGGTTAGAGGGTGATATAATTTCAGCCATTTTTTCACCCATTATCCCCAGTCTGTAAATATTGAATCCTATCTGAATTGAGGTTCAGCCACCCAGTCTTTATCTAAATGCTAATGTTCATTACACAATGGGTAAGTTGTTCCACTCCTAGAAGATACGTATGTTTAAAGATGGGCATCATATGCATGAGCAAACACGGCAACCTGTAATTCTCCTTCAGTCACCATCTACACACTGAACAAGAGGAATGAGTGGGAGAAAAGAGCAGCTGCCCAGTACGACCTTCTCAAAATTCTGAGGAATAAAAGAATGGAACTATGTATTTGACCTCACTGGCCCCTGCTAAGATCCACAGGAGCATGAACACTTTGAAGTTGATATCAAAGAAATCTGTGACAACTACTGCAGTCAGCATGGACACACATCTAGCAGTGGAAATAGATCTTTAACCACCAATCCAGTTTCCCTACTATTAAAACAATTTGACTTGGGACAAAGATGTGAAGATTCCCAATGTGTCATTTTCCCCATCCAAAACTTGTGACTTGAGATGGGAAGGTAGCAAAGAAATGATCTGAGACTGTAAGTAGTTCATTGTGCAAAGGTCTAAGAAATGCTCCTTTACGAGGCTGGCTATTTGCCTTTCTCCAGGAAGACATGGACCATAGGCTTCTCATCACCCACCATCTTAGAGTGGGAGATAGCTCCTTGATAATTTTGGAAAAGAACACATTAAAATAGCACGGGCAGGGTTGGGTGGGCTTAACTGTTATGGGCTCACTCACTTCTCCCCATGGACCTCAGAAGGCTTATCTTCTAAGTAGAGCTTGGCAAAAACTGTTCTGACAGAAGAGTTTTCTGTAGGAAAAGGCTGATTTGATTAAATCAAAGTGTTCTGTGAGAGTATAGTTTTCAACAGGAAATGATCAAAAAACATTTGCATAAGGTTAAAATGTTTCATTAGGATATTATTATTTTTGACTTGGTATAACTTACATAATTCTGACTATACTGGGTCATACCAATGGTCCATCACACTCAATATCTTGTCTTCCAAGAGTGGCCAGTATCAGGTGCTTCAAAGAAAATAAACAGAATGGGGCAATCATCAAGTGACCCATCCAGTCAGCCACTCGCAGCCTCTGGCAGTGAAAGGATTAGGGACACCCAGAGCATCGTATTGCATCCCTGATCATCTTGGGTAATATGTTCAGGAAGCATAGGTCCATCAATGGTTATCTCATTCTGCTTTGAATCCAGTTATAGTCTTCAAAACATTGCTTGACAATAGGTTCCACAGGTGCATTGTGAAATACTTTCATTTGTTTGTTTAAACCTGCTGCCTATTGATTTAATTTGATGATCCCTGGTTGTGTTATGGAAAGGGGTAAATAACAGTTCATTATTCACTTTCACCATGACAGTCATGATTTTATAGAC